>CM038672.1:199039986-203839986 GCA_021605145.1 Aegilops bicornis
GTGTACTTGATACATGATCGATGTGATAGCGATAATGTGATGGCAATGATAGCGATGGCAATGATAGCGATGCTTGTTATTGATATTAGTAGTAGTAGTAATGGCGGCAATGATAGTAATAATGATGATGATAATAGTAGTGGCTATTAGCATTAGTAGCGATAATGCTTGATGTGTGATAATGGCGATGGCGATAATGCTTGACGATGGGAAGCGGTGATGGGCGGTAATGTGACGGTGGAGCAGCGATGCAAAGACAGCGATGAAATGTGATAGCGATAGCAATGACGTATTGATACTTGATACTTGATAGTAGTAATAGTATTAATATTAGTAGTAGTAAGTAGTAAGTAATAGTAGTAGTAGTAATGTATTAATGATAGTAGTAATAGTAATAATGCTTGACGATAATAGTAATATGCGTGTAATGTGATAATGTGATAATGTGATAATGCGCTGATGTGTGACGGTAAAGGCAATGATGAGCAGCGATAATGTAATGAAGCGTGATAGCAATGACGATAGCGATGCGATACTTGATGGCAATGACGGCAATGACATTCGCGATAACCGATAGCGATAGTAAAGATGATAAGCATTATTAATGGCGATGGGAGTATAGCGATACTTGTGATGTGATAGCGATGTGATGGCAATGAGGAAGCGGAAGCGATGGCGATGGCAATGACAGGAAGCGGCAATGATGGCGATGATAGCGATAGCGATGATAACGATGCTTATTGACGATATTAATAGTAGTAGTAATAGTAGTAGTAGTAATAGTAGTAGTAGTAATTAGTAATAGTAGTAGTAAGTAATGGCAATGACGGTAATGATGTGATAGCGACGGTAGCGATATGACGGCGATGTGATAGCGATGGCGATAGTAGGAGTATTAGTAGTAGTAGTAATAGTAGTAGTAGAACAGCGATGTGATGATAGTATTATGATAATGAGGGCGATGGCCGATGGCGATATGAGAACATTAGTAGTAGCAAGCGTGAGGCGGCCAGCAACCGGCAGCGAAGCGAAGCGGCCGATAGCGATGGCGATGAGAATAGCGATGGCGATGAAAGTAATGCGCCCGATGGCGATCGCGCGATATAGCGATGGCGATGTGATAGCGATGAAATGGCAATGACGGCAGCAGCGGCCGATGCTCATGACGATGATATGGCGGCAATGACCGCCTTGTGACAACATATAGTAGCGATAGCGATGAAAATGGCAATGACGACCTGATGATAGCGATGGCGATAGCGATGTGATAGCGATGGCGATGTGACAATGACCGATGTGATAGTAGTAGTTGTTGTTATTGTATTGTAATATTAATATTAGTAGTAGTAATAATGTAGTATTAATAGTAATATTAATATTAATAGTAATATTAATAGTAAATAGTAATAATGTGATATGATAGCGATAGCGATATGATACTTGATAGCGATAGCGATAGCAAATGTAATGGCGTAGCCGATGTGATAATGTGATAGTAATGTAATGATAGCAATGACGATAGCGAAATACTTGACCGGCAATCGATAATAACAATAATATTAGTGGTAGTAATGGTAGTAGTAATAGTACTACTAATAGTAATAATAATAATAGTAATAGTAAAAGTAATATTAATAGTAATAGTAACTAGTAATAGTAATAATAGTAATAGTAATGGCAATGATATTAGTAGTAATAGCGATAATATGATAATGTGATAATGTGATAATGCTTGATAATGGCAACGATAGGAAGCAGCTGATAGGAAGCGGCGATAATGTAGCCGATGAATGACGATAGCAATGACGATAGCGATAGCGATAGCGATACTTAATGACAGCGTAATGACAACCCGATACTTGATACTTGATAGCGATAGTAGAAAGGAGTAATGGCGATATTAATGTGATGGGGAAGTAGCGATGGCGATGGCGATGTGATAGCGATGCTTGACGGGAAGCGGGGAGAAGCGATGGCGATAGCAATGACGTGAGCGGCGACGATGTGATGATAGCGATGTGATGGTAGCGATACTTGACCCGTGACGGTAGTAGTAATAGTAGTAATGGTAGTAATAGCGTAATAGTAATAGTAATATTAATAGTAATAGTAGTAATAGTAATAATGTAATGACTGACGATAGCGATAACGGCGATGAAATGTGACGTGATACTTGATATGATAACGATAGATAATATTATTAATAGTATTAATGTGGTAAAACAGCGATGCTTGATAGTAATACTTGATAGTAGGGCAGCGATATGATAGCGATGTGAGAACATTAGTAATGTAATGACGAGGAAGCAATGACAACGGCGGCGACAACGAAGCGAGGCAACCGGCAGCGATAGCGATGCTTGATAGGAATGGCGATGGCGATGAAGTAGCGATGGCAATTCATGATGGCAATGTGATGGCATTAGCGATACTTGATAGCGACAGCATTGCGGCAATGACGATATAAGCGATGACGATATGCTTATTGACGACATAATGACATATGGCGATAGCGATGTGATGAAAGTAACTGACGCTGATGTGCCGATGGCGATGCGATAGCGATATGACTGACCTGATGCGCGATAGTAGTAATGTTATTTGTTGTTGTTGTTGTAGTAGTAGTAGTAGTAGTAGTAGTAATAGTAGTAATGATAATAGTAAAATAATGTGCGTAGTAGTAATATTAGTAGTAATGGTAAATAGTAGTAATGTGATAGCGATGGCGATAGCGATGTGATGGCGATAGCGATAACAGCAATAATGACCCATTAGCGATAATGCTTGATGATAATGTGTGATGGCAATGATGGCGAAATGCTTGACAATGACCAGGTAGTAACAATAGTAATAATGGTAAATAGTAGTAGTAATAATATTAGTATTAATTAGTAATAGTAGTAATAGTAATGGTAATGTAGTAATGTAATAGTAGTAATAGTAGTAAGTAGTAATAGTAATAATTAGTAATAGTAGTATTAATATGTAGTAGTAGTAGTGTTGTCGTCTTCGCCTACTCCCTAAGCCCTGTGTGGTGGCTCATAACTTACAGGAGAAAATTTTACTACTCCTCCGTTTACTCCTCGTCCCTACTAAGTACCTTGGATTAGAGAGATTATCATATTGTTTGGAATATATATAATAACTTTTAGTACTCTCTCCATTTACTTATACAAGGACACTTTGTGAAAAATACATTTTGCATTTATACAAGGCCTAAACCGTAATCGAGACAAAAGTTACTACTCCCTCCTTTCCAGCTTTGTAATCAGTTCCAAAAATCTCTCCAAACCAAAATTGAAGGCGGTGAGGTGGTCGAATTAATTTACGTGAATTTGCACAAATAGTAATTAATCCTTTCGTTTTCTCGAGGAAATTATATTTATTCCGAGGGGCATTTAATTAAAAGCAGATGCGCCATGAATGACCAACCACTAAATTTCCATGAACTTCTACATGCATTGGTAGAGTTTCCTCTTGACCTTTGCACTTGCGCATCGGGTGATCTAAAAGCACCTCGAAATCCAACATGTAATGGTACTACTCTTTGGTATTGATAGAATTTTGACTTCTTATCAAAGCGGAAAAACAAATGATTTTTTAGATGAGTCATTTCTATATAAACCTAGTGGGTGTCGACTCAGTAAAAACAGATTTTTTCCAGAAACTAAGTCGCTCCCTTTCATGAATTACATGCTTCTGTCGGCAGAGCATGCAGCGCATGGGACATATAACAACCAGGTCGGCGTGTCAAGCACCAAATAACCGTCTGCGAGAACAGCAAGAGGGAATTTGCACCCGCACCGTCTTACCGCCCGATGGTAGTAATGAGCAATGAGGCGATCAAATCCACAATGCCTTCGCACTTATTCCCTGAGCGAATGAAGCAACCATTAGTTCACACTTCGGATTTACGCCCCTCATCTCAAACCACGTAGTATTTAGCTTACGCCTCCAAAGAGGGACACAGCGCATCGCCATGTGGTAAATCATGACCGTGGGACCACATGACGAACCATGCCTCCCCGTCAGGTATCGGTAACTAAAGTAAAAAATCCACCTCATTTTTACTATACTTCCTCCCTATCGAGTTTACTACCACATGGCATGCACGCGTCATTATAGGTTGAGAATTTTAACTGGCTATATATGATGATGAACGGTACTCTAGCCTTTTAAAAATTTATACTTTTGTACATTGCAGTAGTATCGATGGATTGCGCCATGTGAGCAAGAATTGAAATTAAAAGGTGGTACCATATAGAGAGCTGCCGCCATTAATAGGTGTATATATAGTATTATTAAAAAAAAAGCTAGATGCACGATTAGTAATTGGGTGCTAAATTCTATTAAAAAAGAAATACTAGTAGTATGTTACACTGCTTTGAAGAGTTAAAATAACGAGAAGAAAATATAACGCCGCTATATGATTACTGGCATTGGGGTTGACCTAACACACCCCTCAAATTAGAAGCCCTAAGCATGCACGAAATTTAAAACTATGCAACTAATCACGGTAGACATTTGCATTACAACCACCATGAGCAGCGATCACGACACCTTACTCAAAACTCAGAGTCCTCGTCCACGTCCTCGACTTAGAGTCCTTGCCCCTCTTCCTCTTGGTGCGATGTACTTCTTTGCTTGAACCGCACACTTGGCTCTTGCTCTTCATCCAACCCTTGTAGATATTGGAAACAAAGGTAGCCATCCATTGCAGCGTAGTGGATGTGATCTACATCTAGTACGATTACTGCTGCCATGCATGACGATGGAAACATGTAATGAGGTTTCTCCGGTTTTCACGGTATGAAGGGTGAAACCGTGGCTCCTGCAGTCCGTGACGTGAAGGCTGACGAGAGGACACCAGCGGAATTCTTACGGAGGTTGAAGGGCTTGCACTAGCAACCAGCCCTATCCGACCCAGGAATTCTTTTAGTCGATTTCTAAAGTCTACAGTATACGAATTTGAATGAGTTTGGCTCTCACCGAGAGGTTCTTAAAATCCGAGGCATTCAACGTCGGCGCTGGCATATGTGGTAGACCAAGAATAAGTCATGCACGCAAACTGGATCCTGGCGGGCTTCTTCCTATACTTGCTTCCTTTCGATCCTTCTCTCTCGTCCCAGGTAATTTGTGGTGTACTCAACATCAAGCCCACCAACTTCCACTCATCATCCCGAGTTTTGAATATGCATCTGAAGCCGAAAAGTCATCCTTTCACCCGTCAGCGGGTGAAGAGCGGGTGTAGATATTGTCCAAACTCGCCATGGGTGATGAGTTCTAATCTTCAGTACTTCACCGCCCGATCATGGAGATTTGGGGACACCATGGATTTGGGAGGAGGGGTTAGGATTGAGTGGAAGCTGCCCGTAATGTGAAAAGGGCCGGAACGGACTAGGGCAGAACCATCGTAATGATATTACCAAGGAGTTGTCATGCGAGGGGCGGAAGTAGGGCGGAATGCCGGTGTCTGCGAATGACCGAGGGTAGTGGCTTTCCATTCTCCCATGCTCTACGGGCTTCGAGAGCCCTTGGATGTCCTGAGATCGAAGCGGATTTGCATGGGGTGATTCGAACCTATGGGTGACATATCCTATCACTGGAGGGTTATTATGCAAATTTTCAGCAACTTAGCACATGTGATCGTTTGATCTCTAGAGATCCAAGGCTACCCCGTGGCGAGCAGTATTAATTGAATCACGCCTACCCGGCTAACGGCCAAATCATTTGTCACACCCCCTGATTTTCATGGCACAACACTTAAGATGATAAATCATGATAAAAATGTGGTTTGACAAAAACTTTTGAAGTGTTTTGGACTTTTGCTTGAATTTGATTTTTTGTCTCTTTGTTTGCAAGTCTTTGTAAAAATCAAATCTAAATCCTCCCAACTCTTATACTTCATCCACTTGCTCCAAACTTCTACCCAATGACCAATACCATGTCTATAGAACGAGTATAGTATTTTCTTACAAAAAAATAATTTGGCCGAATAGTATTTTCAAAAATTAGTTTTCCAAAAACCCTAAATTGTGAGATTTGCCACTTTGCAAGTACTTGATTTGAGGGTGTGAAAAATCTTTCAAAAGGTATATTTGAAACCTATTAGGTATAGGACTTCCAAAAACCACAAAATATAATTTTAAAAGTTATTTTACCTATTTTTATTTAAAAGGATTTTCTTTAGGCCAGAAATGGTATTTAATAGGTTAAAATTATTTTAATAGCTTTAAAATATTTAGGAAAAACCTAAAGGGAAACTTCATTGGACATATATTGTCCATATATAAGAGATTTCAACACATGGTCATGTTCAAAATATTGGTTAAATCCCTCAAAAACCCTTTCTGGATATTTCAAGCTTTTGAAATATTCTACGAAGGAAATATTCTCCAAAAATTCACGAAAATTCTAGCATGTCACATATGACATGTTTGATGATCTTGACAAGTATCATGTCATGGAGAGTAGTATAACCCCATGTAAAATCCTCAAAACAATTTCTGTCCATTTAGAAGTTTGAGCAACTTTACATTGCCAAACATGTCCAAATGTTCTCAAACCTTGTGAACATGCTCAAATTGTCTAATAATTCATCTACACCAAATGGCACAAGTTGGAGAAAATGTTATATTGATCAAGTGCCCAAAACCCTTCTGTCGAGAACCAAATTTGAACAACTCTACATTGCCAAGTGTGTCCTTTTGATCTGAATTTTTGTGGACATGTTCAAATCCCAAATGATGACACTACACCAAGTGGTGCATCAAGGAGAATGGTTTTGCATGACTAGATCTTGCAAAACCCATTTCTGATTTCTAGGGTTTACAAAGTTGCATTGGCAACTTTGCCCAAATAAGCTCCAAATTGGTGGAAGGCCCTAATTATATGTGTCATTTACCTGTGGAGTCTCATCATGATTGGAAATCATCTGCAGGCCCAAACCATCATCAAACACCTTCTGCCACTTTTCAAAAATCACCATTTTGACCACTAACACTATTCTCCTTGAGCTCAACTTTTTACCACAGCTGCTCCTAGTCCCCTTGCACCTCCAGCAGCAATGGCAAATCCATAGCTCAATTATTGGAGGGTAAAACCCCACTTTCTCTCTCTGGACAGCCCATTTCCCTCTCTCCCTCAACCTCTCTCCTCTCCCTCTTTTGGCTGTCCGAGGGCATCCAAAGGCCCTCTCCCTTTGTTTACTTCTCCCTAGCTACAGGACATGAGTGGGCACGCCCCTACCCCTTCAACAATGCCATGGCAGCCAAAGGCACGCTTCTGGAGGCCTTCTGATGTGCTCCCTTGCTGTAACTGCCCACATAGCACCTTGACCACCTCAAGCCTCCCCATGACCTTGGGGTGCCTCGGCGTCCCTTAATAACACGCCACCATGCTGGCCCTCTCCTTCCCCTCTCTGTCCTACCCGTGCCGCGCGTGCCCAGAGCCGCCCGAGCCCGGCAATGCGTGCGCAAGCCCGTGGCTCCACCTAGAGCTCACCCATCTCTCTCTCCCTTCCCACCCAACACCACCCCACCGTAGACAGCCCGACCCTTCTCCGTGGCCACCCTAGCCATTCACTTGGGCACCCGTGCTGCCCGCGTCCACGGTGAGCTTCTGAATCGGCTACTTAAAGCCGTGCAGGCCCTCCTCTCCACTCCGTTTGCTCCCCCCTCCCCTAGAGCCCCTCTGGACCAACCCGCCCCTCCTCGTGCCCTCCTTGCATCTCTGTGGCGGAACAATGCAGCCTGCCTCTGCCTAAGTCCCGCCACCTAGTGCCCCTCACTCCAGAGCCTCTTTGTTCGAGGCGGCACCATTTCCTACCGCCAACTCTACGCACCTCAGTCCTTCCTCCCGTGCACCTTACCGTGCCCAAATCTCACTTGCCGGTCTCGTCACTTGTGACCAACCTACCCTGCTCCACCAGTGTGTACAAGCGACCCTACCACCACAGTTGGATCTTGGCGTGGCCTCTGGCCGATGCCTTGGGGCATCGCTGAGTGTGATCTGCCCGCAGGGAGAAACAGCGGCGCCCGCTCGGCCTTGCCTCACCTACCTACCTTTCTGTTGAAGCGGGAGGTAGGAAACGAGGAAACTAAACGCTTAGCGCTCGTCTGGCGACGTTAGGCGGGCCCTTGGATTTAAGTGGAAGCAGGCTCACGCACCTTGCCTCGCCTTCGGGAAAGGCGTCTTCCTGGAATATGCCTTCGGCGTGCTTTGCGTGACACCGTGCTGCGACTAGGCGGTGAAGCAGCCTTCACTTATCTTTACTTTGGTCTTATTTGGATAGTACACCCCTTTCCCTTTTCTTTTCTTTTTACGTAAACTTGTAAAATCCATAAACAATTCAAATGGACTCCAAATTCGATGATTCAAATTTCCGGAGACTCCATAAATCCAGATCTATTTAATGAGGCATAGTGAACATTTCTCACGTAGCTTGGTTTTTCCACTAGATGCAATAAATAGGTCATTTATCCACATAAGTCCACTTTAAAATCCATAGGATAATCATTTGAACTCCAAATCCGGTGAAACCAACTCCTAGGTGCTTCTAAAATTATTCCTTGTTAAATGAGTGTCTTTGCTCATTTTCAAAATAATATTTCTTTACACTTCTTGCAAATCCACAAATCCTTTGATTCCATCATATTGAAATGTTGAGAGATATCCATTCATCAAATCCCAATGAAACCACTTTGGTCACTCCTCATATGACCACAATTATCTGGAAAAGTCAACTCACATTTTTAGAGCACTTTTACTTTTGCCTTGTTGTCTTTGCTTATTGTGTTTTGTTTCAGAAGCGTTAGTTGGCGAAGTAGGCAATTACTTGGAGAAGGACCGAGAAGATTTCAAGACTACGATGAACCGAGCAAGCAACAGCCTTTGACCATGTCTATGAAACCCTTTTATGCATGTCATAAAGCACCATATTGTTGTTACGATGGAATCATGATGAAGGTGGTAACCACTTTGATGGATTGTACCGTACTTCCTCGTTAGTACTTGCATTGTGCATGACCCTACCTTCTTATAGAGGTTATGCTGGGTGGGTGTAGATAGGATGCTAAAGTAGTGCTACATAAAAGGGGCCAGGGAATATGCATGGTCATGGAGACAAAGTATTTTCAAAAGACTTTGAAAACCCCATCGGGTGCCACTTATGCCGTGGGAGATGATGGGTTGGGTAGCCACTTGATGATGAAGTGGTGTCACAGAGGCAAGTGTGTTGCTTTCAAAATGGATTGGTTTAAGTTACATTTGTTATTCCAACCTTACATGCGCAACCACTCTACCCTTGTATGGGAAAAGGGCATTATTGATTACCTAGGCCGATACTAGCTTGGAGCCCGCATTACTAGTAATGGGGAGAGTTGGTGCTCTCTCTCGGGATGGGGTCTTGCCAGGTAGCGTGACCAGAACATTTTATGGGGCACCGGACACACCGTTGTGTCCCCTCTCGGATATTATGATCTCGAGTGAGTCTCGTATGATGTACATCATTGAGGATCTGGAACAGCGAGTGGAATCCTTGTTAGTGTCATCTAAGGGAAAGATAGTGATCGGGTGCTTACCGGAGTACTTGAGGTATCGCGGGGCGTGGATGACACGAAAGTTCCCGGATCTTGTGGGTAAAGTGTGCAACCTCTGCAGTGTCAAACTATTCGAATAGCGGTGTCCACGGTCAGGGCGATTGGGTAACACGCTCTTGGGCTACGTCCACATGTTTACAAACCCGATGTGTGTGTTTGGATAAGTGGGAAGATCTACTTGGGTCAAGTCGAAGGACTTGACATGATTGAGGTTGAGTTGGTGCCACTCTATTTATGTTGATATCTGTAGCTTTGTCCTCATGGTTACTTGAATTCTCTGATGCATGTCTTACAAGTTGTTGAGCATGTCATTGCACTCAAAACTAGCTTTAAAAATTTACCTATATCATGCATTGTTGTATCTTGAACCAAAACACGGGTTGCTTGCGAGTACATTCCACGGTTCTCATTGGCTTGCCCTTGGATTTATTTATTGGCCGGGCATGAAAGAACGGGATATAATGAAGAGTACCTTGGTGGCGAACATCGAAAGCTAGGGCCTTCCCGGTCGAATGCTGTAGGGTTAAGGCGGATGGCATGGGTCCAAGTTGTTATTGAAAGATTTCATTGCGATGATACACTCAAGACTTGACCATAATGGTCCTACTTGTCTAAAAGCGGTATGTATGGATGTAGACTCTTGTTATTACAGCTTATGTGTGCTTTCGGTGAGCATTGATCTCTAGGATCCTTTGTGCGTGCATTCGGTGATCTCGACTTATGGTGGGGTCCCCACATAGCTGATATCGAGCCATCTGACTGTAAACGGCCTTAGTTAGCATGAGTGGATTAGATAGGGTAAAACTATTTCCAAAACTATTACTAGTTTTGAAACTATCTATACTTCTCTTCCCTTCAAAACCTTTGGTGGCTAGAACCCTTATGCCCCTAACCTTTGGTTCCTTTTAATCCTCGTGGATAATCTAGAAGGAGGATGCCTTGTCATACATTCACCCATCTTGAGAGCACAAGATTGGCGACACCCAGAACAAAGGCGATACCAACATAAGATACATCCTCGAGGAATGAGGACATGAGGACCCGGAGATGGTAACACCCTTGACCGCCCCAAGATGATCGACCCAGCCTCTGACGATCAGGGCATATGATATGCAAGATCATGATCTTCATCGCTAATAGGGTAACCCTGTCACCACCGTTTTTATATCGGCAACCACCGGTGGATGAGAACCTAGCCATTTGTTCCGCCTCACTAGAGGGAGCAGGAAAACGGTTCTCTTCATCACCCGCTCTCGGTGTGATATTGTCAACAATGTGTCCAGCAGTTGGACCTCTATTATACCTTGTTAATGTCATTGCATTAAGGATGGCCACACAGACCAAACACCTTAAAAGGCAAAAGCGATCATCATGATTAAAGGACAAGAGAAGACCAAGCCAAAGACAGCCACGAGGGCCACCATCACCCCATCACCTCATCGGTGAGAAGTTGTCGAAGATTCTTGAGGCTCAGCCGGATCGTTTCATCAAACAAGAGGCGTAGCAACACGAGGAAAACTCGAGGAGGCTGCACGAGGCACAAGACACGACCTCTGAGTCGAGAACCCCTAAGGTAGGATGAGTCGTGTAACCTATGTGATCAGTCCGTATGATAGTTGAATAGAACCATGATTGCTTGTTGCATGTTTTTATTCGTTTGTGTTTTGATATAGTTACATACTTTTGCCCTAGGCGACAAGTATGCGACTATATCACCTTCCTCTACTTACTTCTTCTGTTTGGCCCTTTTTACTGTTTGTTTGCACTTGCACTATAGAACCCCTTTAGGCATTCCCTCTCTATGCTACCTCTCCCTCTCATCTCCCTCCTCAAGCTGAAGGCTAGCAAGACAAGATACACCAAGGATTCTACTTTGGCAACCAACCGGCCTTTGAAGACTTTGGCTACAACCTCCTCGACCAAGTGCTTAACCCACGCAATTACAAGCGGACCAGTTAAGCCTGCAGCAACCTCGCATAGCACGGGTTCATTATGGAACTAGTGGACATAGCGACGAGCACATTATCATCCTAAGATAGCACCAAAGGTGGCGATGCCATAGGAGAAACCAATTTGGGGGATATAGGAATGGAGGACAAATGACTTGATGAGTTTATATCGAGACCTTGAGGAATTATTTGAGAATCATTGGTGGATTATGAGGCTTTCACATTGGTAGATGAACTTTGTGGGGTCATGATTATAGAGTAGCATAACTTTCATTACCTGAGTAAATTGTATTTATAGGACAATTATGATGTAGTGAAACTCACAGAGTGCAAGGATTTGATTTGATCATATGATATTGATAGGAGGCAGGTTGATATTAAGTGAATAACTTGAGGAAACATGTAGGATTCCTCGTTGGACAAGAGATTTGGATTTAAATAGGTGATCCTAGTGGAGTATGGATGCGAGTAATTTTACATGGTTGAGAGTAGAATTGGATTTAGGCGATGATCTTGATCATGATACCATGTTTCTCGATGGACCATAAACTAAGAGATTGGATTAATTGTCGAGTTGATGTAGGATTCTATATAAGCTTGACCTTGGAGTTTACTTGACCATGATAATGGAAATTGTTGGGTGACTATAGTAAGGTAGCCCTTTCTAGTATTTGTGGATTACAGGATATTAGAAGATCGGGTGGAACACCATAGAGATTGGATTTGAAGAACTAATAGATCATGTAGTGATTGGTGTAGTTAATGGGCTGTTGGAGTTGATTCATAGGAAGGAAACAAGGTCTTGGAGTGGCTTCTGGCGTGTTTCCTTAGGATAGAGGTGCTTTATCTTAGACCTTGGAAGAATAGGTGAGCACTTGGATTGTCGCGTTCAAGCTTAGTAGCTTATATATTCTATCCATGGATTTTTAGGGGTAGCCATACATATGAGTTTGGGGGTCGTGAACATTTATGATTTGTTAGACCTCCCCTCGGGGAGCCATGAGGATATGAATAGCATGGTGATGATTGGATTTGACCTATAGGAGATGATGCTATCGGTGATATGATGTGAATTGTTTAAAGAATTAGATAGAATAATTGGCATCTCGGAAGCTGTGCTCAAGGATAAGATGATAGCGTTCACTCGCACCCTAGAATCCTTGAAACCCTTAAGCCCTACCAAGCCACAACATGGTCGGATCGACCTTGGGCTTTGGCTCTAGATCGATAAGACCTTGGCGGAAATACTCAGCAGTGACCACCACCAATGTCTGACGTACTTTACGTACCCCATAAGTTAGTTGTCATCTTTCTTTGATGACATACTTGTCTACCCGAAGTCGGAAGAAGAATCGTTGAGCTGGTCAAGGAACATCTGAAGATCGTCATGTCTAGGAGGAAGAACTACACCAACCACCGTCGTCAAGAAGTAAACCTCAGCGTCGAAGACCGGTGTATCTGCAAGCCACTCCTCTCTAAGGAACCAAGCATTTCCATGACAAGGAGACCCACACCAACATTCCTTGGCCCCCTTGAGATCACTCCAGATTTAACAACCCCCTCTGAGATCACTACAAGACAAAGAGAAAGGCGGTTACCGGAATTGCCACACAGGTTACTGATGTGCACAATGCTTTCCATGCATCACAACCGGAAGTGTTTCCAACTTCTAACTAGATCTCTAAGAGGGCATTGACCACCGAGCCATCGACCCTAGCCCAATCTAACCTACGCGAGCTACCCATTAGCAACTTTGGACCAAGTAGAACATTATACACGAAACCACACCATCAAGTACTTCCCAAGGATCAAAGGATCACCGCTCGAGGCGAGAGCAGTATGAGGATGTGAAGACCACCCACATCAAAGTTTTAATTATCCCTTTCGCGCCTGGTTTGGGAATCTAGGGACAAGATTCTTGTAAGGGGGTAGGTCTGTCACACCCTGATTTTCATGGCACAACACTTAAGATGATAAATCATGATAAAATGTGGTTTGACAAAAACTTTTTTATTTGTTTTGGACTTTGCTTGATTTGATTTTTTGTCTGCTGTTTGCAAGTGCTCTAAAATCAAATAAATCCTCCAACTCCTATACTTCATCCCCTTGCTCCAAACTTACTGCCCAATGACCATACCATGTGTATAGAAACAGTATAGTATTTTCTTACAAAAACAATTTGGCCAAATAGTATTTTCAAAAAATTAGTTTTCAAAAACCACGAATTGAGATTTGCACCTTTGCAAATCACTTGATTTGAGGTGTGAAAAATCTTTCAAAAGGTATGTTGAAACCTATTAGGTATAGGACTTCCAAAACCACAAAATATAATGTTAAAAGTTATTTTCCTATTTTATTTAAAGGATTTTCTTTAGGCCGAAATGGTCTTTAATAGGTTAAATTATTTTAATGCTTTAAAAATATTTAGGAAAAACCAAGGAAACTTCGGTGGACATATATTGTCCATATATAAGAGTTTCAACACACATGATCATGTTCAAAATATTGGTTAAATCCCTCAAAAACCCTTTACGGATATTTCAAGCTTTTGAAATATTTACAAAGGAAATATTCTCCAAAACTTCCAAGAAAATTCTAGCATGTCACATATGACATGTTTGTGATCTTGACAAGTATCATGTCATGGAGAATAGTATAACCCCATGAAATCCCCTCAAAACCATTTACATCCATTTTGAAGTTTGAGCAACTTTACATTGCCAAACATGTCCGAATGTTCTCACACCGTGTGAACATGCTCAGAATAATCTAATAATTCATCTACACCAAATTACACGAGTTGGAGAAAATGTTATATTGATCAAAGTGCCCCAAAACCCTTCTGTCCAGAACCAAATTTGAACAACTCTACATTTGCCAAGTGTGTCCTTTTGATCTGAATTTTTGTGGACATGTTCAAATCCCCAAATGATGACACTACACCAAGTGGTGAATCAAGGAGAATGGTTTTGCATGACTAGATCTTGGAAAACCCATTTCTATTGATTTCTAGGGTTTACAAAAAGTTGCATTGGCAACTTTGCCCAAATAAGCTCAAATTGGTGGAAGGCCCTAATTATGTGTGTCATTTCACCTGTGGAGTCTCATCGTAGTTGGAAATCATCTGCTGGCCCAAACCATTATCAAACACCTTCTGTCACTTTTCAAAAATCACTATTTTGACCAGTAACACTATTCTCCTTGAGCTCAACTTTTTACCACAGCCCCTCCTAGTCCCCTTGCACCTCCAGTAGCAATGGCAAATCCATAGCTCAATTATTGGAGGGGTAAAACCACACTTTCTCTGCCGCGCGTGCCCAGAGCCGCCCGAGCCCGCCAATGCGTGCGCGAGCCCGTGGCTCCACCTGGAGCTCACCCCTCTCTCTCCCTTCCCTGCACCCAACACCACCCCCCACGGCCTTAGTAGACGGCCCGAGCCTTCTCCCGTGGCCACCCCTAGCCATTTCGCGGGCACCCGTGGTGGCGATCCCACGATGTGAACTCTGAATCGGCTACCCAAGCCGTCCCTAGGCCCTCCTCTCCACACCGTTTGCTCCCCTCTCCCTAGAGCCCCTCTGGACCAGCCACGCCCTCCTCGTGCCCTCCTTGCATCTCCATGGCCGGGAGGCAATCATGCCGGCCTCCGCCCTCAGTCGCGCCACCTAGTGCCCCTCCTCCAGGCCTCTTTGTTCCAGGCGGCACCAGCACCATGTAACTCTCCCGCACCTTAGTCCTTCCTCCACATGCCTGCCCAGTGCCCAAATCTCACGCATGGAGTCTCGTCCTGTGAGCCAGCACCTGCTCCACCCGAGTGGCCACAGGCGGCCCAGTACCACCTGCAGTCGGATCTTGGTAACCTCTGGCCTTGATGCCGACGTCCTTGGGAAGGTGGCCCAGTGCACTTGAGGAGAGCAGCAGCGCCGCTTCAAGCCTTGCCTCCCTGCACTGCTGCTACATTCAAGCGGGAGAGGTAGAGTGAAGTGACACAGAAGCCCAGCTCGCCAGCTGACCCGAGTGGGCGAGCCACTTGGATTTAAGTGGGCCAGGCTCTGCCCGCTGCCTCCTTCGCTCGGGAAAGGCGTCTTCCACAGAATACACCTTCCGTCGCCCAAACACCCGGCGGTGGGCGGCTGAGGCGGCCCTTGCTATCTTTCACTTGGTCTTGTTGGATAAGGTACACCCCTTTCCCTTTTCTTTTCTTTTTACGTAAACTTGTAAAATCCATAAACAATTCAAATGGACTCCAAATTCAATGATTCAAATTTCCGGAGACTCCATAAATCAGATCTATTTAATGAGGCATAGTGAACATTTCTCACGTGCTTGGTTTTCACTAGATGCAATAAATAGGTCTTTTATCCACATAAGTCCACTTTAAAAATCCATAGGATAATCATTTGAACTCCAAATCACCGTGAAACCAACTCCTAGGTGCTTCTAAAATTATTCCTTGTTAAATAGTGTCTTTGCTCATTTTTCAAATAATATTTCTTTACACTTCTTGCAAATCCACAAATCCCTTGATTCCATCATATTGAAATATTCGGAGATATCCATTCATCAAATCCCAATAGAAACCACTTTGGTCACTCCTCCATATGACCCGGAGGTATCCTAGAAAAGTCCAACTCACATTTTATAGCACTTTTACTTTTGCCTTGTTGTGTTTCTTATTGTGTTTTGTTTAGGCGTTAGTTGTGAAGTAGGCGGAGTACTTGGAGAAGGACGAGAAGATTTCAAGACTACGATGAACCCGAGCGAACAGCAGCCCTTTGACCATGTCTATAAAATCCTTTTATGCATGTCATAAAAGCACCATATTGTTGTTACAGCGGAATCATGATGAGGTGGTAACCACTTTGATGGATTGGCATCGTACTTCCTCGTTGATACTTGCATTGTGCATGACCCTACCTTCTTATGAGGGTTATGCTAGTGGGGATAGAATAGGATGCTAAAGTAGTGCTTTCACATAAAAAGGGGCGGGAATATGCATGGTGATGGAGACAAAGTATTTTCAAAAGACTTTTGAAAACCCCATGGGTGCCACTTATGCGGGGAGATGATGGGTTGGGTAGCCACTTGATGACGAAGTGGTGTGCAGAGGCAAGTGTGTGTTGCTTTCAAAAGCGGATTGGTTTAAGTTAGAGCCGTTATTCCAACCTTACATGCGCAACCACTCTACCCTTGTATGGGAAAGGGCATTATTGATTACCTAGGCCGATACTAGCTTGGAGCCCGCATTACTAGTGATGGGGAGAGTTGATGCTCTCTCTCGGGGACGAGGAGTCGTGCCGAATAGATTGGTGACGAAGAACATTTTTATGGGGCACCAGACACACGTTGTGTCCCCTCTCAGATGTTATGTTCTCAAGTGAGTCTGCGTATGATGTACATCGTGAGGGATACGGAACAGCAGTGGACTCCTTGTTAGTGTCGTCTAGGGAAAGATAGGGATCGGTGCTTACCCAGGAAGATCTACTTGGGTCAAGTCGAAGGACTTGACATGATTGAGTTAAGGTTGGTAGTGCCGAGCTATTTATGTTGATATACGTAACCTGTCCTCATGGTTACTTGAATTCTCTGATGCATGTCTTACAAGTTTTTTGAGCATGTCATTGCACTCAAAACTAGCTTTTGCAAAAATTTACCTATATCATGCATTATTGTATCTTGAACCAAAACACGGGTTGCTTGCAGAGTACATTCAAAGTATTCATTGGCTTGCCTTTGGTTATTTTATTGGCGGGCATGAAAGAACAGGATATAATGAAGAGTACCTTGGTGGCGAACATGCGAGCTGGGGCGCTTCCAGTCGAGAATGCACTGTAGGGTTAAAGGCGGATGGCATGGGTCCAAGTTGTTATTGAAGATTTCAGCTCGCGATGATACACTCAAGACTTGACCATAATGGTCCTACTTGTGTAAAATGGTATGTATGGATGTAAGACTCTTGTTATTCAGCTTACGTGTGTTCGGTGAGCATTGATCTCTGGGATCACTTTACCGTGCATTCGGTGATCTCGACTTATGAGTCGGGGTCCCCAGTCTTGTCGATCGCATACGCTGCAGTCGGCGATCCTTGGAGATTTAACACGGTGCGTTGGGCTATCTGATGTTGGCATGTCATACATAGTCATCACTTAGTCACTCATACTACAACAAGGTTAGCTATAAGGTTGGCTATAAGTGTATTTTTTTACTTCTCTCTATCTCTTTCTTCGTACTCCCTCGAGTCCCGAATATAAGAACATTTTTTACACTAGAGTAGTGCCAAAAACATTCTTATATTATGGGACCATGAGAGCTCTAGTATTATTGCATTTGCCAAGGAGTGACCTCTTCCAATGAAATGAATTGTGCTTATTAGTTTTTTGCTAAGTTTGCTTCATTTAATTAGCTATAGACTCAAAATTGTCTTTCCACCTAGGTACTGCAGCAGCTTAGCATCGTTTCTTCCTTGGGTCACCAAACTAGTCTCTCTCTTCTTGATTAACTTGCCACATCGGACTTTACGCCTATGTGGCAAGCTATACTAATAGGATCAAGTAAGTACAATAGTCTTTACATGGCATTTTGCATATGTGGAGGAAAGAGAGGCAAAGGAAAAAGTGGAGAATGGGCTCTCAAGCAAGAGCCGACCTCTAGTACATGGTGGAACATTGGGAGAGGCACATGTATGGAGGTGAGTCGGGAATGTCAGGAGACTCACGCCCGATCGTAGCACCCATGATTAAAATGATAATGGGAAGTCAAATCCACAGGGGCCCCACATCCGGTAGTAAATGTTTGTCAAATCACACCTGACCCTGCATTTGCAGCAGCCTACTCTCTCTGTCTTCTCATATCTCAAATCAGGCAAACTAAGTGAAGCTTGCCCATACTACATGAGGGAAAAGCCCGCCCTCGACTTTTAAATACAACTACATCCGGCTTAAGAATCCAATGATATACTTTTAAGTGACATAGTAACTCATATTTAGTTAGTCAAATAGATGACCTAGAACTACATTACCGCCCTATAAACGAGACACCTAAAAATAAAAAGCCGAGATGGAGAGGGTAGTTCATTACGTATCTTTTTAGATCAATATAGTCGCGATTCACCAAGGAGCAAAACCAAGTGGTGGGCTACTCCTATCGTGTTGGCGTAGCAACTCAAGCGAGGTCGATCACTTTGCAAAATGGCGACACATACTTGAGACCTCTTTGGCTGACATGTGGCTCATCCACCATCTTGTTCCACGTCACGATGCACCAAATTACAGATTCGAACAGCGCTTGGAATTGGAGAGCACCTCGGTCGTAAAGCGCGATGGTAGAAAAATGGCGTTGAGGTCAAATCCACAAAGCCCCACCTTTCCGCATTAAGTTGGACGAGATGAAGCAACCATCATTTCACTCTAGAGTGCGCCAAAGCATAAAGAAAAAGAAAACAATGATGAGTGCGGTAGCTACCTAGGGGCACCCTAGGGTGGGGGTCTCCACTACAGATCCTTTTTTTAAAAGCGCCTCCACTACAAATCGGCTTCTCCCTCGTCCTCTTGAAGAAAAGCGGGGATGAGTGTGGCGGTGGGTTTGTGTAGGAGAACTTCCGGCATGCGGGGCCACGTCATAGTAAGCGGGTTGATCGGCGCCTTAAATATGTGAGCCACTTGGTCTTATAGAACGAGGCAGCATTTTGGGTTGAGGGACCGGTGGAGATATAGTATCACGTACAAAAAATTGTGGACATAGGATTCGACCGAAGGCAATGATGCATGGTCCTGCATTTTGATATACCGGGGCGGCGTGAAATTTTTCTAATCTACTCAAAACTAGTAAAGGTACACATGCATTGAACACATGAGATTTGAAACCAAATTATGAATTAATACACACTATAGCATGTAAAGCTTTGAGTCATATATGCATCATGTAGAGGTTAAGTTTAGTTCTTATAGTTCATCTCATTCAAAATCAATTAGTTTTATAAAAATGTTAAGATTCATGGGGTTGTGCATTGTAAAGCATAAAGTAAAAAACAAATAATGGCAATTCATTTAGAAAAAAATCAATTATGGTACAGAAGATTCTAGAACAAAGGAGAAGTGCTTACATTTTTGAGGTTTAATGCATTATGCTTAAGTTCAACCATGGAGTCTTCTAAATTGTACATGTGGCGGAATCTGGTGGAATGTTGATGATATCCAGCGGCCGATGGTTCTCAGATTTTGCCATCTACTGCCTTTGTCGGATTAACTTCATCCGGCGACCATCTTTCAATGTTATTGGCACTATATAGTTCTTGTGCCATAGTTGCATGTTTTGGAAAAAAGCTACTAGTGAGTTGTACTATCTATTTAGTTATAGAAGATGTATACATGGAAGTTGTAGGGAAAGAGATGACATGGAGCATCTCAATTCCTATGAGTAGGGATTGGAAAAGAGATGTCATTTGGTTCACATCATAGGAACTTTTCTATTGAATCTAGAGATGACATGTATCTCAATTCCTATGAGGAGGGATTAGAAAAGAGATGTAATTTGGTTCATGTCACTTAGGAACTTTTCTATTGAATATCACAGCTAATGTTTATTTTCCTTTGAAATTAGGAATCCATTCCTTATAGACCAAGTGGATCTAAAGCTATAGAAATGATATCATGTTTTATTTCCTTTGAAATGTGGAGTATATGAATCTATTCCTATGAACCAATTGGCTCTAAAGGAAAAAAATCCTATAAAATCATATCATATAGAGTTCCTATGATGTTCCTCGACACTAAAGGATGGTTGAAAGTATTGCGGGTGATCGATGGCCTTTCTTTGTAGACTCCTCACCCATCTTTGTAGTTACCTCTAAATGAATGAATGAAATGATATATACATGGTATTCTACATGTGCAATTTGGTACCACGAAAACTTCGGTAAAAGTTTGTGAGGTTTGAATTTTCAATAAAGCTATATGCCTTTGCATTTTGAGCGGAGGGAAGCGGGCGGCGGTTGCTAACACTCACGTGGAAGATTTGTGTAGGAGGAGTGGCTGATACATTAAATGACATGTAGCCATGACACTTACGGATGCCGATCTAACGGTTCTCCACAGTTAGATTAAGAAAAGGCTTGTGGCGAACATTTGTCGGATAATGATTTATGGATTTACATGTGTTTGCATTGATCGTGCCCCCCTATCTCTCACGCACATGCACCCTCACAAGTCCACGACTCTCCACAGGTCCTCTCGCCAAACTCACCGTCGCACCCACCCTCTATGTCTGCGGTGGGCGTCACGCACATATGTGCTCTTCCGCCCCCCCTCCGGAACCTCTAAAAAACAAAAGGCGTCGCACACATTTTATTTTAGGTCACCGTCCCACACTTATACTATTACTCTTGCGGCGAACATTCTTTGGGCATAAGTATATTGTACTCTCTTGAAGAAGCGGTGCACACACACACTAGTTCTCTCACACACCCTTTCATGGGTACATGTAGGAGTGCATTTTCTTGATCTTTGGTACAACAAATCACTCCACTATATATATAGCAGGAGGCCTTAGCGCTTGCTTTACTAGGGTTCCTCTCGTTCACTCTCTCATGCTCTCTAGATCTAAGCAAGACATAGGTGCCCACACTCTCTCTTAGCTCACTGACTGGTCACAAATCCGTAGGACAACCTCGGCCAAGGCGGGGTGTGGGTGCATCGTTCCACGCTGTCGGCGGCTGACGAGGAGGAGACCAGCGGCTGCCACTTGCGCCTCGATCGTGACCGCTCCATTCTCTCTGAGGAGAGTGCTAGCTCGGGAGGAGCCTCTGACCCCTTCTTCCTCCTGCGATATTGTGGCCAAGATGCGGCCTCCAGGCACCATCTTTTGCAACATGTCGTGCGACCCTCGAGGTATATATTCCTTGAAAAGGAACACACTGCATTGCTCTGCTTATCTCCTTAAGTGTGGATCTTTTTCTATTTCCGTCCGCTGTTCCAAAGCCACCTAGACTTTTACTATTATTAGAGGTAAAAGCTAGTTCATACGGTCGACTCTAGCGTTGGTTCAAATAGGGAAGAAAATGGGAAAGCTGTAGCATGAATTTAGGACTTGGTTCTAAGAGAAGCGGGGAAAGTAGTAGATCTTGGCTACCAACGGTCTCTTGGTTGAAAAGAAGAAGAAAGCATGGTGGATGGCGAAGGGTGGAAATGGACCTATCTCTTGGTTGAAAAAAGGAAAGAAAAGTGGCCAGGTGTTGGGGACAGCGCCAAATGAGAATGAAGCGAGGTCTAGATTTCCTATGTTCACATAGGAAAAGCGTCGCCGAGAGATAAAAATGGGACAAATGCGGACATGCTACTGAGTGTTTGCACGCCCTCGGCACCACATCTGCCTCACCACTTTATGCCCCTGCTATCCCTACGCCCATATAAGCTACCGTTAATATAAAATCACATGAAGCATTAAGCAATACCACCTAATGTCACTATAAGTAATGGTCTAGTGCCATCGATAAATTGTACAATGCCACCACCATTTTATGAAGTGCTTCCGTCTTGCTTTATTTCCCATGAATTGTGTTTTTGCAGTTACACTTAAATCTCAAACCGCTAACATTGCTTCATCGGTGGGCTTTGCACAAATTTGATTGTACATTTCTTGACCATGTGCTACTCTCATGGCCATGTAATACTAATGCTATTGATACGCATATTAATCTAGTGGCATTGTTGATGTGATGTGATGCTACTTACTTAAGGACTCTTCATCTTTGTCAATCTAGTGCCAACAATAACACAATAGATGTATTTGTTAATCATCGCCACTCCAAATATCATCACTATTTAAATAACCGTATTTCATATTTGCGCAAACAGGGATGTCATCTCCATATCGTTTGGGATATGCATCTCCGTATCGTTTTCTATCTAGCGCCAATCAAAAGAACACACCTCGGTTTTAGTACAAGCTGCGCAAAATGAGATGGCTATCCCTCGTTGCGAGTCATCTAACCTCCCGAATCTTCAAGGTATTCCTACATTGGTAGTAACTAAGGTAGAATACCAGCATAATCTAAAAAGAAGCTGATTAAATGCGTTTTACTTCTTGATTGCGGTCACGAGGAACGGCGAAAACAATTGCATACTAGTCCGAGAATGCACTTTCTACCAGTTCATCCATGGGCCGAGGACTAGGCAACCTTGCAGTACTGCGGCAGTTTTTGGGCGGGTGCCTGCGGACAAGAAGGCATTGTGAATACCTTATTTACGGAAATAGTGGTGCTTAAATTTAGTGGAATGCACAAAAAATTTCATCACTGGTGACACTACTGCATGGTTCGATTCGACATTCCATTTGAGACCACAATTATAATTGGTTATTATGGAATGAGAGAACCTAACCACTGGATGGTGGCAACAAGAAAAACCCAGTGAATTCTAGGAAATTTAAAGCTGCGAGGAGGCCCTTTGCTCGGAAGAAGCCTTGCTTGTTTTTCCTGATTTGTAAACCTTCTCACAACTTTGTCTTTTTCTTTGTGAACTAGTATATGTTTTGTTATGTTCTATGAATCATTGATATGTATAAAATTGCTTAACTTATTCTTTTCAAGTTTTTTTATGAAAGGCGAGTTTAATGTGAGTGTTCCACATGAGCCTTTGGACTAGCGTGTGAGCGTTTGAAATTTATTACATTGTGGCCTCGATTAAGCGCATGAACCCTTTGTAACAAGATACATAGTTGCTTATATGTCGGACAATAGATTGTTGATTGTTATCACGGTCGATAGCCTAGTGTTGAAGCAAGCTGAGCCAATGTGTCGTGTTTTGCACAAGTGCTTACAAGTGGGGTAGCTTTACCAGCTTGGTGTTTACAAGTACTTATGTATACGTCTGCATACAGTTCTCGAGCCAGTGCTCTATTTCATCAAAACACACCTTTGCTTTCGTATGATAAACCGTGACAACTTATGTCTTACCATGCCATATTCATGAAAAAACTAGGGAGTAGCATACATTTACGGCAACAATTACGATGGTTCTCACATGATTTACGGGCACACAAAAGTAGCGGCGGTTCCCATAGACGGATTCAAACAGCAGTACTAGCTCCGGAAGGGTGCGATAACGAGGCAAGGTTCCGATAATTATACACAATCCAAACTACTATTAAACACTAGCTGGGGCAACTATTTCATGCCTCGATCTAATTTGGGCTGGACACAAGGCGAACCTTGCCATGAACATCATCGAGGGCGTCCCAATGAGCTCAATCCTTTGAACCTTCATGAAGACAACCTTGTGGCCTTGCCCTTTGATAAACTTCGTTTGTGGAGGCATGCCACATCATCTTCTAACGTAAAGCTTGACAAGAACAGTATGCCTCACAAAGCGAAGGAGTGGCTTTGAACTTCTTGTGCTTGATTACACCCTGGACAACAGCTGACAACGGTGAGGCTGGAATACAACTCTTCATTGGTATAACCGCCAAATGGCTTCTAGGATCCAACAGCCTAAGAACTCTGTTTTCCCGGTCGCGTATATTCAGGTCATCCGCCTCATAGCGAGTGACATGTACAAACACAATCCTTAATACGCATCGGGGCTCTAATTGAAGCGAAACAAATTCTAAATTACTTTTCGATTATAAGAAACACAAGTTATTTAAACCACTATGTATAGCATGGCATGAAGCTAATAAAATTTTGCATTATTAATTACCACATACTTAGATGAAAAACCACAATCGAGATCGGCAAAGAAGGAAATCACCTTGGGCATCTCGGCAGGGGGGACACATCCTCGAAGGGAAAACTGCTCCTGCAGTGCCACAGGCTGTAACCTCAAATGGGGCATTGACCATTTCGGTAGTGGTCATGAGCGTGTCACGGGATCGGCTCGGTGGCTGCCTCCATCTTCTTGGAGCTCTCTCTGTCTCGTGGGGATCGGCCTCCAGCGTCTGCTCCAATATCGGCCAGATCTTTGCACTGGTTCTCCTTGGTCCATCATGAAACCGGCGAATACTATGAGACCATTGAAAGGAAAACACAATCTCAATGACAATGAAACAAAAAAGAGAGTGAGGATCGGTTACTACTTTTGCAAAAGTTCTTCTTTTCTACGAACTAAAATATACCGGCATCACGGATGCTGCTTACCTTCCCTTCGTTGGGAGAGAAAGAGCGAGTGGCGGAATCACGGTGTTGCCTTTCTTGAAGACGGTGAGGGAGAAGGGATTCAGCGAATAGTGAAATGATGGTTGCTTCATCAGTCCAACTTAGGCCTTGAGGAGGTGGGGTTTTGTGATCAGATGGCTCGTTCTTTGCGGCGCTTCTGACCGGTGACTCTCCACTTTGCATCTTGCCTTCTAATTTGGTGGATGGCATTTGGGCCCAGCTGCTTGCATGGCCCGCATGTCCGATGAACAAAAGTATAATCGACATTCGATGAGGGAGGCGTTTCAATGACCTAGGAGGAGCAGGAAGCGGTAGAGTGTCTCCATTGTACTAGTAGTAATTGTTTTTACAGGTAGGCGTAGAGTGTCTCCACTTTACTAGTAGTAATTGATTCTCTGGGCCCAAGACAAAATAGCCCATCCACACTAGTAAATAGTAAAATCAATTCAAAAGCCCATATATTTACTGAATGAAAGGCGCTACCCACACCCAGGCACCCAGCACACCCCTCCCCCCCAAAATCTGGGTGCTCTTCTTCCTTCTCACTCCCACCCACCTCACGTCAGCTCGCTCCACTCGTACCCCCAAATTCCTCAACTCACTCCTATAGAAAACCCCAGCTCCCCTTATTACTCACTCCTAAAGAAAACCCCAGATCCTTCTTCTTCACTCGCACTACAACTAGGCTCGTCATTTTGTTACTCTGCTCAAATCCAGTAGGCGTGTGCGGCGCCCTCGAGGAAAATGGAGTCGGATGACCCCGCGCCAAGAAGATGAGGCTCTCGCCCGGTACGATACTGTGTAGATCTACACACCGATGGCGGGTAGAAGCGACGACCCGCCCCACGAATCCTAGGAACCGTAGAATCTCGGGTGGACCGCATCGGCCGATCTGCCGGGGCCGCAGATCCTTGGGAGATCCTCTCGCTTCTCCCACCAAGGATTGCTACCGCACCCAAGTCCTCTCAATTCGGTGGCGCCCTCTATGGCCTTGTAGCGCCCTTAATCTCGACTCTCATCAGCTATCTCTCTTCAATGATTTTGAAATCCCAGAGCCATCATCTCCTCCCACGGGGCTCCTTTCAATGCCTCTACATCCGGTCATGCTACGAGAAAGCATACCATGACACACTGCACGATGGACGTCTGGCTGAAATCCCACAATTCCGCGAGAACTACAAGCTGCTTGAGTTCTACTATTCCTTGGAAATCACATACCACATATCGAACACCATGAACTTGTACCCTCAAAGACCTCGATGTCCATCTCGAGGTTTTCCTCCTCTCTCCACACCTCCACCTTTGTGCTGTGCGACCTACCAGACAATCTGGTACTAAACCTTCGACTCCCATATCTCAAGAAACTTTCACTTGTTCGGGTTCGTATATCGGAGCCTCATTGCACAACATCATCCACTCCGATTGTCATATCACAGAGTGCTTGGTGCTGTTTTCCTGATTAGAATCGGTTGTGTCCAAATAAAGTCGCATAACCTGTAAGAATTGGAATTTCTTTTGGCGAAAAGCAGCTCATCATCCAAGATGCCCCTTCACTTCAAAGGTTGATCCTTGATTCTAGTTATTCACCATTGCAAATAACCGTCCTCTGCCTAAGCTGGAGACCTTGGGTGTAATACATGATCTTTGTACTCATTTCAATATTGTGTTTGGCTCCACAGTTCTTGGTACTTTATATTATCATCTACACTTGTAACCATAAGCTGCATTTTAAATTTCTGTGCATAAGTTATATATCATCTTGGAGTACACATTTTGTACTAATATTATGTTCTATGCTCAATGAAGAGTTTCTCCATGGATGGCCTATCAATGGTGTTGGATTCTGTCAAGATCTTATATATCCAAATGAATAGTTTTGATATGAACAAGATTATTGGCTTGCTACAATGCTTTCCATGTCTAAAGAAGTTATATATAAAGGTGATAATTTCACTCACATTGGAAGCCCGCATATAGTGTACTAGAATTAACCGTTCAATTTGTTGCTCTTTTGACACTCTTCTTTTAGACCTTAAGCATTTTCAATCTTCATGTCTATTTAAGCAATGACGAGGCGGGGGTAAGAAAGTTATAACCAATCGGTGGATTAAGTAAGCATCGGTATTTTCTCACTTCTCATGAGATTCGATCGAAGACAATAATGCTAGAACGATATGTAGCCAACCGTGCAAACACTAGATTTGTCACATTCTTCCTGCTGAATGCGAGTTTACTATTGTCCATCAGGTTTAAGTTTATCAGCATCATGGTTTTGATGGATGGTTATGTCGAAGAGCAAAAAAGGAGTTTCAGGTGGGCAAAAGAGCTTCTGAACGTGTAGGGCTTCTATTTACAACATATTTTGGTCATAATCCAGTAAATTTTATGACCCATGATGTTCATTCTATGGACCTGACCGATCCATTTGACTGTGACTGCCGAAAAAAGTGATGGAGTTAGATGTTGTTGCCCTTTTCAACCTGGGTTTTTTTATAAACCTGATGAACAATTAACCCTCATGCTTTTGTATAGTTTGTAAGCTGGAGTTAGATGTTCCTGCCCTTTTCAACTTGGCTGTGACTGTCATATTTTCGTTGAAACAAGGCAACTGGCTTACCATTCGTTTAATTTAGAGTGAAATATTGTAACAAATTCCACCCAATGGAAATAAAATCACTCTACGGCTACTTGAGCTCACTTGTGCATTCTGAGCCAAGTGCTTAGCTTCTAGCACCCACAAACTTATTTCGAACTAGCACATCAAATGGGCTGTAAATTTTCATAGGAAAGGTTGCATGACCATGACAGATTTGGATTCTGGCATTTGGGACCCGCGAGGAAATAGTCTATCCAAGGTGGTGTCGACTTACTAGCCAGTGAACAAACGATTCTGCCTACCAGCCGTTCGATTGACATCCAACATCTGTCGTGTATCTTTTATCTCTTGTATTCTTCTTCCTCCAGCCACGCAAACGTAACCACCACGTCGGTTCTGCCTGGTCCCGCCTCCCATGGCTAGCTGCGCCTCCACCGCCCAACCATACGTACCCTCCAATGTTGGTCAGTCCCTCCCTCTATTCCCCCACACGTCCTGTTATTCTCTGGCGACGTCAGCCCCAACACGCACTCCGCACCAACCACCAACCCTTGTACTCCCCTCACGCTGCGGCTGGACCGACGCATCTTCCACGGCTCACATTACGTTCGATCAGAGGCCTCGCCGTCTTCCTCCATGTTGGGGCCTTGATCTACGCTTCGCCGTGCGTGATGCGCCGCCCTCTTCGTTGTCAACATCATCAACAACCGAGAGGAACAAGGAGGTGGCTATCACGTGGAGAGGATGACGGTGAGGACCCACTAAGCGTCATGGCGATGCGCAAGCAAGTGCCTCTATTTAACAAACCCGAAAATATGGTTCCTCCTAATGGTTGGACATCGGGGCTCACGCCATTGTCAACGTAGTCAATAAACGAGAGAATTACACTCTACGAAAGCTGACACCAGACCCAAAGAAGGTCGTGCGCTTTTTTTGAGGAACAAGCGGTTGTTATTTATACTAGTTTTAGCGATGGATCGAGTAACAACGGGGCTGTGCGAGCTGTGGCCCGTCTAGCCGAGTTTTGTTTATGTTTACCACATCCACGAGCCCAGTTGTGTTTTTTTCTTTGAAAATACAGCCCATTTCTATTTTTTTTAAGAAATACCCAAACAAGGCCTACTTGCTTTATCGGCCTATTTGGCTGCAAATCTTTCAAGACGAGGAGAGTTTCATTGGTTTGCCCGAAATGGTATGTACATTTTTCAAACACATCAAGCTGGGAATTAGTTTCAATTTTTTCATTACAAGATTTTAAATTACATTGATTTTAGTGCATGGACAATTATTTGGATTTTATATTTATATGAATTATTTTTCAAAATAGTTTGAATGTGAATCGATATTTACGGATTAAAAAGCAGTAGACCACACGAAATATGCAAAATTTACATTATACTTTTTTGACCGTGGCCACAATATGGGGTGTAATGCCCTCCACTTCCTTCCCCTCTTCTCCTCTTTCATTTCCCCCTTGTTTTGTCCTACATGGGGTGCACCAGCCCCCTAGGGGCTGGTCTATCCCCTTCTTGGCCCATTAGGCCCATGTAGTTCTTTGGGGATGCCGGAACCCTTTGGGTGACCCGATATGTACCCGGTACCCCCAGAACACTTCTGTTGTCCGAATATCATCTCCTATATATGTATCTTTACCTCTTGACCATTTCGAGACTCATCGTCATGTCTGTGATCTCATCCGGGACTCCGAACAACATTTGGTCACCAAATCACATAACTCATATAATACAAAATCATCATCGAACGTTAAGTGTGCGGACCCTATGGGTTCTAGAACTTTGTAGACATGACCGAGACACCTCCCCGGTTAATAACCAAGAGTGAAACCTGGATGCTCATATTTGTTCCCACATATTCCATGAAGATCTTTATCGGTCGTACCATAATGAAAACATACGTTATTCCCTTTGTCAACGGTTTGTTACCTGCCCGAGATTCGACTTCATACCTAGTTCAATCATGTTACCGGCAATTCTCTTTACTCATTCCATAATACTTCATCTTGCAACTAACTCATTAGTCACATTGCTTGCAAGGCTTATTATGATGTTCATTACCGAGTGGGCCTAGAGATACCTCTCTGATACTCGGAGTGACAAATCCTAATCTCGATCTATGCCAACCCAACAAACACCTTCGGATATACTTGTAGAGCATCTTTATAATCACCAAATTATGTTGTGACATTTGATAGCACACAAGGTATTCCTCCCGTATCCGGGAGTTGCATAATCTCATAGTCAAAGCAATATGTATATGACATGAAGAAGGCAATAGTAATAAAACTTAACGATCATTATGCTAAGCAAATGGATGGGTCTTGTCCATCGCATCATTCTCCTAATGACGTGATCCCGTTCATCAAATGAAAACACATGCCTCTGGTTAGGAAACTTAACCTTCTTTGATTAACGAGCTAGTCTAGTAGAGGCTTGCTAGGGACACTTTGTTTTGTCTATGTATCCACACATGTATCAAGTTTCTGGTTAATACAATTCTAGCATGGATAATAAACAATTATCATGATATAAGGAAAAATAAACAACAACTTTATTATTGCCTCTAGGGCATATTTCCGACAGTCTCCCACTTGCACTAGAGTCAATAATCTAGTTCACATAGCCATGTGATTTAACAGCAATAGTTCACATCTTTTTGTGATTAACACTCATAGTTCACTTCGCTATGTGACCAACACCCAAAGGGTTTACTAGTGTCAATACTCTAGTTCACATCACTATGTGATTAACACCCAAAGAGTACTAAGGTGTGGTCATGTTTTGCTTCTGAGAGAAGTTTAGTAACGGGTCTGCCATATTCAGATCCGTATGTATTTTGCAAATTTCTATGTCTACAATGCTCTGCACGGAGCTACTCTAGCTAATTGCTCCCACTTTCAGTATGTATCCAGATTGAGACCCAAGGTCATCCGGATCAGTGTCAAAGCTTGCAGTGACATAACTCCTTATGAAGAAATCTTTGTCACCTCAATAATCGAGAAACATTTCCTTAGTCCTCTTTAGGTACCTAAGGATAATTTTTACTGATGTCCAGTGATCTACTCCTGGATCACTATTGTACCCCCTTGCCAAAATGAAGGCAAGCTACACAATAGGTCTGGTATATAGCATGGCATACATTATAGAACAAATTGCTAAGGCATAGGGAAGACTTTCATTCTCTCTCTATTTTCTGCCGTGGTCGGCTTTTGAGTCTTACTCAACTTCATACCTTACAACTCAAGCAAGAACTCCTTCTTTGACTGATCCATTTTGAACTCCTTCAAAATGTTATCAAGGTATCTACTCATCGAAAGTCTTATCAAGCTTCTTAATCTATCTCAATAAATCTTGATGCCCAATATGTAAGCATCTTCACCGAGGTCTTTCTTTGAAAAAATCCTTTCGAACAATCCTTTATGCTTTCCAGAGAATTCTACATCATTTCCGATTAACAATATGTCATTCACGTATACTTATCAAAAAGGTTGTAGTGCTCCCACTCACTTTCTTGTAAATACATGCTTCATCGCAAGTCTGTATAAAACTATATGCTTTGATCAACTCATCAAAGCGTATATTCCAACTCCGAGATGCTTGCACCAGTTCCATCGATGGATCGCTAGAGCTTGCACACCTTGTTAGCACCTTTAGGACCGACAAAACCATTGGCTGCATCATATACAACTCTTCTTTAAGAAATCCGTTAAGGAATGCAGTTTTGACATCCATTTTCCAGATTTGATAAAATGCGTCAAATCGGACAGACTTAAGCATCGCAACGAGTGAGAAAATCTAATCATAGTCAACACCTTGAGCTTGTCGAAAACATTTTGCGACAATTCGAGCTTTGTAGATAGTAACACTACCATCATCGTCTGTCTTCCTCTTGAAGATCCATTTATTCTCAATGGCTTTCTGATCATCGGGCAAGTCCACCAAAGTCCACACTTCGTTCTCATACATGGATCCTATCTCAGATTTCATGGCCTCAAGCCATTTTGCAGAATCTGGGCTCATCATCGCTTCCTCATAGTTCGTAGGTTCATCATGACCTAGTAACATCACTTCCATAACAGGATTACCGTACCACTCTGGTGCGGAACATGCTCTGGTTGACCTATGAGGTTTGGTAGTAACTTGATCTGAAGTTTCATGATCATTATCATTAGCTTCCTCTCTTGTTGGTGTAGGTATCACGAAAACGGTTTTCTGTGATGAGCAACTATCCAATTCGAGAGAAGGTACAGTTACCTCATCAAGTTCTACTTTCCTCCCACTTTCCTCCCACTCACTTCTTTCCAGAGAAACTCCTTCTCTAGAAAGGACCCATTCTTAGCAGCAAAGATCTTGCCTTCTAATAACCCACAAGTATAGGGGATCGCAACAGTTTTCGAGGGTAGAGTATTCAACCCAAATTTATTGATTCGACACAAGGGGTGCCAAATAATATTCTCAAATATTGGCAGTTGAGTTGTCAATTCAACCACACCTGGATAACTTAGTATGTGCAACAAAGTATTTAGTTGCAAAGTAGTATGGAAGTAATGGTGCAATTGGCGAAATGTGATAGCAGTTTTGTAGTAATTATATGATATAGCAACGGTAAAGTAAATAAGCAAAGAGCAATATGTGAAAAGCTCGTAGGCATTGGATCTATGATGATAATTATGTCGGATGCGATTCCTCATGTAATAGTTATAACATAGGGTGACACAGAACTAGCTCCAGTTCATCAATGTAATGTAGGCATGTATTCCGAATATAGTCATACGTGCTTATGGAAAAGTACTTGCATGACATCTTTTGTCCTACCCTCCATGGCAGCGGGGTCCTAATGGAAACTAAGGGATATTAAGGCCTCCTTTTAATAGAGTACCGGGCAAAGCATTAACACTTTGTGAATACATGAACTCCTCAAACTACGGTCATCACCGAGAAGTATCCCAATTATTGTCACTTGAGGTTGTCGGATCATAACACATAATAGGTGACTATAGACTTGCAAGATAGGATCAAGAACTCACATATATTCATGAAAACATAATAGGTTCAGATCTGAAATCATGGCACTCGGGCCCTAGTGACAAGCATTAAGCATAGCAAAGTCATAGCAACATCAATCTCTGAACATAGTGGATACTAGGGATCAAACCCTAACAAAACTAACTTGATTACATGGTAAATCTCATCCAACCCATCACCATCCAGCAAGCCTACGATGGAATTACTCACGCATGGTGGTGAGCATAATGAAATTGGTGATGGAGGGTGGTTGATGATGACGACGGCGACGAATCCCACTCTCCGGGGCCTCGATCGGACTCCAGATCAGCCCTCCCGAGAGAGATTAGGGCGTGGCGGTGGCTCCGTATCGTAAAAACGCGATGAAACTTTCTCTCTGATTTTTTTTCTCCGTGAAAGCAAATATATGGAGTTGGAGTTGAGGTCGATGGATGTCCAGGGGGCCCACGAGGCAGGGGCGCGCCCTAGGGGGGGCGCCCCCCACCCTCGTGGACAGGGTGTGGGCCCCCTGGTGCTGATTCTTTCACCAGTATTTTTTATTAATTCTGAAAAATTGCTCTGTGGATTTTCAGGCCATTCCGAGAACTTTTATTTCCGCACAAAAATAACACCATGGCAGTTCTGCTGAAAACAGCGTCAGTCCGGGTTAGTTCCTTTCAAATCATGCAAGTTAGAGTCCAAAACAAGGGCAAAAGTGTTTGGAAAAGTATGTCTGTGACAGAGAGATATCAACTCCCCAAGCTTAAACCTTTGCTTGTCCTTAAGCATTTCAGTTGACAAACTGAAAGTGATAAAGAAAAACTTTTACAAACTACTGTTTGCTCTTGTTGTTGCAAATATGTAAAACCCGGTATTCGAAGTTTTCAGCAAAGATTATGAACTAACCATATTCACAATAATGCTTAGGTCTCATGTTTACTCATATCAATGGCATAATCAACTAGCGAGCAATAATAATAAATCTCGGATGACAACACTTCCTCAAAACAATCATAATATGATATAACAAGATGGTATTTCGCTAGCCCTTTCTGAGACACAATACATAAATGCAGAGCACCTTTAAAGATCAAGGACTGACTAAACATTGTAATTCATGGTAAAAGAGATCCAGTCATAGTCATACCCAATATAAACTAGTAGTAATGCATGAAAATGACAGTGGTGCTCTCCAGCAGGTGCTTTTTAATAAGAGGGTGATGACTCAACATAAGAGTAAATAGATAGGCCCTTCGCAGAGGGAAGCAGGGATTTGTAGAGGTGCCAGAGCTCGATTTTGAAATAGAGATGAATAACATTTTGAGCAGTATACTTTCACTATAAACATAACAACTAAGAGATCTCGATATCTTCCATGCTGCACACATTATAGGCGGTTCCCAAATAGAATGGTAAAGTTTATACTCCCCCACCACCAACAAGCATCAATCCATGGCTTGCCCGAAACAGCGGGTTCCTCCAACTAGCAACAATCCTGGGGGAGTTTTGCTTGCAATTATTTTGATTTGATTTGAGCATGGGACTGGGCATCCCGATGACCGGCCATTTTGTCGTCAATGAGGAGCGGAGTCCACTCCTCTTGAGAATAACACGCCTAACATGGAAGATACAGATAACCCTAGTTGATACATGAGCTGTTTGAGCATACAAAACAGAATTTCATTTGAAGGTTTGGAGTTTGGCACATACAAATTTATTGGAACGGCAGGTAGATACAGCATATAGGAAGGTATAGTGGACTCATAGGAATAACTTTGGGGTTTATGGAGTTTGGATGCACAAGCAATATTCCCGCTTAGTTCAGGTGAAGGCTAGAAAGAGACTGGGAAGCGACCAGCTTAGAGAGTGACAACAGTCATGAACATGCATTAAAATTAATCAACACCAAATGCAAGCATGAGTAGGATATAATCCACCATGAACATAAATATCGTGAAGGCTATGTTTTTTTTCAACTCCATGCGTGAACATGTGCCAAGTCAAGTCACTCCAATCATTCAAAGGAGGATACCACCCTATCATACCACATCACAACCATTTTAATAGCATGTTGGCACGGAAGGTAGATGATTATAAGCTCCTAGCTAATTAAGCATGGCATAAGCAACTATAATCTCTAATTGTCATTGCAAACATGTTTATTCATAATAGGTTGAATCAGGAACGATGAACTAATCATATTTACAAAAACAAGAGAGGCCGAGTTCATACCAGCTTCTCTCATTTCAATCAGTCCATCATATATCGTCATTATTTCCTTTCACTTGCACGACCAAACAATGTGGATAATAATAATAGTGCACATGCAATGGACTAAGCTGGAATCTGCAAGCATTCAATTCAAGGGAGAAGACAAGGTAATATGGGCTCTTGGTTAAATCAACACTAATGCATGTAAGAGCCACTCAACATTTTCATTATGGTCTTCTCCTCTCGACCCCAAAGGAAAGAAAAGAAATAAAAGTATTTACACAGGAAAGCTCCCAACAAGCAAAAGAAGAACGAGAAATATTTTTGGGCTTTCTTTTAGTTACTACTAATACAGGCATGGAAAGTAAGCTAACTAATTTTTTTGGTTTTTCTTAAGGTTTATCAAACACACAAGAAGAAAGCTAGAAAAAGAAAATAAACTAGCATGGATAGTACAATTAAAAGGTATGAGCACCGACAACTAGAGTGAGTTTGTGAACATGAATGTAATGTCGGTGAGAAATACATACTCCCCCAAGCTTAGGCTGTTGGCCTTAGTTGGTCTACGGCCATGGGTGGCCTGGTTGATATCCTAAGTTATGGCAGGGTGCGTAATGAGATGCAGTGACCATTGCCTCTGAGCTGACTGGCGTGAGCTGCCTCCATCCTCCTCTCGTACTCGTTTGCCTCCTCCCTAGTGATAACATATCTTCATTTTGCCTGAAATTCTAAGAGGGCAGGAGCAGGGAGAGTAATATGGACAGCACGACGTTTGTCAAAGATTGGTCGATACTGGAGGATATGTTCGTTCCTCTCAAGAAAATGATGATTAACCATGTCATTATAATCTAAATAAGCGGGAGGCAACTCCCTATCATTTTCGTGTACAGGTATACCAAGATAATTAGCCACACGGGTCGCATAGATCCCCCCAAATAGATCTCCAGTTAAACCATTATTATGCAACCTATGTGCAACAATTGCCCCCAAGTTGTATTGTTTATCACCAAATACAGCACTCTTGAGAACACAAAGATCAGGAACACACATGTGACATGCTTCATCTTTACCGTTAATGCATCTACATATGAAGAGAGCAAAATAATGTATAGCAGGAAAGTGGATGCTCCCTATGGTAGCTTGCGCTATTTCTCTAGATTCTCCCACTGTGATACTAGCAAGAAAGTCTTTATATTCAGATTTACAAGGTTCATTAACACTGCCCCACTGCGGGAGGTTGCAAGCAGTAGTAAAGTCTTCTAAGTCCATGGTATATGATTTATCATAAAGATCAAATAGGACATTCTGAGAATTGCGCGAAGATGTAAATTTAAACCTTCTCACAAAGGAGTCAGTCAAATAGTAGTATTGAGGCCACTTATCTTGCATGAAGTCTTCAAGGTCAAAATGACACACATATGCATCAAATTCATCCTTGATGCCTACTTTGACCATAAACTCCTCTGACGGCCATTCACAAGGCCGCCGCGTCATCTCCCTCGGTGGTTAGATAAATCCTGCTCACGTATTGCGAGCACAGGTCCTTTCTTCCTTGAAGAACCACCTTGGTACATTTTCCTGCACACATTTCTTCCTCTGAAAAATTTCTGAAATTTTTAGTAACTCAAAATAAAAGTGGATCAAACTCAACAAAATTGATAGCAACTACTCCCACAAGTGCCTAGAGACTATATCATACATTAGAATTACTTGGGACCATATAAATTTGACATGCAAGCTCAAGAACAGGGTCACGTAGGCAGTAAAAATTTGCAATGAATAAAGCACTAGAAAAAAACTAATTGGACCATTGGAGCAGTCACATACCAAAGAACAATCCCCCAAAGCAGTTTTGTGAATGGAGCTACGAGCAAGGAGATCGAAAGTTGCGACAAAATGAGCTAGAACTCGTGCTTGAGCTGGATGGTGATTTTTTGGGAGGAAGAAGAAGTGTGTGTGGGTGCAGGAATAAGTGGAGGGGCCCACCATTGGGCCCACGAGGCGGGCGCCACGGACCCTCGTGGCCAGTGCCAACTCCCCTGTTGTGTTCAGTGCAGGATAATCTCAATATTCGGGTATTTGGAGGACTTTTATTTTCGGGGTATTTTTTATTGCATGGATAATTTAGAATATAGACAGAAAATACTATTTTTACTTATTTAATCTAAATAACAGAAAGTAAAAAGTGGGTACAGAAAGTTGTGCCTTCTTACTTCATCCATCTCATGCTCATCAAAACAAATCCACTAACAAGGTTAATCAAGTCTTGTTAACAAACTCATTTCAAATAACATGGAACCGGAGAAATTTTGAATAACACTAGGTTACCTCAACGGGGATATGCACGTCCCCAATAATAAGAATATCATATTTCTTCTTGATAGTAGGAAGAGGAAATTCGAAACCTCCAATAATGATAGTTGGATTTTTTCAAATAGAATTGATACTGTGAGTAGAGGCTTACTAGGGACACTGCGTTTTGTCTATGTATCCACACATGTATCAAGTTTCCGGTTAATACAATTCTAGCATGAATAATAAACATTTACCATGATATAATGAAATATAATGAAAAACTTTATTATTGCCTCTAGGGCATATTTCCTTTAGTTAGATATGTTTCCATGGGCTTGCGTCAACAGGAAAATCTCATGCAACCCATACAGGCCAAGGCATAAAGTGGTGATCATCATCAAGATTGCGTTTTGCAAGTTCAAGTGGAGTGGCAATAATGCTTGAATCTAGCCGTCCATTGTGGCAATAATGGACTTGTGAAGATGTGCTGAAGAGTGGCTCACCCATAGTGGAGTATGGGGGAGCCATTAACTAGTCTTCATCGAGCCAAGGCAATCAAGAATGGTGGTGGTCCAACTTGAGGAAATAAAAATCATCATCTTCTAGATCAGGTGGACTACGTGCAAGGCAAAGATTTTCCCTTGATAGGTTTTCTATTATACCGGTCTCATGGTGGTATTCGGGAAACCTGGTTATAGGATCGATTGTCGAACTTTCAAGGGGGCTCTCAAGTAATCAACTTGATCTTATCATTTTAGACAGATTAAATCATTGCAACCTTGCACCATATTTCTTGGTTCTTATTTGACTCTTCTATTTGTGAGGTTTTACAGTTTGTGTTCGTCTTCTTGTCAAACTCAAGCTCATCAAAAATGGAGTTCGCAAGCTTCATATTTAGTTTTCGGTGTTGGAGAAATTCCTGGTTCATGGTTGTGGAAGGTCATCTTCCTTATCCTATTGGTATTTCTTCATGGATAGTTCGTAATTTATCTAGTCGTTGTTAGATAGTACTTGTTGCTTTCTATCCAACAAGCTTCAGTTTGCTGATTTCGAAGTCCATTTGTAGTAGTTATAGTTTTTTTAGTATTGGAGCATCCTTCTATTTTAATTGGGTGGATCGTCAGCTCTAAGCAGTAGTAGAGTGGCAGTATCACTTATAAGCGGTATTACCGTCCAGCTACTTCCGCTGCTACTCCCACTCGTTTTTACACTTCTCAAACTCGTCACGAATTTTGTGGTAGTAGAGAGCGCCAGTGCCTATTATAAGCGGTAGTACCTCCCTTAGCGGTAGTACCCTTATAAGCGGAACTACCTGCCGAGTAGTAGTACCTCTGGAAGAATTTTTTTTTGTCTCGTTGGGTTGTCTTGACCATGCTAAGAGGTTCTAGCATTCCCTTGAGCGGTAGTATCTGATGCGGCTTGAACTACGTAGGTATTTCCCCAAAGAGGAAGGGATGATGGAGCACATCTATGGTAGGTGTCGTGGTTCTAAGTCCGACAGTAGAATGGGGTAGGTATGGAGAGGCAAGATCCTAGCTATGGAGTAGTTCTATACGCAAAGGGATTTACTGAGTTCGAGGCCCTTCTCTCGAGGAAGTAACAGCCCCTCGTCTCGGAGCCCGGAGGCGGTCGACCGGATTATATGCGTATATGTTACGGTGCGAACCCTTCTACTGTGGAGGGGGTGGCTTATATAGAGTCTTGCCGGGACCCCCAGCCCTCGTAGTAGAGGGTTAAGCTGCGTTAAAGCTAGGCGTTCTTAGTAACGCCTTACATAAAGTGTCATTAAGGTCATAAAGACTATTTAACTACAGACCGTTTGGACGCCGAGTGGCTCTTGGACTCCTGGTGGTCGAGTGGGTCTTCATGGTCGAGTGTCTTTGAATCTGTCGAGTGGAAGCCTACCAGGTCGACTGGAAGGCTGCTTCTCTTGTGAATGTCCTTGTGGAGGTAATCCTTGGGCAGGTCCATGACCCTACCCCAGGTACATGACTTCATCAGTAGGTATTTCCCTTAGTTATGAGACCAAGGTTATCGAACCAGTAGGAGAACTACGCAGCACCACATGAACGACTCCTTCACACAAAGAAGAAATACGCTGCCCGACATAAGAGAGGGGTTGTCAATCTCTCACGAGTAAAAGGATAGGTAAAATTCTAGTAGATTGGATAAAGAGATCTTGTGGGAATGCGAGATAACATAAATAACAATAAATTGCAGCTAGTTATTTTTTTTATTTTTGGATTAATAGATGTGATAATAATAGAAAATAAAAATAGATCGCGAAGGCAAATATAATAAAGAAGAAACCCGGGGGCCGTAGATTTCACTAGTGGCTTCTCTCGAGAAAAATAGCATACGGCAGGTAAACAGATTACTGTTGGGTAATTGATAGAACTTCAAATAATCATGACGATATCCAGACAAAGATCATGATATAGGCATCACGTCCAAGATTAGTAGACAGACTCCTGTCTGCATCTACTACTATTACTCCACACATCGACCGCTATCCAGCATGCATCTAGTGTATTAAGTTCATGGAGAAGCGGGTAATGCAATAAGAACGGCGACATGATGTAGACAAGATCTATTTATGTAGAAATAGATCCTATCTTGTTATCCTTAATGGCAATGATACATATGTGTTGTTTCCCCTTGTGTCACTTGGATCAAGCACCATAAGATCGAACCCATCACAAAGCACCTCTTCCCTTGGCAAGAAAAATCGATCTAGTTGGCCTAACTAAACCGAAAATTCAAAGAGTAAATATGAGGCAATAAGTAATCATGCCCATAAGAGATCAAAAGACTCAAATAACTTTCATGGAAAAAAACATAAATCTAATCATAAACTCAAAGTTTATCGGATCCCAATAAACACACCGCAAAAAAGAGTTACATCAAAAAGATCTCTAAGAGACCATTGTATTGATAATCAAGGGAGAGAGAGAGAGAGAGAGAGAGAGTATACAATGAACTACTCACGCATCATCGGAGAGTCACCAATGAGGATGATGAACCCCTTTGTGATGGTGTCTAGATTGGATCTGGTGGTTCTGGAACTTGCGGCAGCTGGAATTGATTTTCGTCGACTCCCTAGGGTTTTCGGAATATTGGGGTATTTATAGAGCAAAGAGGCGGTGCGGGAGGCCACCAAGGTGTGCACAACCCACATGGGCGCTCCTTGGGGCCCAGGCCATACAGTGGGTTGTGCTCCCTCGGAGCCCACACATGGTACTTCTTTGTCCCAACAGTGTCTTCTCGTCCGTAAAGAATCTCCAAAAAGTCCCTCTACATTTGGACTCCATTTGGTACTGATTTTCTGCGAAGTAAAAGACAAGCAAGAAACAACAACTGGCAGTGGGCACTATGCCAATAGGTTAGTCCAAAAAATGATATAAACTTGCTATAAAATGATGGTAAAACATCCAAGAATGATAATATAACAGCATGGAACAATAAAAAATTATAGATACGTTGGATACGTATCACTATCGCTTGATCACGACTTGTGGGCATAAAGGTTGGATTCAGGGGGTCCATTTAAGCAGGCCCCATTTCCCAATGATCCCTATCCCTTGAGCTCATGTTTTGCCACCATTGTTGACTGATTGCTTGTATCTACGTTGGTCTTTCCCCGAAGAGGAGAGGATGGTGCACTATAGCAATTGTAAGTATTTCCCTCACTTATGAAACAAAGGTTATCAATCCAGTAGGAGAACCAAGCAAAACTATGTAAACAGTACCTGCACACAGAGAACAAATACTTGCAACCCAGCGCATAAGAGGGGTTGTCAAGCCCTCCTTGGTATTGAGATAAATAAAATTATGGTAGATTGGATAAATAGATCTTGCAAAAAGACAAAATAAAATAAATAAATAAATAAAAAGTGCAGGAAGGTAGTTTTTGGTTTTAAATAATAAATATGAAAACAATATCATAAAAGATAGACCCGAGGGGCGTAGATTTTACTAGTGGCTTATATCGAGAAAATAGCATACGGTGGGTAAACAAATTACTATTGGGAAATTGATAGAAGAGAAAATAATTATGGCGATATCCAAGGCAATGATCATGTATATAAGCATCACGTCCAAGATTGGTAGACCGACTCCAACCTGCATCTACTACTATTACTCCACACATCGATCGCTATCCAGCATGCATCTAGTGTATTAATTTCATGGTAAAATGGAGTGATGCAATATGAACTATGACATGATGTAGACAATACCTATTCATGAGGGAAGACCCAATCTATCCTTAATAAAATACATGCGTGCCTTGCTGTCGGGGTCAATGACAGCTACAACACCACGTGGATCCTTTCTACAGTTCAATAGAGAAGAGGAGTGGTGCAAAGAGCGGATCTAATGATCAACACGACTGATTTTTACCCAGGTTCGGGCCATTGTGAAGCATAAAACCCTAGTCCTGCTTGAGTGTGTATATTTTGTGTTCTTGATCTTCGGCTCACTGCTATGCATGTAAGCTGTGCCGAGACGTTCAAAAGTTCGAATCCTCCTCCAGTATGCCTTGGGCCTCCTTTTATACGTCAAGGGGCGGCCATATTGGCACATAGGAGGGGTAAAGTAGCTACAGTCTATGTTTATCACCGGCGTATTAGGACAAACGCATTAAATGCGCTTCCTACATGCCCTCCAGCTTTATCGGGGAGGGGAGTAGAACCAGTCTTGTCCGTTGCCTCCCCACTATCTCTTGACACGCGTCCATGCCGAAAAGGAATGCCTTTGCCAAGTTAGGCGGCTAGGCTGCTGCAGCTGGAGAGGTGGCAGGGTCTTCACGAAGATCTGTATGCCACCACGTAGGCACTTGCTAGGCCGGCAGGCTGGCCACTACGCCAGAGTGGTTACGGGGTGGCGGAGTCTTGCCTCGGTCTTACCGATGTTCCCGGCAAGGATCTTGCCGGGACCTCGCAAACATCCTCAACAAGGATCTTGCTAGGCGCTTTGTCTTCTAGCCTTCACCAAGATCTGCACGCCACTACACGCGCGCCCCTGGGTCTTGGCCTTAATGTTGTCGACGGTGTCAGAGCTCTCAACCACAAGGGTGGTGCCCTTGTTACTGCCCTGCAAGTCGTCTCGGTAAGGATCTTGCCTGGGTGTTGCAAGTCGTCCCGGCAATGATCTCGTCGGGGGCTCGTAAGCCGTCTTGGAAACGGTCTTGCTCGGGGTTTGGGTCATCCTCTGTTCTTTGGTTCCTGGCTTGGTCGCCCACTTCAGGCCTTGACGTGCGGGCGGCTGCGACTGCCCGTGCACAAGTAGGGGGTGCTAAAGGGCCCAAATTTAGTACACTGACAGGAGCCCACGGGCACAGGCCACCTGCAGTCTTGAAGCATTGTTGGGCAGCATAAGCGATCTGCAACACATGTTGCGAGGATAACTGCTATAATCTCATCGCCTGGCGCGCTTCCCCATGATATGTATTGAGTGCGCGACGTGGGGGTCGTGCCTGGAATGGTTGCAACACGCATGTGCCTGCGCCAATGCCTTCACACTGAACAATAAAGAGGCAGCCCCGTGCCTGCCCCATAAAAAGAGGAATCCGCAGGGGCGCCGCTCATTTCCCCTGTCGCCCATTCCAACCTAGGAAACCGTCGTCTGCTTCTTCCTTGAGCCCAATCCAGAGCTTTCTCCTCCGCCCATCGCAGCCGCGCCCTCACCACTTTCGGTCCCCCGCCCTCCGTCGGCTTCTATGGCGCCCAAAACCAAGGGCAATGGAGCACTCAAAGGCGGCGAGGGGAAGAGGTGCCGGAGGGCGAGCTGGTGAAGATGCGGAGGGAGCACGTCGTCTTCGCCCCTGCGCTCGATGTGCACGCGCTAAGGATCGGTACCAGTTCATGTGGGGGAGGGAGACGACGGGGCATTCCGCCACCCGCGTCATCCCTGGTCCCAATGGTGCAAGATAAATTCCCCTCTTTCCTTGATTATCTCTACTGCGGGCTCTGCTCCCCATTCTTGGATTTCTTTATCGACATCATGTATACCTTCAGCTTCCATCTTTTGGATTTCACGCCGAACGTCGTGGCGTGTATGGCTATCTCCGCCCACCTCTCTGAGAATTTTGCCGGGGTCATCCCCAACACGGCACTCTTCCGCCACTATTTCATCCCCCGCATCCAGCCAAGAGGGGCATTGTCCGGCTATGTCACCTGGATCCCGAGGCCTTGTTGCAAGGAGACGTACCCAAACGGGACCCAGAAAAGTGGGATGAATGGCGGCACAAGTGGTGCTGGATTGTGCAGAAGGAGCCGCATCCATTTTGCACCCCCCCGGCAAGCACAAGTGGTCCGTCATAGCACCTCGGGTAACCTCGACCCTCAGGACAAGATGCTCACAGTCGCTACCACCAAAATCCACCGTCTCAAGACTGTCGCGCTTGCTCTGGAGATAATCGGGTCCGATTTCCTGCGCTGCCGTATCGCCCCTCTGCATAACAAAGGGAGGCCGGCCTGGGATTTCCCGAATGTGGCGGATATCATGAGGTTGCGCCCCGGCTTGAATCGCAACTTTAAAGTGATGCAGCACGTGTCCCTCTGCTCAAAGTTGTTTCAACTTAAGGTTGACAAGCCCAGCAAGGCCGGCAAGGCTGAGAAAGCTGACAAGCCGTTCAAGTTGCCGGCGGCCATGGTCCCCCTGTGTAACAACTCCGCCCGGTCCTCCATCATCGCCATGATGCCGGAGTTTAACGCTCACGGTCTTGACCAGAGCTGGGTCGAGCCAGATGAGGCACGGGTGCAAGAGTTCTTCGACAGCTTGTTGGAGCAGGTAGTTGAGGAAACGCAACTTGTCCGCGACACCGCCCATGAAGAGGTGGCGTACATCGCCAGCAGGGAGGAAGAGGCAGCTCTTGCCGGCTTCCGGGAAAACAAGGCCGGAGCCAAAGAAGATTTTGCTGAGCGGGTGGAGACCACTAGGGGCTCTTCTGCCGAGGAGGTGGCCGACGACACGGACGAAGAGGAGTTGCCCGAGGAGCCCGTAGTCCAGGGGAGGAGGAAGCGCGTCCTCCGACGGTTTGGCTCCAGCGAGCCAGCGCGGTGAGCTTCTTCTCCTGAAGAGGTCCACGGCGCAACTCGTGCGCCATACGAGGCCCACGGCCGCGACAGCATAGAAGCAGCAGCCGCTGCCTCTTCCACAGCCAAGCGGCCCAGGTCTCCGTCTCCACCCCTCCAAACGGACACCATACAAGAGGACGAATAAGGGGACGAGTAAGTGCTCCACCACCTTCTCTATTCCCTGAATCTCTGTTTTGATTATTTCGCATGACTTGATCTTGTCTTGGCTTGCCTCTGTAGGGACACGGAGATATTGGCACAAAGGATGGCGAAGAGGGCTAAGACCTCGATGGGTGACGAGCCCCAGGCAAGCACCTCAAGCGCCGGAGGTGATCATGATCGGCCCGGGCCCCAGTCCACGACTCGGCCACCAGCGTGAGTTCATTACCCAATTTCCGTTAATCTTGCCGGTTTTGTAGGGGAAGAGAAGCAACAGGAGGGGCCGTCAAGGGCCGCCCCCAACACGCCTCCTCCATCAACCACCTCACCACCCAGGGAGGGGCAAATATGGCCAATCCTAACGCTTTGCGCACGCAACATGAATCCTTGTCGTTGCTGCTTCTTGTGGAGGGGTCCCCCGCAAGGGCTTCCACCAGCGAGCCCACGCCGCCAAGGGAGATATCCCCGGCAAGGCCCTCCCTCGACTAGCCCCTCATGTTGCTGCTGCGGAGAAGGAGCCGGCAAGCACAGGTGTCGGCGGCTCCATCCCGGCAACGAATGCTGCTGGAGAGGGAACCACTCCTCCCCAACTCGTCGTAGGTAAGCCACCCTGCTCCTGATCTTGACCAGTTACCCAGCGTAATTTCCTTTTGTTTCGAAATCCGATCCTGGTTTCCTTTTTTTTCCTCGTTGGTTCCAGAGCTCTCCCCGGTGGATCAGATGGATATCGATGCCATCATGGAGGAGATCGCATGACGCTACATCGGTCCCGGAGCCCTCGGCTACCGGGGAGACGGTGGTCGACGACCAACCGTCCACCTCCAAAGCCCCCACCTCGAGCAGATACCTGAAGATCGGCGAGGATCTGTTTGTCACCATCCCGGGGATGGCAAGCACCGGAGCACCTGCCGAGGGGGGAGGTTTTTGACGAAGAAGTCATCGTTGCCACCGGACTCCAAGTTGTTAAAGAGCCAGGCGCCAGGAGCGGCAGTTCCAAGGAGGACCAGCTCCTCCAAGCCATGAGAAGTAACTTCCAGAAGCTTCAGGCGCTTCACCGTGCCCGCAAGGAGAAGCTAGACTCTAGGATGGCGATCGTTGACGCGGCGGAAGCGGGCTTCCAAGAGCGCATTGAGCAGATGCAGGCCTTGTTCACGGAGGCCCGGCAGGATTTGTAGGCCAGCCAGAAGCAGCTGAGTCAGCGCTGGAATGAGCTCCTCCTGAAGTAATCAGACGTTGAGAAGGCCCAGGAGGGAGGCCGCTCCATGAACCGCAAGGAAGACGGTGAGCCAAGGGAGCGTCGGGTCCTGCTCGATGCTCAGGAAGAGGGCCTTGCCGCTCTGGAGGAGGCACTTGCCGCCACGCTCCGCGGCAAGGATGAAGAAATTGAGAAGCTTGTCGCTAGCGTGACCCGAAGCTGGGCGAAGCCCAAGGATGCACTTTCGGCGCTCTGGTCTTGGATCCATGCCGACAAGTGAAGGAGGCCCGATGATCTTTCTTTGAAGCCGCGAGAGGCCGCCAAGAACGAAGCTGGCAGCAAGGTGAAAGAAAGCTGGAGGCGAATTTGGAGAAAAAAGCATAGCAAGGAGGTCGCGGCGCCCAAGTCTGACAGGACAAGGCTATTCACTCTTTGGCAAGCTTGCAAGTTACTATATCGATAAGAGCAGACAAGCAGCTCTCAAAACAAAGCGAATCCATTGCCGATCTGAAGCTGAAGCTGTCCACCCTTGAGGAGACCCTTGCTGGCAGCAGTGCACGCAAGAAGACCCTGGCCAAGAGCCTCGAGGATGAGAAGCTACTGCTCGAGAGTGCTGTCGCCGAGCACAACGACTTCGTGGGCCGCGTGGGGATCTGGACCAAGCGCCTCGTCCACGTCACGGAGAGGCTCACTAAGCAGCTATCCACCTTGGGCTTGCTGGGCATCAAGTTCTCTCACGATGATAGGATAACTGAGAGCACCAGGGTGACCATGTTCTTCGAGGCCGTGCTTGACACCTTGAAGCTACTCCACGACCGCCGAGCGACCCACCTGGCCAACGAGTCCCGGAAGCTTTGCTGGGGCGCCCTCAAGGTGCTCACCAAGGTGGCGCACAGGAACCCCGGTGTCGACCTCAGCCAAGACAGCTTGCCGGCAGATGCGGACCGCATGGCACTTGAAGAGCTTGTCGCGCCTGTCGTCAGCCTGGTTAACCAAGTTCAGAGGGTAAAAGGCCATCGCCGGGATTAGGCGATCCGCTTCCTCTTGCCGCCATGGGTCCGTACCCAAAACAATTCCACTTTAGCTACTTTTCCAATCAGCTGACTTTTCATGTTATGGTCAGTCGATTTTCTGTTCGTTGGATTGTGCTTTGAGATTTGTGATGTTTTCATTTTTTTTCGGTTTAGTTCTGTTGTTGGGCTGGGCTGCAAGGAATCGATTGACGCGTTGTTTTGGTCAGACGAATAGGCACCGGGCTGATTTCTTTGTCTTTGTTGCGCCCGTTTAATTCTGGACTGAATATTTTTATTTTCCTTTTAATTTCCTTTATTGGTTACAAGGTTGGAAAAAGCGCTAGGCGTAAGCGAGGCGGTTGGCCTTTGCCTATGCCTAGGCGGTGCTTACGCGCACTAGGCGTGGCCTAGGCAGTCATATAATTTTGACTATTAGTGCATGTTTGTGGTATTATATACACATACACATAATTTATAGCATATAAATTATTAAACCAACATCTAATGTCCATTGGAATATGTCCCATTTGGGTTATCAACAAAATATGACATGATTTCTCGCTTGAGTGGACAATTTATTGCTTGCACTTCCTAGGCTTCCGCCTCTGCCCTAGGCAAGGCGGTTGGTTATGGCCTAGTGCCTAGGCGTGCCTAAGCGCCACCTAGGCACTGCTTTTTCCAACACTGATTGGTTATAATTTTGTTTTTTTGGTTTTTGGCTGGTGTAATTATATACGTACAAATACTATATAATATGTGCCAACATTTCATGATTATACTATTATGTTTGCATATTACGAGAAGATGCAATCTCGGTGCGAAGTTATGCGTATGTTTTTTTATAAATTTTATTTCTTCTTAAAGAAAATACCAACGCCACTAATTCATTCTTTTTCAAAAAAATCATTATTTTGATAATTTTTTAGTCTCTATTCATTTTCATTCTACTTTAAGGTTAATACCAATGCCACTATTGATTTAATCTTAGATTCTGTTTTTGCAAAAGTTTCACTTTATATGCTTATTCTTGTATATTTCTAAAAGCATGAATTTTTTGTATATTTCGTGCAAATTTTGTCCGTGTTTGTTTTAGATTCCTTTTCCCATTTTTTCTTAGATGGTAATACTAATGCCACTAGTTCATTCTTCCTAAGTAAATTTAATTCTTTATTTTGTGGGTATTTTTGCTTCATTTTTTATTTCTGTTTTATTGTTCTATGTGTTTTTCTTTTTTCCTTTATTTCTTTTATTGCTTTTTTTTGTTTTCTGGCTGATTGTAAGTTTTTTATTTTATTTTCTGACTTCTTAAAGGAAATACATTATTTCAGTTACATTATGGGTAAAGTATAGTAGAATGCGGAAAATGCACTATTGTATGTTTATCCTTTGCATATTTCAAAAAGCGCAATTTCATTGCAAATTGTGTGTAAGTTTTTCACACACACAATTGTGTGTAATTGTATGTGTTTACATATAATGCTTGGCTGCCTAATTAATCATGCTTGGTCAATTACTTTTTATTTGTGTTTTATCTTTCTATGTGTTTTTCTTTTTTCCTTTTTTTCTTTATTGTTTTTTGTGGTATTTTGGCTGAGTGTAATTATGTACAAGCAAACACTATATTATATTTGCCAAAATTCATGATTCTATGGTTATTTTTGCATATTACGGTAATATGCAATTTCGGTGCAAAGTTGTGTGCAAGTTTTTTTTATTTTCCGACTTCTTAAAGGAAATACATTATTTTAGTTACACAGTAGAATGCAAAAAATGCACTATTATATGCTTATTCTTTGCATATTTCAAAAAGTACAATTTCAGTGCCAATTGTGTGTAAGTTTTGAAAGTTTTTCCTTTTCATTTTCTTTCTTCTTAAAGGGTCTCATTCTTTCTTAGAAAACTTCATTATTTTGATTTTATTTTAGTTTTTTCTGAATTGGTAATACTAGTGCCACGAATTCATTCTTAGATAGAAAACTTCATTTTTTACTTTTTTACCTTTCGTCAAATTTTTTATTTTGTTTTAGTTTTCATTTCTTTTCTTTTGTATGGGTAATACAGATGCCTCTAATCCATTACTTTTTAGAGAACACTTTTTTGTGCGAAAATCTCACTATAATATGCTCAGTTTTGCATAGTAATAATATATTTTCCAAATATATCTATGTATAAAAATAAATATGTGTGAGGATTCTATTCATCGATGAAATTGCACGTGTGTAAAAATAAATATACGTGTTGAGATTGCACATATAGTCAGTGACCATTGCATGCAATTATGTGTGAGAGTGCTATCCATTGGTCATCTACAAAGACTTAGCCAATTACTAGTACTAGAGCAGCGAGTAATTAACGTACACAAAAAGTATGCAAGCTTGGTAGTATTGAACTGGAGCAGCCCATGGTCCGGCTTGCACTGTCTTGAACGCTGCTAGGGCTTGTGTGGCTGCCTAATGACTCATGCTTGGTAAACGAGTTTGGGGTCAATCGGTGACCAAAAATTCATTCAGCCGATTGACCAGTAGCCACGCCCAAACAATCCCACTTAAGTAAGAAATGCGACAACTATTAATGTAATCGACAATATAACTTGCTATGTTTCGGATCGAATGCATGCTATCTTCCTCATGTGATTCCTCTTTGTATGCTACACACCCCTACGTTCTTGGGAAAGGCTTGCGGTCGCGCACCCTAATATGGCGCTTTGAGGGCCGGATCCTTAGCAGCCTGCTGGAAAAGGCTTGCCCGTGCATCCTTGCCGTTCTTAGTGCAGCCAATTGGGCCGTTGAGCGGACTCGAAACGGAGAAAAGGCGCAACCAATCCCGACAAAGTTCCTTTGCGTGCAGGTTTTCAAGGTAAAACTCAAGGACAACCAAAAGCCTAAGCTTGGGGATGCCCCGGAAGGCATCCCCTTGCTTCCCTTACGTCTCCGTACATAGGCCACTTTCGAACCACATCAACATTGTCTCCCTATATCTATATGCCAGTTCTGCACACAAACAACCCCTCTCTCTCCCCCTCTCTTCCTCTCTATCTCTCTCCCTCGCTAGCTCTCTCTCTCTCGGTCGCTCGCTCTTACACCCCTCTCCCACACACACTCAATGTCTCTTCCAAATAGTCTTCTCCACGCCCCTTTTAAATAGTCGTCAATTTTGACAAACATACTGAAACCTCGGGGCTACTATCTATCTGAGTAGCATTTTATATGCATAAGCATGGGAAGGTACATCATTTTTACGTACCTCAAACCCCGTCAGTGAGCTTCTGACGGCTTCATGCAATCCGCTCTCCTCGGATGCAATTCTTTCAATCACCGTACCCATTAGAGCACGGTGATCCTCTGAAATAGCGGCTCGCCCGAGCAAATCCTTCAGCTCCTCCGACCGCACACCACTTGGCGTCGGACCTTCCGGCCCCGCCGGACTTAGGGGAACCCTCCGCGATGACACCTCTGGGTCGTCCGCTTCACACGAGGGCACGACAGGTGGAGGCGTTTCGCTCTCCATCATCTCCGGAAGAAGATTCCCCGAAGACGAGTTCTGCTGAGAAGGGCTGAGGCCCGGACTACAAGGTACAAGGTCGGTTGTTTTCATGAATAAATATAGGGATGTTCCTTATTTACAAGACCCCTCCTTTTTAACTTACGGCTCGTTGGAGGGCTGACCCCCTTGGGGAAATAATGCGGCTGGGTTACTTCCCGGCGCGGACTCTTCTTGAAGATCCCTTTCCCTCTTTGAGGCCTTGACCTCCGGATCTTCCAAGCGGTCCTCTTCTCTCCTCGGAAGGTGGGACTCTTAATCCCTCCTTCCTCGGTGGCCTCCTTCGAAGAGGCAGTCGCTTCACCGCTCCCCCCTTCGCCTTCTTCAAAGGGCGCGACCTTCAACATCTTGGTCAGCATGGGATCCGGCGTGGTCTCTGGGAGGGGAGCCGGACACCTTATTAACTTCGCCTTGGCCATCCATTCCTGTTCAAAAAACAGCTCCTTTAAAGGGCACATATATAAAATAAAAGAATGAACAGCTTGTCCGGTTACAGGACTACTTACTTGAGCATCTGGGCAATTGCAGCTTAGTCCTGCGTCCTCGGTCAAGTCCGGACACTTCTCTTGTGATCCGAAGAACAGTATATACATCTCCATGGGCGTCGCGCCCATGAAGTTTTGGAGAGCTCATGGTCCCTCCGGATTGAATTCCCACAGGCGGAGAGGGCGACGTTTGCAGGGCTGAAGGCGCGGATCACCATAACCTGCGCCACTGCAGCAGATTGATTCCTCTTTCACTGGAGGTCTTGAATCTGACGGCCTACTGCAGCAAGGAGGCATGTGGGCGACCCCAGTCGAGCCTTGTTGACCCATGATGCCGGCCCAGCTGTGGTGGACTGGCGGAAGGCGGGGAGCACCGCCCATTTGGTGCCCACAGGGCGGTGATATAAAACCACCCCGTTGCCACAAATCAAGCTCCTCTTGAAAAGAGCCCTCGAGCCACGGAGCATCGGCACATTTGCTTATGACCGCCCCTCCGCACTCTCTATCTCTGTTGCCCCTCGATCATCTTTGGCTCCACCTTGAAGGTCTTGAGCCACAATCCAAAATGGGGGGTAATATGGAGGAAGGCCTCACATACAACTATGAATGGCGAGATATGGAGGATGGACTCAGTTCAAGTCATGGAAATCAAGCCCATAATAAAACATGAGCCCCCGCACAAAGGGATCCGTCGGGAAGCCTAAACCCGAAGGAAGTGGGACCACGAACACCACGTTCTCGCGGGCTCGGAGTGGGAATGACCTGCCCTAGAGCGAGCAGCCTGTCACGAGATCTGGCGGTTAGGTACTGGCGTTGCGCAACTTTAGCACATCTTCTTACATGACAGAGGAAGACATCCATCGGCCTTGTTGGTCGGATCCGGACATCGTCGAAAAGTCAAGCGCTGAATCTGAAGCTTTGGGTGTTGGAACTTCGGCGAGGCGAACTCGATGGAGGGTGTAAAAAGAAGAGGGCCTTGGTGTCATTATAAAGAGGCTGAATACCAAGAGCCCACCCCGTGGTCGATTAGGACTACGCCTTTGATAGAGGAGGCGGGCTAACGGGCCCGGTTGGGTTACCCATATACGTATTGATGAGAATCCCAGAATAAAGGGGGCACGATCTATGCTTTGATAGGGCGTGCCAAGGAAACTACCTCGCTAAACACGCTGAGATGGAATAGTAAAAAGCGATTCATATAAAGGCTTGGCGTGGTGTGATGTCACGCCCGCCCGGAATACGTCAGCAGATCTGTGCAAAAGTTATTCTCTCAACGGTGTTATGTGGAACTTGTTTTGCAGAGCCGGACACTATCCTTGTGTTCAAAACCTTCTATGAAGTATTCGGAGGAGGAACCCGCCTGGCAATGCCGAAGACAATATGCGCACCGGACTCATCGTCATTGAAGCCAGGTTCAAGGGCTACTGAGGGAGTCCCGGACTAGGGGGTGTCCGGATAGCCGGACTATCGTCACGGCTGGACTCCAAGATTATGAAGATACAAGATTGAAGACTTCGTCCCGTGTCCGGATGGGACTTTCCTTGGCGTGGAAGGCAAGCTTGGCGATCTGACGGATATGTAGATCTCCTACCATTGTAACCCGACTACTGTGTAACCCTAACCTATCCGGTGTCTATATAAACCGGAGGTTTTTAGTCCGTAGGACACAACAACTTCTAACATCAACAATCATACCATAGGCTAGCTTCTAGGGTTTAGCCTCCTTGATCTCGTGGTAGATCCACTCTTGTACTACCCATATCATCAATATTAATCAAGCGGGGAGTAGGGTTTTACCTCCATCGAGAGGGCCCGAACCTGGGTAAAAACATTGTGTCCCTTGTCTCCTGTTACCATCCGCCTAGACGCACAGTTCGGGACCCCCTACCCGAGATCCGCCGGTTTTGACACCGACAGATGGCTAGCCGTATCCACGGGGGTGTTCCATACCAACACTTCCCAAGCAATTTATTATTGGACAAAATAAGAAGTAAATTTCTTTTTTCATTTCGGTACTGGCCATCCCAAATACTGCCACACTCTCGTGCAATGACAAGTGAATAACCACTCACCTTGAGAATAACACATCTGGGATGGAAAAATATTGGCCACCCCCTGCTGATTCATGAGCGGTATGGGCACACAAAAAGGAAATTAATTTTTAAAATTGGAGTTGGCGCATACATATTTACTTAGAACGGCACGAAATACCGCATATATGTAGGTATGGTGGACTGATATGTCATAACTTGGTTTAAAGATTTAGGATGCACAAGTATTATTCCCACTGAGTACAAGGAAAGGCTAGCAAAAGATAGAGAAGGAGCCAACCAAGAAACAAAAATTCTCATAAATGAGCATTAAACATAACTAACACCGAATAATGCACTAGAAGTAGGATGTAAGTTCATTGCATAACAATTGACTTTCGCGCTTGCAAAGGGTATCACAAACATTAACACAAATATTCTTACTAAAGCGTAATTACTCACCAACATGACTCACATATCACTATCATCGTATCTCAAAACTGTTACAAAGAATCAAGTTTATGTTGTCCAAGGATATTCATGAAAGTTTTTATTATATCCCTCTTAAATATCTCATGCGACCGGACCTCAAGCGATTCGATCTACGTGCTCGGTGTCATCCACGGATCAAGAATGCCGACACCACCACGATTACTCGAGAGGATTTATATGAGTAGCAATCACACACTTATTACAATCGATTGTCTCAAGAGAGAGCTTAATAAAGTAAATATGGCTTAAGGCCATCTAAATACGATAACAATGAAGGCTTGGAAGAATAAGCGAGTCCATCAACTCCAACGGCATCACTTAGTATAGAACCACGACCTAAGCACCTTACTGTCGTCTGAAAAATGCGCAACATGAAAGCGTTGCAGCCGAAAGCAATTCAACACATGGAATATGCTGGCAATGTAACACATAGAGAAAAATGGAATAAGCTATACTACATGCATATTTGGCTGGTGGAAAGCTCTATGGTTACAGTTTTGCGTAAAGCCAATTTTTCCCTACTACAAAGGATAAATTTATTTAACTATCATGGTGGTTGTGAAACATTGAGAATGGTTGACAGCATTCTCAATCCCAATTAAAAGTACTCATTAAAACCCAACAATATTAATTAGAAGTAACATGATGAGATTCACATGATATCCAAGTACTAGATACTCAAGATGTCCATAACCGGGGACACGGCTAACCATGATTAGTTTATACACTCTGCAGAGGTTTGCGACTTTTCCCCACAAGACTCGATCGCCTCCGTTTGATTTCTCGCACTACAAGGTGTTTGAGAAAGCGGATGGCCGAGACATAGTCTTTCGAGCGCTAGCACCTTACATGTGGGTAGACCGTACCACCTACAACCCCTACATCTTCTAGCCTACCCGTAGAGTTCGCACAACTTAATCAACTATGCGAGCCCATAATGGCTTGTGGCTGCTGCTACGTAAGTTTCTAGCATGAATAATCTCATGATCCCTTTGAGCACAGGTGGCGTTAGAAGAAATCTGAGCAAGTCTGATAGAAACCAGGTGCCTCAATCCACCCAGATGTGTGTTTAAGTTGCCACCTTAAATAACCCATTAATTAACAATCTCACATCTGTCATGGATACACTCACCCAATCCACGTCTACTAGCATAGCATGGCAATATAAGAAAACGTAGAAGTAACTCCCAAGGGTTTGATAATAGAACAGGTAATAGGTACTACCTCAACTACTTCCCATCCCCCAATTTAATTAGATCCTAATCATGCAGTGTTTGAGGATAGATCTAATGAATAAAACTGGGTAGTAGGAAAGGTATGATCAAAGTGTTACTTGCCTTCTTGATGATCAGCGAAACTTAGAGACTCAAGTAACGGTAGGCGCACTCAGTATTCTATGAGAGAAATAAACAAGCATACAATAAGTACTTATCTAATGCACAAGTAAAACTCAAATAGATCTAACCAGATAGTTCAACTTAAGAACTCCGGTTTGCAAAAGAATCAAATCAAGCGAAGCAGCGAAAGTCAAGCGGCGGAAGAAAACAGCTTCGTTTTACTAATCTGGATCTAGGTCAAATTTTACAGAAGCAAAAACTTGTTTAAGTAGATTATTCGGAAATAGGGTTTCGAGACAAAACTCTAGGCGCTTGAATCGCCTGATTTCGATAAACGAGCGAAAAGTTATACTAAAACGAAAATCGGATCAAGAATCGCGATCAGAAAAATCGCGGATTAAATCCGAGAAAAAGAAAAGCAGCGAACAGGTTAACGAGCGGACGTTCCTTAACTAAACTAATCGGCGAACGGCGTTCGTTTAAGCGAACTAACGGACGAGCGTCCGCTAATTAGCCTAAACCAAAAACGGAACTAATAAAAAGCGAAAGTAAAAAATAAAAAAGCGAAAAGAAACCGGCCTTGGGGATCGAGGCGGCGGCGAACCTCAATGGCGAGGTCCGGTGAGTCGGCGGCCAGGGGTCCGGCGAGTCGGCTGTGTGCGGGCGGGGATCCGGCGAGGTCGGCGGCGGGTCTTGACGGGTCGTGAGGTCCGGCGACAATGACGGTATGGCTACATGGCGGAGGCCGGCGGCGGGCGGCGGTCAAGGGGTTAGGTTCGGGGGCTGGGCGGCGGGCTCGGTTGGCCTCCCCGGCTTATAAAGCCTCCTCGAGTGGAGTCCGGCGGACCACGGCCCGTGAAGTCGGTCTTGGCGTTTTTTTTCTTTTTTAAATAATATAGCGGAGAAAAAATAAAAATAAATACTAAGCGGACTCCAAAAATCCTGAAATAAATTTTCCCGGCTTCTAAAATCAAGCGGATTTAATGAACATTTATTTGGGGTCTAAATGCAATTTTGAAAAACGCGCATTTTTCCTAAGTTCAAATAAAAAGGCGAAAAACTCCAAAATAAAATCTTATTTGATTTTATTATTAAATCTTCATTATTTGTTTATTTTGGGAAAGTCATTTTATTCCCTCTCTCTTGTTTTGTTAGTAGAAATAATTGAAGATAAAATAAATAAAATCGAATGATCCTATTTTCAAAATTTGAGAAAATTCAAATATGAAAATTTCGAAATCCCCAACTCTCTCCGTGGGTCCTTGAGTTGCGTACAATTTCTAAGATCGAGCAAGAATGCAACGAAAAAATATGATATGCAATGATGCTCTATGTATAACATTCCAAATTGAAAATTTGGGATGTTACAAACTCTCTTAAGATGAATCTCGCCCTCGAGATTCGGGTTAACTAGAAAATAGGTGAGGTGGTCCTTAAGCAAATCTTCCTCTACGCTCCGGTGGCTTCATCCTCGGTGTGGTGGCTCCACTGAACTTTGCAGAACTTGATAACCTTCCTGCGGGTAACTCGACTGGCAAACTCCAGAATCTTAACTGGTTTCTCCTCGTAGGTCAAATCATCATTCAACTGAATCGCTTCTAGTGGCACAGTATCTCTCAATGGTATATCCACCATCTACTGTGACACTTCTTCAAGCCGAGAAACATGAAACACATCATGAACACACGACAAACCTTGGTAGTTCCAACTTATGCAACCTCTCCCATGCGTTCCAAAACACGATAAGGTCACGCAAATCGGGCGCTAACTTTCCTTTAACACCAAAACGCTTAACTCCTCGAAGTGGCGATACTCGAAGATAAACTCTGTCTCCGACTTCGTATTCTGTCCCCTTGCGTTTTGAATCTGCATAACTTTTCTGTCTTGACTAGGCTACCTTGAGTCTATCGCGAATCAACTTTACTTTCCGTTCAGACTCCTTAATCAAATCCGGTCCAAACAACTGGCGGTCTCCAACTTCATCCCATAACAACGAGGTCCTGCACCTCCGTCCAGGTACAAGGCTTCGAAGGTCCCATCTTGATTTGGATTGATAACTGTTGTTGTAAGAAAACTCCGCATATGGCAAATTTTCGTCCCAGCTGGATCCATAATCCAAGGCACAAGCTCTAAGCATATCCTCCAAAATCTGGTTGACTCTCTCGGTTTGCCCATCTATCTGTGGATGAAAAGTTGTGCTAAACTCCAGCCTGGTTCCCAAAGTTTCGTGCGACTGCTTCCAGAACCTTGAGGTGAATTGGGTTCCTCTATCTGATACAATACTCCTCAGAACTCCATGCAAGCATACAATCCTTGTCATGTATATCTTAGCCAATTTAGCCTTTGCTATAGGTAGTCTTTCTTTGGAATGAAATGAGCTACCTTTGTCAAACGATCGACTACAACCCAAATCGAGTCATAGCCTGAACGAGTCCTGGGTAATCCCGTGATAAAGTCCATGCCTAGTTTATCCCACTTCCATTCAGGTATCAGCAATGGTTGTAACAATCTTGCTGGCTTCTGATGTTCTGCCTTCACCCTCTGACATACATCACAAATTGCTACGTACTCTGCAATGTCCTTCTTCATTCGGTCCACGAAAGTATTCTTCAAATCCAAATACATCTTGGTATTCCCGGGTGAATCGAATATAGTGAATCATGTGCCTCTTGTAAAATCAACTTCACGATCTCCGGGTCATTGGGCACGTAAACCACGGTCTTCAAACCATAGGGTATCGTGCTCATCCTCCACGAAATCCCTTAGCCTTTCCTTCGCTCATTTTCTCCTTTATAGAGGCAATCTCTTTGTCGGTCTTACGAGCTTCCCTGATTTTATCCATCAAGGTAGATTGAATCTCCAATGCTCTTTGCATAGCCTCTCGGAACTATTTCCAAACCACGACTCTCGAAGATCCTCGGCTAACTCCTTTGGTATTTCTCCCGTCATTAGTGTGTTGACGTGGCTCTTATGGCTCAACGCGTCTGCTACAACGTTAGCCTTTCCGGGGTGATAATATAATCTCATATCGTAATCTTTGATGAGTTCCAACCATCTCCTCTGCCTAAGATTTAACTCCTTCTGCGTGAAGATGTACTTTAAACTCTTGTGATCCGTATACACCTCACAATGATTTCCAATGAGGAAATGTCTCCATGTTTTCAACGCATGCACTACGGCTGCTAACTAAAAATCATGTGTGGCATAGTTTAACTCATGAGGCTTAAGTTGTCGTGAAGCATACGAAACGACTCTTCCCTCCTGCATGAGCACTGCTCCAAGTCCTCGACGTGAAGCGTCGAAATAAACTTCGTAATCCTTGGTACGATCTGGCGGGATTAACCTTTGGTGAGGTAACCAAGCGTTTCTTCAACTCTTGGAAACTAGCTTCACACTCCTCGGTCCGGATAAACTTAGTATCCTTCTTCAACAATTCTGTCGCAAACACGCAATTCTTGAGAAATTCTCAATGAATCTCCGGTATTATCCTGCGAGTCCAAGGAAACTCCGGATCTCTCCAACTGTTGTTGGTGCTTCCCAGTTTGTCACAGTGACAACCTTAGTGGGGTCTACTGCTATACCTTCCCCGGATATAATATGTCCGAGAAATCCAACTTCCTTCAACCAAAACTCACACTTGCTGAACTTGGCATATAACTGGTGTTCTCTGAGCTTCTCGAGTACCAAACACAAATGCTCCTTATGTTCTTCTTCATTCTTCGAGTAAACCAAAATATCATCAATGAACACCACGACGAACTTATCCAAAAACTCCATAAACACTTTGTTCATCATGTTCATAAAATAGGCGGGTCGTTAGTCGGACCAAATGACATAACGGTATACTCATACACCCGTGCACAGTGGTAAAAGCCGTCTTAGGTATATCCTGCTCTCGAATCTTCAATCGATGGTACCTGATCAGTAAATCGATCTTGGAAAACACCTTAGCTCCTTGCAATTGGTCAAACAAGTCATTGATCATCGGTGGTGGGTACTTGTTCTTAATGGTCACTTCATTCAATCCGCGATAATCAACAACCATTCTTAATGATCCATCCTTCTTCTCCACTAGAATCTTGGTGATCCCCAAGGTGAAGAACTTGGGCGAATAAAACCTTTATCCAAGAACTCCTTAATCTGCTTCTTAATTTCCTCCAAATCTTGGGCTGGCATCCTATACGGTCTCTTAGATATCGGCCCGATGCACGGCAATAGTTCAATCGAAACTCAATGTCCCTATCCGGTGGCATGCCTGGCAACTCTTCTGGAAACACGTCCGGGTAATCCCTTACCACTCGTACTTCCTCCTCCACAACTCCCATTAAGGAATTTACATGGGCTCTCCTCGGCTCATGCCATGATACAAACTTGATCCTCCTCCCTTCTGGGGTGGTAAGCAAAATCGACTTACTGACGCAGTCTATGTTCCCTCCATACTTTCTCTTACGATTGTCAATCTGCTGCTGCTTCCCTTCAATCATAAGAGCACGATCTACCAACTCCTGGTAGTTATTGAAAGTGGCTACCATCAACTGCATGCTCAGCTCATCATTCAGTCCTTCTAGAAACTTCTCCTGCTTAGCTGCATCTGTAGCAACGTCATCTAGGGCATAACGTGCTAGCTTACTAAAATCATCCACATATTGGCCAACTGTCCGCCCTCCTTGGCGCAAGTTGCGAAACTCACGCTTCTTCATGGCCATAGCTCCTGCTTTGAAACATGGGCGATCGGAAAGCTTGTTGGCCAGTCCCATGTGGCAGTGTCTACATGGTAAGTGGCAGTAAATTCTCCCACCATGCCTTTGCTGCGGGTCCTTGAGCTGATGTGCGGCAAACTTCACCCTTTCTCCATCCAGACATCCTGCGGTGGTCAACTCCTCCCTACCTTGCGGAGCCAATCATCTGCTATTATCGGCTCGGTGCTCTTTGGAAAACACCGCGGATTCAGCCTTAAGCAGGTCAAATGGTCAACAGGTGGTGGTGGTGGTGGGTTGTTGTTGTTGTTGCCTTGGTTTTGTACCAATGTTTGAATCAAGGCATTCTGCTGCTGAATCAACTGAGTGATCTCTGGCGGGAAAACAAATCCTGGGTCGCGTCTTGGAGGCATCTGAGGGTTTATAGAAAAGACGAGAGTTAAGAATAGAATGAGGTCTAGTGAGAAACACTACCCATATGCACATGAGACAATCACACAATATCAATCCAAACAATTCAAACAAAGCGCGCATACAACGATCTAACTATCGTTACAAAAGTGCGTGCAACTAAAACTAATTTAGAATGGAGGAAATCTACTCTTTGTTATGGTGGTCAACTAGAAAAACTGCTCCGATGAAGACTCCATGATATCTGCTCCGACTTCATCTTGAAATCATCATCACCGGGATCCGGAATCGGTGTCGTCGATGATGATGTAGTTCTCTGGACAGGTGCTACCTTCATCTTCTCCTCCGGTCTTTGAATTTCCCATGAGTTCTTCAATCTTCTCCTTAAGATCGCCGTTTTGTCCCACTAGAGCTACAATCTCCTCCATGTAGTCCTTGCGAGTGTCCTTCAGTTCTCCTTCTAGTTCGATAATCTTAGCTTTTGTGGTCTTCAACTCCATCATGTCTGCGCACATCTGGTTTTCTTGGCGTCGAATGTGCTGGTTTAACTCCTGGATGAAAGCTGCAATGGATCGATCCTTCTTAGTGCCAACTATCTCCCATTGTTCATCTCGGCGTCCGCAAATCTGGTAGATAGTATCCTTGACGTCTTCTTTATAGACTTCTCCAATGCGCCCCATGGTTATGTGAGCTGCCATACTCCTTCCAGACTCAGGTTGGTGCATTGAAAACACACTCTATGGGCTCCGTGATTGGCGCAAACGTCCTTCTGGAATGTAGACTTGAATCATCCGATTGCTCCTCTTCGGGTAAAGTGGCGTTGAAAGTCCCGGTGAAGCTTGGTAATCCGATATTTAGGTACTTAGTGACTTCCTTCAGGTGTCGTCCAAAGGGTGTATCTTAATCCGTCTGGGTGAACTTGTTCCTTGCTTCCGTCATCCTAAAAGAAGAGAAAAGATGAGGAGTCAGAAATGAGAAGAAAGAGTAGTGATCTAGGGCTTTAGCTTAGTGGTCGTGTCCCTACGATCCGGCGTGTGCTCGATACCATCTCTGTAGCGACCGGACCTCCAACAGTCACGATCTCTGTGCTCGGTGTCATCCTGGATCGATAATCTTGACACCACACGATTACTCGGAGGATTTATAATGAGTAGCAATCACACACTTATTACAATCGATTGTCTCAAGAGAGAGCTTAATAAAGTAAATAGGGCTTAAGGCCATCTAAATACGATAACGTGAAGGCTTAGAAGAATAAGCGAGTCCATCAACTCCAACGGCATCATCGAGTATAGAACCACGACCTAAGCACCTTACTCGTCGTAAATGCGAAAAGTACGCAACATGAAACGTTGCAGCCCGAAAACGGTCAAATTGACACATGGAATATGCTGGCAATGTAACACATAGAGAAATAATGGAATAAGCTATACTACATGCATATTTGGCTGGTGGAAAGCTCTATGGTTACAGTTTTGCGTAAAGCCAATTTTTCCCTACTACAAAGGATAAATTTATTTAACTATCATGGTGGTTGTGAAACATTGAGAATGGTTGTGACATTCTCAATCCCAATTAAAAGTACTCATTAAAACCCAACAATATTAATTAGAAGTAACATGATGAGATTCACATGATATCCAAGTACTAGATACTCAAGATGTCCATAACCGGGGACACGGCTAACCATGATTAGTTTATACACTCTGCAGAGGTTTAGCACTTTTCCCCACAAGACTCGATCGCCTCCGTTTGATTTCTCGCACTACTAAGGTGTTTGAGAAGCGGATGACCACGAGACATAGTCTTTCGAGCGCTTAGCACCATACATGTTGGTAGACCGTACCACCTACAACCCCTACATCTTCTAGCCTACCCGTAAGAGTTCGCACAACTTAATCAACTATGCTAGAGCCCATAATGGCTTGTGGCTGCACACGTAAGTTTCTAGCATGAATAATCTCATGATCCCTTTGAGCACAGGTGGCGGTCCAAGAAATACAGGCAAGTCTGATAGAAACCAGGTGCCTCAATCCACCCAGGATGTGTGTTTAAGTTGCCACCTTAAATAACCCATTAATTAACAATCTCACATCCGGCTATGGATACACTCACCCAATCCACGTCTACTAGCATAGCATGGCAATATAAGCAAACGTAGAAGTAACTCCCAAGGGTTTGATAATAGAAGCGAGGTAATAGGTACTACCTCAACTACTTCCCATCCCCCAATTTAATTAGATCCTAATCATGCAGTTGTTTGAGGATAGATCTAATGCATAAAAGCTGGTAGTAGGGAACGTATGATCAAAGTGTTACTTGCCTTGCCGATGATCCATGAAACTTAGAGACTTCAAGTAACAAAGCGCCTCCGGGTATTCTATCGCAGATAAACAAAACAAGCATACAATAAGTACTTATCTAATGCACAGGTAAAACTCAAATAGATCTAACCAGATAGTTCAACTTAAGAACTCCGGTTTGCAAAAAGAATCAAATCAAACAAAGCAACGAAAGTCAAACGGTGGAAGAAAACAGCTTCGTTTTACTAATCTGGATCTAGGTCAAATTTTACAGAAGCAAAAACTTGTTTAAGTAGATTATTCGGAAAGAGGGTTTCGAGGCGAAACTCTAGGCGCTTGAATCGCCTGATTAGATAAACGAGCTTAAAAGTTATACTAAAAGCGAAAATCGGATCAAGAATCGCGATCGGAAAAATCGTGGATTAAATCCGAGAAAAGAAAAAGCGACGAACAGGTTAACGAGCGGACGTTCGTTAACTAAACTAATCTGACGAACGTTCGTTTAAACGAACTAACGGACGAACGTCCGCTAATTAGCCTAAACGAAAAAAACCGAAACTAATAAAAAAGCGAAAGTAAAAAATAAAAAAACCGAAGAAAACAGCCGGTTTTTAGAAAAACCGCGGCAGACGCGGATCGAGGCGGCGGCGAACCTCGTTGGCGCGGGTCCGCGAGTCGGCAATGGCGGCGGCGAAGGGTGGCGAGGTCCGTGACAATGGCGGCAACAGCGGCGGCCGGCGCTTGGTGAGCGGCGCTAGGGTTCGGGGTAAGCACAGCTGGGCCTCGTGGCCGCCTGGCTTATAAAAGCCTCCTCGGGCGAGTCCGGCGGACACGTTCAGAGGTCGGTGCGCGTTTTTTAAATAATAACAGCAGAAAAAAATAAAAAGAAATACTAAGCGGACTCCAAAAATCCCGAAATAAATTTTCCCGGCTTCTAAAATCAAGCGGATTTAATGAACATTTATTTGGGGTCTAAATGCAATTTCGAAAAACGCGCATTTTTCCTAAATTCAAATAAAAAGGCGAAAAACTCCAAAATAAAATCTTATTTGATTTTATTATTAAATCTTCATTATTTCGAAATTTGAGAAAATTCAAATATGAAAATTTCGAAATCCCCAACTCTCTCCGTGGGTCCTTGAGTTGCGTAGAATTTCTAGGATCGAGCAAGAATGCAACGAAAAAATATGATATGCAATGATGCTCTATGTATAACATTCCAAATTGAAAATTTCGGATGTTACAATATCTATCACTTTGGGACTAAATTCGTATGTTATCATTGCTTATATCAAGCTCTCAAACAATTTAAATGAAGAGCATGAGCATAAAAAAATCATCGTCTCTCAAAATATTATAAGTGAAGTATGAAAGAATTTATTTAAAATATTACTAACTCTCGTATAGATCTAAGTGAAGCATGAGAGTATTTCTTCAAAAATTAAAGCACCACCGTCCTAAAAAACATATAAGTGAAGCAATAGAGAAATAGCATAACTCAAAAAAATTAAGTGAAGCACGGAGAGAAATTCTAAAAAATCATAGCATCAATATGGCTTTTATCAAATAGGTGTATCCAACAAGGATGGTTGCAAAAAAAAGAGGCAAAACGAGCAAAGGCTCATATAATACAAGATGCTCCAAGCGAAATGCATGATATGTGATGAATAAAAAATATAGCTCCACGTAAAATTACCGGTGGTTGTTAATAAAGAGGGGATGCCTTCCGAGACATTCCCAAGCTTATTTGCTTGGTTCTCCATCAATATTTACTTTGGGTGCCATGGGCATCCCCAAGCTTAGGCTCTTTTCACTCCTTATTTCTTCACCCAGCGTGATCTCACCCAAAACATGAAAACTTCAATCACACAAAACTTAACAAAACCTTCCGGAGGTTTGTTAGTATAACAAAGCAAATCACCACTCTAAGTACTGTTAAAGTCCCATTCATATTTTATTATTGCATTACACCTACTGTATTCTTACTTTACCATGGCTTATGCCCCCCGATACAATCCCTAGATTCATCAAAATAAGCACATATTGCATCGAAAACATAATTTTTCAAAAACAGAACAGTCTACAATAATCTGGACTTTGACCATACTTCCATAACTGCAACAATCTCAAAAATTAGGAAAACCTAGGAAATTTTGTATATCAATCTTGTGTAAGAATTCAAATTTTTTAATCAATTCTGTGATATTTTAAAATTCTTCTATTCGACGCAAAAGTTTCTGTTTTTCAACAAGATCAAATCAACTATCACCAAACATGATCCTAAAGGCTTTACTTGGCACAAACAAAAAACACAAAAAACACATCATAATAGAACCATAATTTCATATTTATTGAAGAAATAGAAGGAAACTCAAAATTTTTAAAGAAAACTATTGGTTTACCTCCCAACAAGCTCTTTCTTTATAGCCATTAAGATAGGCTTGGAATTTTAAAGATGCGCACATGAAAGATAATAATTGAAACACAAAGAGGGCATCATGAATCATGTGAAAACATATTTAATTCTAACATACTTCCTATGCATAGGCAATTTATAGGCAAGCAAATTGTCCAGACAAGAAGTATCTGGCGTAAGCAAGGAAGAAGAATGAAATATCCATGATCTCACCATAACGAGAGGTAATTTAGTAACATGAAAATTTCTACAACCAAATTTTCCTCTCTCATAACAATTACATGTAGGATCATATTTAAATTCAACAATATAGTTATCACATAACATATTCTCTACATGATCCACATGCACGCAAAGTTGACACTCTTCCAATATAGTGGGATTATCACCAAATAAAGTCATGACCTCTCTAAGCCCACTTTTATCAAGAATTTCATAAGATCGTTCATTCTCCAAAGTAGTGGGATCATTATTACCTAAAGTTGGGACTCTTCCATACCAACTTTCAATATTACTGCAAACACTATTACCAATATCATATTCATCATCAGGAATAAATAAATTTTCGAGATCATAAGAAGAATCACCCCAATCATGATCATTGCAATAAGTAGTGGTCACAAAAAAATTAGCATCTCCAAGCTTAGGGTTTTTCATATTATTAGCACAGTTGACATTAATATAATTTACAATAACATCAATGCAATCATGCTTTTCATTCAATGAGATATGGTGAATCACTTTATAAATTTCTTCTTTCAATACTTCATCACAATTTTCAGATTCACGAATCTTAAGCAAAACTTCATAAAAATAATCTAGTGAAATCAGTTCACTAGCAACTGTTTCATCATAATTTTATATTATGAAAATATTAGCAAGTGGATGAGAATCCATATGAGTAGGTTTGTAGCAAGCGAAGATGCAAGCAAATCCAAGGCACATGGCAGCACAGGCAAACATAGCAAACAAGCAAAAAAGGCAAAAAAAAAGAAGGCAAATATTTTTTGTTTTTTGCAAAAACGTTTTAGAAGTGGGGGAAATGAATATGAAGGGCAAATGGCAAATAATTTGAATTGCAAGGATATGAGATTTTGTGCTTAGGAACGCGTTGGGTTACACAAAGAACAGATACTTGCAACCCAACGCGTAAGAGGGGTTATCAATCCCTCCTCTGTATTGAGATAAATAAAATTATGGTAGATTGGATGAATAGATCTTGTGAAAACACAAAATAAATAAATAAATAAAATGTGCAGCAAGGTATTTTTGGGTTTTTGAAATAATAGATCTGAAAAAATATGGTAAAAGATAGACCCGGGGTCATAGATTTCACTAGTGGCTTCTCTCGAGAAAATAGCATACGGTGGGTAAACTAATTACTGTTGGGGAATTGATAGAAGAGAAAATAATTATGACGATGTCCAAGGCAATGATCATGCATATAGGCATCACGTCCAAGATTAGTAGATCAACACCTGCCTGCATCTACTACTATTGCTCCACACCTCGACCGCAATCCAGCATGCATCTAGCGTTTTAAGTACATGCAAAAATGGAGTAATGCAATAAGAACGATGACATGATGTAGACAATATCTATTCATGTAGGAATAGACCCCATATTTTTACCCTTAATAGCAATGATACATGCGTGCCTCGCTACCCATTTTGTCACTAGGTGAGGACGCCACAAGATTGAACATATCACAAAGCACCTCTTCCCGTTGCAAGAAAAAACAATCTAGTTGGCCAAACCAAACCAAAGTTTTGGAGAAGAAGTATGAAGCTATAACAATCACACATATAAGAGATCAAAGAAGACACAAATAAGGCGTCGTATCCTGTGAATCCGCTTATGTTTGTGAATCCCTGTATCCTCTCCTCGTCAGCCGTTTGATGGAAATCTTGTGCCTAGCGTGCGACGGGGCTCCTTTTGCACAATGACGTCCGCCTCCAGCCCAAGCTCCCTGTGAATTTTTTAAAAAGGTCCCCAGCCCAAGACTCCCAATCGTTTCTCTGTCAATCCCTAATCACGATTGCAACCTACACCTCACCGGCCGCCACGGCGGCCACGACCATCTACCAACGATCGCCCCGACGCACACGACGGAAAGCACCTTCCAAATCCCGATCAACATAACAGACGTCACCGCAACAGACACGACGTCCCAACTCCCAATTAGCACGGCGGACGAAGTATCCTCGCGTGATACACCGCAACTGATCAGCATGCCGGCTACTGCTGCTATGGAAGATGAAGCTGCTTCGAGAACAATGGAGGGAACCTGCTCACCCTCCTTCCATAAACCAAAAGGCTACTCTGCATTTGCCTGCGCATCTAGTTGTCAGCAAAGCCATCTCACACGCCCTGATGTGGCCGTCCAAAGCCCTACAACTACAGAACATGAACTGTGCTTTAGTACGAGAAATGTAGCTTCAGGCAACACATGGAAAACAAGTAATATTTGTGTGTAATGTAGATGTATACCAAGGAGCACAAAGCACTGAACTGGTTTTGTATTCCAAACAAAGAAATGACATTCAACTTTTTTGAATTTTGCATTCAAAACAACATCAATTGTTATTGCAATCGGCAAGAGGAGTTCATCTAAACATAAGTAGCTATGTGGTCGTAGTTGTGGTCATCTATTCAAGGACAGGGATGCGGCGGCCACCTACGCGGACCTCCGTTGCAAGCCGCCGATGCGACGGCCATCAAGATTGATCTCTTGTCAAGCTGTCTTTCTCTTATGGCCAGTGTTGAGTTATGTGTGATAGCAGCTGCTTCTTTTACTAGTGTTGAGTTGAATGGAGTGTGGCAAGTAGCAGGAGCACCAAGATATGTTATGTTCTCATACACCTGAACATGCTCTGATTTTGTTATATATACCAATGAGCACATAAACCTGGACATGCTCTGATTTTCTTATATTAAGGAGCAGCTGCTATCACATGGGAGAAATTCATGTACAGGAAACTTTGGCAAACCAAGAGCTCATCCTTTATTCTGCTGTACAAGCAGTGTTCAATTCAACCACTAGCTGCTTAATAGTAGAAGTAGCATCTATTAGGTGTAATAGTGTATTGGCGGCATACAAGACTTGTTAACCAAATTAAAAAAATACTATTTTCCTGAGAATAAACGGGAGCTTTCATTCAATCTAGCAAACATGTTTACATTGTCATTTTCAGTACAAGATATACTGTCAATTCTAGCCCAGGCAGCCAACACATGTTCTGCCCAGTTGCTCTCTCTCTCCCAACTTTCTGAAAAACAAATCTAGAGAAATGACGTTCAGTATTTCTGAATTTTGCACTCCAAACAACATGAACTGCTACTGCAATCGGCAAGAGGAGTTCATCTAAATAAAAGTAGGTATGTGGTCGCATGAAGTGGTCATCTACGGGGTTGTCTTTATTGTAGTAAATGCTAAATGCGTCGAGGATGTGGTGGCCGCCGTCTTCTTCGGAATGTGTTGGTCGCGGCCGCCAGAGTGTGGTGGTCGCCTGCTGTTGTCTCCATGACAGACCGTCGCCGCCGAGATGCAGCCTACCGCCTTCTCGGATCTCCGGTGCAGGCTGCCGATGCGACGGCCATCGACATGGATCTCCGTCCGAGGCTGCTGATGCGACAGAAATCAACATGGATCTCTATCCAAGGTCCCCGTTGCGACGGCCACCCACACGGCAAGAAGTCAGTCCAAGATTGGTCAGAAAGCACCCATACACATTCTGTTCCGGCTGCCATTGGGATTGGAGGTCGCCGCGGCCGCCGGCGAGGTGTAGGTTGGGACGTGATTATGGATTGACAGAGAGACGATTGGGGAGTGCTGGGCTGGGGACCTTTTTAAAAAATTAACAGGGAGCTTGGGCTGGAGGCGGGCGTCATTGTAAAAAAGGAGCCCCGGCGCATGCTAGGCACAAGATTTCCATCAAACGGCTGACGAGGAGAGGATACACGGATTCACAAACATAAGTGGATTCACAGGATACGACGCAATTCATCGGATCCCAACAAACACACCGCAAATGGTCATTACATCAAATATATCTCCAAGAACATCGAGGGGAACATTGTATTGAGAATCAAAAAGAGAGAAGAAGCCATCTAGCTACTTCCTACGGACCCGTAGGTCTATGGTGAAACTACTCACGCATCATCGGAGGAGCACCAATGAGGATGATGAAACACTTTGTGATCGTGTTCCCCTCCGAAAGGGTGCCGGAATAGGGCCCTAGATTGGATCTCATGGTTCTAGAACTTGCAGCAGCTGGAATTGTGTTTCGTCTACCCCCCTAGGGTTTCTAGAATATTTGGGTATTTATAGAGCTGAGAGGCAATGGAGAGGAATCCCGTGGGCCCCACCACCCTCCTGGGTGCGCCAGGGGGCTCTGTTATGCCCTGGTTGGTTATGGGCCCCATGGGCCGCCCCTCAGGTCCTTCCTTGGATCTCAATCTTGCTTCTGGGCAGAAAAAATCTCCAAAAAGTTTCATGGCATTTGGACTTAGTTTGGTACTATGTCAATAGGTTAGTCCCAACAAATAATACAAAGTTGCTGTAAAATGAATGCAAACCATCCAGGAATGATAATATAACAACATGGAACAATAAAAAATTGTAGATATGTTTGAGACGTATCATTGACCTTCTCCGAGCTTGAATCTCTCAATCCCTCTAATGATTCTTGATAGTTCTTCGTGGAAATGTGAGAGGAGATTGATAATTTCAACAATCACTTTCTTCTCTATGTGAGGGGGGGGGCTTGGATCTAGATCCTGGAGTTCTTTGTGTTCTCTTCTCCATTCTTCCTCTCATTTTTCTCCATAGTATTCTTTGTTGTGGTGGAACTTGGGGGAGAAGGAATTGGGCACTCTCTGTGCCCTTGCCGTTGCATTTGGTGCATAGATTTGAGTTCGCCATGGTGATGCGTGGAAGTGGAGGTGAGAAGCTTATTACTCTTGGGTGTTTGGACACTCTATAGCTTGTTCCTCTTGGGTGCTTTGGTGCCCAAGAAGGTTTGTGTCACGGATCTCAATCATTGTGGTGGAGCACTCAGGGAGGTCTCTGTCGGTGTCAAAACCGGCGGATCTCAGGTAGGGTGTCCCGAACTGTGCGCCTAAAGAGGATGGTAACAGGAGGCAGGGGACACGATGTTTACACAGGTTCGGGCCCTCTCGATGGAGGTAATACCCTACTTCCTGCTTGATTGATCTTGATGATATGAGTAGTACAAGAGTTGATCTACCACGAGATCGTAGAGGCTAAACCCTAGAAGCTACCCTATGGTATGATTGTTGTTGTCCTACGGACTAAATCCTCCGGTTTACATAGACACCGGAGGGGGCTAGGGTTACACAGAGTCGGTTACAAGGGAGGAGATCTACATATCCGTATTGCCAAGCTTGCCTTCCACGCCAAGGAGAGTCCCATCCGGACACGAGACGAAGTCTTCAATCTTGTATCTTTATAGTCCAATAGTCCGGCCAAAGGATATAGTCCGGCTGTCCGGATACCCCTAATCCAGACTCCTCAAGAGTAGCCCCAAACGGGCTTCAATGACAATGAGTCCGGCGCGCAGATTGTCTTCGGCATTGCAAGGCGGGTTCTTCTCCAAATTCTGAATACCTGTTAAATAGTGTCCGACTTCTCATAAATGTTGTGCTTCTTGGCTTCCACGTCCAATAATGGCCATCTTCCACCTGTCGAACGAATGCGAGAGGCCAGGGCGTTTTTACATTTACCACCCCAGCTATGTGAACAAACTGCTTATTTAAAGAAATGGGGATTCTCAGATCCAAATCACACCATCCTCCTCGTGAGAATCCATGGAGCGCCTCAAAAAATCCGTTCCAACATGGCCGGCCAACAAGAATCTCCTCATCTCGCTCCCGTAGCCCTAAGCCCGGAGATTGGAAGAAGTGTTCCATCCCGCATACCAATTAGTGGAGCTACGGACCTGTGGATTTCTCCTCCAGCGATATGGTCCCCGTTCGAGCTGGGCTCGCCACCTACAATGGTGGGGAGCAAGCGTGAAGTTTTCCCAACCCTCCAAGGGGAGTGGGTATGCCTCGTTCCTTATTTATTAAGGGACTTGGATTTCCAATCCATCCGTTCCTCCGAGGGCTCCCCGGAGTTTTACGGCCTCCAGTTGCATAATCTCACCCACCGCCCATATTACACATTGCTGGTTATGTGGCCCTTTTGCGAGCTGTGTCTGGCTACGGCTCACTTCACATTGTGGAAGAAGCTATTCTGCTGCGCGCCATACTCGAGAGGGGTCAATATATCAAGTGGGCGAGGCGAAATATTTCAGATCGCCGAGACCGGATACCTATCCGCACTCAAGAAGACGTCCAAGACGGCCTTTGAGTGGTTTTATATGGAAGACGTCCCCCTACCGGATCCTATTCGGATTGGCCTTCCTGAGTTTGATAATGCCCCTTTGAAGAAGCGCCTAAGTTGGCGACCACGGAGCCCTCAGGGGGAAGATGATAGAGACGTTTCTTACCTGATGGGCCGGATAAAGGTGTTGGCTCAATCAGACCGACCATAACCGAGGTTATGTCAATGTGCATTATCTTGCGGGGTGCAGCCACTTCAATATCGAGGCCACCCCATGTGGCACTTCAACGGGAAGATGATGCCACCACTGCGGTCCCTAAGGGCGTGCTCGGTTGGCGCCTAGCAAAAAAGTGCAATACGGTTTGTACAAGGGTGAGGAAGAGGAGTTCCTCCGCATCAAGCCACGGGATGGATTCTCCATGTACAACCCTCCGAGCTGGGTAAGCTGCCACTTTTTATACCCATCCTTTCCGCAGTTTTGCAATAAATATTTAGCTTGCCCGTTCATCGCAGGAGCTGCGTAAGGCTGTAAGGGAGATCAACATCCTACCTCCACAACCAGAGGATCCTGAACGGTTCCTCAACCCCGGCCTTAAAGAGGATCCGGACATATTTGTGGAGCTGATTGACAGGATATTCTATCAATTAAGCTGCGATGAGGCCATGGTGGCTATTATAGCCGACTATCCTAGGCTACTCCCTGCCTCGCAGGTAAGTGAGACCAGAGTCCCAACCTTTGAGAAGTATCCCTCTTTTATACACTTCACCTACCATATCTGTACGGTGTTTTACAGGGAAGGTCCTCGGGACACCATGCTGAGCCCGTGGCGAATCGCCAATGTGGGGCGCCAAAGCCGGGCAGGCTGAAAAGGAAGGCGGTCCGGACGGAGACGCTGGCACAGAGGTATTATAAAAAGCCTCAAGTCGTGATCATCGCATTTTAAAACGCAATAACACCCATGCTTCGATGAAGGAAAAGCGCTCGCCGGACTATATCCGTAGAGGTCGCCGATCACGCCTCTACTAGCCGGGATCCGGGGCCGGACACAGAGGCGGAAGCTAACACAGCACCCTCCGGATGCTCCTCCCGACGGAGGATGCGGATAAAATATCCGCTACAAGTTCCAAAGTCGAGAGCGCCATGAATCACAGGCGTCGGCCGGGCCGCACTGCGTGACGCTTTGTTTCTCCCAAGAGGCTTTTGATGCCTTCAACTCGGTGTGACGCGTACATCCGTGCTGCTCAAAATGGTCTTGCCAGAGCCACGAATCAGTATGTAAAGGATATATGGGTAAGAAAATTTGATGATTATATATATCAGTAGCCCCTGAGACTTGAAACAGTTGGCACAACTAATTTAAGGATAATTATTTGTGCAGGTACTTACAGGAGAAGAGTACCCAATTGTCTCAAGAGTTAGAAGAATGCAAAGTCCAACTTCAGGCCGCAGTTGCCGCGGGAAAAGAGTCCAAGAAGGCCCCCGCTGGTAACTATTGTTTCCATTGCAAAGAATGGCAGGTACTAGAAAGTGTGCAGCATGCATGCAAATCTAACGATAGATATTGCAGATGACTCCGGAGCAAATCTGGACGCCGTGCCAGGGGATGCGCAACGTGCTGATCGACAGCTAAATGCTGGTGAGCGCGTGCTTACGCACACCATTCAGGAGAAAAATAATCTCCAAGACGCCAATACCCAGCTGAGTGTGGAAATAAAGGATGTTCGCGCCCAGCTGTCGGACTCCGTGAAGGAGAATAAGCGGCTTCGACGCGGCATTTTCAGTAAGTGCTTGAAGAACTTTAAAAAGAGTTCGGCGAAGAAGCCGGCTAACAGAGTTGTGTTTCAAGGTATGCTGACGGGTCGTCCCGCGGAAGAGATGCCCGGGTCTGCGGGTGATCTTCTACCAGAGCTTTCGCAACTGCATGAACAAGTTCGGCAGGTGATGCAAGGTATTGCCCAGGCCTTGTGGCCATCCGTCTCCCTACCCGAGGGTATTGGAGATCTTGCGGAGAAGCTCAAGGGAGCGCGACGACGCTTCCGATTATGGAAGATATTGGCCTACCGTCAAGGTGCCGGGAAAGCCAGGCCATGGTGAAGACACGGTATACCAAGGCTGACCCAAACCACATGGCCGAGGTCGGACTCAGGGGGCCCGACCGGAAAGAGATCCCGTCGGTTTGGTGTATCACCAAGTAGAATTAGCCGCAAAGTATTCCCAACATGATTGTAGGTTAGACAGCCTGTTGGATGGTATAGAAGAAGAATTTAATCAGTCTAAGTGACTATGTAATTTAAATGACATGTAGAATGTCTCTAGCCAGATTGTAAATCATTTGTCATGGCGGACCTTTTCGCTTCGACCTCGGGACCCGATTGTCCGGAGTGTATCCGAATACCCGCTTAGTTATGTAAAAACCCGAGTACGCGTGGATACCAGGCGTAGGGGTCATAAGTGCTTGAATAGACAAGTACCCGACTAGTTATGTTATATTACATGGATAGTAAGAAACATCTTCCAGGGAGAATAGTTCCGTTAAGGGTTCCTTTCCCTGTGTACGCATGCCCTAATGTGCATGTCCAAACTGCAAGAAGAGACGCAGGAAAAAACATCTGGGGCAAGTGGAAAAAATAGATAGAAGTCATCTTTTGTTCACTGACCGAATATTCCCTTAAGAACGCTAGCTTTCGGCTTCACCCAGTCTGAGGCACACATCCGGCTGACCCGGCAGTAATAATCGCAGTGGTGCTCCCCTTATGCCCTAGCCGAATTAACGGGAATGTAGGGCACAAACATAAGAGCTAGGCAACCCAGCTTGGCCAAAACTTAAGTCATATCGATGCATATAATGGCGAAAAAAAGGTACATGCGGAAGAATAACACATGTGCGGGGCATGAAGCCCAGAAAAATAATTAAGCTTCTATGTGAGAAGCCCCTAGGTATAATGAGCACGGTAGCGCGTCAAGATTGTGTAGACAAGACACGAATTAGCCTTTTAAGGCCGTGAGGAGAAGGAAGAAAAAGGAGAGAGGAGACAGATAACGGATATGCAAAAAATAGACAGGGGTAAGGAAACGAACATAGAGTCCGGCACTAGGCGTAGAATCAGCGTTCCATGGGTTTGGCTCAAGTCGATTGTCCGATGTATCCATAAGCGGTGCGCTCCACGGTCGTAACTTGGTCGATAATGAAGGGACCTTCCCATTTGGGCTTGAGCTTGTTCTTTTTCTTCTCCGGCAGGCTTAGAACTAACTCGCCAACGTTATGAGTTTTGGCCGTACTTCTCTGCTTTGGTATCTTCGAGCCTGTTGCTGATAGAATGCGGAACGGGCTTTTGCCACGTCACGCTCCTCCTCGAGGGCGTCCAAACTGTCCTGCCGATCGAGCTCGGCCTCTCTTTTTTCATTCATGCGCTTTTCGAGGTGAGTCATGAATTATGTCGCAGGCGTAACCGCCTCTGCGCCAGACACCATAAAGAATGGTGTGTATCCCAGAGTGCGATTCGGCGTGGTCCGCAGCCCCAGAGCGTAGTCGAAGCTCCTCTACCCAAAGGTCGTGTTAGATTCCTTAAAGGACCGCACTAATATGGGTTTGATGCCGCTCATGATAAGACCATTTTCTCGCTCGACTTGACCGTTAGTTTGTGGGTGATAGACAGAAGCATAATCGAGCTTGATGCCCATGTTGTTGCACCATACTTTTACCTCGTCAGTAGTGAAGTTCGTGCCGTTGTCAGTGATGATGCTGTGGGGGACGCCATAAGGGTGTACAACCCCGGATATGAAGTCTATCACCGGTCCGGATTCTCTATTGTTTTAACAGTTTGGCTTCTATCCATTTGGTGAATTTATCCACCATGACCAGTAAGTATTTTTTTCTTATGGGTTCCCTTTAAGGGGTCCAACCATGTCGAGCCCCTGCACCGTAAAAGGCTAGGTAATGGGTATTGTTTGCGGTGGCGGCAGCGTATATGGCTTTGGTTTGCAAAAAGCTGGCAACCGACTTCGGCGTTGGACCAAGTCCTGTGCATCCGCCTGCCGGTTACCAATAGAATCCTGTACGGAAGGCCTTACTTACGAGGGCCGAGGCTGCGGCGTGGTGGCTGCCGAGTCTGCATGGATTTCGCGAAGCTTCCGCCCTTCCCTTCGAGATGCACCTTTGAAGGACTCCGGTGGTGCTTTTCTTATAAAGCTCTCCCTCATGGACCTTGTAGGCTTTAGATCGTCGCACAATGCAGCGTGCCTCATTTTGGTCCTCGGGAAGTTCCTGCCTTGTTAGGTAGGACAGGAATGGTTCAGTCCATAGGGCGATGACGGCCATTATTATGTGGGCGGAAGGTGTTATTTCGGTGGCGGAGCCTCCGATTATGTCAGCGTGTTCGGTATCTGGCGTTGTGGTCGGGTCCGGACTTTTGTTACCGGTGTCCCCTTCCCATACCACGGATGGCTTAAACAGTCTTTCCAAGAAGATGTTGGGTGGGACCGCATCGCGCTTAGCGCCGATACAGGCGAGGATATCCGCCGCCTGATTGTTTTCCCGAGCCACATGGTGGAATTCGAGCCCCTCGAACCGAGCTGACATCTTTAGGACGGCGTTGCGATAAGCCGCCATTTTCAGATCTTTGGTGTCGAAGTCTCCATTAATTTGGGATATTGCAAGGTTCGAGTCCCCACGCACCTCCAGGCGTCGAATGCCCACGGAAGCTGCCATCCGGAGACCATGTAACAGGGCCTCGTATTCGGCTGCATTGTTGGAGTCTTTGTATAGTATTTGGAGTACATATTGGACTATATCTCCTGTAGGGGACGTCAGGACGACGCCAGCCCCCAGACCAGCCAGCATTTTAGAGCCGTCGAAGTGCATTATCCAATTGGAGTATGCGCCGTACTCTTTAGGGAGTTCGGCTTCTGTCCATTCGGCGACAAAATCAGCCAATACCTGCGACTTAATGGATTGTCGAGGTTTATATGTTATGTCGAACGGGAGGAGCTCAATGTCCCATTTGGCAATCCGGCCTGTGGCGTCGCAGTTGTTTATTATATCGTTCAGTGGCACTTCCGAGGCCACTGTAATTGAACACTCTTGGAAGTAGTGTCGTAATTTCCGGGATGCCATGAATACCGCATATGCTATCTTTTGATAAGGCAGGTACCGTGATTTGCATGGAGTGAGGACGGTGGATACATAATATACCGGCTTTTGAAGGGGGAATTTGTGTCCATCCATTTCTCGTTCGATGACGAGTATTGCACTTACAACTTGATGAGTTGCCGCTATATATAGCAGCATTGGTTCGCTGATGCTTGGCGCGGCCAGGATTGGGTTGGTGGCCAGGATGGCCTTTATATCTTCCAGTCCGGCCGTGGCCGCGTTCGTCCACTCGAAGTGTTCGGTGAGCTGAAGGAGGCGATAAATCGGTAATGCCTTTTCTCCTAAGCGGGATATAAAGCGGCTTAGGGCCGCCACGCATGCAGTTAATTTCTGGATTTGCTTTAGGTCAGTTGGGATAGCCAACTGTGACAGGGCTTGGATTTTAGCCGGATTTGCTTCAATTCCTCTACTGGAGATGATAAAACCTAGGAGCTTTCCGGCGGGTACACCGAAAACGCATTTTTCCTGGTTGAGCTTGATGTCGTATGTTCGGAGATTGTCGAACGTGAGCCTCGTGTCGCTTATTAAAGAGTCGAGGTGTCTGGTTTTAACGACCACATCGCTCACGTGATGCCTCCACCGCTTTTGCCGACCGCTTCTCCGCATATGTCTGAATCATGCGTTGATACGTTGAACCGGCGTTTTTAAGCCCAAAAGGCATTGTGTTGAAACATAAGGGGCCGTATGGCGTGATAAATGCCGTTGCGGCTTGGTCGGACTCCGCCATTTTAATTTGGTGGTAGCCGGAGTATGCGTCGAGGAAGCACAATGAGTCATGTCCTGCGGTAGCATCGATAATTTGATCGATGCGGGGGAGGGGGAAGGGATCCTTTGGGCAAGCCTTGTTGAGGTCCTTGAAATCGACGATAGGCGCCTATGATTTGTCCTTCTTTGGTACCATCACCAGTTTGCTAGCTACCCCGTGTTTTATTCTCCTCGATGAATCCGGCCTCCAATAACTTGGCTAGTTCCTCTCCCATAGCTTGTCTCTTAGGTTCGTGAGAAACGCCAAGAGTCTTCTTGACCGGCTTGAACTTTTAGAATGTTAAGGCTATGCTCGGCCAATCTGCGTGGGATTCCCCGGCATATCCGAGGGATGCTAGGCAAATATGTCCCAATTCTCGCAGGAACTCCCGTAGTGCGGCGCCCACGGGCGGGTTTAACCTGCGCCCGATGGAGGCTGTTTTTGTGGGGTCCGTTGGGTGGACTCGGAATTTGACTATCTCGACCGCTGGTTTGAACGAGGTGGACTTGGATCTCTTGTCGAGTATCACGTCGTCACTGTCCTTGGAGCGTAGCGCGGTTAACTCCTCTGCCGCGAGGGCTTCGGATAATGCCTCGAGGGCCAGTGCGGCTGTTTTGTTTTCGGCACGGAGCGCTATGTCCGGATCACTAGCTAGAGTGATGATTCCCTTGGGCCCGGGCATTTTGAGCTTCATGTACCCGTAATGGGGTATGGCGTGGAAGATCGTGAATGCCTCCCGCCCTAAAAGGGCGTGGTATCCGCTACTGAACGGGGCCACATGGAATGTGATTTCTTCGGACCTATAATTCTCCCAAGGTCTGAATACCACATCTAGTGTGATTTTCCCAAATAAGCAACGTGCTTCCCGACTAGGGATGATTGCTCAAGGTTGTGCCGCTTTTGCTCAATGCGGCTCTTGTCTATTTCCATTTTTGAAGAGTTTCCTCATAAATGAGGTCTAATCCCGCCGCCGTCCATGAGCACTTTAGTGAGCCGAAAAGTCATCCACAATTGGACTAAGGACCAATGCGGCTGGTGCTCGGGTTGTTGGAATTTAGGTTCACATCGGCATTGAAGGTGATAGCCGTGTTGCTCCATGGATTTATTGTCGCCACTGGCAGATTTCAAAGCAAGGTCATGGAGTGTTCACTTGCGCCTATTATTTGAGGCGAATGTCTCGAAGACTCTTAATACTGTATTGTAATCCACGGGATGGTGCTCTGTGGTATTTTGAATGAGGAGATCCTCACCGCTCTTGGCCACCTGCCGGAGTACCCAACATGCTCTAAGGTTGTGTGTTGGTATGGCATCCGCTGTGCAGTGAATTTTGCAGGGTCCATTAAGCCATCCCTACAATACGGTTCCACGCCCTGTAGTGGGCTTTTGCTTTTAGGTAATTAAATCAAGCGACTTACGAGGATGCACCCTTTTAATTCGGACTAGGTGTTTAGTCGAGCCGGATTATCCCAAAATTTTCTTTCAGCTTTTCAGCACTTTCCATCGCACAAGATTTCCAGATTATGGCCGCCAAGTCAAAAAGTGTGCTATGTCACTACGCGACTTATGGCGTTAAGGATTCCCTTATCCGTGCAATTATTGCAGAAGAATGAGATTGCGTCTTCCTCGCGACAGTCCTTGACCTTGTTCATTACAAGGAGGAATCCGCCCAATAGTGATGTAATCGCTTCACGGGCTCTTGCCTAATGTGGGAAAGATCGTTTATATCTGGGTGGGTTGGTGGATTTGAGTCCGAACCTTGACCCGATCTGAGACCCAGGGGCAGGGGAGTTTCCGATCTTGGAAGTTCCGGCTCCGGGATGTCGCCCGGTAGGTCCGGGAAGAACGGGCGGTCATGACGAAACCGCCTAGCCGGAGAGTTTGGCCGACCGAGGGCTCTCCCAGAGGTAACGTTTTCCTTGACAACGAGACTACTCATCCTTCCTTACGGTGACGGCACAGTGGAACTCTCAATGAAAGCACCAATGTCAGTGTCAAAACCGGCGGATCTCGGGTAGGGGGTCCCGAATCGCAAGGCCTAAGGCGGATGGTAACAGGAGGCAGGGACACGATGTTTACCCTGGTTCGGGCCCTCTAGATGGAGGTAATACCCTACTTCCTGCTTGATTGATCTTGATGATATGAGTAGTACAAGAGTTGATCTACCACGAGATCGTAGAGACTAAACCCTAGAAGCTAGCCTATGGAATGATTGTTGTTGTCCTACGGACTAAACCCTCCCGTTTATATAGACACCGTAGGGGGCTAGGGTTACACAGTAGTCGGTTACAAGGAAGGAGATCTACATAATCAGATTGCCAAGCTTGCCTTCCACGCCAAGGAGAGTCCCATCCCACACGAGACGTAAGTCTTCAATCTTGTATCTTCATAGTCCAATAGTCCGGCCAAAGGATATAGTCCGGCTGTCCGGATACCCCCTAATCCAGGACTCCCTCAGTCTCCAATTAGGTTGTGGAGATTGCTCCGAGAAATTTGTATTGGTTCTGGTGACCGCCCTAAGGGTTGCCAAAGTGTACGGGTTCGGTGACCGCCCTCAAGGGTCCCTTGCTGGAATCAAGGCATCTTGCATTGTGTGAGGGCGTGAGGACATTGTGGTCACCCTTGTGGCTTCTTGGCGAGCATTGTGCCTTCACGCCGCTCCAAAGGGAGATTAGCATCTGCAAGGGTGTGAACTTCGGGATACATCGTCGTCCCTGCGTGCCTTGGTTATCTCTTACCCGAGACATTTACTTATGCACTTTACTTTGCTATAGCCATAGTATGACATGATGTATATCTTGCTATCGCTTAGTTGATTATCTTGCTTAGCATATGTTTTTGGTGCACATAGGCGAGCCTAGTCGTTTCAGGTTTTGTGATTGACAAATCAAACACTAGTTGTATTCCGCATTTGTTCACGCCTAAACCGTAACAATTTTAAAGCGCTTATTCACCCCCCTAGGTAACATCCATGATCTTTCAGTATTGATGATCGAAAGAGGGAGAAGAAGCCATCTAGCTACTAGCTATGGATGCGTATGTATGCGCTGAAGTACTCACGCGTTATCAAACGGTAGCAAGGATGATGTAGTAGCCCTCCGCGATCGATTCCCCCTTCGACAGAGTACCGAAAAAGGCCTCCTGGTGGCACCCCAAAAGAACAGAAGGTGGCGGCGATGGAAAAAGTGTGGCTCTGGTATACTGGGAATATGTGGGAATTTATAGAGGCAAAATTAGGTCAAGAGGTGCCACGAGCGGCCCACAAGCTCATGGGGTGTGCCTTATGAGTTTTTCGCTCCGTCGTTACTATCCGGTCTTCTCTTGAACCTTCATGGGTCCCTTCTGATCTTGGAAAAGTTAATCCGAAGATTTTTATCCATTTGGACTCCGTTTGATATTGATTTTCTGAAAAGCATAGCAACTCGCATTGGGCACTAGCTTCATAGGTTAGTCCCCAAAACTGGTATAAACTGCCATATAAATGCATATAGGACATCCAAGATTGATCCCAACAAACACAGCGCAAGAGAAGATTGCATCGAATAGAACTCCAAGAACATCGAGGGAACATTGTATTGAAGATCAAAGACCGGTGGGTATGTGGTGAACTACTCATGCATCATCGTGACTCTTCTGGTCTTATCCCGAACCATCGTGGGTCCCTTCTAGTCCAAAAATAATAATCCAAAGATTTTTTTACCGTTTGGAATCAGTACGATATTGATTTTCCGAAAAGCCAAAATCAAGCAAAAACACCAACTGACACTCATCACTAGGTGAATGGGTTAGTCCGAAAAATGATATAAAATGAATGCATATAAAACATCCAAGATTGATACTATAATAGCATGGAACAATAAAAAATTATAGATACGTTGGAGACGTATCAATGCCCATCCTTTTTTAGAGAACTTTCGATCTATTCATCTTCAATCATGGTAGTACAACGAACACCAGAAATAATAAAAATTAGATTCAGATCTTAGACCACATAGCGGCGAGTACAAACACAGAAGCAAGACGAAGGCGCAACACCGTCATTGCCCTTCCCTCCCCGGAGCCGGGCATGTAACATCCCAAATTTTCAGATTCGGAATGTTAATAGGATCATTATTTCTCATCATGATTTCTATGCATTTTTTTATTTTCCGAATATTTAAAGTGTTTTCCAACTCAAGGCAATATATTTGGAGTGGAGATAATATGACTTCTTAATTATATTTGGAAAACACTAAAAATATATTCTGGTGTCTTCCTAAATTATTTTGCCTTTTATAGAAACTCAAATTTATTTTATAGTTGTTATTATATTGCTCTTTATGCGCTTTTGTTGTATAAAATATTTTTCCAAAATTTTATTTGTGGTGTAAAAATGTTCACTGTTTTATATAGTGGTAATAATGTTTTACTGTGTGTTTGTATTAATTTTGGAATGCATTAGGTATTTTGTATTTTAGACATATTTATTTGTTGTGCGGTATAAATATTTTAGACAGTTTTTATTGTTTACTGGGCGGCAGCCCAGCACTGTGCGCGACCAGCGGCCCAGCTATCCCTTCGCCCGCAGCTAAGCAGCTAGCAGGCCAGTCCAACAGCAGCAGCACAGGCCACGACCCCTTTCCCTTTTGTTTTTTTTCTTCTTCTCCACACCCAAGTCCCGCTGAAACTGGACCCCTCCAGGTCGTCTTCATCCTAGAGACGAACTCCTGGACGCGCACGAGTTCTTCAATGTCCCGATCTAAATCCTCATCCAATCGACTCATTTGTTGCCCCTAGTACATGCATGACCCCATATAAATACTCCCTGTGTCCTACTCGTTCGAGTTTTGCCAAAATCACAATCGCCCTTGCCCTATCAAGTCGTCCCAATCTCGCCGAAGTTCGGCCGCCGCAGAAGCTTTCAGCCGGTTAAATTCGTCACCTGCAGAAGGTTTCCGCCCCGACCCTTACTTCTGCATTGTTCGCTTTGAGCTTCCCTCTCTCCCTCAACTTCTAGTTCGTGCAGGGGAGCAGCGTAGCAACCACATCAACCTCGACCAGAGCCAGATTCCGCTGCCACCGCTCCAGCCGGTCACTGTCGCCACCGGAGCAAGCTCCAATTGTGTCGGAGGTCACCCACTTCATCTCCGTTGTGCTCTCCACTCGTAGGTCATATCTGCGTAGCCGGAGGCCCTCTATAGCCGTCGCCTGCATCACTACCGAGCCGCCGGCACCGTCCTTCTCCAACTCCGACGACGCCCTGCTCTGTTCTCAGGTGAGCACGTGTCCCTGTCGTCCGATCTTCTTTAAACGGCCGGGATTAGATCATCAGTGTTTTTTTACTTCCGAACCGTTATCTGTTAAGTTGCGGCCGCCCGTCGTTTAACCTCCACAGCGAACACATCACAGGCAATAGTAATGCGTCACGTGGCACATCCACAGCCGCAGCAGTTCTTCGAAGAGATCTATTTTTGACACAATATTCTTTTGACAGATTCCATATCAAAATTTCATTTAAGTGTATCTTGAGATCCGCAACTCCAAATTAATCGATTCTTTTTCCTGTATACTCATATTGACTAGGAGCATCCAGTAGAACCAAAATTTCACATTTTTGAACTATTTAAATTTGAATTCAAACTTTCGGAGGCCATATCTTTTAAACCGTTGATCCAAATTAGTTGATTATTTTTGCATTGTGATCCTACTAGCATGTACATAATCTATACCTAGCGATATGTTGTGTTATTTAAGTTTTTATTTGAATTCATTGCTGTTGACTTTATTATGGTGTTATGTGAGTACGGTTCTTTTATCGGTGCCTTCGTTATCATATAGATTGTCCGAAGTGTGAAGCGGATCAGAATTAAGCGTTAGAGTACTTCAATACCGTCCAAGGCAAGTTTGCACTTTGATTTTGCTTATCCTATATTCTGCTATGCAAGTGTGGTTTTATGCTATGATATATGTTTGGCCTGGCCGTGTTGTCATGTTTTTGTATTGATTGTATTATGTGTTGGTGTGATCAACTTACTATGGTAGACGTGGGCATGTGTCGAGTGATGATGCATGGAAGTGGTGAGCGCTTATAGCTGTAGGCTCCGGACTTTTACTCAGGTGAATGCGTCACTGGCCAAGCACTCTATTGTCCCTAAAGAATGCGCCATGGCTGAACGCGCTTGAGTTGTCGGGGCTTTTTCTCATGTGAATGCGTCACTGGCTGAGCGCTCTATTGTCCCTAGAGAATGCGCCAGGACCGAGCGCACTTGAGACATCTTGAGGATCTTTGTCATCTGTGTTGTGTGCACCTTGCCTATGTCGTGGAGGTAGGTGAAGGTAGTTTTACGCGAAACCAAACTTGAGTGTTTTGTTTGTCATGCTTTGCTTTGTGGATGTAGGTTTGCTATATCATATTGTGTAATTTGCCAATACATTCAATATATTGACCCTTTGTGGTCGCAACTTATCATGTTGCAGGATTTTCAGATGATCAGTGAGATACAAGAGGGTCATGAGTCTTCACTCAACATTTCGCCAGTGGGCATTGACGGGACTCATCATTTGTTAGGCTACATCTCCGCTGTTATTGTTGAATAAAGATAGCTATGTGCTACTCATTCTGGATCATACGTTATAGTAAATGATGCACTTGTTATTTGATATTCATATGTATTGTGTGTGCTAGCGAGTCGATCCAGGGACTAGCACCAGAAGCACGTAGACATCGAATCTTATCAGGTTCGGGTCGTTACAGGGGCAAAACTTGTTGTATTAGATATTAGATAGTCGGGAAGTCGTCGTGCTAAGGCCCCATAGGACTACCACAGTAAGACAGCAACCGTCGCCGATGAAGAGTAGCATAGATTGGAAGGATCCAAACTCCAAACGTCAATTCCCATCTAGACCGGAGCCACAAAAATTGTCGCATCATCCGCATATAATGATGTTCGCATGAAAGCCCGACGTGAACAAATAGTATGAAGAAGACATTTCCGAGTGGCCAAGTCGAGAATTGCATGTGGAGGATCACTTGCAGGATCTAACAAGAGGGGTAAAGGGGCTCTCTCGACGATGTCCCCGACCATGCTTGATAGGAGGGCCCGGCAACCAGTTAAGCATGATACGTGAGGATGAAGAGGATAAAAGCGCGGCAATCCAATCACAAAATTTGGCGCGAGAACCCCAAACGTTGAAGAAGGTCAACAATGTAACCCCACTTAACCAAGTCAAAAAAACTTTTTAATGTCAAGCTTGAAGAGAAGGGCGGGGGTCCAGCTCTTGTGAAGCCGCCTCGCAAAACTCCGGACGCACATGAAGTTGTCATGAATGCTTCTCCTCTTGATGAATGCATTTTGAGCATCGGATGGAGATGAGGTCGCCCATGTGAGGGGCTAGCCGAATCTTTAGAGGTTGAAAAGCACTTGCACAAATATGCAAGTCTCCGTTCCTGAGATGTTCTGGATGAGTGTTGCTATGCACTCGCAAAAAAAAGGTGTTGTGTCCATAGGAATAGGAGGCTATTTCCGATTAGTCAGCGGATGATGATTGTACATATAAGTAAACTTTCCTGACGAGATAAAAAAAATACTAAACGAGAGGGGCCCCTCTATGATTTCATTAAGATATACAAAGATTCTTACAACAAATTAATCTACCAACACTAGAAACTCTAGAAGCATTTGCCAACTTTATCTTACACGACCGACAATTTTTGACGAATCCCAGCCCGACACCACCAGGCATTGCTCACAATCGATCACCAAAATAATTATACACGCCTTATACGTTGGGATACACGGTTGCATTGCAGCAACCAAAGCGGCAAGCACCACTAGTTTTTTTTCCTCTTTCAGATGAGCACCACTAGTTTAGCAATAGCGCCTCCACCAGGAAGCACCTAAGGTATTAGGTGCTCCCATAAAGTTACCTGCTCCAATGATACGGTGGCCTCTGAGCCATTGGATTAGAGAACATATGAACAGGTGGGCCAAGCAGCGACACTGACAACAATGACGGAACTAATCCACCTCCTGGTGCAAGCTGAGGTGGCAGAGGACGAAGAACATTTGGCGCTTTCGTTGGCACCGCTTCTACATTTGGTGGGAAATAGTTGTCCAGGATCGTGCCGGACGCGCCCACGTCGACAGGACCCAGATCTTCAGTCTTGGGGGCAACCTGCATCAGGTTGAACCCAAGTGGGGTACCACGCGGGCGCCTGAGGTCTGGAATGCTACCTAGTCTCCCCCCATAGTCAGTGTAGTGATCAAAGGTTGCGCCAGGGCCACTGGAACTCGCACCTGCAGTTTCCACAGGAATGCAGATGCGCATGCCAGTCCAACAGGATTAACCACCCACCCCACCGGTGAAAAAACAGCACAATTAACTGAGGAATGCATGTAACTGTAGGGGACCTGGTGGATCAGTCTGCCCATCGACCATCGCCTGGGCAACTCCACCACCTCCATCCGTCAGGAAGTCCTGCATGAACTGAGGCCAGAGTGGCGCGTCCGGGCCACCAAGCATACCTGCGAACCACATAGACATACATACGTCCTTAACGAAATACTCAATTAGCTAGACGTAACCATGCGAAATAAATATTTAGTGACCGAGTCATTACCCAGATACGCATTCAAACCACAACGTGGAGGGTCAACTCCCACGGGAGGCACGGCTTCCGTTATGCCCATCACTTTATCTAGTGGGCCCACACCAGTATTTTTTAATTCTTTTTGTTGCAGGCCCAAACATTTAACAACGCCTAACATCCGAGGGAATCCATCAGAATAAACCCAAATTCTAAAAAGTGCATACACACTAATTAGAGGAAACCAGCGGCCGGGCTTACACACACATGCATAAAGTCTTGTGGTCTAAATTTTTTGTCTTTATACATGATGTGGCATGGCATGTATTAATAGGATAGTCACGTGCGCAAGCCACCACATATTTTCCGTTGTCAGATGGATGCGCACGTCCATTTATTCGGGTTTTAAATTTTTAAAAAGCCATATCTTTTAAACTATGCGTCGGAATTTAGATCCGTTTTCACTGTTGGAATCCTCACGACGAGATCTTTGAAACTAGATTCCACATAGATATGTTTGACGAAAAAAATTATGCCAACTTTGGTGATATATTTGTGCTACTCTATTACTACATGATGCAACTTTAGTACTGGATTGTGCAACTTTTTTGAAAACCAAGTTTGCAGCTGCATGATCCAAATTCTTATGGTATTGCAACCAAACAATGATGACAACCAACTTTTTATGATATGCAACTAGTCTACTGCCTTCGCCAACTACCTAGTGAATGTGGAATTTTTGTCATCCAACTGTCCTTGCATGTGAGATGTGCAACTTCATATGTTAGCTCCGGCCAACTGTCTATGCAACATCGTCGTGAGGATTCCAACAGTGAAAACGGATCCACAAGTAGGGAGGGGAAGGAGTTGCACATCGAGTAATGGGGAGTTGGCTCTAACAACAGACTAAGTTGCTCATGTCGCTGGTAGGGGAGATGGGGCAGGATATGTCAACTAAAAAAAACTACACATCCATGGGTAGGGACAATAGCTGCACATCGACTACTAGATAACTGGTCGGAGCAGTAGACTAGTAACACATCAAGTTGTCGTGGTTGCTAGATTGCAACCTCATATGAAGTTAGATCATGCAGCTTCAAAAACTGGATTTGAAAAAAATTGCACTATGTAGTACTAAAGTTGCACAATGCAGTACCGAAGTTGCACCATATAGCATCAAAATTGGCATCAAAAAAATTTCATCAAAACATATTCATGTGGGATCTAGTTTTAAAGATTTCGCCGCGAAGAATCCAATGGTGAAGACGGATCTGGATTACGACACGCGGTTTTAGAAAATATGCCTTTTTTAACTTTGAAAACCGAAACAAACGCATGTGTGACCTTTTTTTCAACAGTTGTGACCTGTGTGAATGCATTAAATGCCAAAGAGACATGCGCTAGCGGACAAAAACTACACACATGCGTGTCTACACCGAGCGTACGCTGGAAATTAGGGGATAAAAAAATTATGTCTTAGGCCAGCCGCTCCGGCAGGCCAGCGAGCAGCCGGCCGCTACGTAGACTCGTCCAGAAAAATAAAATGCCATTACTGTGAACCAGTGGTTAGAGGGACCCTGATATTACCAGCTCATCAGGGTTTAAATTTCGGCTATGCGCATTTAGTGGGAGGTGCTCATAGTGGTTGGGTGTGCTTGTGTGCGTTCATAGGGGTAAGTGTATGTGCGTGTATATGAGTGCTTGTGTCGATGAAAAAAAAGAATAAAATGCCACTACTTACGGTTTCATCTTGGTTGATAAGAAAGTATATAATCAAGGTGCGGCGCACTCACCCCTTCGACGTCCACCATCACGTGACATCACAGCGCTGTGTGGAACAATTGGCTCAGCTACATCCCCCTCCCATCTCGCTGCCAGAATCGCAGCGGCAGTTTCACGACATCTGGCAGATAGGCTGCTGGCAATGATTGTCAAAATAAAAGGTTTGTCAGCAGTAATTTCATCTTTTTTCAGGACAAGAAACACACTGTCAGGTTAGGTTTAATTAATTACCGTCTGGCATAGAACCAAATACTCTCTCCTCTACGCCATTCAACCACGACGTGTCCAGGGTACCGTCCTCCAGTTTGGGCCCCAGTTCTGCCATGACGGTGGACACAATGGTATCTGCCAGCTTCATCATCTCCATTTTGTGGCGTTTAACTATTCTATGGAGCATTTCATGAACTTTGTTTATTTTCGCAATGTCCAACAAGCGCACAAATAGCACTTCCCAAACGAAGCAACCTATCTCCGCTTCAATTGCTGCGTACGCCTTCATCTCTTCCTCGAGCAGCACAGATGCAGCAGCTCTGTGAATCTATTACCAAGAACGGAAACAAAAGTTACCATGCAGTACCGACCAATTGGATTTGGGCGACGGCCTGGGATAACCTTTTCGAAGAAACTGTCCCTATCTGCTTGGGTGGCCGCCAGCATGCACGTTCTTTTGCCCTTCCTATGCCGTGGCCGCGTATGTTTCCTAGCCGGCGCTGCCCTTGGATGCTCAACGACCTATCGGTCTCAGTCAGGTGGACAGTTGTTACTTCATCAGTGAGCTGCTATTTGTTAGAATTAATGGGCTAGGCCCATAGCAATTTCTGAAATCTCAAAGCTCATGTGTAAAATGGCAAGTGGTGGTGCTAAGTTTAGTCCCACCTTGCAAGTTGAAGAAGAGTTGGACCTCTTTATATAGTGGGTTCTCTCCACCACTTTAAGTGGTGTGTGAGAAGAAAGGAAAACCACTGCCATCGCTACTTTCACTTTGGCCGGGCGGGCGGGCGGGCGAAGCGATACATGCTATCTTGGCGTGAATGGTCATGAAATCCGGTCCGCTCTCCTTGCGGAGCGCAGCTTTCTTTCTTGCCGTTTATTTTTATGTCTTGGCGGACAAGTTTTGATTTCTTGTCCGTAAGTATATCGAATTAGAAACCGAAGTCGGTTTGGGATTGTGGTCGCGACACAATACCGCCTCAGTCCTAATATATATACAGCCATCTACGCGCTGACGAGACACAATCAGAAAAACACCTAGGGTTTTGCCTCATCTCACAACTTGCCGCCATCGTAGTCTACTTCCATCCCAAACGCCGGCGTGCATCGGTAGCGTGGGAGAGTAGGTCTCCGGAACCGCTCGTCTTTGCGATCCTGCACCGGAGAGGACGAATTAGGTTTTGGAAGCGCCAGGCTTGATCGCTCAAATTCGTCATCACGGTCGCCTTCCGTCAAAGTCGGCGGTGCTACTCATCGTCGTATTCATCGCCGTCAAGTGCAGATCGTCGCCAACATCGTCATCAACACCGTCGCACCCATAATAGCTAACGATCGGTCGTCCAACATCCTCTGTTCATATCTGCTTCTACAACTATTGTTACGTGTTTGCTTTTGTTATGCATGTCTTGGTCATTCTTCTAGTTTTCTAGATTATTGCATGCTAGTATCTCTTCTAGTCATGAATTATTTCGGAATTAATCATGAACTTGCCTAATATTCCAACAATCCAAAAACCTAATTATAGGCAATTTCCTGAGTTAACTATGGTCGGATTCATTTGATGCACCGAGGCCGGATAAGTTTACGGTGTGCACTTTAAGAGGTGGCAGGTGAAGACAACGCCTGCTTCTTTGCTCGAAAGTTTTCCACGCTAGTGTTGGTGCTCGAGAGGAATGACCGGCGAAGATCGGAGAAAATTCCAGAAGCCAATACTATGTTTGTGGGATGCATTCGAGTGTTCTTCTTGCGACCGTGCATGTGATGTGTACATGCACATAAGCAGCGGAAAAATTCTGTGGGATGCCTTTGAATGCAAAATTCGATTACAACAGATGCGATGAAGCTGTACATCATGGAGAGTTTTCATGACTACAAGATGGTGAATAACCGTTACGTGGTTGAACAAGCTCATGAGATACGATTGCATTGTGAAGGAACTTGAACTCCTTAAATATGTTCTACCCGACAAATTCGTAGGCTGGGTGCATGATTGCAAAGTTGCCTCCTTCATGGAGGAATTTCGCCACAACTCAAGCATAAGAGACAGGAGATATCGGTTGAAAATCTGATTGCATCTCTTGATGTTGAAGAAAAAGCTCAAGCTAAAGATACCAATCGAAAAAGGAGGTGAGGTTCAGCCTCGCTAACATGGTGCGAGAGGTACCCACAGAACAAGAACAAAGGGAAGAACAAACCTGTTTTCAACAAGCCTACCAAGACTACTACCTTCAAGAAGAAGAAGTTCAACAAAGGCTGAGCTAGAGTGCTACGCTGTGGGAAGCCTGGACACTTTTCCAAGGAATACCACAGGCGTGCAGGACGCAGAGAGGAAAACAAGCTCCAAGGCTGTCAACATGGTGACCGCTAGCAATCTTGATGGGTATGGTAATTTACCCATTGTGCTTTCGATATTTCAATCATCTTCGTGGTGGATTGATTCGGTGCTAACGTTCATGTGTGTCTTGACATCTCCTCGTTTACTTCTTATCAGTCGCAAGGGATTCTTCCGTCCTAATGGGGAATGGGTCACATGCTTCATTCGTGGCATTGGCACGGTGGATCTGAAGTTTACTTGGGAAAGATCGTGCAACTAAGGAATGTGCAAGATGTCCCTACTATGAACAAGAATCTAGTTAAGCGGCTCCCTTCTATGTCGAGATGGATTTAAGGTAGTTTTAGAGTCCAATAAAGTAATCGTGTCAAGATTTGGACAATTTATAGGAAAAGGCTATGAGTGCGGAGGCTTGTTCCGCTTTTCTCTTTCAGATTTTTGCAATAAGTCAATAAACCAAATTTGTGCTAGTGTTAATGATGATGCAAGTATTTGGCACTCTCGTTTATGTCATATTAATTTTGGTTTAATGTCTCGGCTATCCAGCATGAGTTTAATTCCGAACTTCCACGGTTGCCAAAGGTTCTAAGTGCCATAGTTGTGTGCAATCTAAGCAACCTCGAAAGCCTCATAAAATTGCCGAGGAGAGAAACTTGGCACCTCTAGAACTCATACATTCTGATCTTTGTGAGATGAATGGTGTGTTGACAAATGGTGGAAAGAGATATTTCATGACTTTTGATTGATGATGCGACTAGATTTTGCTATGTTTATTTGTTGCAAACTAAAGATGAAGCATTAGACTACTTTAAAATCTATAAAGCTGAAGTTGAAAATCAACTAGAGAGAAAGATCAAGCGTCTTAGGTCCGATCGTGGTGGAGAGTATTTTCCAAAAGTTTTTGATGAATTTTGTGAGGAACATGGTATTATTCATGAGAGGACGCCCCTATTCACCTCAATCAAATGGAGTGGCGAGAGGAAAAAGCGCACATTGACTGACTTGGTGAATGCCATGTTAGACACTTCTTTGGTTTATCTAAGGCATGGTGGGGGAGGCTCTATTGACTTCATGTCATGTCCTGAATAGAGTTCCCAACAATAATAAAGAGAAAACCCCTTATGAGGAGTGGGTTGGGGAGAAAACCATCACTTTCTTATTTGCGCACTTGGGGATGTTTGGCAAAGGTCAATATTCCTATTCCTAAGAAACGCATAAACTTGGACCAAAGACAATGGATTGTGTCTTTCTAGGGTATGCTCAGCAGAGCATTGCTTATAGGTTTTAGTGGTAAAATCTGAAGTACACGATATGCATGTTGATACTATAATGGAATCTCGTGATGCAACATTTTTGAGAACATATTTCCTATGAAAGATATGCATAGCATTGCTAGATTTTCTTACGAGATAATTCTGAATCTAGTACAAGCGATGAATATTTGAACAATCACATGAGGAAGTCCTTGAGAAGGATAACAATGAAGTTCCTAGAAGGAACAAGAGACAAAGGATTGCAAAATCCTTTGGTGATGATTTCATTGTATACCTTGTGGACGCACACACCCAAGACGATTGCTTGAAGCATATGCATCTCCTGGATGTAGATGATTGGAAAGAAGCTGTTCATAATGAGATGGACTCAATTCTTTCTAATGGAACTTGGGAACTAAGCGATAGACCATATGGTTTTAAACCTGCAGGCTGTAAGTGGGTGTTCAAAAAGAAGCTAAAGCTTTGATGGTACTATTGATAAGTACAAAGGCGGCTAGTGGCCAAGGGCTACACTCAGAAAGAAGGCGAAGATTACTTTGACACCTATTCACCCGTTGCTATAATGACCACCATTCGAGTGTTACTTTCCTTGGCTGCCTCTTATGGTCTTATCATTCATCAAATGGATGTAAAGACAGCTTTTCTCAATGGAGAGTTGGAAGAGGAGATCTATATGGATCGGCCTGACGGGTTTGTGGTAAAGGGTGAAGAGAGAAAGGTGTGCAAGTTGTTAAAATCTTTGTATGGTGCGAAAGCAGGCACCTAAGCAATGGCATGAGAAGTTTGACAGAACTCTAACTTCTGCGGGCTTTGTCATTAATGAGGCTGATAGATGCGTTTATTATCGCCATGGTGGGGGCGATACGGTTATACTGTGCTTGTATGTGGACGATATACTGATCTTTGGTACAAACATTAATGCAATTAATGAGGTCAAGTCTTTTCTATCAAAAAGTTTTAACATGAAAGATCTGGGAGAAGCCGATGTAATTCTAAAAATCAAACTTATTAAGGATGAGAGTGGGATTACATTAACACAATCTCACTATGTTGAGAAGGTCTTGAATTGATTCGGTTTTATGGATAGCAAGCCTTCTGCAACACCTTATGATCCCAGCGTGACACTCAGAAAGAACAAGAAAGAAACGAGAGATCAATTAAGATACTCTCAAATTGTCGGTTCACTCATGTACTTAGCTAGCGCTACAAGACCAGATATCTCTTTTCTTTGTGAGCAAACCGAGTAGGTTCATGTCCAACCGGGTGATGATCATTGGCATGCGCTAGAAAGGGTCTTGCGCTATCTCGAGAGGTACTATGAGTTACGGAATTACTTATTCAGGCATCCTGCCGTGCTAGAAGGATATAGTGATTCAAATTGGATCTCCGATGTTGATGTACTTTACGCAACAAGTGGGTATGTATTTACTCATGGTGGTGGCGCAGTTGTCATGGAGGTCTTGCAAGCAAACCATATTGACGAGGTCAACTATGGAAGCAGAATTAATCGCTTTGGACATAGCTCTTGTTGAGGCGAGAATGGCTGCGTGAGCTCTTGATGGACTTGCCGTTGTTGAAAAACCTGTACCGGCTATTCTTATGAATTGTGATAACCAAGCGGTTATCGCTAAAGTGAACAATTCTAAAGATAATGCAAAGTCATCAAGACACGTGAAAAGACGTTTGAAGTACATCGGGAAGTTGAGAAACTCCGGAGTAATAAGCATTACGTATATACAAGCAGACAAAAACGGTAGATCCCTTTACAAAGGGACTATCACGAAATGTGATAGATATTGCATCGAGGAGATGGGTATGAGACCCATAGATGTTACACCATAGTAGTAACCCAACCTTTGTGATCGGAGATCCCGTGAATTAGGATCTGGGAAGAACAAGCTATTGGTTAAGCGAGGAGAGTAATAACGTATGATCGTCTCCAAGTGAAGATGCAAAACTCTCGAGCTGTAAGGCTCAGATCTGTAAGCAGGTCGGCAACATGCCTTAATGTGGTTCTATTGGCTATAATTAGCAAAGATCTTTGTCCTCTGAGCAGTCTTGAAAGAACACACCTATATGAGTTACATTGATAAGCGTCATGATCTATGAGATTTGGGTGATCTCTAGTAAACTCAACGAAGAGACCAGGAGTATGACTTATAAGCTCCAAGCGGCGGGGTAGCCTCTTGGCGGTCAGTCTTGGTTAAGACTTTGAGTGAAACCTGTTCACACAAAACTAGCAATTCAAGGCATAGTCCATTGTCAAGTTGTGAATAGATGTAGCTTAAAGTTCTAGGCGGAAGTTCAACTTAACGATCTCTGCTTTGAAACAACGGTATATTAAACAAGTGGTGAGAGAAGGCAAATCTCTAAATGGGTATTTGAGATCGGTGGGGATTGTTAGAATTAATGGGCTAGGCCCATAGCAATTTCTGAAATCTCAAAGCCCATGTGTAAAATGGCAAGTGGTGGTGCTAAGTTTAGTCCCACCTTGGAAGTTGAAGAAGAGTTGGACCTCTTTATATAGTGGGTTCTCTCCACCACTCTAAGTGGTGTGTGAGAAGAGAAAGGGAAGACCACGCACGCGCGCTCGCTCGCCTCGCCTGGCCGGGCCGGGCCGAGGCAACGCGTACATGCGACATGCGCGTGAATGGTCCACCGAAATCCGGTCCGTCTCCTTGCAGGAGCACAGCTTCCTTTTGCCGTTTTATTTTTATGTCTTGGCAGACAAGTTTTGATTTCTTGTCCGGTAAGTATACGAATTAGAAACCGAGTCGGTTTGGGATTGTGGTCGCGACACAATACCGCCTCTGGTCCTAATATATATACAGCTACTGCCGCGCCGAGACAAACCGAAAAACACCTAGGGTTTTGCCTCATCTCACAACTTGCGCCGCCATCGTAATCTACTCCATCCCAAACGCCGGCGTGCATCGGCGCGTGGGAGAGCAGGTCTCCGGAACCGTTCGTCTTTGCGATCCTGCACCGGGAGAGGACGAATTAGGTTTTTGGGAAGCGTGTCTTGATCGCTCAAATTCGTCATCACGCGTGTCGTCTTCCGTCAAAGTCGGTGCGGTGCTACTCATCGTCGTATTCATCGCCGTCGGACGGATCGTCGCCAACATCGTCATCAACAACTTTATCGCACTCCATAATAGCTAACGATCGGTACATCCAACATCCTCTCGTTCATATGCACTGTTTCTCTGACTATTGTTACGTGTTCTTGATGTTATGCATGTCTTGCTGTTCTTCTAGTTTGCTAGATTATTGCATGCTAGTATCTCTTCTAGTCATGAATTATTTACTCGAATTAATCATGAACTTGCCTAATATTCCAACACTATTATACTGCTGTATTAACCATGCTCAAGTACCACCTCAGCATTTAATACATGAACAAGTCTACCACAGTAATACTCCCTTCGTCCCAAAATTCTTGTCTTAGATTTGTCTAGATACGGATCTAGACAAATCTAAGACAAGAATTTTGGGATGGAGGGAGTAGTATAATAGAGTGCCGTAGACGGGCTATAATAAATAGAGTTATACTAAAAAATTAAGCACGTGCTCCTAGAGTGAGATACTAGAGAGAGGTGGGTCATGTATCAACAAAGTAGTAAAAAATTATATGTATATAAATGATGTAGTAAGATCATATAGCCAGCAGCCGGCTATACTATTAACCATGCTCAAGTACCACCTCAGCATTTAGTATATGGACAAGTCCACTACGGTAGTATTCCCTCCGTCTTAAAATGTAAAACGATTTTTAACATATCATAGTATCAAAAAACGTCTTACATTTCAGGATGGAGGGAGCAGATGTAGACGGGCTATAATAAATAGGGTTATACTAAAAAAAATCGTTTCTACCTCGGCATCTTGTATACGAACTAAGCACTATAGTAGGATTCCATAGTGCGACAGCCTACATGATTCCATGTTACTTTTCCCGCCAAAAAAACATGATTCCGTATTGAAACCCTAGTAAGATTCCGAGAGCCAATTCAACTAACAACCAGACAATCAATTTCTTATTCATGTCCATTACAGTTTCTTGGCTGGATTGGAATTGAAACCAACACCAATACGGAGGCCTCCCTCCAATACAGACATCCAAACGCAGAGTAATACCCAATGAGCGCTGCAGCCGGCCAACAATGGCGGAGCCAGGTTTATTCAAATGGATGTACAGAGTCATCATTTCACCTAGGGATTTCTCGGCTAAATAGGACCGCTTTTACGTATAATGCCTATTTAGTTACCCTATAAAATACCTACTATTTAGCTTATCACATTGGCTAAATGGGTGTAAGTGTGGCCTACATATGAATCGAATCTATTTGCACACCCATGCATGTTCCCGTGTTGCTCCGTCACACATAGCCAACTATTATACGTGTTGGCTATTACACCGGCTATAAAATGACGGCTATATTACTAACCATGCTCTTAGATTTTTGTCTTCAAACTTCACAAAGTTTTACCAAACTTATACTTAAAATACGCTTTTTGACCAAGACTATATATATAGACCCGCTAAAGTAAGCCTGAGTGCATTATTATTTAGCCTACGCTCCGGCAGCGCGACCCAACCAGGCTCATGCGCCTAATTAACCGAACCATCTTATCCCCTCGTGTGCAGGTGCCTTAGTTTTCGGTGGGAACTCCATCGTAATGATTTAATGAAATTACGACAGGTCCGTGCCCCATCCCCCCTCCCACCACATGTGCGTATAGTAATGAATAAATGAAACATAGTAACGGCTTATTATAGTTAGCAAAGGAAATATAGTAATCAATTACGTGCCCAGTTTTTTTATAAAATAGTAAACCTAATCGTAATGCAATTACTACATACCAAGTGACTAGCAAAATTAGCATGTGCGGAGCGGTAACACCGTTACCATAAGTTCGTTTTTGATGCAAATTCTTTACCACTGTTGTTTTATTTCAGTAGGATACACTATAAATGATAATTGTGTTCCCAATATGTGGTAAACCTATTACTAGATGAACTAGTAACATATGCTTACAATTTTGGACTATAGCTTGAAACTATTTTCAAGTATTTACTTGAAGCAATGATTTTGTATTTTTTATTTGCAAAATAAATGAATTTCATTCTAACATTACAAAGTGATTATTTTATGATTAGAGGATCAAGGAGTAGTGCAGAAGAGTCTATAATCATTTTAGTTTTTTACCATATATATCAAGAGCACTTCATTAGTGTTTTTTCCAAGCACATGTAGTAATCCATTACTACATATCGGACTAGTTTACTAGGTTTACCATGCGCCAGGATCAAAGCATCTATAAATTTTTCGTTGGTAATTATTGTTTTCATTACCATCCACTCCATCATTTTTACTACAGCCAATAGTGAGCGTAGTAATTTGTTACTACATGTTAGCAAGATTTTACTATGTTTAGGGCTCAAACCAGTGATTACTCATTGCCTGGTAAGTATTCTTTGTCCATTACCATCTCTAGTATCCTCGTTACTGCCAATGAATAGTGATCACAGAATCGGGATACAGTGGACTAGGCATGGTAATAAAATTAAATGTGTTACTTTATTTTGCAAGGACCGTTACCCTCAACCAAATTAGTGATCTAGAGTAGACTTCTCCGCGCGACCTGCCCGCCTAATTAGCACCGGCCGTAAAACTAGTAATCGTACGCTCCGGCCACGTCAAGGCCTTGTACAATGCAAGGTGCTTAGGGGAGGTGCTTAGAGAAATAAATCAGGCTTTTTTTAAACACCGGTGCTTATTTGTATAGGATAGACGCTTCGTCTCTCTTATAGAAATAGGCATCGGTGCTTCAGAAAAACTCGGTTTATGTTCGGTGCAAGTCCAACGCCACCAGCGCCCCGCCTTAGCAATTGATTGATGGTAAAACACTTGTAGAAAAATAGTAACGGATTAATTCGGTTACTGCTGGCAGTGCCCCACCTCCGTACCGTGGGGATGTTTTGCTAACGACGATAAAACAAATAGCAAATATGGTAATGGGAAACGTAGCTTTACCAGATTGCACGGAACCACACTACTAAACATGGCTCTTACCATTTTCCATGGTAAAAAAATAGCATATATGGTAATGGAACTAAAATCATTACACGCGCCTCCGGGGACTGCTATGATTAGGCCTATTTTGCACTTAGTAATGAGTTAATGAGACTTAGTAATGAAATGTGCCCGGCGGCTCGTAAAGCTTTTACTACCGAATATGCATATAAAGCTTTTACTACCGAACATGCATATAACTAGCTTTAGCACACTGGTCCTAGTTCTATATACGTACTATTATGAGAGATACAAGAAGTTTACTACTTTTTCCCAAGATTTTACGATCAAATTTGTCCCATGAGTGTAGTAAAGGACACAGCCGGTTTACTAGAATATACACATGTTTTACGTTCAAGCATGCGGATATGTGGCTGGAATGGGGGCACATCCAGATTAGATGGTAGTTGGCTGGCTTGGTACGGGATGCGTGATTTGGCCAGCGCGTAGAATAAGATGCTTTGCGCGCACGTTTAGTTTAGCATAGCTATATATACACTATGAATTACATTTCACAATGAATCTAACAATATTGAATTGGCATGGTGATTATTGATAATTTTTTCTACACCTATCACTGCTGATGGGACACGGTGTACTAGGGTTTGAGTAAGAATATGAGGTACTCTACTAAATTTATGTATAATTGGCTAGAAAAACCTCTTAATGGGTGTAACCATAAGTGGACCTGGGAAGCAAAACTGCCTCTCGAAATCCAAATTTTCTTGTGGCAAATGACTCAGAATGCTGTGCTCACCAAAGCTGTGATTTCTGATGAAAAGCAAAAATGGCCTGGGAAACCAGTGTGTCCTTTTGTAATAATGTGGAAACAGCCACTCATTTGCTCTTCACTTGCCCTGTGGCTCGCGTGACCTGGAGGGCAATTGAGACGCAACTTCGGTGCCTTAAAAGGCATCTGCCTTTGGGTCACTGACATATGGGCCAGCCAGCTGTTGGGCCCACATGTCATAGACACAAAGGTAGGTGCCTTAAGGCACCGAAGCATCGTCCGGGCAATTGGGGTGGTTCTGGGGACTGAGCTTTAGGGAACTCTATGCGTGGTGCAACATGTTTCTGGTAAATGGTTCTAGATTCTATACCGTCGGATTATCCGCGGTGACACAAACTATCTGGCTGGCACGTGAGAAGCCTACTTTTGAGAAAAAATGATTATATCTTCTTTTTAGATTGTGTTCTCGGCTTATTCTTTTCTCTATATTGGGCAGGTTATTGGGCAGGCCTCCAGCTGAAAGAAGAGGCAGTGAAGTTGCGACAGGGGCCCGACTGGGGTAGGAAGAGGGAGTACGCATGCTTGTGCATATTCTAAAAAAAACTAACTGTTGAGTATCATGATTATCTAGAATATACTCTCTTCGTTTTTATTTACTCTGCATATTAGACTTGACTGAAATCAAAATTCGTATAGTTTGACCAAGTTTATAAAAAAGAATATAAGCCTTTACCATAACAAATCTACATGATGTGAAAGTACATTCAATAATGAATCTAATGATACTGATTTGTTATTGTATATGTTAATATTTTTGTCTATAAACTTTTTCAAAGTTTACAAAGCTTGACTTTGACCAAAGCTAATATGCGGAGTAAATAAAAACGGAGGGAGTACATAGAATATACCTGTCCCATCGTATTTTGTGTCAAATTTTGATCATAGATTTAACTAATAAAATGTTAATGCATGTCATAAAAAATAATATCATCGAAAACTATGTTCAAATATGAATCCAGCGATATATTTTTGATAAAATGCATTAATATGTTGTTAGTTAATTTTTTAATCAAAATTTGGCACAAAATATAAAGAAGACCAATAAACCAGCAGAGGTTGTATACGATAGCGTATGATTACCCAAAAAAGCTCATGCACTCATTGTATGTACTCCCTCCGTCCAGGTGTACAAATCACCTAATGAAAATCAGGTTTTCCCAAAATCTTTAGGCGTGGAACATTAACTTCCTCCTCGATCCCCTCCCAGCCTCGTTAGGGCATCTCCAATAGGTTGTATGTTTGTATTGTTGGTAAAATGTCCATGTCATCAACCAACAAGCTAGTAGTAACTTAGGCTAGTGTCATATGCATGACACTAGTCTAAGGTACTCTCCACCATGACCAGCCTAACACTAATTAACTCCATACGGCCCTGCCCCTACGTGTACGTTCCTAAAACGCCGAGCAACAATTTTCATGAACATGCATCAAAGACAATAGGGTGAATGAAGAAGGAATCGATGTTAATTACCAGTGCTCTTAGCCGCGCGGGTGGTGCAGCCCCAATCTCGTGCTCGGCCTCGAGCTCAAAGCAAAGATAGTATGTGCAGTGCGCCAATGTGTAGCGATAGGTGCTTCCGAGCCCGGCTCCTTGAAGGCGATGGACGACATGGTCATGGCCCTCGGAGTCTCCATCATCTGCACCGGAGTAGGAATTGGCATGGATTTCATTACCGGATTTCCCAGAACCCGATCGGGATATGATTCTATCTGGGTAGTAGTTGATTCGCTTGACCAAAGTGGCTCACTTTATCCCAGTGAAAACCACCTATACAAGTGAGAAGTTGGCCAAGATATATTTGACCGAGGATCATATATGCGAATGGAGTTAGAGGACCATCGTGTCGAGATAGAGGAACACAGTTTACCTCAAAGATTTGGAATCACTGCACCAAACTTTGGGTACTAGGCTAGAGTTCGATCTGACCTTTCATTTGCGAGACGGATGGATAGACCGAGAGAGTCAATCGATTACGGAGGACATGTTGAGAACGTGTAAAGCGCTAGATTATGGATCTAGTAGGGATGATAATCTACCTTACGCGGAGTTCTCATTCAACAACAACTACCAAGTCGGTTTGAAGATGTCCCTTTTTAAGCTTTGTATGGGAGAAGGAGCGGACACCATTGATGTGGGATGAAGTTGGAGACCCGTCAGTTGTTTGGACTAAATATGATCAAGGAGTCAGAAGAGAATGTTAAGTTGATCGAGATAGACTGAAGGTAGCTCGATCCGAGCGGAAGAGTTATGCGGACTAAAAGCGCAAGGAGGTAGTCTATGAAATTGGAGACAGAGCATGTCTTCATGTGTCACCTCTGCGAGGAGTTAAACGATGTGGAGTTAAGGGAAAGTTAGCCCCTAGATTTGTAGGACCATACCGATTTTTGGAGCGTATGGGAGACGTGGCCAACAAATTGGAGTCACCCGAAGGAATCGAGGAGTTCATGATGTGTTTCACGTTTCCGAGTTGAAGAAGTGCCATGCGCAGATGGCCAATATTCCCTGTGGGACGCTTGACCTGGAAAGGATAATGATGCTCCACGAAGTGGAGTATGGACTTCATAAGTATAAGTTTTTATCTTGGTATGGGGGATATCCCACGAGGATGAAGAGATGAATTACTATTTGATATAAAGGAGGTATGATGTTGGAAATATGGATCAAGGGAAATTCCATGATGAGTCTGAGTAATCATGTCCAAGTTTGGTGCCAATAGAAGGAAGGGAGACAATACAATTGGATGGATTTTAGTATGCTAGGAAGCTGGAAGTTGGACGTTGGATTAACGATCGCTTTCCCGATGATGAGTTCAAGGTTTACAAGTGATGAGATGGGCCATAACCCACAGGCCCCGTGACTTGCCAAGAAGCAAGCACACTCTTCTTTGAAGGAAAAAAACCGGAAGAAGTTACGATTTTATCGATGAGCGATCTTATAGGAGTAGCATAAAACTTGAGAGTTGTGAAGGAGCGATAGATGTTTGTATGCGGCAGAAGAATCTATGGATATATCCGAACTAGGTACGTCGACAAGAGAAATTTTGCAATGCTTGTGAGGATGACCGAGTGTTAGAATGCTAGATTCACTAAACCATATACTGGGCAATGATTTGGGTGCGGGATGGATTGATCACCATACCGACTTACTCTTATTATTCGCCTTGCTATGTGGGATGGTAAATCTGAGTGACTTACCTATAGTAAAGAGACGAAGATCAAAACCCTGTTTAAACCTTAGAATGGTATAAGAATTTTTTCCCCTTGTACAAGGCAGCTTTTGCCAACCGTAGGTTATACGGTGAGGATCAACTGCACCCATTTCCTGCAGGAGAAACCCTAAATTGTTAACCACCATGAGATATCGATAGTTAGTTAGTATTGGCGCCCGGACCGTCACCTAAGAAGACCCAATATCGGAAGAATCCTACCAAGAGGAAAGGACGGAAGAATTGAGGAAAGGTTATGCCACTCTGGAAGAGCCCAGAGAAGGAATTATCCATACGATCTGAGAAGACCGACACTGTCAAGAATAAGGATGGAGTATATGAGTATTGATGAGACCGTAATGATGTTTCTAAGGGTGGTAGCACCCCAGACCCCGGTGACGATCGATGGATTTTGAGAAGACCCCCGACCGTAACCTATTTCTTTCTAGCCTCTCCGAATCTCGAGGACGAGATTCATTTTAAGGGTGGTAGGTTTGTAACATCCCAAAATTCTAAATTTTGGAATGTTATAATAAATAAATAGATTGATTGTTTGTTTGATTGTTGTGTGATTGATTGAGTGAAATTGAAACTTTTGAAAGTTAAATGAGAGGGAATGAGATGACTTTCCCAAACTTTCACCTTTGCTTTCTGATCTCCGTGATTTCAAATTCATTTTATCATAAAACCCTAGAGAGAAGATGACATGACTTCTTCCATTTAATTAAATGAAAAAGGGTTTAGAAAAGATTTGAATTTCATTCGGAAATATTTCCAATTATAAACTGCAAGCAACTCAATGATTTTCATGAGAGAAGATAAAATGACATCTTCAAAATATATGAAATATGAGTTGGGAGTTTAAAAGGATCAAATTTAAAGTCCTTTTGGAAATTATTTTCAAATTGGAGTTATTTGGGTTTTATTCAAATTATTTTCTCCAAAAATAAAATATATGGAAATTAGGGTAAAATGATTCCTACAATAGAAAATTGGAGAGAAATAAATTTGAAAACATTTTGGTATTTTAAATTGATTTTCGATTGGATTTTATTAGGCGATAGCACTGTTTGAATTTTATGTTTTTTTGTCGATTTTATTTAAAGCTAGTAATTTTTTAATCTTGTATGAAATCTTTTTATGAATCTTTTGATTTTTTTTATGCCTATAGTTTATTTTTATTTTTCTTGGGTTTTATTTGTTTTCTTCGTTATGCAGCAAAAAAAGTTTTCCTCCGTCTTGTGATGGTAGGCCCATGATAGCCAGCCAGTAGCGCCGTGCCCGTCATCCCCGCTGACCGACTCGGTAGTCGCCGCCACACACGGCTCAGCCCGCCGTGTCCTTCCCGACCTCGTGCCCCCCTTCCCCAAGGCCGTCGCCCCGTCCTCCTATAAATCCCCTCTCCTCTGCTCGCCTTGCCCTCCCGCATCTCGCCAAGCCACCCACATGCCGTCCTTTTCATGGGATTCGCCGCCCGTAAGCAAGATCCGCTTCATGCCTTGTTGCTCAGTCCTTAGTGGACGCCGCCGTATCATTACCTCGCCTTGCCGTCGCCCTCACGTCCACTCCCTCGCCGCCCAGAGCCACCGCTCGGTCAAGCCGAGCCGCCCATGTCGCGGAGTTCAACCTCGCCGCGCCGGTTTCTCTCAAAACCGCGGACCACTATGACAGGTATATGGCCGTCCGATCCGGTTTTATTTTAAGTTCGGTTTTTTAAAAAACCCTAGACTAGATCTGTTTTTTTAGGGTTTTATTAAACAGCGAACGTCCATTGTTTAGATCCTATAAACGAACGTTCGCTTTTTAGTTTTTTCTTTTTCTGTTTTTTCAGCCAGGGACCCGTCTGTGAAAATTTTATTTACAAATTAGCCCCTGGACTTCAAACACTCACAACTTTTTACTCGTTAGTCCAAATCCAACGAAACCAACGCCCACTTCTTCGTTATGATCCTCTCTATCCAGTAATCCAACTCAAACATGTTTTTGAAATTTTAAAATTTTGAATTAGACCAGATTTGAATTCAAACTTCGTTTGATCGTAACTTGAGTTTTGTAACTCCGATTTAGTTGATTCTTTTTGCAAATCGAAGCTCTTGACCTAAAATTTCTCATAAGGCCAAATTCACATAATTTTGGTACTGTTAGAAATTGTTGTATGTCGCAAGAGTTATTTGCTTGGTTTTGATGTTTTCGGAATTGTTTTCTTCATTCTTCCCGATCTTTTGAGTGATTGCTTATGTGTGGTTACTATTGATTGCTTACGATAGATTGGACCGAGTGTGACGAGTAGAACTATCAAGATTTTTGAGTGCGAATCATCTTCATCAACATTGCAGGCAAGTTCACACTTTGATCATATCCCTTTTCATACCTAGTTTTTATGCATTAGATCAATCCTCAAACGTTGCATGATTATGATCTAATTAAATTATGGGTTTTGGGAAGTAGATGAGGTAGTACCTATTACCTGTTTTATTATCAAACCCTCGGGAGTTACTTCTACGTTTGCTTATTATGCCATGCTATGCTAGTAGACGTGGATTCGGTGAGAGTATCCATGATAGATGTGAGATTGTTATTTAAAGGTTTATTTAAGGTGGCAACTTAAACAGACATCTGGGTGGATTGAGGTACCTGGGTATTCCGGGATTGCCTATTTCTTTTGGACCGCCACCCAGACTCAAAGGGATCATGAGATTATTCATGCTAGAAACTTCCGTGTGCAGCCACAAGCTACTATGGGCTCTAGCATAGTTGACAAATCGTCGAGAAGTCTTACGGTGGTAGACTAGCGAGATGTAGGGGATGTAGGTTGGTACTTGTCTACCGTTAAGTAAGGTGCTAGAACTTCTAAAAGACTATGTCTCGGTCATCCGTTTCTCAAACACCTTGTAGTGCGAGAATCCCAACGGAGGAGATCGAGTCTTGTGGGGAAAAGTCATGAAACCTCTACAGAGTGTATCAAACTAATCATGGTTAGCCGTGTCCCCGGTTATGGACATCTTGAGTATCTAGTACTTGGATTATCATGTGAATCTCATCATGTTACTTTAATCAATATCGTTGGGTTTTAATGATGATGCTTAATTGGGATTGAGAATGTTGTCAACAATTCTCAATGTTTAACAACCACCATGATAGTTAAATAAAACTTATTCGCTTTGCAAGAGGGAAAATTGGCTTTACATAAAGCTGTAACCATAGAGCTTTTCCACCACCAAATATGCATGTAGTGATAGCCATATTTCAGCATTGCTCTCTGATTAGGAATTTGCCGGTACATTCAATGTCTTGACCCTTTGTGGTACGCAACGTCTCATGTTGCAGGATCTTACGATGAGTAAGTGATACGTTAGGGTTACGATTTCTACACTCAACTTTTCCATTGGTGTTGATGGGAATCCACAACCTTGTTGTTACTTCCGCTATTTGGATTGAGGTAATAGTATTTACGTTATTTATACATGTGATTTACCTCTGTTATAAATCCTCGAGTACTGTGTGTGTCAGCATACCGATCCAGGGATGACACTTAAGCACAGAGACTTGATCCATTAGGGTCGGGTCGCTACATTAGCATCCGCAAGGGTGTGAACTTCGGGATACATCGTCGTCTCCGCATGCCTCGGTTATCTCTTACCTGAGCCCTTTACTTATGAACTTTATGTGTAATAGCCATATTGTTTCTTGTTATATATCTTGCTATCACTTAGTTGTTTATCTTGCTTAGCATAAGTTGTTGGTGCACACAGGTGAGCCTATTTTTTGTAGGTTTTGTGCTTGACAAATTAGCTGTTAGGTTTTTTCTGCATTTGTTCAAGCCTAAACCATAATTATTTTAAAGCGCCTATTCACCCCCCTCTAGGCGACATCCACGATCTTTCAATTGGTATTAGAGTCCCGTCTCTCTTTGTTAGGCTTAACCGCCTAGAGAGTAAAGTTGTCAACTAGGGGATTAGGATACTCTGACACTGTTAGTTTCAATGGCATAAATTTTGATGTTTGGGTAATTTGCATGCTTAATCTCTTTAGGGTCATGGACCCAAATTTAGAGCGAATTGTAGATATGGGTTTTTCTCCTCCAAAGGATCATCAACAATTATCTTTAGAGGACGATAAAAACTCTTATCTCAATGCTCAATCTTCTAATGTGCTCTTTGATGCTCTGAGCAATGTAGTTATATTTCAACTCATGCCGTTCCGAGATGCTAATGAGTTGTGGACGAAGCTTCAAGATAAATACGGTGTGTCCAAGATTTGTGGGGATGATTTTTCTCCCTCCACCTCCGGTCATGTTGTCTTCTCAACTGCCTCTACTTCACCTACATGTGGTTTGCCACAAGGTAATGATATGGTGAGAAGTGTTGATAATTGCAGTGATGATAGTGTGCTTACTATCGATGATCCATCACCACTATCTTATTGCAATGCTTCTTCTTTGGACTTTAACATCCGAGCACTCCAAATGTTTCATATGCTTTTGTTGACAGTCCTTGCATATCATGTAGAAATTTCTTGACTAAAGCTCATGATGATATGCTTGCTATGTCTTGTTGCCATGATAAAAATGCCTGTATTTCCTCTAATTGTTGTGCTAACAATGTAGATGGAACCCAACACTCCATGGAACAAGATGTGGTCTTGAATGGTGCCTCAAGGGATCCCACATCATCATCTATTGCTTTTTGCCTTATGGCTAAGGCGTCAAAGGTATCTCCTACTTTGAACCCCAATATGTTGCTTGATGATGATGTTAATGCTAATGATGATGAGGATAATGATGAAGAGAATGATAATATTGCTTCCTTCAAAATTAAGGGGAAAATGATTTTTAAAGCTCTTCACAAAAATAAACTTGCTCATTTCAACTTCATGGAAATCATGTCTATTGCCATTGAGGGCAAGAAATACTGTAGCGACCCGACCTCAGACGGTCAAGCCTCTGTGTATCTGTGCCATCCCTGAATCAGATATCTTTGGCACACAAGACATCGATGTATATATCAAAGTGCAATCACATGTATAATTAACGTAAAACTGATATATACCTCATAATACTCGGCGGAAACAATCAAGCGGGTGTGGAGTCCCATCAACGCCATCGGCGGAGTTGAGTGTGAACCGTAACCCTGTATCGTAACTCTTACTGCGTCGAAGAAAATCCTGCAACATGATACGTTGCAGCCGTGGTAGGTCAAGACATTGAATGTCTTGGCAAGATCACAACATGAATAAACAGATGGTAAAACTATACTATATGCAATTTGGCTTTATGGCTCAGATTCGAGTTTTTTTGCGTAAAGCTGGATTTTATTTTCCCTACATCAAAGGAATAACAGGAGCCTGTACTACGTAGTTTTCTATCATGACATGGTTCCGCCAACCGATGTCTCATAGCCCAAAATCATCATAAGTTGCCCACAATTAAGTTATCGATCCGGTGTTGAGAGTTAAGAGATAGATCCAAGTCCGGATGCTCAAATTGTAAAAGTAGAATCGGGACACGGGCTAATCGATTAGGTTTTAACCCTCTGCAGAGGTTTGTACACTTTACCCGCAAGATTCGATCCCTCTCTTTACGTTCTCGCACTTGAGGTGTTTGAGAACAAGATGGCCAAACATGGTCTTCCAAAGAGTTCCTCGACCCTTTGTCAGGTACTCATCCCATCCTACCGTAGTTCTACATACGCTAGTACCGTCGGCCAGATTCACCACTAAGGTCAACCAAGCCAGAGCCCATAATGACTTGCGGTTGCACGGGTAAGCTTCCGGCATGAAGTATTCTTAGTCTCTTTGAGTGCAGGTGAAGCTTTCACTTAAAGATGTCATGGCGCTTCTCCATGCATCCCGACCAACCTTTGGATTCTCCAGGTGCCCGTCAACCATCCTTCACCCGGTGGTGTGTATTGAATTCTTGTCTTGAGTCTTGAAGTCTTGAGGCCTTGAAAATGCAGTCCTTGCAGATGCCATCATGGAGTTATGCGTCATTGGCGTAGATCCTGCATTCTCACACCACTCTCGTGCACTCTTACCAACCCGTCTACTATAGCGTAGCATTAAAATAAATAACGTCCGGGCTTGGTAACAGGGTGATGGGTTCCTACCTCATGCATACTACTCAACTACAAGGATTCAATAACACTCTTTGAGGGTGGTTGCAAAGATGCCACTAAATGCAATAAAACATAGGTATGAAAGTATGGTCAAAGTGAACTTGCCTTGTTGACGATCTTCGAAAACTAGGGATTCGTAGTAGCAAGCTTCGCACTCCGGAAATTCTACCGAGGCAAACAATAACTATAGTAAGCACATAGCATGAGATCACTCAACATAGCACATAGTAACATAACACACCAAACAAACAAATCAACATCCAAAAAGGGAAAACTCAAAGAAAACCAACTCAAGTTTTTTTCTACTTCAAGCAACAAAAAAATAGTTTTATATAACAAAAATTTTCTTAACTTAACCTAATCATGGATTTATGTTAACTTAACGAAAATAATGCATTAAGCAATTAGGAGCAAAAAGAATCAATTTAAAAGCTATAGTAAAACTCCTATTAGGCCTAAAGCAAATTCTATTAAGAAAAATAAAATAAAAGTTTTATTTATTATAAATAAAAGTTCATCCTATAAAGTGACAGAAACTATCCTAGAATAATCAATCACATGTTAAAAATAAATTTATTTACTATTTAAATTAATAAGAAAACAACATCTAGCTAATTAATTAGGATTAATAGGATTCTGCTCAAACTAATTTTTTTAATAATCCTAAAATACCCAAATTAATTTCTATGGTTTGGCAATGCCAAAAACAAAGTTGGGACAAAAAGAATCATCCAAAAATAATTTTTCTAACTCATGTTATAACAGATTTACTATTCTGACTAAAACTAAGATAAAGCAATTTTAATTAATTTTAACATAGCTAAATGTATTCTCTTCAGAAACTATAGAAAATTTGCAAACCAACAAAAAAAGAATCACCTAAAAATATTAAATAGAATAAAAGATATGAATTTTTAAATTCTGAAACTATTCTGTTAAAACAGAAAAACGAAAATAAATAAAAACGGCTAAATGGGCTAACTAACGATGCTAGCGTAAAATAGCCTAAGCGGGCCTAGGGTTAAACTAAAACGAACCGGGCTAAAAAAATAAACCTAACTAATACTAAACCAAAAGAACCGGCCGGTTTTCTAAATAAAACCTACCCCTTGAGGTCTAATCCTAGCCCTAGATTGGAGATCGGACCCGGGGGAGTTTTCGGCTACGACGTCTGAGTCCGGACGCGGCAAGCGGCGGCAGAGTGCGGCGAGGGCTTGAGCCGTCGGGAGGTCCGGAGTCGCCGTCTTGAGTGCGGACGAGGTCGGGAGTGGTCCGTGGCGTCGGGGTGGTCGAGGTGGCCTAGGCGGCGAGGCGGCGACAATGGCGCGGAGGGAGCTCGGGTCTCCGGTGAGGTCGGCGGGAGGGAGAGGTCCGGCGAGGTCTGGGGGAATGGGGTGCGGCGGCGGCTTTTATAGCGTGGGGTCGCCCTTGCTTGAGGTGATCGGCATCGGATCGGGATCCGGATCCTTGAGATCCGGCGATCTCCGGCAACAGCGTGGCGTGGGGCGGGGAAGAAGATGGGGTGGGTCCCATGGTCGATGAGAGAGAGAGAGGCGAGGCGAGCGGGTGGCGATGCCCAAGGGGTTCAGGCGAGGGAGTGGCTTCTGGCAACAGGCTGGCCATAGTGGGCATTGCTGGGCAGCAAGCTGGGCGCTGGCCGGGCCTGGGTGGTTTAGCGCCCAGGGGGTTTTCTTTTAATTTTTTAAAACAAAACAAAAGCAGTATAACTTAATATATATAAATATTTTTATAGGGTATATATATACCAAAATGATCAGGAATATTCCTATCATTTGAACATTTTTCCAGGCAAAATCCAAACTTTATAAAAATTCATTTTCAAAATTCAAATAAAACTCAAATTTGAATTCAAAACTTTTGGCAATGTTTTTCCTCTGATATTTTTTTGGAGTGTCATGTTTACTCCTCTCATACTTTTGCTCAAGTATTTATCAGGCATAGTTTTTGAAATGATTCCACTTGCCAAAAGTTGAATTCAAATACCAAAACTCAATTTTTTGAAAAGGGGTTTCAAGGCACTTTTAAATGACTTTCAATTTGATACTTTTTAACTTCCAACTCATATTTCATATAATTGAAGAAGTCATTTTATCTTCCCTCATGAAAATCATTGAGTTGCATAAAGCTTGAATCGGAAATATTTTCCAAATGAAATTCAAATATTTTCAACACCCCTTGTCATTTAAATAAATGGAAGAAGTCATGTCATCTTCTCTCCAGGGTTTTGTGATGAAAAGAATTTGAATTCATGGAGATCATAAATGCAAGGTGGAAGTTTGGGAAAGTCATTTCATTCCCTCTCATTCAACTTTCAGAAAGTTTCAAATTTCACTCAATTTCACACACAACAAACAATCAATCAATCAAAACTATTTATTTATTATAACATTCCAAAATTTAGAATTTTGGGATGTTACAAACCTACCACACTTAAAATGAATCTCGTCCTCGAGATTGAAGAAACTAGAAAGAAAAGGTTAGGGTTTGGAGGTCTTCTAGTAAATATTTGGTGGGAAGATCAGGTGCTACCACACTTAAAAACAAGGTTACGGTTCCAATAAACTCGGATACTTCCTCCGAATGCCGACAATGTATGTCTCTTCACATATCTTACAATAGCTCCTTCATTAACGCTCTTACATCGGAAGCATAGAGTTTTCCTCAAAATCTTGGGTTGGTTCGTCAAAGTTGAAGTTCGTCCAGACCTGGATCTTCTTAGGCGATAGGTTCATGTCCATTCTAGACAACTATCGAAATACTCATGGTGGTCTACAATTTATGGTTTCTCCTGCGAAGCAGTGCAGGTTGAACCTTGCCGTATAACCTACGATTGTAGCGGTTGCACTGTAAAGGGTTCCATCGTCCTACCATTCTATGGTTTTATTGGCTTATCACGTCGACACTCTTCTAAGGTTTTCAAGGCTCTCTGATTTTCCATCAACATATGATAGTTCATGGTAGAAGTCTCGGTATGAGGGCCAATCCATCCCGTACTTGAATCATTACCACATACGTAAGCGAGTGAATCACGTATGCTAACACTTGGGCATACTCACAAGCATTGCAGAATTTCTCTTGTTGACTGAACTTAGTTAGGATAATTCCATTGATTACGCAAGCTGAACAAAACATCTATCGTTACTTCACCACTCTCAGGTTTTCGCGTAACCTCCTACGAAACGTATGCTGATTGAATCACCGATTCTTCCAAATTTCTTCCTTCATCATGGTTACATCTGTTCCTTTTCAAAATCCTGAGCCTGTGGGTTGTGGGCCCACTTCAATACTTGCATAGCTTTAACTCATCCTCGGAGTTACATTTGTTCCATATTCCAACATTACACCGACTTTAATTCCATCAGTACTTCCTTTCTTCATATCGATCATATCAAATAAAACTCCAACTCATTTTGTCCAAACTTCACTCCGTGGAATATCATTATCATTTCCATGGGTCGAGGTGTCCTCACGGTACTACCACCCTTGAAATGCACAAATTCTTCCATAGACCATATTTTTCTCATATCCTCAAAATGGTCAAAATCCGTGTTCATAGAGTAACAACTCATACAATTAAACATATGAAAACATGTCACCTTAACTTTATTGATTTCATGAATCCATTACAAACTCTGAGCACCCATTACATAACTCACTTATTGTACTCATAAACATGAAATTGCTTTCTATTACTCTTGTTTCCAATATCAAAATTCCAACTACTCAACTCCGACTTTCATCTTGTTGGGACATTTAGTAGCATAATGTCCTTCTTCCTTGCAATGAAAACAAAAGACTTCCGACATGTCTCGGGATTCTTTGTGATTATGTAGGCTCCTTGGATTCTTGGCTTCTTTTACGGACATTTACTAGCGTAATGACCTAAATCCTTGCACCTGTAACAAGTGATATGACTCGGGTCCTTCTCTTGCCAAAAATTGTGTTGTTAAAGGTTGCCTTCTTTTTCTCTTCCTGGATTTCTCTGTAATGATCGAGCTTCTATTTCCGAGGTCAAACTTCATACTGGCATGGGAAATCTCTGAAATATTCTTCTCTTTCCTTGGTACAATCTTTGGGAAAAATGTCCTTCTTCTCCACATGAATAGCAAGCGTTGGAGTAAAATCTGTTGAGGCCTTCTCCATCGGGGTCTTCAACACATTCCTTCATCCACAGTTCTTTCATAACTTCTCGGAGGGCTTCTTTCATTCCTTCTTCCTGCTCTGAATAGTTTGTTGCACCGTGGGGTAAATGTGACCTTGAGTCGGGTAGTGGGTGGTTCCTTCACACAAGAAACAAGTCACACGACTAGTTGGGCATTCCTCACTGGGTGTTTCTCCTCACAATGAGGGCATCCATCCTTGTGTTCCTCACAGGTGTGTCCTATTTCTCCATAAATCTTGCATGCACAAGGTTTACTTCTTGGTGCATCATTGTGTTTCCGGATAAGGCGTGATTTCAACAGGTCTTCTTGAATTCCTCCCAAGTTCTTGCTCCATTAAATCCTGTATGGCTTGATGCATGTTCCACCAGGTTGCGACTTTACGTAAAGTATTGAAGAGCATATTGAACCTCATACTTCCTTGAAACCAAATTGCTCCCGAAGTGATTTTCCATGTTACGCATCCATAGCTCTGCCTCGGGCTGAGTCTTGATCCGAAGAATATCAGTCCAACTTCATTCATCATCTATAGGGTTCAAGGGTTTTAGGGTGAGATGAGAGAGAGGTGGGGAGGGATACACACAATACAAACAATAGTTTTGAAGAAAGCGGGTTTTCATCAAACAATTGACAATTCACATATCGCCGTATCTAACGTAAGTATATAACAGGGTTTGGTCTCTAAAGGTCAAATAATTCTTGAGAACTTCAAATTCTTGAGGTCTTGAGTCTTCAATTGTTGCGGCTTCAACTCTTCTAATGCATGGTGAAATTCTGGTTACTTTGAAATGGCCATCGGTTGTCCAGATATCTTGAATTCTTGGAGTGACTTGATTGATCTTCCGCGTGGTCAAAAGGGAAAGGGTATATTCTAACTATTTGTGGTAAGAGGGACTATTTGATAAAATCAGAAAAGATGAGAAGTAAGAGTCTTTTTGAAAATAAAGTTTTTGAGACATCCTGTCCTAGGGCTTTCCGATTTCTAGGGTCACGTCCTCTACGATCAACATGTGCTCTGATACCATCTACATGTGACCAGACCTCGAACGGTCAAGCCTACGTATCTCTGTGCCATCCACGGATCGATATCTTTGGCACACAGTACATCAATGTATATATCAAAGTGCAATCACATGTATAATTAACGTAAAACTGATATATACCTCATAATACTCAGCGGAAACAATCAAGCGGGTGTGGAGTCCCAATAACGCCATCGGCGGGTTGAGTGTAGACCGTAACCTGTATCGTAACTCTTACTCGTCGAAGAAAATCCTGCAACATGATACGTTGCAGCCGTGTGTAAATCGATACATTGAATGTCTGGCAAGATCACAACATGAATAAGCAGATGGTAAAACTATACTATATGCAATTTGGCTTTATGGCTCTGTATCGAGTTTTTTTTTGCGTAAAGCTGGATTTTATTTTCCCTACATCAAAGGAATAACAGGAGCACTGTACTACAGAGTTTTCTATCATGACATGGTTCCGCCAACCGATGTCTCATAGCCCAAAAATCATCATAAGTTGCCCACAATTAAGTTATCGATCCGGTGTTGAGAGTTCTGAGATAGATCCAAGTCCGGATGCTCAAATTGTCCGTAATCGGGACACGGCTAATCGATTAGGTTTTAACCCTCTGCGAGAGGTTTGTACACTTTACCCGCAAGATTCGATCCCTCTCTTTACGTTCTCGCACTTGGTGTTTGAGAACAAGATGACCAAAACATGGTCTTCCAAAGAGTTCCTCGACCACCGTCAGTACTCATCCCATCCTACCGTAGTTCTACATCTGCTAGTACCGTCCCAGCCAGATTCACCACTAAGGTCAACCAAGCGAGCCCATAATGACTTGCGGTTGCACGGGTAAGCTTAGGGCATGAAGTATTCTTCCGTCTCTTTGAGTCTGGGTGAAGCTTTCCGCAAGATGTCATGGCGCTTCTCCATGCATCCGGCCAACCACCGGATTCTCCGGTGCCCGTCAACCATCCTTCACCCAGTAGTGTGTATTGAATTCTTGTCTTGAGTCTTGAAGTCTTGAGGCCTTGAAAATGCAGTCCTTGCGGATGCCATCATGGAGTTGTCGTCATTGGCGTAGATCCTGCATTCTCACACCACTCTCGTGCACTCTTACCAACCCCGTCTACTATAGCGTAGCATTAAAATAAATAACGTCCGGGCTTGGTAACAGGTGATGGGTTCCTACCTCATGCATACTACTCAACTACAAGGATTCAATAACACTATTGAGGGGTGGTTGCAAAGATGCCACTAAATGCAATAAAACATAGGTATGAAAGTATGGTCAAAGTGAACTTGCCTTGTTGACGATCTTCGAAAACTAGGGATTCGTAGTAGCAAGCTTCGCACTCCGGAAATTCTACCGAGGCAAACAATAACTATAGTAAGCACATAGCATGAGATCACTCAACATAGCACATAGTAACATAACACACCAAACAAACAAATCAACATCCAAAAAGGGAAAACTCAAAGAAAACCAACTCAAGTTTTTTCTACTTCAAGCAACAAAAAAAATAGTTTTATATAACAAAAATTTTCTTAACTTAACCTAATCATGGATTTATGTTAACTTAACAGAAAATAATGCATTAAGCAATTAGGAGCAAAAAGAATCAATTTAAAAGCTATAGTAAAACTCCTATTAGGCCTAAAGCAAATTCTATTAAGAAAAATAAAATAAAAGTTTTATTTATTATAAAATAAAAGTTCATCCTATAAAGTGACAGAAACTATCCTAGAATAATCAATCACATGTTAAAAATAAATTTATTTACTATTTAAATTAATAAGAAAACTTGACATCTAGCTAATTAATTAGGATTAATAAGATTCTGCTCAAACTAATTTTTTTAATAATCCTAAAATACCCAAATTAATTTCTATGGTTTGGCAATGCCAAAAACAAAGTTGGGACAAAAAGAATCATCCAAAAATAATTTTTCTAACTCATGTTATAACAGATTTACTATTCTGACTAAAACTAAGATAAAGCAATTTTAATTAATTTTAACATAGCTAAATATATTCTCTACAGAAACTATAGAAAATTTGCAAACCAACAAAAAAAGAATCACCTAAAAATATTAAACAGAATAAAAGATATGAATTTTTAAATTACGAAACTATTACTGTTAAAACAGAAAAACGAAAATAAATAAAAACGGCTAAATGGGCCTAACTAACGCACTGCGCGTAAAATAGCCTAAACGGGCCCTAGGGTTAAACTAAAACGAACCGGGCTAAAAAAAATAAACCTAACTAATACTAAACCAAAAGAACCGGGCGGTTTCTAAATAAAACCTACCCCTTGAGGTCTAATCCTAGCCCTAGATTAGAGATCGGACGGGGGAGTTTTCGGCTGACGTCTGAGTCCGGACGGCGGCGGGCGGCGAGAGTGCGGCGAGGGCTTGAGCGTCGGGAGGTCAGGAGTCGCCGTCTTGAGTCTTGAACGAGGTCGGGGAGTGAATGCAGTGGCGTCGGGGTGGTCGAGGTGGCCTAGAGGCGTGCATGACGACAATGGCGGCGGAGGAGCTCGGGTCTCTGGTGAGGTCGGCGGGAGGAGAGGGGTCAGCGAGGTCTCGGGGAGGAATGGGGTGCAGGCGGCTTTTATAGCCAGTCGTCCTTGCTTGAGGGTGATCGGCATCGGATCGGGATCCGGATCCTTGAGATCCGCGATCTCCAGCGGCGGCAGCGTGGCGTGGGGCGGAAGAAGATGGGGTGGAGTCATGGTCGGTGAGAGAGAGAGAAAGCGAGGCGAAGGGGTGGCCGTCCAAGGGTTCGGGCGAGGGGAGTGGCCGGTGGTATTTGGGCGATTGGCGAGTGGGCATTTGGCAGCAAAGGCGCGGTCGCTAGGCTCAAAGGATTTAGCCTGGCGCTCCCCGAGGGTTTTTTCTTTAAATTTTTTAAAACAAAACAAAACAGAGTATAACTTAATATATATAAATATTGTTTATAGGGTATATATATACCAAAATGATCAGAATATTCCTATCATTTGAACATTTTTCCAGGGCAAAATCCAAACTTTATAAAAATTCATTTTTCAAAATTCAAATAAAACTCAAATTTGAATTCAAAACTTTTGGCAATGTTTTTCCTCTGATATTTTTTTGGAGTGTCATGTTTACTCCTCTCATACTTTTGCTCAAGTATTTATCAGGCATAGTTTTTGAAATGATTCCACTTGCCAAAAGTTGAATTCAAATACCAAAAATCAATTTTTTTTTTGAAAAGGGGTTTCAAGGCACTTTTAAATGACTTTCAATTTGATACTTTTTAACTTCCAACTCATATTTCATATAATTGAAGAAGTCATTTTATCTTCCCTCATGAAAATCATTGAGTTGCATAAAGCTTGGAATCGAAATATTTTCCAAATGAAATTCAAATATTTTCAACACCTTGTCATTTAAATAAATGGAAGAAGTCATGTCATCTTCTCTCCAGGGTTTTGTGATGAAAAGAATTTGAATTCATGGAGATCATAAATGCAAGGTGGAAGTTTGGGAAAGTCATTTCATTCCCTCTCATTCAACTTTCAGAAAGTTTCAAATTTCACTCAATTTCACACACAACAAACAATCAATCAATCAAAACTATTTATTTATTATAACATTCCAAAATTTAGAATTTTGGGATGTTACAAATACATTGAGGAGTTGGAATGTCATCTAGAGGAGCATGAGGTCACCATTGAGAAAATGGAAGCTCATGAGCGTGATTACGCAAATGAGAACGCGGAGCTATCTCAAGATCTTGAACATGAACAAACCACCACCGAATCTCTTGAGGAGACTTTTGCTCTAGAACTATCTAGAGTGAAGAAATCTCATGATAGAGCTCTTGAGGTGGCCAATGATTTTGAAACTAAAAATTAGAAGCTTGAAGTTGCGCATGCTAAACTCCTTGAGGACTTTGGGCACCTCGAAAATGGCTCAAGGGTCATTAAGAGTGAGCTCAACAAACTCACTGAGTCTCATGCACAACTTAAAGCTTCATATTCTAAAGAGCTTGCCAAGTTACCTTCTCCTCTTGCTATTATTTATTATGCTTGTGCTACTAACTCTATTTCTAGTGAATCATCCATTTTGAAGGAGAACGTTGAGCTACGGGCTCAACTTGAGTTGCTATCTAGCAAATATGAGAAGTTGGAAGAAAATCATGTAAAGCTCACAAGCTCTCATGATGATCTTCTAGTATCCCATAATGTGCTAAAGATAGCTCATGAGTCTATGTCTAAGGTAACTTCTAGTAAGTCGCATGTGGATACCAGCACTACTTCAAGTCAAAGTGCTACCTTGCCATGTGCTAGTCCTTGTAATTCGTCTACTCATAACATTGGTACTTCTTGTGATGAATTACTCTCCTTGCCTTGTTGCTCTAGCGATGAAGCTTATACTTCCTCTACTACTTGTGTTGATACTAACCATGTAGAGGAAATTAAAGAGCTCAAGGCTCAAGTCACTTCTTTGAAGAAAGACTTGGAAAAGTGTCATGAAGGGAAGTCCACAATCAACAATATCTTGAGTGTGCAAAAATCTCCCAATGACAAAGGTGGAATTGGATTCAATTCCAGTAAGAAGAATAAGTCCAAGAGAAACAAGAAGAAAGGACAATAACAAGTCAAGAATTCAGCCAAGATTATTTGCTTCAAGTGCAAAATTGAAGGGCATCATGTTAGATCTTGCCCATTGAAGAAGAAGCCCATTAATGACAAGCAACAAGGGAAGCGGCCACAAGTTCATTCTCACGCTCAACCTCAAGTTGAAGAAAGACCTCTTCCGAAGAAGACTCAAGCTAATGCTTCTCAAGTTGAGAAATCAAGTGAGAAGAAAGTGAATAGTAGACGTTGCTACACATGTCGTGATATAGGTCACGTCGCTTCTTCATGCACTAGTGGTAACTTATCCAACCCAATTATTATTGATGATATCTATTCTCTTGGGAAGGATAAGGTTGGCAACGTGTTTGCCAAGTTTGTTGGTACTCAAAGTGTTGTCAAGAAAAGAGCCATTTGGGTAATCAAGCCTATTGTGACTAACCTCTTAGGACCCAAGTTGGAGACTTTGCTACATCATGAAGACTTGATCAATAGGTGTTATTGGAGGGCATTGGTGACTTGGCTACATCATGAAGAATTAAGGTATCTTCATCATTCATATTGTCTCAAGCCAAGTCAATTGGGTTATCAAGTTTCTATCTTATATCCAATATGCCTTCTTGCCATAACTTGTACTTAAATTATTTACATTGAAAGTTACTCGCCCTTTGCATGTTTTGGTTTTGTTCCTTGCATGTGTTGTATATGTTGTGCTTCCAATTTGCTTATCTTGAGTAATCAAGTATGTGTGTGTTGGTTTGCACATCATGTACGTGTGTGTAGTGCGTTGAGCCTTCGCGCATCTTGTTTGTATTTTAGTTGGCTCTTGTGAGAGATTATGGAAAATTCTATTTTTGGGAAGTGATGTGCTTTGTGCACCTCACAATCCTATAAATGTGTGTACATGAGGAATACCATCTAGTATTGATATTACAAGATTATATAGTCACTATGTGGTATGTCTTCTCATGACAAATTCAAATTCTAAATAGTCCATTAATTATCTCTTGTTGGATCCTTTATTTTCCTCTTGTTTATCTTTAATTGGTATCACATTATGGGGGAGAGTAATATGCTATGTGTATATTACTAGTCTAGAAAATGTGTTGAGATATTGTCACTTAGAATTGATATTGTAAATTATCTTGTTCCTAGGTGGCATGTTAGCTCTACAAGTTGCAAATTTGCTTGTGTGTTTGGTGTGAAGATTATGTTGGATAACCTTGCTTTCTACCACTGGGAATTATTTCCAAATACTTCCTGTCTTTTGACAATTGGTACTCACTTGTGTGGTTGAAGTTATTGATCATCTTTATATTGGCTTTTGCTTTTATTTTCCTTATCTCAGTTTGTGCCAACTCCCTTTGTCTTCCATATCACTTGTGGATCTTGTTAATTTCTTGATCTTGTCTAGTGTTTTCTAGATATAGTGAAAGTGGTTATCCCACCTTGTGTATTTTGTATTCAAATGCAAATTCTCTACAATGCACTAGTCTTGGGGGAGCTATCCTATTTTCTATAAAATGCTCATCTTGTGGAGGTGATCCTTATCGAGTTTGTGTTGGTGGTAGGCAAGCCGCTTTCTTTTTGGTACTTTGTGCCATCATGAAACTCTGTTGAGAGCTTGGTTTGTTTGGAACCATCCTCTCTTTGGGAGTTTGACATCTTTAATTTTGTGTTTATCAATGAATATCTCATTCCTCTATGTATCCATTGTGGATATCCTCCAAGTAATGATTTATTCATCTGGTATCTTTTCTTCTCTTGTTATTTCTTTGTCAATTGGTATCGGTTCTTGAAAGTCTTGAGCATGCATATTTACTTCATGTAGTTTCTCTGGCATGATTTCTTTCTTTGACCCAATATATAGGGAAAACTCCACCAAGTCTCAAATTGGATGAGATGTGCATGAAATTCATTTTCATATCTATATGCACATATTTATGTGGAGTTTGTCCTAAGTATTGTTGGTTCTCTAACTCTTTGGTCCCAATGAGTTTGGGTACCATTTTGTTTGTGTTGTTGTTCTAGGAACAATTGGAGATGCATTGGATGCTTGGCTCACTCACAAGGAAGGTGGCGTCACCATGTGCTTATTGGAGTCAAGCTAGGATGATCAATGATCTACTATCTACTTTTAATTGGTATGTATTACATCCTTCCCATGCTATCTCGGTAACAAGTATCTACTCATGCACACACCTCTTATATTCAACCTTGTGTAGGCTGCATTATGGCATGAATTTCTTGATTAGTTCTTGTGATACTTGTTTCCCTTCTCAAAGCATCTCAACAATGATCTCTTGTTGATAGTTGTGATGTCTTAGATGTTTGTTTGGTTGAAGCTCATTTATATACTATAAGATAATATCTAGCCATGTGCTATGCTTTCAAGCAAATATCTTATTGGTATACTTATGACTTCCTTTTGGATATCTTGTTCCTTCTTGTTGTAACTATTTTGGGTGTGCATCCTTCTTTGCAGATATACATTATCATGATTTCATCTACCTAGAACATTATACACTTGAGAGAAATTACATCTCCAGATGATATCCTTTCTTTCACGTCCACCTTGTCTTTCTTATGATTTTTCTTTGGTGGCTCCGTGAAAGCTTTTGCCTTGAATGCGGGTCATATCTTGATGCACTCTTGTGTGGTGAAGATTATTTTCCTCATGCTTGTCTTTACGAGGCTTTTGCCATCTTAATTGGTATCCCTCGTCTTGATAAGGCAATTTCATCTTCTATCTTCACCATGGGTTGTCGCAAGCCTTGTTGTTAACTCACATTTTAGTGAGCTTGTGAACCCATTTGCTTGTTGGATGTGCGTGGGGATGACATGTCATGCACCGTGTATCTCATTAACCCAAGACTATGTTGATGCTTTATGCTCATCCTTATATTAGTCTCCTCAAGTGCTTTGTCATGACTCACACACATCATTTTGGTTGAGCCTATTCTTAAGTTGACTCTTTTACATGTTGCTCAACCATGTGCTTGTTGCAAGTGCTAGTCTTTGTTTCCTATATGCTCGGTTACCGGGTTGTGAGTTTCTATTGATTTTGGGGGAGCTATGATCCTATTTTGTGCACTTTGTATCCAATACAAATATTCTTTGTGCACAAATCATGGGGAGCTTCTCTAGTTTCTTTAGAACACTCCTCTGCTCATATCATAATATCATTTATTCTAGTGGCTCATAGGATCCTTGGTCTAGTTGGTTTAGTTGATATACTTTGATTGCTTGCTTCAGTTGGTATATTTTGGTGATTGATTTCTTGTCTCTCTCTTTGTTCTGTCTTTGTGGCAATCCATTCTTTAGAAATCTTTGTGCCTCAATATAGTTTGTGTTCCTCCAAGTTTTTACCTTTGGGTATTTGTATTGCAGTCCACTCTCTTGTTGAGAAATACACAATTTATGGAGGACCACAATTTATATTAACCTTCTTAGATTTTCGCCCATTTGTGTCGATGCTAATGGGGAGAAGTTTTAGGAAGAGTTTTGTGGAGAAGTTTAGAGAGTTATCTCCTCTTGCTTTGGTTTTGTTCCTTAGCATTTGCATCTCATTCGCATGCACTATTGGTTGTTGCATTGCATGGTGACGCATAATTCCTTATATAAACTCTCTTGAAAGTGATTGTCATCAATTACCAAAATGGGGAAGATTGAAAGAACATGCGGTGCCCCCATGTTTGGTATTGGTAATTGATGACAATCTCTATGGAGTAATGGTTGTCTTGAGTTATACTTGAAGGATTTGTCCATAGGCTTTTCTTGAAGTGCATGTGTTGGTTTCAAGGAGTTTATGAGTTGACGAAGGTGCTATGAAGGAATTATCCAAAGATTGGTCATGTGAGTGTTGAGCTTATTGCAAGCATGTCTTGAAGAAGAAGACTGTGTGATCATTCATGTTTACCTTCAAGACATCATCCAAATGAAGAGAGTTGGAAAGATTCAAGGTTGATCAAGACTAAGTCAAGAGTGAATCAAGTTGATCAACTCACAAAGCATAGAAGATGTACCGAGAGGGATCAATTGATCCCATTGTATGGTAACCATTGTCCATTGTGCTTTGTGTACTAACTCATGGTCAATGTGAGAGTTCTATGTGGGGTTAGGTACGTGTTCATGGGCTTGGGTCAAGAGGAAGATGTTGGAGATATGCCCTAGAGGAAATCATGTATGATGATATTTCCTATGTGTTCATGAATAAAGATAGTCCTTGGACTTTATCAATCATGTGTATCTGCAAGTACGTGACTTGTTTGTGGGACTATGCATTGTAGGATGACTGTCCTAAAAGGTCCCTAGTCGAAAGGGCTGTGTGGGCCTTGTGACTAGACTAACATATGACACGATCGATGGCTCGGTCTCACTAGCCATGAAGCATTGGATGCTAACGGATAATATGGACTTGGAAAGGTCTCAGTCGGATTCGACATAGTCGGATCCGAGTCGAGATAAGGTCCGAGTCGGACAAGACCCAACTATGAGGCACATCGACATGTCATCTGTGAGTCTCTAGTTCAACATACGTTCTATGTCCTAAGACCTGAGCTGACGCATGTACTCGAGATGGTGATAGACTTGCTTTGGGCCGACCAAATGCTACTCCGTGACTGGGTAGTTACAAAGGTAGGTTTCGGGTTTGTCCAGTCCCATGCTGCGAGACATGGTCGAGCAAGATGGGATATGTCCCTCCGATTAGGAGAGATATACTCTGGGCCCCTCATGTGATCCGTCCAGGATAAGCATGGCCATGCGACAAGGATTATGATATAATCCAGATTGTGGTCGGCATCACTGGAATGAGAAAGAGGTCGGGCTAGCACAAGGATGACAATCTCGCCTTGAGCCCGACAACATATATCGTGTGGCAAAGGGAATAGAAGTGTGACATGAGGCCGCTACCAACCGTGCAGTTCAGAGGTGATCCGAACTGCCACCAAGCCGACTTGAACCTAAAGGGTCGCACGCTTAAGGGAAGGAACCTATAAGGTTGGATCCGAGGACACTGGTCGGATATGATACGAGCTGTATTCGGATTGTGGCCTGTAGACTTGTGGGCTTTAGGCTCCATGTGAGGCCCAAGTGTTGAGCCCGCGAAGGACGCCTATATAAAGTGGAGGTGCAGCACATTCATGAGGTTGATCCCTTCGGCGCTGTCACTAGGGTTTGCATGTGTTCCGAATAGCCACCTCCACTCGCCGCCGACTGTGTGATCGGACCTAGTAGTCCGCCGCACGGTGTTCCTCCTGCACGCGCGGATACCATTAGAGGCGGTGCATTTGTGATGCTCCGGCGAACTTGTATGTGGGATCGGACGACCGGCTGTTCGAGGGAGATCGGACGAGGAGGAGACGATCCACGCGGACGCGCTGCCCCAACTCTTCCTCCGCTGCATGGCACTACACGTCTAGTGGTAACGAACTGTGATCCATCTCCTGTAGCATGTTCCTGTTATTCTATGCGTAGGAAAATTTTAATTTGCAGTTGACGCACCCTACAGTACAGCCCAACAGTGGTATCAGAGCCTCTGCTATTGGATTTGGATTCAGATCATATGCATATTAGATATGTGGAGGCAACAGATGAGATCTGTTATCCTTGATGAGATCGGCTATGTGCACGGTTGATGAGATCAATTGCACATGGGGATTGAAGAGGCTATGTCTTCTGATGATCGGAGTCGATGAGGTCGTGACACAACCTACCCCTACCGGTCGTATCCGCCATCGAGGTTAACAGTGAAACGTAAACCCAAATCAGATTCGCAATGATTGATAAGATCGGTCAGATCAGAAAATTTGGCGTGATCGGAGTTCAGATGTGATCTGTGATTAACGTCGTGTATTTCGTACCCAACACAAAAACCGATAGAATGCGATTCTATGCATGACTTTGTTTTGCAGGTTTGATGTGAATAGTATGGCTCACGTGTATGTGATGCATGTGTGTAATTTATACATGGCCCGCATGTCATGTTTGTCCGCCGGTAGGAGCCAAAGTGCTGTCATTATATTGTATAACGACTTGCGTGTTGACTTGTGACTCTATGTAAAATTCACTACTAGTTGTAGTAGTTGGATAATAGAGATCAGGTTAGTGGGTTGACGTCCCGGCGTGACAAACAAGATGGAGTTTGTAGATGGTCATCGGAGTCGGAGCCGACCTGGAGGAACATCCATGAAGGAGCCATACTATTTCACAATATGTTATTATTTGTGATTGTTATGCTTCTTTGTTGCTATGCATGTTAGAATGGTAGAATGACCTCTCATGAATATCAAGCGAATTGCCATCCCTAATTTTGCACCTTCGCACATCAAGTACGTCTAGTAGTGGGCTCATAAAATTGGGGTGCTGCTAGGTGTCCTTGAACTGAAGGGTTCATGTCGGACACGGTCATGCACTACGTTAGGTTAACTTGACAAGGCTATCAAAACGGTTTTGGGCCTTGTGGCAAAAAAAGGTTGGGAGCCGGGGTATGAGATACCTTCTCAACCGACAAGGGTCGTATAGAGATACGATTAGCAAGGAGTTGCTTACATGATAGGTATATTGGCTAGCAGTGATGCTAAAGCTCACTAGTCGCATGCGCTAGTCGGATCCTGAATCACTGAGAGTTTGCGGAGGGATGCTGACTTCACTGGGAGTATTTCTATTTAGACGTAAATTACTCTACATAAACACATTGCTTAGTGATTGCATATTTTCTGTTATAGATCAAATGCACCACCTGCTCAACCCAACTTTGCATTGAAATCAAATCTGGAAAAGGATAAATTGAATGGAACAAACTTTACCACCTGGTATAGAAAGCTGAGAATTGTTCTCAAGCATGATAAAAAGGAACATGTTCTAGAGGATCCACTTCCAGATGAACCCGCCGATAATGCTAATGCAACAACTAAGAATGCCTACCAGAAACTCGTTGATGAATCAACGGAGATCAGTTGTCTGATGTTGGCTTGTATGGAGCCCGATTTGCAACAGGATATCAAAAATGTTGAGGCTTACGATATGACCGAGAGTCTCAAGAGCATGTTTCAGACACAGGCTAGGGCCGAAAGGTTCAACGTCTGGCGATCCTTGAAGGATTGCAAGCTGAAGGAAGGTGATCCACTGAGCCCACATGTGATCAAGATGATCGAATATGTGCAAGCTTTGGATCGGTTGGGCTTCCCACTCTTGGATGAGCTTACTCTGAGATGCAGTTCTAGGTTCTCTTCACCAGCTATGGGATGTTCATCTCGAACTATCATATGCATGGCATGTATAAGAAGCTCACTGAATTGCATGGGATGCTCAAAGTGGCCGAGCAGGATATTAAGAAAGGCAAGCATCAAGTGTTGATGGTGCAGAAATCGGCTAAGTTCAAGAAGAGTTGGTCCTAGAAAAAGGCTAAGCCAAAGGGCATGGAGACGGTAACCTCCACCGATGCGCCGAAGTCTGGACCAGACTCGAAGACCTTTTGCGATCACTGCAAGGAGACCGGTCACTAGAAGGGGAACTATAGCAAGTGGCTTACAGAGCATGGCAAGAAGGCCGAAAATGCTTGTTCGGGCAAAGGTACAATTGTTGCATATGTTATAGACATTTACCTTGCTGACATACCTAGTAGCTCTTGGGTATTTGATACCGCATTGGTTGTTCATATTTGCAACTCAATGCAGGGGCTGGTAAGAACTAGGCGTGTGGCACAAGGGGAGATTGACATCAGGGTCGGGAACAAAGCAAGCGTTGTTGCATTGGAGGTCGGCACGATGCATACCCAGTTTCCTTCCGGATTCATTATGGAATTGAATAATTGTTACATTCCTACACTTAGTTAGAACACAATTTCTGCCTCATTTTTGGTGAGTCAAGGTTATGAATTCAATTTGAAGGACAATGGTTGTTCGATATTTTTGAATGGTATGTTCCACAGCTATGCACCCCTTGTTGATGGGCTATTTATATTGAATCTAGAACAGGAACTGGTCTATAACTTGAATTTCAAGAGGCATAGGCCTAATGAGATAAATCCGACATACTTCTGGCATTACCGGCTTGGACACATTAGTCTGAAACGCATGAGAAGCTCCATGATGATGGGCTCCTAACTTCGTCCGATTTTGAGTCGTTCGAGATATGCGAATCATGCTTGCTCGGCAAGATGACTAAGTCTCCTTTCGCAAAGAGTTGCGAGAGGGCGTCCGATCTGTTGGAACTTATACATAGTGATGTGTGTGGTCAAATGAGCACAACTGCCAGAGGTGGCTATCAATACTTCGTGACTTTTACCAACGAATTGAGTACATATGGATATATCTATTTGATGAGGCACAAGTCGGAGACTTTTGAAAAGTTCAAAGATTTTCAGAACGAGGTTGAGAACCAGCTCGGAAAGACTATAAAACTTCTACGATCTAATGGTGGAGGTGAGTACATGAGCCAGGAGTTTGATGATCATCTGGAAAGCTGAGGTATAGTACCTCAGCTCACACCTCCAGGTACGCCACAGAGAAATGGCGTGTCGGAACGGAGGAATAGGACCTTGTTGGACATGGTCCGGTCTATGATGAGCAAATCGGATTTACCCTTGTCATTCTGGGATACGCTCTAGAAACTGCAGCTTTCACTTAACGAGGTACCATCAAAATCCGAGACAAGACACCACATGAGATGTGGACCGAGAAGAGTCGGTTTGTCTTTTCTAAATATTTGGGGTTGTGAAGCATTTGTCAAGCGACTTCTGTCAGACAAGCTTACACCTAAATCGGATAAATGCATATTCATGGGATATCCGAGGGAAACCTTGTGATATAGCTTCTACAACCAAGAAGAGAACAAAGTGTTTGTTGCTCAGAACGGGGTTTTCCTTTAGAAAGAGTTTCTCAATCGGGAGGCCAGTGGGAGGACGGTTCGACCCAAAGAAATTCGAGGACCACTCGGGGACGGCTCGGCTTGTGATGAGTTCATACCGGAGTCAGTCAGGGAACCCGTAGTGGAAGCGGCACCGGAACCACGGAGGTCGGAAAGATTGCATAGAGTGTGTGATGTATTGTTGCTAGAAAGCGACGAGCTGGCCACGTATGCGGAAGCGATGGTGAGCCCAGTTTCCGAGGCATGGCTAGAGGCCATGAGATCCAAGTTAAAGTCCATGGATGAGAATCAAGTCTAGGACTTGGTTGATCCGCCACCTGGCGTAACTGCTATTGGTTGCAAATGGGTCTTTAAGAAGAAACCCGACGTGGATGGAAATGCTCAGATCCACAAAGCTTGGCTTGTTGCTAAAGGTTATGGAAAAGTTCAAGGAATTGACTATGACAAGACTTACTCGCCGGTAGCGATGCTGAAGTCGGTGAGGATCGTACTAGCTATAGCTGCATATTTCAATTATGAGATATGGTAGATGGATGCCAAAACGGCTTTCCTTCATGGAAATTTAACCGAGGATTTGTATATGATACAGCCCGACGGTTCTGTCGATCCGACTAGCACTAGTAAGGTATGCAAGCTCAAGAGATCCATTTATGGGTTGAGGCAAGCATCTCGGAGCTGGAATATTCGTTTTGATGAGGTCGTCACTAGTCTCGGTTTCATCAAAAGCGACGAGGACGCTTGTTTATACAAGAAGTTAAGTGGGAGCTCGATAGTATTTTTGATCTTGTATGTGGATGACATACTACTGATCGGAAATGATCTTTCGATGTTAAACTCGGTCAAGAAGTCATTGAATGGCAAGTTTTCGATGAAGGACCTTGGTGAGGCAGTCTATATTTTACGCATTAAGATCTATGGAGATAGATCGAGGAGGCTGCTCGGCTTGAGCCAGAGCACGTACATAGATAAAGTATTGAAGCGGTTCAACATGAGTGAGGCAAAGAAAGGGTTCTTGCCACTCTCACATGGTATAAGGCTAAGCGAGACTCAGAGTCCTTCGACATCCGATGAGCGAAAGCAGATGAGTAGGATTACGTATGCCTCAAAGAATCGAATCCATCATGTATGCCATGATATGTACAAGGTCTGATGTTGCTTTTGAAATAAGCCTAAAAGTAGATACCAGGCCAACCCAGGTGAGAGTCATTGGGCAACGGTAAAGACTATTTTGAAGTACCTGAAAAGGACTAAAGACATGTTCCTAGTTTATGGAGGTGAGGAAGAGCTCGACGTAAGGGGTTACGCCGATGCTCGTTTCCAAACCGACAGAGATGATTGTCGATCAGAGTCTGGATTTGTGTACATCATGAATGGAGGGACAGTGAGCTGGATGAGTTCCAACCAAGATACGGTGGCCGATTCTACCACAGAAGCCGAATACATTGCGGCTTGTGAATTTGCAAACGAAGGTGTTTGGATCCAGCATTTCCTAGATGATCTTGGTATTTTCCCAGCCTCGATAAAACTGTTGGACCTTTAGTTTGATAATTCTGGTGCCACCGCACAAGCCAAGGAGCCGAGGAATCACCACAAGGTCAGACACATAGATCGGAAATATCACCTCATATGAAAGATCGTAAAGAATGGTGATGTAGACTTATGAAAAATTCACACGGATGCAAATGTTGCAGATCCGTTGACTAAGCCACTTCCACAACCCAAGCATGAGGGGCATGTTAGAGCTATGGGCATTCGATGCCTATTTGATTGACTCCAGTGCAAGTGGGAGACTGTTGGAGATATGCCCTAGAGGCAATCATGTATGATGATATTTCCTATGTGTTTATGAATAAAGATAGTCCATGGACATTATCAATCATGTGTATCAGCAAGTACATGAGTTGTTTGTGGCACTATGCATTGTATGATGACTGTCCTAAAAGGTCCCTAGTCGAAAGTGTTGTGTGGACGCGTAGCCGACTAGACTAGCATATGACACGGTCGATGGCTCGGTCTCACAAGCCATGAAGCATTGGATGCTAACTGGATAATATGGACTTGGAAAGGTGCGGTCGGATTCGACGTGGTCAGTCCGAGTCGAGATAAGGTCCGAGTCGGACAAGACCCAACTATGAGACACAACGATATGTCATCTGTGAGTCTCTAGTTCAACATACGTTCTATGTCCTAAGACCTGAGCTGACGCATGTACTTGGGATGGTGATAGACTTGCTTTGGGCCGACCAAATGCTACTCCGTGACTGGGTAGTTACAAAGGTAGGTTTGGGTTTGTCCGGTCCCATCTTTGCGAGAAAGATTGGATTTGCCCCTCGATCAGGAGAGATATACTCTGGGCTCTTCGTGTGATCCGTCCAGGATAAGCATGGCCATGCGACAAGGATTATGATATAATCTGGATTGTGGTCGGCATCACTGGAACGAGAAAGAGCTCGGGCTAGCACAAGGATGACAATCTCGCCTTGAGCCCAACAACATATATCGTGTGGCAAAGGGAACAGAAGAGTGACTTGTTGTACAGGTTCGCCTAACCAGCTTCATAATCTGCTTGGTGTTCGTCATGCCTTGCTAGAGGCCGCTACCAACCGTGCAGTTCGGAGGTGATCCGAACTGCCACCAAGCCGACTTGAACCTAAGGGGTCGCGCGCTTAAGGGAAGGAACCTATAAGGTCGGATCTGAGGACACTGGTCAGATATGATCCGAGCTGTATTCAGATTGTGGCCGAGTAGACTTGTGGGCTTTAGGGTCCGTGCGAGGCCCAAGTGTTGAGCCCGTGACGGATGCCTATATAAAGTGGAGGTGCAGCACACTCATGCGATTGATCGCTTCGATGCTATCACTAGGGTTTGCATGTGTTGTGAATAGCCACCTCCACTCACCGCCGACTGTGTGATGGGATCTAGCAGTCCGCCGCACGGTGTTCCTCGTGAACACGCGAATACCGTTAGAGGCGGTGCACTTGCGCCGCTATGGCGAATTTTTACGTGGGATCGGACGACCGGTTGTCCGAGGAAGATCAGACGAGGAGGAGACGATCCACGCGGACGCGCTGCCCCAACTCTTCTTCCGCTGCACGGCACTGCACGTCTAGTGGTAACGAACCGTGATCCATCTCCTGTAGCATGTTCCTGTTGTTCTGCGCGTAGGTAAATTTTAATTTGAAGTCGACGCACCCTACAGTAGAGCCCAACAAAAGATATCACTCAACCCATGGAGAGGATGGCATCAAGTGGTGATCGTCATCAAGATTGTCGTGTGCAAGTTCAAGTGGAGCATGACGAAGAGATCAAGTGCTTGAAGCTTAGTGTCCATTGTGGTGTCAATGGACTTGTGAAGATGTGCTGAAGAGTGGCTCACCCATAGTGGAGTATGGGGGAGCAATCATCCAGTCTTCATCGACCCAACGCAATCAAGAAAGGTGGTCCATCTTGAGGAGGACAAGATCGTCATCATCTATCTCAAGTGGATCATGCGCAAGGCAAAGGTTTGCCCTTGATATGTTTTCTATTTTTCCGGTCTCATGGTGGTACTTTGGAGACCGGGTAATAGGATCGATAGCCGTACTATCAAGGGGGGCTCTCAAGTGAGTAGCTTGATCGTATCATTCGTCGAGAGCTCAAACCATTGCATCCTTGCATCATATTTCTTGATTCTTATTTGTATTTTCTTTTGTGGTTTTAGAGCTTGTGGTTATATTCGTGACAAGCTCTAGTTCATCGAAAACGGATTTCATAAGCTTCTTCTTTTGCGTTTTCGGTGTTGGAGGTTTTACCGGTCTTATTCGAGGAAGGGTTCTCACCATTTTATCATGGGAATTTTCTAATTTACTTATTTTTGTTAGTTCTATCAATATTGTGTTAGATCTTGCCGCTACATTTCCAACAAACTTGGTTTCGTTGAATTTGGAGTCTGTTTGCTGAAGTTGTGGCACTTTTGGTGTTCTGAAAAGGATGCAGCGGTACTAGCGCGGACAAGAGCGGATGTAATTTTTACTACTGCTCCAGAGCGGTACTACCGCGGCTTCTACAGTGGTAGTACCGCTCCGGACCAAAAACTCATCACAAGTCCATTGGTGGTAGGCACGGATGTATTTTTTTAGTACCGCTCGCAAGCAGTGTACCGCTACCCTTTGAGGTAGTACCATGGGTCGAGTGGTAGTACCGCTCTGTGCGGGGTGTGAGCATAACGGTTGGATTTTCCCCCACCTATAAAAGGGGGTCTTCTTCCCCATTGGACCTTATCTCTTTAGCTCGTGTTCTTCCCCCATTGTTGACCTTCTTCGAGCTTGCTAACTCTCAGTCCCTCCAATGATTCTTGCTAGTTCTTGAGGGAAAAGAGAGAGGAGATCTAGATCCACGTTTCCACCAATCACTTTCTCCTCTAAGTGAGGGGAAACCCCTTGGATCCAGATCTTGGAGTTCTAATGTTCTTCTTTCGTTCTTCCTCTCATTTTCCTCCCTAGCATTAGTTGCTTGGGGGAGATTTGGGAGAGAAGGACTTGGGCACTCCGTGTGCCCTTGCCATTGCATTTGGTGCATCGGTTTGAGTTCTCCACGGTGATAGTAGAAGTGAAGTTTGAGAAGATTGGGTGTTTGGGCACCCTAGAGCTCGTTCCTCTTGGGTTCCTTGGCGCCCTAGACGGTTGGTGTTGTTCGAGCTCAATCATTGTGGTGTAAAGCTCGAAGTGCAAGCGTCGGGGTCTCCAATTAGGTTGTGGAGATTGCCCGAGCAATTTGATTGGTACCAGTGACCGCCCCAAGGGTTGCCAAAGTGTCTGAGTTCGGATGATCGCCCCAAAGGGTTGCCATTTATGCAGGTTGGTGACCGCCATACAGAAGGTCCCTTAGTGGAATCATGGCATCTTGCATTGTGCGAGGGCGTGAGGAGATTACGGTGGCCCTAGTGGCTTCTTGGGGACCATTGTGCCTCCACACCGCTCCAAACAGAGATTAGCATCCGCAAGAGTGTGCGGGATACATCATCGTCTCTGTGTGCCTCGATTATCTCATACCCGAGCCCTTTACTTATGCACTTTACTGTGTGATAGCCATATTGTTTCTTGTCATATATCTTGCTATCACTTAGTTGTCTATCTTTCTTATCATAAGTTGTTGGTGCACATAGGTGAGCCTAGTTTTTGTAGGTTTTGTGCTTGACAAATTAATCGTTAGGTTTTTTCTACATTTATTCAAGCCTAAACCGTAATTATTTTAAAGCTCCTATTCACCGCCCCCTCTAGGCCACATCCACGATCTTTCAAGGAGCCTTATGGTTGTCGCTTTATTGTATGAAATGAAATCGCAATGTAATTTCTTTACTTTATCAGTAAGCGGTAGCGAAAGTCGTAGAAGCAATAGAGGGCGAGAAGACAACCATGCAATGATGGAGATCATGACGGTGTTTTGGAGATGGAGATCAAAGGCACAAGATGATGATGGCCATATCATGTCACATATTTTTGATTGCATGTGATGTTTATCCTTTATGCATCTTATTTTGCTTAGTACGGTGGTAGCATTATAAGACGATCCCTCACTAAAGTTCATGGTACAAGTGTTCTCCCGAGTATGCACCGTTGCTACAGTTCGTCATGCCGAGACACCACGTGATGATCGGGTGTGATTAGCTCTACGTTCACATACAACAGGTGCAAGCCAGTTTTGCACAAGCGGAATACTCTGGTTAAACTTAACGACCTAGCATATGCAGATATGGCCTCGGAACACTGAGGCTGAAAGGTCGAACGTGAATCATATAGTAGATATGATCAACATAGTGATGTTCACCATTGAAAACTACTCCATCTCACATGATGATCGGACATGGTTTAGTTGATATGGATCACGTGGTCATTTATATTACTCGAGGGGTGACTATCTAAGTGGGAGTTCTTACGTAATATGATTAATTGAACTTTAATTTATCATGAACTTAGTACCTGATAGTATTTGCATGTCTATGTTGTAGATCAATAGCTCACGTATAGCTTCCTGTTTTATGTTTGATATGTTCCTAGAGAAAAACTATGTTCAAAGATGATAGTAGCAATGATGCGGACTGGGTACGTGACTTGAGGATTATCCTAATTGTTGCACAGAAGAATCATGTCCTTGATGCATCGCTAGGTGACAGAGCTATTCCAGGAGCAGATGCAAACGTTATGAACATTTGACAAGCTCGGTATGATGACTACTTGATAGTTTAGTGCACCATGCTTTACGCCTTAGAAATGGAACTTCAAAAAAGTTTTGAACGCCATGGAGCATATGAGATGTTCAAATAGCTGAAAATGATATTTCAGACTCATGCCTGTGTTAAGAGGTATGAGACCTCTGACAAGTACTTTGCCTACAAGATGGAGGAGAATAGCTCAGCTAGTGAGCATGTGCTTAGAATGTCCGGGGTACTACAATCACTTGAATCAAGTGGGAGTTAATCTTCCAGATAAGATAGTGATTGATAGAGTTCTCTAGTCACTATCACCAAGTTACTAGAACTTTGTGATGAACTATAATATGCAAGGATGGCGAAAATGATTCCCAATGCTCTTCGCGATGCTGAAATCGGCGAAGGTAGAAATTAAGAAATAACATCAAGTGTTGATGGTTAACAAGACCACTAGTTTCAAGTAAAAGGGCAAGGGAAAGAAAGGGAACTTCAAGAAGAATGACAAGCAAGTTGTCACTCCCATGAAGAAGCCCAAAGCAAGACCTAAGCCTGGAACCGAGTGCTTCTACTTCAAAGGGAATGGTCACTGGAAGCGGAACAACCCCAAATATTTGGGGATAAGAAGTATGGCAAAGTGAACAAAGGTATATTTGATATACATGTTATTTATGTGTACTCTACTAGTGTTCATAGTAACCCCAATGTATTTGATACCGGTTCAGTTGCTAAGATTAGTAACTCAAAATAGGAGTTACAAAATTTACAGAAACTAGTTGAGGGTAAAGAGACGATGTGTGTTGGAAGGTATTCCAATGTTGATAATATCACCATCGCATACTCCCTCTACCTTGGGGATTAGTGTTGAACCTAAATAATTGTTATTTGGTGTTTGCGTTGAGCATGAATATGATTGGATCATGTTTGTTGCAATAAGGTTATTCATTTAAAGTCACAGTTGTTCTGTTTACATGAATAATATGTTCTATGGTCATACACCCAATATAAATGGTTTATTGAATCTCGATCATAGTGATACACATATTGATAATATTGAAGCCAAAAGATGCAAAGTTAATAATGATAGTGCAACTTATTTGTGGCAGTGCCGTTTATGTAATATTTGTGTAAAACACATGAAGAAACTCCATGCCGATGGGCTTTTGGAATCACTTGATTATGACTCACTTGATGCTTGCGAGCCATGCCCCAATGGCAAGATGACTAAGACTCCGTTCTCCGGAAAAATGCAGCGAGCAACTTACTTATTGGAAATAATACATACTGATGTATGCGGTCTGATGAATGTTGAGGCTCGTGGCGGGTATCGTTATTTTCTGACCTTCACAGATGATTTGAGCGGATATGGGTATATCTAATTAATGAAACATAAGTCTGAAACATTTGAAAAGTTCAAAGAATTTCAGAGTGAAGTGGAAAATCATCATAACAAGAAAATAAAATTTCTAGGATATGATCGTGGAGGTGAATATTTGAGTTATGAGTTTTGGTCTTCATTTGATAACAATGTGGAATAGTTTCACAACTCACGCCACCTGGAATACCACATCGTAATGGTGTGTCCGAACACCGTAACCTTACTTTATTATATATGGTGTTGCCTATGATGTTTCTTACAGATTTACCACTATCGTTTTGGGGTTATTCATTAGAGACAACAACATTCACGTTTAATAGGGCACCATCTAAATCAGTTGAGACGACACCATTTGAACTATAGTTTGGCAAGAAACCAAAGGTGTCGTTTCTTAAATTTTGGGGTTGCAATGCTTAAGTGAAAAAGCTACAACCTGATAAGCTCGAACCCAAATCGGAGAAATGCGTCTTCATAGGGTGCCCAAAGGAAACTGTTGGGTACACCTTCTATCACAGATCCGAAGGCAAGATATTCGTTGCTAAGAATGGATCCTTTCTAGAGAAGGAGTTTTTCTCGAAAGAAGTGAGTGGGAGGAAAGTAGAACTTGATGAGGTAGTTGTACCTTCTCTCGAGTTGGAGAGTAGTTCATGACAGAAATCAGTTCCAGTGATGCCTACACCAATTGGTGAGGAAGTTAATGATGATGATCATGAAACTTTAGATCAAGTTACTACTAAACTTTGTAGGTCAACCAGAGTACATTCCGCCAGAGTGGTACAGTAATCATGTTCTGGAATTCATGTTACTAGAACATGACGAACCTGCGAACTATGAGGAAGCGATGATTAGCCCATATTCCGCAAAATTGCTTGAGGCCATGAAATCTGAGATGGGATCCATGTATGAAGAAGAAAGTGTGGACTTTTGTTGACTTTCCCGACGATCGGCAAGCCACTGAGAATAAATGGATCTTCAAGAGGAAGGCGGACGCTGATAGTAGTGTTACTATCTACAAATCTCGAATTGTTGCAAAAGGTCTTCGACAAGTTCAAGGTGTTGAATACCATGAGATTTTCTCACTCATAGCGATGCTTAAGTCTGTCCGAATCATGTTAGCAATTGCCACATTTTATGAAATCTGGCAAATGGATGTAAAACTGCATTCCTTAATGGATTTCTTAAAGAAGAGTTGTATATGATGCAACAAGAAGGTACTGTCAATCCTAAAGGTGCTAACAAGCTGTGAAAGCTCCAGTGATCTATCTATGGACTGGTGCAAGCATCTCAGAATTGGAATATACACTTTGATTAAAGCATATAGTTTTATATAGAATTTTGGAGAAGCCTGTATTTACAAGAAAGTGAGTGGGAGCTCTATAGCATTTCTAATATTATATGTGGATGGCATATTCTGCATAGCATAAAAGGATACTTGAATTAAAAAATCAATGAAAGACCTCGGTGAAGCTGCTTACATATTGGGCATGAAGATCTATTAATATAGATCATGACGCTTCATAAGACTTTCAATGAGTACATACCTTGATAAGATTTTGCAGGAGGTTCTATAAATGAGGTTCTATAAAGCGAGCTATGCTTTGTACTAGACCTATTTGTGTACCTCACCATGAGTTTGGTAAGAGGGTACAATAGTGATCCAGGAGTGGATCACTGGCCAGCGGTCAAAATTATCCTTAGTGGAATAAGGATATGTTTCTCGGTTATGGAGATGACAAAAAGTTCGTCGTAAAGGGTTACATCGATGCAAGCTTTGACACTGATCGAGATGACTCTAAGTTTCAATCTAGATACATATTGACAGTGGGAGCAATTAGCTAGAGTAGCTCTGTGCAGAGCATTGTAGACATAGAAATTTGCAAAATACATACAGATCAGAATGTGGCAGACCCATTGACTAAACTTCTCTCACAAGCAAAACATGATCACACCTTAGTACTCTTTGGGTGTTAATCACATGGCGATGTGAACTAGATTATTCACTCTAGTAAACCCTTTGGGTATTGGTCACATGGCGATTTGATCTATAGAGTGTTAAATCACATGACGATGTGAACTATCGGTGTTAAATCACATGGCGATGTGAACTAGATTATTGACTATAGTGCAAGTGGGAGACTGAAGGACATATGCCCTAGAGGTAATAATTAAGATGTTATTTATATTTCCTTATATCATGATAAATGTTTTTATTATTCATTCTATAATTGTATTAACTGGAAACTTGATACATGTGTGAATACATAGACAAAACAAAGTGTCCCTAGTGTGCCTCTACTTGACTAGCTCGTAAATCAAAGATGGTTAAGTTTCCTAACCATAGACATGTCTTGTCATTTGATGAATGGGATAAAATCATTAGAGAACGATGTGATGGACAAGACCCATCCGTTAGCTTAGCATTATGATCGTATAGTTTTATTGCTATTGCTTTCTTCATGACTTGTTTATATTCCTCTGACTATGAGATTATGCAACTCCCGAATACCGAAGGAACACCTTTTGTGCTATCAAACGTCACAACATAACTGGGTGACTATAAGTATGCTCTACAATTGTACCCGCTGATGTTTGTTGAGTTGGCATAGATCGAGATTAGGAGACTATCAGAGAGGTATCTCTAGGCCCTCTTGGTAATGCACATCACTATAAGCCTTGCAAACAATGTGACTAATGAGTTAGTTACGGGACGATGCATTACGGAACGAGTAAAGAGACTTGCCGGTAACGATATTGAACTAGGTATGATGATACCGATGATCAAATCTCGGGCAAGTAACGTACCGATGACAAAGGGAATAACGTATGTTGTTATGCGGTTTTACTGGAATAAAGATCTTTGTAGAATATGTAGGAGCCAATAGGAGCATCCAGGTTCTGCAATTGGTTATTGACCAGAGATGTGTCTCGGTCATGTCTACATAGTTCTCGAACCCGTAGGGTCCGCACGCTTAACATTCAATTAAGATTTGTATTATGAGTTATGTGATTTGATGACCAAAGTTTGTTCGGAGTCCTAGATGAGACCTCGGAAATGATGAGGAGTCTCGAAATGGTCGAGAGGTAAAGATTCATATATTGGAAGGCTATATTCGGACATCGGAATGGTTCCGAGTGATTCGGGTATTTTTCGGAGTACCGGAGAGTTACGGGAATTCACCGGGGGAAGTTAATGGGCCTTATTGGGCTTTAGCGGAGAGAGGGAAGAAGGGCCACGAGGTGGTGCATGCCTCCCCCCTGCCCAAACTGAATTGGACAAGGGGTGGGGGCGCGACCCCCCTTTCCTTCTCCCTCTCCCTCATTTTCCTTCGCATGCTGAAAAGGAAGCCTACTAGGACTTGGGAGTCCTAGTAGGACTCCCTACACTTAGAACGCTCTAGGAGGGCTGGCCTCTCTCCCGCCCTCCTTTATATACGTGGTTAGGAGGCACCCCAAAGGCAGTCCAAGATTTGTCTTAATCATGTGCGGTGCCCTCCTCCATAGTTACACACCTCGGTCATATCGTCGTAGTGCTTAGGCGAAGCCCTGCACCGGTAACTTCATCATCGCCGTCACCACGCTGTCGTACTGTCGAAACTCTCCCTCATCCTGAACTGGATCAAGAGCTCGAGGGACGTCATCATGCTGAACGTGTGCTGAACATGGATGTGTTGTATGCTCGGCACTTGGATCCGCTGGATCGTGAAGACATTCAACTACATCAACCGCGTTACGAAACACTTCCAATTTCGGTCTACGAGGGTATGCGGAGACACTCTCCCCGCTCGTTGCTATGCTTCTCCTAGATAGATCTTGCATGATCGTAGATTTTGTTTGAAATACTGCGTTCCCCAACATGTTCCTCACATCAAACTTTCCCTTCCCGTCAAACTTGCCCTTGTTCTTGACCTTGTGGGGCTACTAGTTTTTATTCTATACTAGATTGACACTAGACCCTCCCTCAATACCTCTAGCACATACGTCTTTCTCTCTCTCACCCTTTCTTACTGAAAGATCATGGATGTCATTTGGAGGGGGGTGACGGTGTCCTGGACTAGGGGATACTCACCACGTTGTCTCCCGACCAGGTGGATCGGGACGATTGTTGGGGAACGTAGTATTTCAAAAATTTCCTACGATCACGCAAGATCTATCTAGGAGAAGCATAGAAACGAGCGGGGAGAGTGTGTCCACGTACCCTTGTAGACAGAAAGCGGAAGCGTTTATCAACGCGGTTGATGTAGTCGTACGTCTTCATGATCCGACTGATCCTAGCACCGAATGTACGACACCTCTGTGTTCAGCACACGTTCAGATCGATGACGTCCCTTGTACTCTTGATCTAGTTGAGGCCGAGGGAGAGTTCCATCAGCACGACGGTGTGGCGACGATGATGATGAAGTTACTAGCACAGGGCTTCGCCTGAGCACTACGACATTATGACCGAGGTGTGTAACTGTGGAGGGGGGCACCGCACACGCCTAAGAGATTGTCTGATGTGCTATTGGGGTGCCCCCTGGCCATGTATATAAAGGAGGGAGAGGGAGGCAGCCCGACCTAGAGGGCGTGCCAGGTGTGGAGTCCTACTAGGACTAGCTAGTCCTAGTAGGATTCCAGTCCCACATGGAGTAGGAAAGGGGAACAGAAGGAGAAGGATGAGGGGGCTTCTCACGGTCCTAATCGACCTCCTGCCCAAGGGGCGCACTAGCCTGTGGGCTGGTGTGTGTCCCTCTTATGGCCCATAAGGCCCATAACTTCTCCCGGGGGGGGGGGGTTCCGGTAACCTCCCAGTACTCCGGAAAAATGCCCAAACTACTCAGAACCATTCCGGTGTCCAAATGCAACCTTCTAATATAAGAATCTTTACCTCTCGAAAATTTTGAGACTCCTCGTCATTTACGTGATCTCATTTGGGACTCCGAACAAGCTTCAGTCATCAAGTCACATAACTCATAATACAAATCGCCATCGACGTTAAGCGTATGGACCCTATGGGTTCGAGAAGTATGTAGACATGACCGAGACACATCTCTGGTCAATGACCAACTGCGGAACCTGGATGCTCATATTGGCTCCTACATATTCTACAAAGAGCTTTATCAGTCAAACCGCATAACAACATACGTTGTCCCTTTGTCATCGGTATGTTACTTGCCCGAGATTCGATCGTCGCTATCATCATACCTAGTTCAATCTCGTTACCGGCAAGTCTCTTTACTTGTTCCGTAAGGCATCATCCCGCAACTAACTCATTAGTCATATTGCTTGCATGGCTTATAGTGGTGTGCATTACCGAGAGGGCCAAGAGATACCTCTCCGAAACACAGAGTGACAAATCCTTATCTCTATCTATGCCAATTCAACAAACACCATCAGAGACACCTGTAGAGCAACTTTATAATCACCCTGTCACATTGTGACAATTGATAGCACACTAAGTGTTCTTCCGGTATTCGGGAGTTGCATAATCTCATAGTCAGAGGAACATGTATAAGTCATGAAGAAAGCAATAGCAATAAACCTTGATGATCATTATGTTAAGCTAATGGATGGGTATTGTCCACCTCATCATTCTATAATGATGTGATCCCATTCATCAAATGACAACACATGTCTATGGCTAGGAAACTTGGCCATCTTTGATTAACGAGCTAGTCAAGTAGAGGCATACTAGGGACACTGTGTTTGTCTATGTATTCACACATGTACTAAGTTTCTGGTTAATACAATTATAGCATGAATAATAAACATTTATCATGATATAAGGAAATATAAATAACTACTTAATTATTGCCTCTAGGACATATTTCCTTCAGTCTCCCACTTGCACTAGAGTCAATAATCTAGTTCACGTCGCCATGTGATTTAACACCAATAGTTCACATCGTCATGTGATTTAACACTCTATAGTCGACATCACCATGTGAACAATACCCAAAGCGTTTACCAGAGTCAATAATCTAGTTCACATCGCGGTGTGATTAACACCCAAAGAGTACTAAGGTGTGATAGGTTTTGCTTGTGAGAGAGGTTTAGTCAATGGGTCTGCCACATTCAGATCCGTAAGTATTTTGCAAATTTCTATGTCTGCAATGCTCTACACAGAGCTACTCTATCTAAATGCTCCCACTTTCAATATGTATCCAGATCGAGACTCAGAGTCATCCAGATTGGTGTCAAAGCTTGCATCAATGTAACTCTTTACGACAAACTCTTTATCACGTCCATAACCGAGAAATACTTTCTTAGTCCTCTAATGAAAATTTTGACCAATGTCCAGTGATCTACTCCTAGATCACTATGTTACTCCCTTTCCAAACTCATGGCATGGTATACAATAGGTCTGGTAGATAGCATGTGATACTTTATAGAACCTATGGCTGAGGCATAGGGAATGACCTTATTTCTCCCTGTATCTTCTGCCGTGGTCAGGCTTTGAGTCTTACTCAACTTCACACCTTGCAACACAGGCAAGAACTCCTTCTTTGACTGTTCCACTTTGAACTACTTCAAAATCTTGTCAAGGTATGTACTCATTGAAAAAAATTATCAAGCATCTTGATCTATCTCTATAGATCTTGATGCTCAACATGTAAGCAGCTTCACCGAGGTCTTTCTTTGAAAAAATCCTTTTTGTAGTGCTCCCACTCACTTTTTGTAAATACAGGCTTCACCGCAAGTCTGTATAAAACTATATGCTTTGATCAACTCATCAAAGTGAATATTCCAACTCCGAGATGCTTGCACCAGTTCATAGATGGATCGCTGGAGCTTTGCACACTTTGTTAGCACCTTTAGGATTGGCAAAACCTTTTGGTTGCATCATATACAACTCTTCTTTAAGAAATCCATTAAGGAATGCAGGTTTGACATCCATTTGCCAGATTTCATAAAATGCGGCAATTACTAACATGATTCAGACAGACTTAAGCATTGATATGAGTGAGAAAATCTCATCGTAGTCAACACCTTGAACTTGGCGAAAAGCTTTTTTCTGATAGTTCGAGCTTTGTAGTTAGTATCATTACCATCAGCGCCCGTCTTCTTCTTGAAGATCCATTTATTCTCAATTACTTGCGGATCATCGGGCAATTCCACCAAATTCCACACTATGTTCTCATACATGGATCCTATCTCAGATTTCATGGCCTCAAGCCATTTCGCAGAATTTGGGGTCATCATTGCTTCCTCGTAGTTCGTAGGTTCATCATGGTCGAGTAACATGACTTCCAGAACAGGATTACCGTATCACTCTGGTGCGGATTTTACTCTGGTTGACCTACGAGGTTCAGTAGTAACTTGATCTGAAGTTTCATGATCATCATCATTAGCTTCCTCACTAATTGGTGTAGGAATCACTGGAACTGATTTCTGTGATGAACTACTTTCCAATTTGGGAGTAGGTACAATTACCTCATCAAGTTCTACTTTCCTCCCACTCACTTCTTTCGAGAGAAATTCCTTCTCTAGAAAGTATCCATTTTTAGCAATGAATATCTTGCCTTCGGATCCGTGATAGAAGGTGTACCCAATAGTTTCCTTTGGGTATCCTATGAACACGCATTTCTCCGATTTGGGTTTGAACTTATCAGGTTGAAACATTTTCACACAAGCATCGCCGCCCCAAACTTTGAGAAACGATAGCTTAGGTTTCTTGCCAAACTAAAGTTCATATGGTGTCATCTCATTGGATTTAGATGGTGCCCTATTTAACCTGAATACAGCTGTCTCTAATGCATAACCCCAAAATGATAGTGGTAAATCGGTAAGGGACATCAAAGATTGCACCATATCTAATAAAATGCACGGTTATGACGTTCGGACACACCATTACGCTATGGTGTTCCGGTGGCGTGAGTTGTGAAACTATTCCACTTTGTTTCAAATGAAGACCAAACTCGTGAACTCAAATATTCGTCTCCAGCTCGGATCGTAAAGCTTTATTTTCTTGTTATGATGAGTAGATATACCCATATCCGCTCAAATCATCTGTGAAGGTCGAAAATAATGACACCGCCATGAGCCTCAACACTCATTGGACCCTATACATCAGTATGTATTATTTCCAACTAGTCAGTTGCTCGCTCCATTGTTTCGGAGAACAAAGTCTTAGTCATCTTGCCCATGAGGCATGGTTCGCAGGCATCATGTGATTCATAATCAAGTGATTCCAAAGGCCCATCGGCATGGAGTTTCTTCATGCGCTTTACACCAATATGACCTAAATGGCGGCGCCACAAATAAGTCACACTATCATTATTAGCATTGCATCCTTTGGCTTCAATATTATGAATATGTGTATCACTACGATCGAGATTCAGTAAACCATTTATATTGGGTGTATGAACGTAGAAGGTTTTATTCATGTAAATAGAACAACAATTATTCTTTGACTTAAATGAATAACTGTATTGCAATAGACATGATCCAATCGTATTCATGGTCAACGCAAACACCAAATAACATTTATTTGAGGCTCAACACTAATCCCAAAGGTAAAGGGAGTGTGCGATGGTTATCTTATCAACCTTGGAATCACTTCCAACACACATCATTACCTCACCCTTAACTAGTCTGTCTTTATTTTGCAACTCCCGTTTCGAGTTACTACTCTTAGCAGCTGAACTAGTATCAAATATCGAGTGGTTTCTATAAACAATAGTAAAGTACACATCAATAACATGTATATCAAATATACTTTTATTCACTTTGCCATCCTTCTGATCTGCCAAGTATTTAGGGTAGTTCCGCTTCCAGTGACCATTCCCTTTGAAGTAGAAGCACTCAGTTCTAGGGTTAGGTCTAGCTTTGGGCTTTTTCACGGGAGTGGCAACTTGCTTGTCATTCTTCTTGAAATTCCCTTTCTTTTCCTTGCCCTTTTACTTGAAACTAGTGGTCTTGTCAACCATCAACATTTGATGTTTTTTCTTGATTTCTACCTTCGCCGATTTCAGCATCACGAAGATCTTGGAAATTGTTTCCGTTATCCCTTGCATATTATAGTTCATCACAAACTTCTAGCAACTCGGTGATAGTGACTAGATAATTCTGTCAATCACTGTCTTATCTGCAAGATTAACACCCACTTGATTCAAGTGATTGTAGTACTCAGACATTCTGAGCACATGCTCAGTTGAGCTATTCTCCTCCATCTTGTAGGCAAAGTACTTTGTCGGAGGTCTCATACCTATTAACACGGGCATGAGTCTGAAATACCATTTTCAACTCTTGAACATCTCATATGCTCCATGTCGTTCAAAACATTTTTGAAGTCCCGGTTCTAAGCTGTAAAGCATTTTGCACTAAACTTCAAGTAGTTATCATACCGAGTTTGTCAAACGTTCATAACGTCTGCATCTGCTCTTGCAATAGGTCTGTCACCTAGTGGTGCATCAAGGACATAATTCTTCTTTGCAACAATGAGGATAATCCTAAGATCACTGACCAAGTCTGCATCATTGCTACTATCATATTCAACTTATTTTTCTCTAGGAACATATCAAAAATAAATTGGGAGCTACATCATGAGTTATTGATCTACAACATAGTTATGCAAATACTATCAGGACTAAGTTCATTATAAATTAAAGTTCAATTAATCATATTACTTAGTAACTCCCATTTAGATAGACATCCCTCTCATCATCTAAGTGATCACGTGATCCATATCAACTAAACCATGTCCGATCATGACGTGAGATGCAGTAGCTTTCAATGGTGAACATCACTATGTTGATCATATCTACTATATGATGCACGCTTGACCTTTCGGTCTCAGTGTTCCGAGGCCATATATGCATATGTGAGGCTCGTCAAGTTTAACCCGAGTATTCTGCGTGTGCAAAACTTGCTTGCACCCGTTGTATGTGAACGCAGAGCTTATCACACCTGATCATCACGTGGTGTCTCAGCATGAAGAACTGTCGCAACGGTGCATACTCAGGGAGAACACTTACACCTTGAAATTTTAGTAAGGGATCATCTTATAAATCAACCGTCATACTGAGCAAAATAAGATGCATAAAAGATAAACATCACTTGCAATCAAAATATGTGACATGATATGGCCATCATCATCTTGTGCCTTTGATCTCCATCTCCATAGTACCGTCATGCTCTCCATCGTCACCGACATGACACCATGATCTACATCATCTTGATCTCTATCAACGTGTCGTCACATGGTCGTCTCCCAACTATTGCCTTTTGCAACTACTGCTATTGCATAGCAATAAAGTAAATAAATTACATGGCGCTTGCATCTTTATGCAAATAAAGAGACAACCATAAGGCTCCTTCCAGTTGCTGATAACTTTACAAAACATGATCATCTCATATAACAATTTATATCTCATCACGTCTTTGACCATATGACATCACAACATGCCCTGCAAAAACAAGTTAGATGTCCTCTACTTTGTTGTTGCACATTTTACGTGGCTGCTATGGGCTTCTAGCAAGAACCTTTCTTACCTACGCATCAAAACCACAATGATTTTTTGTCAAGTGTGCTATTTTAACCTTCAACAAGGACCGGCCAAAGTCAAACTCGATTCAACTAAAGTTGTATAAATAGACACCCACTAGCCACATGAACGCGATCATGTAATGTCGGTCTGGGCCGCTTCATCCAACAATACCGCCGAATCAAAGTATGACATGCTGGTAAGCAGTATGACTATTATCGCCCACTACTCTTTATGTTCTGCTTGTGCATATAACATCTACGCATAGACCTGACTCGGGTGCCACTGTTGGGGAACATAGTATTTCAAAAATTTCCTACGATCACGCAAGATCTATCTAGGAGAAGCATAGCAACGAGCGGGGAGAGTGTGTCCACGCACCCTCGTAGACCGAAAGCAGAAGCGTTTATCAACGCGGTTGATGTAGTCGTAAATCTTCACGATCCGACCGATCCTAGCACCGAACATACGGAAAATATGTGTTTAGCACACGTTCAGCTCGATGACGTCCCTCGTACTCTTAATCCAGTTGAGGCCGAGGGAGAGTTCGGTCATCACGACGGTGTGGCGACGGTGATGATGAAGTTACCGGCGCAGGGCTTCGCCTAAGCACTACGACGATATGACCGAGGTGTGTAACTGTGGAGGGGGGCACTGCACACGACTGAGATTGTCCGATGTGCTATTGGGGTGCCCCCTGGCCACCAATATAAAGGAGGGAGAAGGAGAGGCAGTCGTCCCTAGGGGGCGCGCCAAGGTGTGGAGTCCTACTAGTACTCCCTAGTCCTAGTAGGATTCCACCTCCCACGCGGAGTAGGAAAGGGCGAAGGGAAGAAGGAGAAGGAAAGGGGGGCCTCATTATCCTAGTCCTAATTGGCCTCCTGCCCAAGGGGGCGCACCAACCCCTTGTGGGCTGGTGTGCTTCCCTCTTATGGCCCATAAGGCCCATAACTTCTCCCGGGGGGTTCCGGTAACCTCCCAGTACTCTCAAAAAATGCCCGAACCACTTAGAATCATTCTGATGTCCGAATGCAATCTTACAATATATGAACCTTTACCTCTCGACAATTTCGAGAATCCTCGTCATGTCCGTGAACTCATCCGGGACTCCGAACAAGCTTCAGTCATCAAGTCACATAACTCATAATACAAATCGTCACCAAACGTTAAGTGTGCAGACCCTACAAGTTCGAGAACTATGTAGACATGACCGACACACATCTCCGATCAATAACCACTAGCAGAACCTGGATGCTCATATTGGCTCCTACATATTCTATGAAGATCTTTATCGGTCAAACCGCATAACAACATATGTTGTTCCCTTTGTCATCGGTATGTTACTTGCCCGAGTTCGATCGTTGGTATCATCATACCTAGTTCAATCTCGTTACCGGCAAGTCTCTTTACTCCTTCCGTAATGCATCATCCTGCAACTAACTCGTTAGTCACATTGCTTGCAAGGCTTATTGTGATGTGCATTACCGAGAGGGCCCAGAGATACCTCTCCGAAACACGGAGTGACAAATCCTAATCTCGGTCTATGCCAATGCAACAAACACTATCAGAGACACCTGTAGAGCATCTTTATAATCACCCAGTTACATTGTCATGTTTCATAGTACACTAAGTGTTCTTCCGGTATTCGGGAGTTGCATAATCTCATAGTCAGAGGAACATGTATAAGTCATGAAGAAAGCAATAGCAATAAACCTTAATGATCATTATGCTAAGCTAATGGATAGGTCTTGCCCACCACATCATTCTCTAATGATGTGATCCCATTCATCAAATGACAACACATGTCTATGGCTAGGAAAATTAGCCATGTTTGATTAATGAGCTAGTCAAGTAGAGGCATACTAGGGACACTCTGTTTGTCTATGTATTCACACATGTACTAAGTTTCCGGTTAATACAATTCTAGCATGAATAATAAACATTTATCATGATATAAGTAAATATAAATAACAAATTTATTATTGCCTCTAGGGCATATTTCCTTCAACGACGACCCCCATGGTGCTTCACTATTGGGCCAGTTCAGGCAGCCCATGCCGCATACAAGGGATATTCCACAAGACTTGGTGCCCAAGATGAGGACTTCTCTAAATCCTAGGCCTCCAGTGTATTATATAAATTAAGGCCGAGCTAGTCAATAAATCAACTCATATTCATTGGAGCAATCTCGTGGTAGATACATGTACTCTGTACTATCCATATATGAATCCAATCAAAAGTATGACTTAGGGTATTATCTCTTTAAGAGAGCCCGAGCACAGGCAAATCATGTGTCCATGTTACCATCGCTCCAAGACGCCTAGCATAGGACCCCTACTACGAGATATGTCAGATTTAACACCGACGTTGGTGCTTTCATTGAGAGCTTGTTGGGTGACCGTGAAGGAAATATGCCCTATAGGCAATAATAAAGTTGTTATTTTATATTTACTTATTCATGATAAATACTTATTATTCATGCTAGAATTGTATTGATTGGAAACCCAAATACATGTGTGAATACATAGACAAACACCGTGTCCATAGTGAGCCTCTACTTGACTAGCTCGTTGGTCAAATATGGTTAAGGTTTCCTAACCATGGACATGAGTTGTCATTCGATAACGGGATCACATCATTAGGAGAATGATATGATGGACAAAACCCATCAGTTAGCTTAGCATAATGATTGTTCAATTTTATTGCTATTGCTTTCTTCATGTCAAATTCATATTCCTTCGACTATGAGGTTATGCAACTCCCGGATACCAGAGAAATGCCTTGTGCGCTATCAAACATCACAACGTAACTGGGTGATTATAAAGATGCTCTACACGTATCTCCGAAGGTGTTAGTTGGGTTCGCATAGGTCGAGATTAGGATTTGTCACTCCGAGTATCGGAGAGGTATCTCTGTCCCTATCGATAATGCACATCATAAGAATCCTTGCAAGCAAAGTGACTAAGGAGTTCGTTACAAGATGATGTATTACAGAATGAGTAAAGAGACTTGCCGGTAACGAGATTGAACTAGGTATGTGGATACCGATGATCGAATCTCGACAAGTAACATACCGATGACAAAGGGAATAACATATGTTGTCATCACGATTCGACCGATAAAAATCTTCATAGAATATGTAGGATCCAATATGACAATCGAGGTCCCGCTATTGGTTATGGACCGAAGAGGTGTCTCGGTCATGTCTACGTTGTTCTCGAACCCGTGAATCCGCACATAACGTTCAATGACGATTTATTATAATATAAGTTATGTGATTTGGTAGCGAATGTTGTTGAGTCCGGATGAGATCCACGACATGACAGAGTCTCGAAATGTTTGATTGGTAAAATTGATATATAGGATGATAGTATTCGGACACCAAAAGTGTCCCGGATAGTATCAGGTATTTATCGTAGTACCGGGGGGGTGATTACTGTAACCCCCGAGGGAAACATATGGGCCATATTGGTGAATCCTACTTGGGAACCCTCCCAAACCTGCACCCCTTGCCATATGTGTGTGCGGGAGAAAGCCATGGGAGGGAGGCGCCCCCTTTCCTTTCTCCCTTGAGGAGGGAAAGCAGCAGGGGTTTCCCCCTCCCCCTTTCCTTCCCCTTGGGATGGCCGGCCAGGACAGGGGCGCACGTGCCCTTGTGGGCTGGTGTGTCCCCTCCTTGGCCCATTAAGCCCATACATTTGCCGGGGTTGCTCGGAACCCCTTCCGGTGAGCCGATATGTACCCGGTACCCTCTAGAACACTTATGCTATCTGAATACTATCGTCCTATATATAAATATTTACCCCTCGGCCATTTCGTGACTCCTCGTCATGTCTATGATCTCATCCAGGACTCCGAACAACATTCGGTCACCAAATCGCACAACTCATATAATACAAAATCGTCATCGAACGTTAAGCATGCGGACCCTACGGGGTCGTGAACTATGTAGACATGACCGAGACACCTCTCCGATCAATAAACAATAGAGGCACCTAGATGCTCATATTGGTTCCTACATATTCAACGAAGATCTTTATCGGTCGAATCGTAATGACAACATACGTTATTCCCTTTGTCATCGGTATGTTTCTTGCCCGAGATTCGATCATCGGTATATTCATACCTACTTCAATCTCGTTACCAACAAATCTCTTTACTCGTTCTGTAATACATGATCCTGCAACTAACTCATTAGTCACATTGCTTTCAAGGCTTCCTATGATGTGCATTACCGAGAGGGCCCAAAGATACCTCTCCGATACTCAGAGTGACAAATCCTAATCTCGATCTATGCCAACCCGACAAACACCTTCGGAGATACCTATAGAGAATCTTTATAACCACCGGGTTACGTTGTCACGTTTGATATCACACAAGGTATTACACCGGTATCCGGGAGTTCATAATTTCATAGTCAAAGGAATATGGATTTGACATGAAGAAAGTAGTAGAAATAAAACTGAATGATCAACATCCTAAGCTAATGGATGGGTCTTGTCCATCACATCATTCTCCTAATGATGTGACCCTGTTCATCAAACGACAACACATGTCTATGGTTAGGAAACTTAACCATCTTTGATTAATGAGCTAGTATAGTAGATGCTTAGTACGGACACTATGCTTTGTCTATGTATCCACAAATGTATCAAGTTTCCGGTTAATAAATGCTAGCATGAATAATAAACAGTTATCATGATATAAGGAATTATAAAATAACAACTTTATTGTTGCCTCTAGGGCACATTTCCTTCAGCCTCCCACTTGCACTAGAGTCATTAATCTAGTCTACATCGCCATGTGATTTAACACCAATAGTTCACATCGTCATGTGATTAACATCCGTAGTTCACATCACCATTTGACCAACACTCAGAGGGTTTACTCGAGTCAATAATCTAGTTCACATTGCTATGTGATTAACACCCAAAGAGTACTAAGGTGTGATCGTGTTTTGCTTGTGTGAGAGTTTTAGTCAACGGGTCTGGCACATTCAGATCCGTATGTATTTTGCAAAAAAAATAGTTCACAATGCTCTGCATGGAGCAACTCTAGCTTATTGCTCCCACTTTCAATATGTATCCAGATCGAGACTTAGAGTCATCTAGATTGGTGTCAATGATTGCATCACCGTAACTCTTTACAACGAACTCTTTATCACCTCGATAACCGAGAAATATTTCATTAGTCCTCTAAGGATAATTTTGACCGCTGTTAGTGATCTACTCCTGGATCACTATTGTACCCCCTTGCAAAACTCATGGCAAGGTACACAATAGGTCTGGTACGTAGCGTGGCATACTTTATAGAACCTATGGCGGAGGCATAGGGAATGACTTTCATTTTCTCTCTGTCTTATGCCATGGTCGGGCTTTGAGTCCTACTCAACTTCACACCTTACAATACAGGAAAGAACTCCTTCTTTGACTGATCCATTTTGAACTTCTTCAAAATCTTGTCAAGGTATGTGCTTTGTGATAGTCCTATTAAGCGTCTCGATCTATCCCTATAGATCTTGATGCCCAATATATAACTACCTTCACCGAGGTCTTTCATTGAAAAATTCTCATTCAAATATCCTTTTATGCTATCCAGAAATGCTATCCAGAAATTCTATATAACTAGCTTCACCGAGGTCTTTCATTGAAAAATTCTTATTCAAATATCCTTTTATGCTATCCAGAAATGCTATCTAGAAATTCTATATAACTAGCTTCACCGAGGTCTTTCATTGATGAACTTTTATCCAAGTATCATTTTATGCTATCCAGAAATTCTACATTATTTCCAATCAACAATATGTCATCACATATAATATTAGAAATGCTACAGAGCTCCCACTCACTTTCTTGTAAATAAAGGCTTCTTCGAAAGTTTGTATAAAACCTTATGCTTTGATCACCTCAACAAAGCGTATATTCCAACTCCGAGATGCTTGCACCAGTCCATATATGGATCGATGGTGCTTGCACACCTTGTTAGCACCTTTAGGATCGACAAAACCTTCTGGTTGCATCATATATAACTCTTCAATAAGAAATCCATTAAGGAATGTAGTTTGACATCCATTTGCCAGATTTCATAATCACAAAATGCGACAATTGCTAACATGATTCGGACAGACTTAACCATCGCTACTAGTAAGAAAGTCTCATCGTAGTCAACTCGTTGAACTTGTCGAAAATCTTTTGCGACAAGTCAATCTTTGTAGACAGTAACATTACCATAAACATCAGTCTTCATGAAGACCCATTTATTCTCTATGGCTCGCCGATCATCGGGCAAGTCAGCCAAAGTCCATACTTTGTTCTCATCCATGGATCCTATCTTAGATTTCATGGCATCAAGCAATTTTGCAGAATCTAGGCTCATCATTGCTTCTTCATAGTTGTAGGTTCGTCATGGCCTAGTAACATGACTCCGAGAACAGGATTACTGTACCACTCTGGTCCGGAACATGCTCTAGTTGACCTGCGAGGTTCGATAGTAACTTGATCTGAAGTTTCATGATCATTATCATTAGCTTCCTCTCTAGTTGGTGTAGGCATCAGGGGAACAGTTTTCTGTGATGAGCTACTTTACTGTTCGAGAGAAGTGACAATTACCTCATCAAGTTTTACTTTCCTCCCACTCAATTCTTTCGAGAGAAACTCCTTCTCTAGAAAGGATCCATTCTTAGCAACAAAGATCTTGCCTTCGCATCTGTTGTTGAAGGTGTTGTTGGGTTCTACGTATGGTGCATCGAATGCAAATTAAAATTTCCTACGTGGAGAACAACCAAGAACATGCTACGGGAGATGGATCACAGTTCGTTACCACTAGACGTGCAGTGTCGTGCTGCGAAAGAAGAGTTGGGGCAGCGCGTCCGCGTGGATCGTCTCCTCCTCGTCCGATCTCCCTCGAACAGCCGGTCGTCCTATCCCAAGTACAAGTTCGCCGGAGCAGCACAAGTGCACCGCCTCTAACGGTAGCCGCGCGTGCAGGAGGAACACCGTGCGGCGGACTGCTAGGTCCGATCACACACTCGGCGGCGAGTGGAGGTGGCTATTCGCAACACATGCAAACCCTAGTCGCAGCGCCGAAGCGATCAATCGCATGAGGGTGCCGCACCTCCACTTTATATAGGCGTCCGTCGTGGTCTCAACACTTGGGCCTCGCACGGACCCTAAAGCCCACAAGTCTACTCGCCACAATCCGAATACAGCTCGGATCCCATCCGACCGGTGTCCTCGGATCCGACCTCGTAGGTTCCTTCCCTTAAGCCTTGCCATGACCCCTTAGGTTCAAGTCGGCTTGGTCACAGTTCGGATCACATCCGACCTCCACGGTTGGTAGCGGAATCTAGCAAGGCGTGCCGACCACCAAGCAGACTATGAAGCTGGTTAGGCAAACCTGTACAGCGTGTCACACTTCTGTTCCCTTTGCCTCACGAGATATGTTGTCAGGCTCAAGGTGAGACTGTCATCCTTGTGGTAGCCCGACCTCTTTCTCGTTCCAGTGATACCGACCACAAACCGGATTATCTCATAATCTCGCATGGCCATGCTTATCCCGGGTCGGATCACATGAGGGCCTGTAGTATATCTCTCCCGATCGGAGGGGCAAATCCCATCTTGCTCGACCATGTCTCGCATGACATGGGACCGGACAAACCCGAAACCTACCTTTGTAACTACCAGTCCACGGAGTAGCGTTTGGTCGGCCCAAAGCAAGTATGTCACCATCCTGTACATGCGTCAGCTCAGGTCTTAGGACATAGAACGTATGTTGTACTAGAGACTCACAGATGACATATTGCTGCGTCTCATAGTTGGGTCTGTCCGACTCGGACCTTATCTCGACTCGGATCCGACTACGTCGAATCCGACCAGACCTTTCCTAGTCCATATTATCCGGTTAGCATCCAATGCTCCAAGGCTAGTGAGACCAAGCCATGGACTGTGTCATATGCGCGTCCACACATCCCTTTTGACTAGGGACCTTTTAGGACAGTCATCATACAATGCATAGTCCCACAAACAAGTCACGTACTTGCTGATACACATGATCATCCAGAAAAAGCCGGATCCAAACACCTTTCTTTGCAGCTTCACAAGTCGCAATGTATTCGGCTTCTGTGGTAGAATCGGCCACCTTATCCTACTTGGAACTCATCCAGTGCACTGCCTCTCCGTTCAGGACGTACACGAATCCGGACTATGATCGACAATCATCTCTGTCGGTTTGGAAACGAGCATCGGCGTAACCCCTTACGACGAGCTCTTCCTCAGCTCCATAAACTAGGAACATCTCTTTAGTCCTTTTCAGGTACTTCAAAATAGTCTTTATCGCTGCCCTTGATGACTCTCCACAGGTTGGCACAGTATCTGCTTATTAGGCTTATTGCAAAAGCAACATCAGGACTTGTACATATCATGGCATACATGATGGATCCAATCGCCGAGGCATACAAAATCCTACTCATCCTGCTTCGCTCATCAGATGTCGAAGGACTCTGAGTCTCGCTTAGCTTTATACCATGTGAGAGTGGCAAGAACCCTTTCTTCGCCTCACTCATGTTGAACCGCTTCAACACTTTATCTATGTACGTGCTCTGGCTCAAGCCGAGCAGCCTCCTTGATCTATCTCTATAGATTTTAATGCCTAAAATATAGACTGCCTCACCAAGGTCCTTCATCGAAAACTTGCCATTCAATGACTGCTTGACCGAGTTCAGCATCGAAACATCATTTCCGATCAGTAGTATGTCATCCACATACAAGATCAAAAACACTATCGAGCTCCCACTTAACTTCTTGTATAAACAAGCGTCCTTTTCGCTTTTGATGAAACCGAGACTAGTGACGACCTCATCAAAATGGATATTCCAGCTCCAAGATGCCTGCCTCAACCCATAAGTGGATCTCTTGAGCTTGCATACCTTACTAGTGCTAGTCGGATCGACAAAACCCTCGAGTTGTATCATATACACGTCCTCGGTAAAATTTTCGTGAAGGAAAGCCGTTCTTCCATCTGCCATATCTCATAAGCGAAATATGCAGCTACAGCTAGTATGATCCTCACCGACTTCAGCATCGCTACCGGAGAGTAAGTCTTGTCATAGTCAATTCCTTGAACTTGTCCATAACCCTTAGCGACAAGCTGAGCTTTGTGGATCTGAACATTTCCATCCACATCAGTTTTCTTCTTAAAGACCCATTTGCCACCAATGGATGTTACGCCAGGCGGCGCATCAACCAAGTCCCAGACTTGATTCTCATCCATGGACTTTAACTTTCGGATCTCATGGCCTCCAGCCATGCCTCGAATCTGGGCTCACCATCGCTTCCGCATAGGTGGCCGGCTCATCGCTTTCTAGCAACAATACATCACGCTTTTCGGCGCCAATCTTTCCGACCTCCGTGGTTTCTGTGCCGCTTCCACTACGGGTTCCCTGACTGGCTCCGGTATGATCTCATCACCAGCCGAGCCGTCCCCGAGTGGTTCTCGAATTTGTTCGAGTCAAACCGTCCTCCCACTGGCCTCCCGACTGAGAAACTGTTTCTCAAGGAAAACCCCGTTCCGAGCAACAAACACTTTGTTCTCTTCCCGGTTATAGAAGCTATATCCCAAGGTTTCCCTTGGATATCCCACGAATATGCATTTATCTGACTTAGGTGTAAGCTTGTCTGACATGAGTCGCTTGAAAAATGCTTCACAACCCCAAATCTTTATAAAAGACAAACTGGGACTCTTCCTGGTCCACATCCCATGTGGTGTCTTGCCTACGGATTTTGATGGTACCCTGTTAAGTGTGAAAACTGCAGTTTCTAGAGCGTATCCCCAGAATGACAAGGGTAAATCTGATTTGCTCATCATAGACCGGACCATGTCCAACAAGGTCCTATTCCTCCGTTCCGACGCGCCGTTTCTCTGTGGCGTACCTGGAGGTGTGAGCTGAGGTACTATACCTCGGCTTTTCAGATGATCATCAAACTCCTGGCTCATGTACTCACCTCCACGATCAGATCACAGAAGTTTTATAGTCTTGCCGAGCTGATTCTCAACCTCGTTCTGAAACTCTTTGAACTTTTCAAAAGTCTCTGACTTGTGCCTCATAAAATAGACCTATCCATATCTATTCAAGTCGTCGGTAAAAGTCACGAAGTACTGATAACCACCTCTGGCAGTTGTGCTCATTGGACCACACACATCACTATGTATAAGTTGCAATAGATTGGACGCCCTCTCGCAACACTTTGCGAAAGGATACTTAGTCATCTTGCCGAGCAAGCATGATTCACATGTCTCGAACGACTCAAAGTCGGGCGAAGTTAGGAGCCCATCATCATAGAGCTTCTTCATGCGTTTCAGACTAATGTGTCCAAGCTGGCAATGCCAGAAGTATGTCAGATTTATCTCATTAGGCTTATGCCTTTTGACATTCACGTTATAGACCGGTTCCTGTTCTAGAGTCAATATAAATAGCCCATCAACAATGGGTGCAGAGCCGTGGAACATACCATTCAAAAATATCGAACAACCATTGTCCTTTAAATTGAATTCATAACCTTGACTCATCAAACATGAGGCAGAAATAATCTTCCGACTAAGTGCAGGATTGTAATAACAATTATTCAATTCCATAATGAATCCGGAAGGAAGCTGGAGCTGCATCGTGCCGACCTCCAACGCAACAACTCTTGCTTTGTTGCACGACCACGATGTCAATCTCCCCTTGTGCCACACGCCTAGTTCTTACCAGCCCCTACATCGAGTTGCAAATATGAACAACCGATCCGGTATCGAATACCCAAGAACTACTAGGTATGTCAGCAAGGCAAATGTCTATAATATATGCAACAAGTGTACCTTTGCGTGAAGCAGCATTCCCGGCCTTCTTCCCATGCTCTGCAAGCCACTTGCTACAGTTCCTTTTCTAGTGACCGGTCTCCTTGCAATGATAGCAAATGGTCTTCGAGTCCGGTCCGGACTTCGGCGCAGCGGCGGAGGTTACCGTCTCCGTGCCCTTTGCCTTAGCCATTTTCTTGGACCAACTCTTCTTGAACTTAGCCGATTTCTGCACCATCAACACTTGATGCGTGCCTTTCTTAATATCCTGCTCTGCCACTTTGAGCATCCCATGCAATTCAGTGAGCTTCTTATCCATGCTATGCATATGATAGTTCGAGATGAACGTCCCATACCTGGGCGGAAGAGAACCCAGAACAGCATCAGTAGCCAGGAACACCTCATCCAAGAGCGGGAAGCCCAAACGATCCAAAGCTTGCACATATCCTATCACCTTGATCACATGCGGGCTCAGTGGATCACCTTCCTTTAGCTTGCAATCCATGAAGGATCGCGAGATGTTGAACTTTTCCGTCCTAGCCTCTGTCTGAAACATGCTCTTGAGACTCTCGATCATATCGTAAGCCTCAACATTTTCGAAATGCTATTACAAATCGGGCTCCATACACGCCATCATCGGACATCCGATCTCCGGCGATTCATCAACGAAGTTTACGGTAGGCATTCTTAGTTGTGGCATTAGCATTATCGGAAGGTTCCTCCGAAGTGGATCCTCTAGAACATGTTCCTTTTATTATGCTTGAGAACAATTCTCAAATTTCTATACCAGGTTGTAAAGTTTCTTCCATTCAGTTTATCCTTTTCCAGAACTGATTTGAATGCAAAGTTGGGTTGAGCAGGTGGTGCCATTGATCTACAATAGAAAATATGCAATCACTAAGCAATGTGTTTATGTAGAGTAATTCAATCCTAAACAGAAATACTCCCACTGAAGTCAGCATCCCTCTGCAAACTCTCAGTGATTCACGATCCGACTAGCGCATGCGACTAGTGAGCTTTAGCATCACTGCTTGCCAACATACCTATCCGGTAAGCAACTCCTTGCTAATCGTATCTCTATATGACCCCTGTCGTTCGGTAAGTTATCTTATACCCCGGCTCCCAACCTTCTCTGCCACAAGGCCCAAAACAATTTTGATAGCCTTGTCAAGTTAACCTGATGCAGTGCATGTCCGTGTCCGACATGAACCCTTCAGTTCAAGGACACCCAGCAGCACCCCAATTTTATGAGCCCACTACTAGAAGTACTTGACGTGCGAAGGTGCAACATCTGGGATGGCAATTAAGCTTGATATTCTTGAGGATCATTCTATCATTACGACATGCATAGAAATAAAGAAGCATAATAATCACAAATAAACACATATTGTGAAATAGTATGGCTCCTTCATGGACGTTCTTCCGTGTCGGCTCCGACTCCGATGACCATCTACTAACTCCATCTTGTTTGTCACGCCGGTACGCCAAGCCACCAACCTGATCTCTGTTATCCAACTACTGCAACTAGTAATGAATTTTACATAGCGTCACAAGTCGACACGCATGTCATTATACAATATAATGATAGCACTTTGGCTCCTACCGGCTGACAAACATGACACGCAGGCCATGTATAAATTACACACATGCATCACATACACATGAGCCTTACTATTCACATCAAACCTGCAAAACAAAGTTATGCATAGAATCGCATTCTACCGGTTTGTGTGTTGGGTACGAAATACACGGCGCTACGGACACGGCGCTACGGACACGGCGCTACACACAGCTCAACTCCGATCACGCCGAATTCTCTGGTCTGACCGATCTTATCGATCATCGCGAGTATGATTCGGGTTTATGTTTCACTGTTAACCCCGATGGCTGATGACCGACCAGTAGGGGTAGATCGTGTCACGACCTCATCGATCCCGATTGACAGAAAACATAGCCTCAATGATCCCCATGTGCAGTTGATCACATCAACCGTGCACATAGCCGATCTCGTAAACAACAACAGATCTCATCTGCCGCCTCCACATATCTAATATGCATACGATCTGAATCCAAATCCTATAGCAGAGGCTCTGATACCACTGTTGGGTTCTACGTAGGGTGCGTCGACTTCAAATTAAAATTACCTACGCGCAGAACAACCAAGAACATGCTACGGGAGATGGATCACAGTTCGTTACCACTAGACGCGCAGTGCCGTGCTGCGGAAGAAGAGTTGGGGCAGCGCGTCCGCGTGGATCGTCTCCTCCTCGTCCGATCTCCCTCGAACAACCGGTCCTCCGATCCCAAGTATAAGTTCGCCGGAGCGGCGCAAGTGCACCGTCTCTAACGGTATCCGCGCGTGTAGGAGGAACACTGTGCGGCGGACTGCTAGGTCCGATCACACAGTCGGCGGCGAGTGGAGTTGGCTATTCGCAACACATGCAAACCCTAGTCGCAGCGCCTAAGCGATCAACCGCATGAGTGTGCCGCACCTCCATGTTATATAGGCGTATGTCGTGGGCTCAACACTTGGGCCTTGCACGGACCCTAAAGCCCACAAGTCTACTCGGCCACAATCCGAATACAGCTCGGATCACATCTGACCACTGTCCTCGGATCCGACCTCGTAGGTTCCTTCCCTTAAGCACGCAACCCCTTAGGTTCAAGTCACTTGGTCACAGTTCGGATCACATCCGACCTGCATGGTTGGTAGCGGCCTCTAGCAAGGCGTGCCGACCACCAAGCAGACTATGAAGCTGGTTAGGCAAACCTGTACAACGTGTCACACTACTGTTCCCTTTGCCTTACGATATATGTTGTCGGGATCAAGGCGAGACTGTCATCCTTGTGCTAGCCCGACCTCTTCCTCGTTCCAGTGATACCGACCACAAACCGAATTATCTCATAATCCCTGTCGCATGGCCATGCTTATCCTGCTCGGATCACAAGAGGGACCCAGAGTATATCTCTTCTGATCGGAGGGGCAAATCTCATCTTGCTCGACCATGTCTCGCAGCATGGGACTGGACAAACCCGAAACCTACCTTTGTAACAACCCAGTCACGGAGTAGCGTTTGCTCGGCCCAAAGCAAGTCTATCACCATCCCGAGTACATGCGTCAGCTCAAGTCTTAGGACATAGAACGTATGTTGTACTAGAGACTCACAGATGACATATCGCTGCATCTCATAGTTGGGTCTGTCCGACTCGGACCTTATCTCGACTCGGATCCGACTACATCGAATCTGACCCGACCTTTCCTAGTCCATATTGAAGGAAATATGCTCTAGAGGCAATAGTAAAGTTATTATTTATTTCCTTATTTCATGATAAATGTTTATTATTCATGCTAGAATTGTATTAACCGGAAACATGAGACATGTGTGAATACATAGACAAACATATAGTCACTAGTATGCCTCTACTTGACTAGCTCATTAATCAAAGATGGTTATGTTTCCTAACCATAGACATGTGTTGTTATTTGATTAATGGGATCACATCATTAGGAGAATGATGTGATTGACATGACCCATTCCGTTAGCCTAGCACTTGATCGTTTAGTATATTGCTATTGCTTTCTTCATGACTTATACATGTTCGGTAACTATGAGATTATGCAACCCCGTTTATCGGAGGAACACTTTGGTACTACCAAACGTCACAACGTGAATCGGGTGATTATAAAGGAGTACTACAGGTGTCTCCAAAGGTACATGTTGGTTGGCGAATTTCGAGATTAGGTTTTGTCACTCAGATTGTCGGAGATGTATCTCTGGGCCTTCTCTGTAATACACATCATATAAGACTTGCAAGCAATGCAACTACTAAGTTAGTTGCGAGATGATGTATTACGGAGCGAGTAAAGAGACTTGCATTAGCGAGATTGAACTAGGTATTGGATACCGACGATCGAATCTCGGGCAAGTAACATACCGATGACAAAGGGAACAACGTATGTTGTTATGCGGTTTGACCGATAAAGATCTTACGTAGAATATGTAGGAACCAATATGGGCATCCAGGTTCCGCTATTGGTTATTGACCAAGAATAGTTCTCGGTCATGTCTACATAGTTCTCGAACCCGTAGGGTCCATGCACGCTTAACGTTACGATGACAGTTTTATTATGAGTTTTGATGTACCGAAGGAGTTCGGAGTCCCGGATGAGATCGGGGACATGACGAGGAGTCTCGAAATGGTCGAGACGTAAAGAACGATATATTGGACGACTATATTCGGAGTTCGGAAAGGTTCCGAGTGATTCGGGTATTTTTGGGAGTACGGAGAGTTACGAGGAATTCGTATTGGACCTCTTTGGGCCATACGGGAAAGGAGAGAAAGGAGCCAAAGAGTGGCCGCGCCCCTTGGACCAGTCCGAATTGGACTAGGGAGGCGCACCCTTCCTTCCTTCTCCTTCTCTCTTCCCTTTCTTTCTCTCCTACTCCTACTACATGGAAGGGTTCCTAGTTGGACTAGGAAAGGGGAATCCTACTCCCGGTGGGAGTAGGACTCCCCTAAGGCGCGCCATAGAGAGGCCGGCCTCCCTCCTCCACTCCTTTATATACGGGGCAGGGCACCCATGGACACACAAGTTGATCTCTGGATCGTTCCTTAGCCGTGTGCGGTGCCCCTTCCACCATATTCCACCTCGGTCATATCGTCATGGAGTTTAGGCGAAGCCTGCGCCCGATAGAGCATCATCATCGCCACCACGCCATCGTCTTGTGGAACTCATCCCGACGCTTTGCTTGATCGGTCCGGGATCGTCATCGAGCTGAATGTGCTGAACTCGGAGGTGCCGTGCGTTCGGTACTTGGATCGGTCGGATCGTGAAGACGTACGACTACATCAACCGCGTTGTCATAACGCTTCGCTTACGGTCTACAAGGGTACGTGGACAATACTCTCCCCTCTCGTTGCTATGCCATCACCATGATCTTGCGTGTGCGTAGGAATTTTTTTGAAATTACTACGTTCCCAACAAAGGGCATCCGAGCCAGGTTTTATGCGTTGATATTATATGCACGAGTAGAACACAAGTGAGTTGTGGGCGATACAAGTCATACCGCTTACCAAAGCATGTCATACTTTGGTTCGGCGGTATTGTGAGATGAAGCGGCCGGACCGACATTACAGCGTCACGCTTCTGGCGAGGCCCAGTTTCACCGCTCTGCGAGCACTCGTTGCTTAAAGGTGACCGGCGGGTGTCTATCTCTCTCACTTTAGTTGAACTGAGTGTGGCTACGCCCGGTCCTTGCGAAGGTTAAAACAGCACTAACTTGACGAACTATCGTTGTGGTTTTGATGCGTGGGTAAGAAGGTTCTTGCTCAGCCCGTAGCAGCCACGTGTAAAATTTGCAACAACAAAGTAGAGGACGTCTAACTTGTTTTTTGCAGGGCATGTTGTGATGTGATATGGTCAAGACGTGATGCTATATTTTATTGTATGAGATGATCATGTTTTGTAACCGGGTTATCGAAGCAATGGCAGGAGCCATATGGTTGTCGCTTTATTGTATGAAATACAAACGCCATAATTGCTTTTACTTTATCACTAAGCGGTAGCGATAGTCGTAGAAGCAATAGATGGCGTAACGACAACGATGCTACGATGGAGATCAAGGTGTCGCTACCGGTGACGATGGTGATCACGATTTGCTTCGAAGATGGAGATCACAAGCACAAGATGATAATGGCCATATCATATCACTTATATTGATTGCATGTGATGTTAATCCTTTATGCATCTTATCTTGCTTTGATTGTGGTAGCATTTTAAGATGATCTCTCACTAATTATCAAGAAGTGTTCTCCCGAGTATGCACCGTTGCCAAAGTTCGTCGTGCCCGGACACCACGTGATGATCGGGTGTGATATGCTCTACGTCCATCTACAACGGGTGTAAGCCAGTTTTGCACACGCGGAATACTCGAGTTAAACTTGACGAGCCTAGCATATGGAGATATGGCCTCGGAACACGGAGACCGAAAGGTCGAGCGTGAATCATATAGTAGATATGATCAACATAGTGATGTTCACCATTGAAAACTACTCCATCTCACGTGATGATCGGTTATGGTTTAGTTGATTTGGATCACGTGATCACTTAGATGACTAGAGAGATGTCTGTCTAAGTGGGAGTTCTTAAGTAATATGATTAATTGAACTTAAATTTATTATGAACTTAGTCCTGGTAGTATTTTTGCAAATTATGTTGTAGATCAATAGCTCACGTTGTTGCTTCCCTATGTTTGTTGCTTTCAAATGTTTATTTTGATATGTTCCTAGAAAATTGTGTTGAAAGATGTTAGTAGCAATGATGCGGATTGGATCCGTGATCTGAGGTTTATCCTCATTGCTGCACGTAATAATTATGTCCTTAATGCACCGCTAGGTAGCGGACCTATTATGCGAGGAGCGTATCACGGACGTTATGAGCGTTTGTCTAGCTCAATATGAGCAGATCTGCAGGCGTTATGAACGTTTGGCTAGCTCAATATGATGACTACTTGATAGTTTAGTGCACCATGCTTAATGGCTTAGAATCGGGACTTCAAAGATGTTTTGAACGTCATGAACCATATAAGATGTTCCAGGAATTGAAGTTAATATTTCAAGCAAATACCCGAGTTGAGAGATAAGAAGTCTCCAACAAGTTCTATAGCTAAAAGATGGAGGAGAATCGCTCAACTAGTGAGCATGTGCTCAGATTGTCTGAGTACTTCAATCTCTTGAATCAAGTGGGAGTTAATCTTCCGGATAAGATAGTGATTGACGTAATTCTCTAGTCACCATCACTAAGTTAGTAGAACTTCGTGATGAACTATAGTATGCAAGGGATGACGAAAAAGATTCTCGAGCTCTTCGCGATGCTAAAATTGGCGAAGGTAGAAATCAAGAAAAACATCAAAGTGTTGATGGTTGACAAGACCACTAGTCTCAAGGAAAAGGGCAAAGGGAAGAAGGGGAACTTCAAAAGGAACGGCAAGCAAGTTGTCGCTCGAGTGAAGAAGCCCAAGTCCGGACCTAAGCACGAGACTAAGTACTTTTGCTGCAATGGAACTGGTCAATGGAAGCGGAACTACCCTGAATATTTGGTGGATAAGAAGGATGGCAAAGTGAACAAGGTTATATTTGATATACTGAGTTATTGATGTGTGCCTTACTAGTGTTTATAGTAGCCCTGAGTATTTGATACTTGTTCGGTTGCTAAGATTAGTAACTCGAAACAGGAGTTACGTAATAACAGAGACTAGTTGAAGGGGAAGTGACGATGAGTGTTGGAAGTAGTTCCAAGATTGATATGATCATCATCGCACACTCCCTATACTTTCGGGATTAGTGTTAAACCTAAATAAATGTTATTTGGTGTTTGCGTTGAGCATGAATATGATTTGATCATGTTTTATTGCAAAACGGTTATTCATTTAAAGTCAAAGAATAATTGTTGTTCTGCTTACATGAATAAAACCTTCAATGGTCCATACACCCAATGAAAATAGTTTTCAAAACGGTTATTCATTTAAAATCGAGAGAATAATTGTTGTTCTGTTTAAATGAATAAAACCTTCAATGGTCATACACCCAATGAAAATAGTTTGTTGGATCTCGATAGTAGTGATACACATATTCATAATATTGATGCCAAAAGATGCAAAGTTAATAATGATAGTGCAACTTCTTTGTGGCACTGCCTTTTGGGTCATATCGGTGTAAAGCGCATGAAGAAACTCCATGCTGATGGGTTTTTGGAATCACTTGATTATGAATCATTTGATGCTTGCGAACCGTGCCTTTTGGGCAAGATGACTGAAACTCCGTTGTTGAACAATGGAACGAGATACTGACTTATTGGAAATAATACATACCCGATGTATGCGATCCAATGAGTATTGATGCTCGTGGCAAGTATCGTTATTTTCTCGACCTTCACAAGATGATTTGAGCAGATATGGGTATATCTTCTTGATGAAACATAAGTCTGAAATAGTTGAAAAGTTCAAAGAATTTCAGAGTGAAGTAGAAAATCATCGTAACAAAGAAAATAAAGTTTCTGCGATCTGATCGTGGAGATGAATATTTGGAGTTCTGAGTTTGGTCTTCAATTAAAACAAAGTGGAATAGTTTCACAGCTCACGCCACCGGAACACCACAACGTTATGGTGTGTCCGAGCGTCAGAATCGTACTTTATTTTGATATGGTGCGATCAATGATGTCTCTTACCGATTTACCAATATCATTTTGGGGTTATGCATTAGAGACAATGCATTCACGTTTAATAGGGCACCATCTAAATCCATTGAGACGACACCATATGAACTATGGTTTAACAAAGTAAACCTAAGGTATCGTTTCTTAAAAGTTTGGAGTTGTGATGCTTATGTGAAAAAGTTTTCACCTGATAAGCTCGAACCCAAATCGGAGAAGTGCGTCTTCATAGAATACCCAAAGGTAACTATTGGGTACACCTTCTATCACAGATCCGAAGGCTAGTTTTTCGTTGCTAAGATGGAACCTTTCTAGAGAAGAAGTTTCTCTCGAAAGAAGTGAGTGGGAGGAAAGTAGAACTTGATGAGGTAATTGTACCTTCTCCCTTATTGGAAAGTAGTTCATCCACGAAATCAGTTCCGATGATTCCTACACCAATTAGTGAGGAAGTTAATGATGATGATCATGAAACTTCAGATCAAGTTGCTACCAAACCTCGTGGGTCTTCCAGAGTAAAATCTGCACTGAGTGATGCACGGTAATCGTGTTACGGAAGTCATGTTACTAGACCATGATGAATCTACGGACTATGAGGAAGCGATGATGAGCCCAGATTCCATGAAATGGCTTGAGGCCATGAAATCTGAGATAGGATCCATGTATGAGAACAAAGTATGGACTTTGATTGACTTGCTCGATGATCGACAAGCCATGTTAAATAAATGGATCTTCAAGAGGAAGACGGACAACGATAGTAGTGTTACTATCTACAAAGCTCGACTTGTCACAAAAGGTTTTCGACAAGTTCAAGGTGTTGACTACAATGAGATTTTCTCAACTGTAGCGATTCTTAAGTCTGTCCGAATCATGTTAGCAATTGCCACATTTTATGAAATCGGCAAATGGATGTCAAAACTACATTCTTTAATGGATTTATTAAAGAAGAGTTGTATATGATGCAACCAGAAGTTTTTGTCAATCCTAAAGGAGCTAACAAAATGTGCAAGCTCCATGATCCATCAATGGACTGGTGCAAGCATCTCGGAGTTGGAATATACGCTTTGATGAGTTGATCAAAGCATATGGTTTTATCTGAGACTTTTGGAGAAGCACAATATTTACAAGAAAGTGAGTGGGAGCACTACTGACATTTACGATAAGTATATGTGAATGACATATTGTTGATCGGAAATAATGTAGAATTATTCTGCAAAGCATAAAGGAGTATTTGAAAGGAGTTTTTCAAAGAAGGACCTCGGTGAAGCTGCTTACATATTGAGCATCAAGATCTATTGAGATAGATCAAGGCGGCTTGATAAGTTTTTCAATAAGTACATACCTTGTCAAGATTTTGAAAAGGTTCAAAATGGAGCGATCAAAGAAAGAGTTCTTGCACATGTTACAAGGTGTGAAATTGAGTAAGACTCAAAGCCCGACCACGGCGAGAAGATAGAAAGAGAATGAAAGTCATTCCCTATGCCTCGACCATAGGTTCTATAAAGTATGCTATGCTATGTACCAGACCTATTGTATACCTTGCTCTGAATTTGGCAAGGGAGTACAATAGTGATCTAGGAGTAGATCAATGGACATTGGTCAAGAACATCCTTAGTGAGGACTAAGGAAATATTTCTCGATTATGGAGGTGATAAAAGAGCCTGTCGTAAAGAGTTACATCGATGCAAGCCTTTTACACTAATCCGGATGACTCTAAATCTCTATCTGGATACATATTGAAAGTGGGAGCAATTAGCTAGAGTAGCTCCGCGAGCATTGTAGACATAGAATATTTGCAAAATACATACGGCTCTGAATGTGACAGACCCGTTGACTAAGCTTCTCTCACGAGCAAAACATGATCATACCTTAGTACTCTTTGGGTGTTAATCACATAGCGGTGTGGACTAGATTATTGACTCTAGTAAACCCTTTGCGTGTTGGTCACATGACGATGTGAACTATGGGTGTTAATCACATACAGATGTGAATATTAGTGTTGAATCACATGATGATGTGAACTAGATTATTGACTCTAGTGCAAGTGGGAGACTGAAGGAAATATGCTCTAGAGGCAATAATAAAGTTATTATTTATTTCCTTATTTCATGATAAATGTTTATTATTCATGCTAGAATTGTATTAACGGAAACATGATACATGTGTGAATACATAGACAAACATATAGTCACTAGTATGCCTCTACTTGACTAGCTCATTAATCAAAGATGGTTATGTTTCCTAACCATAGACATGTGTTGTTATTTGATTAATGGGATCACATCATTAGGAGAATGATGTGATTGACATGAACCATTCCGTTAGCCCTAGCACTTGATCGTTTAGTATATTGCTATTGCTTTCTTCATGACTTATACATGTTCCGTAACTATGAGATTATGCAACCCCGTTTACCGGAGGAACACTTTGGTACTACCAAACGTCTGGCAACGAATCGGGTGATTATAAAGGAGTACTACGGTGTCTCCAAAGGTACATGTTGGGTTGGCGTATTTCGAGATTAGATTTTGTCACTCCGATTGTCTGGAGAGGTATCTCTGGGCCTTCTCGGTAATACACATCATATAAGCCTTGCAAGCATTGCAACTAATAAGTTAGTTGCGAGATGATGTATTCTGAGCGAGTAAAGAGACTTGCGGTAACGAGATTGAACTAGGTATTGGATACCGACGATCGAATCTCGGGCAAGTAACATACCGATGACAAAGGGAACAACGATGTTGTTATGCGGTTTGATCGATAAAGATCTTCGTAGAATATGTAGGAACCAATATGGGCATCCAGGTTCCGCTTATTGGTTATTGACCAAGAATAGTTCTCGGTCATGTCTACATAGTTCTCGAACCCGTAGGGTCCGCATACGCTTAACGTTCACGATGGCGATGTTTTATTATGAGTTTATGAGTTTTGATGTACCGAAGGAGTTCGAGTCCCGGATGAGATCGGGAACATGACGAGGAGTCTCGAAATGGTCGAGGCGTAAAGATCGATATATTGGACGACTATATTCGGAGTTCGGAAAGGTTCAGTGATTCGGTATTTTTGGGAGTACGGAGAGTTACGGAATTCGTATTGGGCCTCTTTGGGCCATACAGGAAAGGAGAGAATGGGCCAAAGAGTGGCCGCACCCTCCCTTGGACTAGTCCAGATTGGACTAGGGAGGCGCACCCTTCCTTCCTTCTCCTTCTCTCTTCCCTTTCCTTCTCTCCTACTCCTACTACATGGAAGGGTTCCTAGTTGGACTAGGAAAGGGAATCCTACTCCCGGTGGGAGTAGGACTCCCCTAAGGGCGCCATAGAGAGGGTCGGCCCTCCCCTCCTCCACTCCTTTATATATGGGGGCAGGGGGCATCCCATGGACACACAAGTTGATCTACGGATCGTTCCTTAGCCGTGTGCGGTGCCCCCTTCCACCATATTCCACCTCGGCCATATCGTCGCGGAGTTTAGGCGAAGCCTGCGCCGATGAAACATCATCATCGTCCCACGCTGTCATCTTGTGGAACTCATCCCCGACGCTTTGCTGGATCGGAGTCCGGGATCGTCATCGAGCTGAGCGTGTGCTGAACTCGGAGGTGCCGCACGTTCGGTACTTGGATCGGTCGGATCGTGAAGGCGACGACTACATCAACTGCGTTGTCATAACGCTTCCGCTTACGGTCTACAAGGGTACGTGGACAATACTCTCCCCTCTCGTTGCTATGCCATCACCATGATCTTGCGTGTGCGTAGGAATTTTTTTGAAATTACTACGTTCCCCAACACATATTATCCGGTTAGCATCCAATGCTCCATGGCTAGTGAGACCAAGCCATCGACCGTGTCATATGCTAGTCTAGCTCGCCATGTTGGCGTCCACAGCCCTTTCGACTAGGGACCTTTTAGGACAGTCATCATACAATGCATAGTCCCACAAACAAGTCACATATACATGATTGCCTCTAGGGCATTGTGATGCACCCGATTCAATCGTACACTAATCATACACGCAAATACGTACGATCAAGATCAGGGACTCACGGGAAGATATCACAACACAACTCTAGACACAAATCAAAATAATACAAGCTTTATATTACAAGCCAGGGGCCTCGAGGGCTCGAATACATAGCTCGATACACAAGAGTCAGTGGAAGCAACAATATCTCTGAAAGTACGTACATAAGTTAAACAAGGATGCCTTAAGAAGGCTAGCACAAAAGCAACAACAATCGAAGAGGCAAGGCCTCTGCACAGGACCTCCTAACTACTGCCGGTCGTCGGCGGTCTTCACGTGGCAAAGATCCATCGGCGGTGGCATCTCGGCTCCTGTGGATCCACTATCTGGTTGCATCAACCGGAAAGAAGAAGGAAGGGGAAAAGGTAGCAAAGCAACCGTGAGTACTCATCCAAAGTACTACGCAAGCATCGAGATCTATACTAAGTATGCAGCTTTGGTATCAAGTGGAAGGTTTGAATCAGTGGTGAACTGCGTAATGCCGAATAGAGGAAGGCCTAGCCTATCGAAGACTAGCATCTTCAAGCTGCTCCAAGCATCTTGCAAAGCATGTAGAAGAGTAAAGAATAGCGGTTTAATATTTAACAAACATGTTGTAGCATTAATGCCCAGAGATCCTTCCTCGACTCCGTGCGAGAAAGCAATCCCGGAGCCACATATCTCAAGTATCCATTTGTAGTTGTATAAGATCAGGATATAAGTCTGAACGTCCGTTACCGTGGACACGGCTATTAATAGATAATCTTCCCTGCAGGGGTGCACCACGTTTTCCAACACGCTCGATCACGTTGGCCGGACACACCTTTCTTGGGTCAATGCCCGGCCGCGGAAGATCAACACATCGCAGCCCTACCTAGACTCAGCAGAGAGGTCCCCGCCGGTCTACATCCTAAGCACTCCGGGGTCTGGGCCCATCGCCCGTTGCACTCTGGATCGTTCTTGGCATGCAGGCGGGTCCAGGCTCCACCACTACAGATGGTGTCGGCCCGGTAGTGCCGCACTCTTGGAATCGGGCGTCCGACAAAGCTTCGGCTGATACTACGACGTCGAGGCCCATAACTATTCTCACATGGTGGTTGGTGCGTAAAGGCCAAAGGCCAACTCAGAACAAATACCCAAACCATAGTGTATTATTAGCTTGCGGAGACGAGCAGAGACTCACGATCGAAAGTGACCCCGTCGCCCCGTCTCGTGGACTTACGACAAGGGCTCAGAATGCCCGGCCGTGCCACGTCATTATCTTGCGGGTGCTCTCCGGGCCCGCCCGACTTTCACCAAGGTCTCAAGTAAAGTCATGGTAACTGTGTGTCCATACATCAAGGGGAAAACCCAAGGAATCACCCCAGTGGATTCCACTCAATGTAATCATCAAGGTGAACGTAAGAGGGACCACCCTCGAGGTTCACACTTGAGGTGTTGAGCAACGAGCCGCGCCGGGGAATGGTGAAAGAGGAAATCACCCTCGATGACAACGACCGAATAGCTACACTACAGAATTATCGCCGAGTGCGTTATGAGGGATCACCCTCGGCACTCGATAGTAGCTCTGCAGAGTCGAGCAACAAAAGGGGCGTGATGTGATGTGAGGTGTAGGGCTCTGGTCTTTGATCACGTCGATCGAGGCGTCGATGATGAAGCAGGGGCAACAAGGACAAGTGGGGATCACTGATGGATCACTAACCAACCTATACTAAGCAGATTAGGATAAGCGGTAAGGTACAACAAATAGTACAAAAGCAGGCTATGCATCGTAATAGGAGCAAACAATAACTTGATAGCAAAATCTAATGCAAGCATGAGAGAATAGAATGGGCGATATTGGGATGATCAAAGGGGGGGCTTGCCTGGTTGCTCAGACAAGAAGAAGGGGTCGTCGTCGACGTAGTCGATCACAGTGGCATCATCAGCGGTCTCGAGGTCTACCAAAGAAGAAGAAGGGGAAGAAACAGTAAATACATGCAAACATATGTATAACAAGATAACAAGCGGGGCTAGAGGTGTTCGAACGCGGTGCTAGGTGATACTGGCGAAGGGGGAAAACATCCGGGAAAGTTTTCTCGGTTCCGGACGTCTGTCAGACAGATGAACCGGAGGAGAAAAGTTCAACGTTTGTTATGCTAGGGACGTGTGGCGGACAAACGGACCGCGTATTCGGATTCGTCTCGTCGTTTTGAGCAACTTTCATGCGGAAAACTTTTTCATCCAAGTTACTGTTTATTTTCTATTAATTTCTAAAGTTTTATTAGTATTCTGAAATTAATTTTAATCCGAAAATAAAAGCTAAAATGCTAGGCGCACCCAGCACAATATACACAAAAGTGTACCCGATGGTGACAGGTGGGCCAAGGGATGATTGACCAGTCAACGTTTGACTGGTCAACAGGGGTGGGACCCCCTGTCATTGACTGTGTCTAGTTAACTAGTTCAGTTTCAACTAATCCAGTGATTAGGCTAATTAATCATGGATTAATTAAGTTAAGTTAATTAAACTAATTAATTAATCAATATTTATTTATTTTCATTTTTTTAACCCCTTTTTTTGTTCTTATCCAGGGGTTGGGCCCCGTGTGTAATAGACACAAGGGCCAACTATTCGGTAGGGGCATCGGCCACTGGCGCCCGTCAGGCGGAGGGGCGAGGCCTACCGAGGTTGAGCCCAATGGCAGGCCACCAATGAAAGCGCACCTTTGGGGAGCTGGTCGCGCGGCACCGGTGGGGCGAGCGGTGGCGACAATGACGGCAACCGGCAGAGAGGCGAAGGGCCGTGATGGCGCGGTCAAGGCGCCCGGATCACGAGCACAGGCGTCGGCAAGCGCCTTGGCGAAGCGCGGTGGCGGCACAGCCCACGGACGACGAGAGAGGGAGATGGAGAGAGGCGCTCCATCGCCCGTTGCCGAGTAGTCGGCGAGGCTCGGCAACAGCGCGATGGCGCCCGCTTGGGAGGAGGACGTGGGACGATCCGTGAGGCGAGGTTCGGCGGCAATGGCGGCATCGGTTGGCGGCGAGGTCGAGGCAGCGTTACTGGGCGTCATGGCGAGGCTTCAGGAGGTGTCGGCAGGAGGGGGTTCTCCGTGGTGAGGCGGCGTCAGGGGCCTTGCGCTGGTAGGGGAGCTCCCGATCCGAGATCATGTGACAGGGGATGGGGATCGTGGGGAGGGGTTAGGGTTGGTGTGGACCGGGAGGGGTTAAGGAGTAGGGTGGGCCGGCCTAGTCGGCCTGGTGGCCAGCTGGGCCGGTTGGCCCAGTGGGGGGCTTTTCTTTTCTTTTCTTTTTTGAAACTACTTTGTTTCCTTTTAATTTCAAAAGGCAAAACAGTTTTATAAAATACAAAGCTTGAACCTAAATTATTATTATAATTTACACTACCGCCACCATTAGTTTGTTAGTTAAATAAAGTAGCTCAGCATTTTTATAAAACAAAAGGCATTTAAACAATGTTTTAACCATTGTTTCTAATTTTTTAGGGCATTTAAACACTTTGCAAAAATGTTGGTTCACCACCAATACTGCCAAAAAGGATATTTTCCACATGATGAACATTTTAGTTTTCATGTTTGGCAATTTGAATTTTGGACTTTGATTTGAATTTGATTTTGGATTGCGATTTGGATCAATCGAGGATTAGCAACAGTAAGAGTGGTGACGTGGCACTATCAACTTGGGATTACTGTAGCTTAATTATCCAGGCGTCACAGGCATATCTCCAACAGGTGTACCCCATAATTTCTTTTGGGTATCCTATGAAGACACAATTCTCCAATTTGGGTTCGAGCTTATCACGTTGAAGCTTTTTTCACATAAGCATCGCAACCCCAAACTTTAAGAGACAACAACTTAGGTTTCTTGCCAAACCACAGTTCATAGTTGTCGTCTCAATGGATTTAGACGTCGCATTATTTAACGTGAATGCAGCTGTCCCTAATGCATAACCCGAAAACGATGGTGGTAAATTGGTAAGAGACATCATAGATCTCAACATATCTAATATAATACGGATTTACAATGTTCGGACAAACCATTACACCGTGGTGTTCGAGTGGCGTGAGTTGTGAAACTATTCCACATTGTTTTGAAATGAAGGCCAAACTTGTAACTCAAATATTCGCCTCCGCGATTAGATTGTAGAAACTTTATTTTCTTGTTACGATGATTGTCCACTTACTTTGAAATTCTTTAAACTTTTCAAATGTTTTAGACTTGTGTTTCATTAAGTACGTATACCCATATCTGCTCAAATCATTTGTGAAGGTCAAAAATAATGATACCCGCTGACGGTGTCCTGCACTAGGGGGTACTCACCATGTCGTCTCCCGGCCAGTTGGATCGGGCCGAGGACCCCATGGCAGTTCACTCATGGTCCACTTTGGGCAGCCCATGCCGCATACAAGGGAGATCTCACAAGAATTGGCACCCAGGACGAGGACTCTCCTAAAACCCTAGGCCTTTGGTGTGCTATATAAACCGAGGCTAGGCTAGTCAATAAATCATCTCATATTCATTAAAATAATCTCGTGGTAGATGCATGTACTGTGTACCACACCATATCAAAAGCATAATGTAGGGTATTATCTCTTCGAATGACTCTGAACCTGCTTTTCTCAAACCAGCGATGCGTTTTCCTCTCCCTGGCGGCTGCAACCCTAGCCGCCGCCAGGAGAGGCCGATCTTCCACCACCGTTCTTCAGCGCCTCCCGTCCGCCGGTGACCTCGGTCGTTGGTGGCGGGGGGTCGCCGGATCCACGCGTGTGGATTGATTTTACTTCCTCATAGTTTAGGTTTTTAGGTTGTTCATCGTCTTTGCTTCGGCGGCGACTGTGACGACGCTGAATAAATATTCTTCGGATCCTTCCCTGAGAAGGCCATCGGTCCTATGGTTGGGGATGGATTTGGAAACTAGTCTGTTCAAGCAAGGATGGCGTGGCAGCGGCGGCATCCTGGTGGTGGACCTGTGTCCTCGGGCTCCGCCGTTGCGACGTCATTTGCTCCAGCATCGTCGCAGAGCTTTGGAGGTAGTCCAGGAGCGGATGCATATTATGGTCTGCATCGATGACATCTGGAAGACGGAACGTCTGCTGGGCTCGTGGTTCATGGATGGCAGGTATGGTTTCCCTCCTTCGGCGTTTTAGTCGTGGTGGGGTGCCAAATCTGGAGTTCGATGGCGTGTCCGGGGTGTTGCCCTGGTCTGATTCGTTCAACGGCAAGGGCTTCACTTTTGGTGAGCCACCTTGGAGGTCCGCAAAGCTGCATATCAGCGATGGAGCCGCGCCGAGCTCGGGTGAGGTGGTGATTCGTCATTCTTTTCTTTGGTGGCTGCTGTGGTGGTGCGTGAGGCAGATGACGGGCGTTGGTGTCAAGCTCAGAGATGTTCTACTATCTTTTCAGTTTTGTCATGTCGGTCTTTACATGACTTGTACTTTGTTCTTTATGATACGAATGAGACACATATAACCATGCAAAAAAAAGAGTCCGAACCTGGGTAAAACCCAGTGTTCATGTAACCATCGCTCCAAGACCCCTAGTTTAGGACCCCTACTACGAGATCCGTTCCGCATGAATAGATTTTCTTTGAGAATTATGGTGGTTGGACTGCTGTTTTTATTTCGCAGGTTCATCCGAGATCAGTTCCGATCTGAGATCGGGCGAAGAGAGTTTGTGCGTCGGTACCCGATGAGCATCTCCAAATCTGCACAAGACCAGTACAAGACGCATCCTGCGCAGGTCGGCTGCGCCTGGGCCTCGTGTCGTAAGCAGTCAAGGAGTTCGCTCAGAACTCCTGTCCAAGCGCAATAGTGCAGGCGGGCTGGCCGACAGGAATTCAGATCCGCGGCAATACGCAGTTTTAGATTCCATCATGCCTTTTCTCTTTATACTAATATTGCTTAATGGCAGTCCTTCGGTTAGTGGATTGTCTTCCATGCATGCTGCACATACTAGATTTATTGATTTAACCCTACCGTGAGTAGTACTACTAGACTACTTGTTAGCACTGGCGTGAGATGGTAGATGCTAGATCCCATGTGCCATATTGATTTTGGTCGGATGCCTAATTGCTGCATCATCCGCTATTACCTCACAAAATCAGATTTATCTGAGATCAAGGTCCAGAGGAAAATTGCTACCGGCGGCGCACTCGTACACAACATCCTGTGTTCTACCGCGGTATGAAGATCAGTAAACGGCAACGTCTAATCGTAGCAGTCGCGCCCCGTCGAGATCAATTAGGTGCTAGCCTCACATGTCGGGCGTCACCGGGGCTGAGGAGTACGTGCCTAGCACGGCCCGTACCATGCAATTACATGCCGAAGACACTCCCGCGTGGGCAGCGACCATCAGGGAGTTCTTTCTTTTTTTATGCTTCTTTTTCTGTTTATTAAAATTCGGCACATAGATGCCGCTATCGCACGCTAGTACCCTGACAAAATAGTATTTTTTTTTGCCGCACGACTAACTTAATCAAGTGCTTGTTTTTGCAGCACGACTTGTTAAGTCTAACTAGCACAAATGCCCGTGCGTTGCAACAGGAAAAAAATTCCGTTTCACAACATGCCATGGGAAAGATTTTGATCTATTCATAATGGGGCAACAATATCTTATGAAAAAATATGTATCATTTCAGGATCATGAGTTCACAACACGGAGCTTAGGACATGTGGTATGATTCTGATTCATAGTAAATGATCTGATTGACAATGTTTTCTTATGAAAAGCTTTTGATCGATTCATAACTTCGTGGCAATATAAAGAAGATCAAAAGTAATGAAATTGAATAAGTAATAAAAATAACATTGTGCGCTTCAATGGAAAATAAAGCTGATGCAAATTTAGTAAGGAATATTAATACCTATGGCAACATTCGGGGAAAAAAATCTGGTTCATGTTGGTCGGGTCCAGGAATTATGTCACGGGACAAGGAGGCTTATGTAAAAAAAAGATGCATTATTTGAAGATCACGACAGAGAGCTTAGAACATGGGGTACGATTTGAAGTAAATTGATCTTATTGACAACATTTTGTTATGAATAAACTTTTGTTTTATTAATAACATCATGTCCGCACATGAACACGTCGCCGTGTACCCCAAACGCCGAGGGTGATGCACCGCAGCTCACGTCGAAGGAGACCCGTCCGGAAGCGCGGTACGCAAGCAATCCGACGGGCGCTTTTGATGACCCGAAACCCCACGCGCCCGGGAGGGACCCCGTCAGGGCGCGCGGCAGCTATGGGCTGCCCAAGGTCGACCTGATCTTCCCTAGGTCCTCGAGGTTCGCCGCCCTGCAACAAGAAGAACAGACGAAGAACGAGGAAGAAGAAGAACTAGGGTTAAGGAGAAAAGATAAAAGATAAAAAAGTGATATATGATTTGATCGATTGTGTGTTGATCAATTGGCCATCACCCCTTGAGTATATAAGAGGCGGCTGGACTTCCCGTGCAAGGAAAAGGCTTCAATTCACGTCCAAAACCCTAGTCCAATTCGGATTTGTTTGGTCCGAACTTTCCAAAACTGTTCGGTAAAATCTGGCTGCACGTTGTGGGCCATGTTCGGGGGAGTTAACGACCTCGGATGGTAACGAGCCCAAAAGCAATCTTGACTTTTTCGACGAGACGAACAACTTTCATGTTAAACGTTTTTTGATCTGAGGCCATCTTGAGGGGGTTTTCAGCTGTTTTCCGAAGTCTGCAGCAGCCAAATTCAAAACCCGGACTAACATACCCGGAGTGTCCGGTCATCCACAGAGAAAATCAAAACCTGGATGGTTGTCCCCGGAGTGTCCGGCCATCCAGTGCAGCAGCGTCTTGTACTGGCTGTAACTTTTGCATACGATCTCAGATTAAGACGATTTTTGAATCAAAATCATCCGTTTCGATGAGACGCACAACTTTCATGTTGAATTTTTTTCCATTTGGAGTAATCTTAATTGGGTTTCAAGCCATTCTTTAATCTGGTGTCACCATGAGCATCTTTGAACTTGTCATAACTTTTGCATCCGGATTCCGTTTTAGACCACTTCCATATCCATCTTGATCTTCTCAAACAAAGCCATATCATGGTGACTTCCAATCATAAGTTTGAATTAATCTTGACATAGATTAAAGCAACTTTTACGATTGTGCTACTTTTGAGCGTCAACACATGCCCCCCTATTTTTCGGCAAAGCTAGTGTGCCGAAAAATAACTTGTACCATGTTTGTTCTAAGGACGATGTCAACACTCCATTGGCCATTTATATGCTTAGGGTGACAATTATATATCGGCCATTATTGTTTTTGAACCCTTGCTAACTTGGGCGAAACCTTCTCAACTTTATTAACAATCCGATGATAAAGTTCCATAGATATGTGTCTCAAGGTCATCCTCCGAACCATATTGTTCACCTTTTTGTTAGGATTTTGTAGATAATCAACAATAAACTCTCTCCAATCATTACTTTCACCTGCATCAAAATTCATTAGTGGCCGAAGCTGTGGACTTTGGTTCGGCCTTACTTATGTTGACGAGATGAAGCATCGGCTATTGAGAGAAATGCAATACACCATGATTAATGTAGTAGCCGGATGCTTGCTGTGCCAACTCTTTTGAATTGTCATGTCTAAATATAAGAACAATTTTAAAGCAACCCAAGGTAAATTTTGCATCTAGACATACCCCACGATAAACTATAAGTGATTCGTCAAAACATTGATAACCCTTGGATATTTGTTGCACTAGTTATAACGAATCACCGAAAGACTCAATATGTATAGCACCTATAGCAAGTAAAAGAGTCAATCCGAATAACAATGTATATTCGGCCTTGATTAATCGTGCATAAAAATATTCTAAGCGGCATGAGGCTTCAAAAATAGTACTATAAAGAGATATATAAACAACACCAACACTTTGGCCATTGCAATGAATTGAACCATCAAAACATAATCTCCATAGTACTAGAGAGACAAGACTAATATCAACATTATGTATGTCATTAATCCGATGTTTAGTAATAAAATCAGTTATGATTTGGCCTTTTATAGATCTCAAAGATGCATAAGCCAAAACATATCCAAACAAAGTATAAGCCCACCAGTCAATTCTGCAACTATGAATTGGCCTATGCAGCATATATTCAATGACATTGGTCATGATGTCTCAACTCTATTCAATCATAATATAGGCATACATATAAATTTCCATGAGCACATACCTTGTCTCGCTCTCCAATCGAACTAAGGACGATGTTAGAATCCTACACCGGCCATGCATTGACATACTCTTAGGACGATAGATAAATATCGAACATTACCATGTAAACTTCATTCAAAGCACATATAGCCGAAATAAACAAATGAAATGACAAATAAAGTATTTCAGCCCTTTGGATCAACAACAAACTTGTAGCTAATCAAATGTATAGTGATTTGGCAATACCCTTTCATAATGTAAGAAATTATATTGCATCCATGGATTAAAATAAGCCCATTGAGGGTTACCAATCATACCTGATGACGAATTCCATGTCATAGGCGTTAATGGCATAGTTGAAGAATATGGATAATGTATAGACCGAGGATGTTGAAACCTTCGGCTTGGTCCTTCATAGTTTTCACTCTTTTCCTTCTTCAGCTTTGCCGCACTTCTTGTAATGGAAGCTTGCACATGATAATTATTTTGAGTACTTCCTTTGGGAACCCATGCCATGTTCCTTTCTTCAAGTTCTTGTGCACTAAGCTTTTGTAACTCCTTCTTTTGCCAATACGATAAGCCGAGTGAGCACCTCAACTGTGATTTTGTTTCAACCAATGGCAACTCTTTTTGGGCCTTGTGCACTGAGGGAGTCCTGGACTAGGGGGTGTCCGGATAGCCGAACTATCACCGTTGGCCGGACTCCTAGACTATGAAGATACAAGATGGAAGACTTCGTCCCGTGTCCGGATGGGACTTTCCTTGGCATGGAAGGCAAGCTTGGCGATACGGATATGTAGATCTCCTACCATTGTAACCGACTCTGTGTAACCCTAACCCTATTCGGTGTCTATATAAACCGAAGGTTTTAGTCCGTAGGACGAACAACAATCATACCATAGGCTAGCTTCTAGGGTTTAGCCTCTCTGATCTCGTGGTAGATCTACTCTTGTACTACTCATATCATCAATATCAATCAAGCGGGGTAGGGTATTACCTCCATCGAGAGGGCCCGAACCTGGGTAAAAACATCGTGTCCCTTGTCTCCTGTTACCATCCGCCTAGACGCACAGTTCGGGACCCCCTACCCGAGATCCACCGGTTTTGACACCGACATGCACCCTTAACTTCTTTTCTTCAGATTTGGCACTCTGATTTTGATCAATTGATTGCTTCACTTCTTTGCCTTTTGTAGCTAATGTCAACACTTTAATTGGCTCTTTTTAATTTGAAATCAAATCTGAAGTAGCACACTTACGACCATCTCTTTTCACGCGGTAAACTCGCTCTACCACCTCTTTCTTCTTCCTTGAGCTTTGGACCGATCCCTTATGATTGAAACGGTCTTTGACGCGTGATTATTCAAATGTTGATCTTCTTGGAGCTGCATAGTATTGGTGAGATGGTCTAAAATAAGACGGAGAATGCGCCCTTGTATCATACCTGTCCCATGATGAATATGGATTTAAATGAGCATAGGGAGGCATCCACGACATTGGTATTGGCGGCCCAAAATAATGATATGAATATGTTGCATTGAAATTCTCACTTTGCCAATACCGATCCTCATATTTGCGCCTTGGGGGTGATCTTGGTTTCTTTGCATGGTTTGGCCGATAAGCATTCTGCTCTTCACTCTTCTTTTGATATTTATCCAATAGTTCAAATGAAGGTGATTTTGATCTCTTACACTTGCGCTTATTTCGGCCTTTGTTTTCTTTTGGTTTGCTTTCATTGATCATTGGATTTCCTTGCTGCTCCCCAGTCCTTGGCGTCTTCATTGTAGCTTCGATGGAATTCTCCCCCTCAAGTTTATGTTCATTGTGCTCTTCAACAACTTGTTTACTTGAAAGCATGATCCCCTCACCTGTAGTTTTTACCTTCTCTTTAGATGGATCGGCTTGAAGTAGCCCATGCAAAAACTTTTTGCCATCAAGGCCAATCGGAATAGGCTGGTCATCCTTTGGTGTTTCAACAATTCTCAATCGTCCTTTATCAATGGCCGATTTAACTATTTGATGAAACATATTGCAATCCTCAAAATTATGTTTGAACGAATGATGCAATCTACAATACATTCGTCCTTGAATTGATGGCTTGACATGGTGATCAAGAATTCTTATGTAATTATTTTTCAGCAAAAAATCAAATATTTGATCACACATGCTTGAACTGAAGGTAAACTTTTTATTTTCTAGCAGATCTTGCTGTGAGAACGGCTTTGGATTTAAGCAAACGAATGGTTCAGATTTTGTATCACCCCATTCGGCTATGAATTTTATTTTGCATTCTCTTACCGATGTCATTGGATAAGATATTATACTAGCATCAGTTTTCTGAAAAGAATCTAGCCTTCGCTTTAAGTTTCTGAAACAAAAATAGTTAGAACATGCATGCCTCAATTGAGACCAAGAGTAAGCCAGGTATGAAACAAGAAAAGCTATCCATGTAGATACGAACTTTAAATAAAGCAACATGGAAAGCTTTGGCTGCAACAATAAGTCATTATCGGTCTTTATAAATGGCGCAATTGGTTGACCGATATATTCTATAATGATTTTATTGCTAACAAGAAAATTACCCTTCTTCATTGGTCTTTCAACATTACTTAAGAGGATTTTTCTAATAGATGCATCAACAATAAAGTTTTGACCAAATCTGAAAATAGGTAAATTACTTGCTAAACATACCTCTTCAAATAACTTGGGAGAGCATGATGGTGGTGTGACTTGAACAATATCTTGATCCGCCTTTGGATGGCTCCCCAATGCCTCTTCATCATCTTTTTCTTGATTCCGTGCATCATTAGTTTGAAGATCTTTTTCAACCGAACTTTGTTCGGCTACTTGTTCTTGTCCTTGAAGCTCGTCAATTTCTATGGCACGAAACTCATAGGGCAGGAAGTAGGTTCCATTAATTTCAGAAAAACCAAGCATGGTTGTTTCGCTAGGCTTTCCATGCCCTTTCTCAATAATGCTTGCCTCTTTAGGTTTGATGGACTCAGAATATATACTACTTGATTCGGCTTTTCCAATAACCGAATTTTCTTTGTTACCTGAATCAATAACTTTATCTTTTTTAATTTGCATAGCTTCTCGCTCTTGTCTAATTTTAGCCCACATCTCAGCTTGGCGATCTTTAAACTTTTTCATCTCAATTTCCATCCACTCCTCATGAGATGGCCCCCCAATACTTTCAGACTTTTCCGGCAATGAGGTGCCGAAACTTTGCAATTGTTTAGGGGTGCCTTTGGATGGTACAACACCGGCGATCGCATCATTTGCACAACTCTAGCTTTTCTTTGAAGCAAAATCATGAGGCTTCCCGCCTTCTATTAGTTCCTTTCGAATGGAGTTGCACAAATCCCAAGAGAATGTAAGCTTGTTTTCAACTACCCAGTCTGGATATGGTTGCCCCCCGATGCTCTTAGACTCTTTCGGCAATGATATGTTGCTGAAATTCTGTAATTGTGTAGGGGGAACATGATATGTTACAGTAATAGGTGAACACACATGTGATCCTATAGAATTTTCACTTATTCGGTCATTCGCATGAAGGTGCGAAGCCGAATTATGAATACCTTCAGTTGCATATGGTGCCCAAAAATTAGAAGCATGAGGTGTAGCATATGATTGTTGATGGCAATTGGCTGAATAACTAGTAGTACTATGGCCAATTCCCCTATCCACCGGCATGTTCAGATTAACATGTTGCAAATTAGTTGTCGATGAATAAAAAAGGTGAAACACTTTGTTGCATGCTATTGAAAGTTCCTACATGAGGTGTTTCAACTTGATTAACCGAACTCATCATGTTGTTCATCGGCATATAAATTTGTGGGGTTGCCGATGCATGAGAGTTGGGATACATATGATGCATGTTACTAGTATCATAAAAATTTGAAGTATGTAAATTACTTTGAATCGCCCTATGCACGTAATTAGATGCATGATTGAACAAACTAGGGCTGGCCGAGAGTATACTCATTGAACGATCTAGTAACACCATATGAATTATTTGCATCTAAAGTAGGGAATTGGGTATTCATATTACCATTGTAGATTGCAAACCCTAGATGACGATCTCTTTGTAGGAAGAACGGGCTGGAGACCGTTCAAAGCTTCGACCCCCAGCGGAGTCCCCAAAAAGTGTGTTTGCACACGAACACGTCATCGTGTACCTCCAACACCGAGGGTGATGCACCGCAGCTCACGTCGAAGGAGACCCGTCCGGAGCCTTGATACGCAAGCAATCCGTGGCGCCATGACCGAAACCCCCACGCGCCGGGAGGGACCCCGTCGAGGTAGCGGCGGCTATTGGCTGCCCTAGGTAGACCTGATCGCCCCTAGGGCCTCGAGGTTCGCCGCCCTGCAACAAGAAGAACAGACGAAGAAGGAGGAAGAAGAAGAACTAGGGTTAAGGAGAAAAGATAAAAGATAAAAAAGTGATATATGATTTGATCGATTGTGTGTTGATCAATCGTCCATCACCCCTTGAGTATATAAGAGGCGTCTGGACTTCCCGTGCAAGGAAAAGGCTTCAATTCACGTCCAAAACCCTAGTCCAATTCGGATTTGTTTGGTCCGAACTTTCCAAAACTGTTCGGTAAAATCTGGCTGCACATTGTGGGCCATGTTCGGGGGAGTAAACGACCTCGGATGGAAACGAGTCCAAAAGCAATCTTGACCGTTTCGACGAGACGAACAACTTTCATGTTGAACGTTTTTTCATCTGAGGCCAGTTTAGGGGGTTATCGGCTGTTTTCCGAAGTCTGCAGCAGCCAAATTCAAAACCCGGACTAACATACCCGGAGTGTCCGGTCATCCACAGAGAAGTTAATGAGTTTGGCAAGAGGTTCTACAAAGAATAAAAGGAGGACGTCGCCTTGTACTGGCTGTAACTTTTGCATGCGACCTCGGATTAAGACGATTTTTAAATCAAAATCATCCGTTTCGACTAACGAGACGCACAACTTTCATGTTGAAACTTTTTCCATTTGGAGTCATCTTAATTGGGTTTCAAGCCATTCTTTAATCTGGTGTCACCATGAGTATCTCTGAACTTGTCATAACTTTTGCATTCGGACTCCGTTTTAGACCACTTTCATATCCATCTTGATCTTCTCAAAGAAAGCCATATCATGGTGACTTCCAATCACTAGTAAGCGTGCATATGCAACGCACGTCTCAACTAATATTATATTCGTGTTACTCTACTCGGGTGACATGGGAAAACCCTACCTGCACCGCAAGACCATCCCCTGCTCCCTCGCTTCACCGTCGTCGGAGGGGGCGCCAACAAAGCCCACCTGTGCCCCAAGGACGGTGAAGGCAGGGCATCCTTTTCCGCAGGCTGTTATATTGGCACAGGTCTTAGATGATCGGTGGAGCGTGGCGGTCTGATGTTGTGTGCCGTGTGCTACTCATAGGGAGGCGTCCCTCTCAGCAATAGTGCCACCCCTAGACGATGATGGGTGGCGGTGGTGGTCGCGCAGATCCATGTGGCAGGGTCGTGGAAGCACTTAATATGTCTGTGGGGGCGCAGTCCCAGAAAGGCCTAGCCCCAGTGGTGCCCGTCAGGACGCCCATTGGCGGCTTCTGCTTCTTCTTGCGCAGGTTGGATCCGCGTCTTGTGGGTGAAGCAACATTGGTGTGTCTGGAAGTGATGGTTTGGCGGAGGTAGGCGGCGGTGGTCGGACTCAGGTCTCCACTCCGGTCGCATTTACGATGCTTAATTGTTTCACCTTCTGTTTTAAAATAAATGGTAATGAAAATAATACGGGTCCGCTTTTGCCCACCTTGGTCACTGACAAAAATAAGAATTCTCATAGAAAAGATATTCTAATACTAATAAAGATATTACAAATCGATCTAACATTTAAATGAATCATCGTATGCATAGAGCATTGGCACCTAATTATCTCAGTTTTTTATATGTTTAATCAATTGTTATAAAGCGTAGGCATCTTCAGTCTCGATGTAGTTGAGAAGGTGAAAAAAAAACGACTTCCTTCAATTTATTTATTTATTGCGAAAAGGCCTAGGATTATTGAGTACTCCGTATTAAGTAACACACGTCCATACAAATCCAAGTTGTAAAAACAGGAATGCTTGTAAGGAAGTAGAAGAAAGAACCGTGAAAACGTTCGGCATTGTTTGGAGAGGAGCGATACTCTCGATGGTATTCTGAGCAAGGTATGGCACATCCCAAGCAGCGGTTCTTACGCTTCTGCGAAGAACCTGCTCGGCGCCAACTAAGCCGCCTCGCTCGCTTCGTCCTTATTTCTCAAACTATGAAATTGAACATGTAAATGCCATGCTAACCCGTCCACGTAAAATGATTCCATGCACGTGAAAAGGTCGTCGGGTCTCATGTTGCATATCCCTATAGAAAGCGAAGAAAAACCAAACCTCCTGCACGCTCCATCCATACAGTCAATGCATGTGCGTGCGTGCAGGAGACATCCACGAAGAGAAGAGGTTATACAGTCAATGCACCGAAGTTGTGTGCATCCTCCTGTTTTTGTCCTATGTACTACTTGTTGGCAGCTTTCGCATAGGAATGGGTGTGTCTTGCGGGCGCTGCTGCGTTAGCCGCAGTGGAGCGGGACCCGAGCCCATGGACAACGTCGTAGTGCAGGAGCACACCAGGGTTGACATGGCTGGCCGGCATGATGGCTCCTTGGTCGTCCTCGCCGTTGCCGGTGTCCACGTCGTAGAGGTCTCCTGCAGGTGCCATCCATGGCCTCCTGCTACCATGTGCTGCCGCGACAGTCGCCGTGGCCTCCTGCCGTCGTGCACGCTCGTCATGGCCTCCTGCCGCTGATCGTCGTTGCCACTTGCTGGTCCGCTCGGTCCGGCCCGGTCTGGAGCGCCGCCGGTCTAGTCACCGAAAACAGGACTGCCAGGCTGGTCAGACCGGCACGGACCGTCTCCACCCTGATCCGATAGCGCGTCGAATCGGAGGTCGCGGCAACTCCGGTATCCCAGGACGGCTATAGAGGTGGTGTGTGTAGCGTGTCGCTTTGCGAGAGGCAATGGCGGATAGTGCGAGGATTAGAGAAGATATGTTTTCAGCCGAGGAATAACAGGAAGGGATGACGAAGTAGATAGGGAGGGCACCGGAAGGGATGAAGGGGCATGTTTCGACGCCGATAGCATCCGATGCGGGGTGGGAAGAGATCAATTAGGTTGAGTGGCTTTCTCTTTTAGCTGATACTAATAATTAGATGCTCTGGCAACAAAAAAGGATAATAATAATTAGATAACAATTACATATGGTATAGGAGTAATAATTATCAAAGATTTGGTGGGATGCTTGAGCGGAAGTTGCCGAAGCAGACGTATAAAATTTTGGTCCACCGGTGGAGCGGTCCGCCTTCAGTAATTGCTAATTGCACCCTTTGATATATCATCAGATTAATCTGATCCATTAGATTTCATTAATTTAGATGATCAAACGGTGATAATTAATCGGTGTACACTTAACGGGGTATCTTTAAAAAAGAAAATGTTTGCCTATTTAATAGTAGTAGAGATAGGTCGTGTACAACACAGCTAGGAGTTGGAGCAAGGAGATTGATTGGCCCGGTGAGCAGGGCTGCCTCGTAAATTCGGATCGAGAGGTTTGAGCGAGGACCGGACGACCAAAGGCGGAGGTCTCCAGTTGGAGCGAGATCGCGGTAATTATTGCGTAATTATTAGATCATGGTAATTATTGCTAATGAATTATGATTCAAATAGGCCCAGGTTGGTAAGTTTTGCGTAATTATAATGGCGTAGATTATGGTAATTATTGGTAATTGATTTTGGTAAATGGTATTGGTAATTGATTTTGGTAAATGATGTGATACAACATTGAGGCAATCCGGTCCATTGAGAGATGACGGATGTATGGCTGAGATGTAATGTTTCTGCCACAACTCGATTGTTTAATAGTAGTAGTAGATAAGTTTGAATTAATCTTGACATAGATTAAAGCAACTTTTACGATTGTGCTACTTTTGAGCGTCAACACATCATCACAATATAAGTAAAGAATATTTAAAGTAGTAAAAATTACATCGTGTATTTCAACAGAAATAAATTTGGCACAAATTTAGAAATATTAGTTCCAATTGCGACGATCTACCAAGCATTAAATCATTGTGCGTCCCCTCCTTTGATTACGGGGACTCCTTCCTATAAATTCCTTCTTTTTGTTTAATGCAATTCCCAATAATTGTGCAACGTCCTCCTTTTATTCTTTAGATGCTACACTTATGCGCCTATCCATAGATCATACGGTGCAGGTTCCTTATTATAGGGATGCAATGGCAGCTGCACTTAATCCTCCGGATTTGTATTTTAATTCTTTCATAGCAGCCCACAATTTCGGGTTCCTTTAATTCTATTGCCTCAATCAAACATAAGAACGGAACCGACCCATTCTAGTGGAATGGAATGTCATGGAACCATTCCATTCCACTCCACTTCATTCCATGACCAAACACACCCTTATGCACCATGCAAGGGGAGAATAATTGTGTACAAGTCTCGTGGCCGCCTAGCTAGGCGCATAATGAGGGAGCGTGGGGAAGCGGAGACGCCCACGTCCAATCAACCGCCATGCGGCGACCAAGGCCGCAGGCTATTGGGGCCCCCGGCGCTCCGCACTTGCCCCTTCGCTTCGCTGCTAAGCCAAGTCCGAGCGCGCCTTGGGCCCAGGGGCTACTGTCGGCGTTACAGGAACGGGGTCCTGAGACTTGCTCACTGCGGCTCATGGCGTGGCTCAAGTGGTGGCCCGATGCGGCCCATCTTCATCAACACAGGCTCAAGACCCTCGCGAGGGGCCAAGCCTCACGGGGCGGACGATGCAAGGCTTCCTCAAGAGCGGCCTCAATAGGCAAGCTCGTGAGGAGGCGGAGAGATCAAGGCAAGGGTACCTCGCAAGGTGCTCGTGACGCAAGCCATGAAGATCGAGACGGTGAGGCGCCCGGCCTGCGCAGTGTCCTTGTTTCCTCTTTGGTGCAAAGGGAACAAGCACAGCGCCGAGTACCGAGGCATCGAGCAAAGGTTACCATTTCTGCCAGACCAAGACCAGCGGAGCGGCAGGATGGAGGTCACCGTGGAGCCCAAGAAGGCGTCATCGCCAGTGCCTTTGGCAGCCGAAGACCAACTTTAGTCAGGATAACTTGTACTAGATGTTCCCCTTCAAAATGGCCATTGTTGGCGCCCTTCTCGCTCAATATTTGGGAAGAAGACCAGGGCCTCTATAAATAGGAATAGCCACCCCAATGGGATGGAGGATCGAGTTCTCATCAGATCGAGGAAGTGATCATCAGATCGAGAGAGAGTTATCATCACATCGAGAGGCGAACGAACTCACCCAAGTAGTTCTTCGCACCAGCCCTTGTACTGTTTATTGCGAGGCTGTTCTTCCCCTTGTACTGTTCATCATCAGCCCCTGAGGCAATCCACCAAACCACACACTGGAGTAGGGTATTACACCACAACGGTGGCCTGAACCAGTATATATCTTGTGTCCCCTGAGTTGTTCATCGTGTAGCTTAGATTCTCAGCGAGGCGTTTGGGCGTGGATTGGTAGGGGGAAGATCCTCGCACGCACCCCAGAGTTCGAACCTCAAGGGTCTGCCGGAACCCCACATCCGACAGCGAGCTTCACCTGCACTGGGCCTTGCTTCATATCGCCAGATGAGGGCCCCGCCTTGCGCCACCCTTGACCACCATTGACGCCGAACGGAAACCAAGGGTGAAGCCAATGGGGAAAAGGGGACGCTAGCGGTTCCCCCGACAACCACGGGTCCTCTGCCGGGGGCAGGCCTTGCGGCACCTCCACAGCAGAGGGCCTACCTCCGAGGAACACCTTGCTTCGCGCGCCGTGGGGAGGGGCCTGGTTCCCGGCCCCTCTCCTGCAGCCCCAGTGCCCTCCTCCTGAGGGGAGGGAGCCTGCCGCACTGGGGCAGCATTTCGCTGCTGTGACCTGGACTTCCTGCGACCCATGGTTAGCATAAGCTTGCTCCTGAGAAATTAGCGGTACCCGGTAGCTACTGCCGCCGGCGCGGTTGGCGAGACTTCCTTGGGGCTCCTGGAAGGGCTCGGCTTCTGGCGTCTCTTCCTCCTTGCCTGACCCGAGGAACGAGCTGTGGTCTTCTTCCAGCGCGTATTCCCGATCCACCATGTGGGGCACATAAGCCTCCGGGGTCGCCACCCCAAAGGCCTCGCCGTAGTACCCCAAGCTCCACGCGGCTTGGCTTGAAGCACCATCTTGGGGGTGGTAGGGCGGAGGCCCGCCCGGGCCGTAGGCAGTGACATGCATGCCCTCGCTTACTAGTGGAGGTGCTGGTGCAGCTTGTCGCCCGGCGCTGATGGCCAAGCTGGTGTTGATGAAGCCTTGAGGTACGCCTGGGGGTGCACGGGTGCGTATGGGCCCTCGAGGAAGCCTAATATCAGTAGCCTAAGCCTCCAATATTCCCCTAATATCAGTAGCCTAAGCCCCCAATATTCGGGTCACCAGTAAGCCTTGGAACGTGAAGAACATTCGGGACATCCGCGGGTTCAAATGTCGGGTTGTTTCTTCCTTGAACCTGATCGCAACTCCTCGCAAGCCTGCCTGGCGAGGCCGTTCCTGAGGAAGTATTGCGTCGTCCGCCCCGCGAGGCTTGGCCCCTCGCGAGGGTCTTGAGCTTGAGTTGATGAAGGCGGGCCGTACTGGGCCACCCCTTGAGCCATGCCGCAGGCCGCAGGCAGGCAGTCTGGGGACCCCCGTTCCCAGAACGCCGACACAGTCAAGCGGGCCCAACAACCGGGGACAAGCGTAGTGAGATGCTCGATGTGGATGGAGTGATCCCAGTACATGTTCCATGAGCTATGTTCCACACTCGGCACCATCACATAATCATGACGAGTGAGGTTAGGGTTCCTTTCGAGAAGTCGTGCTCTATATTGCCGGTTTAGCGATTGTGTTATCCGGTTTCAAAGTTATGGCTAATTGTGTTATCGTCACCGTTCAGACTCATCCAGATCATGCCGCTAACCGTGTAACAGTCACACCGATGCATGGGGATGGGATATCCCGTACCGAGATGGTATATGTTGATCCACTATTCTTATCGATCATGGGTAAAAGTAGTGTTGTGGTTGCTAGTCTTTGTGACGCACTCCGGTCTAAAACTCACCACCATGGAGCATACGTGAGGCACAAATATAAGGTGCCACGCCAGGAAGGATGGAGGTTGAATGGTTTACCACACAGCCAACCATTAATTACGCAGGAAACACAGGAACTCTCGTGCTGGAACAACGACCCGATTCAGGCCCGGCTGAGATGCTAGACGTTGATCTACCGTTATTGGGGGACCATGGGTCACAATCACAACCTTGGTACGCATGCTTATGTTTGAGATCCATTTCAGGCACTCAACATGAGGGCACACACACATGAGGAGTGGCCACAAGGAACCAAGGCAACAAGGATCGAGCTCTATCAGTGGACTATTTCGCCTACCCTACTTCATGCGCCAAACGTTGGAGCAGTCAAGCGGGCCCAACAACCTGAGAAGCCATAGTGAGATGCCTCATGTGGATAGAGCGCTCCTAGTACATGTGGGTCACAAACACTATCATGGCATTGAGACATTTGCACTAGCTATGTTCCAGACTTGGCACCATGACAGAATCATGATGAGTGAGGTTAGGGTTGTTTTCAAGAAGTTGGGCTCTATATTGCCGGTTTAGCGCCTGTGTTATAGAGTTTCACAGTTATGGCCAATTATGTTATCGTCACCATTCGTACTAGCCCAGACCATGCACCTAACTGTGTACCACTCACCCTAATGCATGGGGATGGGATATCCGTACGGGGTTGCTAGATGTTGATCCAATGTTCTTCTCAACATGGATAAAAACACTATCATGGTCGCTAGTCTTTGTGACGTGCTCCGATCTAACACTCGGCGCCATGGACACACGCAACAAACCCTGAATCATGCGGCAGACAAAGGAACTCTTGTGTTGGAACAACACCCGATTCGGTCCCGACGGAGATGCTAGACATTTATCCACCATTATTGGGGGACTGCAGGTCACAATCACAACCATGGTATCTAGGCTTATAGTTGATATCCACTTACGCACTCAGCACAAGGGCACACACACATGAGGAGTGGTCAAAAGGAACCAAGGCAACAAGGATCGAGGTCTACCGATGGACTATTTGGCCTAGCCCACTGCATACGCCAAACGTTGGAGCAGTCAAGCAGCCCCAACAACACGAGACAATCCGTAGTGAGATGCTCGATGTGGATAGGGCGCTCCTGCTACACGTGGGTCACAAATGCTATCGTGCCATCGAGGCATTTGCACCAGTTCTATTCCACACTCGGTACCATGAGGAATCATGACGAGAGCTTAGGGTTCTTTTCGTGAAGCCGTCTCTATATTATCCAGTTTAGTACTTGTATTGTATGGTTTCACTGTTATGGCCAATTGTGTAATCGTCACCTTACAGACTCACCTAAATCATGCCCCTAACCCTGTAAAATTCGCTGGGATGCATGGGGATGTGATATACCGTACCGAGATGCTAGATGTTGATCCACCGTTCTTATTGGCCATGGGTAAAAACACTATCATGGTCGCTAGTCTGTATGACGCACTCCGGTCTAACACTCAGAACCATGGAGCGTGCGTGAGGCATCGACACAAGGTACCATGACAAGAAGGATGGAGCTTGAGCTGTGGACCACGCGGTAAACACGAGAACTCTCACGGTGGAACAACGACCCGATTCAGGCCCGACGGAGATGCTAGACGTCGATCCATCATTATTGGGGGATCGCAGGTGAGGGAGTCATGGTCTAAGGGGTCCTCAGGGCGCCGGCCCAATGGACATGGGCCAGATTGGTGAAGCCGTACAACGATGAAGATCTATGAAGCCGTGGTGTGTCCCCATGTCAAGGAGGATAGGATCTCTTTCCTTCCTGTTGTAGTCTATCTCCAGTAACCCTAGCCCTATCAGTGTCTATATAAACTGAGGGTTGTAGTAATTAGGATTAGAGTTTTATTCACCACCTCATCACCTTAGGGTTTAGCTCATGTTGATCTCAAGGTAGAGCTACTCTGTAACCCATACTATACATTCAATATAATCAAGCAAGACGTAGGGTTTTACCTCTTCGAGAGGGCCCGAACCTGGGTAAATGATGTGTTTGTCGCCCCTTGTTCCCCATCAATCCTAGATCCACAGTTCGGGACCCCGAACCCCGAGGTCCACCGGTTTTAACACCGACATTGGTGCTTTCATTGAGAATTACGTTGTTGGATCACAAGAAGGATCGATGGCTCGCCTCATCATAGGAGAGGGCATCGGATTCGAGGACTTCTTCGTACCCGTTCAATTCCCCGCATTCGGCAGCATCGTTCTGCACAACGACCCAACTGGTCATTTGTATCAGATCAATAATTTTGCTCCTCAACACCGAATTCCATTCGGTAATCTAGAATATGTTTCGAACATGCGGGGCAATCTGGTCGTCACCAGATTCTCTCCCCCCTTCTGCACCCTTGCAGGCTTCGACGTTCCTACTACGGAACCCCCCCTTTGATCCGATCTATAGTTCAGCCTCGGTCCTCCGAACAGCTTCAAGCTAATAGGGCTCCGCTTCAAGCGGGGGCCAGACTCTACCTTTGGTCGGACCCATCGTGTCTTCGGAGGGCCTGCCCTTGGCCTTCGAGGCAGAATTAGGAGGTAGAAGCTAGGAGTCAATCTCGGCAGAACCGTTCCCCTACAATGCACCTTTGGCCTCGAGCCCTCACAAGGAAGCGACAACCAATGGCTAGGGGTCACCCCCGGCCCCAATCAGCTCGACCTCGAACCCAGACGAGGAAACTGCGCACAAAGGCCCGTCCTTGATTCCCAGTGATAGTCTAGACCCCTTCAAGGATCCGGCACCGCACCCCGATGTCAACTCGACTTGTGGAAACGAAGGACCGACTAGGGTGCTTACTGCCCCCACCCCACCTCGGTGTAATCTGTCCTAGAGCCCTCGAATTCGGCCACACTCTCTATGTATGCAGGTGCTAGACCGAATCCAAAAAATTACCAACCAGGAGGACCAGCCCTCCACCCACAATCATCAACCCTGCGAGGAGTACCACAGGGAATTTTACGTCCCACCCACCACCCACTCGGTAACCAATGCCAATGATTTAACTAATATACTAGATTATAATTTGGAAAACTTCGAATACATGGATGAGGATGGCCAAGACAGGAGCCACACCAATGTCGCCACCCCCGTCACCGGCCGCTGGACGGCCACATCCACCTACGATGTTTACATGGTGGACACGCCTAAAGAAGGTGATGGCACTCCCAATCCAGACAGAGACAAGCCCGGAGATGAGCCGCCCAAACTCCAAAGACAGGCCGCTGATCATAGCCACGTTGACCGAGACACCTCTCCGGTCAATAACAGTTAGCAGGACCTGGATGCCCATATTGGTTCCTACATATTCCACGAAGATCTTTACCAGTTGAATCACGATGTCAAGGATTCAGTTACTACTGCATGCAATTCCCTTTGTCCCAAGATATGTTACTTTCGCGAGATTCAATTTTCGGTATCTCCATACCTAGATCAGTATCGTTACGGGCAAGTCTCTTTACTCGTCCCTAATACATGTTCTCATGACTAAATCATGAGCCACATTGCTTGCAAGGTCTTTACGATGTTGTATTACTAAGAGGGCCAGAGTATCTCTCCGTCAGACGGAGTGAAAAATCCTAGTCCCTATCCATGCCAACTCAACAAACACCTTCGGAGATACCTGTAGAGCACCTTTATGACCACCTAGTTATGAAGTGGCGTTTGGATACACACTAAGTGTTCCTCCGGTGTCAGGGAGTTGCACGATGGAGGTCTTAGGAATAGATACTTGACATGAAGAAATCTATAGCAATAAACTAATATGATCAAATGTTAAGCTTACGGTTGTGTCTTGTCCATCACATCATTCTCCTAATGATGTGATCCCATTATTGAATGACAACTCATCTCTATGGCTAGGAAACCTTAACCATCTTCGATCGACGACCTAGTCTTGTAGAGGCTAACTAGGGGCATGGTATTTGTTTATCTGTCGACACATGTATTCAAGTTTCCGGTCAATAAAATTCTAGCATGAATAACAAAACTTAATCATCAACAAAGAACTATGATAATAACCAATTTATTATTGCATCTAGGGCATATTTCCAACAATCTCCAACTTGCACTAGTGTCAATAATCTAGTTTACATAGTTACGAATCTAAAACCCAAGGAGTCTTGGTGATGATCATATTTTGCCCATGGAATAGATTTAGTCAATGGGTGTGCCACATTTAGATATGTATGTACTTTGGAAAGTTCTATGTCTCCATCCTTTACATAATTAAGAATGGAGTTGAAGCGACTCTTGATGTGCTTGGCTCTCTTGTGAAACCTTGGCTCCTTGGCAATGGCAATAGTTCCAATGTTGTCACAAAAGATAGTCATTGGATCTAATGCACTAGGTATTACACCCAGATCATACATGAACTCCTTCATCCAGACTCCTTCTTGTGCTGCTTCTGAAACAACTATATAGTCCGCTTCACATGTAGATCGCGCCACGACGCTCTTCTTGGAACTACACCAACTGATCGCTCCACCATTTAATATAAATACGTATCTAGTTTGAGACTTAGAGTCATCGGATATGTGGGGAAGCTAGCATCGACTTAACCATTTAAGATGAGCTCTTCATCACCTCCATAAATGAGAAACATTTCCTTAGTCCTCTTCAGGCACTTTAGGATATTCTTGACCATTGTCCAGTGATCTACTCCTATATCACTTTGGTACATCCCTGCCAGACTTATATCAAGGCACACATCAGGTCTGATACACATCATGGCATACATTATAGAGCCTATGGTTGAGGCATGGGGAATGTGAAGGAAATATGCCCTAGAGGCAATAATAAAGTTATTATTTATTTCCTTATATCATGATAAATGTTTATTATTCATGCTAGAATTGTATTGACCGGAAACATAATAATTGTTTGAATACATAGACAAATAGAGTGTCACTAGTATGCCTCTACTTGACTAGCTCGCTGATTAAAGATGGTTATGTTTCCTAGCCATTGACATGAGTTGTCATTTGATTAACGGGATCACATCATTAGGAGAATGATGTGATTAACTTGACCCATTTCGTTAGCTTAGCACTCGATAGTTTAGTATGTTGCTATTGCTTTCTTCATGACTTATACATGTTCATATGACTATGAGATTATGCAACTCCCGTTTACCGGAGGAACGCTCTGTGTGCTACCAAACGTCACAACATAACTGGGTGATTATAAAGGTGCTCTCTGAGTGTCTCCGAAGGTACTTGTTGGGTTGGCGTATTTGAGATTAGGATTTGTCACTCTGATTGTCGGAGAGGTATCTCTGGGCCCTCTCGGTAATGCACATCACTTAAGCCTTGCAAGCATTGCAACTAATGAGTTAGTTGTGGGTTGATGTATTACATAACGAGTAAAGAGACTTGCCGGTAATGAGATTGAACTAGGTATTGAGATACCGACGATCGAATATCGGGCAAGTAACATACGGATGACAAAGGGAACAACATATGTTGTTATGCGGTTTGACCGATAAAGATCTTCGTAGAATATGTGGGAGCCAATATGAGCATCCAGGTTCCGCTATTGGTTATTGGATGGAGACGTGTCTCGGTCATGTCTACATAGTTCTCAAAGCCGTAGGGTCCGCACACTTAAAGTTTTGATGACGGTTATATTATGAGTTTATGAGTTTTGATGTACCGAAGGTTGTTCGGAGTCCCGGATGTGATCACGGACATGACGAGGAGTCTCGAAATGGTCGAGACATGAAGATTTATATATTGGAAGCCTATATTTGGATATCGGAAGTGTTCCAGGTGAAATCGGGATTTTACAGAGTACCGAGGGGTTACCGAAACCCCCCGGGGGCTTAATGGGCCATAGTGGGCCTTTGTTGAGAAGAGGAGAGGCGGCCAGAGCAAGGCCGCGCACCCCTCCCCCTAGTCCGAATAGGACAGGAGAGGGGGGCGGCGCCCCCCTTTCCTTCCTCTCTTCCTCCTCTTTTCCCCCTCCACTCCTAATCCTACAAGGAAAAGGGAGGACTCCTCCTGGCGCGCCCCCTCCTGGCCGGCCGCACCTCCCCCTTGCTCCTTTATATACGGGGGCAGGGGGGCACCCTAGAGATAGAACAATTGATCGTTTGATCTTTTAGCCGTGTGCGGTGCCCCCCTCCACCATAGTCCACCTCGGTATCAGAAGCGGTGCTTAGGCGAAGCCCTGCGTCGGTAGAACATCATCATCGTCACCATGCCGTCGTGCTGACGAAACTCTCCCTCAACACTCGGATGGATCGGAGTTCGAGGAACGTCATCGGGCTGAACGTGTGCTGAACTCGGAGGTGCCGTACGTTCGGTACTTGATCGGTCGGATCGTGAAGACGTCGACTACATCAACAGCGTTGTGCTAACGCTTCCGCTTTTGGTCTCACGAGGTGCGTGGACAACACTCTCCCCTCTCGTTTCTATGCATCACCATGATCTTGCGTGTGCGTAGGATTTTTTTTGAAATTGCTACGTTACCCAACAGAATGACTTTCATCCTTTCTCTTTCTTCTGTCGACATTAGGCTTTGAGTCTTACTCAACTTCATACCTTAAAATATAGGAAAGAACCCTTTTTTTAATTGATCCATTTTGAACTTCTTCAAAACTTTGTCAAGGTATGTGCTTCGGGAAAGTCATATTAAGCGTCTTAATCTATCCCTATAGATTTCGATGCCCAATATGTAAGCAGCTTCACCGAGGCCTTTCATTGAAAAACTCTTGTTCAAATATCCTTTTGTTCTTTCTAGAAATTCTATATCATTTACAATCAACAACATGTCATCAACATATAATATTAGAAATGCTACAGAGCTCCCACTTACTTTCTTGTCAATACAAGCTTCTCCGTAAGTTTGTATAAAACCAAAAGCTTTGATCACCTCATCAAAGCATATATTCCAACTCCGAGATGCTTGCGCCAGTCCATACATGGATCGCTGGAACTTGCAATCTTTGTTAGCATCCTTAGGATCGACATAAACTTCTGGTTGCATCATATACAACTCTTCCTTAAGAAACCCGTTAAGGAATGTCGTTTTGATGTTTATTTGCCGAATCTCAAAATCATGACATACAGTAATTTCTAACATAATTCTAACGACCTTAAGCATCACTACGGGTGAGAAGGTCGCATTGTAGTCAACCCCTTGAACTAGACTAAAGCCCTTTGCGACATGTCGAGCTTTATAGCAGTGACATTACCATCAGCGTTTGTCTTCTTCTTAAGGATCCATTTATACACAATGGCTTGCCAATCATCGGGCAGGTCCACCAAAGTCCATAATTTGTTCTAATACATGGATCCTATCTCAGATTTCATGGTTGTTGGTGTTCAGGGAACCAGGGTACTCAGACTTGCCTACCTACGGCCTATGGCGTGGCTCCATCAACAGCCTGGTACGTCCCATCTTGAGCATCGACAACACAAGAACCTCGCGAGGGGCCAAGCCTCGCGAGGTGGACGATGCCAAGACCTCCAGAGGGTGTGGCCTCCTTAGGCTGGCTCCGGAGCAGTGGAGATTCCTATGCAAGCGCCCATCTTATGAGGTCCGGATGACGCAAGCCATGACGACCAAGGCCAGGCGGGCTCCAGCGGGCGCAATACAACAGGTTTCCTCTTTGGTGCTAAAGAGGAAATCACAGGCGCGAAGTCTCGAGGGTTCAGCCAAAGGTTGCCATTTCCGTTCTACAGGACCAAGACCGCTAGGATGGAGGTCATCGCCGAGCCCATTATGATGTCACGACCAGAAGCTTTGCAGGCGAAGACCACCTTTCATCTAGATAAGATGTACCATTTTTCTCCCTTCAAGCATGGCCGTTATGGGATCTCTTCCCGCCCTAATTTGTGGGGGAGAGGACCAAGGGCACTATAAATATAGCTTAGCTACCACCATAGAAGGGGATCGAGGCATCCGAACCCTCAACAGCCCGTTCATCGAGCTAGGCTATGAGAGCATCGAGTTGGCAGGCTTGGGAGATTGGGTTCTTTGAACGCACCCCAGAGTTCGAATCTTTCTTGGGTCTGCGGAGCCCTGAATCCGACATTTGGCGCGCCAGGTAGGGGTGCGTCAGGGCCTCTCACCCACCGGCCGCTTCGCCACCGTTCATTCGTTCTCATGGCTGACCCTAGTCGAGTTTGTGCTGAGCGCTGGTCTGCCCTCGCCATCCGCTTCGCCCAGACAGCGCCTGCAGACAACAGTGCCCCCCGTCGTTCACCGTCACTTGCGGAAAATGCTGCCACCGGCCCCATGGCCCACGAGCAGCAGGCTTTGTTGCTTCAGCCCTTAGTGCGGCACAATGGACGCACCACCACTCCATTGCTAACTTCAGCGGCTGCTTCGTCTTCTCATGCTCGTTGTGGGCTGGCAAACGCACAGGGTGCGTTTCTCATGGCACTCGAGCTCCTGCGCTATCGCCCAAGCGATGACCTCTAGGAGGTCTTGTTGGACCACATTGCCGAGCTTGCCAGTGCCACTGGAGAGGCCCCTGCACTATCTCGCTCGCTGCCTCCCCCGCCGCCTCTTGCAGTTGACATGGCCCACGGTGCGCCTCCTCCACCTCCCATGCAAAATGTCGTCCTTGAGCCATGGCGTGAGAACCGTCGGCAGGACCCGCAGCGCAGGGCACCAACGCTCGACAAAGAAAGCTGCCAAGTGGTGCCGTGACCCCAAGGAGAGGTGTGTGCGCTCCCAGCACCACCACGTCAAGACCACCTGCTACTCGAGGCTGTGGTGCATGCTCCCCGATGCTGCGGTGCATGAGCGCACCAGGCTCACCCTCTACGGCCGGCTCCGGTGAGGCCGGCGGGCTGCCGTGGGTTCACCCCGGAGCTGCGTCACGTCGTCTGGCCTGGGAAGTTCAAGACAGACCTGCCTCCATTCTATGACGGCATCGCCGACCCTGCCGAGTTTTCCGGCTCTATGAGCTGAGCATCGAGGCGGCCAACGGTGACGAGAAGGTCATGGTGAACTGGTTCCTCATGGCCCTCAAGGATGACGCGTGGTCGTGGCTCCTGAACCTCCCAGAGAGTGCTTCATCGCCAACTTCCAGGGCACTCATGACCGTGCCCCCTCCCCTGCGGGTGAACGGTGGCGCATCAAGTAGCAGCCAGGGGGCCCTGCACAAATACATCCAGTGCTTCACCAACGTTCGCCTCAAGATCCCCCAGGTGCCGGATGAGGCCATCAATTTGGCGTTCACTAATGGCGTCTGGGATGTCGAGATGAAGGAAGAGCTTGCCATACACATGGACCAGTGCTCGGCTCTGGAGATGTTCAACATGGCAACAGATGCGTGAGAGCCGAGGCGGGTAGCCTCTCCCTCCTTGAGCTCCCGGAGGCCGATCGAGAGGACACGAAGGCCAAGGCCAAGGACGTGAAGCGCAGGGGCCCAACTGTGCTCGCGGTTGGACCTGAGATGAAGCGCGGCTGCAACCACCCGGAGTCGCGCAAGGGCCCGTCTATGCTCGCGGTCGAACCTGAGATGAAGCTCGGCTGCAACCACCCGGAGTCCTCCAAGGGCAGCCGCCCGTTCTCCGTCTATCAACAAACATGAGAGAACGATAGTGACCAAAGGAGCAGCGCGTCATCCATCGAACAAAGTATATTTGAGATTCACCTACGAAGTCTTTTTTTAGAACGCATGAAATATGTTCACACGACGTGGGTTGAGATACGAGGGCATCAGGCCAATCGCCAAAATCACCTCTTTGGAGCTTGATGGAGTTAAGTTTCCTAATTAGGCACTAAGTTTTTTTCCGTGAGCTATAGGAGTATGTGACGGGGGAGGGATTGTGGGCAAATGTGCGTCGAGTCAGCCATATACCGAAGGATACACGAGATTTGTTTGTCATCAGTATGAAATTTACGTATTGTTGATATTGCAGGTCGGTACTTGCCATTGCAAAACCTATCAACAAACATGAGAGGAGAGGGATAGTGACCAAAGGAGCGTGGAGTCATCCATCGACAGAAGTATATTTGAGATTCACCTGCGAAGTATTTTTTAGAAGACATGAAATACGTTCACACGATGAGGGTTTTGATATGAGGGCATCAGGTCCATCACCAAAATCACCTCTTTCGAGCATGATGGAGTTAAGTTTCCTAATTAGGCATTAAGTTTGCTTTCCGTGAGCTCCAGGAGTACGCGAAGGGGGAGGGATGGTGGGCAAATGCGCATCGAGTCAGCCATATACTGAAGGATACACGAGATTTGTTTGTCATCAATATGACGTCAATGTATAGGGTGACATTCTAACTTGCGAGCTCACACACATATACATACGTTGCTCACTGCATGGACCCAGAGTTATTACCTCGCGAAAAAATCCAATCCCAGCACTTCCCTTTCATAATATATTAGACCACTTTTTAGACATAGATACATCCAATGAGGACTGAGATACCCGTCTATCGAGAGTTGCTACTAAAATCACCTTTGTCGAGGTCCCTTGTAGTCAAGTTTCTCAATTTTAGCACTAAGTTCCTTTTTCATAACCTCTATTGACCAGGTGATGGGAGAGGGGTGGTTTCCAGGTGTGCATTGGCCATCCCTCGATAGAAGAACATATCTGATTCACCAATGACAAGGCACTAGGTGCAATTTTCTCATGACAAGGCAAAATCTCTCAACCAGTGCCAGACGAGACGAATGGTGATCACTGACCATCGATTTGCAGCATATAGATGCGCTACTCAATAAAATGAGGCACTAGGTGGAATATATATAGGTGTGCGTAACCGGTGAGCGTTGGAAACCTCCTCTTTTTGAGCCATACGGTGTTAAGATTCTCATATTTACCCCTAAGTTTATTTCCTGTGAGCTCTATGGAAGGGTGACCAAATATGTGCTCGCCGACTCCTCGGTCGACTGAATGGCACACGCGATTCTCCTGCGGCAGACGAGCGTTGCCTAATTCCAATTTCGAGCTCTATCATGTTAGGTTTGTCAATCTCTTTCACCGAGCTCTACCGTGTTAAGTTTCTCAATCTTCTTCACCGAGTTTCTTTCTGATTTTTGCGCGTAGATGCACTGCTCACTAAAATGAGGCACTAGGAGGAATATATATAGGTGTGCGACACCAGCAAGCATTGTAAACCTGCTCTTTCTAAGCCATATGGTGTTAAGTTTCTCATATTTATCCTTAAGTTTCTTTACCATTAGCTCTACGGAAGAGTCACCAAATATGCGTTCGAGGACTCCTCTGCGATCTAATTGTACACTCGATTCTCCTGTAACAGACGAGCGTTGCCTAACTCCAATTTCGAGCCCTATCATGTTAAGTTTATCAATCTTCTTCATTATGTTTCTTTCTGATTTTTGTGCCTTCCAAATGGAATGGTTATTAAACCAACACCTCATGATAAGAGACCATCGTGTATATTTCTGGTCGGTACTCCCCATTCCAAAATCTATCAACAAACATGAGAGGAGAGGGATAGTGACCAAACGAGCATCGTGTCATCCATCGACCGAAGTATATTTGAGATTCACGTGCGAGTCCCTTTTAGAATGCATGAAATACGTTCACACGACAAGGGTTGAGATATGAGGGCATTAGTTCTATCGCCAAAATCACCTCTTCCGAGCTTGATGGAGTCAAGTTTCCAAATTAGGCACTAAGTTTGTTTTCCGTGAGCTCTAGGAGTACGTGATGGGGGAGGGATTGTGGGCAAATGTACATAAAGCCAGCCATATAACTAAGGATACATGAGATTTGTTTGTCATCAGTACGACGTCTACGGATAGGGCGACATTCTATCTTCCGAGCTCGCAAACATCTACATACGTTGCTCACTGCATGGACCCAGAATTCTTACCTCACGAAAAAATCCAATCCTAGAACTTCCCTTTCATAATATATTTGACCACTTATTAGACATAGATACTTCCAATGAGGACTGAGATACCCGTCTACCGGGAGTTGCTACTAAAATCACCTCTGTCGAGCTCCCTTGTAGTCAAATTTCTCAATTTTAGCACTAAGTTCCTTTGTCATAACCTCTATTGAGCAGGTGATGGGAGAGGGGTGGTTTCCAGATGTGCATTGGCCATCCCTCGATAGAAGAACACATCTGATTCGCGTATGACAAGGCACTAGGTGCAATTTTCTAATGACAAGGAAAAATCTCTCAACCAGTGCTAGAGGAGACGGATGGTGATCAAATGACCATTGATATTTGCAGCATATGGATGCGCTGCTCAATAAAATGAGGCACCAGGTGGTATATATATATATAGGTGTGCGTAACCGGTGAGCGTTGGAAACCTCCTCTTTTTGAGCCATACGGAGTTAAGTTTCTCATATTTACCCCTAAGTTTCTTTCTCTTTACCTCCACGGAAGGGTGACCAAATACGCGTTCGCCGACTCCTCGATCGACCGAATGGTACACACGATTCTCCTGCAGCGGAATTTAGTGTTGCCTAATTCCAATTTCGAGCTCTATCATGTTAAGTTTCTCAATCTTCTTCACCAAGTTTCTTTCTGATTTTTGCGCCTTCCAAATGGAATGGTTATTAAACCAACACCTCATGATAAGAGACCATTGCGTATATTTCAGGTCGGTACTTGCTTTTGCAAAATCTATCAACAAACATGAGAGGAGAGGCATAGTGAGCAAAGGAGCATCGCGTTATCCATCGACGATAGTATATTTGAGATTCACTGCGAACTCTTTTTTAGAACGCATGAAATACGTTCACATGGCGAGGGTTGAGATATGAGCGCATCGGGTCCATCGCCAAAATCACCTCTTTCGAGCTTGATGGCGTTAAGTTTCCTAATTAGGCACTAAGTTTTTTCCATGAGCTCTAGGAGTACGTGCCGGGGGAGGGATTGTGGGCAAATTTGCATCGGGTCAGCCATATACCAAAGTATACACAAGATTTGTTTTTCTACAGTATGATGTCTATGTATAGGGTGACATTCTATCTTCCGAGCTCGCAGACATATACATACGCTGCTCACTGCAGGGACCCAGAATTCTTACCGCACGAGAAAATCAAATCCTAGAACTTCCCTTCAATAATATATTAGACCACTTATTTGACATAGATACATGCAATGAGTCTTTGAGATACCCGCTCTATCGGAGTTGCTACTAAAATCACCTCTATCGAGCTCTTTTGTAGTCAAGTTTCTCAATTTTAGCACTAAGTTCCTTTGTCATAACCTCTATTGAGCAGGTGATGGGAGATGGGTGGTTACCAGATGTGCATTGGCCATCCCTCGGTAGAAGAACATATGTGATTTGCCTATGACAAGGCACTAGGTGCGAATTTCTCAAGACAAGGCAAGATCTCTCAACCAGTGCCAGAGGAGACGGATGGTGATCAAATGACCATCAATATTTGCAGCATATAGATGCGCTGCTCATTAAAATGAGGCACTAGATGGAATATATATAGGTGTGCGTATCCGGTGAGCGTTGGAAACCTCCTCTTTCTGAGCCAGACGCAGTTAAGTTTCTCATATTTACACCTAAGTTTCTTTCCTGAGCTCCACGGAAGGGTGATCAAATATGCGTTTGTCGACTCCTCGATCGACCGAATGATACACGCGATTCTCCTGCGGCAGACGAGCGTTGCCTAATTTCAATTTCGAGCTCTATCATGTTAAGTTTCTCAATCTTCTTCACCAAGTTTCTTTCTGATTTTTGCGCCTGGATGCGCTGCTCAATAAAATGAGGCACTAGGTGATATATATAGGCGTGCATCACCGGCAAGCGTTGTAAATCTCCTCTTTCTGAGCCATATGGAGTTAAGTTTCTCATATTTAGCCTTTAGTTTCTTTCTCATGAGCTCTAGGAAGGGTCACCAAATATGCATTCGAGGACTCCTTGTTCGACCGAATGGTACACGTGATTCTCGTGCGGCAGATGAGCGTTGCCTAATTGCAATATCGGGCCCTATCATGTTAAGTTTCTCAATCTTCTTCACTGAGTTTATTTCTGATTTTTGCGCCTTCCAAGTGGAATGGTTATTAAACCAACACCTCATGATAAGAGACCATTGTGTACATTTTAGGTCGGTAATCGCCGTTGCAAAATCTATCAACAAACATGAGAGGAGAGGGATAGTGACCAAAGGAGCATCGCGTCATCCATCGACCGTAGTACATTTGAGATTCACCTACGAAGTCTTTTCTAGAACGCAGGAAATACGTTCACACGACGAGGGTTGAGATATGAGGGCATCAGGTCCATCGCCAAAATCACCTCTTTCGAGCTTGATGGAGTTAAGTTTCCTAATTAGGCACTAGGTTTTTTCCATGAGCTCTAGGAGTACATGAGGAGGGAGGGATTGTGGGCAAATGTTGACCAAGTCAGCCATATACCGAAGGATACACGAGATTTGTTTGTCATCAGTACGACGTCTACGTATAGGATGACATTCTATCTTCCGAGCTCGCACACATATACATACGTTGCTCACGCTAGGGACCCAGAATTCTTACCTCACGAAAAAAATCCAATCCCAGCACTTCCCTTTCATAATATATTAGACCACTTATTAGACATAGATACATCCACTGAGGACGGAGATACCCGTCTATCGGGAGTTGCTACTAAAACCACCTGTGTCGAGCTCCCTTGTAGTCAAGTTTCTCAATTTTAGCAGTAAGTTCCTTTATCATAACGTCTATTGAGCAGGTGATGGGAGAGGGGTGGTTTCAATATGTGCATTGGCCATCCCTTGATAGAAGAACATATCTGATTCACATATGACAAGGCACTAGGTGCAATTTCCTCATGACAAGGCAAAATCACTCAACCAGTGCCAAAGGAGACGGATGGTGATCAAATGACCATTGATATTTGCAGCATATACATGCGCTGCTCATTAAAATGAGGCACTAGGTCGAATTGTGAATGCCTGACAGTCACGTGTTGATGACTACTCTATAGTTCAGTGTGCCATGCTTTACGGCTTAGAACCGGGACTTCAACGATGTTTTGAACATCATGGAGCATATGAGATGTTCCAGGAGTTGAGGTTAATATTTCAAGCAAATGCCGGATTGAGAGATATGAAGTCTCCAATAAGTTCTATAGCAAGATGGAGGAGAATAGTTCACTGTCGGTGAACATATTCTCAAAATGTGGGTATTGCAATCACTTGATTCAACTGGGAGTTAATCTTCCTGATGATAGTGTCATTGACATAATTATTCAATCACCGCCACCAAGCTACAAGAGCATCGTGATGAACTATAATATGCAAGGGATGAACAAGACTATTCCCGAGCTCTTCGCAATGCTAAAGGCTGCGGAGGTAGAAATCAAAAAGGAGCATCAAGTGTTGACGGCCAATAAGACCACCAGTTTCAAGAAAAAGGGCAAAGGTAAGAAGAAGGGGAACTTCAAGAAGAACGGCAAACAAGTTCTTGCTCAAGAGGAGAAACCCAAGTCTGGACCTAAGCCTGAGACTGAGTGCTTCTACTGCAAGCAGACTGGTCACTTGAAGGGGAACTGCCCCAAGTATTTGGCAGATAAGAAGGATGGCAAGGTGAACAAAAGTATATGTGATATACATGTTATTAATGTGTACCTTACGAGCTCATGCATAGCACACAGGTATTTAATCTTGGTTCTCTTGCTAATATTTGCAACTCGAAACAGGGACTACGGATTAAGCTGACACTGGCTAAGGACGAGGTGACACTGGCTAAGGCGGTTACACATATTCATAATTTTGAAGCCAAAAGATGCAGAGTTGATAATGATAGTGCAACTTATTTGTGGCACTGTCGTTTGGGTCTTATTGGTGTAAAGTGCATGAAGAAACTCCATACTGATGGACTTTTGGAATCACTTGATTATGAATCACTTGGTACTTGCGAACCATGCCTCATGGGCAAGATGACTAAAACGCCGTTCTCCGAAACTATGGAGCGAGCAACTGATGTGTTGGAGATTATACATACTAATGTATGTGGTCCAATGAATGTTGAGGCTCGCGGCGGGTATTGTTATTTTCTCACCTTCACAGATGATTTGAGCAGATATGGGTATATCTACTTAATGAAACATAAGTCTGGAACATTTGAAAAGTTCAAAGAATTTTGGAGTGAAGTGGAAAATCATCGTAACAAGAAAATAAAGTTTCTGATCTGATCGTGGAGGAGAATATTTGAGTTCTGAGTTTGGTCTACATTTGAAACAATGCGGAATAATGTTTTCGCGAACTCACGCCATACCGGAACACCTGGCGTAATGGTGTGTCCGAGCACGTCGCAATCGTGCTTTACTAGATATGGTGCGGTCTATGATGTCTCTTCTTGATTTACCGCTATCATTTTGGGGTTATGCTTTAGAGGCGGCTGCATTCACGTTAAATAGGGCACCATCAAAATCTGTTGAGGCGGCGCCTTATGAGCTGTGGTTTGGCAAGAGACCAAAGTTGTCGTTTCTTAAAGTTTGGGGCTACGATGCTTATGTGAAAAGCTTCAACCCTGATAAGCTCGAACCCAAATCGGAGAAATGTGTCTTCATAGGATACCCAAAGGAAACTATTGGGTACACCTTCTATCACAGATCCGAAGGCAAGACATTCATTCCCAGAATGGATCCTTTCTAGAAGGAGTTTCTCTTGAAAGAAGTGAGTGGGAGGAAAGTAGAACTTGATGAGGTAATCTGTACCTGCTCCTTATTGGAAAATAGTTCATCGCATGAAACCGGTTCCCCTGCTGACTACACCAATTAGTGAGGAAGCTAATGATATTGATCATGAAACTTCAGATCAAGTTACTACCAAACCTAAATGAGTCAACTAGAGTAAGATCCGCACTGCAGTGAATGCGGTAATCCTATTCTTGAGGTCATGTTACTTCACCATGGCGAACCTACGAACTATGAGGAAGCGATGATGAGCCCAGATTTCGCAAAATGGCTTGAAGCCATGAAATCTGAGATGGGATCCATGTATGAGAACAAAGTATGGACTTTGGTTGACTTGCCCGATGATCGGCAAGCCATCTAGAATAAATGGATCTTCAAGAAGAAGGCTGACGATGGTAATGTTCTTTGTCTACAAAACTTGACTTGTTGCAAAAGGTTTTCGACAAGTTCAAGGGTTGACTACGATGAGACTTTCTCACCCGTGGCGATTCTTAAGTCCTATGCGAATCATGTTAGAAATTGTAGCATTTTATGATTATGAAATTTGGCAAATGGATGTCAAAACTGCATTCTGAATGGATTTACGGAAGAAGAGTTGTATATGATGCAACCGTAAGGTTTTGTCGATCCAAAGGTGCTAACAAAGTATGCAAGCTCCAGCGATCCATTTATGGACTGGTGCAAGCCTCTCGGAGTTGGAATAAACGCTTTGATAGTGTGATCAAAGCATATGGTTTTATATAGACTTTTGGAGAAGCCTGTATTTACAAGAAAGTGAGTGGGAGCTCTGTAGCATTTCTAATATTATATGTGGACGACATATTGTTGATTGGAAATGATATAGAGTTTCTGGATAGCATAAAAGGATACTTGAATAAAAGTTTTTCAATGGAAGACCTCGGTGAAGCTGCTTATATATTGGGCATCAAGATCTATAGAGATAGATCAAGACACTTAATTGGACTTTCACAAAGTACATACCTTGATAAAGTTTTGAAAAAGTTCAAAATGGATCAAGCAAAGAAAGGGTTCTTGCCTGTAATATAAGGTGTGAAATTGAGTCAGACTCAATGCCCGACCACTCCAGAAGATAGAGATAAAATGAAAGATGTTCCCTATGCTTCAGCCATAGGCTCTATCATGTATGCAATGCTGTGTACCAGACATGATGTGTACTTTGCTATTAGTTTAGCAGGGAGGTACCAAAGTAATCCAGGAGTGGATCACTGGACAGCGGTCAAGAACATCCTGAAATACCTTAAAAGGACTAAGGATATGTTTCTCGTTTATGGAGGTGACAAAGAGCTAGTCGTAAATGGTTACGTCGATGCAAGCTTTGACACTGATTCGGACGATTCTGAATCGCAAATCAGATACGTGTTTATATTGAACGGTGGAGCTGTCAGTTGATGTAGTTCTAAACAAAGCGTCGTGGCGGGATCTACATGTGAAGTGGAGTACATAGCTGCTTCAGAAGCAGCAAATGAAGGAGTTTGGATGAAGGAGTTCATATCCGATCTAGGTGTCATAACTAGTGCATCGGGTCCAATGAAAATCTTTTGTGACAATACTGGTGCAATTGCCTTGGCAAAGGAATCCATATTTCACAAGAGAACCAATCACATCAAGAGACGCTTCAATTCCATCAGGGACCAAGTCCAGGTGGGAGATATAGAGTTTTTTCAAGATACATACAGATCTGAATGTTGCAGACCCGTTGACTAAGCCTCTTCCACGAGCAAAACATGATCAGCACCAAGGCTCCATGGGTGTTAGAATAATTACTATGTAATCTAGATTATTGACTCTGTTGCAAGTGGGAGACTGAAGGAAATATGCCCTAGAGGCAATAATAAAGTTATTATTTATTTCCTTATTTCATGATAAATGTTTATTATTCATGCTAGAATTGTATTAACCGGAAACATAATACATGTGTGAATACATAGACAAACATAGTGTCCTTTGGTATGCCTCTACTTGACTAGCTCATTAATCAAAGATGGTTAAGTTTCCTAACCATAGACATGAGTTGTGATTTGATTAACGGGATCACATCATTAGGAGAATGATGTGATTGACTTGACCCATTCCGTTAGCTTAGCACTTGATCGTTTATTATGTTGCTATTGCTTTCTTCATGACTTATACATGTTCCTATGACTATGAGATTATGTAACTCCCGCTTACGGAGGAACACTTTGTGTGCTACCAAACATCACAACGTAAGCGGGTGATTATAAAGGTGCTCTCTACAGTGTCTCGGATGTACTTGTTGAGTTGTCGTATTTGAGATTAGGATTTGTCACTCCGATTGTCGGAGAGGTATCTCTGGGCCCTCTCGGTAATGCACATCACTATAAGCCTTGCAAGCAATGTAGCTAATGAATTGAATTACGGGATGATGCATTACGTAAGCAGTAAATAGACTTGCACATGTAACGAGATTGAACTAGGTATTGAGATACTGCAAGCGATCGAATCTCGGGCAAGTAACATACCGATGACAAAGGAACAAGCATTATGTTGTTATCGCGGTTTGACCGATAAATGATCTTCGTAGAATATGTAGGAGCCAATATGAGAATCCAGGTTCCGCTGTTATTGGTTATTGACCGGAGGCGTGTCTCGGTCATGTCTACATAGTTCTCGAACCGTAGGGTCCGCACGCTTAAAGTTCGATGATGGTTATATTATGAGTTTATGTGTTTTGATGTTAGAAGGTAGTTCGAGTCCCGGATGTGATCACGGACATGACTAGGAGTCTCGAAATGGTCGTGTCATAAAGAACGATATATTGGACAACTATATTTGGACACCGGAATGGTTCCGGGTGAGATTGGGACAATACTGGAGCTCGTGAGGTTATCAGAACCCCTCGGGAGGTATATGGGCCTTAATGGGGTTTAGTGGAAAGGGGGAAAAAGGATCAAGGGAGGGGGCGCGCCCCCCAAGCCCAATCCGAATTGGGAGGGGGGTCGGCCCCCCTTTCCTTCCTCCCTCCTTCCTCTTCCTTCCCTCTCCCTCTCCAAATAGGAGAAGGAGGAGTCCTACTCCCGGTGGGAGTAGGAATCCCCCCCTTGGGCGCGCCTCCAACTCCTGGTCGGCCCCCTCCTCCACTCCTTTATATACTGGGGAGGGGGGCACCCCATAGACACAACAATTGATCTCTTGGATCTCTTAGCCGTGTGCGGTGCCCCCCTCCACCATAATCCACCTCGATAATATCTTAGCGGTGCTTAGGCAAAGCCCTGCGTCGGTAGAACATCATCATCGTCACCACGCCGTCGTGTTGACGGAACTCTCCCTGAAAGCTCGGCTAGATCAGAGTTCAAGGGACGTCATCAAGCTGAACGTGTGCTGAACTCGGAGGTGTTGTGCTTACGGTACTTGATCGGTCGGATCGTGAAGGCGTACGACTACATCAACCGCGTTGTGCTAACGCTTCCGCTTTCGGTCTACGAGGGTACGTGGACACACTCTCCCCTCTCGTTGCTATGCATCACAATGATCTTGCGTGTGTGTTGGAACTTTTTTGAAATTACTACGTTTCCCAACAATCACTGACCGTCCTTATGGGTCAAGGATGTAAGTGGGTGTTCAAGAAGAAGCTTAGACCTGATGGTACGATTGAAAAGTACAAGGAATGGCTTGTGGCTAAGGGTTATACCCAGAAAGAAGGTGAAGACTTCTTTGATACTTACTCACCCGTGGCTAGGCCCGACCACAATTGGTGCTACTATCCTTTGGCTGCCTCACATGGTCTTCTCGTTCATCAAATGGATGTTAAGGCGGCTTTCCTCAATTTAGAGTTGAAGGAGGAAATTTACATGGATCGGCCGAGATGGTTTTTGTAGTACACAGTCGGGAAGGAAAGGTGTGCAAGTTATTAAAGTCTTTTTATGGCCTTAAACAAGCTCCTAAGGAGTGGCATGAGAAGTTCGAAAGAACATTAACTGCTGCCGGCTTTGTAGTAAATGATGGTGACAAGTGTGTGTACTATCGCCATGGTGGGGGCGAAAGAGTTATTCTTTGTCTGTATGTCGATGACATATTGATCTTGGGAACGAAACTTGATTTAATGAAGGAGGTTAAGGATTTCTTATCTCGCTGTTTTGAGATGAAGGATCTAGGAGTAGCTGATGTTATCTTAAACATCAAAATTTTGTTGAGAAGATCGAGAATGGTGGGATCACACTGCTTGGTCTCACTATGTGGAAAAGGTCTTGAGTCGTTTTGGGTATAGCGACCGCATCGCCTTCTCTAACTCCATATGATGCTAGTGTGTTGCTTGAAAGAATTGTGGATTGCTAGAGATCAACCGAGGTATTCTCGTTATTGGCTCACTTATGTATTTGGCGAGTGCCACGAGGCTGACATCTCTTTTGCTGTGAGCAAGCTGAGCCGGTTTGTCTCAAAACCGGGAGATGATCATTGGCGTGTGCTTGAGAGAGTTATGCGCTACTTGAAGGGCACCACGAGCTACGGGATTCACTACACCGGGTATCCAAGGGTACTGGAGGGTTATTGTGACTCGAACTGGATATCTTATGCTGATGAGATTAAGGCCACAAGTGGTTATGTTTTTACACTTGGTGGTGGCGCTGTTTCCTGGAAGTCTTGCAAGCAGACCATCTTAATGAGGTCAACTATGGAAGCAGAACTCAGAGCATTAGACACTGCCACTATTGAAGCAGAGTGGGTGCGTGAGCTAATGATGGACTTACCTATGGTTAAAAAACCAATACCCCCTATCCCCATGAATTGCGATAATCAAACTGTAATCGTCAAGATAAACAGTTCTAAGGACAATATGAAGTCCTCAAGGCATGTGAAGAGGAGATTAAAATCTGTCAAGAAACTGAGGAACTCCGGAGTTATTACGTTGGATTATATCCAAACGTCAAAAAACTTGGCAGATCCCTTCATAAAGGGTCTATCACGTAATGCGATAGATAATGCATCGATGGAGATGGGTTTGAGACCCACCGCATGAATTGTCCATAGTGGTAACTGACTCTTAGTGATCGGAGATCCCGTGAAGTAGAAGTGGGAGACAAGCTATTGGTTAGCTGAGAGGAGAGTATCCTTATTTTAATTATCCCACTCCGTGAAGATGCAATACTCTCCTAATCTGCATGGCAGGTTGATTTCCTTAGTAACCAAGGGATTGCGAGTGTGTTCGCACACGAACACTTCACCATGTACCCTTGACGCCGGGGGTGATGCACCGCAGCTCACGTCGAAGGAGGCCCGTCCGGAAGCGCGGTACGCAAGCAATCCGGCGGGTGATTTTGACGACCCGAAACCCCACATGCCCAGGAGGGACCCCGTCAGGGCGCGCGGCAGCTATGGGCTGCCCTAGGTCGACCTGATCGCCCCTAGGACCTCAAGGTTCGCCGCCCTGCAACAAGAAGAACAGATGAAGAATGAGGAAGAAGAAGAACTATGGTTAGGGAGAAAAGATAAAAGATAAAAAGTGGTAGATGATTTGATCAATTGTGTGTTGTTCAATCGTCCGTCACCCCTTAGGTATATAAGAGGCGGCTGGACTTCCCGTGCAAGCAAAATGTTTGAATTCACGTCCAAAACCCTAGTCAAATTCGGATTGGTTTTATCTGAACTTTCCAAAACTGTTCTGTTTAAACTGGCTACACCTTGCGGGTCCTTTTTGTGTGGTGGTAAACCATCTCGGATGGAAACGAGTCCAAAAGCAATCTTGACCGTTTCGACGAGACGAACAACTTTCATGTTGAATTTTTTTTCATAAGAGGTAATTTCGAGGGTCAATTCGCTCACACAAAACAGCTAATTATTCACGCAGCTCATCACACATACCCACATGTGTCTGGTTCCGGGCGTCATATTTTGCTCACTGGAGGGTCGCGCTGTGCGGGCTCTACCTTTTGCATAAGACCTCGGATGGGGACAATCTTTATATCAAAATCGATTGTTTCGACGAGACGCACAACTTCCATGTAGAACACTTTTGAGCTTCAGCCCATCTTCAACTCTCGTCCGATTGACTATCACATATCACAGCCTCTACCCCGGCAAGCTTTCCACTCGGGTAAGCTTTCCACACCGGCAAGGTTTCTACCCGGCAAGCTTTCACACCGGCAAGGTTTCACCGCAAGGTTTCTACCCCAAGCAAGGATTCCTCCACAGCAAGGTTTCGCCCCGGCAAGATTTCACACCGCAAGCTTCCACACATGAACGAGCTTTACCAAGAAGCTTTCCACGCCGGCAAGCCTTCACACACCGGCAAGGTTTTACCCCAGCAAAATTTTCTCCCTTGCATGCTGCTTTATGATCGTGCCACTTTTGAGCGTCAACAAGAATGGTTTGATTACTGAACAATACCTCAAGCTCACGCGAGCTAGCTTGACACCTACAACTAAACTAAAACTAGTTATATCATATTTATTTCAGCCCACCAATAACCAAACCTGCTAGAAATTTTACCGAGACTGAACTGAACCAACCCTTCAATCTTACATCCATACATACTAGTAAGATACACCTGCATTGCACGCATGAGATTTGGTAACCCAATTATGAATAAATATCACACTATAGCATGTAAGCTTTGAGGCATATATGCATGCTGTAGATGTTTGTTTAATTCTTATAGTCAATCTCTTTCAAAATCAATTACTACCTCCTTCCTGCTTTATTAATCGCCTTAGTATTTTTTTGACCATAGATTTAGCTAAAAAATATTGCATGTCACGAAAAGATATATAGTTGGATTCGTATTTTAACATAGTTTCCAGTAATATTTTTTAATACATGCATTAACATTTTGTTAGTTAAATCAAAAATCAAATTTTAGCACAAAATACAAAGGGGACCAATAAACCAGGACAGAGGTAAATGTTAATCCATTTTAAGATTCATGAAGTTATGCATTGCAAAGCATAACATAAAAATAAATAATGACAATTCATTTAAAAGAAAATGTTTGGGCAATCAAGATGGAATATTCTAGAACAAAGGAGAAGTGCTTGTGTTTTGAGGTTTGTGCATTATCCTTACTAGTAAGGTACATGTGCATTGCACGCATGAGATTTGGTAACCCAATTATGAATAAATACCACACTATAGCATGTAAGTTTTGAGTCATATATGCATGATGTAGATGTTCGCTTAATTCTTATAGTTCAACTCATACAAAATCAATTAGTTTCATAAAAAATAATCTATTTTAACATTCGTGGAATTGTGCATTGTAAAGCACAAAGTAAAAACAAATAATGACAATTCATTTAGAAAAAAAAGTTTGGGCAATTAAGATAGGGAAGATTCTAGAACAAAGAAGAAGTGTTTGTGTTTTGAGGTTTGTGCATTATGCTTAAGTTCAACCATGGAGTCTTCTACATTGTACATGTGGCAGAATATGGTGGAATGTAGATGATATCCAACGGCCACTAGTGCTCGGATTTTCCATCTCTGTACCGTCGGATTGGCTTCATCCAACGACCAAGTTTTGAAGTTATTCGCACACTATATAAAAGTATAAATATAGAAGTATAGAAGTTTAACCATGAAGTCTTCTATATTGTACATGTGACAGAATTTGATGAAATATAGATAATATTCAACGGCCAGCACTGTTCGGATTTGCCATCTCTGCATGATTGGATAGGCTTTATCCAACGATCAACTTTTAAAGGTATTCGCACTACATAGGGTAAATGATCAACGCCAGCCTCGAGGTGAACACTCGGCCGAATTTTTCATCGTGGGATTTTCGACGTGAACAACGCTACTAGTACTCCCTCCGGTCCTTTTTACTCTGCATATTAGGTTTGTCTGAAGTCAATCTCATCCAACTTTGACCAAGTATATATAAAAAATTATTGACATTTACATAACAACACCAATATCATTAGATTCATCTCGGAATATATTTTTATATTATATTCATTAGATATTATAGATGCTAATAATTTCTAATATAAATTTTGTCAAACTTAGTTAAGTTTGACTTTTGACAAATCCAATGTGCAGAGTAAAAAGGACCGGAGGGAGTACTACACTTCTTTCAAGTTGCAAAGACACCACCGAACCCTATTGATGACTAGGGTTCATTATTTCAAGTGTGGCATTGCTATGCCTAAAACCAAAGAGCCCCTAAATAATGAATCCTAGTAGATGCTTTGTTGTCAACCTCGTCATGGTCCATCGCAGGAGCTGCTGGATTTCCAAGCACGCCTCCCAACCCCGAGCATGCATCGCTGGATTCAGCAGCATAGTCTCTCTTGCGTCGAACCACGCGTATCTCGTCTCTCCACAGGTAAAATTCGACGTGAAGCCCTTCAACTCGATCATAGCTACATCGTCGTAGACCCGTCGTGGTGATCTTGCAGGCGATTCGCTCTGCGTCAAGTCCCATCCGCAGCGGGGTAGGCCATTAAATACCAGCTGCCACTTTTTCCCCCCCTGTGCCACCACGACGCCTCTCAACTCTCACCACTCGCTCCACTCGATCAAGCCCATCAAATCACGTACGAAAGATATACGGTAAGTAAGTTTTCCGTTTGACAAATTAAAACCCCAGCGGCAGAGCGTATCTTCGTGCCACAAATTAACCATTCTCTTATAGTGTACTCCCTACGCCCGAAAATACTTATCATCAAAATGAATAAAAGGGAATGTGTCTAGATATATTTTAGTTTTAGATGCATCTCTTTTTGTCCATTTGATGGCAAGTATTTTCGGACTCTTCCAGTGTGCTAGCATCCCGACGTGTCTACAGCGCACGCCAGCACAACCATGCTCATCGTACAGACACTTTCTCGCTCTGGACCACTCGCATATAATTATTTTCTTTCTTTATAAAGGTTAGCACCACACAAATATATTCTTTTTAGAAAACCTTACTACCTTATTATTTTGATTTTTTTTAAAAATAGTGCGTGCTACCGTCGAAACTTGAGGCACCGGTTGGGGCCCAGTACAGAGGCAATGCTGCCTCTAGATAGCGTGGATGAGCAGCCGACAGAGAGAGAGAGAGAGAGAGAGAGAGAGAGAGAAGAGAGAGAAGTCAGGTCCCACTTTGAAGGTTCGTCTACTGGTCTGAGCCGTAGAGCAGAGTCTTTGTTGCTTTGTGCGATCGTGCCTATGGTCGGAGGCTACGGATGCGGAGATCTCTGTGCTTTCGAGGAAGGCTCGTGAATAATCGACGCAATTGGTGTCGGGCAGGAGCAGTCGGTAGCCTTAAAGCAAGTGCTTCGTCACCGTCAGTAGGGATCGGCACACGCTGAGCCACGAAGACGAGACCGCGCACGCAAGCTCCATCACAACCTCGCTTGACTGGGGCGGAGAGAGAGATACAGCTGCTCGCCGCGTCAGACGACCTGGTAGAGTAGGGTCCTATTGCTTCGTGCCATGCCATTGTGCTATAGATGCTGGATCTCTCCCACTCTCTCTCTCTGGCCGTATCGATGGCGGATGGCCTTGACTATACTCTAGCTCAGCGCAAGTAGTGCTCTATCGGCTATCGTAGGCACTCCGCCTGGAGGACGGAGCAGACGCGCGCACGCAACCTACATCATTTCCGATGCACGTAAGGAGACCTTGCCCAGTACTCCTACTATTTCTACTGCATTGCGCATGAGTGGCCAAATGAGGGACTACTGTTTGCTTGCCTGCATCCGTGCTTCGAGGGTTCGCGTGAGCAGATACTCCCTCTCAATGTAGTGCCCTCGCGCATTCCGAGATCTAAATTTGACTGTAAATTTAACCAATAAGAATTCACTGATATATTTTTCTGCTCCTGCCGTAGTTGATCCCCGAGCGCCGCTTTAACAATCGCTTTGGTGGAATTGTGTGGAAGTGAGTCTATGACAACCCTGTAATATTTCGTCATATTTCAGGAATCTCCGGCAATCTCCAATATACCGGAGCCCTGTCGAATCTGGACGAGTTTAGCACGAGGAGGCAACCAATCAACTCTGACGTCCTTTGGAACATCCTACCGTTCATCCGCTGCGGAATTTCCATATTGATCACCCCTCGAAATTTCAGCTCGATCCAACGGATGAAACTCGTGAGACGTCCGATGAGTGCATCAATTTTTGGATCTGTTGTCTATGAAAAACAAATCCGACCTGAGTTTATCTTTATTCATGAACCAAATATGGGACATCCTTTTTGGAAGAATTTTTGTTTGTTCTCAAATATGTGCCCACAAATTTTGAGCCTTTTCCTATGCAATCTTCACCATCACAACAGTGTTAAACCAGCACGACAATGTTGCTCCACGGTTGCCACAGTGAACTAGGATCCCGACACGTCTACAACGCACATACGTACACGCATACACTCACCCCTATGAACGCACACACGCACACCCTACCTCTATGAGCACCTACGAGAGACTGAGCCGGCATATCATCTTGAGGTTTACGAAGTCACCATAGGCGCCTCGTCATCGACGGGAAAGTCTCCTCCCACTGAAAGTGCATCGCCGAAAATGCTGAAATAAATGCAGGAATAATGCGAGCACCAGGACTTGAACCCTAGGGGCTAGGGATACCACTGCCTCTCTAACCATCCAACCACAGGTTGGATCGCGAAAAAGTTGGAATTAATATACATAATCTCACAATTTGTTAGGTGGGTGGGTGGGTGGGTGGGGTGGGGTCCAATTGACATCTTTTTTGGTCAGTCGCTCGCTATCTCCCAGGCGGCTGAGCGCTCACTAGACGCATCCACTTGTTCTTTCCACTAGTTTTCGCAGCATATTTTATTAATTTATCATGATTTTTTAGTAATTAATCATGAAAACAAATCAATTGATTGATTATGAAACATTTAGTTTATCGATCATGATAAATTTAGTATATAGATAATGGCAATTTTAGTATTTTGATCATGACAAATCTATTCTTTTATCATGGAAATTATTATTTTGTATGAACCATGAAAATTTTTAGTGCATGTATCATGTCAAATTTAAGTAATTCGCCATGGAAATTTTGTTTATGCTTCGTGGAAAATTTGAGTCATTGGCCATCAATTTTGAAGTAACTGACAACGGATTTCTTATAAACCATGTCAAAATTATTTAATGGATGATGGAAAATTTTGGGAATTCACTATGGAAAATTTATTTTCTTAATTCGCGCTTTTTATAACATGTGAAAAACTACTTAAAATGTCAAAGAAAAAGTAGTTGAAACATATCATAGCAACTTCAGTGTAAATACCATGGTAATTTATGTGCAATAGACATGGTAACTATTAGCCCAGAAAAGGTCTAGTCAGAGACCTCGTCGTGACAGATTTGATGATGAAAACGGGTTTTCAATCGTATTTTGCATTGATGAGATAAAACTTCTTGAAAATCGAGAACCCAAAAGAATCCCACGGCCATCGTCAGTTTTGTCGCTAGTGCTTGCATGCGCTAACGTGAAGCAATCTATGGTCATGGGGGCTTTCGATCGATGCTCTCAGGGACTTGATGTTCGGTGAATATCAGGATCCATGTAAATGTTCTGGAACGCGTCCAAACTTAGTTTAGGAAGTGATGAAAATATTCTCCTTCTTCCAGAACTTTTCAGATTTAACGAACGCGAAAAATATCTCATGAATAGTGACAACACTATTAGGGTGCACCTCCTATTTGGTGGCTCTCTGGAAAGCCATCTTTTTGGGCTTTCCTCTACAATCAAGGACCCACACATGTATTCCTGGTTGGGGCTCCACTTTATCTCCTTTTTTTGGCTTTGGTAGAAAATATCTAATGGTATTTTGGTATTTTCCCCATACAGGCACAATTATTCAACGTGTATACTTAAACACGCAGTTGCGCTATCTGGACGTTGCGAGCGCACACTCTACACGACAAGGGATCACACACTCTTGTCATCTTCTCTTCTCTCTCTAGCTCGTGGTCCCTAGTACATAGTGGAATTAAAACAAATCGCAGGAACAACATCTATTCCACCGCATCTCTGCGCGTCCACCCATCTGGTGATTTCCCAGGAAGATCCCACGTGCGTGCACTTAATTTGCATTTTGAAAATTTCAAAAAACGATGACTTTTGAACCGAGAATGGAAGTTAAGATATGCTTTCACCACTAGGTTCTCCATGGCGAGCTCTTCAAATCTAGATCCCATATGAGTATCTTTCAACTAACTTTTTTACGAGCAATTTTGAATGAAACGGAAGCAACTTTAGTGCTATAGGAAATGAACTTCCTCTTAGTCTACGCAGCATGACTGCCTATCATCTAAAATCTCTTCAAATTTCTACAATGACTAACAAGTTAACTAGCTTCACATCTAAGTTCCCTACCATAACTAGCTTCACCTCCAAGTTGATAGTCTTGTAGGCAACTTGCGTTGTTGAGGTAGGCTAACATTATCCTAAGTTGCCTTTCATGACTGGGGAGTTGCTTAACATCATACTTGAGGTGCATAAAACAATTTCTGGATGGTAAGCAACTTAGTTTCATATATAGAGAACTTAGGAACATTAATGGGCAACGTTTCCATGTATTGTGGGCAACTAAAATAATAATGAGAGGCAACTAGGCATCACCAGTAGGCAACTTCAGAGTGTTTGTAGACAACCTAGACAAACATCGATAAGCAACTTCAAAATATTGTAGGCCACTAATTTGCAAAGTTAGGCAACTAAGCAATAATGGTAGGCAACTAATTACCAATATCAAGCAACTAGGCATCAATGGAAAGCAATTTTTCATAGTATTTATAGGCGACTAAGAAGCAACAGTAGGCAACTAATTCTTAATAGCAGACAACCAGGCATCAATTGTACGGAATTTCATATAAGTTGTCTACCACACTATCGAGTATGCTTACACTATGTTTTAGAGTTCATGCAACATGAGCTACACCGACATACAACTTGTCCTAGTATCGTGTCCAACTAATTAGCGATGACATGAAAACCTGGCAACATTGTTAGGCAACTAATTATCATTGTCAAGTTCTTGTGATTTGTTGGGGGCAGTTGCTTGGATTCATTTTGAACATGTTTTAGCATTTGTGTTTTTTGTAATATAGTTGCTTTGTTGGGGTTTTACCCTACAATATAGTTGCTTTGTTTCGCTAGACAATTGCTTGGATTTGTTTGCTAGGACAATTTTCATATTGTGTTTTCTTTGTAATTGAATTATTTTGGATTTTTTGCTTGAATAGATAAGTTGCATGGGGAGGGGGGGGGGTAAGATAGTTGTCCACAAAGGCTATTTAAGTTGGTCATACATTTTTCCGCCTAAAGTAGACAATCTAAGGAGGAATGCTAGGGACAGTTGCTTGGTTTTGATAGGACAATTTTTTCGTAGTTTTTATTTAGTAATGCTGTTGCTTGGATTGGATAGTACAATTGCTTGGTTTTGTAGGATAGTTTCTCTGTTATGCTAGAATAATTTTGCATCGTGGTTTGGTAATACATTTGCTTCATTTTGCTATGAAAGTTTTGCATTGTGTTTTGGTATTACAATTGCATGGATTTGCTAGGATAATTGCTTTGATTTTTTTTCTAGGAATAGTGGATTTGGATCTTGCTAGAACAGTTCTATGGATTTCTGCTATGGGGCAGTTGCTTAGAGTTTGCTAGAACAATTGCTATATGCAGATGTGTATAGTTGCATACACACACAAGATGAGTTGGACTTGCACAGATTTTCTAGATTTTCTCATTTTACACAAAACCAAGTAATAGGAAACACACATTAGTTGCTTGTTGAATGCACTGGAGTTGCACAAAAACACCCCAAATTTGCTAATTTTCGGTGTGATATGCAAGTGCATAAAGATCTTAAAGTGATTGTCCTTGTTTTGCCTCCAACAACCCCATCAATGGCGAACTTAGAATTTTCATATGTAGCACCAAAGGTGCATCATGTTTTGTGTGGTTTTCTCATTTTCTTACACAAACCAACCTAATAGGCGGTCCTACTGGGGGAAGATGAAGTTGCTTTCCTGTAGCACTAAAGTTGCCTCCATCATACCCAAAGTTGCCTCAAAAAATAGTTTGACGAAACCTATATATGAGATCTAGTTTTTAAGAACTCATCGCGAGAAACCCAACTGTGAAAACAAAATTGAATTTAACCACTTAAATTAGCAGTTACCGTTTTCTAAACTTTTTTTATCCCCAAATAAATGCACGTGGGGACATGATTCCTTTTTTAATGAACAGTGTCGTGCGCGTGAGTTGCTCTTTCCACATTTGGATGAGCGCTAGTTCCCACCAATGAGCCCACGGGTGCCCGCTAGCCGTGTCCATTATTCAATTCCATAATGAATCCACAAGGAAGCTGGATCTGCATCATGTTGACCTCCAAATCTCCAATGCACAAAACTCTTGCTTTGTTGCCGACCCTGATGTCAATTTCTCCTTGTGCCACTCGCCTAGTTCTGACCAGCCCCTGCATCGAGTTGCAAATATGACTAACGCATCCGGTATCAAATAACCTATATCAGCTAGGTAAGTTAGCAAGGTAAATGTCTATAACATATGTAACAAGTGTACCTTTGCCCAAAGCCGCATTCTCAACCTTCTTGATGTTGCGAAATGTTGCATGGAAAACAAAAAAAATCTACGCTCACACAAGATCTATCCAAGGAGATGCATAGCAATGAGAGGGGAGAGTGTGAAAATGTACCCTCGTAGACCGTAAGCAGAAGCAATTATCACGCGGTTGATGTAGTCATACTCTTCGGGATCCGAACACGATCCAACTGATCTAGTGTCGAACAGACGGCACCTCCGAGTTTAGCACACGTGCAACTCGATGACATATCCTCCTTATTGATCCAGCAAGCGGGAGAGAATAATTAGATGGGATCACAACCAACACGATAGCATGGTGGTGATGGTGGTGGGCGAGCACCGACAACTCTTTGTTAAGCGTCCCCGGGACGAGGCGGTGGAACTACGGAGTAACGGGAGAGAGAGGGGCACCAACGGCTTGGTGTGTGCTCTTGGGGTGGCCCCTCCCCTCTATATGTAGGTGTAAGGGCGTGGGAAACAGCCCCTCAAAGTCCTAGGGCACAGCTAAGGGGGAGAGGACTTGGACTCCTACTCCAATCCAATTTCTACTAGGACTCCTTCCTTTTTTGCCTTCCCTAACCACATGGGCTTTTGAGGACTTGGTGCGCATAGCCCAACAAGTCGAGGGCTCCTCCCCGCAGACCATGCTAGCCCTTGGATTGTGGTGGCCCACTTGTGGACTTCTGGACACCTCCGGAATCCTCTAAAACTTTCTGGAAGCTTCCGGTACAATACCGAAAAATGCACCTTTTCCGGAACCCAAAATATGACTACACATATATAAATCTTTACCTCTTGACCATCCCGAGACTCCTCGTGACGTCCGAGATCTCATCCATAACTCTGAACAACATTTGGTTACCACTTATCAAATATCCCAATACTACTCTAGCTTCAACGAACGTTAACGTGCGACCCCGCGTTTGGGAATTATGTAGTCATGACCGAGACACCTCTCCAGTTAATAACCAATAGAGGGAGCTGGATGCTCATATTGATTCCTACATATTCCACAAAGATCTTTTATTAGTTGAGCCTTTATGACAACATACGTAATTCCCTTTGTCTATTTGTATGTTACTTGCCCGAGATTTGATCGGTATGTCTATACCTAGTTCAATCTCGTTACCGACAAGTCTCTTTACTCATTCCGTAATACATCATCTTGCAACTAACTCTTTTGTTACTTTGCTTGCAAGCTTCTTGTGATGTGTATTACCGAGAGGGCCCAGAGATACCTGTCTAATACACGGAGTAAAAAATCCCAATCTCGATTCATGCCAACTCAACACACATATTCGGAGATACTTGTAGAGCATATTTATGATCACCCAGTTTCGTTGTGGCATTTTATAGCACAAAAGGTATTCCTCCGGTATCCGGGAGCTGCATGATATCATCGTCGAAGGAACATGTATTCAACGTTAAGAAAGCAGTAGCAATAAACTGAACAATCATATGCTAAGATAACCGATGGGTCTTGTCCATCACATCATTCTCCTAATGATGTGATCCCATTATCAAATGACAACTCATGTCTATGGTTAGGAAACCTCAACTATCTTTGATCAACGAGCTAGTCTAGTAGAGGCTCACTAGGGACACATTATTTGTTTATGTATCCATGCATCTATTTAAATTTCCGGTTAATACAATTCTAGCATGAATAATAAACCTTTATCATGATTAAGAAAATATAATAATAACCCTTTTATTATTGCCCTAGGGCATATTTCCATCAGCCTCCCACTTGCAATAGAGTCAATAATCTAGTTCACATCATCATGTGACTAATACCCATAGTTCACATTGCCATGTGTCTAACACCCAAAGAGTTTACTTGAGTCAATAATCTAGTTCACATCACCATGTGATTAAGACCCAAAGAGTACTAAGGTGTGATCATGTTCTGCTTGTGAGAGAAATTTAGCCAACGGGTCTGTCACATTCAGATCCGTGTGTATTTTGCAAATTTCTATGTCTACAATGCGCTACATGGAGCTACTCTAGATAGTTGCTCCCACTTTCAATATGTATCTAGATTGACACTCAAATTTATCTGAATCGGTGCGAAATCTTGCATCGACGTAACCCTCTATGATGAAATCTTTATCACCTCCGTAACCGAGAAATATTTCCTTAGTCCTCTTAGGTAACTAAGGATAATTTTGACCGCTGTCGAGTGATCTACTCCTGGATCACTATTGTACCCCCTTGCAAAACTCATGGCAAGGTACACAATAGGTCTGGTACACAACATGGCATACTTCATAGAACCTATTGTTGAGGCATAGGGAATGACTTTCATTCTGTCTCTATCTTCTGAAGTGGTTGGGTTTTGAGTCTCACTAAACTTCACACCTTGTAACACAGGCAAGAACCCTTTCTTTGACTGATCCATTTTGAACTTCTTCAAAACTTTATCAAGGGATGTGCTTTGTGAAAGTCGTATTAAGCGTATATATCTATCTCCATAGATATTGATGCCCAATATATAAGCAGCTTCATCGAGATATTCTATTGAAAAACTCTTATTGAAGTATCCTTTTATGCTATCCAGAAATTCTATATCATTTTGAATAGATAATATGTCATCCACATATAATATGAGAAATGCTATAAAGCTCCCATTCACTTTCTTGTAAATACAGGCTTCACCATAACTCTGTATAAAACCATATGATTTAATCACCTCATCAAAGCGTATATTCCAACTCTGAGATGCTTGCACCAATCCATAGATGGATCGCTGGAGTTTGCACACTTTGTTAGCACCTTTAGGATCAACAAAACCTTCTAGTTGCATCATATACAACTCTTCTTTTATAAATCGATTAAGGAATGCAGTTTTGATGTCCATTTGCCTGATTTTATAATTATAAAGTGCGGCAATTGCTAACATGATTTAGACTAACTTATGCATTGCTACGGCTAAGAAGGTCTCACAATAGTCAACCCCTTGAACTTTTCAAAAACCTTTCGTGACTAGTCGAGCTTTGTAGATGGTGACATTACCAGCAATATCTATCTTTTTTTTGAAGATCCATATATTCTGAATGGCTTTCTGATCATCAGGCAAGTCCACTGAAGTCCATACTTTGTTCTCAAAGATGGCCCCTATCTCAGATTTCATGGCCTCAAGCCATTTATAGGAATTAGGGCTCATCATAGCTTCTTCATTGTTTGTAGGTTTGCCATGGTCTACTAACATCACTTCCAGGACAGGATTACCGTTCCACTCTGGTGCAGAACGAGCTTTGTTCGACCTACGACGTCCAGTAGTAACTTGATCTGAAGTTTCATGATCATCATTACTAGATTCCTCTCTAGTTGGTGTAGGCATCCCGGGAACGGTTTTCTGTGATGTGCTACTTTCAAATTCGACAGAAGGTACAATTACCTCATCAAGTTCTACTCCGCCCCCACTCACTTCTTTCGAGAGAAACTCCTTCTGTAGAAAGGATCCATTCTTGGCAACAAAGATCTTGCCTTCGGATCTTTGGTACAAGGTGTACCTAATTGTTTCCTTAGCATATCCTATGAAGACACACTTCTCAGATTTGGGTTTGAGCTTATCAGGCTGAAGGCTTTTGATATAAGTGTCGCAACCCCAAACTTTAAGAAACAACAGCTTAGGTTTCTTGCCAAACCACAGTTCATACGGTGTCGTCTCAACTGATTTTGATGATGCCCTATTTAATGTGAATGTGGCTATCTCTAATGCATAACCCCAAAACGATAGTGGTAAATCAGTAAGAGACATCATATAATGTACCATATGCAATAAAGTACGGTTACGATGTTCGGACATGCCATTACGCTATGGTGTTCCTTGTGACGTGAGTTGTGAAACAGTTCCACATTATTTGAAATGAAGGCCAAACTCATAACTCAAATATTCGCCTCAGCGATCAGATAGTAGAAACATTATTTTCTTGTTACGATGATTCTCCACTTCACTATGAAATTCTTTGAACTTTTCAAATGTTCTAGACTTGTGTTTCATGAAGTAGATATAACCATACCTACTCAAATCATTTGTGAAGGCCATAAAATAACGATACCCAACGTCTGCCTCAACACTCATCATACTGCATACGTCGGTATGTATTATTTCTAATAAATCATTAGCTCGCTCCGTTGTTTGAGAGAACAAAGTTTTAGTCATCTTGCCCATGGGGTATGGTTCGCAGTTCCATCCGCATGGACTTTCTTCATGCGCTGTACACCAATATGAAAGTGGCAGTGTCATACATATCTTGCACTATCATTATCAACTTTGCATCTTTTTGGAATCATTATGATGAATATGTGTATCACTACAATCGAGATTCAATAAACCATTCACATTGGATGTATGACCATAGAAGGTTTTATTCACATTGGGTGCCATTGTGGTCGTTGCCTGATTCGTGGCGGACACCATGGCCCCATCCGTCCATGTCGCCTCTGAGACGCTTTGTCTTATGTCTACCCCATATAACAACCTTCAACTCCGGACCCGCCCATAGTCGAAGTCCATGGTACTCCGACCATTGTGATTGGTCAAAGTATGGGTGAAAGTGGAGAGCCCATGTTTTCTTGACTGTCATGATTGAGAACTCCGAATCCCTCACAGTGAGGGGGTGATTGACGTCATCATTCCTAACACGACTGACGGTATACAAGTGTGAGCATGGGAGATGAAGCAACAATGGCCTCCCTCAAGAGAAATCACACCATGTTAACGAGACCTTGAAAGCCCGACATCCATGTTGCGGGCCATCATTTGTGGTTCCTCCTGGCTCTTTCACTTCGTACTTCCAATCTTTGTTGTCATATAGTATAGCTTCTTGCGAGTCCACTTTCCATGATTGAAGTTCCAACCATTCATCAACCTTGGGTGGGAACTTGTACTTGTACTTGCGCTTGTTCTCACATTCTATCTGTGCATCTATTTCCATCAAGTACTTTAGAAAGTATGCATTCCTCTTGTCAAATGTGTATTGAACTATTGTCATCATGGGTAATGCACGTGCAATTCTGAGCACCCTATTGAAGCATTCGGCCATATTGCTTGTCATTTGACCGTGTCTCCGGCCATCTTCATCAAAAGCACATGCCTACTTGTTCTATTATTGAATGTGCCTATCGAGAAAGTCTTGACGCCCGGGATCAAGTTTTTTGTGTGTGAGCAATTTTCTGATCAAAGTGGTGAACCGCTTGTCGAAGAAAGCAAGACAACAATCTTGAAGATCATCGGCCAATTCCTTAAGGCCACATGCCGTGTAGAAGTTCGAACAAAAGTGCCTCATGCACCATCGATGGTGCAACGGAGCATGCCCGGGAATGTCAATCTCCACCACGTTAAGAATTCCTGGATGCCAATCCGATATGACACAAATTTCCCTCCGAGTGGGTAACACCTTCGTCCTCAAAAGACGCATAAACCACTCCCAGCTGTCATTGTTCTCCAGCTTAGCCTAAGAAAATGAAAATGTCAACACCCGGTTATTGGCTTCACTTGCTATCGCAACCAACAAGGTGCCCTTGTATTGTCCAGTCAAGAATGTGCCATCAATGGCGATGACCGGCCTACAGTGTTTGAAAGCCCTCATAGTTGGGGAACAGAGCATGCAATTTCAAAATTTTCCTATGCTCACGCAAGATATATCTAGGAGATGCATAGCAACAAGAGGGGGAGTGTGTCTACGTATCCTCGTATACCGTAAATGAAGCGTTTGACAATGCGATTGATGTAGTCGAACTTCTTCTAGCTCCGACAGATCAAGCACCGAATGTACGGCACCTCCGAGTTCTGCACACATTCAGCACGGTGACATTTGTCGCCTTCTTGATCCAGCAAGGCGCCGAGGTAGTAGATGAGTTCCGTCAGCACGGTGTGGCGACGATGATGGTGAAGTGGTCCTCACAGGACCTCGCCCAAGCACTACGAAAATATGACCGGGGTGTAAGCGGTGGAGGGCCATAAGCGGCTAACAATTGATGTTGTGTGTTCCAGGCGCCCCCTCCCCACATATATATAGGTATGAAGGATGGAGGAACAACCATAGGACGCTCCCAAGTAGGAGGAATCTTACTTGGAGTCCCTCAGAAGCCGTGCGCTCCCCTGCCATATATAACCGAGGGGGAAGGAAAGAAGGGGGGGGGAGGGAAGGAAGTAGGAATACTAATCCACACTTTCCTTGCCCTCCCCTCTTTCCTTATCCTCCTCATTGGGATGGCCTCTACAGGGGCGCACTAGGGCTGCTGTGATCCCACACTTGGCTGATAAGGCCCATATCTTTGCCGGGGGTGCCCGAAACTCCTTTCTGGTGACCCGATAAGTACCCCGTACCCTCTGGAACACTTCCGGTGTCCGAATACCATCATCATATATATCAATCTTTACCACTCGACCATTTCGAGACTCCTTGTCAAGTCCGTGATCTCATCTGGGACTCCGAACAACATTTGGTTAGCAAATCACATAACTCATATAATACTATATCATCAAGGAACGTTAAGCGTGCGGACCCTACGGGTTTGAGAACTATGTAGACATGACCGAAACACCTCTCCGGTCAATAACCAATAGAGGAACCTGGATTCCCATATTGGCTCCTACATGTTCTACTAAGATCTTCATCGGTCGAACCGTCACGACAACATACGTAATTCCCTTTGTCCATCCGTATGTTACTTGCCCAAGATTCGATCGTCGGTATCTTCATACCTAGTTCAATCTCGTTACCTGCAAGTCTCCTTACTCATTCTATAATACATCACATATTGACTAACTCCTTAGTCGTTTGCTTGCAAGCTTATGATGTGTATTAGCGAGAGGGCCCAGAGATACCTCTCTCCGATACGGAGTGATTTAATCCTAATCTCGATTTATGCCAACTCAACAAACACCTTCGGAGATACCTGTAGAGCATCTTTATAATCACCCAACTACATTGTGACAATTGATAGCACATAAGGAATTTCTCCAGTATCTGGGAGTTGCATAATCTCATAGTCGAGGGAATATGTATTTGACATGAAGAAAGCAATATCAATAAAACTGAACAATCATTATGCTAAGCTAATTGATGGGCCTTGTCCATCACATCATTCTCCTAATTATGTGATCCTGTTATCAAATGACAACTCATGTCTATGGTTAGGAAACCTTAACCATCTTTGATCAACGAGCTAGTCTAGCAGAGGCTCACTAGGGACACGGTATTTGTTTATGTATTCACACATGTATTTAGGATTTTGATCAATACAATTCTAGCATGAATAATAAACCTTTATCAAGAATAAGGAAATATAAAATGACAACTTTATTATTGTATCTAGGGAATATTTCCTTCAGTCCCCCACTTGCACTAGAGTCCATTATCTAGTTCACATCGCCATGTGATTAACACTCATAGTTCACATCGCCATGTGGCTAACACCCGAAGAGTTTACTAGAGTCAATAATCTAGTTCACATCGTCATGTGATTAATACCCAAAGAGTGATCATGTTTTTCTTGTGAGTTTTAGTCAACAGGTCTGCCACATTCAGAGCCATAATTATTTTGCCATTTTTCTATGTCTACAACGCTCTGCACGGAGCTACTCTAGCTAATTGCTCCCACTTTCAGTATGTATCCAGATTGAGACTTAGAGTCATTTGGATTGGTTTCAAGCTTGCACCAACGTAACCCTTTATGAAGTACTCTTTATCACCTCCATAACTGAGAAACATTTCCTTAGTCCTCTTTAAGGCACCTAAGGATAATTTTGACCGTTGTCCAGTGGTCCACTCTTGGATCACTCTTGTACCCTCTTGCCAAACTTATTGGTAAGGGCCACAACAGGTCTGGAACACAGCATGGCATACTTCATAGAACCTATGGCTAGGGCATAGGAAATTACTTTCATTCTCTCTCTATCTTCTGCCGTGGTCGGGCTGTGAGTCTTAATCAACTTCACACCTTGTAACACAGGCGAGAACCCTTTCTTTGACTGATCCATTTTGAACTTATTCAAAAATTTATCAAGGTACGTGTTTTGTGAAAGCCCTAATAAATGTCTTGATCTATCCCTATAGATCTTGATGCCCCATACATATAAACAGCTTCATCAAGGTCTTTCATTTAATAAATTCTTATTCAAGTATCCTTTTATGCTATCTAGAAATTCTATATCATTTCCAATCAACAATATGTCATCAACATATAATATCAGAAATGCTAGAATGCTCCCACTCACTTTCTTGTAAATACAGGATTCACCATAAGTCTGTATAAAACCATATGCTTTGAACGCCTCATCAAAGCCTATATTCCAACTCTAAGATGCTTGCACTGTTGGAGATATGCCCTAGAGGCAATCATGTATGATGATATTTCCTATGTGTTTATGAATAAAAATAGTCCTTGGACATTATCAATCATGTGTATCAGCAAGTACGTGACTTGTTTGTGGGACTATGCATTGTATGATGACTGTACTAAAAGGTCCCTAGTCCAAGGGGCTGTGTGGATGCGCAGGCAACTAGACTAGCATAAGCCACGGTCGATGGCTCGGTCTCACTAGCCATGGAGCATTGGATGCTAACCGGATAATATGTACTTGGAAAGGTCTGGTCGGATTCGACGTAGTCGGATCCGAGTCGAGATAAGGTTCGAGTCGGACAGACCCAACAATGAGACGCAACGATATATCATCTGTGAGTCTCTAGTACAACATACGTTCTATGCATGTCCTAAGACCTGAGCTGGCGCATGTACTCGTGATGGTGATAGACTTGCTTTGGGCCAACCAAACGCTACTCCGTGACTGGGTAGTTACAAAGGTAGGTTTCGGGTTTGTCCAGTCCCATGCTGCGAGACATGGTCGGGCAAGATGGGATTTGCCCCTCCGATCAGGAGAGATATACTCTGGTCCCCTCGTGTGATTCGACCAGGATAAGCATGGCCATGCGACAGGGATTATGAGATAATCCGGTTTGTGGTCGGTATCATTGGAACGAGAAAGAGGCCGGGCTAGCACAAGGATGACAATATCGCCTTGAGCCCGACAACATATATCGTGAGGCAAAGGGAACAGAAGTGTGGCACGTTGTACAGGTTCGCCTAACCAGCTTCATCGTCTGCTTGGTGGTGGGCACGCCTTGCTAGAGGCCGCTACCAACCATGCAGGCCGGAGGTGATCCGAACTGTGACCAAGCCGACTTGAACCTAAGGGGTGGCGCGCTTAAGGGAAGGAACCTACGAGGTCGGTTCGGAGGACACTGGTCGGATGTGATCCGAGCTGGACATGGAACGCGACTGAGTAAACTTTGGGCTTTAGGGTCCGTGCGAGGCCCAAGTGTTGAGCCTGTGACGGACGCCTATATAAAGTGGAGGTGCATCACACTCATGCGGTTGATCACTTCGGCACTGCGACTAGGGTTTGCATGTGTTGCGAATAGCCACCTCCACTCGCCACCGAATGTGTGATCGGACCTAGCAGTCCAGCGCACAGTGTTCCTCCTGCACGTGTGGATACCGTTAGAGGCGGTGCGCTTGCGCCGCTCCGGCGAACTTGTATGTGGGATCGAACGACCGGCTGTTCGAGGGAGACCGGACGAGGAAGAGACGATCCACGCGGACGCGCTGCCCCAACTCTTCTTCCGCTGCACGGCACTGCGCGTCTAGTGGTAATGATATGTGATCCATCTCCCGTAGCATGTTCTTGGTTGTTCTACACGTAGGAAATTTTAATTTGCAGTCGTTGCACCCTACAGTAGAACCCAACAGTGGTATCAGAGCCTCTGCTATAGGATTTGGTTTCAGATCATATGCATATTAGATATGTGGAGGTAGCAGATGAGATCTGTTGTCCTTGATAAGATCAGTTATGTGCACGATTGATGAGATCAATTGCACATGGGGATTGAAGAGGCTATGTTTTCTGTCAATCGGGATCAATGAGGTCGTGACATGATCTACCCCTACCGGTCGGTCATCAATGAGGTCGTGACACGATCTACCCCTACTGGTCGGTCATCCGCCATTGGGGTTAACAGTGAAACGTAAACCCGAATCAAACTCGCGATGATCGATAAGATCGGTCAGATCAGAAAATTTGGCGTGATCAGAGTTCAGATTTTATCTGTGATTAGCGTCGTGTATTTCGTACCCAACACACAAACTGGTAGAATGTGATTCTATGTATAACTTTGTTTTGCAGGTTTCATGTGAATAGTATGGCTCATGTGTATGTGATGCATGTGTGTAATTTATACATGGCCCGCGTGTCATGTTTGTCACCGGCCAGAGCCAAAGTGTCTTGTCATTATATTGTATAACGACTTGCGTGTTGACTTGTGACTCTATGTAAAATTCATTACTAGTTGTAGTAGCTGGATAATAGAGATTAGGTTGGTGGCTTGGCGTCCCGGCGTGACGAACAAGATGGAGTTCCTAGATGGTCATTGGAGTTGGAGGCAACCTGGAAGAATGTCCATGAAGGAGCCATACTATTTCACAATATGTGGTTATTTGTGATTGATGTGCTTCTTTGTTTCTATGCATATTAGAATGGTAGAAAGATCCCTCATGAATATCAAGTAAATTTCTCTCATGAATATCAAGTAAATTTCCATTCCCGATGTTGCACCTTCGCACGTCAAGTACTTATAGTAGTGGGCTCATAAAATTGAGGTGTTGCTGGGTGTCCTTGAACCAGACATGGACATGCACTGCATCAGGTTAGCTTGACAAGGCTATCAAAACGGTTTTGGGCCTTGTGGCAAAGAAGGTCGGGAGCCGGGGTATGAGATACCTTCCCGACCGATCGAGTCGATAGAGATACATTAGCAATGAGTTGCTTACCGGATAGGTATGTTAGCTAGCGATGATGCTAAAGCTCATTAATCGCATACGCTAGTCGGATCACTGAATCCTTTGAGAGTTTGCGAAGGGATGCGACTTCGATGGGAGTATTTCGCTTAGGCTTGAATTACTCTACATAAATACATTGCTTAGTGATTGCATATTTTACATTTGTAGATCAATGGCACCACCTGCTCAACCCAACTTTGCATTGAAATCAATTCTGGAAAAGGATAAACTGAATGGAACAAACTTTACCACCTGGTATAGAAATCTGAGAATTGTTCTCAAGCATGATAAAAAGGAACATGTTCTAGAGGAACCACTTCCAGAGGAACCTGCCGATACTGCAAATGCCACAACTAAGAATGCCTACTAGAAACTTGTTGATGAATCAACGGAGATCCATTTGTCGATCTTTGGCTTGTATGGAGCCCGATTTGCAACAACATTTCGAAAATGTTGAGGCTTACGATATGATTGAGAGTCTCAAGAGCATATTTAAGACGCAGGCTAGGACCGAAAGGTTCAACGTCTGGCGATCCTTGATGGATTGCAAGCTGAAGGAAGGTGATCCACTGAGCCCACATGTGATCAAGATGATCGGATATTTGCAAGCTTTGGATCGGTTGGGCTTCCCGCTCTTGGATGAGCTGGCTACTGATGTTGTTCTGGGTTCTCTTCCGCCCAGCTATGGGACGTACATCTCTAACTATCATATGCATGGCATGGATAAGAAGCTCACTGAATTGCATGGGATGCTCAAGGTGGCGGTCACGAGGATATTAAGAAAGGCACGCATCAAGTGTTGATGGTGCAGAAATCGGCTAAGTTCAAGAAGAGTTGGTCCAAAAGGCTAAGGCAAAGGGCACGGAGACGGTAACCTCTGCCGCTGCGGCGAAGTCTGGACCGAACTCGAAGAACGTTTGCTATCACTGAAAGGAGACCGGTCCTTTGGAAGAGGAATCAGCAAGTGGCTTGCGAGCATGGCAAGAAGTCCGCAATGCTTCTTCGTGCAAAGGTACACTTGTTGCATATGTTATAGTCATTTACCTTGCTAACATACCTAGTAGCTCTTGGGTATTTGATACCGGATCGATTGTTCATATTTGCAACTCGATGCGGGGGCTGGTAAGAACTAGGCGTGTGGCACAAGGGAGATTGACATCGTGGTTGGCAACAAAGCAAGAGTTGCTGCGTTAGAGGTCGGCACGATGCAGCTCCAGCCTTCCTTCCGGATTCGTTATGGAATTGAATAATTGTTATTACATTCCTCGCACTTAGTCGTAACATTATTTCTGCCTCATGTTTGATGAGTCAAGGTTATGAATTCAATTTAAAGGACAATGGTTGTTCGATATTTTTTAATGGTATGTTCCACGGCTATGCACCCATTATTGATGGGCTATTTATATTCAATCTAGAACAGGAACGGGTCTATAACGAGAATGTCAAGAGGCAAAAGCCTAATGAGATAAATCTGACATACTTCTGGCATTGCCGGCTTGGACACATTAGTCTGAAATGCATGAAGAAGCTCCATGATGATGGGCTCCTAACTTCGTCCGAATTCGGGTCGTTCGAGACATGTGAATCATGCTTGCTCGGCAAGATCACTAAGTCTCCTTTCACAAAGAGTTGCGAGAGGGCGTCCGAGTTGTTGGAACTTATACATAGTGATGTGTGTGGTCCAATAAGCACAACTGCCAGAGGTGGCTATCAAGATTGTGACTTTTACCGACGACTTGAGTAGATATGGATATATCTATTTGATGAGGCACAAGTCGGAGACTTTTGAAAAGTTCAAAGAGTTTCAGAACGAGGTTCAGAATCAGCAAGACTATAAAGCTTCTGCGATCTGATCGTGGAGGTGAGTACATTAGCCAGGAGTTTATTGATCATCTAAAAAGTCGAGGTATAGTACCTTAGCTCACACCTCCAGGTACGCCATAGAGAAACGACGTGTCGGAACGGAGGAATAGGAACTTGTTGGACATGGTCCAGTCAATGATGGGCAAATCGGATTTACCCTTGTCATTCTGGGGATACGCTCTAGAAACTGCAGCTTTCACACTTAACAGGGTACCATCAAAATCCGTAGACAAGACCACATGAGATGTGGACCGGGAAGAGTCCCAGTTTGTCTTTTCTAAAGATTTGGGGTTGTGAAGCATTTGTTAAGCGACTTATGTCAGGCAAGCTTACACCTAAATTGGATAAATGCATATTCGTGGGATATCCGAGGGAAACCTAGGGATATAGCTTCTACAACCGGGAAGAGAACAATGTGTTTGTTGCTCGGAACGGGGTTTTCCTTGAAAAAGAGTTTCTCAGTCGAGAGGCCAGTGGGAGGACGGTTCGACTCGAAGAAATTCGAGGACCACTTGGGGACGGCTCGGCTGGTGATGAGATCGCATTGCAGTCGGTCGTGGAACCTGTAGTGGAAGCGGCACCGGAACCATGGAGGTCGGAAAGATTGCGCAGAGTGCATGATGTATTGTTGCTAGAAAGCGACGAGCCGGCCACCTATGCGGAAGCGATGGTGAGCCCAGATTCCGAGGCATGGCTGGAGGCCATGAGATCCGAGTTAAAGTCCATGGATGAGAATCAAGTTTGGGACTTGGTTGATCCGCCACTGGCGAATCGCCATTGGTTGCAAATGGGTCTTTAAGAAGAAAACCGATGTGGAAGGAAATGTTCAGATCGACAAAGCTCGGCTTGTCGCTAAAGGTTATGGACAAGTTCAAGGAATTGACTACGACGAGACTTACTTGCCGGTAGTGATGCTGAAATCGGTGAGGATCGTACTAGCTATAGTTGCATATTCTGATTATGAGATATGGCAGATGGATGTCAAAACGGTTTTCCTTCACGGAAATTTAACCGAGGACGTGTATATGATACAACCCGAGGGTTTTGTCTATCCGACTAGCACTAGTAAGGTATGCAAGCTCAAGAGATCCATTTATGGGTTGAGGCAAGCATCTCGGAGTTGGAACATTCGTTTTGATGAGGTCGTCATTAGTCTCAGTTTCATCAAAAGCAAAGAGGACTCTTGTTTATACAAGAATTTAAGTGGGAGCTTGATAGTGTTTTTGATCTTGTATGTGGACAACATACTACTGATCGGAAATGATGTTTCGATGTTGAACTCGGTCAAGGGATCATTGAATGGCAAGTTTTCGATGAAAGACCTTGGTGAGGCAGTGTATATTTTAGGCATTAAGATCTATAGAGATAGATCGAGGAGGCTGCTCGGCTTAAGCCAGAGCACGTACATAGATAAAGTGTTGAAGCGGTTCAACATGAGTGAGGCGAAGAAAGGGTTCTTGCCACTCTCACATGGTATAAGGCTAAGCGTGACTGAGAGTCCTTCGACATCTGATGAGCGAAGCGGGATGAGTAGGATTCTGTATGCCTCTGCAATCGGATCATCATGTATGCCATGATTTTTACAAGTCCTGATGTTGCTTTTGCAATAAGCCTAACAAGTAGATACCAGGCCAACCCAGGTGAGAGTCATTGGGCAGCGGTAAAGACTATTTTGAAGTACCTGAAAAGGACTAAAGATATGTTCCTAGTTTATGGAGGTGAGGAAGAGCTCGTCGTAAGGGGTTACGCCGATGCTAGTTTCCAAACCGACAGAGATGATTGCTGATCATAGTCAGGATTCGCGGTACGTCCTGAGCGGAGGAGCAAAGTGTAATCGGATGAGTTCTAAGCAGGATACGGTGGCCAATTCTACCACAGAAGCCGAATACATTGCGGCTTGTGAAGCTGCAAAGGAAGGTGTTTGGATCCAGCATGTTCTGGATGATCTTGGTATTTTCCCAGCCTTGGTGAAACCGTTGGACCTTTATTGTGAAAATTCGGGTGCCATCGCACAATCCAAGGAGCCGAGGAATCACCACAAGGTCAGACACATAGATCGGAAATATCACCTGATACGATATATCGTAAAGAATGGTGATGTAGAGTTATGCAAGATTAACACGGATGCAAATGTTGCAGATCCGTTGACTAAGCCGCTTCCACAATCCAAGCACGAGGGGCACATTAGAGCTATGCGCATTCGATGTCTATTCGATTGACTCTAGTGCAAGTGGGAGACTGTTGGAGATATGCCCTAGAGGCAATCATGTATGATGATATTTCCTATGTGTTTATGAATAAATATAGTCCTTGGACATTATCAATCATGTGTATCACCAAGTACGCGACTTGTTTGTGGGACTATGCATTGTATGATGACTGTATTAAAAGGTCCCTAGTCGAAAGGGCTGTGTGGACAGCAGCCGACTAGACTAGCATATGACACGGTCGATGGCTCGGCCTCACTAGCTAACCGGATAATATGGACTTGGAAAGGTCTGGACGGATTCAACGTAGTCGGAACCGAGTCGAGATAAGGTCCGAGTCGGACAGATCCAACTATGAGACAGAGCGATATATCATCTGTGAGTCTCTAGTACAACATACGTTCTATGTCCTAAGATGTGAGCTGACGCATGTACTCGAGATGGTGACAGACTTGCTTTGGGCCAACCAAATGCTACTCTGTGACTGGGTAGTTACAAAGGTAGGTTTCGGTTTTGTCTAGTCCCATGCTGCGAGACATGGTCGATCAAGATGGGATTTGCCCCTACGATCAGGAGACATATACTCTGGGCCCCTCGTGTGATCCGACCAGGATAAGCATGGCCATGCCACAGGGATTATGAGAAAAATCCGGTTTTGTGTCGGTATCATTGGAATGAGAAAGAGGTCAGGCTAGCACAAGGATGACAATCTCGCCTTGAGCCCGACAACATATATTGTGAGGCAAAGGGAACAGAAGTGTGACACGTTGTACAGGTTCGCCTAACCAGCTTCGTAGTCTGCTTGGTGGTGGGCACGCCTTGCTAGAGGCCGCTACCAACCATGCAGGTATGAGGTGATCCGAACTGTGACCAAGCCGACTTGAACATAAGGGGTCGCGCGCTTAAGAGAAGGAACCTACGAGGTCGGTTTGGAGGACATTGGTCAGATGTGATCCGAGCTGGACTTGGAACGCGACCGAGTAGACTTTGGGCTTTAGGGTCCGGGCGAGGCCCAAGTGTTGAGCCTGCGACGGACGCCTATATAAAGTGGAGGTGCGGCACACTCATGCGGTTGATCACTTCGGCGCTGCGACTAGGGTTTTCATGTGTTGCAAATAGCCACCTCCACTCGCCGCCGACTGTGTGATCGGACCTAGCAGTCCGCCGCACGGTGTTCCTCCTGCACGCGTGGATACCGTTAGAGGCAGTGCACTTGTGCCGCTCCGGCGAACTTGTACGTGGGATCGGACGACCGGCTGTTCGTGGGAGATCGGACGAGGAAGAGACGATCCACGCGGACGCGCTGCCCCAACTCTTCTTCCGCTGCACGACACTGCGCGTCTAGTGGTAATGATCTGTGATCCATCTCTCGTAGAATGTTTTTGGTTGTTCTGCGCGTAGGAAATTTTAATTTGCATTCATCGCACCCTATCGTAGAATCCAGCATGCACTACTCCATAGCTGGATCGCGGGGGCCATCTTCATCATCTTGGCGGCAACCACAATGAGGAGGGAGTAGTCCACCCTCGGGGTTGAGCGTTTGTACAAGTAGCTATGTTTTTAATCTCTCTCTCTCCCTCTCTCTCTCTCTCTCTCTCTCCCTCTCTCTCTCTCTCTCTCTCTGTCTCTCTCTCTCTTTCTCTTTCTCTCTCTCTCTCTCGCTCTCGCTCTCGTGTTCTTGAGGTGTCACGATCTTGATGTATCGCGGGCTTTGTTAATATAGTCGGATCATATGGTGTTTTCCCCTCTCTATCTTGTTGTGATGAATTGAGTTTTTCCCTTTGCGATTTCATTGTTATCGGATTGAATACTTTTATGGATTTGAGAACACTTGATATATGTCTTGCAATTGAATACTTGTGGTGACAATGGGATATCGTATTGATTCACTTGATATATGTTTTGCACTCAACTTGCGGATTCCCGAGGTGACATTGGGGTAATCTATGCATAGGTGTTGATGAACGTTCTTGTCTTTGTTTCTCCAGTAGAAATCTTGGGTCACTCTTTGAAGTTCTTCGTGTTGGATATTATGAATATGAATTTATTATATTGTTATTTTAGTACGAACTCTAGGATAGATCAAACAGAAACAATAGCATTGTGTTATTTTAATACAAACTCTTGAATAGATCGATCAAAAAGAATAGCTTTGAGGTGCTTTCATACCCTACAAACAATTTATTCTTATGTTATCCATTAGATTTGAACTTTGGAGTGATTCTTCATCGCACTTTGAGGGATGGTTATATGTTCCTATTGTATTAGCATTGTTGAGAGGTTGCACTAGTGGAAGTGCGGACCCTAGGCCTCTTTTTCAAGCATTGCAATACTGTTTTCATGCTCATTTACTATTTTCTACCTTGCTGTTTTTATTTATTCATATTATAAAAATATATTTCTACCATCCATATTACACTTTTATCACCATCTCTTCACCGAACTAGTGCACCTATGCAAATTACCATTATATTGGGTGTGTTGGGGGCACAAGAGATTTCTTGTATTTGATTGCATGGTCGTTTGAGAGAGACCATCTTCATCCTACACCTCTCATAGATTGATAAACCTTAGGTCATCCTTGAGGGAAAATTTCTAATGTCCTACGAAACTCTGCGCTTGGAGGCCCAACATGTGTCTACAAGAATAAAGTTGCATAGTAGACATCAAGCTCTTTTCTGACGCCGCTGCCGGGGAGGCGAGTGCATGAAGGTATATCTTTAGATCTTGCAATTGAATATTTTAGTTTCTTGTTTTATCACTAGTTTTTTACAAAAGAAAACTACATAAAAATGAAATTGAGGTTGCATCATATTATTGATCATCTTTACAATGTATTTTGTGAAAATGATGTTAAGGAAAATTGTGCTGAAGAAGAATTCAATAGAATGCTTGGTATTAATGATGAGCATGATTGCAATGTTGATAGTATGAATTCTTTCAATATCTATGATGCTAATGATAAGCAAAGCCATAAGCTCGGGGATGCTATGTTTGATGAAGATGATATTTTTAGTCCCCCAAGATTTGATGTGCAAATTTGTTATAATGATTGCATGCCTCCGATTTATGATGATTATAATGGTGAAAGTGGATTTGGAGAGGTCATGACTTTGTTTAGTGATGAATCCACCATTTTGGATGAGGCTTCAGTTGACTATGATAACAATGCTGCTATATATGATGATTATGGTGATGACATGGTTGATATAAAGAATAACGATAACCATGAAACTTGTCATCATGATTTTTTTTTTCAATCCCATGATATTTATTTTGTTGAGTTTTCTCCGATTACTATTCACGAGAATAAATTTGCTTATGTGGAGAGTAATAAAACTTCTATGCTTGTGGATCATGAAAAGAATGCTTTTATGTGATGGTTATATTGTTGGATTTCTTCATGATGCTACTGAAATTTATTATGAGGGAGGAACTTATGCTTGTAGGACTTGCAATAATATCAAGTTTCCTCTCTATGTGTGGAAAATCTTGAAGTTATGCTTGTTTTGCCTTCCTGTGCTAGTTGATTCTTGTTCCCATAAGTTGTTCACTCACAAAATCCCTATGCATAGGAAGTGGGTTAGACTTAAATGTGCTAGTCATATGCTTCATGATGCTCTCGTTATGTTTCAATTCTTATATTTTATGCGAGCATCATTGAAATCATCATGCCTAGCTTAAAAGGCATTAAAGAAAAGCGCTTGTTGGGCGACAACCCAACATTTACCCCCTACTGTTTTTGTGTGTTCACATGATTAGGCTATTGTAGTAATCATGTTTTATTGCTTTTGTTTCAATAAAGTGCCAAGTAAAGCCCTTGGGATGGTCTATGGTGATAGTTCATTTGATCTTGCTGTTAAAATTCTAATTCTTTTTGCAGAAGATTAATAGAAAAATTGCCTAGGTTTTTCTATTTTTTCAGATTTTTTCAAGTAGTATAAATACGGTTGGAGTACAGATTACTACAGTGTGTTCTGGTTTTGACAGATTCAGTTTTCAATGCATAGTGTGCTTGTTTTGTAGTTTCTATGGCTTATATTGCTCAATATAAATTGTGGAAATGATATGCTACAGTAGAAATTGTGTGGAAACAATTATGAATCTTGTCTTTGACAGTACCAAAGTGAAATGGTTTGCTCTTTATCATACTAACCTATCTCACAAAGTTCCGTTAAGTTTTGTGTGATTGAACTTTTCAAGTATAGGGTGATATATCGATATGAGGGGAATAAGGAGTGAAAAGACCCTAAGCTTGGGGATTCCCAAGGCACCCCAAGTTAATATTCAAGGAATATGTAAGCAACTAAGCTTGTGGATGCCCCAGAAGGCATACTCTCTTTCGTCTCTAACATTATCGGTAACCTCACTCGGAGCTATGTGTTCATTCATCACATGATCTTTGTTTTGCTTGGATCATCATTTTATTTTGTTAGGATTTTCTTTCTGTTATTTAGAATAATGGTTTGCATCTTTCTTTTCAATAATAATATCAAGTATAGCCTTTGCCATGCTTATTTTGCAAATCTACATGTTGCCGTTTCAAAACAGAAAGTTTATCGATGTCACTATAGGAAACTGCTAGACGGCAAAGACGTAAATCCTGAAGGCAAAGAGTTTGCCGTCAGGACGTAGACAGCAAAGTCAGACGGCAAAGATTAATCGGCAAAGAATACTTTGCCGTCTGCCATTTTCTCTGGATGACGGCAAAGACTTTGCCGTCAGTCTATTACTTTTGCCGTCAGCCGGTAGAGTCAGACGGCAAAATATTGCAACAGACGGAATGGACGAACTGATGGACGGCGTTAAGTGTTTTGTTGTCTACCGGCCGTCCAGCCTGACGGAAAAGTCTATAAGATTTGCCGTCAACTGTCAGTACAGGCAGACGGAAAAGACGCAGACTTTGCCGTCTGTCGTGCTTGGCCCAGTAGGCAAAATGGTAGGACTTTGCCGTCTGGGTTTCGTGGCCCAGTGGGCAAAGCTGCACACTTTGCCATCAGGTAGGTACTGGCCCAGACGGCAAAATTCCAGCGGCAGCACAGGTTGGCGAGATGTGGCAGGTTTGCCGTCTGTCCCTAGACTGCAAAGCTTCTTTTTTTGATAATCAGAAATTAAACAGTTTAATACACAATATAGTAATTGCCTTGATCCATACCAAAGATCCTCACAGCACACAGCACAGAACCATAACAGGACAGCATAGTTCCATAGCAAAAGCAACAATGAACAAAGTCCCATAGCATATAGTTCCATAGCATATAGTCCCATACATATAATACACAATGACCAAAGATGGCATCACTGCGTAAGATTTGGCACTACAACAAATGCCTTCATGTCCATGTCGTAGTCCAAAGAGCATCCAGGTGGCAACCTACAAGATTGAATGGTGTCTGTCACATTTTGGCACAAGAACAAATAACGTGCTTGAAGTCATCAATATGCCAAATAGACAAAAGAAAGTACTTCGACACAACAAAATAAATAGTGATCCATATTCCATAGTGAGTTTCCAAAATAAATAGCTTCTAGTACATATGGAGTTTCTTGAACACTTATCCAATTTTGAACATGCTAATTTAACACTAGATCATGAAGATCTTCAAGAATGGTCTCTAAATAACGAAAATAAATAGCTACTTGTGTCTACTTATAATATTGGTTCAATTCAACACTCTAAATCATAAATATCTTCGAGTGCTCTCTAAATCATGAAAATAAATAGCTTCAAGTGGTCTCTAAATCATGAGAATAAATGGATCATGGTTTCAAATGGTATATACTTGTCTCTACTTATAAGTCTGATGTTTAAATGGTTCAAACGATATCTACTTACAAGTTTCTAAATCATGGAGATCTTCAAATGGTCTCTAAATCATGAAAATAAGTAGCTACTTGTCTCTAAATCATGAATATCTTCAAGTGGTATCTAAATCATGAAAATAAATAGCTTCAACAATGCATATAGTTAATTAAGATCATGGTTGAAATTGTTCAAATGGATTATAGTTTGAAACGGTTCAAATGGTCTCTACTTGTCTCTACTTATAAGTTTGATCTTCAAGAATCCAGATAGCTACTTGTTTCTACGTTGACAAATTTGAGACCTACGTAAATGAGATATGTACGCACTAACCATACTCGATCTCAAACATTCGGAGAACCACCAAGGTTGTTGTCGCTTGGGCCTCTTGCATGTGTAGATCCATCAGTATTAGATCCATGGCCTGATTGAGGCATCTACATAGCGGGTGTCGGTGTCAAAACCAGCGGATCTCGGGTAGGGGGTCCCGAACTGTGCGTCTAGGCGGATGGTAACAGGAGACAAGGGACACGATGTTTTTACCCAGGTTGGGCCCTCTCGATGGAGGTAAAACCCTACTCTGCTTGATTAATATTGATGATATGGGTAGTACAAAGGTAGATCTACCACGAGATCGAGAGGCTAAACCCTAGAAGCTAGCCTATGGTATGATTGTTGTTAGATCCCTCGGACTAAAACCCTCTGGTTTATATAGACACAGGAGAGGGCTAGGGTTACAGTCGGTTACAATGGGAGGAGATCTACATATCCAGACGCCAAGCTTGCCTTCCACGCCAACGAAAGTCCCAAACTGCACACGGGACGAAGTCTTCAATCTGCATCTTCATAGTCCAGAGTCCCGTTGGGACTTTCCTTGGCGTGGAAGGCAAGCTTACGATACGGATATGTAGATCTCCTCCCATTGTAACCGACTCATGTGTAACCCTAGCCTCTCCTCGTGTCTATATAAACCAGAGGGTTTTAGTCCGTAGGATGAACAACAATCATACCATAGGCTCGCTTCTAGGGTTTAGCCTCTCGATCTCGTGGTAGATCTACTCTTGTACTACCCATATCATCAATATTAATCAAGGTGAGTAGGGTTTTACCTCCATCGAGAGAGGGCCCGAACCTGGTAAAAAATTCGTGTCCCTTGTCTCCTGTTACCATCCGCCTAGATGCACAGCTCGGGACCCCTACACGAGATCCGGGCCGTTTTGACAACGACATTGGTCCTTTCATTGAGAGTTCCACAGTCACGCCATTAGGAAGGATGCCTCATCCCGCCTTTTTAAGACGGCATCAAGCTAAAGGAGCTTTGGCTATCGGCGAAACTCTCCGGCTAGGCGGTTTTCTTATGACCGCTGTTCGTCACCGCTACCGATTTATGACTTCTCGGGTCATCGAAAGCAGTCTTCACGTCAACTCAGAACTCGCCTAGCAGTTAGATCTGATGGAGCTCTCTTCCTTAAACTAGCTCTTGGATCGCATCGCCGACCTAGGAGTTACTACAGACTACGATCGATTGGGCCTAAAACCTCGATCCGAGAGATTAACTCTCCCTGTGTCACCCATCACGTCGCAGGTGGTGGAGGAACAATGCGGCAAGCCTTCATCTATTTTAAGGACTAGTTATGTCCGGATTCCCGAACCCTCAAAGCCGGATACCCGCCGGAGGAGGACGCCACTCAAGCCCCGAACCTAATGTCAGGCAGCGGGCTAGATTCATTGGACAACATCCAAGAACCCAAGCTTCCGAGTTTGGAAACTCCTTGGCCCCTGAGTCTCAGATTGGGCGAGGTTCCGGATTTAATTCCACCCGCCCACCCAAACATAAGCGATCTATCCCAAATTCGGCAAGAGCCCGCAGAAGCAGTACACCATTACTGGGCCAGATTCCTCCTGGTCATGAACAGGATAAAGGATCGCCGCGAGGAGGATGCGATTTCATTCTTCGCAATAATTGCACAGAGAATGTAATCCTTAACGCCATAAGTCACCGTGAAATTACACGCTTCGCTGACTTGGCGCCCATAGTACGTAAAGTATCGTATGATGGAAAGCGCTGGAAAACCGAAATAAAATTTTGGGACAATCCGCCCTCCCGAATACAACCCAAATCAAATAAAAGGGTGCATTATCGCCAGCACCGGGTTAAACACCAAAAGCAAAAACCTCTATAGGGCATGGAACTGCATCGAGGGATGGCTCAATGGACCACCTCAGAATTCATAGTACAGGGCGCCACACAAACACATAGCCTTAGAGCATGTTGGATACTTCCGCGGTGGCCGTATGGCGGCTAAGGGCTTCTAACTCCGTAATCCACAGAGCACCAGCCCAAGGATACCAAGACGGTATTAATAAATCTTGAGACTTTAACATCAAATAATATGCGGAAACGAACACTCCACAGCCTTGCCGAAATCTACCAAGTAGCAATAACAAACCCATGGAGTGACACGGCTATTACCTTTAATGCCAGTGATGAACCTAAATTCCGAACAGCCAGAGCACCAGCCGCATTGGTCCTCTGTCCAGTAGTGGACGGCTTTCGCCTTACCAAGGTACTCATGGACGGTGGCAGCGGATTGAACCTCATTTACGAGGAAACTCTTCGAAAAATGGAAATAGACTGGAGCCGCATTGAGCGAAGCAGCACAACCTTTAGAGGAATAATCCCCAGTCGGGAAGCGCGCTATACAGGAAAAATCACACTGGATGTGGTGTTCGGCATGCCGGATAATTACAGGTCCGAGGAGGTCACGTACCAAGTGGCCCCGTTCAGCAGCGGATATCACGCTCTATTAGGACGAGAGGCATTTACAATTTTTCAAGCTATACCCCATTACGGGTACATGAAGCTCAAAATGCCCTGGCGCAACGGAATCATCACTCTTGCTAGTGACCCGGACATAGCACCTGCTACCGAAAATAAGACAGCCGCACTGACCCTTGAGGCACTATCCGAAGCCCTAGCGGCCGAGGAACTAACTGCGCTACGCTCCACGGTGAACAGGGCCGACGTGATACTCGATAAAAGATCCAAGTCGACCTCTTTTAAACCAGCGGACGAAATAGTCGAATTCCAAGTCCATCCAACTAACCCTACAAAAACGGCCTCCATCGTATGCAATTAAACCCCGATGTAGACGCCGACCACGAGAATTCCCTACGCGAAAATTGGGACATTTGTGCCCGCACCCTTCGACATGCCAGAATCCCATCACGCCGGGCCGAAAGCGCAGCCTAAACATCCTAAAAGGATTCAAGCTACCAAGCAGGCCCTTCGGTTTCTCGAACCTAAGAGACAAGCCACGAGAGAGGAGCTAGGCAAACTACTAGAGGCCGGATTCATCGTAGATATAAAACATCCGGACTGGCTAGCAAACCCGGTGATGGTATCAAAGAAGGACAAATCTCGGGCGCCTATCGCCGATTTCAAGGACCTCAACAAGGCTTGCCCAAAGGATCCTTCCTCCCCGCATCGATCAAATTATCGACGCTACCGCAGGACACGATTCATTGTGTTTCCTCGACGCATACTCCGCTACCATCAAATTAAGATGGCAGAGCGCACCAAGCCGCAACGGCATTCATCACCCCATACGGCCCATTCTCGCTTCAACATAATGCCCTTCGGGCTCAAAAACGCCGCGCAACATGTCGCCGCATGATTCGTATACATGACCGCAAACCAGATCGGCAAAACAAAGGAGGCATACGTAGATGACGTGGTCGCCAAAACCAAGCATGTCGAAACTGTAGTAGACGACTTGAGGCTCACATTCGACAACCTCCAACATATGACATCAAGCTTAACACGGAAAAAATGCGCTGGCGCATCACCGGAAAGCTCTTGGGCTTCATTGTATCCGCAGAGGAATTGAAGCAAACCCGCCAAGATTCGAGCTCTGTCACAATTGGATATCCCAAAGGACCTCAAACAAATACAAAATTGATCGATGCGTGGCGGCTCTAAGCCGCTTTATCTCCCGCTTGGGATAAAAGGCATTACCCTTTATCGCCTCCCTCCGGCGCATCAACACTTCGAGTGGATCGGATGCCGCCACGGTCGGAGTCAAAGAAATAAAAGCCATATTGGCAACAAACCCGGTCCTGGCCGCGCCTAACATCGGTGAACCAATGCTATTATACATTGCGGCAACTTATCAAGTTGTAAGCGCAGCGCTCGTCGTCGAACGAGAAACGGACGGACACAAATTCCCCCTTCAAAAGCCAGTTTACTACGTGTCCACTGTCCTCACTCCATGCAAGTCGCGGTACCCGCATTATCAAAAGATAGCGTACGCGGTATTTATGGCATCTCGGAAGCTGCGACACTACTTTCAAGAGTGTTCGATAACAAGGCCTCTCAAGTACCTCTTAACGATATTATAAACAACCGCAACGCGACGGGCCGGATTGCCAAATGGGCCATTGAGCTCCTCCCGCTCGACATAACCTATAAGCCACGGCGAGCTATTAAGTCGAAAGTTTTGCCGACTTCGCCGCCGAATGGACTGGGTTTAACTCCCTAAAGAGTACGGCATACATATTCCAACCGGATCATGCACTTCGACGGCTCCAAAATGTTGGCTGGTTCGGGGCTGGCGCTGCTCGACGTCCCCAACAGGAGATATAGTTCAATACGCATCTCTCGATAATGTATACGGACTCCAACAACGCAACCAAATATGAGGCCCTTCTACATGATCTCCGGATGGCGGTCTCCATGGGCATTCAACGCCTAGAGGTGCGCGATTCAACCTCGCGATATCCCAAATAAATGGAGACTTTGATGCCAAGGATCCGAAAATGGCAGCTTATCGCAACGCCGTCCTAAAAATGTCACCGGTTCGAGGGGCTCAATTTCACCATATAGCTCGGAAAACAATCGAGCAGCAGACGCCTTGGCACGCATTGGCGCAAAGCGCGATGCCGTCTCCCCCAACATCTTCTTGGAGAGGTTGTTCAAGCCATCCGTATTATGGGAAGGGGAATCCGAAATAACAGCCCGGACCCAACCGCACTGCCCGACACCGAACATTCTGACACAACAGAGGCTCTCACAACGGTAACATCTTCAGCCCACGTAATAATGGCAGTCATTGCCCCATGGATGTAATCCATTCCTAGCCTACCTAACCAGGTAGGAACTTCCCGAGGACCAAAACGAGGCAGGCTGCATAGTGCGGCGATCTAAAGCCTATAAAGTCCTTGAGGGAGAGCTTTATAAGAAAAGCACCACCGAAGTCCTTCAAAGGTGTATCTCTGAAGAGGAAGGGCGGAATCTTCTGGCTGAAATTCATGCCGGACTCGGCGGCACCACGCCGCAGCCCGGCCCTTGTAAGCAAGGCCTTCCGTCAGGATTTTATTGGCCGACGGCCCGGCAGATGCTCAGACTTAGTCCAATGATGCGTCGGTTGCCGCCTCTTTGCTAACCAAAGCCATATGCCACCGACCGCCTCCAAACTATACCCATCACCGCCCTTCATGTCCTGGGGCTTGACATGGTTGGACCCTTAAACGAGGAGGATCCCATAAGCAAAAATACCTACTGGTCATGGTGGATAAATTCACCAAATGGATAGAGGCCAAGCTCATAAGACGGCCGAATCCGGACCGGTGATAGACTTCATATCGTGGGTCGACACCGCTACGGCGCCCCCCACAAAGATCATCACCGAGCAATCTACACGAACTTTACGGCCGACGCAGGTCAAACTCGTGCAAAAACATGGGCATCAAGCTCGACTATGCTTCAGCCCTATCACCCACAAACTAACGGTCAAGTCGAGCGAGCAAATGGTCTAATCATGAGCGGCATCAAACCCAGATTAGTGCGGTCCTCAAGGAATCTAACACGCGACCGGGTAGAGGAGCTCGACTCCGTACTGGGGCTGCGGACCACGCCGAATCGCACTCCACCGGATACACACCATTCTTTATGGTATACGGCGCAGAGGCGGTTCTCGCCTCGCGACATAATTCATGACTCACCTCGCGGCGCATGTACGAAGAAAGAGAAGACGAACTCGATCGGCAGGATAGTTTGGACGCCTTGGAGGAGGAGCGTGACATGGCAAAAGCCAGTTCCGCATTTTATCAATAGCAGGCTCGAAGATACCAAAGCTGAGAAGTACGGGCCAAAACTTACAATGTTGGCGAGTTAGTTCTCTACCGGCCGGACAAGAAAAAGGACAAACTCAAGCCCAAATGGGAAGGTCCCTTTATTATTGACCAAGTCCTCGACCGTGGAGCGCATCGTCTCATGAGATGCATCGGATAACCGATTCGAGCCGAACCCATGGAACGCAGCCCATCTCCTCAAGATTCTACGCCTAGCGCCGACTCGTGTTCGCCTCCTTCCTCTCGCCTATTTTTTACACATTAGCTGTATTTTATTTCTCCTTCTCCTCCTTTTCTTACAGCCTTTAAGGGCTGCTCGTCGCCTTTGTTCGCACATTAAATTGACGCGCTTATCCGCGCTCATTATACCTGGGGGCTTCTTCAAAGAAGCTTATTTATACGGGCTTCATGCTCAACACATGTGTCACACTTCCGCATGTACCTTTTATTCACCATTATATGCATCGATATGACTTAAGTTTTGGCCAAGCTGGGTTGCTCGCTCTCGTGCTTACCCCTCACGCTCCCGATTGTTCGCTAGGGCGGTAAAGGGAGCACCTCTGCGATTGTTATCGCTGGTCACCGGATGTGTACCTCGACCGGGTGAAGCCGAAAGCTAGAGTTCTTAAGGGAATATTCGATTCGGTGAACTAAATATGATTTCTCACTTGTTTATTTATCTGCCCCTGCAGATGCTTTTACGCTTTTTTTTCGAGTCCCAGGACATGCACTTTAGGGCATGCCTCCTGTGGAAAGGAACCCCTAATGGAACTATTCTCCTCGAAGATGTTTCTTACTAACCATGTAATATAACATAACTAGTTGGGCACTTGTTTGTTCAAGCACTAATGACCGCCACGCCTGGTCTCCACGCATGCCCCGGTTCTTACATAACCGAGAGGGTATTCGGACACACTCCGCACTATCCGGTCCCGAGGTTGAAGCTTAAAAGGTCCGCCATGACAAACGATCTACAATCCGCTAGAAGGCATTTTACATGTCATCTTAAATTACATAGTCAATTTGATCGGGTATATTCCTCTTCAATACCATCCAACAAAGCTATCTAGTTTACAACTCTGTTGGGAATATTTGTACAACTCTACCGGGCCGCACACTAAGCTCACAGGGATCTCCTTCCCATCGGGCCCCACAGTCCGACCTCGCCATGTGGTTTGGGTCAGCCTTTGTGTACCGTGATCTTCACCATGGCTCAGCCTCCTCGGCGCCTTTGACGGGCAGCCGATATCTTCCATAATTGAAGCGCCCCAGCCTCCCTTAAGCTCCGCAAGCTCTCCAAGGCCTTCGGCATGGAGACAGATGGCCACAAGGCCTGGCGACGCTTTTCATCACCGTCGAACTCGCTCGTGCGCAGCTTGTAAGAGCTCGAAGAAGGTCACACGAGAACCGGCATTTCTCCGCAGGACGACTGTGAGCATACCTATAGACATAACTCGTTAGTCGACTTCCTCGCTGAACTCTTTTTCAAAGTTCGCTCAAGCACTTACTAAACATGCCGCGTCAAGCCGCCCGATTCTCCTTAATGGAGTCCGGCGCTTGGGCACGAACATCCTTTAGTTCCTCGCCCACCGGGTGTTGGCATCTTGGAGATTATTCTTCTCCCGCCTCACCTTCAGAAGCACGCCTCGCCGCCGTTAACCGCGCAAGAGTTGTTGCTTGTCCGATCTACTCCGCGCCATCTCGCAGTTATTGTCGATTTGCACACATGCCGCACTTCACAACATACTTATCTTTCAAGCATATATTACCGTAGGGGGTCTCCTTGGCCTCCCTCGCTAAAGCTAGTGCGGCCTCAAGTTGGGCTTTGCACTCTTCCAATCCTGGGACAGTTGGGTATTCTTTTCAGAAGATCCTCAGATAACAAATGATCCTTAAATCAATTATTCTAATAGCTTCAAGTCTCGGGGCTAATGACATATATAACCATCAAATTTTCTCACCAGTATGTCTTTCAATACTGCTCAGGCTCGCTAGACCATTTTGAGCGGCATGGAGGTGCGCATCTCCCGAATTGAAGGCATCAAATGCCTCTTGGGAGAAACAAGCGCTATGGAAGAACCTGTCCGTGGCGCTCGTGATTCATGGCACTCTCCACCAGAATTGGAGGCGGATGCTTTGTCCGCATCCTCTGTCGAGGAGCGCCCGGCCTTGACGCCGCCTCGTGTTTGCCTCTCGCTTCGACCGGGCTTTGGAGCTGGTGGTGCGGCGCGATTAGCAACCTCTCCGGATATAGTCCCATGAGCCCTCTTTTTCCTAAAAAGAGCACGGCGTTAGTATGCATCGCAAGAATAATACCTTGAATAAGTGCGGCGACCTTGCTGGCTGCCAAGGTGCCTCGACCCGGACTGCGTGTCTCTTTAGCCTGCCGCCCACCGCGGGTCCCTTGTTAGCTAGTCGCCGCAGGCTCGGCATTCCGCCTCGGGATCCTCCTCGCTAAACACCATTGGTATGCGTGATAAAAATAAGCACGGACGGGTCATCTTCAGAGTATCGGACTTCGGTCTTGGTTACTTGTGAGGCGGGAGCAGTCCAGGATAATCGGCTGTAATAGCCACCAAGGCATTGTCGATGCTCGGTTGGTAAAATACCCCATTGATCAGCTCCACGGATATGTCCGGATCCTCTTGGGAGGCCGGATCGAGGGACCGTTCCGGATCCTCGGGTTTTGGAGGAAGGCTGTTTATATCCTTTACGGCCCGGCGCAATGCCTGCGTCGAAATCACAAGATGAGATACTTAACCACGGGAATATGGAATGGATGGGCAAAAAGAAGTGTCCGCTTACCTAGCTTGGAGGATTGTACATAGAAAATCCGCCCCGTGGGTTGACGCGGAGAAATTCCTCCTCTTCTCCCTTGTACAAAGCGGACAAGATCTTTATTAGAGCGGCAACCGATTCCGCCGCCACGGCCAAGACCGGTGGCGTCGCCCTCCCCTGCTGAAGTCCCACATGGGGTGGCCTCTATATCAAGTGGCTGCACCTTCAAGATAATGCATGTGGCCATGACCTCGATCATGGTCAGTCCGGAATGAGCTAACAACCTTATCTGGCTCATCAGGTAAAGGACGTCCTTGTCATTTTCCTTCTGAGGGCTCCGTGGACGCCAGCTTAGGTGCTTCTTCAAAGGAGCATTATCGAACTCAGGGAGGCCGATCCGAACAGGGTCCGACAGGGGGACATCTTCTATATAAAACCATTCTGAAGGCCAATCTTCGGATGCCTTCTTTGGGGTTTGATAACCCACAATTATAGGGGATCGCAACAGTTTTCGAGGGTAGAGTATTCAACCCAAATTTGTTGATTCGACACAAGGGGAGCCAGAGAATATTCTCAAGTATTAGCAGCTGAGTTGTCAATTCAACCACAACTGGAAACTTAGTATCTGCAGCAAGGTGTTTAGTAGCAAAGTAATATGATAGTGGTGGTAACGGTAACAAAAGTAAAGACAGTAAAAGTAAAGTTTTTGGTATTTTGTGGTTATTGTAACAGTAGCAATGAAAAAGTAAATAAGCGAGAACTAGTATATGGAAAACTCGTAGGCACCGGATCAATGATGGATAATTATGCCGGATGTGGTTCATCATGTAGCAGTCATAACCTAGGGTGACACAGAACTAGCTCCAGTTCATCAATATAATGTAGGCATGTATTCCGTATATAGTCATACGTGCTAATGGAAAATAACTTGAATGACATCTTTTGTCCTACCCTCCAGTGGCAGCGGTATCCTATTGGAAACTAAGGTATATTAAGGCCTCCTTTTAATAGAGAACCGGAACAAAGCATTAGCACATAGTGAATACATGAACTCCTCAAACTATGGTCATCACCGGGAGTGGTCCCTATTATTGTCACTTCGGGGTTGCTGGATCATAACACGTAGGAGGTGACTATATACTTGCAAGATAGGATCTAGAACACACATATATTCATGAAAACATAATAGGTTCAGATCTGAAATCATGGCACTCGGGCCCTAGTGAGAAGCATTAAGCATAGCAAAGTCATAGCAACATCAATCTCATAACATAGTGGATACTAGGGATCAAACCCTAACAAAACTAACTTCGATTACATGATAAATCTCATCCAACCCATCACCGCCCAGCAAGCCTACGATGGAATTACTCACGCACGGCGGTGAGCATCATGAAATTGGTGATGGAGGATGGTTGATGATGACGACGGCGACGAATCCTCTACGGAGCTCGAACGGACTCCAGATCAGCCTCCCAGAGAGATTAGGGCTTGGCGGCGGCTCCAGATCGTAAAACGCGATGATTTCTTCTCTCCGATTTTTTTCTCCCGAAGGCCAATATATGGAGTTGGAGTTGGCGTCGGAGGGCCACCAGGGCCCACGAGGGGGGCGCGCCAGGCGCCCCACCTCGTGAGTAGGGTGTGGCCCCCTGGTCTTCATCTTTATGCAGGATTTTTCTTTATTTTTTCTAAGGTGTTCCGTGGAGTTTCAGGACATTCCGAGAATCTTTATTTTCTCGCACAAAAAACAACACCATGGCAGTTCAATGAAAACATCGTCAGTCCGGGTAAGTTCCATTCAAATCATACAAGTTAGAGTGCAAAACAAGGGCAAAAGTGTTTGGAAAAGTATATACGACGGAGACGTATCAACTCCCCCAAGCTTAAACCCTTGCTTGTCCTCAAGCAATTCAGTTGACAAACTGAAAGAGAAAAAGAAAAACTTTTACAAACTCTGTTTGCTCTTGTTGTTTTAAACATGAAAAGCCAGCATTCAAGTCTCAACAATTATTATGAACTAACCATACTCATAATGACACGTAGGTCTCACAATTTCTCATATCAATAGCATAATCAGCTAGCGGGCCATAATAGCAAGACTCGGATGAAACACTTTCTCAAAATAATCATAACATGGTATAACAAAATGGTATCTACGCTAGCCCTTTCTCGAGACCGCGAAAACATAAATGCAGAAAGCACCTTTAAAGATCAAGGACCGACTAAACATTGTAATTCATGGTAAATGAGATCCGGTCAAGTCATACCTGAAATAAACCAATAATAACGAATGCAAACGATAAAGTGTGCTCTCTAGTGGGTGCTTTTTAATAAGAAGGGTGATGACTCAACATAAAAGTAAATAGATAGGCCCTTCACAGAGGGAAGCAGGGATTTGTGGAGGTGCCAGAGCTCGGTTTTGAAATAGAGATAAATTATATTTTGAGCGGCATACTTTCATTGTCAACATAACAACTAAAAGACGATGATATCTTCCATGCTAAACAGATTATAGGCGGTTCCCAAACAGAATGGTAAAGTTTATACTCCCCTTCCTCCACAAGCATCAATCCATGGCTTGCTTGAAACAACGAAAGTGCCTCCAACATTCAACGGGTCCCAAGGGGAGTTTTGTTTGCGCTATTTTGATTTAGTTTGCACGAAGCATGGGATTGGGCATCCCGGATACCAGCCTTTTTCTCGTGAATGAGGAGCGAAGTCCACTCCTCTGGAGAATAACCCGCCTAACATGGAAGATAAGGGCAGCTCTAGTTGACATATGAGCTATTCGAGCATGCAAAATGTAATGTTTATTTGAAGGTTTAGAGTTTGGCACATACAAATTTACTTGGAACGGTGTAAATACCGCATATAGGTAGGTATATTGGACTCATATTGAATAACTTTGGGGTTTAAGGAGTTTGGATGCACAAGCAGTATTCTCGCTTAGTACAGGTGAAGGCTAGAAAAAGACTGGGAAGCGACCAACTGACAGAGAGACAACAGTCGTAAACATGCATTAAAATTTATTCACACCGAGTACAAGCATGAGTAGGATATAATCCACCATGAACATAAATATCATGAAGGCTATGTTGATTGGATTCAACTACATGCGTGAACATGTGCCAAGTCTAGTCACTCAATTCATTTAAATGAGGATACCATCCCATCATACCACATCATAACCATTCTAATAGCATGTTGGCACGCAAGGTAAACCATTATAACTCATAGCTAATCAAGCATGGCACAAGCAACTTTAATCTCTAAATGTCATCGCAAATATGTTTACTTCATAATAGCTGAATCAAGAACGATGAATCATCATATTTACAAAAACAAGAGAGGTCGAGTTCATACCAGCTTTTCTCCCCTCAATAAGTCCATCATATATCATCATTATTGCCTTTCACTTGCACGACCGAACGATGTGGATAATAATAAGAGTGCACGGCATTGACTAAGTCGAATCTGCAAGCATTCAACTCAAGAGACAAGACAAGTAATATGGGCTCTGAGTTTAAATAATCAATCATGCATATAAGAGCCACTAAGCATTTTCAATATAGTCTTCTCGACCCCCCAAAAAAAAGAAACAAAACAAAAACAATTTACACGGGAAAGCTCCCAACAAGCAAAAGAAGAACGGGAAATATTTTTGGGTTTTCCTTTTTTTTACTATTACAACAAAGAAATAAACTACTACTAATTTTTTTTATTTTTCTTAAGCTTTATTAAACACACAAGAAGAAAGCAGGAAAAAGAAAATAAACTAGCATGGATATTACAGTGAAAGAGTATGAACACCGACATCTAGCAATGAGTGTGTGTGAACATGAATGTAATGTCGGTGGGAAATACGTACACCCCCAAGCTTAGGCTTTTGGCCTGTTGGTCTATTGCCGAGGATGGCCTCCGGATATCCGTAGGTGAAGTCGGGTCATCAGGATTTAAGAAGGCTCCGGCTGCCATTGGTCAGCAGCCTCCTCTCGAATCCCAAGAATAAACAGATAGTCGTGGAGGCTCATCTTGTGGCTCCGGTTAAAGGCGGTGCAGGATTTCGATAGGCTTGAATGGCATACGGAATGATGTGAGGACCTGCAGACAAGTTAAACAAAGAGGGAGCAGCAAAGTAATAATCTCGTGGTGATGTTTATCAAGGTACAATTTATATTTAAATTCCCTTCACGACTCTTAACAAGAAAATCATGCGCTAGCATACTCCTATAATCTAAATAAGCACGAGGCGGTGATGTTTCCTCTTCCTCCTCATGCCTAATAGGTATTTCAAAATGTTCACTAGGCATGAGGCATAAATACCTCCAAAGATGGGGCCTTTAGCATGCCTTCGAGACTTAACCGCCTAGCAACAATTCCACCCATACTAACAGAGTTACTTGATATAAACCATGGAACAAAATGATAACATCAGGAATACTAAGGTTTCCACAGGTTCCTCATGACCTATCGTGCAAACGACTAGCAAATAAGGCAAAGTATCATAAAACAGGAAAATATATGCTAGTGATTCTTGCATCAGAAACCTTCCTGGTTTCTCCCACCGTGATAGTGTTAATAAAAGCTTCTACTTCATTACGGTGTGGTTCATCCAAGGTGCCCTCAAAAGGTATTTTGCATACCTCGCAAAATTCAGCTAATGGCATCCTCTTAAGAACATGGTCACCTATGCAGCACAAATTTGCAATGAAGAAAGCACTAGAACAAAAACTAATTGGACCAATGGAGGAGTCACATACCAAGGAACAATCTCCCCAAGCAGTTTTATGAGAGGTGCTTTGAGCAAGGAGATCGAAAATCACAAAGAACGGGGCCGGAACTTCGTGCTTGAGTTGGTTTTTCGTGTTTGTGTGAGATAGAGGAAGAAGATGGGTGCAGGAATAAGTGGAGGAGGGCCACCGTGGGCCCACGAGGCGTGGGTCGCGCCAGGGGTAGGGCGCGCCTCCACCCTCGTGGCCTGTGTGGCAGCCCCCGTGGTGATTTTTGCACAAGAATTTCTTAAATATTCCCGAAAAAATCATATTAAATTGGCATGGCATTCTGAGGACTTTTATTTTCGGGATATTTTTATATTAAGCAGATAAGTCAGGAGACAGACAGAAAAATACTATTTTACTTTATTTCTACCAAATAACATAAAATATAAAGAGGGTACAGAAAGTTGTGCTTCTAGTTTCATCCATCTCGTGATCATCAAAATGAATCCACTAACAAGGTTGATCAAGTCTTGTTAACGAGCTCATTCCGATTAACACGGAACCAGAGAAATTTCGAATAGCACTAAGTTACCTCAACAGGGATATGAAAATCCCCAACAATGAGTATATCATACTTTTTCTTGACAGTAGGGAGAGGAAATTCAAAACCTCCAAATATAATCGATGGAACTTTTCCAATAGAGTAGATACTATAAACTTGAGGTTGTTTCTTCGGAAAGTGTACCGTGTGCTCATTGCCATTAACATGAAACGTGACATTGCCTTTGTTGCAATCAATAACAGCCCCTGCAGTATTAAGGAAAGGTCTTCCAAGAATGATAGACATACTATCATCCTCGGGAATATCAAGAATAACAAAGTCCGTTAAAATAGTAACGCTTGCAACCACAACAGCACATCCTCACAAATACCGACATGTATAGCAGCTTGATTTATCAGCCATTTGCAAAAGATATTTCAGTAGGTGTCAACTTATTCAAGTCAAGTCTACGATATAAAGAGAGAGGCATAACACTAACACCGGCTCCAAGATCACATAAAGCAGTTTTAACATAATTTCTCTTAATGGAGCATGGTATAGTAGGTACTCGGGATCTACAAGTTTCTTTGGTACTCCACCCTTAAAAGTATAATTAGCAAGCATGGTGGAAATTTCAGCTTCAGGTATCTTTCTTTTATTAGTAATAATATCCTTCATATACTTAGAGTAAGGATTTGTTTTGAGCATGTCCGTTAATCGCATACGCAAAAAGATAGGTCTAATCATGTTAGCAAAGCGCTCAAAATCCTCATCATCCTTTTTCTTGGATGGTTTCGGGGGAAAAGGCATGGGTTTTTGGACCCATGGTTCCCTTTCTTTACCATGTTTCCTAGCAACAAAATCTATTTTATCATAGCGTTGATTCCTTGATTGTGGGTTATCAAGATCAACAGCAGGTTCAACTTCTACATCATTATCATTACTAGGTTGAGCATCAACATGAACATTATCATTAACATTATCACTAGGTTCATGTTCATCACCTAATTGTGTTTCAGCATCAGAAATAGAAATATCATTTGGATTCTCAGGTGGCTCAGTGATAGGTTCACTAGAAGTTTGCAAAGTCCTATCAATTTTTTTCTTCCTCTTAGAAGAACTAGGTACATCAATATCATTTCTCTGAGAATCTTGCTCGATTCTCTTAGGGTGGCCTTCAGGATACAAAGGTTCTTTGAGTCATTCTACCAGTTCTAGTAGCCAACCTAACAAAGATAATCATTTTTCTTACTATTCATTTCATCAAGCACTTCTTTTTGAGCTTTAAGTACTTGTTCTACTTGAGTGGTAAACCATAGAAGCATTTTTTGCTAACAGGTTTAAGTTCACCTCTAATATCAGCCATATAATCACCCAAGCGTTTAATCATAAAGGTATTCATTTTAATTGCCTACCAAAATAAGCATTAAAGTCATCTTGCTTAAACATAAAGTCATCAAACTCATCCAAGCAATCGACTAGCAATTTTAGTAGGAGGGACTTCAGCTTTATCATATCTATAGAGAGAATTTACCTTCACTACGTGTCGGGATGTCGGGAGGTTCTTCATTAAATAAGTAATTGAGATCATATACTTCTTTAACAAAGTGTAAATTAAGACCATGTATTTCTTCAATAGGAGGTAAATTCTTAACATCTTCAGCTTTAATACCTTTTTTCTTTCATAGATTTCTTTTCCTCTTGCATATCTTCAGGATCGAGAAACAGTAACACCTCTCTTCTTCGGAGTTGGTTTAGGAATAGGCTCGAATTAGCTCGAGAACTGGCTCAGAGGTAGCTCGGGAGGTGCCCAACTATTTTCATTAGCCAACATATTATTCAATAGAATTTCAGCATCATCCTGTTCTTTCCTGAAAAGAGAACCAGCACAACTATCCGTAATCTCTGGAAGCATCGCTAATCCATTATAAAAGATATCAAATATTTCGTGTTTCTTAAGAGGATGATCAGAAAGCATTAAGTAACTTGAGAAGCCTCCCCAAGCTTGTGGGAGACTCTCTTCTTCAATTTGCACAAAATTGTATATTTCCCTCAAAGCAGCTTATTTCTTATGAGCAGGGAAATATTTAGCAGAGAAGTAATAAATAATATCCCGGGACTTTGCACACAACCAGGATCAAGAGAATTATACCATATCTTAGCATCACCCTTTAACGAGAACGGAAATATCTTAAGTAAATAAAGGTAGCGATCTCTCATTATTAGTAAACAGGGCAGCTATATCATTTAACTTAGTAAGATGTGCCACAACAGTTTTGATTCATAGCCATAAAAGGATCAGATTCAACCAAAGTAATTATATCTGGATGAAATGTAAAAATCATAATAATCCTTATCGTGAACACAAATAGGTGAAGTAGCAAAAGGTGGTCGGGTCTCATTCTATCTCTAAGAGATTCTTTACTCCATTTAATTATCAACCTCTTAAGTTCATATCTATCCTGGCAACCAAAACTAGCGGCAGAAGATTCTGCATCAAAAAGATAACCTTTAGGGATAGCAGGCATAGGTTCATCGTCATTAACATCATCGTGTTCAGGTTCAATAATTTCTCTTTCTCTAGACCTAGCAATTTGCTCATCAAGATATTCGCCAAGTGGCACAAAAGAGTATCAAGCATAGAAGTAGTTTCATCATTAGTATCATGCATAGCGTAAGTGGCATCATCAATAACATGCGACATATCGTAATCAATAGCAGTAGTAGGTTTAGGTGTCGCAAACTTACTCATAATGAAGGAGAATCTAGTGCAAGGCTAGATGGCAGTCCTTACCTCCCCTCGCAGTTGAGGGCAAAATAGTAGTTTGATCATCTTTCAAATTCTTCATAGTGTCCAGCAGATATAAATCCCAAGTGACTCAAAGAATAGAGCTATGCTTCGGCAACGGCGCCTTAAAATAGTCTTGATAACCCACAAGTATAGGGGATCGCAATGCTTTTCGAGGGTAGAGTATTCAACCCAAATTTGTTGATTCGACACAAGGGGAGCAAAGAATATTCTCAAGTATTAGCAGCTGAGTTGTCAATTCAACCACACCTGGAAACTTAGTATCTGCAGCCAGGTGTTTAGTAGCAAAGTAATATGATAGTGGTGGTAACGGTAACAAAAGTAAAGACAGTAAAAGTAATGTTTTTGGTATTTTGTGGTGATTGTAACAAGAGTAAACGAAAAAGTAAATAAGCGAGAACCAAAGATATGGAAAACTCGTGAGGCACCCTGGGATCAATGATGGATAATTATGCGGATGTGGTTCATCATATAGCAGTCATAACATAGGGTGACACAGAACTAGCTCTAGTTCATCAATATAATGTAGGCATGTATTCAGATATAGTCATACGTGCTTATGGAAAAGAACTTGCATGACATCTTTTGTCCTACCCTCCCGTGGCAGCGGGTCCTATTGGAAACTAAGGGATATTAAGGCCTCCTTTTAATAGAGAACCGAACAAAGCATTAGCACATAGTGAATACATGAACTCCTCGAAACTATGGTCATCACCGGAGTGGTCCCGATTATTGTCACTTGGGGTTCTTGGGATCACATAGTAGGTGACTATAGACTTGCAAGATAGGATCTAGAACACACATATATTCATGAAAACATAATAGGTTCAGATATGAAATCATGGCACTCGGGCCCTAGTGACAAGCATTAAGCATAGCAAAGTCATAGCAACATCACTCTCAGAACATAGTGGATACTAGGGATCAAACCCTAACAAAACTAACTCGATTACATGATAAATCTCATCCAACCCATCACCGGCCCAAAGAAGCTTCACGATGGAATTACTCACGCACGCGGTGAGCATCATGAAATTGGTGATGGAGGATGGTTGATGATGATTGGCGACGAATCCCCTCTCCTGAGCCCCGAACGGACTCCAGATCAGCCTCCCGAGAGAGATTAGGGCTTGGCGGCGGCTCCGTGTCTTAAAACGCTGATGATTTCTTCTTTCTAATTTTTTTCTCCCGAAGGCCAATATATGGAGTTGGAGTTGGCGCCGAGGGCCACCCAGGGAGCCCGGGAAGGTAGAGGCGCCTCTCACCCTCGTGGCAGGGGTGTGGGCCCCTGGTCTTCATCTTTTGCGAGGATTTTTCTTTATTTTTTCTAAGGTGTTCCGTGGAGTTCCAGGACATTCCGAGAATCTTTATTTTCTGCACAAAAAACAACACCATGGCAGTTCTGCTAAAAACAGCGTCAGTCCGGGTTAGTTCCTTTCAAATCATACAAGTTAGAGTCCAAAACAAGGGCAAAAGTGTTTGGAAAAGTAGATACGACGGAGACGTATCAGGGTTCCGGATAGATATCCGGTCCCGGCGATGCGCCATAGTTCGGCTCCGCCCACTTGATATATCGACCCCTCCTGAGAATGGGGCACAAAGGCGTACAGCTTCTTCCACGCCGAAATGAGCCTCGATGCCCAAAACAGCTCGCAAAGGGCTACGAAGCCCGCAATATGCAATATGGAGGAAGGCGTAAGGCTGTTTATTACTGGAGGCCGTGAGAACTCCGTGAAACCCGGAGAAATGGATGAATTGGAAATCCGAGCCCTCTTATCAAATAAGGGACAAGACATACCCGCTCTCCTTTGGAGGGATTTGGGACGCTCTCCGCTTGCTCTCCACCATTATAGGTGGCAAGCCCGGCTCGAATCGGGACCATGTAGGCTGGGGAGATAAACCCCTTGGCTTGGAGCGTCACTAGCTTCTTTGTCTTGGGGGAGCATCTCTCCCAATCTCGGGATGAGGGGAGGGCAAGAGGAGGAGCTACGCCGACCGGCCATGGTGGAATGGATCTCTGTCGGATGCGCTCGGCCGAATGCTCGCTTGAAGGGAGGATGGTGTGATTCGGATCTAAATCCTCGTCTCTTTAATAGACAGCTCACTTGTGCAGCTAGGGGTAAATGTAAAACACCTGGCTTTTCGCATTCGTTTGACACGTGGAAGATGGCCATTATTGGGTGCGGAAGCCAAGGAGCTTAATATTCACAAGGAGCCGACACTATTCAACAGTACACGGAATTTGGAGAAGAACCCGCCTTGCAATGCCGAAGACAATCTGCCGGACTCGGGTCATTGAAGCCTGGTTCGGGGCTACCGAGGGAGTCCCGGATTAGGGGTGGCCGTATGGCGGACTATAACCTTTGGCCGGACTCACGGACTATGAAGAAACAAGATTGAAGACTTCGTCCCGTGTCCTGGTTGGGACTTTCCTTGGCGTGGAAGGCAAGCTTGGCGATACGGATATGTAGATCTCCTCCCATTGTAACCGACTGTGTAACCCTAGCCCTCTCCTCGTGTCTATATAAACCGGAGGGTTTTAGTCCGTGGGGACGAACAACAATCATACCATAGGCTAGCTTCTAGGGTTTAGCCTCTACGATCTCGTGGTAGATCTACTCTTGTACTACCCATATCATCAATATTAATCAAGCAGGAGTAGGGTTTTACCTCCATCGAGAGGGCCCGAACCTGGGTAAAAACATCAAGTCCCTTGTCTCCTGTTACCATCCGCCTAGACGCACAGTTCGGGACCCCCTACCCGAGATCCGCCGGTTTTGACACCGACAGCGGGCATACCATTCTGGGTGCAATAAGTCTGCAAATTATGTTTGAGTGAATATTAAGTACTGGTAGTAGAAGAGTTCATGTATGTGTTTGGCAATTAAGGAACTAACCGCAAACATTGCAAAGCATTGACTAGTTTGTGCCAACACCGCCTGCTGCACCGCTTGCTGCGTCCTCTCATCAGCCAATCGCCTCTCCTCCGCCCTCTCCTCCGCCGCCACTCGCCTCTCCTCCGCTAGTCGGGCCTGCAAAATATGGCATGGCAATCGCATCTTCAATCCAGCAGTAAGTAAGAAACAAACATATATAGAAGGACTTGTATAGAATACCTCCATCTCAACCATAGCTGGAGTCGAGCGTTTATACGTAGAAGATTTTGAGATACCTAACCGAGCTTTATATTCAGGGAGAGAGCTACGGGAGGAGCTAGGGAACATGCCTCCTGCAATTGCTTCCTTGCCATGTTTCCTGCCTTCTCCAGAGATCATGACCAACGCGTGGTCAAGAGGCTCTGTTGTCACATCATACTCGGGCCCTTTCAACTCTTTTTCCGTCCCTGTAAATTTCTCCATCCGATCATAGGCGGTCCTGCTGGAGTACGCGGACGCTGTGTCATGCTCATCATAAGGCGTGGCTGTTCTGTACGGTGCCTTATGGGCCAAAGCATACGAGACGAAAAGGTTGGGCAGTGGAGCATTATAGTGAGACTCCTGCAACCAAAGCAACATGATTAAGATTTCATCACAAGGATTGGCAACATGTATGACAAGAAAAAGCTTATGAAGAACAAATCGATATGGGAAGTAAGATATACCCAACGTTCACCAAACTCCATAACGTTCAAGTTGCCTTGATGATGTGGTGGATCCAGCATTGCACCTCGCCGATTTCTATAATCTTTGTTTTTCGCCCTATACTCTTTGGAACACCAATAGTCCACGATCCGGTCCCAACACTCCCCCTTATCGACGTACCATCTCGGAGTAACCTACTTGATCAATTGCATCTCATATACGTCAAAAGGAAATTGATGTCAGCCTGTTGAGGAAATAACAAGCATGAATATGCTTTACCTGCATGTACTTGTCCTTCTCAAGACGGAATCTCCTACCGGCTTTCTTATCAAGACTCTTATAGCCTTGAGTTGCCATATATTTGCGGACGGCTAAAGGGCGCACCTCATGCATCAAATTATGCACAAGCTTCGGGCAATGTACGTTGACAACCGCTCGTGCCTCCTCCAACTTTCCATCCTCGCATCTATAGAAATCCTGCAAATATAGAGAAAATTAGTTTGGTGCAGTAATTTTCAAACCTTTAAGTCTGAGGTTTCTTATAAAATCTATTTCATTTGTGTGTCCTGTTAAGAACTTAACATACTCTAGTATTATAGTCTACTAGTATTCTGTTAAGAAAAATAAAGTAAAATCTAAATCTAAGTTTTCTAGATAGTGTTGCTACTGTAGTATTATATTCTGCTAGCATTCTGTTAAGAAAAATAAAGTAAAATCTAAATCTACGTTTTCTAGATAGTTTTCCTACTACTGTAGTATTATAGTCTGCTAGCATTTTGTTAAGAAAAATAAAGTAAAATCTAAATCTAAGTTTTCTCATGGGTGGAATATTTAATTCTCGAGTGCAGCAGATCAACGGCTAGCAGTTTTGCTACTACAAGACGGTGGAGGGGTAGTCCATGTTCAAAAATTGATGTACTATAGTAGTAGAGATGCAGTGTGTGAAGGAAACTTAATGATTACCCAAAGTTTGCTAAAGATCCGCTCGGCTTTGTTGCGAAACTCGATGTTGTTGGCTACACCAATATCCTCATAGGCTTTGTAGTGGTCCTGTGTCTTTGGCTCGAACTTTGCCCTCCCCAGGCAAAGTAACCATGCCAGTGGTAATGCTCATAATGAGGCTCCCAAGGACGCCTGCTCACGTGTCGGTACTTTCCCTCGCTAGCTCCAAATTTTCTTCCAACCGCTACATAATGAGAAGCCAAAGTTATTACCAATTGTTGCATACATTGAAGGTAGAAAATGGGAAGCCAAAGTTAGTTACGTTTCTCCACATGGAGCAATACATGGCCTCTGCTCCACAGGAAGCCCTCGTTCCGGGAGGCTTGAGGGACCACGTAGGTACACAGACTAACACTCCTCAACTTGGATGAAACCAGCATGCTCATCGTCAGAGGTCGAGGCCTCCTTGTCAGAGGTCGGGACCTCCTCGTCAGAGGCCTCCGACGACAACCGCTCTTCCTCCACCCTCTCAAACACGGGGGAGTGAGACACCGGCTCATCCTCCACCCTCTAAAGGGGGGGGGGGTGAGACACCGGCTCGTCCTTCACCCTCTCAGACACGGGGGAGTGAGACACCGGCTCGTCCTCCACCCTCTCATCCTCAGGCGATGCCACGGCAGGTGGTGGCTAGGGAGGCCGAGCCGGGTTTCTCTTAGCATTTGCTCCACGTGCACCTCTTCCCCGGTCTTTTCCTCTTCCGCGACGAGCCTGAGGTTGAGAGGAAGGCGGAGGATCGGCGATAAAACTGCCAAGCAAAGATCTCGCTAGGGGGAGCGAGGGCTTTTTCCTATGCGGGCCCACCATGCTTCACTCACCTGCTATGACAAAAAGTAAAGCAATTAGTACATACAAGATTATAGTTTAAATAAATAAGCATAAGTTCAAACAATTGTCGCAATGAGAATTACCAATGCAATTGTAGTACAAATACATTATAGTTCAAATAAATAAGCATAAGTTCAAAAACATACGCAATGAGAATTACCAGGCAATTATAGTACAAAAACTACATTATACTTCAAATAGATAAGCATAAGTTCAAAAATATTACAAATTCAACATTACAACATGTTTGAGATCGTCATCTGGGTCATGGTAAAGCAGCTAGTACAAAATCAACATTACGGTTCAACACTACGACTAAAAATAGTCGGGATCATCTGGATCACAATCCGTCTCTTCTTCAAGGTCATTTCTAGCCTCATCATCAGTATCATACGTGTTGTCAAGGACGTTGTCCTCATGTTGACCGTCACCGTCACCTTCATCGGCAATGCCTAGACGTAACCGTTCAAGCATTGAGAGGTCTTCCACGTTCGTAACCTCTTCTTCTTCCTCTTCTACTTCTTCTTCACTGTCAATGTGTACTTCCATGCGTGGATGGATGTTGAGATTGCCTCTAGGCCCATGTTCTTCTTGGAAGAATTCTCCATCATATGTGTCAGGGTCGATGTGAGGTTGATAATCCTCTTCATTGGGGGAAGGATGTTTACCATGTGGCGGCACATCGTACATGACATCCCAACCCTTAAGGTACTTCTTTTGGCATGCGTACTTGAGATAAAAAACTTGTATCGCTTTGTTGATCCACAATATAGACATCTTCACATTCTAATTTCTTTGTCTTGTCGAATTTCGACTTGCCCAATATCATCCCTCCGCCTGACCTTCTCCGGATCAAACCAATGGCATTTGAAGACAACGACTTTCGGAGGATTTGCCCCAAAGTAATGCAGTCCGTATATTTCATCAAGTCTTCCATAATACTCAACTCCATTGCAAATAGCCGACACTCCCGTGTTTCTTGATTTTAGAACATCCCGACGTTCCTCGTTCCCATGTGTGCGGAAGCGATACCCATTGATGTCGTATTTATCAAATGTACCGACCTTATAGTCAAACCCATTAGCAACTTGTTTCAACTCTTTGTCCAATATTGACGTACCCTACAAGTTTAAGAGGGAAGGATAGATGTATTAGTCGCACGTTATACCAACTTCAAGTGTTCCAAGAAGTATACCTTACCTTTTCTATGAACCAAGAAATGAAACCATAATTGCTGTCTCCTTCACCAGCAAGAAGCTCATACTCTTCGAGTGAATCACGTTCGACCCCTCCATTCGAGAATTGGGCAATGAATTCACTGCCCAATGAGAAATGAGCGGAGTTAAGAGAGAAACATGTGAGTAAATGTTACATAATGTACCAACACTTACTCAATGTACGGCCGCACTTCTTGAAGGTTGCTGAGGGTATACAACGTAAGCGATTTCCACTCTTTCGGATCCAAATTCTTTGAACCAGAAGCACCCATAGGTCCGAGTTGCCCTTTGAAGAGGCTGAGCTTGGATTCATGTTAAGGGTCGCCAGTATTGTATCGAGACTTTGCATTATTCAAGCTTGGAATATTGGCCGCATAAGCGTGATGTCGTGAAGTTTGTAATCTCCTCTGCCAAGAATGCCTCGGCTATGGAGGCTTCAATTCTACATTTATTTCTACATTTAGCTCGAAGAGTCTTCTGCATGCTCTCAAGTCCATAGCACCAACGATTCTGCATAGGGCCACCCATTCTTGCCTCGGAAGGGAGGTGTAAAATCATATGTTCCATCGGGTTAAAGAATCCTGGTGGAAAGATCTTCTCTAGCTTGCAGAGCAACTCAGGGGCCCGTTCTTCCATCTCATCTATCATAGTAGGAGATACTTCTTTAGCACAAAGAACACGGAAGAAATAGCTAAGCTCTGCCAATACTTCCCAATCATCCTCAGGGATATAGCCTCGAATCATCACCGGCATTAACCGCTCAAGCCATATGTGCCAATCATGACTCTTCATCCCGTTGAGCTTCAATTTATCAAGATTCACTGCCCTCATATGGTTCGCTGCATACCCATCAAGGAACAATAAAGTTTTGAACCACATGAGTATCTCCTTCTTTTGTTCCCTAGTAAGAACAAACCTCGCCTTTGGCGTCCTCCAGTTTTTCTTGCCCTCGGGTTGTCGCAAGTTTTGTTCAGGTCTATCACATAGCTTCATTACATCAAGTCTAGCCTTAGTATTATCCTTCGTCTTCTCACCAATGTTGAACAACGTGCCAAAAATGGCCTCGGTGATATTCTTTTTAGTGTGCATTACATCAATATTATGTGGAAGCTCGAGCTGGTGAAAGTAAGGGAGATCCCATAAGCATGGCTGATGAGTCCACGCGTGTTCTTCGTTATATCCCAAGAAATACCCTGGACGTTTGGGATCAGGTTGGAGAGCATTTAGTTGATCACGAATTTGTTCACCCGTCATCTCAGGTGGTGCCGAGTGTTCAACGACTTCACCTTTCATGAAGTTCGTCTTGTCTTGTCTGAATGGATGGTCAGGACGCAAATGTTGTCTATGAAAATCGAAGCAAGCACATTGCGACCATGCTGCAACCAGCGGCACTGCATGCTTGCCTTACACCTTGGGCATGGGAACCTCCCATGCACAGACCACCCCATGAAAAGTGAATACGCCGGTAAGTCATGAAGTGAGTACTGGTACCAAACATGCATTGTGAAGTTCTTTTTGCTAGCAGCGTCGTATGTCTGTATCCCATTCACCCAAGCTTCTTTCAACTCATCTATCAGTGGTTGCATGTACACACTTATATTCTTCCCCGGATACTTGGGCCCTGGAATTATCAACGACAGGAACATGTGCTTGCGTTGCATTAGGGCGCCAGGGGGAGGTTGAGGGGAACAACAAACAGGGGCCAAGAACTATATGTCTTCGACACCATACCAAACGGATTGAACCCATCGATTCCGATGGCAACTCGTGCATTCTTTGCCTCTTTTGCTTTCTCATGATGTATTCGATCGAAACTATTCCATGCTTGGGCACAAGACGGATGTATCAACATCAGTCTCCCATGATCATCTTTGTCGCGTCTTATCCCATATTTCTGCAATGTCATCTGTTTGGCTGTATCTTCGTTCAAGTAAAGACGTTGAATTCTTGACAAGATCGGAAAATATCGAAGAACATTTGCGGGGACTTTGCTCTGCTTCTTCGTACCATCACTGAGGTCTCTCTCGACATACCTAGAGACTTTGCACTTGGCGCAATAATTGTTATCGGCATACTCTTTCGTAAATAAGACACATCCGTTTGGACAAGCATGTATTTGCTCATAGGGCATCTTAAGTGCACGAAGGATTTTCTTTGCTTCATACCAGCTTTTAGCCAGTTTGTGACCTTCGGGGAGAGAGCGACCCTAAGATGTCACCATCGAATTAAAGCAATCTCTGCTCATGTTGAACTGGGTCTTTATAGCCATTGCTTGTGCAATGGCATCCAGCTGACATTGGTTTGTGTGGTCGTGAAGAGGTTGTTGTGAGGAATTCAACATTTATGAGAAGGCCCTCGCAGACTCCTCCGGTTCTTCCTCTGATCCCTCTTCATGTGCATCGTTGAAGTCAGCTACGATGTCAACGATCCCGGTACCATTGTTGTCGGTTCGCCGACGCACCACCTCCTCTCTGCTACGTTCAGGCTCGCCATGAAGGGTCCATCGGGTATACCCACGCTTAAACCCATGCTTACGCAGGTGCTTACACATCGTCTTCGCCTGTTCTCTGCCGTTGTCACACTTTAAGCAGGGGCACCAACTTTTTCTTTGGCGTCTAGCAAATGCTGCCTCTACAAATTCATTGGTCTTCGTCACCCATTCAGTGGTCATGCCAGCCTGACTAGGGTGGCCAGTGTACATCCACTCACGATCATCCATATTGGTACTTGTACTGACAGTAGGGGCACCAAATTCATATTCATGAAGATATGTATATTGTAATTAAGACTAGATACACAACTAATTACCATTGTCATATTATTTACGCCATGGTTTTAATTTTTTACCATACAAAAGGGAAACGGGCATTCATGGATTGAATCCTATCTCTAATAGGTAAAGATGGGTCCTAATCCCACCAGAAATCGTGTAGATTGGGTTCGTTTCCGTGGTCTACTCGATGCGAGGCAAAATTTCGGTAGCACCTCCCCGCTATTCTCCAGATACACGTCTCGACAACAAGCCGAGAGAATGTGCACCCGGAGAACAACAAGGTGGCGCTGACGAAATTTTGCCGAGGACCGAAGTAGAGCACGGAAAACGAAACCCAATCTACATGTACTCGGGCTGTCCATGGATAACGTGGACAATTCGAAAGGACGACGGTTATAAATATGCAAAGACATGCATATTTATAGATGCCACCCTTTCGAACGAGAGATGCCTAGGTTATGAGACTTGACATGAAAATAGGGGAGGGGGAGGAGATGACAGTCAAGCTCACCCCTAGACCGTAGAGGCGGTAGTGGAATGACGATGGCAATGGCAACAGACGGACGACAAGGCTCTCGGAGGTGAAGAGAAAATCCCTGCACATGAAAAGCACCGGCACAACCAACATAAGCACTCGGAGAACAATCTAATAAAAACATCATCAACATCATCTTGCAGTTCAACAAAACCCAACCTAAAGAAAATAAGCAAGAAACTGAGCATTTAATTTCCTAACGAGCATCAATCAAAAATGAAATTTTGCCTTGCAGAACAACCATATTATCCAAACTTGCTTTATGGAGTATACATGCTAGGTACTCCTCCCTGTTCTGAAGCAAATTCTTCACCTTTGAAGTGCTGAATGAGTGCATACCATGTTTTGCGTTTGTGACAGTATGTTGTGTTGGGACTTGTTTGGTAACAGGAAAAGATTCAGATGAACTATTGTATTAACCATTAAAATTATTAGATCAATGGCTCACATGGTTTTTTAATCTAGTTTGGGAAAATTAAATAGAATGCCAGAATAGGAGCATGCTCACCGTGGCGTGGGGCAGAGGGGGCTGAGGGCAGAGGGGGAGGTGGTGCCACCTTGGTGGCGACCAGCTCCTATGAGATGCGTGGCGGGAGCGGTGAGTCTTAGCCAGCCAACGGCCGTGGCGCTTAGGGCGAGGGAGGACAGCCCGGGGGCGGTCGTGCCATGGGAGGAGGTCTGGTGGGGGGCGCCGTGGACAAGGGCCCCAACGGCGGCGGGGTGGAGGCAGGGCCAGCTGCGGCGGCGTGGTGGAGGCGGGGACCAGCTGCGACGGCGCGGTGAAGGGAGGGACGGGCGGCGGTGCGGTGGAGCCGGGGACGGGCGGTGGCGGCAGATAACCTAGCGGGTTGAGACAGTGATGCGGTCGGGGGTGGGGGGGATTTTCTTTTTTTTACATTTCATTAATTTGCCGTCACTGGGACAAAAAGGAGACGACAAAGCAAGGCTCGGTGCTAGTTTTTTTTATTAGTTCGCCGTCAGCAGGGCGGAACACAGAGGGCAAAGCTACTGACTTTGCCGTCAGCAGATGACAAAAACAGACGGCAAAATTAGGGCACCGTTACCGACTGTCAGACTGGACACGTGTCCATCCTTTGCCGTCGCCCAGCGAAACAACAGACGGCGAAGAGCCAGTTTGCCATCTTATTTTCTTTGCCGTCTTTCTTTCCCTAGATTTGCCGTCAGCCACCGCGCGGACAGACGGAAAAGCAGAGATTTGCCGCCCGGCATACTTTGCCGTCATCAGTTGATGGCAAAACTTTCTTTGCCGTCTACCCCGACAAAAAGCTGACGGCAAAGCCACTCACAGACGGCAAATTAGCAGTTTCCTGTAGTGTGTTGGAAAAATTCCCTAGAAAAGTCGGAATGTGATAAAATGTTGTAACCTTTTGCAAAATGAGCTCTGATAAATTTTCTACAGTGTGGAAAAGTCTCATAACTTTTGGAGTTAGGGAAGTATTGATACTCTTGCATTCTTTATAGACTGTATTGTTTTGGTAGATTGCTGTTATGTTTGCATTGTTTGCTTATGTTTGCTTGTTTAATGATCCTATTTAAGGATAGGAGTATTAAATATGCGGAGGCATTTGGTATGCAGTGTTGAATAATAATTTTAGTGATTTTCTACAATAGAGAATGGTAAGGTTTTTGCATTGGTTTATACTAACTTGTCTCACGAGTTCTTGTTGAGTTTTGTGTGGATGAAGCATTTGAGATTTAGGAAAACCATGATATGAGAAGAATTAAGGAGACACAAAAGCTCAAGCTTGGGGATGCCCAAAGCATCCCAAGATAATATTTCAAGAAGTCTCAAGCATCTAAGCTTGGGGATGTAACATCCCAAATTTTCAATTTGGAATGTTATACATAGGTCATTCATGCATATCATATTTTACTGCATCTTCGTTCCGCAATCCTCGAGATCCTAAGCAACTCAAGGACCCTCGGAGAGAGTTGGGGATTTTCCGGTTTTCATATTTTATTTTTATCAAATACTGAAACGAGGATTTTGGTTTTAATTATTTTTCTCCTAAAAATATTTCATATTAAAAATTTATGAGAGGAGATAATATGACTTCTCCAAAACAATTGAAATATTGGAGGAAAAATGTTAAAATCATTCATTCGATTTTTATTTGATTTTATTTGGATTTTATTTTCAATTAGAAAAATTGCACGTTTTCAAAATTGCATTTTATGGCCAAGAAAATGTTCATCTCGTTCTAAATATTTCATTTAGATGGTGAAAATTTGTTTTGGCATTTTTAGGTTTTTATTTTATTTTCTAGGATTTATTTTCTGTCGGCGAAATTATTAAAAAAAACCCCTCAAGACGCCTAATCGGGTCAAGGCTCAATGAGCCGCCCAGCCGGGCCTCCCGGCAGCCGGAGCGGGACCGGAGTACCGATCGCCGCCGCCGCCGTGTTCGGGGAGGACACGCCTCCCGAGGCCGCCCCCTTCCCCAAGTTGGCTGCCCCCCCCCTTTATAACCCCACCGGAGCCCCCCCTGGAGCCCCACACCACCACCGCCTCCCCACGCCCGCCGCTGCCGCCACCGCCGCCGCCGCTCGAAGCCGCCGCCCGCACCACCACGCCGCCGCCCGGAAAGCCTCACGAGCTTCGCGAAGCCGAGGTAGTCAGCCCGCCGTCGGTTTTCTCGAGAAAAACCGTTTGCTTTTTAGAAAACCCTAGTTTTCGTTTTTTTTAAGTAGATCGGTTTTTTTCTGGTTCATTTATTTAGTGAGTGTTCGCTCGTTCGTTCGTTTTAACGAACGCATTCATCGTTTAGATCCAGATAACGAACGTTTGTTCGTTAATCTGTTCGTCGTTTTATTTTCTCGGATTTATTCGGCAATTTTTCTGATCGCGATTTCTGATCCGATCTTGGTTTCTGTTTATCTTTTCGCTCGTTAGTCGGAATCAGGCGATTCAAGCGCCTAGATCTTCATCTCGAGACCCTCTTTCTGTCTAACCAACTTAAACAAGATTTTGGTACTGTAAAATTTGACCTTAGTTCAGATTAGTAAACATATCTTATTACTTTCGCCGTTTGAGTTTCGTTGCTCCGTTTGGTTTGATTCTTTTTGTGAAACGGAGTTCTTAAGTTGAACTTTCTGGTCAACCTCTGTTTTATTTGATTTTTGCTTGTGCATCTTTGCTTGTTGCTTATGTATGTTATTGTTTGCTTGCGATAGAATTCCCGGAGTGCGAAGCGTGTTACTACGTAGTCTCCGTGATTCATGGATCATCGACAGGAAAGTAACACATTGATCATACTCTTTTCATACCCAGTTTTTATGCATTAGTTCAATCCTCAAACATTGCATGATTAGGATGTCATTAAATTGTGGGTTGGGAAGTAGTTGTTGAGGTAGAACCTATTGCCCCGTTACTATCAAACCCTTGGGAGTTACTTCTACGTGTTACTTATATTGCTATGCTATGCTCATAGACGTGGATTGGGTTTGAGTGTATTCCATGACAGATGTGAGATTGATAATTAATGGTTCAACTTAAGGTGGCAACTTAAATTAACATCTTGGTGGATTGAGGCACCTGGGGAACCCAGTGTTGTCTGTTTTATTTTATGGAAATCCCGGGGTACCCGTGTGATCTTCCTATGGACCGCCACCCAGGCTTAAAGGGAACTGAGATGATTCATGCTAGAAACTTCCATGTGCAGCCACAAGCTATTATGGGCTCTAGCATAGTTGAGTAGGTTACGTGAAGCTCTTGAAGAGGTAGATCAACAGGTAGTGGGTTTTGTAGGTTTGGTATGATCTACCCGGAGTAGAGAGTTAATGTTTCTGAAAGACTGTGTCTCGGTCATCCGTTTCTCAAACACCATGCAGTGCGAGATATCAACGAAGGCGATCGAGTCTTGTGGGGAAAAGTCATAAACCTCTGCAGAGTGTACAATCTAATCATGGTTAGCCGTGTCCCCGATTATGGACAATCTTGAGTATCTAGTACTTGGGTTATCACATGTATCTCATCATTCTTAATTAATATTGTTGGGTTGTTAACTACTTTAATTGGGATTGAGTTGGGGTTATACCTTCTCAATGTTTCAACCACCATGATAGTTAAATTAAAATCTATTCCTTTGTAGTAGGGAAAAATTGGCTTTTCACAAAACTATAACCATAGAGCTTTCCACGAGCCAAAAATGCATGTAGTGATAGCATTATTCTGTTCTTGCTCATCATGTTATATTGCCAGCATATTCCATGTGCTGACCCGTTCTCGGGATGCAACGTATTATGTTGCAGACTTTTCAGATGAGGAGTAAGGTCCGTTAGGTCGTTGCCGTGTAGCTCAGCTATGCCGTTGGAGTTGACGGACTCACTTTATCTTCCAAGCCTTCCGCTGTTTCCGCATTAGATGGCGTTAAGCCATATTATTGTAATAAGTTCTCTTTTGAGACATTCGATGTAATAAGTGTGTGATTGCTACTCTGTTATAAATCCTTCGAGTACTGTGGTGTGTCAAGATTCTTGATCCAGGATGACATCAAACACGTAGATCGGACCATCGGCCGGGTCGCTACAAGATGGTATCAGAGCACATGCTGAGTGTAGGACACGACCACTAAGATAAACCATAGGCCACTCTTCTCTACTCATTTCTGAATCCTCTCCATTTTCCCACTCTTTAGGATGACGGAGAAGAAGAACAAGTTTGCACAACCGGATGAAGACACACCTTTTGGACGCCACTTGAAGGAAGTCACTAGATACTTGTATATTGGAATACCAAGCTTCACCTGGACGTACAACGCCACCTTATCATAAGAGGAGCGCTGGATGATTCAAGTACAAGTTACAGTAATGACGTTATCACCAACTTCTAAACCCATAGAATTTTCTTTCGAAGCACCCACCTGGAGTCTAGGCAAGTGCATGGCAGCACACATTAACATGGGACGTATTGGAGAAGTCTACAATAGTGAGCTTAAGTACACCATATATCAAATATGTGGGCGACGAGACGAGCAATGTGAAGTAATCATCACCAAGAAGGATAGATCCATTGCAGCTTTCATCCAGAGCTAAACCAGCACCTTCGGCGTTAGGAGGAACCAGGATGTCTTGGCAGACATGATGGAGTTGAAGAAGGCGAAGACCAAGATCATCGAGCTAGAGGAAGAACTCAAGTTTACACGCGACGGATATGAGGAGGAAATCAAGACACTACTGGAGAAGAACGACGACCTGGTTAAGAAGATCGGAGTATTCATGGGAGGACCAGCACCGGAAGAAGAAGACAATGACCCCACTTGCCCGGACAACTACATCATCATCGACGACACCGATTCCGATCCCAGTGATGATGACTACGAAGACGAAGCCGAGCAGACATCATGGAGTCTTCCACCGATCAAAATTTCTAGATGACCACCATATATTAGTAGTATTCCCCCATGTATTTAGTAGTAGTTGAGCACTTATGTGATAGTTCTAGACCGTGGTATGCCCTTGCTTGATTTATTGAGTGAAATGATTGTGTTTGTCTCATGTGCATATGGGTAGTGCTTTCCCGTTAGACCTTTTTCTATTCTAATCTCTTCCATCTAAACCCATCAGATGCCTCCGAGACGTGACACCGGTATTGCTTTCCCACCGGAATGCCTTGATGCAATTGCTAGTTCAGAACCAGGGCAACAACAACGACAACAATAACCCGCCGCCAATGGACAACTTGGCCCGTTTTCTGAGGTTACAGCCGCCGCTGTTTTCTAGTAGCACCGAACCAATAGTTGCTGATGATTGGCTACGCCGTATAGGAAGGGAGTTGACCACCGCAGGTTGCACAGATGCTGAGAAGGTGCACTTTGCCGCACACCAATTGGATGGACCAGCAGCCTCTTGGTGGGAGAATTACGTGGCTACTTTTCCTATAGCCAATGTCACTTGGGACCAGTTTCAGCAAGCTTTTCGCACAGCCCATCTCTCAACTGGAGCCATGCAAATGAAGAAGCGGGAGTTCCGCAATTTACGCCAGGGGAACCGTACTGTGGCTCAGTACGTGGATGTGTTTAGCAAGTTATCACGCTATGCCCCTCATGATGTTGCCACAGATGCCGCGAAGCAGGAGAAGTTTATGGAAGACTGAATGATGAGATGAGCATGCAGTTGATGGTGGCAACCTTCAACAACTACCAGGAGTTGGTAAATAAGGCTCTTATGATTGAAGGGAAGCAGCAGCAGATTGAGAGCCGTAAGAGGAAGTATGGACAAGGAAAGTATAACTCAGGAGGTCAGCAGAAGCCTCGCCTAACTCCGAACTCGGGAGGACTTGTTCATAACCATGGAGGTCACAACCACACAGGAGGAGGATCGCATAACCACAATGGTGCTAAGAATGGAAATGGGAACAGAGTTAATAACAATCAGAACCGCTCCAATCCAGCTACACCCGCCAAAAGGACCTGAGTCAAGTTACTTGCTTTAAGTGCGGAAAGACAGGGCACTATGCCAATGATTGCCCTAAAGGAAGGAATGGAAATGGAAATGGGAGCGCTGGGAAGAAGCCTAATCCATTCAACAAAGGACAAGTGAACCACATCAACGTGGAGGAGGTTGAAGAGCAGCCGGACGCGGTAATAGGTAAGTTTTTGGTTAAGTCATTTACCGCTCTTGTTCTTTTCGATACTGGTGCATCGCATTCATACATATCAAGGGGATTTGTGGATAAGTTTAAACTACCAACCCAAACCCTTAGGACCCCTCTCTTAGTGAGCTCGCCTGGAGCAGAGTACATGGCTAGCTGATGGTGCAACCATACCCCCCTAACCATTGGCACACATGTTTTTCCGTCCGACCTAATTATCTTGTAGTCACAAGGATTGGATGTGATATTAGGCATGGACTGGATGTCAAAGTATGGAGGAAGCATTGACTGTGCTAGTAAATCAATTTATCTCACCACCCCGGGAGGGAAAAGGATTAAGTATGTATCTAGGCATCTGCCTAGGAGGAGCCGAGTGAATGCCCTCACGGGAGTTGTTCAGAGGAAGTGCTCAGAGTGAAGGATTACCCGGATGTTTTCCCAGAGGAGTTACCAGGCATGCCGCCGGATCGGGACATCGAGTTTTGGATAGAGCTATTGCCAGGTACAGGGCCAATATCCAAGAGACCTTATCAGATGCCCACAAATGATCTGGAGGAAATTAAGAAACAGATCAAGGAGCTATTGGAAAAAGGTTACATTCGAAGGAGTTCCTCACCTTGGGGAGCCCTAGTGCTTTTAGTTGAGAAGAAGGATAAATCCCTAAGGATGGTTGTTGATTACCGAGCCTTGAATGAAGTAACGATTAAAAACAAGTACCCGCTGCCGATGATCAATGATCTGTTTGATCAGCTGCAAGGAGCTAAGGTGTTTTCGAAGATCGATCTACGATCAGGATACCATCAGTTGAAGATCCGCGAGAAGGATATACCGAAGACGGCATTTACCACGCGATATGGATTATACGAATATACGGTCATGTCGTTTGGACTGACTAACGCCCCTGCCTATTTCATGAGCATGATGAACAAGGTGTTCATGGAGTACTTGGACAAGTTTGTTGGGGTGTTTATTGATGATATTATGGTATACTCGAAGAATGAAGAGGAGCGCAAGGAGCATTTATGCGTTTAGTTCTCGAGAAACTCGTGGAACACCCGCTTATACGCCAAGTTCAAAGAAGTGCGAGTTTTGGTTGAAGGAAGTTGTATTTCTTGGGCATGTTATATCAGAGAAGGTATAGCAAAGGATCCCAAAGAAGGTTCGATCGATCCTTTGAATGGTTGGCACCCACTTCAGTTGGTGAGATCCGCAGTTTCCTTGGACTCACAGGATACTATTGGAGATTCATTGAGAATTTTTCCAAGATTTCTAAGCCAATGACTGAATTATTGAAGAAGGATACTAAGTTTAAATGGACGGAAGATTGCGAGGCAAGTTTTCAGGAGTTGAAGAAACGTTTGACTACAACCCCAGTGCTAACACTGCCAGATATACATAAGGAGTTCCAAGTTTATTGCGACGCCTCTCGCTTAGGACTTGGATGTGTGCTTATGCAGGACGGACGAGTTGTTTCGTATGCCTCACGACAACTAAAACCCCATGAGTTGAACTATGCCACGCATGATTTGGAGTTAGCAGCCGTAGTGCATGCATTGATAACCTAGAGACATTATATTATTGGAAACCGTTGTGATGTGTACACGGATCATAAGAGTTTGAAGTACATTTTCACGCAAAAGGAGCTGAACCTTAGGCAAAGGAGATGGTTGGAGCTTATAAAGGATTACGATATGAAGCTACACTATCATCCGGGAAAGGCCAATGTCGTAGCAGATGCTTCGAGCCGGAAGAGTTATGCTAATATCCTTGAAAGTAAGGGATTGCCGAAGGAGTTAGCTGTGGATATCATGAAACTTCGGTTGGAGATTGTTCCAAGAGGTTACATTGCGACAATGGAGGTTCAGTCGACATTGTTGGACAAGATTCGAGAAGCTCAGAAGAATGACAAAGAGATCACCGAGATAAAGGAGAAGATGAGCAAAGGAAAGGCCAAAGGTTTTCGCGAGGATGAGCATGATACCTTATGGTTTGAGGACCGAGTGTATGTGCCCAATGACCCAGAGATCAGGAAATTAGTACTTCAGGAGGCTCATGACTCACCATACTCGATACACCCCGGAAACACCAAGATGTATTTGGATTTGAAGGAACGTTTCTGGTGGACTGGTATGAAGAAGGATATTGCCGAGTATGTAGCCGTATGTGATGTATGTCAGAGAGTGAAGGCAGAGCATCAGAAGCCAGCAGGACTGTTGCAGCCTATGCCGATACCCGAATGGAAGTGGGATAAACTTGGCATGGATTTTATTACCGGATTGCCCAGGACCAAAGGAGGATATGATTCAATATGGGTAGTAGTGGATTGCTTGACCAAAGTGGCTCATTTCATCCCAGTGGAAACAACCTATACAAGTGCGAAGTTGGCCAAGATATATATGTCCAGGATCGTATGTCTGCATGGAGTTCCGAGGACCATCGTATCAGATAGAGGAACACAGTTTACCTCAAAGTTTTGGCATCACCGCACCGGACTTTTGGGAACGAGATTGGAGTTCAAGACAAAGATTTCACCCACGTATGGATGGATGCATCGAGAGAGTCAACCAGATTCGGAGGACATGGTGAGAGCCTGTGTGCTAGATAATGGATCTAGTTGGGATGACAATTTGCCTTACGCAGAGTTCTCATACAACAATAGCTACCAGGCCAGTTTGAAGATGGCACCGTTCGAAGCTCTATATGGACGCAGATGCAGAACGCCGCTGATGTGGGATGAGGTAGGAGACCGACAGTTGTTTGGACCAGACTTGATCATGGAGTCTCAGGAGAAGGTTAAACTGATCCGTGATAGACTGATGATTGCTCGGTCCAGGCAGAAGAGTTATGCAGACACGAAACGCAAGGAGGTAACTTATGAAATTGGAGACAGAGCATATCTGCGAGTATCACCCTTGCGAGGAGTGAAACGTTTTGGAGTTAAGGGAAAATTAGCTCCGAGATTTGTAGGACCGTACCGTGTTTTGGAACGGATGGGAGAAGTTGCATATAAGCTGGAATTACCAGAAGGATTGTCAGGAGTTCACGATGTGTTCCACGTCTCACAGTTGAAGAAGTGTCATGCTGAGATGGCCGATACACCACTAAGAGATACAGTACCCCTGGAGGCAATTCAGTTGGACAGTAATTTAACTTATGAGGAGAAGCCAGTGAAGATTCTTGATTTTGCCAGCCGAGTCACCCGCAGCAAGGTTATTAAGTTTTGCAAAGTTCAGCGGAGCCACCATACCGACGAGGAAGCCACATGGGAACGAGAGGATGATATTCGCAAGGACCACCCGCACCTATTTTCTAGCCAACCCGAATCTCGAGGACGAGATTCATCTTAAGGGGGGTAGGTTTTCAGATCTATTGAACTAAAAATATGAAAATACCATGCTATAATTTATTCTTATTTATTTTATTTGGCTTTCGATCTATCAATTTACTATAATTTTATTCACGTCCGTTTGCCCATCTTGGGGTGCCGCTACCCGAAAGGGATTGACAACCCCTTTTACACGTCGGGTTGTGAGAAGTTATTATTTGTGTGGATGTGCTGTTTACGTTGTGTTGCTTGGTTCTCCTACTGGTTCGATAACCTTGGTTTCACATCTGAGGGAAATACCTACCGCCGCTGTGCTGCATCATCCCTTCCTCTTTCAGGAAATACCGACGTAACTTCAAGCCACATCACTTAGGGACTCCCACTTAAGTAGACATCCCTCAAGTCGTCTAAGTGATGCGTGATCCAAATCAGCTAACCCATGTCTGATCATCACATGAGATGGGGTAGTCATCAATGGTGAACATCTCTACGTTGATCATATCTACTATATGATTCATGTTCGACCTTTCGGTCTCAAGTGTTCTGAGGCCATGTTTGTACATGCTAGGCTCGTCCAGTTTAACCCAAATATTCTGCATGTGTTAAACTACCTTACACCCTTTGTATGTGAACGTAGAGTCTATCACACCCGATCATCATGTGGAGTCTAGAAATGATGAACTTTCGTAATGGTGCATACTCGTGGAGAACACTTACACCTTGAAATTTAGTGAAGGGACCATCTTATAATGCTACCCTCGATCTAAGCAAAGTAAGATGCATAAAAGATAAACATCACATGCAATCAAGATATGTGACATCATATGGCCATCATCATCTTGTGCTTTTGATCTCCATCTCCAAAGCATCGTCATAATCTCCATTGTCACCTGCTCGACACTTCGATCTCCATCGTTGCGTCGTGGTCGTCTCACCAACTATTGCTTCTACGACTATCGCTAACACATAGTGATAAAGTAAAGCAATTACATGGTGTTTGCATTTCATACAATAAAGAGACAACCATAAGGCTCCTGCCGGTTGTTGATAACTTACAAAACATGATCATCTCATACAACAATGTATATGATATCATGTCTTGACCATATCACATCACAACATGCCCTGCAAAAACAAGTTATTCGTCCTCTACTTTGTCGTTGCAAGTTTTACGTGGCTGCTACAGGCTTCTAGCAAGAACCGTTCTTACCTACGCACAAAAACACAATCCTGATTTATCAATTTTGTTGTTTTAACCTTCAACAAGGACCGGCTGCTGTCAACTTCGATTCAACTAAAGTAGGAGAAACAGACACCTGCTAGCCACCTTTATGAAAAACTAGTTGCATGTCTATCGGTGGAACCGGTATCTTGAACGTGGTCATGTAAGGTTGGTCGAGGCCGCTTCATCCAACAATACCACCGAATCAAAGTAAGACATTGGTGGTAGATCACCGCCCCCAACTCTTCGTGTTTAACTCGTGCATATCATCTATGCATAAATCTGGCTCATGATGCCACTATTAGGGAACATAGCATGCAATTTCAAAATTTCCCTACACTCACGCAAGATCTATCTAGGAGATGCATAGCAACGAGAGGGGCGAGTGTGTCTATGTACCCACATAGACCATAAGTGGAAGTGTTTTACAATGCGGTTGATGTAGTCGAACTTCTTCTAGCTCTGACTGATCGAGTACCAAACGTATGACACCTCCGAGTTCTGCACACGTTCAGCTCAGTGACGTTCCTCACCTTATTGATCCAGCAAGACATCGAGGTAGTAGATGAGTTCCGTCAGGAAGACGGACCAGCGATGATGATGGTGAAGTGTTCCTCGCAGGGCTTCGCCTAAGCACTATGAAAATATGACTAGGGGTGTAAACAGTGGAGGGGGGCACCGCACACGGCGAAAAATTGATGTTGTGTGTTATAGGCACCCCCTCCCCACATATATATAGGTGGGAGGGAGGGAGGAGCAGCCATAGGAGGCTCCCAAGCAGGACGCATCCTACTTGGAGTCCCTCCAAAGCCGCGTGCCCCCCTGCCATATATAACCGAGGGGGAAGGAAAGAGGGGGGAGAGGGAAGGATGTAGGAATCCTAGTCCACACTTTCCTTGGCCTCCCCTCTTTCCTTCTCCTCCTCACAGGGCTGCCCTCAACAGGGGCGCACCCGGGCTGTTGTGTTCCCTTACTTGGCCCATAAGGCCCATATGTTTGTCGGGGGTGCTAGAATCTCCTTTCCGGTGACCCGATAAGTACCTGGTACCCTACGGAACAATTCCGGTGTCCGAATTCCATCGTCCTATATATCAATCTTGACCATTCAGCCATTTCGAGACTCCTCGTCTTGTCCACGATCCCATCTGGGACTCCAAACGACATTTGGTCACCAAGTCACATAACTCATATAATACTATATTGTCATCAAATGTTAAGCATGCGGACCCTACGGGTTCGAGAACTATGTAGACATGACCGAGACAACTCTCCGGTCGATAACCAATAGCAGAACTTTGATTCCCATATTTGCTCCGACATATTCTACGAAGATGTTTATCGGTCGAACCGTTATTGCAACATTCATAATTCCCTTTGTCCTTCGGTATGCTACTTGCCTGAGAGTCGACCATCGGTATCTTCATACCTAGTTCAATATCGTTAGCTACAAGTCTCTTTACTAGTTCCGCAATACATCACCTCGTGACTAACTCCTTAGTTGTTTGCTTGCAAGCTTATGATGTGTATTACCGAGAGGGCCCAGAGATACCTCTCCAATATTCAGAGTGACAAATCCTAATCTCGATTTATGCCAACTCAACAAACACCTTCAGAGATACCTGTAGAGCATCTTTATAATCACCCAGTTACGTTGTGACGTTTGATAGCACAGAAGGCATTCCTACGGTATCCGGGAGTTGCATAATCTCATAGTCGAAGGAATATTTATTTGACATGAAGAAAGCAAAAGCAGTAAAACTGAACAATCATTATGCTAAGCTAACTACTGGGTATTGTCCATCACATCATTCTCATAATGATGTGATCCTATTATCAAATGAAAACACATGTACAAGGTTAGGAAACCTTAACCATCTTTGATCAATGAGCTAGTCTAGTAGAGGCACACAGTATTTGTTTATGTACTAACACATGTATTTAGGTTTCCGATCAATACAATTCTAGCATGAATAATAAAAATTTATCATGAATAAGGAAATAAAAAATAACAAAATTATTATTTCCTCTAGGGCATATTTCCTTCAATCACACATTGCTCGAATGCCCAAAATGCATGGCGAAATACTCGGACTTTCCTTCCATCATGAACCGTTGTTTTCCCCCATGAGGCTTGTAACATCCCAAATTTTGGAATGTTAATATAATTAATTGAATTGTTTGTTTGTTTGCTTGAGTGAATTAAACTTGAGTGAAATTTGAACCTTTTCAAAAAACTTTTGAATGAGAGGGAATAAAATGACTTTCCCCTTCTCCGGTAAATTCAAATTCATCCTATTAAAATCAATGAGAGAAGATGACATGACTTCTTCAACTATAAAGAATTTGAACGGAGTTTTGCAATTTAATTCTTTCAAATATTTGCACTTGCTTCTCTATTTTTCTTCCCAGAAATACCCGAAAATAAATTCTTGCAAGCAAGAAAGAGCGGAGGAAAATGACCCTCCAAAATCAGGGGCATTTTTGAAAATATTTGAGCCAAGAAAAACCAAAGTTTTATTTAAAAATTATTTGCAAAAAGAAATAAAGCCTTTAGGGATTTTCTGAAAAACATTTTTATTTTGGCCGTGGAATAATGCTCATCATCTACATTTTATTTTTCTGATAATTTTAGTATATAAAAACTCTTTATTCCGAATTGATTTGATTTCCTTTTTATTGTTTTAGTTTCCTAATTTTAAAAATAGGAATGGAATCGTTTTTATTAGGAAAAACCTGCTGGCCCATTAAGCACTTTTCCTATTCTAGCCCAACAAGAGATCATCTCCTTCCTCTGTTTCCTCTCACGTTAGAAGCTTTCCATATCCATGGAGACAGGAATCTCCACCTTCCCGATCTCCCTCGTCTTTCCATCCCAGCGCCTCCCGAGACCGCCTATAAAACCCCTCCCTCTCCTCGTTCCATTTCTCCCATCACCACGCCCCTCCTGCCCGTAGCCTTCTCGCCACCGTCCTCCTTTTCCTGCCTAGAAACGCTCACCAGGAGCTCTCCTGGAACCTCCCATCGCCCAGCGCCACCTCCCCTAGCGCCGACCCCCTCCTCCGCCACCCCCACCCTCGCCGGCGACCTCGCCCCCCCTCGGAGCAGCCCTCCACATCGCCGTCTCCTTCCTACCATCTCTGCCTCACGTCTGGTAACTCCGTTTTCGTTTTCAGATTTATTTCCGTAACAGATTTAGTTCCGTTCTTGTTTAGCTTATAACTTTTGTTCTAGAAGTCCAATGATGCTGATTCTTTTATGCGTTAGATCACAATTTTCTTGTAGTTTCCAAAAATATATAATTTGTCTATGTTTGGATTTATAAAAATTGAGTTAGATCAGATTTGAATTAAAGCTTGTTTTGCTTATTCCGGGAGTTTAAAAATAGGTTTTAATTAATTCTTTTTGCTCCTGGTCTCTAGGACCTTTGTTTATCCAGTAGTATTTAGTATCTTATTTCTAGGTTAATTTAAATTAGGTTTTTAGCAAAACAGTACTGTTTTAGTATTAGTTCTGTTTTAGCTTCTTCTTTATTGTTTTTATTAGTTTTAAAGTATTTCTTTTTGTCACTTTTGACAAAATTAGTTGTGTTTCTGTTAGACAACAGGAGAAAATTTATTTTATTTTAAAAATTTATTTTCCTTAGTTTTGTATGAAACCTTCTATAGGTCATAGTTAGAGTTTTATAAAAGCTTTTTATTTGTTTCTTTTGCAAATAAAATTTTATGGAAAAAATACTTTCTGTTAAATTAGTTATTTTACATTTTATTTTCTGTTAATTTATTAGTTTAGTATTTTAATTGTTGTTAAGTTTTTACTTACGGCAAAACTATATTAGATGTTTGTAGCAAAGTCATAGATCTTCGTTAGTAGTTTTTCTTTGTAGTTTTATTTAAAGTTTCTTTTGATTTTGTTTGAGTTTTATTATCGATTTTCCTTGCTGTTTTGATTGTTATTTCGGTGCTAAAATTGTTTGCTAGGATGTTTGCTTATGTGAATGCTATGTTTGACTATATAGATTTTCAACGGAGTGACGTAATAGTTCTACCAAGTCTTTATTCTGAGAGCGTTATTATCTTCATCAAGTATTACCGAGCAAGTTCACTTTGACCATACTTTCATACCTATGTTTTATTACATTTAGTGGCATCTTTGCAACCACCCTCAAGAGTGTTATTGAATCCTTGTAGTTGAGTAGTATGCATGAGGTAGGAACCCATCACCCTGTTACCAAGCCCGGGCGTTATTTATTTTAATGCTACGCTATAGTAGACGGGTTGGTATGAGTGCACGAGAGTGGTGTGAGAATGCAGGATCTATGTCAATGGCGACAACTCCATGATGGAATCTGCAAGGACTGCATCTTCAAGGCCTCAAGACTTCAAGACTCAAGACAAGAATTCAATACACACTCCTGGGTGAAGGACGGTTGACGGGCACCCTGGAGAACCCAGTGGATGGCCGGGATGCATGGAGAAGCGCCATGACATCTTGCGGAAAGCTTCACCCAGACTCAAAGAGACGGAAGAATACTTCATGCCGGAAGCTTACCTGTGCAATCGCAAGTCATTATGGGCTCGCTTGGTTGACCTTAGTGGTGACTCTGGCTGGGGACGGTACTAGCGGATGTAGAACTACGGTAGGATGGGATGAGTACCGGACGGTGGTCGAGGAACTCTTCTAAGACCATGTTTGATTGTCTTGTTCTCAAACGCATACGAAGTGCGAGAACGTAAAAAGAGGGATCGAATCTTGTGGGTAAAGTGTACAAACCTCGTAGAGGGTTAAAACCTAATCGATTAGCCGTGTCCCGATTCACGGACAATTTGAGCATCTGGACTTGGATCTATCTCGGAACTCTCAACACCGGATCGATAACTTAATTGTGGGCAACTTATGATGATTTGGGCTATGAGACATCGGTTGGCGGAACCATGTCATGATAGAAAACTCCATAGTACAGACTTCATTTATTCCTTTGATGTAGGGAAAATAAAACCAGCTTTTACGCAAACAAAACTCGACATCTGAGCCACAAAGCCATACCGCATATAGTATAGTTTATCATCTGTTATCTCTTATTGTGATCTTGCCGGTACATTCAATGTCTTGACCTACACGGCTGCAACGTATCATGTTGCGTATATTTCCTCGACGAGTAAGAGTTACGATACAGGGTTACGGTCTACACTCAACTTTGCCGATGGCGCGTTGATGGGACTCCACACCCGTTTGATTGTTTCATTGAGTATTATGAGGTATATATCAGTTTTACGTTATGTATACATGGGATTGCACTTTGATATATACATTGATGTACTGTGTGTGCCAAAGATACTTGATCCAGGGATGGCACAGATACACGGTAGGCTTGACCGTCTGAGGTCGGGTCGCTCAGAGATGGTATCGAGCACATGTTGATCAGTAGGACGTGACCCTAGAAACCGGAGAGCCCTAGGACAGAAATTTCTAAAACTTTATTTTCAAAAAGACTCTTACTTCTCATCTTTTCAGATTTTATCAAATAAACACTCTCACCTCAAATAGTTAGAATATACCCCTTTCCCCTTTTGACCACATGAAGGATCAACTGAAGCCGCTCCAAGAAAGATATCGGACAGCTGATGACCTCTTCAAAGTAACCAGGATTTTACCATGCATTAGAAGAATTGAAGCTTCTAGCAGTTGAAGACTCGACTCAAGAATTGAAGTTCTTGAAGAAATATTTGACCTTTAGAAGACCAAACCCCTGTTATACACCTACGTTAGATGCGACGATTTGTGAGCTGTCATTTGTTTGATGTTTTCCGACAGCCACAAAGTAAAACCCGTTTCTTCAAAAACTATTGTTTGTATTGTGTGTATCCCTCCCCACCTCTCTCTTATCTCACCCTAAAACCCTTGGGGCCATAGATGATGAATGAAGTTGGACTGGTATTCTCTGGACCGATGACTCAGTTGGAGGCAGAGCTATGGATTCAAAACATGGAGGATCAATTTAGAAAAAAATTGATTTCAAGGAAGCATGAGGTTCAATACGCTCTTCAGTGCTTTACAGAAAGTGTCGCAACACTGGTGGAAAATGCATCAAGCCATACAAGGATTTAATGGAGCAAGAACTTGGGAGGAATTCAAGAAGACTCTCTTGAGGTCCCGTCGTGTCCGGAAGCACTACGATAACCCAAGAAGAAACCTTGTGCTCGCAAGATTTGCGGAGAAATAGGACACACCAGGAGGAACACAAGGATGGATGCCCTCATTGCGAGGAGAATCACCCAGCTGAAGAATGCCCGACTGGGCAGGTTACTTGTTCCCTGTGTGAAGGAGTTACTCATTTCCCGACTCAGTGTCACATTTACCCCACGGTGCAAGCAAACTATTCAGGAGCAGGAAGAAAGAATGAAAGAAGCGCTCCGAGAAGTTATGAAAGAACCTGTGATGAAGGAATGTGTTGAAGACCCTGATGGAGAAGGCCTCAACAGATTTTACTCCAATGCCTGCTATTCATGTGGAGAAGAAGGACATTTTTCACAGTGTTGCACCAAGGAAAGAAAAGAGTATTTGGGATACTTCGGCGGAAGCAATAGAGTTTGATCCACATGGAATAGAAGGTTTGATCAGAACGAAGAAACCCGGAAGAGAAAAACAAAGACACCCTCGTAACAACCCAATTTACGCAAAGAGGGACAAGAGTCATATTACCTGTTTTGAATGTAAGGATGTCGGGCATTATGCCAATCATTGTCTCGAAAGGAAGCAAGGAACTCAAGGAGCAGGCACCATCTCCAAGAAGCCCAAAGACTTATCGAAAGTTTTTTTTTTCATTGCAAGGAAGCAAGACATTATGCTACTAAATGTCCCGACAAGATGAAAATTTGGAGCCGAGTAGTTGGAACTTTGATATTGGTAGAAAGTGTAGTAGGAAGCAATTTCATTTTTATGAGTTCGATGAGTTGAGTTATGTAATGGGTGCTCGAGAGATTGTAATGAATGCATGAATCAATAAAGTTAAGGTGTGATGATTTCATATGTTGAATTTTATGAGTTGTTACTCCATGAACAAAGAGTTTTGACCATTTTCGAGGATATGAGAAAAATATGGTCTATGGAAGAATTTGTGCATTTAAGGGTGGTAGTACCTGTGAGGACACTTGACCCATGGAAATGATAATGATATTCCACGAGTGAAGTTTGGACAAAATGAGTTGGAGTTTTATTTGATATGATCGATATGAAAGGAAAGTACCGATGGAATTAAAGTCGGTGTAATGTTGGAATATGGAACAAATGTAACTCCGAGGATGAGTTAAAGCTATGCAAGTATTGAAGTGGGCCCACAACCCACAGGCCCAGGATTTTGATAAGGAACAGATGTAACCTTGAGTACATTTGGAAGAATCAGTGATCCAATCAGCATACGTTTCATAGGAGGTTACGCAAAAACCTGAGAGTGGTGAAGTAACGATAGATGTTTTGTTTGGCTTGCAGAAACCATGGATTTATACGAACTCGGTTAAATAACAAGAGAAATTCTGCAATGCTTGTGAGTATGCCCAAGTGCTAGAATACGTGATTCGATATTTACGTATGTGGTAATGATTCAAATGCGGGATGGATTGGCCCCATACCGGAGACTTCTATCATGAACTATCATATGTTGATGGAAAATCAGAGAGCCTTGAAAACCTTAGAAGAGTGTCGACGCGATAAGCCATAAAACCATAGAATGGTAGGACGATGGAACCCTTTACAGGCAACCGTTGCCAATCGTAGGTTATACGCTGAGATCCAACCCCGACCCGTTTTCCTGCAGGAGAAACCATGAATTGTCGACCACCATGAGATTTTCGATAGTTGTTTAGTATTGGCGACGGACCTATCAGCTAAGAAGATCCAGTCTCGGACGAACCACAACTTTGAAGAACCGACCCAAGATTTCGAGGAAAACTCTATGCTTCTGACAGAAGAGCGTTAATGAAGGAGCTATTGTAAGATATGTGCAGAGACATACATTGTCAGCCCTCCAGAGGAAGTATCTGAGTTTATTGGAACCATGACCTTGTTTTTAAGTGTGGTAGCACCCCTGACCTTTCTGACCAAAACATTTGCTAGAAGACCCCAACCCTAACCTTTTCTTGCTAGCCTCTTGAATCTCGAGGACGAGATTCATTTTAAGTGTGTAGGTTTGTAACATCCCAAATTTTGGAATGTTAATATAATTAATTGAATTGTTTGTTTGTTTGCTTGAGTGAATTAAACTTGAGTGAAATTTGAACCTTTTCAAAAACTTTTGAATGAGAGGAATAAAATGACTTTCCCTTCTCCGGTAAATTCAAATTCATCCTATTAAAATCAATGAGAGAAGATGACATGACTTCTTCAACTATAAAGAATTTGAACGGAGTTTTGCAATTTAATTCTTTCAAATATTTGCACTTGCTTCTCTATTTTTCTTCCCGAGAAATACCCCGAAAAATAAATTCTTGCAAGCAAGAAAGAGCGGAGGAAAATGACCCTCCAAAATCAGGGGCATTTTGAAAATATTTGAGCCAAGAAAAACCAAAGTTTTATTTAAAATTATTTGCAAAAGAAATAAAGCCTTTAGGGATTTTCTGAAAAACATTTTTATTTTGGCTGTGGAATAATGCTCATCATCTACATTTTATTTTTCTGATAATTTTAGTATATAAAAAACTCTTTATTCCGAATTGATTTGATTTCCTTTTTATTGTTTTAGTTTCCCAATTTTAAAAATAGGAATGGAATCATTTTTATTAGGAAAAACCTGCTGGCCCATTAAGCACTTTCCTATTCTAGCCCAACAAGAGATTATCTCCTTCCTCTGTTTCCTCTCACGTTAGAAGCTTTCCATATCCATGGAGACAGGAATCTCCACCTTCCGATCTCCCTCGCTCTTTCCATCCCAGCGCCTCCCGAGACCGCCTATAAAACCCCTCCTCTCCTCGTTCCATTTCTCCCATCACCACGCCCCCTCCTGCCCGTAGCCTTCTCGCCACCGTCCTCCTTTTCCTGCCTAGAACGCTCACCAGAGCTCTCCTGGAACCTCCCCATCGCCCAGCGCCACCTCCCTAGCGCCCGACCCCTCCTCCGCCACCCCACCCTGCTTGGCGACCTCGCCCCCTCGCCGGAGCAGCCCTCCACATCGCCGTCTCCTTCCTACCATCTCTGCCTCACGTCTGAGTAACTCCGTTTTCGTTTTCAGATTTATTTCCGTAACAGATTTAGTTCCGTTCTTGTTTAGCTTATAACTTTTGATCTAGAAGTCCAATGATGCTGATTCTTGTTGCGTTAGATCACAATTTTCTTGTAGTTTCCAAAATATATAATTTGTCTATGTTTGGATTTATAAAAATTGAGTTAGATCAGATTTGAATTAAAGCTTGTTTTGCTTATTCCGGGAGTTTAAAAATAGGTTTTTAATTAATTCTTTTTGCTCCTGGTCTCTAGGACCTTTGTTTATCCAGTAGTATTTAGTATCTTATTTCTAGGTTAATTTAAATTAGGTTTTTAGCAAAACAGTACTGTTTTAGTATTAGTTCTGTTTTAGCTTCTTCTTTATTGTTTTTATTAGTTTTAAAGTATTTCTTTTTGTCACTTTTGACAAAATTAGTTGTGTTTCTGTTAGACAACAGGAGAAAATTTATTTTTATTTTAAAAATTTATTTTCCTTAGTTTTGTATGAAACCTTCTATAGGTCATAGTTAGAGTTTTATAAAAGCTTTTTATTTGTTTCTTTTGCAAATAAAATTTTATGGAAAAAAATACTTTCTATTAAATTAGTTATTTTACATTTTATTTTCTGTTAATTTATTAGTTTAGTATTTTAATTGTTGTTAAGTTTTTACTTACGGCAAAACTATATTAGATGTTTGTAGCAAAGTCATAGATCTTCGTTAGTAGTTTTTCTTTGTAGTTTTATTTGAAGTTTCTTTTGATTTTGTTTGAGTTTTATTATCGATTTTCCTTGCTGTTTTGATTGTTATTTCGGTGCTAAAATTGTTTGCTAGGATGTTTGCTTATGTGAATGCTATGTTTGACTATATAGATTTTCAACGGAGTGACGAATAGTTCTACCAAGTCTTTATTCGAGAGCGTTATTATCTTCATCAAGTATTACTGTGCAAGTTCACTTTGACCATACTTTCATACCTATGTTTTATTACATTTAGTGGCATCTTTGCAACCACCCCTCAAAAGAGTGTTATTGAATCCTTGTAGTTGAGTAGTATGCATGAGGTAGGAACCCATCACCCTGTTACCAAGCCTGGGGCGTTATTTATTTTAATGCTACGCTATAGTAGACGGGTTGGTATGAGTGCACGAGTGGTGTGAGAATGCAGGATCTACGTCAATGACGACAACTCCATGATGGAATCTGCAAGGACTGCATCTTCAAGGCCTCAAGACTTCAAGACTCAAGACAAGAATTCAATACACACTCTTTGGGTGAAGGGCGGTTGTGACGGGCACCCCGAGAACCCAAAGTGGATGGCCGGGATGCATGGAGAAGCCATGACATCTTCTTGGAAAGCTTCACCCAGACTCAAAGAGACGGAAGAATACTTCATGCCGGAAGCTTACCTGCAACCGCAAGTCATTATGGGCTCTGGCTTGGTTGACCTTAGTGGTGACTCTGGCTGGGGACGGTACTAGCAGATGTAGAACTACGGTAGGATGGGATGAGTACTTGACGGTGGTCGAGGAACTCTTCGGAAGACCATGTTTGATCGTCTTGTTCTCAAACGCCTGAAGTGCGAGAACGTAAAAGAGGGATCGAATCTTGTGGGTAAAGTGTACAAACCTCTGTAGAGGGTTAAAACCTAATCGATTAGCCGTGTCCCGATTCACGGACAATTTGAGCATCTGGACTTGGATCTATCTCGGAACTCTCAACACCGGACCGATAACTTAATTGTGGGCAACTTATGATGATTTGGGCTATGAGACATCGGTTGGCGGAACCATGTCATGATAGAAAACTCCATAGTACAGACTTCATTTATTCCTTTGATTTAGGGAAAATAAAACCAGCTTTTACGCAAACAAAACTCGAATCTGAGCCACAAAGCCATACCGCATATAGTATAGTTTATCATCTGTTATCTCTTATTGTGATCTTCTTGGGGTACATTCAATGTAATCGACTTGACACCGGCTGCAACGTATCATGTTGCGAGATATTTCCTCGACGAGTAAGAGTTACGATACAGGGTTACGGTCTACACTCAACCTGCCGATGGCGTTGATGGGACTCCACACCCGTTTGATTGTTTCCATTGAGTATTATGAGGTATATATCAGTTTTACGTTATTTATACATGGGATTGCACTTTGATATATACATTGATGTCTTGTGTGTGCCAAGATACTTGATCCGAGGATGGCACAGATACATAGAGGCTTGACCGTCTGAGGTCGGGTCGCTACAAGGCTCGACCACACGAACCATGCCCGTCTTTATTGGATGAGCCTTATGACAACATACGTAATTCCTTTTGTTTGTCTGTATGCCGGTCGTTGGTATCTTCATGCCTAGTTCAATCTCGTTACCGGCAAGTCTCTTTAGTCTTTCCATAATACATCATCCTATAACTAACTCCTTAGTTACTGTTCTTGCAAGGATTCTTATGATGTGTGTTTCCGAGAGGGCCCAGAGATACCTTTCCAATACACGGAGTGACAAATCCTAATCTTGATCTATGCCAACTCAACAAACACCTTCAAAGATAACTGTAGAGCATATTTATGATAACTCGGTTACATTTGTGACTTTGATAGCACATAAGGTATTCCTCCGGTATCCAGGAGTTGCAAAATATCATAGTCGAAGGAATATGTATTTGACATGAAGAAAGCAATAGCAATAAACTTAACAATCAATATGCTAAGCTAACAGATGGGTCTTCTCCATCACATCATTCTCCTAATGATGTGATCCTGTTGATTGAATGACAAATAGCATGTCTATGGTTAGGAAACCTTAACCATCTTTGATCAACAAGCTAGTCTAGTAGAGGCTCACAATATTTGTTTATGTATTAACACATGTATTTAGGATTCCGATCAATACAATTCTAGCATGAATAATAAACCTTTATCATTGTTGACATCAGATTTTGGCATGGTCAAGAACTTATTTAAGATGACCTCAAATGGAGAAGTGATCTACATGAAAGAGTTCCGTATTGTTGATATGAACATCTTTGAAGTTCGGTTCATCGCCGTCCGATTTCATCTCGAAGGCCGAAACTATGCTCAAAGTACTAAGATCTTATATTCAGAGTACAAGTTGGCCGATTAAGACCCCAAGACGACCTCAAATGGAAAAATGATCTACATTGGTTGTCTTATTCTCGTCGAAACGATCGATTTTGATATAAAAATCGTCGAAATCCACGAGGCAAGATGCGGCGCGCCCCACCAGACACATGTCTGATGGGTGGCGCAACGGAATAGCCTGTTTTGCGCGACCGATTTGACCCTCAAGATGACCCTCTGATCAAAAAACATTCAACATCAAAGTTGTTCGTCTCGTCGAAATGGTCAAGATTGCTTTTGGGCCCATTTCCCTTCGAGATCGTTTACCTCCACAAAAAAGACCCGCAAGGTGCAGCCAGTTTAAACCAAACAGTTTTGGAAAGTTCGGACAAAACCAATCCGAATTTGACTAGGGTTTCGGACGTGAATCCAAGCCTTTTCCTTGCACGGAAAGTCCAACCGCCTCTTATATATCTCAGAGGTGACGGCCGATTGAAGAACACACAATCGACAAAATCATCTACCACTTTTTATCTTTTATCTTTTCTCCTTAACCCTAGTTCTTCTTCTTCCTCGTTCTTCGTTCGTTCTTCTTCATTGCAGGGCGGCGAACCTCGAGGCCCTAGTGGTGGTCAGGCCGACCTAGGGCAGCCCATAGCCGCCGTGCACCCTGACAGGGTCCCTCCCGGGCGTGTGGGGTTTTGGGTCTACAAACGCGCCCGTCGGATTGCTTGCCTACCGCGCTTCCGGACGGGTCTCCTTCAACGTGAGCTGCGGTGCATCACCCTCGGCGTTGGAGGTACACGGTGACGTGTTCGTGTGCGAACACACTTTTTGGCGACTCCGCTGGGGACGAAGCTTTGAATGGTCTCCAGCCCATTCTTGCTACAAAGAGATCGTCATCAAGTTGCTGCAATCTACAAAGGTAATATGAGTACCCAATTCCCCTTTGTAGATGTAGATGCAAATAATCAATATGTTATTGCTGGATCACCTAATGAGCATAATGTATCGGCTAGCCCTAGTTTTATCAATCATGCATCAAATTATGCGCAAGGGCCGATGCAAAACAATCTTCATGCTTTAAATTCTTATGATTTTAGCAACGTACAACATATGTATCCAAACTCTCATGCATCGGCAACCCCACAAATCCATATGCCGATGAACAACATGATGGGTTTGGTTAATCAATTTCAAACACCTCATGTTAAAATTTGCAATAGCATACAAGAAAGTGTTTCACCTTTTTATTCATCGGCAACTAATTTGCAATATGTGAATCCAACCTTGCCAATGGATGGGAGAATTGGGCATGCTACTACTAGCTATTCGGCCAGTTACTCTCAACCATCATATGCTACACCTCATGTTAGTAATTTTTCAGCACCGTATGCAATCAGAGATGTTCATAATTACCCCGCATCTTCATGGTCATAGCCGAATAAGTGAAACTTTTACAGGAACACATGTGCCGTCATCAAATACTTTAGCACATAATGCATACTCTACGCAATTCGAGAATTTCGGCTACACTCGCGAATCATTGCCGAAAGAATCTGAAAGTATTGCGGAGCAATCTCTTCCAGAAGCGGTTGTGGCTGCACTAAAAAAGAGCTTGGCACAAAACAAGAGGATTAGTGCTCTTTGCCTTGAACAATATGAAAAGGGCTTGTTTCCTGATTATGCTGCAATAAAGGCTAGAGTTTTGCAAGAAGATGAAACTTCATCAATCGATACAATTGGCAAGAGAGCATATCGTTATACAGAAGTGCATACACCTCCACCTCGTACCGCATCATATTATACACCCCCTATACAGTTGCAAAATTTCGGCAACACTAACAGTTCATTGCCGTAAGATCATAAAAGCATTGGGGGGCAAACTACACTAGAGCGGGCTGGAATTGAGAGGGGAGTTAAAGCTTTGCGCGATAGGGTGCAATTACTTCGCCAAGAGAGAATTGATAGGGAATTAGTTCAAAGAAAAGAAGCCTTGCCAATTGATATAACCGGTGAAAAGAATGATCATTCGAAAACTAAAAGTGCTTCTCTTGAAAATGCCGAATCAAGTTATATATATTCTGAGTCCATCAATTCCAAAGAGGCAAACATTGTTGAGAAAGGGCATGGAAAGTATAGCAAGACAGCCATACTTGATTTTTCTAAAGTTAATGGAACGTACTTCCTGCCCTATGAGTTTTGTGCCATAGAAATTGATGAGCTTCAAGAACAAGAACAAGTAGCCGAAGAAAGTTTGGTGGATGAAGATCTTGAAACTAATGATGCACCAAATCAAGAAAAAGATGATGACAAGGCGTTGGGGAGCTATCCAAAGGCGGATCAAGATATTCTTCAAGTCACACCACCATCATGCTCTCCCAACATATTTGAAGAGGTATGTCTAGCAATTAATTTACCTGTTTTCATATTTGGTCATGACTTAGTTGTTGATGCGTATATTAGAAAAATCTTCATAAGAAATATTGAGAGACCAATGAAGAAGGGTAATTTATTTGTTGGCAATCAGATTGTCACAAAGCATATCGATCAACATATTGCACCATTTAGAAAGACCGATAGTGAAAAATTATTGCATCCAAGGCTTTCCCCATTGCTTTATCTAAAGCTCATCTAATTGGGTAGTTTTGCTTATTTCTTACTTGGCTTACACTTGGTCTCAACTGAGACATCTATGTTCTAAATATCTTCATTTCAGAAATTTAAAGCCAAGGTTAAATTTTATTGAGAAAACCGATGCTAATATAATATCTTATCCAAAGACATCGGAGATAGAGTGGAAAACACAATGCATAGCCGAATGGGGAGATTCCAAATCTGAACCATTTGTTTGCTTATCTCCAAAGCCGTTCACACGGCAAGATCGGCTAAAAAACAAGAAGTATACCTTCAATTCCAGCATGTGTGATCAAATATTTGATTTGCTGTTGAGAAATAATTATATTAGAATTCTTGATCACCATGTTGAGCCATTTGTCCAGGGACGAATGTATTGTAAGTTGCATGATTCGTCCAAGCATAATTTTGAGGATTGCAACATGTTCCGTCAAATAGTTAAATCAGCCATTGATAAAGGACGATTAAAATTTGTTGAGACACCAACAGATGAGGAGTCTATTCCAATTGGTCCTGATGGCAAAAGGTTTTTGCATCGGCTGCTTCAAGCCGATCTGTTTAGAGAGAAGGTAAAAACTACAGGCGATGGGATCGAGCTTTCAAGTAATCAAGTTGTTGAAGAGCATAATGAACATAATATTGAGGGGAAGAATTCCATCGAAGCTACAATGGAGACGCCAAGGACTGGGGGGCAGCAAGAAAATCCAATGATTGACGAAAGCAAATCAAAAGAAAACAAAGGCTTAAATAAGTGCAAGTGTAAGAGATCAAAAATCACCTTTGCTGAACTATTGGATAAATACCAAAAGAAGAGTGAAGAGAAGAATGCTTATCGGCCCAGTCCTGGAAAGAAACCAAGATCACCCCCAAGGCACGAATATGAGGATTGGTATTGGCAAAGTGAGAATTTTAATGCAACATATTCATATCCTTATTTTAGGACGCCAGTGCCAATGTCGTGGATGCCTCCCTATGCTCATATAGATCCATATCCATCATGGGACAGGTATGATACAAGGGCACATTCTCCATCTTGTTTTAGACCATCTCACCAATATTATGCAGCTCCGAGAAGATCAACATTTGAACAATCACATGTTAAAGAGCGCTTCAATCATAAGGAATCGGTCCAGAGCTCAAGGTAGAAGAAAGAGGTGGTCAAGCAAGTTTACCATGTTAAAAGAGATGGTCATAAGAGTGCAACTTCAAATTTGATCTCAAATGAAAAAGAGCCAATTAATGTGATGACATTAGCTACTAAATACAATGAGACAAAGCAACCAATTATTGAGAGTCGAAGTGCCAAATCTGAAGAAAAGAAGTTGAGAGTGCACAAGGCCAAAAAGGAGTTGCCATTGGTCAAAACAGAATCACAGCCGAGATGCCCACTCGGCTTATCCTATTGGCAAAAGAGGGAATTACAAAAACTTAGTGCACAAGAACTTGAAGAAAGGAAAATGGCATGGGTTCCCAAAGGAAGTGCTCAAAATAAGAATTATGTGAAAGCATCCATTACACAACGTGCTACAAAGATGAAGAAGGAAAAGAGTGGAAACTATGAAGGACCAAGCCGAAGGTTTCAACATCTTCGGTCCACACATTATCCATATTCTTCAACTATGTCGTTGATGCCTATGCCATGGAATTCTTCATCAGGTATGATTGGTTACCCTCAATGGGCTTATTATAATCCATGGATGCAATATAATTTCTTACATCATGACAGGATATTGCCAAATCACTATACATTTGGTTAGCTACAAGTTTGTTGCTGATCCAAAGGGCCCAAATACTTGATTTTTCATTTCATTTGTTTATTTCGGCTATATGTGCTTTGAATGAAGTTTACATGGTAATGGCCGATATTTATCTATCGTCCTAAGAGTATGTCAATGCATGGCCGGTGTAGTATTCTAACGTCGTCCTTAGTTCGATTGGAGAGCGAGACAAGGTACGTGCTCATGGAAATTTATATGTATGCCTATATTATGATTGAATGGAGTTGAGACATCATGACGGATGTCATTGAATGTATGTTGCATAGACCAATTCATAGCTGCAGAATTGGCTAGTGGGCTTATACTTTGTTTGGATATGATTTGGCTTATGCATATTTGAGATCTATAAGAGGGCAAATCATAGTTTATTTTATTAATGAACATCGGATTAATGTCATGCATAATATTAATATTAGCCTTGTCTCTCTAGTACTATGGAGATTATGTTTTGATGGTTCAATTAATAGCAATGGCCAAAGTGTTGGTGTTGTTTATATATCTCTTTATGGTACTATTTTTGAAGCCTCGTGCCGCTTAGAATATTTTTATGCACGATTAATCAAGGCCGAATATGCATTGTTATTCGGATTGACTCTTTTACTTGCTATAGGTGCTATACATATTGAGGCTTTTGGTGATTCGTTATGAGTAGTGCAACAAATATCCAAGGGTTATCAATGTTTTGACGAATCACTTATAGTTTATCTTGTGGTATGTCTAGATGCAAAATTTACCTTGGGTTGCATTAAAATTGTTCATATATTTAGACATGTCAATTGAAGAGAGTTGGCATAGCAAGCATCAGGCTACCATGTCCATCATGGTGTATTGTATATCTATCAATAGCCCATGGTTATTCTTGCCAACATAGGTAAGGCCCAATTGGAGCTCACTACCTCGGCCACTAATGAAACTTTTATGCAGACAAAGTAAGGATTCGAGAAAGTTCATTGTTGATTATCTACAAGATCCTAGCAGAAGGGTGGACAATATGGCTGATGGATGGTCTTGACATGCATACCTATGGAACTTTATAGTTGGATTAATGAAGTTGGGAAAGTCACCCAAACTTGCATCAAAATATTCACACAAGCAATGGCTGATATAAACTTACCGTCGTAAGCATATGCAAAATGGCCAATTTAGTGTTGACATCCTCCTTAGAGCAAGCTATGTGCGAGTTATTTTTCGGCACACAACCTTTGCCAAAAAACAGGAGGCATGTGTTGACATCAGATTTTGGAACGTTCAAGAACTTATTTAAGATGGCCTCAAATGGAGAAGTGATCTACATGAAGGAGTTCCATATTGTTGATATGAACATCTTTGAAGTTTGGGTCATCGCCGTCCTATTTCATCTCGAAGGCCGAAACTATGCTCAAAGTACTAAGATCTTATATTCAGAGTACAGTTTGGCCGATTAAGCCCCCAAGACGACCTCAAATGGAAAAATGATCTACACTGGTTGTCTTTGTCTCGTCGAAACGATCGATTTTGATATAAAAATCGTCCAAATCATAGAGGCGAGATGTGGCGCACCCCACCAGACACATGTCTGATGGGTAGCGCGACGGAATAGCCTGTTTTGCGAGACCAATTTGACCATCAAGATGACCTCTGATCAAAAAAGGTTCAACATGAAAGTTGTTCGCCTCGTCGAGACGGTCAAGATTGATTTTGGGCTCATTTCCATCTGAGATGGTTTACCACCACAACAAAGACCCGCAAGGTGCAGCCAGTTTAAACCGAACAGTTTTGGAAAGTTCGGACAAAACCAATCCGAATTTGACTAGGGTTTTGGACGTGAATCCAAGCCTTTTCCTTGCATGGAAAGTCCAGCCACCTCTTATATATCTAAGGGGTGACGGCCGATTGATCAACACACAATCTACAAAATCATCTACACTTTTTAACTTTTATCTTTTCCCCTTAACCCTAGTTCTTCTTCTTCCTCGTTCTTCGTTCGTTCTTCTTCATTGCAGGGCAGCGAATCTCGAGGCCCTAGGGGCGGTCAGGCTGACCTAGGGCAGCCCATGGTCAGCCGTCTTCTGACGGGGTCCCTCCCGGGCGTGTGGGGTTTCGGGTCTACAAAAGCGCCCGCGGGATTGCTTGCGTACCGCGCTTCCGGACGGGTCTCCTTCAACCTGAGCTGCGGTGCATCACCCTCGGCGTTGCAGGTACACGGTGACGTGTTCATGTGCGAACAATCATGAATAAGGAAATATAAAATAACTACTTTATTATTGCCTCTAGGGCATATTTCCTTCAATCAGACATTGCTCATGCCCAAAATGCATGGCCAAATACTCGGACTTTCCTTCCGTCATGAACCATTGTTCTCCCCCATGAGGCTCGACCCCATGAACCATGCCCGGGTTGGTGGCGGCCATGGCTAAAAACAACCTCGAGATTCGGTTGTATGCTTCCTCGCAAGTATCATGCAACATCTTAAATGCGGCTTGCTTCGCCTTCCATGCCTTGCCGTATTTCACCTTCTAATGAAAGATGGCTTTCACAAGGTCCATGACATGTTGGATGCTCATAGTTGGAAGTGTGGAGGTAGCTAGGTCTAGCTCTAATTAGTCAACTAGGACCAACTAGAACTAGAACCAGATCAACTAGAGGAGGCTCCAAAACTTGTGTTCTAGGGGCTAGCCCTACTCCTCTATTTATATGTTGAGCCATGGTGCCTTTTCTTGGGAGAGTGCCTCCTAAACTCGGTTTGGAGCGCTTAGGAAGAGTCCTTCTCAGTTCTGCACCACTTGCCACCGTCCCATGCATCTATCCTAGGGCCATGTGCCGTGGTCCTCAAGGCGTCCAGTCCACGACCTCCATAAAACATCCTTTTGCACCGACCTAAGCCCCGTGGGCCTTACCCCTTGGCCTAACCATCATCCTATATATCAATCTTTACCTCCGGACCATTCATTAGCTCCTCATCATGTCCTTAACCTCATCCGGGACTCCGAATAACAATCAATCACCAAAATACATAACTCATATAATATTGTATCATCAATGAACGGTCAGCGTGCGGACCCTATGGGTTCAAGAATTATGTAGACCTGACCGAGACGCTTCTCCAGTCAATAACCAATAGCGGAACCTGGATGCCCATATTGGTTCCTACATATTCTACAAAGATCTTTATCGGTCGAACATTTATGACAACATACGTAGTACCCTTTGTTCGTTGGTATGTTACTTTCCTGAGATTCTATCATCGGTATCTCCATACCTAGTTCAATCTCGTTACTGCAAGTCTCTTTACTCATTCTGTGATACATCATCTTGTAACTAACTCCTTAGTCACTTTGCTTGCAAGCTTCTTCTGATGCTATATTATCGAGAGGGCCCAGAGATACCTTTCCGTCATACAGAATGACAAAACCCAATCTCGATCCATGCCAACTCAACAAACACCTTCGGAGATACCTGTAAAGAACCTTTATGATCACCCAGTTATGAAGTGGCGTTTGATACACACAAGGCATTCCTGCGCAGTCCGGGAGTTGCATGATCTCATGGTCGAAGGAACATGTATTTGACACTAAGAAAGCAGTACTAATGAAGTGAACGATCAAATGCTATGCTAATGAATGGGTATTGTCCATCACATCATTCTCCTAATGATGTGATTCCATTATCAAACGACAACTCATGTATATGGTCAGGAAACGTTAACCATCTTTTGATCAACGAGCTAGTCTAGTGGAGGCTCACTACGGACACGATGTTGTTTACGTATCCACCCATGCATTTGAGTTTCCAATCAATACTATTATAGCATGGATAATAAATAATTTTAACTAACAAGGACATATAATAATAACCACTTTATTGTTGCCTCTAGGGCATATTTCCAACAGTCTCCCTCTTGCATTAGAGTTAGTACTCTATATTTTTTGTGGAGCAGTACTCTATATTACATACTAATGTATTTAACACCCATAGAGTCTTGGTGCTGATCATGTTTTGCCCGTGGAAGAGGTTTAGTCAACGGGTCTGCCACTTTTAGATCCATATGTATTTCGTAAAATTCTATGTCTCCAACCTGGACTTCTTCACTAATCATTCCTTGATGTGTTTGGTTCTCTTGTGAAACCTGGGCTCCTTAGCTATGGCAATTGCCCCAATGTTGTCAAAAACGATTGTCATTGGACCCAATGCACTGTCTATTATACCCAGATCGGATTTGAACTCCTTCATCCAGACTCCTTCATGCATTGCTTCAGAAGCAATGATATACTCCACTTCTCATGTAGATCCTGCCACGACGCTCTACTTAGAATTGCACCAACTGAGATCTCCACCATTCAAAATAAATATATATCCGGTTTGTGACTTGGAGTCATCCGGATCTGTGTCGAAGCTAGCATCGATGCAACCCTTTACAAATAGCTCTTCGTCACCTCCATAAACGAGAAACATATCCTTGGTCCTTTTTAGGTATTTTAGTATATTGTTGACTGGTGTCCAGTGATCCACTCATGGAATACTTTGTAACTTTCCTGCCAATCAGGTCTGGTACACAGCCTGGCATACATTATAGAACCTATGGCAGAGGGATAGGGAGACTTTCATTCTATCTATATCTTCGACCTTGGTCAAAAATTGAGTCTGACTCAAAGTCACACCTTGCAACACAGGTAAGAACCCTTTCTTTGACTAGTCCATTTAGAAGTTCATCAAAACTTTTTCAAGGTATGTGCTTTGTGAAAGTCCTATTAAGTGTCTCAATCTATCCGTATAGATCTTAAAGCCCAATATATAAGCAGCTTCATCGAGGTCTTTCACAGAAAAATTCTTATTCAAATATCCTTTTATGCTATCCAGATATTATATATAATTTCCAATCAACAATATGTTATCCACATATAATATCAGAAATGCTACAGAGCTCCCACTCACTTTCTTGTAAATACAAGCTTCATCGTAGGTCTCAGATAAAACCAAATGCTTTGATCACCTCATCAAAGCATATATTCCAACTCCGAGATGCTTGCACCAGTCCATAGATGGATCACTGGGGCATGCACACTTTGTTAGCACCCTTAGGATCGACAAAACCTTCTCGTTGGATCATATACAACTCTTCTTTAAGAAACGAGTTAAGGAATGCGGTTTTGATGTCCATTTGCCATATTTCATAATCATAAAATGCAGCAATTGCTAACGTGATTCTGACAGACTTATGCATCACTACATGGGGGAAAGTCTCATTGTATTCAACCCCTTGAACTTTTCAAAAGCCTTTTGCGACAATTCAAGCTTTGTAGACAATGATATTACCATTGATAACTGTCTTCTTCATAAAGATCCATTTGTTCTCAATGGCTTGTCGGTCATCAAGCAAGTGCACCAAAGTCCACACTTTTGTTCTCATACATGGATCCTATATCATATTTCACGGCCTCATGACATTTGTTGGAATCTGGTCTCATCATAGCTTCTTGATAGTTTGTAGGTTCACCATTGTGTAGCGACATAACTTCCAGGAGAGTATTTCCTTACCACTCGGGGCGGTACTTGTTCTGGTCGACCTACGAGGTTCAGTAGTAACTTGATCCGAAGTTTAATGTTCATTATTATTAGCTTCTTCTCTAGTTGGTGTAGGAATCACGGGAACTAGTTTATCTGATATCTACTTTCAAATTCAAGAGAAGCTACAATTACCTCATCAAATTCTACTTTCCTCCCACTCACTTCTTTTGAGAGAAATTCCATCTCTAGAAATGACCCATTCATAGAAACAAAGATCTTGCCTTAGGATCTATGGTAGATGTTGTACCCAATAGTTTCTTTAGGGTATCCTATGAATATGACTTCTCCTCTTTGGATTCAAGCTTACCAGGATGAAACCTGTTGACATAAGCGTCGCATCCCCAAACTCTACGAAACAATAGCTTAGGTTTCTTGCCAAACCATAGTTTGTACGGTGTCATCTCAACAGATTTAGATGGTGCCCTATTTAAAGTGAATGCGGCTATCTCTAATACATAACCCCAAAATGACACGGCAAATTGGTAAGAAACATCATGGAACGCAACATATCTAACAAAGTATGATTATGACGTTCAGACACATGTGGAGAGAGTTGCGAAACTATTCCACATTGTCTTAAATTAAGTCCAAACTCGTAATTCAAACATTCACCTCCACGATCAGATCATAGAAACTTTATTTTCTAGTTACGATGATTCTATACTTCACTCTGCAATGCATTGAACTTTTCAAATGTTTTAGACTTGTGTTTCATAAAGGAATAAAGTAGATATACCCATACCTACTCAAATCATATGTGAAGGTTTGAAAATGACCATACCCGCCACATGCTTCAAAACTCATCGGACCACATACATTAGTATGTATTATTTCCATTAAATCATTAGCTTCCTACATTGTTTGGAGAACGGAGTTTTAGTCATCTTACCCATGAGGCATGGTTCACAAGTATCAAATATTCGTAATCAAGTGATTCCAAAAGTCCATCCACGTGGAGTTTCTTCATGTGCTTTACACCAATATGACCTAAACGGCAGGGCCACAAGTATGTTGCACTATCATTATCAACTTTGCATCTTTTGGCATCAATATTATGAATATGTATATCACTACAATCAAGATTCAGCAAGAATAGACTATTCATTAAAGGTGCATGGCCACAAAAGATATTACTAATATAAATAGAACAACCATTATTCTCTAACTTAAATGAATTATCTTCTCGCAATAAACAAGATCCGGATATAATGTTAATGCTCAATGCTGGCACCAATAATTATTGTATAAAACTAATGACGAACGTATATGTAGAGGTAGGATCTCGACGGCGATCACATCAACATTGGAACCATTCCCGACATGCATCATGACCTTGTCCTTAGCCAATCTTCGTTTACTCTGTAGCTCCTATTTTGAGTTACATATATGAGCATACGAACCAGTATCAAATGCCCAGGCGCTACTACGAGCACTAGTAAGGAACACATCAATTACATGTATACCAAATATACCTTTGTTCACTTTGTCATCCTTCTTATCTGCCAAGTACTTGGGGCAATTCCACTTCCACTAATGTTTTCCCTTGCAATAGAAGCACTTAGTTTCCGACTTGGGTCTAGCTTTGGGCTTCTTCATGGGAACGGCAACTTGCTTGCTATTTTCTTGAAATTCCCTTTCTTTCCCTTGTCCCTTTTTTAAACTGGTGGTCTTGTTAACCATCAACACCTGATGCTCTGTCTTGATTTCTACCTGTGCCAACTTCGGCATCGCGAATAGAGGCGGAATCATTTTCATCATACCTTGCATATTGTAGTTCATCATGAAGAATTTGTAGCTTGGTTGCAGTGCGTGAAGAACTCTATCGATAAAAACTGGAAGATCAATTCCCAACCGAGTCAAGTGGTTGCGGTACCCAGACATTCTGAGTATGTGTTCACTAACAGAACTGTTCTCTTCCATCTTGCAATGAAAGAACTTGTTGGAGGCTTCATATCTCTCAACCCGGGAATTAGCTAGAAATATCAACTTCTACTCTTGGAACATCGCATATGCTCCATGTCGTTCAAAATACTTTGGAAGTCCCGGTTCCAAGCCGAAAAACATGGCACACTAAACTATCGAGTAGTCTTCAGATCAAGCCTGCCAGACATTCATAACATGTGCATCAGCTCCTGCAGCAGGTTTGTCACCTAGGGGCGCATCAAGGACATAATTCTTATTTGTAGCAATGAGGATAATCCTCAAGCTATGGACCCAGTCCCCATAGTTTCCACCATCATATTTCAACTTACCTTTCTATGGGAATGCATTATTACTTAAGGGAATGGTAGCATGGGCCGTTGGTCCACAACATAGATTTGCAAATAACTATTAGGACTAAGTTCATGATAAATTTTAGTTCAACTAATCAAATTACTAAAGAACTCCCACTTAAATCAACATCCTCAAGTTGTCTAAGTGATACATGATCCAAGTCGACTAACCCATGTCTGATCATAACGTGAGATGGGGTAGTCTTCAATGGTGAACATCTCCATGTTGATCATATCTACTATGGGTGTGTTTGGTAGGGTGCATGAGGGCAAAAGTTCCCAGTCCGACCCACTTTTGCTTGTTTGGTAGGGTGTATGGGCTCATGTGAGCTACGCTCATCTGAAGCATAAAATGGCCCTCAACCATGCTCATCTCATGCACCCCACACAGGGTGCATGGAGGAAGCCATGCTGGCCCTCACACTCGTCCCCACCCACCAAACCGCGTCCCGATATGTTTATATTTTCAACAAATGTTCAGAATTTCAAATTTTGTTTAAACTTTTGAAAAAATTCAAAATTTGAAGTCTTTAAATTTTTCAAATAGTTTAGAATTTCAAAATGTTTAAATTTTCAATATATGTTCGTAATTTCAAAATTTGTTTGAATTTTCAATTAATATTCATAATTTCAAATTTTGTTTGAATTTTCAATAAATATTCACAATTTCAATTTATTTCAAAATTTTAAAATTGTTCGGAATTTCAAAGGAAAATCAATCTTTGTTTGAATTTTGAAAAAAAACTTCATAAATTCAAATTTTATTTAATGTTTTATAAAACATGCAAAATTTCAAATTTTCTTTAAATTTTCCAAAAAGCTTGGAATTTCAAATATGTTTGAATTTTCAAAAAAGTTTGGAGTTTCGAAATTTATTTTAATTTTCCAAAAAATGTTCAGAATTTCAAGGTTTGTTTAGTTTTTCAAAATATGTTTAAATTTGTGTTCACATTTTTTGATTTTGTTCACCATCCAAAAAAATTGGAATTCGAAATTGCTAAGCATGTCTGAACACATGCAGACCGCCAAACAAAGTCTCAACTCAGCATGTCTCAGTGCATAGATCGCTACCAAGCAACAGCAATTGCATGGACTCAGCATGTCTTCACTCAGCATGTATGAGACGAGAACAACTATCCTAGGTCCATGCATGCTACCAAACACATCCTATATGACTTACGTTCGACCTTTCGGTCTCCAGTGTTCCAAGACCATGTCTGTATAGGCTAGGCTTGTCAAGTTTAACCCAAGTTTTCTGGATGTGCAAAACTGGATTACACCCGTTGTATGTGAATATAGAGTCAATCACACCCAATCATCATGAGGTGCTTCGAAACGATGAACTTCAGCAACGATGCATACTCGGGGAGAACATCTTATAATGCTACCATCGTTCTAAGAAAAATAAGATGCATAAAGGATAAACATGATATGCAATCAAAATATGTGACATGATATGGCCATCATCATCTTGTGCTTTTGATTTCCATTTCCTAATCAATGACATGATCTCCATCGTCATCGGTGCGACACCTTGATCTCCATCATAGCATCGGGGTCGTCTCGCCAACTATTGTTTCTACAACCATTGCTAACGCATAGCGATAAAGTAAATCAATTACATGACACTAAGTGATTGACACACATGTCATATATTAATTAAGGAAAGCCTTGAGGCTCCTACGGGTAGTCGTACTCATCGACATGCAAGTCGTGAACTTATTATAAAACATGATCATGACATCTCATACATCAACATATATCATATCACGTTTTGCTCATATCACATCACAACATGCCCTAAAAACAAGTTAGACGTCCTCTACTTTGTTGTTGCAAGTTTTACGTGGCTGACGTGGCTGCTACGTGCAACAAGCAAGGACCTTTCTTACATAGACAAAACGACAACACGGATTATCAAATTGCTATTTAACCTTCTGCAAGGACCGCCGTAGTCAAATTAGATTCAATTAAACCTGGAGAAACAGACACCCGTCAGCCACCTTTATGAAAAAGCATGTTAGTTGGTGGAACTAGTCTCATGTACGTGGACATGTAAGGCTGGTTCGAGCCGCTTCACCCCACAATACCGCCGAATCAGAATAAGACATAGGTAGTAAGCAATATGAACATCACCGCCCACAACTCCTTGGTGTTCTACTAGTGCATATCATCTACGCATAGGATCGACTGATAAAGATCTTCGTATAATATGTAGGAGCCAATAAGTGCATCCAGGTTCCGCTATTGGTTATTGACAAGAGAGTTGTCCAGTCGTGTCTACATAGTTCTTGAACACATAGGTTCCGCATGCTTGATGTTCGTTGATGATATAGTACTATATGAGTTACGTATGTTGGTGACCGAATGTCGTTGGGAGTCCCGGATGATATCAAGGACATGACGAGTAGCTTTGGAATTTTCTGGAGGTACAGATTGATATATAGGATGATATGGTCCGTTCAAGGGGTAAAGCCCACGGGGCTTTATGTTGGTGCAAAAGGAGTTTTACAGAGCCAGGGTGCCAAACAGCAGAGACCCTGGCGTCTGGCCTTGGGCCAAATGCCGAGGCCCATGGCATCTGGGCCAGACGCCAAGGATTGTGGGGTCTGGTCTTCTTACAGGCAAAACCGACATTAAGGATGCTCTTTCTCCAAGTTACGACCCCAGGGCTCAACATATAAATAGAGGAGCAGGGCTAGCACCCAATACACATCATGAGACACCAAGCCGTGTGCCGGCAACAACTTACCTCTAGTCTATCCTCCTTCATAGTTTCTGTTGTGCTTGGCGAAGCCCTGCAGAGATTGTTCTTCACCAACACCGTCACCACACCGTCGTCCTACCGGAACAGATCTACTACTTCGCCCGTCTTGCTGGATCAAGAATGAGAGGTCGTCATCGAGCTGACTGTGTGCTGAACACAAAGGTGTTGTATGTTTGGTACTAGATCGGATAGATCGTGAAGGTCTACAACTACATCAACCGTGTTGATAAATGCTTCCACTTAGCGATCTTCAAGGGTACGAAGTGCTCTCCCCCTCTCGTTTCTATGCATCTCCATGGATAAATCTTGCATGTCCATAGAATTTTTTTTGTCTTCCATTCAATGTTCGCCAACAGTGGCATCCGAGCCAGGTCTATGCGTAGATGATATGCAGGAGCAGAACACAAAGAAGTTGTGGGCGGTGATGTTCATACTACTTACCACCAACGTCTTATTTTGATTCGGCGGCATTGTGGGATGAAGCGGCCCAGACCAACCTTACATGTCCAAGGACTTGAGACCGGTTCCACAGATAGACATGCAACTAGTTTTGCATAAAGGTGGCTGGCAGGTGTCTGTTTGTCCTACTTTAGTTGAATCGAATTAGACTGTGGTCGGTCCTTAAAGAAGGTTAAAACAACAAACTTGATAATTCACCATTGTGGTTTTTGCCATAGGTAAGAACGGTTCTTGCAAGAAGCCCGTAGGAGACACGTAAAACTTGCAACAACAAAGTAGAGGTCATCTAGTTTTTTTGCAGGGCATGTTGTCATGTGATATGGTCAATACATGATGTGAAATACATTATTGTATGAGACGATCATGTTTTGTAAGTTATTGGCAACTAGCAGGAGCCATATGGTTTCGTTTTTATTATATGAAATGCAAAGGCCATGTAATAACTTTACTTTATGACTATGCTTTAGCGATAGTTGGAGAAGCAATAGTTGGCGAGACGACCACGATGCAACGATGGAGATCAAGGTGTCAAGCCGGTGACAATGGAGATCATGACGATTCTTTGAAGATGGAGATTAAAAGCACGAGATGATGATGTCCATATCATATCACATATTTTGATTGCATGTGATGTTAATTTTTTATGCATCTAATTTTTGCTTAGTACGGCATAGCATTATAAGATGACCCCTTCACTAAATTTCAAGATAAAAGTGTTCTCCCTGAGTATGCACCGTTGCTACAGTTCATCGTGTTGAGACACCACATGCTGATCGGGTGTGATAGATTCAACGTTCACATACATTGGGTGCAAGATAATTTTGCACATGGAGAATACTTGGGTAAACCTTGACATGCCTAGCATGTACAGATATGGTCTCGGAACACTTGAGGCCGAAAGGTCGAACATGAATCATATAGTAGATATGATCAACATAGAGATGTTTACCATTGATGACTACCCCATCTCACGTGATGATCAGACATGGGTTAGTTGACTTGGATCACTTATCACTTAGATGACTGAGGGATGTCTATTTAAGTGGGACTTCTTAAGTAATTTGATTAATGAACTTAACTTATCATGTACTTAGTCATGTTAGTATTTGCAAATTATGTTGTAGATCAATAGCTCGCGATGTAGCTCCACTAATTTTTTTGATATGTTCATAGAGAAAACTAAGTTGAAAGATGATAGTAGCAATGTTGCGGAGTGGGTTCGTGATCTAAGGATTATCCTCACTGCTGCACAAAAGATTTATGCCCTTGATGCAACACTAGGTGACAAACCTATTGCAGGAGGAGATGCAGACGTTATGAACATTTATCAAGCTCAATATGATGACTACTTAATATTCTACTGCACCATGCTTTACGCCTTAGAACCGGGACTTCAATAACGTTTTGAATGCCACATAGCATATGAGATGTTCGAAGATGTTCAATTTGTATTTCAGACTCATGCCGTGTCGGGAGGTGTGAGACCTCTGACAAGTAATTTTCCTACAAGATGGAGGAGAATAGCTTAGCCCGTGAGCATGTGTTCAGAAAATCAGGGTATTACAACCGATTGAATCAAGTGGGAGTTAATCTTCCTAATAAGATAATGAGTGATAGAGTTCTCTAGTCACTATCACCAAGCTACTAAAACTTTGTGATGAACTATAATATGCAAGGGATGATGAAAACAATCCCCGAGCTCTTCGTGATGCTGAAACCGACCAAGGTAGGAATCAAGAAATAGAATCATGTGTCGATGGTTAACAAGACCACTAATTTCAATAAACGGAATTTCAATAAGAATCGCAAGCAAGTTGCCACTCCCGTGAAGAAGCCCAAAGCTGGACCTAAGCCTAAAACTGAGTGTTTCTACTGCAAAGGAAATGGACGCTAGAAGTGGAACTACCCTAAATTCTTGGTAGATGGGTAGGATGTCAAAGTGAACAAAGGTATTTTTGATATACAGGTTATTGATGTGTACCCTACTAGTATTCTTAGTAACCCCTTGTTATTTGATACGGATTCAGTTGCTAAGATTAGTAACTCAAAAAAGGAGTTGCAGAATAAACGAAGACTAGTTCTGGGCGAGGTGACAATGTATGTTGGAAAAGTTTCCAAGATTGATATGATCACCATTGCACACTCCCTCTACCTTCGGGATTAGTGTTGAGCCTAAATAAATGATATTTGGTGTTTGCGGTGAGCATGGATCATGTTTATTGCAACTCGGTTATTCATCTAAGTCAGAGAATATTTGTTGTTCTATTTACATGAATAAAAACTTTTATGGTCATACACCCAATGTGAATGGTTTATTGAAACTCGATCGTAGCGATACACATATTCATAATATTGATGCCAAAAGATATAAAGTTGATAATGATAGTGCAACATACTTGTAGCACTGCCATTTAGGTCATATTGGTGTAAAGCCCATGATGGAACTCAATGCAGATGGACTTTTGGAATCACTTGATTATGAATCATTTGATACTTGCGAATGGTGCCTCATGGGCAAGATGACTAAAACTCCATTCTCCAAAACAATGGAGTGAGCTAATGAATTATTGGAAATAATACATACTAATGTATGCTGTCTGATGAGTGTTGATGCACGCGGCGAGTATCGTTATTTTCTGACCCTCACAGATGATTATATGTTGAGCTCTAAATAGTCAACTAGGACCAACTAGAACTAGAACTAGATCAACTCGAGGAGGCTAAAAAACTTGTGTTCTAGGGGCTAGCCCTGCTCCTCTATTTATATGTTGAGCCATGGGGTTGTTACTAGGGGAGAGGGCCTCCCCAAAGTCGTTTTGGAACGCAAGGAAGAGTCCTTATCAGGTTCCAGCACCAGACGCTATGTCCCTGGCGTCCGGTCCCTGACCTCCGCAAAATTTCCTTTGGCGCCGAACTAAAGCCTAGTGGGCCTTACCCCTTGGCCCAACCATCATCCTATATGCCAATCTTTACCTCTGGACCATTGAGGAGCTCCTCGTCATGTCCTTGATCTCATTTAGGACTCTGAACAACATTTTTTCACCAACATACATTACTCATATAATACTATATCATCAACGAACATGAAGTATGTGGACCCAACGGGTTCGAGAATAATGTAGACATGACAGAGATGTTGGGTAACGTAGCATGCAATTTCAAAAATTTCCCACGCTCACGCAAGATATATCTAGGAGATGCATAGCAACGAGAGGGGGAGATCATCTTCATACCCTCGAAGAATGCAAAGCGAAAGCATTTATCAACGCGGTTGATGTAGTCATACACCTTCACGATCCGTCCCGATCAAGTACCGAACGTACGACACCTCCGCGTTCAGCACACGTTCAGCTTGATGATGTCCTCACCTTCTTGATCTAGCAAGACAGGCGAAGTAGTAGACGAGACTCGGCAGCACGACGGCGTGGTGACGTTGTTAATGAAGAACAATCTCCGCAGGGCTTCGCCAAGCACAATGAAAACTATGACGGAGGATAAACTAGAGGGGATGGGGTTAATGGCACATGGCTTGGTATTTCTTGATATGTCTTGGTTGCTAGCCCTGCCCCTCTATTTATATGTCGAGCCTTGGGGTCGAAACTTGGAGTAAAAGCCTCCACAAAGTCAGTTTCACCCGAAAGGCAAGAGTCCTTCTCGGACTCCAGGGCCAGACGCCAGGGTTCCCGGTGTTTGGAACTGCACACCGTGGACCACCGCATCCGCCCCTGGACTCCTCAACGTCTGGCCCCTGGACTCTGCAAAACTTCCTTTTGCGATTTCCAAAAACCTTGTGGGCTTTCCCTTTTGGCCCAAATAAAGTGTTCTCGTACCCAAACATTTCGGGAAACATTCGGAACCCCTTCCGGTGAATTCTTGAACCCTTCTGCAGACCAAACACTATTTTCCCATCTATCAATCCTTATCTCCAGGCCTTTCAAGAGTTCCTCGTCATGTCCGTGATCAAATCCGGGAGTCCGAACAACATTCAGCCACCCACATACATAACTCATATAATACTATATCGTCAATAATGTTAAGCATGCAGACCGTACGGGTTCGAGAACTATGCAAGCATGACCAAGACACCTCTCTGGTCAATAACCAATAGCGGAACCTGGATGCCCATATTGGCTCCTACATATTCTATGAAGATCTTTATCGATCGAACCGTTATGACAACATACATTATTCCCCTTTTACATCGTTATGTTACTTGCCCGAGATTCGATCATCGGTATCTTCATACCTAGTTCAATCTCGTTACTTGCAAGTCTCTTTAATCGTTCCGTAATACATTATCCCTCGACTAACTCCTTAGTCACTTTGCTTGCAAGGCTTCATATGATGTGTAATACTGAGAGGGCCCAGAGATACCTATCCGATACTCGGAGTGACAAATCCTAATCTCAATTTATGCCAACCCAACAAACACATTCAAAGATACCTTTAGAGCATCTCTATAATCGCCCAGTTACATTGTAATGTTTGATAGCACACAAGGTATTCCTCCGGTATCCGAGAGTTGCATAATCTCATAGTCAAAGGAATATGTATACGAATTGATGAAAGCAATAACAATAAAACTAAAATATCATTATTCTAACCTAATAGATGGGTCTGGTCCATCACATCATTCTCCTAATGATGTGACCCATTCATCAAATGACAACACATGTCTATGGTTAGGAAATTTAACCATCTCTGATTAATGAGCTAGTCTAGTAGAGGCTTACTAGGGACACTATGTTTTTTCTATGTATCCACACATCTAACAATTTTCCGATTAATACAATTCTAGCATGAATAATAAATATTTATCATGATATAAGTAAATATAAATAACAACTTTATTATTGCCACTAGGGCATATTTCCTTCAGTCTCCCACTTGCACTAGAGTCGATAATCTAGATTACATTGTAATGATTCACACCCATGGAGTCTTGGTGTTGATCATGTTTTGCTCGTCGAAGAGTCTTAGTCAAAGGGTCTACCACATTCAAATCTGTATGTATTTTGCAAACCTCTATGTCTCCCTCCTTGACTAGATCACGAATGGAGTTGAATCGTCTCTTGATGTGTTTGGTTTTGTGAAATCTGGATTCCTTCACCAAGGCAATTTCTCCAGTATTGTCACAGAAGATTTTCAATGGACCCGATGCGCTAGGTATTACACCTAGATCGGATATGAACTCCTTCATCCAAACTCCTTCATTCACTGCTTCCGAAGCAGCTATGTACTCTGCTTCACATGTAGATCCACCATGACGCTCTGCTTGGAACTGCACCAACTGACAACTCCATCATTCAATAAAAATACGTATTCGGTGTGACGTATAGTCATCCAGATCAGTGTCAAAGCTTGCATCGACGTAACCATTTACGATGAGCTCTTTGTCACATCCATAATAGAGAACCATATCCTTAGTCCTTTCGAGGTACTTCAGGATGTTCTTGACCACCGTCCAGTGATCCACTCCTGGATTACTTTGGTACCTCCCTGCTATAATTATAGCAAGGCAAACATCAGGTCTGGTTCACAACATAGCATCCATGATAGATCCTATGGCTGAGGCATAGGGAATGACTTTCATTTTCTCTCTATCTTATGCAGTGGTCGGACATTGAGTCTGACTCAACTTTCCACCTTCCAACGCAGGCAAGAACCCTTTCTTTGACAGATCCATTTTGAACTTCTTCAAAAAATTATCAAGGTATGTGCTTTGTGAAAGTCCTATTAAGCCTCTTGATCAATCTCTATAGATCTTGATGCCTAATATATAAGCAGCTTCACCGAGGTCTTTCATTGAAAAACTTTTATTCAAGTATGCTTTTATGGTATCCAAAAATTCTACATCATTTCCAATTAACAATATGTCATCCGTATATAATATTAGAAATGCTAAAAAGTTCCCACTCACTATCTTGTAAATATAGGCTTCTCCGGAAGTCTTCATAAAACCATATGCTTTGATCACCTCGTCAAAGTGTATATTCCAACTCCGAGATTCTTGCATGAGTCCATAAATGGATCGCTGGAGCTTGCACACTTTGTTAGCACCTTTAGAATCGACAAAAGCTTCTGGTTGTATCATATACAACTCTTCTTTAAGAAATCCATTAAGGAATGCAGTTTTGATGTCCATTTGCCAGATTTCATAATCATAAAATGCGGCAATTGCTAACATGATTCAGACAGACTTAAGCATCGCTATGGGTGAGAAAGTCTCATCGTAGTCAATTCCTTAACTTGTCAAAAACCTTTCGCAACAAGTCGAGCTTTGTAGATAGTAACATTACCATCAGCACCAGTCTTCTTCTTGAAGATCCATTTATTCTTTATGGCTTGCCGATCATCGGGCAAGTCAACCAAAGTCCATACTTTGTTTTCATACATGGATCCTATCTCAGATTTCATGGCCTCAACCATTTATAGGAATCAGGGCTCATCATAGCTTCTTCATAGTCTGTAGGTTCACCATGGTCTAGAAACATGACTTCCAGGACAGGATTATCATACGACTCTGGTGCGGAACAATCTCTGTTCGACCTACAAGGTCCAGTAATAACTTGATCTGAAGTTTAATGATCATCATTACTAGCTTCCTCTCTAGTTGTTGTAGGCATCACGGGAACGGTTTTCTGTGATGTGCTACTTTCCAATTCAAGAGATGGTACAATTACCTCATCAAGTTCTACTTTCCTTCCACTCATTTCTTTCGAGAGAAATTCCTTCTCAAGAAAGGGTCCATTCTTGGCAACAAAGTTCTTGCGTTCGTATCTGTGGTAGAAGGTGTAACCAATAGTTTCTTTTGGGAATCCTATGAAGACGCACTTCTCTAATTTGGGTTCGAGCTTATCAGTCTGAAGCATTTTCACATAAGCATCGCAACCCCAAACTTTAGGAAACTACAGCTTAGGTTTCTTGCTAAACCACAGTTCATAAGGTGTCATCTCTAAAGGATTTAGATGGTGACCTATTTGACGTGAATGCAGCTATCTCTAATGCATAACCCCAAAATGAGAGTGGTAAATCGGTAAGAGACATCATAATTGCACCATATCTAGTAAAGTATGGTTAGGACGTTCGGGCACACCATTACGTTGTTGTAGCGACCCGACCTGAATGGATCAAGTCTCTGTGCTCATGTGTCATCCCTGGATCAGTAATGCTGACACCACACAGTACTTCGAAGGATTTATAACAGAGTAGCAATCACACACTTATTACATCGTTGCCCAAAGAGGACTTATTACAATAAATATGGCTTAAGGCCATCTAATAACGATAACAAATGAAGACTTGGAAGATAAGTGAGTCCATCAACTCCAAATGACATCATCGAGTATAGAACCACGACCTAAAGCACCTTACTGAAATGCGTCAGAAAAGTCTCGCAACATGAAAGTTGCAGCCAAACGGGTCAAGACATGGAATATGCTGGCAATGTAACACATAGAGAATAATGAATGATAAGCCCGTACTACATGCATATGTGGCTGGTGGAAAAGCTCTCTGATTACAGCTTTTGCATAAAGCCGCTTTTTCCCTCTTGCAAAGGAATAAATTTGTTTAACTATCATGGTGGTTGTTAAACAGGTGAGAATGGTTGACAATGACATCCTCAATCCCCATTAAAAGTACTCATTAAAACCCCAACAATATTAATTAGAGTAACATGTTGAGATTCACATGATATTCAAGTACTAGATACTCAAGATGTCCATAACCGGGGACACGGCTAATCATGATTAGTTTGTACACTCTGGCAGAGGTTTTGCACTTTTTCCCCACAAGACTCGATCGCCTCCCTTTGGTTTCTCGCACTTCTGTGGTGTTTGAGAAACGGATGACCGAGACATAGTCTTTCGAGGCGCTAGCACCTTACGATGGGTAGACCGCACACCTACATCCCCTACATCTGCTAGTCCACCACTATAAGAGTTCATACGACTTAATCAACTATGCGAGCCCATAATGGCTTGTGGCTGCACCACGGAAGTTACTAGTTTGAATAATCTCAAGATCCCTATGAGCCCGGGTGGCGGTCCGGAAAAAATAGGCAAGTCCTCGATGGAAACCAGGTGCCTCAATCCACCCAGATGTGTGTTTAAGTTGCCACCTTAAATAAACCATTAATTTAACAATCTCACATCTGTCATGGAATACACTCACCCAATCCACGTCTACTAGCATAGCATGGCATAATAAGCAAACGTGAAGTAATCGCCAAAGGTTTCATAAGTAAACAGGTAATAGGTTCTACCTCAATCTACTTCCCATCCCACAATTTAATTAGATCCTAAATCAATGCAATGTTTGGGGATAGATCTAATGTATAAAAACTGGGTAGTAGAAAAGGTATGATCAAAGTGTTACTTGCCTTGCTGATGATCTGCGAAACCTAGAGATTCGAAGTAACAAGCGGCGCACTCCGGGTGATCTATCGCATAAACAACAAGCATACAATAAGTACTCATCTAATGCAATGTGTAAATCTCGAATAGAAGATCTAACCAGAAAGTTCAACTTAAGAACCACAGGTTGCAAAAGAAAACGAATCAAACAAAACAACGGAAAACATCCGCCGGAAGAAAACAGCTTGGTTCTAGCAAGTTGAAACTAGGTCAAATTTTACAGTAGCAAAACTTTATTTAAGTTGATTAGTCGGAACGGCGGTTTCGAAAGGAAACTCCAGGCGCTTGAATCACCTGATTAGATAAACGGCGAGAAGATAAACTAGAGAGAAAATCGGATCTCGAAATCGCTATCGAGAAAAATAGCGGAATAAATCCGATGAGAAAGAAAACGACGAACGGTTGAACGAACGGACGTTCATTAACCGAAGCAAACCGGTGATCACGTTCGTTAGGACGAACGGCCCGGCGAACGCTTGCTAAACAAAACCGGAGAGAAAAACCGGCGAGAAAAACCGATCTAGGGTTTCGGAAAGAAAACCGAAACGAAAAACCGTTCTAGAAAACTGGAACGGAAACCGAACCAAGGAAAAGAAAAGGTGACGCGGCGCGGGGCTAGTACCTCGAAGAGGCGAGGGGCTCGGCCATGCGCAATGGCGCTGGGTGGCGGCAAGGCACTTGGCGGCGGTGTAGGGCGGCGGTGTAGGCGTAGGGCACAAGGGCTGGTATTCTTCTTCTTGGAGAGAGGAGAGGAGAGGTGTTGGTTTGATGTGTTAGAGGGGGGTGCTTGGGTATTTATATTGGGGAGGGAGGGTTTTGCTTGGAGTAGGGGACAAGAATTTGAGTAGGATTAGGAATCCTAGGAATAAAACGGAATAACGAAACGGGTCCAAATCCTACTAGGATTTGTAAAAGAAAAGGAAACTGGGGCGGCTCCCTGGCTCCCTGGTGCGGCGCATGCTAGCGATGGCCTTGGCCTCTGGCGGCCGGTGAGCTTAGCGCTTGGGCCTTTGGCCCAAAGGCGCTATGACTCTCTTTTTTTAATCGGTTTCAAGGTGAAAAAAAATACAGAGAAAAAAAAATCTAAATGAACTCCAAAATTAATAAAGTAAACTTTCCGACTCCTAAAAATGAGTCTAACAAAATGAACTTTTACTCGGGCCTAAAATGCAATTTTTGAAAACACACATTTTTCCCTAAGGCAAATAAACTCAGAAAAATCCAAAATTTGATTTATTTATTTAATCTTCATTTTCCTAAATTTTGGGAAAGTCATATTATTCCCTCTCTTATTTTTGATATTGGAAAAAATATTTGAAGATAAAATAAATAAATCCAATGATCCTCTTTTCATAGTTTTGAGAGAACTCAAATCTGAAAATTTCAAATCTACAACTCTCTCCGAGGGTCCTTGAGTTGTGTGAAATTTCTAGGATCAACAAAATGCAAGAAAATATGATATGCATGATGACTTAATGTATAACATTCCAAATTGAAAATTTGGGATGTTACAGTTGTCATGTTCCAGGTGGCGTGAGTTGTGAAGCTATTCCGCAGTGTTTCAAATGAAGGCCAAACTCGTAACTCAAATATTCGCCTTCGTGATCATAAGGTAGAAACTTTATTTTCTTGTTACGATGATTCTCCACTTCACTCTGAAATTCTTTGAACTTTTTAAATGTTTCAGACTTGTGTTTCATTAAGTAGATATACCCATATCTGCTCAATTCATCTGTGAAGAAAATAACGATACCCGCCGCGAGCCTCAACACTCGTCTCACCGCATACAATGGTATGGATTATTTCAAATAAGTCAGTGGCTCGCTCCTTTGTTCTGGATAATGGAGTCTTAGTCATCTTGCCCATGAGGCATGGTTCGCAAGCATCAAATGATTCATAATAATGTCATAATTCCATCTGGGACTCCGAACAACATTCGATCACCAATAGACATAACTCATATAATACTATATTGTCAACAAACATTAAGCGTGCGGACCCTACGGGTTTGAGAACTATGTAGACATGACTGAGACACCTCTCTGGTGAATAACCAATAGCGAAACCTGGATGCCCATATTGGCTACTACATATTCTATGAAGATCTTTATCGGTCGAACCGTTATGACAACACACGTTATTCCCTTTATCCGTTTGTCCGTCAGTATGTTACTTGCCCGTGATTCGATCATCAGTATCTTCATACCTAGTTATCGGCAACTGGCAGGAGCCATATGGTTGTCGCTTTTATTGCATGCAATGCAATGGCCATGTAATTGTTTTACTTTATCACTCAACGGTAGCGATAGTCTTAGTAACAATAATTGGCGAGACGACAACTATGCTACTATTGAGATGAAGGTGTCGCGCCGGTGACGTTGGAGATCATGACGATGCTTCGGTGATGGAGATCATGACCACAAGATGATGATGGCCATATCATGTCACATATTTTGATAGCATGTGATGTTTCTCCTTTACGCATCTTATTTTGCTTAGAATGTCGGTAGCATTATAAGATGATCCCTTACTAAATTTCAAGGTATAAGTGTTCTCCCTGAGTATGCACCATTGCTTCATTTTGTCTTGCCGAGACACCACATGATGATCGGGTGTGATAAGCTCTACGTTCACATACAACAGGTGCAAGCCAGTTTTGCACACGCAGAATACTCGGGTTAAACTTGACGAGCCTAGCATATGCAGAGCCTCAGAATATTGGAGACCGAAAGGTCGAGCGTGAATCATATATTAGATATGATCAACATAGTGAGGTTCACCATTGAAAACTACTCCATCTCACGTGATGATCGGACATGGTTTAGTTGATTTGGATCACGTGATCATTTAGATGACTAGAGGGATGTCTATCTAAGTGGGAGTTCTTAAGTAATATGATTAATTGAACTTTAATTTATCATGAACTTAGTCCTGATAGTAGTTTGCAAATTATATTGTAGATCAATAGCTCGCGTTATAGCTTTCCTATGTTTTTATATGTTCCTAGAGAAAACTTAGTTGAAAGATGATAGTAGCAATGATGCGGACTGGGTCCGTGATATGAGGTTTATCCTCATTGCTGCATAAAAGAATTATGTCCTTGATGCACCGCTAGGTGACCAACCTATTGCGGGAGTAGATGCAGATGTTTTGAACGTTTGGCTAGCTCAACATGATGACTACTTGATAGTTTAGTGCACCATTCTCAATGGCTTAGAATCGCGACTTCATAGACGTTTTGAATGTCCTGGACCATACGAGATGTTCCAGGAGTTGAAGTTAATATTTCGAGAAAATACCCGAGTTGAGAGATATGAAGTCTCCAACAAGTTCTATAGCTAAAAGATGGAGGAGAATAGCTCAAGCAGTGAGCATGTGCTCAGATTGTCTGGGTACTACAATCGCTTGAATCAAGTGGGAGTTAATCTTCCAGATAAGATTGTGATGGACAGAGTTCTATAGTCACCATCACCAAGTTACTAGAACTTCGTGATGAACTATTGTATGCAAGGGATGATGAAAATGATTCCCGGGCTCTTCGTGATGCTGAAATCGATGAAGGTAGAAATCAAGAAAGAGCATCAAATGTTGACCACTAGTTTAAAAAAAGGGCAAAGGGAAAGAAGGAGAACTTCAAGTAGAATGGCAAGCAAGTTGTCACTCCCGTGAAGAAGCCCAAAGCTGGACCAAAGCCTAAAACTGAGTGCTTCTACTACAAAGGAAATGGTCACTGCAAGCGGAAATGCCCAGAATATTTGGTGGATAAGAAGGATGGCAAAGTGAACAAGGGTATATTTGATATACAAGTTATTGATGTGTACCTTACTAGTGTTTATAATAACCCATGGGTATTTGATACTTGTTTGGTTGCTAAGATTAGTAACTCCAAACAGGAGTTACAGAATAAACAAAGACTAGTTGAGAGTGAAGTGACGATGTGTGTTGGAAGTGGTTCCAAGATTGATATGATCATCATCGCACACTCATTATAATTTCGAGATTAATGTTGTAAATGTTATTTGATGTTTGCGTTGAGCATAAATATGATTAGATCATGTTTATTGCAATACAATTATTCATCTAAGGACAGAGAATAAATTGTTATTCTGTTTACATGAATAAAACCTTCTATGGTCATACACCCAATGTTGATGGTTTATTGAATCTTGATAGTAGTGACACACATATTCATAATATTGATGCCAAAAGATGCAAAGTTGATAATGATAGTGCAACATATTTGTGGCACTGCCGTTTGGGTCATATCGGTGTAAAGAACATAAAGAAACTCCATAAACTAGGATTTTTGGAATCAGTTGATTGTTGTCGGTGTACAAAAGAAGGGGCTCTCCTTTTGACCCCTTCACTTGTGCACAGCAACAGAGCCATAGCCGCCACGGCCACGCATAGCGTGGCAAAGGAGGGAAGTTTTAGAGAAGCCGAGGGCACAAGACAAACAAAGTAACATCAAGGATCAAGGCCACAAAGTGCAGATGAACGAAGCAGGTTTCCCCGGCAAGACCCTTGCCGGGGTAGCCTCAGCAGCCCTGGCAAGGCCCTTGCCGGGGCGGCTCGCCCACACCAGCGGAGTGAGCCAACCTCGAACCCATTGTCTCCAACACCGTCAACCGCGTTGGGCCACGGCTCAGGAGGAACCTCAAGGGTGGTATGCAGATCTTTGTGAAGACAAAGAACATTCAAGGTCAGATGAGAATTGGAAGGCAACAATCCTCGACAAGATTCTTACCGAGGAAATCCACAAGACCCCCGCCTAGATCCTTGTCGGGGACGACAGCGCGCCACGGCAAGACCCTTGCCGGGCCACCTGGCACGACCCTTGCCAAGGGTTTCAGCGGGGCCAGTGCCAGGCCGGCACCAACCAAATCCCCACCGCCGTTCACATGCAGCTGCCAGCCCAACCAGCTAGGCAGGCACCCGCATGGCAACATGCAGCTTCCACGCCAACTCAGCACACAACTGCGTGGTGGCATGCAGATCTTCGTGGAGGCTCCGCCACCGCGCCACCTCAGCTGTTTGCCTGCCTACATGGCGCCGCATGCACCGCTGGCCAGGGCGTGTGTCAAAGCGAGGAGGAGCGGCGGCGGACGGGACGGGCCTCGCCCCCATCCCCGGTAAAGCGAGGGGACACCTAAGCTACGCATTAAATGCGTCTTGTCCTGTAATACGAGCGATAAGTTCGTAGCACTGTAGGCCTTTCCACCTCCTGTGTGCCACTGTGGCAGCCCCTTTCGACTATGAAAGGAGACCCATGGGTCTTGGAAAAGGATTCGCTCTTTTGAACCCACGCAATCCACAAGAGCTAGTTCAGGAGCTCAAGAACACTCAATACATCCACCAAAGCAGGACTAGGGTTTTACGCATCCTCGCCCAAACCTAGGTAAACGATCCTTGTGCTGGTTACTAATCCTGCTCTTCTCACAACCCCGCGCCCCGCAACTGTAGTAGGGATTCTTCTGATCCCAAAGGTGTCGTTTCCCACCGACAATTGTGAATCGTTTGATGCTTGCGAACCGTGCCTTATGGGCAAGATGACTAAAACTCCGTTCTCCAGAACAATGGAACGTGCTAGTAACTTATTGGAAATAATACATACCGATGTATGCGGTCCAATGAGTGTTGATGCACGTGGAAGGTATCGTTATTTTCTGACCTTCATAGATTATTTGAGCAGATATGGGTATATCTGCTTAATGAAACACAAGTCTGAAACATTTGAAAAGTTCAAAGAATTTCATAATGAAGTGGAGAATCATCGTAACAAGAAAATAAAGTTTCTATGATCTGATCGTAGAGGAGAATATCCGAGTTACAAGTTTGTCCTTCATTTAAAACAATGTGGAATAGCTTCAGAACTCACGCCACATGGAGCACTACAACGTAATGGTGTGTCCGAACGTCGTAACCGCACTTTATTGGATATGGTGCGATCTATGATGTCTCTTACCGGGTTACCACTATCATTTTTGGATTATGCATTAAAAACAGCTGCATTCACTTTAAGTAGGGCACCATCGAAATCCTTTGAGATGACGAATTATGGAACTATGGTTTGGCAAGAAACCAAAGTTGTCGTTTCTTAAAGTTTGGGGCTGTGATGCTTATATGAAAAAGCTTCAACCTGATAAGCTCGAACCCAAATCAGAGAACTGCATCTTCATAGGATACCCAAAGGAAACTGTTGGGTACACCTTCTATCACAGATCCAAAGGCTAGATATTCATTGCTAAGAATGGATCCTTTCTAGAGAAGGAGTTTCTCTCGAAAGAAGTGAGTGGGAGGAAAGTAGAGCTTGATGAGTTAATTGTACCTTCTCCCGAATTGGAAAGTAGTTCATCACAGAAATCAGTTCCAGTGATTCCTACACCAATTAGTGAACAAGCTAATGAAGATGATCATGAAACTTCAGATCAAGTTACTATAGAACCTCGTAGGTCTTCGAGAGTACGGTCCGCACCAAAGTGGTACGGTAATCCTATTAAGGAGGTAATGTTACTACACCATGATGAACCTACGAACTATGAGGAAGCGATGATGAGCCCAGATTCCACGAAATGGCTTAAGGCCATGGAATATGATATGGGATCCATGTATGAGAACAAATTGTGGACTTTGGTGGACTTCCCGATGACCGGCAAGCCATATTAAATAAATGGATCTTCAAGAGTAAGATGGACAATGATAGTAGTATTACTATCTATAAAGCTCGACTTGTCGCATAAATGTTTTTGACAAGTTCAAGGTGTTGACTACAATGAGATTTTCTCAACTGTAGCGATGATTAAATCCGTCCGAATCATGTTAGCAGTTGCCATATTATATGAAATCTGGCAAATGGATGCCAAAAATGCATTCTTTAAATGGATATTTCTTAAAGAAGAGTTGTATATGATGCAACCAGAAGGTTTTCTCAATCCTAAAGATACTAACAAGGTGTGCTGGCTCCAGCGATCCATCTATGGACTGGTCCAAGCATCTCAGAGTTGGAACATACGCTTTGATGAGTTGAACAAAGCATATAGTTTTATACAGACTTGCGGTGAAGCCTTTATTTACAAGAAAGTGAGTGGGAACACTACAGCCTTTCTGATAAGTATATGTGAATGACATATGGTTGATCGGAAATGATGTAGAATTTTCTGGAAAGCATAAAGGAGAGTTTGAAAGGATTTTTTCAAAGAAATACCTCGGCGAACTTGATTATATATTGGGCATAAAGATCTATAGAGATAGATCAAGACGCTTGATAAGTTTTTTAAATGAATACATACCTTGACAAGTTTTTTGAAAAAGTTCAAAATGGATCAGTCAAAGAAGAAGTTCTTGCCTCAGACATAAGGTATAAAGTTGAGTAAGACTCAAAGCCCGACCATGATGTAAGATAGAAAGAGAACGAGCGTCATTCCCTATGCCACGATCCATAGGTTCTATAAAGTATGTTGTTTTGTGTACCAGACCTATTGTGCACCTTTCCATAAGTTTGGCAAAGGTGTACAATAGTGATCTAAGAGTAGATCACTGGAAAGGCGTCAAAATTATCCTTAGTAAGGACTAAGGAAATATTTCTTGGTTATGGAGGTGATAAAGAGTTATGTCGATGCAAGCTTTTACACCGATCCAGATCTCAATCTGGATACATATTGAAAGTGGGAGCAATTAGCTAGAGTAGCTCCATGCGAGCATTGTAGACGTAGAATATTTGCAAAATACATACGGCTGAATGTGATAGACCCGTTGACTAAACTTCTCTCATGAGCAAAACATGATCACACCTTAGTACTCTTTGGGTGTTAATCACATAGCGATATGAACTAGATTATTGACTCTAGTAAATCCTATTGGGTGTTTGTCACATGACGATGTGAACTATGGGTGTTAATCACATATAAATGTGAATATTGGTGTTAAATCACATGGTGATGTGAACTAGATTATTAACCCTAGTGCAAATGGGAGACTGAAGGAAATATGCCCTAGAGGCAATAATAAAGTTATTATTTATTTCCTTATTTCATGATAAATGTTTATTATTAATGCTACAATTGTATTAACCTGAAACTTAGTACATGTGTGAATACATAGACAAAACATAGTGTCCCTAGTATGCCTCTACTTGACTAGCTCATTAATCAAAGATGGTTATGTGTCCTAACGATAGACATGTGTTGTCATTTGATGAACGGGATCATATCATTAGGAGAATGATGTGATGGACAAGGCCCATCCGTTAGCTTAGCATCATGATCAAGTTACAGTTTCATTACTCGCTTTCTTCATGACTTATACATGTTCCTCAGACTATGTGATTAATAGTAAGGTACACGTGAATTGCAGGCATGAGATTCGGATGGTTTGTGCATTATGCTTAAGGGCATGTCTGGTTTGCAGCCTAAGGTTGCCACGCCTAAGCTTAGGCCTGCCACAATCTCTTAGGCATGTGTTTGGCTCATTACCACACTTGTGGATTGCCACACATTTCTAGATACATGGTCCAGATGTCATAGACTCAACTTCTTGCCAAATCTTGCCACACTTTGGCCATTTTATGTTAGCCACACTTTTTTGTGGCAGACACACTTTACCTAAGCTTAGTTGTGGCAAAGTTAGTCATGAACCAAACAGACCCTAAGTTCAACCATGGAGTCTTCTAGATTCTACATGTGGCAGAATCTGGTGGAATGTAGATGATATCCAATGGCCAGTAGTGCTCGGATTTGCCATCTTTGTACCGTCGGATTGGCTTTATCCAACGACCAACTTTTAAAAGTTATTCACACACTATATAGGGGTATAGATATTTCGTTTGCAGCCTAAGGTTGCCACACCTAAGCTTAGGCGTTCCACAATATCTTAGGCATGTGTTTGGTTAATTGCTACACTTGTGGCTTGCCACACTTTTCTAGCTACATGGTCCACATATCATAGACTCAACTTATTGCCAAATCTTGCCACACTTGTGGTGGCCATTTTTTAGCCACACTTTTTGTGGCAGACACACTTTGCCTAAGCTTAGTTGTGGCAAAGTTAGTCATGAACCAAACAGACCTTAGTTCAACCATGGAGTCTTCTAGATTCTACATGTGGCGTAATCCGTGGAATGTAGATGATATCCAACGACCAAGAGTGCTCGGATTTGCCATCTTTGTACCGTCGGATTGGCTTCATCCAACAACCAACTTTCAAAGTTATTCACACACTATATAGGGGTATAGATGTTTGGTTTGCAGCCTAAGGTTGCCATGCCTAAGCTTAGGCATGCAACAATATCTTAGGCATGTGTTTGGTTCATTGCTACACTTGTGGCTTGCCACACTTTTCTAGCTACATGGTCCACATGTCATAGACTCAACTTCTTGCCAAATCTTGCCACACTTGTGGTGGCCATTTTGTTAGCCACATTTTTTGTGGCAGACACACTTTGCCTAAGCTTAGTTGTGGCAAAGTTAGTCATGAACTAAACAGACCCTAAGTTCAACCATGGGGTCTTCTAGATTCTACATGTGGCAGAATCTGGTGGAATGTAGACGATATCCAATGGCCAGTAGTGCTCGGATTTGCCATCTTTGGACCGTCGGATTGGCTTCATCCAATGACCAACTTTCAAAGTTATTCACACTATATAGGGGTATAGATATGCAACTTCAGTATACCTTGTTTGCTATCAAAAGTCATAACGTAACTGGGTTATTATAAAGATGCTCTGCAGGTGTCTCCGAAGGTGTTTGTTGGGTGAGCATAGATCGAGATTAGGATTTGTCACCCGTGTATCGAAGAGGTATCTGGGCCCTCTCGGTAATGCACATCACTATAAGCCTTGCAAGCAATGTAAGTAATGAGTTATTTTGCGGGATGATGCATTAAGGAGCCGAGTAAAGAGACTTGATAAAGAATTTAGATTGAACTAGGTATGATGATACCAACGATCGAATCTCGGGCAAGTAACATACCGATGACAAAGGGAACAACGTATGCTGTTATGTGGTTTGACTGATGAAGATCTTTGTAGAATATGTAGGAGACAATATGAGCATCCAGGTTCCACTATTGGTTATTGACCGGAGATTTGTCTCGGCCATGTCTACATAGTTATCAAACCCGTAGGGTCCGCACACTTAACGTTCGATCACGATTTGTCTTATTAGTTATGTGATTTGATGTACCCAAGTTTGTTCAGAGCCCCAGATGAGGTCACGGGTATGAAGAGGTGTCTTGAAATGGTCGACAGGTAAATATTCATATATTGGAAGCTTGCATTTGGACATCGGAATGGTTCCGAGCGGTTCGGGCATTTTTCCGGAGTACCGGGAGGTTACTGGAACCCCCGGTAGAAGTATTGGGCCGAGTGGACCTTACTGGAGGAGAGGAGAAAGGGCCACGTGAGAGGGGCAGCCCTCCCCTTTCCCAAACCAAATTGGACTAGGGGAGGGGGCCGGCCCCCCTCTTCCCCCCCCCCTCTCTCTCCCTTACCTTTCCCTCCAGTGGAAGAAAGGAAAAAAGGGAGGGGGCGAATCCTACTTGGACTAGGAGTCCAATTAGGAGTCCCCCCTGGCGCGCCCAAACCTGGCCGGCCTCCTCTTTCCCTTCCTCCTTTATATACGTGGCCAGGGGGCACTGAGGGAGTCCCGGACTAGGGGGTGTCCGGATAGCCGGACTATCGTCACGGCCGGACTCCAAGACTATGAAGATACAAGATTGAAGACTTCGTCCCATGTCCGAATGGGACTCTCCTTGGCGTGGAAGGCAAGCTTGGCGATACGGATATGTAGATCTCCTACCATTGTAACCGACTACTGTAACCCTAACCTATCCCAAGGTCTATATAAACCGAGGGTTTTAGTCCAGAGGACAACAACTACAACATCAACAATCATACCATAGGCTAGCTTCTAGGGTTTAGCCTCCATGATCTCGTGGTAGATATACTCTTGTACTACCCATATCATCAATATTAATCAACCAGGAGTAGGGTTTTACCTCCATCAAGATGGCCCGAACCTGGGTAAAAACATTGTGTCCCTTGTCTCCTGTTACCATCCGCCTAGACGAATAGTTCGGGACCCCCTACCCGAGATCCGCCGGTTTTGACACCGACAGGCACCCCAATAGCACAACAGACAACACAAAGTTGATCTTTTACCCGTCTGCGGCGCCGCCCCTCCACAGTTACACACCTCGATCATACCGTTGCGGAGCTTAGGCGAAGCCCTGTGCCGATAGCATCATCATCACCGTCACCACATCGTCGTGCTGACGGAACTCACCCCTGACCTCAACTGGATCAAGAGTACGAGGGACAACATCGAGCTGAACGTGTGCTGAACATGGAGGTGTCGTACGTTCGGTACATGGATCGGTCGAATCGTGAAGATGTACGACTACATCAACCGCGTTGTCATAACGCTTCCGCTTTCGGTGTACGAGGGTCCGTGGACACACTCTCCTCTCTCGTTGCTATGAATCACATAGATAGATCTTTTGTGATCGTAGGAAATTTTTTGAAATTACCGTGTTCCCCAACATCAACTCCCATTGTCTTCCATGCCACTTGTGGATCTTGTTTATTTCTTGTTCTCGTCTAGTGTGTCTATAGATATAGTCCAAGCAGTCATCCCATATTGTGCATTTTGTTTTCAAATGTAAACTCCCTTTATGCACAACTCTTGGGGAGCTATTCTATTTTATTTAGAACACTCATCTTGTGATCCTTATCAAGTGTGTGTTGGTGGAAGGCAAGCCGTTTCTTTTTGGTACTTTGTGCCATCATGGAACTTAGTAGAGGGCTTGGTTGTTTTGAACCATCCTTCCTTTTGGGAGCCCAGTATCTTTGTTTTCGTGTGTTTTAATGGATCTTATTCCTTGATGTATCTTTTAATGATATCCTCCAAGTGATGATTTATTCACTTGGTATCCTATTTTCACTTGGTTTTTGCTTTTCAATTGGTATCGGTTCTTGAAAGTCTAGAGCATGCATATTTACTACATGTATTTCCCTTGGCATGCTTTCGTTCTTTGTTCCAATATATAGGGAAACTAGATGTGCATTAAATTCAATTTCATATCTATATGCACATACTTATGTGGTGTTTTTCCTATGTATTTTTGGTTCTCCAACTCTTTGGTCCCAATAAGTTTGGGTACCATTTTGGTTGTGATGATTATTCTAGGAACAATTGAATATGCATTGGATGCTCGGCTCACTTATAAGGAAGGAGGTGTCACCATGTGCTTATGGTTGTCAATTTAGGATGATAAGTGAACTTCTATCTACCTTTAATTGGTATCTACTACATCCTTCCATTGCTATCTAGGTAACTAGTATCTATTCATGCTTTCCTCTCGTATCATTCAACCTTGTGTAGGTTGCATCTCGTCATGATATTCACTTCATATCTTGTGATACTTGTTTCCTTTCTCAAAGCATCTCAACGATGATATCATGTTGCTAGTTGTGATGTCTTTGATGGTTGTGTGTGGTAGGAGCTCATTTATATACAATAAGACCATATCTAGCCTTGTGTTATGCTTTCAAGCAAATATCTTATTGGTATATTTATTCTTCTTTTGGATATGTTGTTCCTTCTTGTTGTAGCTATTTCTTGTGTACATCCTTCTTTGTGGATTGATATAATCTTGATTTTCATCCACCTAGAACCTTACACACTTGAGAGAAAATACATCCCTAGTTGATAGCCCTTTCTTTCACGCCCACCGCTTTTCTTTCTGTGTTATTTCCCCGGTGGCGCCTGAAAGCTTTTTTCCTTGAGTGCTTGTCTTATCTTGTTGCATCTCGATGCACTCTTGTGTGGTGAACATTATTTTCCTCATGCTTGTGTTTACGAGGCTTTTGCCATCTTAATTGGTATCCCTCGTCTTGATGAGGCTTTCATCTTCTATCTCACCATGGGTTGTCACAACCCTTGTTGTTAATTCACATTTCAGTGAGCTTGTGAACCCATTTGCTTGTTGGGTGTGTGTGGGGAGGACATGTCATGCAATCGTGTATCTCATTAATCAAAGACTATGTTGATGCTTAATGCTCATCCTTATATTAGTCTTCTCAAGTGCTTTGCCATGACTCACACACATCTTTTGGTTGAGCCTTTTCTTAAGTTGCCTCGTTTACATGTTGCTTAACCATGTGTTTGTTGCAAGTTCTAGGCTTTGTTTCCTTTATGTTCACTTGCACTTGTTGTGAGTCTTTATTGATTTTGTGGGAGCTATGATCCTATTTTGTGCACTTTGTATCCAAATACGACAATTCCTATTTGTGCAAGAATCATGGGGAGCTTCTCTAGTTTCTTTAGAACATTCGTTTGCTCATATCATAATATCCTTTATTCATGTGGCTCATCGGATGTCGGTGGGAAACAACACCTATGGGATCACAAGAATCCCTACTACGGTTGCGGGGCGCGGGGTGATGAGAAGAGCGGGATCAGCAGTCAGTACGAGCACGCGGCTCGTTTACCCAGGTTCGGGCCGCAAGGATGCGTAACACCCTAGTCCTGCTTTGGTGTGTATATCTGTGTTCTTGGAGTTCTTGAGCTAGTTACAATGAGCGTAACTTGTCCCAGGGTCCGAATCCCTCTCCTGGATGCCTTGGGTCTCCTTTTATAGGCAAGAGGATTGCCACAGTGGCACACAGGAGGTGGCATCGGGGTACTGTGATTAAGCCTGTAGCTTGCCATTATGGGACAAGGCGCATTTAATGCGCCCCTGACATGTCCCCTTCACTTTACCGCCGCTTCGCCCTGCCTTGACATGCACCTGGGCCAGCGAGGCGGTTAGTGCCATGTAGGCTGGCAGGCTGCTGAGGTGGCGCGGTGGTAGGGCCTTCACGAAGATTTGCATGCCACCACGTAGGCATGCGCTGAGTTGGCCGAGGAGCCTCACGTCGAAACGCAGGCGCCTGCCTAGATGGTGGGCTGGAAGCTGCACGGGAGCGGTGGTAGAAGCTTGTCGGGTGCGCACCTGGCTGTGGCCTCGCGGACGTCCTCGGCAAGGGTCTTGCCATGGCGTCGCGGTCGTTTCCGGCAAGTGTCTTGCCGGGGGTCTCGTGGGTTCCCTCGGCAAGGATCTCGCCGAGGTTTGTCGTCTTCTAATCCTCATCTAATTTGGATTGTTTCTTGTCTTCACAAAGATCTGCATGCCACCACGGAGGATCCTACGTCATACGTATTCTTCTGATGATATGGATCATATTACGGCGATTTGGTGATCTCGAACCAGGTTTCAATGCCTTTAACCACCATCGGCACAGATACCCTTCTCCGGGTTCGGCTCGGTGCATGGAAGGATGATAGTTCCAGTGGAGCGGTGGTGGATGGGGAATATGGTCTTCCTTTTTCTTCCTATCTTTCCCTCTTTCCCTAATAATAAAACCGCGGACTCCATTGGGTTCACCGTCAGCAAGATGCTTCTTCCGTGATTTTACGCTTTTCGCTTTGAATTAAATAAAAGAAATTGAAAAAGGGAAAATGGTGGGCGCCAAGGCGCTCGTGACAACATAGCAGACCAATCTGCCAAGCTCATGAGTGCGCTAATGTAGTAAATACGGACTTTTAAGAATATAAGATGAGGCGTAGACGGGCTAAGGCAATGAGCACGGGTGTGCTGGGCCGGGCCGAGTGCTGCGGCCCATTGGACAGATAAGGGAAGCAGGCTGGAGGCTGTTTTTCATAAATAGTCCCACCTTGCTATTTTACATAATTTCTTAACAGTTTATATACGTTCTTTGGTTGTCAAGCATCAAGGAGCTGCTTCGGAAATTAAGCAAATAATATGGCATGAATAAGATTTGTCCTTAACGGAACAAATGAGGGGGCAGAGCAATAGGAGAGAGAGAGAGAGAGGAAGGAAATAGACATTGCATATGAGAAATAAAAAAGGAAGGAGAAAGAAGGAGAAAGGAAAGAGAGGGGAAGTAAATATATGGTAAATGCAGATCTTTTAAAGGACGTGGGCCCTCATTCATATCTTATCTTACGAATAAAGATGAAGTGCCTTTCTTTTCCTACATGATCCTCACTAATTCAAGCCATTTTTTTATTTTGTTGCAACAGACAACCTGTCATTTTTTCCTTGCACTTATAATAACACATTGAACAAAAGTATGTTTAAGATACAAATCCTCACTAAATTTATGTCAATTGTTTCTACCGTTGTAACTCATGGGCATCTAGACATTGCATGAGAAATAAAGAAGGAAGAAGAAAGGAAAGAGAAAGGAAGACAATAGAAGGTAATGTGGACGCCATATTAATCACAGGAGTAATTAATAGGCCGACATATGGGATTCGTCACATGGATGATATAAGGAAAGAAAAAGAAACAAAATAGACACTAATTGCATGAGAAATCTTTACTACTATATACTAGTGAATTGTATGTGCCATTCTTTTAAAGGACGTGGGCCCGTAGACCTCATTCATTTCTTATCTTACGAATAAAGATGAAGTGCCATTCTTTTCCTGCACGATCCTCACTAAGTCAAGCCATTTTCTTTCTTTCGTTGCAATAGACAACCTGACATTTTTCCTTGCCCTTATAATCCTTAAAGGTTGCATCATGTTTATAACACATTGAACATTATGTTTGCGCATACAGTCCTCACTAAATTTATGTCAATTGTTTCTGCCGCTGTAACTAACAGGCATATAGACATTGTATGAAAAATAAAGAAGGAAGGAGAAAGGAAAGAGAAAGGAAGGCAATAGACGATAATTATTGTGGACGTCATATTAATCACATGAGTAATTAATAGGCCGACAAATGAGATTAAATCACATGGATGATAGAAGGAAAGAAAAACAAATAAAATAGACACTAATTGCATGAGAAATATATACTACTATATACTAGTAAAAAGTTAGACCAGCCCATGGGCTAACCCTTGTTGGCATTTTTTTATAGGAGAAACTCCACGAGCACCCCGCGTCCAAGCTAGGACATGAACTCTTCGGGTGGGTGACAATAAACTCAAGTGCCCGATAGCGAATTGAGGCGCCCGTCCTCCATTACTATATACTAGTCAATTATACGTGCTTTCCACGTCAATACTTTATCATGAGCACAAAGAAAATGAACTCAAGGACATGGCCCACACAACATTTTGCTTTTGTCAAATTGTCCCCTCGTGTCATGTTCATATCACGTGGGTGAAACAACCATTTCTTTTTGAAAGGGTGACACAAACTTTACACAGGTGACACTATGTACAATATAAATATAATCATGAAATTATCTAAAATATTTAAATAGTTATATCTAAGTTAATTCTGACTACAAATGTGAAAGTGATGATCAAGCATAAAGTGAGGTTATAAATTTATGCTCAACTCCAAGCATTTTACATATTAGACATTCATTCTTGGTCAATATATTTGGATTTTTTAGCACAGAAAACAGCTATTTACAATACATGTGTAGCGACCAGACCTCAAACAGTCTGATCTCCGTGCATCAGTGTCATCCTGGATCGCATGTCTTTGACACACAATACTCGAAGGATTTATAATGAGTAGCAATCACACACTTATTACATCGAATGTCTCAAAAGAGAGCTTATTACAATAAATATGGCTTAAGGCCATCTAATAACGATAACAGCGGAAGGCTTGGAAGATAAGTGAGTCCATCAACTCCAACGGCATCACTGAGTATAGAACCACGATCCTAAGGCATCTTACTCATTGTCTGAAAAGTCCGAAACATGAATGTTGCAGCCCGAAAACGGGTCAGCACATGGAATACGCTGGCAATGTAACACATAGAGAGTAATGAAAGAATAAAGCTATACTACATGCATATACGGCTTGGTGGAAAGCTCTATGGTTATAGTTTTGCGTAAATCCAATTTTTCCCTACTGCAAAGGAATAAATTTATTTAACTATCATGGTGGTTGTTAAACATTGAGAATGGTTGACAGCATTCTCAATCCCAATTAAATAACATCATCATTAAACAACCCAACAATATTTAGAGTAACATGATGAGATTCACATGATAATCCAGGTACTAGATACTCAAAACGTCCATAACCGGGGACACGGCTAATCATGATTAGTTTATACACTCTGCGAGAGGTTTGTGCACTTTTCCCCACAAGACTCAATCTCCTCCGTTGGTTTTCTCGCACTACATGGTGTTTGAGAAACGGATGGCCGAGACATAGTCTTCGTAAGCGCTTAGCACCTTACGATGGGTAGACCTGTACACCTACTTTCCCCTACATCTGCTAGTCTACCACTGTAAGAGTTCGCACGACTTAATCAACTATGCTAGAGCCCATAATAGCATGTGGCTGCACACGGAAGTTTCTAGCATGAATAATCTTATGATCCCTTTGAGCCTGGGTGGCGGTCCAAAAACAAACAGGCAATCCTGGAATACCCAGGTACCTCAATCCACCCAGATGTGTATTAAAGTTGCCACCTTAAATAAACCATTAATTAACAATCTCACATCTGTCATGGATACACTCACCCAATCCACGTCTACTAGCATAGCATGGCATAATAAGCAAACGTAGAAAGTAACTCCCAAAGGTTCAAAAATAAAACTGGTAATAGGTACTACCTCATCTACTTCCCAAAACCCACATATTAATCAGATCCTAATCATGCAATTGTTTGAGGATTGATCTAATGCATAAAAACTAGGTAATAAAGAAGTATCATCAAAGTGTTACTTGCCTTGCTGATGATCCGCGAAACCTAGGGATACGAAGTAGCAAGCGGCGCAATCCGGGTACTCTATCGCAAGCAAACAAACAAACAAGCATACAATAAGTACTCATCTAGTGCACGGGTAAAACTCAGATAAGAGATCTAACCAGAAAGCTCAATTTAAGAACTCCGGTTTTGCAAAAAGAATCAAATCGAACGAAGAAACAAAACTCAAACAGCGAAAGAAACAAGCTTCATTTACTAATACTGACCTAAGTCAAATTTTACTGTAGCAAAAACTTGTTTGTGCAGATTATTCTGAAAGAGGGTTTCGAGGCGAAACTCTAGGCGCTTGAATCGCCTGATTCCGATAAACGAGCGCAAAGTTATACTAAAACGAAAATTGGATCAGAAATCGCGATCGAAAAAATCGCGGAATTAATCCGGGAAAAAGAAAAACGACCAACAGATTAACGAACGAACGTTCGTTAACTAGATCTAAATGATGAACGCGTTCGTTAAAACGAACGAACGAGCGAACGCTCGCTAATTAATCTAGACCGAAAAAAAACCAATATAATAAAAAAGACGAAACTAAAAAAACCGACGAAAAACCGAACGGTTTTTCTAAAAAAAACGGCTGCGGCAAGGTCAACCTCGGGGTGCGGGTCGGCGGCGGCGGCGGCTGGGTGGCGCTAGGGTTAGGGTTCGGGCGGCGGTGGTGACTTGGGCTGGGGCGGGGCGCGGCTGGGTCAGATCGGCCGCGCGTATATAAAGACCGGCGAAGTCTGGCGATTCTGGCCGTGGTCGGTTGGATTTTTTCTTTAAATAACTATCGCAAGAAAATCAAATGAAAGAAATACTAAACGGACTCCAAAAATCCCGAAATAAACTTTCCCGGCTTCTAAACTCAAGCGGTTTAGATGAACATTTATTTGGGGCCTAAATGCAATTTTGAAAAACACGCATTTTTCCTAAATTCAAATAAAATAGCGTAAAATCCAACATAAAATCTTATTTGATTTTTTATTAAATCCTCAATATTTCTTTATTTTGGGAAAGTCATTTTATTAGTCTCTCATTTTTATATAATTGAAATAATTGAAGATAAAATAAATAAAATCAAATGATCCTATTTCCAAAATTTGAGAAAACTCAAATATGAAAATATCGAAATCCCTAACTCTCTCCGTGGGTCCTTGAGTTGCGCAGAATTTCTAGGATCGAGCCAAAAATGCATTAAATATGATATGCAGTAATGATCTAATTGTAAAACATTCCAAATTGAAAATTTGGGATATTACAAACCAACCCCTTAAGATGAATCTCGCCCTCGAGATTCGGGTTAACTAGAAAATAGGTGAGGGTGGTCCTTGACCAAATCTTCCTCTCGCTCCCTGTGGCTTCATCCTCGGTGTGGTGACTCCACTGAACTTTGCAAAACTTGATAACTTTGCTGCGGGTGACACGGCTGGCATACTCAAGAATCTTGACTGGTTTTTCCTCATAGGTCAAATGACTGTCCAACTGAATCGCCTCTAGTGGCACGGTATCTCTTAGCGGTATATCAGCCATCACTGCGTGGCACTTCTTCAATTAGGAAACTTGGAACACATCGTGAACTCCTGACAATCCCTCAGGCAACTCCAACTTATAGGCAACTTCTCCCATATGCTCCAAAACTTGGTATGGTCCCACAAAGCACGGTGCTAACTTTCCTTTAACCCCAAAATGCTTAACTCCTCGAAGTGGAGATACACGAAGATAGACTCTATCTCCGACTTTGTAAACCGTCTCCTTGCGTTTTGAATCTGAATAGCTTTTTCTGCTCGGATCGGCTACCTTGAGCCTCGTCATGAATCAACTTCACTTTCCGTTCAGACTCCTTAATCAAATCTGGTCCAAACAACTGGCGGTGTCCTACTTACGTCCCAAGACAACGGGGTCCTGCACCTCCTTCCATATAAGGCTTCGAAAGGGGCCATCTTCAAACTGGATTGATAGTTGTTGTTGTAAGAGAACTCTGCATATGGCAAATTGTCGTCCCAACTAGATCCGTAATCTGCGCACAAGCTCTCAACATATCCTCCAAATTTTGATTGACTCTCTCGGTCTGTCCATCTGTCTGCGGATGAAAGGCTGTACCGAAATCTAGCCTGGTACCCAAAGTTTCATTCAACTGATTCCAGAACTTTGAGGTAAACTGGGTTCCTCTATCTGATACAATGCTCCTTGGAACTCCATGCAGACATACGATCCTGGTCACATATATCTTGGCCAACTTAGCACCGTGTAAGTGGTTTTCACAGGAATGAAATGAGCTACCTTCGTCAAACGACCGACTACAATCCAAATCGAGTCATAGCCTGAACGAGTCCTGGGCAATCCCGTGATAAAATCCATGCCTAACTTATCCCACTTCCATTCGGGTATCGGCAATGGTTGTAGCAATCCTGCTGGCTTCTGATGCTCTGCCTTTACTCTCTGACATACATCACAACTGCTACATACTCCGCAATATCCTTCTTCATTCCGGTCCACTAGAAAGTATCCTTCAAATCCAAATACATCTTGGTATTTCCTGAGTGAATCGAATACGGTGAATCATGGGCCTCTTGCAAAATCAACTTCCTGATCTCCGGGTCATTAGGCACATAAACACGGTCTGCAAACCATAAGGTATCGTGCTCATCCTCATGAAATCCCTTAGCTTTTCCTTTGCTCATCTTCTCCTTTATCTCAGCAATTTTCTTGTCGGTCTTCTGAGCTTCCCTGATCTTATCCATCAAGGTTGACTGAATTTCCAATGCTGCTACATAGCCTCTCGGAACTATCTCCAAACATAGTTCGCAAAGGTCCTCGGCTAACTCCTTTGGCAACCCTGCGGTCATGAGTGTATTGACATGGCTCTTACGGCTCAACGCGTCGGCTACTACGTTAGCCTTCCCGGGGTGGTACTGCAATCTCATGTCATAATCCTTGATGAGCTCCAACCATCTCCTTTGCCTGAGATTCAACTCCTTCTGCGTGAAAATGTACTTCAAACTCTTGTGATCCGTGTACACCTCACAATGATTTCCGATAAGAAAATGTCTCCATGTCTTCAATGCATGCACTACGGCTGCTAACTCCAAATCATGGGTGGCATAATTCAACTCATGAGGTTTAAGTTGTCGTGACGCATACGAAACAACTCTCCCCTCCTGCATAAGCACTGCTCCAAGTCCTCGACGTGAAGCGTCGCGATTCACCTCGTAATCCTTGGTCCGATCCGCGTAATCAATATCTTGGCGAGGTAACTAGACGTTCCTTCAACTCCTGGAAACTGGCCTCACATTCCTCAGTCCAATTGAACTTGGTATCCTTCTTCAACAACTCCGTCATGGGCTTTGCAATCTTTGAAAAATTCTCAATGAATCTCCGGTAGTATCCTGCCAGTCCAAGAAAACTCCTGATCTCTCCAACTGTCGTTGGTGCTACCCAATTTGTCACGGTGACAACCTTTGTGGGGTCTACTGCTATTCCTTCTCCGGATATAACATGTCCGAGGAATCCAACTTCCTTCAACCAAAATTCACATTTGCTGAACTTGGCATATAACTGGTGTTCTCTGAGCTTCTCCAGTACCAAACGCAAATGCTCCTTATGCTCCTTTTCATTCTCGAGAGTAAACCAAAATATCATCAATGAACACGACTGACGAACTTATCCGAAACTCCATAAATACTTTGTTCATCATGTTCATGAAATAGGCGGTAGCGTTAAATCGTCAGACCAAATGACATAACAGTATACTCGTATAGCCCATACCTGGTGGTAAAAGCCGTCTTAGGTATATCCTGCTCTCGAATCTTCAACTGATGGTATCCTGATCGCAAATCGATCTTGGAAAATACCTTTGCTCCTTGCAATCGGTCAAACAGGTCATTGATCATCGGCAGTGGGTACTTGTTCTTGATTGTTACTGCATTCAAGCCTCGATAGTCAACAACCATCCTTAATGATCCATCTTTCTTCTCCACTAGAAGAACTGGCGATCCCCAAGGCGAAGAACTTGGGCGAATATAGCCTTTATCCAGTAGCTCCTTAATTTGACTCTTAATCTCCTCCAAATCCTTTGCTGGCATCCTGTATGGTCTCTTGGATATCGGCCCTGTGCCTGGCAAAAGCTCAATTAAAAACTCGATGTCTCTATCCGGTGGCATGCCTGGCAACTCTTCTGGAAATACGTCAGGAAAATCCTTCACTACTAGTACTTCCTCCTGCACAACTCCTGATAAGGAATTTACGTGCATCCTCTTCGGCTCATGTCTTGATACATACCTTATCCTTCTCCCTTCTGGGGTAGCAAGCAAAATCGACTTACTGGCGCAATCGATGTTTCCTCCATACATCGATAGCCAATGCATACCCGGAATCACATCCAAACCTTGGGATTCCAAAATGATTAAGTCTGAGGGGAAAACATACTTGCCTATACTCAACGGCACTTGAAAACATCCTTGACTGGCCATATACTCTGCTCCTGGTGAGGTTACTAGCATGGGTGTTCCTAGAACCTTGGTGGGCAGTCTATATTTATCCACGAATCCCCTTGATATGTATGAATGCGATGCACCGGTATCAAAAAGAACGAGTGCAGTAAATGACTTAACCAAAAACTTACCTATTACTGTATCTGGCTGGGCTTCAACCTCCTCCACGCTAACGTGGTTCACTTATCCTCCGTTGAAAGGGTTCGGCTTCTAACCAGAGCTTCCATTGCCATTCCCATTCTGGCCTTCAGGACATTCATTGGCGTAATGTCCGGTCTTCTGGCACTTAAAGCAAGTGACTTGACTCAGATCTCTCTTGGCTGGTGTTGAGGGGTTGGTACGGTTCTGGCCATTGCCTCCTCCATTCCCGTTACCATTCTTAGAACCATTATGGTTGTGTGAGCTACCACCTCCATGGGTATGCTGGAACTGTCCTCCCGATTTCGGGGTAAAACGTGGCTTCTGCTGAGCTCCAGAATTGTATTTCCCTTGTCCATACTTCCTCTTGCAGTTTTCAATCTGATACTGCTTCCCTTCAATCATAAGAGCACGGTCTACCAACTCCTGGTAGTTGTTGAAACTTGCTACCATCAACTACATACTCAGCTCATCATTTAGTCCTTCAAGAAACTTCTCTTGCTAAGCTGCATCTATAGCAATGTCATCTGGGGCGTAACGTGCTAGCTTACTGAAATCATCCACATACTGGCCAACTGTACGCCCTCCCTGGCGTAAGTTGCGAAACTCACGCTTCTTCATGGACATAGCTCCTGCTGAAACATGGGCAGTATGAAAAGCCTGCTGAAACTGATCCCACGTGACAGTGTCTACTAGATAGGTGGCTGTGAAATTCTCCCACCATGATGCTGCGGGTCCCTCAAGCTGATGTGCGCCAAATCGCACCTTCTCCGCATCTGTGCATCCTGCAGTGGTCAACTCCTTGGCTGTCTTGCGAAGCCAATCATCTGCAACAATCGGCTCGATGCTACTGGAGAATACCGGCGGATTCAACCAAAGAAAACAGGTTAAGTGATCAATAGGTGATGGTGGAGGTGGGTTGTTGTTGTTGTTGTTCCCCTGATTCTGATTCTGGACTAAAATCTGCATCAATTCATTCTGCTGCTGGATCAACTGGGTGAGCTCCGGTGGTAAAGCAAATCCGTTGTCACGTCTCGTAGGCATCGGAGGGTTTAGAAAAGATGAGAATACATAATAGAATGAGGTCTAGAGGGAAAACACTACCCATATGCACATGAGACAACATTCAATCAAAACACTTCATTCAAACAAGCAAGGGCATACAACGGTCTATCTATCGTTACAAAAGTGCTCGAACTATACTAGATACATGGGGGAAATACTACTACTGTTATGGTGGTCAACTAGTAGAAAAACTGCTCCGATGAAGACTCCATGATATCTGCTCGCCCGTCAACATAGTCCTCATCACTATCGCCTTGGTCCGGAAAGTCGGTGTGTTGGCGATGATGATGTAGTTCTCGGACAAGTGCAATCTTCGTCTTCTCTAGTTCTTTGGAAGTACCATGAACACTCTTAGCTTTTCTTCAAATCTTCATTCTTCTCGACTAGCGTTGTTATTTCCTCCTCATATCCATCGCATGTAGACTTGAGTTCTTCCTCCAGTTCCGTGATCTTGGTCATGGCCTTCTTCAGATCCATCATGCTGCACAAGACATCCGGGTTCTCCTAGCGTCGAATGTGCTGGTTTAACTCTGGATGAAAGCTGCAATTGATCTGTCCTTCCGGTGTCGACCATCTCCCATTGCTCATCTCAGCCCACAAATCTGGTAGATAGTATCCTTAAGCTCCTTGTGGTAAACTTCTCCAATACGTCCCATGGTGATGTGGGCTGCCATGCTCTTTCCTAGACTCCAGGTTGGTGCATCAAAGGAAAACTCTATGGGCTCAGTGACGGGCATGAACGTCCTTCATGGAACTTGAACTTGAATCATCCAGCGCTCTTCTTCAGGTAAAGTGGTGTTGTAGGTCCCGGTGAATCTTGGTACTCCGATGTTCAGGTATCTCGTGACTTCCTTCAGGTGTCGTCCAAAGGGTGTGTCTTCATCCGGTTGCGTTAACTTGTTCCTTACATCCGCCATCCTAAAAGAGTAGAAAAGATAAGGAGTCAGAAATGAGAAGAGAGAGTAGTGATCTAGGGCTTTAGCTTAGTGGTTGTGTCCTAGAGTCAGCATGTGCTCTGATACCATCTTGTAGCAACCAGACCTCAAACAGTCTGATCTCTATGCATCAGTGTCATCCCTGGATCAGTAATGCTGACACGCACAATACTCGAAGGATTTATAACAGAGTAGAAATCACACACTTATTACATCGAATGTCTCAAAAGAGAGCTTATTACAATAAATATGGCTTAAGGACATCTAATAACGATAACAACGGAAGGCTTGGAAGATAAGTGAGTCCATTAACTCCAACGGCATCACTGAGTATAGAACCACGATCCTAAGGCATCTTACTCGTCGTCTGATGAGTTAATTGTACCTTCTCCCGAATTGGAAAGTAGTTCATCACAGAAATCAGTTCCAGTGATTCCTAGACCAATTAGTGAGCAAGCTAATGAAGATGATCATGAATCTTCAGGTCAAGTTACTATAGAACCTCGTAGGTCTTCGAGAGTACGGTCCGCACCAAAGTGGTACGGTAATCCTATTAAGGAGGTAATGTTACTACACCATGATGAACCTACGAACTATGAGGAAGCGATGATGAGCCCAGATTCCACGAAATGGCTTAAGGCCATGGAATATGATATGGGATCCATGTATGAGAACAAATTGTGGACTTTGGTGGACTTCCCGATGACCGGCAAGCCATATTAAATAAATGGATCTTCAAGAGTAAGATGGACAATGATAGTAGTATTACTATCTATAAAGCTCGACTTGTCGCAAAAAGGTTTTTGACAAGTTCAAGGTGTTGACTACAATGAGATTTTCTCAACTGTAGCGATGCTTAAATCCGTCCGAATCATGTTAGCAGTTGCCATATTATATGAAATCTGGCAAATTGATGCCAAAACAGCATTCTTTAAATGGATATTTCTTAAAGAAGAGTTGTATATGATGCAACCAGAAGGTTTTCTCAATCCTAAAGATACTAACAAGGTGTGCAGGCTCCAGCGATCCATCTATGGACTGGTCCAAGCATCTCGTAGTTGGAACATACGCTTTGATGAGTTGAACAAAGCATATAGTTTTATCTGCACTTGCGGTGAAGCCTTTATTTACAAGAAAGTGAGTGGGAACACTACAGCCTTTTCCGATAAGTATATGTGAATGACATATGGTTGATCGGAAATGATGTAGAATTTTCTCGAAAGCATAAAGGAGAGTTTGAAAGGATTTTTCAAAGAAATACCTCGGCCGAACTTGATTATATATTGGGCATAAAGATCTATAGAGATAGATCAAGACGCTTGATAAGTTTTTTAAATGAATACATACCTTGACAAGTTTTTTGAAAAAGTTCAAAATGGATCAGTCAAAGAAGAAGTTCTTGCCTGTATTACAAGGTATAAAGTTGAGTAAGACTCAAAGCCTGACCATGACAGAAGATAGAAAGAGAACGAACGTCATTCCCTATGCCACAGTCATAGGTTCTATAAAGTATGTTGTTTTGTGTACCAGACCTATTGTGCACCTTTCCATAAGTTTGGCAAAGGTGTAAAATAGTGATCTAAGAGTAGATCACTGGAAAGGGGTCAAAATTATCCTTAGTAAGGACTAAGGAAATATTTCTTGGTTATGGAGGTGATAAAGAGTTATGTCGATGCAAGCTTTTACACTGATCCAGATCTCAATCTGGATACATATTGAAAGTGGGAGCAATTAGCTAGAGTAGCTCCATGCAGAGCATTGTAGACGTAGAATATTTGCAAAATACATACGGCTCTGAATGTGATAGACCCGTTGACTAAACTTCTCTCATGAGCAAAACATGATCACACCTTAGTACTCTTTGGGTGTTAATCACATAGCGATATGAACTAGATTATTGACTCTAGTAAACCCTATTGGGTGTTGGTCACATGACGATGTGAACTATGGGTGTTAATCACATACAGATGTGAATATTGGTGTTAAATCACATGGCGATGTGAACTAGATTATTGACCCTAGTGCAAATGGGAGACTGAAGGAAATATGCCCTAGAGGCAATAATAAAGTTATTATTTATTTCCTTATTTCATGATAAATTTTTATTATTAATGCTACAATTGTATTAACCTGAAACTTAGTACATGTGTGAATACATAGACAAAACATAGTGTCCCTAGTATGCCTCTACTTGACTAGCTCATTAATCAAAGATGGTTATGTTTCCTAACGATAGACATGTGTTGTCATTTGATGAACGGGATCACATCATTTGGAGAATGATGTGATGGACAAGACCCATCCGTTAGCTTAGCATCATGATCGTTACAGTTTCATTGCTACTGCTTTCTTCATGACTTATACATGTTCCTCAGACTATGTGATTACTAGTAAGGTACACGTGCATTGCTGGCATGAGATTCGGATGGTTTGTGCATTATGCTTAAGGGCATGTTTGGTTTGCAGCCTAAGGTTGCCACGCCTAAGCTTAGGCCTGCCACAATCTCTTAGGCATGTGTTTGGCTCATTACCACACTTGTGGCTTGCCACACATTTCTAGATACATGGTCCACATGTCATAGACTCAACTTCTTGCCAAATCTTGCCACACTTTGGCCATTTTATGTTAGCCACACTTTTTTGTGGCAGACACACTTTACCTAAGCTTAGTTGTGGCAAAGTTAGTCATGAACCAAACAGACCCTAAGTTCAACCATGGAGTCTTCTAGATTCTACATGTGGCAGAATCTGGTGGAATGTAGATGATATCCAATGGCCAGTAGTGCTCGGATTTGCCATCTTTGTACCATCGGATTGGCTTTATCCAACGACCAACTTTTAAAAGTTATTCACACACTATATAGGGGTATAGATATTTCGTTTGCAGCCTAAGGTTGCCACACCTAAGCTTATGCGTGCCAAAATATCTTAGGCATGTGTTTGGTTAATTGCTACACTTGTGGCTTGCCACACTTTTCTAGCTACATGGTCCACATATCATAGACTCAACTTAATGCCAAATCTTGCCACACTTGTGGTGGCCATTTTTTTAGCCACACTTTTTGTGGCAGACACACTTTGCCTAAGCTTAGTTGTGGCAAAGTTAGTCATGAACCAAACAGACCCTAAGTTCAACCATGGAGTCTTCTAGATTCTACATGTGGCAGAATCTGGTGGAATGTAGATGATATCCAACGACCAGTAGTGCTCGGATTTGCCATATTTGTACCATCGGATTGGCTTCATCCAACAACCAACTTTCAAAGTTATTCACACACTATATAGGGGTATATATGTTTGGTTTGCAGCCTAAGGTTGCCATGCCTAAGCTTAGGCATGCAACAATATCTTAGGCATGTGTTTGGTTCATTGCTACACTTGTGGCTTGCCACACTTTTCTAGCTACATGGTCCACATGTCATAGACTAAACTTCTTGCCAAATCTTGCCACACTTGTGGTGGCCATTTTGTTAGCCACATTTTTGTGGCAGACACACTTTGCCTAAGCTTAGTTGTGGCAAAGTTAGTCATGAACTAAACAGACCCTAAGTTCAACCATGGGGTCTTCTAGATTCTACATGTGGCAGAATCTGGTGGAATGTAGACGATATCCAATGGCCAGTAGTGCTCGGATTTGCCATCTTTGGACCGTCGGATTGGCTTCATCCAATGACCAACTTTCAAAGTTATTCACACACTATATAGGGATATAGATATGCAACTTCAGAATACCTTGTTTGCTATCAAAAGTCATAACGTAACTGGGTTATTATAAAGATGCTCTACAGGTGTCTCCGAAGGTGTTTGTTGGGTGAGCATAGATCGAGATTAGGATTTGTCACTCCGTGTATCGAAGAGGTATCTCTGGGCCCTCTCGGTAATGCACATCACTATAAGCCTTGCAAGCAATGTAAGTAATGAGTTATTTGCGGGATGATGCATTAAGGAACGAGTAAAGAGACTTGACAGTAACGAGATTGAACTAGGTATGATGATACCAACGATCGAATCTCGGGCAAGTAACATACCGATGACAAAGGGAACAACGTATGCTGTTATGTGGTTTGACTGATGAAGATCTTTGTAGAATATGTAGGAGCCAATATGAGCATCCAGGTTCCGCTATTGGTTATTGACCGGAGATTTGTCTCGGCCATGTCTACATAGTTATCAAACCCGTAGGGTCCGCACACTTAACGTTCGATGACGATTTATCTTATTAGTTATGTGATTTGATGTACCCAAGTTTGTTCAGAGCCCCAGATGAGGTTACGGGTATGAAGAGGTGTCTTGAAATGGTCGTGAGGTAAATATTCATATATTGGAAGCTTGCATTTGGACATCGGAATGATTCCGAGCGGTTCGGGCATTTTTCGGGAGTACCGGGAGGTTACCGGAACCCCCGGTAGAAGTATTGGGCCTAGTGGACCTTATTGGAGGAGAGGAAAAAGGGCCACGTGAGAGGGGTGTCCCTCCACTTTCCCAAACCAAATTGGACTAGGGGAGGGGGCCGGCCCCCCTCTTTCCCCCCCCCCTCTCTCCCTTACCTTTCCTTCCAGTGGAAGAAAGGAAAAAAGGGAGGGGCGAATCCTACTTGGACTAGGAGTCCAATTAGGACTCCCCCCTGGCGCGCCCAAACCTGGCCGGCCTCCTCTTTCCCTTCCTCCTTTATTTACGTGGCCAGGGGGCACTGAGGGAGTCCCGGACTAGGGGTGTCCAGGATAAGCGGGACTATCGTCCGGCCGGACTCCAAGACTATGAAGATACAAGATTGAAGACTTCGTCCCATGTCCGAATGGGACTCTCCTTGGCGTGGAAGGCAAGCTTGGCGACACGGATATGTAGATCTCCTACCATTGTAACCGACTCTGTGTAACCCTAACTCATCCTAAGTCTCTATATAAACCGGAGGGTTTTAGTCCGTAGGATAACAACTACAACATCAACAATCATACCATAGGCTAGCTTCTAGGGTTTAGCCTCCTTGATCTCGTGGTAGATCTACTCTTGTACTACCCATATCATCAATATTAATCAAGCAGGAGTAGGGTTTTACCTCCATCAAGAGGGCCCGAACCTGGGTAAAAACATTGTGTCCCTTGTCTCCTATTACCATCCGCCTAGACGCACAGTTCGGGACCCCCTACCCGAGATCCGCCGGTTTTGACACCGACAGGCACCCCAATAGCACAACAGACAACACAAAGTTGATCTTTTAGCCGTCTGCGGCGCCGCCCCTCCACAGTTACACACCTCGATGATACCGTTGCGGAGCTTAGGCGAAGCCCTGTGCCGATAGCATCATCATCACCGTCACCACATCGTCGTGCTGACGGAACTCACCCCTGACCTCAACTGGATCAAGAGTACGAGGGACAACATCGAGTGAACGTGTCTTGAACATGGAGGTGTCGTACGTTCGGTACATGGATCGGTCAAATCATGAAGACGTACGACTACATCAACCGCGTTGTCATAACGCTTCCGCTTTCGGTGTACGAGGGTCCGTGGACACACTCTCCTCTCTCGTTGCTATGAATCACATAGATAGATCTGTTGTGATCGTAGGAATTTTTTTGAAATTACCGCGTTCCCCAACATCAACTCCCATTGTCTTCCATGCCACTTATGGATCTTGTTTATTTCTTGTTCTCGTCTAGTGTGTCTATAGATATAGTCAAAGCAGTCATCCCATATTGTGCATTTTGTTTTCAAATGCAAACTCCCTTTATGCACAACTCTTCGGGAGCTATTCTATTTTATTTAGAACACTCATCTTGTGATCCTTATCAAGTGTGTGTTGGTGGAAGGCAAGCCGTTTCTTTTTGGTACTTTGTGCCATCACGGAACTTAGTAGAGGGCTTGGTTGTTTTGAACCATCCTTCCTTTTGGGAGCCCATTATCTTTCTTTTCGTTTGTTTTAATGGATCTTATTCCTTGATGTATCTTTTAATGATATCCTCCAAGTGATGATTTATTCATTTGGTATCCTATTTTCACTTGGTTCTTGCTTTTCAATTGGTATCGGTTCTTGAAAGTCTAGAGCATGCATATTTACTACATGTATTTCCCTTGGCATGCTTTCGTTCTTTGTTCCAATATATAGGGGAAACTAGATGTGCATTAAATTCAATTTCATATCTATATGCACATACTTATGTGGTGTTTTTCCTATGTATTTTTGGTTCTCCAACTCTTTGGTCCCAATAAGTTTGGGTACCATTTTGGTTGTGATGTTTATTCTAGGAACAATTGAATATGCATTGGATGCTCGGCTCACTTATAAGGAAGGAGGTGCCACCATGTGCTTATGGTTGTCAATTTAGGATGATAAGTGAACTTCTATCTACCTTTAATTGGTATCTACTACATCCTTCCATTGCTATCTAGGTAACTAGTATCTATTCATGCTTTCCTCTGTTGCATTCAACCTTGTGTAGGTTGCATCTCGTCATGATATTCACTTCATATCTTGTGATACTTGTTTCCTTTCTCAAAGCATCTCAACGATGATATCATGTTGCTAGTTGTGATGTCTTTGATGGTTGTGTGGTAGGAGCTCATTTATATACAATAAGACCATATCTAGCCTTGTGTTATGCTTTCAAGCAAATATCTTATTGGTATATTTATTCTTCTTTTTGGATATGTTGTTCCTTCTTGTTGTAGCTATTTCTTGTGTACATCCTTCTTTGTGGATTGATATAATCTTGATTTTCATCCACCTAGAACCTTACACACTTGAGAGAAAATACATCCCTAGTTGATAGCCCTTTCTTTCACGTCCACCGTTTTCTTTCCTGTGTTATTTCCCTGGTGGCACTGCGAAAGCTTTTTCCTTGAGTGTTTGTCTTATCTTGTTGCATCTCGATGCACTCTTGTGTGGTGAACATTATTTTCCTCATGCTTGTGTTTACGAGGCTTTTGCCATCTTAATTGGTATCCCTCGTCTGGATGAGGCTTTCATCTTCTATCTCACCATGGGTTGTCACAACCCTTGTTGTTAATTCACATTTCAGTGAGCTTGTGAACCCATTTGCTTGTTGGGTGTGTGTGGGGAGGACATGTCATGCACCGTGTATCTCATTAATCAAAGACTATGTTGATGCTTAATGCTCATCCTTATATTAGTCTTCTCAAGTGCTTTGCCATGACTCACACACATCTTTTTGGTTGAGCCTTTTCTTAAGTTGCCTCGTTTACATGTTGCTTAACCATGTGTTTGTTGCAAGTTCTAGGCTTTGTTTCCTTTATGTTCACTTGCACTTGTTGTGAGTCTTTATTGATTTTGTGGGAGCTATGATCCTATTTTGTGCACTTTGTATCGAAATACGACAATTCCTATTTGTGCACAAATCATGGGGAGCTTCTCTAGTTTCTTTAGAACATTCGTTTGCTCATATCATAATATCCTTTATTCATGTGGCTCATCGGATGTCGGTGGGAAACAACACCTATGGGATCACAAGAATCCCTACTACGGTTCTTGGGCGGGGTGATGAGAAGAGCGGGATCAAGAACAAGACGTAGCACGTGGCTCGCTTACCTGTGTTCGAGCCGCAGGATGCGTAACACCCTAGTCCCGCTTTGGTGTGTATATCTGTGTTCTTGGAGTTCTTGAGCTAGTTACAATGAGCGTAACTTGTCCTGTGGTCCGAATCCCTCTCCGGATGCCTTGGGTCTCCTTTTATAGGCAAGAGGATTGCCACAGCTGGCACCACGAGGAGGTGGCATCGGGTAATGCGTGATTAAGCTCAGTAGCTTGCCATTATGGGACAAGGCGCATTTAATGCGCCCCTGACGTGTCCCCTTCACTTTACCGCCGCTTCGCCCTGCCTTGACATGCACCTGGGCCAGCGAGGCGGTTAGTGCCATGTAGGCTGGCAGGCTGCTGAGGTGGCGCGGTGGTAGGGCCTTCACAAAGATTTGCATGCCACCACGTAGGAATGCGCTGAGTTGGCCGAGGAGCCTCACGTCGAAACGCAGGCGCCTGCCTAGATGGTGGGCTGGAAGCTGCACGGGAGCGGTGGTAGAAGCTTGTCGGGTGCGCACCTGGCTGTGTGGCCTCATGGACGTCCTCGGCAAGGGTCTTGCCATGGCGTCATGATGCTTCCGGCAAGTGTCTTGCCGGGGTCTCGTCAGGTTCCCTCGGCAAGGATCTCGCCGAGGTTTGTCGTCTTCTAATCCTCATCTAATTTGGATTGTTTCTTGTCTTCACAAAGATCTGCATGCCACCACGGAGGATCCTATGTCATACGTATTCTTCTGATGATATGGATCATATTACGGCGATTTGGTGATCTCGAACCAGGTTTCAATGCCTTTAACCATCATCGATGTATACCCTTCTCCGGGTTCGGCTCGGTGCATGGAAGGATGATAGTTCCATTGGAGCAGTGGTGGATGGGGAATATGGTCTTCCTTTTTCTTCCTATCTTTCCCTCTTTCCCTAATAATAAAGCACGGACTCCGTGGGTTCACCGTCGCAAGATGCTTCTTCCCGTGATTTTACGCTTTCAGTTTGAATTAAATAAAAGAAATTGAAAAAAGGGAAAAAATGGTGGGCGCTGCGCTCGTGACAACATAGCAGACCAATCTGGCCAAGCTCATGAGTGCGCTAATGTAGTCGTCTGGACTTTTAAGAATATAAGATGAGGCGTAGACGGGCTAAGGCAATGAGCACGGGTGTGCTGGGCCGGGCCGAGTGCTGCGGCCCATTGGACAGATAAGGGAAGCAGGCTGGAGGCTGTTTTTCATAAATAGTCCCACCTTGCTATTTTACATAATTTCTTAATAGTTTATATATCGTTCTTAGGTTGTCAAGCATCAAGGAGCTGCTTGGAAATTAAGCAAATAATATGGCATGAATAAGATTTGTCCTTAATCTTAACAAATGAGGCGAGCAATAGGAGAGAGAGAGAGAGAGAGGAAGGAAATAGACATTGCATATGAGAAATAAAAAGGAAGGAGAAAGAAGGAAAAGGAAAGAGAGGGGAAGTAAATATATGGTAAATGCAGATCTTTTAAAGGACGTGGCCCTCATTCATATCTTATCTTACGAATAAAGATGAAGTGCCTTTCTTTTCCTACATGAACCTCACTAATTCAAGCCATTTTTTTATTTTGTTGCAACAGACAACCTGTCATTTTTTCCTTGCACTTATAATAACACATTGAACAGTATGTTTGCGCATACAGTCCTCACTAAATTTATGTCAATTGTTTCTACCGTTGTAACTCATGGGCATCTAGACATTGCATGAAAAATAAAGAAGGAAGGAGAAAGGAAAGAGAAAGGAAGGCAATAGACGATAATTATTGTGGACGTCATATTAATCACATGAGTAATTAATAGGCCGACAAATGAGATTCGTCACATGGATGATAGAAGGAAAGAAAAACAAATAAAATAGACACTAATTGCATTAGAAATATATACTACTATATACTAGTAAAAAATTAGACCAGCCCATGGGCTAACACTTGTTGGCATTTTTTTTATAGGAGAAACTCCACGAGCACCCCGCATCCAAGCTAGGACTTGAACTCGGGTGGGCTGACAGCAAACTCACCTGCCCAGCCAACGGGTCGGCGCCCCGTCCTCCATTACTATATACTAGTCAATTATACGTGCTTTGCACGTCAATACTTTATCATGAGCACAAAGAAAATGAACTCAAGGACATGGCCCACACAACATTTTGCTTTTGTCAAATTGTCCCCTCGTGTCATGTTCATATCACGTGGGTGAAACAACCATTTCTTTTGCGAAAGGGTGACACAAACTTTACACAGGTGACACTATGTACAATATAAATATAATCATGAAATTATATAAAATATTTAAATAGTTATATCTAAGTTAATTCTGACTACAAATGTGAAAGTGATGATCAAGCATAAAGTGAGGTTATAAATTTATGCTCAACGCCAAGCATTTTACATATTAGACATTCATTCATGGTCAATATATTTGGATTTTTTAGCACAGAAAACAGCTATTTACAATACATGTGTAGCGACTGCACCTCAAGCCTCGATCTCCGTGCATCGTTGTCATCCTGGATCAAGAATGTCTTGACACGCACAATAGTCGAAGGATTTATAACAGAGTAGCAATCACACACTTATTACATCGAATGTCTCAAAAGAGAGCTTATTACAATAAATATGGCTTAAGGCCATCTAATAACGAAAACAGTGGAAGGCTTGGAAGATAAGTGAGTCCATCAACTCCAACGACATCACTGAGTATAGAACCACGATCCTAAGGCATCTTACTCATCGTCTGAAAAGTCCGAAACATGAATGTTGCAGCCCGAAAACAGGTCAGCACATGGAATATGCTGGCAATGTAACACATAAAGAGTAATCAAAGAATAAAGCTATACTACATGCATATACGGCTTGGTGGAAAGCTCTATGGTTACAGTTTTGCGTAAATCCAATTTTTCCCTACTGCAAAGGAATAAATTTATTTAACTATCATGGTGGTTGTTAAACATTGAGAATGGTTGACAGCATTCTCAATCCCAATTAAGTAACATCATCATTAAACAACCCAACAATATTTAGAGTAACATGATGAGATTCACATGATAATCCAGGTACTAGATACTCAAAACGTCCATAACCGGGGACACGGCTAATCATGATTAGTTTATACACTCTGCAGAGGTTTGTGCACTTTTCCCCACCAGACTCGATTTCCTCCGTTGGTTTTCTCGCACTACATGGTGTTTGAGAAACGGATGACCGAGACATAGTCTTTCGTAAGCGCTAGCACCTTACGATGGGTAGACCGCACACCTACTTTCCCCTACATCTGCTAGTCTACCACTATAAGAGTTCGCACGACTTAATCAACTATGCTAGAGCCCATAATAGCATGTGGCTGCACACGGAAGTTTCTAGCATGAATAATCTTATGATCCCTTTGAGCACGGGTGGCGGTCCAAAAACAAATGTGCAATCCTGGAATACCTGTACCTCAATCCACCCAGATGTGTATTAAAGTTGCCACCTTAAATAAACCATTAATTAACAATCTCACATCTGTCATGGATACACTCACCCAATCCACGTCTACTAGCATAGCATGGCATAATAAGCAAACGTACAAAGTAACTCCCAAAGGTTCAAAAATAAAACTGGTAATAGGTACTACCTCATCTACTTCCCAAAACCCACATATTAACCAGATCCTAATCATGCAATTGTTTGAGGATTGATCTAATGCATAAAAACTAGGTAATAAAGAAGTATCATCAAAGTGTTACTTGCCTTGCTGATGATCCGCGAAACCTAGGGATACGAAGTAGCAAGCGGCGCAATCCGGGTACTCTATCGCAAGCAAACAAACAAACAAGCATACAATAAGTACTCATCTAGTGCACGGGTAAAACTCAGATAAGAGATCTAACCAGAAAGCTCAATTTAAGAACTCCGGTTTTGCAAGAAGAATCAAATCGAACGAAGAAACAAAACTCAAACAGCGAAAGAAACAAGCTTCATTTACTAATATGGCACTAAGTCAAATTTTACTGTAGCAAAAACTTGTTTGTGCAGATTATTCTGAAAGAGGGTTTCGAGGCGAAACTCTAGGAGCTTGAATCGCCTGATTCCGATAAACGAGCGCAAGGTTATACTAAAACGAAAATCGGATCAGAAATCGTGATCGGAAAAATCGCGGAATTAATCCGGGAAAAAGAAAAACGACGAACAGATTAACGAACGAACGTTCATTAACTGGATCTAAATGATGAACGCGTTCGTTAAAACGAACGAACGAGCGAACGCTCGCTAATTAATCTAAACTAAAAAAAACCAATATAATAAAAAAGACGAAACAAAAAAAACCGACGAAAAACCGAACGGTTTTTCTAAAAAAAAATTGGCAAAGGTCAACCTCGGGGAAAGGGTATTGTTGGCGGCCAGGTGGCGCTAGGGTTAGGGTTCGGGCGGCGGTGGTGACTTGGGCTGGGGGCGCGGCTGGGGCTAGGGGTCGGCCGGTATGATATAAAGACCCGGCCAGAAGTCTGGCGATTCTACGGCCCGTAGTCGGCTCGGATTTTTTTTTAAATAACTATCGCGTAGAAAATCAAATGAAAGAAATACTAAACGGACTCCAAAAATCCCGAAATAAACTTTCCCCGGCTTCTAAAATCAAGCCGGTTTAGATGAACATTTATTTGGGGCCTAAATGCAATTTTGAAAAACACGCATTTTTCCTAAATTCAAATAAAATAGCCAGAAAATCCAAAATAAAATCTTATTTGATTTTTTTATTAAATCCTCAATATTTCTTTATTTTGGGAAAGTCATTTTATTCCCTCTCTCATTTTTATATAATTGAAATAATTGAAGATAAAATAAATAAAATCAAATGATCCTATTTCCAAAATTTGAGAAAACTCAAATATGAAAATATCGAAATCCCCAACTCTCTCCGTGGGTCCTTGAGTTGCGTAGAATTTCTAGGATCGAGCCAAAAATGCATTAAATATGATATGCAGTAATGATCTATTTGTATAACATTCCAAATTGAAAATTTGGGATGTTACAAACCAACCCCTCTTAAGATGAATCTCGCCCTCGAGATTCGGGTTGGCTAGAAAATAGGTGAGGGTGTTCCTTCAGCAAATACTGGCGAGTGACACGGCTGGTGGCTTCATCCTCGCTGTGGTGACTCCACTAAACTTTGCAAAACTTGATAACTTTGCTGCGGGTGACACGGCTGGCATACTCAAGAATCTTGACTGGTTTCTCCTCATAGGTCAAATCACTGTCCAACTGAATCGCCTGTAGTGGCACGGTGTCTCTTAGCGGTATATCAGCCATCACTGCATGGCACTTCTTCAACTAGGAAACTTGGAACACATCGTGAACTCCTGACAATCCCTCAGGCAATTCCAACTTATAGGCAACTTCTCCCATACGCTCCAAAACTTGGTATGGTCCCACAAAGCGCGGTGCTAACTTTCCTTTAACCCCAAAACGCTTAACTCCTCGAAGTGGAGATACACGAAGATAGACTCTATCTCCGACTTCGTAAACTGTCTCCTTGCGTTTTGAATCTGCATAGCTTTTCTGCCTGGACTGGGCTACCTTGAGCCTGTCGCGAATCAACTTCACTTTCCGTTCAGACTCCTTAATCAAATCTGGTCCAAACAACTGGCGGTGTCCTACTTCGTCCCAAGACAACGGGGTCCTGCACCTCCTTCCATATAAGGCTTCGAAAGGGGCCATCTTCAAACTGGATTGATAGTTGTTGTTGTAAGAGAACTCTGCATATGGCAAATTGTCGTCCCAACTAGATCCGTAATCACAAGACAAGCTCTCAACATATCCTCCAAATTTTGATTGACTCTCTCGGTCTGCTCCATCCTGCTCATGGATGAAAGGTCAGACTGAAATCTAGCTCGTACCCAAAGTTTCATTCAACTGATTCCAGAACTTTGAGGTAAACTGGGTTCCTCTATCTGATACAATGCTCCTTGGAACTCCATGCAGACATACGATCCTGGTCACATATATCTTGGCCAACTTAGCACTGGTGTAAGTGGTCTTCACAGGAATGAAATGAGCTACCTTCGTCAAACGACCGACTACAACCCAAATCGAGTCATAGCCTAAACGAGTCCTGGGCAATCCCGTGATAAAATCCATGCCTAACTTATCCCACTTCCATTCGGGTATCGGCAATGGTTGTAGCAATCCTACTGGCTTCTGATGCTGTGCCTTTACTCTCTGACATACATCACAACTGCTACATACTCCGTAATATCCTTCTTCATTCCGGTCCACTAGAAAGTATCCTTCAAATCCAAATACATCTTGGTATTTCCTGAGTGAATCGAATACGGTGAATCATGGGCCTCTTGCAAAATCAACTTCCTAATCTCCGGGTCATTAGGCACATAAACACGGTCTGCAAACCATAAGGTATCGTGCTCATCCTCATGAAATCCTTTAGCTTTTCCTTTGCTCATCTTCTCCTTTATCTCAGCAATTTTCTTGTCGGTCTTCTGAGCTTCCCTGATCTTATCCATCAAGGTTGACTGAATTTCCAATGCTACTACATAGCCTCTCGGAACTATCTCCAAACATAGTTCGCAAAGGTCCTCGGCTAACTCCTTTGGCAACCCTGCGGTCATGAGTGTATTGACATGGCTCTTACGGCTCAATGCGTCGGCTACTACGTTAGCCTTCCCGGGGTGGTACTGCAATCTCATGTCATAATCCTTGATGAGCTCCAACCATCTCCTTTGGTAGAGATTCAACTCCTTCTCGTGAAAATGTACTTCAAACTCTTGTGATCCGTGTACACCTCACAATGATTTCCGATAAGAAAATGTCTCCATGTCTTCAATGCATGCACTACGGCTGCTAACTCCAAATCATGGGTGGCATAATTCAACTCATGAGGTTTAAGTTGTCGTGACGCATACGAAACAACTCTCCCCTCCTGCATAAGCACTGCTCCAAGTCCTCGACGTGAAGCGTCGCGATACACCTCGTAATCCTTGGTCTGATCTGGCAGAATCAATACTGGCGAGGTAACTAGACGTTCCTTCAACTCCTGGAAACTGGCCTCACATTCCGCAATCCAATTGAACTTGGTATCCTTCTTCAACAACTCCGTCATGGGCTTTGCAATCTTTGAAAAATTCTCAATGAATCTCCGGTAGTATCCTGCCAGTCTAAGAAAACTCCTGATCTCTCCAACTGTCGTTGGTGCTACCCAATTTGTCACGGTGACAACCTTTGTGGGGTCTGCTATTCCTTCTCCGGATATAACATGTCCGAGGAATCCAACTTCCTTCAACCAAAATTCACATTTGCTGAACTTGGCATATAACTGGTGTTCTCTGAGCTTCTCCAGTACTAAACGCAAATGCTCCTTATGCTCCTTTTCATTCTGAGAGTAAACCAAAATATCATCAATGAACACGACGACGAACTTATCCAGAAACTCCATAAATACTTTGTTCATCATGTTCATGAAATAGGCAGGCGCGTTCGTCAGACCAAATGACATAACGGTATACTCGTATGGTCCATTCCTGGTGGTAAAAGCCGTCTTAGGTATATCCTGCTCTCGAATCTTCAACTGATGGTATCCTGATCGCAAATCGATCTTGGAAAATACCTTTGCTCCTTGCAATCGGTCAAACAGGTCATTGATCATCGGCATTGGGTACTTGTTCTTGATTGTTACTGCATTCAAGCCTCGATAGTCAACAACCATTCTTAATGATCCATCTTTCTTCTCCACTAGAAGAACTGGCGATCCCCAAGGTGAAGAACTTGGGCGAATATAGCCTTTATCCAGTAACTCCTTAATCTGACTCTTAATCTCCTCCAAATCCTTTGCTGGCATCCTGTATGGTCTCTTGGATATCGGCCCTGTGCCTGGCAAAAGCTCAATTAAAAACTCGATGTCTCTATCCGGTGGCATGCCTGGCAACTCTTCTGGAAATACGTCAGGAAAATCCTTCACTACTGGTACTTCCTCCTGCACAACTCCTGATAAGGAATTTACGTGCATCCTCTTCGGCTCATGTCTTGATACATACCTTATCCTTCTCCCTTCTGGGGTAGCAAGCAAAATCGACTTACTGGCGCAATCGATGTTTCCTCCATACATCGATAGCCAATCCATACCCGGAATCACATCCAAACCTTGGGATTCCAAAATGATTAAGTCCGAGGGAAAACATACTTGCCTATACTCAACGACACTTGAAAACATCCTTGACTGGCCATATACTCTGCTCCTGGTGAGGTTACTAGCATGGGTGTTCCTAGAACCTTGGTGGGCAGTCTATATTTATCCACGAATCCCCTTGATATGTATGAATGCGATGCACCGGTATCAAAAAGAACGAGTGCAGTAAATGACTTAACCAAAAACTTACCTATTACTGCATCTGGCTGGGCTTCAACCTCCTCCACGCTAACGTGGTTCACTTATCCTCTGTTGAAAGGGTTCGGCTTCTTCCCAGAACTTCCATTGCCATTCCCATTCTGGCCTTCAGGACATTCATTGGCGTAATGTCCGGTCTTCTGGTACTTAAAGCAAGTGACTTGACTCAGATCTCTCTTGGCTGGTGTTGAGGGGTTGGTACGGATCTAGCCATTGCCTCCTCCATTCCCGTTACCATTCTTAGAACCATTATGGTTGTGTGAGCTACCACCTCCATGGGTATGCTGGAACTGTCCTCCCGATTTTGGGGTAAAACGTGGCTTCTGCTGAGCTCCAGAATTGTATTTCCCTTGTCCATACTTCCTCTTGCAGTTTTCAATCTGCTACTGCTTCCCTTCAATCATAAGAGCACGGTCTACCAACTCCTGGTAGTTGTTGAAACTTGCTACCATCAACTACATACTCAGCTCATCATTTAGTCCTTCCAGAAACTTCTCTTGGTAAGCTGCATCTATAGCAATGTCATCTGGGGCATAACGTGCTAGCTTACTGAAATCATCCACATACTGGCCAACTGTACGTCCTCCCTGGCGTAAGTTGCGAAACTCATGCTTCTTCATGGCCATAGCTCCTGCTGAAACATGGGCAGTACGAAAAGCCTGCTGAAACTGATCCCACGTGACAGTGTCTACTGGATAGGTGGCTGTGAAATTCTCCCACCATGATGCTGCGGGTCCCTCAAGCTGATGTGCGGCAAATCGCACCTTCTCCGCATCTGTGCATCCTGCAGTGGTCAACTCCCTGGCTGTCTTGCGAAGCCAATCATCTGCAACAATCGGCTCGGTGCTACTGGAGAACACCGGCGGATTCAACCAAAGAAAACAGGTTAAGTGATCAACAGGTGATGGTGGAGGTGGGTTGTTGTTGTTGTTGTTCCCCTGATTCTGATTCTGGACTAAAATCTGCATCAATTCATTCTGCTGCTGGATCAACTGGGTGAGCTCCGGTGGGAAAGCAAATCCGTGTCACGTCTCGGAGGCATCTGAGGGTTTAGAAAAGATGAGAATACAGAATAGAATGAGGTCTAGAGGGAAAACACTACCCATATGCACATGAGACAACTTTCGATCAAAACACTTCATTCAAACAAGCAAGGGCATACAACGGTCTATCTATCGTTACAAAAGTGCTCGAACTATACTAGATACATGGGGGAAATACTACTACTGTTATGGTGGTCAACTAGAAAAACTGCTCCGATGAAGACTCCATGATATCTGCTCCGGCTTCGTCAACATAGTCATCATCACTATCGTCCGGGTCCGAGTCGGTGTCGTCGATGATGATGTAGTTCTCTGGACAAGTGCAATCTTCGTCTTCTCTAGTTGCTGGAAATACCATGAACACTCTTAGCTTTTTCTTCATATCTTCATTCTTCTCGACTAGCGTTGTTATTTCCTCCTCATATCCATCGCATGTAGACTTGAGTTCTTCCTCCAGTTCCGTGATCTTGGTCATGGCCTTCTTCAGATCCATCATGCCTGCGCACATCTGGTTCTCCTAGCATCGAATGTGCTGGTTTAACTCCTGGATGAAAGCTGCAATTGATCTGTCCTTCCTGGTGCTGACCATCTCCCATTGTTCATCTCAGCGCCCACAAATCTGGTAGATATTATCCTTAAGCTCCTTGTGGTAAACTTCTCCAATACGTCCCATGGTGATGTGGGCTGCCATGCTCTTTCCTAGACTCCAGGTTGGTGCATCAAAGGAAATCTCTATGGGCTCGATGGCGGGCATGAACGTCCTTCCGGAACTTGAACTTGAATCATCCGATTGCTCTTCTTCGTAAAGTGGTGTTGTAGGTCCCGGTGAAGCTTGGTACTCCGATGTTCAGGTATCTCGTGACTTCCTTCAGGTGTCGTCCAAAGGGTGTATCTTCATCCGGTTGCGTTAACTTGTTCCTTGCATCCGCCATCCTAAAAGAGTAGAAAAGATAAGGAGTCAGAAATGAGAAGAGAGAGTAGTGATCTAGGGCTTTAGCTTAGTGGCCGTGTCCTACAGTCAGCGTGTGCTCTGATACCATCTTGTAGCGACCAGACCTCAAACAGTCTGATCTCTATGCATCAGTGTCATCCCTGGATCAGTAATGCTGACACGCACAGTACTCGAAGGATTTATAACAGAGTAGCAATCACACACTTATTACATCGAATGTCTCAAAAGAGAGCTTATTACAATAAATATGGCTTAAGGACATCTAATAACGATGACAACGGAAGGCTTGGAAGATAAGTGAGTCCATTAACTCCAACGGCATCACTGAGTATAGAACTACGATCCTAAGGCATCTTACTCGTCGTCTGAAAAGTTTGCAACATGAATGTTGCAGCCCGAAAACAGGCCAGCGCATGGAATATGCTGGCAATGTAACACATAGAGAGTAATGAAATAATAAAGCTATACTACATGCATATATGGGTTGGTGGAAAGCTCTATGGTTACAGTTTTGCGTAAAGCCAATTTTTCCCTACTTCAAAGGAATAAATTTATTTAACTATCGTGGTGGTTGTTAAACATTGAGAATGGTTGACAGCATTTTCAATCCCAATTAAGTAACATCATCATTAAACAAACCCAACAATATTAATTAGAGTAACATGATGAGATTCACATGATAATCCAGGTACTAGATAGTCAAAACGTCCATAACCGGGACACGGCTAATCATGATTAGTTTATACACTCTGCAGAGGTTTGTGCACTTTTCCCCACAAGACTTGATCTCCTCCGTTGGTTTTCTCGCACTAAATGGTGTTTGAGAAACGGATGACCGAGACATAGTCTTTCAGAAGCGCTAGCACCTTACGATGGGTAAACCTGTACACCTACTTTCCCCTACATCTGCTAGTCTACCACTTCAAGAGTTCGCACGACTTAATTAACTATGTTAGAGCCCATAATAGCATGTGGCTGCACACGGAAGTTTCTAGCATGAATAATCTTATGATCCCTTTGAGCCTGGGTGGCAGTCCAAAAACAAACAGGCAATCCTGGAATACCCAGGTACCTCAATCCACCCAGATGTGTATTAAAGTTGCCACCTTAAATAAACCATTAATTAACAATCTCACATCATCATGGATACACTCACCCAATCCACGTCTACTAGCATAGCATGGCATAATAAGCAAAGCGTGAAAGTAACTCCCAAAGGTTCAAAAATAAAACAGGTAATAGGTACTACCTCATCTACTTCCCAAAACCCACATATTAACCAGATCCTAATCATGCAATTGTTTGAGGATTGATCTCATGCATAAAAACTAGGTAATAAAGAAGTATCATCAAAGTGTTACTTGCCTTGCGATGATCCATGAAACCTAGGGATACGGTAGCAAGCGGCGCAATCCGGTACTCTATCAAAGCAAACAAACAAACAAGCATACAATAAGTACTCATCTAGTGCACGGGTAAAACTCAGATAAGAGATCTAACCAGAAAGCTCAACTTAAGAACTCCGGTTTTGCAAAAAGAATCAAATCGAATGAAGAAACAAAACTCAAATGGCGAAAGAAACAAGCTTCGTTTACTAATGTGGACCTAAATCAAATTTTACAGTAGCGAAAACTTGTTTGATTAGATTATTCAGAAATAGGTTTTCGAGACGAAACTCTAGGCGCTTGAATCGCCTGATTCCGATAAACGAGCGAAAAGTTATACTAAAACGAAAATCGGATCAGAAATCGCGATCGGAAAAATCGCGAAATAAATCCGGGAAAAAGAAAAACGACGAAAAGATTAACGAATGAACTTTCGTTAACTGGATCTAAACGATGAACGCGTTCGTTAAAACGAACGAACGAGCGAACGCTCGCTAATTAACCTAAACCAAAAAAACGATCTAATAAAAAAATGAAACTAAAAAAACCGATGGAAAACCGACCGGTTTTTCTAAAAAAACGGCGGCGGCGAGGTCAACCTCGGGGTACGGGTCGATGGCGGCGCGTGATCCGTGAGGGCGGCGGCGGCGGCGGTGAGGCGTGGCGCTAGGGTTAGGGTTCGAGGCGTGGCGACTTGGGGCAGGCGGCTTGAGGTCGGGTCGGCCGGTAGCGGTATATAAAGACACAGCGGTAGTCTGGCCGGTTACGGCCCGTAGTCGGTTTGGATATTTTTTTAAATAATTAACGCGCAGAAAATCAAACGAAAGAAATACTAAACGGACTCCAAAAATCCCGAAATAAATTTTCCCCGGCTTATAAAATCAAGCCGGTTTAGATGAACATTTATTTGGGGCCTAAATGCAATTTTGAAAAACACGCATTTTCCTTAATTCAAATAAAATTGCCAGAAAATCCAAAATCAAATCTTATTTGATTTTTTTATTAAATCCTCAATATTTCTTTATTTTGGGAAAGTCATTTTATTCCCTCTCTCAGTTTTATATAATTGAAATAATTGAAGATAAAATAAATAAAATCAAATGATCCTATTTCCAAAATTTGAGAAAATTCAAATATGAAAATATCGAAATCCCCAACTCTCTCCGTAATGCATTAAATATGATATGCAGTAATGATCTATTGTATAACATTCCAAATTGAAAATTTGGGATGTTACAACATGCATGTGACGTACATAGTTTTGAACATAATGAAATGTACATATGTATCACATGGTGTATGTTGTAAGCTACCCAAAACACTAATATATATATATATATATATATATATATATATATATATATATATATATATATAGGGTGCACATATTTATTTAGGCACAGCATGAAATACATATGGATACATACAGATGTAAAAAAACACAATGGGAAGTGGGCCTTGCAGAACGTTTTCCTTGTTTGCGGATTTTTTTTGACTTTAGTATACAGCCTTGTGTCTTTCCTTTTGTACTTTAGATGAAGCACCTGGGACCTTTTTTTCTTTCTCTCGGTCTATCCCATAGACTGTATTGTTGTACAGATTCTTGTGGAGATTACTGGAAGGGAGAGAGCAAGACACGTGAGTCCTCCACCTGATTGAAGATGGGTCCCATGCTTACCTTGGGTTCACTTCAATTTAAAAATTCTACCTCATGTACCGGCGTGCCGCATGCTTCTGCCTACTATGGATGCGGGAGCCTGGCAAGTGTACCCCCCAATGCGAATCCCAGGCATTTCAGCCGTCGGATTTTCAAATCCAACGGTACATATAAGACCAAGAAGTTTTGGACTTGCAGCGCAGCAATGTGAGCCATCCGATTGAAAAAATCCAGCGGTTAATACTGAGAGTTATTCATACACAATAATAATAATACGAGTTTTAAATGTTTGGATCTCAAAACCAAAAAGCAATGTGAGCCGTTGATAGAGTCAATCAGATGGCTGAAAATTGTGGGATTCGCAGCTACAATATAAGCTACAGTACCAGTGAACGTACCACTGATTTCTAGAACTATCACTATATATCAATGTAGGGAAAGTTTCACTTGCCTAAGGTTATCCATTCATGCATGTAACCGGTCAAGGTATACACACTCGCAGTGGCAGAGCGTCCGCAATGCACACACTAATCGTGTCAGGGAGAAGTTGGAAGTTTTCAAGAAGTTTCAAAGTAAGCTGAGTGTAGTATAAGATACTAATACTAAGCATGTAAAGTTTTATAGGACTGAACCCCTTTTTTTAGGAAACATATATACAAAACAGAATGGCTACAATACTGAACTCGATGAAGATTTACATGCAAGGTACCATGGATGTCCATGTTTGAAGGGAGCAAGCCGTGTATCCGTGAATTGAACTTTGCACACATACTTAAATGACGTGCAAAGCACGTACAATTTACTAGTATTTTATTATATACGAGTTTTGAATTGTAGCAAGAGCACCAATCTTAGCCGTTGATCTTATAAATCTAATGGTTGAAACTCAAAGGATTCGCAGTGAATAGTAGCCTGCAGCCGCATCTGCTGGTTTCTAGAAAAACCGCGTCACATCTCCTCTCTTCTAGCCATGTTCCATGTGCCAGTGCGTCAGGCAAAGAGCCGAGACAGGTGCGGAGACGAGTGAACTTTTTTAGCGGGCTGTGTACTGTACATCAGCTGATCACTAGTAGAAAAAGGGCCTAATGTGAAGCACATTAGTCCTGGTTTGTAACAGTACCGGCACTAATATGATCATTAGTGCCGGTTCCAACAGCTAGGGGGCGGAGCTCATTAGTACCGGTTCGTGGAGAACCCTTAGTACCGGTTCTTGCCACGAACCGGTACTAAAGAGCCTGCGGCAGGCTGTGGTCAGGCTGGGGCCCCACCAGCACCTTTAGTACTGGTTCATGCCACAAACCGGCACTAGAGGTTTTTAGTTGATTCATTCTACAGTGGTTTTTTAGTCCCACCTCGCTCAACTACCAGAGTTTTTACCACCTTAAATATGTTACATCTCAAACTATCACAACCACATGGTCTTCATTGAACTCTATGTGTAGAATTTGTGGCCACAATATGAGTCTTCTTCGGTTTCTAAACCAGAGAGGACTCATATTGACAATTCAGATTGTACACAAAAATATCATTGATGATCAATGTATTTCTCTATAGCAGTAGCGCGTTTTGGCTGAAAGGCGGTACTGATCAATGTATTTTTATGTAGAGAGGGTTACGGCAAAAACTGGATGCACTTCGTGTACAAACAGGACAATCTATTTCAAAGTATCAGGGTTTCAGACGAAAACTCATCTGTTACACCGGCTATTCAAAAATTTAATTACTTATTACAACTCCGGACTTTTTTTGCGTTCAGATGCACGATTCAAGGCCACGTCATCAACTTTCAACCCTTTCTGGCATCATTTGCTAATTTTCATTCATTTAATGATTTGATTTGAGACCTAATTGACCGTGAAATTGAAAAGCACTACAAAATGAACTCTGAAAAGGTTGAAACCTGGCATGGAAACATCATTTCACCCGCATAGCATGAGCAAAAAAGTAGACAAGGTTACGGCAAAAACTGGATGCACTTCGTGTAAAAATTGGACAATCTCTTTCGAAGTATGAGGGTTTCGGACGAAACTCATCTGTTACACCAACTATTCAAAATTTTAATAACTTATTACAACTCCGGACTATGTGATAGCAAGATATATGACAAAGAACAATATGGCTATCACAAAGTAAAGTGCATAAGTAAAGGGCTCGGGTAAGAGATAACCGAGGCACGCATAGACGATGATGTATCCCGAAGTTCACACCCTTGCGGATGCTAATCTCCGTTTGGAGCGGTGTGGATGCACAATGCTCCCCAAGAAGCCACTAGGGCCACCGTAGTCTCCTCACGCCCTCGCACAATGCATGATGTTGTGATTCCACTATGGGACCCTTGAGGGCGGTAACCGAACATGTACAAATGGCAACCCTTGGGGGCGGTCACCGAACCCGTACACTTTGGCAACCCTTGGGGGCGGTCACCGGTACCCGTCAAATTGCTCGGGGTGATCTCCACAACCTAATTGGAGACCTCGACGCTTGCCCGGAGCTTTACACCACAATGATTGAGCTCCGAACAACACCAACTGTCTAGGGCACCCAAGTGGAACAAGCTCTAGGGTGCCCAAACACCCAATAGTAATAAGCTTCTCAAACTTCACTTCCACGTATCACCGTGGAGAACTTAAACAGATGCACCAAATACAATGGCAAGGGCACACAGAGTGCCCAAGTCCTTCTTTCCCAAATCTCACCAAAGCAACTAGTGCTAGCGAGGAAAATGAGAGGAAGAACGAAATAAGAACACAAAGAACTCCAAGATCAAGATCCAAGGGGATGCCCTAACTTAGAGGAGAAAGTGATTGGTGGAAACGTGGATCTAGATCTCCTCTCTCTTTTCCCTCAAGAACTTGCAAGAATCATTGGAGGGATTGAGAGTTATCAAGCTCGAAGAAGGTCAATAGTGGGGGAAGAACACGGGCTCAAAGGATAAGGTTCATTGGGGAAGAATACCCCCTTTATAGGTGGGAAAAAATCCAACCGTTATGCTCACAACACACACAGAGCGGTACTACCGCTCGACCTCACGGTACTACCGCTACGGGTAGCGGTACTACCTCAAGGGGTAGCGGTACTAGTACTTGCGAGCGGTACTAAAAAAGGCTAGCGACAAGGTCTAAGAAAATCTTGATAGAAATAACAATAAGAAGGAAATTTGAAAAGGCCCAAGAGAAAATGGTGAGAACCCTTCCTCGAATAAGACCGTAAAACCTCCAACATCGAAAATGCAATAGAAGAGGCATATGAAACCCGGTTTCGAAGTACTAGGGATTTGCACAGAGATAACCACAAGCTCTAAAACCTCAAAAGACAAAACAAATAAGAACCAAAAAAGATAATGCAAGGATGCAATGGTTTGAGCTCTCGATGAACGATACAATCAAGTTACTCACTTGAGAGCCCCCCTTGGTAGTACGGCTATCGATCCTATAACCCGGTCTCCAAACTATCACCATGAGACTGGTAAAATATAAAACGTATCAAGGGCAAGCAAACCTTTGCCTTGCATGAAGTCCACTTGAGCTAGATGAAGACTATCTTGACTCCCTAAAGTTGGACCACCTTTCTTGATTCCATTCGCTCGATGAAGACTAGTTGATTTCTCCCCCATACTCCACTATGGGTGAGACACTCTTTGGCACATCTTCACAAGTACATTGATACCATAATGGATGGCAAGCTACAAGCATGATTTCTTCGTGATGCTCCACTTGAACTTGCACAACACAATCTTGATTTGATGTCATCCTCCATGGGTTGTATGTGATCTTCCTCTTGACGCAAGCCCATGGAAGCAAACCTAACCCCACATAGAACTCTCACAAAGACCATGGGTTAGTACGCAAAGCGCAATGGAATGCTTACCAAACTATTGATCACTTGATCCCACTCAGTGTATCTTCTATTCTTTGTGTTATGATCAACTTGAATCACTCTCTGTACTTAGTCTTGATCAACTTTGACTCTTTCCAACTCTCTTCATTTGGATGATGTCTTGAAGGTAAACATGAATGATCACACAATCTTTTTCTTCAAGACATGCTTGCAATAAGCTCAATACTCACATGACCAATCTTTGGATAATTCCTTAATAGCACCTTGGTCAACTCATAAACTCCTTGAAACCAACACATGTACATCAAGAAATGCCTATGGACAAATCCTTGAAATATAACTCAATGCAACCATTAGTCCATAGAGAATGCCATCAATTACCAAAACCACACATGGGGGCGCCGCATGTCCTTTCACTTGGCATGGTATCATCATTTCACCCGCATAGCATGTGCAAAAAAGTAGAGAGGATTATGGCAAAAACTGGATGCACTTCATGTACAAACTGGACAATCTCTTTCGAAGTATCAGGGTTTCGGACGGAAACTCATACATTACACGGCTATTCAAAATTTTAATAACTTACTACAACTCTGGAATTTTTTGCGTTCGGATGCACGATTCAAATCCACGTCACAGTCATCAACCCTTTGTGGCAACATTTGCTACTTTCGATGCATTTAGTGATTTGTTTTGAGAGTTAAATGACCGTGAAATTGAAAAGTACTACAAAACGAACTCTAAAAAGGTTGAAACTTGGCATGGTATCACCATTTCACCCGCACGGCATGTGCAAAAAAGTAGAGAGGGTTACGGCAAAAATTGGATGCACTTCGTGTACAAACAGGACAATCCCTTTCGAAGTATCAGGGTTTCGAACGAAAACTCATACATTACACCGGCTATTCAAATTTTTAATAACTTATTACAACTCTGGACTTTTTTTATGCGTTCGGATGCATGATTCAAGGCAACATAATCAACTTTCAACCCTTTACGGCATCATTTGCTATTTTCGATGCATTCTTGATTTATTTCGAGAGCTAAATGACCGTGAAATTGAAAAGCACTACAAAATGAACTCTTAAAAGGTCGAAACTTCACATTCTAACAAAATTTCACCCGAATAGCATGTGCAAAAAAGTAGAGAGGGTTACAGCAAAAACTGGATTTAGTTCGGTACAAATGGACAATCTCTTTCAAGTATGAGGGTTTGGACGAAAACTCATCTCATTACACCGGCTATTCAAAATTTTAATAACTTATTACAACTCCGGACTTTATTGTCGTTCAGATTCACGATTCAATGCCACGTCATCAACTGGCATCATTTGTTATATTTGATGCATTTACTGATTTGTTTTGAGAGCTAAGTGACCGTGAAATTGAAAAGAAGTGCAAAATGAACTCTGAAAAGGTTGAAACTTGGCATGGTAACATCAGTTCACTCACATAGCATGTGCAAAAAAGTCTGAAGGGTTACGGCAAAAGCTGGATGTACTTCGTGTACAAACTTGACAATCTCTTTCGAAGTATCAGGGTTTCGGACGAAAACTCATTTGTTACGCCGGCTATTCAAAATTTTAATTACTTATTACAACTCTGGACTTTTTTTGCGTTCAGATGCACGATTCAAGGCCACGTCATCAACTTTCAACCCTTTCTGGCATCATTTTCTATTTTCGATGCATTTACTGATTTAATTTGAGAGCTAAATGACCGTGAAATTGAAAAGGACTACAAAATGAACTCGAAAAGGTTGAAACTTGGCAAGGTATCATCATTTCACCCGCATAGCATGTGCAAAAAAAGTAGAGAGGGTTACGGCAAAAACTGGATGCACTTCGTGTAGAAACTGGACAATCTCTTAGAAAGTATCAGGGTTTCAGACGAAAACTCATCTGTTACACCGGCTATTCAAAATTTTAATTACTTATTACAACTTGAATATTTTTCCATTTAGATGCATGATTCAAGGCCACGGCATCAACTTTCAACCCTTTCTAGCATCATTTGCTATTTTCGATGCATTTACTGATTTATTTTGAGACCTAAATGACCGTGAAATTGGAAAGTAGTACAAAATGAACTCTGAAAAGGTTGAAACTTGGCATGGTATCATCATTTCACCCGCATAGCATGTGCAAAAAAGTAGAAAGGATTATGGCAAAAACTGGATGCACTTCATGTACAAACTGGACAATCTCTTTCAAGTATCGTGGTTTGAGACGAAAACTCATCTCACATTACACCGGCTATTCAAAATTTTAATAACTTACTACAACTCTGGAATTTTTTGCGTTCGGATGCACGATTCAAATCCACGTCACAGGCTGTCAACCCTTTGTGGCAACATTTGCTACTTTCGATGCATTTAGTGATTTGTTTTGAGAGTTAAATGACCGTGAAATTGAAAAGTACTACAAAACAAACTCTAAAAAGGTTGAAACTTGGCATGGTATCACCATTTCACCCGCACGGCATGTGCAAAAAAGTAGAGAGGGTTACGGCAAAAATTGGATGCACTTCGTGTACAAACAGGACAATCCCTTTCGAAGTATCAGGGTTTCGAACGAAAACTCATCTGTTACACCGGCTATTCAAATTTTTAATAACTTATTACAACTCTGGACTTTTTTGCGTTCGGATGCATGATTCAAGGCAACATAATCAACTTTCAACCCTTTCGGCATCATTTGCTATTTTCGATGCATTTACTTGATTTATTTCGAGAGCTAAATGACCGTGAAATTGAAAAGCACTACAAAATGAACTCTTAAAAGGTCGAAACTTCGCATTCTAACAAAATTTCACCCGAATAGCATGTGCAAAAAAGTAGAGAGGGTTACAGCAAAAACTGGATTTAGTTCGGGTACAAACTGGACAATCTCTTTCGAAGTATGAGGGTTTCGGACGAAAACTCATCTGTTACACCGGCTATTCAAAATTTTAATAACTTATTACAACTCCGGACTTTTTTGTCGTTCAGATTCACGATTCAAGGCCACGTCATCAACTGGCATCAGTTGTTATTGTTGATGCATTTACTGATTTGTTTTGAGAGCTAAGTGACCGTGAAATTGAAAAGAAGTGCAAAATGAACTCTGAAAAGGTTGAAACTTGGCATGGTAACATCAGTTCACTCACATAGCATGTGCAAAAAAGTACAGAGGGTTACGGCAAAAACTGGATGTACTTCGTGTACAAACTTGACAATCTCTTTCGAAGTATCAGGGTTTCGGACGAAAACTCATTTGTTACGCCGGCTATTCAAAATTTTAATTACTTATTACAACTCTGGACTTTTTTTGCGTTCAGATGCACGATTCAAGGCCACGTCATCAACTTTCAACCCTTTACGGCATCATTTTCTATTTTCGATGCATTTCTTGATTTAATTTGAGAGCTAAATGACCGTGAAATTGAAAAGGACTACAAAATGAACTCGAAAAGGTTGAAACTTGACATGGTATCATCATTTCACCCGCATAGCATGTGCAAAAAAGTAGAGAGGGTTACGGCAAAAGCTGGATGCACTTCATGTACAAACTGGACAATCTCTTTTGAAGTATCAGGGTTTCGGACGAAAACTCATCTGTTACACCGGCTATTCAAAATTTTAATTACTTATTACAACTTGAATATTTTTCCATTTAGATGCATGATTCAAGGCCACGGCATCAACTTTCAACCCTTTCTAGCATCATTTGCTATTTTCGATGCATTTACTGATTTATTTTGAGACCTAAATGACCGTGAAATTGGAAAGCAGTACAAAATGAACTCTGAAAAGGTTGAAACTTGGCATGGTATCATCATTTCACCCGCATAGCATGTGCAAAAAAGTAGAGAGGATTATGGCAAAAACTGGATGCACTTCATGTACAAACTGGACAATCTCTTTCGAAGTATCAGGGTTTCGGACGAAAACTCATCTGTTACACCGGCTATTCAAAATTTTAATAACTTACTACAACTCTGGAATTTTTTATGCGTTCAGATGCACGATTCAAATCCACGCCATGTGCTGTCAACCCTTTGTGGCAACATTTGCTACTTTCGATGCATTTAGTGATTTGTTTTGAGAGTTAAATGACCGTGAAATTGAAAAGTACTACAAAACGAACTCTAAAAAGGTTGAAACTTGGCATGGTATCACCATTTCACCCGCACGGCATGTGCAAAAAAGTAGAGAGGGTTACGGCAAAATTGGATGCGCCGTGTACAAACAGGACAATCCCTTTCGAAGTATCAGGGTTTCGAACGAAAACTCATCTGTTACACCGGCTATTCAAATTTTTAATAACTTATTACAACTCTGGACTTTTTTTGCGTTCAGATGCATGATTCAAGGCAACATAATCAACTTTCAACCCTTTCTGGCATCATTTGCTATTTTCGATGCATTTACTGATTTATTTCGAGAGCTAAATGACCGTGAAATTGAAAAGCACTACAAAATGAACTCTTAAAAGGTCGAAACTTCGCATTCTAACAAAATTTCACCCGAATAGCATGTGCAAAAAAGTAGAGAGGGTTACAGCAAAAACTGGATTTAGTTCGGGTACAAACTGGACAATCTCTTTCGTAGTATGAGGGTTTCGGACGAAATCTCATCTGTTACACCGGCTATTCAAAATTTTAATAACTTATTACAACTCCGGACTTTTTTGTCGTTCAGATTCACGATTCAAGGCCACGTCATCAACTGGCATCATTTGTTATTTTTGATGCATTTACTGATTTGTTTTGAGAGCTAAGTGACCGTGAAATTGAAAAGAAGTGCAAAATGAACTCTGAAAAGGTTGAAACTTGGCATGGTAACATCAGTTCACTCACATAGCATGTGCAAAAAAGTACAGAGGGTTACGGCAAAAACTGGATGTACTTCGTGTACAAACTTGACAATCTCTTTCGAAGTATCAGGGTTTCGGACGAAAACTCATTTGTTACGCCGGCTATTCAAAATTTTAATTACTTATTACAACTCTGGACTTTTTTGCGTTCGGGATGCGATTCAAGGCCACGTCATCAACTTTCAACCCTTTCTGGCATCATTTTCTATTTTCGATGCATTTACTGATTTAATTTGAGAGCTAAATGACCGTGAAATTGAAAAGGACTACAAAATGAACTCTGAAAAGGTTGAAACTTGACATGGTATCATCATTTCACCCGCATAGCATGTGCAAAAAAGTAGAGAGGGTTACGGCAAAAGCTGGATGCACTTCATGTACAAATGGACAATCTCTTTTGAAGTATCGAGGGTTTTGACGAAAACTCATCTCATTACCGGCTATTCAAAATTTTAATTACTTATTACAACTTCGGAATATTTTTCCATTTAGATGCATGATTCAAGGCCACGGCATCAACTTTCAACCCTTTCTAGCATCATTTGCTATTTTCGATGCATTTACTGATTTATTTTGAGACCTAAATGACCGTGGAAATTGGAAAGCGGTACAAAATGAACTCTACGAAAAGGTTGAAACTTGGCATGGTATCATCATTTCACCCGCATAGCATGTGCAAAAAAGTAGAGAGGATTATGGCAAAAACTGGATGCACTTCATGTACAAACTGGACAATCTCTTTCGAAGTATCAGGGTTTCGGACGAAAACTCATCTGTTACACCGGCTATTCAAAATTTTAATAACTTACTACAACTCTGGAATTTTTTGCGTTCAGATGCACGATTCAAATCCACGTCACAGGCTGTCAACCCTTTGTGGCAACATTTGCTACTTTCGATGCATTTAGTGATTTGTTTTGAGAGTTAAATGACCGTGAAATTGAAAAGTACTACAAAACGAACTCTAAAAAGGTTGAAACTTGGCATGGTATCACCATTTCACCCGCACGGCATGTGCAAAAAAGTAGAGAGGGTTACGGCAAAAATTGGATGCACTTCGTGTACAAACAGGACAATCCCTTTCGAAGTATCAGGGTTTCGAACGAAAACTCATCTGTTACACCGGCTATTCAAATTTTTAATAACTTATTACAACTCTGGACTTTTTTTGCGTTCAGATGCATGATTCAAGGCAACATAATCAACTTTCAACCCTTTCTGGCATCATTTGCTATTTTCGATGCATTTACTGATTTATTTCGAGAGCTAAATGACCGTGAAATTGAAAAGCACTACAAAATGAACTCTTAAAAGGTCGAAACTTCGCATTCTAACAAAATTTCACCCGAATAGCATGTGCAAAAAAGTAGAGAGTGTTACAGCAAAAACTGGATTTAGTTCGGGTACAAACTGGACAATCTCTTTCGAAGTATCGTGGTTTTGACGAAAACTCATCTGTTACACCGGCTATTCAAAATTTTAATAACTTATTACAACTCCGGACTTTTTTGTCGTTCAGATTCACGATTCAAGGCCACGTCATCAACTTTCAACCCTTTCCGGCATCATTTGTTATTTTTGATGGATTTACTGATTTGTTTTGAGAGCTAAGTGACCGTGAAATTGAAAAGAAGTGCAAAATGAACTCTGAAAAGGTTGAAACTTGGCATGGTAACATCAGTTCACTCACATAGCATGTGCAAAAAAGTACAGAGGGTTACGGCAAAAACTGGATGTACTTCGTGTACAAACTTGACAATCTCTTTCGAAGTATCAGGGTTTCGGACGAAAACTCATTTGTTACGCCGGCTATTCAAAATTTTAATTACTTATTACAACTCTGGACTTTTTTTGCGTTGGATGCACGATTCAAGGCCACGTCATCAACTTTCAACCCTTTCTGGCATCATTTTCTATTTTCGATGCATTTACTGATTTAATTTGAGAGCTAAATGACCGTGAAATTGAAAAGGACTACAAAATGAACTCTGAAAAGGTTGAAACTTGACATGGTATCATCATTTCACCCGCATAGCATGTGCAAAAAAGTAGAGAGGGTTACGGCAAAAGCTGGATGCACTTCATGTACAAACTGGACAATCTCTTTTGAAGTATCAGGGTTTCGGACGAAAACTCATCTGTTACACCGGCTATTCAAAATTTTAATTACTTATTACAACTTCGGAATATTTTTCCATTTAGATGCATGATTCAAGGCCACGGCATCAACTTTCAACCCTTTCTAGCATCATTTGCTATTTTCGATGCATTCTTGATTTATTTTGAGACCTAAATGACCGTGAAATTGGAAAGCAGTACAAAATGAACTCTGAAAAGGTTGAAACTTGGCATGGTATCATCATTTCACCCGCATAGCATGTGCAAAAAAGTAGAGAGGGTTACGAAAAAAACTGGATGCACCTCGTGTACAAACTGGACAATCTATTTCGGAGTATGAGGGTTTAGGACGAAAACTCGTCTGTTACACCGGCTATTCAAAATTTTAATAACTTATTAATTACAACTCCAGACGTATTACCAATTAGAATATAATGATAAAACACACTAATATTAAACATAAGGAAAAAATCACTAGAAAATCTATTTTTATAGTTAAGTTATTCACGAACTAGTGATTCACACAAATTTCAAATATTTCAAATTTAAACTATTCAATTTTTTGTACCTAAAGCAAAAATATTCACAAAGAAACTCTAAATACAGCAAAAAACTACTCGTAAATAAATAGAAGAAAATATATAAACCACAAAAGGAAAAAATATATAAAAAATATTATTTCCGCCCTGCCCACTCGGCCTGCTCGGCTTTGTGCGTGGTTATGCAGGCCCATAAGGCCCAGCAGGCTCACGCAGGCGTAGCAGCAAAGTTAGGGCCCAAAGGCACGCATTAGAGAAGGAGCTCGAAGGAGCAACCACATTTGAGTTTATAAACCGGTCTGGCTGCCCTTCGCTCAATAGTGGGACTAAACATTGTGCACAGCATGAGCAGGCAGGGCGCCCCATCAATCTGAGTCCACAGCTCCAACCGGTACTAAAGGGCCGGGTCTTTAGTACCGGTGGAATACTGAACTAATACTAAAGGGGTCACTTCCCAGCTTGCCAAATTGACCTTTAGTACCGGTTCACTGGCTCCAACCGGTACTAAAGGCCTCCCCTATATAAGCATCACTTACGAAAATTTCAGTTATCATCTGTTCATCTGTTCGTCGAGCCCGCCCCCATCGCCGCCCCATCCGCCGCTTCTATCATCGCTGCCCCCGTCCTTGCGTCCGTGCCCGCCCGTCCCTGTCTCCTTGCATCGCCGGTCGTCGCCCCGCTGTAAGATCGACCGCGCGCCCCGGCCGGCCCCCTGCCGCTCGCCGGCGGCCTCTCTGTGCACATGCACACACACGCACGCACACACACACACACACACACACAAATGTTTAATGTCAAATGTTAGATTATATAAATGTAAGATTGTGTATGAATTAGATAATGTTAGATGAGTTAGTTTTTTATACTTCTAGTTGTAGATGAATTTATATTAAAGTTAGATGAATTAGATATATATTAAATTTAGGTATATGAGATTTGATCATCTAATTAAAATTTTAGTATATAGAACTAGCTACATTATTTTTAGTAAGAAAATTAATAGAACTAGTTTAGTTTAATTAATTAGTTGAATTAGTTGAGCTACTTTATTTAGGTATATTTTTTAGTAAGTGCTTAGTTGAATTATTAGTTGAACTAGTTCAATTAACAGAACTAGTTTAATTAGTTGAATTAATGTGACTAATATGTGTTTAATGTTTCACCTATGAACATAAGAAATGTCGTCTGATGACGAAAACGATTTCATTATGTGCGAATATTGTGAAGACCAACGCGGCCCGTGCGACAAAAATTTCCTAGTTGATGATAGGCGCTTCAGCATCAAGCTGGATGAGACCTTCGAAGTGGATACAGTAAGTCACAACGACAAGTCTTTTTTCGTAATTAAGCATATGCATGACTTATGCTTCATTTGCTTCAACTTATAATTTTAAGTTTTCACTATTCTACTATCGTATCCCCTGCCATGCAAGAATTTTTGTCTTGGATAAGATATGTTTCAGTCCTAACAAAACTATGGAGGTAAAGAGAGTTTACTTGAAGACCGAGCATGGTTATACCTTCAACGTCAAATTATACAATGCAAATACCTACACCTATTTTGAATGCAAAATTTGGCAAGCACTATGCAAGGCTGATGCATTTGAGCCTGATATGTTTATCACCTTTGATATTGGCCCCGAAGATGATATTGAAGGTAATAGAGACATTTGGGTCGATCTGCAGACGCCTCCAGTTCTACCATTATGTGAGTTTCTCAACCATATTTATGTCTTCAATATTGTTTTTTCAAAAATAGTTGACAACTAAATTCTATTGACAGCTTATTTCCATTCAAGCAAACATGTCCAGTGCTTGGTAGACAGGACCGTCCACTATCCCCAGGCTGAACTAAACTGCGAGGAGATAAGTCATTATGTTTCATGGCTTGAGCATCTTGGTGCTGTCAAGAGCAATTATTTTCCTGAATTTGAAAACCTTAGTACTCAAAACGTGCGACCAATAGTGTTCGTATTGAACTACGGTCACATCTATTTAGGAAAGATGGTAAGATTTTTACTATTTTTCCTCAGTGCATCTTTTGCATACATTATTTTTCAAGTTAAACTTCATTGCTATGTATAATGTTACTATACGATGTTCTTCAACAGGGACTCCCGATGACAGTTGTGCCTCAGTGCATTCATACTAAAGGTCGCATGTCAATGGTTAGCTTACGACCAAGACATCCTACATTGCACATGAGTGCATTCAGGGTTTCTACAACCGAGGAATGCTTAATAGTGAAAGACTGGAGCAATATTGTGAAGGATGGCAGAGAAGTACTAGGGGGCATCAATCAGAAGCGCATCCCACGATTAGGAGACAGTTTCATCTGCATGCTCCAATATGATGAATCAGGAGAGCTATACATGTTCTATGCTATTTTACCTGAGAGAGAGCAGTAGGAGTGATTAGCATGCTCTTAGTACTTGTCCTCTCATGTCCGTGTTCTTCTTCCTGAATTTAATCTCAAAGAGTGATTTGCTTTTGTGGTCTTATGAACGCTTATAATCATGACCATGTTGAACTCGATGATATCTTTCCTTTTGGTACAAGTGAATGTTTCTTCTTTAAGCTAGTATTGGTGGTGATTACATAGCGGTAATGACTATGATGGTTAAATAGTGGTAATGACGACTATGATGATTTTTAGCTAGCCGTTTACGGAACTGGCACTAAAGGCCATTATGAACCGGTGCTAAATCCCGGTTTTGCACTAGTGAATGGCCACAGCTAATTGCATCATTAGTCCGTATAAAAATATATCTATAGAACCAACTACACCGAATATAGGGAAGACCAAAGCTCAGTAGCCCATACATGTAGGTGTTGTTAACTATTGTTTTGCCCTTGGACAGTTGATCGATCCGATTCGATTGATTGATCTATGGGCGTGTTCGTCTCGACTACGGCATTTTTCGCTGCAGCCCAGTGAAATGTAAAAGACCATCACAATACATATCTCATTAGCAGAAAAATCATCACTTTATAAGTCATGGTAATATTTATTTTCGCTCTGAATTCACTGCAAAGTACTATGTGATTTTTTTCTTCTTTCAATAGAATTATAGGAACAATACTGTTAAGACGTGCATTGCACGTGTATACATGCTAGTAAAGAAGGAAAGAGAAAGGAAAAAGAGGGGAGTAAATTTACTGTAATTATAGATTTTTTGAAGGACGTGGGCCCTCATTCATATCTTATCTTACGAATAAAGATGAAGTGGCATTCCTTTCCTACATGATCCTCATTAATTCAAGCCATTTTTTTCTTTCGTTGCAACAGACAACCTGACATTTTTTTCCTTGCACTTATAATCCTTACTAAGTTTGCATCAAATTTGTAACACATTGAACATTATGTTTGCGCATACAGTCCTCACTAAATTTATGTCAATTGTTTCTACCATTGTAACTCACGGGCATATATATACTATTTTTTTAAATAAATGGAGGTATAATATTATTGGTTCTTCTCCCATTTCATATGTCCATGGTGTTTCTTCATACTTGGCTAGGCTATTCCCAATCGTTTGTCCTGGGCCACTTGGCCCCTACCCCGTTCACCAGCGCAACATTCCACTAATAAAAAAACGGTGTGCTCCCAACCTGCCCGTGCGACCCGGCCCAACAAATCAAACCCACCACCCCGTTTAGGAGATGAGGCAAAAATAGTTTTTTTTGAATCAAACTCGCAACCTCCACTGTTTTTGGCGCTGATCGTGTTATCCGCAAAAAAAGTGTTGATCGTTTTCAACTAAATTTGAATTTGGTGGTTGTTTGTGTCCTTCACAGACTGCTACTAAACTACTACGATGTAAAATCCGGATCACACAAACACAAGGTGCAAGCATTAGATTATGCAGATTTGACCGGGATCTCAAACGTGACCATTCGCTTATCTGTCCATGCAGGTAATGCAATTCTTTATTTGTTTCAAGTTTAGGTGGAACGTTCAGCGTGTAGTGGACATCGTGATCGACAATGATGACAAAGAAAGAAGAGGCAAGAGAGATGGGGGTGCTAGGGGTGATAATTTGTTTCTTCGTTGCAACGCATGGGCACTTTTGCTAGTTAATAACCTATATAAGAAAGTAAGTGTTTCTTCCTTCCACGGTTCGTCCGTCCACTCTATGCTGCCAGATCCTTCGCTCGAAGCTCCTCGTCATGGCTAGAGATGCGTGCATGCAGATATGTTTTTCATGTGATTTTCATTTGATGGATTCGAGACTCCCTGCGTTATGGGGGCGGGGCCGTCAAAAGTGACCTCGCGCTATGGCATTCGTTTCCATTCTTGTAGCGGTTGTTTGGTTCCCTGCGTTGAATGTGGCTCGCATCCGCCATGAAAAATTGGATTATTTGGTACACTGCCTCGGGGTCTTCAGCCTGGTTCATGCATGCAAAAAGTGCCCTCTCAGCCGAGAAAGCCTTGAGGATTGAGCGGCGTCGTGTCGACTTCGTGTCACGTATGCGATGCGTTAATGGCGGAAATAGCTCCTTATCGGACAGACGTACGACCGACTTTATATCCGGCGAAGTATCCAGTGAAAAAAAAACTACTCCCTCCTTCCTAAAATATACGGCGCGTTTGACTTTTCTAATATTTGTTGCGCAGCTTTGACTATGATTTTCATGTATTCTATAAAATTTGACTATGATTTTCATGTATTCTATAAAATTTGACTATGATTTTCATGTATTCTATAAAATTTGACTATGATTTTCATGTATTCTATAAAATCTACTCTGATATGACGCACCCACGCGGGACGGCAGCCGTGGTGCCGCCTTCACGCTACAGCGACAATTCGATAAGCCGTTGCGCAACTCCAGGAAGTCTTCGCCTGCAATGTTGACCTCCATGCGCCAGCCGACTCGCCGGCCGTGGTGCTACCCCCATAAATCGTCTGCCGCCTCCACGCTACGGCGATTCACTGGCCTCGGTGCTGGACCGACGGCAGGGCGTGATCGTGCGGGTGGAAGAAGCCGCTTCCTGATGTGCAGATTTTCCGTATCTGTATACTAGGATTTTGCTACTGTGTAGATTTTGCTACAAAACTTTATGAGAGAGCAAGAAGTTGGCTATTCCATGTTTCTTGCTTTTGCTCTCCACGGCAAGCTAGTGTTGGAGCTGTGATTAGAAATCACACGGTGCAACTGTTCTTGCTATATGTGCTAACCTGTAAGGATGCTGCAAGTTCCAAACTTGTCCATGTTTGGTAATTCTTCCGAGGCTGTGCTGACATTATCTCAGTCCTTCCAGAATGGTGTTGTGTTTTGGGTTAAAAGAGATTGTAACGAAGTGGTACGTGAATTAGCTGCCTTATGCATTGGTCATTGGTTCAATCAAGTTCCAGCACGGTTTGCTTAAATAGTTGTAAACGATTGTGCTTTTGTTACTGGTCAATAAAAGATTTTGCTCTATCTAAACACAGGTAATATATGATGTAATCAAGCAAGTCTGTGCGGATTTTTGAAGTTTTTTTTTTGAAACGGAGGCACAAGATTTGCCTCATCTATGATTTCTGATGTTTTAAAAATGCTAGAACTAGATTATATTTTTCTTCATACAAACTCCGCCTTGCTCAATCTGTTCCAACGTTGGTGAGCAAACTGTACTATTGCTTTTGGAAAAAGATAGAAGCTCAATAATTTAGAATCATTGTTGAGAAAACTGTGCAATAGTTTTAAGCCTTGCTATGTAAATTTGAGCACTACACAGAATTATGTGTTCTACCTCTTCTCAAATTGTGCCTTGCTCGACCTATGCTGGAGACTTCATTCAAGTTTCTTTGACATCGACTGTGTTCCTACTGGCGTGTTTCTGACGACTTGCCATGCAGATGATCATAAGCTCTAAAACTCACAAAGAGGAACACCAAAGAAGAAACCAAGAAAGGTGTTCGCTTGTGTCCATCTTCATGACAAGCTCGAGTTCACCGAAAACGGAGTTCATATGCATCCCATCTGTTTCTATGATGTTTGAGTTCTTGCCGGTTCTTCATTCATGGAGGTTTCACATCTCTATATCATTGCCTTTTTTCTGCTGCCTCTCTGTAGTTTAGCTAGTCATTGTTTGGATGGTACTCGTCGTCATCTATCCAACAAGCTTGAGTTTGCTCAATTCGGAGTTCATATGCATAAGTTATGTCAGTTCTTGTTTTCTTGCTCCTCCTGTTTTGCTTGGGCAGTTTTTCAGCTTGAGCGGTAGTACCTCTCCCCGAGCGATAATACCGCTTAGGCGGTACTTTTCAACGACCAGACCGCCCACTTCTGCTTATTCTTATGCTTCCGTTACCCAATCCGCTCGAGCGGAAGTACTGCTCCCCCGAGCGGGACTACCTTTCCCCTGAGCGGTACCACCTCCCCGGTAGAACTACTATTTGTGTTTTTCTATCTCGTTGGGCTTTTTTGATTGTGCCAAGCAGCAGTACCATCCCCACCCCCCCCCCCCGAGCGGTAGTGCCACTTGAGCACTATTTTTGGGTGTAACCTTTGAATTTGTGTGTGTGTGTGTGGGGGGGGGGGGGTATTTAATGGGGCCTTCTTCCCCAATGGTCCCCATCTTTTGACCTCTTGTTTTCTCCCATTGTTGACCTTCTTCGAGCTTCCTATCTCTCAATTCATGTGTGGGTTCTTGCTAGATTTAGGGGGCAAAGAGAGAGGAGATCCAAATCCACATTTCCACCAATCACTTTCTCATCTTTGTGAACGGAACCCCTTGGATCTAGATCTTGGAGTTCTTAGTGTTCACCTTCTTGTTCTTCCTCTCATATTCCTCCATAGCTTTCACTGCTTTGGTGGGATTTGAGAGTGAGCGAATTGGGCACTCTGTGTGCCCTTGCTATTGCATTACTTGCATCGGTTTGAGTTCTCCACTGTGATACGTGGAAGTGATAAATTGAGAAGCTTATTCCTCCTGGGTGCTTGGTGCCCTACAGCTTGTTCCTATTGGGTGCTTGGGGTGCCCTAGATGGTTGGTGGTGTCTAGGAGCTCAATCCCTGCAATGTAAAGCTTGGGGCTTGCGTTAGGGTCTCCAATTAGGTTGTGAAGATTGCCCCGAGAAATCTCTACGGGTTCCGACGACCACCCCAAGGGTTGCCAAAGTGTACGGGTTTGCTGACCACCACAAGGGTTGCCATTTTTATGGGTTCGGTGACCACGCTCAAGGGTCCCTTAGTGGAATCACGACATCTTGCAATGTGCGAGGACGTGAGTAGGTTATGGTGGCCCTAGTGGCTTCTTGGGGAGCATTGTGGCTCCACACCGCTCCAAATAGAGATTATCATCTAAAAGGGCGTGAACTTCGAGATACATCGCCGTCTCCGAGTGCCTCGGTTATGTCTTACTGGAGCCCTTTACTTCTGCACTTTACTTCGTGATAGCCATAGTACGACATGATATATATCGTGCTATCACTTAGTTGTTTATCTTCCTTAGCATAAGTTGATGGTGGACATAGGTGAGCCTAGTCAATTAAAGTGTTGTGCCTGACAAATGAAACACTGGTTTTATTCTGCATTTCTTCAAGCCTAAATCATAATTATTTTAAAGTGCCTATTCACCCCTCTCTAGGCGACATCCACGATATTTCAATTGGTACCAGAGCCTCGTCTCTCTTTATTAGGAGTAACCAACTTGAGAGTAAAGATGTCGACTAGGGTATTAGGATTCTCTTACACTCTTAGTTTCGATGGCACAAATTTTTGATGTTTGGGTTATTTGCATGCGACTTAATCTATTTAGGGCCGGGACCCAAATTTAGAGCGAATTATAGATATGGGTTTTTCTGCTCCCAAGGATCATCAAAGATTATCTCTATAGGATGAGAAAAACACTTATCTCAATGCTCAAGCTTCTAGTGTGCTTTTCGATGCTTTGAGCAATGTAGTTATATTTCAACTCCTGAAATTTTTGGATGCTCATGTGTTGTGCACAAAGCTTCAAGGTAAATATGGTGTGTCCAAGATTTTTCGGAATGATTGTTCTCCCGCCACCTCCTATCGTATAGTGTTCTCAACTTCTTATACTTCACCTACATGTTGATTGCCATTGATAAAATGGAAGGTCATGAGCGTGATTACGCTAATGTGATCGCGGGCCTCTCTCAAGCTCTTGAAATTAAACAAACGACCAAGGAATCTCTTAGGGTGGCATTTTCTCTAGAACTATCTGGAATAAATGAATCACATGATAGAGCCTTTTAGGTGGACAATGATTTCAAAATAAAAAATGATAAGCTTGAATTTGCACATCTCAAACTCTATGAGGAGTACTTAAAGCTTCTTATTCAAAAGAGATAGCCATGTTGCCTTCTCATATTGTTATTAATGATTATGCTTATCGTGAAGCATCAATTTTGAAGGAGAATGTTGAGCCTAGGGCTCAACTTGAGTTGTTATCTAGCAATTATGAAATTGGAAGAAAGTCATGTAGAGCTCTAAAGATCTCATGATGATCTTGTCTATCCCACACCGGGCCAAACATATCTCATGAGGTTATGATTACTAACACTAGTACATCGAGGTGCTATACAAACGGGTTTTAACCCCTTTCCGTGATGACATTTGGAACCGTCGCCTAGTGAGTGTGGGCGATAGGGGGGTCCTTCCCACTTGATCCAGAAACAGTCAGGGATATGCCCTCCTGGTACAGACACTCAGCAAAAAGAGGTGGTGTGCGACCGGTGAGCGACCAAATACGGTTGTACGTACAGTGGTGCTAAAAAAATTGAATTATACAGGCAAAATCATTTCCGGTCGTAAGTACATCTCGAAAAGTCAGTCCCCGCTAAACGTTTCAGTTCGTATATACATCCCACACAGTCACTCCAAGGAAAACGTTTCTGTTCACAAGTACATCACACACAATTTTCCCCGTTAAATCGTTTGCGATAGCGTTTCCATTGCACACGGTATTATCTATTTTATCACTTTCATTATTTAATGGATCACACACGGTGCATAGAAGAAATTGTGTGGCAAAGGTTGTCCATCACACACAGTTTTTATGTGGTAAACGTTTACGCCAGGAGGCCTAACGCAAACAGTTTTCAAGAGGATGTCGTGTGTGATTTTTCATTAATCTAACACTGTTTATTCCTAGAAACTGTGTGCGTTATTGAATGCATCACACACGGTATTTTCTCAATAACTGTTTGCAATAGAAAACCCAATTAGCAGGCTAATTATCTGATTATTAATAATCCTTTATTAATATAATTTACATTTCATATTAGGCACACAATATATTTCATTTTCATAATTGAAATACATCAGAGTACAACATCATATAGCTTCAGAAACTCAGCTACCCCATTTCACAACTACACTAGCACCAAGTTTCACATGCAACATCTATAACCTTTCGAAATTAGCATCATAGAGGGTACATAGACAGATGTATCTCATATGGAAAACTGCTGAAGCACAAGGCGAATATTGAGCCTACATTGATGTTGAAGGTTTTTGTAACTTTAGGCCGGTGCCTGTGGATGATTGATCGTCCATCCTTCGTTCTCTTCAGGAACACTTCAATATTGAACCGTGGGTGTTGTATAAATACCTTCCTCGCCTCCTGACCATAGAGGTGGTTTGAGAGGTAATCCTCAATGAACCTCTTTGGAAAGGCCTAAAAACAAGGATGTGCATAAATATCTTCTCCATATTGGAAATGGGGCAAAGGAATAAAAAAGGCAAGGTATAATAGTTAGTACCATCCTGTAGTGAACTGATGTCCTCTCCATTATGCAGACAAAGATGTTGTTGTTTTTTGTCACTAATTTCTTAATCCTAACAATCTTTCTGAGTTTATTGACTTGCCTGATATTCATGGATAACTCATTTCCCCATATGCAAAAAGGGTTGAATAGTGGGACAAAACCTCTGACAGCAGGACCTACATGTGCAACACCAAATTGTTAAAAACCTAAATATTAGAATGGTTCCTGCAATTGCACAATAATGTGCTATCAGAAAACGGACCATGCACGTGCTAACCTTTATTCTAAACCTTCCTGCTTCCCATTGTTTACCTGCAACACATATAAGGTAGTTAGTCATCAGGTTAAGTAAGGGTTTACATGCTATGAGTAAAATATGTTGATGAAAATAAGCACATTGCAGATTCGTCGGATTAATTCAAGCCACATGGAAAACCCATTTATCCAAACCAAGCATGATTAAGAACTAGGAAATATAGAACTTGTATATGTTTCACATGTATTAAGTGCATCCAAACTGGATTTATTCCTCACATGGTATACAGTAACACTACTAGGGAAAACCCTAGTAGTAGCTTTTGGAACATGCATAGCAAGATGGCTGTACAAAGCCTTCGCTATCGTGCTAGAGCTAACATGTAGCGGTAGCACTGTTTTCCCAGCGCTACTGCTATACCTAGTTAGCAGTAGCGCGGGTGCTTGAAAAGCGTTGCTCATAGTAGTAAGTAGCAGTAGCTTTCTTTTAAAAAGTGCTACTAGTTATTTTTCCTTTATTTTTTAAATTGTAGCTTATTTTCACTGTATTTGTATAGGTTTTATATACAGTATTTTCATCATATGATTTTATCACCATGATTAGTTAGTATAATTTCAACATGTACTGCTACATGTTGCCTCCACTTGAACCAAATCAACATTCATTTCACGCAGTGTTGTATATAGTAACTAATCATCATCATAGTCATTACCACCGGTCATAGTCATAGTGTAGCACATAATTATCTTCAAACTCATTCTAGCTAGCTAATCACCACCAACACTAGGTACGGTAGCTACCTAATCACCACCAACACTAGGTACGGTAGCTATCTAATCACCACCAACACTAGCTAATAATAATCATCATAGTCATTATCACCAACACTAGCTATTTAATCATCATAGTCATAGTGTAGCACATCATCATCTTCAAACTCATTCTAGCTAACTAATCACTCATGCTGCTCTCTCGTGTAAAATAGCATAGAACATGTGTAACACACCTGCTTCATCAAATACGAGAATGCAGATGAATCTGTCTCCTAATTGTGGGTTGCGCTTCGGATTGCTGCCCCTTAGTACTTCTCTGTGATCATTCACAATTTTGTTCCAGTCTTTGACTATTAAGACTTACTCTCTTTTAGAAATCCTGAATGCACTAATGTGCATTGTAGGATGCCTTGGACGTATGCTAACCATGGAGATGAGACCTTTAGCCTCGATCCACTGAGGCAAAACTATCATCGGGAGTCCCTGTGGAAGAACATCGTAGTAACATACTTAGCAAAGAAGTTTAGCTTAAAAAATAATGTATGCAAAAGATGCACAGAGGAAAAATAGTAAAAATCTTACCATCTTTCCTAAATATATGTGACCGTAGTTAAGTACAAACACTATTGGTCGCACATTTTCTGTACTAAGATTTTCAAATCCAGGAAAATAATTTGTCTTCACAGTATGAAGATCCTCAAGCCATGAAACATAATGAATTATCTCCTCGCAGTTTAGTTCAACCCCGGGACAGTAGTAGGTCATGTCTACCAAGCGCCGGACAAGTTTGCTTGAATTAAAATAAGCTGTCAATAGAAATTAGTTGTCAACTATTTTTGAATAAACAATATCCAAGACATAAATATGGTTGAGAAACTCACATAATGGTAGAACTGGAGGCGTCTGCACATCGACCCAGATGTCTATATTACCTTCAATTTCATCTTACGAACGATTATCAAAGGTGATAACCATATTAGGCTCAAATGCATAAGCTTTGCATAGTGCTCTCCAATTTTTGCATTCAAAATAGGAGTAGGTGTCTGCATTGTATAATTTTGCGGCAGAAGTATAACCATGCTCGGTCCTCAAGTGAACTTTCTTTACCTCCATACTTATCCAAGACATAGATTCTTGCATGACAGGGGATACACTAGTACAATTGTGAAAGACTAAAATTATAATTGGAAGCCAAAAAAGCAGAAGTAGGATAAGTCATGCTTAATTACGAAAAAAGACTTGTCATTGTGACTTCATCAGATCCACTTCAAGTTCTCATCCAAAGACGATGTCAAGCGCCTACCACCAACTAGGTGAGGCCTGTCGCACATGCCGCGCTCGTCTCCCCAATATTCGCACATACCAAACTTCCTTTCGTCGTCAGACATTTCCTATGTATGTGCTGGAATTTTTGTCTATTTGGGCCTAGCCCAATAGCAGTTTTAGAAATTCCTAATAAACCCTAGAGGCCACGCAGCCCATTCGTGCAAGGCAAGAGGTGGAACTAAAGTTTAGTCCCACATTGCTAGTTTAGAGGGAGTTGGACCTCTATATAAGGGAGGTTCTTTTCCCACTTGTATGAGCATGAGAACAAGAGGGACATCCACGCGCGCTCCTCCTCTGCCGCCCGCCTCGCCACGCCACGCCACGCCTCGTCACGATGTGCCGCGGGTTGCGGGAATGAGCCGATGTCTAAATTTTTGCCACAGACTATGGGTATACGAAAGGTCACTCGGGAGCTGAAAAGTTTTGCTGTAGTGGATATTGAATACAAACACTACACCCTTTGGCTAATGCATGTTTGTTTCGTCTCCCTCGTTCCCTTCAGCTGCCGGCGCAGCCTCTTACCTCCTTCTCTTGCGCCTATAAGAGGGAGGTCGCTCCTCTCAGAGAGACGCACCCGAACTCATTCTTCCTCTCGCCACCGGGTTCTCGAACACCGTGGTCTTTGCCACGATCTTCCTCATCCCGGCTTGTGGCGTGCACCGCAGGGTGGGACAGTAGGCCTCTGAGACCGCACCTCTTTGAGTCCTGTACGGGAGAAGGGTGATAAGGTTTTTGGGGAATGCTCTGCGCGACTACTACTTCTTCCCCGACAACGACTACTTCCCCAACGTGACAACCTCCTCCACGACATGGCTACCGAGGACACCGACCCCAAGTCAGTGCTACTGTTGCTACTGTTGTCCCGTACGTGTTCTAGTTTTTCATGTTAGAGGTTCTGCCACAGTTCCTTGTTCTAGTCTTTGCCCTAGACATGATAGGTTCTAATTCATAGATGCAACTTGGTCTACTGTCTCCTCTAGAGATGTTTGGTTCTAGTTTATATTTGCAGATGTTATTTACCTTCTCTTTGTCAGATCGCATGACTTAATTTATCTCTGCTATTTTAGTCATGCTTTTTCTAGTATTTTCGTTAATAAAATCATATGGTTAATTGCTCACATTTCCAACAATCCAAAAACATTATTATAGGCAATTTACCCCAAGTTGTTTTGCTGCTTCCATGAGACCTCCTATGTTCGAGGGTATCCACTATAAGAGGTGGCGCATGAGAGCAGTCTTATGGTTTCAAACCATGAGTTGCTATGACGCCACTCTTGGCAAACCTCAAGGAGAGCAAAATGCTCAACATGCACAAGCTTTTCAGAAAATGGATACCTTGTTTAAGGCTGCTCTCTTGAGTATTCTTGGTGAGAACATGGTTAATGCTTATGCGCCAATTGATAATGGAAAGGATATGTGGAACGCACTCGAGGCCAAGTTTTGGGTCTCAGATGCAAGCACTGAGCTGTACATCATGGATCAATTCTATGACTATAGGATGACTGAAGAGCGCTCTGTGGTTGAGAAAGCTCATGAGATACAGTCATTTGCTAGAGAACTTGAGATCTTCAATTGTATCTTACCGGACAAGTTTATTTCCGGAGGTATCATCACTAAGCTTCCTCCCACGTGGAGGAAATTTGGTACCTTACTGAAGCATAAGAGGCAGGAGTTTTCCGTTCCGGATCTCATTGGTACTCTTGATGTGGAAGAAAACATGAGAGCAAAGGACAACCGTGCTCGAGGTATTGAGGAGGTTCTAGTGCCAATCTGGCATGTAAGAAGAACTTCCAGCCCCACAAGTTCAAGAACAAGGGCAAGTTTGATGGTAAAACAAAGTTTGATGGGAAGGACAAGGCTGTGCAGCACACGAACTTCAAGAAGAAGAATGACAAGAAGAAAGGTGTTTGTCATGTGTGTGTGGGGATCCTGATCATTGGGCTCCTAGTTGCCCTAATCGTTATGACAAGCGTCATCCTGGTAAAGGCGGCAAGACAGCTAATGTTGTCATTGGAGACACTGACATGAAGGATGCTGGGTATGGTATATTTCCCACTATTCTTTCCGTATGTCATTCTCCTGATTGGTTGGTTGACACGGGTGCTAATGTGCATGTATGCGGTGATATTTCCATGTTGTCGTCTTATCAGACCACAGGGACTTAAACCGTGCTGATGGGCAATGGTTCAAGTGCTTCTGTTCATGGTGTTGGCACGGTCGATCTGAAGTTTACTTCAGGGAAGATCGTGCGGTTGAAGAACATGCATTATGTCCCCTCCGTCAATAAAAATCTCTTTAGCAGATCTCTTCTATGTAGAGATGGCTACAAGCTTGTCTTTGAGTCGAATAAATTTGTAATATCCAAGTATGGAACCGTTGTAGGTAAAGGCTATGAGTCGTGAGGCCTATTTCGCTTATCCTTATCGGACGCTTGCAATAAAGTTGTTAATTATGTTTGCAACAATAGTGAATCAAATGTGAGGCATTCACGTCTCTGTCATGTTAACTTTGGTTGCATGTCGAGACTAGCGAAGTTAAACTTAATCCCTAGTTTCACCACTATCAAGGGATCTAAGTGTCAAGTATGTGTCCAAGCTAAGCAACCTCGTAAGTCTCATGTGATCATGAAACGAGAAATCTTGCACCATTAGAGCTCATACATTCAGATCCATGTGAAATGAATGGTGTTTTGACAAAAGGTGGAAATAAGTATTTTATGACGTCAATTGATGACTCCACTAGATACTATCATGTGTATCTTCTGAAATCTAAGAATGAGGCTTTGAACTATTTCACGATCTATAAAGCTGAAGCGGAAAACCAACTTGATCGAAAGATCAAGAGGCTTAGGTCCGATCGTGGTGGAGAGTATTTCTCAAATGAATTTGATTCCTTTTGTGCGAAACATGGTATAATCCATGAGAGGACGCCTCCCTATTCACCTCACCAAATGGGGTGGGACGAAAGAAAAGAACCGTACTCTAACTGATTTCGTTAACGCCATGTTAGACACATCAGGTCTCTCCAAGGCATGGTGGGGGAGGCGATATTGACATCATGTCATGTCCTAAACCGAGTTCCCACAAAGAACAAAGAGATAACTCCATTCGAAGAATGGGATAAGAAAAGGTTAAAACTCTCTTATCTACGAACCTGGGGTTGTTGGCAAAAGTCAATGTGCCAATTCCAAAGAAGCAGAAGCTGGGACCAAAAACTGTGGATTGTGTTTTCCTGGGATATGCTTTTCATAGCATTGGTTATACATTCTTGGTTGTAAAATCTGAGGTACCTGACATGCATGTCGGTACAATCATGGAGTCAAATGATGCGACTTTCTTTGAAGATATCTTTCCCATGAAGGATATGGCTACCTCATCTAATCAGGAGATGCCTAGTTCGTCGAATCAGGAACCAGTTACAATTATTGAGCCTGCCATTTCGATGGAACACTTTGAAAGTCCTATGGAGGAGAACAATGAAGTTCCTACTAGGAGCAAGAGACAGAGGACTGCAAAGTCCTTTGGTGATGATTTTCTTGTGTATCTCATAGATGACACTCCCAGTTATATTTCAAAGGCCTATGCATCTCAAGATGCTTACTCTTTGGAAGGAAAGCAGTTCAGAAGCGAGATGGATTCCATCTTGGCGAATGAAACTTGGGAGATAACTAATCGTCCTTATGGTTGCAAACCTATAGGATGCAAATGGGTATTCAAGAAGAAGCTCAGGCCTGATGGTATTATTGAAAAGTACAAGGCTCGGCTCGTGGCTAAGGGTTATACCCAAAAGGAAGGTGAAGACTTCTTTGATACTTACTCACCTGTAGCTCGACTGACCACTATTCGAGTTTTACTTCCACTAGCTGCCTCACATGGTCTTCTCATTCATCAAATGGATGTTAAGACTGCTTTCCTAAATGGAGAGTTGGACGAGGAAATTTATATGGAACAACCAGATGGGTTTGTAATAGATGGTCAGGAAGGAAAAGTGTGCAAGTTGCTGAAGTCTCTGTATGGACTTAAGCAAGCACCCAAGTAGTGCCATGAGAAGTTTGAAAGAACTTTAACAGTTGCATGCTTTGTTGTAAATGAAGATGATAAATGTGTGTACTATCGCCATGGTGGGGGCGAGGGAGTTATCCTTTGCTTATATGTTGATGACATACTAATCTTCGGAACAAATTGGAAGGTTATTAAGGAGGTCAAGGATTTCCTATCTCGTTGCTTTGAGATGCAGGATTTAGGAGTGGCTGATGTCATTCTGAACATCAAGTTGCTGAGGGACGATGATGGTGGGATTACATTGCTTCAATCTCACTATGTGGAAAAGATCTTGAGTCGCTTTGGCTACAGTGACTGCAAGCCCTCTCCAACACCATATGATGCTAGTGTGTTGCTTCGAAAGAATCGAAGAATTGCTAGAGACCAATTGAAATATTCTCAGATTATTGGCTCACTTATGTACTTAACCAGTGCTACAAGACCTGACATCTCTTTTGCTGTTAGCAAACTAAGCCGGTTTGTCTAAAAACCAGGAGATGTGCATTGGAAAGCTCTACAGAGAGTTTTGCGTTATTTGAAAGGCACTGCAAATTATGGAATTCACTACACCGGGCACCCAAAGGTGCTTGAAGGGTATAGTGACTCAAACCGGATCTCGACATCTTGATGAGATAAAGGCCATGAGCGGATATGTATTCACTCATGGAGGTGGCGCTGTTTCTTAGAAGTCTTGCAAGCAGACCATCTTAACGAGGTCAACATTGGAAGCAGAACTCACAGCACTAGATACAACTACGTTCGAAGAAGATTGGCTTCGCTGGCTCTTGAGTTACTTGCGGGTTGTTGAGAAACCTTTACCGGGAATCCTTATGAACTGCGACAATCAAACTGTGATCACAAAAGTGAGCAGCTCAAAGGATAACATGAAGTCATCAAGACACTTTCAAAGAAGGTTAAAATGCATCGTGAAAATGAGAAACTCCGGAGTTATTGCATTGGATTATATCCAAACGGCTAAAAATCTGGCAGATCCTTTTACTAAGGGTTTATCACGTAATGTGATAGATAATGCATCGAGGGAGATGGGTATGAGACCCACAATATGAGTTGTTCACAGTGGTAACCTATTCTTTGTGATCGCAGATCCCGTGAATTAGATGCGGCAGACAAGTTGTTGGTCAACTGAGAGGAGAGTATCCTTACTATTAAAAATACCACTCCATGAAGATGCAATACTATCTTAAATCTGCATGGCAGGCTGATGTATATTTTAATGTGTTCTAAGTGGCTCTTTGAAGCAGAGATGTTGTCCTGCCGAACATCTTTTGAAGAACGCACCTATATGAGTCTGATTGTTAAACATCGCAATCTATGAGAGTAGGGTTCTCTCTAGTAAACTCATGAAAGGTCTCGGAGTATGACGCATAAGCTCCACCCGGCGAGAAGGCCCATGGTAGCCACGTATCGGCCAAGTCCTAGTCCACTGTTCAAGTTGCTTACTAGTGTAGCATAGAGTTCTAGGTGGAAGTTCAACTTAACAGTCTCCACTACAGTACCGGTATAGAAAAAATAGTGTTTTGGAACCGAAGGCAAATTTTGTGTGCCTCTGGGATCTGGTGGGGGATTGCTGGAGTTTTTGTCTATTTGGGCCTAGCCCAATAGCAGTTTCAAAAATTCCTAATAAATCCTAGAGGCCCACGCAGCCCATTCATGCAAGGCAAGAGGTGGAACTAAAGTTTAGTCCCACATTCCTGGTTTAGAGGGAGTTGGACCTCTTTATAAGGGAGGTACTTTCCCCACTTGTATGAGCATGAGAATAATAGGGTCATCAACGCGCGCTCCTCCTCCGCCGCTCGCCTCGCCACGCCTCGTCACGACGCGCCGCGCCGCGCCGCGGGTTGCCGGAATGAGCCGAGCCGATGTCTAAACTTTTGTCACGCACTACGGGTATACGAAAGGTCACTCAGGAGCTGAAAAGTTTTGCTGTAGTGGATATTGAATACGAACACTACACCCTTCGACTGCTGCCTATTTGTTTCGTCTCCCTCGTTCCTTTCAGCTGCCGGCTGATACGTCCATTTTGCATCATGCTTGTATATCGATATTTATTGCATTATGGGCTGTTATTACACGTTATGTCACAATACTTATGGCTATTCTCTCTTATTTTACAAGGTTTACATAAGAAGGAGAATGCCGTAAATGGAATTCTGGGCTGGAAAAGGAGCAAATATTAGAAACCTATTCTCCACAACTCCAAAAGTCCTGAAACTCGACGGAAGTTATTTTCAGAAAATATAAAAAATATCCAGCGGAAGAAGTTCACCAGAGGGGGGCCCACCTGTCCACGAGGGTGGGGGCGCGCCCACCCCCATTGGGCACGCCCCCTACCTCGTGGGCCCCCTGTTGGCTCTCCGATGCACATCTTCTGCTATATGAGGTCTTTCATCGAGAAAAAAATCAGAAGCAACCTTTCGGGACGAAACTCCGCCGCCACGAGGCGTAACTCGGCGGAACCAATCTAGGGCTCCAGAGAGCAGTTCTCGCGAGGACACTTCCCTCCGGGAGGGGAAATCATCGCCATCGTCATCACCAACGCCTCCTCTCATCGGGAGAGGGCAATCTCCATCAACATCTTCACCAAAGACCATCTCCTCTCAAAACCCTAGTTCATCTCTTGTATCCAATTCTTGTCTCCAAGTCCGGGATTGGTACTAGTAGGTTGCTAGTAGTGTTGATTACTCCTTGTAGTTGATGCTAGTTGGTTTACTTGGTGGAAGATCATATGTTCAGACCCTTTACGCATATTATTACCCCTCTAATTATGAACATGAATATGCTTTGTGAGTAGTTATGTTTGTTCCTGGGGACACGGGAGAAATCTTGCTATTAGTAGTCATGTGAATTTGGTATTCGTTCGATATTTTGATGAGATGTATGTTGTCTAGCCTCTAGTGGTGTTATGTGAACGTCTGTGACGCCCGGATAATCAAGCTACAGTAACCCTCTGTTAATGATGCCACGTCACCACGGTCACTGTTACTAATCTCGCGTTAGTTCAAAACTGATTCAAAATCCAAATTCAAGAACAAGTCAAACAATTAAAGTTTTCAAAAGTCAAAACTAAAATGTCCTTATTGTGAAAAATAATTCATAAGATATATTGGTGGAGAAACCAAGTCTTTATAAAATGTTTAAATGCACTAAACTAACTAAATCAGTAGCTAAAACCATTAATTAAATGCCTTTTATATTTTGTAAAATACTAAACTATATTATTCTGGGAGGAAACTTTTGTGGTTGTGACATAATTGATAACATAAATTTAGGTGCCATTTTGGTATTTTATTAAAACTAAAATAATTAGGAACTAAAAGAAAGCAGAAAAGAATGATTAAAAAGATAAACAAAACAAAAGAAAACTAAAAAAATAGAAGAAAGGCCCCCTGGGCCTTGGCCCAGCAGGCCACCAGGCCACACGGCCGCCCACCTGGCCCAACCGGCCACCCACTCCCCCCTCACTCGCTTATCCACCCACACCCCCGAAACCCTAGCCCACAACCGCACACCCCACTCTCCCCACGACGCCCCCCCTCCTCTCTCCCGATCTGGATCGGGATCCAGAGGAGGCCGTCGCCGCTCGACGCCGCCCCGCGCCCGGTGCTGTCCCGCCACACGCCGGACTGCCCCGCCGCCACACGACGCCACCCGTCCACCTCCTCCCCGACCGCCTCGGCTTCCTCCCGGCCGCCGCCATCGCCGCCGACCTCGACTCCGTCGCTCAAGCGCCCCTTGACGCCAGCCGGATTCCCCTTCTACGCACGCCGTCCCCTGTCGACCTCCTCGAACTCCCCGAGCCCATTGCCCCATCCTCGCTCCTCGATGTGAGCTCGCCTCGCCCTCCCCTCCTCTCATCCCGCGCCGTCGCGTGCACCACGTGACCGGCCGCGCCGATGCGTGCTCGCCCAGCGACAGCGCCCGACCCAAGCGCTCACCGTGGCCTCGCCCGCCCAGCGTGCCCCTATACGCGCGCTTGAGCCGATGCTCTTGCCTCTTCCTCACCGCGCGCCCCCCCTGTCGCCGCCTGGCCCGTGCGCCACGCATGCGCCGTCCCTTCAGCATTCTTGCATTGCTCGAAGTCAGGGCGCCCTGCCGAGCCGCTCCTCCCTCCTCCGCCCACATGTCCCGTGCGCTTATCGCCATCCCGTCCTCCGCCCGGTTGGCGCCGGCAAACCCGCCGTCGTCACCAACCACTACTCTGGCGACTTCGGCTCCGCCCACAGTAGTGCGCCGGAAAAATGAGTCTTGGGCACCGTTCGCCAGCCCGTTCGGCGACAACCGCGCACCATGCGCCCGAAACCCTTAAAGGCCCCACAGGGCCAATGACATGGGGGGCCCAGCCCAGAACGTTTTAATAAAAAAAAGAGAGAGAATAAAAATAATAATAATATGTGATAATAAATAATAAAAATAATTAATTGTTTAACTAACTAATTAATTAACTTAATTAATTCTGATTAAGTTAACCAATTAAGATTAATTAACCTAATTAACTACTGTTAATTAGCTAATTAATTAGTATGACAGTGGGGCCCACCCCCTAATTAATTATGATTAGTTTAATTAAAATGTGTCGCTGACCAGTGGGACCCAATGGTCAGTTGACGATCAACTCTTCCTGCGGCGATTTGCCAAGATGACATCATCTTGATGTCATTAATTCATTTTCAATTAATTAAATAATTAATTAAATTCCAGAAATTAATAAAATCTTTAGGAAATCATATCTTTTAATCCGTAAGTCGGATTAAAATATTTTGTACATGAAAGTTGCTCAGAGCGATGAGACGAATCCGGATACGCAGTCCGTTCGTCCGCCACACACCCCTAACATATCAAACTCGCAACTTTCCCCTCCGGTTCCATCAGTCTGAAAGCGAAACACCGGAATACTTTCCCGGATGTTTTCCCCCTTCACCCAGTATCACCTCATACCGCGTTAGGGCACGCCTAGCATCACATATTGTTTTGTCATGCATCGATATGCATCTGTTTGCATGGTAATCATTGTTTCTTCCCCCTCTTCTCTCCGGTAGACTACGAGACCGACGTTGCTGCTGCCCAGTTCGACTACGGAGTTGTGACCCTCTCTCTTGCCGTGAGCAACCCGGGCAAGCCCCCCTTGATCACTGTGATATCGCCTACTCTCCTCTATACCGCTTGCATTAGAGTAGTGTAGCATGTCAATGCTTTCCGTTATTCCTATCCCGATGCATAGCCTGTCTTTGCTACTTCTGTTGATACCTTTACCTGCATTCCTACTTGCCTAGTATAGGATGCTAGTATTTCCATCTGTGGCCCTACATTCTTGTCCGTCTGCTGTGCTATACTATCAGGCCGTGATCACTCGGGAGGTGATCACGGGTATATACTATATACTTATACATGATACATGTGGTGACTAAAAGTCGGGTCGGCTAGTGGAGCACCATGAGTGATTCACGGATTGGAGGCTGAAAGGACCTTTGTCCCAACAGCCCTCTGTGTGGATCTTTGTGGCGGAGCATCGTGGAAGGTTGAGACTACTGGGTGAGAGGTGGGCACAGGCTCTGCTCGGGCGTTCATGGATACTTAACACGCTTAACGAGATCTTGGTATTTGATCTGAGTTGGGTCGTTGACCTTATACGCACTAACCGCCACGTGGGACAAGTTATGGGCAACCGGCGTCGTGGTCTCAGTCGAAGCATTTCTTGACGTCGGCTGACGAGGCGGCCTGTGCCCGTATTGGGCTGAACGCCACTAGGCTAGGTCTGCCTTTTACCGCCCATGCAGCGTGCAGTGTGTGCTAAGGGCGATGGGCCCGCACCCCGGCGCTTAGGTTTAGACCGGCGTCTTGACCTCTCTGTTATGCCTAGGTGGGGCTGCGGCGTGTTGATCTTCAGCGGCGGGCATGACCCGGAAAGTGTGTCCGGCCAAATGGGATCGAGCGTGTTCGGGTAATGTGGTGCACCCTGCAGGGAAGTTAATCTATTCGAATAGCCGTGATCTTGATAACAGGGGCGACTTGGAGTTGTACCTTGACCTTATGACAACTAGAACCGGATACTTAATAAAACACACCCTTCCAAGTGCCGGATACAACCCGGTGGTCGCTCTCTAACAGGGCATTGAGGAGGGATCGCTGGTAGGATTATGCTATGCGATGCTACTTGGAGGACTTCACCACTCTCTTCTACATGTTGTAAGGCGGAGGCTGCCAGGCGTAGTCTTGACGGGATTAGCTATCCCTCTTATTCCGCATTCTGCGAGCTCACCCACCGATATGGCCCTTTACACATATATCCATGCATATGTAGTGTAGCTCCTTGCTTGCGAGTACTTTGGATGAGTACTCACGGTTGCCTTGTTCCCCCTTTTCCCCATACCTCTACCCGATTGCTGCGACCAGACGATGGAGCCCAGGAGCCAGACGCCACCGTCGATGACGACTACTACACTGGAGGCGCCTACTACTACGTGCAGCCCGCGGAAGACGACCAGGAGTAGTTAGGAGGATCCCAGGCAGAGGCTGCGCCTCTTCGTCTGTATCCCGCTTTGTGCTAGCCTTCTTAAGGCAAACTTGTTTAACTTATGTCCGTACTCGAGATATTGTTGCTTCCGGCCCGACTTCGTCTATGATCGAGCAATTGTATTCGAGCCCTCGAGGCCCTTGGCTTGTATTATGATGCTTGTATGACTTATTTATGTTTTAGAGTTGTGTTGTGATATCTGCCGTGAGTCCTCGATCTTGATCGTATTACTGCGTTTGCGTGCATGATTAGTGTGTACGATTGAATCGGGGCGTCACAAGTTGGTATCGAGCCCATTTACTGTAGGAATCCCCTTGCCAACTTCTTGGCGAAGTCGAGTCTAGACGTAGCAAAACCTTTTACTAACATGGCGATTAGGTCTTACCGGCTACGCCGCCATTGAATTGGTATTAGGATCTTTTATTCCTCAACCTATACTCTGGGACTCTGACATCTCTTCTATTCGGGTTAAACGATTTTACTAACTCGGACTATAGGTTCTCGATAATACTTTCTCCCGGAGAGCCCCTTATTACAGATGATCGTCTGCTGCACCAGAAGAATCCGAAGATACTCTATGATGTTCTCTTAAGACTTGTGGCATCTCCTTTGCAATTCCCTTCCATTGATAAACCCCTATGGATAACCACGTATACTCGCCATTCATACAATGCTTCCCTGTTGATCTTGTTATTACAAGATATCCCAAAATTCTCTTTGTTGTTCCGAGAATCCTTGAGCTTATTGCCTTGCGGTTCTTTGCCACATGAATACCACTATGGATAATTTCTAGCACTCACTGGATAATTGCTCATCCCCAGTTGATTCATGTATTTCACAATAGTATTCAAAATACTATTTGAACTTCCGAAAATCCTGAGTAGCCTATTGCTCTTGAAATTCTTACTTGCTTGCCTTATGGTTAATCCCATAAGTCTATAATCTTATTGGCATCCCTTGTCATTATCATTTTGAGTCCGTTGATTCAAATGTTGCGAGAGCTCGCCATCCTCAATCAGATCCTAGAATTCATCCTTCCGGCTCAGACGTCATTTTAAACATGAGCTGGTTATCGACCAATCAAATTGCCGTCGATTGTACCCCTAAGTCTATTCAGCTTATCCATCCTTGACCAGAGCATTTGCTCCTGATCCCTTGATTTGAAAATCATAATTACTTTGCTATTTAAACGTTGAATTATTCAGATGTTCTATAAAACGATGCATTTGCAATCTTTCTTCCTCTGATTGGGTATCGATACTCACATCAGCCCCATTGTGGATCGCCATATCCACTGTTGGATTATTATCCGACAGTGTCCTTCATAAAATAATCCGACAGTGTCCTTCATAATTAATCACTTTGTGAGTTATTTCTCCAATACATAATGCCTTTGATAAATTGAATCCTCTGCTTGCTCAAGCATGTTGTACTATCGATCTTGTGTTATTTACTCCTGAAGTTCATGGTATATGTTCTAAGAAGCCCCGTTGGGTTGAACCTATGCCTTCCTTAATCTGGGTGAACTCGAAAGTTTTCATGGGTCATACTCCTCTGGTAATTCACCAGGTAGGTTTTGACACTGAAATCATTTATATCTAGAGCAGTGAATGAAAGGTTATACATTGAAGAAGTGGGAGTCGACCTTGAACTTTGTGTTCATGCCCATGGACCCGATGTGGAACTTATCATCGAAGCTACTTGTAGTAATAACTATTTCCTTGATATAATATCCTTTGGTATCGGTGAATTGATCCTTTGCAATCGTGGTTTCGACCATATGTTCTTCTTAGATCCCATTTCTCGGGCAAGTTTAAGCACTTGTCTTCTGTGGATCAATACCACCATTCCAACCTTTACTTTGATCTTTCGTCGAGTATTACCCCCTGGTATCTCGAGATTATCTTGGAACTGCATAACTTCTTATGAGTTCTTCATCTAGTACTACATTCTCACTGATTACAATTTTTCATGGGCCCTGAGTTATTAAACACTCAAAGACACCGATAACTGAACCGAGTCCGCACTACGGTTCAACAACTTTTAAGTAATCTTATTTAAGTACGATTTTGTATCCGATCAAGTCATTCCTAGCCTGAACGGCTATATCATTGTCGTGCTAAATTTTAACTGTGCCACCCGGTCCTTATTATCGGAACACAGCTTTCGCTATGAGCTAAGCTTACGTCGATTTCCTCGTCTTATCGTTTCACCTCGAACCACACACTTTGATTCCGAGTTTGTGTCGTATATGTGGTTCCAATAATCTTTCGTTGCATCAGTCCTTTTGCTTGATGCGATGGTTGTTCGATTGCCTCTGCGTGGAGCCGCCGACAAAAATTGTCGTGATCATCATCAACATTTTGACTCCTTCTAGGATATCGATCGAATTCATGATGATAAGTGCCATCCTCGTTCCTTGGTAACTTGATTTACCATCGACTACATCCTGACCTTCCTTTTATCACAAACTTGTTCCGGTTATGGATGCAACTTGCTATCCAGCTTGTATTATGTTCTACCTTGAAGTATTACCATCTTTTATGTCAAGAATGTCATGAGGATTACTCCACCTCTTAAGTATTCTTGGTATGATGATACTTCTCACCATCACCATTCTTTCTTGGTCCCCGTGTTGGTTCCAAGAAGTGAACGGTGCTGTTTGGATTCTGCCCTTCTAGCAACCCTCTTGTTTTGAAGTTAATGATCGGCCGTTCATTCTTAGCCTATCTGTTATTGAATCACCATTCTAATAGTTGATCAGGCTACCTATGCCCATATTTCGGCTACACCCTTCAACCAATGTTTAAATTGTGTATGTTTTTCTCGAGCATACCACATTATATCATTTGATCTGACAAATCTTTTGAAAATCTCAATGAATTGTTGCTGAGTTCATCAGCCACTCCTCGTCCTTTTCCTTGGTTAAATGATGAACTCTTGTTTCGAAACTTGCTTCCATAGTTCAATTCCCGAGAATCTTACAATGTCATCTCGACAAATTGTGTTGCACCTTTTCTTCTCGGATATCCTGAGTCTGAGGTATCCTGACACCAATCAGATCTGAATCCCGGTCAAATATGATGGTTGGGACATATTTCCAAGAGATATAATATTGGTCTTTATATGACCTGGTAAGGTGATGTCATGCCTAGCACACCTGGGCGGAGGACCTATTGTTATAGTATCCTCTTTTTGCAAGTTTAGCCATTCTTCCATTAGGGAATTGTAAGACTTATTCTATAAGTTGTTCCTGACGAATCTTTTGTGTATCCGAAGTCTGACCTTTGCTTGAAGACCATGTCAATGCTATCTCGAAGCATGTCTGTGGTACTCCGTTCATCAACAAGAACATTGAAGCACAATGCTAAATTCTCTTTATCAATTATCCAAACACCATTGTATGGGTAACATCACGATTTTCGTCGCTCCTCTACCCAAATGGTTTCTACTTGTTATCTTGTTGTGAATATCAATCTCTACTTGACCTTTGGAAGGATATACTCTAATACTTGAGTATAAACACCTTTCCTTCCCATTGGTCTGATTAACATAATAATCACATTTTCCTTTTCATTGTTTTGATTAACCTTTCTGGTGATCTATATGATCTAAGCAGTAATATTCTTACGCTTATGTAAACACCTAGGTGTACCATCGTGTCGGTAAGACCACATTACTATTGTTGATGACATTTCGGTAACCACCGATGGACGAGAACATTGCCTATTGGTCTGCCTCGTTCAACGAAAGCGGAGAATGGTTCTCTTCGTCCCTCGCACTTGGTACCGGCGATGTTGTTGCCGACATAATCGACAAAGCTATCCTCGAGCATGCCTTGCTTACTTGATCGTGCAAATCGTCACCGCCCTTCCTACTTTTACCCCCACATGGTGGGCCCATAACCCCTGGCCTGCAGGATCAAACCTCGACTCTCCCTATACACCCCTGCTCCCAAAGTTATTCCTCCCGCGTGGACTCGTATGTAATTCATGAGCCACCTTCCGATGAGATCGTCAATTCTAGCATCGGACACAATAATTATTTCGTTGCTTGAAACCCCTTTCACCTTCTGACTAGGCATTGAACGATTGCCTGGCTGCTTGAAACTTCTTATTGTACCTCCCAACTTTACTCTCGATGTGTTTTATTTGTTCAACTCGAGAGGTACTCATATGCTCATTCATGGGTTAATCCCAGATTATTACCCTTATAGCATTCTGTCGTTGCCGATCTGCCCCGTTAACTATTCGTAAATATGATGAAGATCTCGAAGAAAGGATGCCGACTTCATCATGATGACCTGAAGCAGAGAAATGAAGAGATCAATATAATGGATCGACCACTTCGAGAGGAGCAACCAAGACCGAGAAGATTCGTTAGAATTTCGTAACCAAACCTTTCCCCCTTAGACCCCTTCTTAAATCTCGGGACGAGATTTCTTGTAGTGGAGGAGAATTGTGGCCTTGGGATAATCAAGCTACAAGAACCCTCCATTAATGATGCCCACGTCACCACTTGGCCACTCAAGCATTAATCCTGCGTTAGTTCAAAACTGATTCAAAATCCAAATTCAAGAACAAGTCAAACAATTAAAGTTTTCAAAAGTCAAAACTAAAGTGTCCTTATTGTGAAAAATAATTCATAAGATATATTGGTGGAGAAACCAAGTCTTTATAAAATGTTTAAATGCACTAAACTAATTAAATCAGTAGCTAAAACCAATAATTAAATGCCTTTTATATTTTGTAAAATACTAAACTATATTATTCTCGAGGAAACTTTTGTGGTTGTGACATAATTGGTAACATAAATTTAGGTGCCATTTTGGTATTTTATTAAAACTAAAATAATTAGGAACTAAAAGAAAGCAGAAAAGAATGATTAAAAAGATAAACAAAACAAAAGCAAACTAAAAAAATAGAAGAAAGGCCCCCTGGGCCTTGGCCCAGCAGGCCACCCGGCCGCCCCACCTGGCCCAACCGGCCATCCACTGCCCCCTCACTCGCTTATCCACCCACACCCCCGAAACCCTAGCCCACAACCGCACACCGCACTCTCCCCACGATGCCCCCCCTCCTCTCTCCCGATCTGGATCGGGATCCAGAGGAGGCCGTCGCCGCTCGACGCCGCCCCGCGCCCGGTTGTCACTCCCGCCACACGCCAGCATCGCAGCCGCCAGACGACGCCACCCCGTCACCCCTCCGGCGCCCGCCGCCATCGCCTCGACCCGACTCCGTCGCCCAAGCGTCGGGCGCGCCCGGACTTCCCTTCTACGCCGCGTCGTCCCGTCGACCTCCCCGAACTCCCGAGCCCATTGCCCCGTCCACGCTCCCTCGATGTGAGCTCCGCCTCGCCCTCCTCCTCTCTCCGCACTTGCCCGTCGCACCACGTGACCGGCCAGCGCCCGATGCGTGCTTTCGCCGCGACCAGCGCCCAGACGCTCACCGTGGCCTCGCCCGCCCGTGTTTCAGACACGCGTAGCGCTCCGATGCTTTGCCTCTTCCCTCACGCGCCCGCCCCCCCCATTGTCGCCGCCCACGCCCGTGCGCCCACGCCGTCCTTTGCCGCCATTGCTCGGTCGAGCGGCGCCTGCCGAGCCTCCTCCCTCCGTCTGCATCCCGTGTCCTGTGTTGCCGCCATCCTCGTTTTTCCGCCCGCTGGCGCCAGTGAAACCCCGCCAGTGGTCACTAACCTCGCTTCCGGCGACTGCCGGCTCCGCCATTGCAGTGCGCCTGAAGAGCGGGTCTTTGAGCACCATATACGCCCATGCCGTTCGGCGACAATCACCCATGCGCCTCGAAACCCATAAAAGGCCCCTGGGGCCAATGACATGGGGGCCCCAGACCCAGAACGTTTTAATAAAAAAAGAGAAAGAGAATAAAATAATAACAAAATGTGATAATAAATAATAAAAATAATTAATTAATTAACTAACTAATTAATTAACTTAATTAATTCTGATTAAATTAACCAATTAAGATTAATTAACCTAATTAACTACTGTTAATTAGCTAATTAATTAGTATGACAGTGGGGCCCACCCCCTAATTAATTATGATTAGTTTAATTCAGCTGTTTAATTAAAATGTCAGCCGACCAAAGTGGGACCCATCAATCAGGTTGACCAACCAACTCGTTGGATCGCCAGCGTCGACATGACATCATGCTGATGTCATTAATTCATTTTCGAATTAATTAAATAATTAATTAAATTCCAGAAATTAATAAAATCTTTAGGAAATCATATCTTTTAATCCGTACTCAGATTAAAATATTTTGTACATGAAAGTTGCTCGGAGCGACGAGACGAATCCGGATACGCAGCCCGTTCGTCCGCCACACACCCCTAACATATCAAACTCGCAACTTTCCCTCCTGCTCCATCGTTCTGTAACGCTTGAAACACCGGAATACTTTCCGGATGTTTTCCCTTCACCGCAGATCACCTCATACCGCTGTTAGAGGCACGCCTAGCATCACATATTGTTTTGTCATGCATCGATATGCATCTGTTTGCATGGTATTCATTGTTTCTTCCCCTCTTCTCTCCGGGTAGACTACGAGACCGACGCCGCTGCTTTGATTCGACTCTGAGTTGACGACCCCTCTCTCTTGCCGAGCAACCAGGCAAGCCCCCCTTAATCACGGATATCGCCTACTCTCCTCTATCACGCTTGCATTAGAGTAGTGTAGCATGTTCTTGCTTTTCGTTATTCCTATCCCGATGCATAGCCTTTGTCTTTGCTACTTACATTGATACCTTTACTCGCACTCAGATTTGCCTAGTATAGGATGCTAGTTTTCCATCTGTGGCCCTACATTCTTGTCCGTCTGCGTGCTATACTATCGGGCCGTGATCACTCGGGATGTGATCACGGGTATACTATATACTTATACATGATACATGTGGTGACTAAAAGTCGGGTCGGCTAGTGGAGCACCCGCGAGTGATTCATGATTGGAGGTGAAAGGACCTTTGTCCCAACGGCCCTCTGTGTGGATCTTTGTGTGTGGCGGGCGTCAGGCAGGTTGAGACTACCTAGGTGAGAGGTGGGCCTGGCCCTGTTCGGCGTTCGCGGATACTTAACATGCTTAACGAAATCTTGGTATTTCATCTGAGTTGGGTCGTTGACCTTATACGCACTAACCGCCACGTGGGACAAGTTATGGGCAACCGGCGTCGTGGTATCAGCCGAAGCATTTCTTGGCGTCGGCGGACGAGGCGCGTGCGGATTGGACTGAACGCCACTAGGCTAGGTCTCCTTTGCCACCCACACAACGTGCTTGGTGTGCTAAAGGCGATGGGCCCCGGACCCACAATGCGCTTTAGGTTTAGACCGGCGTCTTGACCTCTCTATTATGCCTAGGTGGGGCTGCGGCGTGTTGATCTTCCGGCGGGCATGACCTAGGAAAGTGTGTCCAACCAAATGGGATCGGCGTGTGGGGTAATGTGGTGCACCCTGCAGTGAAGTTAATCTATTCAATAGCCGTGATCTTGATGTGAGGCGACTTGGAGTTGTACCTTGACCTTATGACAACTAGAAACGGATACTTAATAAAACACACCATTCCAAGTGCCAGATACAACCCGGTGGTCGCTCTCTAACAGGGCATTGAGTAGGGGATCGCCGGGTAGGATTATGCTATGCGATGCTACTTGGAGGACTACAGTCTACTCTCTTCTACATGTTGTAAGACGGAGGCTGCCAGAAGCGTAGTCTTCGGCTGTGATTAGCTATCCCCTCTTATTCGGCATTTTGCGCTCAGTCCACCGATATGGCCCTTTACACATATATCCATGCATATGTAGTGTAGCTCCTTGCTTAAGTAGTACTTTGGATGAGTACTCACGGTTGCCTTGTTCCCCTTTTCCCCATACCTCTACCCGATTGCTGCGACTGCACGATGGAGCCTGTGAGCGACGCCACCGTCGATGGCGGCTACTACACCGAGGCGCCTACTACTACGTGCAGCCCGGAAGACGGCGAGGAGTAGTTAGGAGGATCCCGGCAGGAGGCCTGCGCCTCTTTCGACCAGATCCCAGTTTGTGCTAGCCTTCTTAAGGCAAACTTGTTTAACTTATGTCTGTACTCAGATATTGTTGCTTCCGCTGACTCGTCTATGATCGAGCAATTGTATTCGAGCCCCCGAGGCCCCTGGCTTGTATTACGATGCTTGTATGACTTATTTATGTTTTATAGTTGTGTTGTGATATCTGCCTGTGAGTCCCTGATCTTGATCGTACACGTTTGCGTGCATGATTAGTGTATGATTGAATCGGGGGCGTCACAATGTCGACTACATAACACTTCACCGTTATTTGGGCCTAGAGGAAGGCATTGGGAAGTAATAAGTAGATGATGGGTTGCTAGAGTGACGAGCTTAAACCCTAGTTTATGCTGTTTGCCGTAAGGGGCTGATTTGGATCCGCATGTTTCATGCTATGGTTAGGGTTTACCTTAATAATTTTGTTGTAGTTGCGGATGCTTGCAATAGAGGTTAATCATAAGTGGGATGCTTGTTCAAGTAAGAACAGCAACCAAGCACCGGTCCACCCACATATCAAATTATCAAAGTACCGAACGCGAATCATATGAACGTGATGAAAACTGGCTTGACGATATTCCAATGTATCCTCGGGAGTGCTTTTCCTTATATAAGAGTTTGTCCAGGCTTGTCCTTCGCTACAAAAAGGATTGGGCCACCTTGCTGCACTTTATTTACTTTTGTTACTTGTTGCTCGTTACAATTTATCTTATCACAAAACTATCTGTTACCACTTATTTCAATACTTGCAGAGAATACCTTGCTGAAAACCGCGTATCATTTCCTTCTGCTCCTTGTTGTGTTCGACACTCTTACTTATCGAAAGGACTACGATAGATCCCCTATACTTGTGGGTCATCAAGAATCTTTTCTGTTGTCGTTGCCGGGGAGTGAAACGCCTTTGGTAGGTGGAATTTGGTAAGGAAAAATTTATATAATGTGCTGAAATTTACTGTCACTTGTTACTATGGAAAGTAATCCTCTGAGGGGCTTGTTCGGGGTATCTTCACCCCAACCAGTAGAGCAAAGAGTTGCTCCTCAACATACTGAACCTACTAAATATGAAAATGTTCCCTTTGAATTTCTTTCGGGTATGATAGAAAAACTGCTAGCTAATCCTTTTTCAGGAGATGGAACAAAGCATCCTGATGAGCACCTAATATATGTGGATGAAGTTTGTGGATTATTTAAGCTTGCAGGTATACCCGATGATGTTGCTAAGAAGAAGGTCTTCCCTTTATCTTTGAAGGGAGATGCATTGACATGGTATAGGCTATGTGATGATACGAGATCATGGAACTATAGAAGATTGAAATTGGAATTTCATCAAAAGTATTATCCTATGCATCTTGTTCATGGCGATCGCAATTATATATATAATTTTTGGCCTCGCGAAGGAGAAAGCATCGCTCAAGCTTGGGGGAGGCTTAAATCAATGTTATATTGATGCCCCAATCATGAGCTCCAAATAGAAACAATTATTCAAAACTTTTATGCTCGGCTTTCTGAAAACAATCGCACCATGCTCGACACTTCTTGTGCTGGCTCTTTTATGATGAAGACTATTGATTTTAAATGGGATTTATAATAGAATTAAAGGCAACCCTGAAGATTGGGATCTCGACGAAGGTAAGGAGTCAGGTATGACACCTAAGTTTGATTGTGTTAAATCTTTTATGGATACCGATATTTTCCATAAATTTAGCACTAAATATGGACTTGACTCTGAGATAGTAGCTTCTTTTTGTGAATCTTTTGCTACTTATGTTGATCTCCCTAAGGAGAAGTGGTTTAAATATCATCCTCCCATAGAAGTAAAAAGTAGTTGCACCTATTAAAGTTGAAGAAAATACTGTCACTTATAATGATCCTATTGTTCCTACTTCTTATGTTGAGAAACCACCTTTCCCTGTTAGAATAAAGGATCGTGCTAAAGCTTCAACTGTGGTTTGTAAAAGCAATATTAGAACTTATACACCACCTGAGCAAGTTAAAGTTGAATCTAATATTGCTATTGTTAAAGATCTCTTGTCTGATAATATTGATGGGCATGTTATTCAGTTCTGTGGTCAAACTGCTAGAATTGCCAAACCTTGTGCTAAAGATAAACATAGACCTGTGGTAGGCGTGCCTGTTATTTCTGTTAAAATAGGAGATCATTGTTATCATGGCTTATGTGATATGGGTGCTAGTGCTAGTGTTATACCTTATGACTTGTATAAAGAAATTAAGCATGAAATTTCACCCGCCGAAGTTAGAAGATATTGATGTCACAATTAAACTTGCCAATAGAGATACTATATCAGCAATGGGAATTGTTAGAGATGTTGAAGTCTTGTGTGGGAAAACTAAATATCCTGCTGATTTTCTTGTTCTCAGTTCCCCACAAGACAGCTTTTGTCCCATTATATTTGGTAGACCCTTCTTGAATACTGTCAATGCTAAGATAGACTACGAAAAGAATGTTGTTACTATTGGCTCGGATGATATGATTCATGAGTTTAATTTCTCCAAATTTAGTAAACAACATCGTGAAGAAGAATTGCCTAGTAAGGATGAAATTATTGGTCTTGCTTCTATTGCCGTACCTCCTAGTGGTCCTTTAGAACACTATTTACTAGACCATGAAAATGATATGTTTATGAATGAAAGAAGGGAAATAGATGAAGTATTCTTTAAAAAGGAACCTATTCTGAAACACAATTTTCCTATTGAAATCCTAGGGGATCCTCCTCCACCCAAGGGTGATCCCGTATTTGAGCTTAAACCGTTGCCTGATAATCTTAAATATGCTTATCTTGATTAAAAGAAGATATATCGTGTTATTATTAGTGCTAACCTTTCAGGGCATGAAGAAGAAAGATTATTGAAAACTCTGAAGAAGCACCGTGCTGCTATTGGATATACTCTTGATGATCTTAAGGGCATTAGTCCCACTCTATGTCAACATAAAATAAATTTGGAAGCAGATGCCAAACCAGTTCATGATCCTCAACGACGTCTGAATGGTAAAATGAAAGAAGTGGTAAGAAAAGAAATACTAAAGCTTCTGGAGGCAGGTATAATTTATCCCGTTGCTGATAGTCAGTGGGTAAGTCATGTCCATTGTGTCCCTAAGAAGGGAGGTATTAGTGTTGTTCCTAATGATAAAGATAAATTGATTCCACAAAGAATTATTACAGGTTATAGGATGGTAATTGATTTCCGCAAATTAAATAAGGCTACTAAGAATGATCATTACCCCTTACCTTTTATTGATCAAATGCTAGAAAGATTGTGCAAACATACACATTATTGCTTTCTAGATGGTTATTCTGGTTTCTCTCAAATACCCGTGTCAGCTAAAGATCAATCAAAGACTACTTTTACATGCCCTTTTGGTACTTTTGCTTATAGACGTATGCCTTTCGGTTTATGTAATGCACCTGCTACCTTTCAAAGATGCATGGTGGCTATATTCTCTAACTTTTGTGAAAAGATTTGTGAGGTTTTCATGGACGACTTTTCTGTCTATGGATCCTCTTTTGATGATTGCTTGAGCAATCTTGATCGAGTTTTGCAGAGATGTGAAGAAACTAACCTTGTCTTGAATTGGGAAAAGTGTCACTTTATGGTTAATGAAGGTATTGTCTTGGGGCATAAAGTTTCTGAAAAAGGTATTGAAGTTGATAAAGCCAAGGTTGATGCTATTGAAAAGATGCCATGTCCCAAGGACATCGAAGGTATAAGAAGTTTCCTTGGTCACGCCGGATTTTATAGGAGGTTCATTAAGGACTTCTCAAAAATTTCTCGGCCCCTGACTAATTTATTACAAAAAGATATACCATTTGTCTTTGATGATGATTGTGTAGAAGCATTTGAAATACTTAAGAAAGCATTGATCTCTGCACCTGTTGTTCAGCCACCTGATTGGAATTTACCCTTTGAAATTATGATTGATGCTAGTGATTATGCTGTAGGTGCTGTTCTAGGGCAAAGAGTTGATAAGAAATTAAACTTTATCCATTATGCTAGTAAGACTATAGACAATGCTCAAAGAAATTATGCTACTACTGAAAATGAATTCTTAGTAGTTGTATTTGCTTGTGATAAGTTGAGACCTTATATTGTTGACACTAATCATGCTGCTATTAAATACCTTATGGAAAAGAAAGATGCTAAACCTAGACTTATTAGATGGGTTCTCTTGCTACAAGAATTTGATTTGCATATTGTTGATAGAAAGGGAGCTGAGAACCCCGTTGTAGACAACTTGTCTAGGTTAGAAAATGTTCTTGATGACCCACTACCTATTGATGATAGCTTTCCTGATGGACAATTGAATGTTATAAGTACTTCTTGTAGTACTCCATGGTATGCTGATTATGCTAATTACATTGTCGCTAAATTCATACTGCCTAGTTACACATACCAGCAAAAGAAAAAGTTTGTCTATGATTTGAGACATTACTTTTGGGATGACCCACATCTTTATAAAGAAGGAATAGATGGTGTTATTAGACGTTGTGTACCTGAGCATGAACAGGAACAGATCATGCGCAAGTGTCACTCCGAAGCTTATGGAGGACACCACGCTGGAGATAGAACTGCACATAAGGTATTGAAATCCGGTTTTTATTGGCCTACTCTCTTCAAGGATGCCCGTAAGTTTGTCTTATCTTGTGATGAATGTCAAAGAATTGGTAATATTAGTAGACATCAAGAAATGCCTATGAATTATTCACTAGTTATTGAACCATTTGATGTTTGGGGCTTTGATTATATCGGACCTTCTCCTGCCTCTAATGGATATACACATATTTTAGTTGCTGTTGATTACGTTACTAAGTGGGTAGAAGCTATTCCAACTGGTAGTGCTGATCATAACACTTCTATTAAAATGCTTAAGGAAGTTACTTTTCCGAGGTTTGGAGTCCCCAGATATTTAATGACTGATGGTGGTTCACATTTTATTCATGGTGCTTCCCGTAAAATGCTTGCTAAGTATGATGTTAATCATAGAATTGCATCTCCTTATCACCCTCGGTCTAGCGGTCAAGTAGAATTGAGTAATAGAGAGCTCAAATTAATTTTGCAAAATACTGTCAATAGGTCTAGAAAGAATTGGTCCAAGAAACTTGATGATGCATTATGGGCTTATAGAACCGCATATAAAAATCCTATGGGTATGTCTCCATATAAAATGGTTTATGGAAAAGCATGTCAGTTACCTCTCGAACTAGAACATAAGGCATATTGGGCTATTAAAGAGGTCAACTATGATTTCAAACTTGCCGGTGAGAAGAGGTTATTTGATATTAGCTCACTTGATGAATGGAGAACCCATGCTTATGAAAATGCCAAGTTGTTTAAAGAAAAAGTTAAAAGATGGCATTATAAAAGGATACAACAGCGTGATTTTAATGTAGGTGATTATGTATTGCTATACAACTCTCGTTTAAGATTTTTGGCAGGAAAACTTCTCTCTAAATAGGAAGGCCCCTACGTTATCGAGGAGGTCTATCGTTCCGGTGCCATAAAAATCAACAACTTCGAAGGCACAAACCCGAAGGTGGTAAACGGTCAAAAAATTAAACATTATATCTCAGGTAATCCCATAAATGTTGAAACCAATGTCATTGAAACCGTAACCCCGGAGGAATACATAAGGGACACTTTCTGCATCTGTTTGCAGACTCGAAAAGGAATAGGTATGTGGTACGGTAAGTAAACCGACTCCAAAACAACTTTTAAGGCAATATTTCTCCGTTTTGGAATATTTAGAAAATAGAAAAATAAGTAGCAGTCCGGAAGGACCACGAGGGCCCCACGAGGGTGGAGGCGCGCCTACCCCCACAGGCGCGCCCCTACCTCGTGAGCACCTCGTGTGCCTCGCGGACTCCGCTTTCTTGCAAGAAACGTATTTTGGTCGGTAAAAATTCACTATATATTCTCCCGAAGGTTTTGACTCCCGTATCACGCAAATCTCCTCTGTTCTTGTTTCGAGCTGTTTTTCTGACAAATCTAGATTATTATGACGTCCCCAACTGTTTCCAAGGACAAGTTCTTCGAGAAGGTCATCCACCCTTACCTCGCGGAGGTGCTGCGACACCCTCAAACCATTGAGTTGCGTGATGGGTTCATTGCACATCCGCTGATGAAGAGGGACCAAAGGGGACCGGAAGCGTGGAGACGAGGCTCGAAGCAGTTGAGCAACAAGTTTTCAAGTGCCAAGGGATGGTGGAATGTGGACTCAACTCCAACCACATGATGATCGCGGAGTTCACTAGCAACCACAAGTTGGATGCTGACAACATCGGGGAGGCCATCTTCAAGCTTCATGAGAAGATCGAGCACCTTCAAGCCCAAATCTATGACCTGCAAAACCAAAACTGTAAGTATGAATATAGATTCAAAAGGATGAGTTTGGCTGCAGATTTGAGGATCCCAGAGACTCGATCATCCTTCTATGATGGTGAGCCTATGCCTTGGAAGATGGACGACAAGCCCGCATCATCGACAACACCTCATCCTTCCTCACCAACAAAGGAGACATAATCACATGGGTATGGGCACTCCCCTTGGCAACTGCCAAGCTTGGGGAAGGTGCCCCGGTATCGTATCACCATCACACTCCTATCTTTACCGTTTTTCTTAGTTCGATCCTATTAGTAGTATCTTGATCTAGTAGAATAAAGTTTATGGTATGATCTACTTTTGAGTTTTGCTTTATGATCCCTCTATGTAATCGAGTCCGTGAGCTATATATAATAAAGATTAGTGTTGAGTCAAGGGCTTGATTATTTTGCCATGATCTCGAGTGAATAAAAGAAAAGAAGAAAAAGAATAAAAAGAAACAAAAAGTTCATATTGATCTTATTGAGAGTAATGACTTCACATAGAAAGAGTATGATGATTAAAATTTGTTGGGAGTTGGCAAACATAGTTTTGGTCATCGTTGCAATTAATAGGAAGTAATAAGGAAAGAGAGGTTTCACATATAAATATACTATTATTGACATCTTTTATGATTGGGAGCACTCATTAAAATATGACATGCTAAAGAGCGGATGTTGGACAAGGAAGACAACGTAATGGGTTATGTTTTCTTATATCTGAGATAAAGTATGTGGTCATGGACCCTCCAACATGTTGAGCTTGCCTTTCCCCCTCATGCTAGCCAAATTCTCAGCACCAAGTAGAGATACTACTTGTGCTTCCAAATACCCTTAAACCAGTTTTGCCATGAGAGTCCACCATATCTACCTATGGATTGAGTAAGATCCTTCAAGTAAGTTGTCATCGGTGCAAAGAAATAAAAATTGCTCTAAATATGTATGATTGATTGGTGTGGGAGAAATAATATTTATACGATCTTGTGATGTGGAATAAATAAAAGCGACGGACTGCATAATAAAGGTTCATATCACAAGTGGCAATATAAAGTGACGTTCTTTCGCATTGAGATTTTGTGCATCCAACCATAAAAGCGCATGGCAACCTCTGCTTCCCTCTGCGAAGGGCCTATCTTTTATTATTATCTTCTACCTTATGCAAGAGTCATGGTGATCTTCAACTTTCCTTTTTCATTTTATCCTTTGGCAAGCACAGTATGTTGGAACACTAGTAGAAAAGGGGGTAAAGGTCCAGGCCGGGTCAGCCCATTAGTCCCGGTTCAGTCCAGAACCGGGACCCATGGGGGCATTGGACCCGGTTAAATGAGCCTGAGGGCGGCCGGGCCACGTGGGCCATTGGTCCCATTCGTCTGGACCTTTTGGTCCTGGTTGGTGGGACGAACCGGACCAATGGGCCTCGCTCTGCCCACCACCATTGGTCCCGGTTGGTGGCTTGAACCGGGACCAAAGGCTGCCCTTTAGTCCCGGTTCATGCCACCAACCGGGACCAATGAGGTGCCTATATATACCCCCTTGCATAAGACCAGAGCACACTGCTCTATTTTTTTCTGGCCGCCGAGGGGAGAGGGCTTGGTGGTGCTCTAGCTCACCTCCTATGCACACAAGGTGTAGCGACCCGACCTCGCAGTCAAGCCTGCGTATTCTTTGTGCCATCCTCGATCAAGATATGCGTGGCACACACAGTACATCAATGTATATATCAAAGTGCAATCACATGTATAATTAGCGTAAATCGATATATACCTCATAAGTCACAAATGAAACAATCAAACGGGTGTGGAGTCCCATCAACGCCATCGGCAAGAGGTTGAGTGTAGACCCGTAACCACATGCCGTAACTCTTACTGTCGAGGAAATATCTGCAACATGATACGTTGCAGCCGTGTAGGTCAAGACATTGAATGTACCGGCAAGATCACAATAAGAGAAAAAGATGATAAACTATACTATATGCAGTATGGCTTTGTGGCTCAGATTCGGGTTTTGTTTTGCATAAAAGCTGGTTTTATTTGCCCTACATCAAAGGAATAACTGGAGTCTGCACTATGGAGTTTTCTATCATGACATGGTTCCGCCAACCGATGTCTCATAGCCCAAATCATCATAAGTTGCCCACAATTAAGTTATCAGTCCGGTGTTGAGAGTTCGAGATAGATCCAAGTCCAGATGCTCAAATTGTCCGTGAATCGGGACACGGCTAATCGATTAGGTTATAACCCTCTGCAGAGGTTTGTACACTTTACCCGCAAGATTCGATCCCTCTCTTTACGTTCTCGCACTTCAGGGTGTTTGAGAACAAGATGACCGAAACATGGTCTTCCAAGAGTTCCTCGACCACCGTCCGGTGCCCATCCAATCCTACCGTAGTTCTACATCTGCTAGCACCGCCCCAGCCAGATTCACCACTAAGGTCAACCAAGCCAGAGCCCATAATGACTTGCGGTTGCACAGGGTAAGCTTCCGGCATGAAGTATTCTTCCGCCTCTTTGAGTCTGGGTGAAGCTTTCCGCAAGATGTCATGGCGCTTCTCCATGCATCCCGGCCATCCACTGGGTTCTCCAGGTGCCCGTCAACTGCCCTTCACCCAAGAGTGTGTATTGAATTCTTGTCTCGAGTCTTGAAGTCTTGAGGCCTTGAAGATGCAGTCCTTGCAGATTCCATCATGGAGTTGTCGCCATTGACGTGGGTCCTGCATTCTCACACCACTCTGGTGCACTCATACCAAACCCGTCTACTATAGCGTAGCAATAAATAACGTCCGGGCTTGGTAACAGGTGATGGGTTCCTACCTCATGCATACTACTCAACTACAAGGATTCAATAACACTACCGAGGGGTGGTTGCCAAGATGCCACTAAATGCAATAAAACATAGGTATGAAAGTATGGTCAAAGTGAACTTGCACGGTAATACTTGATGAAGATAACAACGCTGTCGAAAATGACTTGGTAGAACTAATCGTCACTCCGTTGAAAATCTATATAGTCAAACATAGTATTCACATAAGCAAACATCCTAGCAAACAATTTTAGCACTCGAAATAACAATCAAAACAGCAAGGAAAATCGATAATAAAACTCAAACAAAATCAAAAGAAACTTCAAATAAAACTACAAAGAAAAACTACTAACGAAGATCTATGACTTTGCTACAAACATCTAATATAGTTTTGCCGTAAGTAAAAACTTAACAACAATTAAAATACTAAACTAATAAATTAACAGAAAATAAAATGTAAAATAACTAATTTAACAGAAAGTATTTTTTTTCCATAAAATTTTATTTGCAAAAAGAAACAAATAAAAAGCTTTTATAAAACTCTAACTATGACCTATAGAAGGTTTCATACAAAACTAAGGAAAATAAATTTTTTAAATAAAATAAAATTTTTCCTGTTGTCTAACAGAAACACAACTAATTTTGTCAAAAGTGACAAAAAGAAATAATTTAAAACTAATAAAAACAATAAAGAAAAAGCTAAAACAGAACTAATAATAAAACAGTACTGTTTTGCTAAAAAACCTAATTTAAATTAACCTAGAAATAAGATACTAAATACTAATGGATAAACAAAGGTCCTAGAGACCAGGAGCAAAAAGAATTAATTAAAAACCTATTTTTAAACTCCCGAATAAGCAAAACAAGCTTTAATTCAAATCTGATCTAACTCAATTTTTATAAATCCAAACATAGACAAATTATATATTTTTGGAAACTACAAGAAAATTGTGATCTAACGCAAAAAGAATCAGCATCATTGGACTTCTAGATCAAAAGTTATAAGCTAAACAAGAACGGAACTAAATCTGTTACGGAAATAAATCTGAAAACGAAAACGGAGTTACCTGTCCGTGAGGCAGAGATGGCAGGAAGGAGACGGCGATGTGGAGGGCTGCTCCGGCGAGGGGGGCGAGGTCGCCGGCGAGGGTGGGGGTGGCGGAGGAGGGGGTCGGCGCTTGGGGAGGTGGCGCTGGGCGATGGGGAGGGTCCAGAGAGCTCCCCGGTGAGCGCTTCTAGGCAGGAAAAGAAGGGACGGTGGCGAGGAGGGTACGGGCAGGGAGGCGTGGTGATGGGAAAATGGAATTAGGAGAGGGAGGGGGTTTTATAGGCGGTCTCGGGATGCTCTGGGATGTAAAGACGAGTGGGATCGGGAAGGTGGAGATTCCTGTCTCCATGGATATGGAAAGCTTCTAACGTGAGAGGAAACAGAGGAAGGAGATGATCTCTTGTTGGGCTAGAATAGGAAAGTGCTTAATGGGCCAGCAGGTTTTTCCTAATAAAAACGATTCCATTCCTATTTTTAAAATTAGGAAACTAAAACAATAAAAAGGAAACCAAATCAATTCGAATATAGAGTTTTTATATACTAAAATTATCAGAAAATAAAATGTAGATGATGAGCATTATTCCACGGCCAAAAAATAAAAACTTAAAAAAAATGTTTTTCAGAAAATCCCTAAAGGCTTTATTTCTTTTTGCAAATAATTTTTAAATAAAACTTTGGTTTTTCTTGGCTCAAATATTTTCAAAAATGCCCCTGATTTTGGAGGGTCATTTTCCTCCGCTCTTCTTGCTTGCAAGAATTTATTTTTCGGGTATTTCTCGGAAGAAAAATAGAGAAGCAAGTGCAAATATTTGAAAGAATTAAATTGCAAAACTCCGCTCAAATTCTTTATAGTTGAAGAAGTCATGTCATCTTCTCTCATTGATTTTAATAGGATGAATTTGAATTTACTGGAGAAGGGAAAGTCATTTTATTCCTCTCATTCAAAAGTTTTTGAAAAGGTTCAAATTTCACTCAAGTTTAATTCACTCAAGCAAACAAACAAACAATTCAATTAATTATATTAACATTCCAAAATTTGGGATGTTACAAACCTACCACACTTTCTAAAATGAATCTCGTCCTCGAGATTCAAGAGGCTAGCAAGAAAAGGTTAGGGGTTGGGGTCTTCTAGCAAATGTCTTGGTCGAAAGGTCGTGGGTGCTACCACACTTAAAAACAAGGTCATGGTTCCAATAAACTCAGATATTTCCTCCGAGGGTCGACAATGTATGTCTCTTCACATATCTTACAATAGCTCCTTCATTAAAAGCTCTTCCGCCGTAAGCATAGAGTTTTCCTCAAAAGCTTGGGTCGGTTCGTCAAAGTTGAAGTTCGTCCGAGGCTGGATCTTCTTAGCTGATAGGTCTGTGTCCACTCTAAACCACTATCGAAACACTCATGGTGGTCTACCATTATTGGTTTCTCCTGCAGAAAACGGGTCTCTGTTGAACCTCACCGATAACCTACGATTGGCAACGGTTGCACAGAAGGGTTCCATCGTCCTACCATTCTATGGTTTTATGGCTTATCGCGTCGACACTCTTCTAAGGTTTTCGAGGCTCTTCGATTTTCCATCAACATATGATAGTTCATGATAGAAGTCTCCGTATGGGGGCCAATCCATCCTGCATTTGAATCATTACCACATACGAACAAAGTGAATCACGTATTCTAACACTTGGGCATACTCACAAGCGCGTGTAATTTCTCTTGTCGATGAACCGAGTTCGTATAAATCCATGGTTTCGCAAGCTGAACAAACATCTATCGTTACTTCACCACTCTCGTGTTTTTATGTAACCTCCCTACGTAAACGTATGCTGATTGGATCACTGCTTTCTTCCAAATTTATTCCTTTATCAAGGTTACATCTGCTCCTTTTCAAAATCCTCGGCCCGTGGGTTATGGCCCACTTCAACACTAGTGCAGCTTTAACTCATCCTTGGAGTAACTCTCTTGTTCCATATTACACCTCCTTTTAAATCCAATAATACTTCATTCCTTCATATCCATCATACCGAAACAAAACTCCTCGGCGGGATACATTTTTTTCATTTCCATAGATCTGGTGTTCTCAGAGGGTACTACCAAAGGTAATGCACAATTTCAACCATAGACCATATTTTTTCTCATATCCTCGAAAATGGTCAAAACTCTTTGTTCATGGAGTAACAACTCATAAAATTCAACATATGAAATCATCACACCTTAACTTTATTGATTCATGCATTCATTACAATCTCGAGCACCCATTACATAACTCAACTCATCGAACTCATAAAATGAAATTGCTTCTTACTACCAATATCAAAGTTCCAACTACTCAGCTCCAGCTTTCATCTTGTCGGGACATTTGGTAGCATAATGTCCTGCTTCCTTGCAATGAAAACAAATAACTTTCGATAAGTCTTTGGGCTTCTTGGAGTTGGTGGCTGCTCTTTGGGTTATTGGCTTCTTATCTGGACATTTATTAGCGTAATGACCTAAATCCTTGCACCTGTAACAAGTGATATGAATCAGGTCCTTCTCTGCGAAAATTGTGTTGTTCTGGGGTTGCCTTCTTTTTTCTCTTCCTGGATTTCTCCGTAATGACTAGAGCTTCTATTTCCTGAGGGTCAAACTTCACTTCTGCTGTCGGGAAATCTCTGAAATATTCTTGGCTTTCCTTCATGCAATACTCAAAATGTCCTTCTTCTCCACATGAATAGCAAGCATTGGAGTAAAATCTGTTGAGGCCTTCTCCATCGTGGTCTTCAACACATTCCTTCATCATGTGTTCTTTCATAACTTCTGAGGGTTTCTTTCATTCCTTCTTCCTGATCCTGAATAGTTTGTTGCACCATGGAGTAAATGTGACACTGAGTCGGGTAGTGGGTGGTTCCTTCACACAAGACACAAGTCACCTGACTAGTTGGGCATTCCTCAGCTGGGTGTTTCTCCTCACAATGAGGGCATCCATCCTTGTGTTCCTCCTGGTGTGTCCTATTTCTCCGCAAATCTTGCAGGCACAAGGTTTCTTCTTCGGGTTATCATAGTGCTTCCGGATGAGACGTGATCTCAACAGGGTCTTCTTGAATTCCTCCCAAGTTCTTGCTCCATTGCATCCTTGTATGGCTTGATGCATTTTCCACCAGGTTGCAGCACTTCCTTCAAAGTACTGAAGAGCGTATTTATACTTCATTCTTCCTTGAAACCAAATTGTTCCCGAAGTGATTCTCCATGTTCAATCCATAGCTCGCCTCGCTGGGTTTTTCGTCCAGAGAATATCAGGCCAACTTCGTTCATCATCTATTGGGTCCAAAGTTTTGGGATGAGATATGAGAGAGGTGGGGAGGGATATACACAATACAAACAATAGTTTTGAAGAAACAGGTTTTACTTTGTGGCTGTCGGAAAACATCAAACAAATGACAGCTCACAAATCGTCGCATCTAACGTAAGTGTGTAACAAGGGTTTGGTCTTCTAAAGGTCAAATAATTCTTCAGGAACTTCAAATTCTTCAGGTCTCGTAGTCTTCAATTGTTGCAGCTTCAACTCTTCTAACGCATGGTCAAATCTGTTTACATTCGAAATGGTCATCAGTTGGCCGATATCTTGTCCTTCTTGGAGCGGCTTTAGTTGATTCGTCGTGGTGATCAAAAGGGAAAAGGGTATATTCTAACTATTTGTGGTAAGAGTGTCTATTTGATAAAATCGAAAAGATGAGAAGTAAGAGTCTTTTTGAAAATAAATTTTAGAAATTTCCTGTCCTAGGGCTTTCCGATTTCTAGGGTCACGCCCCACATACCAACATGTGCTCGATACCATCTCTCAGAGCGACCCGACCTCAGACGGTCAAGCCTCGTGTTGTTGCTTTATCCCATCCCGGATCAAGATGTCGGGCACACACATTACATCAATGTATATATCAAAGTGCAATCACATGTATAATTAGCGAAACTGATATATACCTCATAAGTCACAATGAAACAATCAAACGGGTGTGGAGTCCCATCAACGCCATCGGCAGGTTGAGTGTAGACCGTAACCCTCAGACCGTAACTCTTACTCGTCGAGGAAATATCTGCAACATGATACGTTGCAGCCAGGTAGGTCAAGACATTGAATGTACCGCAAGATCACAATAAGAGAAAAAAGATGATAAACTATACTATATGCAAGATGGCTTTGTGGCTCAGATTCCGAAGTTTTGTTTTGCATAAAAGCTGGTTTTATTTGCCCTACATCAAAGGAATAACTGAGTCTGTACTATGGAGTTTTCTATCATGACATGGTTCTGCCAACCGATGTCTCATAGCCCAAATCATCATAAGTTGCCCACAATTAAGTTATCGGTCCGTGTTGAGAGTTCCGAGATAGATCCAAGTCCGTATGCTCAAATTGTCCGTGAATCGGGACACGGCTAATCGATTAGGGTTATAACCCTCTGCAGAGGTTTGTACACTTTACCCGCAAGATTCGATCCTCTCTTTACGCTCTCGCACTTCGTGGTGTTTGAGAACAAGATGACCAAACATGGTCTTCCTCAAGAGTTCCTCTCGACCACCGTCTGTGCCCATCCAATCCTACCGTAGTTCTACATCTCGCTAGCACCGTCCCCACCAGATTCACCACTAAGGTCAACCAAGCCAGAGCCCATAATGACTTGCGGTTGCAGTAAGCTTCCGGCATGAAGTATTCTTCCGCCTCTTTGAGTCTGGGTGAAGCTTTCCACAAGATGTCATGGCGCTTCTCCATGCATCCCGCCATCCACTGGGTTCTCCAGGTGCCCGTCAACCATCCTTCACCCAAAGAGTGTGTATTGAATTCTTGTCTCGAGTCTTGAAGTCTTGAGGCCTTGAAGATGCAGTCCTTGCAGATTCCATCATGGAGTTAGTCGTCATTGGCGAGGTCCGCATTCTCACACCACTCAGCACTCCTCATACCAAACCCCGCCTACTATAGCGTAGCAATAAATAACGCCCCGGCTTGGTAACAGTGGTGATGGGTTCCTACCTCATGCATACTACTCAACTACAAGGATTCAATAACACTACTGAGGGGTGGTTGCCAAGATGCCACTAAATGCAATAAAACATAGGTATGAAAGTATGGTCAAAGTGAACTTGCCTCGGTAATACTTGATGAAGATAACAACGCCGTCGAGAAAATGACTTGGTAGAACTAATCGTCACTCCGCTGAAAATCTATATAGTCAAACATAGTATTCACATAAGCAAACATCCTAGCAAACAATTTTAGCACTCAAATAACAATCAAAACAGCAAGGAAAATCGATAATAAAACTCAAACAAAATCAAAAGAAACTTCAAATAAAACTACAAAGAAAACTACTAACGAAGATCTATGACTTTGCTACAAACATCTAATATAGTTTTGCCGTAAGTAAAAACTTAACAACAATTAAAATACTAAACTAATAAATTAACAGAAAATAAAATGTAAAATAACTAATTTAACAGAAAGTATTTTTTTCCATAAAATTTTATTTGCAAAAAGAAACAAATAAAAAGCTTTTATAAAACTCTAACTATGACCTATAGAAGGTTTCATACAAAACTAAGGAAAATAAATTTTTTAAATAAAAATAAAATTTTTCCTGTTGTCTAACAGAACACAACTAATTTTGTCAAAAGTGACAAAAAGAAATAATTTAAAACTAATAAAAACAATAAAGAAAAAGCTAAAACAGAACTAATAATAAAACAGTACTGTTTTGCTAAAAACCTAATTTAAATTAACCTAGAAATAAGATACTAAATACTAATGGATAAACAAAGGTCCTAGAGACCAGGAGCAAAAAGAATTAATTAAAAACCTATTTTTAAACTCCCGGAATAAGCAAAACAAGCTTTAATTCAAATCTGATCTAACTCAATTTTTATAAATCCAAACATAGACAAATTATATATTTTTGGAAACTACAAGAAAATTGTGATCTAACGCAAAAAGAATCAGCATCATTGGACTTCTAGATCAAAAGTTATAAGCTAAACAAGAACGGAACTAAATCTGTTACGGAAATAAATCTGAAAACGAAAACGGAGTTACCTGTACGTGAGGCAGAGATGGCAGGAAGGAGACGGCGATGTGGAGGGCTGCTCAGGCGAGGGGGCGAGGTCGCCGGCGAGGGTGGGGGTGGCGGGGGAGGGGGTCGGCGCTTGGGGAGGGGGCGCTGGGCGATGGGGAGGTTCCAGGAGAGCTCCTGGTGTGCGTTTCTAGGCAGGAAAAAGAAGGACGGTGGCGAGGAGGGTACGGGCAGGAGGGGCGTGGTGATGGGGAAAATGGAACGAGGAGAGGGAGGGGTTTTATAGGCGGTCTCGGGAGGCGCTGGGATGGAAAGACGAGGGAGATCGGGAAGGTGAAGATTCCTGTCTCCATGGATATGGAAAGCTTCTAACGTGAGAGGAAACAGAGGAAGGAGATGATCTCTTGTTGGGCTAGAATAGGAAAGTGCTTAATGGGCCAGCAGGTTTTTCCTAATAAAAAGCGATTCCATTCCTATTTTTTAAAATTAGGAAACTAAAACAATAAAAAGGAAACCAAATCAATTCGAATAAAGAGTTTTTATATACTAAAATTATCAGAAAAATAAAATGTAGATGATGAGCATTATTCCACGGCCAAAATAAAAACTTAAAAAAATGTTTTTCAGAAAATCCCTAAAGGCTTTATTTCTTTTTGCAAATAATTTTTAAATAAAAACTTTGGTTTTTCTTGGCTCAAATATTTTCAAAAATGCCCCTGATTTTGGAGGGTCATTTTTCCTCGCTCTTTCTTGCTTGCAAGAATTTATTTTTCGGGGTATTTCTCGGGAAGAAAAATAGAGAAGCAAGTGCAAATATTTGAAAGAATTAAATTGCAAAACTCCGCTCAAATTCTTTATAGTTGAAGAAGTCATGTCATCTTCTCTCATTGATTTTAATAGGATGAATTTGAATTTACCGGAGAAGGGAAAGTCATTTTATTCCCTCTCATTCAAAAGTTTTTGAAAAGGTTCAAATTTCACTCAAGTTTAATTCACTCAAGCAAACAAACAAACAATTCAATTAATTATATTAACATTCCAAAATTTGGGATGTTACACAAGGTGTTCGATGGAATGCCCGAGCCACACTACTTAAGCTTTCTCCTCTCCAAGCTCGACCTCCAAGCTCCATTTTCCTCAATATTTGTCTAGGTTTAGTGGTCCGTCACGCCTCGATCCTCGCCTTCACCGCCGTCGATCACCCGCTGCCGATCTCATCGCTGCACCACCGTGGCGAGCCTCTTGTTCTTATCTTCTTTTGAAAGGAAAATATTCTTACTTGTATGTTTAGATAGATACTTGTATTATTTTCTTACTTTTATTATTGCATCTTATATAGTGCGATGAGTTTTGGTATCCGCCTGGCCGGCCCTCGTCCTGTCTGTGATTCGGATGTGGTATATATTATCTTTATAACTATTGGTTCATTTATTGTTTATGAAAATTATGCCGACCAACGTCACATAGATTTTATTTATCTAGGAGGTATGGGAACCGGAAATTACAACCGACCCTATTGTCGAGAGGTTAAATTTAGTTGAAGAAGAAAACAATTTCTTGATGGAAAAAATAAAAAAAATTGAGGAGGAGAAGATGATATTGGAGTTCCATGTTGCGGATGTCATTGATGATCACAAGATCAAGATGGATACAATGCGCTTGAAGATTAGAAAGATTAGAAAATATGCCATTCATACCGAGGCTTGGTATCATTATGCCGTTGGATCAATTGTTACCTTGGTTGCGATTATGATCGCATTTGTTTTCGCATTGAAATGTTTTTCATAGTTTCAATGTATGGTTTAATTTATTAGATGCTCTTGTGATCTATATGTTGTTTGATGAGAACTATGTATGTTCTTTGGTTTTATTGTGATGATGAACTTCTCTTAATTTGTTCACTTAATTATCTATTCATGATGTTCAGAATGGTTTTTGACACACTTAATTATATATAATGCACGCAGATGAACCGGCCAATGGATGTACGGTGACAAACACACCTCCGAGTACATTAAGGTCGTGCATGAGTTTCTCGATGTGGCTGAGGCAAACAAGGTAATGGTTTTATGTGTTGTCCATGCACTAAATGTGGGAATATCGATGTCTTACTCTAACCGGAAAATCCTTCACTCCCCACCGCTTTTATAAGGGTTTCATGCCACACTATAATGTTTGGACGAGGCACGGAGAAATAAGGGTTATGATGGAAGACGGCGAAGAAGAAGAGTAATGATGACAACTATGTGGGCCCCCCTCAATACGATGGTCATGATGCCGAACGGGGAGCTGGTGAAGATCAAGAGGAACCGCATTTATGTGCCCAATGATGCCGCAATGGGTGAAGCTGCTTAAGATCAAGAGGAACCAGACGATGTGCCCGATGATGATGATCTCCGCCGGGTCATTGTCGATGCAAGGATGCAATCCAAAAGTCAAAAGGAGATGCTGAAGTTCGATCGCATGTTAGAGGATCACAAAAAAGGGTTGTATCCCAATTGCGAAGATGGCAACACAAAGCTTGGTACCGTACTGGAATTGCTGCAGTGGAAGGCAGAGAATGCTATGACTGACAAAGGATTTCAGAAGCTACTAAAAATATTGAAGAAGAAGCTTCCAAAGGATAACGAATTGCCCGACAAGCATATACGCAGCAAAGAAGGTCGATGCCCTCTAGGGATTGGAGGTGCGTAAGATACATGCATGCCCTAATGACTACATCCTCTCATCGCTGTGTGCATACAAGGATCTGAACGCATGCCCGAGGTATGCGGTGCATTGCGGTATAAGATCAAACGAGATGACCCTCGGTGATGTTGACGGCGAGCCCCTGTGAAGAGAGTTCCTGCGAAGGTGATGTGGTATGCTCCTATAATACCATGGTTGAAACGTCTGTCTTAAATGGAGAGCATGCCAAGTTGATGCGATGCTACAAAGGAGGACCGTAAGAAAGACGGAAGTTGAGAGCACCACCGACGGGTCGCGATGGAGAAAAAAATCAAGAGAAAGTACCGGGATGAGTTTGCAAAGGACCCAAGGAACATATGGTTTGCTTTAAGCGCGGATGGCATTAATCCTTTCGAGGAGCAGAGTAGCAATCACAAAGACCTGGCCCGTGACTCTATGTATGTATAACCTTCCTCCTTGGATGTGCATGAAGCGGAAGTTCATTATGATGCGAGTTCTCATCCAAGGCCCTAAGCAACCCGGCAACGACATTGATGTGTACCTAAGGCCATTAGTTGAAGAAATTTTGCAGCTGTGGAATGGAAACGGTGTATGTACGTAGGATGAGCACACACAGGAGGAATTTAACCTAAAGGCGTTAGTGTTCATGAACATCAACGATTGGCCCGCTCTCAGTAACCTCTCAGGACAAACAAACAAAGGATACCACGCATGCACGCACTGTTTAGATGACACTGAAAGTATATACCTGGACAAATGCAGGAATAATGTGTACCTGGGGCCATCGTCGATTTCTTCCGACCAACCATCACTGTCGGAAGAAAGGCAAGCATTTCAAAGGCGCAGGCAGATCACCGGAAGAAGCCCGCCATGCGCACTCAAAGGATCACGTACTTGCTATGGTCAACGATTTACACGTAATCTTTGGAAAGTGTCCCGGCGCACTAGCTGTTCCAATGACGCCAGGGACACGCACTCCATGTGGAAGAAGAAATCTATATTTTGGGACCTACCCTACGGAAAGACCTAGAGGTCCGCTTCTTCAATCGACGTGATGCACGTGAGGAAGAACCTTTGCGTGAACTTGCTAGGCTTCTTGGGCGTGTATGGAAAGACAAAAGATACACCCGAGTAACGGAGGACCTGCAACGCTTGCACGAAAAAGATGGCATGCCTCCAAGCCAAAGTATGAAGGTCCCGCTACCACGCCGCTACGAAGAAGAGAAAGAAATCTTCTTTGAATGCTTGCTTAGTATGAAGGTCCCGACCGCTTCTCGTCAATATATAAAGGGAATAATAAATATGCTGGAGAAAAGTTCCAGAACCTAAAGTCTCATGATCACACGTGATTATGACGCAATCGCTTCCGTTGCATTGAGGGGGCTTCTATCGAAACGTCCAGATAAGCCATTGTGAAGCTATGTGCATTCCTCAATGCAATCTCTCGTAAGGTGATCGATCCGTAAATCGCATTGCCAAGGCTAAGGAGTGATGTGGCACAATGTCTTGTCGGGCCGAGCTGGTGTTCCCACCATCCTTCTTCAATATCATGACGCACATCCTAGTTCATCTAGTCGACGAGATTGTCATTCTGGGACCCGTATTCCTACACAATATGTTCCCCTTTGAGAGGTTCATGGGAGTCTGTCGGGGAGGCTGATCGTGACCCACGGACACCTATGGGACCGGAAGCCCGGGTCCCTTTCGGTTCGGTGGGGGGCGGAGATCGCACAAAGAGCAGATCGAGGCGATGCACACGAGCAGTTTTACCCAGCTTCAGAGCTCTCCGGAGAGATAACACTCCTACTGCTGCTTGTCTGATTGATTGCTAGGGAGCGATGAGAGCTACAAAACCTAGCCTGAGAGTCTGTGGGTTTTGCACTCGCTGAAGCTTAACGAGTTTAATCCCAACCCTTTCTACGCTATGCATGGGCCTCCTTTTATAGGCTCAAGGGGTCTCCGGCAGGTGGCAACGTAGATGAGGGTACAAATGGAAAACAAGATGGTTGGTACAACTACTTGTACAAGGCGATGTACAAGTGTATCATACCTAACCTCGACGGCAGGGACAAGGGTAATAAATAATTGCCTAAGTCTCGCAAACAGTGCAAAAGTGGCCATCACGGGCGCCAATTGCCCCGCCACGACGGTTTATCTTGTCGGGCCACATCACGCTTCTCCGCTTAGCTACACAACCTCTTGACACGCGAGCTTGGAATGGCCCCATGGCGACACGTTAGTGGATGAGCCAAGCGGAGATGGAGAGAGTTGCTGCTCACGCAAGTGACTTGCCGGAGCTGAATCCTTGTCGCGCTACCAGAAGCTTGTCGCTTCTCGAGCCTTCCCGGCAAGCTCCTCTTGCCGGGGTCTTGTCTTCCGCGAGCCTTGGGCGGCCTTCCCGGCAAGCTCCTCTTGCCGGGGCCTTGTTCCCTTGACTTAAAACACTTTGTTCTTGAATGGCTCCATCGGGGCCATAGAGAGTCTTGGCGATCTCCTGGCAATCCTTGCCGCGGGGTGCTACAGCTGCCCGTGCACGAGTTCGGGATACTAGGGTACCCCTACTCTAGTACAATCGGTCAGGAGCCCCCTGCCCGGGCCACACACTGCAGTGCGAAGCGCTGTTAGGCCAGGCCCAAAACAAGGTATCAGCATGCGCCGCTCAAATCACGCCAAGCATTTCCCCGGACCCACCACGTCCCTCACGAACGGCACGCCGAACGCGCGCGTCGTGGGAGAGATCGTGGGCGAGATAAATCGGGAAGTTCTTTATCCGGAAAGGGCGTAAACGTCCGCCCTCCCTCTTTATAAGCAGAGGAAACAGGGTATTCTGTTCCTCGCCATTTGTCGCTTGATCTTGAAAACCACCATTGCTCCTTCCCGCTTCCCAAGCCGAAAAGAGCAACGCTCCGCCTCGTCATTGCCTCCACCAACGCCGTCGGTCATTTCCACCGCCTCGCCATGGCTCAAGGCTTCACCGACAAGGGAAGGGCGTGAATCGCCGGCCTTGGCCAGCGGCTCATGCTGCAAGGAGCGGGCCCTCTTCGACCCCAGCTCGATGCAAAGGCGTTGCGGAGGAGTACTACCTCTTCGTCGACGGAGACGCTGGTGCACCCGCACGAGGGTGATCTCCGCCGCTAGATCCGAGAAGGTCTCTGCCGGGTATCCCTTCTTGGCGCTTTTCTTCTATCGCGCTCTGCCTTTTTTCCGAATTCTTTTGTGACATCATGAACACATATGGCCTCCACCTCCTTGACTTCACCCCAACGCCGTCCTCACCATGGCGGTTTTTCGCACACCTTTGGCGAACTTTGTCTGAGTCCACCTAAATGTCGCCCTCTTCCGTCACTTCTTCATGCCCCGCGCCGAGAGAGGAGAGCCGCTTGTCGGAGGGATAGCTTGGGTCTCTAGGATCGGCAAGAAAGAAGCTTACTTGGAAGGGGAGTTCCGTAGCAAGTGGGATGAGTGGAGAGGCAACTGGTGCCGGATCGTTGAGGAGAACTCCGCAGCCCTTTCATCGCTGCCAGGTGCTAAACCCCAATAGTGCTGCAGAACGATTGGAGTAACTTGGCGCCGGAGGATGCGAGGCTGCAGATTGCTGGACCGGATCTGCGCTTTAGGCTTGCCGGGACTCACCGTGAGGGCGCATTTGGCGCAGACTTCCTTCGCGCCGCATTGCTCCCTTTGCAGAGAGGGGAGACCTGCTGGGAATTCCAAAATGCGGCAGACATCATGAGGCTGCTACTGCTTTAATCGAACTTCACAGCCTTTGGAGTTGACGGCGATGCTGCAGGAGGTATTCAAGCATGACCTCGAGCACCCCGAGTGGTTTAGGTTGCCGGAAGGAGTCGTCCCCTTGTGCAACAACTCGCCGCCGACCGCATCCGCGCCATGATGTCGCTAGTGACTCTCATGGGATCGCTCCAACCTGGCAAGAGCCTCCGACGACATCGCACGGGCAGTTCTTCGACAGCTTGGAAGAAGTCGCGATTCGCGTGCCGACGAGAAGAAGTGGCTCACCCGCGACACCACCCGACCAAGAGATGGCGCGATTGCCACAAGGTTGGAGGAGGCGGCAGTGCCGCGCCGGGTCTTCTTCGGGTTTACGGTGGAGGAGGCAGAGGCAGCCGAGGCGGCGAGCCTTGCCGACCGAGAAGAGCTTGCGGCGAGGAGGAGCAGGCCGAGCCTGTAGTCGAGCCCAGCGAGCCAACCGAGGACGCTCCGCTCCGTCCTCCAGCAGCTTGTCAAGAACGGAGCCCCTGGCCTCGCCAAGGAGGCGTCTTCGAGGGCCGGAGATTTAGTCGAGACGGCAGACGGGTGAATAGCCGAGCGCCAGGCGACAAGCTCTACCGCTGCAAGCACGGGCCATGGGAGCGCCCCACTCGCTATGCGACAACCGAGGCGGGATCCTCCCAGCCGCCGCTGCCACTCCGCCAAGCGATCAAGGGAACCGACTCCTCCGCCTCTTCGCACCGGAGGCGAGCTGAATTTGACCTCTCCGGCCAGCTCCGACGAGGAGGAAGAAGAAGAGTAAGTTTCCATGCTGCGCTTGTATTTCTTCAATTTCATTGCTTCATCTTGAGTCTGACTTGCTTCATTCTGAACCCTTTCTTTTTCAGGACGCTGGCTCAGAGAGCGTCCAAAAGGACTAAGACTCCGGTGGTTGTCGTCGAGGACGATCCCGCCGAGACAGCAGAGGAAGCGCCCGAGACCACCTTGCCGGATCCGGCAACTTTCCCTCAGAGCAGCCCCCAACACAGCCCCCAGCGTAAGTGTTGGGTTACTTTTCGCTGTCAGGCGTGCATGGGTGTTTTCTTCTTTGCTGATATCTCGATCGATGATTTGTGTAGGAAGCAGAGCAGCCTCATCGAGGGCCTCGAAGCCGCTCCCGACAAGCCCTCTGCTTCAACTACTCCGCCAAGGGAGGGCTCTCCGGCAGGGGAGCTGCCTCCGGCAAGGGATGCTTCTCCCACAAGGCAGCGCCGCGATCCTCCGGTGGTTGAGACCAAGGGTCACCGACCCTATCGCAGGTAATCCCTTGGTCAAGATTTTCCTTGGGTTCTTCTTCCGCCTTTCTTTTTGAACATTTGCTTGATCGTTTCTGCTTTTTCTTTGATCGATTGCCGATCCATCCGCCAGAGAGCCGATGGAGACCGAGGTTGCTACGCAGGAGGACGCTACAGCTGAAACATTGACGACGCCGCCCCCATGGAAGAAGAGGCCGGGCGCCGAGGATCCGCCGGGCGTAGAGGCCGCCGAGCTGCTGCCGCCGCAAAGGCTTAGCGAGGGGTCTGGCGGTCACATCGACGACCACAGGGCCGCAGGAGCGCCAGGCGCCACGCCGACCGCTGATCCCTCCGCCACCGATGCAACGTCGAGTTCAAGAGCCTCGACCAGCGCCTATCTCAAGGCCGTGTGGGGTCTTCATCAAGCTCCCAGGCGTCGAGCTCGAGGCTCCCGGTCGAAGGGGAGACCTTCGACGGAGAGCTGCTCGCCTCTCTTTGGGCATCCGGTTGACGCGCCAAGCAAAGAGCGGCGATTCGAGGAGGAGCAAGTTGGAGAAGCTGATGTCGCTCTACCGCGCCCGGCTAAGCCAAGTTGGAGTCCCGGAGGCACTTGTCGCGAGGGCGGGAGCAGCACATGGAGAAGCTGCAGAGGAGCTCGGCCGCCAACCGAGAAGCTCTCGGGACATAGCGTAAGAGCCGGGCGTACTCGAAGAGCGCCTGACCTTCATCCTTGAGAAGGCTGAGGTCAAGGAGCAGCAAAGGCTGGTTGTCGAGAAGCTAACTACGCGAGAAGGCGAGCAGGCGCAGCGGAAGATCAATCTGGACAGCTATGAAGAAGAGCTTGCCGCGCGCGAGCAATCACTTGGCGGTGCGCTCAAGGAAGCAAGGGACGCTGCCGCGGCTACCGAGGCCGCCAAGAAAGAGCTGTAGACAAGGGTCACACCGGAGGCCAACCTCCGTAAGAGCGGCGAGGAGCTTGACGCTACCAAGCATGAGCTGAGAAGGATGCCTACACTCTTGGCGAAGTTGTAGGGCCGCTTTTGTCGAGAAGATCAAAGAGCTCGACGCCGCTGTGGACTCTGTGGCTGATCTTGAGCTGAAGCTGACCACCTTGATGGAGAGACCTGGACAGCGCCAAGGAGCGGGAGGTGGCCTTGCTAGAGAAGGTTAAGACCGGCGAGGAGCCGACGAAAGTGCCACAACTACCCATAACACCTTCAGAGAAAACGTGATGCAATCGGATGTAGGGCCTTGTGAACACCGCCGCCACCATCGACAAGGAGGCAGCGGAGATGGGAATGGAAGATCTTGGATACTCCTCTGACGAGCATCTCCAGCCCAGGGGCCAAGCTCAGCTTATTCTTCAAGGGCATGCCGACGGCTCTCCAGCGACTCGGGCAGCGATCCCAAAGCGATCGCCGAGGAGTCACGCCAGATCTGCTCGGAAGTCCTCCAAAGGTCTTGGTGAAGGTGGCCTTCGCAATCCAGGCCTCGACCTCCAACGCCCTCAAGTCCTTGCCGGATGTCGATGTAGAGGCGCTCAAGGCCTTTCTCGCCCCCATCGTGGGACGGGGTGAACAAGGTCAAGAGGGTTCGTGGCTAATGTAGACTAGGCCGCCAAGTTTATCTTCCCCTTTGTCGCTGTTTATCAAGTTTAGGAGAACAATTTATTAGATCTGCGACAAGTTATTTTTGTAATACAACTTCATCTTAGGCAATGATTGCAATGTTATTTCCTCTACTTGATTCTTTCTTTTGTATGTTTGTACCCTACGCTTTTGGGGTACTTGTCGGCGTGGGCACTGTTGTCATGAAGGCCGAGTGCGGAACGTCAAGAGCTCTTTGCCGGCAAAGGTTGCCCAACAAGCAACCTTGTCGCAACTAGCTGCAGCTCTCTTAAGTTGTTGAGCGGACTCGAAACAAAGTAAAGGCGCGACTAGCTACGAAGTTGGCTCCTCTCCAAGGCATGTGTTTTCCATACAAAGTACTTACCGTTCGATGAGAATAACTTAACAAATTTAAAATTGATTGCTCAAACTCTGGCAACTTAGCTTTCCTGCCGTTTGCTTCCCGGCAAGGTTTGATCTCCTCGAGCGATGCTTGGTCCACACCGTTATCTTCTCCTTCCCCCCCGACAAACTTGTGTGCGAGGAGCCTTTCCCCTCTTTTGAAGAGAAGAAAGAAGAAAATAAAGATATGGAGCCCTCATGGCTCGTTAGTGCTTACCGGTGTGGGTGCTGCACAAAGTGTCGATAACATATGCAATATAATGGATAAAGCATAAAAGCGGCGAGGTGTGCGGAACACATGAGCTTTACTTATGCACGGGTTCTGCGCTTTGCTTTGTACAAAGGATTACATGCAACATCGGCAAGACTTGTATTAAAGGTGGTTGCCGAACAGGTTCCGACAACCGCGCCTTTACGGGTAAAACTTACGAAGATGTTCTATGTTCCAGGAGTTGCTCAACGAAATGCCATCTTCGGTCTCAAAGGCGGACAGCGCCTTGAGGCCTAGTGACCCGCTTTCACCCGCTTAAGGGCCTTCCCACTTCAAGCGTCAACTTGTTGGAATTCTTGGCGGATTGAACGCGCCAAGAACAAGGTCGCCTTCCTCGAGACTTCCGCATTAACTTTATGCGGCTATGGTAGCGGCGCAAAGCTTGTCGATATCGGCAGCTCGAATAAAGCATCAAGACGATCTTCCTCAAGGAGCAGCGCGTCATCTTGTCGCAGTTGCTCTTGCTCAAGCTCATCATAAGCGAGCACTCGAGGTGACCCGTGATACGAAGTTCCGTGGGGATAACTGCCTCTGCTCCATAAACTAGAGCAAAGGTGTCGGCGTGGCTCGATTTGGCGTCGTCTGATCGACCAAAGAACCACCGCAGCTCCTCAATCCAGCTTTCTTCCGCACTTGTGCAGCCCGCCGAAAGTTCTGGTCTTGAGTCCATGCAGCACTTCAAGATTTGCCCTCTCCGCTTGACCGCTGCTTCTCGGATGAGCAATGAAGCGAAATGCATCTTTGGCGCCAAGATCTTGGACGTATCGCATGAAGGTGCGGCTCAGAATTGGGTGCCGTTGTCGGTGATGATCCTATTAGGGATCCCGGCGGCAAACAATTGACCTGAAGAACTTGACTCAACACTGCGGTCACCTTCCTCATCGCTTCCACTTCCGCCACTTTGTGAACTTGTCGATGGCGACGCATAAGTACTCAAAGCCCCGACAAATGGGGAAGGGGCCGAGAATGTCGAGCCCCCAGACCGAAAATGGCCAGGATAAAGGGATCGTCTAGAGAGCTTGAGCTGGCTGATGAATCTGCTTGGAATGAAACTGGCACGCTTCACACTTGGTTACTTGTGCAGTTGCATCCTGGAGGGTCAGTCGGCCAAAGAAACCTTGCCGTAACGCTTGCTTGCAAGTGCTCTTGCGCCAATGTGGTGGCCACATATGCCTCTGTGGTATCTCTCGCCAACAGCTTCCATCTTCCCGCAAATACACTTCAACTTCACACCGTTGAGTCTTCTTCGCATGCAGTGTCATTCGACAAACCGTACATACTTGACCGCCGGGCTACTCTTTCCGCTTTCTTCTTGCTCTTCGAAGTTCTCCTGTTTTGAGGAAATGAACAATCTGTTGTGCCCATCTTTGGAGCTTGCGGCTCGACAACAAGGACTAAAGGCACATCTGCTGCCGCGGGAACATCCGCTTCTACTGCAAGAACCCGAGGCTCTGCCCGGAAGTTGATATTCCCGGCAAGCTTGCTGGAGCAAAACTTGTCGGGAGCGTTATTTCAACGAACAAACCCTAGGGTTTGTCTGAGCAGCATCGCCTCAAGACTCTTGGCGTTGATCTTGGGGACCTTCTTGGCGGCGGCTTCGGGAGCTCTACCGAAAATAGTCGCCAGGATCAACTTCTCTTCTTGCTTTGCCCAGGTGATCGGCGCTTCGCTTGGTTGAGTCAGCTTGAGCACAAAGGTTCCTGGTTCCACAGTGTAACTTAGTGCAGCACACTTGACGAGCCATCGGCTATATCATTCTCGAAGCTATTGGGCGTGTTCCATTTGTAGGCCAAAGTGTTCTTCTAGCTTCCTCACTTCATCAACATAAGCTTCCATCAACGGGCTCTGATAACTCTTGTTTACTTGCTTGGATGACAAGTCGTGAGTCACCCCGACAATGAGCTTCTTGATCCCAAGGTCCATCGCGATCCCGAGACCCGGCAAGCAAACCCTCATATTCTGCAGTATTGTTTGTAGTGCACGCGGCTGAATCTTTGAATGAACTTGCGCAGGGACTCTCCTTCCTTCTGGGCGAGCAGGTGAAGGTCACTCTCCTGGCCATGAGGTTTGTCGCCGCCCGTGAAGGCGCCGACAAACCGATGGCACAGATTCGCCCAAGAAGATATGGAGTTGTCCGGCAAGTGCATGAGCCAAGATCTAACGTTGGGTTTGAGTACCAACGGAAGTAGTTGGCGAGGATCTTGTCGTCTCGTCCCCTGCAGCCTCGCACCGCGATGGTGTAGATGCCGAGGAACTCCGACGGATGCGCCCCGCCATCATACTTCTCCGCACATCCGGCTTGAAATTTTTCTTGTCGGGCCATCTTTGGACTTGCCGCAGCTCACGGGTGAACGCAGGACAACATACCGCTGCATGGCAAGTCGCCTGATTCCTCGGGCGCATGCATATCGACGGTGGGCCCCAGCGCTGGTCGGACCGACGTCGCGCTTCTCTCCGGCGCTTCGTCGCGGGTCCGAGCGTCTTCTTGTTGCCGCTCTTGAAGAACTTGGCGCTGATCGCGATGAGCTCGCGGATCCGACGAGGCGGTGGAGTCGCTGTCGAGGTCGATCCGGCGAGTCGGCAAACTTGGCCTTCTAGGTGGAGAGTGCATGGTGGTTGCACCTCCACAGGTTTTGTCGCCATCGGCTCATGCCTTGTCGCCTTCCGCAGCGTCGCGATTGGTTGCCGTGGAGCGTCGCCGCTGGCAAAGCCGATGAGACTACGATGGTGGCCCTCCATTCGCCAACCTTGCCGGACGTCGGAGGGTAATCCAGAGCAGCCGGGCTCGTGCCAAAGCTTCTTCTCGCGTGGTGGGCGGCAAGTGGCGAGCGGTGCGAGGAGCGGATATGCTCGGACTTCTATTGATGTTAGAAGGAGCAGTCCTCGTCCGGGCGACGCGTGCCTCGCTGTGCGCCAGATGTCGACGTGCATGCCGGGTCTCCAACATCGCGAGATCCACCAGCTTCGGCCTTGGTCCAACGAAGCGATGGTATTGTGAATACCATGACGCTGCCGGTCTCGCGGCTCCCGGAGGTACACGGTGAATGTCTTGACGCCGAGGTTTGCGCAGCCTTGTCCTTGGACTTGGCAGCGCCGTGGGCCTCGCCCACGTCCGTTCTTCCACCGGCGTTGATCCCACCACCCGATTGCTCCGGAGGTGGTGGGTTCGACGCGGACGGCTCTGCTGCCGCCGAAGCCTTCTTCTTCGGTGGCATGTTGATGAAGATGTTGATAAAGATGCGGCTCGTGTGAACGCCGGATCAGGTTCACACAACCTCGACGCCCCCTACCTGGCGCACCAAAGATGTCGGGGAGGTTGATCGTGACCCACGGACACCTATGGGACCGGAAGCCCAGGTCCCTTTCGGTTCGGTGGGGGGCGGAGATCGCACAAAGAGCAGATCGAGGCGATGCACACGAGCAGTTTTACCCAGCTTCGAGCTCTCCGGAGATAACACTCCTACCGCTGCTTGTCCGATTGATTGTGTTCTTGCTAGGAGCGGCGAGAGCTACAAAACCTAAGCTCGAGAGTCTGTGGGTTCTCAGACTTCTGTCAAGCTTAACGAGCCGAACCGAACCCTTTCTACGTTGCGCATGGGCCTCCTTTTATAGGCTCAAGGGGTCTCCGACAGGTGGCAACGTAGATGAGGGTACACCTACTTGTACAGTGTACAGTGTATCATACCTAGCCCTGACGGCAGGGGACAAGGGTTATAAATACCCGTCTAAGTCTCCCAAACAGTGCAAAAAGTGGCCGTCACGGGCGCCACCGTCTGCCACGATGGTTTATCTTGTCAGCGCCGCTTACCGCTGCTCTCCGCTGGCTACACACAGCCTCTTGACACGCCAAGGCTTGGAATGGCCCCATGGCGACATCGTTAGTGGATGAGCCGAAGCGGAGATGGAGAGGTTGCCTGCTCCGACAAGTGACTTGCGGAGCTGAATCTTGTCGCGCCCGGAGGTTTGTCGCTCTCGAGCCTTCCGGCAAGCTCCTCTTGCCGGGTCTTGTCTTCTCATGAGCCTTGGCGGCCTTCCCCAAGAGCTCCTCTTGCCGGGCCTTGTTCCTTGACTTAAAACACTTTTTTCTTGAATGGCTCCATCGGGGCCATAGAGAGTCTTAAGCGATCTCCGGCAATCCTTGCTGGCGAATTACTGTTTGCCCGTGCACGAGTTCGGGATACTAGGGTACCCCTACTCTAGTACACCGACAGAGTCCTAAAGAAATATGTCCATAACTGCGCTGGGCTAGAAGAAAGCATCTCCATGGGCCATCAAATACAGGATGTCATCGGGTTTTGTGTTGACTTCATTCCTGGCCTTAAGAAGATAGGTCTCCCTAAATCGCGGTATGAGGGGAGATCGTTCGAAAAGGCACGCTTGGAAGGGACTCAATAATATGCAGGGACGGATATTCTTGGTCTCAAGCACACTACGCTTCTACGTAACTCTACCTTGGTGACCCCTGTATGTCGTTGAACACAAGAATCAAGGCCCAAACACCGGAGCAAAGGCGACGATCGGATTACATGTGAACACATCAGACTTTCAAATAGCTTGGTTGGAAACACGCCTCGTGAGGTGACAACACTGTTTGTGATGAGCTGTACTTGTTCTCCAGGGGACCATCTTTGACTGTATTGATATACAAAGGATACGAGATAAATGGGAATACATTTTACACGATTGACCAAGATCAAAAGAGCACCAACCAAAACAGCGGTGTCCGCTTTGATGCAACAACCAAGAGGGGAAAGGACACATATTATGGTTACATAGTGGACATATGGGAACTTGACTACGGACATGATTTTAAGGTCCCTTTGTTTAAGTGCAAATGGGTGATCTGTCAGAGGCGGTATTGTGTAGACCCACAAAGACGGAATGTCAACAAAGTGGATCTGAAAATCTTGGGTACAGCGACGAACCGTCATTCTAGCCAATGATGTGGCATAGGTTATCTATGTGAAGGACATGTCTACCAGACCAAGAAAAAGAAAAGATAAGGAAGCGAATACATCATACGATGAGGCAAAGCGCCACAAGTTCTTTCAGGAAAAAGGGACATCCTAGGAGTGTAGGGGAAGACAGACATGTCTGAAGATTATGAAAAGTTTCATGAAATTCCTCCCTTCAAAGCCAAGGCTAACCCAAGCATCCTGATAAACGATGAAGATTATCCATGGTTACGGCGCAATACGCAAATGACACAAACTAAAATAAAATTAGCAACAATAAGTATTTTGTTGTAAGTAGAAACAAAATAAAATAAATAAAGCAACAAAGAAAACAAAAAACAAAAAAAGTGTTTTCAAATTTGAAAACTAATGGCACTAACAGAAAGTTTATAATTTTTCTAAAACTAAAAGCAAAAAGAATTAAAAATAAAACAAAAAAACAAAAGAAAATAAATAATGCCAAAAACAAAACAAAAAACTAGAAAAAAATAAAATAACAACAATAAGTATTTTGTTGTAAGTAGAAACAAAATAAAATAAATAAAGCAACAAAGAAAACAAAAATACAAAAAAGTGTTTTCAAATTTGAAAACTAACGGCACTAATGTAAAGTTATAATTTTTATAAAACTAAAAGCAAAAAGAATTAAAAATAAAGCAAAAACAAAAGAAAATAAATAATGTAGAAAACAAAACGAAAAACTGGAAAAAAATAAAAATAGCAACAATAAGTATTTTGTTGTAAGTAGAAACGAAATAAAATAAATAAAGCAAGAAAAAACAAAAAAAAACAAAATAATGCCACCTACTTGGCCCCTAAGTATTTTGTTGTAAGTAGAAACGAAATAAAATAAATAAAGCAAGAAAGAAAACAAAAAAACAAAAAAATGCCACCTACTTGGCCCCCACGGCCTGAATACGACTAGAAACCCTACCATGGGCCAGATTCAGTTCAGAGGCCCAAGAGCCCATTGTGCAGATAAGTGACTTTAGGCCTCAGAAGCCTGCATTTGAGAGGAGCTCGGGTGGTCAGCGCAGCAGCACTTATAAACCACTGCCGAGGCCTCTCGGCTAGCGAGGTGGGACTAAACATTCCACTGCACCGCGCCAATTCCAGCACAAGGCCTTTGGTCCCGGTTGGTGCCACCAACCGAGACTAAAGTGCATTAATGCAGTTCATGGCACAAGCGGGACCAATGCCCTTTAGTCGGTTGGTGCATTCAACCGGGACCAAACTGCCGCTTCCCGCCCTTTGGGCTGCCGAAATCCAGCCTTTGGACCCGGTTGGTGGCAACAACCGGGAGTAAAGGGCATTAGTCCTGGTTTGTGCCCTGACCGGGACCAAAAGGCTAGTATATATAAGCAACACTAGGAATTTTTCACAATTTCCCTCGGCAGATTGCCCCGACAACGCCAGAGCTCATCGACGCCGCCCAGTTGCCCCGACGCCGTCCGCCGCCCTTCGTCGTGCCGCCCCGACCAGCGCTGCCGCCGTCGCCCGTGCCTCGCCGTCGCCTTCTCCGTCGCCGTCGCCACGGCGTCGTCCCGAGCTCCCGCCGCCCCCTTGCCCTCGCCCCGGCGGCGCCTCCGCCGTCCCGAAGCCTTCCTCGTGTAAGCGCCACGCACCTGGCGTGACCGTTCCCCTTCTCCTCCCACCTGCCTGCAGCGGCCACGCCTTCTTGCCCTTGACTGCCGCCGCTGCGCCAGCCCGCCCATCCCACCCTGCCATGCCGCCGCCCCTGCCCTTCATTTTTTTAGTTTAATTTTTTTGTTCATATATATATATAATGTATATGTGTGTTTATGTGGCTATGTGTATGTATATGTTCATAGAAATTTTGTATAATGTATATGTGTATGTATAATGTATATGTGTATGTATAATGATCATATATATATAATGTATAATGTATATGTGTATGTTAGTTTAATTTTTTTGTTCATAGAAATTTTGTTCATATATATGAAAGTTTTGTTCATAAAAAGTTTTTGTTCATATATAGAAAGTTAGAAGAAAATTTAGAATATGCTAAAATTTAGAAGAAAAAGAAGGATAGGAAAGAAGAAAATAAGAAGAGGAAGAAAGAAGAAGAGGAGAGGAAGACGAGGAGAAATAAATAAGAAGAGTAAAAAAGAAGAAAAAGAAGAGGAGAACAAGAAAAAATAGAAGGAGAAAGGAATAGATGAGAAGAAGAAAAAATAGAAAATATTCTATTTTTTCTTCTTCTCCTCTCTTCCTTTCTTCTTCTCCTCTTTTTTTTCTTCTTTTTTTCGTCGATCTTCTCCTATTCCTTTCTTCTTCTCCTCTTTATTTCTTCTTCGCTTTCCTTAAGTTTTATAAATGGTACTGTGCCGTAAATCGATATACCCCTCCCGATAACTTCAACACTAGGGGGTCGATATACCCCTCCCGATAATATTATTTTCCCATGTCATTATGTAAATGCGTTATTGATATAACCCCCTCCGATAACTTCAACACGTGGGGGTCGATATACCGCCTCCCGATAACATTATTTTCACATGTATGTATGTAAATGCGTTGTCTATATTCCCCCCTCCCGGATAACTTCGACATGAGGGGCGGTCGAAATATATACCCCCTCTCGACTGTGATAACTTATACCCCCTGAGGTGTCTTATGTCAATGATATACAGAAAAATGATCTTTGTACTGAGCTAAAGTCAAATTTCACCCTACCGCCAGAGGATGATCTGGAGAAGCCAGTTAAAGAGCAACTAATCAAGTCTTTTGCTCTTAAGAAGATGGCAGACCTATTCAGGAGGTGGAAGAAAGACCTGAATAAGTTTCTCGACAAAAAAGAGACACCAGAATTCAAGGGCAAATATGAGAAGATCGAGATCATCGGCCCACATTTGTGGCCCACAAGACATCGGAAAAGAGTAAGAAGATGTCGGCGACAAACAAGCAAAATGCTTTGCGAAGAAGAAGCATCACCATCGCGACGGGTCGGTGGCTACCTCAAAGCCCGGCCTAAGTGGGCCAAGGCAGAGAATGATCTGGTTGATAGAGGATCGAACCAGAAACAATGAATCGCCAGCGACCGTTGCCGTGACTTGGTTCTTTCTTCGGGCTGGCGGAACCTTGGACCCTCAGTCGTGGAAGTGCATTTGGACTCGGACGAGCAATTGGAAATACTAGTCAAGAGGCTTCAAAGCACTATATCGATGCAAATAAGAAGAAGGGACGTTCGTTCGAAGACGAGAGAACGACGAGCTCACAATGGCCCTCGGGAATCTGCGAGCACCTCTGACGGACACGAAGGCACGCCGAACTCCGTTCCATGGTAGGCTGGGTTTCCGGACGCAGGCGGTTACAAATGCCAGGAGAGGAGGAAGAAAGTGGAGCATACCCAACTGCAGGTGCTGCACGCAAGGGTACAAGAGAGGAACGAGAAGCAAATCGCAGCAAACAAACTGCCGAACTTCCCCCGAAGCTACCCCGCCATCTCAGCGGAGAAGCAGCGTGGCTTCCACCGAGCTGCTTCAGCCGGAGCATGTCTTGACGGCTCCTGCCAGCTATCCCGTGGATGCTATCACGGAGTCTCAAAATTGCCACCTTATGACGCAATGGATGAATTTCAAGGACAAGGCGGCTGTTGGCTCTGTTTTTCCCTCTTGAACCCGGTACGCAACTTTTCACCGCCGCCGATTCCAACAGGATATGCTAGGGTGATGGTGGATGAAATAACGGAGGGATTTGAGGACCTCCATCTTGACCACTCTACCGGTGAAGGGGAGACTCGGCTGGGTTCTGCTCTAAAGACTCCATGCCTATGGTGGAAGGAGCTCATCAACCTTCCGAACTGGACGCCTCCGCCTCCTCCTCCTCCTCCGGCGAGTCAGCGCACTCCACCTCTTCCACCGCCTCCTCCTCCGGCGAGTGACGATCAGGGCACTCGGGCTCCTTCTCCGGCGCGTGGCGGCACTCCTCCTGCACCGGCGCGCCCGAGCAGCCACCCACCTCCTCCTCCGTCTCGTCAGCAAGGGCGGAATAGACCCGCCACCGCTTCGGCTGCTCCGGCGCATCGTAGTCCTTCTCCTCTGCCTTGGAAGCAAGTAAATAAGACAGCCGCTCCGTCTGCTCTACCGGCGTCTAGCAGTACAGCCAGAGGCGGGAGGAAATATAGATTCGGTCCTTCTCTGAAGACTCCAGAGAAGTTACCATACGAGATGACCCCAGAGGAGAACGCGAAGATCGCGCGAACCAAAGTGAAGGACTGGTTTCAAGGGTTGAAAGCACAGAGACATCCACCTCCGGAGGAGAAGGTAGATCCGGTGAAAGCGAAGCGCACTCTAGCTGCCCTGAGAAAACCACCAAAGTCTCCACCGAAAGGCAACTATGAGCGCATTCTTGGAAAGACATTTGTCGAAGCGGAGCAGTCGGGAAGTACTGTCAGTGGTCAAAGGAGAAAAGAACGACGAGCTGGGAAACAAATTTCCCAGCTCGGCCCGGAACAATGGCTGTCGTGCCGCCAGTCAAGGTGCCTAGCAACATCGTCGCTAATGATCCGAGGATGGTGCCCGGTTATAGCAATCTTGGAGATTACCTGCCCGACGATGTACATTATGATTTCTTGGAGGTGGAGGCCATACACAGATTCGAGTACGGGAAGCCTCTCGTCAATGATGAAAGATCTCTAACAACGATGATCACGAAGATTGCATGATTGGTACATGAAAACCTGCGAGAGAGTGCAGGGGGAGGAATACTTTGACGCCGAGAGTTAGAGAGGAGCATGACCTCGTTGGAATTGAACTGTTGAATTATCTATTTGAGGAGTTCTTCCGCTTTTTCAATCAAAGGGCCCTCGATAAAGCAGCGGTCACCTGCTAGTGTCTAAGTACTACTACTTACATCATTATGTCTCTCTATATAGGTCAGCTCTTTCATTGCATGTATTTATAATTATCCTCACTATATTATGCAGATTGAAGATCGCCGAATTGAAGAAAAGACAAGTCGGTGATATTTGGTTCATTAACACAAATCTCATAGATGCAACTGAGGTTAAATTTCATGCCGAAGATACCAAGGCCAACTTGCTACGATCGTTGGTAATAAATGAAAACAAAGATATAATATTCTTTCCTTACAACTTCAAGTGAGTGTTACTATCTTGTGCATATTCGTTTTCCCTTATATATTAGTCTAGGTTATAGTAATGTAATTGATGATTTATGCATGCGTGCACAGTTACCACTATATTCTCCTAGAGATTAAGCTTGAGCAGGGACTAGTAACCATCTTAGACTCGAAACGAAAAGATCCCCAGGAGTATGCGGACATGACTGAAATCCTCGAGAAGTAAGTTAAATCGATCATTATCCACCATATCAGCAACTTTGTTCATTTCCTGATATCATGTAATCGTTTTCTTTGTTTGGAAGGGTTTGGAGAAAATTCACCAAAAAAGCTCCGGGACTGCCGAAGAAGCTGCAATTTAGACACCCGAAAGTAAGTACTATAGTAGCATGTTCCGCGCGTCTCCTAGTGATTCAAGCGCTAGTTTCATCAATACCATTTGGCATGCTTGCTTATTAGTTTGATTGACCTCTATTTCTTGTAAAGTGGTTGTGGCAGGATCAAGGGAATGATTTCTGTGGATACTACGTTTGCGAGTCCATCCGCTACACGACCTGTGAACGGGGGTACACTGAAGAACAATATGAAGTGCATAAGCAATAATATTCACGATTTTATTTTATTACCATCATTTGTGTTGAGTTTCATTGATTCATATATATATGTATTGACTCCCTTCTTCAAATTAGATCTTTCGGATGCGGAATGAACTCCTTCCACCAGATCGTATGCGAGCAATTCAAAAGGAATTGGCGGCATTCTTCCTTGACCACGTGATCGCTGAAGACGGAGAATACCATGTGGAGCTTGACTTCGTATATAATTAGGAGATTATATTGTAAGAGATAATTATTGTATATATGTAGCCGGTAGTGTCGGATAGATATACGAGAACTTGTTGTTCGACCAATCCCTCGGAGAAGGAGAGGTGGTTGATATCACTTCTCTCTGTATGCATATATGTTCATGACGATCTTCTGTTTCCTTCTTTTGCTTACTTGCTAGATTGGGTGTCTAGTCCTCTATATACGTATATATTACGTAGCGCGTCGACCAAAATTAACCCCCCAAAACCCCCAACCCCCCCCCCCCTTTCAAAAAAACAAAAACCACAGCCCTCGAAATCTTGTGGACGTGGATGCCTATTGGTCCGGTTGGTGCCACCAATCGGGACCAAAAACTCCTCCCTGAGCTCGGCGCCTTTGACCGCATGTGGAGGCCCATCTGTCCCGGTTACGGACTGAACCGGGACTAAAACGAGGGCATTAGTAATCGACCCTTTAGTCGGTTCAGAGAACCGGACAAAAACTTACCAACCGGGACTAATGGTGGTTTATCTAGTAGTGGAAAGATCCTGATATATGTAACTAATTGGATGTAGGGGAGCATGAGTTATTATTGTTGACATTACCCTTGAGGTAAAAGGTTGGGAGGCGAAACTATAAGCCCCTATCTTTCTCTGTGTCCGATTAAAACTCCATAACCACAAGTATTGCGTGAGTGTTAGCAATTATGAAGGACTAGATGATAGTTGAGTATGTGGGCTTGCTTTTAAGCTCTGACATAGACTCTTTATGATGTTATGATAAATTGCAATTGCTTCAATGACTGAGATTATAGTTTGTTGGTTTTCAATAAAGTTTATGATTAAGTACTACTGCATTGTGAATGGATTATTACTTGAGCATAAGAAATCATATGACAATATCTATATATGTTGCTGTTATGAGAATAATCATGATGCCTTCATGTCCGTATTTTATTTTTATCGACACCTCTGCCTCTAAACATGGGGACATATTTATCATTATCGGTTTTCGCTTGAGGACAAGCGAGGTCTAAGCTTGGGGGAGTTGATACGTCCATTTTGCATCATGCTTGTATATAGATATTTATTGCATTATGGGCTGTTATTACACATTATGTCACAATACTTATGGCTATTCTCTCTTATTTTACATGGTTTACATAAGAAGGGAGAATGCCGGCAGCTGGAATTCTGGGCTTGAAAAGGAACAAATATTGGAGACCTATTCTGCACAACTCCAAAAGTCCTGAAACTCCACAGAAGTTATTTTCAGAAAATATAAAAAATATCCAGCGGAAAAGTTCACCAGATGGGGGCCCACCTGTCCACAAGGGTGGGGGGCGCGCCCCCTACCTCATGAGCCCCCTGTTGGCTCTCCGATGCCCATCTTCTGCTATATGAGGTCTTTCGTCGAGGAAAAAAATTGGAAGCAACCTTTCGGGACGAAACTCCGCCGCCACGAGGCGGAACCTTGGCGGAAGCAATCTAGGGCTCCGGCAGAGCTGTTTTGCAGGTGACACTTCCCTCCGGCAGGGGGAAATCATCGCCATCGTCATCACTAACGCCTCCTCTCATCGGTGAGGGCAATCTCCATCAAAATCTTCACCAAGCACCATCTCCTCTCAAAACCCTAGTTCATCTCTTGTATCCAATTCTTGTCTCCAAGTCCGGGATTGGTACTAGTAGGTTGCTAGTAGTGTTGATTACTCCTTGTAGTTGATGCTAGTTGGTTTACTTGGTGGAAGATCATATGTTACGATCCTTTATGCATATTATTACCCCTCTGATTATGAACATGAATATGCTTTGTGAGTAGTTACATTTGTTCCACGAGGACACGGAGAAGTCTTGCTATTAGTAGTCATGTGAATTTGGTATTCGCTCGATATTTTGATGAGATGTATGTTGTCTAGCCTCTAGTGGTGTTATGTGAACATCGACTACATCACACTTCAGCATTATTTGGGCCTAGAGGAAGGCACTTTGGAAGTAATAAGTGAGACGATGGGTTGCTAGAGTGACGTAAGCTTAAACCCTAGTTTATGCGTTTCTTAAATGAGGGCTGATTTGGATCCACATGTTTCATGCTATGGTTAGGTTTACCTTAATACTTTTGTTTTAGTTGCGGATGCTTGCAATAGAGGTTAATCATAAGTGGGATGCTTGTTCAAGTAAGAATAGCACCCGTGCAATCGTCCACCCACATATCAAATTATCAAAGTACCGAACGCGAATCATATGAGCATGATGAAAACTAGCTTGACGATATTCCCATGTGTCCTCGGGAGCGCTTTTCCTTATATAAGAGTTTGTCCAGGCTTGTACTTTGTTACAAAAAGGATTGGGCCACCTTGCTGCACTTTATTAACTTTTGTTACTTGTTGCTCGTTACAATTTACCTTATCACAAAACTATCTGTTACCACTTATTTCAAAGACTTGCGAGAGAATACCTTTGGCCTTATCATTTCGTTCTGCTCCTTGTTGGGTTCGACACTCTTACTTATTGACAGGACTACGATAGATCCCCTATACTTGTGGGTCATCACCGGCGCAGCCTCTTGCCTCCTTTTCTTGCGCTTATAAGAGGGAGGTCGCTCCTCTCAGAGAGACGCACCAGAACTCGTTCTTCCTCTCGCCACCAGGTCCTGAACACTGTGCTTCTACTACGATCTTCCTCATCCCCGCTTGCGGCGTGCACCGCAGGTTAGGACAGTAGGCCTCCGAAACCGCACCTCTTTGAGTCACATGCGGGAGAAGGGTGATAAGGTTTTGGGAGCGCTCACATGACCTCGACTTCTTAAATCCACGGACGCCCGGACTCAAGCGACTACTTCCCCGACGATGAATACTTCCCCGACGTGACAACCTCCTCGACGACATGGCTACCGAGGACACCGACCCCAAGTCCAGTGCTACTATTGCTACTGTTGTCTCGTACGTGTTCTGGTTTTTCCTGTTAGAGGTTCTGCCACAGTTCCTTGTTCTAGTCTTTGCCCTAGACATGATAGGTTCTAATTCATATATGCAACTTGGTCTACTGTCTTCTCTAGAGATGTTCGGTTCTAGTTTATATTTGCAGATGTTATCTACCTTCTCTCTGTCAGATCGCATGTCTTTCTTTATCTTGCTATTTTAGTCATGTTTTTTCTAGAATTTCCGTTAATAAAATCATATGGTAAATAGCTCATATTTCCAACAATATGTGCATATTTGAAAAATTCAAAATCAGTCGAAGGCAACTACTCGGGTGTAGAGGAAGTAGATGTTCATAAATCAAAGATTAAACTTGTACAATTCAATATATGTACTATAAAAAAATAAATTAGATCATTATTATTCAGCACGGGTTGACTATCGGTCCGTCGAGTCTTTTTTGGAAAACTCTCAGCTAACGTGTTGTGTATATTCGACCGTTGGTGATGGTCGCTCTGCCCTTCATCCATGAGTGCATTCAACCAAAATTTCTAGCACACGGGAATGAAGGAGAAGCGACCCCCACGACAACAATCGACATTATTCTTCTCTCACATATGGTGGACACACTCCCTCACTCATTTTTTGATTGTCATGTATGGGGCACAGGACTTAAAAGTCAACCCGATATGTCGTTTAATTATATTTCTAGAAAATCCAGGCCACTCGATATTTCCTACATATTCTAGTACAAGTCATGCCATAATTCATGGAAAAATCCGACATGACCTTTCCTAAAAAAGGACATATCGAGCGCCTGAAATTTGTCGGAACAAAAATTAATCAACACTCCAACAAAACATAGGCCACTCGGAGGTGTAACCTGCAAACATGGCCGGCCACTTGGGCATTCAAAGTAGTAGTAGTTTTCCAATTTGAGCATTCAATAAGCAAAACTAAATCATCTCTTTCATCCATACATCGTCGAATATTATCACTAATACATCTCGAATAGTATCATACGTATAACATCACTAATATAGCTAAAACCCTAGCGAACGACGGGTATCGGCGCGGGCGGTGGACATCCAAAGAGAAGGAACCATCACAGGATCATAGCTCCAGTGATGTCCCTGAAGAACCTGCCAGGTATTGGAGAACCTGCCCTCCAACGCAACCATGTAGCGATGGACGTGCTCGTCCTCCTCGCTGACACGGTGACGTACCACCTCCACGGGGACCTCAAGCCTCCGCACCATCACTGGCCCACACGACCGCCACAAAAGAAGGCTTGGCTCCTCACTAAGTTGTGCCGCCCGGAAGGTAGCACCTCCCAGTACCAGCCTGGTGGAGCCCAGTCCCGCACATGCCCCCTCTGATCAGGCAGGTGTCCTTCGTCGAGTCGACGACGAGGATGCGGGATAGGCATCATCGACGTCGATGCGGGAGTAAATTCTTTAACTAAAAAATGACAATAAATTTGACATGTTGAACATGGTTCGATCATAACTAGGGTTCATACTACATTATTCTAAGATTAAACACCTAAAATACCTAAATTATAGTAAGTACACCTAATTAAAAACCTACACTTTTAACATGGTTCGATCATAGCTAGCTAGGGTTCATACTACATTATTATAAAATTAAACACCAAAGATTAAAGTTAAAATTTTCAACTAGCTAAGATCTAACATAAATTTTTCAACTAGTTAGGTTCAAAATTAAACACCTAAGATTAAACCTACATTATTCTAAGATCTAACCTAAATTAACCTAAATTTTTCAACTAGCTAAGATCTAACCTACATTAAACACGTAAGATTCAACTAGCTAGGGTTCAAAATTAACTAGGGAGGAGGAGTACCTCTCGGTGGAGGACGACCAAGCCTGGGAGGGGAGGGGGCACGAGGGCCGGCGTGGGAGGTCGGCCAACGGGGGAGGAAGGAGGGAGGAGAAGGATGGCGGAGGGGTGGCGGATGGAGGTGGGGCGACGGGATCGGATGGGAGAGGAGGAGGCCGGCGAGAGGGCTGGGAGATGAGGGCGGAAAGGTGGGCGAGTGGGTGGCCAGTGGCCTGGGGCGAGCGATGAGAGTGTAAGGGGAGAGTGAGGCCGCACGCGGGTAAGATAAGATACCCATAGTAGTAGCGCTGGCCCGTAAAAAGCGCTACTACTATAATCATTAGCAGTAGCATTTTTTCTAAACCGGCGCTACTACTAAGGCTATGATCGTTAGCATGTAAAACAGGCATCAAATTAAAAAATGCATTGGTCATCATTGGTCTTTTTGTGTAGAATCTAAATTGTCAGTATGAATCCTCTCCTGTATAGGTACATGCGAGGATTCATATTGCTATAGATCCTACACATAAAGTTCAATGAAGACCAATTGGTTGTGATAGTTTGGGAAGCACCATATTTAAGTTGGTAAATATTCTGTTAGCCAAGCGAGGTGGGACTAAACTTTTGGTCAATTTGGCAATAACAGTAGCGCTTTTTGCAAAAGAGCGCTACTAGTATGCCTGGCCTTCCGCCAATGGTCTGGCAGTTATAGTTGTAGCGTCTTTCGTAACGAGTGTGCTACTAGTAAGATCATAGTGGCAGCGCTTGCTTCTGCCGAGCGCTACTAATATCTCGTAAGGCGCTACTAGTAAGCTCCTTTGTATAAGGTTTTCCCTAGTCGTGTAACGGAATGCAGCCACAACAATTGGACATCGCATTACATAATTGAACCAAGCAGTTAACTAAACATCATAACAAATGAACTAAACATTTAATGGGAACCACATTGCACAGTATAACATACTCCTAATTGAGGATTAGACGACCAAGCATGCTTAATAAGTTGGAAATATAGCAATTGTATTTGTTTCTCATGTATTTAGTACAACCAAATTCAATTTATTCCTCACATGGTATACAATAAAAGAACGCACCCACAACAATTGAACATCGCATTGCAGAATCGAACCAAACAGTTAACTAAACACCACAACAAATGAACCAAACATTAACTGAGCACCACATTGCAAAATATAACATATAGTTAACCAAACCAAGCATGCTTAACAACTTGGAAATATAGCAATTTTATTTGTTTCTCATGTATTTAGTACATCCAAACTTGATTTATTTCTCACATGGTATACAATAATAGAATGCACCCACAACAATTGACTATCGCATTGCAGAATTAAACCAAACAGCCGACCGCATCGCGTCGTCAGCGCGCGAGGCGTCGACGGTGGCCTTGATGACGAGGTGCTCCTCCAAGATTTGTGGGTCGACGCGAATGGCACCCATCACGACCTCATCCGCGCGTGTGGCCGCGATTTCCTTCTCCGCTACCAAATGCTCCTTGAGATCCTAGCTATACTGCACGCACCATGGCTTAGGGCAACGCTTATTTGGTGGAGGGGTCGGTGATTTGGGAGGAAGGTGTCGCACCGGTGGTGGGGCATGTGGGATGTGGAAGGAGGAGGAGGATGGGGGTCAGGTGTGGATTACCTCCCTGGATAGGCGAGGCCGAGTAGCGTGAAGGAGGATCGCCAACAAGGAGGCGGCGCCGAAAGCAAGGAGTGAAGGTTTCAACTTGGAAAGGAAGGTGGAAACAGGGGAAATGTGGCTTTCGGTAAGGGGAAGGGCGAGAGGTAGATATTTCATGAAGCTGAAAATTTGGAATCGCTTCAAATAAAAAACAGCGCCAAGAAAGTGTCATGAGACACGGTCCCTTATTCAGAACTGCGTACGATATGTGAACATCACAAATGATTCAGATACCATAACTCGTGTGCGATGAGTTTTAACGTCAAAAATTTTGGTACAAATTTCCCTGGTTATAGTGGTCATCCACGTCATTGCATAATTTGCGTACACAAAGGAGAGTACAACACACCCACACTTCTTAATCGAGCAAGTTCAACAATTAAACGGAGTTGGCTGACCTAAACCTTACTCTAATAAATTAAAGGCCAACTTTGTTAATTAAACAAAACAAAGAGTACTACTACGGCTGGTGCTCGTCGATCTCCGCCGCCGCCTCCATGTCCAGCTCGCGCCCAACGGTCTCCTGGGGAAGGGGCTCCATGGCATCAATCGCACCATACTCGGCAAGTATCTCGCCATCTGCGTCTGCCATGTCTCTGGAATGGGCCACCACAAGCTGGGCATGGGCGGCCGCGATCTGTGCTTTGGCGGGCTCCGTCGTGGCAAGGTATGCCGCGCAGGAATGGACGACTGCTCGAACTCTCTCGGCGATTGCCGACTCTTTGGTCGTGGGTTGCCGACCATTGTCGGAGAAGCTTCGTTCGATTTGGTCATTGACCGCCACGAGCTGGGCGTGGACGGCCTCGACATGGCCGTGGGCGGCCTCCATTAGGGCTAAGGCCGCCGCTGCAGAACGGACACCTGCTGTTCCGCTCCCGCCAGTTGCTATCCCCGAGGGAGATGCTGCTGCTGCCGCTTGAGAAGCAACAAGAGCCGTTTGGGATGCCTTGGCCACCCGGACGCAGATTGCGGTCGCCCTCATGAAGCTTGTTAGCATACCGGGCGCCCATGATCAGCTCTCGCCGGAGTGGGCCGCCAAAGTTGCCCTCACAACGCGGGTCCACGTCCCCATCTTTCACCAGCGATGATTGAACAGTGAAATGATATTCGAGGAGCGGGCTAGTGTGCTTTACACTTCAACGGTGCTCGAAGATATTTCGGGCTACATCTCACCCGGTTGGTGATAATAAACTATGTGTAATCTACTTGATTTTTCGTCTTGATTTGAATTACATAATGGGGTGACAACAGCAAAGGATGGTGTTTGAATTGCTAGAACTTTTATCTGTAGTGAACATGCAACTATAGGTGTGTCGTCAAAAAAATTGGTATTATTCAGGGTTCGTTTCGACGTTTTTATACATTAACTTGGTTTTATTGGCATCTCAGGTGTATAATTCAAATTTGAACTACATGCACATGCTCCAGTGCATATAAACGGGTTGAAAAGTCAAATCTGTGTCCTTGGTTGCATGCTTAGGTCCCATGCAAGAAATGTGAATTAATGTCAAACACCCTGCCACCGTCACCCGGCCGCAAACATTGAGATACCTGATTTTTAAATCCTAGTAAATCCAAAACTCCTCTGAAATTCATGAGACTTGAAACGCTATCATGGAGCGGCATCCACACGCCGTGGTAAAAATTTGTCCCATTTGGGGCAGGTTTGGGTATAAGCTTCTCACAAACCAAAGCTTCTCACAACAAGCGTGATGGTTACGGTAGGGAACGTGCAACCTTTGGGAACGAAACGATATCCCGTTGCCTCTTATTACTTTGAAATGTTTTCCAGTGTCAACTAGAACAACAGGAGTGTTGTGTTTAACGGAATTTTTCGGGGTTCGTTTGGACATTGTTATAGATTAACTGGGTTTTCCAGGCATTTTATGTGCATAATTCAAATTTGAACTACATGCACATGCTCCAGTGCATAGTAATTGGTTGAAAAATCAAATATATGTCCTTCGGTGGATGCTTAGGTCCCATGCAAGGAATGGGAATGAATTCCAAACACCCTGCCACCATCACACGACCGCAAACATTGAGATACTTGGTTTTTAAATTCTAGTAAATCCAAAACTCGTCTGAAATTCATGAAACTTGGCATGCTATCATGGAGCGGCATCACCATGCCGTGGTAAATTTTTTGTCCCATTTGGGGCAGGTTTGGGAATAAGCTTCTCACAAACCAGAGAGTCTCACAATAAGTGTGATGGTTTCGGTAGGGAACGTGCCACCTTTGGGGATGAAACGATATCCGTTGCCTCTTATTGCTTTCATATTTTTCTAGTGTCAACATAGGACAAACATGAGTGTTTGTTTAATTTTGGAATTTTTCAGGGTTCGTTTGGATATTTTTATACATTAACTGGGTCGGTTTCCTAGGCATTTTATGTGCATAATTCAAATTTAAACTACATGCACATGCTCCAATGCATATAAGTTGGTTGAAAAATCAAATTTGTGTCCCTCGGTGTATGCTTAGGCCCCATGCAAGAAATGGGAATGAATTTCAAAGACCCTGCCACCGTCACTCGGCCGCAAACATTGAGATACTTGGTTTTTAAATTCTAGTAAATCCAAAATGTCATCTGAAATTCGTGAAACTTGGCATCCTAACATGAAGCATCATCAACATATCGTGATAAATTTTTTGCCCCATTTGGGCAGGTTTGTATATAAGCTTCTCACAACAAGCGTGATGGTTTCAGTAGGGAACGTGCCATCATAGGGGACGAAACGATATATGTTGCCTCTTCTTGCTTTGAAATTTTTTCTAGTGTCAACATAGAACAACAGAGTGTTGTGTTTAATTTTGGAATTTTTCGGGGTTCGTTTGGACATTTTTATACATTAACTGGGTTTTCTAGCCATTTTATATGCATAATTCAAATTTGAACTACAAGCACATGCTCCAATGCATATAAATTGGTTGCAAAATCAAATCTGTGTCCTTGGGTGCATGCTTACGTCCCATGCAAGAAATGGGAACGAATTTCAAAAACCATGCTATCATCACTCGGCCGCAAACATTGAGATACTTCATTTTCAAACTCTAGTAAATCCAAAACTCGTCTGAAATTCATGAAACTTGGCATGCTATCATGGAGTGGCATCAACATGCCGTGGTAAAAATTTGGTCCCATTTGGGGCATGTTTGAATATAAGCTTCTCATAAACCAGAGCTTCTCACAACAAGCGTGATGGTTTCCGTAGGGAACATCCCACCTTTGGGGACGAAACGATATCCGTTGCCTCTTATTGCTTTCAAAATTTTTCTGGTGTCAACATAGAACAACAGGAGTCTTGTGTTTAATTTTGGAATCTTTCGGGGTTCGTTTGGACATTTCTATACATCAACTGGGTTTTGTAGGCATTTTATGTGCATAATTTAAATTGAACTACATGCACATGCTCCAGTGCATATAAATTGGTTAATCAAATCTGTGTCCTTCGGTGCATGCTTAGGTCCCATGCAAGAAATGGGAAGGAATTTCAAACACCAGGGCACTGTTGATTGCCTGCAAAACGTTGAGATATTTTGTTTCTAATTTCTAGTAAATCCAAAACTCGTCTAAACTTCATGTAACTTGGCATGCTATAATGGATTGGCACCTCACATCCTGTGGTATTTTTCATGTCCATTTTGAGAGAAGGCGCACTCGAATAACAGCCAACAAGGCATTTTGAAACAAATAGCTACCACTATAACATCCCAAACGTCTTGTATAATTTAAATTGTGTGCGTTCTGTTAACCATTCACGTGACGCCACGCCTCACTGTTTTAATGGCTAGGAGGTGTTGTGCGGACAGGTGCTTGAGTGCTTGACTAAATGGGAGGCTTGCGAGTTGTACTCCAATCCGGAGGCTCACCGGGAAGCGTGCGAGATGTACACCGTGCAGGCCCACCGGGAAGCGAGCCCTTTGACTTCCATGGCCGCCCGCCTTGCTCGCATCCTCTCCATTAATGGCGCCCAAGCCGCAGGTTAATACAGTTTTTAAATATGAAACTCTCATCGCAAACGTTTTAGTTAGAACACCGGTATGCGAAACCGACAACTTCCTGAGGAAGCCAAGGGAAAATGTGCTTAGCAGGATTTGTGCACCTCTTGATCGCAAACGTTTTAGTTAGAACACCCGTATGCAAACCGACACCTTCCCCAGGAAGCCGAGAGAAAATGTTCCGAGAGGGATTTCTGCAGCTTTTGATCCCAAACATTTTAGATAGAACACCAGTATGCAAAGTGAGAGCTATGGTCTTCCCCCTTAAGTCGCGGGAAAATTCGCAGCGCAGGATTTGTGCATCACTTAAACGCAAACGGTTGTTTTGGATGACCCATGTGCAACCACGCACAAACAATTTGGTAAGATTTGCATCTTTCATATTGGGTATGTTGCCATTTTTCAAACTGGAAAGTTAGACATTTGTTGATCTAGTAACATTGCCATTTGTCAATCCTTGTAACACTGTGATTTTTCAAAATATGCAGCTAAAAATCACTAGCAGTATCTAACTTTTGCAACTAAAACTCAGTAATTAAGCATAGATTTTATTCATAGATTAAGCAGTCGTTCTTAATTTATACAAACAGTTCAACTCGACAACTGAACCGACCAAACTTTTCCCCAATTGTCGCCAATCACGTACTGAAATAGCTAGTTCAACCATACATATACTAGCTAATTTTAAGTACGTTGTACAGTTCCACCACATCTTTAGTCAGATGCACTGAAGAAAATAGCCCCTAAATACTACTACTACGGAGCGGCTTTGTGCTACTTCCGGCAGCCTCTCCTCTGCCGAGCATGCTCAGTAAGAGGCAGAGGAGGAGGAGGAGGATCCTACCGACGAGCTGGACAAATGCAATATGGTGCTTGCCGCTGCTGCACATTCAATGACGCTCGCCAGCTCGATCGAACGCCCACTGCTGCTCTAGACGATCCCTCTCGAAGCGGCTGGACTGCTCGTAGATCTCCTGATTCCTCGCCTCTGCATTGGCGTGTGCTGCGGCCATGACTGCAGTATGGCTCTTTGCATGCTCGACGAGGCGCTCCTCCTCCTGCAGGAACTCGATGTAGCGCGCACGGTTGCTGATGCACGTGTGGGCCTCCACCTCCGCCTCCCTCCATCGGGTGATGGCGACGGAGCGGGTGATGATCCTGGCGGCCGACAGTGGGTTGGCGGCCACGGTGGCAGATGATGGGGTGGTGTCCATGACGGCCACCTCCCGTCTTCAGGCCGCAGTGGTGGAGCGGGTGATGGCCGGCAGTGGGGTGGCGGCCACGACGACCACCTCCCTCATTCGGGTTGCGGTGGCACAGCGGGTGATGGCCGGTAGTGGGGTGGCGGCCACGACGGCCACCTCCCGCCTTTGGTCCATGGCGGTGGAGCGGGCGATTGTAGGGGAACGTAGCAGAAATTCAAAATTTTCCTACGTGTCACCAAGATCTATCTATGGAGAAACCAGCAACGAGGGGAACGAGAGCGCATCTACATACCCTTGTAGATCGCTAAGCGGAAGCGTTCAAGTGAACGGGGTTGACGGAGTCGTACTCGTCGTGATCCAAATCACCGATGATCCTAGCGCCGAGCAGACGGCACGTCGCGTTCAACACACGTACAGCCCGGGACGTCTCCTCCTTCTTGATCCAGCAAGGGAGAGGAGAAGTTGAGGGAGAACTCCGACAAAGACGACGGCGTGGTGGTGATGGAGCTCGTGGTTCTCCCAGAGCTTCACAGCACTACGGAGGAGGAGGTAGTGTTGGAGGAGGGAGGCTGCGCCAGAGGAAGGTGCGGCTGCCCTCTCTCTCCCTCACTATATATAGGGGTAAGGGGTGGAGGAGGCGCCCTAGGGTTCCCTAGGGGAGGGGCGGCGCCATGTGGGAAACCCTAAATGGGTTTGGGCGCCCCACCCCTAGGAAACTTGCCCCCAAGCCGGGAAGGGGCTGCCCTTGGGAGGCGCCCCCACCTCTCCCGGTTACGAGAGAGGGGGCTGGGAGGGGCGCACCACCCCTTAGTGGGCTGGTTTTCCCTTCCCCTTTGGCCCATGAGGCCCTCCAACACTTGCCGGCTCCCGAAACACCTTTCACCATGCTGGCCATAGCACAGTACCCCGGAACACTTCCGGACTCCAATACCCTTCATTCAATATATCGATATTCACCACCGGACCATTCCGGAACTCCTCGTGGACGTCCGGGATCACATCCGGACTCCAAACAACCTTCGTAACCACATACTATTTCCCATAACAACTCTGGCGTCACCGAACCTTATGTGTAGACCCTACGGGTTCGGGAACCATGCGCATATGACCGAGACGTTTCTCCGGTCAATAACCAACAGCGGGATCTGGATACCCATGTTGGCTCCCACATGTTCCACGATGATCTCATCGGATGAACCACGATGTCGAGGATTCAATCAATCCCGTATTCAATTCCCTTTGTCTAGTGGTATTGTACTTGCCCGAGATTTGATCGTCGGTATCCCGATACCTTGTTCAATCTCGTTACCGGCAAGTCTCTTTACTTGTTCCGTAACACATCATCCCGTGATCAACCCCTTGGTCACATTGTGCACATTATGATGATGTACTACCGAGTGGGCCCAAAGATACCTCTCCGCTTACACGGAGTGACAAATCCCGATCTCGATTCGTTACAACCCAATGATACTTTCGGAGATACCTGTAGTGCACCTTTATAGCCACCCGATTCGTTGTGACGTTTGGTACACCCAAAGCATTCCTACGGTATCCTGGAGTTGCACAATCTCATGGTCTAAGGAAATGATACTTGACATTAGAAAAGCTTTAGCATACTGAACTACGATCTTTGTGCTAGGCTTAGGATTGTCTTGTCCATCACATCATTCTCCTAATGATGTGATCCCGTTATCAACGACATCCAATGTCCATGGTCGTGAAACCGTAACCATCTCGTTGATCAACGAGCTAGTCAACTAGAGGCTTACTAGGGACATGGTGTTGTCTATGTATCCACACATGTATTGCGGTTTCCGGTCAATACAATTATAGCATGGATAATAAACGATTATCATGAACAAGGAAATATAATAATAATAACTAATTTATTATTGCCTCTAGGGCATATTTCCAACAGTCTCCCACTTGCACTAGAGTCAATAATCTAGTTCACATCGCCATGTGATTAACATCGATAGGTCACATCGCCATGTGACCAACATCCAAAGAGTTTACTAGTGTCACTAAACTAGTTCACATCACCATGTGATTAAGACTCAATGAGTTCGGGGTTTGATCATGTTTGCTTGTGAGAGAGGTTTTAGTCAACGGGTCTGCAACATTCAGATCCGTATGTATTTCGCAAATCTCTATGTCATATTGTAAATGCTGCTTCCACGCTCCACTTGGAGCTATTCCAAATGGTTGCTCCACTATACGTATCCAGTTTGCTACTCAGAGTCACTCGGATAGGTGTTAAAGCTTGCATCGACGCAACTCTTTACGTCGAACTCTTTATCACCTCCATAACCGAGAAACATATCCTTATTCCTCTAAGGATAATTTTGACCGCTATCCGTGATCCACTCCTTGATCACCTTTGTACCCTCTTGCCAGATATGTAGCAAGGCACACATCAAAAGTGTACACAAAGATAGCATACCAGAGAGCCTATGTCTAAGGCATAGGGGACGACCTTCGTCCTTTCTCTCTCTTCTATTGTGGTCGAGCTTTAACTCTTAACTTCATACCTTACAACTCAGGCAAGAACTCCTTCTTTAACTGATCCATCTTGAATACCTTCAAGATCATGTCAAGGTATGTGCTCATTTGAAAGTACCATTTAGCGTTTTTGATCCATCCTCATAGATCTTGATGCTCAATGTCCAAGTAGCTTAATCCAGGTTTTCCATTGAAAAACACTTTTCAAATAACCCTATATGCTTTCTAGAATTCTACATCATTTCGATCAACAATATGTCAACAACATATACTTATCGTAAATTCAGAGCGCTCCCACTCACTTCTTTGGAAATACAAGTTTCTCATAAACTTTATATAAACCCAAAATCTTTGATCATCTCATCAAAGCGTACATTCCAACTCCGAGATGCTTACTCCAGTCCTTAGAAGGATTGCTTGAGCTTTGCATACTTGTTAGCATCCTTCAGGATTGACAAAACCTTCTGGTTGTATCACATACAACCTTTCCTCAAGAATAACATCGAGGAAACAATGTTTTGACATCCTATCTGCAAGATTTCATAAATGCAGCTAATGCTAACATGATTCCGACGGACTTAAGCATCGCTACGGATGAGAAAATCTCATCGTAGTCAACTCCTTGAACTTGTGAAAAACTCTTCGCCACAAGTCGAGCTTCACAGACGGTGACATTACCGTTCACGTCCGTCTTCTTCTTAAAGATCCATTTATCTCAATGGCTTGCCGATCAACGGGCAAGTCCACCAAAGTCCATGCTTTGTTCTGATACATGGATCCTGTCTCGGATTTCATGGCTTCTAACCATTTGTTGGAATATGGGCCCACCATTGCTTCTCCATAGCTCGTAGGTTCATTGTTGTCTAGCAACATGACCTCCAAGACAGGATTACCGTACCACTCAAGCAAAGACGCTGGCGTCCTTGTCGCCCTACGAGGTTCGGTAGTGACTTGATCCAAGTTTCATGATCACTATCATAAGCTTCTACTTCAATTGGTGTAGGTGCCACAGAACAACTTCCTGTTCCTGCTACACACTAGTTGAAGTGATGGTTCAATAACCTCATCAAGTCTCCACCATCCTCCCACTCAATTCTTTCGAGAGAAAATTTTTCTCAAGAAAGGACCTGCTTTCTAGAAACAATTACTTGCTTCCTGGATCTGAGATAGGAGGTATACCCAACTGTTTTTGGGTGTCCTATGAAGATGCATTTTATCCGCTTTGGGTCCGAGCTTATCATCCTGAAACTTTTTTACATAAGCGTCGCAGCCCCAAACTTTTAAGAAACAACAACTTAGGTTTCTCCAAACCATAGTTCAAACGGTGTCGTCTCAACGGAATCACGTGGTGCCCTATTAAAGTGAATGCGGTTGTCTCTAATGCCTAACCCATGAACGATAGTGGTAATTTGATAAGAGACATCATGGTACGCACCATATCTGATAGGGTGCAACTATGATGTTCGGACATACCATCACACTATGGTGTTCCAGGCGGTATTAATTGTGAAACAATTTCCACAATGTCTTAATTGCATGCCAAAGCTCAGAATCTCGAGATACTCATCTCTATGATCATATCATAGACATTTTATCCTCTTGTCACGATGATCTTTAACTTCACTCTGAAATTACTTGAACCATTCAATAATTCAGACTTGTGTTTCATCAAGTAAATACACTCAAGATCTACTTAAATCATCCTGTGAAGTAAGAACATAACAATATTCACTCAGATGCCTCAAAGACTCATTGGACTGCACACATCAAAATGTGTTACTTCCAACAAGTTGCTATCTTGTTCCATCTTATCGAAACCGAGGCTTTTCATCATCTTGCCCATGTGGTATGATTTGCATATCTCAAGTGATTCAAAATCAAGTGAGTCCAAACGATCCATCCCCATGGAGTTTCTTCATGCGTATACACCAATAGACGTGGTTCGCATGTCTCAAACTTTTCAAAACGAGTGAGTCCAAAGATCCATCAACATGGAGCTTCTTCATGCGTTTACACCAATATGACTTCCATGGCAAGTGCCACAACTAAGTGGTACTATCATTACTATCTTATATCTTTTGGCATGAAAATGTGTATCACTACAATCGAGATTCAATAAACCATTCTTTTAGGTGCAAGACCATTGAAGGTATTTATTCAAATAAATAGAGTAACCATTATTCTCCTTAAATGAATAAATCAGACAAGTATAGACATAATCCAATCATGTCTATGCTCAACGCAAACACCAAATAACAATTTTAGGTTTAACTCCAATCTCGATGGTAGAGGGAGCGTATGATGCTTGATCACATCAACCTTGGAAACACTTCCAACACATATAAATCGGCTCACCTTTAGCTAGTCTCCGCTTATTCCGTAGCTTTTATTTCGAAAGTTACTAACACTTAGCAACCGAACCGGTATCTAATACCCTGGTGCTACTAGGAGTACTAGTAAAGTACACATTAACATAATGTATATCCAATATACTTCTATCGACCTTGCCAGCCTTCTCATCTACCAAGTATCTAGGGTGGTTCCGCTCAAAGGTCCATTCCTCTCATTACGTAAGCACTTAGTCTCGGGTTTGGGTTCAACCTTGGGTTTCTTCACTAGAGCAGCAACTGTTTTGCCGTTTCATGAAGTATCCCTTTGTCATTTCTTTGCCCTTCTTGAAACTAGTGGTTTTACCAACCATCAACAATTGATGCTCCTACTTGACTTCTACTTTCATGTGTCAAACATCGCGAACACTTCAAGGATCATCATATCTATCCTCGATATGTTATAGTTCATCACGAAGCTCTAGTAGCTTGGTGGCAATGTCTTTGGAGAAACATCACTATCTCATCCGGAAGATTAACTCCCACTCGATTCAAGTGATTGTTGTACCTGCATAATCTGAGTACAAGCTCAACGATTGAGATCTTCTCCCTTAGTTTGTAGGCTAGAAAACTTGTCGGAGGTCTCATACCTCTTGGCGTGGGCACGAGCCTGAAATCCCAATTTCAGCTCTCGTAACATCTCATATGTTCCATGACGCTTCAAAAACGCCTTTGGTGCCTCAATTCTAAGCCGTTGAACATTACCAACTATCACGTAGTCATCAAAACGTGTGTCGATGTTCGCAACATCCACGCACCACGCTCGAGGTCCAGCACATCGAAGCGGTGCATTAAGGACATAAGCTTTCTCTTGACCGCATAATTGCTACTGTCATCTTTCATCTATATTTTCTCTAGGATCATATCTATAATAGTAGAACTAAAGCGCGAGCTATGACATAATTTGCAAAGGGTTTTTGACTATGTCCAGGATAATTAAGTTCATCTTATGAACTCCCACTCAGATAGACGTCCCTCTAGTCATCTAAGTGATTACACGATCCGATTCAACTAGGCCGTGTCCGATCATCACGTGAGACGGACTAGTCATCATCGGTGAACATCTTCATGTTGATCGTATCTACTATACGACTCATGCTCGACCTTTCGGTCTCTTGTGTTCCGAGGCCATGTCTATACATGCTAGGCTCTTCAAGTTAACCTAAGTGTTTCACGTGTGTAAATCTGGCTTACACCCGTTGTATGTGAATGTAAGAATCTATCACACCCGATCATCACGTGGTGCTTCGAAACGCATTTAACTTTCGCATAGCGGTGCAACGCTTAGGGGAAACACTTTCTTGAAATTTTAATGAGGGATCATCTTATTTACTACCGTCGTTCTAAGCAAATAAGATGCATAAACATGATAAACATCACATGCAATCAAATAGTGACATGATATGGCCAATATCATTTTGCTCCTTTTGATCTCCATCTTCGGGGTCATGATCATCATCGTCACCGGCATGACACCATGATCTCCATCATCATGATCTCCATCATCGGGTCTCCATGAAGTTGTCTCGCCAACTATTACTTCTACTACTATGGCTACCGGGTTAGCAATAAAGTAAAGTAATTACATGGCGTTGTTTAATGACACGCAGTCATACAATAAATAAAGACAACTCCTATAGCTCCCCGCCGTTGTCATACTCATCGACATGCAAGTCGTGATTCCTATTACAAGAACATGATCAATCTCATACATCACATATCATTCATCACATTCTTCTTGGCCATATCACATCACATAGCATACCCTGCAAAAACAAGTTAGATGTCCTCTAATTGTTGTTTGCATGTTTTACGTGGCTGCTATGGGTTTCTAGCAAGAACGTTTCTTACCTACGCAAAACCACAACGTGATATGCCAATTGCTATTTACCCTTCATAAGGACCCTTTTCATCGAATCCGTTCCGACTAAAGTGGGAGAGACTGGCACCCGCTAGCCACCTTATGCACCAAGTGCATGTCAATCGGTGGAACCTGTCTCACGTAAGTGTACGTGTAAGGTCGGTCCGGGCCGATTCATCCCACAATACCGTTAAACAAGATTGGACTAGTAACGGTAAGCATATTGAACAAAATCAACACCCACAACTACTTTGTGTTCTACTCGTGCAAAGAATCTACGCAATAGACCTAGCTCATGATGCCATTGTAGGGGAACGTAGCAGAAATTCAAAAATTTTCCTACGTGTCACCAAGATCTATCTATGGAGAAACTAGCAACGAGGGAAGGAGAGTGCATCTACATACCCTTGTAGATCGCTAAGCGGAAGCGTTCAAGTGAACGGGTTGATGGAGTCGTACTCGCCGTGATCCAAATCACCGATGATCCTAGCGCCGAACGGACGGCACCTCCGCTGCTCAACACACCTACAGCTCCGGGACGCCTCCTCCTTCTTGATCCAGCAAGGGAGAGGAGAAGTTGAGGGAGAACTCCGACAAAGACGCACGGGCGTGGTGGTGATGGAGCTCGTGGTTCTCCACAGAAGCTTCGCTAAGCACTACGGAGGAGGAGGTAGTGTTGGAGGAGGGAGGGCTGCGCCAGTGGAAGGGTGCGGCTGCCCTCTCTCTCCCTCACTATATATAGGGGGAAGGGGGTGGAGGAGGCACCCTAGGGTTCCCTAGGGGAGGGGCGGCGGCCACAGGGAAACCCTAGATGGGTTTGGGCGCCCCTACCCCTAGGAAACTTGCCCCCAAGCCGGAAGGGGCTGCCCTTGGGAGGCGCCCCCACCTCTCCCCGGTTACGTGAGAGGGGCTGGGAAGGGCGCACCACCCCTTAGTGGGCTGGTTTGCCCCTTCCCTTTGGCCCATGAGGCCCTCCAACACTTGCCGGGCTCCCCAAACACCTTTCGGTCATGCCGCCATAGCCTGGTACCCCTAACACTTCCGACTCCAATAACCTTCGTCCAATATATCGAACTTCACCGCCGGACCATTCCGAACTCCTCGTGATGTCCGGGATCACATCCGGACTCAACAGCCTTCGGTAACTACATACTATTTCCCATAACAACTCTAGCGCCACCGAACCTTAAGTGTGTAGACCCTACGGGTTCGGGAACTATGCATATGACCGAGATGTTCTCCCGGTCAATAACAAACAGAGGGATCTGGATACCCATGTTGTCTCCCACATGTTCCTCGATGATCTCATCTGATGAACCACGATGTCGAGGATTCAATCAATCCCGTATTCAATTCCCTTTGTCTAAGCGGTATTGTACTTGCCCGAGATTCGATCGTCGGTATCCCGATACCTTGTTCAATCTCGTTCTGGCAAGTCTCTTTACTCGCTCCGTAATATATCATCCCGTGATCAACCCCTTGGTCACATTGTGCACATTATGATGATGTCCTACCGAGTGGGCCCGGAGATACCTCTCCGCTTACACGGTGTGACAAATCCCGCCTCGATTCGTGCCAACCCAATGATACTTTCGGAGATACCTGTAGTGCACCTTTATAGCCACCCAGTTACGTTGTGACGTTTGGTACACCCAAAGCATTCCTACGGTATCCGGAGTTGCACAATCTCATGGTCTAAGGAAATGATACTTGACATTAGAAAAGCTTTAGCATACGAACTACGATCTTTGTGCTAGGCTTAGGATTGGGTCTTGTCCATCACATCATTCTCCTAATGATGTGATCCCGTTATCAACGACATCCAATGTCCATGGTCAGGAAACTGTAACCATCTATTGATCAACGAGCTAGTCAACTAGAGGCTTACTAGGGACATGGTGTTGTCTATGTATCCACACATGTATTGCGGTTTCTGGTCAATACAATTATAGCATGGATAATAAACGATTATCATGAACAAGGAAATATAATAATAATAACTAATTTATTATTGCCTCTAGGGCATATTTCCAACAGCGATGGCCCTGGCTTTCAACACAAACAGTTCATCCGAGTGAACCGCATGCCGTATATCGCACACACCTTGATCCGGCTGACCGTTTCTTTTGTGTTGCCTAATCACAAATAGTTCATCTGAGTGAACCATATGTTGTATATCGCACACACCTTCATCTAGCTGCCTGTTTCTTTTGTTCCTCCTCAGCACAAACAGTTAATTCAACTGAACCGTATGCCCTCCATCCCACACGCAACTAAAATCTGAACCGTGTCTGATGCATCCGTCATCGCAAACATTTTGCACCTCTTTTGACGGGTTTTTAAACCAACGTTTACGATTATTGCATCACACACAGTTTCGTTGAAGGGTCTCTTATCGTACTGTCACGTTAGCAACATCCTATAGTAGTGTAAGGTAACATCTAGTGAGCCTTATGTGGATGCAAGCACTACTACAAGTCCAAATGCTATCCTGCCATGTGCTAGTCCTCGTAATTCTTCGACTCACAATGTTGCTACATCTTGTGATGAATTGATTTCCTTGCCTTGTTTCTCTAACAATGATGCTTACAATTCCTCTAGTACTTTTGTTGGTACTAACCCTATAGAGGTAATCAAAGAACTCAAGGCCCAAGTCAGTTCATTGAAGGAAGACTTGGAAATGTGTCATGAAGAATGACCTGGAAATATCTTGAGTGTGAAATAAACCCAATGATATAGGTGGACTTGGACTCAAATCCAACAATAATAAGAAGTCTAATAGCACCAAGAAGTAGGGCCGAGAACAAGTGAAGAAAATTCGGCCAAGATTCTTTTCTTCAAGTGCAAGATTTAAGGGTATCATGTTAGATCTTTCCCATTGAAGAAGGAATTTCTTAGTAAGAATCAAAAAGGAAAGCGCCCACAAGTTCAACCTCATGCGCGAAAACAAGTTTAAGAAAGGCCAATTACCATGAAGATTAAGGTTAATTCTCCTCATGTTGAGAAATCAATTGAGAATAAAGGGAAGAGTAGATCTTGCTACTTATGTTGTGAGAAGGATCACCTTCCTTCTTCATGCATGATTGGTACCTTATCCAACCCTACTCTAATTGATGATATTTTCTCTCCGGAAGAATAAGGTTGGCAATGTGTTTGCCAAGATTGTAGGTACTCAAAGTGGTGTCTAGAAAAGAATCATTTGGAAGCCAAGCCTATGATGAATAACCTCTTAGGACCCAACTTGATTGGGGACCAACAAGCTCAAACTTGATTAGTAGGTTTTGGAGGGCATAGGAGACTTGGCAAAATCATGAAGGATTAAGGGATATTCATCATTCATATCGTCTCAAGCCAAGTCATCAGAATAATAGAGTTTATATCTTATATCCAATGTGCCTCCTTGAGGTAACTTGTACTTAAATTTTTTACATTGAAAGTTACTTGCCCCTTTGCAGGTTTTGGTTTTGTACCTTGCACGTGTTCGTATATGTTGTGATTCCAATTTTCTTATCTTGATTAATCCACTTTGTATATATTGGTTTGCACATCATGTATGCTTAATTATTTTGTTGTGCCTTTTTGCATCTTGTTTGTATCTTAGTTGGCACGTGTGAGAAACTAATGGAACTTCCCATTTTGGGGAGTGATGTGCCTTGTGCACTTCATGATCCTACAAATATGTGTACATGAGGAATAAAAGCTAGTATTGCTATTATATGATTATCAAGTCTCTATCTGGTATGTCTTCTCATGAGAAATTCAAATTATAAACATACATTAATTATCTCTCGTTGGATTCCTTTTTACTGTTGTTATGTTTGCTTTCGTATCACATTATGGGGAAGTAATATGATATGTCTATATTAACAGACTGGAAATTCTGTACATTTGAGGTATTGCCACTTAGATTTGATATTGTAATTTATCTTGTTCCTAGGTGGGATGTTAGTGAAGGAAATATGCCCTAGAGGCAATAATAAAGTTGTTATTTATATTTCCTTATATCATGATAAATTTTTCTTATTCATGCTAGAATTGTATTAACCGGAAACTTAGTACATGTGTGAATACATAGACAAACAGACTGTCCCAAGTATGCCTCTACTTGACTAGCTCGTTAATCAAAGCTGGTTAAGTTTCCTAGCCATAGACATGTGTTGTCATTTTATCAACGGGATCACATCATTAGAGAATGATGTGATGGACATGACCCATCCGTGAGCTTAGCATTAATGATCGTTTAGTTTTATTGCTATTGCTTTCTTCATGACTTATACATGTTCCTCTAACTATGAGATTATGCAACTCCGAATCTGGGAGGAACACCTTGTGTGCTATCAAACGTCACAACGAATCGGGTGATTATAAAGATGCTCTACATGTGTCTCCGAAGGTGTTTGTTAATGGGCACAGATCGAGATTAGGATTTGTCACTCCGTGTATCAGAGGGGTATCTCTGGGCCCTCTAGGTAATGCACATCACTATAAGCCTTGCAAGCATTGTGACTAATGAGTTAGTTGCGGGATGATGCATTACGGAACGAGTAAAGAGACTTTCCCGTAACGAGATTGAACTAGGTATGATGATACCGACGATCGAATCCTGGGCAAGTAACATACCGATGATAAAGGGAACAACATATGTTGTTATGCGGTTTGATCGATAAAGATCTTCGTAGAATACCTAGGAGCCAATATGAGCATCAGGGTTCCGCTATTGGTTATTGACCGGAGATGTGTCTCGGTCATGTCTACATAGTTCTCGAACACGTAGGGTCCACACGCTTAATGTTCGATGACGACTTGTATTATGAGTTATGTGATTTGATGACCGAAGTTTGTTCGGGGTATCGGATGAGATACCGGACATGACGAGGACTCTCGAAATGGTCGAGAGTTAAAGATCGATATATTGGAAGGCTATATTCGGACATCGGAAAGGTTCCGAGTGATTCTGGTATTTTTCGGAGTACCGGAGAGTTACGAGAATTCGTCGGGGGAAGTAGTGGGCCTTGATGGGCCATACGGGAAAGGAGAGAAGGTCCTCAAGGGGTGGCCGCGCCCTCCCCCCCCCCCTATGGCAAGTCCGACTGATTAGGGAGGGGCGCGCCTCTCTTCCTTCTCCTCTCCTACTCCTTCCCTCTCTCCCTCTTGAAAAGGAAGGGTACTCCAACTAGGATTGGGAATCCTAGTTGGACTCCCCTATAGGCTCGCCTCCTAGGCTAGCCTCCTCCTCCTCCCTCCTTTATATACGTGACCAAGGGCACCCCAATGCACAATGCATAATCTCTTAGCCGTGTGCGGTGCCCCCTCCATAGTTACACACCTCAGTCATATCATCGTAGTGCCTAGGCGAAGCCCTGCGCCGGTAGCTTCATCATGACCGTCGCCACGCTGTCATGCTGACGGAACTCTCCCTCGGCCTCAACTGGATTAAGAGTACGAGGGACGTCATCGAGCTGAACATGTGCTAGACATGGAGGTGCCGTACATTTGATGCTAGGATCGGTCGGATCATGAAGACGTACAACTACATCAACCGCGTTGATATAACACTTCCACTTTCGGTCTACGAGTGTACGTGGACACACTCTCCCCGCTCGTTGCTATGCATCATCTAGATAGATCTTGCGTGATCGTAAGATTTTTTTTTTAAATTACTGCGTTCACAACAGTTAGCTCTTCAAGAGTCACTTATTCATTGGATTGTAGGATCTTGGTGTGAAGATGTTGTTAGCTATCTTTGCTATCTACCACCGGGAATTATTTCCAAATGCCTCCTGTCTCTTGAAAATTGGCACTCACTTATGTGGTAGAAATTATTTGATCATCTTCACGTTGGCTTTTGCTTTTATTTGCCTTATCTCTTTCCATGGATTGTGTCAACTCCCATTGCCTTCCATACCACTTGTGGATCTTGTTAATTTCTTGATCTTGTCTAGTGTTTTTCTATATATATTCGAAGTAGTGATGCTATCTTGTCCATTTTTTATTCAAGTGCAAATTCAGTACAATACACAATTCTTGGGTTGCTATCCTATTTTCTTTAGAACACTCACCTTGTGATCCTTATCAAAAGTGTGTTGGTGCAAGGAAAGCCATTTCTTTTTGGTACTTTGTGCCAGCATGAAAATTAGTTGAGAGCTTGGTTTGTTTGGAACCATCCTCTCTTTTGGGAGTTTGATAATTTCTTCTTGCGTGTATCAATGGATATATCTATTGGAAATATGTCCTACATGCAATAATAAAGTGGTTATTATTATATTTTCTTGTTCATGATAATCATTTATTATCCTTGCTATAATTGTATTGACCGGAAACTCAAATGAATGTGTGGATACATAAACAACAAAATGTACCAAGTGAGCCTGTGCCGGACTAGCTCGTTGTTCAAAGATGCTTATGGTTTCCTTGCCATAGACATGAGTTGTCACTTGGTAACAGGATCACATCATTAGGAGAATGATGTGATTGACAAGATGCAAAATATGAAGGTAGCATATGATCGTGTCAAGTTTATTGCCATCATTTTCCGCATGTCAAGTATATGTTCCTATGACCATGAGATCATGCAACTCATTGACAATGGAGGAGTACCTTGTGTGCACCAAACGCTGCAACGTAACTGGGTGACTATAAAGGTGCTTTATAGGCATCTCCGAGGGTGTGTGCTGAGTTGGCATGGATCAAGACTGGGATTTGTCACTCCGTGTGACGGAGAGATATCTCAGGTCCCACTCGGTAATACATCATCACAACAAGCTTGCATGCAATGTGACTAATGAGTTAGCCATGGGATCTTGTATTACGCAACGAGTAAAGAGACTTGCCGGTAATGAGATTAAACTAGGTATGGAGATACCAACGATCGAATCTCGGGCAAGTAACATATCGATGGACGAAGGGAACTTCATACAAGATTAGCTGAATCCTTTACATCGAGGTTCGACCGATAAGATCTGCGAGGAATATGTGGGAACCAATATGGAGATCCAGGTCCCGTTATTGGTGAAAGTACATGTAGTCCCCATGTGTGGTTTTGGTAATTAATGACAATCCTTATGGACTAATGTTTGTATTGAGATATACATGTGAAGGAAATTCCATTTCGATTGCATGAAGAATACTGGATGAATTGAAGGATGAAATCCATCAATACAAATATATGCATTGCGACTTGATAATGAATGACAATTCCTATGAAGAAACAATGGCATCAGGTTATATATGAAGGCTTGTTCCTTGGGCGATGCAAGAAGGAGATTGAATGGATTCGGATTGAATGCCATATACATATAGTTGTGCATCAAGATAGAGCTCAATGATTGAATCAAGGGATTTTTACATCTGTGCCCTTGGTTGCTTCGCCATACTCATTCATCCCCACAATCTTAACTTTTGCTCACTTTTCCCCACTCCCTTGCGAGAAACCCTGGTCACAAACGGTGGATGCCATCGGGTCAGTGCTTTTCCGTTAACTCTGATGAGTGGGGCCGCGCGACCTGATTAGTGGGGTCGCGTCAGACGGTGCCGCTGTTCGCCCGTTGGGCCGTGGTTAGACTGTTGGGCTGTGTGCACGCCACAACGCCAGAAGCCTGTTGTGCATGCACGACATGTCCAGCTTAGTTTCGCTATGCATGCACGTAGCTAGCCTACCTGCATGCGCCGCTGCCCACCGCCACGATGCGCTGACCGGCCTCTTTTTCACGCGAGCCGCCACGGACGCAGGGACGGTTGCTGCCGTTGGTCCGTCTCATCTCCCATGCGTGTCTCCTCAATGTAGATCATTGTTTCACACTTTTCGATCCACTCGCATCTATTCTATGTGGCAATTAAAACCTGTTGGTGGCAATTAAAGTGGCATATCGATCGATCGACGCGGCTAGTTTGAACGTAAGTGCAGCCGGTGCCACTCCCCTTCCCTTCCCGTTTCCCTATTTAAACCACCACCCCTCGAACTCCACGTATTCTCCACACATCCATTTGCGCCGCCCCCTTCTCTTCTTCACCCAAACCCAGAGCACTCCCAAAGCGAGGCGAGGATGCAGTACAACGCCCCCACCTTCCAGCTCCCACCGACCGTGCCGGAGAGACGGTATCCGGCCGGCGTCGTTAGGGAGAGGACGCCCATGTGGGTGTTCTCACACCGGAGGGGTGCAAGGGGTTTGCCCAGTGGTTCTTGGTGCGGGCTTCGCCCACCTCCGGCTGGCTCGCCGTGATTTTCCGATCGGAGGAAGTGCGTCCAAACTCCAGGACTCCGCCGATAGGGCTCACCGTCACCTTCACCAATAGATTTGATGCGCACTACCTCCTCGGCGAGGTGTTTTGGTGTGGATGCGAATTCATCGCATTCACAACCCACAACATCTTCGCAAACTTCGATTGCATCTTCCCCACCCGCGATGGTATGCACAGCCTCCCCTACTACATCGGCGAGGACGGCATGGAGAGGAGGAGCGGTGAAGAGGAGGCGCAGTGAAGAGGAGGCGCAGTGAAGATGGTGAAGGCCCGGTCTCGTCAGCTTGTCTTGCCCTAGGGTGTTAGGGCTTTTTATCTTTTATATATTTCTATCTTAATTATGTCGTTGGTTGTACCGTGAACTTTTTATCTTTGTCGTGTTATCCCTAAGAACTATGTTATGCTAGCTACCCTTATTTGATATGTCGTTGGTCATCGTTTTGCTTGCTATTTTTATCTTATTTGACGTGAGATATCGCCAGATGGATATGGTGCCGTACACGAGCCCTTCTGCTAAATCAATCAATGAAAGGGTTCGCTCAATGAAAACCAGCATGTTTGGGGGTTAGCCTTGTAAAAATGGTTGGAGGGTAGCCCATTCATCTTGTTATATTCATGGTGTGTACTTGTGTATGTCAAGTTTAAATGGCCCATTTAGAGTAGGGTCAAGTTTTCGCACGCGCGGATAATGGACTAGTTGAAGTGTCAAAAAGGAAACTAAAGCTAGAAAAATGAGCCATGTTGATGTTGAAAAGAAGAAGAAAAGCTATTTTTTTTTTGAATTGTTGGTGGCCCTATTCCATATATTGTATGAACAAAAACAAGCCAATTTTTTAATTGTTTGTGGCCTATGCTATGGTTTAGGGCACCCTATGTTTTATGTAAGAAGTATGCTATGGTTGCTACCTTCTATGTTATGGATGTATGCTTGCTATATGAGATATCTCGGTACATGGATATGGTTCCGTAGTCGAGCCCTAGACATGCTCTCTAGATGGATATGGTGGCTAATGGTGCCAATGGACTCTATTTTCGACGTGGTTTCAGATGCATACGATGATCTACATAATTAAGTCTGACATGCTCTTAATAACAAAAACAAAAAATTGTGTATACAATATTTTTATTGCAACAAAAACATGTTTATAATACCAACATGTCAAAAAATCAAAGTGTTGTACCGTAGGCTATATACAGAAGGAAATTGCCACGATATGTACAAATAAATTTGACATGGGCAAGTCCAACAATAAGTTGATTTACCATCATGCACTATTTTTGTTCGGCATGGCAATAAAAGGATTTACCATGGCAATAATCAAGGAAAAAAACAGAGCCAACATGTGCACTATTTTCTAGGCCTCTTTTATCTTTGTGGGCCTTCGACACTCAACGCAATGAGACGGGCCAACCAGAGCTTAGTTTCAATTTGGGCCATAGAATTATTATTATTTTCTGCGGTCGGTGTTGTCAGATGAAATTGAAGAAACAAATAGTGTACAAAACAGACGAAACTGACATGATCCACAGATTAAGCAACACAGAGGATAGAGCACATGATCCACAAATTAAGCAACACAGAGCATAGAGCACATGATACACAAATTTAAGCAAATCGTAGAGCACATGATCCAAAAATTTAACCAAATCCTCGAGCACAGGACACCACACTAATAACATCTCTAACAAGTGATGACCTGCAAGTAAGCAAATCCTAGAGCAACTACACAAAAATGCTTCAAGTTTTTGTTCATCTTCTTTATTTCCCCCTTCAGATCTGCATCCCCAACTGTCAGAGCAACACTTTCAGAGACCAAATTCATTGGTGTTGATGACAGATTGAGCTCCCGGGTTGGGGCCCCATTAAATTGAATCCGCTTAACGTAGTCATCCAGCCATTCAAAATGTGTGCATTTGTTCACGATCTGAAATGAAAAACATGAACCTAAATCCTAGATCAGAAAGAATTAAAAGCAAATAGAAAAAGAAACCAGAGAAAAATCATGAGATCTAACCTGCCCCTCTGACTTGCTCACGCATTTCACGAACTCGCGCCCATAGTTGCCATTCTTGACCTCCTTTGAAGTCAACCGTATCAGCGGCGAGCTGTGTGGGTAGTCAGGACATCACTCCATGGGAAGCGGACCATACTGGGTCCACGAGGGGCGGGAGGCTGAAGTGGAGCTCGACATATCGCCCAAAGTCGCCGGAGAAGAAGAAGCAAAGGAGTGGCTCCTCTCGTCGCTGGAGAAGAAGAAGCAGTGGAGGAGTGGCTCCTCTCGTCGCCGCAGAATAAGCACCAGAAAAAAGGGGAGGCACAACAAACAAGTCTCGCGGGTCGCCCCATGATCCAATGATGCAAAGCCGTCCATGTGATCCAACGGCGCGGAGCCTACACGCAGCCTGCCCTGGGAATTCCTTCTAGAAAACCAATTCTGACGAATGTCGCTTGGCGCTAGGGTATGATCGGATGGCTGACGTTTAGAGCTAGGGTTAGGCGAAACCCCGTGTGGTTTAGAGGGGTTTTGAGCTGGTCAACGGGGTTTCAATGGCTTTGACTGAGCATAACTTATTAAAAAATCGAAAAAATATGAATCCTTCATCATTCGTCGTTTTATAGGACAGACTAACAAGGAAAAAAAACTAAACTTGGTATACGTACATTTAGAAAAAAAACCTAGCAAGCATGATCGAGGTCAAATGAGCACCATTAATTAAAAAAATAAAAAATATATAAAACATGCGCACAATGTTGTCTTCTCGGACGTGTTGCCAACCAAAATCATAAACTTTGTCTATGGACATTTTCATGAAAAAACCTTCACACATATGAGCTATCACGTACAACGTTTTATAGAGACCAAGGAGAGGAGGTAGGGTTTCCCTTCGGTTTTTGAAAATTATAAAACATCAAAAAAATCACCGAAGCATGATTTCAAAGTGAATAAGAATGATCTGAACTTAGTTTTACATTTTCATATGGTAAACATGTTTTGAATGGTTTTTCTATTAAAGTGTTTTTTCAAAAAAATGTAAAAATATAAAGAATAATTCAATAAATAGTGATTCTTTGAATCTACACTATATAGATTGAATTGGTGTCAACAAAATTTTTGGCTCATTTGGAGTAGGTCCAAAAAAACTTGATTACAAATGGGGCTGTTTACCCTAGCTTGGGAGCTCATTTGGAGCACATTTGTCATGACTACAAGTTTTACCACGCAAAAGAAATCGGATTGATCACCTAACGTTTATAATAGTTCAGCAAATTGTGCAACTCACGCTACAGGGGAATGGACTTCAAGTGTTGGGTTCAAATTCAAAGTTTGCCTAAAATTCAAATTCTGTTTCAGTAGTTCAAATTCAAAGTTTACAAGTAGAATTATTACACCTTACAAGATTTCATAGTAGTTCAAATTGACGACAGAATCCTTATTAGAAATACTTAAAGTTCAAAGTCTATGACTTGCATTCAAGTTCAAACTCAAATCTTTGCCTTGCTCCTTGTGTTCCGGGATGGTTTAACCGTCTTGCTTCTGGGTTTCCCTGGCTGGGATATTTTGTGCTTTTGAAAGCTTTGTCTTGTTGCTTCTGATCTTCACTTCTGGTGGTGGCGGTTTTGTTGAGCTTTGACTGATCAAGCAAGTGATGACCAGTTGACGGTCATCTATGGGTTCACTAATCTTTAAAGGAACTTCAGACAAAATAACTTCCTCCTCTCTTATAGCTTCAAAATCTTCATAAACCATGTTTTCAAATTCTGCACCAGATGATGGTTCAACCAAAGTTTCTTCCTCTCTAGGTATTTCCTTTCTTGTGTCTCTAATTATCCTAGAGCTGGGTCAAATAGAAATAAGCTTAGCCATCGATAAAAGAGAGAACAAACGCAAAAAATGGAAAGATTGCACACATACCAAGCTGCTACTTCAGTTGCTTCATTATCTAAACTTGCTATATTCTCCTCTGCTGCTGCATTCTCCTGTAGACTTGCTGCATTCTCCTCTGCTGTTGCATTCCCCTCTAAACTTGCTGCATTCTCCTCTGCTGCTGCTCTCTCCTCTACATTTGTTTCTCCAATTGTTCCTCTTCTCCAAATGATGCATCAACTGGATTGGTACAAAGCCTAGCAATATGCCCTAGAATACCACATCTTTTGCACCTACGCTGTTCTTTTACACGACCCTGTTCACCAGCTCTTATCTTAATTTTCCTTGGTCTTCCTGGTAGTCTAGTTAGTACAGGAGAATACAGTCTGAGCCCAAGGTATACTATGTTCCATTGGTCTTTTCCCAAGAGCAATACTGATCTACTTCACCATCTTCAGCTCCAATAACAGTTATGAGATGTAGGGCATGTATGCACGGTTTCCCGCGGATCTGCCATTGCCTACAACTGCATTCCTTAGTTGCAAGGTTCACTGGATATCTCCATTCACTATTTTTACTCTGAGTGTATGTCACCTCAGCCTTGTATGTCGACGATCGAATGCATTTCATCATTAGTCCTCTTGCCTTCGCATGCAGTGCCTTAATCAGAGATGGGAGCATAAGATGGCCAACATATTGTGTTTCTGTAATTCTTTTACAAAGAGCCATCTTTACCATGATCATCTGCCTGATCTTATCAAATGCTTGCCACAACAAAAGCCCTTTCACTGACTTGAACTTCACATTGAAACACTCAGCGACGTTATTGGTCACATAGTCTACTTTGCAGATTTCATTGAATTTGCTTCTTGACCACAACTTTCCATGGTGTTCATCCATGTACTCCTTCACCGAAGGATTATGATCATACAACACTATAAAATGGTGCTCAAGCTTCCTCTAGCTTCATGTGTATGATGTTGGCCATAGATTCTCATCATAAACTTTGCCTTTGAATTTCTTTTTAAAATTCTGCGCTAGGTGCTGCATACATTCCCTATGTTCCACTCTAGGGAATACAATTTCTACTGCAGTTTCTAAACCCTTGCAAGCATCTGTGTGTATAACTAAACCTCAGGGTGTACCTATAATGTTGTGCAACTGCTGCAGAAACCAGACCCAACTCTCCTCGGACTCTACCTCCAACACACCACATGCAACTGGGAATAGCCAGTTGTGTCCATCAACTTCAGAAGCTACTGCTAGCTGGCCTACCCATCTTCCATTCAAAGCAGTTGCATCGACAACCAAATAGGGCCTACAACCATTCAGAAACCCCTGCCAGCAAGCCTTGAAACAAACAAAAGCAGTCACAGCACTCCTTCTCCAAAGGCTTCCCTTTTAATTTGTACTTAACTATATGCTTGTCAATCTCTACAACACTCCTTGGACTAGCCGTCTCCACTTCAGCTTTGAAGGTGTAAAGCAACTGAAAACTCTCATTCCATGGACCATTAATCCTATCAAGATCCCTTTCCTTATCATAGAAAATCCTCATCCATGTAAGAAGATGGTATATTAATCTTGTACTTCTCAAAATGCTTCCCATGGAGTGTTGTTGGACCAATTGTTGGTGTTTCCCTCACCCAATCCTAGATTGCATCTGCCACCCACCTAGTCTTTGCAGGCTTAGATTTGTCCTTTCCCCTCCCCCTCCAGGTGGGTAGGAGTGCCCGTGTGGGTTGATTTTTATTTGAAACAAAATGAAAAATGATGTCAAATACAATTAAGAAACAATACACATGATCTGAATATAGATGGATAAATATTCTGATAAAGAAGATTCAGTTGTAATACCTGAATCAATTTGCTCTTTAGCATAGTGTATGCATGCAACCTTCACCTACACCTATCATAAGGGAAATGAACAATGAATCTTCCTGGCACACTCCTATCAACCTCATAAGAGTTTTCAGTGAGAATGCAATATGTAGTCACTACATTACGATAGTCCACCATCGATTCGAATACAGTTCCTGGAGTAAGCTCAGGATTCTCCCTGTTCCACTCGATTGTTGGCATGTCCTCAACATCATATTCTTGTAAAACTAAGGAGTTGATGTTCTCCTCCCTCTATTCGTCGTCAGTGTCATCAAATCTAGCACGGCTGCTAGGCTCCTCTGGATATTCATCTTCCATTGCCTGTTGACTGACTCTATCTACCAGTTCAGGGAATAGAATCTCATCCTCATCATCATATCGCGGCACTTACTTGTCAGGCTCTGCATCTACTTCTACATCAGCTGCAAAAGGGACATGAGAAGTGGCAGAATTAGCGGCAACCGACATGTTGTGGCTTTGAAAACCACTAGGTTTACTTGGTCTTGACTTATAAGGAGTGCGAGGACGCTCACTATTAGTAGAGACAGATGATGTCTGAACACCCTTCCCCTTTCAGATACATTGTTTGCGTTCTTGAAGCACACCGATATGGATTTTACCAAAATGGCTGTGTAGCGACCCGACCTCAGACGGTCAAGCCTCTGTGTTGCTGTGCCATCCCTGGATCGATTATCTTTGCACACACAAGTACATCAATGCATATATCAAAGTGCAATCACATGTATAATTAACGTAAAACTGATATATACCTCATAAGTCACAGTGAAACAAATAGTCGGGTGTGGAGTCCCATCAACGCCATCGGCGGGTTGAGTGTAGACCGTAACCTGTATCGTAACTCTTACTCGTCGAGGAAATATCTGCAACATGATACGTTGCAGCCGTGTAGGTCAAGACATTGAATGTACCGCAAGATCACAATAAGAGAAAACAGATGATAAACTATACTATATGCAGTATGGCTTTGTGGCTCAGATCTGAGTTTTGTTTATGTAAAGCTGGTTTTATTTTCCCTACATCAAAGGAATAAATGAAGTCTGTACTATAGAGTTTTCTATCATGACATGGTTCCGCCAACCGATGTCTCATAGCCCAAAATCATCATAAGTTGCCCACAATTAAGTTATCAGTCCGGTGTTGAGAGTTCTGAGATAGATCCAAGTCCAGATGCTCAAATTGTCCGTAACCGGGGACACGGCTAATCGATTAGGTTATAACCCTCTGCAGAGGTTTGTACACTTTACCCGCAAGATTCGATCCCTCTCTTTACGTTCTCGCACTTCAGGTGTTTGAGAACAAGATGACCAAACATGGTCTTCCGAAGAGTTCCTTTGACCACCGTCCGGTGCCCATCCAATCCTACCGTAGTTCTACATCTGCTAGCACCGGCCCCAGCCAGAGTCACCACTAAGGTCAACCAAGCGAGCCCATAATGACTTGCGGTTGCACAGGTAAGCTTCCGGGCATGAAGTATTCTTCCGCCTCTTTGAGTCTGGGTGAAGCTTTCCGCAAGATGTCATGGCGCTTCTCCATGCATCCCGCCATCCACTGGGTTCTCCAGGTGCCCGTCAATCAAATCCTTCACCCAAAGAGTGTGTATTGAATTCTTGTCTTGAGTCTTGAAGTCTTGAGGCCTTGAAGATGCAGTCCTTGCAGATTCCATCATGGAGTTGTCGTCATTGACGTAGATCCTGCATTCTCACACCACTCGTGCACTCATACCAAACCCCGCCTACTATAGCGTAGCATTAAAATAAATAACGTCCCGGCTTGGTAACAGGTGATGGGTTCCTACCTCATGCATACTACTCAACTACAAGGATTCAATAACACTATCGAGGGGTGGTTGCAAAGATGCCACTAAATGCAATAAAACATAGGTATGAAAGTATGGTCAAAGTGAACTTGCACGGTAATACTTGATGAAGATAACAACGCCGTTTAAAATGACTTGGTAGAACTAATCGTCACTCCGTTGAAAATCTATATAGTCAAACATAGTATTCACATAAGCAAACATCCTAGCAAACAATTTTAGCACTCAAATAACAATCAAAACAGCAAGGAAAATCGATAATAAAACTCAAAAAAATCAAAAGAAACTTCAAATAAAACTACAAAGAAAAACTACTAACGAAGATCTATGACTTTGCTACAAACATCTAATATAGTTTTGCCGTAAGTAAAAACTTAACAACAATTAAAATACTAAACTAATAAATTAACAGAAAATAAAATGTAAAATAACTAATTTAACAGAAAGTATTTTTTTCCATAAAATTTTATTTGCAAAAAGAAACAAATAAAAAGCTTTTATAAAACTCTAACTATGACCTATAGAAGGTTTCATACAAAACTAAGGAAAATAAATTTTTTTAAATAAAAATAAAATTTTTCCTGTTGTCTAACAGAAACACAACTAATTTTTGTCAAAAGTGACAAAAAGAAATAATTTAATACTAATAAAAACAATAAAGAAAAAGCTAAAACAGACCTATTAATAAAACAGTACTGTTTTGCTAAAAACCTAATTTAAATTAACCTAGAAATAAAATACTCAATACTACTGGATAAACAAAGGTCCTAGAGACCAGGAGCAAAAGAATTAATTAAAACCTATTTTTAAACTCCCGGAATAAGCAAAACAAGCTTTAATTCAAATCTGATCTAACTCAATTTTTATAAATCCAAACATAGACAAATTATATATTTTTGGAAACTACAAGAAAATTGTGATCTAACGCAAAACGAATCAGCATCATTGGACTTCTAGATCAAAAGTTATAAGCTAAACAAGAACGGAACTAAATCTGTTACGGAACTAAATCTGTTACGGAAATAAATCTGAAAACGAAAACGGAGTTACCTGTACGTGAGGCAGAGATGGTAGGAAGGAGACGGCGATGTGGAGGGCTGCTCCGGCGAGGGGGGGCGAGGTCGCCGGCGAGGGTGGGGTGGCGGAGGAGGGGGTCGGCGCTTGGGGAGGTGGCGCTGGACGATGGGGAGGTTCCAGAGAGCTCCTGGTGACCGTTCCTAGGCAGGAAAAGGCGGCCGGTGGCGAGAAGGCTACGGGCAGGGCGGGGGCGTGGTGATGGGAGGAATGGAACGAGGAGAGGGAGGGGGTTTTATAGGCGGTCTCGGGAGGCGCTGGGATGGAAAGACGAGGGATATCGGGAAGGTGGAGATTTCCTGTCTCCATGGATATGGAAAGCTTCTAACGTGAGAGGAAACAGAGGAAGGAGATGATCTCTTGTTGGGCTAGAATAGGAAAGTGTTTAATGGGCCAGCAGGTTTTTCCTAATAAAAACGATTCCATTCCTATTTTTAAAATTAGGAAACTAAAACAATAAAAAGGAAATCAAATCAATTCGGAATAAAGAGTTTTTATATACTAAAATTATCGGAAAAATAAAATGTAGATGATGAGCATTATTCCACGGCCAAAATAAAAATGTTTTTCAGAAAATCCCTAAAGGCTTTATTTCTTTTTGCAAATAATTTTAAATAAAAACTTTGGTTTTTCTTGGCTCAAATATTTTCAAAAATGTCCCTGATTTTGGAGGGTCATTTTCCTCCGCTCTTTCTTGCTTGCAAGAATTTATTTTCGGGTATTTCTCGGGAAGAAAAATAGAGAAGCAAATGCAAATATTTGAAAGAATTAAATTGCAAAACTCCGCTCAAATTCTTTATAGTTGAAGAAGTCATGTCATCTTCTCTCATTGATTTTAATAGGATGAATTTGAATTTACCGGAGAAGGGGAAAGTCATTTTATTCCCTCTCATTCAAAAGTTTTTGAAAAGGTTCAAATTTCACTCAAGTTTAATTCACTCAAGCAAACAAACAAACAATTCAATTAATTATATTAACATTCCAAAATTTAGAATTTTGGGATGTTACAAACCTACCACACTTAAAATGAATCTCGTCCTCGAGATTCGAAGAGGCTAGAAAGAAAAGGTTAGGGTTTGGAGGTCTTCTAGCAGATCCGTCGGTCGGAATGGTCTAGTGTGCTACCACACTTAAAAGCATGGTTATGTTCCGACAAAGCTCATGTACTTCATCCTTAGGGTTGGCGGTGTCGATCTTCTCATATCTTGGTATGAATCCTTTATCGACTCTCTTCCGGTAGGGCATAACCCTTTCCACAATATCATGTGCCATTTCATCATGGTAAGGTTCTTCCGAGACTGGGTCTTCATCTCTGACGGGTCTGTCGCCAATACTAAACAACTATCGAAAATCTCATGGTGGTCGACAATTCATGGTTTCTCCTGCAGGAAAACGGGTCGGGGTTGAACTTCACCGTATATCCTACGATTGGCAACGGTTGCCTGTAAAGGGTTCCATCGTCCTACCATCCTATGGTTTTATGGCTTATCGCGTCGACACTCTTCTAAGGTTTTCGAGGCTCTCTGATTTTCCATCAACATATGATAGTTCATGATAGAAGTCTTCGGTATGGGGGCCAATCCATCCTGCATTTCTGAATCATTACCACATACGTAAACAGTGAATCACGTATTCTAACACTTGGGCATACTCACAAGCATTGCAGAATTTCTCTTGTTGATTTAACCGAGTTCAGATAAATCCATGGTTTCTGCAAGCCAAACAAAACATCTATCGTTACTTCACCCCTCTCAGGTTTTTGCGTAACCTCCTATGTAACGTATGCTGATTGAATCACCGATTCTTCCAAATTTCTTCCTTCATCAAGGTTACATCTGTTCCTTTTCAAATCATTGGACTGTGTGTTATGTACCAATTCAAAACTAGAGCACCTTTAACTCATCATTGGAGTAACTCTCTTGTTCCATACTACACCTCCTTTAAATCCGGTAGTACTGCTTCTTCATACCATCATATCAAAAGCAAAACTCCAACTTTTTTTTCCTTCGAACTACAGTCCGTGGAATATATATTTTCCTATCATTAGTCTAGTCTTCTTCACAGGGTACTACCACCCTTAAAATGAAATTCACAAATCCATCCATAGACCATATTTCTCATATCCTCGAAAATGGTCAAAATCTTTGTTCATAGAGTAACAACTCAAAAAATTCAACATATGAAATCATCACACCTTAACTTTATTGATTCATGCATTCATTACAATCTCTGAGCACCCATTACATAACTCAACTCGTCGAACTCATAAAAATGAAATTGCTTCTTACTACCGATATCAATGTTCCAACTACTCAGCTCCAAATTTTCATCTTGTCGGGACATTTGGTAGCATAATGTCCTGCTTCTGCAACGAAAACAAATAACTTCCCGATAAGTCTTTGCGCTTCTTGAGGATGGTGTCTGCTCGTTGGGTTCTTGGCTTCTTCTCTGGACATTTATTGGCATAGTGTCCTAAGGTCTTGCATTTGAAACATGTGACATAACTCAGGTCCTTCTCTACAAAAATTGAGTTGTTCTGGGGTTGCCTTCTTTTTCTCTTCCTGGATTTCTGTAATGATCGAGCTTCTATTTCGAGGGTCAAACTTCACTTCCTGCTGTCGGAAATCTCTGAAATATTCCTCTCTTTCCTTGGTACAATCTTGGGAAAATGTCCTTCTTCTCCACATGAATAGCGAGGCATTGGAGTAAAATCTGTTGAGGCCTTCTCCATCGTGGTCTTCAACACATTCCTTCATCACAGGTTCTTTCATAACTTCTCGGAGGGCTTCTTTCATGGCTTCCTTCATTGCTTGGTAATTTTCTGTACCTTGGGGTAAATTTGGCACTGAGCCGGGAAATGAGTAACTCCTTCACACAGGAAACAAGTAACCTGCCCAGTCGGGCATTCTTCCTCTGGGTGATTTTCCTCACAATAAGGGCATCCATCCTTGTGTTCTTCATTGGTGTGTCCTATTTCTCCATAAATCTTGCAAGCACAAGGTTTCTTCTTGGTGTATCATGGTGCTTCCTGGATAAGACGGGACCTCAAGAGAGTCTTCTTGAATTCCTCCCAAGTTTTTGCTCCGTTACATCCTTGTATGGCTTGATGCATTTTCCACCAGGTTATGCGGCACTTTCTCTGTGAAGTAATCTTGAAGAGCATATGCTACTTCATTCTTCCTTGAAACCAAATTGCTCCCGAAGTGATTCTCCATGTTCTGAATCCATAGCTCTGCCTCCGGCTGGGTTTTCGGTCCAGAGAATATCAGGCCAACTTCGTTCATCATCTATTGGGTCCAAAGTTTTGGGATGAGATATGAGAGAGGTGGGGAGGGATATACACAATACAAACAATAGTTTTGAAGAAACAGGTTTTACTTTGTGGCTGTCGGAAAACATCAAACAAATGACAGCTCACAAATCGTCGCATCTAACGTAAGTGTGTAACAAGGGTTTGGTCTTCTAAAGGTCAAATAATTCTTCAGAACTTCAAATTCTTCAGGTCTTCAGAGTCTTCAATTGTTGCAGCTTCAACTCTTCTAACGCATGGTCAAATCCTGTTTACTCCGAAATGGTCATCGGTTGCCCGATATCTTGTCCTTCTTGGAGCGGCTTTAGTTGATTCGTCGTGTGATCAAAAGGGAAAAGGGGTATATTCTAACTATTTGTGGTAAGAGTGTCTATTTGATAAAATCAGAAAAGATGAGAAGTAAGAGTCTTTTTGAAAATAAAGTTTTAGAAATTTCCTGTCCTAGGGCTTTCCGATTTCTAGGGTCATTGCCCTACGACCAACATGTGCTCGATACCATCTCTGTAGCGACCCGACCTCGAACAGTCAAGCCTACGTGTTGCTTTGTGCCATCCACTCGATCAAGATCTTTGGCACACACAGACATCAATGCATATATCAAAGTGCAATCACATGTATAATTAACGTAAAACTGATATATACCTCATAAGTCACAATGAAACAAATAGTCGGGTGTGGAGTCCCATCAACGCCATCGGCAGGTTGAGTGTAGACCGTAACCCTGTATCGTAACTCTTACTCGTCGAGGAAATATCTGCAACATGATACGTTGCAGCCGTGTAGGTCAAGACATTGAATGTACCGCAAGATCACAATAAGAGAAAACAGATGATAAACTATACTATATGCAGTATGGCTTTGTGGCTCAGATCTCGAGTTTTGTTTATGTAAAAGCTGGTTTTATTTTCCCTACATCAAAGGAATAAATGAAGTCTGTACTATAGAGTTTTCTATCATGACATGGTTCCGCCAACCGATGTCTCATAGCCCAAAATCATCATAAGTTGCCCACAATTAAGTTATCATCCGGTGTTGAGAGTTCCGAGATAGATCCAAGTCCAGATGCTCAAATTGTCCGTGAATCGGGACACGGCTAATCGATTAGGTTATAACCCTCTGCAGAGGTTTGTACACTTTACCCGCAAGATTCGATCCCTCTCTTTACGTTCTCGCACTTCGTGGTGTTTGAGAACAAGATGACCGAAACATGGTCTTCCAAGAGTTCCTCTGACCACTGTCCGGTGCCCATCCAATCCTACCGTAGTTCTACATCTGCTAGCACCGTCCCAGCCAGAGTCACCACTAAGGTCAACCAAGCCAGAGCCCATAATGACTTGCGGTTGCACAGGTAAGCTTCCGGGCATGAAGTATTCTTCCGACTCTATGAGTCTGGGTGAAGCTTTCCGCAAGATGTCATGGCGCTTCTCCATGCATCCCGCCATCCACTTTGGGTTCTCCAGGTGCCCGTCAACCGCCCTTCACCCAAAGAGTGTGTATTGAATTCTTGTCTTGAGTCTTGAAGTCTTGAGGCCTTGAAGATGCAGTCCTTGCAGATTCCATCATGGAGTTGTCGTCATTGATGTAGATCCTGCATTCTCACACCCCTCTCGTGCACTCATACCAAACCCCGTCTACTATAGCGTAGCATTAAAATAAATAACGTCCGGGCTTGGTAACAGGGTGATGGGTTCCTACCTCATGCATACTACTCAACTACAAGGATTCAATAACACTACTGAGGGGTGGTTGCAAAGATGCCACTAAATGCAATAAAAGATAGGTATGAAAGTATGGTCAAAGTGAACTTGCCTGGTAATACTTGATGAAGATAACAACACCGCTGTAAAATGACTTGGTAGAACTAATCGTCACTCCGCTGAAAATCTATATAGTCAAACATAGTATTCACATAAGCAAACATCCTAGCAAACAATTTTAGCACTCGAAATAACAATCAAAACAACAAGGAAAATCGATAATAAAACTCAAACAAAATCAAAAGAAACTTCAAATAAAACTACAAAGAAAAACTACTAACGAAGATCTATGACTTTGCTACAAACATCTAATATAGTTTTGCCGTAAGTAAAAACTTAACAACAATTAAAATACTAAACTAATAAATTAACAGAAAATAAAATGTAAAATAACTAATTTAACAGAAAGTATTTTTTTCCATAAAATTTTATTTGCAAAAAGAAACAAATAATGCATCCCGGCCATCCACTGGGTTCTCCAGGGTGCCCGTCAACCGTCCTTCACCCAGTAGTGTGTATTGAATTCTTGTCTTGAGTCTTGAAGTCTTGAGGCCTTGAAGATGCAGTCCTTGCAGATTCCATCATGGAGTTGTCGCCATTGACGTAGATCCTGCATTCTCACACCACTCGTGCACTCATACCAAACCCCGCCTACTATAGCGTAGCATTAAAATAAATAACGCCCCGGCTTGGTAACAGGGTGATGGGTTCCTACCTCATGCATACTACTCAACTACAAGGATTCAATAACACTACTGAGGGGTGGTTGCAAAGATGCCACTAAATGCAATAAAACATAGGTATGAAAGTATGGTCAAAGTGAACTTGCTCGGTAATACTTGATGAAGATAACAACGCTGTCAGGAAAATGACTTGCTAGAACTAATCGTCACTCCGTTGAAAATCTATATAGTCAAACATAGTATTCACATAAGCAAACAATTTTAGCACTCGAAATAACAATCAAAACAGCAAGGAAAATCGATAATAAAACTCAAACAAAATCAAAAGAAACTTCAAATAAAACTACAAAGAAAAACTACTAACGAAGATCTATGACTTTGCTACAAACATCTAATATAGTTTTGCCGTAAGTAAAAACTTAACAACAATTAAAATACTAAACTAATAAATTAACAGAAAATAAAATGTAAAATAACTAATTTAACAGAAAGTATTTTTTCCATAAAATTTTATTTGCAAAAAGAAACAAATAAAAAGCTTTTATAAAACTCTAACTATGACCTATAGAAGGTTTCATACAAAACTAAGGAAAATAAATTTTTTAAATAAAAATAAATTTTTTCCTGTTGTCTAACAAAACACAACTAATTTTGTCAAAAGTGACAAAAAGAAATAATTTAAAACTAATAAAAACAATAAAGAAAAAGCTAAAACAGAACTAATAATAAAACAGTACTGTTTTGCTAAAAACCTAATTTAAATTAACCTAGAAATAAAATACTCAATACTACTGGATAAACAAAGGTCCTAGAGACCAGGAGCAAAAAGAATTAATTAAAAACCTATTTTTAAACTCCCGGAATAAGCAAAACAAGCTTTAATTCAAATATGATCTAACTCAATTTTTATAAATCCAAACATAGACAAATTTTATATTTTTGGAAACTACAAGAAAATTGTGATCTAACGCAAAACGAATCAGCATCATTGGACTTCTAGATCAAAAGTTATAAGCTAAACAAGAACGGAACTAAATCTGTTACGGAACTAAATCTGTTACGGAAATAAATCTGAAAACGAAAACGGAGTTACCTGTACGTGAGGCAGAGATGGTAGGAAGGAGACGGCGATGTGGAGGGCTGCTCCGGCGAGGGGGCGAGGTCGCCAAGCAGGGTGGGGGTGGCGGAGGAGGGGTCGGCGCTTAGGGAGGTGGCGCCGGGCGATGGGAGGTTCCAGGAGAGCTCTGGTGAGCGCTTTAGGCAGGAAAAGGAGGACGGTGGCGAGAAGGCTACGGGCAGGAGGGGGCGTGGTGATGGGAGGAATGGAACGAGGAGAGGAGGGGTTTTATAGGCGGTCTCGGGAGGCGCTGGGATGGAAAGACGAGGGATATCGGGAAGGTGGAGATTTCCTGTCTCCATGGATATGGAAAGCTTCTAACGTGAGAGGAAACAGAGGAAGGAGATGATCTCTTGTTGGGCTAGAATAGGAAAGTGCTTAATGGGCCAGCAGGTTTTTCCTAATAAAAAGATTCCATTCCTATTTTTAAAATTAGGAATCTAAAACAATAAATAGGATATCAAATCAATTCGGAATAAAGAGTTTTATATACTAAAATTATCGTAAAAATAAAATGTAGATGATGAGCATTATTCCACGGTCAAAATAAAAATGTTTTTCAGAAAATCCCTAAAGGCTTGATTTCTTTTTGCAAATAATGTTTAAATAAAAACTTTGGTTTTTCTTGGCTCAAATAATTTCAACAATGTCCGTGGTTTTGGAGGGTCTTTTTCCTCCGCTCTTTCTGGCTTGCAAGAATTTATTTTTCGGGTATTTCTCGGGAAGAAAAATAGAGAAGCAAGTGCAAATATTTGAAAGAATTAAATTGCAAAACTCCGCTCAAATTCTTTATAGTTGAAGAAGTCATGTCATCTTCTCTCATTGATTTTAATAGGATGAATTTGAATTTACCGGAGAAGGGAAAATCATTTTATTCCTCTCATTCAAAAGTTTTTGAAAAGGTTCAAATTTCACTCAAGTTTAATTCACTCAAGCAAACAAACAAACAATTCAATTAATTATATTAACATTCCAAAATTTAGAATTTTGGGATGTTACAGGCTGTTAGCATTCAAACTAAATAGCAATCCCAGAAGCTCATCACAAGTTAATGGGACAAATCTCTGCTCGGTACTGTCAAAATATCTCAGTTCAACAGAATCGGCAGGGCTCCACGGATACTCACAACAGAGTGCCTCGCGGAAATCTGTGAACGAAATGCCGGTTTCTACCACATTAGGATAGAAAAATCTAGAAATTAGACACGGTTTAGTTTCGCGCATCTCGCTAGTTTCTGATGTCTACTACACAACCTTCTTCTTGTAGACGTTGCTGGGCCTCCAAGTGCAGAGGTTTGTAGGACAGTAGCAAATTTCCCTCAAGTGGATGACCTAAGGTCTATCAATCAGTGGGAGGCGTAGGATGAAGATGGTCTCTCTCAAACAACACTGCAACCAAATAACAAAGAGTCTCTTGTGTCCCCAACACACCCAATACAATGGTAAATTGTATAGGTGCACTAGTTCGGCAAAGAGATGGTGATACAAGTGAAAAATGGATAGTAGATATAGGTTTTTGTAATCTGAAAATATAAAAACAGCAAGGTTACTAAATATAAAAGTGAGCGTAAACGGTATTGCAATGGTAGGAAACAAGGCCTACGGTTCATACTTCCACTAGTGCAAGTTCTCTCAACAATAATAACATACTTGGTTCATATAACTATCCCTCAACATGCAACAAAGAGTCACTCCAAAGCCACTAATAGCGGAGAACAAACGAAGAAATTATGGTAGGGTACGAAACCACCTCAAAGTTATCCTTTCTGCTCGATCTCTTCAAGAGTCCATAGTAAAATAACACGAAGCTATTCTTTCCGTTCGATCTATCATAGAGTTCGTACTAGAATAACACCTTAAGACACAAATCAAACAAAACCCTAATGTCACCTCAAGTATCCGTGGGCATGATTATACGATATGCATCACACAATCTCAGATTCATCTATCCAACAAACACAAAGTACTTCAAAGAGTGCCCCAAAGTTTCTAACGGAGAGTCAAGACGAAAACGTGTGCCAACCCCTATGCATAAGTTCATTGAACCCGCAAGTTGATCACCAAAACATACATCAAGTAGATCACGTGATATCCCATCGTCACCACAGATAAGCACGACAAGACATACATCAAGTGTTCTCAAAAACTTAAAGACTAAATCCGATAAGATAACTTCAAAGGGAAAACTCAATTCATCACAAGAGAGTAGAGGGGGATAAACATCATAAGATCCAACTATAATAGCAAAGCTCGTGATACATCAAGAACTTGCCATAGAGAGAACACGAGAGAGAGAGATCAAACACATAGCTACTGGTACCTACCCTTAGCCCTGAGGGTGAACTACTCCCTTCTCGTCATGGAGAGCGTCGGGATGATGAAGAAGGCCACCGGTGAGGGATCCCCCCTCCAGCAGGGTGCCAGAATGGGCTCCCGAGAGGTTTTTGGTGGCTACAGAGGCTTGCAGCGGCGGAACTCCCGATATATTGTGTCCTTCGATGTTTTTAGGGTATATGGGAATATATAGGCGAAAGAAGTCGGTCGGGGGAGCCACGAGGGGCCCACGAGAGTGGAAGGCGCGCCCGGGGGGGTGGACGCGCCCCCATATCTCGTGGCTTCCTCGAAGCTTCCCTGGCTTGTACTCCAAGCTCCCTGGATTGCTTCCATTCGAAAAATAACGCTCGCGAAGGTTTCATTCCGTTTGGACTCCGTTTATATTCCTTTTCTTCGAAACACTGAAATAGGCAATAAAACAGCAATATGGGCGGGCCTCCGGTTAATAGGTTAGTCCCAAAAGTAATATAAAAGTCTATGATAAAGCCCGTAATCATTCAAAATAGATAGGATAATAGCATGAATGCTTCGTAAATTATAGATACGTTGGAGACGTATCAGCATCCCCAAGCTTAATTCCCGCTCGTCCCCGAGTAGGTAAATGATAAAAGAAAGAATTTATGAAGTGTGAATGCTAGCAGGTGCATAAGTTTGATCAATGATAATTTCAATCACCTTTTCTAGCATGATTATATGTCATAACAGTAGTTCATCTCATAAAACTTCTCAAGATCAAGTAACAAGCTATTCACATGTTAAAGCATAGACCATAAACTTTCCTGAAAACTAGCAAACTTCATTCTCAGTCATCAAAAAATTACAATTCATCTTATTTTCAGGAAGGTTCTATGTCAGAGCTTTGATTTAGCAAACTCCACATACTCAACTATCATATAGTCTTCTAGAATTGCTAACACTCACGCAATACTTATGGTTAAGGAGTTTTAACCGGACACTGAGAAAGATAGGGGCTTATAATGTTGCCTCCCAACGTATTCACCTTTGGGTTATGTCAACAATAATAGTTCATGCTAACTTACATCCAGTTGGATATATATATCAGGATCTTTCGAACACGAGGTGCTTGCCAAAGGATAAAATGAAAAAGGGAAAGGTGAAGATCACCTTGACTCTTGCATAAAGTAAAAGACATAAAGTAAAAGATAGGCCCTTCGCTGAGGGAAGCAGAGGTTGTCATGCACTTTTATGGTTGGATGCACAAAATCTTAATGCAAAAGAACGTCACTTTATATTGCCACTTGTATATGGACCTTTATTACGCAAATTGGTCGCTTTTATTGATTCCATAACAAGAACGTATAAAGCTTATTTTCTTCACACTAATAGATCATACTTATTTAGAGAGCAATTTTTATTGCATGCACCGATGACAACTTACTTGAAGGATCTTACTCAATCCATAGGTAGGTATGGTGGACTCTCATGGCAAAACTAGTTTAAGGATATTCGGAAGCACAAGTAGTATCTCTACTTGGTGCAAGGAATTTTGGCTAGCATGAGGGGGAAAGGCAAGCTCAACATGTTTGAATGATCCATGACAATATACTTTAACTGAGATGTGAGAAAACATAACCCATTACATTGTCTTCCTTGTCCAACATCAACTCTTTAGCCTGTCATAATTAATTAGTGCTCACAATTATAAAAGAAGTCTAAGATAGTATATTTAAATGTGAAATCTCTCTTCCTTCAATTTTCTTTCATGAATTGTTTAAATGACCAATACAATGCTTGCTAACCTTCAACAAATTTACAACCTCTACTTCTTAAATGTGAAGTGATTACTCCCCATGGGATAAGCAAATGAAACATATATAATTTCATATTTGTGACATTCAACTCATTCAACCATTTACACATAGGAATAAGTGAAGCACACAAGTAAATGACAAACTACTCCAACAAGACATAAGTGAAGATCAATGAGTAGCTAAATGATTATGCAACTATGTGAAGACTGTCTCTCATTAAAGATTTTCAGATCTTGGTGTTTTATTCAAAAAGCAAGCAAAGCAAAATAAAATGACATTGCAAGGATATCACAACTCATGTGAAGAAGCAAAAACTTAGGCTCAACCGATACTAACCAATAATTGTTGAAGAAGAAAAGTGGGATGCCTACCGGGGCATCCCCAAGCTTAGATGCTTTAGACTTTTTGAAGTATTATTCTGGAGTGCCTTGGGCATCCCCAAGCTTGAACTTTTGTGTCTCCTTAATCCCTCTCATATAAAGGTTTCTCTATTTCTCAAAAGCTTCATCCACAACAAACTTAACAAGAACTCGTGAGATAGGTTAGTATAAACCAATGCAAAACCTTATCATTTTCTACTGTAACAAATCACTAAAATCATTATTCAACATTTAATACTAAATGCCTCTGCATATTTAATACTCCTATCCTCAAATAGAATCATTAAACAAGCAAACATATGCAAAGAATGCAAACATAACAGCAATCTACCAAAACAGTACAGTCTGTAAAGAGTGCAAGAGTACCAATACTTCCCTAACTCCAAAAATTATGAGAAAAATACTACGCTGCATAATATTTATCAGAGCTCAATATGCAAAAAGTTTCAAAATTATATCATTCCCTGAATTTTCTAGGGAATTTTTGCAACAGCGGTAAACTTTCTGTTTTCAAACAGCAACATGTATACTAGCAAAATAAGCATGGTAAAGGCTATCCTTGACATTTTTATTGAAAATATAGATGTAAAACATTATTATAAATAACAGAAAGCAAGCACTAACAAAATAAAATGACGCTCCAAGCAAAACACATATGATGTGGTGAATAAAAGTATAGCTCCAAGTAAAGTTACCGATGAACGAAGACGAAAGAGGGGATGCCATCCGGGGCATCCCCAAGCTTAGGATCTTGGTTGTCCTTGAATATTACCTTGGGGTGCCTTGGGCAATCCCAAGCTTTGGCTCTAGCCACTCCTTATTCCATAATCCATCAAATCTTTACCCAAAACTTGAAAACTTCACAACACAAAACTCAACAGAAAACTCGTAAGCTCCGTTAGTATAAGAAAATAAAACTACCACTTAGGTACTGTTGTGAACTCATTCTAAATTCAAATTGGTGTAATATCTACTGTATTGTAACTTTTATATGGTTCATACCCTCTGATACTACTCATAGCTTCATCAAAATAAGCAAACAACACATAGAAAACAGAATCTTTCAAAAACAGAACAGTCTGTAGTTATCTGTATCAAACGTATACTTCTAGGACTCCAAAAATCCTACCAAATTAGTAAGTACTAAGCAATTTGCTTTCCAATCCAGAGCAAAAAGAATCAGATCAAAAACACATTTCTGTGAATTACCAAAACTAATTTACTGGGCGCAAAAGTTTCTGATTTTCAGCAGGATCAACACAACTATCACCGTAAGCTACCCTAAAGGTCTTACTTGGCACTTTATTGAAACAAAATCTATAAAACATGATTAATACAGTAGCATAATCATGTGGACACACAAAAATAGTAAAGGTAAATATTGGGTTGTCTCCCAACAAGCGCTTTTCTTTAATGCCTTTCTAGCTTGGCATGATGATGACAATGATGCTCACATAAAAGATAAGAATTGAAACATAACGGAAGAATCATGAAGCATATGACTATCACATTTAAGCCTTACCCACTTCCTATGCATAGGGATTTTGTGAGAAAACAACTTATGGGAACAATAATCAACTAGCATAGGAAGGCAAAACAAGCATAGTTTCGAAATTTTAAGCACATAGAGAGGAAACTTGACATCATTGCAATTCCTAAAAACATATGTTCCTCCCTCATAATAATTTTCAGTAGCATCTTGAATGAATTCAACAATATAACCAGCACATAAGGAATTATTTTCATGATCTACAAGCATAGAAATTTTATTACTCTCCACATAAGCAAAATTCTTCTCATGAATAGTAGTGGGAGCAAACTCAACAAAATAACTACCAAGTGAGGCATAATCCAATTGAAAACTAAAATCATGATGACAAGTTTCATGGTTATCATTATTCTTAATAGCATACAAGTCATCACAATAATCATCATAGATAGCAACTTTGTTCTAATAATCAATTGGAACCTCTTCTGAAATAGTGGATTCATCACTAAATAAAGTAATGACCTCTCCAAATCCACTTTCTTAATTATCACAATAATATTTAACATCCTCCAGAATAGTGGGATCATTACTTCCTAAAGTTGACACTCTTCCAAACCCACTTTCATCAATATAATCATCATAAATAGGAGGCATGCTTTCATCATAATAAATATTCTCATCAAAACTTGGGGGACTAAACATATCATCTTCATCAAACATAGCATCCCCAAGCTTGTGGCTTTGCATATCATTAGCATCATGGGTATTCAAATAATTAAAACTAACAGCATTGCAATCATGCTCATCATTCACATATTTTATTCCAAGCATTCTATGTAATTCTTCTTCTAGTACTTGAGCACAATTTTCCTTTTCATCATACTTACGAAAGATATTAAAAAGATGAAGCATATGAGGTAGACTCAATTCCATGTTTTTGTAGTTTTCTTTTATAGACCAAACTAGTGATAAAACAAGAAACAAAAGGTTTCGATTGCAAGATCTAAAGATATACCTTCAAGCACTCACCTCCCCGGCAACGGCGCCAGAAAAGAGCTTAGTTGACAGGGCGTGAGTGCCGCTTACCTAGCCTCCCCGGCAACGGCGCCAGAAAAGATCTTGATGTCTACTACACAACCTTCTTCTTGTAGACATTGTTGGGCCTCCAAGTGCAGAGGTTTGTAGGACAGTAGCAAATTTCCCTCAAGTGGATGACCTAAGGTTTATCAATCCGTGGGAGACGTAGGATGAAGATGGTCTCTCTCAAACAACCCTGCAACCAAATAACAAAGAGTCTCTTGTGTCCCCAACACACCCAATACAATGGTAAATTGTATAGGTGCACTAGTTCGGCGAAGAGATGCTGATACAAGTGCAAAATGGATAGTAGATATAGGTCTTTGTTATCTAAAAAATAAAAAACAGCAAGGTAACTAATGATAAAAGTGAGCGTAAACGGTATTGCAATGGTAGGAAACAAGGCCTAGGGTTCATACTTTCACTTGTGCAAGTTCTCTCAACAATAATAACATACTTGGATCATATAACTATCCCTCAATATGGAATAAAGAGTCACTCCAAAGCAACTAATAGCGGAGAACAAACAAAGAGATTATGGTAGGGTACGAAACCACCTCAAAGTTATCCTTTCTGCTCGATCTATTCAAGAGTCTGTAGTAAAATAACACGAAGCTATTCTTTCCATTCGATCTATCATAGAGTTCGTACTAGAATAACACCTTAAGACACAAATCAACCAAAACTCTAATGTCACCCAGATACTCCAATGTCACCTAAAGTATCCGTGGGCATGATTATACGATATGCCTCACACAATCTCAGATTCATCTATCCAACCAACACAAAGTACTTCAAAGAGTGCCCCAAAGTTTCTACCTGAGAGTCAAGACGAAAACGTGTGCCAACCCCTATGCCTCAGTTCATTGAACCCGAAAGTTGATCACCAAAACATACATCAAGTAGATCACGTGATATCCCATTGTCACCACAAATAAGCACGACAAGACATACATCAAGTGTTCTCAAATCCTAAAAGACTCAATCTGATAAGATAACTTCAAAGGGAAAACTCAATTCATCACAAGAGAGTAGAGGGGGAGAAACATCATAAGATCGAACTATAATAACAAAGCTAGCGATACATCAAGATCGTGCCATAGAGAGAACACGAGAGAGAGAGAGAGAGAGAGAGATCAAGCACATAGCTACTGGTACCTACCCTCAGCCCCGAGGGTGCGCTACTCCCTCCTCGTCATGGAGAGCGTCGGGATGATGAAGAAGGCCACCGGTGAAGGATCCTCCCTCTGGCAGGGTGCCGGAACGGGCTCCCGAGAGGTTTTTGGTGGCTACAGAGGCTTGCGGCGGCGGAACTCCCGATCTATTGTGTCCTTCGATGTTTCTAGTGTATATGGGAATATATAGGCGAAAGAAGTCAGTCGGGGGAGCCACGAGGGGCCCAGGAGAGAGGAGGGTGCGCCCAGGGGGGTTGGCGCGCCCCCTATCTTGGGTGTTTCTCTATGTGAGGACTGGGATCTTTTCCATTGCTTCAAAACGAGCCCAAGATCATCAAAATCAGAGTCCGGATGAGAAAGTTATGTATGTTTTACTTTTGGGGTGCGTGAAGTTTTTGTGTTGGCCGGATAGTCGGGAATTGGCCCAGAAATCCAGCCGTAGATGTCCGGAACCATGTTGTAATGCTGCTTGTGTCCTCCGGATATCTGGTAACTTGGGTCAGATGTCCGGGGCCCCAACTTGGGCCATTTGTCCGAGCCTTGGCCAGATGTCCGGCCCCTGTACTCTGGCATATGTTTTTCACATGCGTGGGTGTGCATTTCTCAGCTGTTGGATGTCTTGCCCAACGCAACCACTTACTCACAAACGGCTAGTTTTCTAGGCTTGCTATATATACCCCTCTACCAATCTGGTAGAGGATTGAGAAATACATTCATATGAAGCCTAGAACACAAAAAGGCTACCTCCCACTTCTCCTACACAAAATCTTAGATCCCGGAGAGATTCGTGAGAGTTCTTGAGAGATTTTCCAATCAAGTGATAGATCCACTCCCTCTCCCTCTTCACCAAAGGAATTCATGATTTGAGCAAGTCTTGAGCATTTCCCCCTTGATCTTGTTACTCTTGGAGGTTGGAGACTCCTAGGTGGTAGGAGTACTCTGATGAGGAATCAACCTGTGATTTTCCCCCGGAAAGTTTGTGAAGGTTTGGACGCCGCCTCAAGGTCTACCACTAGTGGTTGAGAAACGCCTTCGTGGCGTTGCCTTAAAGGGATAATAGGGTGAGACTTCGTGGCGTTGGTGTGCCTTCATGGTAATATCCACCTCTCTAACAGTGACTAACTTCCCTCCAAGGAAGTGAACATCGGGATACATCCTCTTCTCCGTGTCTTCGGTTATCTCTAACCCTAGCCACTACTTGTGGTTTATTTTGTTTCTTGACCTTGCATTAACTACATATTGTTGTCCTCATTATATTGTGTTGGCTGTTTCCTTGAAGAGATTATATAGGCCTACACATTATATCCCGCAATTCATACTTGCTACTATTGATATATTTTGTGTTTAATGTGAATTTCTAACTTGTGTCATACACTTACATATCGTGTGATATTGCTCTATCCTTGTTGTGCTCACCTCATGTACATTAAGTTGTTGGTGCACTTAGTTGAGCCTTGTATACTTAGTATTTATGCTTCAAAAGTATATATTTAGTTTATTTCCGCATTAGGATAAAGCCAAATTCGTAGAATTTTTAAAAAAATGCCTATTCACCTCCCCCTCTAGGAGACATCGTGGTCCTTTCAATTGGTACCAGAGCTAGGTATCTCCTTATTAAGCTTCACCTCCTAGAGAGTATCGATGTTGATTAGTGTTTTAGTGCACAACAACACTTCTTATTTGGATGGCACACATTATCAACTATGGAGAATTCACATGTTATGCCACTTTCGGGCCATGGGTCCAAATGCTTTGTGAATTGTTCTTGTTGGAATTTCTATTGCAAAGGATGGGCTTTCTCCATCTATTGAGGATATGTATCCTGATTGTGATACTCCTCTTGTCATTCATCATGCTTTAACCTTTGAAGTGTTTAAGGCAGTCACGACTTGCAAGTCAGATCATGAGACTTGGACCAAACTTGAAGATATATATGGTGGGTCCAATCTTGATGAAGATAATATTCTATTGAGGGAGTTGATGGAGGAGTTCTCCACATTTTTAAATCATGAAGAGCTCTCTATTGCTTCCACCTCTGATTACTTGCACACTTCAATACCTTCCACTTCACCAACATGTGGCATGCCAAAAGGTAATGACATGGTGAGTAAACAAATATCTTGTGCTGATGGTGTTAAGCTCATTAGTGATGATACGCTTGGTCTCCCCTGTTGCCATGATAGAAATGCTTTGGTTTCCTCTATTTGCTCTATGACTAACAATGTAGAGGAAATCAAGAAATATGAGGCCCGCTTCATTGAAGAATAACACTCTTCTCAAAAGAATCATCATGAACCTCCTTTGTTCACTTGTGCCTCCTTGCAAAAGGTAATGATGATGTATCATTTTCTCTTAGTGATAGTGATGATAGTTGTAATGAGGATGGTGATGATGATGATGACTTGACTCAAAATCTCTATGAGATTGGGAAAACTCTTCATAGAGCTAAAAATGACACTCATAAAAGGTTCCAAGATGTTCTTGCTTGCTTTGAAAAATGTAATAATTTATATATTACCGAGCAAGCTAAAAGTGAACAACTTGAACATGAACTTGCTAAGGCTTATGAAACGCTTAGAGACTTAAGATCTTGAAAAGGAGAGATTGAAATTACTCATGGTGAACTTAAAGAGGATTTTGAGCTCCTTTCCTTGAATTCAATAATGTCAAGGGAGAGCTCGTCAAACTCTCTAAGACTCATCGGAGCTTCAATCAACTCATGAGAAGTCCCTGATTGCTACTTGCTCATATGATATTGATAATGATGCTTGTGCTACTAACTCGATTTCATGTGAAGCATCAATTTTGAAGGAGAACATTGAGCTAAGGACTCAACTTGATTTGCTAACTAGAAATTATAGGAAATTTGAAGAATTTCATGAAAAGGTCTCGAGCACTTATGAGGATCTTCTAATCTCCGATGGTGAGCTAAAGTTAGCTCATGAGGCTATGGTCACCAAGGTAAAATCTTGTGAGTCTCATGTGTATATTAGCACATCTTCTACTCGAAATGCCTTATTGCCATGCGCTAGTCCTTGCAATTCCTTTCTACATGATATTGTTACATCTCATGATGAATTGGTCACCTTGTCTTGTTGATCTAACCATGATGTTTCTACTTCCACTAATCCTCTTGTTTGTAGTGTTAAAACTAACCATGTAGGGGAAATTAACGAGTTCAAGGCACAAGTCACTAGTTTGAATAAAGACTTGGAAAAGTCTGATGATGGACATATTTTTCACTCCAACAAGAAGAAGTCGAAGAACAAGAAAAGGGGACAAGAGCAAGACAAGAATAATTCCAACATTTCTTGATTTAAGTGCAAAAAGATCGGACATCATGTGAGATCTTGTTCATTGAAGACAAGGGCTTATAAAGAGAAGCTACATGGGAAGTGGCGTCAAGCTCAATCTCAAGTTGAAGAACGGCCACTATCCATGATGAACCACATTATTGATCCCCAAGTTGTGAAAATAAAGAAGAAGAGAAAAGGGAGTAAATGTTGCTATGTTTGTCGTCAAAAGGGACACATAGCTTCATCATGCCCCAATGGTAACATATCTAAGCCTCCTATAGTCAATAATCATTATTATCTAAGGAAGGACATTGTTCGCAATGTGTTTGCCAAGTTTGTGGGTGCCCAAATTGGTTTGGAAGTGGATAAGACCATTTGGGTTGCCAAGCCTTTTGCTACTAACTTCTTAGGAACCAACTTGGTTGGGGAACATCAAGCTCAAACTTGATCAATAGGTGTGTGGAGTACCTTGGAGACTTGGCTAGTTCATGAAGAAAAATGGTTTTCGCCTTTTATTATGGTTCAAGCCAAGTCAAGAAGATTATCATCATATTGTCATTCCAATGCCTCTCTTGGCGGTAACTTCTATATATTGTCTACATTGAAAGTTACTAGCCCCTCTCATGTTTAGGTTTTGTACCCAGCATGTGTTTGTATATGTTGTGCCTCCTAGTATGCTTGATTTGTGTTATCTTGCATGTGTAGGTTGCTATGCATGTCATATAGTGTGTGCAGTTTAGAGCCTTTATTGCTTCATTAGTTGAATCTTCTTTGGATCTTTTGAGATATTTATGGAACATCACATTATGGGGGAGTGCTTACGCATATCACAAACTTTAAATGTGTATATATGTGGCATACCACCTAGTATTATTAGTGCAATACTATCTAGTTACTATGTCGTATGTAAGGCTCATTTTAAACTCAAATTCTCATTCATTAGTTATCCTTAGTTGGGTTTCATTTGCCTCTTGTGGAAAATACATGGATTATCACATTATGGGGGAGTGATCTTTGTCGGTGTCAAAACCGGCGGATCTCGGGTAGGGGGTCCCGAACTGTGCATCTAGGCGGATGGTAACAGGAGATAAGGGACATGATGTTTTTACCCAGGTTCGGGCCCTCTTAATGGAGGTAAAACCCTACTCCTGCTTGATTAATATTGATGATATGGGTAGTACAAGAGTAGATCTACCACGAGATCAAAGAGGCTAAACCCTAGAAGCTAGCCTATGGTATGATTGTTGTATATATGATTGTCTATCGACTAGAATGGCCTCGGTTTATATAGTGCACCAGAGGCCTAGGATAACAAGAGTCCCAGCCGAATACGCCGGTGGGGAGGAGTCCTTGTCTTGATCGCCAAGTCTTGTGGAATCTTCCTTGTATGCGGCAACCGTCCTGACCGCCCATGAGTGTACGACCATGGGGATCCTCGGCCCAATCCAACTGATCGGGAGACGACGTGGTGAGTACCCCCTAGTCCAGAACACCGTCAGTAGCCCCCTGAACCGGTCTTTAAGTTGGGGACGCTCCTCGATTCTTCCGAACTGTTCTTCATCTTCGATTGGCCGGTCTTGAAAACTGGTTCAACAAATCTTCTCATCTTCTATCTTGAGGATCGCCGAAATGCATTCGACGAGTTTACACGCCTGTATCCGAGGAGCCCCTTTAAGCTTCCCGCCTTTATCAATGCCTTGTTATTTTTATGCCACACCTCGGGTTCGAAGTTGCTCCCGGGAGGCAGTGTCCTCTTGCGTCCGAACTCCAACGCCGGACTGCATTCGAGGTATCTTTGCAGCCGAGCACCAACGCCGGACCGCTTCCCAGCTCTAACGCCGGACTATGTATCCGAGCTCCAACGCCGGATCAGATCCGAGCTCCAACGCTGATCAGATCCGAGGTGTCGTAAATCACCTTGGGTTAAAGAAGTTTGAAGGAGTTTAGCCGAGCTTAATGCCGGAAATGCCCTCTATGGAGCCAGCCACTAGCGCCCGAGCTTTATGCCGGACTCCTTCCGAGGTGGTGCACCACCCCGAATGTGGGCCGATTTTTGTCAATATTTTTATTGGTGCAATTTATTCTCTCACGAGATACATAGCCGAGTAGCCCTCAAGGTGGGTATCGGTCTAAAACCCGAGATGCACATGAAGGATGACATAAGACCGCTGATCCTCAGAGTCACGAGACTCAAAGTTGATTTGCAAAATCGGTCTCGAGGATCAAGTCCTAGCTCGCGTAATACTTGGGGACACAAAAGCGGCGTGCTTTCAGTCCTCAAGACTCGGGTTAGGTGCGGCCGACCAACCCGAGGATCAAAATCTCCTGAGATCAGATACACTTTAAAATTTTCTCGCATTGGACAGGCAATGCAAGAGCCCCAAGACACGGGTCGGGTGGCAACACCAGAGCAGGGGATCGATGTGCCCCTTTAATATTTGTAAATAATAAGCCCGAAGCCCAGTAGCCCCCGAGCCTTAATGCGGGCACGGGTGGCCGAATTAAGGATTGATATCCATAGTAAAATCACAAAGTATGTGTAATGACTCTATGTATCCAAGTACTTTACGTCATTAATGCTCATATCCGCATTACGAAACTTTGTTGACCGACCATCGGCTTCCACCTCCACGGCAAATAGCCGAGGAGTGTTTGTCCTACTTTATAAAGCCTTTATGAGGGCAAAGATTTACAACAAACAAGGCAATCTGGCCATACGGTTTTATAAACAAAGGCACACAGAGAGGTATGTTATATTACTGTTTAACAGAAGAAATGTCTTCCAAAGAAATTAGTCCCGCTATCGGTTCCTTTCTTTGGGCTGTCATGCTAAGCATGATCATGAAACCTCAGCTCTAATGTAAGATCAAAATATTGAGGATTTAGTTTGGGAGGCCAGCCATTAGCCCTCCCCGTAGTGTTCGGCACATACGAGGTCAAGCCGAAACACTTCGCCAATGTTATGAATGGCCCGTCATTTAATATGGTCATCGATCACGTGACCAGTTTACACCTATTGTGACAGTCAGTTTTCAGCTTTCTCCACTGAGGTGCTTGACCATGCGAGCTGGAAGCACAATCGTCGTGGTTCTCCTTTTGCACACCTAGCCGAACAAAACGGAATGTAGGAGGCAAGCGCAGGAGCCGGGCAACCCAACTATTGAACGAAGACACAATTCAAAACCGATGCATATATAGCAATATCCGAGAATGTTTTTGCCGAATCTCTAAAGGTGTCCGGCGTTGCTAATCGCAAGACTTCTCACGAAAACACACAAATAGTTTAAAAGTGCCAAAAGCTTGGAAAACCAAAAACGTCAAGACAAACATGACGCCCAAACAAGATCAAGTGTTCGTGCCAATCCGAAAATTGGACTTTAGAAAAAAAAGGTGCTTCGCTGCTTTAACATGACACATCCTATCTCAAGACTTCAAGAGGGTCAGCCTATGGCTTCAGTCTCCCATCCCGAAGGCGGAGTACTTCTCATTAGGCCAGTTTAGCAAACTAAACTCTAGCGGCTTTGAGAGAGAAATTAGGCTCCCGGCTAGTGACCACACGCCGTGTCGAAAAAGGAGTGATAAATAATAATAATAGTAAAACTTTGCAACGACTAAGAAGAAGAACACTTATCATAAAACGGCTCATATAAATTTAAGAGCCCCCAAGTGACTTGGGTAAAAGAATGATTGCATGCATCGAAGTACTTATATCATATCTATGTTCAACCGAACTTTAAACGCTGCCTTAACCGATCGTCAAGCTTTCTCCCTCTTCGTCAAGGACCGAAAAGTGTTATGTACTCCATCCGTCGAGAATATCGACGGTGTTTCCAATAACTGTGCAATCAGGCCATAAGGTCAGAATGCATAAAGCGCCGCTTAGGGAACTTATGCTATATTACTAATAAAGTGTAAGAAGCATCTTCAAGAAAATAGTACCCCACCGATACCTTTGTTCATGCTCATTGTTAATATGAGACTTGTGCAATAGAATTTTTGTACTCATGAGTTCCGTTGTGTGCCGACCATCATTGAAAACTATAAGAGCGCTTAGCTTTCAGCTTCACCTGCCCGAGGTCCGCTCGGATGACCCGATCGTGACAATCGCAGAGGTGCTCCCTTTACTCCCTAGCCGAACAATCGGGAACGTAGGGGTAAACACAGGAGCGAGGCAACCCAGCTTGCAAATCTGTGACGCCCCGAGACCGACGCTCCAGAAGAGTTCTAGCTATTCCGAGTTTTGTCGTGTGATTTGTTTTGTTTGTTGCATCATTTGCATTGCATCATGCCATCATGTCATTTAATTTTTAAAACCTCAACTAAATAAATTGCATAGATCTTTTGATCTATTTAAATCGAGGGAATTCACATGGTGATTTCTCTTTATAACATATCCTCCTAATATTAGGGAGCTATTATAAAATATTCCATTGATGTGGAATTACCTTTGACACACTTGCAAAATAATTCCCCATGCCTTTGTTATCTCACTTCTTGACCTCAAACTTTGCCAACAATTCTTATCTCATTTATCGAGGCTCTTCCAAAATTCTCAACATTTTTTGATCTACCAAATACCCACTTCCTTCCTACACTCATTTGAATTTCAAATGAGTTTGAATTCAACTTCACGCCCATGCTCACTTTCTATTTTTCTTGGATCAAGCTCATTTTTATGAGTCCGGAAAATTGTCCGCATGCTAAATTCTTTCCGAACCCCCCTCTTCCTTTTTCCTTCTCTCTAATGCTTTCTGTTTAAGAAAAATATGAGAGAGGGAGAAGAGAGCCCAGCAACCGGGCCGGCCTCTAAGGCCCAGCTGCGCCTCTAACCCTAGCGCTCGCCTCCGCTCCTCTCGATCCCTCGCTCTCTCCCTCGTTCCCCTCGCTTGCGCCGCCAGGAGAGCCTCAACGATCCCCTTTGCCCTTCACTGCCTCCCTCCTCGCACACACAGAGAGGGATCCCAATCCCCATGGCCACGCTGTGCCTTGCGCCTCCTCCATCAGCCCAGCCACCACGCTCCCTCGGTCCCTCGCCTCCCGCTGCTTTCTCGCCTCGCCTGCCTCCTCAACCCCATCGCTAGCAAAGAGCTGCGTCGTCTGTGGCTTCGGCCGGACCTCCACAAAGGCCGCCGCCTCAAGCTCCAGATCCGGTCGGCCCCATCGCCCAGTCCCAAATGCCCTTCTCCTTCCTCGCGACGTTGCGGGCATCGAGCTCGTCGCCTGGCCTCAAGTTCTCCGTCAAGGCCGACCTCCTTTCCCGCCGGGTTCACTCCCCACGCCGCAGCAAGCCTCGCCGCCACCGCTCTTCACCATGTCCCTACTGCTCCCTCGCATCGCTGGAGCTCCTCCAACTGCTGCCTCAGATACCACGTAGTTGCCGCCATCGATCGCCGAGACCGATCCTCTCGAGGAACCCCGTGTTCAACTACACAATGAGCGGCAAGTACCACTACGACCGTGTTCACCACGTGGATTCACCAAGTACTTCTTCTGATACACCAAGTTTGACTACACCGCAAGACCTGCACTCGGACCGTCAATCTTCTCCGAGAATTTTGCCAAGTACCACAATGATGCGTCGAGTACCTCTACCCATGACCCGGGAACGTCTACGACCCGTGAAAAACTACCGTCGCCGAGACCGCAAGTACCACGACAACCCCGAAGATGTTGGATGCGTCAAGTCCCTCTTCGAGACGTGTACCACTACTTCCACTACCGTCGCTCAAGATGTTGGATGCGCCAAATCCCTCTTCGAGACGCGGTACCACTACTTCCACTACCGTCGCCCGAAGATGTTGGATTCACAAGTGCCTCTTCGAAACGAACGTGTACAACTACTTCCACTACTACCGTCGTGAGAACGACTACTTCCCCTACGACCCGTGAACGACTACTTCCCTCGACGATTTTGAACCGCCCCGAAATGCACGCTTCGAAGGTATAACACCGAGACGACGCCCGTGAACGAATGCATGTTGTCTGAGATGAAATGTATGTTTGCTTCATGCCCGTTTGCTCCATGCACGTTCCTCCTCGTTTGCCACCGCCACGTGGGAACCCGGTAACCGGGATCACCCCACCATCTTTTGCATGTTCCGCGCGTCCACACTTTCTTTTGCACCGACATCTCGACGAGTTGTCGGATCATCGAAATGTTGCTGTGGCACCATTTCTGTTGCCGTTGCCGTGGCACCCCTTCCGTTCCACCATGGTGACCAAATTCTTCATAACATGCTCATGTCGACATTTTCGTAAAACTGCATAAAATTTGTATATGTCATCCGCGATCATGATAACAACAATTAAAATGTTTAAAATTGTTGTTGCATTAAATTGCTAAATGCATATGGGGATCTACCGGATTTGTTGTTTTTATGTCCGGCCCATTTAAATTGTTTAGATGGTATAGTTTTGATATGTCTCACCTCTTGCCATGTTTAATAACATGTAATATTGTTGTGTTCCTAAGCGAGAGAGAACTAAATAAGTGATGTGGTGTTTCGTCAATATGCAACTCGTTGCATATCGAGCTCCACTTAATTTGTAGTGTTGTTTGTTGCACTTTGCCATGCCATGAGTTTTTAAAACGGACATGCATCATTCTTGTTTGTGCATCATGCCATGTTCATGTGATGGTTGTTTACTATGTTGTTTGTTTCTTTCCGGTTGCTTCTCTCGTTAGCTTCGGTTTCGCTCGGAGTTGTGAGGATTCGCTCGACCACGTCCGCTTGTCTTCTTCATGGACTCGTTCTTCTTCCTTGCAGGATCTCGTGCAAGATGACCATACCCTCGAAATCACTTCTATCTTTGCTTGCTAGTTGCTCGCTTCTTTGCTATGCCTATGTCATGCGATACCTACCACTTGCTTATCTTGCCTCCCATATTGTTAAGCCAAGCCTCCAACCCACCTTGTCCTAGCAAACCGTTGTTTGGCTATGTTACCGCTTTTGCTCAGCCCCTCTTATAGCGTTGTTAGTTGCAGGTGGAGTTGAAGTTTGTTCCATGGTGGACAGGATTATGTTGGGATATCACAATATCTCTTATTTAATTAATGCATCTATATACTTGGTAAAGGGTGGAAGGCTCGGCCTTATGCCTGGTGTTTTGGTCCACTCGTGCCGCCCTAGTTACCTCCATACCGGTATTACGTTCCTTGAGTTTGCGTTCCTTACGCGGTTGGGTGATTTATGGGACCCCTTGACAGCTCGCTTTGAATAAGACTCCTCCAAGAAGGCCCAACCTTGGTTTTACCATTTGCCACCTAAGCCTTTTTCCCTTGGGTTCTGCAGACTCAAGGGTCATCTTTATTTACCCCCGGGCCGGTGCTCCTCAGTGTTGGTCCAAACTAGAGCACCGTCTGGGACCATTCCTTGGCAACTTGGATTACGTCGGTACAGACGCTTCGCTTATCCGGTGTGCCACGAGAACAAGATATGTGCAGCTCATATCGGGATTTGTCAAGACAATGGGTGGTCTTGCTGGTCTTGTTTTACCATTGTCGAAATGTCTTGTAAACCGGGATTCCGAGACTGATCGGGTCTTCCCGGGAGAAGGAATATCCTTCGTTGACCGTGAGAGCTTATGATGGGCTATGTGGGACACCCCTGCAGGGTATTATCTTTCGAAACTTGTGCCCGCGGTTTTGTGGCAGATGGGAATTTGTTAATGTCCGGTTGTAGAAAACCCGAAGTTGATCTTAATTAAAATACATCAATCAAGCTGTGTAACCGTGATGGTCTCTTCTCGGCGGAGTCCGGGAAGTGAACACGGTGTTGGAGTTATGCTTGACGTAGGTTGTTCTAGGATCACTTCTTGATCATAGTTGTTCGACCGTGCTTTTGCCTCCTTCTTCTCGCTCTCTTTTGCGTATGGTAGCCACCATATATGCTAGTCGCTTGCTGCAGCTCCACCTCATACCTTTACCCTTCCCATAAGCTTAAATAGTCTTGATCTCGCGGGTGTGAGATTGCTGAGTCCCCGTGACTCACGATACTTCCAAAACCAGTTTGCGGTGCCGATGAAACCGCAGTGGTGACGCACCCGAGCTCAAGGAGGAGCTCGATGAAGATCTTGATCATTGTGTTGTTTCGCTTCAGCTTGATCAAGAGTGGAGCCCAGTTGGGACGATCGGGGATCCGGGTAGCATTTGGGGTAGTCTTCTTTTATTTTGGTTCCGTAGTCGGACCTTGATTGTATTCGTTGATGTAATGCTTTATTTATGTATTGTGTGAAGTGGCGTTGTAAGCCAACTCTTTATCCCTTTCTTATTCAAGACATGGGATGTGTAAAGATTACCCTCTTGCGACATGCCTACTATGCGCTTATGCCTCTAAGTCGTGCCCGACATCGTGGGAAATATAACCGCATCGTATGCGTTACAAGTTGGTATCGAGCCATCCCCGACTTAGGAGCCCCCTGCTTGATCGAATCGCTGGCGTTGTTGAGTCTAGAGAAAATGTTTTGAGTCTTAGGATTATATATATCGGAGAGTAGGATTCTTTTTACTCCTCTGTCCCTTAGTCGCTCTGGTGAGGCCTCCTGACGTAGATGTTTTGTCTTTCCTCGCCTCAAATTTCACGAATTTTTTTTTAGGATCACGCTGGTATCTTGGGATCGTTCGATATTCTTATGACGAGAACATTGTTCTTGGTGCCTCCCGACATTTAGGGGTTGTGGCGGTGTCCGGGGAGTTGAGCTCCGAGGTGTTGTCGCCATAATTTTATCGCTGCAGTTCTCGAATACCGAGCTTTGCCGACATCGAAAATCTCTTTATGCAGTTGTTGGTGAGATAACCTCGATAACCCAAAGATCGGGCGCAGCTCGAGAGTATTGCCATAACTCGTATAACGGATGCTTTTCAAGGTTGAGGTACACGATTTCAAGGTTTCTTGGTTATGTGTTGACAGATGGATACAGCTTGGATGTAGGACTTGTTAGTTTTGGGTGAGATATATATTGCTTCCCCTGTATCCCCAACACCAGATTGCATAACCAGAAAGTTTCGGGAGTTTTATAGGTGGGAATTCAAGTAGCTCCTAGAATATCTTTCCGACAAATGCCTGATATGGGATTGGGTAAATCTCTATCATATGCATTTGTTCTGGCTTATTTCTGCAAGCCAATCCTTTTTTTTGTTTTATTTGTGGCATTCGAGTTGCTTCGATGTCAAGTGTTGATTCCATACCTTTCAAGCGGTGTTCTCTTATTTCTATGGGAGTACTAATCCTTTTGATCATCGAGATTGTCATGTCAATTCTTTCCAACCGTGTGCTTCTCTTAAAGTGGATCCAATCATTTCAACATCTGCGAGATCAATTCTAAGTTTTCTCAATGGTATCCATTCCATCTGCCCAAGTTGCCTTTGTTTTCCCGCCCTCCCACCCTTTTTCTTCAAGGACTCATATATCTTAATCAAGCATCCATTTTATTGCTGTGAAGTCTCTTCATTATTTTGCTTCAATGTTTCTTATCCAGTGATTCTCATGAAGATTCTAACGGAGCTTCAAGTTCATCATTCGTCATTCTTTTCTTCTCCGGTGGATTCAATTCAAGCTTTATCGATCATATCTTTTCCTCGTGTCAAATGCTTTCTCATACCGGTGCACCTATCAATCACTCACTTCTCGCTATTGATTTGTTCTGGAGTGCTGAAGATATCTCCGAAGGCTCGTCTTTTCATTCAAGATCCGTTAAAGCTATTTGGGGATTATTATCTCATTCAAGTCATTTAATTCTACCGGTGCAATCTCTATTTCAAGCAATCCTTCAACGATGTTTCTTTCGAGTGGGCCCTAACCCACAGGTCTTTTCCCGGGATCTTACCTGACTCTTCTAATTATCGTGAGCGATTCTCAAATTCATTTCCAAGTTTGACGAAGAATGAATTTTCATCACTACATGCCTTCTCCAAGGTTGTTTTCAAATTCTTTTCATCTTTGGCTCAACCTTTTCTTTTTAATCTTTCCCGAGTGTCTCAACAATTCATGGTGGTGTCTCTCATCGTCATTCTCGGATTTTGAAGACCGAAGAAGAGTTCGCCTTAAATCCTTACCCGCTCTTCCGTAGATTCATGGTTCTAGCTTCATGCCATCCTCATAATTGTTTTTGATTGTGACAATTCTTTTCTTACCATCCGAGCATTTCATGAGTTGTTTCCATTTCTTTCCTCTGAAGGCCATCATGTCATAATTCTTCATTCTCGGTGTGTAGCTATCGTTCTCCAAATCTTACGAGTGCATCGTTCAAATATCCTCTAATCAGTTCATGATCTCTTCGTTCTCAGGTATCTAAATCCCCTCAAGTATCTTCATTCGTTTTCCAATTCTTCCCGGTGAATTGTGCCTTTGCTACTTTTGTTTTCAATTCTTACGGTGGTTCACTCAAGATTTCACTTCCTTCGTTATCATATTAATTCATTCGTTGTTTCCAAATTCCACCAGTGGTTCCATCAAGACCTTCCCAAGTTTGCGCTATATCTCTATCTGTAATCATTTTTCAATGAGAATAAGTAGTATGCCAAATCCGTTGCTTGTCATCAATTTAAATTGGTGAAGGATACGCATAACATAATTCTTATTCTTGTTTCATCCAAGTGATTAATTCCTTCTTCTGGAGTTTGTTCATCAGGAAGTAATTCTCGGTTCCAAGTTATTCATCTTTCTTGCCCGGAGTTCAAAGTTTACTCATTTCGTAGCTCCTTCTAAATCATCGCAAGGCTTCACCTTGTGTTTTCAACTTCTCTTTCTTTCTATCATCCTTTTATTACCGGAGTTCATCATGGAGGCTCTACATGGTGGTTCATCAAGGATTCTTTTCATTCTTCAATTGTTCTTCAAGATTTCTCTCGAAGTTATGACCCGCCAAGCTTTACTCTAAAATAAACATGGTGTTCAGCACATGTCTTATTTTGAGGAGTTCAAGTATTCTTCTTCTTGCATTTCAAAGTGCTATTATTTCTACCTTATCTTTTGAGATGGTGTTATGTCACTCTTGAAAATTTCCTTCATGTTTCATGATTCATATGTTGTCAAGAATGAGATATTTAAACCCATCATCTCTTCGTTGGAGTTATCTTGTGTCATATCGCACCTAAAGTCTTCCCTAAGGAATGTTGCTATTGTGGTGTTTATCAATGACCCAAGTTCTCCCTATCATCTTGATGGAAGAAATTTTTCATCTTGTCGGTGTTATCAATTATATTATTTGTATCCGTAGTGGCAGAATTTCGCCTCAATTTTGAGAAGTTTTCCTTAAGCCCACTACAAGGTTATTCGTTCGTTGTTGGTTTTCCGACAACTCCGTTATAACCTTCTCGGAAGGGTGCTTTCCAAGCTCATTTGTGGCAGAAGTTGGCATTCTCTTCTCCATTCTGTTATTCCAATGATCTATCTTCTATTATTTCTTCCGGAGGCATTGTGATGTTGCTCTCTTCACTCATCACCTCGTTTTGTCAAGATCATGTTATTTTCTTGCTTATCCATTTAACCGGAGTATTGTGTTCTCATTCAAGTTCTTTCATCTTATCAAGTTTTGCCCCTCTTTTCAACCGGATTGCTGTCTGAAATCCTTCTTACCCCTTGTGCCTTTCTTTCAATAGTTCCGGAGGCAGTGTCTTGTTGATTTCACCAAGTATCATCCCATCTTCTCAAGTTCAAATTCAATTCCTTCCATTTTCAGTCGGAGTGCTGCCAAAATTATATCATTCTTATTCATTCTTATCCCGTTTCAACCAGAGTGGTTTCAATTCCTTCTTGTTCATTGTGCTCGTCATTCACAGCTTTGCAACCTCCAACGTTAACATGGTGTTCCTTGTTTCTCTTTTCATCGCAATGCTCTCAATTTCGCTCAACTCTATTGTGTTATTCTTTCAAGTTTTCAACCTCTCGAGGTTCATTGGTTTCACTCGTTTGTCAAAGAAGCAACTTTGTCTTACCTCTTTCTCTTCCGTTTCTCTCCGGTGTCATCCTAGATCTCGGGACGAGATCCTCTTGTAGTGGTGGAGTGTTCTGACGTCCCGAGACCGTCGCTCCAGAAGAGTTCTAGCTATTCCGAGTTTTGTCGTGTGATTTGTTTTGTTTGTTGCATCATTTGCATTGCATCATGCCATCATGTCATTTAATTTTTAAAACCTCAACTAAATAAATTGCATAGATCTTTTGATCTATTTAAATCGAGGGAATTCACATGGTGATTTCTCTTTATAACATATCCTCCTAATATTAGGGAGCTATTATAAAATATTCCATTGATGTGGAATTACCTTTGACACACTTGCAAAATAATTCCCCATGCCTTTGTTATCTCACTTCTTGACCTCAAACTTTGCCAACAATTCTTATCTCATTTATCGAGGCTCTTCCAAAATTCTCAACATTTTTTGATCTACCAAATACCCACTTCCTTCCTACACTCATTTCAATTTCAAATGAGTTTGAATTCAACTTCACGCCCATGCTCACTTTCTATTTTTCTTGGATCAAGCTCATTCTTATGAGTCCGGGAAAATTGTCCGCATGCGCAAATTCTTTCCCTAACCCCCCCTCTTCCTTTTTCCTTCTCTCTAATGTTTTCTCGCTTAAGAAAAATATGAGAGAGGGAGAAGAGAGCCCAAGAACCGGGCGGCCTCTAAGGCCCACCAAGGCTCTAACCCTAGCGCCGCCTCCGCCTCCTCTCGATCCCTCGCTCTCTCCCTCGCTCCTCGCTATACCAGAGAGCCTCGGCTCGATCCCCTTTTGCCCTTCACTCGTCTCCCTCCTCGCACACACAGGAGAGGGATCCCAATCCCCATGGCCACGCGTGCCTTGCGCCCTCCTCCATCAGCCAGCCACCACGCTCCCCTCGGTCCCTCGCCTCCCCGTCGTTTCTGCCTCGCCCGGCCTCCTCAACCCCATCGCTAGCAGCAGCCGCTGTCCGTGGCGCCGGGCCAGACCTCCACAGCCGCCGCCTCAAGCTCCAGATCCGGTCGGCCCCATCGCCCAGTCCCCACTGGCCCTTCTCCTTCCCTCAAGCGACGTCATGGCATCGAGCACGCCGCCTCGCCTCCAAGTTCTCCGTCAAGGCCGACCTCCTGCCCCGCCGGTCTACCTCCCCACGCCGGCAGCAAGCCTCGCCGCCACCGCTCTTCACCAAGTCCCAGCTGCTCCCCTGCATCGCCAGGAGCTCCTACAATTGCTGCCCTGTATACCGCGTTGCTGCTGCCACTGGATCGCCGAGACCGATCCTCTAAGGAACCCCATGTTCAACTACACAATGAGCGGCAAGTACCACTACGACCGGTGTTCGACTATGTGGATTCACCAAGTACTTCTTCGGATACACCAAGTTTGACTACACCGCAAGACCTGCATTCGGATCGTCAATCTTCTCCGAGAATTTTGCCAAGTACCACAATGATGCGCCGAGTACCTCTACCCATGACCCGGAACGCTTCACGACCCGTGAAAAACTACCGCCGCCGAGACCGCAAGTACCACGACAACCCCGAAGATGTTGGATGCGCTAAGTCCCTCTTCGAGACGGTACCACTACTTCCACTACCGTCGCCCGAAGATGTTGGATGCGCCAAATCCTCTTCGAGACGTGTACCACTACTTCCACTACCGTCAGCCCAAGATGTTGGATTCACTGCGCCTCTTCAAACGAACGTGTACAACTACTTCCACTACTACCGTCAGAGAACGACTACTTCCCCACGACCCGTGAACGACTACTTCCTCGACGATTTTGAACCGCCCAAATGCACGCTTCAAGGTATAACACCGAGACGACGCTCGTGAACGAATGCATGTTGTCCGGAGATGAAACGTATGTTTGCTTCGTGCGTCTGCTTGCTCCATGCACGCTCCTCCTCGCTTGCCACCGCCACGTGGGAACCCGGTAACCGGATCACCCCACCATCTTTTGCATGTTCCACAAGGCCCACACTTTCTTTTGCACCGACATCTCGACGAGTTGTCGGATCATCGAAATGTTGCTGTGGCACCATTTCTGTTGCCGTTGCCGTGGCACCCCTTCCGTTCCACCATGGTGACCAAATTCTTCATAACATGCTCATGTCGACATTTTCGTAAAAACTGCATAAAATTTGTATATGTCATCCGCATCATGATAACAACAATTAAAATGTTTAAAATTGTTGTTGCATTAAATTGCTAAATGCATATGGGGATTTACCGGATTTGTTGTTTTTATGTCCGGCCCCATCTAAATTGTTTAGATGGTATAGTTTTGATATGTCTCACCTCTTGCCATGTTTAATAACATGTAATATTGTTGTGTTCCTAAGCGAGAGAGAAATAAATAAGTGATGTGGTGTTTCGTCAATATGCAACTCGTTGCATATCGAGCTCCACTTAATTTGTAGTATTGTTTGTTGCACTTTGCCATGCCATGAGTTTTTAAAACGGACATGCATCATTCTTGTTTGTGCATCATGCCATGTTCATGTGATGGTTGTTTACTATGTTGTTTGTTTCTTTCCGGTTGCTTCTCTCGTTAGCTTCGGGTTTCGCTCTCGAGTTGTGAGGATTCATTCAACTACGTCCGCTTGTCTTCTTCATGGACTCGTTCTTCTTCCTTGCGGGATCTCGTGCAAGATGACCATACCCTCGAAATCACTTCTATCTTTGCTTGCTAGTTGCTCGCTCTTTTGCTATGCCTATGCTGCGATACCTACCACTTGCTTATCTTGCCTCCCATATTGTTAAGCCAAGCCTCCAACCCACCTTGTCCTAGCAAACCGCTGTTTGGCTATGTTACCGCTTTTGCTCAGCCCCTCTTATAGCGTTGTTAGTTGCAGGTGGAGTTGAAGTTTGTTCCATGGTGGACAGGATTATGTTGGGATATCACAATATCTCTTATTTAATTAATGCATCTATATACTTGGTAAAGGGTGGAAGGCTCGGCCTTATGCCTGGTGTTTTGTTCCACTCTTGCCGCCCTAGTTTCCGTCATACCGGTATTATGTTCCTTGATTTTGCGTTCCTTACGCGGTTGGGTGATTTATGGGACCCCCTTGACAGTTCGCTTTGAATAAGACTCCTCCAGCAAGGCCCAACCTTGGTTTTACCATTTGCCACCTAAGCCTTTTTCCCTTGGGTTCTGCAGACTCAAGGGTCATCTTTATTTACCCCCGGGCCGTGCTCCTCCAAGTGTTGGTCCAAACTAGAGCACCGTATGGGACCATTCCTTGGCAACTTGGATTACGTCGGTACCAGACGCTTAGCTTATCCGGTGTGCCCTGAGAACGAGATATGTGCAGCTCCTATCGGGATTTGTCGGCACAGCGGGTGGTCTTGCTGGTCTTGTTTTACCATTGTCGAAATGTCTTGTAAACCGGGATTCCGAGACTGATCGGGTCTTCCCGGGAGAAGGAATATCCTTCGTTGACCGTGAGAGCTTATGATGGGCTAAGTTGGGACACCCCTGCAGGGTATTATCTTTCAAAAGCCGTGTCCGCGGTTATGTGGCAGATGGGAATTTGTTAATGTCCGGTTGTAGAAAACCCGAAGTTGATCTTAATTAAAATACATCAACCGCGTGTGTAACCGTGATGGTCTCTTCTCGGCGGAGTCCGGAAGTGATCACGATGTTGGAGTTATGCTTGACGAGGGTTGTTCTAGGATCACTTCTTGATCATAGTTGTTCGACCGCGTGCTTTTCCTCCTTCTTCTCGCTCTCTTTTTGCGTATGGTAGCCACCATATATGCTAGTCGCTTGCTGCAGCTCCACCTCATACCTTTACCCTTCCCATAACCTTAAATAGTCTTGATCTCGCGGGTATGAGATTGCTGAGTCCCCATGACTCACAGATACTTCCAAAACCAGTTTGCGGTGTGCCGATGAAACCGCAGGTGGTGATTTACCCGAGCTCAAGGAGGAGCTCGATGAAGATCTTGATCATTGTGTTGTTTCGCTTCAGTTGATCAAGAGGTGGAGCCCAGTTGGGACGATCGGGGATCTGTGTAGCATTTGGGGTAGTCTTCTTTTATTTTGGTTCCGTAGTCGGACCTTGATTGTATTCTGGTTGATGTAATGCTTTATTTATGTATTGTGTGAAGTGGCGATTGTAAGCCAACTCTTTATCCCTGTCTTATTCAGTACATGGGATGTGTAAAGATTACCCCTCCTTCGACATGCCTTCTATGCGGTTATGCCTCTAAGTCGTGCCCCGACACGTGGGAAATATAACCGCATCGTGGGCGTTACAAAATCGCTTAAGTCAATATGGTGCATATTGTGGCGTAATACACGAACAAGGAACGAAGCCGTACAAGTATAATCATATGCAAGAGGAAAAGCTTCATGAAGGAAGCCCCCAAATGAATTGGGTATTTGAATTTATGCGTCACAAACAAAGTTTGGCAAGAAAAAAATTTACAAGCAATATTTTTCCAAAAAGTATAATGCTTGGTCGAACCGAACACAAGTTAGAAATTAAAGCTTTGAGCATGAAAGCGACTTAGCTGGTTAATGTGTTCAAGATTGATGATGCGGTCCGAGCTTGATACGGGACAAGGTTCCATCCCCAAGCCGGTCCCGAGGTGGCGGAGCGGAGAGCTCGACACGCCAAGTGGTGATATAGCACGGTCAATGCAGACCGGCAGAGTGACAATCAAGTCCCGGATCATTTTCCTGTGCACAAAAATGGTGCAAACCGGAGATAATAGTAATAATGATAATTAAAAAAATCGTAGCATAATAAATAATTTATGCAAAGTGAGTAATAAAAGAATTATTGCCTGGCGCCAAAGTCAATGTCGATGCAGGGCGTCGGCGTGATGCGGTAAAGGCGCGGCAAAGCCTGAATTCACAGGTCGGTCCGAGTTCCGGATGCGGCGTCACGGACTATGTACGGAAACCGCCGTAACCATCATGCGACTGCCGATAATGCGCCACCATTTGATATACCAGTATACATATGATGGACAAACTAGAGTAATAATTCCTTGGGAAAAATTAACCCAAACAAGCAAAAAAATACTAGGATTGATAGCACCTGGTTTATTTGTTGTAGCAATCCGAAGGAAGGTGATTCCCAAAATTGGGACTCGATCCGGACACCCATTGCCCGATGGGCGATAAAGCGGCGGCATGGCAATGTCGGGCAAAGCTTGGTTTATGGAGGCAAAGCCCTCGGTCCAGCTAATCGTGACGAAATTGGTCGGTGACGCCAAAGTCACCGAGTAGGTTGATGAAGAGATGGCGAAGCCCCGTCCAGCCGAGATGTCGAAGTAGGTCGGCGTGATGGACACCAGCTTGAAGAAGCAATAGTGCGGCCCTGCCGATGCGGGTCGTGTCGTGGTCAATGCCGGCTTGATGAAGTGACCGTGCGGTGATGCCGGTGTGCCTGCTCCGTGTAATCCATGGGGCGGCTATGTTGGTGATTATTTATCCTTTCCGATGCCAAACTCTTGTTCGGCTTGCCGAGATGATGATCCGAAGAAGTTGAGCTCGGCTCAACAAAGTGACGACGTGTTTAGCGCAGGTCGGCGGCCGTGGAGCAATATTGCCGGACTGGTTTGACACCAGATGATGTTGAAGATCATATTCAAAGATTTTAAAGTTAGTGGGATGTGTTCGAAACAAAACACAACACCCCATACAAAACTTCCTTCAAAAGGATGTCCAAATCCTGCTCAAAAAAGACGAACTCGGGTCGGATTCGTTTTCGCGCAGAAAACGGATCCGAAAAGTGATGCACTAATCGGAAGGTTCCCGAAGTTTGGACGGTCGGATCGAGCTGAAATTTTGAGGGGTGGTAGATATAGGAATTCCGCAGCTGATCGGATCTTCCAAAGGAAGTCCGAGCTAGAAGCTGGACACCACGCCATAAACTCGTCCGGATTCTCGTCCAGATTCAATGCGGCTCCGGTATATCGGAGATTGCCAGAGATTCCTCCATCGGAACTCGATGAAATTTTACAGGATTGTTGTAGGCTCAATTCCGCACAATTCCACCGAAGCAATCGTTAAAAAGACACTTGAGGAGACTGTGGCGGCGGACACAAGTCCGCTATCCAGAAAAACAGTACGGTCGCCCAAGGGCAATGTTGACGTTGAGCCCCGGGGCTCCCTGGATGATTCCTCCATGATCTTGATGGAGATCGGAGTTGATGTTGATGAAGGCCCTCATCCGAACATGACGATCGGAGGTAGGGTGTAACCCTTGGTCGAACCAAGGTGACCAGTTGAGCTGGTGACGAAGATGCCGAAGTCGCAGTTGATTTGCAGGCGAGCCATCGACCTTTTTGCCGAACACACAGAAAACTCTCAATGAAAGCACCAATGTCGGTGTCAAAACCGGCGGATCTTGGGTAGGGGATCCCGAATCTGTGCGTCTAGGCAGATGGTAACAGGACACAAGGGACACGACAGCTTTTACCCTGTGTTCGGGCCCTCTCTATGGAGGTAAAACCCTACTCGCTTGATTAATATTGATGATATGGGTAGTACAAGAGTAGATCTACCACGAGATCAGAGAGGCTAAACCCTAGAAGCTAGCCTATGGTATGATTGTTGTTTGTCCTACGGACTAAAACCCTCCAGTTTATATAGACACCGGAGAGGGCTAGGGTTACACAGAGTCGGTTACAATGGCAGGAGATCTACATATCCGTATCGCCAAGCTTGCCTTCCACGCAACGGAAAGTCCCATCCGGACACGGGACGAAGTCTTCAATCTTGTATCTTCATAGTCCAGGAGTCCGGCCAAAGGTGATAGTTCGGCTATCCGGGCACCCCCTAATCCGGGACTCCCTCAGTAGCCCCCGAACCAGGCTTCAATGATGACGAGTCCGGCGCGTAGATTTTCTTCGGCATTGCGAGGCGGGTTCTTCTCCAAATTCCATATACTTGTCGAATAGTGTCCGGCTTCTGATAAATGCTGCGCTCCTTGGCTTCTACGCCCAATAATGGCCATCTTCCACGTGTTGAACGAATGCGAAAAGCCAGGGTATTTTTACACTTCCCCCCTAGCTGCGCAAATGAGCCGCCTATAAAAATAGACGAGGATCTAGATCCGAGTCACACCATCCTCCCTCCTCGAGCTTTCATCGGAGCGCCTCTGACAAAAATCCATTCCATCATGGACCGTCGACGCGGCTCCTCCTCTCGCGCTCCCAGCCCTCAAATTTCGGAAATTGGGAGAGATGCTCAGTCCGCATAGCGAGCTAGTGACACTCCAAACCAAGGGATTTCTTCCCCGGCCTTCATGGTTCCGGGTTCGAGCCGGACTCGCCACCTATAAGGGCGGAAAGCAAGCGTTAAGAGCGCCCCCGATCCCTCCAAAGGAGAGCGGGTATGCTTTTATCTCTTATCTAGTAAGAGGACCCGGATTTCCAATTCATCCGCTTTCTCCGGGGCTCTTGGAGTTCTACGGCCTCCAGCTTGCACCACCTTACGCCTGCCTCCATTTTGCACATCATGGGCTTCGTGGCCCTTTGCGAACTGTTCTTGGGCGTTAAGGCTCATTTTATACTGTGGAAGAGATTATTTTGCCTTGTACCCTGCTCTCATGAGGGGTCAATATATCAAGTGGGCGGAGCCGAGCTGTGGCGCATCGCTGGGACCGGATATCTATCCGGAACCCCGAAGAAGGCGTCCGAAGACTGGCCTTCGGAATGGTTTTATATAGAAGATGACCCGCTGCCGGATCCTGTTCGGATCGGTCTCCCGGAGTTCAGCAATGCTCCTTTGAAGAAACGCCTGAGATGGCGCCTCATGAGCCCCCGGAGGGAAGACGACAGGACGCCCTTTACCCGATGAGCCAATAAGATTGTTAGGTCATTTCGACTGACCATGATCGGTGTCATGGCCACATGTATTATGCGGGGTGCAGCTGCTCCAAGATAGGGGCCACCCCATGTGGGATTTCAGCGGGAGGACGATGCCACCCGTCATGGCCGTGAAGGGGCCGGATCGGTCACCGATCCGGTGAAGATCTTGTCCGCTACTGTACAAGGGAGAAGAGGAGGATTTTCTCCGCGGCCATCCATTGAACATATTTTCTATGAACAATCCTCGAAGCTGGGTAAGCGGACATTTCTTTTTGCACATCCGATCCGTATTCCCATGGTTAGGTATCTCATTTTGTGACTTTGACGCAGAACTGCGCCAGTCAGAAAAGACATAAACAGCCCGCCTCCACAACCCGAGGATCCGGAACGGCTCCTCGATCCGCCTCCCAAGAGGATCCGGACATATTGGTGGAGCCGATTGATGGGGTATTTCACCAACCGAGCATCGATAATGCCTTGGTTGCCATTACGGCCGATTACCCGGAATACTTCCAAATTTCACGTAATGGCGAGACCGAGGTCCCAATACTCTGATAATGACCCATCCGTGCTTATTTTTGATCACTGCATACCAATGGTGTTCCGCAAGGGGTTCCTTCGAGGCAGGAGGCCGAGCCCGCGGCGGCTAGCCAACAAGGGGCAGCACGGCCACGCAGGCTAAAAAGAAGTGCGGTCTGGATTGAAACGCCGCCGCAACGGTAAGGCGTGTCACCATATTCCCGGGATTGATTCCGGGAAGGTATATTAACGCTGGTGCTCCTTTCAGGAAAAAGAGCGCTCGCCGGACTGTGTCTGGAGAGATGGCCAATCGAGCCTCCGCCAGCCAGGCTCCAACGCCGGGTCCGGAAGCGGAGGTAAACATGAGGCGTGCGTCGGATGCTCCTCCGACAGAGGATGCCGACAGATTGTCCGCCACCAACTCCGAGGTGGAGAGTGCCATGAATCACAGGCGCCGCCGGGCAGTTCTTCGTGACGCATGTTTCTCCCAAAAGGCATTGAATGCCTTCAATTCAGGAGATGCGCACCTCCGTGCCGCTCAAGATGGTCTAGCGAGCTACGGAGCAGTATGTAAAGGACATAATGGGTGAGGAAATTTGACAAATATATATGCCGTAGCCCCGAGACTTAAAATAGTTAGAAGAACTGATTTAAGGATCATTTGTTATGCGTGATCTTACGGAAAAGAATACCCGACTGTCCCCAGAGCTTGAAGAGTGCAAGGCCAGCTTGAGGTCAAGACTAGCCGCCACAGGGGAGCCACGGAGACCCTCCGTAATATATACTTCAAAGATAAGTAGTTTGTGAAGTGCGGCGTGTGTATAAGTCCGACAATAATATTGCAGATGGCGCCGGACTAGATCCGGACAAGCAACAGCTCTGTCTTGCGGTTAAAGGTCAAGTAGAATGTGCTTACAAGGGTGAGGCAAGAGAAAAATAATCTCCAAGATGCCGATACCCGGCTGGGTGAGGAATTAAAGGATGTTCGAGCCCAGCTATCTGACTCCGTTAAGGAGAATCGGCGGCTTCATCGCGCCATATATAGTAAGTGCTTGAGCGAACTTTTGAAAAAAGAGTTCGGCGAGGAAGTCGACTAACAGAAATATGTCTATAGGTATGCTCACAGGTCGTCCTGCAGAGGAAATGCCCGGTTCAACGGGTGACCTACTTCCCGAAGTTGCAGAATCGCATCGAACGAGTTCGGCAGTGATGAGAGGCGCCGCCTGTGCCTTGTGGCCATCCATCTCCCTACCCAAGGCCTTGGAGAGCTTGCAGAGAGGCTTCTGGAGCACGGCGGCGCTTCCGGCTATGGAAGATATCGGCCTGCCGTCAAGGCGCCAGGGAGGCCTGGGCCATGGTGAAGACACGGTACACGAAGGCTGACCCAAACCACACGGCCGAGGTCGGACCTGAGGGGCCCGATGGGAAGGAGATCCCTGTGAGCTTAGTGTACGGCCAAGTAGAGTTGGCCGCAAAGTATTCCCAATGGGACTGTAAACTAGACAGCCTATTAGATGGTATTGAAGAGAAATACAATCAGTCAATTTGACTATGTAATTTTAAGATGACATGTAAAATGACTTCTAGCCCGATTGTAGATCGCCTGCTGTAGCGGACCTTTTCGCTTCAACCTCGGGACCCAATAGTCCAGAGTGTCTCGAATACCTCGCGGTTATGTAAAACCGGGCATGCGTGGACACCAAAGCGTAGGGGTCATGAGTGCTTTATCGCACAAGTGCCCAACTAGTTATGTTATATTACATGGTTAGTAAGAAACATCTTCCAGGAGAATAGTTCCGTTAGGGGTTCCTTTCCACGGGAGGCATGCCCTAAAGTGCATGTCCGACTACGAAAAAAGCGTAAAAGCATCTGAGGGCAAATAAATGAAAAATAAAAATCGCTCTTTTAGTTCACCGACCGAATATTCCCTTAAGAACGCTTAGCTTTCGGCTTCACCCGGTCGAGGTACACGTCCTACCGACCGGCGGTAATAATCGCAGAGGTGCTCCCTTTACCACCTAGCCAAACAATCGGAAACGAGGGGTAAGCACAGAGCCAGAAACCCAGCTTGGCCAAAACTTAAGTCATATCGATGCATATAATGGTGAGTAAAAGGTACATGCGGAAGTGTGACACATGTGTTGGGCATAAAGCCCGTATAAATAAGCTTCTGTTAAAGAAGCCCCCAGGTATAATGAGCGCGGATAGCGCGTCAAGTGTGTGCGAACAATGCGCAAACGAGCCTTTAACGGCTTCGGAAAAAGGAGGAAGAAGGAGAGAAATAAAAGATAGCTTAAAGTATAAAATATAGACGGAGGAAGGAGACGAACTCAGAATCCGGCGCTAGGCGTAGAATCTTCTGAGACGGGTTGCGTTCCATGGGTTCGGCTCGAGTCGGTTATCCGATCATGCTTTGCATCGGCACGCTCCACCGGGTCGACTTGGTCGATGATGAAGGGACCCTCCCATTTGGGCTTGAGTTTGTCCTTTTTCTTATCCGGCAAGCGTAGAACTAGTTCGCCAACATTGTAAGCTTTGGCCCGCATTTCCTCGCTTTGATATCTTCGAGCCTGCTGTTGATAGAACGCGGAACGAGCTTTTGCCACGCCGCGCTCCTCCTCCAAGGCGTCCAACTGTCCCGCCGATCGAGCTCGGCTTCTCTTTCTTCGTGCACATGCACACGCGAGGTGAGTCATGAATTATGTCGCAGGCAAAACTGCTTCGCTACCAGATACCATAAAAATGGTGTGAATCCGTAGTGCGATTCGGGCGTGGTCCGCAGCCCCCAGAGTATGGAGTCGAGGTCCTCTACCCAAAGGCGTTTTAGATTCCTTGAGGGACCGCACTAGTCTGGGTTTAATGCCGCTCATGATTAGACCATTTGCTCGCTCAACTTGACCGTTGGTTTGAGGGTGATAGACTGAAGCGTAGTCGAGCTTGATGCCCATGTTTTTGCACCAGAGTTTGACCTCGTCGGCCGTGAAGTTCGTGCCATTATAAGTGATGATGCTATGGGGACGCCAGAACGGTGTACTACCCTGATATGAAGTCTATCACCGGTCCTGATTCGCCGTCTTAACAGTGCTTTGCCTCTATCCATTTGGTGAATTTATCCACCATGACCAATAGGTATTTTTGCTTGTGGGTTCCTCCTTTAAGGGGTCCAACCATATCAAGCCCCCTGCATCATGAACGGCCAGGTGATGGGTATAGTTTTGAAGGTGGTAGGTGGCATGTGGCTTTGATTAGCAAAGAGCTGGCATCTCGACGCATCGTTGGACCAAGTCCCCGAAAGCATCTGCCCGGGCCGTCGGCCAATAAAATCCTGTACGGAAGGCCTTGGCTACAAGGGCCCGGGCTGCGGCGTGGTGCCCGCCGAGTCCGGCATGAATTTCAGCCAGAAGATTCCGCCCTTCCTCTTCGGAGATACACCTTTGAACGACTCCGGTTGGGGTTTTCTTATAAAGCTCTCCCTCATGGACCTTATAGGCTTTAGATCGCCGCACTATGCAGCGGGCCTCGTTTTGGTCCTCGGGAAGTTCCTGCCTAGTTAGGTAGGCTAGGAATGGTTCTGTCCACGGGCAACGATCGCCATTATTGTGTGGGCTGAGGGTGTTATTTCGCTGGCGTAACCACCAACTATGTCGTAATGTTCGGTGTGGGGTAGTGTGGTTGGGTCCGGGATGTTATTTCCGGACTCTCCCTCCCATAATACGGATGGCTTGAAAAGCCTCTCTAGGAAGATGTTGGGAGGGACGGCATCGCGCTTTGCGCCAATGCATGCCAACACGTCTGCTGCCTGGTTGTTCTCCCGGGCTATATGGTGAAATTCGAGCCCCTCGAACTGAGCTGACATTTTTAGGACGGCATTGCGATAAGCTGCCATTTTCGGATCCTTGGCATCAAAGTCTCCATTTATTTGGGATATCGCGAGGTTTGAATCCCCGCGGACCTCTAGGCGCTGAATTCCCATGGAGACTACCATCCGGAGACCATGTAGAAGGGCCTCATATTCAGCTGCGTTGTTGGAGTCCGTGTACATTATCTGAAGTACGAATTGGACTGTATCTCTAGTTGGGGACGTCAGAACAATGCCAGCCCCCAGGCCAGCCAACATTTTGGAGCCGTCGAAGTGCATCATCCAGTTGGAATATGCGCCGTACTCTTTAGGGAGTTCGGCTTCAGTCCATTCGGCCACGAAGTCGGCCAAAACTTGCGACTTAATAGCTCGCCGTGGCTTGTAGGTTATGTCGAACGGGAGGAGATCGATGGCCCATTTGGCAATCCGGCCCGCTATGTCGCGGTTGTTTATAATGTCATTAAGAGGTACTTCGGAGGCTACCGTTATTGAACACTCTTGGAAGTAGTGTCGCAGCTTCCGGATGCCATGAACACCGCGTATTCTATCTTTTGATAATGCGGTACCGTGACTTGCATGGAGTTAGGACAAGGGACACATAGTAAACTGGTTTTGGAGAGGGAACTTGTGTCCGTCCGCTTTCGCTCGACAACGAGCACCGCGCTTACAACTTGATGGGTTGCCGCGATGTATAATAGCATTGGTTCGCCCATGTTGGGCGCGGCCAGACCGGATTTGTTGCCAATATGGCTTTGATTTCTTCGAAGTCCGCCATGGCGACATCCGTCCACTCGAAGTGTTCGGTGCGCCCGCAGAGGCGATAAAGGGGTAATGCCTTTTCTCCTAAGCGGGAGATAAAGCGGCTTAGAGCCGCCACGCATCCAGTCAATTTTTGTATTTGTTTGAGGTCTTTTGGAATATCCAATTGTGACAGAGCTCGGATCCTGGTTGGGTTTGCTTCAATTCCTCTACCGGATACAATGAAGCCCAAGAGCTTTCCGGCTGGTACGCCGAAAACACATTTTTCCGGGTTGAGGTTAATGTCATATGCTCGGAGATTGTCGAATGTGAGCCTCAAGTCGCTCTACTAGAGTTTCGACATGCTTGGATTTGACGACCACATCGTCTCACGTATGCCTCCACTGTTTTTGCCGATCTGGTTTGCCGACATGTCCGAATCATGCGCCGATATGTTGCGCCGACGTTTTTGAGCCCGAAGGGCATTGTGTTGAAGCGAGAATGGGCCGTATGGAGTGATGAATGCCGCTATGCTTGGTCTGGCTCTGCCATCTTAATTTGGTGGTAGCCGGAGTATGCGTCGAGGAAGCACAATGAATCGTAGATATTCTTGTAGCATCGATAATTTGATCGATGCGGGAAGGGGAAGGATCCTTTGGGCAAGCCTTGTTAAGGTCCTTGAAATCGACACACAGGCGCCAGGATTTGTCCTTCTTTGGTACCATTACTAGGTTTGCTAGCTAGTCCGGATGTTTTATATCTCTAATGAATCCGGCCTCCAATAGTTTAGCTAGCTCCTCTCCCATGGCGTGTCTCTTAGGTTCAGAGAAACGCCGAAGAGCTTGTTTGACTGGCTTGAATCCTTTTAGGATATTTAGGCTGTGCTCGGCCAGCCGGCGTGGGATTCCTGGCATGTCCAAGGGTTCCAGCAAAGATGTCCCAATTTTAGCGTAGGGAATTCTCGTAGTGCGCGTCTACATCGTGGTTTAATTGTGCCCCGATGGAGGCCGCTTTTGTAGGGTCCGTTGGATGGACTTGGAATTTGACTATTTCGTCCGCCCGATTTAAAAGAGGTGGACTTGGATCTCTTATCGAGTATCACATCGCCCCTGTTCACCGTGGAGCGCAGCATGTTGAGTTCCTCGGCCGCTAGGGTTTGGATAGTGCCTCAAGGGCATGTGCGGCTGTTTTATTTTCTGGCAGTGCTATGTCCGGGTCACTAGCAAGAGTGATGATTCCGTTGGGTCCGGGCATTTTGAGCTTCATGTACCCGTAATGGGGTATAGCTTGAAAAATTGTGAATGCCTCTCGCCCTAATAGAGCGTGGTATCCGCTGCTGAATGGGGCCACTTGGAATGTGACCTCCTCGGACCTGTAATTATCCGATGCAGCGAACACCACATCCAGGTGATTTTTCCCAGACAAAGCATGCTTCCCGACCGGGATTATTCCTCTAAAGGTTGTGCTGCTTCGCTCAATGCGGCTCCAGCCTATTTCCATTTTCAAGGGTTCCTCATAAATGAGGTTTAATCCGCTGCCGCCATCCATGAGTACCTTGGTATAGGCGAAGCCGCCCACTATTGGACCGAGGACCAATGCGGCCGGTGCTCGGCTGTTCGAATTTAGGTTACATCACTGGCGTTAAAGGTAATAGCCGTGTCACTCCATGGATTTATTGTTGCTACCTCGTGGACTTTGGCAAGGTCATGGAGTGTTCGCTTCGCATATTATTTGATGCGAAAGTTTCAAGACTGTTAATACCGTCATCGGTATTGCTGGCTGGTACTCTGGAGCTAGAAGCTCTTCGCCACTTTTGGCCACCGCCGTAGTATCCAACATGCTCTAAGGCTATGAGTTGGAGTGGTGCTCTCAGATTATGAATTTTGCAGGTCCATTGAGCCATCCCTCCAAAGACGGTTCCATGCCCTTTAGAGGGTTTTTGCTTTTGGTATTTAACCCAGGTGCACAGTAATGATGCACCCTTTGACTTTGGACTAGGGTTGTGTTCAAGGCCGGATTATCCCAAAATTTGAATTCGGTTTTCCAGGCGCTCTTCATCGCAAAGTACTTTCGTACTATGGACGCCAAGTCAGCAAAGCGTGTAATTTTGCGACGACTTACGGCGTTGAGGATTCCTTCGTCCGTGCAATTAATGCAGAAGAATGAAATTGCGTCCTCTTCACGGCAGTCCTTTATCCTGTTCATGACCAGGAGGAATCTGGCCCAGTAATGATGTACTGTTTCAGCGGGCTCTTGCCGGATTTGGGATAGATCGCTTATGTTTGGGTGGGCTGGTGGAGTTAAATTCCGAACTCCGTCCGATCTAAGACTCAGGGGCCAAGAAGTTTCCGAACTTGGAAGCTTGGGTTCTTGGACGTTGTCCGATGAATCTAGCCCGCTGCCTGACTTTAATTTCAGGGCTTGGGTGGTGTTCTCCCCTACGCGGGAATCCGGCATGGAGGGGTCAGGAATCCAGACATAGCTAGTCCTTAAAATAGAAGAAGGGTCGCCATATTGTTCCTCTACCACAGCAGCGTGGTGGGTAGCCTGGGGAGAGTTAATCTCTCTCAGATCGGTTTTAGGCCCAATCTGGTCGTAGTCTGTAGCGACTCCCAGGGCGGCGATGTGATCCAAGAGCTCGTTTAAGGAAGAGAGCTCCATCGGATCTAACCGCTTCAGCTAGTTCCGAGTTGACGCGGAAGATTGCTTTTGATGACCCAAGAAGTCATCGCTTGCAAGGGCCTAATAACAGCGGTCATAAGAAAATCGCCTAGCCGGAGAGTTTGGCCGATGGCAAAAGCTCCTTTAGCAACGGTGCCGTCTTTAAAGACGGGACGAGGCATGCTTCCTGATGGCGACGGCACGGAGGAACTCTCAATGAAAGCACCAATGTTGGTGTCAAAACCAGCGGATCTGGGGTAGGGGGTCCCGAACTGTGCGTCTAGGCGGATGGTAACAGGAGACAAAGGACACAATGTTTTTACCCAGGTTCGGGCGCTCTCGATGGAGGTAAAACCCTACTCCTGCTTGATTAATATTGATGATATGGGTAGTACAAGAGTAGATCTACCATGAGATCAAAGAGGCTAAACCCTAGAAGCTAGCCTATGGTATGATTGTTGTTTGTCCTACGGACTAAAACCCTCCGGTTTATATAGACACCGGAGAGGGCTAGGGTTACACAGAGTCAGTTACAATGGGAGGAGATCTACATATCCGTATCGCCAAGCTTGCCTTCCACGCCAAGGAAAGTCCCATCCGGACATGGGACGAAGTCTTCAATCTTGTATCTTCATAGTCCACGAGTCCGGCCAAAGGTGATAGTTCGGCTATCCGGACACCCCCTAATCCGGGACTCCCTCAGGGGCACCGCACACGGTTGGGAGATCAACTGATCAATGTAGTGTCTCTAGAGGTGCCCACTGCCCCCCGTATATAAAGGAGCAAGGGGGGAGAGGCGGCCGGCCAAGGAGGGCGCGCCAAGGGGGAGTCCTACTCCCACCGAGTAGGATTCTCCTTTCCTTGTTGGAGTAGGAGAAGGGAAGGAAAAAGGAGAAGGAAGGAAGGGGGCGCCCCCCCCTCCCTAGTCCAATTCGGACCATCCATGGGGAGGGGTGCGGCCACCCTTTCAGGCCTTTTTCTCCTTTCCCGTATGGCCTATTAAGGCCCAATACGAATTCCCGTAACTCTTCGGTACTCCAAAATATACCCGAATCACTCGGAACCTTTCCGATGTCCGAATATAGTCGTCCAATATATCGATCTTTACGTCTCGACCATTTCGAGACTCCTCGTCATGTCCCCGATCTCATCCGGGATTCCGAAACTCCTTCGGTACATCAAAACACATAAACTCATAGTATAAGCATCGCCGAACTTTAAGCATGCGGACCCTACGGGTTCGAGTACTATGTAGACATGACCGAGACACGCCTCTGGTCAATAACCAATAGCGGAACCTGGATGCTCATATTGGCTCCCACATATTCTACGAAGATCTTTATCGGTCAAACCGCATAACAACATACGTTGTTCCCTTTGTCATCAGTATGTTACTTGCCCAAGATTCGATCGTCGGTATCTCAATACCTAGTTCAATCCCGTTACCGGCAAGTCTCTTTACTCGTTCCGTAATACATCATTCCACAACTAACTCATTAGTTGAAATGCTTGCAAGGCTTATGTGATGTGCATTACCGAGTGGGCCCAGAGATACCTCTCCGATAATCGGAGTGACAAATCCTAATCTTGAAATACGCCAACCCAACAAGTACCTTCGGAGACACCAGAGAGCACCTTTATAATCACCCGATTACGTTGCCAGGACGCTTTGGTAGCACACAAAGTGTTCCTCCGGTAAACGGAGTTGCATAATCTCATAGTCATAGGAACATGTATAAGTCATGAAGAAAGCAATAGCAACATACTAAATGATCAAGTGCTAAGCTAACGGAATGAGTCAAGTCAATCACATCATTCTCCTAATGATGTGATCCCATTAATCAAATCACAACTCATGTCTACGGTTAGGAAACATAACCATCTTCGATTAATGAGCTAGTCAAGTAGAGGCATACTAGTGACACTCTGCTTGTCTATGTATTCGCACATGTATTATGTTTCCTGTTAATACAATTCTAGCATGAATAATAAACATTTATCATGATATAAGGAAATAAATAATAACTTTATTATTGCCTCTAGGGCATATTTCCTTCAGTCTCCCACTTGCACTAGAGTCAATAATCTAGTTCACATCGCCATGTGATTTAACATCATTCACATCTTTATGTGGTTAACACCCATAGTTCACATCGACATGTGACCAACACCCAAAGGGTTTACTAGAGTCAAGAATCTAGTTCACATCGCTATGTGATTAACACCCAAAGAGTACTAAGGTGTGATCATGTTTTGCTTGTGAGATAATTTTAGTCAACGGGTCTCATCGATTCAGATCCGTAAGTATTTTGCAAATTTCTATGTCTACAATGCTCGCACGGAGCTACTCTAGCTAATTGCTCCCACTTTCAATATGTATCTAGACCGAGACTTAGAGTCATCTAGATTAGTGTCAACACTTGCATCGACGTAACCCTTTTACGAACCTTTTTCACTTCCATAATCGAGAAACATATCCTTATTCCACTAAGGATAATTTTGATTCTTTGTCCCGATGATCTACTCCTAGATCACTATTGTACTCCCTTGCCAAACTCGATTGGTAGGGTATGCAATAGATCTGGTACACAACATGGCATACTATATAGAACCTATGGCTGAGGCATATGGAATGACTTTCATTCTCTTTCTATCTTCTGCCGTGGTCGGGCTTTGAGTCTTACTCAATTTCACACCTTGTAACATACGTGCAAGAACTCTTTCTTTGACTGCTCCATTTTGAACTACTTCAAAAACTTGTCAAGGTATGTACTCATTGAAAAACTTATCAAGCGCCTTGATCTATCTCTATAGATCTTGATGCTCAATATGTAAGCAGCTTCACCGAGGTCTTTCTTTTAAAAACTCCTTTCAAACACTCCTTTATGCTTTGCGTAATAATTCTACAATATTTCCGATCAACAATATGTCATTCACATATACTTATCGTAAATGCCGCCGTGCTCCCACTCACTTTCTTGTAAATACAAAGGCTTCACCGCAAGTTCTGTATAAAACTATATGCTTTGATCAACTTATTAAAGCATATATTCCAACTCCGAGATGATTGCACCAGTCCATAGATGGATCATTTGGAGCTTGCATATTTTGTTAGCACCTTTAGGATCGATAAAACCTTCCGTTGCATCATATACAACTCTTCTTCCGTAAATCCATTCAGAATGCAGTTTGACATCCATTTGCCAAATTTCATAATCATAAAATGCGGCAATTGCTAACATGATCTGAGACAGACTTAAGCATCGCCACTGGTGAGAAAATCTCATCGTAGTCAACACGTTGAACTTTGTCAAAAACCTTTTTTGACAAGTCGAGCTTTGTAGATAGTAACACTACTATCAGTGTCCGTCTTCCTTTTGAAGATCCATTTATTTTCTATGGCTTTCCGATCATCGGGCAAGTCCACCAAAGTCCTCACTTTGTTCTCATACATGGATCCCATCTCAGATTTCATGGCCTCGAGCCATTTCGCGGAATCTGGGCTCATCATCACTTCCTCATAGTTCGTAGGTTCATCATGGTCTAGTAACATGACTTCCAGAATAGAATTGCCATACCACTCTGGTGCGGATTGTACTCTGGAAGACCTACGAGATTCAGTAGTAACTTAATCTGAAGTTTCATGATCATCATCATTAGCTTCCTCACTAATTGGTGTCGGAATCACTGGAACTGATTTCTGTGATGAACTACTTTCCAATTCGGGAGAAGGTACAATTACCTTATCAATCTCTACTTTCCTCCCACTCACTTCTTTCGAGAGAAACTCCTTCTCTAGAAAGGATCCATCTTGGCAACGAATATCTTGCCTTCGGATCTGTGATAGAAGGTATACCCAACAATTTCCTTTGGGTATTCTATGAAGACGCACTTCTCCGATTTGGGTTCGAGCTTATCAGGTTGAAACTTTTTCACATAAGCATCGCAGCCCCAAACTTTTAAGAAATGACAGCTTTGGTTTCTTGCCAAACCACAGTTCACAAGGTGTCGTCTCAACGGATTTTGATGGTGCCCTATTTAAAGTGAATGCAGCTGTCTCTAATGCATAACCCCAAGATGATAGTGATAAATCGGTAAGATACATCATAGATCGCACCATATCTAATAAAGTGCGGTTACGATGTTCGGACACACCATTACGCTGTGGTGTTCCATGTGGCGTGAGCTGTGAAACTATTCCACATTGTTTTTTAATGAAGACCAAACTCGTAACTCAAATATTCATTTCCACGATCAGATCGCAGAAACTTTATTTTTCTTGTTACGATGATTTTACACTTCACTCTGAAATTCTTTGAACCTTTCATCTATTTCAGACTTATGTTTCGTCAAGTAGATATACCCATATCTGCTCAAATCATCTGTGAAGGTCAGAAAATAACGATACCCGCCACGAGCCTTAATACTCAATGGTCTGCATACATCAGTATGTATTATTTCCAACAAGTTTGTTCCTCGTTCCATTGTTCCGAAGAATGGAGTTTTAGTCATCTTGCCCAAAAGGCACGATTCACAAGCATCAAATGATTCATAACCAAGTGATTCCAAAGTCCATCTTTATGGAGTTTCTTCATGCGCTTTACACCGATATGATGCAAACGGCAGTGCCACAAATAAGTTGCACTATCATTATCAACTTTGCATCTTTTGGCATCAATATTATGTATATGTGTATCACTACGATCGAGATCCAACGAACTATTTTCATTGGGTGTATGACCATCTAAGGTTTTATTCATGTAAGCAGTAACAACAATTATTCTCTGACTTTAAATGAATAACTGTATTGCAATAAACATGATCAAATCATATTCATGCTCAACGCAAACGCCAAATAACATTTATTTAGGTTTAACACTAATCTTGAAAATATAGGGAGTGCGCGATGATGATTGTCGGTGGGAACGACACCTATGGGATCACAAGAATCCCTACTATGGTCGCGGGGCGCGGGGTCGTGAGAAGAGCGGATGAAACAGATAGCACACGGTTTCCTTATCCAGGTTCGCGCCGCGAGGATGCGCAAAACCCTACTCCTGCTTTGGTGGTTTGTTTATCTGTGTTCTTGAACTGGCAATGGGGCATGAGGAGCTCCAAAAAGCCGAATCCTCCTCCTGGTCGCCTAGCGCCTCCTGTAATAGGGAAAGGGGATGCCACAGTGGCACAGGGAGGTTGAAAGGGGTACAAAGTGATGCGAGTTTATCCCTCGCATTACATGACAAGGCGCCTTTAATGTGTCTTGCTTAGGTGTCCTTGCTTTATCTGGGCGGGAGAGCCTGTCTCGTCCGTCGCCGCTTCCTTCGTGTCGACCACGCGCCACTGCCAGCGGTGCCCGCAGCGTGCAACCGAGTGTGGCGCAGCTGGCGGGTCTCCACGGAGATCAACGCTGTTCCCCACGCAGTGCCGCCTAACCTGGTTGGGTCGGCATGTGATGCAACGGTGGTGGAGGTTTGATTGGCGTGGGCCTGATGGTGGCCCCACGGGTGTTCTTGGCAAGGGCTCGCCAGTAGCACCGCAAGGGTCTTGCCGGGCCCCGCAAGGGTCTTGCCGTGGCACTCTCTTGTCATCCCCTAAGCAAGGCTCTTGCCGGGGCTTTGTGGTCCTCCTTGGCTGGGATCCCGCCAAGGGTCGTCATCTTCTATAGTGTGTACCTGATCTTGAATGTCTTCACAAAGATCTGCATGCCACCACGGGATGTCTCCGAATCCTTGCCCCATGGGGGCAGTGGACTCAAGGGTGATTCGCCCGTAGGTGTGGGGCGAGCTGCCACGGCAAGGGTCTTGTCGGGTTTGCTAAAACCGCCTCCCGGCAAGGATCTTGCCGGGGAGTCCGCTCGTCCCTTTACTCTTTGTGGTCTCTGTCTTGGCGTCCTTCTCGCTTCCTTTCAAGCTTGTGCCTTACCTTGGCTCACCTCCCTTGCCTTGCTTTCGGTGCAAGGTGGTGCCCAAGGCTCAGATCGCCTGCATAGTTATAGGGGTACAAAAGTCTACCCCTCTTTTTTGTACAAGCAGGAGCCCGGGCACTGGGCCTGCACGTAAGCGCCATCGCGTCGTTGGGCTAGGCCCAAAAAGCAATCTTGATGGGTAGGCGTGGTGGTTTTACATGATGTAAGTCTCTTCACAAGACGGCGCTTCCCATGCCTCCTGCGCGTGGCTCAGCGTGGGGAGGCGTGCATGACGTGGGCGGCATGCGTGGGGCTGAGCTCTGCGCGCATGCGTCACGTCACAATTAATGTGAAAGGAGGCGGCCTGCATTTTCCCCCCATAAGAAGGAATAACCGTGGTCGCGCTGCTCACTTTCTCCTCTTCCCTCGTACCTTTTCCAGTCTCAGAGCCACCGTTTCCTCTCTTCCTTCCTTCAGCTTCTGCTCCCCCCCCCCTCCATCCGCCATGGAGAGAGGGAATCCTGGCCCTTCAACGGTGGCGGCAAGGGTCGCCGCTCGACAACGCGTCCTTCCTTCTTCTCAGACCAAGGTGGCAGAGCCACCATTAGGGAAGGGGAGGGGCGAGGCCATGGGGCGAGGCCGAAGCGCCGGGAAGAGGAGAACGGGCGGCCTTGCCCGGTCTCGCCTCCGCCAGTTCCTCCCCATGGAGGGCCATGTTGGGGATGACCCTTGCGAGTTCTTCGTCAGCTGCGCCCGGCCGCCTTGTCGTCGCCTTCGTCTCCCGACTCCATTCGCGGAGATGGAGCTAGATCCACGGAGTCATTATGCTGCACATGAGGGGTTGTGGGATCGCTGGGCCGCAGATGCAGCGAAGTTCGCGCCGACTTCCCAGCCCTCACGTGATGTATCTTCGTCGGGATGGAAGGCGTTAGCTCATATCCTTTGCTTGACCGAGGGGCTCACTCTCCATTTCAAGCTGATGGAGGGCGGCCTCCTCTCCGTCAAGGTCTTCGGCTCTTGGGACCGGGCAAGGTGTTGCGTCGAGAGCTCTTCCGATAGCGAAGACTCCTCCTCGGGTGGGAGTGGTGAGGAGGACAGCGGCAGCGGACGACGAGGGTAGCGGCGGCTGGATGACGGGTCCGACTAGGTGTCGCTCCGCTCCGTCGCAGGCACAGCGACCCCATCATCCGTGTCGCCGGCTCCACTGAACTTCTCGGGTGCGTCTCCTTGGTATTTGGTGTTGGGAGGCTGCTGCGGTAGAGGAAAGGCGGGCGCAAGGCCGTCAAGTCGGAATCTGTGCGCCGACGCCTTCGGCGTGCGACGTCCTGCCGCCTCGTCTTGAGCTCTGCTTCGGCGCCGCCATCACCATCCAGCCTTCTTGACGGCCACCGAGATGTTCTCTTGGTGTCTCCGCCACCAGTGGCTCGCCTAGGCGCCCCTTCTGCTCTTTTCGCCTCCTTGACCTGCCTCCTGAGGAGAGGGACAAGAAAGGGGTTACGGGCACCTTATCTCTTTTTCGCTAGTAAGCCTTTGGGCCTTGACTGAATTTAAAACTTGTAATCCCATCATTCATGTTTTTCATTCCCCATGGGTTGTACCTCGAGTGGAATGTTTTTTAATGAAAAGGATGCTTGCCGGGTCATTTGTTTTGGCGGTTAGAACCCACGACAAGGAGTAAATCCTTGATATCTCTAAGATAAACATTTCCTTGCCCGACAACAGGCCCTGCCGTCTTCCCACTTCGCCGACCTTCCTCACGCTTTTGGCGGAGGCAGTGGATGAGGTGCGTTCAGCTCCTCGTTTCATCCTTTTGTCAGCCGCGACTACAACCAAACCTCGACCCGTGAACGAGCCCTAGGGCTTAGAGTTTTAGGGGAGCACGGTAGCTTTTAGGAAACGAGGTTTCACATACCTCGATCCATAAGGGAATGCATGATAAGGGATGAAGAACTTATCTGAAGTCAGAGCCCCCGCAACTTTGGTTTGCCATGGGTGAATCTTTCCACTTGCGACCCCGGCAATACCGGGCTTGTCGGGGTCTAGATGTCGGTCTGTCCCTCTTCTCTTTTTCGTCCTCAAGTGATCCGCAAGGATATCTGTGAGTCCTACTAACCAAAGAAGACAAAAGAACGGGCAAAGGGACGCACACTCGACCTCTAAGCTAGGGGTTAGTCGCCGCTAAGCACTATCAACCCAAACCAAGGATCCAGACTCGACCAAGCATGCATGCTATAACTTAGGGCGCCAGCGCTTCATTTATTTGTGCTCGTGGTCTGCTACCGCTTTGTACAAAAGGGTTACATGCATCATCGGCAATGCTTGTACAAAAGGTGGCTTCTTGGGCCCGACAAGTCGCTACCACGGGTAAAACTTGCGAAGATGCTCAATGTTCCAGGAGTTACTCACCGGAACGGCTTCTTCGATCTCAAGGCGACCGTGCGGGCACGGTGACTCGTATTACCCGATAAGGGCCTTCCCACTTTACGTCAACTTGTTGGAACTCTTGGCCGATTGAGCAGCGTAGAAGGATAAGGTCGCCTTCCTCAAGGCTTGGGCATGAACCTTGCGGCTATGGTAGCGGCGCAAGGCTTTGCTGGTAGCGTCTTTGCTCTCACAGCCGCCCGAAGACGATCTTCCTCAAGGAGCATTGCGTCATCTTGCCGCAGCTGCTCTTGCTCAAGCTCTTCATAGCGAGCACTCGAGGTGACCCGTATATGAGTTCGGGGAGAACCGCTTCTCGCCCGTATACTAGGGCAAAAGGTGTCGGCGGTGGCTCGATTTGGCGTCAGAATGATCGACCAAAGAACCGTCGAACTCATCAATCCACCGCCTTCCACTCTTGTGCAGCCTGTCAAAGGTCTTGGTCCTTAAGCCTCGCATGATTTCAAAGATTTGCCCTCTCGGCTTGACCATTGCTTCGCGGGTGAGCAACGGAAGCGAAAATGCACTTTTGTCAGCCGAGGTCTTGGGTATATTGCATGAAGGTGCGGCTTGTGAACTATGTGTCGTTGTCGGTGATAACCCTGTTGGGTACGCCAAAACGGCACACTAGTCCCTTGAAGAACTTGACGGCTGACTGAGCTGTGACCTTCCTCACTGCCTGATGAAGCTTGAGCTGGCTGATGAAGCTTCTTTGAATGGAACTGACACGCTTCACACCTGGTGACTAGTGTCGTCGCATCCTGGAGGGCGGTGGGCCAAGAAGCCTTGCCGAAATGCCTTGCCGGCAAGGGCCCTTGACCCAATGTGGGATCCACATATGCCTCCATGTATCTCCGCCAACAGCTCCCATCCTTCCTCTCGAGGATACACTTCAATTTCACACCGTTCGCCTCTTTCGCATGCGGGACGTCATCGATGAACTGGTACATGGTAGAGCGACGGGCTACTTTTTCCGCTTCTTCCGCCTCCTCGTGAAGTTCCCCTGCTTGGAGGAATCGAGACGGTATGTTGTGCCGCACGCTGGAGCACAGGGCTCGACGGCGAGGACTAAAGGCATTTCCTCCGCTATAGGAGCGGCTGTCTCGGCGGCAAGAGCTTGACGCTCCGCCGAGCCGGCCGTCCCGATGGCGGTTTCGGTATCCCCGGCAACATCCTTGCCGGCTGGCTCGGGAGCTTCGTGGGGAAAGTACTTGCGGGCCCGATTTCCTCCTCTTATTCTCGCTCATTGATGGATCAACGGATGGCTGAGTTAGTTGAAGCACAAAAAGGTAACTGGTTCCATTGTGTAGCTTGAGGGCGGCCAGCGTTTAATGTAATCGGCGATATCGTTTCTCCGCTCGGGGCGTGTTCAAATTTCAGATACCGTCGAAATGCTCTTCCAACTTTCTCACTTCATTGGCGTGAGGCCTTCATCAGCGGGCTCTAGTAATCCTTGTTGACTTGCTTGACGACAAGCTGCGAGTCTCCCCGACGATGAGTTTCTTGATTCCGAGGTCCGCCACGATCCTAAGACCGCAAGCAGCCCTTCAGACTGGCCAGATTGTTTGTCGACACCTCCACAGAAGTGCATCCGGATCACATACTTGAGGTGCTCTCCGGTGGGTGCGACAAAGCGATCACGCCAGCCCCGCGCCTTACCAAGCGTAAAGCTCCATCAAAGTACATGATCCAATCACAACTTGCCTCCTTGTCGGGAGAGCGGTCTCCACAGGCTTCTTCGCCAGCGTTGCGGTCCATTCTCGCAATGAACTCCGCTAGGACTCGGCTCAATCGTCAAGTACTTTCAAACTTGAGGCCAAAGCTGGACAGCTCAGTGCCCATTCCACAATTCTTCCCGTTGCATCCGGATTGTGCAATATCCGTTGCGAGAGGGAAAGCAGTAACGACAGTGATCTCGTGTGCCTGGAAGTAGTGACGCAGCTTCCTCGAGGCCATAAGAAGGCCGAAGAGCAGTTTCTGCACGCCGGAGTACCTTGATCTAGCCCCCTGCAGGAGGAACTAACAAAGTACACCGGGTGCTGCATCATTTTCTTCTTTGGCGGCACTTCAACCGGGCTGTGTCATCTTCCTGACATTGGTGGTGTCGGGCTCGCCGCTGCCATTACCTCGTCGTCAACCTCTCTCTGCGCCACTAGTGCGGCGTTGACCACACAGTCCGGTCCGCTGTCGCCGGTATAGCAGCAACGGCTCATGTGGGCTAGGCGCAACTAGTATTGGCGCGGAGGAGAGGTACTTCTTCAAACCTTGCAATGCTGCTTCGGCTTCTAGCGTCCACACTATCGGGCCCGCCTTTTTCAGGATCTTGAAAAAGGGAAGGGCGCTTCAGCGAACCTAGAAATGAACACCTGCCCATGGCGGTGACGTAAGCGACAAGCCGACGCACATCCTTGATTCGCTTGGGTGCTTCAATCTGCTCTATAGCTTTGATTTTGTCCGGATTGGCCTCTATCCCACGCCAGGACACCAAGAACCCAAGAAGCTTGCCGGACGGGACGCCAAAGACGCACTTCTTAGGGTTCAACTTGAGATTGATCTCGCGCAGGTTTGCAAATGTTTCTTGCAAATCTGGTATGAGGGTTGCCCTGTCCTTGGTTTTGACCACTATGTCATCTGTATAAGCTTCCATATTTCTATGGAGCTGGGGTTCAAAACCAATCTGGACCGCCCTTGCAAACGTCGAACCAGCACTCTTCAACCCGAAAGGCATCCGCATGAAACAATATGTACCGCATGGGGTGATGAATGCTGTTTTCTCTTCGTCTTCTCTTGCCATGAAGATCTGGTGGTAGCCGGAGTAGGCGTCGAGGAATGACAACAGATCACACCCAGCCGCGGAGTCAACAATCTGGTCGATGCGCTGCAACGGGAAGGGGTCTTTAGGGCAAGCCTTATTGATATACGTATGTAATCAATACACGCTTCCACTTCCCACTTGCCTTGCGCACTACGACCGGATTGGCCAACCACGTTGGATGGAGCACTCCTCTTACCAAACCCGCTGCTTCCAGTTTCCGGATCTCTTCTGTGATGAACTCTTGTCGTTCCAAAGCTTGCTTTCTGACCTTCTGCTTGACGGGCCGCGCATGAGGGCAGACAGCAAGGTGGTGCTCAATCACCTCCCACAGGGAACACCGGGATGCTCAAGCTTGCCATGCAAACACATCGACATTCGCCCGCGAGGAAGGTGACGAGCGTCTTCCTATTTGTCATCAAGGGTGGAGCTTATGGTAAGCTCCTCCCGTACATCCTCATTGACGGAAACCTTCTTGGTTCCCGGCGGTATGGCCCCTGGGCTTCTTGTTTCCGCCGGTGGAGCTCAGCACGCCCTCGACGGCAGCGCTTACACCAAGAGGTGCGCTTGCCGGAGTGGGTGTCTCGAGGTCTCACCGGTCTTCTTCTTCTTCTTCCTCCCGGGGTCCCAAATGCAGGAGCAAGTGCCCTAGTTGCGGCAGTCTTTGAATCGCTATCAGTATAGTTGGTCGGTACAAATCGGCGCATCTTTCTTATGCTCGGAGGGGATGGTGATGATCGTCATAGGTCCCGCATCTTCAGGATGTTGTAGGCGTTGTGTGACGCCGCCATGAACTTGGCTAGCCATTGGCGGCCAAGGATCCCGTTAGAGAACGCGGGATCTTGGCAACATCAAACCACGATCTTCTCCGTCTCTGTAGTTCGTGTCGCTTCCAAAAGTCACGGCCAGCGTGACCTTTCCCCTAGGTTAGCTTCTTCCCGGGTTGACCTGAAACGCGTCTGCCTCTTCGAGGTCTCCATTAGGAATCTGCAGTTTCTCGATCACGGCAGCGAGATCAAGTTCGCACCGCCCCGCCATCGACTAGCATCTTCGTCACCTTGAGGTTGCGTATTGTTGGCGAAACCAACAATGGCAAGCACCGACGGCGATAGTGCGATCGGTGATCCTCGATGTCAAAAATGATAGGTGTGTTGGACCACTTCAATGACCTTTGGGCATCAAACGATGGCTACGCCGCTGTAATCTCTCGCTACCTAATCGCTTAAGCCGGCAGTGAGAAGTATGCAGCGAGGCACCGCCGTCGATGCACATGGCCTTTGTACCTTTCTGAAACTCTTGGTCGCCGGATTCGTCGTACTCTTTGTGATCGTCGTCTTCTGGCTTTCTGTCACGGCCCTGGGCGGGCCTCTCCTGTTGTTTATCCTTTCCGCGACGTCTAGCCCGCCGCATCGTGGCTTCTTGCCGGACCTCCTCAAGGCTGTTCCCGGGCCCTTCTCCTTGTCCCGCCTCGATACTCAGCCCTCTCGCTTCTCGGTGAGGAGCTCAACCTATCGGCGATCTTGGAGAGCATGGCCTTTGGTGCGATGGATCTTGCAAGATCGCTTGTCGGAGTTTCCTCGCTTCGGCAGACCGCCAAGGTCGGCAGCGACACATCCGGAAAATTCCTTGCCGGGTCATCCGCCTTTGGTTTTCTTGGTGGAGCCAATCATCATATCCTCGACGGCAAGCACGGCTTTACCCTTGCGCTTCTGTTGCGGCGCCGCCTTTCTTCGCCGGGCGGCAATATCCTCATCCGAGGAGTCGGTTTCCACGCCGGCATCTTCCCGGGTACTTCCTTCCCTCTTCAGCTCGGGCACATCCGGCTGCCAAGAACATATAGTTCTCGCTACATCTTTTACCTTGTTCATTGCCGCTCTTCACAAGATCTTGCGATTACGCGCGTTCGATGGAACGCTACCGATGATGGCGGCGGGGGTGAACATCGTGGATATTATACTCATGACGGCTGAACCTCTCAGATATACTTGCGGAGACTCTCACCTCCCTTTTGGGGAATGACGTGCGTGTTGCTTGCTTGGCCATGGGCTTGGTGGCCTCCAAAGAAGGCGCCTACGAACTCATGGCACAAATCCGACCGAGGAGGAAATAGAGTCTACCGGCAAGTGCATCAACCATGACATGGCATTGGGTTTTAGAGCCAACGGAAAGTAATTGCAAGCACCTTATTGTCGCGGGCTCCAAAGAGCTTGCATCGCGATGGTGTAGATGTCGAGGAACTCGGACGGGTGGGTCTTGCCGCTGTACTTTTCGCCCACGCCGGGTTTGAAGGTGCGGTGAGGGCCACCGGAACTGCCGCAGCTCACGGGTAAAGCCGGACAACCTACCTCGTAAGGTAGGCCTCCGGAGCTCTCCGGTGCCGGGTGGCTCACAGGCCCTGCTACCGCTTTGTTCGATTGGCGGCGCACCTGCTGCCCGGCGCCGATAATGGTTCGAAGCGTCTTCATGTTCTCGTTCCCAAAGAACTTGGTGCTGGTAGTCACAAGGCCCCTTGGTCGGACGACGCTTATGGAGATTTTATGTCGCCCGTAACGTGCATAGCGGGCCTGGCGTCCGTGATGCCACCGGGCGAGGAAGGCGAGTGCAGCATGGTCGCGGCGGCGCCGACTTTCCCGCCATCGCGCGTGGGACTCTGTCGGAGCGTCGACCGGGGGCTCCACGGACTCGGTTCGTCTTTGTTGGCCACCGCAACAAGGCTTGGATAGTGGCTCTCCATTCGCCGAAGTTTCCCGTAGTGGGAGGAAAATTGAGGAGCAACCACGCTGCAGCGGTGGCTTCGGCTGGCGTTGGTGGCAGCGAAACTCGCACGGATCGTGGCGGCTTCGACTTCCGACCATGTCAAGGAGCTCTATCACGACCCCGCGATCGCATGCCATCTTCACCAGCGCCTCGGCGGCGGGCGAGTCTTCTAAATCCCGGGAGTGGCGCTGGGGCTCTTTCATGGCGACACCTGTGGTCCTCAGCGTGATTACGCTCGTCGCCGCCCGCTTGAGAGGAGCGCACCGTCGGCGCCGCGTGGGAGTCTTGGAAGCCTCGCGTCGCCTTCGGCAGGGTGGCAGCGATCTTGGAAGGCCCAGCGCCACCCGCTGGAGGTCACAGCTCCATCATTGGATTTGGCGGCGTGCGGCCCGTTACGGCAAGACGGACATCGCCGCCTCACAAACTTCGACTCTTTGGGGCGGTGTTGGTGTTCACGAACGGCGCCCGGGTCGCTTCTGCGACCGGTCCTCGCTGCGCCCGGCGTCGGGGCGGGATATCCGCTTCCGACGGCCAACCGCCACCGTCATCTTCTTCTTGGGCGCCATGACGATGAAGAAGCGTCGAACTAACTGCTAGAGCTGATTCTCACAACTGAAAATATAGGGAGTGTGCGATGATGATTGTCGGTGGAAACGACACCTATGGGATCACAAGAATCCCTACTACGGTCGCGGGGCGCAGGGTCGTGAGAAGAGCGGATCAAACAGATAGCACACAGTTTCCTTATCCAGGTTCGGGCTGCGAGGATGCGTAAAACCCTACTCCTGCTTTGGTGGTTTGTTTATCCGTGTTCTTGAACTGCAATGGGGCGTGAGGAGCTCCAAAGCCAAATCCTCCTCCGGTCGCCTTGGGCCTCCTTTTTATAGGGAAAGGGGTTGCCACAAAGGGCACACAGAGGTGGAAAGGGTACTGATGATGCGAAGTTTATCCCTCGCATTACATGACAAAGCGCCTTTAATGCGTCTTGCTTAGGTGTCCTTGCTTTATCGAGGGCGGGAGAGCCCTGTCTCGTCGTCGCCGCTTCGCTCGTGTCAACACGCCGCTGGCCAGCGTTGCCAGCGGTGCCATGTAGGCGTGCAAGCAGCTGAGGTGGCATGGCGGGTCTCCACGAAGATCCGCTGCCGCCACGCAGTGCCGCCCAACTGTTGGGTCGGCAAATGCATGCGAACGATGGTGGAGGTTTGATTGGTGTGGGCTCGATGGTGGCCCTACGGGTGTTCTTGGCAAGGGCCTGCCAGTAACTCCCCAAAGAAGGGTCTTGTTTCGGGCTCCGCAAGGGTCTTGCCGTGGCGCCGTCATCCCCCGACAAGGCTCTTGCCGGGGCCTTGTGGTCCTCCTTGGCTGGGATCCCGCCAAGGGTCGCTATCTTCTATAGTGTGCATCCGATCTTGAATGTCTTCACAACGATCTGCATGCCACCACGGGATGTCTCTCGAATCCTTGCCCCATGGGGGCGGTGGACTCAAGGGTGATTCGCCCAGGAGGTGTGGGCGAGCTGCCATGGCAAGGGTCTTGCGGGTTTGCTAAAACCGCCTCCCGGCAATGATCTTGCCGGGAGTCCGCTTCGTCCCCTTTTGCTCTTTGTGGTCTTGGTCTTGGCGTCGTTACTCGCTTCCTTTCGAAGCTTCGGCCTTACCTTGGCTCACCTCCCTTGCCTTGCTCGGTCTTGATTAGTGCTCAGCTGGCTGCCGATTGCCCGTGCACAGTTATAGGGGTACAAAAAGTATACCCCTCTTTTTGTACACCGACAATGATCATATCAATCTTGGAACCACTTCCAACACACATCGTCACTTCACGCTCAACTAGTTTCTGTTTATTCTGTAACTCCTGTTTCGAGTTACTAATCTTAGCAACCGAGCAAGTATCAAAATACCTAGGGGTTACTATAGACACTAGTAAGGTACACATCAATAACCTGTATATCAAATATACCCTTGTTCACTTTGCCATCCTTCTTGTCTACCAAATATTCAGGGCATTTCCACTTCGAGTGACCATTTCCTTTGCAGTAGAAGCACTCAGTTCAGGCTTTGGTCTAGCTTTGGGCTTCTTCGCGGGAGTGAAAACTTGCTTGCCATTCTACTTGAAGTTCCCTTTCTTTCCCTTTGCCCTTTACTTGAAACTAGTGGTCTTGTCAATCATCAACACTTGATGCTCTTTCTTGATTTCTACATTCATCGATTTCAACATCACGAAGAGCTCGGGAATCGTTTTCGGCATCCCTTCCATACTATAGTTCATCACGAAGTTCTAGTAACTTGGTGATGGTGACTACAGAACTCTGTCAATCACTATCTTATCTGGAAGATTAACTCCCACTTGATTCAAGCGTTTGTAGTACCTGCATAATATGAGCACATGCTCACTAGTTGAGCGATTCTCCTCCATCTTTTAGCTATAGAACTTGTTGGAGACTTCATATCTCTCAACTCGGTATTTGCTTGAAATATTAACTTCAACTCCTGGAACATCTCATATGGTCCATGACGCTCAAAACGCCTTTTGAAGTCCCGATTCTAAGCCGTTAAGCATGGTGCACTAAACTATCAAGTAGTCATCATATTGAGCTAGCCAAACGCTCATAACGCCCGCATCTGCTCCTCGCAATAGGTCTATCACCTAGCGGTGCATCAAGGACATAATTCTGCAATGCAACAATGAGGATAAAACCTCAGATCACGGATCTAATCCGCATCATTGCTACTAATGTCTTTCAACATAGTTTTCTCTAGGAACATATCAAAATAAACATAGGGAAGCAACAATGCGAGCTATTGATCTACAACATAATTTGCAAAATACTATCAGGACTAAGTTCATGATAAATTAAAGTTCAATTAATCATATTACTTAAGAACTCCCACTTAGATAGACATCCCTCTAATCATCTAAGTGATCACGTGATCCAAATCAACTAAACCATGTCCGATCATCACGTGAGATGGAGTAGTTTTCAATGGTGAACATCCCTAGGTTGATCATATCTACTATATGATTCATGCTCGACCTTTCGGTCTCAGTGATCCGAGGCCATATCTCAGATATGCTAGGCTCGTCCAAGTTTAACTCGAAAGTATTCCGTGTGCAACCTGCTTTTGCACCCGTTGTATTTGAACGTAGAGCCTATCACACCCGATCATCACGTGGTGTCTCAGCACGAAGAACTTTCGCAACGGTGCATACTCAGGGAGAACACTTATACCTTGAAATATAGTGAGAGGTCATCTTATAAAGCTACCGTCGAACTAAGCAAAATAAGATGTATAAAAGATAAACATCACATGTAATCAAAATATGTGACATGATATGGCCATCATCATCTTGTGCCTTTGATCTCCATCTCCAAAGCATCGTCATGATCTCCATCGTCACCGGCATGACACCATGATCTCCATCATCTTGATCTATATCAATGTGTCGTCAGATGGTCCTCTCGCCATCAATTGCTCTTGTAACTATTGCTATCGCATAGCGATAAAGTAAAGCAATTATTTGGCACTTGCATCTTATGCAATAGAGAGACAACCATAAGGATTTTGGCAGTTGCCGATAACTTCAACAAAACATGATCATCTCATACAACAACTTATATCTCATCACGTCTTGACCATATCACATCACAACATGCCACCGAAAGACAAGTTAGGCGTCCTCTACTTTGTTGTTGCAAGTTTTTTACGTGGTCGCTGCTACGGGCTTAGCAAGAACCGTTCTTACCTACGCATCAAAACTACAACGATAGTTTGTCAAGTTGGTGCTGTTTTATCCTTCGCAAGGACCGGGCGTAGCCACACTCGGTTCAACTAAAGTTGGAGAAACCGACACTCCGCCAGCCACCTATGTGCAAAGCACGCCGGTAGAACTAGGTCTCAGAAGCGTAGCGTCTGGCGTAATGTCAGTCCGGGCCACTTCATCCAACAATACCCCCGAACCAAAGTATGACATGCTGCTAAGCAGTATGACTTATTTCGCCCACAACTCACTTGTGTTCTACTCGTGCATATGACATCTACGCATAAAACCTAGGCTCGGATGCCACTGTTGGGGAACGTAGTAATTTCAAAAAAATTCCTATGCACACGCATGATCATCGTGATGCATAGCAACGAGAGGGGAGAGTGTTGTCCACGTACCCTCATAGACCGAAAGCGGAAGCGTTAGCACAACGCGGTTGATGTAGTCGTACGTCTTCACGATCCGACCGATCAAGTACCGAACGTACGGCACCTCCGGAAGTTCAAGACACGATCAGCCCGATGACGCCCCTCGAACTCCAATCCAGCCGAGTGTTGAGGGGAGTTTTCGTCGACGACGGCGTGGTGACGATGTTGATGTTCTACCGGACGCAAGGCTTCGCCTCAAAGACCGCTCTGATGTATCGAGGTGGACTATGGTGGAGGGGGCACCGCACGGTTGGGAGATCAACCGGGTCAATGTTGTGTCTCTAGAGGTGCCCCCTGCCCCGTGATATAAAGGAGCAAGGGGGAGAGGCGTCCCGCCAAGGAGGGCGCCCCAAGGGGAGTCCTATTCCCGCAGGAGTAGGATTCCTCCTTTCCTTGTTGGAGTAGGAGAAGGGAAGGAAAAAGGAGGAGGAAGGAAGGGGCGCCTCCCTAGTCCAATTCGGACCAGTCCATGGGGAGGAAGTGCGGCCACCCTTTGAGGCCTTTTTCTCCTTTCCCGTATGGCCCATTAAGGCCCAATACGAATTCCCGTAACTCTCCGGTACTCCGAAAAATCCCCGAATCACTCGGAACCTTTCCGATGTCCGAATATAGTCGTCCAATAAATCGATCTTTACGTCTCGACCATTTTGAGACTCCTCGCCATGTCCCCGATCTCATCCGAGACTCTGAACTCCTTCGCTACATCAAAACACATAAACTCATAATATAACTGTCATCGAAACTTTAAGCGTGCGGACCCTACGGGTTTGGGAACTATGTAGACATGACCGAGACACGTCTCCGGTCAATAACCAATAGCGGAACCTCGATGCTCATATTGGCTCCACATATTCTACGTAAGATCTTTATCGTCAACCGCATAACAACATACGTTGTTCCCTTTGTCATCGGTATGTTACTTGCCCGAGATTCGATCGTCGGTATCTCAATAACTAGTTCAATCTCGTTACCGGCAAGTCTCTTTACTCGTTCTGTAATACATCATTCCGCAACTAACTAATTAGTTGCAATGCTTGCAAGGCTTATGTGATGTGCATTAGCGAGTGGGCCCAGAGATACCTCTCCGACAATCGGAGTGACAAATCTTAATCTCGAAATACGCCAACCCAACAAGTACCTTCGGAGACACCTGTAGAGCACCTTTATAATCACCCGATTCGTTGTGACGCTTTGGTAGCACACAAAGTGTTCCTCCAGTAAACGGGAGTTGCATAATCTCATAGTCATAGGAACATGTATAAGTCATGAAGAAAGCAATAACAACATACTAAATGATCAAGTGCTAAGCTAACGGAATGGGTCAAGTCAATCACATCATTCTCCTAATGATGTGATCCCATTAATCAAATGACAACTCATGTCTATGGTTAGGAAACATAACCATCTTCGATTAACGAGCTAGTCAAGTAGAGGCATACTAGTGACACTCTGTTTGTCTATGTATTCACACATGTATTATGTTTCCGGTTAATACAATTCTAGCATGAATAATAAACATTTATCATGATATAAGGAAATAAATAATAACTTTATTATTGCCTCTAGGGCATATTTCCTTTAGTTCTCATGTGTAATTTTGATAAAATTACAAAAAAACACATTTGCTTGTGGTATTTGCTTTCTTAGTTATAATTCATTTTTATGCAAATGAGATCAATTTGTGACATGTGCTTCGTGTCATGTGCCTTACTCTTATGATAGGATCATAGTTCTATAATAATGGATTCGCTTGTGGATATGAAGTTCTTATCAATTGAGTCTTTGATGTATGCAAGGTTCTTTGTGGATACATATCATGTTTATTATTGGCATCTAATTTTATACAAGTAAAAGTTCATATCTTTCCTTGATATCATGTATTCCTTGCCAGCCACTTTGTTTGTTTCATTTTATTCTTATGGTGGCTTCGATAAGAGCTTGTGGCGTAAGTAATTGTATGTTTTGCATATAATCTTGCGCACTCATATGTTTTGAATGTATTTTGGAACCATTCTTACGATGATGATCAAATTTGGCATTCCTATTAATTATATCTTGTCCAAAATACGTTCTTTGGTCTTTTGAAAGTTTTTCTCACATGTAGAATGCTTATTTTATATATCACAACATCTTGTTGCATTCTATAGATCACTGAGCTCCTAAAATTTTCATCATTGAATATCTGCATTTAATTTTCACTCACATACTGTAATATGCGCACATTAAGGAGGAGCTCATAATATATTGGCTTCTAGATTTTTCCCATTTTGTCATATGTTGCCAACGGGGGAGAAGTTTAGATGGTTTAAGATAAGTACTTTAAGTGTTTGTTCTCATTCATGCTTGTTTACCTTGGTTATATGTGTTTGTTGCATGAGTGAATATATAGAGAAAACTCCACGAAGTGTATATCAACCACAATATGCTAGGAAATTCAATGTTCATTTACACATGCATATATTGTGGGGAAGCTTGTTTATATATTGTGGCTCTACTAACATCAAATACTTGTGAAGTGTTTCGATGTTAGAACACCGAGTGTGATAAACTCAAGTATCTTTGTGTCACTTGATGCTGTCAAAACTATCCCAAGTATACAATTTATACCTGGGTAAATTTCATACTTGTGTTAAAATTCATTATATAAACCCTCTTGTTGAGTTGTCATCAATTACCAAAATGAGGGAGATTGAAAGTACATGCAGTCCCCATGTGTGGTTTTGGTAATTAATGGCAATCCATATGGACTAATGTTTGTATTGAGATATACACGTTAAGGAAAATTCATTTCCATTGCATGAAGAATATTGGATGAATTCCATCAATACAAATATATGCATTGAGACTCGATAGTGAATGGCAAGTCCTATGAAGAAACAATTGCATCAAGTTATATATGAAGGCTTGTTCCTTGTGCGATGCAAGAAGGTGATTGAATGGATTCGGAATGAATGCCATATGATCAAGTTGAATTCCATGTGAAGAATAAGATGTAATCTATATGGAGTTCATTGAAGGATCTTAGAGGTTTTCATGCTTAGGCTTATGGGGTGAGCCATGATGGATCATGGTCTTGATAGAATGATTAAAGAGAAGAATTATACATATGGCTGGAAGATAGGATCATGATGACCTCATATGTTGAGTCGTGGATGATTATGTCTTGAAGCAACTAATTAATGTGAAGATTTCGTTGTGCCTCTTGCCAGGACCGGATTTTCGGGATATTAACTTCCCAGAAAATGGCCCTAGTGCTCACCAGCCCCAGGATTACTGTTAGCTGGCGAGACACCAACTTGATACAGAAACTCCAAGCAAATTACATAATATGTAGTACAAGACCATTCTGGCCTATGAGTACAGCACAAGATTTCTAGTGGTTGATGGCGGAAGCGGTTTGTGGTTCACCAGCGTCTATGGGACTCCATTTCCCACAGAACAGCCGACCGATAACTCCTATCTTCGCGAGACTGCTATCGCTAGCGGCGTAGGTTCCGGCTGTCAAGCAACGCTCCTCTCCATGCAAGAAATCTGGCCAAGACAATAGCCAGGGACAACCCAGTGAGTACTTTTGAATGTAGTCGCAAACATTATGAACACAGGTATAATATACAAATGATAATCATGCTCTAAAATATTCTATGATCACAACGCCAGTCACAAAATAAAATCCTTGATGCATGCACGCAGGTTATTTATATACAACATGAATATGCAATAATGAAGTAGAAATAAATGCACCGATCGGTGTCCAAGCGGCGCCTCGAAGGATAATGATATAAAGCATGCCTCAGTCCGGCGACTAAGCGACACCTCATAAAAGGCTTATAAAGTAAATAAATAACAAACATGCCACAGTCGGGCATCTGTGCGACACCACATAAAGGGCTTATAAAGTAAATCAATAACCAACATGCCACGATCCAAGGCCTCGTGGTGACACCACATAAAGGGCTTATAAGTAATTTAAATGACAAGGCAATACAATCGGCGTCTGAAAGCGGACGCCACATAAAGGGCTTATAAGAGAATAATCACAGTGAATATCCGGGAGGTAGAACCGTCCTGTGGATACTCAATAATTCAAATAATATAAAGGGTTAGTCCATAATAATAATAACCATAATCATCATGAGTCACAAGCCATGATCCATGTTCTGTTTTAGCAGTTTTTCCTCCGGAGACCGACACTAAGACCAACACTTGACCCAACCCAGACTGTAGTCCTTAACCATGGACACGGCTAATCGAATAGATATAATCTCTGCAGAGGGTGTACTCTTTACCCACAGGTAACGGATTCCTTTAGTCCATCAGGACTAATTCCGTCTACGATCTTTTAATTGAAAACACACCTAACCGCACACACCAGCCTGACTTATCGGTATCTGGAATCACCCACGGCACTCTATAAGCAAAACTCTAAGTGGGGAGGCTACAACCTCGAGTAGCATGGGATCACAAAATTTATAACGCGCGCAAACTAGGGGAGCTACCCCCTCGGCTACAACCGGAAACACCCATGCCCCCGGACCAGGTGGCATGCCTACCGGATGCAGCCGGTATCTTCCACCATGGCCTCTCTGTACAGTGTGTGCTAGAAAGGGGTTGACAACTTACTGAACCGAACCCTACCTATGGCAGGGACAAGTGGTAGTACAAAACATGTATGGGGTTTCTGGAACAAGACTCGATCTACGGTCGACTCAGGAGGGTTCATCTATTCCCTGCATGATTAGCATAACAAATATATTTTAACCAACAGACAGAATCACCACTCATCATACCTTACTATGCCATACCGGACACAACCGTCTTGACGAAGACCGGAGACAAGCTCGTGTCTACCCAAGACAGAGGCTTTCCCGGATTTCTCCCGATAGGCATGAAAGGCATACGAGGGTGATTGCTATCACAACGTATCAAATTCCAATAGCACGGAATCATCAATATGCACTTATGAGTATGTTCATATCATCACATAAAATAATGAAAACTCTGAGACAAGGGGTGTTGTAACCGTATCATACAACACACGACAATATTATGCCAGGGTTCAGAATGCTTGCCTTCGAGTTGTGGAGAGACAAGGTGCATTCCAAAACTTTTGGAAGTTTTCTTCTCTCTCCAACAATCCTATTTCGAAAAATTCAAATTAACACATAGTTTCAAAACAGTACAAAAATGTTGTTTGGAAAATTTTCGAATAAAGATGAGAATAAACTAGACAGAAATTGAGAAACAACAGAAAAAGAATCAAGTCATTTGGACTTACATTTAAAAAGTTATAGCCAGTCAAAGCTTAGTCAAATTTCTATTTGTTTAAATAAAACAGAAAAAGAAGAACGTTTCGAAATAAAAACACGTCGAAGACGTACTCTGGGTTTACGCCTTCACTTAATCCAGCGTGGACCGGTTCGTGGTCACTGACAGTGGGTCCCCTGGGCCCACTGGTCAGGTTTGACCAGTCGCCCCTCCCTCCTTTCTCCTCTGCCTTGGCGCGGTGGGGCTCGGCGATCAACGCCAAGAACGCGGCTCCCAGCTGGGATTACGAGGGCGGGATGGATCCACGGGTCCAGGGCGGTCCTCCCGGTGGTCGAGAGGGTGGCGGAGCCGGAGGGAGTCGCCGGCGGCGAGCTTCACGGCGGACGGTGGCTTCGGGAGAATTGGGGCTTCACGCTACGGTGGCTCCCCGTCGAAGATGAGGGTTTGGGCGGCTCCGCAAGATCGAGGTGAAGAGGACGGTGGCTCTGGATGGGCTGGGGAGGCCTTTCTTGCGATGAACTGGACCGGAGGGCGGCCGCGGCCGAAATGGCCGGAGACGGGGAAGAAAGTTTCCCGCCATCGATTGCTGGCCGTGGGGGCTTTAGAGGAACGGCTTGAAGTCGCCTGAGGGTCTAGACGGGTTCGGGGGTCTCCATTTATAGCGCAACTACGTCGATTCCGCGGCCGTGGATAAGGACGTCGGCGAACCGCCATTCTGTAGTTGCAGGGCGACGTGGCGGCGACATGCGCTAGTGGACGAGCTTGCGGATGAGCTTGAGCTGCTCCAGAGGGAAGCTGGCGCGCTGGAGTGGCTTGGGCGGCGCTGCCACGGCCGGGCCCTGCTGTGGCCGGCATTGCCGCTGCGCTCCACCCGACGGCGGCATTTGTGGGGTTCCAGGGGCAGCCTGGAGGGTTCTGGTGCGTGGATGAGGACGGGCGTGGCTCTGCAGGTGAGCAAAGGCCATGGGCCAGACGGGGCGTCCCGGGCGCACACACGTGCAAAACGCGCGCTCTGGGCGCGCCCAGCGCACGCACGCCAGGTGCTCGACGAAATGCAAGCGCGTGTTAGAGAGCTCGGATGATGCTGGTAGTTAACAGGCCTGGGTTAGGGTTAGCTAGGAGCTTAGTGGAAAAGTTAGTTAGGTCAGAGGATCAAGCTCACAATGCCCACTAAAAATCATGCCAAATCTGGCTATGCACACAAAGTGCTCGACAGAATGTCATGGGCATCTAGGTGTGACGCCCGGGTAATCAGGCTACAGTAATCCCGTGTTAACGATGCCACGTCACCTCGGTTACTGTTGATAATCCCACGTTAGATCGAAACGGATTCAAATTCTAAATTTGAATTAAAGTTAAAACAATTAAAGTTTTCAAAAGTCAAAACTAAAATGTTCGATGTGTTGAAAATATTCCCTAACTATTTGTCATGAAGAAACCATGTTTTTATATAAGGCCTATATTTTTAAAATGAGCTAAAACAGTAGAGAAAATAAAGAAAAAGGAAGACAATAAAAACAGAAAACAAAACTACAAAAAAAAAGAGAAGAGCCCCCCCTGGCCAACTGGGCCAGACGGCCCAGCTGGCCGACCCACTGGCCCAACCGGCCGCCCCCACTCCCCTTATTCCCCCCGGAACCCTAACCGCTCCCCAACCCCCACTTCCCCCCACTCCCTCGATCCACCTCGCCCCTCCTCTGCCCCCCCCCCCCCGATTGGATCGGGGGGAATGGACCCGTCGCCGCTGCCGGGAGCTCCACGCGCCTCCGCCTCGGTCCCCGAGGCCCCGCAGCCGTTGCCTCGTCTACCTCCCGCGCCTCTCCCTCGCGGGATCGACCCCGCCGCTCGTCGCCCGCGACCCATCGACGGACGCCACCGCCGCCCTCCTCTCCGTCGCCAGTGCCGCCTCGCCGGACCTCCCCGAGCCTGCTGCCAGTCCCCTACGGCCCCACCGTGAGCACCTCCCTCTCCTCGCACTCCCCTTCCTCCGTGTATGACGTCACCGTGCATCGCCGTCACCAGACCCGCCCTTTCGCGACCTCGGCCCCCAGCTCTTGCTCTCTGCTCCCCTCTCGCCTTTGTTCGCATGCGCTCGGCGGCGCTCCCCTTCCTTGTAGCGCGCCCGCTCCCCCACCCTCGCCCGCCTTGGTCGCCCCGGCTCGCCAAACCGTTCTCCACGCAGCTCTCCCGACCCGCCTCTTTACGCTCTCGACCCCGTCGCCTCGTCGTCGTCACGCCCGTCGTCGCCAGGCGAACCGCATCGCTCCAGCGCCCCATTGCCCTATTGTTGCCAGCCTCCGCCGCCTCCCCTGGCCCGACCCTTGGCCAGCCTCGCACAGGTGGCTGGTCGCGCTGACCGAGCTCGGGTGCCCTACGCCCGTCTTTGTGTTCGAACCGCTTAGGCCCTTGGGCCAATGACAGCTGGGGCCCGCCCCCTAAACGTTTTATAAAAAAAAGAGAATAATAATAATAATAATATAATTAATAGTTTAATTAATTAATTAATTAACTACACCAATTAACTTAACCTAATTAATCTGTTAGTCAAACTAATTAACTTGGTTAGTTAGTTAATAGTCAATGACGATGGGACTCCATAATGGTAAAAGTTTGACTAAGTCAATCGACTGTTTGATCATTGACGTCAAAGATGACATCATGCTGATGTCATTAATTCATTTTCGAATTAATTAAATAATCAATTAAATTCCAGAAATTAATAAAATCTTTAGAAAATCATATCTTTTAATCCGTAACTCGGATTAAAATATTTTGTACATGAAAGTTGCGCAGAGCAACGAGATGAATTCGAATACCCAGCCCAATTTGTCCGCCACACATCCCTAACCTATCGAAATCGCAACTTTCCCCTCCGTTCATCTGTTCAGAAAGCGAAACACCGGAATACTTTCCTGATGTTTCCTTCACCGGTATCACCTTTTACCGCGATTGGGCACCCCTAGCACCGCTCTTTGTCATGTCTTGCGTCGTCTTGCTTATGTTTGCACTTTGTATTTATTGTTTCTTCCCCTCTTCTCTCCGTAGACTACGACCGACGCCATTGCTACCCAAGTCACGACTACGGAGTTGACGACCTCTCGTTCTTGCCAAAGCAACCAGGCAAGCCCCCCACCCCCTTGATCACCAGATATTGCCTATTCTCTTCTATACTGCTTGCATTTGAGTAGTGTAGCATTTTCGCTTTCCGTTATCCTATCCTCGATGCATAGCTTGTCCTTGTTACTCTTGTTGTTACCTTTACCTGCAATCCTACATGCTTAGTATAGGATGCTAGTTTTCCATCGGTGGCCTACATTCTTGTCCATCTGTCATTGCTATACTATCGGGCCGTGATCACTCGGGAGGTGATCACGGGTATACTATATACTTTATACATGATACATGAGGTGACTAAAGTCGGGTCGGCTTGTGGAGAACCCGCGAGTGATTCACGTAGTGGGGGCTGAAAGGACCTTAGTGCCGACCGCCCTCTGTGTGGATCTAAGTGGCGGAGCGTCACGACAGGTTGAGACTACCTGGTGAGAGGTGGGCTCAGGCCTGTTACGTTCATGGATACTTAACACGCTTAACGAGATCTTGGTATTTGATATGAGTTGGGTAGTTGACCTTATACACACTAACCGCCACGTGGGACAAGATATGGGCAACCGGCGTCGTGGTATTAACGAAGCATTTCGTGACGTCGGCCACGACGAGGCGGCCAGCTGGCCGAATTGGACTGGAACGCCACTATGCTAGGTCTGCTTCCGGCCGCCCTCGCAATGTGCAGGTGTGCTAAGGCGATGGGCCCAGACCCCTGTGCGCATAGGTTTAGACCGGCGTGCTGACCTCTATGTTATGCCTAGGTGAGGCTGCGACGTGTTGATCTTCCGCGGCCGGGCATGACCCAGAAAAGTGTGTCCGGCCAAATGGGATCGAGCGCGTCGGGTAATGTGGTGCACCCTAGGAAGTTAATCTATTCGAATAGCCGTGATCTTCGGTAACAGGATGACTTGGAGTTGTACCTTGACCTTATGACAACTAGAACTGGATACTTAATAAAACACACCCTTCCAAGTGCCAGATAAAACCCGGTGGCCGCTCTCTAACAGGGCTACAAGGAGAAGATCGCGGGTAGGATTATGCTATGCGATGCTACTTGGAGGACTTCAGTCTACTCTCTTCTACATGCTGCAAGACGGAGGCTGCCAGAAGTGTAGTCTTTGATAGGATTAGCTATCCCCCTCTTATTCTGGCATTCTGCAGTTCAGTCCACCGATATGGCCCTTTACACATATACCCATGCATATGTAGTGTAGCTCCTTGCTTAAGTACTTTGGATGAGTACTCACGGTTGCCTTGTTTCCCCTTTTCCCCTTTCATTACCCGATTGTCAGCGACCAGACGATGGAGCCTGTGAGCCGACGCCACCTTCGACGACAACTCCTACTACACCGAGGTGCCTACTATTACGCAGCAGTGTCACCGACGAACCATGAGTAGTTAGGAGGATCCTGTGCAGGAGGCATGTGCCTCTTCGATCTGTATCCCAGTTTGTGCTAGCCTTCTTGAAGCAACTTGTTTAACTTATGTCTGTTTTCAGATATTGTTGCTTCCGCTGACTCGCCTATGATCGAGCACTTGTATTCGAGCCCTCGAGGCCCCTGGCTTGTATTATGATGCTTGTATGACTTATTTATGTTTTAGAGTTGTGTTGTGATATCTTCCGTGAGTCCCTGATCTTGATCGCATACATTTTGCGTGCATGATTAGTGTACGATTGAATCGGGGCGTCACAAGTTGGTATCGTAGCCGATCGCCTCAGGAATCCCCTTTCACACTCCTTGGTCAAGTTTAGTCTAGACTTTACAAAACTTTTACTAACATGGTCATGCGGCCCATGGGCCCATGTCGCCATTGGGTGGTATTAGGATCTTTTATTCCTCATCTATGCTCTGGGACTCTGATCTCTCTTCTATTCGGGTTAAATGATTTTGCTAAAAACAAAACTAACTTTAGGTTCTCACAAGTACTTTCTCCCGAGAGCCCCTTGTTACCGATGACACTTTCTTTGCACGCACTGAAGATTCCGAAGATACTCTACGATGTGCTCTCGAGACTATGTGCCATCGCTTTTGTAATTCACTTCCATCGATAAATCCCTCTGGATAACTACTTACACCTATCATTCATATTGTCATCCCTAGTTGCTCTTGTTATTACAAGATGTCCTGAAATACTCTTCGATATTCCGAGAATTCTTTATGCTTACTGCCCTGTTGTTCCTTACTGCATGAATACCCCTACGGATAATTACTCGCGCTTGCCGAGTATCCGTTCGTCCAAAGTTGTTCATGTGTTTCACAAAAATACATTCAAATACTACCCGATCTTCCGAAAAATCTCGAGCAGCCTATTGCTTTTGAAATTCTTGCTTGCTTGCATTATGGTTAACCCCTATAAGTCTCGTAATCTTAATGGCATACCTTGTCATTATCATTTTGAGTCTGTTGATTCAATATGTTGCGAATGCTCGCAATCCTCAATCAGATCCTAGAATTCATCCTTCCAAATTTCGAGCGTCATTTTAAACATGAGCTGGTCCTCGACCAATCAAGTTGTCGTCGATTGTACCCCCAAGTCTATTCAACTTATTCATTTTTAATCAAACAGTCTGCTTCTGATCCTTTGTTTCGGAAATCATAATTCCCTTGTTATCTAAGCATCGAATTATTCAGATGTTCTATAATCTGACGCCCTTGCATTATTACTTCCTCTGGTTGGGTATCGATACTCACATCAGCTCCATTGTGGATCGCCATATCCTTTGTTGGATTATTATTCTACGGTGTCCTTCATAATTAATCACCTTGTGAGTTCTTTTCTCTAATACATAATGCCTTTGGTAAATTCTATCCTCCGCCTTGTCAACCACGCTTTACTTCCGAGCTTGAGTTATTTACCCTGAAGTTGATGGTATACGTTCCCAAGATGCCTTGATGGGTTGAACCTATGCCTTCCTTGATATGTGTGAACTCGAAGTTTTCACGAGCCATACTCATCTGGTATTTCACCAGGTAAAACTTTCAACACTAATGCCTTTATCAAAGCGAGAAGTGAATGGGAGGTTATACATTGACGAAGTGGGAGTCGACCTTGAACCTTGCGTTCATTCCCATGGAGACGATGTAGATCTTATCATTAAAGCTTCTCTTAAATTAATTATTCCTTTGGTATAAGTTCATCTTAAATCTGGGGTCTGGCCTTTTGCAATCGTGGTTCCGACCATGTTCTCCTTTAAATACCATTTCTCGTGCAAGTTTAAGCACGTGTCTTTTTAGAGCAATACCCCAGTCCAACCTCTACTTTGATTCGTCGTTGAGTATTACCCCCTGGTATCTCGAGATTGTCTTGGAACTACATAACTTCTTATGAGTTCTTCATCAAGTACTACATTCTCACTGATTATGGTTTTCACGTGCTTCGAGTTATTAAACACTCAAGGCCATCGATAACTGAATCGGGTCCGCGTCACGATTAAACAACTCTTAGTAATCTTCTTTACTTGCGAGTTTGTACTCGATCATGTCATTCCTAGCCTGATCGTCTATATCATTAACATGCTAAATCTTAACTGTGCTACCTGGTCCTTCTTCCCGGAACATAATTTTTGACGCTAAGCTAATCTTACATCGATCTTCCTCGTCATATCATTTCTCCTTGAACAGCAAACTTGATTTTGAGTTTGTGTCGTGTCCTTGGTTCCAATAACCTTTCGCTTCATCATTCCTTTGACTTGATGTCATCGCCGATCGATTACACCTGCATAAACCTCTCGACAATTGTGTCGTGATCATCATCAACATTTTGAGCTCTTCCAGGATATCAATTGAATTCATGATAAGAAATACCATCCTTGCCCTCGATGATTTGTGTTATCATCGACCACTTTATTGTTTTCCGTTCAACACAAACTTGTTCGTGTGTTTTGTGTTATACCTTGAGATCCTCGCTATCCAAAGCATTTGTTCTTCTTTACCTTGGAGTATTACCATCTTTTAATATCAAGGATGTTGTGAGGACTGCTCCACCTCTTAAGGAATTCTTGGTATTGTGATGCTTCTCACCATCACCATTCTTTCTTGGTCCTCGTGTTGATTCCAACCGGTGTACCAACAAGTGAACGGTGCTGTTTGAATTCTGCCCTTCTAGCAACCCTATTGCTTTGAAGTTAATGGTCGGCCATTCATTCTTAGACTATTGATTATTGAATCACCATTTTGACATTGGTCGTGCAGCCCAACCCATATTTCGGGCGCACCTCACAACCAATGTTTAATTGTGTATGTTTTCCTCAAACATGCTTCATTATATCATTTGATCTGACAAATACTACCTCCTTATCCACATAATTGAGGAGATGCATCTTTTTGGATACCTCGATGGATTGTCGCTTAGTCCATAAGCCACCTCCTCATCCTCTCCTTGGTTTAATGATGAACTCTTGTTCAGGAACTCGCTTCCATAGTTCATTTCCCGAGAATCTTACAATGTCATCCCGTCAATTTGTGTCGCGCCTTTTCTCCTCGGGCATCCTGAGTTTGAGGTATCCTAACACCAATCAGACCTGAATCTGGGTCACATATGATGGTTGGAATATAATCCCAAGAGTTATAACATTTGTCCTTGACCCGATAAGGTGAGGTCATGCCTAGCACACCTGGCCGGAAGACCTATTGTTATAGTTTCCTTTTTAGCAAGGTTAACCAATCATCCATGAGGAAAATTGTAAGACTTATTCTATAAGTTGTTCTTGACGGCTCCTTTGTGTATCCATAGTCTGACCTTTGCCTGAAGACCTTGTCAATGCTATCTCGAAGCATGTCTGTGGTGCTCCGATTTTCAATAAGAACATTTGAAGCCCAATGCTAAATGTTACTTGCTCAATTATCCAAACACCGTTGCATGGGTAATGTCATGAAATTTCTCTCCTTTTCCTAAAGAGTTTTCTACATTATATCACCTTAAGGATATCATGCTCTGCTTGTCCTTGGGAAGGATATACCCACGATATGTGTTTAAACACATTTTCCTTTCCATTGTTTGGTTTAACCTTTCTTGTGATCTATATGATCTAAGCAGTAATATTCTCCTGCTTATGTATATACCTCGTGTACAATTACATCGGCAAGACCACTGTTACTATTGTTGATGACATTTCGGTAGCCACCGATGGGCGAGAACCTTGCCTATTGGCCCGCCTCGTTCAACGAAAGCAGGAAAATGGTTCTCTTCGTCCCTCGCCCTTTGGTATCGATGATGTTGCTTGCGATAATCGGCAGGCTACCTTCTCGACACACCTTGCTATCGCGTGACCGAGCAAGATGTCGGCCCGCTTCCTAATTTCAACCACACGGTGGCCCCATAACCCACAGTTCCACAGGATCGAAACCTGACTCTCCTGTACACCCCCTGTTCCCAAAGTTATTCCTCCCCCGTGGACTCGTATGTAGTTAATGAGCCACCTTCCGATGAGATCATCAATTCTGGCATCGGACAAAATAATCATTCTGTTGCTTTGAAACCCCTTTCACCTTCTGACTAGGCATTGAACGATTGCCTGGCTGCTTGAAACTTCTTATTGTACCTTCGAACTTTACTCTCGATGTGTTTTATTACTTCAACTCGACAGGTACTCATATGCTCATTCATGGGTTAATCCCAGATTATTACCCTTATAGCATTCTATCGTTGCCGATCTGGCCCGTTACCTATTCGTAAGTACGATGAAGATCCCGAAGAAAGGATGTCGACTTCATCATGATGACCAAGCGAGAGAAATGAAGAGATCAATGTATTGAACCGGTCTCTTCGAGAAGAGCAAGCCGTAATGAGAAGACCCGCTAGATTCGTTACCAAACCTTCCCCCTTTCACTACCTCTTAAATCTCGGACGAGATTTCTTGTAGAGGAGGAGAATTGTGACGCCGGTAATCAAAGCTACAGATAATCCCGTGTTAACGATGCCACGTCACCCTCGATTCTTGTTGATAATCCCACGTTAGATTGAAACGGATTCAAATTCTAAATTTGAATTAAAGTTAAAACAATTAAAGTTTTCAAAAGTCAAAACTAAAATGCTCGATGTGTTGAAAATATTCCCTAACTATTTGTCATGAAGAAACCATGTTTTTATATAAGGCCTATATTTTTAAAATGAGCTAAAACAGTAGAGAAAATAAAGAAAAAGGAAGACAATAAAAACAGAAAACAAAACTACAAAAAAGAGAGAAGAGCCCCCCGCCAACTGGGCAGGACGACCGAAATGGCCGACCCACCGCCCAACCGGCCGCCTCCTCCCCTTTATTCCCCGGAACCCTAACCTCCCCAACCCCACTTCCCCCACTCCCTCGATCCACCTCGCCTCCTCCTGCCCCCGATTGGATCGAGGGGAATGGACCCGTCGCCGCTGCCGGGAGCTCCACGCGCCTCCGCCTCGGTCCCCGATGCCCCGCCGCCGTCGCCTCGTCTACCTCCCGCGCCTCTCCCTCGCGAGATCGACCCACGCTTCGTCCCCGCGACCCATCGACGGACGCCATCGCCGCCCTCCTCTCCTTCGCCAGTGCTGCCTCGCCGGACCTCCCCGAGCCCGCTGCCAGTCCCCTACAGCCCCACCGTGAGCACCTCCCTCTACTCGCACTCCTTCCTCCGTGGTTTGACGTCACTGCATCGCCGTCACAGACCTGGCCTCGCGACCTCGACCACGGCCCCGCTACTGCTCTCGCTCTCGCCTTTGTTCAAGATGCGTGGCGGCGCCCTCCTTCGGGCGCTACCGCTTCCCCACTCACAGACTGTCGGTCGCGCCCCGGCTTCAGCCTCAGGCTCTCACGCAGCTCTCCCGACCCGGCCTCTTTCTCGCTCTCGACCTCGTCTGGTCGTCACGCCTGGCTGCCGCCAGTGATACCGCATCTTGCCCACGCCTTTGCCTGCTGGCCGCTGGCCTCCGCCTGGCCTCAAGCCGACGATCAAGGCTGCTGGCCTCGCCTCGGGTGGTTGGTCACGCTGACCGAGCTAAGCGCTTACGCCTGCATAGGCCTGTGTTCGAACCGCTTAGGCCCTTGGGCCTATGACAGCTGGGGCCCGCCCCCTAAACGTTTGATAAAAAAAAGAGAATAATAATAATAATAATATAATTAATAGTTTAATTAATTAATTAATTAACTACACCAATTAACTTAACCTAATTAATCTGTTAGTCAAACTAATTAACTTGGTTAGTTAGTTAATAGTCAATGACAGTAGGACCCACACGAAAGTTTGACTAAGTCAACTGACTGTTTGACTGCTGACGTCAGCATGACATCATGCTGATGTCATTAATTCATTTTCGAATTAATTAAATAATCAATTTAATTCCAAAAATTAATAAAATCTTTAGAAAATCATATCTTTTAATCCGTAACTCGGATGAAAATATTTTATACATGAAAGTTGCGCAGAGCAACGAGACGAATTTGAATACGCAGCCTGTTTGTCCGCCACACATCCCTAACCTATCGAACTCGCAACTTTCCCCTCCGTCCATCTCGTCTAAACGCCAAAATGGGAATACTTTCCCTGATGTTTCCTCCTTCACCAGTATAACCTTTTACCACGATTGGGCACCCCTAGCACCGCTTCTTTTGTCATGTCTTAATGTCGTCTTGCTTATGTTTGCAATCAGATTTATTGTTTGTTCCCTCTTCTCTCCGGTAGACTACGAGACCGACGCCATTGCTACCTGCCAAGACGACTCACGGAGTTGACGACCTCTCCTTCTTGCCAAAGCAACCAGGCAAGCCACCCCCCCCCCTTGATCACCAGATATCGCCTATTCTCTTCTATGCTTGCATTAGAGTAGTGTAGCATGTTACTGCTTTCCGTTATCCTATCCTGATGCATAGCCTGTCCTTGTTACTACTGTTGTTACCTTTTACCGCAATCCTACATGCTTAGTATAGGAGGCTAGTTTTCCATCAAAGGGCCCTACATTCTTGTCCGTCTGCAACGTGCTATACTATCGGGTCGTGATCACTCGGGAGGTGATCACGGTATATACTATATACTTTATACATGATACATGTGGTGACTAAAGTCGGGTCGGCTTGTGGAGCACCCATGAAAGTGATTCACGAATTGGGGGCTGAAAGGACCTTTGTCCAAACGGCCCTCCGTGTGGATCTTTGTGGCGGAGGCGTCAGGGCAGGTTGAGACTACCCGGTGAGCGGTGGGCTGGCCTGTTCGGGCGCTTGCGGATACTTAACACGCTTTAACGAGATCTTGGTATTTGATCTGAGTTGGCTCGTTGACCTTATACGCACTAACCGCCGCTGCGGGACAAGATATGGGCAACCGCGCCGTGGTATCGCCAAGCATTTCGTGGCGTCGGCCGACGAGCGGCGCTGCTACCGAATTGATCGGAACGCCTGCTAGGCTAGGTACGCTTTACGGCCGCCCTCGCCCAGCGTGCTTGGTGTGCTAAGGCGATGGGCCTAGTCCTCGGGCGCATAGGTTTAGACGTCTTGACCTCTCTGTTATGCCTAGGTGGGGCTGCGGCGTGTTGATCTTCCGGCGGGCATGACCCGTAAAAGTGTGTCCTGGGCCAAATGGGATCGAGCGTGTCGGGTAATGTGGTGCACACCTGCAGTCAAGTTAATCTAATCGAATATCCGTGATCTTCGGTAACAGGACGACTTGTAGTTGTAACTTGACCTTATGACAACTAGAACTGGATACTTAATAAAACACACCCTTCCAAGTGCCAGATAAAACCCGGTGGTCGCTCTCTAACAGGGCTATGAGGAGAGGATCGCCGGGTAGGATTATGCTATGCGATGCTACTTGGAGGACTTCAGTCTACTCTCTTCTACATGCTGCAAGACGGAGGCTGCCGAGCGTAGTCTTCGACGGATTAGCTATCCCCTCTTATTCGGCATTCTGCGATTCACCACCGACATGGCCCTTTACACATATATCCATGCATATGTAGTGTAGCTCCTCGCTTGCAGTACTTTGGATGAGTACTCACGGTTGCCTTGTTTCCCTTTCCCCTTTCTTTACCCGATTGCTGCGATTGCACGATGGAGCCTGTGAGTCGACGCCACCTTCGACGACAACTCCTACTACACTGGAGGTGCCTATTATTACGCAAGGTGTCACCGACGGCGACCATGAGTAGTTAGGTGGATCCGAGCAGAGGCATGCGCTCTTTCGATATGTATCCCAGTTTGTGCTAGCCTTCTTAAGGCAACTTGTTTAACTTATGTCTCAGTACTCGAGATATTGTTGCTTCCGGCCCGACTGCCTATGATCGAGCACTTGTATTCGAGCCATCGAGGCCCCTGGCTTGTATTATGATGCGTGTATGACTTATTTATGTTTCAGAGTTGTGTTGTGATATCTTCCCATGAGTCCCTGATCTTGATCGTACACATTTGCGTGCATGATTAGTGTACGATTGAATCAGGGGCGTCACAAGTTGGCATCTCTTGGGGTGGCCAAAAACTCCAGATCATAGTCTCTTTAGATGCTAAAGAGGGTGGCAAGGTTAGTTTGTCAAAGATAGAAACTTGTTAGTGCAAGTTTTTGAGAAAACCAAAACTAGATGTAAACTAAGGGCTATCATTTCATGGACCAAAATATTCCAATGGGTCCATTCTCCACGGACTTAAATGTTTGGTAGGGAGGACTATAAGAAGGAAAAAGCTCATGGGCACTAGAGCAAAATAAATTAGGGTTGCAGTAGAAAAAGCCAATCTGGTCCAGAGAGCAAAAGAGGATGATATGCTCAAATTTTTCAAAGAACACCAGTGGGTTTTTGCATAAAGTTGAATTATATGCATCTACTGTCATCTCCAAATACTTGGTCAATTTTTTAAAGAAGTATTTAAAGGGGTTGTAGTGCAAAATTACCAACTGGACCAGTTTTGAAACTTTGGGGTAGAGCTCAAAATCTCCAATGACAAAAAATATTTTTGCATAAAGGTGATTTAGGGACATCATATGTTATCCCCAAATTTTGGTGGGGATTTTAGAGAAGTATTTGAAATGGTTGCAGTGCAAAAGAGGCTCCAAAACTTATGAAAAATCATTTTAAAAGAATAAAGCTCAGGAAAAACAATTATGCAAATAAATCCACTGATAAAAGAATTGTTTTTCTTGAGAAGGTATACAAGTCCAATGATAATTTTGGAAAGTTTTTACTTGGGGTAAAAACTCCACAATATCAAAGAAAAGAGAGGTGCTGAAATCCAAAGAAAATCCAGAAAGTAAAAATTTTAAACTCCTGGCAAAATTTTAATAAACAAATCATGGTTAAATTTTTGGGGTGTTACAACACTACCCGCCTTAAGAAAAATCTCGTCCTCGAGATTTGCTAAAGGTTGTTTTGAAAAAAAAATATTACTCCTACCATCAAAGTAATATCACAAAAATAACCATCCTATTCATGCGTTAAAGTTTGGCTACAGTGAGCGGGTAATAAGCGGTGTAAAACTACAGTGCGGAACGCTGGTGCTGCGTGGAAAAATCCATGGTTTGGGGGAAACGAGAGGTTTCTATGTCGGATACAGTAAATTTAGAATAAATTCTAAATTTCAAAATATCGCTGGTCTTACCCGAGAGCACAAGTGCTCTCTGGCCGACAGGTGGACCCGGCCCACCGTCGGCCTCTTCTTCTTCCTCCGCTCTCTTCTTCCTCTCTCTCTCGCCGCTTTCCGCGCTTTCTCCACCGCGACGCCTAGCGCGTGAGGGCATCTAGGCCGTCTTCAGCGGTAGTGCGCTGGCGTGTTAGCCGCCGGTGCAGCGTGCACTCACCTCAAGGCCAGGTCTTGTCGGCTTCGCCGCTGGAGTCGCCTCCGAACTCTGGCGATCGAGCTACGAGCGGCGCTGGTGGACCTCGCCCACCGTACAGCGATCTAGAGCTATAAAATGACCTCGGTGCTCCTTCCTTCGTCCTCACACCTGGCCTCGCTTCTCCTTCTCCTTCCTTCTCCTCCATTTCTGTTTGCAGGAGCTCGAGACGAGGCTCTAATGGCGGAGGTGATGTCGGACTGGTGCATGATCCTGGTGTGCGGAGGGCTGGCGGCATTGCTGAGGTTCTCCGTGCTCCTGTGCGCGATGATCCTTGATGATCGTCGTGATGCTGCCGCTCGAGTGTTAGTTCTCCGCGGTGGCGGTGATCATGTGGATTAAGTGCGGTGTGCGCTGGAGGCAACTTGCATCCGAACAAACGCCCACTAATCTCTCCTTTAGAGACTGTGGTGTGTCAGGGAGGTGATCAGTTAGGTGCTACAGGTGCACGAGTATTTGCAATTAGTGCATGAGGTCGAGTGGTTGTGGTTGTGAGTCTGTGTCGTGGTGCTGCGTGAATAAAAATCTATGTCATAAAGAGATATACGCTGCAACAACTCAGGGAAAAATCTCACTTCGGAATTTACCGAAAGTGAAAACAGTTAACAAAAATTTATCGCAGTAAAAAAACACTCTCATTGATTTAAGCTAAAGATTTAATTCATCGCACAAATTTAGGATACCACACATAAGTTGCAACACATAAATAAATGATGGGACAATAAACATAGCAGTGACGTCTACAATGAAAACGGTAAATGGATAGGGTCCCCGAGAAAACGTCTCTGGCATCGGGCACACTCCTCTTCTATCGGGGGTAGCGGATTGACTAGCCGATGAATGCGTCTCTCCTGGTCGGGCCTCAGTGGTCTGCCAATAGCGATCTGAGGGTTTAAATCAGCCAGGCTTTGGAGATAACCCATTACTCGCTGGGTCAAGCGCTCTTGAGCGATGACATACTGGGCAAGGTTGGCCAGCACCGGGTCTCTCTCAATTCGTCCACCGGCAAAAGATGCTACTTCTCCGGGTGCTATACGACTCGGGAAGTAATAATACCCCCGTTCGCTGGCATAGGGTACCGCGAATCAAAGGCGAGCAAGCGCTTCGTACGCAGCAGCTTCTATGGCCATTTGCGGAGTCGGCATAGCTTTCCCCACGAAGGAGACTTCCGTTGGGTCTCGATTTGGGTTTGTGGGAGGGATGTGCACCACTGCCCAATATTTTGAGGTGGATGGGATGATCCTTGATTTGAGCAACTCGTACTGGGGTGGATGGATAGCACTCCAGATGCTGCAGGTAAAGTCCCACAATACTTTAACAAAACTACAGGGTGGCATCTGGAGTTCGCAGATAAATACTAGGGCTCGGCATGGCAAAGGAATAGCTGTGAGAGTTGTGCACAAGGTGAGGGGTACTTGGCAAGGTCACGAGGTGGCCTTTTATATAGCAACTGGGCTGGGTTATTTACCACGGTGAGGGGCAACTAGTTTGCCGGTTCTGTACTATGGGGTCGGGTCAAAGCCACAGATACACGTATCTCACAAAAGTGACATATTACTGTGGGTGTCGTCGGGGTGGTTTCTGGTAGCTGCGCCCGGAATTTAAAAATGCAGCTGCACGCTAACATACTTATGCATGGCTACTTTTCAAAACAGAGGCACACAAGTAGGCTACGTTTATTTTTGGCGATACAGGGTCACACTATTATAGGGTGTGGGCATACTAAGACTCGATACTACTCGAGTGATTTAGTCTACCTCGTTAATATCTAAGCGGGCGTGCCTAGTGGACGCCAAGGCTTCTCCACGGGTTTCACCGTCGGAATTAGCTGGAGGGGGTTGAGGGGCTGCAGGGTCGGGGTAGCGGTGATGACCATCCCGGCGATTGTTGGCCACAATCCCGTTGGAGTGTGTTCCAAAAAGGCGACAAAGCACTTCTGGGGACACCAAAGTATTTTGGTCGATGGCTGGGGCTGCCCTCAAGGACTCGATCGGTTGTCCCAACAAAGACGATCGGGTTGTCGCTGCCGGGCTCATCTTCTTCTCTCGCCGGGCTCGGCGTAACCAGTTCTCCACGAGCTGCGATCAGCTCAAGGGTGATTTGATCGACCAGTCCCTCTTGTGCACTGACCTCGCGCACCAGATGCTACAATGCAGGATCCGTCTCATGATCTTCGTTGGCAACCTGGGGTGGCCTACCATACCCATCACGGCGGGGGTAGTAGTGGAAAGAGCGACAGTTAACTCTGGGCGGCAAGTGCCGGAGTTGAACTATAGCCTCTCGAGCAGCTAGTTGGATGGCTTGTGGCTCAAAGGAAGTTTTCCTTCCGGTGAACCTGTAGCGGCGTTCTGGCGATAGACCCCTACCATAGACGTGCACAGTGGCCCAGAATTGATGGCTCTCACTGCTCATAGGTCCTTGGTACACAACATATTCTAGGGGTTCTTCTAATGCAAAGGCACGGCGGGTGAGGTTTGCTAGCACGGTCACAAAACCTCCAAGGTTGGTTGCGGTGGTCTCATTGTGCACGACGGGGCCACGCATTATAGCTCGGTTTGGGGAAGAGGCTGTGATGTGCTGTGTTGAGGCTAGCGTGCCCTTTTTATAGAAAAAGGGGACGGAGTCTTCCTTCGCACGCTTGCGAATGAGAAAATTTAGGTATCGGTCACTAGCGCGTGATCGACAGGCTAGGCGGATAGGTTGGGCACCGACCGCCAAAAGGTGTCGGGGTCACTGTGTGGCTATCTTACACGAGAAGCTTGGCCGGGGTTAGGTTAAGGTTTGGTGGGTTGGTTAACCTAGGTTTATTGACCTGGCTAAGATAGGATTAGCCAATGGTTAGCCTGGCTCTGATACCAAGGTTGTCAGGACCAGATTTTCGGGATATTAACTTCCCAAAAAATTGCCCTTGTGCTCACCAGCCCCGGGATTACTGTTAGCTGGCGAGACACCAACTTGATACAGAAACTCCAAGCAAATTACATAATATGTAGTACAAGACCATTCTCGCCTATGAGTACAACACAAGATTTCAAGTGGTTGATGGCGGAAGCGGTTTCTGGTTCATCAGCGTCTATGGGACTCCATTTCCCACAGGAACTGCTGACCTGGATAACTCCTATCTTCGCCAGACTGCTATCACCAGTGCGTAGGTTCCGGGGCTGTCAGCGCAAAGCTCCTCTCCATGCAAGAAATTTGGCCAAGACAATAGCTGTGGACAATCCAAAGGAGTACTTTTGAATGTACTCGCTAAACATTATGAACACAGGTATAATATACAAATGATAATCATGCTCTAAAATATTCTATGATCACAACGTCAGTCACAAAATAAAATCCTTGATGCATGCATGCAGGTTATTTATATACAACATGAATATGCAATAACGGAGTAGAAATAGAATGCACCGATCGGGTGTCTGAAGCGATGCCTCGAAAGGATAATGATATAAAGCATGCTTCAGTCGGGCGTCTAAGCGACACCACATAAAGGGCTTATAAAGTAAATAAGTAACAAACATGCCACCGTCGGGCGTCTGTGCGACACCACATAAAGGGCTTATAAAGTAAATCAATAACCAACATGCCACAGTTGGGCGTCTGTGCGACACCACATAAAGGGCTTATAAGTAATTTAAATGACAAGCAGGCCATAGTCGGGCGTCAGAGCAACACCACATAAAGGGCTTATAAGAGAATAATCACAGTGATTATCCAGGAGGTAGAACCGTCCCAGGGATACTCAATAATTCAAATAATATAAAGGGTTAGTCCATAATAATAATAACCATAATCATCATGAGTCACAAAGCCATGATCCATGTTTTGTTTTAGCAGTTTTTCCTCCGAAGACCGACACTAAGTGTCGGTGTACAAAAAGAGGGGTACACTTTTTGTACCCCTATAACTGCAGTATCGGGCAGTCGAGCCACGGGCACCACCGACCGAAAGCAAGGCAAGGGAGGTGAGCTAAGGTAAGGTCGAAGCTCGAAGGAGCAGAACGACGCCAAGACCAAGACCACAAAGAGCAATGGGACGAAAGCGACTCCCCGGCAAGATCCTTGCCGGAGGCGGTTTTAGCAAGCCCGGCAAGACCCTTGACGTGGCAGCTCGCCCTACACCCACGGAGCGAGTCACCCTTGAGTCCACATCCCCCATGGGGCAGGGATTCGGGAGACATCCCCGTGGTGGTATGCAGATCTTTGTGAAGACATTCAAGATCAGATACACACGATAGAAGATTTACTGACCCTTGGCGGGATCCCAGCCAAGGAGGACCCTGACAAGGCCCGGCAAGAGCCTTGCCGGGGATGACAGCACCACGGCAAGACCCTTGCCGGGCCCCTGGAAGACCCTTTGCCGGGCTACGACGAGGCCCTTACCAAGAGCACCAGTGGGGCCACCATCGTGACCACGCCAATCAAACCTCCACCACTGCTTTCGCATCAAGATGCGTGCCGACCCAACTGAAGCTTAGGCGTGCACTGTGGGCGTGCAAGCGGATCTTCGTGGAGACCCATCACCATGCGCCACCTCAACCTGCCACCCGCTTACATGGCACCGCGAGCACCGGACGGGCGGTTTCGACATCGAAGGAAGCGGCGATGCATTTGACAGACTCTCCCCGCCCGATAAAGCAGGACACCTAAGCAAGACGATTTAAGGCGCCTTGTCATGTAATGCGAGGATAAACTCGCATCACTGCATTCTTTCCAGCTCTGTGCCATTATGGCAACCCCTTTCCCTATAAAAAGGAGGCCCAGTGCGACCTGTGAGGAGGATTCAGCTTTTGGAGCTCATCGCGCCCCATTGCTAGTTCAAGAACACAGATAAACAAACCACCAAAGCAGGAGTAGGGTTTTATGCCATCCTCGCGGCCCGAACCTGGATAAAGGAACCGTGTGCTATCTGTTTGATCCGCTCTTCTCACGACCCCCGCGCCCCCGCAACCGTAGTAGGGATTCTTGTGATCCCATAGGTGTCGTTCCACACCGACATCTTTGGCGCGCCAGGTAGGGGGCACAGTTGTGAGAATCGGCCCTAGCAGTTAGGTCGATGCTTCTTCATCGTCATGGCACCCAAGAAGAAGATGACGGTGGCGGTTGGCCCGTCGGAAGCCGGACATCCCGTCTCCGACACGCAAGCAGTAGTGACCGGTCGCAGTAAGGGACCCGGGCGCCGTCATGTAACACCAACACCGTCCCAGCAGCCGAAGTTTGGGAGGCGGCGATGTTCGTGCGCCTGGTAACGGGCCGCACGCCGCCAAATCCAAAGACGGAGCCAGGCCCTCCGCGGGTGGCGCGGGGCCTTCCAAGATCGCTGCCACCCCGCTCGCAGGCGACGCGAGGGCTTCCAAGACTCCCACGCCGGCGCTGACGAGCCGCCTCTGCCGGGCGCGCTGACGATGGCGTAATCATGCCGAGAACCCCGCGCCACCGTGGAAAGAGCCCCAGCGCCACTCCCGGATTTAGAAGACCTGCCCGTAGGCGCCGTGAAGATGGCGTCGACCGCAGGTCGTGATAGAGCTCGCCGACATGGTCAGAAGTCAAAGCGCGTCGCGATCCGTGCAGGTTTCGCTGCCACCAACGCCAGCAGAAGCCCTGGCGCACGCGCAGTTGCTCCTCGATTTTCCTCCCACTACGGGGAAACTCGACGAATGGAGAGCCACTATCCGAAGCCTTGTTGCGGTGGCCAACAAAGACGAACCGAGTCCGGAGGAGCCCCCGGGTCGACGCTCCGACGGAGTCCCATGCACCGATGGCAGGAAAAAGCGGCGGGCGCCGCTGACCACGGTGCACTCGCCTCTTCCTCGCCGGTACCAGCGGACGCCAGCCGTCGCGACGATACGGTCGACGAAATCTCCATAGCGTCAGTCTGACCCGTGGGCCCATCATGACCAGCGCCAAGTTCTTCGAACGAGAACATGAAGACGCTCGAACCACTATCGAAGCGCCCGGTGAGCGCCGCCACCAATCGGGGACAGCGAGCGGTGGCCTGCTGTGAACCACCCGACACCGGAGAGTTTTGGAGGCCTACCTAACGAGGTAGGCTGTCCGGTTTTACCCGTGAGTCGCGGCAGTTCCAAAGGGCCCACTCACCGCACCTTCAAACTCGACGTGGGCGAAGAAATGCGGCCTCGACTCACCCGTCCGAAGTTCCTCGGCATCTACACCATCGCTGATGCAAGCTTCTGGAGCCAGCGATGATAAGGTGCTCGATTACTTTCCGCTGGCTCTCAAACCCAACGCCATGTCATGGTTGATGCACTTGCTGGTGAGACTCTATTTCCTCCTGGTCGGATTTGTGCCATGAGTTCGTGGGCGCTTTTCTTTGGAGGCCACCAAACCCATGGCCAAGCAAGCGAATTCGCACGTCATTCCCGTAAGGGAGACGAGAGTCTCCGCAAGTACATACAGAGGTTCAGCCGGGTACAGTATAACATCCCCGATGTTCACCCTGCCGCCATCATCAGCGCGTTCCATCAGAACGTGCATAACCGCAAGATGCGCGAAGAGCTGGCAATGAACAAGGTGAAAGATGTAGCAGAACTCTATGTTCTTGCTAATAGATGTGCCCGAGCTGAAGAGGGAAGGAAGTACCCCGGCGAAGATGCCGGCGTGGAAACCGACTCCTCAGATGAGTATATTGCCGCTTACAGCGAAGAAAGGCCGGGCCGCAACAGAAGCGCAAAGGTAAAGTCGTGCTTGCCGTCTAGGGATCGATGACGCCGGCTCCACCAAGAAAAACCAAGGCAGATGACCCGGCAAGGAAGTTGCGGATGTGTCGCCTGTCGGGCATTGGCGGCTGCCGAGAAGCCAGGAAACTCCGACAAGCGATACTGCAAGATCCATCGCACCAAAGGCCGTGCTCTCCAAGACTGCCGACAGGTTGAGATCCTCGCTAAGAAGCAGAGGGCTGAGTATGAGAGGCGGGACAAGGAGAAGGGCCCAGACGGTGCTGAGGGGTCCGGGAAGAAGAACGACGGCCAGGCGGGCCGCCGCGGCAAGGATAAACAACAGGAGAGGCCTGCCCGGGGCCGTGACAGAAAGCCAGAAGACGACGATCACGAAGAGGACGACGAATCCGGCGACCAAGGGTTTCGTAACGCTCTGAAGGCCATGTGCGTTGACGGGCGGCGCCTCGCTGCATACTTCTCACCGGCTTAAGCGGTGGGCGCGAGATTACAGCGGCAGAGCCGTCGTTTGATGCCCAAAGGCCGCTGAAGTGGTCCCGCACACCTATCATTTTTGACACTGAGGATCACCCTGATCGCACGGTCGGGTGCTTGCCGTTGTTTGTCTCGCCAACAATACGCAACCTCAAGGTGACGAAGATGCTAGTCGATGGCAGGGCCGGTCTGAACTTGATCTCGCCTACCGTGATCGAGAAACCGCAGATTCTCGATGGAGACCTCAAGAGACGGGCACGCTTCGTGGGTCAACCCGGAAGAAGCCAACCCATGGGAAAGGTCACGCTGGCGTGACTTTTGAAGCGACCTGAACTACGGGGACGTAGAGGATCGTGGTTTGATGTTGCCAAGATCCCTTGCCCTATAATCGGATCCTTACGCCCAACGCTGGCCAAGTTCATGGCGGCCTCACACTACGCCTACAACACCCTGCAGATGCCAGGACCTGTGACGATCATCACCATCCCCTCCGATAAGAAATATGCGCTGATTTGCGCTGACCAACTATACAAGCAAGCCGTTGCAGCAGCTGCCGCCACTAAGGCACTTGCTCCTGCCGCTGGGATCCCGGGAGGGAAGAAGAAGAAGAAGACCGGCGAGACCTCGGACACCCACTCCGGCAAGCGCACCTCTTCGGAGTGTAGCGTACCGTCACGAGGACGTGCTGTAGAGCTCCACCGCGGAAACAAGAAGCCCAGGGCCATACCGGGGAACCAAGAAGGTTTCTCACATCGAGGATTTGCAGACGGGAGGAGCTTTACCATAAGCTCCACCCTTGACGACAAATAGGAAGACGCGCTTTGTCACCTTCCTGCGGGCAAATGTCGATGCGCTTGCATGGCAAGCTTCCGACATCCCCGTGTTCCTGTGGAGGTGATTGAGCACCACCTTGTTGTCTGCCCTCATGCGCGGCCCGTCAAGCGAAGGTCAGAAGCAAGCTTTGGAACGACAAGAGTTCATCACGTAAGAGATCCTAACCGGAAGCAGCGGGTTTGGTAAGAGGAGTGCTCCATCCAACGTGGTTGGCCAATCCGGGTCGAAGTGCGCAAGGCGAATGGAAGTGGAGACTGTGTATTGATTACAGATATCAATAAGGCTTTCCCTAAAGACCCTTCCGCTGCCGCCAAGATCGACCAGATTGTTGACTCCACGGCTGGGTGTGATCTATTGTCATTCCTCGACACCTAATCCGCTACCACCAGATCTTCATGACAAGAGAAGACGAAGAGAAAACAGCATTCATCACCCCATGCGGTACGTATTGTTTCATGCGGATGCCTTTCGGGTTGAAGAGTGCTGGTTCGACGTTTGCAAGGGTGGTCCAGATTGGTTTTGAACCCCAGCTCCATAGAAATATGGAAGCTTATATGGATGACATAGTGGTCAAAACCAAGGACAGGGCAACCCTCATACCAGATTTGCAAGAAACATTTGCAAACCTGCGAAAGATCAATCTCAAGCTGAACCCTGAGAAGTGCGTCTTTGGCGCCCCGTCCGCAAGCTTCTCGGGTTCTTGGTGTCACAAACAGGATAGAGGCCAATCCGGACAAAATCCAAGCTATAGAGCATATTGAAGCACCTAAGCGAATCAAGGATGTGCGTCGGCTTGTCGGGTTGCGTCGCCGCCATGGGCAGGTTCATTTCAGTTCCGCTGAAAGGCCCTTCCCTTTTTCAAGATCCTGAAAAAGGCGGGCCCGATGGAGTGGTCGCCTCAAGCCAAGCAGCATTGCAAGGTTTGAAGAAGTACCTCTCCTCCGCGCCAATACTAGTTGCGCCTAGGCCACAGGAGCCGTTGCTGCTATACCTGGCGGCAACGGACCAGGTGGTCAACGCCGCACTAGTGGCGCAGAGAGAGGTTGAAGACGAGGTAATGGCAGCGGCAGAGCCCGACACCACCAATGCAGAGACGACACAGCCAGTTGAAGTGCCGCCAAAGAAGACAATGATGCAGCACCCGGTCTACTTTGTTAGTTCCCTCCTGCATGGGGCTAGATCAAGGTACTCCGGCGCAGTAAACTGCTCTTCGGCCTTCTTATGGCCTCGAGGAAGCTGCGCCACTACTTCCAGCACACGAGATCACCGTTGCCACTCGCTTCCCCTCTGCAACGGATATTGCACAATCCGGATGCAACAGAAGAATTGTGGAATGGGCACTAGAGCTGTCCAAATTTTTGGCCTCAAGTTTGAAAGTACTTCGACGATTCGTGAGCCGAGTCCTAGCAGAGTTCATTGCAGAATGGACCGCAACGCTGACGAAGAAGCCCAAGAGAGTGCTCTCCCCAAAGAAAGAGGCAAGTTGTGATTGGATCATGTACTTTGATGGAGCTTTCCTTGCGAGGCGCCGGGTCAAGGCGATCGCTTGTCGCGCTTAATCGGAGAGCACCTCAAGTACGTGATCCAGATGCACTTCCCTGTGGAGGTGTCAACCAACAACAAGGCAGAGTACGAAGGGCTGCTTGCCAGTCTTAGGATCGCGGCGGACCTCGGAATCAAGAAACTCATCGTCAGGGGAGACTCGCAGCTTGTCGTCAAGCAAGTCAAGGATTACCAGAGCCCATTGATGAGGGCCTACGTCGATGAAAGCAGAATAAGAGGAGGAAATCAAGGCCCGACAAGTACTTTCCCGCCGAGCTCCCCGGAGCCGCCGGCAAGGATGTTGCCAGGGATACTGAGCCCGCCACGGGACGACCGGGTTCGCAGAGAGGCCAAGCTCTTGACGCCGAGACAAGCCGCTTCCTATAGCGGAGGAAATGCCTTTAGTCCTCGCCGCCGAGCCCCTGTGCTCCAACAGGCACAAAGATACCGTCCGATTCCTCCAAACAGGGAACTTCCTCAGAGCAGGAAGAAGTGGAAAAAGTAGCCCGTCGCTCTACCATGTACCAGTTAAATCGATGACGCCCTGTACAGTAAAGAGGCTTAACGGTGTGAAATTGAAGTGTATCCTCGAGAGGAAGGACTGGAGCTGTTGGCGGAGATACACGGAGGCATATGTGGATGCCACATTGGGTCAAGGGCCCTTGCCGACAAGGCATTTCGGCAAGGCTTCTTCCGCCCACCGCCCTCCAGTTGCGATTTACACTAGTCACCAGTGTGAAGCGTGTCGGGCCCATTCAAAGAAGCTTCATCAGCCAGCTCAAGCCCTTCAAACCATTCCTCTCTCCGGCCCTTCTCGGTCTGGGGATCGACATCGGGCCCTTTCCCCTGCGCTCTCGGGCTTTGAGTACTTGTAATGCTGTAATCGACAAGTTCACAAAGTGGCCGGAGGTGGAGGCAAAGGAGGAAGGTCACAGCTCGGCCACCGTCAAGTTCTTCAAGGGACTAGTGTGCCATTTTGGCGCACTCCAACAGGTTATCACCGATAACGGCATTACGCTCACAAGCCGCACCTTCATGCAATATACCCAAGACCTCGGCAAGAAAGTCTGCTTTCGCTGCTGCTCACCCACGAAGCAATGGTCAAGCTGAGAGGGCAAATGCTGAAGTACTGCGAGGATTAAGGACCAAGACCTTTGACAGGCTGCACAAGAGTGGAAGGCGCTGGATTGATGAGTTGTCGGCGGTTCTTTGGTCGATCAGGACGACGCCAAATCGAGCCACCGCCGTATAATTTTTTCCCAAAGATACGGGCGTAAGCAGTTCTCCCCACTGAACTCATATATTGGTCACCTCGAGTGCTCGCTTATGACGAGCTTGAGCAAGAGCAACTACGGCAAGATGACGCAATGCTCCTTGAGGAAGATCGTCTTCGGGCGGCTGTGAGAGCAGCACGCTACCAGCAAGCCTTGAGGAAGGCGACCTTGTCCTTCGGCGCATTCAATCGGCCAAGAATTCCAACAAGTTGACGCTAAAGTGGGAAGGCCCTTACCGGGTAATACGAAGTCACTGTGCCGGCGCAGTCCGCCTGGAGATCAAGATGCTGCCCGTGAGTAACTCCTCGAACATTGAGCATCTTCGCAAGTTTTACCAGAAGCGCTACTTGCCGCCCCCCGGCAAGCCACCTTTTGTACAAGCATTGCCGATGATGCATGTGACCTTTTGTACAAAGCCAAAGCGCAGACCTCGAGCATAAATAAATAAAGCGTTGGCGCCCTAAGTTATAGCATGCATGCTAGGTCGAGTCTCGTCCTTGGTTAGGGTTGATAGTGCTTAGCGGCGACTAACCCCTAGCTTAGAGGTTGAGTGGGCGTCCCTTTGCCGTTCCTTTGTCTTCCTTGGTTCACAGGACTCACAGATATCCTTGCCGGATCACTTGAGGACGAAAAAGAGAAGATGGATAGATCGGCATCTAGACCCCGGCAAGCCAGTATTGTCGGGGGCTGCGAGTGCAAAGATTCACCCACGGCAAACCAGAGTTGTCAGGCTACAGCTTCAGATAAGTTCTTCATCCCTTATCATGCATTCCCTTATGGATCGAGGTATGTGAAACCTCGTTTTTTCCTAAAAGCTACTGTGCTCCCTAAAACTCTAAGCCCTAGGGCCTCGCCTCGGGGCCAGGTTTGGTTGTAGTCACAAGCAAGAAAAGGATGAAACGAGGAGCTCGAACTCCACCTCATCCCTGCCTCCACCAAAAGCGTGAGAAAGGTCGAGCGAAGTGGGAAGACGGCAGGCTCGTTGTCGGGCAAGGAAATGTTTATCTTAGAGATATCAAGGATTTACTCCTTGTCGTGGGTTCTACCCGCAAACAAATGACCCGGCAAGCATCCCTTTTTCATTAAAAACATTCCACTCAGATACAGCCCATGGGGAATGAAAAACATGAATGATGGGATTACAAGTTTTAAATTCAGTCAAGGCCCAAAGGCTTACAAGCTAAAAAGAGATAAGGTGCCCATAAACCCTTTCTTGTCCATCTCATCATGAGGCAGGTCAAGGAGGCGAAAAGGGCAAAAGGGGCGCTTTAGGCGAAGCTACGGTGGCGTGGAGACACCAAGAGAACATCTTGGTGGTCATTCAAGGTCTGGATGGTGATGGCGGCGCCAAAGCAGAGCTCAAGATGAGGTGGCGGTGATCGCCAAGACGCCGTCAAGGCGCGGTGCTCACAGATTCGACTTGACGGCCTTGCCGCCCGCCTCTTCCTCTTCGCAGCCTCCCAACGCCAAATGCCCAAGGAGACGACCACTGAAGTTCAGGAGCCGGGCGACACGGATGATGGGGTCGCTGGTGCCGCACGGAGCGACGCCCGACACCTAGTTGTACCTGGCCATCCTGCCGCCCGCTACCTCGTCGCCGCTGCCGCCGCTGTCCTCCTTGGCTACTCCCGCCCGAGGAGGAGTCTTCGCCATCGTAAGAGCTTCCACGCAGCACTCCAGCCCGGTCCCAAGCACCAAGACCTTGATGGAGAGGAGGCCGCCTCCATCAGCCTTTGAAATGGAGAGTGAGCCCCTCCGGCCAAGCTGTGGATGCGAGCGAACGCCTTCCATCCCCGACGAAGATACATCACGTGAGGGGCTGGAAGTCAACGCCAAATCGCTGCATCACGATCCCACAGCCCTCATGTGCAGCCGCAACGACCGGCGGATCCAGCTCCATCTCCCGCATTTAATAGAGTCGGGAGACGGCGGCGACGGTGAGGCGGCCGGGCGCAGCCGGACGAAGAACTCGCAAGGGTCATCCCAACATGGCCCTCCACGGGGAGGAACTATCGGGCGGAGGCGCAGGTCGGCGCTACGCCTGCCCCTCCTCTTCCTCGAAAGCACTTCGCCTCGCCCACGGCTCGCCCGCTTCGCCCCGCTTCCTCAAGGGCCGGCTCATGCACCGCAGGTGCAGCAGAAGGAAGGACGCGTTGTCGAGCAGCGACCCTCGCCGCCACCGCTGAAGAGCCAGGATTCCCTCTCTCCATGGCGGATGGAGGGGAGCAGAAGTCAAGGAAGGAGGAGATGAAAGAATGCGGACGCCATTCCCTCCCACTCCTTATAAAGGAACGGGTGGGGGCTCGCCGCCTCGCCAGCCAATCAAGACGCTGAAGGCGCAGGGAATCGACCAGCCCGCTGCTCCAGCCCGCGACGGCCCGGGTTTCCTGCCTCCGCCGCTCGCCACCCCAAGCGCATGAGCACCACGTGGCAGCGTGGTGGGACCACAGGATCGGTGAGGCGACCTCTCCCCACCCCGTGATCGTGGGGAGTGGACGCCTGAAGACCACGCCAGCCCTGCTTCAAGAATGGGTCGTGCCTCCACGCCCCCTCCGCTTATGGGGAAGGCGCGAACCGCCCCTTTATTACGACGTGACGCATGCGCAGTAGCTCAGCCCCACGCATGTCAGCCCACGCCACACACGCCCCACGCCGAGCCGTGCACGGAAGCGCCTGAAGCGCAGCTGCCAAGAAACTTACCACGGTAAAACCACCGCTGCCCGCCAAGACTGCTTTTTGGGCCTAGCCCAACGATGCGATTGCGCTTTACGTGTGGCCCAGGCCTGGGGCTCCTGTCGGTGTACAAAAAGAGGGGTACACTTTTGTACCCCTATAACTATGCACGCGCAGCCCGAGCCACGCGCACCACCGCACCGAGCAAGGCAAGGGAGGTGAGCTAAGGTAAGGTCAAGCTCGAAGGAGCGTAACGACGCCAAGACCAAGACCACAAAGAGCAATGGGGACGAAAGGACTCCCCGGCAAGATCCTTGCCGGGAGGCGGTTTTAGCAAGCCCCAAGACCCTTGCCGTGGCAGCTCGCCCCACACCCACGGCCGAGTCACCCTTGAGTCCATCGCCCCATGGGGCAGGGATTCGGAGACATCCCGTGGTGGTATGCAGATCTTTGTGAAGACATTCAAGATCGAGATACACACAATAGAAGATTTACGACCCTTGGCGGGATACCAGCCAAGGAGGACTGATAAGGCCCCCAAGAAGAGCCTTGCCGGGATGACAAGAAGCGCCATGGCAAGACCCTTGCCGGGCTACGACGAGGCCCTTACTAAGAGCACCCGTAGGGCCACCATCGTGCCCACGCCAATCAAACCTCCACCACTGCTCGCATGTGGCTGCCGACCCAACCGCTTGGGCAGGTGCACTGCGTGGTGGCAAGCGGATCTCCGTGGAGACCCGCCATCGCGCCACCTCAGCCTGCTCCGTCATGGGCACCGCCACGGGCAAGCGGTCGAACGAATGGAAGCGGGCGACGGAGGAGACAGGCTCTCCCCGCCCAGATAAAGCAGTGACACCTAAGCAAGACGACGATTTAAGGCGCTTTGTCATGTAATGCGAGGGATAAACTCGTGATCATCAGCATTCTTTCCACCTCCTGTGTGCCACTTTGGCAACCCCTTTCCTATAAAAGGAGGCCCCAGCACTGTGAGGAGGATTCGCTTTTGGAGCTCCTCACGCCCCATTGCTAGTTCAAGAACACAGATAAACAAACCACCAAAGCAGGAGTAGGGTTTTACGATCCTCGCCCGAACCTCGATAAAGAAACCGTGGTGCTATTTGTTTGATCCGCTCTTCCGCGATTTCGCTTCTCGCAACCAGAAGTTGGGATTCTTGTGATCCCATAGGTGTCGTTCCACACCGACACTAAGACCGACACTTGACCCAACCCAGACTATAGTCCTTAACCATGGACACGGCTATTCGAATAGATATAATCTCTGCAGAGGGTGTACTCTTTACCCACGGTAACGGATTCCTTTAGTCCATCGGGACTAATTCCGTCTACGGTCTTTTAGTTGAAAACACACCTAACCGCACACACCAGCCTGACTTATCGGTCTCTGGAATCACCCACGACACTCGTTAAGCAAAACTCTAAGTGGGGAGGCTACAACCTCGAGTAGCATGGGATCACAAAATTTATAACGCGCGGAAACTAGGGGAGCTACCCGCTCGGCTACAACCGGAAACACCCATGCACCCGGACCAGGTGGCATGCCTACCGGATGCAGCCGTATCTTCCACCATGGCCTCCGTATGCAGTGTGTGCTAGAAAGGGGTTGACAACTTACTGAACCGTACCCTACCTATGGCAGGGAGAAGTGGTAGTATGGAACAAGTATGGGGGTTTCTGGAACAAGACTCGATCTACAGTCGACTCAGGAGGGTTCAACTATTCCCTTCATGATTAGCATAACAAATACATTTCAACCAACAGACAGAATCACCACGCATCATACCTTACTATGCCATACCGGACACAACCGTCTTGACGAAGACCGGAGACAAGCTCGTGGTCTACCCAAGATGTAGGCTTTCCCGGATTTCTCCCGATAGGCATGAAAGGCATACGAGGGTGATTGCTATCACAACGTATCAAATTCCAATAGCACGGAATCATCAATATGCACTTATGAGTATGTTCATATCATCACATAAAATAACGAAAACTCCGAGACAAGGGGTGTTGTAACCAGATCATACAACACACGACAATATTATGCCGTGGTTCGAATCGCTTGCCTTCAAGTTGTGGAGATGCAGGGTGCATTCCAAAACTTTTGAAAGTTTTCTTCTCTCTCCAACAATCCTATTTCGAAAAATTCAAATTCACACATAGTTTCAAAACAGTACAAAAATGTTGTTTGGAAAATTTTCAAATAAACATGTAAATAAACTACAGAATTTGAGAAACAACATAAAAAGAATCAAGTCATTTGGACTTATATTTAAAATGTTATAGCCAGACAAAGTTTAGTCAAATTTCTGTTTTTTGAATAAAACAGAAAAAGAAAAACGTTTCAAAATAAAAACACGTCGAAGACATACTCTGGGTTTACGCCTTCACTTAATCCAGCGTGGACTGGTTCGTGGTCACTGACAGTGGATCCCCTGGGCCCACTGGTCAGCTTTGACCAGTCGCCCCTCCCTCCTCTCTCCTCTGCCCGAGCGGCGGGGGGGCTCCGGCGATCGACGCCGGCGAACGGTGGCTCCCCGCGGGGTTCTGAGGGCGGGGATGGATCCGCGGGTCCAGGGTGGTCGTCCCAATGGTCGAGAGGGTGGCGGGGACGGAGGGAGTCGCTGGCGGCGAGCTTCACGGCAGACGGCGGCTTCGAGAGAATTGGGGCTTCATGCTACGGTGGCTCCCCGTCGAAGCTGTGGGTTTGGGCGGCTCCGCAAGATCGAGGGGAAGAGGACGGTGGCTCTGGATGGGCTGGGGAGGCCTTGCTTGCGCATTTAACCGAACGGAGGCGGCGGCGGCCGAATCGCCGGAGACGGGAAGAAAGCTTCCCCGCCGCCGATTGCTGGCCGTGGGGCTTTAGAGGAACGGCTTGAGGTCGCCTGAGGGTCTTGACGGGGTCGGGGGTCTCGATTTATTGCGCAACTACATCAGCCTGCGGGTTGCGGATAAGGACGCCAAAGGAACTGCCGCTCAGACGGCAGGGAGACATGGCGGCGACGCGCGCTAGTGGACGAAGCTATGGATGAGCTTGAGCTGCTCTGCAGGGCAGCCGGCGCTACCGAGTGGCTTAGCGGCGCTACGGCCACGCTCGGGCTGTGGCTTGGCCGCAGCTGCCGTGGGTTTACCCTAACAATAAGCGCCACTGGGGGTTCTAGGGGCGGCTCAAGGGTTCTGGGCGAGTGGATGAGGACGGGCGTGGCTCGCAGTGAGCAAAGGCCGGGGCCCGACGCGGCGACCAGGCACGCACGCGTAAAACGCTACTGGCCTGGGCGCGCTACCAAGACACGCACGCCTGTGTGCTCGACGAAATGCCAGCGTGTTAGAGAGCCTCGGATGATGCTGGTAGTTAACTGTGTCCGGGTTAGGGTTAGCTAGGAGCTTAGCGGACAAGTTAGTTAGGTCAGAGGATCAAGCTCACAATGCCCACTAAAAATCATGCCAACTGCTATGCACACAAAGTGCTCTCGATGTAATGTCATGGGCATCTAGGCATCTCTTGGGGTGGCCAAAAACTCCAGATCATAGTCTCTTTAGATGCTAAAGAGGGTGGCAAGGTTAGTTTGTCAAAGATAGAAACTTGTTAGTGCAAGTTTTTGAGAAAACCAAAACTAGACAGAAACTAAGGGCTATCATTTCATGGACCAAAAATATTCCAATGGGTCCATTCTCCTGGACTTAAATGTTTGGTAGGGAGGACTATAAGGTGAAAAGCTCATGGGCACTAGAGCAAAATAAATTAGGGTTGCAGTAGAAAAAGCCAATCTGGTCCAGAGAGCAAAAGAGGATGATATGCTCAAATTTTTCAAAGAACACCAGTGGGTTTTTGCATAGAGTTGAATTATATGCATCTACTGTCATCTCCAAATACTTGGTAAATTTTTTAAAGAAGTATTTAAAGCGGTTGTAGTGCAAAATTACTAACTGGACCAGTTTTGAAACTTTGGGGTAGAGCTCAGAATCTCCAATGACAAAAATATATTTTTGCATAAAGGTGATTTAGGGACATCATATGTCATCCCCAAATTTTGGTGGGGATTTTAGAGAAGTATTTGAAATGGTTGCAAAGGCAAAAGAGGCTCCAAAACTTATGAAAAATCATTTTAAAAGAATAAAGCTCAGGAAAAACAATTATGCAAATAAATCCACTGATAAAAGAATTGTTTTTCTTGAGAGGGTATACAAGTCCAATGATCATTTTGGAAATTTTTTACTTGGGGTAAAAACTCCACAATATCAAAGAAAAGAGAGGTTCTGAAATCCAAAGAAAATCCAGAAAGTAAAATTTTTAAACTCTTGGCAAAATTTTAATAAACAAATCATGGTTAAATTTTTGGGGTGTTACACCTCTCAAGAGATTGTGATGGAGCATGAATAAGAACAAATGATGACCAATATGGTATTCATGGATAAACTCTATATGGTCATATGATAATTAAGATATGGGTAATCATGTCTTGAAGAAATGAAGCATAGTTAAGAATTCTATATGGCCTTCAAGACATTAGGATTAAGCATGGAGTAAAGAAAAAGGTTGACCAAGAAAAAGATCAAAGAATCGAACTCTAAATGGTCAACACACAAGTGCAAACGATGCATCACATAGGATCTCGTGGTATGATAAGAAATTATCAATTGCACTTTGTGTACTAACCCATGCTATGCGTTGTTTATGTTTATGAGGGTTAGGTTGTTATCATGGGCTAGCATCGAGAGAAAGATTCCAAGTGTCCATGGGAGGATGACATCAAGTGTTCATGATCATTGTTGACAAGGGCAAGTTCAAGATAACCATCCCAAAGGATTACATGCTTGAAGCTTGTGGATGATCACGTGATGGACAAGTGAAGTTGAATACAAAGCAAAGCTTCTGACATTGTGTATGGGAGAGATACTTGAAGACTTCACCAATTTCTTGACTTTAAGATGAGCCAAGAAGAAACATCAACATCAAGCTCTAGTGAAAGGCTCTGAGTCAAAGGTATTAGTTCCTTCGGCGTTAGTGTTGTGGAGTGATGACCATCGAAGAAACATATACACTCAAGAATGGATTCTCGTTAGCTATGTAGTGTAGCTCTTTTATGATTCTTGATTTATAGGTATCCCACACTATTAAGAGAGGAACAAAGGGGTTTATGATGGATTTGCTCAAGTCTACATCTTCTATACACAATTCCACTCCGATCCTATATACCAAATAAATCCGTAGCCAACTAGGTTCCCCAAAGTATATGAACTTACCTTTCCATAATTTTCTCCCTCCATTTTTGTCTATCTTGGGTGTTTCTCTATGTTAGGACCTGGAGCTTTTCCATAGCTTCAAAACGAGCCCAAGATCGTCAATTCCGGAGTCCAAATGAGAAAGTTATGTATGATTTACTTTTCAGGGCCTGCAGTTTTTGTGTTGGCCGGATATCCGGGACCTGGCTCGGAAATCCGGCCGTAGATGTCCAAAACCGTATTGAAATGGTGGTGATGTCCTCCGGATGTCTGGGGCCCCAAATTGGGCCAGATGTCCGTGCCTTGGGCAGATGTCCGGCACCTGTACTCTAATATCTGTTTTTCACATGCGTGTGTGTGCATTTATTAGCCGCCGTGTGTCCGGCCCTTGCACGGATGACCAGACCAACACAACCACTTACTCACAAATGGCTAGTTTTCTAGGCTTCCTATATATACCCCTCTATCGCGGCCTATGGTGCTAGTCACCATCCTGTCTCGCATGTGTGGTCTGAGGACCTACCCGATGATGTAAATGTTCGACGGGCCAGCAGCTTAGCTGAGCCAGTTTAAGTATGGAATCAATGTGTTCCATTTCAAAAAAAAATCTTGTAGAGGGTTGAGCAATACATTCATATGAACACTAGAACACAAAACTTCTCCTACACCAAATCTTAGATCCCGGAGAGATTCGTGAGAGTTCTTGAGAGATTTTCCAATCAAGTGATAGATCGACCCCCTCTCCCTCTTGCGACCAAAGGAATTCGTGATTTGAGCAAGTATTGAGAATTTCCCCCTTGATCTTGTTACTCTGGAGGTTGGAGACTCCTTCGCGGTAGGAGTACTCCGGTGAGGAATCAACTTGTGATTTGCCTCCGGAAAGTTTGTGAAGGTTTGGAGGCCGCCTCAAGGTCTACCACTAGTGGTTGACAAACGCCTTCGTGGTGTTGTCTCAAAGGGAGAATAGGGTGATCCTTCGTGGCATTGGTGTGCCTTCTTGGTAACATCCACCTCTCTAACGGTGACTAGCTTCACTCCAATGAAGTGAACATCGGGATACATCCTCGTTTCAATGTCTTTGGTTATCTCTAACCCTAGCCACTACTTGTGGTTTACTTTCGTCTCTTGACCTTGCATTCACTATATATTGTTGTCCTCATTATATTGTGTTGTCTATTTCCATGAAGAGATTATTTAGGCCTACACTTTATAACCCACAATTCATACTTGCTACTATTGATATCTCTTGTGTTTAGTGTGAATTGCTATCTTGTGTCATACAGTTCAATATCTTGTGATATGGCTCAAGTAAGTTTGTGTACCTTACTTGTGCTTGTTGGTATCCTTCTTGTGCTCACCTCATTTACATTAAGTTGTTGGTGCACTTAGTCGAGCCTTGTATATTTAGGATTTGTGCTTAAAGAGTATCCATTTAGTTTGTTTCCACATTAGGATAAAGCCAAATCCGTAGAAGTTAAAAAACACATGTTCACCCCCCTCTAGGTGACATCATGGTTCTTTCAATTGGTAGTTGGCCGTAGAGGTGTCTCGGTCATGTCTGCATAGTTCGCAAACCCGTAGAGTCTACACACATAATGTTTGGTGACGCTATATTGATAGTTGAGTTGTTTTGGTGGTAACCGAAGGTCGTTCGGAGTCCTAGATGAGATCCTGGACATGACTAGGAACTCCGGAATGGTCCGGAGGTGAGGACCGATATATAGGACGAAGGGAATCGAAGGTACGGAAGTGTTCCAGGGGTACAAGGTTAAGGAGGCACACCAGCCCACTAAGGTGATGTGCACCCCCTCACCTCACTCATGACCACCAGGAGGGTTGGTGCGGCCCCTAGGTTTGCCTCCTTCTTGGTTGGGGGGAAGGCACCTAGGGGGGCCACCCAAAACCCTTGGCGGCCCCAACTTGGACGCCACCCCCTAGGGGAAACCCTAGGGGCGCCCCTTGTCGGTGTCAAAACCGGCGGATCTCGGGTAGGGGGTCCCGAACTGTGCGTCTAGGCGGATGGTAACAGACAAGGGACACGATGTTTTTACCCAGGTTCGGGCCCTCTCGATGGAGGTAAAACCCTACTCCTGCTTGATTAATATTGATGATATGGGTAGTACAAGAGTAGATCTACCACGAGATCAAAGAGGCTAAACCCTACAAGCTAGCCTATGGTATGATTGTTGTTCGTCCTACGGACTAAAACCCTCCTGTTTATATAGACACCGGAGAGGGCTAGGGTCACACAGAGTCGGTTACAATGGGAGGAGATCTACATATCCAGATCGCCAAGCTTGCCTTCCACGCCAAGGAAAGTCCCATCCTGACACGGGACGATGTCTTCAATCTTGTATCTTCATAGTCCAGAGTCCGCCAACGGTGATAGTTCGCCATCCGGACACCCCCAATCCAGGACTCCTCAAGAGCCCCTCAACTGTGCTTCAATGACGACGAGTCCGCGCGCCAAGATATTGTCTTCGGCATTGCAAGGCGGGTTCCTCCTCCGAATACTTCATAGAAGATTTTGAACACAAGGATAGTGTCCGGCTCGTCAAAATAAGTTCCACATACCACCGTAGAGAGAATAATCTTTACACAAATTCAATCTGCTGACGTATTCTGCGGCGTGACGTCACACCACGGCCAAGCCTTTATTTGAATCATTTTTATTGTCCCACCTCAGCGTGTTTAGCGAGGCGGTTTCTTTGGCACGTCTTGTCAAACCAGAGATCGTGTCCCCTTATTTCGGGATTCTCATTAATACGGGTGTGGTAATTCCGCCGTGTTCGCTGGCACGCCCTCTATCGGGGCGAAAATTTAACGGTCACGGGAGGGCTCTTGGTATTCAACCTCTTTATAACGAGACCAAGGCCCGCCCTTTCTTTCAATCTCAATCGAATCCGCCTCGCCTCGAGTTCCAACACCCAAAGCTCTAGATTCAGCGCTTTGACCTCCGAGGATGTCCGCCCGACCGCAAGGTCCGGGTGGATGCCTTCCTCCGCCACGGAAGAAGACGTATAAAGCCGAGAGACGCCTCGACATCTAACCGCGAAATTTCAAGATAGTGCTGCCCGCCTAAGGGCAGGTTATTCCCACTCCCAAGCCCGGTGAGAGCGTGGTGTTCGTGGTCTCACTTCCTTCGGGGTTAGGCTTCCCGATGGACCCCTTCGTGAGGGGGCCCATGTTTTATTATGGGCTGGAATTTCATGACTTGATCCGAGTCCATCCTCCACATCTCATCGCTCATTGTCGTATGTGAAGCCTTCCTCCGCATTACCCCTCACTTTGGGTTGTGGCTCAAAACCTTCAAAGTGGAAACGAAGATGATCAAGGGGCAAAGCAGAAAGTGCGGACGGGCTGTTATAAGCAAGAATGTTGACGCCCATGGCCCGAGGGCTCTTTTCAAGAGGAGCTCGATGCAGGCAACAAGAGTGGTTTTATATCACAGCTCCTGTGGGCACCAAATGGGTGGCGCCACCTGCCTTCGCCCGGGTCCTCCACCGCGCTGGCGCTATGGGTCAATAAAGGGCTCGAGTGGGGGCTGCCCGAGGACGTGCCTTGTTGCAGGGCCGTATTCGAGACCTCCGAGAGAGAGAGAGAGATCAATCTGGTCGTAGTAGCGCAGGTCATGCTGATTCGCCGCACCTGCCTCGCAAATGTCGCCTCCGCCTCGTGGGAGTTCAATCCGGAGGACCACGAGCTCTCCAACATCCTATGGGCGTAACGTTCGTGGAGATGTACCAACTGTTCTTCGGATCACAAGTAATGTGTCCGGACTTGACCGAGGACGCAGGTCTGAGCTGCAATCACCCGGATACTCAAGTAAGTAGTCCAGTACCCGGACATGCTATTCGTATATCTATCATAAACTTGCCTTTAAAAGAGTTGTCCCTTGAACAGGAGTGGATAGCGAAAGCAAAACTGATCCGTGTCCGCCCTCCTCCCGAGACCACGCCGATCCTCGTGTTAACCAGATGCTAGAGGCTGCACCTTTGAAGAAGGCGAAGGGGGGAACGAGGGAGCCTACTGCCTCCGAAGGAGTTTAACAAGAAAGGAGGGATCGAGAATCCCTCCCTCCAAGGGGAGAAGAGGACCGCCTCTGAAGATCCGGAGACCAAGGCCTCGAAGCGGGGGAAGAAATTTTCGCCAGAGGGTCCTGAGCTGAGAGATGCCCCAGCCGCACTATTTCCCCAAGGAGATCAGCCCTCCAAATGAGCCGTAAGTAAAGAGGGCATTTTCTTAAAATGAGAGACATCCCTGTTTTATTTCTGAAGATAACCGAAATTTTTCCTTGTAGTTCGGATCTCAGCCCTTCAAAGCAGAGCTCGCCTTCAGGATCTTGGTCCGAGATGATGGAGAGCGAACGCCCGCTGCTGCATCATTATGCGAGGCGGACGACCCCGAGGTGTCGCGAGGGTTTCTCCGAACCGCGGGCTCGTAGGGCAGTCGATATGTCCCTCAAAGCCCTCCGCGTCCGGCCTTCGAAAAGGGCTATCGGACGAAGTCCGCACCGACCGTGTACGGTCGGAGGAGCTGGGTGCTCGCCAGCGAAGCGTTTATCTGAAGATCACCGTGCGCTTAATGGGCACGGTGATTGAAAGATTTCATCCGCTAAAAGCGGATTGCATGAAGCCGCCATAAGTTTATCGACGGGTCTTGAGGTACGCATAATGATGTACCTTCCGGCGCTTTGTATATAGAATGCGCTCAGAGTAGATAGTAGCCCTCGAGACTTGGTGCGTTGTCAAAAATGACAGCGCCGCCAAGGATCATAATCCCAGGTATAATATGCGCTCTTCCTATGTAGGTGGCGGCGTCCGGTGGCAAGCCGGATCGATGAACTTGTCGAACTAAAGCGGCAACTTGACGTGGCGGATGCTGACATCGCGCTTGTCAATAAGCGGCTTGACGAGTCACAAGGTATGCAGCTTCTCCGCGGACACCCGGTAAGGTAGCTTAATGTCTGTGTCTTACAACATGTATTCTTGACGCATATGGTGCCGCCGTCATGGAGAACCTTCGGGCGGAACTCGCCCAAGCCAAGGAGCAAGCCCGAAAAAGTGATGCGGCTACCTTAAAAGCGACCGAAGAGCTGAGAGCCGAACAGGCTGCACCGCCAAGTAAGAAAGAAATGGCCGAGATGGCCGTAAAGTTGAAGAATGCTACCGACCGCTATGAAGCTTCTTGAAAAGAAGGTCGAAAGCGAACGAGAGGACCTGAAAAAGGCCGCCATCGAGGCTAAGGATGCTCGCTTCTGCGATGAGAGCTATGAAAGAGGAGCTACGCTGCCGAAGATATTGCGGCCGGAAAGCCTTTTTCGCTGCGGAGGAAATTCACGGATCCTAAGTATGCTCAGTTGGGCCAGCTGTGGGTGCGGAGGATGCTTATTCGACTTGGCGGCGAAAAGCCGCAGACGGGCCCGAACACTTCCGAGGCCAAAAGGATCACGGAATGGAAGAGCTTTTTTGGTCGCAGCCCATAGTCCAGAGCGTCGCTCATTGGCCGATCGTTTGGCCGAATGGGCTGAGCTGAATAGGTTGTCCGGACTTGCCATGAAGGATGTCGTGACTCATTTATGGCTGAACAGGCCCGAGCCGAAGAGTTATTTTGGCTTGGTGCAGCGGTTCCTTGGTGCGGTGCCACATATTGGTGCAATGAAGCGGTCAAGATGCATAGAGGGTGCGCGGATGGCTCTTGCCCGTGTCAAGACATATTGGGCGGAGATGAAGGCCACCGGTTGCATCCTGTGATTCGGACAGAACCCGAGTACCTACCGAGCACTATTTTGAGGAAGTTCTGCAGGCGCTCGTTTAATAGAGACGCAGGTCAAGGATATTATGTTCTAATGACATGTATGATTTGTGAAACAATGTTTCAATATAATATAAGGGCTTTTTATACTTGTGCGCTCAAGTATTAAAATACCTCCTGTCTTGGCCGTTAATGTATATGTGTATATAACTCGAAGATGGCAGGTCGGTTTAGCCTCACGCACATAGTGCGGGGTGTTTGCAAAAAGGCGATTTTCACACTTAATCCAACGCCTTGGTCCTATAAAGGAGGTGATAGCGAGAAAACTAGGCAGCCGGACTATAATGCTTTATCACTTTCACTTAGCCATAGGAGTTCGATGGTGGGGCTACTATATAGCCCCTAGGGGCACCGCGCCTCCCGAATTCGGGCGCCAGATGTGCCTGACCGGAAACGGTCCTTCGTTAATGCGGAGGAATTCTAAACATTCCGTGGGTCATCGAGTGGTTGACCAGTCTCATGCTACATCATGACAGCCGGCTTTCGCTTTCATCGAGGTGCTCACCAGCCGAACCGGGCACAATCGCAGAAGTTCTCCGGTGCCGCGTTAGCCGATAGAACGGAACGTAAGGCAACAAAACACGTGAGCCGGGCAAACCCAACATTTGACCAAAGACATGATTCGGAGCTGATGCATATAAGGCCTAACTCGAGACGCCGAACACTCCCTAAGGTATTCGGTCTTTATGAAAACGGACAAAACAATGCCCTAAGCCCCTGGTGTCCAGGTACGCGCAAAAAATTCTGACGTGGCCGATGCCAAAATGCCAGCCTCCTCCTCGGTTATAGCAAGAAACCGGGGGGTGTGTATCAACAAGAGACAGTAAAAAAGGTTTACGCAGGGTCTTAATCTGAAAAGAATCCTTGCAACGGGTCCCTAATGCACGTCTGCGCCGTGTCTCCGCTAGCCGTGATCCCGGACGGGTGTAGCACGGTGTTCATCTGTAAAAGAGAAGAACTTAGTTGAAGAAAGATCATGCAAAAATGTACTTTATATTAAATAAACGGAGTACGATTCAAAAGCTTAATAAAATTGAGCCTTATTGTCTCTTGTTGTACATGCATGCAGCCCCTTTGTACGGGGTGTGCGGCTAGTAGGCCTTTATATGCTTACGCCGGACTCGTTTAGCCGTGTCCGGGTCCGAATGACCTGTTCAGTGTTTGGTTTGGAGGAGCCGGATTAGTGCGTGATCGCCTGTGCAGCCTCACGTTCTTCCGTGCTCGAGTAACACTTGATACTTCCCTTTAATGAGATGATGCCGCTGTGGACCGGTATTTTAAGTGTAAGAGATGCATAATGCGGTATTGCGTTAAAGCGGGCGTAAATCTTTCACGCCCCAATAGTGCTTGATAGCTACTTTTGAATGGGGGCGTTATGGAAGGTTAACTTTTCACGGCGGAAGTTGTCGGATGAGCCGAACACAACTTCTAGCAGTAGGGAGCCCGTACAATGGGCATATAGGCCTGGCATTACCCCCTTGAAGGAGGTGTTGCTATGGCGATAGGCCGTGCGGCGCGGATTTCTATGCGCGTCGCTCTGATTTTCCCTTTTGTCACTTGAAGTGAGTTCACTGTTTTGACTTCTTGTGGGAGATTCTTTTGTTTTCTGGTGCTCTGCTTGTGGGGTTCGTCATCGTCCTCGCTTGGTGTGTCGAGTCCCTTGTGTTCGGCGTTGAGTTTGCGGATCGCTTGAAGACCCAACAATCTCTGTGGGTATGGTTTGCGTGCTTCCGGGTACCGTGGATTTGGCATATTTTGTCCAAGATATTGTTTAAGTTGGATAGCTCGTGGGCTGTTATCCTTGAGGGGCAGTTTTTTATGATTGTGCAGAGCTTTTGAATCCGCGTTGATCGCCGTGCTCTTCGGGTTGTTTCCCTTGTCCGCACCTTTGGTCCTTGCTGCGCCGTGGTTTCCCGCTTCCATCTCCGGCTTCGATGTACTTGGGTCGCTGGTACTACATCTTGCCAAAGAACTATCCTCTCCCCGCTGCAAAAGCGGGTCATGAGGCTTGTTAGTGGCCATTGTCCTTGGCTTTTCCCTGCCAAGGTGCTTATGCAGCCATTCGTCTTGGACGTTGTGTTGGAAAGCTGCTAAGGCTTCTGCCGTCCTGGACAATGGGGTACTATTTGGTTCTTTTTGGTGAGGAACCTGTTCTTAATTTGGGCCGACTCTCCCAAGTTGTTGAGTTATGTGACTTAAATCACCTGCATCCGGAGGGCGGACATAAGTCCCTTGAAAATTTGCTCAAAAAGCATCCTCGAGCTCTTCCCAACTTCCAATGGTATTTTCAGGGGAGGTTTTAAGCCAAAGGCCGTACGGCCCTTTGAGCTTGAGGGGTAAGTATTTTATGGCGTGGAGATCATCTCCTCTAGCCATGTGTATGTGGAGGATGTAATCCTCAATCCGCACTCCCGGTCTGTTGTTGCGTCGGATGCCTGTATGTTTCCGGGTTTGAATCCCGCTGGAAATTGCGGATCCAAAGACCTCATCGGTGAAACATAGTGTGCGCACCCCTATATTTGGGTGTGCCGTGATGTCCTGATATTTATTTGGCGTGTTGCATTGCTCTAGAAGAGCTTGCTTCTTGGCCCGTAGATGGACCTAACTGGGCCATCCTTTTGATGCGAATCTCCTTACGGATCGCATGCCGGGCTTGTGTGCGGCGCCGCTTGCCGCTTCTATGCTTGTCATGTGGTCGCTCTATCCGACCGGCGGCCTCTTTGTTCTTTGATTGCGGGGTTTCTAAGGCCTCCTCATCGAATTCGGCAGTAGTTTGCGCTCGGTAGCTCTTTGTTTGGCGCATCGTCGCCAGATTTGTCTCATGTGTTGAGTACTTTGCTCCATCTGATTACGAGTGCATCTTCCACTGTTTTGAGCTTCCGCTTCATTATTCAGCTACGCCAAGTGGCGACGAGCCTTTTGTGGAGGTTCTTCGCTTCCAACAACTTGTCCGTGTGAGATCGTCCGGACTGTTATCTTCAACGGGGACGGGTTGTTTATCCAAGTTGTCCTGTTCGGATGGTTATTCAATGGCATGTTCGTTGTCCATCGGTTCGACCTACTCTATGGCTTGGTCTATATGGCCGCCGTCTTTGTCGAGGCGGGACTTTGTGCGGCGCTTTCGTCGCCGTCTTGATCGCCGAGGGGATTTATCCTTCAGAAGGCCCCGTTGTTCCTCGTCGTTACTTCCTTTAGGTGTATCCACCATGTATACATCGTGAGATGAGGTGGCTGTCCAAGCACTTCGTAGGTGCTGGTTCGTGGTTATCTCCCTACATCGTCAGTCTATACCGTCAATGTCTTCGGAGTCGAAATTGAGCACGCTATTTAAACTTTCGACAAGGGCTATGAAGTGGGTGGTGGGTGGGTGTTGAATTTCTTCGCCCCTCGTGATCCCAGCCTTCCCCGACCATAGTCCGCCAGGCTCTCCGATAAAGAGAGAGACTTTAGTGAATTCGTGGATGTCGCCAAAGGGCGAAAGTGCCGAAAGATGTCCGCTGCAAAGGAACTCCATAACCGGCGCCCAATCGGATTCGATTGGCAGGGGTGCGGAGGGTTCAGAGTCCGGAGAGGAGTCCGGCATCTTCAAGTCACGGTCTTCGCAAAGGACAGGGATGGAGTTCGGCTCAATTGCCGTAGAGATCGTGAGCCCCGAGGTGGTGTCCAGCCACTGGCCCTCGACATTGCCGGAGTCGGCTCCGAGCTAAGGGTCGGAGCGGACGCTGGTGCGGCCTCCAGGCACTCGCTCGCGGCGTAGCCAGATCATACCCATCGAGACAAAGGCGCGCTGCTGGTGTGGCTCAATCCGTCAAGATCAAGTCTCCGCGGATGTCACCGTGTAGTTCAAACTCCCAAATCGACTCGATGGCTGTGGGGCGAAGCTTTCGACCGCCTGCAGATGGCCAAGTGAATTGGGCCCGCAGCAGCAAAGCCGCCGAATACGAAGATCTGTCCGGGAGAAAAGTCTCACCTCGACCGCTGTTGTTGATGATCGAAGGAGCCATCGGGCCTAAAGGTGACGGCTACGTAGGAACTCTCAATGAAAGCACCAATGTCGTGTCAAACCGCGGATCTCGGGTAGGGGGTCCCGAATCGCGTGCCTAGGCGGATGGTAACAGGAGACAAGGGACACGATGTTTTACCTGTGTTCGGGCCCTCTCGATGGAGGTAAAACCCTACTCCGCTTGATTAATATTGATGATATGGGTAGTACAAGAGTAGATCTACCACGAGATCAAAGAGGCTAAACCCTAGAAGCTAGCCTATGGTATGATTGTTGTTCATCCCACGGACTAAAACCCTCCGGTTTATATAGACACGGAGAGGGCTAGGGTTACACAGTAGTCGGTTACAATGGGAGGAGATCTACATATCCGTATCACCAAGCTTGCCTTCCACGCCAAGGAAAGTCCCATCCGGACACGGGACGAAGTCTTCAATCTTGTATCTTCATAGTCCAGGTCCGGCCAACGGTGATAGTTCGGCTATCCGGACACCCCCCAATCCAGGACTCCCTCACCCCTCCTCCTCCCTTCGCCCTATATGTAGAGTGGTAGAGGTAGGGCAGCCGCACCCATTGATGCCACGTCGCTTCACTCCCCCTCCGTCGTAGCCCTTTTCCCCTCTGTAGTGCTTAGCGAAGATGCGTTGAGATTCCACCACCGCCGCCGCCACCACGCGGTCGTGCCGCTGGGGGACTCGAGCTACTACTTCACCATCACTCACTGGATCAAGGAGGTTAAGTCGTCATCAAGCCGTACGTGTGTTGAACGCGGAGGTGTCGTCCGTTAGGCACTTCGATTGGGAGTTCGTGGGATGGATCGTGATTGGATCACAGAGACGTTCGACTATATCAACCGCATTTCTTAATGATTCCGCCTAGCGATCTACAAGGGTATGTAGATGCAATATCTCCTCTCATAGATTTTTTTATCTCCTAGTTGATCTTGGCGAGCGTAGGAATTTTTTGTTTCCGTGCAACATTCCCCAATAGTGGGATCATGAGCTAGGTCTTGCATACATGACATCACGAGTAGAACACAAAGGAGTTTGTGGGCATTGATATTCATATTGCTTCCCTGCTTGGTCTTTTTTTAATTCAGTGGTATTGAGGGATGATGCGACCCTGACCAACTTTACATGTCCACGTACATGAGACCGGTTCCATCGACTGACATGCAACTTGTTGCATAAAGATGGATGGCGGGTGTCTGTCTCTCCCACCTTAGTTGAATCAGATTAGATAAAGGCGGTCTCTTACTTATCGAAAAGAGCTGCAATTGATCCCCTATACTTGAGAGTCATCACAGCAACACATCCAGTCAAATGTTTCACATCCTATACTATCTAGGGTGCTTGAATCTGCTCGCTCCACTAGAAAAGGCCAAGTAGCTTGCCAGAAGAAATGCCAAACACACACCTCTCTAGGTCTAGCTTCAAGCTGATCTTGCACTGACTTGCAGGGGTCTCTTCCAAATCCTGAATGAGAGTTGACTTATCCTTGGTTTTGACCACTATGTCATCCATGTAAGCTCGACATTCATGTGCTCCTGGTACTCAAAACCAATTTGCACTGCTCCAGCGCTCTTTAACCCGAAGGGTATATGTACAAAGCAGTTTGTGTCGCATGGAGTTATGAACGTTGTCTTCTCTTCATCTGGCTTGGACATGAAAATCTGGTGGTACCCGGAGTAGGCATCCAAGAAGGAAAGCAGGTCACATCCAGAGGTGGAATCCACAATCTGATCGATGTGCAGTAAGTGTAATGGGTCCTTCGGGCATGCTTTATTCAAATATGTTAAATCTATGCAAATCCTCCATTTCACATTCCCCTTGCACACCAGAAATAGATTTGTCAATCAAGTTGGATGCAATACTCCTCTGACCAAACCAGCAGCTTCAAGTTTCTTAATCTCTTCGGCAATAAACTGCTGCCGCTCCAAGGCTTGCTTCCAGACTTTCTGTTTGACGCGCCGGGCATGAGGGCAGACAACAAGGTGGTGCTTGATTACCTTCCTGGGAACACCGATGATGTCAGATGGTTGCCAAGCAGAAACATTGACATTCACCTGCAGGAAGTAAACGAGCGTGCTTTCCTATTTGTCGTCAAGGGTGGAGCTGATAGTAAATGTACCTCATCGTGCACCAGCCCTGCCGGACCTTCTTCATAGCAGGTGTAGCTATCTTGGACCTTTTGCTAGTGGAACTCTATGGCAAGTCTTCGACAGGTGCAGCGCACTCCGGAGAGGCGCATTTTCCGAATTCCTTGACTACCTTTCTTCCTTGCTTGTTTTCCTTGGCGGGGACTGCGGCCTCCACGGCCTCGGCAGCAGCCGGGTCCTGGTACATCTTGTCCATGCATATAATTGCATCCTTCTTGTCTGACGGGATAGAAATAACGCCCATTGTTCCTGGCATCTTCATGGTGTTGTGGGCATAGTGGGATGCCTCCATGAACTTTGCCAGAGCCGGTCGTCCAAGTATCCCATTGTATGGTAACGCAAGCTCAACCACATCGAACACAATCTTCTCAGTCCGGCAGTTCAACTCACCTCCAAACATCACTGTCAACGTGATCTTCCCCTTCGGACGGCTCCTACCGTAGTTGATTCCTTGAAACGTACCAGTAACCTTGAGCTCTTCTTCTGCAATCTATAATTTGCTAGTGACCTTGAGAGAAATTAGATTCAACCCAGCCACGCCATTAAACAACATCTTTGTGACCTTGAGGTTGCGGATTGTTGGTGAAACAAACACTGACACACATCCTACCGCGGTGGTGCCGTCAGGGTGATCCGCTTCATCAAAGATGATGGGCGTGCAGGACCACTTGAGTGGTTTCCAAGAATCTGCCGCTAGCTCCACATCATTGATCTCACGCGGGCATCAGTGGCCTTCTGGAACTCCTGCTCACTGGTTTCCTCTTCACCACTTCCGTCACCGCATTCCTTTCTCTCATGGCCTCTAGCAGGTTTTCCTTGATGCCGAGGGACCTTGCCGGGGTGACCGCCTCTTCCACCTTGGCCCTTCCCACCAGCGCCATCTCGGTCTCTCTCGTTTTCACCCTTCTCATACTCAGCCTTCTGCTTCTTGATGAGTTGCTCAACTTGATGACACTCTTGGAGATCATGGCCCTTGTTCAACTTGATGATTTACTGGATTTAGAGGCCGAGAGGGCTTTAGATATGATTCATAACTTAGCTGCCATCAAACCCATGAATGATTCCGATATTGATGATTTGGGGGTTCGGGTGCTGGATAATTTTTGTGTCGATCTCGCTAATCCCCTCTCTGAGCCTGAGGAGGAGGATGAGAGTGTCGAGATTGTTGTAGTAAGAACTACTGATCCTGGTTGTGAGGACCGGCTGGAGAGTAAGATCAGTCCTAAGCGCAAATGGAAGCGGAAGATTTACCCGATGTCTCCAGTGCGTAAGAGTGCTAGGATCCGCACGGCTAAAAAATTCCATGACGAGATATGAAAGGAATCTTTTGGAATAGCAGAGGTCTCAAAGACTTGGCTAAAAGAAGGTTTCTTGCAGAAGCGTCTATCGAGCATAGATTGGACTTTATTGCTTTGTTGGAAACTGGTAGAGATAATTTCTCGCCACAATTTCTCAATACTTTATCGGGTGGTATTGATTTCAATCGCACTGTTTGTCATGAGGAAGATCGGGTGGGATCTTACTCGTGTTAGATGCTAGTCTCTCAAGTTCAAGTGTGGTCATGGGGATTTTGCTGTTAAGTTCGTGGTGTGGTCAAAGGTCGATGGATTTGATCGGCTCGTGGCGGTTTATGGTGCCGCCATGCCGTAATTCAAACCGGATTTCTTGGCTGATCTAGTTAGGGTTTGCGGATCTGAGCAGCTCCCAATCCTGGTAGGGGGGACTTTAACATCATTAGGAGGCGTGATGAGAAGAATAATGATAACTTTGACGGGAGATGGTCGTTCATGTTTAACACTATCATTGGAAAGCTTGGATCCGAGAGAGATTGAGCTTTGGTGGGAAGTTCACATGGGCTAATGTAATGCCAAATCCAACGCTTGAAAAGTTGGATCGTAATCGCAAGTGTCGAATGGGAATGTAAGTTTCCTTTGTAGCAGTTCAGGCTCTCTCTCGTGGTATTTCTGACCACACGCCTTTATTTCTTGACTCTGGTGAGGCCTCCCACCCGGGTAACAAGAACTTATTCTCGTTCGAGCTTGCTTGGTTTGAAAGAGAAGGCTTCCTTGATCTCGTAGCTAGAGAGTGGGCTTTGCTAAGGATGCAAAGGGTAGGATCAGCGCTGAGCGCCGCGTAATAAGATTAGGCACCGGAGAAGTTTCCTCAAGGTGGGTGGGCTAAACATCTTAGTGGGATTTATAAGGTTGAAAAGGAACGGCTCCTTACCCTTATTCAATTCTTAGATGTAAAAGCAGAACCACGGTTCTGCCAAACCGCAGAAGCTTCATGCCGTGCTTGACGCAGTAGATGAGGGTCAAAGAACTTCTTCGTGAAGAAGAATTAAAGTGGGCACTGCGGGCCAAGGTACGAAGAGTGGTCCAGGGGGACACGAACACACAATTCTTCCACATGATCGCCAATGGCAAACAAAGGAAGAAGAGGATCTTTCAGCTTGAACAAGATGAGGGAACGATTATCGGTCAGGAGAACCTAAAGTTATACATTACTAAGTATTACAAACAGTTGTTTGGACCCGCAGGGGATAACTGTGTGTCTCTGGATGAGTCTAGGGTTGAGGATGTACCTCAACTTACTGTTGTTGAGAACGATATTTTAGCCGCTCCTTTTTCGGAAAAGGAGGTGTTCGAGGCCATTTCGCAGGTGAAAATAATAAGGCTCCCGGCCCGGATGGCTTCCCGGCTGAGTTTTATAAGAAGTGTTGGCATATTATTAAAGGGGACATGTTGCCGATGTTCCATGATTTGTTCTCAGGACAACTTCAGCTTTTTCAGCTAAATTTTGGAACGACAACCCGCTTCCTAAGAAAATAGAGGCGGTGAGAATCGAGCAATTCAGGCCCATCTGTCTTCTTAATGTTAGTTTCAAAAAAATTACCAAGGTCGGGACGATTAAGCTAACAAAGATTGTGCATGCTGTGGTGCAGCCTACTCAAACTGCTTTCATGCCGGACAGGAACATCCTTGAAGGGGTTGTGGTCCTTCATGAAACACTCCATGAGATTCACACGAAAAAACTTGACGGAGTTATTTTCAAGGTGGATTTCGAGAAAGCGTACGATAAAGTCAAATGGCCGTTCCTTCAACAGGCCTTACGCATGAAGGGTTTTGATGAAGCTTGGCGACGCCAGGTAGAATCTTTCACGCAAAAAGGGAGTGTTTGAATTAAAGTGAATGACGATATAGGTCATTATTTCCAGACGCACAAGGGCCTGAGACAAGGTGATCCCATGTCTCCAATCTTGTTCAACATTGTGGTTGATATGTTGGCGATCCTGATAGGTAGGGTAATGGAGGCCGGTCTGGTGGGTGGCTTGGTGCCTCATCTAGTTAATGGTGGTGTGTCCATCCTGCAGTACGCTGATGATACAATTATCTTTATGGAACACGACTTGGCAAAAGCGAGAGATATGAAGTTGGTGTTATGCTTATTTCAACAATTGACTGGATTGAAGATTAACTTTCATAAAAGCGAGTTGTTCTGCTTTGGTAGAGCCAAGGACGAACAAGAGGCTTATAGGCAATTGTTTGGATGTGAATTGGGGGCTTTACCTTTTACGTACCTAGGTATACCCATTCACCATCGTAAGCTAACAAACAGAGAGTGGAAGTGCATCGAGGATCGGTTTGAGAAGAAACTGAGTTGCTGGAAAGGAAAACTCATGTCTTATGGAGGTCGATTGATTCATATTAATTCGGTGCTCACGAGTATGCCTATGTTTCTCTTGTCCTTCTTTGAAGTCCCAAAGGGGTTAGGAAAAGGTCGGACTTCTATCGATCCCGATTCTTCTGGCAGAGTGATGAACTTAAGAGAAAATGCCGACTCGCCAAATGGGATATCATCTGTCGACCAAAGGACCAGGGGGGCCTTGGTATTGAGAATCTTGAAGTCAAGAACAGATGTCTTCTCAGTAAGTGGCTGTATAAGTTGTCAGTTGAGACTGAGGCAACGTGGGCGCAGATTCTTCGTAGTAAATATCTAGCCCAAGACTTTGTCCTGTGTGATAGTGAGACCAACTGATTCGCCGTTCTGGAAGGGGCTTATGAGAGTCAAAGCTGCCTTCTTTAATAGAACAAAGTTTATTGTCGGTAATGGCAACACCACTCGCTTCTGGGAGGATACGTGGCTTCCTCAACGCCACATGCATCCAAAGATCCGCCCCTCAGATCGTATTTTTCAAATGCCGTGATTCTCTTGTTGCAACGATTACGCTGTCCATTCCCCTTAATATTCAGTTTAGGAGGGTGCTTGTGGGTGAACGATGGGAAGCATGGCTTCATTTGGTGAGTAGACTGATGGAGGTTCAGCTAGCTCATCAGCCCGATCAGTTGTGTTGGAAGCTTACTAGGTCTGGAGAGTTCACAGTCAAGTCGATGTATATCGATATCATTAACTCTAGTGTTATTCCTAGTTCCAAACATGTTTGGAAAGTCAAAGTTCCTTTGAAGATTAAAGTGTTTATGTGGTTTGTGCATAAACAAGTAATTTTAACAAAGGATAATTTGGTTATGCCCAACTGGACAGGATCTACTAGGTGTAGTTTTTGTGATCGGGACGAGACTATCGAGCACCTCTTTTTTGATTGCCCGTTGGCAAGAGTTTTGTGGCGCACTATGCAAATTGCCTTTAACATTACTCCTCCGAATTCGGTCAGTGCGTTATTTGGAACGTGGCTTGTTGGGGTAGAGTCCGAAACAGCTAGACACATTCGTGTAGGAGTATGCGCGTTGTTGTGGGCAATTTGGAACTGCAGAAATGATTTGGCTTTTAACAGAACAACAACTATTCATTTTTTGCAGATTTTATTCCAGGCTACCGCGCTGATCCGTATGTGGTCATTACTCACTCGGACGGAGGCCAGGGAGCGTTGGGTTACTGGATCTGTCCGGTGGGAGATGGTAGCGCGGGATATCTTCAACCGGTTTGGACGGCGGTCATGTAATAGGATAGGCGATTAGTTTACCTATCTTTTGCTTTGCCAGCCGGTTGTGGCTTTTTGGGCCTTTTGTTCTTGGCGTTGTGGCTCTGTGTGAGCCTTCCGTTTTTATTTGTTTCAAGACATTAAGACCTTGTTGAACCTCTTCTATCTATAAATGTGGCCGTATGCATCGTTCTGATGCAGAGGCCGGGGAGTCCCCCCTTTTCGAAAAAAATGGCCCTTGTTCTGATGTATCTTGCAAGACGCCCATCACCCTTCCCAAATTCTTCCTACTGGCCACCGCAGCTTCCCTGGCAATAGTCCATCGCTGGCAACGTCCTTGCCGAGGGCTTTGGCCTTGGCCCTCTTGCCAGTATTAGGAGGAATGCCAGATCCCTCGACAACCAGAACTGTTTTCTCCTTGCGCTTCTTGTTGCATTTCTTGTTCTTCTTCTTCTGATTGGCAGCATCGTTGTCGTCTTCTGAGTCAACATAGATGCCTCTCCTCCTCTGTTCGGGCACACTTAGGCCTCCTTTGGTTTGTAGGAATTTCATAGGATTTCTATAGGATAGGATTTGCAAAAGAAAATTTCCTTTGAAGCCCTTTGGTTTGTAGGAATGGATTCCTATTCCTATGTAGGATAGGAATCAATCCTTCACATTTTGGAGAAAAAAAACATTAGCTAAGACTCAATGGAAAAGTTCCTATCCTATGCATCGACATCTCCTCCTATATAGGAATTGAGATGCATGTCATCTCACTTCCTATGATTTTCCTATTCCTATAACATTCCTATCCTATGAACCAAAGGAGGCCTTATCCGCCAAAGTGTACAGCTCATTCACAGTCTTGGGCAACCGGACATTCATCTTGTAATGTATCACATTGTTGCGCACATTGGACTAGAACGTGACAAACATATCTGTTGGGCAGATATCCGAAATATTTCTGTGTAGCCGGCTGAACCTTTGCATGTACTTCCGCAAACTCTCCCCTTCCTTTTGTGTAAGGAGCTGCATATCGCCGGGCCACCCTGGTTCTTGATGGCCGCCCATGAATGCGCCAACAAACTCATGGCACAGGTCAGGCCAGGTCGAGACAGAGTTTTCCGACAAGTGCATTAGCCACGACCTCACGTTTTGCTAGAGTGCTAAAGGGAAGTAGTTGGCGAATACCTTTTCATCTCTTCCACGGGCGACTTGAACTTCTATGGTGTAGATCATCAAGAACTCTGTCAGGTTCAGTCCTCCATCGTACTTTTCTCGTATCACTGGGCTTGAACGTACGGGCAGATTGCCAATGGACTTGCTGTAGCTCGCGAGTGAAGGCAGGACACCCAACTTCGAAAGGTAGGTATTTGTCTCCACTGGGAACGGGCTCCTCGACGTCGTGGCCATTGCGCTTGTCGGACTGGTGGCGGGTTTCACGGTGTCGCTCTATGGTGACGTGTGCGTATTCCCTCCGCCAGTCTTCCTGGTTCTGCCGCTAGTCTCGATGGGCTCGAGGATCATATGAAGCCATTGACACTGTTAAAATAAATCCGAGGCATACCATTGATCATCCGAGGACCAAGCAATCACACAAGCACGACACCGAGATTTGCTAACGAGGTTCACCAATATGGCTACATCCCCGGGCTTGACTATGGGCACTCCTCCCATGACACCGCCATAATACCGCACTGCGCCTTGGACACTGCACATGCCGCCAAGCTTCCTCGCTGCTCCGTGCTATTATGTTGGCATAGGTTACATCGTGTGTCTACCCCTGCTATATATGAGAGGCCTAGGATACAAGTGTCCTACTAGGATACGACTCCATATCCTATATAAACACGGTACAACTACAAGTCCAACTGTAACCTACCTTGTACACTATATTTGACACAACTCTAACAAACTCCACCTTGGCGAATATTCTCCACCACCTTGAGTTCATTCATGCATCAAACTTCCATGTACATTGGACTTGAGCTTATCCCATGAGTACCGCTGCTACTCCAAAGACTCCATATGACTCCACCTGCAACTTGTAGTCCCTTCTTTTCTTGACCACAGTCAACGCTCGAGCAAAATTAAGTTCCTCTTTACTCTAGTCTGTGCTCCCAACTTCCAGAGTATCCGTCCAACGCCATCACACACTGATCACTGACCTGCGTGATAGTGAACAACTCACATATTGGATGTCACACATAAGAGTTACCTAAACTCAACATCACCGCTCCTTTCTTGACCAACTGTGTGAAACTTGAAAGAATTTCACCATTGCTTGTAGTCATCTCGTGTCAAATTCGCAGTTGTCTCACCACATGTATGACCACCACAGCCCTGGCCCGTCTCCATATCCCGTGCATGCCTCACGCCTCGCCGCTATTACCGCGTCGAGCCTCCGCTGTCCCGGTTGAGTCTCAAGGGTCGCGAAACCACACCACTCAACCCCGACTGCAGAGTACCACTGATCATCACCGACCGATGACGCAGTTTCACGCTTCCATCGCACCACCGGCTCCAGTCTAAATTGTGTGTCACTCGCTTTTCCCCCGCTGAATAGGCTTCACTCTCACGACTTCACGCCAGAGCCCTCAATCCAAATTCCCACCTTCAACATGACTCCATGGTAGAGGATCAGTCCACCCCGCGCCCTATCGACATGAAGCTCCGTGTGTGCACTATCTTAAATCAACCCCGCGCCATAGTCTTGTCGAAGCCACACAAGCACTCGGGCCTGTGCCATGTGTTTCCACGCCCAAAAGCGGTCACTATCAGCATCACGCACCTATGTCGTCGTCGCCGATTCTACCACCGTCTCACGTCGATCCGTCAGACTGTCCAGTCCGACCAAGCCGATTTTATTCGGCTGCACGACACACTCAAGGCTCCCAAATCATCTTCGCGAATTCGCCAGCAATCTTTCATCCATGTCTACCATAACCCAAGGTTTCAATTCCGTGAACTTCTCCACCTCAAACCTGGTACCTGTTGATGCCATAGTTCTTTGTATAGCTGACCCTGTGAAAAATTATCCGAGCTTTACACGCAATGCCCCAAGTACACGAACAGAAACTCCGCACACTAATAGCAATTCCAACCAAAACTTTGGCCTTTACGTGATCGCCCTTAACTCAGCTTCTGATGTTGGCTGTTGCTATTGCCTCAACCCTTGCTCTCGATGGATATATTTCTCTTGATGGAATTTCCCTTCCTGATTGATCTGCCTCCTCTGTGCTGTGTCGCACGAGGACTCGGTCCTCTATTTTGGTCCAAAACAAATCTCACGCTGCTCCTCGTACAGCATGTACGCCTCGCGTCCTGGCCTCAAGCCACGGCAACACCAAGCCGCACCAGCCAACCTGCCACGTCCAAGGCAACGTCGCTACCTGCAATCGGCCGCCAACCTCGTGTTAATCCGCCAAGGCTAGCTCCTTCCTGGAGACCTTCCACACGTAGGGTATGCCGCCACCGCCGAAGTTGCTTCCGATCAAGATTATCCCGATTACGACTATTATGCAGACACGCACTACCGGGCCGCCTCGATCCAAGGCCAAAGGAGCCCTTTCACCGAATCGACGAGCAAGCACTCGCGCATGCCACGTGGCCTCCAATTTCAAGACGCTACCATGAATATCTGATCGCTTTTCTCAATCTTGCCGAGAACCACACCATAGCCGGCTGCATCTCAACTCGATACTTCCTCCGGATCAACAATCGCAACCTCCTCGAAACCTTGCTCATGATACCACTTGTTAAAATAAATCCGAGGCATACCGTTGATCATCCGAAGACCAAGCAATCACACAAGCACGACACCGAGATTTGTTAACGAGGTTCACCAATATGGCTACATCCCCAGGGCTTGACTATGGGTGCTCCTCCCCATGACACCGCTACAATACCGCACCCGGTCGCCCTGGACACTGGCACATGCCGCCGGCTTCCCCTGCGTTCCGGTGCTATTATGTTGGCATATGTTACATCATGTGTCTACCCCCGCTATATATGAGAGGCCTAGGATACAAGTGTCCTACTAGGACACGACTCCATATCCTATATAAACACAGTACAACTACAAGTCCAACTCTAACCTACCTTGTACACTATATTCGACACAACTCTAACAGACACGTTGTTGGGTTCTTGATTGCATGGCGTTGGCTGCCATGGAAGGCTCTGCACCATAGCAGTGGCCCCTTCGGTGTGGCCAGCGGATCGTACCATTGTTATTGCCCGCGGAGGCCACGACGGGCCTGATCACTATGTGTTGGCAAACATAGCATGCAATTTCAAAAAGTTTCCTACGCTCATGTAAGATCTATCTAGGAGATGCATAGCAACGAGGAGGGAGAGAGTGTGTCACGTACTCTCGTAGACCGAAAGTGGAAGCGTTTGACAACACGGCTGATGCAGGCAAACTTCTTCTTGTTCTGACTAATCAAGCACAGAACGCATGGCACCTCCGAGTTCTGCACATGTTCAGCTCGACGACGTCCCTCGAACTCTTGATCCAGCAAAGTGCTGAGGGAGATTTTCATCAGCACGACGACGTCGTGACGATGACGGTGAAGTGATCCACGCAGGGCTTTGCCTAAGCACCACGACAATATGATCGGAGTCATAAGTTGTGGAGGGGGGCACCGCATATGGCTAGGAACCAGTGTGGTGTGGTCTCGCGGTGCCCCCCCCCCCCCCCACACACACATATATATATATAAGTGGGAGAGGAAGAGGGGCAGCAAGAGGCGCCCCAAGTAGGAGTAATCCTACTTGGGCGCCTCCCACAAGTGGGCCTCCCCCCTTCCATAAGTGTCAGAGGGGGAAGGAAAGAGAGGGGGAGAAGGAAAGGGGGATGCTGAACACTCCCCTTTCCTTTTTCTCTTCCCCTCCTTCCTTCTCCTCCTATTCGTCCTATATGGGGGCGCACTAGCCCACTAGAGGCTTGTCTGTCCTGCTCTTGGCCCAAAAAGGCCCATATTTGTGCCGGGGGGGGGGGACCCCTTCTGGTGAGCTGATACGTACTCGGTACCCCCGGAACACTTCTGATGTCCGAATACTATTGTCCTATATATGAATCTATACCTTTCGGCCATTTCAAGACTCTTCGCCATGTCCTTGATCCCATCTGGGCCCCGAACAACATTCGGTCACCAAATCACATTACTCGTACAATAAAATTGTCATCGAACGTTGAGTGTGTGGACCCTACGGGTTCGAGGACTATGTAGACATGACCGAGAGACCTCTCCAGTGAATAACCAATAGCAGAACTTGGAGGCTCATATTGGTTGCCACATATTCTACAAAGATCTTTATCGGTCGTACCGTAATAACAATATATGTTATTCCCTTTGTCATCGGCATGTTACTTGCCCGAGATTCGATCGTCGGTATCTTCATACCTAGTTCATTCTCGTTACTGGCAAGTCTATTTACTCGTTCCGTGACACATCATCCCGCAACTAACTCATTTGTCACATTGCTTGCAAGGCTTATTATGAGGTGCATTACTGAGAGGGTGCAGAGATACCTCTCTGATACTCGGAGTGACGAATCCTAATCTTGATCTATGCCAACCCAACAAAACACCTTCGGAGATACCCGTAGAGCATCTTTATAACCACCCAGTTATGTTGTGACATTTGATAGCACACAAGGTATTCCTGTTGTATCCGGGAGTTGCATAATCTAATAGTCAAAGGATTATGTATTAGGCATGAAAAAGCAATAGCAATAAAAATGAACGATCAATATGCTAAGCTAATGGATGGGTCATGTCCGTCACATCATTCTCCTAATGATGTGATCCTGTTATCAAATGACAATTCATGTCCATGGTTAGGAAACCTCAACCATCTTCAGTCTCCCACTTGCACCAGAGTCAATAATCTAGATTACATTGTAATGATTCTAACTCCCATGGAGTCTTGGTGTTGATCATGTTTTGATAGTGGAAGAGGATTAGTCAACGTGTCCGCCAAATTCAGACCGTATGTATTTTTCAAATATCTATGTCTCCTTCCTTGACTAGATCATGGATGGAGTTGAAGCATCTCTTGATGTGTTTGGTTATTTTGTGAAATCTTGATTCCTTCGCTAAGGCAATTGTTCCAGTATTGTCACAAAAGATTCTTATTGGACCAGATGCACTAGGTATTACACCTAGATCGGATATGAACTCCTTCATCCAGACTCCTTCAATCGTTGCTTCCGAAGCAGCTATGTACTCCCCTTCACACGTAGATCCCGCCACGATGCTTTGCTTGGAACTGCACCAACTGACAGCTCCACCATTCAATATAAATATGTATCCGGTTATCCGAATCAGTGTCAAAACTAGCATCAACGTAACCATTTACGATGAGCTCTTTGTCACCTCCATAAACGAGAAACATATCCTTAGTCCTCTTTAGGTACTTCAGGATGTTCTTGACTGCTGTCAAGTGATCCACTCACTACAAGAAAATACACTTCTGTGATGATACGTGTTTGTCACAGTAGGTCACATTTTCTGTCATGCATGTACATCCATGAAGATTTTATGACAGAATCAAGATAGTCATACATGTGCTGTTATTGAAGTGTTCCATGACATTTCCAAAATTATCATCACGGAAGTGTCCACTTCCATGATGATAAATGGCGCGTCATGGTAGTGCATTCATCAAGGGTGACCGACACGTGGAATCCACCATAACGGGTCGCCGTTAAGCTATCTGGTCCGGTTTTGGATCCGATAACCCGCTAACAGCCTGGACCAATGAGTACTTTCCACGTGTAAAATTTTCATTGGCCGGAGGAAACATGCGTTGACTCACCGTTCGGACATATGTCATCCATTCATTGGACGGGAGGCGCCTATGATACGTCAAAATGTGGCACGGCCCAATAGAGGCCCATTCCGGTGAAAAGTCCGGCCCGTTTAACTTGGTCAAAAGATAACGCACCAACCCACGGAAAGCATGTTAATCCGTTGGGCCATTTTCGTAGCGTCATCAAATACGGCCGATTAATGATGGCCCGTTATTGTCGACCCATGAACGGACGATTCCATATCTAGCCCGTTTACGGCCCATAATGCGGTCTGTTTTTGGCCCATGTTTGGCCGATCAATCATACGACCCGTAGAAGGCCCATTGATGCTACGGCCCATAGAAGGACCATTGTTTCTACGGCCCATAGAAGGCCCATTGTTTCTATGGCCCTTAGAAGGCCCATTGTTTCTATGTCCCATAGGAGGACCATGGTAACTATAGTAAATATGAAGCCCATGGTTATTGTGGCCTAGTTTTAAAAAATAGGTTATTTCGGCCACTTGCAAACTACGAAAAAAGAACTTCACCAACTACAAGAAAACAAATAAAAAAAGAAAACAAGGCAATAAATAAGGAAGCAACTTACGCTAGGCTATCATGGATATTACACATATTACATCCACTGGGCATCAAAGTTCGCCACCAGTGGAAATATAGGGAACAAAGCAGCATATCATATACACTAGTTGTCAAAGTTGGCGACCAGTGCAAGTAAACGCCACAGAAAAACAACTACAGAACTGAAACCACTTCACAAGAGCTCAAGAAACAATATCCTGGGTACCCATAATGCTAGCCAGATGCTTAGCAAGCTTATTAACTTTCTCTTGTTTGGCGCTTAAATCCTCTGCACTTGCTGTTGCACCAGAAAGTATGCATCTGAATTCTGCAAGGACTTCCTCAGTCCTTCGGCTTCATGTCGCATAACATCTGATCGATGTATTTCAACTTGAAGTTGAGACTCAAGAAGCATAACTGATTCAGGCAGCGAGTTTGAAGAGCTGGTGCCAGCAGTAGTAGCCAGTAACTCGAACACTACATCAAGACAAGACTATTGGGTTGTCTATGTGTCTTCAATATAGTTTTCACCAGCTTTCTTGGAGACCAATAGGGAAGTCTCACTATCTTCAACCTTATCTGCATTACTTCCTTTACCATTCCATAACAGGGTACTCTTCTCCAATATTTTATCTGTGTTTTAAAAGAGAAACAAACAAACACATCGAAGGTTTACCATGTTGTATATGAAACTCATTTTGGTAAACCAATTCAGTAGTAAGGTGGACAAGATAACAACATGAAACAAACATATATCTATGTAGTATGGTCACTGTATGGTCTATATCATTATAGTTTATGTTGCCAAATCAAGATGGAGACAGTTTGAACCATATCTATTTAAGACAAAGCAACATAGACAGAATATAAGTGTGGGAAACTACACATCAATAACAACACTTGCAATGTGCATGGCATGAGAACATAACTGTTTATTCAATTGAAACTGAAATCAACATAGAGCAAGTTACAACAGCAAACACGTTAAAGAAACATGTTTAAAACATACATGTTGCGCCATTGCATCCTTCAAATTTGAAATTAGTTGGTATGAGTAAATACAGTGATGCAAGAGCAAAGTAGTATGAACCATAACTATCGAACCAGACCTGAGAATAATTCGTCTTCTGCTTTAAGTTTTGACTTGGAGTTCGGAGTGGCGGTCCTCGTGCTTTGGGCACTGTAGTTGCCTTACTAACTACTCGTGTTTGGGTGCTCTGTGGTGGAGACGGTGTTGTGTCAACTGGAATTGGGTTACTATTTGTTGGGGTTGGGGTTAGAAGGGGTGTAGCTAGTTCTCTGTCCAACTGGGTAGGGGTACAATCTGCGTGAGTCTGGGTTATGTGTGGCGGGGCTGGTTCTTGGGCAAGTACAACCGTGGTTCTATCTCAAGACGAGTAGGTAGCACGGTCTTTCTCAAGACCGTGTTTTTACTCCTAAAGATACCGCCATCACCCTCCAATTGAAATGGCTGATAAACAAGAAAAGTAATTGAATGTACGTACATTGTAAGATAGACAAAAGTGCAATAGATAGTAGGGAAGAAAATAGGGCATGAAATAATTCACATTTATGTTGTCTAACCAAATGTAATAAAGGTGACATCATTTCACATATATGATGGCTAGTTAAACAAGATTGCATGACACAATTTCACATGTATGATGGCTAACTAAACAGGATAGACATACTTCAAAATATGATGACTATGTAAACAGGATGAAATGATATAACTACACTATGTGTCTATTAAAGTGGTTGGCATGCCATAAATCACAAACATGCCATCAATGGAAACATGATGGCATGATATAATTCACTGATAGAACGACATAATTCAAAATATGATGACTATGTAAACATGATGAGATGATGTAACTATATTACGTCTTTAGAAAATGGGTTGGCATGCCATAATTCAGATACATGTTGTCTAAGTAAACATCATGACATGATATAATTCAAATATATGATTTATATACTAAGCAAGTGAGTAGAGGGAAATTGCATATATGATGTGTCAACTAAGGAGATGTCATTCAATATTGTGTATATGATGTAAAAACTAAGCATTGCAATACAACATATGCATGATATGAGTAATATAACCGTGCCAAGTTTGAGCATACACCTCGTGGGGATAATAGGACTGGTCATCGCTTCTAAATCCTCCTGTGAAGAGCTATCTGTAACCAGCAAGATATCTTCCTCAGCAGGTAGCATTGTCTTCTCTAAAGACCTTGTTTTCACTCCATATTTCTCCATCACCAATTCAAATGGCTGATGCATAGGAAGAGCAGTTGAATATACAAACATTGTCAACAAATGCAACGAGAAATACAAGAAAGGACGGCATGATATAATTCACATATATGACACTTGGCTAAACAACATGGCATGGCATAATTCACATATATAATGCCTTGCAACAAGATAGCATTGCATAATTCACATATATAATGTCTTGCAACAAGATGGCATTACATAATTCACATATATGGTAATTAGACACTAAACATGTGGCATTCACACAAAGCATGTCTAAACTAAGCAAATGACATAGCAATGCAAGATACCATATGCACGATATGAGCAACATAACTCTGCCAACTTAGAGCATGCACCTCGGGGGGGGGGGGGATAGGACTGATCATCTGTCTCTTAATACTCCTTTGAGGAGCTATCCATAAATAGCAAGACATGCGCTTTGTCAGATAGCATTGTCTGCTCTGAAGACCTTGTTTCCACTCCAGATTTTCCATGGCTGTGTCGAATGGCTGATGCACAGCAAGAGTAATTGAATGTACTAAAATTGTTGACAAATTTAACACGTAATAAAAAATGATGGCATGATAAAATTCACACATAAGATGACTGGCTAACCAGGGTGGCATTGCAAAGTTCACATATATGATGCCTGGCTAAACTAGATGGCATTGCATGATTCACATATATGATAAAGAAACTAAACAGATGGCATTCACACAAAGCATGTCTAAACTAAGGAGATGACATATTTGATGTATAAAGTAAGAAATGCAATGCACAATGTGCATGATATTACCAACATCAGCATGCTATGTTAGAGCGAAGACCTCAGGGGGTAAATAGGAGTGGTCTTGTCCTTTTGTATCCCCCTCAGAACAGTTATCTTCCTCTTGATTACAATTCGAAATGGGTGGAGGGGGCTGCCTTTGTGCCCAGCATGGAGCCACGTCTGCATGAAATTTTATTGCCACACAAGGTTCAACCCTTTTGCTCTACATGTTCAGTTCCATTGTGTACAATAACTAACATGCATAGGAATAAAACATAGCGAGATTTTGTAAGGACTGCATGCACAATTCCAGATTGATGGTATAAAACTGTGGATAGACCCAAAAACAATGATAGTAGGAAAATAATAGCTTTAGTTAAAAAATGCAGATAATAGCTCCTTTAATGTTTGTTTGCGCCCAACATGAAACTCATAGTAGACACCCGAGATTAACAGGATAGTAGACACATAGTACTGATTGCTTCCCCAATATGTACCCCACAACCATTTAAAAACTCAAGTTTCAGCATTAGTTTGGACCTGACTCGGAGTCTAATAGGTGAACACGATGATAAAGTAGCATGTCATCACATTAAGCGAGGCATAACATAAGCAGACGCGGAAGAGTACAACCTCTCTTGCGGACCCGTGTAGTCCTCAAGTTCATCTACTTAGTTGATGATGGTAACGCAGTTGTCATGGCTGCCGGCGGCGGGGAAGAAGATCTGAGGCGGCGAAAGACAATCTGGAGAGCGGATCCCTGTTGTGCTAAACCCTTCCGCCGTTGGAGCAAATTTGAGCTGGGTGCAACATAAAGGCAACAGAGCGTGACAAACCACACAAGGTTTTCTTTGACACATATCTCGTAATGTAAGTAATTGTGTAAGGGCTTGTTTGAATTTGAGGATTCTAACAGTGCATGGATAGGAAATAGACATGAATAGGATAGGAATGCACGTGCAACACAGAGAATTTAAAACACGGGATTTCTGCCAATCTGGGTGTTTGGTTCACAAGATGCAAAGAAGCATGATCTGATTACGTCAAACCACTAGAAAATGTACGGTTATGATGCTATTATGCTACTATCTCTTAGTCTTGTGCTTCATGAATAGGAATTTGAAAAGGAGGACAAGTGGACATTAAATTTCCTACGGGTTTTATTTCAAGGAGACACTAAAGGAACAAATCCTACAGTTTTCCTTTGCTTCATTCCTTTGAACCAAATGCGTGAATAGTAGTACCATAGGAAACTTTCCAATTCCTATGTTTTTCCTTCAATTTTCCTTTCTACAATTGGCGATTCTAGTAGGCAGGCTTGAGCAAGGAAAAGCCTACACTAAAAAAATGTTTTGTGCTACTTCTACTACTTTGGACCCAGGTCACTGCCTTACTAGCTCAAATCCGAGGCCCATCGACAAATGCACAACTCAAACGCATGGAGATAAATAATGATGGTGTTCAAGAGAGTCCATCACGGATAGCTAAGTTGCCTGGTATCTCACCTTGTCATATAGTAGGATAAAATAATCGTATTTCACGTTACCACGTGTGCTCAGTGGACAATATATATATAACATGTATAGTAAAAAAGAGATGCAACATGTGTACAACCTCTTTGGTGAAGCCATGTCGATCTCAGCATGATTGGGTTGGTCAGTGAGGATGCTCCGGCTGACTTGGCTGTCGGAGGAGGGGAAGATCTTAGGCGTCTAGAGATGGAGCCCGGTATCGCCTCCGCTATGATGGAGGGTTTAAATCGTTGGAGCAGCTCCGGTGAGTTGTACGACACCGAGGTCAAGCGGTGACAAGAGAGACAAGGTTAACATGAGTGGAATTCTAATAACATCTCCAATAGATGACGTAAAATACATAACCACAAAATGCTAGATGTAAAATACATCAGCCGCTCAGCTCCGAACTTAACTGTCGGAACTGAATTTAACTATCGAAACTGAACTTAACTGTCAAAACTGAGTTTTGTTGTAGAAACTGAATTTTACTGTCGAAATTGAACGCACTACTAGCAGAAGAGCAGTAGCAGCAGCACGTGCGAGAGCCAGGGCAGCTGGTCGTGTAGCGAAATCGAAGCAGCATCGCTAGCAAGAGCCAGAGCGAGAGCAACAGCGCGAGAAAGAGCAAGAACAAGAGCAATAACAAGAGCCGACCAGGCAGGGGACCGAGAGAAAGAGCAGAGCAGCAGCGCGAGCGAGAGCTAAAGCACCAGCACCTCCTACTAATGTGGACGTCGCAGCCGAGGGAGCGACACCGTGGAGGAAGTGGCCCGCGACGCCGCCTTGTATGGAGTCGCGCCATGTCGCCTCGGGACCGAGCGCCGGAAACACCTCGAGATCGAATCAAGAAGAAAATGCGGCGATTAGTGTACAACCTCTTTGGTGGTGCCGATTAGGCCTCAGCTTTATCCGAGGAAACGGTGATAATGCTGCTCTTCTGGTGGTGCAGGTGAAGACGATGGTGTTGGAATGGAGGTGGCGTGAAAGACAGGGGAACATCGGGGCAACTCCTTAGAGGTGGAGGACGGGTTGGTTGAGGGGCGTCGAGGTGTTGCTGTGGACGATGTTTTTGGGGAAGAGGCTCCATCTGGGTGGCGGACGGAGGTGTTGGGGAACGTAGCAATAATTCAAAATTTTCCTACGTGTCACCAAGACCAATCTAGGAGATACTAGCAACGAGAGATAGGGAGTGCATCTTCATACCCTTGAAGATCGCTAAGCGGAAGCGTTACAAGAACGCGATTGATGGAGTCGTACTCGCGGCGATTCAAATCGCGGAAGATCCGATCCAAGTGCCGAACGGACGGCACCTCCGCGTTCTACACACGTACAGCCCGGGGACGTCTCCTCCTTCTTGATCCAGCAAAGGGAGAGGAGAAGTTGAGGGAGAACTCCGGCAGCACGATGGCGTGGTGGTGGAGCTTGTGGTATTCCTGCAGGGCTTCGCCAAGCTCTACGGAGGAGAAGGAAGAGTTGGAGGAGGGAGGGGCTGCGCCAGGCAAGGTGTTCGGCTGCCCTCTCTCTTCCTCACTATATATAGGGGGAAGGGGGGTGGAGGAGGCGCCCTAGGGTTCCCTAGGGGAGGGATGGCAGCCACAGGGGAAACCCTAGATGGGCCCCCACCCTAGGAAACTTGCCCCCCAAGACGGAAGGGGTGGCTAGGCGCCCCCACCTCTCCATGTTACGTGAGATGGGGTGGGAGGGGCGCACAGCCCCTTAGTGGGCTGATGGGCCCCCTCCCCTTAGCCCATAAGGCCCCCCAACGCTTGCCGGGGCCTCCGAAACACCTTTCGGTCACGCTGGTCGTCACCCAGTACTCCTAGAACAATTCCGAACTCCAATACCCTTCGTCCAATATATCGATCTTCACCTCCGGACCATTCCGGAGTTCCTCGTCATGTCCGGGATCTCATCCGGGACTCCGAACAACCTTCGGTAACCACATACTATTTCCCATAACAACTCTACACTACAGGAAACAGGTAATTTGCCGTCAGGGAAGTACAGATGGCAAAGGAGGAATTCCAGACAGCAAAGACTTTTCCGTCAGTTAGCAGACGGCAAAGTCAGACGGCAATGTCGAAGCGGCAAAGGGCTACTTTGCCGTCAACCTTTCGTCGGGATGATGGCAAAGTCTTTGCCGTCAGCCAAAGGGATATTTTGCCGTCAGTCGACATAACAACAGACAGCAAAGAAGAGCTCGTTTTGCCGTCAGTCGATTTAGTAGTAGACGGGAGAGAAGCTCCTTTGTCGACCTCTAAAAAATCAAAGACGGCAAAGAATTTTGTTTATTAAAATAAATAAACAGTAGTACATCACATTATCAATCCACACTTTGTTTTCGTAATCGATGACGAATCGGACAAATTTCACAATAGAATACATCATCACTTGTCGATCCACGGCAAAACTACTCTATTTCATAATATGAACGGATTACAAACGGATTTTTTACGGAGAACCGCTCTATTCCAAGAGCGTAATGCATACAACGGCGAACACCACATTATCTTTGACTTCTATCGACGCTCAGGTTTCCCTCGCGAGCATCCCTCGTGCCCGTGGTCGCCGAGCTGGAGCAACCAGCGATCGCACCCTCTACCTTTTTTTCTCCAACGCCGCACCTCCTCGAGGGGAGTGGACGCGCCCGCAATGAAGGGGAAGTGGACGCCGGGCCGGGCGAAGCCGGTGGCGGCGAGGCTGGGACCAATGGGCGAGCTGTTAGCCGGCGAGACCGGGTGTCGAGGCGGTGGCGGGAAAGCCGGGCGACAGCCGGACGGCCGGGCAGCGCCGAAGCGACAGATGGCGGGGCCGGAGGCACGCTGGAGGCGGGCGGTCGGCCGAGGCCGCCGAGTCGCGCTAGGGGCAGGGCCAAAGCGGAGACGGGGGCTTGGATGGTCATAGGAGGTGGACGCCGTGGCGCGTGAGTGGTGGTGGAGGCCACCGGAGGCGCCATGGAGGCAGGCGCCGGGCGGCCGGTGAGTCGGGCTGCCGGGCGGTGGCAGGCCAGGCCGAGTCAGGCCATGAGGCCAGCAGCGGCCGGGTCCTGCGAGGTAGTGGCGGTTGGTGGTATCCGGAGTGTTGGTGCCTAGCAGGAGGAATCATGGGCGGGGGTGGTGTCTACGTCTGCACCAGAGATAAGGTGGGGCCGGTTGCATCACATGGGGAGTGGAGAGAGAACGTGGGGAGTCGGGCGTGCTAGAGAGATCCTAGATCATGGGGTGTGGATCGTGACAATTCATCGATCCAGGAGATCGATCCATGAGTTGTGTTTGTTTGCATTGCCGTCTGCGTTTATTAATACAGATGGCAAAGATCTTTGCCGTCTGTGTTTTTGTTTGCAGACGGCAAAGGAAGCTATTTCCCGTCTGTATTTTCTTTCACAGGCGGCAAAATATATTTTGATGTTAGGTTTTCTTTGCCATCTGCTGATGACGGCAAACCCTTTCTTTGCCGTCTGCCCCGATGAATTGCTAACAGCAAAGAAAGTACTGACGGCAAATCTCCTGTTTTTCGTAGTGCTAGCGTCACCGAACCTTAAGTGTGTAGACCCTACGGGTTCGGGAACCATGCAGACATGACCGAGACACCTCTCCAGCCAATAACCAATAGCAGGATCTGGATACCAACATTGTCTCCCACAATGTCAGGGATTCAATCAATCCCGTATTCAATTCCCTTTGTCTATCGGTATGTTACTTGCCCGAGATTCGATCGTTGGTATCCCCATACCTCGTTCAATCTTATTACCGGCAAGTCTCTTTACTCGTTCCGTAACGCATGATCCCGTGACTAACTCCTTAGTCACACTGAGCTCATTATGATGATGCATTACCGAGTGGGCCCGGAGAAACCTCTCCGTCATACGGAGTGACAAATGCCAGTCTCGATTCGTGCCAACCCAACAGACACTTTCAGAGATACCTGTAGTGCACCTTTATAGTCACCCAGTTACGTTGTGACGTTTGATACACCCAAAGCACTCCTACGGTATCCAGGAGTTGCACAATCTCATGGTCTAAGGAAATGATACTTGACATTAGAAAAGCTCTTAGCAAACGAACTACACGATCTTGTGCTATGCTTAGGATTGGGTCTTGTCCATCACATCATTCTCCTAATGATGTGATCCCGTTATCAAAGACATCCAATGTCCATGTTCAGGAAGCCATGACCATCTATTGATCAACGAGCTAGTCAACTAGAGGCTTACTAGGGACATGTTGTGGTCTGTTTATTCACATGTATTACGGTTTCCAGTTAATACAATTATAGCATGAACAATAGACAATTATCATGAACAAGGAAATACAATAATAACCATTTTATTATTGCCTATAGGGCATATTTCCAACAGTCTCCCACTTGCACTAGAGTCAATAATCTAGTTCACATTTCTATGTGATTGTAATGAATCCAACACCCATGGGGTTTGTTCATATCTCGCTTGTGAGAGAGGTTATTAGTCAACGGGTCTGAACCTTTCAGATTCGTGTGTGCTTTACAAATCTCTATGTCATCTAGTAGATTTAGCTACCACGCGCTACTTGGAGCTATTCCAAACAACTGCTCTACTATACGAATCCAGTTTACAACTCAGAGTCATCCGAATTAGTGTCAAAGTTTGCATCGACGTAACACTTTACGACGAACTCTTTTACCACCTCCATAATCGAGAAAATTCCTTAGTCCACTAGTTACTAAGGATAAGTTCAACGCTGTCATGTGATTCATTCCCGATCACTCTTGTACCCCTTGGACCGACTCATGGCAAGGCACACTTCAAAAAGTGCGGTACACAGATAGCATACCGTAGAGCCTACGTCTAAAGCATAGGGGACGACCTTCGCTCTTTCTCTCTCTCTTCGCCAAGCGTCAGTGTCTTGAGTCTTACTCTATACTCACACCTTGTAACACAGCCAAGAACTCCTTCTTTGCTGATCTATTTTGAACTCCTTCAAAATCTTGTCACGGTATGTATTCATTTGAAAGTACTATTAAGAGTTTTCGATCTATCCTTATAGATCTTGATGCTCAATGTTCAAGTAGCTTAATCTAGGTTTTCCATTGAAAAACACTTTTCAAATAACCCTATATGCTTTCCAGAAATTCTACATCATTTCTGATAAACAATATGTTAACAATATATACTCATCAAAAATTCTATAGTGCTCCCACTCACTTTGGAAATACAAGTTTCTCATAAACTTTGTATAAACCCAAAATCTTTGATCATCGCATCAAAGCGTACATTCCAACTCCAAGATGCTTACTCCAGTCCTTAGAAGGATTGTTGGAGCTTTGCATACTTGTTAGCATATTTCAGGATTGACAAAACCTTCTGGTTGTATCACATACAACCTTTCCTCACGAAAATCGTCGAGGAAACAATGTTTTGACATCCTATCTGCAAGATTTCATAAACAATGCAGTAACTGCTAATATAATTCCAACAGACTCTTAGCATCGCTACGAGTGAGAGAGTCTCATCATAGTCATCTCCTTGAACTTGTCGGAAAACATCTTAACGACAAGTCGAGCTTTCTTAATGGTGACATTTACCATCATTGTCCGTCTTCCTTTTAAAATCCATCTGCAACCAACAGCTTTATGACCATCAAGTAGTTCTTCCAAAGTCTATACTTTGCTTTTATACATGGATCCTCTCTCGGATTTTTATGGCCTCGAACTATTCGTCGGAATCCGGGCCCACCATCACCTCTCCATAGCTCGTAAGTTCATTGTTGTCTAGCAACATGACTTCCAGGACAGGATTACGTACCACTTTGAAGTAGTACGCATGCTTGTCGACCTACGAGGTTTGGTAGTGACTTGATCCGAAGTTTCACGATCACTATCATAAGCTTCCACTTCAATTGGTGTAGGTGCCACAGGAACAACTTCCTGTGCCTGCTACACACTAGTTGAAGTGACGATTCAATAACCTCACCAAGTCTCCACAATCCTCCCACTCAATTCTTTCGAGAGAAACTTTTCCTCGAGAAAGGACCCGTTTCTAGAAACAATCACTTTCGCTTCCGGATCTGAAATACGAGGTATACCCAACTGTTTTGGGTATTCTATGAAGATGCATTTATCCGCTTTGGGTTCGAGCTTATCAGCCTGAAACTTTTTCACATAAGCGTCGCAAACCAAAACTTTTAAGAAACAACAGCTTAGGTTTTTGTAAACCATAGTTCATAAGGTGTCGTCTCAACGGAATTGCGTGGTGCCCTATTTAAAGTGAATGGCGGTTGTCTCTAATGCCTAACCCATAAACGATAGTGGTAATTCGATAAGAGACATCATGGTATGCACCATATCCAATAGGGTGCAGTTATGATGTTTGGACACACCATCACACTATGGTGTTCCAGGCGGTATTAGTTGTGAAACAATTTCCACAATGTCTTAATTGTGCGCCAAACTCAGAATCTCAGATATTCATCTCTATGATCATATCATAGACATTTTATCCTCTTGTCAACATTTATCTTCAACTTCACTCTGAAATTACTTGAACCTTTCAATAATTCAGACTTGTGTGTCATCAAGTAAATATACTCAGATCTACTCAAATCATTTGTGAAGTAAGAACATAACGATATCCATCGCGTGCCTCAAAGCACTCATTGACCCGCACACATCAAAATGTATTACTTCCTATAATTTGCTTTTTTGTTCCATCTTCATCAAACGAGGCCTTTCAAATTCATCTTGCCCATGTGGTATGATTTGCATTTCTCAAGTGATTCAAAATCAAGTGAGTCCAAACGATCCATCTGTATGGGTTTTCTTCATGCATATCTACCAATAGACATGGTTCGCATGTCTCAATCTTTTCAAAAATGAGTGAGTCCAAAGATCCATCACCATGGAGCTTCTTCATGCGCTTTTATACCAATATGACTCAAATGGCGTGCCACAAGTATGTGGTACTATCATTACTATCTTATATCTTTTGGCATGAACATGTGTATCACTACGATCGAGATTCAATAAGCCATTCATTTTATGTGCAAGACCATTGAAGGTATTATTCAAATAAAAAGAGTAACCATTATTCTCCTTAAATGAATAACCGTATTGTGATAAACATAATCCAATCATGTCTCTGCTCAACGCAAACACAAAATAACAATTATTTAGGTTTAACACCAATCCCGATGGTAGAGGGAGCGTGCGATCTTTGATCACGTCAACCTTGGAAACACTTCCAACACATATCGCCATCTCACCTTTAGCTAGTCTCCACAGCCTTTTATTTCGAGTTACTAACACTTAGCAACCGAACCGGTATTTATTTCCCTGGTGCTACTAGGAGTACTAGTGAAGTACACAATAATATCACGTATATTCAAAATACTTATGCCGACCTTGCCAGGCTTCTCATCGACCAAGTATCTAGGGTAGTTCTGCTTCAGTGACCGTTCCCCTCATTACAGAAGCACTTAGTCTCGGGTTTGGGTTCAACCTTGGGTTTCTTCACTAGAGCAGCAACTGATTTGCCGTTTCATGAAATATCCCTTCTTTCACTTGCCCTTCTTGAAACTCGTGGTTTTACTAACCATCAATAATTGATGCTCCAACTTGATTTCTACTTCTGCGGTGTCAAACATCGCGAGTTGCTCAAGGATGGAGAACCATGACTATCTCATCTGGAAGATTAACTCCCACTCGATTCAAGCGATTGTAGTACTCAGACAATCTGAGCACATGTTCAATGATTGAGCTTTTCTCCCTTACTTTGCAGGCTTAAGAAACTTGTCAGAGGTCTCATACCTCTTGACGTGGGCACTAGTCTGAAATCCCAATTTCAGTCTTTGGAACATCTCATATGTTCTGCGACGTTTCAAAACCGTCATAGGTGCAACAATTCTAAACCATTAGCATTACACACTGAACTATCACGTAGTCATTAAAACGTGTATGTCAGATTTTTACAACATCTACGTATCGACGCCGAGGTTCAAATAAGACCGAGCGGTGCATTAAGGACATAAGCCTTCTACGGAGCAATGAGGATAGTCCTCGGTTTACGCACTCCGATCCGCATAATTTCTACTATCAACTTTCAACTTAATTTTCTCTAGGGACATATCTTAAACAGTAGAACTAAAGCGTAAGCTACGACATAATTTGCAAAGACCTTTTGACTATGTTCATGATAATTAAGTTCATTTGATTATTTAATGAACTCCCACTTAGATAGACATCCCTCTAGTAATCTAAGTGATACATGATCCGAGTCAACTATGCCGTGTCCGATCATCATGTGAGACGGACTAGTCATCATCGGTGAACATCTTCATGTTGATCGTATCTACTATACGACTCATGTTCGACCTTTCGGTCTCTTGTGTTTCGAGGCCACGTCTGTACATGATAGGCTCGTCAAGTCAACCTAAGTGTTTTGCATTTGTAAATGTGGCTTACACCCGTTGTATGTGAACGTTAGAATCTATCACACCCGATCATCACGTGGTGCTTCAAAATAGTGAACCTTCGCAACGGTGCACAGTTAGGGGGAACACTTTCTTGAAATTTTAGTGAGGGATCGTCTTATTTATGCTACCGTCGTTCTAAGCAAATAATATGTAAACATGACAAACATCACATGCAAATCATAAAGTGACATGTTATGGCCAATATCATCTTGCGCCTTTGATCTCCATCTTCGAGGCGTGGCATGATCACCTTCATCACCGGCATGACACCATGATCTCCATCATCGTGTCTTCATGAAGTTGAAACTTCGCCAACTATTACTTCTACTACTATGGCTAAAGGTTAGCAATAAAGTAAAGTAATTACATGGCGTTTTTCATTGACACGCAGGTCATACAATAAATGAAGACAACTCCTATGGCTCCTGCCGGTTTTCATACTCATCGACATGCAAGTCATGATTCCTATTACAAGAACATGATTAATCTCATACATCACATATATGTTTAATTTATTACATCCTTTTGGCCATATCACATCACATAGCATACCCTGCAAAAACAAGTTAGATGTCCTCTAATTGTTGTTGCATGTTTTACGTGGCTGCTATGGGTTTCTAGCAAGAACGTTTCCTACCTACGCAAAATCCACAACGGTGATATGCCAATTGCTATTTACCCTTCATAAGGACCCTCTTCATCGAATCCGATCCGACTAAAGTGGGAGAGACAGACACCCGCTAGCCACCTTATGCATCAAGTGCATGTCAGTCGGTGGAACCTGTCTCACGTAAGTGTACATGTAAGGTCGGTCCGGGCCGCTTCATCCCACAATGCTGCCGAATCAAGATAAGACTAGTAACGGCAAGGAAATTGAACAAATCATCGCCCACAACTACTTTGTGTTCTACTCGTGCATAGAATCTACGCATAGACCTAGCTCATGATGCCACTGTTGGGGAACGTAGCAATAATTCAAAATTTTCCTACGTGTCACCAAGATCAATCTAGGAGATTCTAGCAACGAGAGATAGGGAGTGCATCTTCATAACCTTGAAGATCGCTAAGCGATAGCGTTACAAGAATGCGGTTGATGGAGTCGTACTCGCGGCGATTCAAATCGCGGAAGATCCGATCCAAGTGCCGAACGGACGGCACCTCCGCGTTCAACACACGTACAGCCTGGGGACGTCTCCTCCTTCATGATCCAGCAAAGGGAGAGGAGAAGTTGAGGGAGAACTCCGGCAGCAGGATGGCGTGGTGGTGGAGCTTGTGGTATTCCTGCAGGACTTCGCCAAGGTCTACGGAGGAGAAGGAAGAGTTGGAGGAGGGAGGGGCTGCGCCAGGCAAGGGGTTCGGCTGCCCTCTCTCTCCCTCACTATATATAGGGGGAAGGGGTGGAGGAGGCGACCTAGGGTTACCTAGGGGAGGGGTGGCAGCCACACGGGAAACCCTAGATGGGTTTGGGCGCCCCCACGCTAGGAAACTTGCCCCCCAAGCCGGGAGGGGTGGCTAGGCGCCCCCACCTCTCCATGTTAGGTGAGATGGGGTGGGAGGGGTGCACAACCCCTTAGTGGGCTGATATACCCCCTCCCCTTGGCCCATAAGGCCCCTCAACGCTTGCCGGGGCCTCCAAAACACCTTTCGGTCACGCTGGTCGTCACCCGGTACTCCCAGAACAATTCCAGACTCCAATACCCTTCGTCCAATATATCGATCTACACCTACGGACCATTCCGGAGTTCCTCGTCACGTCCGACATCTCATTCGGGACTCCAAACAACCTTCGGTAACCACATACTATTTCCCATAACAACTCTAGCATCACCGAGCCTTAAGTGTGTAGACCCTACGGGTTCGGGAACCATGTAGACATGACCGAGACACCTCTCCGGCCAATAACCAATAGCGGGATCTGGATACCCATATTGGCTCCCAAATGTTCCACGATGATCTTATCGGATTAACCACAATGTCGGGGATTCAATCAATCATGTATTCAATTCCCTTTGTCTATCAGTATGTTACTTGCCCGAGATTCGATCGTCGGTATCCCCATACCTCGTTCAATCTTGTTACCGGCAAGTCTCTTTACTCGTTCCGTAACGCATGATCCCGTGACTAACTCCTTAGTCACACTGAGCTCATTATGATGATGCATTACCGAGTGGGCCCAGAGATACCTCTCCGTCATACGGAGTGACAAATCCCAGTCTCGATTCGTGCCAACCCAACAGACACTTTCGGAGATACCCATAGTGCACCTTTATAGTCACCCAGTTACGTTGTGACGTTTGATACTCCCAAAGCACTCCTACAGTATCCGAGAGTTGCACAATCTCATGGTCTAAGGAAATGATACTTGACATTAGAAAATCTCTTAGCAAACGAACTACACGATCTTGTGCTATGCTTAGGATTGGGTCTTGTCCATCACATCATTCTCCTAATGATGTGCTCCCTGTTATCAATGACATCCAATGTCCATGGTCAGAAACCATAACCATCTATTGATCAACGAGCTAGTCAACTATAGGCTTACTAGGGACATGTTGTGGTCTATGTATTCACACATGTATTACGGTTTCCAGTTAATACAATTATAGCATGAACAATAGACAATTATCATGAACAAGGAAATACAATAATGACCATTTTTTATTGCCTCTAGGGCATATTTCCAACAGGCTCCCACTCTCACTAGAGTCAATAATCTAGTTCACATCTCTATGTGATTAAAATGAATCCAACACCCATGGGGTTTGTTCATATCTCGCTTGCGAGAGAGGTTATTAGTCAACGGGTCTGAACCTTTCAGATCCGTGTGTGGTTTACAAATCTCTATGCCATCTTGTAGATGCAGCTACCACGCGCTACTTGGAGCTATTCCAAACAACTACTCTACTATACGAATCCGGTTTACTACTCAGAGTCATCCGGATTAGTGTCAAAGTTTGCATCGACGTAACACTTTACGACGAACTCTTTTACCACCTCCATAATCGAGAAAATTCCTTAGTCCACTAGTTACTAAGGATAAGTTCGACCGCTGTCATGTGATCCATTCCTGGATCACCCTTGTACCCCTTGACCGACTCATGGCAAGCCACACTTCTGGTGTGGTACACAACATAGCATACTGTAGAGCCTACGTCTAAAGCATAGGGGACGACCTTCGTCCTTTCTCTCTCTTCTGCCATGGTCAGGTCTTGAGTCTTACTCAATATTCACACCTTGTAACACAGCCAACAACTCCTTTTTTGCTGATCTATTTTGAACTCCTTCAAAATCTTGTCACGGTATGTATTCATTTGAATGTACTATTAAGCGTTTTTTATCTATCCTTATAGATCTTGATGCTCAATGTTCAAGTAGCTTAATCCAGGTTTTCCATTGAAAACCACTTTTCAAATAACCCTGTATGCTTTCCAGAAATTCTACATCATTTCTGATCAACTATATGTTAACAACATATACTCGTCAAAAATTCTATATTGCTCCCGCTCACTCTTCTTTGGAAATACAAGTTTCTCATAAACTTTGTATAAACCCAAAATCTTTGATCATCTCATCAAAGCGTACATTCCAACTCCAAGATGCTTACTCCAGTCCTTAGAAGGATTGTTGGAGCTTTACATACTTGCTAGCATATTTCAGGATTGACAAAACCTTCTGGTTGTATCACATACAACCTTTCCTCAACAAAATCATTGAGGAAACAATGTTTTGACATCCTATCTACAAGATTTCATAAATAATGCAGTAACTGCTAATTTAATTCCAACATACTCTTAGCATCGTACGAGTGAGAGAGTCTCATCGTAGTCAACTCCTTGAACTATTCGGAAAACATCTTAACGACAAGTCGAGCTTTCTTAATGGTGACATTTACCATCATTGTCCGTCTTCCTTTTAAAATCCATCTGCACCCAACAGCCTTATTGACCATAGAGTAGTTCTTCCAATGTCTATACTTTGCTTTTATACATGGATCCTCTCTCGGATTTTTATGGCCTCGAGCCATTCGTCGGAATCCGGGCCCACCATCGCCTCTCCATAGCTCGTAAGTTCATTGTTGTCTAGCAACATGACTTCCAGATGTGATTACGTACCACTCTGAAGTAGTACGCATCCTTGTCGACCTACGAGGTTTGGTAGTGACTTGATTCGATGTTTCATGATCACTATCATAAGCTTCCACTTCAATTGGTGTAGGTGCCACAGGAACAACTACATGTGCCCTGCGACACACTAGTTGAAGTGACGATTCAATAACCTCATCAAATCTCCACCATCCTCCCACTCAATTCTTTCGAGAGAAACTTTTCCTCGAGAAAGGACCCGTTTCTAGAAACAATCATTTTTGCTTCCGGATCTGAAATAGGAGGTATACCCAACTGTTTTGGGTATTCTATGAAGATGCATTTATCCGCTTTGGGTTCGAGCTTATTAGCCTGAAACTTTTTCACATAAGCGTCACAGCCCCAAACTTTTAAGAAATGACAACTTAGGTTTCTCTAAACCATAGTTCATAAGGTGTCGTCTCAACGGAATTGCATGGTGCCCTATTTAAAGTGAATGCGGTTGTCTCTAATGCCTAACCCATAAACGATAGTGGTAATTCAATAAGAGACATCATGGTATGCACCATATCCAATAGGGTGCAGTTATGAACTTTGGACACACCATGACAAAATGGTGTACCAGCGTATTAGTTGTGAAACAATTTCCACAATGTCTTAATTAGCGCCAAACTCAGAACTCAGATATTCATCTCTATGATCATATCATAGACATTTTATCCTCTTGTCACGACGATCTTCAACTTCACTCTAAAATTACTTGAACCTTTCAATAATTCAGACTTGTGTTTCATCAAGTAAATATACTCAGATTCTACTCAAATCATCTCGTGAAGTAAGAACATAACGATATCCATTTGCGTGCCTCGGCACTCATTGGACCGCACACATAAAAATGTATTACTTCCAACGAGTTGCTTTGTTGTTCCATCTTCGAAAACGAGGCCTTTCAATCATCTTGCCCATGTGGTATGATTTGCATGTCTCAAGTGATTCAAAATCAAGTGAGTCCAAACGATCCATCTCGTATGGAGTTTCTTCATGCATATCTACCAATAGACATGGTTCGCATGTCTCAATCTTTTCAAAACGAGTGAGTCCAAAGATCCATCGCCATGGAGCTTCTTCATGCTTTTTATACCAATATGACTCAAATGGCGAGTGCCACAAGTATGTGGTACTATCATTACTATCTTATATCTTTTGGCATGAACATGTGTATCACTACGATTAAGCCATTCATTTTAGGTGCAAGACCATTGAAGGTATTATTCAAATAAACAGTGTAACCATTATTCTCCTTAAATGAATCACAGTATTGCAGTAAACATAATCCAATCATGTCTATGCTCAACGCAAACACCAAATAAAAATTATTTAGGTTTAACACCAATCCCGATGGTAGAGGGAGCGTGCGATCTTTGATCACGTCAACCTTGGAAACACTTCCAACACATATCGCCATCTCACCTTTAGCTAGTCTCCACACCTTTTATTTCGAAAGTTACTAACACTTAGCAACCGAACCGTATTTATTTCCCTGGTGCTACTAGGAGTACTAGTGAAGTACACAATAATATCACGTATATTCAAAATACTTATGCCGACCTTGCCAGGCTTCTCATCGACCAAGTATCTAGGGTAGTTCTGCTTCAGTGACCGTTCCCCTCATTACAGAAGCACTTAGTCTCGGGTTTGGGTTCAACCTTGGGTTTCTTCACTAGAGCAAAGAATCGATTTGCCGTTTCATGAAGTATCCCTTCTTTCCCTTGCCTTTCTCGAAACTAGTGGTATTACTAACCATCAATAATTGATGCTCCTACTTGATTTCTACTTTCGCGGTGTCAAACATCGCGAGTTGCTCAAGGATCATCATGTCTATCCCTAATATGTTATAGTTCATCACAAAGCTTTAATAGCTTGGTGGCAGTGACTATGGAGAACCATCCCTATCTCATCTGGAAGATTAACTCCCACTTGGTTCAAGCGATTGTAGTACTCAGACAATCTGAGCACATGTTCAACGATTGAACTTTTCTCCCTTAGTTTGCAGGCTTAAGAAACTTGTCAGAGGTCTCATACCTCTTGACGTGGGCACTAGTCTGAAATCCCAATTTCAGTCTTTGGAACATCTCATATGTTCTGCGACGTTTCAAAACCGTCTTAGGTGCCATAATTCTAAACCATTAACATTACGCACTGAACTATCATGTAGTCATCAAAACGTGTATGTCAGATGTTTCACAACATCTACGTATTTGACGCCGAGGTTCAAATTTCATCGAGCGGTGCACTAAGGACATAAGCCTTCTATGCAGCAATGTGGATAATCCTCAGTTTACGGACCCAGTCCGCATAATTTCTACTATCAACTTTCAATTAAATTTTCTCTGCGGACATGTCTTAAACAGTAGAACTAAAGCATAAGCTACGACATAATTTGCAAAGACCTTTTGACTATGTTCATGATAATTAAGTTCATCTGATTATTTAATGAACTCCCACTTAGATAGACATCCCTCTAGTCATCTAAGTGATACATGATCCGAGTCAACTAGGCCGTGTTCGATCATCATGTGAGACGGACTAGCCATCACCGGTGAACATCTTCATGTTGATCGTATCTACTATACGACTCATGTTCGACCTTTCGGTCTCTTGTGTTCCGAGACCATGTCTGTACATGATAGGCTTGTCAAGTCAACCTAAGTGTTTTGCATGTGTAAATCTGGCTTACACCCGTTGTATGCGAACGTTAGAATCTATCACACCCAATCATCACGTGGTGCTTCGAAACAACGAACCTTCGCAACGGTGCACAATTAGGGGGAACACTTTCTTGAAATTTTAGCGAGGGATCATCTTATTTATGCTACCGTCTTTCTAAGCAAATTAGATGTAAACATGACAAACATCACATGCAAATCATAAAGTAACATGATATGGCCAATATCATCTTGCGCCTTTGATCTCCATCTTCGAGGAGCGGCATGATCACCTTCATCACCGGCATGACACCATGATCTCCATCATCATGATCTCCATCATCATGTCTTCATGAAGTTGTCTCGCCAACTATTACTTCTAATACTATGGCTAAAGGATAGCAATAAAGTAAAGTAATTACATGGCGTTTTTCATTGACACGCAGGTCATACAATTAATTAAGACAACTCCTATGGCCCCTGCCGGTCGTCATACTCATGGACATGCAAGTCGTGATTCCTATTACAAGAATATGATTAATCTCATACATGACATATATATTTAATTCATCACATCCTTTTGGCCATATCACATCACATAGCATACCCTGCAAAAACAAGTTAGACTCCCTCTAATTGTCGTTGCATGTTTTAGGTAGCTGCTATGGGTTTCTAGCAAGAACGTTTCTTACCTAGAAAAATCCACAACGGTGATATGCCAATTGCTATTTACCCTTCATAAGGACCCTCTTCATCGAATCCGATCTGACTAAAGTGGGAGAGACAAACACCCGCTAGCCACCTTATGCATCAAGTGCATGTCACCGGTGGAACCTGCCTCACGTAAGTGTACGTGTCAGGTCGGTCCGGGCCGCTTCATCCAACCATACCGCCGAATCAAGATAAGACTAGTAACGGCAAGAAAATTGAACAAATCATCGCCCACAACTACTTTGTGTTCTACTCATGCATAGAATCTACACATAGACCTAGCTCATGATGCCACTGTTGGGGAACGTAGCAATAATTAAAAAAAATTCTACGTGTCACCAAGATCAATCTAGGAGATTCTAGCAACGAGAGATAGGGAGTGCATCTTCATAACCTTGAAGATCGCTAAGCGGAAGCGTTACAAGAACGCGGTTGATGGAGTCGTACTCGCGGCAATTCAAATCGCGGAAGATCCGATCCAAGTGTCGAACGGACGGCACCTCCGCGTTCTACACACGTACAGCCCGGGGACGTCTCCTCCTTCTTGATCCAGCAATGGGAGAGGAGAAGTTGAGGGAGAACTCCGGCAGCACGATGGCGTGGCGGTGGAGCTTGTGGTATTCTGCAGGCTTCGCCAAGGTCTACGGAGGAGAAGGAAGAGTTGGAGGAGGGAGGGCTGCGCCAGCAAGGGGTTCGGCCGCCTCTCTCTCCCTCACTATATATAGGGGGAAGGGGGTGGAGGAGGCGCCCTAGGGTTCCCTAGGGGAGGGGTGGCAGCCACAGGGGAAACCCTAGATGGGTTTGGGCACCCCCACCCTAGGAAACTTGCCCCCAAGCCGGAAGGGGTGGCTAGGCGCCCCCACCTCTCCACGTTACACGAGATGGGGTGGGAGGGGCGCACAGCCCCTTAGTGGGCTGATGGGCCCCCGCCCCTTGGCCCATAAGGCCCCCTAACGCTTGTCGGGGCCTCCGAAACACCTTTCAGTCCACCGGTCGTCACCCCGTACTCTTAGAACAATTAGGACTCCAATACCCTTCGTCCAATATATCGATCTTCACCTCCGGACCATTCCGAGTTCCTCGTCATGTCCGGGATCTCATTCGATTCAACAACCTTCGGTAACCACATACTATTTCCCATAACAACTCTAGCTTCACCAACCTTAAGTGTGTAGACCCTACGGGTCGAGAACCATGCGCATATGACCGAGACACCTCTCCGCCAATAACCAATAGCGGATCTGGATACCCATATTGGCTCCTACATGTTCCACAATGATCTCATCGGATGAACCACAATGTCGGGATTCAATCAATCACGATTCAATTCCCTTTGTCTATCGTTATGTTACTTGCCCGAGATTCGATCGTCGGTATCCCCATACCTCGTTCAATCTTGTTACCGCAAGTCTCTTTACTCGTTCAGTAACGCATGATGATCCCGTGACTAACTCCTTAGTCACACCGAGCTCATTATGATGATGCATTACCGAAAGTGGGCCCAGAGGTACCTCTCCATCATACGGAGTGATAAATCCAGCCTCGATTTGTGCCGACCCAATGCATACTTTCGGAGATACCGTAGTGCACCTTTATAGTCACCCGCCACGTTGTTACGCTTTGATACACCCAAAGCACTCCTACGGTATCCGGAGTTGCACAATCTCATGGTCTAAGGATATTATAATTGTCATTAGAAAAGCTATTAGCATACGAACTACAAGATCTTGTGCTATGCTTAGGATTGGGTCTTGTCCATCACATCATTCTCCTAATGATGTGATCCCGTTATCAATGACATCCAATGTCCATGGTCGTGAAACCATAACCATCTATTGATCAACGAGCTAGTCAACTAGAGGCTTACGAGGGACATGTTGTGGTCTATGTATTCACACATGTATTACGGTTTCCAGTTAATACAATTATAGCATGAACAATAGACAATTATCATGAACAACGAAATACAATAATAACCATTTTATTATTGCCTCTAGGGCATATTTCTGACAAGAGGAGGGCGTAGGGCTTCGCGGGTTTTCACGGCCTTAGTGTACGAATGGGTGGGTGGATGGGACCGCGGTGGGGAACCATGGCTTAGGGACACACTTATCTGAAATGTGGGGTAAGTTTTGAAAGTACCTCCATCAATTTGAGCTAGGTGGTTCTTTCGGTTTAGGAGTTTCACGGGCATTGCGCGTGTCGGGATTTCGCAGGAGGTGGGTGTTTTCGCGCACACTTTTATTTTGGGATAGCAAGGCGCGGGCTGAGATGGAGGGAGTTTTCGAAGCACAACGAGACAAAGATATATCTTAAATATTTTGGGGTAACAAGGCGCGGGTTGAAGAGGCGAGAGTTTCAAGAAGACGATAGACAGAGATGCTAGCTTGAAATTTCGGCATAACAAGGCGCGGCTTCAAATTTCGGGAGAACAATCTTAACGTGTACCAAAAAAAGGCAATTCGCACCTCATGACTAGAGATAGCCATGTCCCGTTTTACTATATTACTAGAAATGCATTCAAATACAACAAAAAATCTAAAAAATTGGGAGAACAAACATAATGTGCACAGTATCAAAACAATTTGCACTTCCCTCAACAATAAAAAAAACAATGTGTGTTGTCTAGCATATGGACTAAATTTCATTAAATTTTCGCTGTTTGAATGGGATTGTACTCGGGTTAGTTATACAACTATCTAAATATTATCTTCACAACACATGACATGAATATAGGAGTAGTAAATTCCTATATAAATACGAACTACATGTACATACGATCTCAAATTCAAATATATGTATCCATTTTATGTTGAATTCAAATCATAGTACATGTATGCTCTAGCTAGATGTTTGGAATCTAAAGAATGTATGATAGTACGTACAATGTCTTTAACACGCACAACACACACACAAACACCATTTAGACTAGTAAGGTACACGTGCATTGCACGCGTGAGATTTGGCAACCAAAATATGACTAAATACCACATTATAGCATGTAAGCTTTGAGTCATATATGCATGATGTAGATATTCGCTTAATTCTTATAGTTCATTTCATTCAAAACCATGTAGTTTTTATAAGAAAACTAATCTATTTTAAAATTCATGGAATTGTGCATTGTAAAGCATAAAGTAAAAACAAATAATGGAAAATCATGTAGAAAAACATTTGGGAAATTCTGGTATGGAAGATTCTAGAACAAAGAAGAAGTGCTTGTGGTTTGAGGTTTGTGCATTCTGCTTAAGTTCAACCATGGAATCTTCTAGATTGTACATGTGGCAAAATCTGGTGGAATCTAGATGATATCCAATGGCCAGTAGTGCTCAAATTTGCCATCTTTGCACCATCGGATTGGCTTCATCCAACGACCATCTTTCAAAGAAAGTTATCTGCAAAAGCCACCCATCATCACCAATTAGTATAGTGTGTCCATGCACGGATGCAATGTGACCCAACGATGTCTGCCATCGCTATCTTGAATTCAAATCAGTCTGACCTTGTTCAATCTGTATATAGTACAACATGCTCGTTTCCAAACCACACCGCGCATATCTGAGTTATATTCATGCATGCATTGGTTTCAAACATCAAGATCTCTTATTCAAATATTTGAATTCAACTTTAAATTGATTATGACCTCACCTAGTGTTTTACACCCACACAGTCGTCTTCTCTTTATAATTGTACCATCTTTCTCTTGTGCATGCATGCACACACACTACCAGTCGGCATTATCCATCGCACACATGTAATCATTTTCTTCAGGTCGGTCTCCCATGCATGCACACACACACAGTCCTCCCCCTCTCCATCATATCGGGCATTCTTTATCTCTCACGTGCATGTGCAACGATCGATGTTCCTCTATGTGCGTGTATATATAGCTTGGTCTTTCATAGTTTTCCACACAAACCGATCAATCTATATATCTAGTGAGGTCTCACCCTCTTTCCCACGTCCACATCGATCAATCTATACCTCTCTATATAGGAGTACATAGCTAATACACACACATTAATTATATATCCAGCATCCCCCTCTCATCATCCATGCCTTCCACTTCATCTCTCAGACGCGCACACAATGGCAAAGACAGGGGCAGCAAGGGCCCTCCCCCCTAACATCACTATATATCAAGGCTAATATGAATGTGATCATTAGACAATTGTGGATAAAATGGTTTAAGTTTAAGAATTGGCCCTCCTCGTAAAGGATTAGCAATGCTTGGCCCCCTAGCTCATTTATTTTTCATGGCTCCACCACTGCGTGAAACAGCGCACGTTCTCGCCCCCTCTCTTTCAATATCAATCTCGCGCTTGTGCACTCCTTCATAGTCTCCCTCCACTTGGCCCCTGGGACCATCTTCTAGCCCCCCACCGGATTTTGCCACATGTACAATCTAGCAGACTCCATGGTTGAACTTAAGCATAATGCTCAAACCTCAAAACACAAGTGCTTCTCATTTGTTCTAGAATCTTCCGTATCATAACTGCCCAAATTTTTTTCTAGTTGAATTGCCATTATTTGTTTTTACTTTATGCTTTACAACACACAATTCCATGAATCATAAATTAGATTAAGGGCTTCTTTGATTCAAAGGATTCTCAAAGGAATTTTGGAGGATTATAATTCTTAGGAATTTTTCCTATCTTGGTGTTTGATTTGTAGGATTGTAAACCATATAAATTTTTCCATAGGATTCATTTGCACTAGATTTCATAGGAAACATCCCATCCACTCAAACCTCTTTGAAAGAATCCTGCGTTTTTTCTATGCACAATCAAACACTCATATAATCCTGTAGGATTCAAGGTGACATTCCACTCTAATCCCATGTATTTCCTATTCCCGCATTTTGGAAATCCTACAAATCAAAGAGGCCCTAGGTTTTTTATAAAAACTAATTGATTTTGAATGAGGTAAAATATAAGAATTAAACGAACGTCTACATCAGGCATATATGGCTCAAAGCTTACATGCTACAGTGTGGTATTTATTCATAATTTGGTTGAATATCTGATGCGTGCAATGCACGTGTACCTTACTAGTACTTCGAGTATGTGCAAAACACATAAATTAGAATTCAAATTGCACGCTACACAGTGTCTCTCTTATAGTTCATGAAGCCACGTGGCACATGTGGAGGCGTTGTCGCGACCTCCTTGTGTGTATTGATCGTAGTGACGTGCTGCTAGTTCTAGAAGAATGTACTCATCCTCTCTGAGGCACACTCGCGGTACATGCATGAAGTGAAGATGTGCACGCATGCCATGCACGCACTCATTCCCTCGCACGCACGCACGGGTACACTGGGGGGGGGGGCATTTTTGTGCGAAGATCCACCCCATGTGATAATTTGACGCGTGTAAAGTCCTTCACTTCATTGATGGTCAATTAATAAAGCGCATGCAAATTGAGTGAACATGAGGGAGGAAGAAAGACATTAGAGCAAGTATAACGAGCTTATGTAAGCAAGCTGTAAGAATTAAAATATAATTTTTTTGCTGACGTGGAGGGAAGAGAAGAGGAGAGAGAAGAGGAGCCGACTAAGAGTCAGCTGCATCACGTGCTCCTAGGCACTATGTAGGAGTTCAGGTGGGCCATGTATTAATGATGTAGCACATCTTTGTATCTTACTATTATACTTGAAGGCTACAAGGTTGGCTATAAATGACATGGCAATGTCCTATAGCCATCAGCTGGCTGTACTATTGACCATGCTCTTATTACTCCACTGCGTGCATGTGAGTAGTTAATTCATGGGTTGCTACTTTCATTGGTCTCCTTCGTATTTTGTGCCAATTTTTGACCATATTTTAAGTAACATAATATTTATGCATGTCAGAAAAAGTGGCACAAAAAAAGGGGGGCAATAAATCAGGACGCAGGCAGCATGATCAATTTTTGCCAAGGCTATTGGTGGCCTTTGTATTTAAATATGGATTGAGTGGAGTAGTACTATCTTTATCTTAGCCTCGTAGGGCTCTCCCAGCGCCTAAGCTCGCCTCCCCGCCTCACCCACCGGATCCCACCATGGAGGATCCTGCCATGGATAATCCCTTACATCCGAGGATCCCGCGGGCTGCCCTCTAGTTGCGGCCCACAGCACTGCCGCCTTTGAGCGAAACCCACATGTGTTTTAAAGGGGATCCATTGCTCTAGAATCACAGATCGGTGGCGCCGGAGGACATGTCAGGGCTGCGTTTCAAGTGGTGAGCAGCAAGGGAAAATCGAATCGAGGAAGCGTCGCATTGATTGCAGAGAAGTTCCAAGGAGCTGCGCTTGGCGCAAAACAGGGCAGAGGCGCAAGTCGATCTCAGGGGAGAGATGCTGAGGGATGTCAGCATCTGGCAGCGTCACGTTGATTTCGAGCCAGGGCTAATGGCAGAGATCATATTCACGGAATCGACTGCGGAGGAAAGAACGCGCATGCCAGCAACTGGTGCAACCGTTCAAATGGGCGGTAGGAGAAGCCAAATCTCGGGACCAGTTGCGGTGGCGCCGTTGGGCATGCATCGTAGGCGAGGTGAGCTGCCCTCCTTCCTCGCCAGCGATGCATTGACCTAGTCGGTTACTGCTACAGTGAACTTGCAACGCCATGTCGGTTTGCAACCTTGTCAATCACTCCATCTATATGTATTGTACTAGCACATATGCCCGTGCACTGCACCGGGAGAGAAAATCTGTGGGTACTTAAATTAAATGTAAAGGGAAGCGGAGTGGAGCTAGCAGCAACCGTATCTGAATTAAAAAGACTTCCTCTCTGCCGATGTACTAAAAACCTTCAGGATTCATGTCACGCAAGTCCAAAGGCTTCGGAGGCTTCTTGCCGCTGCCATCCTCTTTGCCATTGGGCGAAGGAACTTACAATTCTCCTCTATGGATGCCATATGTAGCTTCAAGTAGTTGAAGATATGTGGATGCAGAGGAAGATGAGTATATGCTGAATGTTAATGTAATCATAATCCAGAGATTATTACCAGCAGAATGGTACATTTGCTATGTTAAAATTTGTAAAAAAAAATGGTTTAATGGTAACCTGTTGTATCACAGATCATAATATTGCTATAAATTTGTGTAAGCAAAAAAGAAAAAGAAACATGAACTGCCATATTCAAATTCTAACAAACCAAGACACTATTATTCATAAATATCTAGTGTAGATAACAATGTCCAATCTGCACAAATAGAATTGTAGTTAGGAGAACCAGCTAATTTTCTTGGAAAAACATACCGAAAAAATAGAAGTGATGGAGTGTAGCAGTAGCAGATAATCATTAATGTGTTGGAACATTCATTCACATAGTAATAATCTGTCAAATGCTAGCAGTAATGTTTCTCGCGTGATGGGCCAAAAGCATCAAAGAAAACTATAGGCATCATCAACCTAAGATAGTATCAATGTTACTAAACACATACCTTAAAGTGCAACATGGCTGTTAGCGTTTCATAGGTTGGTATGTGCCTCCTTAAACACTGACCGGACTCGGGTCCACCTTGGCGCCCTCCCCTTGCCCACTTCCTCGTCCTCGTTGTCAGTTAGTACCGCGTACTCCCTGCCCTGTAAGCTAAGCATCATGTGCACCCGCTCCTGCAACACCAAGCCCACCGACCCAAAATTACACTATGAAGCATCAGAAACTACAAGATGTTACAGCAAGAACAACATTCAGGTCTATAGCAAAGTTGAAGTCCACTCAATCATTTTCAATACATAACTTAGAAATACATATTGACAATCAAAAGTGCTTCCTGAAAAAAACTCAGAGGTTCTGCACCTGTAGGAGCTTCCTTTTGAGTCAGAGACATGTAGACATGGCGGATTCCGGCTGATTTTGGAGCGATTCCTACACGAAGCTCCTCGAACTGAAGAATGCGACAATAGCAAACCGATCAACTTGGTGCTTCAATATTTTCATTCAAATCGGCCGCCTATGCAAGAAGGAAGCAAAAGGGGAGGAGGGCGGACGGGTGAAATTTAAGAAATAAAGCTTTCGTATGTGCAACATCTCCATATGTTCCGAGGTTCAACTTTTCTATTTAAAAAATGGGTCACAGCTTTAAATAACAAAACTGAATCACCTACAAATCATGATGTCACACAATGCTAACAATATATGAAGTTTCACCCATATCAAATGTTAAATGAATAATCACTTTCTAATTTAAAAGCGATACAGAGTTCAGAATAGTATGATGAATAAAAAATATGAAAAACAACTATGGGACACGAATGTCAGGTGGCTTGCTATGTTTTGTAGCACCAATCTCCTTTACCAAAATTGAGATGCCGAGAAATAGGATTAAGAACTAAAAGATCAACAAAGCTTATCAAAAGATATGAAAATGTTACCCTATAATTATCAGACCATCGAGTTGATCCTTTTTGCAGATGTAGAATTCGTCATATTAGGCAAGAGGATCAACGAACTCCTTGTGGGTTGATATTGAGAAGCATACATTGGTAATACAGTTCACCAGATTAGCACCTCAAGTCCTTAACCCACGCCATTTCCTTTGTTAATTAGCAAAGCCAACTCCAATATGTCCTCTAAAGCATTGTCCAATCCAGTTCTGTTGTCAAACTACGGCGATGTTTCAGGTCCTTGATCAAATTACATTTGAAAAATTGTCAGAACAAATTAGGTAAAATTAAACTATTAATTACTCATGTCTATATGATGACCCAAGCAAGGTGGCAACCAGAGTATGTTGGAATAGCTTTATTGAGTGCTTATATATCATGGCCCAGAATAGAAGGATATATGAAAAAAGTGTAGGAAGATAGAAGTACATCAAGACAAAGTACCTAAAGTTACCATGCGTGCGAGATGTCAATGAGCCTCAAATGCAAGGAGTGCCCTGTCGAGCACATAGGCTGGATCTAGGAGGCAAACCATGATATATGTGTAGATGTTTCATCTGCACAACGGACCTATATTTGGCTCACTGTTTTGTGATTTTCCTAATGTAGCTAATTAGTCATCGACTTTATCCATTAAATCTCCATCACGTATGTCAAATTCCTGAACTTGGAGACTGTCTGCCTGTAGCTAGCCCCTACATAATAGCTGGAGAAAAATGCATCTATCAATGACAAATAAACTTTCAGCAGTGTAAGTTTCCAGCCATATCAATCCTTGCTTTGAGACTTTCGACAAAGATCGGTTGAGGAGCTACAACTGTCTGTCAGGCTCGACAGCCAGCAGCACAAACGACATCTACGTACAGCCAACAGCAAGACCAATGATGCCACGCTGGATGCTAATGGTTTTCGGCCTAGCACAGACGGACGGCGACGTTGACCGGGGAGACTCGCGGCGGCCGTTGGGACCATGCTGGTAGCGGCGCATGCCGTAACTCTAGAGAGGGACGGGGGATCGAGAGCGGGTGAGACGAGATTTTGGAATTAGGCATCGACGGGATTAATAGATGGCTTCTAAATATCATGACAGAGACGGAGATAGAGATAATTGCGAGAGAGGCATCCTAGCAGCTAGCTCAACTGACGTCGAACCCTGTCGTTGCTTGCCTCAAGCACTTGCAACATGTAGCAGAAAAAATAGAGAAGGAAGCGCAGCAGCAGCTCCTCCGATGCAAGTGTTGGGTGCCATCACCGGAGGGGAGGGTGGGATGCAACAAAGCACGGATCAATTAACACATAAACCGTACCAAAAAATTGAGCTCAAACAGAAGCAAGTTCATGAGCACGGGAGGCACAGGGACCTCAAACAGTAACAATTTTTTTTTTTCATCTTTCAGTAGCAGCTCCCTAAATTGAAGATTGAACAATTCAACTAACAACTGCAGTTCAATCAGGCATCAATTCAACTAACAAATTCATGGCTAACCTTGCTCAATTCAAGGAACAATCCACACTTAACAGTATCAACAAAATTGACCTCAAACAGTAGCCAATTGAGCCTAAACAGTGGTAAATCCTAACCAAGAGCAATGCCTCAATGGCCACGTACAAGAGCAGAGAGAGGAGGAGGTGAAATCACCTGAAGACAGAAAGGAGGAAGCTCCATGGGTGGTGCGCCCCGAGCTGCAGCAAGGCAAGGTCGACCCCTCCTCCCTCAAGCATCCAATCCTTGCCTTGCACATCTACCATGGAGGATCAAACCAGATACATGTACCATGGAGGATCAAACCAGATATTAGAGAGAGAAAGGGGGGAAAATAGGGGAGGGGATGAACTCACCCCATGACCACCAGGCGGAGGAGCAGCATCCTAGAGATGGAGCCGCGTGTGAGGGCACGGTGGGCGTCGGAGAGGAGCCGCTAGAGGCGCGGGAGCCACGCCAGTGTGGAGGCACCCGAAAGCCTAGCCATGGTGAGGGCTTAAGGTCATCGCTGGTGGCTGATAGTGGCGAATCCCGCTGGGGGGAAAGACCCAGCGGAGCGAGGTGAGCTCGGACCGGTGCTGCGCGGTGGCGGAAGTCGCCGGGGAATGCTGGAATCGGCCGGCATCTGTGGCGGCGGAGATGTGTCCAGGGAGAGAGAGATGGATGGGTGGGGGTCCACTTGTTGTGGGAGGGAAGCGAAGGGGAGGGGCATAGGCCGCCGGCGGTGAGGGGGACGATGCGATGGGCGGCGGAGGCGGCGCGCGGTGGTCGTGCAACTCGTGGGGCGCTGATTTTCTTTCCTTTTTCCCTCAGCTGTACCAGTTCGTGTTAATTGTTAGGACTGCGCGTTGAGTATTGGTTCTAGCGACCCCAAATTAGTACCATCTCGTTTATATTATAATTTTGTCTATACAAATCGTAAAAGCGTATTATGACATGAGAAGAAAGCATATTGTGACGGTGAACCCATGGAGTCAATCCGTGCTTTATTATTAGGGAAAGATTCATGTGAAAATACTGGTTGTTTGGAAAAAGATGGTAATTTATTTAGGACGTGCCTAGCAGGCGCGCGAACGCGGTGGGATCGAGCGCTCTTTCAAATATGGAAAGACCTGCTGGTGAGTGCGCCCGACGTAGCCCACCAAAAAAGAAATCTTGTCCCACGTGCATTTATTTGGAGGTTCAAAAATTTTAAAAAGCTATAACTTTTGATTTAAGCATCAAAATCTAATTTCGCTTTCACAGCTGGATTTCTCGCGACGAGTTCTTCAAAACTAGATCTCATATAGATAGGTTCCGTCCAACTTTTTTTCGAGGCAACTTTGGGTACGATAGAGGCCACTTTAGTGCTACAGGAAAGCAACTTCATTTTTTTTTGCCTAGAAGGACTGTCTATTAGGTTGGTTTGTGTAAAAATGCTTAAATTATCACAACTGGCCAAACATAGTTGCTCAGTTGCCTACCATGGATATTCAGTTGCGTGTCAGTGATGCCCACTTGCCTACAATACTATGAAATTGACCTACCATTGATGTCCAGTTACCTGCTATTGATAATTAGTTACCTATCATTACTGCTTAGTTGTCTAACTTTGCAAATTAGTCCCCTGAAATTATGAGGCTGCTTATCATTGTGTTTTTCCTAAGTTTCCTAAAACACTATGAAGTTACCTATCGGTGATGCTCAGATGACTGGCATTTTAAGATCGTTATGAAACCCGAGTATCACACAAAAAGTTAGCAACTTTTATGTGTTTTGTGCAACTCCAAGCATTCAACAAGCAACTCATGTGTGTTTCCCATCATTATATCTGGAGATTTCAATAATTTTCACGGGAAACTCATGCAAAAATTATGAACAACTTGTATAGGCTTGTGGGCAACTGTCTGATCCACCCCCCATGAAACTTCTCATCACCCCCTATGCAACTTATCATCTGTCCCCAATGTTGAGGATATCGCTTATCGTTAGCGTCTCGGTCATCTAGGGTTAGAGATTAATTAGAAATCGGTCGATTAATCGATTTTATCGGTCGGCTATTAATCGGCCATTTTTTGCAAATCTCATATTCCCAACACTAAAATATGCTATATTGAACATCAAAACAATATTGGACAGAAGTGTTACCTTGATTCCTAGCCTTTGAATCCTCGTATAATGACAAACAAAATAGGACTACAATACATATAGCGTAACAAGGTCCACAAAACGCAAATAAACATTGTTTTTGCAAACATAGTGCTATGAATAGGCCCGATTTACCGGTAGATTCCCGATAAATCGCTTCTCATAGCGATAAATCGGCCCAAACGATCAACGGTGAAGATAAGGCATAATCTTATCGGTCACCCCAAGAGTAGCGATAAATCGGACGATAAATGGCTGAATCGGAAGATTTCTTGAATAGTGTTTGTCCCTACTTATGCAACCAGTCAACACCCACGACATGGCTAGCTAACACCCACGTGCTCGGTAGCGTTGGCCGAGAGACTCACCCAGAAAAGGAAAGAATAATGCTATCACACCATCCATCTCCACATAGTTTCAAAATTTGAAATCATGATAGACAACTTATATCCCACAAAAACTTTTCAACATTGTAGGCAACTTAGATCCCTTGATGGACAACTTTAATACTATTTTAGGCAATTGGGGTGTGTAGGCAACTTCGTAGCAAGATAGGCAACCTGGTTTCTGAGGAAGGAAACTTAGAAGCCATGTTAGACAACTTTCCACTCTGCGGTAAGCAACTTTCACAGTATCATAGGCAACTAAACTATCGACAACTTAGTTTTTGATGTATGCAACTTAACAACCATGATAACCATCCATTAGACTATTGCACACAACGATTAGTAGGCTAGTAGGTGAATCACTAACACACACAATGCACTTCATCTAGCATTAAACTTGCTCCAGTTTAGCACTAGAGTTGCCTCATCTAGCATCAAAGTTGCTTTAAAAAAGCATCAAAACATATTCATATGGGATCTAGTTTTGAAGAGTTCATCACGAGGAACCCAATGATGAAAACGGATCATAATTCCAACACGCAGTTTGAAAGTTATAGCCTTTTGGAATTTTCTTGTACTGAAATTAATGCATGTTATGTCATCGTTGGATTCATATGGTTGGTCAGACGAGTTCGTGAAAGATCAACATACTATAGTAGATGAATATTTTCATATATGGGCAACTTAGGATGATGTTAAGCTACTCGTTAGTCATGGCACGCAAATATTGTGCCCTTGCTTATTATTGTTTTCCTAAGTTGCCTACAAACACTGCAAGTTGCTTAACTTGGTGATGCTTAGTTGCACGACATTACTTTTTCAGTTGCCTACAATACATTGAAAAGTTGTCCATAAGTGTTACTAAGTTGCATATCTATGAAACTAAGTTGCTTAGCATACCGAAAAGTATTTTATGCAACTAAGGAAGATGTTAAGCTATTCGCTAGTCATGGCAGGCAGCTTAGGATAAATGTTAGCCTAACTCGAATATTAAGTTGCCTACAATACTATCAACTTAGAGGCAAAACTAAACTAGTTATGGTAGGAAACTTACAGGTGAATCTAGCTAACTTCAAAGGGATTTTCGATGATACACAGTCATCCTACGCAGACTGGCAGAAAGTTGCTTTCCTATATCACTAAAGTTGCTTCCATTTCATCCAAAGTTGCTCATAAAAAAAGTTAGTCAAAACATACTCATATGGGATCTAGTTTTGAAGAGCTCGTCGCGTGGAACCTAGCCGTGAAAACAAATTTGAGTTTCGATGATCGGTTCAAAAGTTATAGCTTTTTAAGATTTTGAAAATGCAAATTAAATGCATGCAATGTGGGATCTTGTTGGGAAATCACGACATGGATGGGTGCACTGAGACACGGTGGACCAGCTCCTTTTTCTGTGCGTTAATTCCTTTCTATGAGCTGTGTATTGGGACCACGTGCGAGAGAGGCGGGAGACAGGAGCATATAATTTCTTGTAGCGCCAGCGCGCGGCGTACCATTTACGAAACGAAAGCAGCAATGTTGCTTAAGAATTCAGGTAAATTTATCACTAATTTTAGAATGCTTGGTCGTGAAAATCAACTGAAGCCACAACCAGAATTCTCGAACGCGTAAAAATTTACGGTCGGTCGTACCAATAGAGGGTCGATCGGACCAACGTCTCACCGAAGGGACACGCAATGGCTTGGACTGACATGTACGACCAGTTACATCACTGACTTGTGTGACTACATTTGAGTAGTAGGAGTACCCCCTCTATCTCAGTTTACGAGTCTTGCATGTGTACCTAGGTCGTCAATTTAACCAATTTAATAAGAGGCATACACTACGAAAAATATATTATTACAAACTTCAAATATTCAGAGTATTTTTTAGTTAAACAAATTATTTTATATAAGTAATATTGGAGACCTAGATACACGTGCAAGCCTTGTAAACTGAGATGAAGGGAGTACTTGAAATTTATGTTTCACTAAACTCATCGGGAGCCATTTCGGGCCTCGAAACCAGAACCATCAATTAATCTTTACCTTGTTCCCATCACATTCAAAGTACTAGTGCTACAATTAAGTGCAAGCATGCTCACACCTACTAGTACGTACCAAACCTAAAGTGTTCCCACTATGCAGGTTTTAGTACTAGTGCTAATACTTAGGTTATAAAAAAAGGAACTACTTAACAAAAAATTACTCTACCTTCCTTCTCATAAGTCCTTCTTCTTCGTCTGTCCTTGCCATGGCCGGTGTGCAGAGCTCTAGGTCGAGAACTACTCGTAACAAGGGAGCGGCAAACAAGGCTGCGGAAACAAAGGAGAGGGCTCGCCGCCTCGCAGAGACCTTGAAAGATCTCTCACAGGCAGGCGATGGCTCCTAGGAGCGCCCTAGCTGCGGAGTCGAACATGCCGAGCTGGCGGCGCTGGAGTCGTTATCCCTCAACGGCATGCCCGATCAGCTCAGTAAGCACCTCAATAAGCAGAAGGAGTTCATCCACGGCTTGGTGGAGCTACTGAAGGAGAGCCTCGGCGACATGCCCGCTGAGCTCAATGAGTAGGGGGAGTTGACCATCAGCTTGGTGATGCTGTTGAAGAAGAGCATTGCCTCAGAGAAGAAGGCGGCCGACGAAATCCTGCAACATCAGGAGGACAAGGCGACGCTCTGCCACGAGCTCGACCTGCTAAAGGCGGAGAACACCGGCTGGAAGAAGCTGCATGAGAATAGTAGTTCCTCGATGAAGATGCTGCAGGCCCTCGTCAAGGTACATAACACCGGCTGGAAGATGCTTCATTATGTCCATGAGAATATGAGTTGGCGAAGCTTTGCATTGAGCACCCGGCTGCTGTCAAGGTACATAATGCGGTCGTGGAACAGATGATGAAGGCTTGCGTCGACAAATCCAGCCATAATGAAGAAGATGGCGAAGGAGGCGTGCTAGGAGATGGAGGTCGTGGAGGCGATGAAGAAGCAGACGACTCCACGGCCAGCAACCCTTCATGTAGTAGAGACCAACGCCCCACACTTGCGTCTTCCTTCTTTTTTGGGGTGATAATATTCCTTCTTCTTTTGCTCCTTTGTTTCTTCTTTTGCTTCGCGTGTTTCTCCGCACGTGTCATGTTCTCTGTGAGGCATGAATAGAACAATTCTAACAATGAGATGACTAGAAAATTAGATCATTTATATCACCATATGGCACTGCGCTGCCATGTTTCGTGCTCCTCCATCGTAGTCCAGTGGAAAACTTGTGACACCCCAAAATTTTAACCTTATTTTGTTACTTTAAAATTTTACAAGGATTTAAAACTTTTGCCTTCTAGGCTCCCTTTTTGATTTTTTTAACTTTTCTTCCTATTTATCATGGAGTTGTTTCCTTCAGTGAAAACTTTTCAAATATGTTATTGGACTTGTGTATCCTCTCAAGAAAAAAAAATCTTTATTCAGAGGAATTAATTACATAATTTATTCCTAATAATCTTGACTATCTTGAAAAATGGTTTCCCATGATTTTTATGTTCCTTTTTGAACTACAACCATCTTATAAATTCATTCAAAAATCCTACCAAAATTTGGGGATGTCATGTGATGTTATTAAATCACTTTTATGCAAAAGATACTTCATTCTTTGGATATTTTGAGCCCTACACCATATTTTCAAATCTGGACCAGTAGGCAGTTTTGCACTACAACTTATTTAAATATTTCTTTAAAACTTCTACCAAAATTTTGGGATGTCAGTAGGAGCATGCTATTCCACTTTATGCAATAACCTAATGATGTTCTTTGGAAAAATTGAGTGAACCAACCTCTTTTCTATTCTGGTCCAACTAGAGGATTTGTACAACAACCACATTTTTAGTTGCTCCTTTATCCTTGATTCTTTTTCCTACTTATTGTCCTCCCCGCCAAACCCCTAAGTCCGTGAGCATGCACCCATTGGATCATTTTTGGTCCATGTAATGATACCATTTATCTCCTGTCCAGAATTGAAGTTTTGCAAAACTTGCACTAGCAAGTTTATGCTTTGGACAAACTAACCTCACCACCCTCTTATGCATCTAAAGAGACCCCACTGGAAGTTTTGGCCACACCAAGAGCTACCTAGGTGCCTATGGCATTTTGTCAAACACCTTGAGTTCATGAACAGCTTTGGCATGACTTTTGTCATTGCACCGTGAACTTGCACCAATCGATCTAACTAGCATGTCCACCGAACTCCCAGCCTACTCCTCACCTAGGTCTGCTAAGTACCAGCCTCATCCAAGCTTTGTGGCATGCATCGGCATTCCGCCGAGCACCTAGTGAGCGTGCTCGGCGCGCGAGCAGTATCGCGTTTGCACGTCTGCGCCCGAGCCAACGTCGCGCCCTTTTCAGACGCCTGCAGAGCCACGCCACTCACTACCCTTCTCCCACATCACGCCAAGCAGCCCCTGGTGCCCTCACAAGACCGCCGTCAGAGTCCTTGGCGGCATGCGTCTGGCCCACAAGATCTCGCCAGGTCGGTGCCGCTGCCAGCCTTGCCGCCACCGCCTCGAGCAGCGCGAGCTCATCCGCAAGCATGTCCTATAGCACACGCCGCCGCCACGCCGCCTGTTACAGAAGACGGTCGCCGCGACCTTATCCACGGCCGCCGCGGAACCGCCTCGCCTATTTAAGGAAGCCCCGAGTCTGGTCCCCGCACGCAGTAACCTCAGCCACCCCATCGGGCGCTTCCCTAGCTCGCAATCGACCGGGAGGTCTTCTTCTCCATCTCCGCAACCGCAGCCGCCGCCATCGCCCGCCATTCCGGCGCCACCAGGCCTCCCCTCCACTCTCTTCACCAGAACTCCCTATCCCCCTAGTGAATCCACCCCACCTTTCGATTTTGATCGGGACTCGCCAAGGAGAAAATCACTTTGCCCGACGGCCACCGTCTCACGGGCTTCGGGTTGGGCCGGGCAGCCTACGCCCACCCCAGAGACCGTGCGCCCACCGGAGTGACCGTCTCGATCCCCGAGCCCGCTGGATGGCCTCCATTTCTCGAACGGCGCTGCCCGTTGCTCACGGGCGAGCATCGCCGGAGTCTCCGCCGCCGGGCGGAGGAAGGAGGGAGGTCGATTAGTCAAACTCGACTAGTGGGCCACCTGACCCCACTGTCAACGACACTCGCGTGGTCCACGCGGGATAAGTGGAAACGTATTTTCCAGAGTACGCCTTCGACGTGGTCAGTTCGAAACGTTTTTCTTTTTCTGTTTTAATTTAAATGTCAGATTTTGACCAAAACTTTGACTGTCTATAACTTTTTAAACACAACTCCAAATGAGTTGATTCTTTTTCCTACCTCTCTCAAATTTGATCTAGTTTATTTTAAGATTTATTTGAAAAATTTCAAGACAACTTTTGTGCTGTTTTAAATTGTGTGTTAATTCAATTATATTTTAATAGGATTTTGAAGAGAGGAGAGAAAACTTTCAAAAGTTTTGGAGTACACCCTGCCTTACCACACCTTGAAGGCAAGCATTCTGAACCCCTAAGATAATAATTTTGGTGTGTTATTCGACACGTCTATAACACCACCTCATTTTGAAGAGCTCGTTATTTCATGTGATATGATCATTTGCATGGATGCATATTAGTGATCTTCTTGCTGTTGGGAATGAATATACATGTGATGGAAATCATCCTCATGTGCCTTGCATGCATACCGGTGAGGAATCCGGGAAAACCCCTGCCTTGGGTAGGCATGAGTTTGTCGCCGATCTCCGCCGGGACGGTGATGTCCGGTATGGTATGGTAAGGTATAATGAGTGTTGATTTTATTGGTTGGAATATTTTTGTTATACATGTTATGCAGGGAATTTATAAACCTCCTGAGTCGACCGTAGGTCGAGTCCTGTTCCAGTAACTCCCATACTTGCCTTGTACTACTACTTGGCCCTGCCGCAGGTAGGGTACGGTTCAGTAAGTCGCCAACCCCTTTCAAGCACACACTGTACAGAGAGGCCACGGTGGAAGATACCGGTTGTAACCGGTAGGCATGCCATCTGGTCCGGGGGCATGGGTGTTTCCGGTTGAGACCGAGAGGGGAGGCCACCCCTTAGAGCGCGCGATATAAATTTGATCCCATGCTACGCGAGGTTGTAGCCTCCCACTTAGAGTTTTGCTTAACAAGTGTCGTGGGTGATTCCCACACCGTAAGTTAAGCCGTGTGTGCAAGTCGTGTGTTTTCAATTAAAAGATCAGAGACGGAATTAGTCCGATGGACTAAAGGAATCCGCTACTCGTGGGTAAAAGAGTACACCACCGCAGAGATTAAACCTATTCGTAAAGCTGCGCCCATGGTTAAGGATTACAGTTCTGATGGGTCAAGGGTTGGTCCTAGCGCCGGTCTTCTGAGGAGAAGCGGTTAATATAAACTCGGATACCGACTAGTGACTTGTGAGGACCATGGTTATTATTTCGTTATGGACTAACCCCATGATCATTATATCCGTATGGACCCACCCCTACGATCATTATCTCTCGTTATGGACTAACCTGCTACATTATTTGAATTATCGAGTATCTCTGGATGGTTCTACCTCCGGATATTCATCGAATATTTCCTTTATAAGCCCTTTATGTGGTGTCGCTAAGACGCACGACTGTGGCATTGTTTGTTTTATTTTCTTCTATAAGCCCTTTATGTGGTGTCGCGCAGACGCCCGACTGTGGCATTGTTTGTTTTTATTTCCTTTTATAAGCCTTTTATGTGGTGTCGCTAAGACGCCCGACTGTGGCATTGTTTGTTTTATTTTCTTCTATAAGCCCTTTATGTGGTGTCGCTCAGACGCCCGACTGTGGCATTGTTTGTTTTTATTTCCTTTTATAAGCCCTCTATGTGGCGTCGCTCAGATGCCCGACTGTGGCATGGTTTGTTTTTATTTTCTTTTATAAGCCCTCTATGTGGTGTCGCTCAGACGCCCGACTGTGGCATTTTATTTACACTCCGTTGTTGCACATTCATGTCGCATATAACCACCTGCTCGCATGCATAGAAGACTCTTATTTATGACTAACGACATGATCATGGACTATATCAAGATTTGATTTATATTATTCCGTTGTTCATAATGTTTATGTAGTACATTCAAAATACTCACCGCTTGTCCCTCGCTATTGTCTTGGCCAGATTTCTTGCATGGAGAGGAACATTGCGGAGACAGCCCGAGCTAAGCAACGAAGATAGCAGCCTCACAAGATAGGAGTTAACTCGGTCACCGTTCCTCGTGGGAAATGGAGTCCCATAGACACCGATGATCCACAAACCGCTCGCCATCAACCACTAGAAACCATTTGATGTACTCACAGCCGTAATGGTCTTGTGCTACATAATTTGTATTGTTTTGCTTGGAATTTCTCAGATCAAGTTGATGCCTCATCACCAATAACAAGAATCCCGGGCTGGTGAGCACGACGGCCATTTTCTCGAAATTAATTCCCGTAAAACCGGTCGCCATGCACTTGGTATCAAAGCTAGGCTGACCATTGGCTAATCCTATCTTAGCCAAGTCAATAAACTTAGGCAAACCAACCCACTGCACCATAACCGAACCCCACCAAGCTTCTCGCAAGATAGCCACAAAGGACCCCGACACTTTTGGCAATGGTGCCCAACCTATCAATCTAGCCCGTCGATTTCAAGGTGACCAGCACCTAAGTTGTCTCATTCAAGAACGCAGTAAAGGAAGACTCCGTCCCTTTTACTATAAAAAGGGCACGCTTAGCCCCAACCCAAAGACAAAGACACCGCTACCCCAAACCGAGCCACAATGCCCGGCCCGTCAGGCACAATGAGACCACAAAGAACCAACCTTGGAGGCTTTGTGACCATACTGCAAACCTCACCCGCCGTGCTGCCTATGCGTTAGAAGAGCCTCCAATATGTTGTGTACCAAGGACCCATGAGTGGTGAGAGCCAATTTCGGGGCCATCAGACACATCTACATGAGGGGTCTGCCTCCGTAACGGCCCTATGTGTTCACCGAAGAACAACTTCCTTTGAGCCACAAGCCATCCAACTAGCTGCTCGAGAGGCTATAGTTCATCTCCCACTTGTCACCCGTGAGTTAATCGTCAGCTTGCTCCACTACTACCCTGTGACGTGAAGGGTATGGTAGACCACCCCAAGTTGCTAACGGAGATCACGAGACAGATCCTCGTGATTGTTGCACCTAGTGCGCTATGTAGGTGCACTAGAGGAACTGCTCGATCAAATCACCATTGATCTAATTGCAGCTCATGGAGAGCTGGTTCACGAGCCCCGCAAGAGAAGAGAACGAGCCCAACGCCGGCTACCCGGTCAGTCTTTGTTCGGACACCCGATCGAGACCCCGAGGTCAGCCTCACCACAACCAAGGTGCTTTGATGACCCTAGAAGTGCTTCGTCGCCTCTTGGGAGCACACTCCAACGGGGTTGTGGCCAACAATCCCCGCAATGGTCATCATCACTACCCCGAGCCTGCAGCTCCTCAACCCTCTCCGGCTAATTCCGATGGTGAGACCCGTGGAGGAACCTCGACATCCACAAGGCACGCCCGCTTGGATGTAAACGAGGTAGACTAAGTCACTCAAGTAGTGTCGAGTCCCAGTATATCCCCGCGTTGCATGTGACCTTGTGAATAAGCGCAGCCTGTCGCCGTGCCTCTGTTTTGAATAGTAGCCTTGCCCAGATATGTCAACATACAGTGTAAATTTTTGCTAATCCTTGGCGCAACTACCAATAACCACCCCCAACAACCCCCACAGTGATACGTCACTTTGGTGAGATATGTATCTGTAGCTTTGACCCCGACCCTTGGAGCTGAGCGGGCAAATTCATTACCTTTCACCACGGTAAAATGCCCCAACTCCGTGCTATAAATAGGCCGCCCAGTGACCTTGCTAAGCACCCTCACCTTGTGTACCACCCTCACAACCATTTCTTGCCATGCCGAGCCCTAGTATCTATCTCGAGAACCCCAGATGCAACCCCGGGTAGTTTTGTCAAGATATTGTGGGATTTTATCTGCAGTACCATGGGCGCTACCCAGCCACCCCAGTACGAGCTGTTCAAAACAAGAATCACTCCTTCCACCTCGAGATACTGGGCAGCAGCGCACATTCCTCCCAGAACCCAAACCAAGACCCAACAGAGGTCTCCTTCGTGGGGAAATCTATGCCGAACCCACATATGGTCAGAGAAGCTGCTTTGCAGTCTGGCGCTTGCTCGCCGATTCGCGGTACCCTATGCCAAATAACGAGGGTATTATTATTTTCCGAGCTGCAGCGCCGAGGAGTAACATCTTTTCCGGTGGACTAATTGAGAGAGACCCAGTCCCGCCAACCTTGCCCAAGACGTCATCGCCAAGAGCGTTTAACCCAACGTGTGATGGGGTATCTCCAGAGCCTCGCGGATTTAAATCCTCAGATCGCCATCGGCAGATCACTGAGGCCCGGCCAGGAAAGACGCATTCATCGACTGGTCAATCCACTTTCCCCAATAGAAGAAGAGTGTATCCCAGTACCAGAGACCTTTTCTCGGGACCCCGTCCAGTTACCGTTTGCATTATAGCCGTCGCTGCTGCGTTTAGTTATTGCATCAATTATTTATAAGTTGTAACTTATGCGTGGCGAGTTTGCGCAGCAAGTAAATCTTTTAGTTTCTAATATTGTGAGTAGTTTTGTTGCGGTTCGATTCTAATGTATTACTGTTTCTCTCGCGAAAAATCCTGGAGTGAGATTTCTTTTCCCTGAGATGCTACATTTACACCTTCTCACGACGTGGATTATTTTATTTCACACAAATACCACTAATGCAGACTCACAACCATAATCATTCGAACATATACACTACTTGCAAATCTTTGCAACAAGCAGTTACATCAACTGAGTAACTTCGAACAACAATAACACCGACACACCACCTACTCCTCGTGATCACCACCACCGCGAGAGCCAACACACGAGCAGCAAGATCGCGACGATCGTCGAGGATCATCACGCACAGAGCACGGAGAGCCCCAACACCGCCGCCAACCCCCGCACAACAGGATCACGCACTGCCCGCACCGCCGCCGCTATTAGAGCCTCGCCTCGAGCTTCTGCAAACGGAAACAGAGGAGAAGGAAGGAGAAGGAGGAGCGAGGCCGTGTGAGGAAGAAGGAAGGATCACTCCGTCGCTTTTATAGTTCGAGATCGGTGTACGGTGGGCGAGGTCCACTCAAATACCGCCATCGCCTGGATCACGGGTGTTCGGAGGCGAATCCATGAGCAAGGCCGATGCATCGCTGCCCGCGAGGTGAGTGCACGCTGCACTGTCAGCCTAGCACGCCAAGACTACCATGAGACGGCCTAGATACCCTACGCGCTAGACATCGCCGATGGAGAAAGCGCGGGAAAGCGCCAAGGAGAAAGGAAGAAGAAAGAGCCGAGGAAGGAGAAGAGGCCGGCAAAGGCCCGGGTCCACTGCCACCCGTAGGGAGCACTCAGGTTTCTGCACGACTCAGCGAGATTTTTAAATTTAGAATTTATTCTAAATTTATATCTCATGAGAAATCTCTCGATTTTTGCCCCTAACCGTGGGTTTCTCCACGCCCACGCCAAAGGTCCCACAATCGTATTTTTGCACCACTTATCGCCCTCTCTCACCTGTAGCCGTGATTTGTTTTAATGCTTGCTTTTTGTTAAAACAGCTCCTAGCAAATCTCGAGGACGAGATTTTATTTCTTAAGGGGGGTAGTGTTGTGACACCCCAAAATTTTAACCTTATTTTGTTACTTTAAAGTTTTGCCAGGATTTAAAACTTTTGCCTTTTGGGCTCCCTTTTTGATTTTTTTAAACTTTTCTTCCTATTTATCATGGAGTTATTTCCTTCAGTGAAAACTTTTCAAATATGTTATTGGACTTGTGTATCGTCTCAAGAAAAACTTTTCTTTATTCAGAGGAATTAATTACATAATTTATTCCTAATAATCTTGACTATCTTGAAAAATGGTTTCCCATGATTTTTATGGTCCTTTTGAACTACAACCCTCTTATAAATTCATTCAAAAATCCTACCAAAATTTGGGGATGTCATGTGATGTTTTTAAATCACTTTTCTGCAAAAAGATACTTCATTCTTTGGATATTTTGAGCCCTACACCATATTTTCAAATCTGGGCCAGTAGGCAGTTTTGCACTACAGATTGTTTAAATATTTCTTTAAAACTTCTACCAAAATTTTGGGATGTCAGTAGGAGCATACTATTCCACTTTATGCAATAACCTAATGATGTTCTTTGGAAAAATTGAGTGAACCAACCTCTTTTCTATTCTGGTCCAACTAGAGGATTTGTACAAAGAACCACATTTTTAGTTGCTCCTTTATCCTTGATTCTTTTTCCTACTTATTGTCATCCCCGCCAAACCCCTAAGTCCGTGGAGCATGCACCCATTGGATCATTTTTGGTCCATGTAATGATACCATTTATCTCCTGTCCGCATTGAAGTTTTGCAAAACTTGCACTAGCAAGTTTGTGCTTTGGACAAACTAACCTCACCACCCTCTTATGCATCTAAAGAGACCCCACTGGAAGTTTTGGCCACACCAAGAGCTAGCTAGGTGCCTATGGCATTTTGTCAAACACCTTGAGTTCATGAACAGCTTTGGCATGACTTTTGTCATTGCACTGTGAACTTGCACCTCTGGACGAACTAGCATGTCCACTGAACTCCAAGCTACTCCTCACCTAGGTCTGCTAAGTACCAGCCTCATCCAAGCTTTGTGGCATGCACTGGCATTCCACCGAGCACCTGGTGAGCGTGCTCTGGTCGCGAGCAGAGCACCCGTTTTGCACGCAGCCGCGCCTGCCGACGCTGCCGCGCTTCTGCTTTCTCAGACGCCCGCAGAGCCACGCCACTCACTTCCCTTCTCCCCGCATCATGCCAAGCAGCCCTCGGTGCCCTACAAGACTGGCCGAGCTCTTTGGCAGATGCCGCGTCTCAGCGCTGCCTCGCCGTGTCGGTGCCGCCAAGCCGCCAGCCGCCGCCACCGCCTTCGAGTAGCGCGAGCTCATTCGCAAGCATGTCCTATAGCACGCCGCCGCCACGTCCGCCGGTTACAGAAGACAATGCCGGCGACCTTATCCATGCGTCAGCCGCTGAACCGCCTGACTTCGCTTATTTAAGGAAGCCCGAGCCTGCTCCCGCACGCAGTAACCTCAGGCCACTACCGCGCTTCCCTTAGCTCGCAATCGACCGGGAGGTCTTCTTCTCCATCTCCGCAACCGCACTACCGCCATCGCCTTCGCCATTCCGGGCGCCACCAGGGCCTCCCCTCTCCACTCTCTTCACCAGAACTCCTCTCCCCTAGTGAATCCATCCCCGCCGATTTTGATCGGACTCGTCATGGGAGAAAAATCACTTTGTCCGACGGCCACCGTCTGGCCGCGAAGCTTCGGCCACGCAATTCACGCCCACCCCAGAGACCGAAGCGCCCACCGGAGTGACCGCCTCGATCCCCGAGCCCGCTGGATGGCCTCCATTTCTCGAACGGCGCCGCTGCTCACGGCCGAAAGCATCGCCGGAGTCTCCGCCCGCCGCTGGGCGAGGAAGGGAGGAGGTCGATTAGTCAAACCTCACTAGTGGGCCACCTGGACCCCATCGGTTGGCCGACACCCAGCGTGGTCCACGCGGGATAAGTGGAAACGTATTTTCCAATACGCCTTCGACGTGGTTAGTTCAAACGCTTTCTTTTCTCGCTTTTAATTTAAATGTCAGATTTTGACCAAAACTTTGACTGTCTATAACTTTTTAAACACAACTCCAAATGAGTTGATTCTTTTTCCTACCTCTCTCAAATTTGATCTAGTTTATTTTAAGATTTATTTGAAAAATTTTCAAGACAACTTTTTGTGCTGTTTTAAATTCGTGTGTTAATTCAATTATATTTTAATAGGATTTTGAAGAGAGGAGAGAAAACTTCCAAAAGTTTTGGAGTACACCCTGCCTTACCACACCTTGAAGGCAAGCATTCTCAACCCCGGCATAATAATTTTGGTGTTTTATTCGACACGCCTATAACACCACCTCATTTCAAGAGCTCGTTATTTCATGTGATATGATCATTTGCATGGATGCATATTAGTGATCTTCTTGCCGTTGGGAATGAATATACATGTGATGGAAATCATCCTCATGTGCCTTGCATGCATACCGTAAGGAATCTGGAAAACCCCTGCCTTTGGGTAGGCATGAGTTTGTCGCCGATCTCCGCCGGACGGTGATGTCCGTATGGTATGGTAAGGTATAATGAGTGTTGATTTTATTGGTTGGAATATTTTTGTTATACATGTTATGTAGGGAATTTATAAACCTCCCTGAAGTCGATCAGTAGGTCGAGTCCTGCTCCAAAGAACTCCCATACTTGCCTTTGTACTACTACTTGTCCCCTCGCCACAGTAGGGTACGGTTCAAGAAGTCGTCAACCCTTTCAAGCACACACCATACAGAGAGGCCACGGTGGAAGATACCGGTTTGTAACCGTAGGCATGCCATCCGTCCGGGGCATGGGTGTTTCCGGTTGAGACCGAGAGGGAAGGCCAACCCTTAGAGCTCGCGATATAAATTTGATCCCATGCTACGCGAGGTTGTAGCCTCCCCACTTAGAGTTTTGCTTAACAAGTGTCGTGGGTGATTCCTGACACCGGTAAGTTAAGCTGGTGTGTGCAAGTCAGGTGTGTTTTCAATTAAAATACCGTAGACGGAATTAGTCCGATGGACTAAAGGAATCCGTTACTCGTGGGTGAAAGAGTACACCCTCTGCAGAGATTAAACCTATTCGTAAAGCCACGTCCATGGTTAAGGATTACAGTCTGGGATGGGTCAAGGGTTGGTCCTAGCGTCGGTCTTCTGAGGAGAAGCGGTTAATATAAACTTCGGATACCGACTAGTGACTTGTGAGGACCATGGTTATTATTTCTGTTATGGACTAAACCCCATGATCATTATATCTGTATGGACTGACCCCACGATCATTATCTCTCTATGGACTAACCCGTTACATTATTTGAATTATTGAGTATCTCTCGATGGTTCTACCTCCGGATATTCATCGGGAATATTTCCTTTATAAGCCCTTTATGTGGTGTCGCTAAGACGCCCGACTGTGGCAGTGTTTGTTTTATTTTCTTCTATAAGCCCTTTATGTGGTGTCGCCGTATCGCTCGATCGTGGGCATTGTTTGTTTTATTTCCTTTTATAAGCCCTTTATGTGGTGTCGCTAAGACGCCTCGATCGTGGCATTGTTTGTTTTATTTTCTTCTATAAGCCCTTTATGTGGTGTCGCCAGACGCCTCGATCGTGGCATTGTTTGTTTTATTTCCTTTTATAAGCCCTCTATGCGGTGTCGCTCATCGCCCGATCGTAACATGGTTTGTTTTTATTTTATTTTATAAACCTCTATGTGGTGTCGCCAGACGCCTCGACCGTGGCATTTTATTTACACTCCGTTGTTGCACATTCATGTCGTGATATAACCACCTGCTCGCATGCATAGAAGACTCTTATTTATGACTAACGACATGATCATGGACTATATCATTTCTGATTTATATTATTCCAAAGTGTTCATAATGTTTGCGTAGTACATTCAAAGTACTCACCGGCTTGTCCCTCGCTATTGTCTTGGCTAGATTTCTTGCATGGAGAGGAACGCTATGAGACAGCCTCGAGCTAAGCAACGATTTATAGCAGCCTCGCCAAGATAGGAGTTAACCTGGTCACCGTTCGTGGGGAATGGAGTCCCATAGACACCGATGATCCACAAACCGCTCGCCATCAACCACTAGAAACCATTTGATGTACTCACAGCCGTAATGGTCTTGTGCTACATAATTTGTATTTTTTTGCTTGGGATTTACGTATCAAGTTGATGCCTCATCGCCTAACAAGAATCCTGGGCTGGTGAGCACGACGGCCATTTTCTGGAAATTAATTCCCGGAAAACCGGTCGCCACAAAACTTGAGTATACCGCACAGTTCTTTGCTCCTCCTGAGGTCCTCGGCACATTTATATGAGCAGTCAAATCACAAGGCCCCGCCTTCCAAAGAGTAATGAGTCACAAATCACAAAGGCCTCGCCTCTCTTGAAACCGCCAAGCTAGACTGCCCCGCCCTCTAGCCTTTTAAAAAATGCATACTTTTGTGGAGTAGTAGTATCAATGGATTGCGCCATGGAGCAAAAATAATAAGATGAAATTAAAGAAAAAAGGTGGTACATATAGAGAGCGCCAAATTATGCATATAGTACTATTAAAAAAGCTAGTGCGTGCTTATATGGGTGCTAAATTCTATTAAAGAAATTAGCATACCTATTTAATTCTTGGGTTCTTATTATTTATTCCACTAGTTGTGTATCACTACTCAGCTTTGCCTTTAGAAGTTACAACTACTCAAAAATGCCATAGATCTGTGAGATGCCTGCTCAAAAATGCAATTAGATATCTAAAAAATGCCATCGTTAAGTTAGATATTTGCTCAAAAATGCCATTAGACATTGTTATTTTCACGTCCAGCCCGTTGACCATGTTATATGAGAAAAATAAGCCGATTCTCACAATGATAAGTGTGGCCCCGCTTGTCAGGAGCAACCAATCGAATAATTTTACAGGAAAATAAGAACGATGTTGGGTTCAAGTAGGCCCCACTCTTTATTTTACTGTAGTGAGAACGATGCTGGTATGTTGGTCCATTGGTATTTATGTCATTATAACATGGCAAAAGTGATTTGAGTCACAACAATGGTGTCTAGCACAACACACCCCTCAAATAAAACTTAGCACCCTAAAATTCTTTGAGAAAACTAAGCACCATGAAATTCTTTGACAACTAAACTGCTGGCTATATGATGTTGGCCACATATATTGTTCGTATATGATGTGAAGGAAACGTGTGGTAGTACTATACCAACTAAAAGATGAACCGTAAGAAATACGAGTACGTACGTACTGAAGAGTTAAAGTAACAAGAAGGAACATAACATACTTCTGCTGGGGGCTCAGCACAACAAACCCCTCTAATAAAACTAAGCACACCTGAAATTAAACTAAGCAACTAATCCGGTTGACACTGCATTAGAACCACCATGAGAAACGACCATGCCACCTTACTCGGACTCCTCGTCCACGTGCTCGACTTCGTCCTTGTCCCTCTTCCTCTTGGCCGATACTTCTTTGCTAGAACCGCACACTTGGCTCTTGCTCTTCATCCAACCCTTCTAGATATTGAAACAAAGGTAGCCATCCATTGCAGCATAGTGGATGTGGTCTATATCTAGTACATTCCACTACCATGCACGATGAAACTTGGGAAGAGGTTTCTTCATTTTACCGTACGAAGGATGAACCATGGCTCCTGCCAGGTCGATTGAAGATCGATCACGAGAGGGCACCAAATTTCATTCTTCTCGAGGTCAAGGGGTTGCCTACAATGAGGCCTATCCAACCCAGGACTGTTCTGTCATTCGTAAAGTCTACAGTAACGAATTTGACTAGGCCGCCCTTGAGGAAGTTCTTAAATTCCTCGCACTCAACGTCGGCATGGATATGTGGTAGACCAAGCATAGGTCATGCACGCACCCCTGGATCACGGCGGGCTTCATCTTCTCTTCCTCCTTTAGATTCTTCTCTTTGTCCAGTGTTGTGGTGTACTCAACATCTAGCCCGGCGACCCACTCATCATTTGAGTTTTCAAACATGCATCTGAAGCAAGCAAGGCATCCTTTCACTGTCGCGGAAGAACATGTGTAGATGATGTAGAACCCATCGCCGGTGATGGTTCTAACCTTGTACTCACCGCTGATCATGGAGATTTGGGACGCCATGGATTTGGGAGGAGGGTTAGGATGAGTGGAACTGCTGTAATGTGAAAGGATGGGTGACTAGGAGCGAACTTCCTTAATGTTAAAGGACGTCTGGGGACGAGTAGGAGCGAACTGCCAGTAGTTTTCCGATTGTAAAAATGTTGAGTGGGGCATGCGAACGACAGGGTAGTGGCTTGCCTGGTAGATAAATGGACTCATGCACGATACTATGGGGGCCCAATTAAATGTCATGTCTACTCGACGCCCAATTATATGGCTTTCGATGTCATGTCAAGCGTGTGGAAAATTACGGGTGATACGAAGATTTCCATTCTCCCATGATACAGTCTTTTGAGAGCCCTTGGATCTTAGATCGAACGGTTGCATGGCGTGATTCTAGACCTATGGGTGAATATCCTATCCTAGAGGCAAATTTTCAGCACCTTAGCATGCGACAGTTCGATCTCAGATCCAAGGGCTGCCAGCAGCCCGTATCATGGTCGCGCCTACCACGACCATCGCCTCGCTCGCGCGTCTCGTCCTTGGAGATTTAACATGGTGCGTTAGGCTATCTGATGTTGGCATGTCATACATAGTCATCAGTTAGTCACTCGTACAACAAGGTTAGCTATAAGGTTGGCTATAAGAGTGTTTTTTTACATCTCTCTATCTCTTTTTTGGTAGTATTTATTGCATTTGCCAAGGAGTGACCGCTTCCAATGAAATGGTGCTTAGATGGGGTGCTAAGGGCATTAAATGGCTTAGCAACTCAAGTTCCCAATGCATAGGTGCTTACTTAAGTTAGCTTCATTTAATTAGCTATATACTCAAAATTGTTGTTTCACCTAGGTACACGCACTTAGCAATGTTTCTTCCTGGGGTCACCAAACTAGTCTCTCTCTTCTTAATTAACTTGCCACATCATACTTTATGCCTATGTGGCAGGCTTAGCACCTGTACAAGCAAGTACAATAGTGGGCTATAAGCCCGATTACGTGGCATTTTTGCATACGTGGAGGAAAGAGGCAAGGAAAAAGTGGAGGAGTGGGCTCTCATGCAAGAGCGAGCCTCTGCACGATGGAGCATTGGGAGAGGCACCTATGTATCATGGTGGTAGCTAGGAATCGGGAGACTCACGCCGGTCATTGCGCCGTAGTTAAAATGCTAATGGCAAGTAGAATCACGGGGCCCCACCTGTCCAGCAGTAACTCGTTGTCAAATCACACAGGCCTACGTTTGCAGCAGCCTACCCCCTCATCTTCTTGTGTCTCTGTCGAACCGACTAGGCGGAACTACCCCGCCTACCGCGTGGGAAAGTCCCGCCCTCGACTTTTAAATAGTACAGTATACTAATTTTCTATCCATGGATTGCGCCATGGAGCAAACCCTCAAGAAAACAGCGGTACACATGTACGGAGTATACAACACGTCCGTCGAGTTCGCATCACACCCCACTTCTGGGGAACGTAGTATTTAAAAAAAATCCTATGATCATGCAAGATCTATTTAGGAGAAGCATAGCAACGAGCGGGTAGAGTGTGTCTACGAACCCTCGCAGACCGAAAGCGGAAGCATTTAGTAACGCGGTTGATGTAGTCGAACGTCTTCACGATCCAACCGATCAAGTACCGAACGCACGACACCTCCGCGATCTGCACACGTTCAACTCGGTGATGTCCCTCGAACTCTTGATCTAGCTGAGGCTGAGGGAGAGTTCCGTTAGCACGACGGTGTGGTGACGGTGATGATGAAGGTACATGCGCAGGGCTTCGCCTAAGCACTACGACGATATGGCCGAGGTGTAAAACTGTGGAGGGGGGCACCGCACACGTCTAAAGATCAACTTGTGTGTCTTGGGGTGCCCCCTTGGACACGTATATAAAGGAGGGAGGAGGAGGAGGAGGCCGGCCTAGGAGGGGCTCGCCTATAGGGGGAGTCCAACTAGGATTCCCAATCCTAGTTGGAGTCCCCTTCTTTTTCCAAGAGGGGAGAGAGGGGAGGAGTGGCAGAGGGAGAAGGAAAGAGATGGGGTCGCCGCCCCCTCCCTAGTCAAATTCGGACTTGCCATGGGGGGGAGAGTGGCCACCCCTTGAGGCCCTTCTCTCCTTTCCTGTATGGCCCATTGAGGCCCACTACTTCCCCAACAATTCCTCAGAATCTCCTGCACTCAAAAATACCGAATCACTCTCGGAACCTTTCCGATATCCGAATATAGCCTTCCAATATATCAATATTTACCTCTCGACTATTTCGATACTCCTCGCCATGTCTGTGATCTCATCTGGGACTCCAAACTTCAGTAATCAAATCACATAACTCATAATGCAAATCGTCATTGAACATTAAGCGTGTGGACCATACGGGTTCGAGAACTATGTAGACATGATCGAGACTCATATCCGGTCAATAACCAATAGCGGAACCTGGATGCTCATATTGGCTCCTACATATTCTATGAAGATCTTTATCGATGAATCACATAACAACATATGTTGTTCCCTTTGTCATCGGTATGTTACTTGCCCGATATTCGGTAGTCGCTATCACCATACCTAGTTTAATCATGTTACCGGCAAGTCTCTTTACTCATTCCGTAATGCATCATCCCGCAACTAAATTATTAGTCACATTGCTTGCAAGGCTTATAATGATGTGCATTACCGAGAGGGCCCAGAGATACCTCTCCGATACATAGAGTGACAAAACCTAATCTCGATCTATGCCAACCCAACAAACACCTTTAGAGACACCTGTAGAGCATCTTTATAATCACCCAGTTACTTTGTGTCGTTTGATAGCACAAAAGGGTTCCTCCGGTATTCGGGAGTTGCATAATCTCATAGTCAGAGGAACATGTATAATTCATGAAGAAAGTAATAGCAATAAACTAAACGATCATAGTGCTAAGCCAACGAATGGGTCTTGTCCATCACATCATTCTCTAATGATGTGATCCCATTGATCAAATGACAACACACGTCTATGGGTAGGTAACTTAACCATCTTTGATTAACGAGCTAGTCAAGTAGAGGCATACTAGGGACACTCTGTTTGTCCATGTATTCACACATGTACTAAGTTTCCTATTAATACAATTCTAGCATGAATAATAAACATTTATCATGATATAAGGAAATATATATAACAACTTTATTATTGCCTCTAGGGCATATTTCCTTCACCCAGACGGTCGGTCGGTCTGGCACGCCTCTCTCCAAATGGAACACGCATCATATTGCGTTTGCAGACACATGTGGGACCACAATTGAGAACCGACCATAGGCACACTTCTCGGCCCCACAAGTAGGGTGAGCTAATAGAAGAGAGAGACGAGCTATTGTACTAGAGAAGTGTTGTACATACGGTGTTGCCTGGATGATCCCTGCTTGACACGGAAGATCGGTTCATCCATGCATGTGACCAGGCTCCAGGAGACACGCCTGGATTGGCTATCGTCTACATATCGTGCAGGTTGTATTGTATAGGGCTATAGGTCTGATGAGAAATCTAAAAAAAGGTTGCTTGTCATCTCAGAATATTAGGTGTCATGTGCTTCGGGTCACTGCGACAACTGAGTTCCTCCAAGGCGCTGGTCATTGGGACCACATGCACGAAGACTACTCAGCCGCCATCTATGTCAAGACGGCTATGTTAATTAGGACATCTATCGATGGACCCCTTTTCTATGAGTTTATCTGTAATATGAGCTTTGATCCTTGTCTAGTTTGTAAGTCGGGATTCATGTTGTCTCCTTTGGGCAGTGAGGTTATGGTTTCTTGTCATGTGGCATTTGCTCGTGTTTTATATTATAATCTGGTGCTTCAGCTCAAAATGACGACAAATGCGCCTCCGGGGCACATGCATGAAGACTTATCGACAGTCACTCATGACGTCAAGCCGGCTCTGATAGACTAAAACTAGTACTCCGCTATATAGGCAGGAGCCTTCACGCTTGCTTGCTACTGTTCCTCTCTTCACACTGTCTCGTCCTCTCCAGATCTAAACACGACAACAGTGGCCTCTCTCTCTCTCTCTCTCTCTCTCCCTCTCTCTGCTCACCGGTGGTCACAGATACAGCCGGATCCTCTCTGCCGGGGAAGGTGAGAAGGTGCAATGTTCACGCGGTTGTCCTCGGCGAAGGCTCTTACCCACTGCCGGCGCATCCCGATCAGTGTGCCTTGCCATTCTCTCACAAGCACCGCTGGCTAGGGAGGGCCTCTGACCCCTTCTTCCTTGCTGTCATAGTGTGGGCGGAGCCGGCCTCGCACCGCCCACTAGCGACATCCCGACGACCTTCAGGTATAACTTCCTTCGAAACCGGCCTTGATCTACTTCCCGAGCTCCTGACGTTGCTGCATTTGTATCTTTTACTATTTCTCAGGCCCCCTCGTAGATAGGATCGATCGGCTATACGAAAGCCACCTAAATTTTTACTGTTAAGAGGTAAAACTAGTTCATGCACTCGAATCTAGTACTACTTGGTTCAAACAAGGAAGAAAGGGGATGGGGGTGGGGAAGATTTGTTACCTGAATCTAGGACTTTGTCGCAGACAAAATAATGGGGGCAAAAAGTTGCAGAGACTGGCTATCCAATTGGTCTCTTGGTCTAATAGGGAAATAAAGGGAAACGCGGTACAAACTCAATATAAACCCGATCTATTGGTTGGAAAACGAAGAATGTGGGGACCGGGGACAAGTCAACAGAGTAAGTCCAGCACTAGATTTGCTAGCCTCACATAGTATAAGGTGGCTCTACAGAACAAAAATTGGACCAACCCAGATATCATATTCTGATGTTTGTTGCCACGAGCCACTCTTATGTAATGCCACTGGTAAAATGTAGTGGTCGCACTATTAAAATTAAGGACACGTTAAACCAATGTTGTTTTCAGTGTAATGTGTCCAGTAATATGAATCAATGGCACTTTTTTACATGTCCTGCTAAATTTCCCATTAATATAAGTTACTTATTTTCATTAGAAATGCAACTGTCCTGGCTGGCCAACTCTCCTGTGTCCAAATAACAACTCTGTAGCAGCTGTTAATGTAATGTTGCTGGTAAAATGAAGCAATGGCACCATTAAAGTAATGTTCTATTTAACGGTTGTCATACTTAATCCTAATGTCGACACTAATATCTAGCAATGCTGCTGCTTTCGAAATTGCTACTTTCCTTGTAGGATTGCCATTCAGATAAGGAATATGCTTCTTTTCATTTGATGTATGTTTCATCACTTGTTAGTCACCCTCCTTTCCACCTTTTTCTGCAAACAGTGATATACATTTCACACTTGATCTTAGTTGAACTACAAAAATGATATCCAAATTATAGTTGAACATTCCAGGAGATTCACAACCAACCTTTATGTTTCTCAATTTTATTGCAACTAATGAAGAAGAAGCTTTGTGGGTTTCATTTTCTGATGGAAATGGAACTGGTGCTGGAGCCCTTTTCTTAAAAATGAAGAAGAATCTGCTAGCTCATGGGACATTGCTTCATTTTAGGAGAACTGCACCAAAAGGTCCCATGAATTGAATCATCCATGTTGGTGACTGGTGTCATCCCTTCTACGATGGCGTTGACTGCAGAGATGGTTCCCATCACGACGTATGTTCCTTTTTGGCTGACGGTTTGCCAAAGATCGCGCATGTTGAGTCTGCTCTTGTGCTACTGTTTGGCACTGCCATGATAAAGGAGTAATGTTATTATTTTCCACCTTAATCTAGTGGCACTATTAATTTGAGGCAATGTTTTGGCGCTGCTAGTGCCATTGTTTTTTTTATATATCGAAAGAGGGGGTTTCCTCCAATTTCATTAAAGAAACCCAACCATAGAGAACCATTATCCCACAACATCTCAGTGTAAACGCACAGTTATGCAAGTACTACTAGAACGGACTGAGTACTAGCAGGAGACAAGTTTGCCACATAAGCTATCTTCAGGCAGTTAGGGGGTTGCAGCACCAGCTCGACCAAGTTTGGATTACAACCCAAATGCTACCACGTAAACATCGGGGGAGATAGGGACCGAAGAGCGACTTGACATCCCGCCTAAGCACCCGGCCTCCATCCTTGCGATGCACAAGACACCTGGTTTGCCACTGCTCAATCCCTAGTGCCAACCGATAAAATGAAGTAATAATACGCTTAAAATAGAGCGAGTGTCCTCTCTATCATTTCATTTCCAATATAGATAAAGAAAGTGCTTCTCTTTGTTAGTATATGTTTCATCAACTAGTCCCATTGTTAATGTTTGCGTTTCTTCAAACTGGGGTCCTTAATTTTAGTTGATCTGCACAAAAATAGAGATCGGAATGTCTCAAGGACCCTCCTTGTACTACCACTTTACATTGATGTTCATCACTGGCAGATGGTGTATCGGGAAGACTTGGGTCGATTTCTAGTATGAGGCGTACCGTATGAGGCGTCGTAGGGCCCATCTCGCCCTCGCAGCATGGCATAGTATGATACTATCACAATATTTTCTTCTATTTATTAGTGTATGTTTCTCCAACTAGTGCCACTATAATGTAATCACGCTTTTTCATTATGTGTGCAAACAGGGTTATTCAGCTGCATTTTTGTGGAACTACACAAATGTACGGCTGGGATCGACATATATGCAGAGTGCGAGGTGTGTGAAGTAAAAATTACCGACACCAACCATGCTCCATGCATGCATTGGCATCCACCACCACTAGTGGGATGTGTGTCGCTCTCTATGGACGGATCTTTCTCTGCAGCAAATCCTCTAACCAAATACTAGTAGCTTATATAGGTAGTTTTCTAGGGAGTACTCTTTTGTGAAAGAATCACCAATCTATTTTTTCTTTATTTGTACACAGTATCACAACTTTGACCCAAAGGTCCAGAGCTATTTTAGGGTCATTGGCGTAGTACTCGGAGAATGATTGTAAGCATGCTTTTCATTAGCTGTCACACAGATTGTAAGCATGAGCGGATGGAAGATTAGGTTAGTGCAAAGCTTACCTTAAACCCTACCGCCACCACTGAAACGAGGCGAGCGTCGAGGGAACCGTGGAGAACGGCGGGGAAGTTACGTCGCACCATCGGGCCTCCTCTTGTGGTAGGAGAACGAATACTCTTGTGGCTCCGGCTGGCTCTGCACCCTCGCGAACGGCACACCGTACTCGATCGATTCGTTATCCTCTGGGTGCTCAACCTCTTATCTGTACGCCCACCACCTCCACTTGACTTTCGCCTTAGGCGAATCTGTCTGCTCCATCGCCCAGAGGAGATACTCGATGAACTTGAAGGACTGCAGCGTGACTGCTACTGAGGAGTACACCGCCACCCTCCGCGCTGCCGTCTCGCTCTTTCGCACACATTGCCACATGGCCCTCACCGTCCTGGAAATCTCCCACTCATTGTCAAACCAAGTAAGGATCTCCTTCAACCTGGTTAACTTTGCCTGGTCGCCACCGGCGATCTGTCTGATCCGCTGCTGCATCCTCTCCATAGATGTCCTTCTGAGTGGTCTGGTGATAGCTTTGGAAGATGGGAGGAGAGACGATGGTATTGAAATAGAGCAGAGGGAGAGACGAGATGGTGGTTTTGGAATAGAGATGATGGAGAGGAGAGGGGGTGGTTTCGCGATGGAGAAGAGGGAGAGGCGAGACAGTGGTTTTGGAATGGAGATGATGGAGAGGAGATGAGGTGGTTTTGCAATGGAGAAGAGGGAGAGGAGCATGCGGCAACGATTTAGGATTGAACGAGAGGGCCGGCGCGCTATGACAGGATGAAAATAAAAATCAATTTACCATTCAATTAAGAAAGCGACCCCACATTAACTAGTCTCCCATTAATTCTGGGTCATAGGTGACCATGATTTTTATAAATAAAATATATGTTATATGTTGCAAAAATAATATAATTTGAATGTACATTCATATACGAACCAAACGATACAATTTTTGGTGACATGCGTTCACATTTTGGGTCGAACTTTGACCCAAAATACGCATCACAAAAAAATACTTCCAAGACCTGCGCCGCTATTCTCCTCTTAAACCACCGCCGCTACTCTCCTATTCCAATCTCAATCTAGTACCGCTCCTCTCCTCTTCCATTTCAAAACCACCTGAAAGGACATGCGGCGCCCGCATGTGTGGTTTTGGTAATTGATGACATTCTCTATGGACAAATGGTTGCATTGAGTTATATTTGAAGGATTTGTCCGTAGGCATTTCTTGAAGTACATTTGTTGGTTTCAAGGAGTTTATGAGTTGACCAAGGTGCTATTAAGGAATTATCCAAAGATTGGTCATGTGACTACTGAGCTTATTGCAAGCATGTCTTGAAGAAGAAGATTGTCAGATCATTAATGTTTACCTTCAAGACATCATCCAAATGAAGAGAGTTGGAAAGAGTCAAGGTTGATCAAGACTAAGTAAACGGAGTGTTTCAAGTTGATCATAGCACAAAGCGTAGAAGATACACCGAGTGGGATCAAGTGATCTCACCGTTTGGTAAGAATTGTCCATTGCGCTTTGTGTACTAACCCATGGTCTTTGTGAGAGTTCTATGTGGGTTTAGGTTTGCTTCCATGGGCTTGCGTCAAGAGGATGATCACATACAACCCATGGAGGATGACATCAAATCAAGGTTGTGTTGTGCAAGTTCAAGTGGAGCATCACGGAGAAATCATGCTTGTAGCTTGCTGTCCATTATGGTATCAATGGACTTGTGAAGATGTTCCAAAGAGTGTCTCACCCATAGTGGAGTATGGGGGAGCAATCAACTAGTCTTCATCGAGCGAACGCAATCAAGAAAGGTGGTGCAACTTGAGGGAGTCAAGATCGTCTTCATCTAGCTCAAGTGGACTTCATGCAAGGCAAAGGTTTGCCCTTGATAGGTTTTATATCTTTCCATTCTCATGGTGATAGCTTGGAGATCGGGTTATAGGATCGATAGCCGTACTATCAAGGGGGGCTCTCAAGTGAGTAGCTTGATTGTATCGTTCATCGAGTGCTCAAACCATTGCATCCTTGCATCATCTTTCTTGTTTCTTATTTGTTTTCTCTTTTGAGGTTTTAGAGCTTGTGGTTATCTCCGTGAAAATCTCTAGTACTTCGAAAACGGATTTCATATGCCTCTTCTATTGCATTTCGGTGTTGGAGGTTTTACTGGTCTTATTCGAGGAAGGGTTCTCATAATTTTCTCTTGGGCCTTTTCAAATTTCCTTCTTATTGTTACTTCTATCAAGATTGTGTTAGCCCTTGTCGCTAGCTTTCCAAAAAACTTGGTTGCATCGAATTTGGAGTCCGTTTACAGAAGTTGTGGCAATTTTGGTGTTCTGAAAAGGCTGCAGCGGTACTACCGCGGACAGGAGCGGATGTAATTTTTTACTACCGCTCAAGATCGGTACTACCACAGCTACTACCGCGGCTACAACAGCGGTAGTACCGCTCCAGACCAATAACTCGTCACAAGTCCAGCGGTGGTATGCACGGATGTATTTTTTTAGTACCGCTCGCAAGCAGTAGTACCGCTACCCTTTGAGGTAGTACTGCTACCCATAGCGATATTACCGTGAGGTCGAGCGGTAGTACCGCTCTGTGCGGGCTGTGAGCATAACGGTTGGATTTTTTCCCACCTATAAAAGGGGGTATTCTTCCCCAATGAACCTTATCCTTTGAGCCCGTGTTCTTCCCCCACTGTTGAACTTCTTCGAGCTTGCTAACTCTCAATCCCTCTAATGATTCTTGCAAGTTCTTGAGGGAAAAGAGAGAGGAGATCTAGATCCACGTTTCCACCAATCACTTTCTCCTCTAAGTTAGGGCAACCCCTTGGATCTAGATCTTGGAGTTCTTCGTGTTCTTCTTTCGTTCTTCCTCCCATTTTCCTCCCTAGCATTTGTTGCTTTGGTGGGATTTGGGAGAGAAGGACTTGGGCACTATGTGTGCCCTTGCCATTGCATTTGTTGCATCGGTTTGAGTTCTCCACAGTGATATGTGGAAGTGAAGTTTGAGAATCTTATTACTCTTGGGTGTTTGGGCACCCTAGAGGTTCTTCCTCTTGGGTGCCTTGGCGCCCTAGACGGTTGGTGTTGTTCGGAGCTCAATCATTGTGGTGTAAAGCTCCGGGCAAGCGCCGGGTCTCCAATTAGGTTGTGGAGATCGTGAGCAATTTGATTTGCACGGTGACTTCCCCAAGGGTTGCCAAAGTGTACGGGTTCGTTGACCGCCCCCAAGAGTTGCCATTTATACGAGTTCGGTGACCGCCCTCAAGGGTCATTTAGTGGAATAACGGCATCGTGCATTGTGCGAGGGCATAAGGAGATTATGGTGGCCCTAGTCGCTTCTTGGGGAGCATTGTTCCTCCACACCGCTCCAAACGGATATTAGCATCCGCAAGGGTGTGAACTTCGGGATACATCATCGTGTCCGCGTGCCTCGGTTATCTCTTACCCGAGCCCTTTACTTATGCACTTTACTTTGTGATACCATATTGTTCTTTGTCATATATCTTGCTATCACATAGTTAATTATCTTGTTAGCATAAGTTGTTGTTGCACATAGGTGGGCCTAGTTGTTGTAGGTTTTGTGCTTGACAAATTAACCGCTAGGCTTATTCCGCATTTGTTCAAGCCTAAACCGTAATTATTTTAAAGCGCCTATTCACCCCCCCCCCTCTAGGTGACATCCACAATCTTTCAAGTGGTATCAGAGCCTCGTCTCTCTTTGTTAGGCTTAACTTTCTAGAGAGTATAGATGTCAACTAGGGGATTAGCATTCTCCGACACTCTTAGTTTCGATGGCACAAATTTTGATGTTTGGGTAATTCACAAGCTTAATCTCTTTAGGGTCATGGACCCAAATTTAGAGCGAATTGTACATATGGGTTTTTCTCCTCCAAATGATCCCCAAATATTATCTTTAGAGGATGAGAAAAACTCTTGTCTCAATGCTCAAGCTTCTAATGTGTTTTTCGATGCTTTGAGAAATGCAGTTATATTTCAACTCATGCCATTTCGGGATGCTCATGAGTTATGGAAAAAGCTTCTTGATAAATATGGTGCGTCCAAGATTTATGGGGATGATTGTTCTCCCTCCACCTCCGACCGTGTTGCCTTCTCAACTTCTTCAACTTCAACTACATGTGGATTGCCACAAGGTAATGCTATGGTGAGTAGTGTTGGTCATTGCAATGATGATAGTGTGTTTATCGTTGATGACTCTTCATCACTATCTTGTTGCAATGCTCCATCTTTGGACTTTAACACTTCATGCACCTTACATGTTCCTCATGCTTGTGTTGATAGTCCGTGCATATTATGTAGAAATTGCTTGACTAAATCTCATGATGATATGCTTGCTATATATTGTTGGCATGATAAAAATGCATGTATTTCCTCGAGCTGTTGTGCTAACAATATAGAGGAAATCCAACACCCCATGGAACAAGATGTGGTCTTGAACGGTGCTTCAAGAGATTCTACATCATCATCTATTGATTTTTGCCTTATGGCAAAGGATTCAAAGGTATCTCCTACTTTGAACCCCAATATGTCTCTTGATGATGATGATGTTAATGGTAATGATGATGAGGATACTGATGAAGAGAATGATAATGTTGCTTCCTTGAAAATTAAGGGAGAAATGATTTTTAAAGCTCTCCATAAGAATAAAATTGCTCGTTTAAACTTCATGGAAATCATGTACATTGCCATTAAGGGCAAGAAATATATTGAGGAGTTGGAATCTCATCTTGAGGAGCATGAGGTCACCATTGAGAAAATGGAAGGTCATGAGCGTGATTACGCTAATGAGATTCCAGACCTCTCTCAAGCTCTTGAACTTGAACAAACCACCAAGGAATCTCTTGCGGAGACTTTTTCTCTAGATTCATCTAGAGTGAAGGAATCTCATGATAGAGCTCTTGAGGTGGCCAATTTTTTTTAAACTAAAATGCTAAGCTTGAAGTTTCTCATGCTAGACTCCTTGAGGATTTTGAGCACCTCGAAAATGGCTCAAGGGTCATCAAGGGTGAGCTCATCAAACTCGCCCAGTCTCATGCCCAACTTGAAGCTTCTTATTTGAAAGAGCTTGCCAAGTTGTCCTCTCCTATTGTTGTAAATGATGATGCTTGTCCTACTAACTCTATTACGCAGAAGCATCCATTTTGAAGGAGAATCTTGAGCTACGGGCTCAACTTGAGGTGTTATCTAGCAATTATGGGAAATTGGAAGAAAGTCATGAAAAGCTCTCAAGCTCTCATGATGATCTTCTAGTATCCCATAATGTGCTAAAAGATAGCTCATGAGGCCATGATTTCTAAGGTAACATCTAGTGAGCCTCATGTCGATACTAGCACTACTTCTAGTCAAAATACTATATTGCCATGTGCTAGTCCTTGTAATTCATCTACTCACAATGTTGGTACATCTTGTGATGAATTGCTTTCCTTGCCTTGTTGCTCTAACGATGAATCTTATACTTACTTTAGTACTTGTGTTGAGACTAACCATGTAGAGGAAGTCAAAGAGCTCAAGGCCCAAGTCACTTCTTTGAAGAAAGACTTGGAAAAGAGTCATGGAGGGAAATACACACTCAACAATATCTTGAGTGTGCAAAACTCCCCCAATTACAAAGGTGGACTTGGATTCAACTCCAATAATAAGAAGAAGTCCAAGATGAACAAAAAGAAAGGCCAAGAACAAGTCAAGAATTCGGCCAAGATTGTTTGCTTCAAGTGCAAAGTAGAAGGGCGTCATGTTAGATCTTGCTCATTGAATAAGAAGCCCATTAGTGACAAGCAACAAGGGAAGCAGCCACAAGTTCACTCTCATGCTCAACCTCAAGTTGAAGAAGGGCCTCTTCCCAAGAAAACTCAAGCTAATGGTTCTCAAGTTGAGAAATCAAGTGAGAAGAAAGTGAAGAGTAGACGTTGCTACCTATGTCGTGAGAAAGGTCACCTCGCTTCTTCATGCACTAGTGGTAACTTATCCAACCCAATTATTATTGATGATATCTATTCTCTTGGAAAGGATAAGGTTGGAAATGTGTTTGCCAATGTTGTTGGTACTCAAAGTGCTGTCCAGAAAAGAACCATTTGGGTAGCCAAGCCTATTGTGACTAATCTCTCAGGACCCAACTTGGTTGGGGACCAACTAGCTCAAACTTGATCAATAGGTGTTGTTGGAGGGCATTGGAGACTTGGCTACGTTATGAAGAATTAAGGGGACTTCATCATTCTTAGTGTCTCAAGCCAAGTTAATTGGGTTATGATGTTTCTATACTATATCCAATGTGCCTCCTTCCGGTAACTTGTACTTACATTGTTTACACTGAAAGTCACTCGACCCTTTGCATGTTTTGGTTTTGTTCCTTGCATGTGTTTGTATATGTTGTGCCTCCAATTGCTTATCTTGAGTAATCAAGTATGTGTGTGTTGGTTTTCACATCATGTACATGTGTGTCGTACATTGAGCCTTTATGCATCTTGTTTGTATCTTAGTTGGCTCTTGTGAGAGATTAATGGAATATCCCATTATGGCGGAGTGATGTGGTTTGTACACCTCACAATCCTATAAATGTGTGTACATGAGGAATACCATCTAGTATTGATATTACAATATTATCTAGTCGCTATGTGGTATGTCTTCTCTTGAGAAATTAAAATTCTAAATAGTCCATTAATTATCTCTTGTTGGATCCTCTTATTGCCTCTTGTTAAGTTCTTATTGGTATCACATTATGGGGGAGTAATATGCTATGTGCATATTACAAGCCTAGAAAATGTGTACATTTGCGATATTGTCACCTAGAATTGATATTGTAAATTATCTTGTTCCTAGGTGGCATGTTAGCTCTACAAGTTGCAATTTGCTTGGTGTGAACATTATGTTGGATATCCTTTCTATCTACCACCGGGAATTATTTCCATTTACTTCTTGCCTTTTGACAATTGGTACTCACTTGTGTGGTAGAATTTATTGATCTTCTTTACATTGGCTTTTGCTTTTATTTGCCTTTTCTCTTGCTAGGGAATGTATCAACTCCCTTTGTCTTCCATCCCGCTTGTGGATCTTGTTAATTTCTTGATCTTGTCTAGTGTTTTCTAGATATAGTGAAAGTGGTCATCCCACCTTGTGCATTTTGTATTCAAATGCAAATTCCCTATAATGCACTAGTCTTGGGGGAGCTATCCTATTTTCTATAAAACACTCATCTTGCGATCATTATCAAGTGTGTGTTGGTGGAAGGCAAGCCATTTCATTTCTGGTACTTTGTGCCATCATGAAACTTTTTAGAGAGCTTGGTTTGTTTGGAACGATCCTCTCTTTTTGGGAGTTTGATATCTTTTATTTAGTGTGTATCAATGGATATCTCATTCCTTGATGTATCTGTTATGGATATCCTCCAAGTGTTGATTTATTCATTTGGTGTCTTTTCTTCACTTGGTATTTCTTTGTCAATTGGTTTCGGTTCTTGAAAGTATTGAGCATGTATATTAACTTCATGTAGTCTCTTTGGCATGCTTTCTTTCTTTGACCCAATATATAGGGGAAACTCCACCAAGTCTCAAATTCGATAAGATGTGCATGAAATTCATTTTCATATCTATATGCACATATTTATGTGGAGTTTGTCCTATGTATTGTTGGTTCTCTAACTCTTTGGTCCCAATGAGCTTGGGTACCATTTTGTTTGTGTTGTTGTTCTAGGAACAATTGAAGATACATTGGATGCTCGACTCACTCACAAGGAAGGTGGTGTCACCTTGAGCATATTGGATTCAAGCTGGGATGCTCAATGAACTACTATCTACTACCTTCAATTGGCTTCTTCTACATCCTTCCAATGATATCTCGGTAACAAGTATCTTGTCATGCATTATTTTCTTGCATTCAACCTTGTGTAGGTTGCATCTTGGCATGCTATTCATTCCATCTTGTGATACTTGTTTCCTTTCTCAAAGCATCTCAAGGATTATCTCATGTTGCTAGTTGTGATGTCTTTGATGGTTGTGTGGTAGGAATTCATTTATATACAATAAGGCCATATCTAGCCATGTGCTATGCTTCCAAGAAAATATCTTATCGTATATGTATGACTTCCTTTTGGATATCTTGTTACTTCGTTTCTAACTATTTCGGGTGTACATCCTTCTTTGTAGATATATATCATCGTGATTTCGTCTACCTAGAATCTTATACACTTGAGAGAAGTTGCATATCTAGATGATATCCTTTCTTTCACGTCCACCTTGTCTTTCTTATGTTATTTCTTTGGTGGCTCCGTGAAATCTTTTTCCTTGAGTGTGTGTCTTATATTGTTGCATCTTGATGCACTCTTGTGTGGTGGAGATTATTTTCCTCATGCTTATCTTTACGAGGCTTTTGCCATCTTAATCGACATCCCTCGTCTTCATGAGGCCTTCATCTTCTATCTTTACCATGGGTTGTCGCAAGCTTTGTTGTTATCATTTTAGTGAGCTTGTGAACCCATTTGCTAGTTGGGTGTGTGTGGAGAGGACATGTCATGCACCGTGTATCTCATTTATCCAAGACTATGTTGATGCTTCATGCTCATCCTTATTTAAGTCTTCTCAAGTGCTTTGCCATGACTCAGACACATCATTTTGTTCGAGCCTATTCTTAGTTGCCTCTTTTACATGATTTCTCAATCATTTGTTTGTTGCAAGTGCTAGGCTTTGTTTCCTCTATGTTCACTTGCACTTGTTGTAAGTTTCTATTTATTTTGGGGGAGCTATGATCCTATTTTGTGCACTTTGTTATCAAATACAAAAATTCTTATGTGTGAACAAATCATGGGGAGCTTCTCTAGTTTCTTTAGAACACTCCTTCGCTCATATCATATTAAGCTTTATTCATGTGGCTCGTAGGATGTTTGGTCTAGTTGGTTCAATTGATATCCTTTGATTGCTTGCTTCAATTGGTATCTTTTGATTGCTTGATTGCTTGTGTCTCTCTTTGCTATGTCCTTGTGGCATATCATTCGTTAGCAATCTTTGTGCCTCAATATAGTTTGTATTCCTCCAAGTATTTACCTTTGGATATGTGCATTCCACTATCTTGTTGAGAAATACACAATTTATGGAGGAACACGTTTTATATTGGCCTTCTAAGCTTTTCTCCCATTTTGGCAATCGATGCCAATGGGGGAGAAGTTTCAGAGAGTTTTCTGGAGAAGGTTTCAAAGCTTTCTCCTTGCTTTGATTTTGTTCCTAAGCATTTGCATCTCATTCTCCTGCTTCATTGGTTGTTGCATTGCATCGTGATGCATAATTCCTTATATAAACTCTCTTGAAACTGATTGTCAACAATTACCAAAATAGGGGAGATTGAAAGGACATACGGAGCCCTCATGTGTGGTTTTGGTAATTGATGACATTCTCTATGGACTAATGGTTGCATTGAGTTATATTTTAAGGATTTGTCCATAGGCATTTCTTGAAGTATATGTGTTCGTTTCAAAGAGTTTATGAGTTGACAAAGGTGCTATTAAGGAATTATCCAAAGATTAGTCATGTGAGTATTGAGCTTATTGGAAGCATGTCTTGAAGAAGAAGATTGTGTGATCATTCATCTTTACCTTCAAGACATCATCCAAATGAAGAGAGTTCGAAAGAGTCAATTTTGATCAAGAATAAGTACACAGAGTGATTCAAGTTGATCATAACACAAAGCGTAGAAGATACATCGAGTGAGATCAAGTGATCTCACAGTTTGGTAAGCATTGTCCATTGCGCTTTCTGTACTAACCCATGGTCTTTGTGAGAGTTCTATGTGGGGTTAGGTTTGCTTCCATGGGCTTGCTTCCAGAGGAATATCACATACAACCCATGGAGGATGACATCAAATCAAGGTTGTGTTGTGCAAGTTCAAGTGGAGCATCACGAAGAAATCATGCTTGTAGCTTTCCGCCCATTATGGTATCAATGGACTTGTGAAGATGTGCCAAAGAGTGTCTCACCCATAGCGGAGTATGGGGGAGAAATCAACTAGTCTACATCGAGCGAACGCAATCAAGAAAAGTGGTCCAACTTGAGGGAGTCAAGATCGTCTTCATCTAGCTCAAGTGGACTTCATCCAAGGCAAAGGTTTGCCCTTGATAGGTTTTATATTTTACCAGTCTCATGGTGATAGTTTGTAGGCCGGGTTATAGGATCGATAGCCGTACTATCAAGGTGGGCTCTCAAGTGAGTAGCTTGATTGTATCGTTCATCGAGAGCTCAAACCATTGCATCCTTGCATCATCTTTATTGGTTCTTATTTGTTTTGTCTTTTGAGGTTTTAGAGCTTGTGGTTATCTCCGTGAAAAGCTCTAGTACTTCGAAAACGGATTTCATCTGCTTCTTCTATTGCGTTTTCGGTGTTGGAGGTTTTACTGGTCTTATTTGAGGAAGGGTTCTCACCATTTTCTCTTGGGCCTTTTCAAATTTCCTTCTTATTGTTATTTCCATCAAGATTGTCTTAGCCCTTTTTGCTACCTTTCCAACAAACTTGGTTTCATCGAATTCGGAGTCCGTTTACAGAAGTTGTGGCAGTTTGGTGTTCGAAAGGTCAGAAGCGGTACTACCGCGGACAGGAGCGGATGTAATTTTTTACTACCGCTCCAGAGCGGTACTACCGCGGCTACTAGTACCGCTCCGGACCAAAAACTCGTCACAAGTCCAGCGGTAGTAGGCACATATGTATTTTTTAGTACCGCTCGCAAGCAATAGTATCGCTACCCTTTGAGGTACCGCTAGCCGTAGCGGTACTACTGTGAGGTCGAGCGGTAGTACCGCTCTGTGCAGGCTGTGAGCATAACGGTTGGATTTTTTTCCCACCTATAAAAGGGGGTATTCTTCCCCAATGAACCTTATCCTTTGAGCCCGTGTTCTTCCCCCACTTTTGAACTGCTTCGAGCTTGCTAACTCTCAATCCCTCCAATGATTCTTGCGAGTTCTTGAGGGAAAAGAGAGAGGAGATATAGATCCACGTTTCCACCAATCAATATCTCCTCTAAGTTAGGGCAACCCCTTGGATCTAGATCTGGGAGTTCTTTGTGTTCTTCTTCTGTTCTTCCTCTCATTTTCCTCCCTAGCATTAGTTGCTTTGGTGGGATTTGGGAGAGAAGGACTTGGGCACTCTGTGTGCCCTTGCCATTGCATTTGGTGCATTGATTTGAGTTCTCCACGGTGATACGTGGAAGTGATGTTTGAGAAGCTTATTACTCTTGGGTGTTTGGGCACCCTAGAGCTTGTTCCTCTTGGGTGCCTTGGCGCCCTAGACGGTTGGTGTTGTTCGGAGCTCAATCATTGTGGTGTAAAGCTCCGGGCAAGCGTCGGGGTCTCCAATTAGGTTGTGGAGATCACCCCGGGCAATTTTACGGGTACCGGTGACCGCCCCCAAGGGTTGCCAAAGTGTACGGGTTCGGTGACCAGTCCCAAGGGTTGCCTTTTGTACGGGTTCGGTGACCGCCCTCAAGGGTCCCTTAGTGGAATCACGGCATCTTGCATTGTCAGGCGTGAGGAGATTACGGGGGCCCTAGTGGCTTCTTGGGGAGCATTGTGCCTCCACACCGCTCCAAACGGAGATTAGCATCCGCAAGGGTGTGAACTTCGGGATACATCATCGTCTCCGCTTGCCTCGGTTATCTCTTAGCCGAGCCCTTTACTTATGCACTTTACTTTGTGATAGCCATATTGTTCTTTGTCATATATCTTGCTATCACATAGTGACTTATCTTGCTTAGCATAATTTGTTGGTGCACATAGGTGAGCCTAGTTGTTGTAGGTTCTGTGCTTGACAAATTAACCGCTAGGTTTATTACGCATTTGTTCAAGCCTAAACCGTAATTATTTTAAAGCGCCTATTCACCCCCCCTCTAGGCGACATCCACGATATTGCACCATCGCCCCTCCTCTCCTATTCAATCCAAAACCAATATCGTTCCTCTACCGTTCTAATCCAAAACCAGCGTTGCTCCTCTCCTCTTCCATTCAAAAAACACCACCGGCGAGTGAAGGTGCTGTGGAGAAGCAGATCGATGGAGGAGTACAACCGATACGTGAGGATCACAGCCGGTGACCCTATGAAGCTAGCTAGAATGTTGGCGACATTCTTTTGGTTTGGCAAAAACGACCAACTAGAGGCGACGACAACATCCATTGCCAAATATCTGCAACAGAGCAAAAAGGAGGCGATACTCCCAAAGGGAGTCACACAGGAGTACATAGAGCTGCTCCTCTGGGCCATGGAGCAAACAGATTACGATTGTGAGGGTGCGGTGGTGGGAGTATCAATCCCAGATGGAGCATCCACCAGAGATTGGAGGATCGAGCATCTACAGGGTGCCGTTTTTGAGGGTGTCATGCCACAGCGAGCCGTTGGAGTCTTCGCCGAACGAAACCAACTACAAGAGGAGAAAAGCAGCTACCTGATGATGCTCACCCGCCATCCTCTCCCTCACCGTTCACATCGTCTCACAGGGCGGTTGTCTGCCGCCGATGAATAGGAGGGGACTGCCTCCCCCCAGCCCAATAGTCGGGCCGGTTGTGAATTGTCAGGAGGACCTTAGGGTTGTCAGTATTTGCAGGCTGTGAATTGTGTTTTGTGTTGTGTATTTTGAGAGTACTTTTAGATATGAATGTCATCTGAATTTCAGATTTGCAGTATTGAGCATATGAAGTATTTTATGAATTCTAGAGATCTATTTTTATCACTTAAAAAATGTAGTTTCATAGGAGTATAAAAGTGTAGACAATGTGATTCTCGGAGAAAATTGCAAGTTTGAATTTCATATAAGAAACTGCAAGTTCAGTTTCAGATAAGAAACTGCAACTTTCAGAGGCAGAACATTTATATTAACATGACCTTTTCAAATAGGGATAACATCATGTTGGAAGTTTTATTCATGGTTGAAAATGGAACTACCGGCCAATTAACATCATGCTGATCAACATTCATGCATAGCACATCTTCATATGATGCACAGTAAAATAGATATGATATTTTCAAAATGCCCACACAATATCGAGTGTACGAAAAATAGGGAATGAAGTTGGCTTTACGCAAAACGAGGAATGAAGTTTTGGCAAGTGTTGGACGTGGTGTGCATATATGCCAATGGGGACCCACATGTCAATAATTGTAGCGACCAGACCTCAAAAAGTCTGACCTCTGTGCATCAGTGTCATCCCTGGATCAGTAATGCTGACACGCACAATACTTGAAGGATTGATAACAGAGTAGCAATCACACACTTATTACATCGAAATGTCTCAAGAGAGAACTTATTACAATAAATATGGCTTAAAGCCATCTAATAACGATAACAGCGGAAGGCTTCGAAGATAAGCGAGTCCATCAACTCCAACGGCATCACTGAGTATAGAACCACGACCTAAGGCACCTTACTGTCGTTCTAAAAAGTCTACAACATGAACGTTGCAGCCCGAAAACGGGTCAGCACATGGAATATGCTGGCAATGTAACACATAGAGAGTAATATGAAAGAGTAATGCTATACTACATGCATATATGGCTGGTGGAAAGCTCTATGGTTATAGTTTTGCGTAAAGCCAATTTTTCCCTACTACAAAGGAATAATTTTTATTTAACTATCATGGTGGTTGTTAAACATTGAGAATGGTCGACAGCATTCTCAATCCCAATTAAGCATCATTGTTAAAAACCCAACAATATTGATTAAAGTAACATGATGAGATTCACATGATAATCCAAGTACTAGATACTCAAGATGTCCATAACCGGGACACGGCTAACCATGATTAGTTTGTACACTCTCTGAGAGGTTTTGCGCACTTTTCCCCACAAGACTCGATCTCCTCCGTTGGGATTCTCGCACTACAAGGTGTTTGAGAAGCGGATGGCCGAGACATAGTCTTTCGTAGTGCTAGCACCTTACAAGCGGGTAGACAGTGCCAACCTACATCCCCTACATCCGCTAGTCTACCACCGTAAGAGTTCGCACGACTTAGTCAACTATGCTAGAGCCCATAGTAGCTTGTGGCTGCACACGGAAGTTTCTAGCATGAATAATCGTATGATCCCTTTGAGCACCGGTGGCGGTCCAAAAGAAACAGGCAATCCTGGAATACCCAGTACCTCAATCCACCCAGGATGTGTGTTTAAGTTGCCACCTTAAATAAACCATTAATTAACAATCTCACATCATCATGGATACACTCACCCAATCCACGTCTACTAGCATAGCATGGCATAAAGAGCAAACGTAGAAGTAACTCCCAAGGGTTTGATAATAAAACAGGTAATAGGTACTACCTCATCTACTTTCCAAAACCCACAATTTAATTGGATCCTAATCAAGCAATGTTTGAGGATTGATCTAATGCATAAAAACTGGGTATGAAAAGGGATATGATCAAAGCGTTACTTGCCTTGCTGATCATCCGTGAAACCTAGAGATTCAAAGTAGCAAGCGGCACACTCCGGGTACTCTATCACAAACAAACAAGCATACAATAAGTACTTATCTAATGCACAGGTAAGACTCAAATAAAAGATCTAACGTAAGGTTCAACTTAAGAACTCCGGTTTGCAAAAGAACCAAATCAAAGCGAAGCAACGAAAGTCAAACAGCGAAAGAAACAAGCTTCGTTTACTAATCTGGACCTAAGTCAAATTTTACAGAGGCAAAAACTTGTTTGAGTTGATTATTCGGAAAGAGGGTTTCAAGAGGAAACTCTAGGCGCTTGAATCGCCTGATTCCGATAAACGAGCGAAAAGTTATACTAGATCGAAAATCGGATCAGAAATCACGATCAGAAATAATCGCGGAAAATCCGAGAAAAAGAAAAAGCGGACCAACAAAGCTAATGAATGAACGCTTTGTCTGCCGAAAAAACCCAAAAATCTTTCGTTAAAACAAACAAACGAACGGGCGTTTGCTAAATAACTAAACCGGAAAAAAAACCGATCTAGAAAAAAAAGAACCGCGGTTTAAAAAAAACGGCTAATCTAACCGGGCCGTGGCGGATCCGATGGCTACCTCCGGCGGGCTCGGCGAGGGCGGCGGCGGTGATGGCGGCGGCGATAAGCGGCGAGGTGGCGGCGATCGGCCAACGGGCGGCACAAGAAGGCAACAAGTGATGGCGGCGGCTGGGGCGGGCTAGGGTTTGGGGAGGCGCGGGTAGGCTGCGGTGGGCTCGGCGCGGCGTTATATAAGGGCCCCGGCCAGGTGGAGTCCTGGCCGAACACGACCCAAAGTCGGTTTCGTTTTTAAAGAAAATTGCAGAAAACCAAACAAAAGAAATACTAAACGGACTCCAAAAATCCCGAAATAAATTTTCCCCGGCTTCTAAAATCAAGCGGGACAAGATGTACATTTATTTGGGGCCTAAATGCAATTTTGAAAAACGCGCATTTTTCCTAAATTCAAAGAAAAAAAGCGATAAACTCCAAATAAAAATCTTATTTGATTTTTTATTAAACCTTCAATATTTCTTCAGTTTGGGAAAGTCATTTTATTCCCTCTCTCATATTTTGATAGTAGAAATAATTGAAGATAAAATAAATAAAATCAAATGATCCTATTTCCAAAATTTGAGAAAACTCAAATATGAAAATAACGAAATCTCCAACTCTCTCCGTGGGTCCTTGAGTTGCGTGAAATTTTCTAGGATCAAGCCAAAATGCAATAAAATATGATATGCAAATGATGATCTATGTATAACATTCCAAATTGAAAATTTGGGATGTTACAAACCTACCCCCCTTAAGATGAATCTCGCCCTCGAGATTCGGGTTGGCTAGAAAATAGGTGAGGGTGGTCCTTCAGCAGGTCTTCTTCTTGCTCCCAGGTGGCTTCATCCTCGGTGTGGTGGCTCCACTGGACTTTGCAAAACTTGATAACCTTGCTGCGGGTGACTCGACTGGCATATTCGAGAATTTTGACTGGTTTCTCCTCGCAGTCAAATCATTACCAACTGAATCGCTTCCGGTGACAAGATCCTCGGCCGCTTATATCAGCCATCTCTGCGTGGCACTTCTTCAGCTGGGAAACGTGAAACACGTCGTGAACTCCTCGACAATCCTTGAGCAATTCCAACTTGTGCGACTTCTCCCATGCGCTCCAAAACTTTGTATGGTCCTACAAAGCGTGGGCGCTAATTTTCCTTTAACTCCAAAGCACTTAACTCCTCGAAGTGGAGATACTGAAGATAGACTCTATCTCCTACTTCAAAAACTGTCTCCTTGCTTTTAGAATCCAAATATCTCTTCTGCCTTGACTGGGCTACCTTGAGCCTATCGCGAATCAACTTCACCTTCTGTTCAGACTCCTTAATCAAATCTGGTCCAAACAACTTGCGGTCTCCAACTTCATCCCATGACAATGGTGTTCCGCACCTCCTTCGTACAAGGCTTCGAAAGGGGCCATCTTCAAACTAGATTGGTAACTATTGTTATAAGAGAACTCCGCATATGGCAAGTTTTCATCCCAACTAGATCCATAATCTAGTGCACAAGCTCTCAGCATATCCTCCAAAATCTGATTGACTCTCTCTGGCCCATCCGTCATGCGGATGAAAAAGCATCTTGAACTCTAGTCCGGTACCCAAAGTTTTCGCAACCGATTCCAGAACTTTGAGGTAAACCGGGTTCCTCTATACGATCTGATGCTCCTCGCAACTCCATGCAGACATACGATCCTGGTCATGTATATCTTAGCCAACTTGGCACTGCTGTAAGTGGTCTTCACTGGAATGAAATGAGCTACCTTCGTCAATCGATCAACTACAACCCAAATCGAGTCATAGCCTGAACGAGTCCTGGGCAAACCTGTGATAAAATCCATGCCTAAGTTTTCCCACTTCCATTCGGGTATGGGCAGTGGCTGTAACAATCCTGCTGGCTTCTGATACTCTGCCTTCACTCTCTGACATACATCACAAACTGCTACATACTTCGCAATATCCTTCTTCATTCCGGTCCACCAGAAAGTGTCCTTTAAATCCAAATACATCTTGGTATTTCCTGGGTGAATCGAGTACGGTGAGTCATGGGCTTCTTGCAAAATCAACTTCCTGATCTCCGGATCATTAGGCACATAAACACGGTCCTCAAAGCATAGGGTATCGTGCTCGTCCTCACGAAATCCCTTAGATTTTCCCTTGCTCATTTTCTCTTTAATAGAGGCAATCTCCTTGTTCATTGCACGAGCTTCTACGATCTTATCCATCAAAGTAGATTGTATCTCCAATGCTGCTACATAGCCTCTCGTAACTATCTCTAAACATAGCTCCCAAGATCCTCGGCTAACTCCTTTGGTAAATCTCCGGTCATGAGTGTGTTGACATGGCTCTTGCGGCTCAACGCATCTGCTACTACATTTGCCTTTCCGGGGTGATAATGCAATCTCATGTCATAATCCTTAATGAGCTCCAACCATCTTCTTTGCCTGAGATTCAACTCCTTCTGCGTGAAGATGTACTTCAAACTCTTGTGATCCGTGTACACCTCACAGTGATTTCCAATGAGAAAATGTCTGCAAGTCTTCAACGCATGTACTACGGCTGCTAACTCCAAATCATGGGTGGCATAATTCAGCTCATGAGGTTTCAGTTGTCGTGAAGCATACGAAACAACTCTTCCCTCCTGCATAAGCACTGCTCCAAGTCCTCGACGTGAAGTGTCGCAATACACCTCATAATCCTTGCGCTGATCTGGCAAGATCAACACGGGTGATGTAACCAAACGTTTCTTTAACTCCTGAAACTAGCCTCACATTCTTCACCCAATTAAACTTGGTATCCTTCTTTAATAACTCCGTCATAGGCTTTGCAATTTTGAGAAATTCTCAATGAATCTCGGTAGTATCCTGCCGGTCCCAGAAACTCCGGATCTCTCCAACTATCGTTGGTGCTTCCCGATTTGTCACAAAGGACAACCTTGGTGGGATCTACTGCTATACCTTCTCCGGATATAACGTGTCCGAGGAATCCAACTTCCTTCAACCAAAACTCAGATTTGCTGAACTTGGCGTATAACTGATGTTCTCTGAGCTTCTCCAGTACCAAACGCAAATGCTCCTTATGATCCTCTTCATTCTTCGAGTAAACCAAAATATCATCAATGAACACCATGACGAACTTATCCAAAAACTCCATAAATACTTTGTTCATCATGTTCATGAAATAGGCAGGTGCGTTAGTCAGACCAAATGACATAACGGTATACTCATACAGTCCATACCTGGTGGTAAAAGCCGTCTTAGGTATATCCTACTCTCGAATCTTCAACTAATGGTATCCTGATCGCAAATCGATGTTGGAAAATACCTTAGCTCCTTGCAATTGATCAAATAAATTATTGATCATTGGCAACGGGTACTTATTCTTAATGGTCACTTCATTTAATCCTCTATAATCAACAACCATTCTCAATGATCCATCCTTCTTGTCCACTAGAAGTACTGGCGATCCCCAAGGCGAAGAACTTGGGCGAATAAAACCTTTATCCAGTAACTCCTTAATTTGCTTCTTAATTTCTTCCAAATCTTGTGCGGGCATCCGGTACGGTCTCTTAGATATCGGCCCTGTGCCTGGCAAAAGCTCAATCAAAAACTCAATGTCTCTATCTGGTGGCATACCTGGCAACTCTTCTGGAAATACGTCCAGGTAATCCTTCACCGCTGGTACTTCCTCCTGTACAACTCCTGATAAGGAATTTACTTGTGTCCTCTTCGGCTCATGCCGTGACACATACTTGATTCTTCTTCCTTCGGGTGGTAAGCAAAATCGACTTACTGGCGCAATCGATGTCTCATCCATTCTTCGATAACCAATCCATGCCTAATATCACATCCAATCCTTGCGATTCCAATAATATTAGGTCCGAGTGAAACACGTAGTTAACAATCCTTAATGGTAATCGATCTCACCATAGACTAGCCTTATATTCTCGCCTCCAAAGTGAGGTTACTAACATGGGTGACCTAAGGGCTTGGGTTGGCAGTTTATACTTATCGATAAATCCCCTTGATATGTATGAATGCGATGCACCCGTATCAAAAAGAACGACTGTAGTAAATGACTTAACCAAAAACTTACCTATTACTGCATCGGGCTGGGCTTCAACCTCCTCCACGTTAACGTGGTTTACTTGTCCCCTTTGAACGGGTTCGGCTTCTTCCTTGAGCTTCCATTTCCATTTCCATTCTGGGCTTCGGGACATTCATTGGCATAATGTCCAGTCTTCTGACACTTAAAGCAAGTGACTTGGCTCATGTCTCTCTTGGTTGGGGTTGAAGGGTTAGTGCGGTTTTGTCCATTGCTTCCTCCATTCCCGTTACCATTCATGGAGCCATTATGATTGTGTGAGCTACCTCCTCCATGGGTATGCTGAAATTGCCCTCCCAGTTTTGGGGTAAAGCGTAGCTTCTGCTATGCTCCAAAATTGTACTTCCCTTGGCCATACTTCCTCTTGCGGTTTTCAATCTACTGCTGCTTACCTTTAATCATAAGAGCACGATCTACCAACTCCTGGTAGTTGTTGAAAGTTGCTACCATCAACTGCATGCTCAAGTCATCATTCAGTCCTTCCAGAAACTTCTCTTGCTTAGCTGCATCTGTAGCACGTCATCTGGGGCATAACGTGCCAACTTACTAAAGTCTTCCACATACTGGCCTACCGAGCGTCCTCCTTGGCATAAGTTGCGAAACTCACGCTTCTTCATGGCCATAGCTCCTGCTGAAACATGGGCAGTATGGAAAGCTTTTTGAACTGATCCCAGGTGACAGTGTCAATAGGGTGTGTGGCTGTGTAATTCTCCCACCATGATCTTTGCGGCTCCATCAAGGCGATGTCTTGACAAACGCACTCTCTCGCATCTGTGCATCCTGTAGTGGCCATCTCCTTCCAACCTTGCGGAGCCAATCATCTGCAACAATCGGCTCGGTGCTACTTTGGAAAACACCGCGGATTTAGCCTCAAGAAACGAGTCAAATGGTCAATTGGTGGTGATGGTGGGTTGTTGTTGTTGTTGTTGTTGCCTTGGTTACGTACTAGTGCTTGCATCAAGGCATTCTGCTGCTGAATCAACTGAGTGATCTCCGGTGGAAAAACAAATCCGGTGTCGTGTCTCGGAGGCATCTGAGGGTTTTAGAGAAGGATGAGAATATAGAATAGAATGGGGTCTGGTGAGAAAACACTACCCATATGCACATGAGAAAAATGCAAACAATATCACTCCGATCAATTCAAACAAGGTATACAACGGTCTATCTATCGTTACAAAAGTGCTTGGACTAAACTAGATACATGGGGGAAATACTACTACTGTTATGGTGGTCAACTAGAAAAACTGCTCCGAAGAAGACTCCATGATATCCGCTCCAGCTTCGTCAACATAGTCATCATCGCTGTCATCGGGTCCGAGTCGGTGTGTAAATGCGATGATGATATAGTTATTCGGGCAAGTGGAATCGTCGTCTTCTCTTCCTGGTGCGGGGTCTCCCATGAAAACTCCTAGCTTCCTGCTTAAGTCATCGTTCTTCTCCACTAGCACTTCAATTTCTTCCATGTAATTTTCACGTGTAGCCTTGAGTTCTTCCTCTAGCTCCGTGATCTTGGTCAAGGCCTTCTGCAGATCCATCATGCCTGTGCACATCTAGTTCTCCTGACGTCGGATGTGCTGGTTTAACTCCTGGATAAAAGCTGCGATTGATCTATCCTTCCTGGTGCTGATCATCTCCCATTGCTCATCTCGGTGCCCACAAATCTGGTAGATAGTATCCTTGAGATCATTGCGATAAACTTCTCCAATGCGTCCCATGGTGATGTGGGCTGCCATGCTCTTTCCTAGATTCCAGGTTGGTGCATCAAAGGAAAACTCTATGGGCTCCGTGACTGGCGAGAACGTCCTTCCTGGAACTTGAACTTGAATCATCCAGCGCTCCTCTTGGGGCAAAGTGGCGTTGTAGGTCCCGGTGAAGCTTGGTAATCCGATGTTCAGGTATCTAGTGACTTCCTTCAAGTGATGTCCAAAGGGTGTATCATCATCTGGTTGCATGAACTTGTTCCTTGCATCCGCCATCCTAAAAGAGTAGAAAAGATGAGGAGTCAGAAATGAGAAGAAAGAGTAGTGATCTAGGGCTTTAGCTTAGTGGTCGTGTCCTACAGTCAGCGTGTGCTCTGATACCATCTTGTAGCAACCTCAGACCTCAAACAGTCTGACCTCTGTGCATCAGTGTCATCCATGGCTCAGTAATGCTGACATGCACAGTACTTGAAGGATTTATAACAGAGTAGCAATCCCACACTTATTACATAGAAATGTCTCAAGAGAGAACTTATTACAATAAATATGGCTTAAGGCCATCTAATAACGATAACAATAGAAGGCTTGGAAGATAAGCGAGTCCATCAACTCCAACGGCATCACTGAGTATAGAACCACAACCTAAGGCACCTTACTGGAAATGCGTCAGAAAAGTACTCAACATGAGCGTTGCAGCCGAAAGCAGGTCAAGACATGGAATATCCCGCAATGTAACACATAGAGAGTAATATGAAAGAGTAATGCTATACTACATGCATATATGGCTGGTGGAAAGCTCTATGGTTACAGTTTTGCGTAAAGCCAATTTTTCCCTACTACAAAGGAATAATTTTTATTTAACTATCATGGTGGTTGTCAAACATTGAGAATGGTTGACAGCATTCTCAATCCCAATTAAGCATCATTATTAAAAACCCAACAATATTGATTAAAGTAACAAGATGAGATTCACATGATAATCCAAGTACTAGATACTCAAGATGTCCATAACCGGGGACACGGCTAACCATGATTAGTTTGTGCACTCTGCAGAGGTTTGCGCACTTTTCCCCACAAGACTCGATCTCCTCCGTTGGGATTCTCGCACTACAAGGTGTTTGAGAAACGGATGATCGAGAGATAGTCTTTCAGAAGTGCTAGCACCTTACGAATGGGTAGAGCGGTACCAACCTACATCCCTACATCTCGCTAGTCTACCACTGTAAGAGTTCATGCGACTTAGTCAACTATGCTAGAGCCCATAGTAGCTTGTGGCTGCACAAGGAAGTTTCTAGCATGAATAATCTTATGATCCCTTTAAGCACGGGTGGCGGTCCAAAAAAGCAGAGCAATCTGTAATACCTGTGTACCTCAATCCACCGAGATGTGTGTTTAAGTTGCCACCTTAAATAAACCATTAATTAACAATCTCACATCATCATGGATACACTCACCCAATCCACGTCTACTAGCATAGCATGGCATAAAGAGCAAGCGTAGAAGTAACTCCCAAGGGTTTGATAATAAAAGCAGTAATAGGTACTACCTCATCTACTTTCCAAAACCCACAATTTAATTGGATCCTAATCAAGCAATGTTTGAGGATTGATCTAATGCATAAAAACTGGGTATGAAAAGGGATATGATCAAAGCGTTACTTGCCTTGCTGATCATCCATGAAACCTAGAGATTCAAAGTAGCAAGCGGCACACTCCGGGTACTCTATCACAAACAAACAAGCATACAATAAGTACTTATCTAATGCACAGGTAAGACTCAAATAAAAGATCTAACCAGAAGGTTCAACTTAAGAACTCCGGTTTGCAAAAAGAACCAAATCAAACGAAGCAACGAAAGTCAAACAGCGAAAGAAACAAGCTTCGTTTACTAATCTGGACCTAAGTCAAATTTTACAGAGGCAAAAACTTGTTTGAGTTGATTATTCGGAAAGAGGGTTTCAAGAGGAAACTCTAGGCGCTTGAATCGCCTGATTCCGATAAACGAGCGAAAAGTTATACTAGATCGAAAATCGGATCAGAAATCACGATCAGAAATAATCGCGGAAAATCCGAGAAAAAGAAAAACGGACCAACAGGCTAATGAATGAACGTTTGCTGTCTGCGAAAAAACCCAAAAATCTTTCGTTAAAACAAACAAACGAACGGGCGTTTGCTAAATAACTAAACCGAAAAAAAAACCGATCTAGAAAAAAAAAGAACCGCGGTTTAAAAAAAACCGGCGGCTAACCGGCGAAAACCGGCGGCGGATCCGATGGCTACCTCCGGGGCGGCGGGCTCCGTGGCGGCGGCGGTGGTCGTGGCGATGGCGTGAGGTCGGCGAGGTGGCGCGATCGGCGCCAACGGCCCAGGCAACAAAAGCGTGGCCCAGGCGTGAAGGCGGGCTAGGGTTTGGGGGAGGCTGGTAGGCTGCGGTGGGCTCGGCGCGGCGTTATATAAGGGCCCCGGCCAGGTGGAGTCCTGGCCGAACACGACCCAAAGTCGGTTTCGTTTTTTTAAAGAAAATTCGTGCAGAAAACCAAACAAAAGAAATACTAAACGGACTCCAAAAATCCTGAAATAAATTTTCCCCGACTTCTAAAATCAAGCGGGACAAGATGTACAATTATTTGGGGCCTAAATGCAATTTTGAAAAACGCGCATTTTTCCTAAATTCAAAGAAAAAAAGCGATAAACTCCAAATAAAGATCTTATTTGATTTTTTTATTAAACCTTCAATATTTCTTCATTTTGGGAAAGTCATTTTATTCCCTCTCTCATATTTTGATAGTAGAAATAATTGAAGATAAAATAAATAAAATCAAATGATCCTATTTCCAAAATTTGAGAAAACTCAAATATGAAAATAACGAAATCTCCAACTCTCTCCGTGGGTCCTAGAGTTGCGTGGAATTTTCTAGGATCAATCCAAAGTGCAATAAAATATGATATGCAATTGATGATCTATGTATAACATTCCAAATTGAAAATTTGGGATGTTACAATAAAGCGAGAGGCAAAAAAATTGGAGATATTTTCCCTGCATTAGGTGGAATCAAACCCGGGCGGAACAGCTGTCGGGGTAGTGTCACTTGGCCACTAGGCTAGTTTAGTAATTTCGTTACAAATAAGGCACTACCTCAGGTGGTTTGATCTCCTCCTGCGCCTTTGTGCGCTCGCCGTGGCGCCGCTGTCTTCCGTTGTGAACATGCTGAACAAACGCAAGGAATCCGGAGAGGACTGTACGTGGAGAGGCCGACAGTCGGGACCCACCAGGTCTATGGCCGTACGCAAGCAAGTGCCTCATTGAAAAAATACTTCCTCCTAATGCTATACTGACATTGGGGCCCACGGGTTTGTCAACATAGTTACATTTTTAGGTGCTTCAATGTAGTTACTAAAGGAGATAAATTCACAACGAAGCCGGGGAGCTTACATGTATCATTTATTATCACTCGAGCAGGAAGTATCAGCTGGGTTGTGGGGTGAGAGCCCTTCTTTTATTAAAAAAAATTCAACTCGGTTGTGGGCTGCCTCGTCTAGGCTTCTTTTTTGACATGCGCAGCCCAGGACATGCTGGTTTGTATTTTCTTGAGGGTCATCATGTATCGACCGGCCTATGGACCTCTATCCGAGGTTTTATTTTTCCTGAAACATCGGCAGCTCAATTTATGTTTTTTAATGAAAACAGAGAGGTTTGTTCCATTTTTCTATATAAGAATAGGAATGTGTGGTCCACCTTATGTTTCCCTTCAAAATATATTATATATATTTAAATTATTTTATATGTTATTATATATTATTGTTATTTTCATAATATATTTAACAGATACTTACATATGTAAGAAAACAATATCCCACATCTTATTAACTTATAAAAATAATTTCTTAACAATAAAATCCTGGATTTTTTTATAACGAAAATCCTGGTGATTGTGTACAAAAGCTTGATAATATTTAAGGACCAACATAATAATAAATTACTTATTATTTAAATAAATTCATAACAAAATGCTCAGCTCCTGTTTATTTTTTGATAACATTGCTGCGCCCAACCCAACATTATAATTAGAATCAGCCCAGCAAAATCATGTATTTCGAGAAAGTGCAAATGGCCTATAATTTTTTAGGAAAAAAATTAAATGGGCCGCATGGACGCTGCATTATTTTTTCACCCAGCCCAGCAAATGGAGTGTAATTCTAAAAAATTAAATTGACTATAATTCTGAAAAAATGGGTTGAATATGTGCCACATTTTTCGAGGCTGAAATGTGGGCCAATAGGTCGAAGCCGACGCAAGTCGTTATCAACTTAGTCAACAAATTATTCTGACATTGTTAGCCATTGGATTTACATCCAACGACCGGCATCCATCTTCAATCTCTCGTCTTCTTCCTCGAGCGTTGCCAGGACCACCTGCTCCCGCCTCCTGCTGCTAGCACCTCTGCTTAGCATGCTTCATTGTGAAGCGCTACCCCCACCGCTGGCCATGCCATCACTCCACCCCTCCACACCTCATGTTCTTCTCCATTGTTGCCCGAACCACATCGCAGTGAGAACCGATTAACAATCGTACACCTCTGTATGCGACTCCACTCCCTGCGTCTTCCCATCTCCATTTCGTTCTTTGTCCGGGGCCTCGCCGTCGTCAACCACCTTGGATGCGCTCGTGGCGGGTGGTAAACATGGTCAACGAATGACATCCATCGGAAGTGGATCAGATGGAGAGGTGGCGCTTTGGGTCCATGGCCGCATGCAAGGAAATGCCTCCTTATTACCATAAAATAATTCCTCCACACGATATCCGGGACCCACTAGAAGGGTCTCAGATTTTTGAATAAAGCGTTCACCCCAGCAGCAGGTCGGACCCACCAGCTATATCTTCACACGCAAGGAAGTGCTTCCTTATTACGCAAAAAAATGAATACCCCTACTAGCTGGGCCCACTATAGTAGGAGGCTGACTTGTGGGCCTACTAAGTTGACGGGGACGACAGGCTTTGTAAACTTAGTCAATATGAACAATGCTAGCTCCAGTGACCGTACGATGTCCATCCAACGGTCGTAGTGCTTCTTCAACCTCTGGTCTTCTTGCTCCAGCCGCCCAAACTAGCGCCGGTCGTGCCGCGTACTCCTGCCTCCCGTGGCCGACTGTGATGCCGTGGAGGCCACACTGCCCCCTACTACTCCTACCACTGGCTAGACCATCCCTCTACTCACCCACACCCCTGTCATTCTGCGGCGACGACAGCCTCACATCGCAGCCGAACCAGTGAACCCTCGTACTCGTCTTCGCATGGGCATCCACTGCCGTGTGTTCCCGCGGCTCCGTAATCCCCTTCCTAGGGCTTCATTGCCGTCCACCACCACAGTGCTCTCGTCGCTGCGTGGTCAACATGGTCAAGGAACGACATCCATCAGAAGAGTATTGTACGTGGAGAGGCCGACAGCTGGGTCCACGGCCGCAGCAAGGAAGTGCCTCCTTATTATGGGGAAATAATGATTCCTCCACCTGACAGCAAGGATCCACCCGACGAGCCACCGTATTTCACAAAAAAAATGTTTCCCTCCTCACTGCTGGGACCCACCAGCTACATCTTTGCACGCAAGGAAGTGCGTCCATATTACGGGCAAAAATAATTCGCCCCCTGACAGCTGGGACCCACCAGCTACATCTTCGCACGCAAGAAAGTGTCCGACAGTCGGGACCCACCTAATCAAAGCGTACGCAGTGTTGTCACCCTGGTCACGTACGTATACATACATACTGGTTAATCGGTCTGTCTGCGGGCTACAGCGATGAACCATGGCCGTGTAAGGAAGGGCACGTGTCGTAGTAGAGGCACGCACATGTCGTAGTAGAGGTGCGCATGTAGCATGTCACGCAGTCCCGTTAATATCGTGTACACTTACGTACAATGGCCAGGGTGCAAGAAAATAAATACGACCACGTATGTACATACGGGCAGGGTCTTGAATGCCTACCCGCGCATACGTACGGCTAGGACTCGTGTACATGGCTGGGTAGGAACGGAGAAACTGTGTCATCGTGTTCATGGGGAGGCACCGGAATACGTCGTGTTCATCGGGAGGCAACGGAATACGTCGTGTTCATCGGGAGCCAACCGGCTTGGATGGAACAGCCAGACGAAACAAGGCCTGGCGTACCGCAGAACGGAGAAAACGGCCTTGTGTTCGACCGGCCATGGTCGAAACGGGATCATGTTCATTGGGAGGGGTCTGGTGTACCGCAGAAGGAAGGAAACAGACTTCTCTTGGACCTCCTACTGTCGAAACGGGGTGCTGTTGATCGGGAGGGGTGTGGCATACCGCAAAACGAAGGAAACGGACTTGTGTTGGAGCACTACGGTCGAAACAGGGGTCCTGTTCATCGGGAGGGGTGTGGCGTACCGCAAAATGGGACTCCACGGGATACTGTTCATCTCCACCGTCGACCTCCTACAGCCTCGACAGGCTACTGTTCATCCACCATCGACCTCCTCCAGCCTCCACCTGTGACTGTTCATCCATGGGCTCCTGTTCATCCAGCCTCGACCGCTCCTCCACCGGCTACTGTTCAACCAGCTCTCTCCACGGGGTCCTGTTCAACCACCCCTCCACGGGCCACTATTCATCTAGCCCTCCACCGGCTACTGTTCAACCAGCCCTCCACGGTGTCATGTTCATCCAGCCCTCCACGGGGTCCTGTTCATCCACCCCGCCCCCAACCGACTCGTTCGGGGTCCTGTTCATCCAATTGGAATGGCCTCTACTACCACGGGGTCCTATTCATCCAACCCCCACCAAGAACTGTTCATCCAAACCCCCCCAAATAACGCTCACTATTCATCAAGGGAAGGAGGCACAGGGTTTGATCGGCTTCAATTAGCGGCAGTAGCGAAGGAATCGCTCGATCGGGTTCAGTTAACAGCGATCGATCGATCGCTCGGGTTCAGTAACGTGCAGCCTGCAATGCAATCGCTCGGGTTCATTAGGTGAACGCCTCGCTCGGGTTCAGTCAGATCCCAACGCCTTGCACCCACGCGCGTACGTGTATGAGAAAAACGTGCATCGCTCGGCCCCCCGACCACCCAACGTAACCGGGAACTCCCCAATATTTTCCTCGCCCTCGCTTCTACCACGGTTTTTTCCGTCATGGACATCCCAGAGAATGTCATGCAGCTGCATCTCTGGGCCGCCCAGGACGAAAAGCCCATTTTCTGTCATGATTTTTTGTCAAAGAAGTAGGAGCCCACCAAATCTATGATGATACCGGTTTTTGTCACAAATATCATCATAGAAGTGTCATAAGCATGACAGAAAAAAAATCGTTCAGCCCTAAATGTCGCGGATGTGTCTTTTTTTGTAGTGACACCTGGACTACTTTGGTACCTCTCTGCTAGACTTATATCAAGGCACACATTAGGTCTGGTACACAACATAGCATGCATGATAGAACCTACGGCTGAGGCATTGGGAATGACTTTCATTTTCTCTCTATCTTCTGAAGTGGTCGGGTATTGAGTCTGACTCAACTTCACACCTTGTAAATACGTGCAAGAACCCTTTCTTTGGTGATCCATTTTGAAGTTCTTCAAAACTTTATCAAGGTATGTGCTTTGTGAAAGTCCAATTAAGTGTCTTGATCTATCTCTATAGATCTTGATACCCAATATATAAGCAGCTTCACCGAGGTCTTTCAATGAAAAACTTTTATTCAAGTATCCTTTTATGCTATCCACAAATTCTATATCATTTCCAACCAACAATATGTCATCCACATATAATATTAGAAATGCTAGAGATATCCCACTCACTTTCTTGTAAATGCAGGCTTCTCTCAAAGTCTATAAAACCATATGCTTTGATCACCTCATCAAAGCGTATATTCCAACTCTGAGATGCTTGCACCAATCCATAGATGGATCACGGGAGCTTGCACAATTTTTTATCACCTTTAGGATCGACAAAACCTTTCGGTTGCATCATATACAACTCTTCTTTAAGAAATACATTAAGGAATGCAGTTTTAACGTCCATTTGCCAGATTTCATAATCCTAAAATGTGGCAATTGCTAACATGATTCGGACAGACTTAAGCATCGCTACAGGTGAGAAAGTCTCATCGTAGTCAACTCCTTGAACTAGTCGAAAACCTTTCGCGAGAAGTCGAGCTTTGTAGACAGTAACATTACCATCAGCGCCAGTCTTCTTCTTGATGATCCATTTATTCTCTATGGCTTGCCGATCATCAGGCAAGTCAACCAAAGTCCACACTTTGTTCTCATACATGGATCATATCTCAGATTTCATGGCCTTAAGCCATTTATCGGAATCTGGGCTCATCATCGCTTCCTCATAGTTAAATGGGTTCGTGCGTGGTCTACTAACATGACTTCCGAGAACAGGATTACCGTACCACTCTGCAGTGCGGGCATTATCTAGTTGACCCTCACGAGGTTCGGTAGTAACTTGGTCCAAAGTTTCATGATCATCATCTTTAGTTTCCTCTCTAGTTGGTGTAGGAATCACGGGAACAGATTTCTATGATGTGCTACATTCCAAATTGAGAGAAGGTACGATTACTTCATCAAGTTCTACTTTCCTCCCACTCACTTCTTGCGAGAGAAACTCCTTCTCTAGAACGGATCCATTCTTAGCAACAAAGATCATGCCTTCGGATCTGTGATAGAAGGTGTAGCCAATAGTTTCTTTTTTGGGTATAATATGAAGATGCACATCTCCGATTTGGATTCGATATTATCAGGCTAAAGCATTTTCACATATGCATCACAACCCCAAACTTTAAGAAATGACAGCTTAGGTTTCTTTCCAAGCAATCGTTCATAGCTCGTCTCAACGGATTAAGACGATGCCCTATTTAAAGTGAATCCAGCTGTCTCTAATGCATAACCCCAAAACGGTAGTGGTAAATCGACACCATATCTAATAAAGTACGGTTACAATGTTCGGACACACCATTACGCTGTGGTGTTCCAGGTGGCGTGAGCTGTGAAACTATTTCAGATTCTTTTAAATGAAGGAAAAACTCATAACTCAAATGTTTGCTTCCATGATAAGATCGTAGAAACTTTATTTTTGTGCCACGATGATTCTCCACTTCACTCTGCAATTTTCTGAACTCTTGAAATGTTTCAGACTTGTGTTTCATCTAGTAGATATACCCATATCTGCTCAAATCATCTGTGAGGGTCAGAAAATAATGATACCTGTCGCGAGCCTCCACACTCATCGGACTGCATACATCGGTATGTATTATTTCCAATAAGTCAGTAGCTCACTCCATAGTTCCGGAGAATGAATTTTTAGTCACCTTGCCCATGAGGCATGGTTCGCAAATATCAAATGATTCATAATCAAGTGATTCCACAAGCCCATCTGCACGCAGTTTCTTCATGCGCTTTACACCAATATGGTGTAAACGGAGTGCCACAAATATGTTGCACTAGTATTATCAACTTTGCATCTTTTGGCATCAATATTATGAATATGTGTATCAACATGATCGAGATTCAACAAAAATAGACAACTTTCAAGGGTGCATGGCCATAAAAGATATTACTCATATAAATAGAACAACCATTATTCTTTGATTTAAATGAATAATTATCTCACATTAAACAAGATCTAGATTTAATCTTCATGCCCAACACTGGCACCAAATAACGGTTATTCAGGTCTAAAACTAATACCGAACGTAGATGTAGAGGTACCGTGCTGACGGCGATCACATCGAGCTTGGAACCATTCACGACGCGCATTGTCACCTCTTCCTTAGCCAATCTTCGTTTAATCCGTAGCCCCTGCTTCGAGTTACAACTATGAGCAACTAGACAGGTATAAAATACCCAGGCACTACGAGAATTAGTAAGGTACACAACAATAACATGTATATCAAATATACCTTTGTTCACTTTGCCATCCTTCTTATCCGCCAAATACTTGGGGCAGTTTCGCTCCAGTGACCAAGCTCTTTGTAGTAGAAGCACTTTGTTTCAGGCTTAGGTCCTAACTTGGGCTTCTTCCCTGGAGTGGCAACTTGCTTGCCATTCTTCTTGAAGTTCCCCTTTTTTTTCCTTTGCCCTTTTTCTTGAAACTAGTGGTCTTGTTAACCATCAAGACTTGATGCTCCTTCTTTATTTCTACCTCCATGGCTTTGAGCATAGCGAAGAGCTCGGGAATTGTCTTATCCATCCCTTGCGTAATATAGTTCATCATGAAGCCTTTGTAGCTTGGTGGTAGTGACTGGAGAACTCTATCGATAACACTATCATTTGGAAGATTAACTCCCAACTGAGTCAAGTGGTTATGATACCCAAACTTTCTGAGTACGTGTTCACTGACAGAACTGTTTTCCTCCATTTTGCAGCTATAGAACTTGTTGGATATTTCATATCTCTCAACTTGGGCATTTTCTTGAAATATTAACTTCAACTCCTGGAACATCTCATATGGTCCATGACGTACAAAACATCTTTGAGGTCCTGATTCTAAGCCGTAAAGCATGGCACACCGAACTATCGAGTAGTCATCAATGCGTGATAGCCCGACATTCACAGCGTCTGCAGTTACTGGAGGAGGTGGCACACCTAGTGGTGCATTAAGGACAAAATTCTTCTATGCAGAAATGAGGATAATGCTCAAGTTACGGACCCAGTCAGTGTAGTTTCTACCATCATCTTTCAACTTAGCTTTCTCTAGGAACACATTAAAATTCAAGGGAATGGTAACACGGCCCATAGATCTACAACATAGATATGCAAAAACTACCACGACTAAGTTCATGATATATTAAGTTTAATTAATCTTATTACTTAAGAACTCCCACTTAGATAGACATCCCTCGAATCATCTAAATGATACGTGATCCAAATAAACTAAACCATGTCTGATCATCATGTGAGATGGAGTAGTCTTCAATGGTGAACATCTCTATGTTGATCATATCTACTATATGATTCACGTTCGACCTTCAGGTCTCTAGTGTTCCGAGGCCATGTCTGTACATGCTAGGCTTGTCAAGTTTAACCTCAGTATTCCACATGTGCAAAACTAACATGCACCAGTTGTATGTGAACGTAGAGCCTATCACACTCGATCACCACATGGTGTCTCAGCACGATGAACTGTCGCAACGGTGCATACTCAGGGAGAACACTTATACCTTGATATTGTAGTAAGGGATCATCTTATAATGCTACCATGTACTAAGCAAAATAAGATGCATAAAAGATAATCATCACATGTAATCGAAATATGTGACATGATATGGCCATCATCATCTTGTGCTTTTGATCTCCATCTCCAAAGCACTGTCATGATCTCCATCGTCCCCGGTTTGACACCTTGATCTCCATCGTCTAGCCGTGGTCGTCTTGCCAACTATTTCTTCTACAACTATCTCTAACGCATATTGATAAAGTAAAGCAATTTCATGGCGTTTGCATTTCATACAATAAAGCGACAACCATAAGGCTACTGCTAGTTGCCGATAACTTCTACAAGACATGATCATCTCATACAATGACGTATATCATATCATGTCTTGACCATATCACATCACAACATGCCCTGCAAAAACAAGTTAGACATCCTCTACTTTGTTGTTGCAAGTTTTACGTGGCTGCTACGGGCTTCTAGCAAGAACCGTTCTTACTTATGCATACAAAACCACAACGGTGATTTATCAAGTTTTTTGTTTTAACCTTCAACATGGACCAGCCATAGTCAAATTCGATTCAACTAAAGTTGGAGAAACGTACACGTGCTAGCCACCTTTATGCAAAACTAGTTGCATGTGTGTCGGTGGAACCAGTCTCATGAACGTGGTCATGTAAGATTTGTCTAGGCCACTTCATCCAACAATACCGCCGCATCAAAATAAGACGTTGGTGGTAAGCAGTATGATGATCACCGCCCACAACTCTTTGTGTTCTACTCGTGCATATCATCTACGCATAGACCTGGCTCGGATGCAACTGTTGGGGAATGTAGCAAGCATTTTAGAAAAAAAAATCCTATGTTCACGCAAGATCTATCTAGGAGATGCATAGCAACGGGAGGGGAAGAGTGTGTCCATGTACCCTCGTAGAACGAAAGCGGAACCGTTTGACAACGCAGTTGATGTAGTCGAACTTCTTCTTGCTCCGATTGATCAGGCACCGAACATACGGCACCTCCGAGTTCTGCACAAGTTCAGCTCGATGACATCCCTTGAATCTTGATCCAGCAAAGTGCCGACGGAGAGTTTAGTCAGCATGATGTAATGGTGATGGTCATGTTGAAGTAATCCGCGCAAGGCTTCGCCTAAGCACTATGATAATATGACCAGAGGCGTAAACTGTGGAGGGGGGGTGCCGCACACGGCTAGCAATTAATGTTGTGTGTTCTAGCGGTGCCTCCCACATATATATAGGTAGGACAGGGAGAGGGGAAGCAAGGGGCGCCCCTAGTAGGAGTAGTCCTACTTGGGCGCATCCCACAAGTCGGCCTCCCCCCTTCCATAAGTGTCGGAGGGGGAAGGTAAGAGAGGGGGATATAAGGAAAGGGGGATGTCGAATCCTCCCCTTTCCTTTCTCTCTTCCCCTCCTTCCTTCTCCTCCTATTTGTCCTATATGGGCGTGCACCAGCCCACTAGGGGCTGGTATGTCCCTCTCTTGGACCAGTAAGGCCCATATCTTTGCCGAGGGGTGCCTGGAACCCCTTCCGGTGACCCGGTATGTACCCGTTACCCCTGGAACACTTCCAGTGTCCGAATACTATCGTCCTATATATGAATCTTGACCTTTCGACCATTTCTAGACTCCTCGTCATGTCAGTGATCTTAACTGGGACTTCGAACAACATTCAGTCACCAAATGACATTACTCATACAATAAAATCATCAACGAATGTTAAGCGTGCGAACCTTACAGGTTCGAGAACTATGTAGGTATGACCGGGAGACCTCTCTGGTCAATAACCAATAAGCGGAACTGGATGTTCATATTGGTTCACACATATTCTATGAAGATCAATATCGGACATACTGTAATGACAACATACGATACTCCCTTTGTCATTGGTATGTTACTTGCCCGAGAATAGATCGTTGGTATCTTCATACCTAGTTCAATCTCGTTACCGGAAAGTCTCTTTACTCATTACGTAGTGCGTCATCCCACAACTAACTCACTAGTCACATGGCTTGCAAGGCTTATTATGATGTGCATTACCGAAAGGGCCCACAGATACCTCTATGATACTCGAAGTGAAAAATCCTAATCTTGATCTATGTTAACCAGACAAAACACCTTTGGAGATACCTGTAGAGCATCTTTATAATCACCCAGTTATGTTGTGACGGTTGATAGCACACAAGGTATTCCTCCAGTATCCGGGAATTGCATAATCTCATAGTCAAAGTAATATGTATTCGGCATGAAGAAAGCAATAGCAATAAAACTAAATGATCAATATGCTAAGCTAACAGATTGGTCATGTCCACCACATCATTCTCCTAATGATGTGATCCCATTATCAAATGACAACTCATGTCCATGTTAGGAAACCTCAACCATCTTTGATCAACGAGCTAGTCAAGTAGAGGCTTACTTGGGACTCATTGTTTTGTCTTTCTGGCGGTATCAAACAGCCACCTAATATCTTATCCGCCTCTTCAGGAAAATGAATATCTCCGGAAAATATTTTGAGTTCCGTTTGTCTATGTATTCACACATTTATTAAGGTTTCTGGTCAATACAGTTCTAGCATGAATAAGAAATATTTATCATGATATAAGGAAATACAAAATAACAACTTTAGTATTGCCTCTAGGGCATATTTCCTTCACACGATCCTCCGCCTCAATAAAACAAATTAGGCTCTGAATGGTGGCTCTAAACTCATCCATTTGACCAGCCGCTGGCCGAAATCCCAACAGGAGTTGGGCCTGCATCATGGCTTCTGAAGTGGTGCTCGGCATAGACGATGATGCAGATCACGATGTCGCTTGACTTTTGACAGTGTCGGTAGTGGCGGCGCCATTTTCTCGTAGCTGCAATTCGGTTGCGAGGGTGGCGTGGTGATGAGGCGGATGTACTTGGGGATTCATGACCACATTTGCTGCATTGTTTTGGCCAGCTTGCCCTGGGGGAGGCGCATGCCTTGTGGCCGCATCCGCAGCAGGGGCAGCTAGAGTGTTGCCATTCGCATGAGAGTGAGTGCCATCGCTGCGGCTACGCCCTTCGGCGAGGCGGAGGGGCGGAGAGGCAGAGATGGGATGTTCTCCCCACCCGCATCTTGTGGAGCATGCTCACCGGGATGTTGTTGATGTTGTTCTCCTCCAGTGCCTCCTGCTCCCACTGCGACCGCAGGGGTAACGGTGATGACGCCGCCTGCGCCGGTCATGGCCCTCACGGCTTCCACGTCCTCATGCGCCCTGTGGCCCCGTGGCATTAGTGGCTGCATGCGAGGGGGCCTTCGAGGTGGACGGGTGAGCTGTAGCACCGGGCATTTTCTTGGGTGCCATGGGTGATGAAACTATTGATGAAGAAGACGATGATGAAGATGATGCGCTGCTTACACCCTCTAGTTCACACAAGCGTGCCCCTACCTGGCCCGCCAAAGATGTCGTGGTTCAACATTGTCACCTATGGGGACATCGGCAAGGGTGAATGGTGCGTTGCACAAAGACGGAGACCGTAGAGCAACGGGGCAGCAATGACACGTGTAGTTTTTACCCAGGTTCGGGCCATCGTTAGGCGTAAAACCCTACTCCTGCTTTGGTGGATTGATGAAAGAACCGTGGTGGAGGCGCAACACTCAACCCCAGAAAGGTTGCCTTGGGACGAGAGTAGCTACGCGCGTATGAGAGTACAAGGGCCCCAATACTTTCTAAGGTAGCCATGACCCTCCTTTTATAGGTCAAGTGGTTACCATAATGGCAAAACTATCATTATCCAGAGATTACATAGTGACAGTGCTATCATACCTAGCTCTACAGACAGGATATGGTGCATTAAATGCAACACATAGTGTCCCGTTGTAGGGGTAGCTCGGCAAGCCTTGTTAGGCTATTTATCCACCATCTCGCCTGTGTGCATGTAACGCCCCTGGACGGGTGTCATTTGGAGGTGATCTCCTTCAGAAATGGCTGCCACGTGCTAAAAATCGGCCACCTAATCACTAGGGGGCTCGACAACGCACAGATAAGTGACTTGCATCGATGTGAGGTGGAGCGACGGTGTCTTGGCGGGGTGATTCGCCCTCGACACCCACGGGGAACTTGCCGGGGGAGTCTTTTGTCAGGCTCGCCTGCCGGCCAAGGGAGGTTTTCCCTTAATGATATCTTTCTTATTTGGCTTGTCTTGGTCTTCTTAATCCTCCCTTTGATTTCTCAAAGAGCTATCTCTTCCACTTGGCCTTGTCTTGGATGTTGTGTACAATCCAGGCAACACACACCAGGGTTTGTTGCACCTACCATTAGTATTTCTTTTATATTACAAGGTTTTCCCATCTTTTATAGTTAGCGATATAAGCATTCTCATTGCAATTTACCATGCAAAACATAGATTTCTTTCAAATTAGTTTCAACATGATCTGCAAATATGAATGCTTCAAACCAACTATTTTCATGTGATAATTCTTCACACCCCAAAAATAAACAAAGTTCATTATAAATTTCAAGGGTGATCAAATTATTGCAATATTTGGCCACAATTCGATCATGAAAAAGTATGCATCGGAAATTAAGATGACCAACTCTATTCCAAAGTTCACAAGTAATGGGATGAAGAGAGCCTAATTTTGTAGCAAATTTAGTTATCACCTTAAGTCACCAATTGGATCTATCATGTTTATGCTTCTTACAAAATCTATCATCCATATAAGGCATGTCTTCATAAACTCTATTCATTCCACAAAAATTGACATGCTTATAAGAAATATATTTATCATGACTTGTGCAATCATCATTAGTATCATGAATATTGATAGCAAGCACACTAACAAACATTGTTAGTCATGTTTATCATTCGAAGATTTAGTACCAAACAACTTATTGACTTCTTCTTCTAACAGTTGAGCACAATTTTATTTTCCAACATTTTCACGAAAGACATTAAAAAGATGAAGCATATGAGGCAACCTCAATTCCATTTTTTGTAGTTTTCTTTTACAGACAGAATTAGTGATAAAACCAGACACTAAAAAATTCAATTGCAAGATCTAAACATATACCTTGAAGCAATCACCTCCCGAAAACGGCGCCATAAATGAGCCTGATGTCAACTATGCAACCTTTATTCTTGTAGACTCGTGTTGGACCTCCAAGCATAGAGTTTTGTAGGATAGCAGCAATTTTCCCCAAGTGGATGACCTATGGTTTATCAACACGTGCAAGGTTTTGGATGAGGATCGTCTCTCTCAAACAACCCTGCAATCAAATAACAAAGAGTCTCTTGTGTCCCAAACACACCCAATACAATGGTAACTTCTATAGGTACACTATTCAGCGACGAGATGGTGATTCAGGTGTAATATGGATAGTAGATATAGGTTTTGGTAATCCAAAATATGAAAACAGCAAGGTAACTAGTAAAAAGAGTGAGCAAAAATGGTATTGCAAAGCTTGAAAACAATGCCTAGGGTTCATAGTTTCACTAGTGCAAAGTCCCTCAACATTGATAACAAAACTAAATAGTATGGTAATCCCTCAACGTGCAACAAAGAATCACTCCAAATTTTCTATCAGAGAACGTAGGACGAAAACGTGCATCAGCACCTATGCATAGATTACACCAATGTCACCTCGGGAATCCGCTAATTGAGTGCCAAAACATACATAGTTGAATTAATATAACATCCCATTGTCACCACGATTATCCCATCGCAAGACATACATCAAGTATTCTCAAATCCAATACTCAATCCAACATAATAAAACCTCAAAGATCAAGACACAATTCACCACAAAAAGGTAGAGGAGGAGAAACACCATATGATCCAACTATAGTAACAAAGTTCGCGGTACATCAAGATAATGCCAAATCAAGAACACGAGAGAGAGAGAGAGAGAGAGAGAGAGAGAGAGAGAGAGAGAGATCAAACAAATAGCTACTAGTACATACCCGTAGCCCCGAGGGTAAACTACTCCCTCCTTGTCATGGAGGCTAGATGAAGATGGCCTCTGGTGATGGTTTTACCCATTGGCAGGGTGTCGGAACGGGCTACTGATTGGTTCTTCGTGGCCACACAAGCTTACGGCAGTGGAACTTCTTATCTAGGGTTCTTTTTGGAGGTTTCTATATTTATAGGAATTTTTGGCGTCGGTCTCACATCAAGGGAGTGCCTGAGGGGCCCACAGGCTCGGGGGTGGGTGCCTAAGGAGAGTGGGCGTGCCCCCCAGGCTTGTGGCCTCCTTGGTTACTTCCTGGCACAACTCCGGTGTTTCGGGGGTCTCTTTTGGTCCATAAAAAATCACCATCAATTTTCAGCCCATTCTGAGAACTTCTATTTCTTCACAAAAATTACACCACGGTAGTTCTGCTGAAAACATTGTTAGTCCGGGTTAGTTCTAATCAAATCATACCAAAACCATATAAATTGTTGTAGACATGGCATGAATACTTTATAAATTATAGATACGTTGGAGACATATCAGATCTCCTTGTCATGTTACATTTGAACTTGCACAGCGCGATCTTGATGAAGATCACCACTTGATGTCATCCTCCATGGGTTGTATGAGATCGTCCTCTTAATGCCAGCTTATGAAAACATACCTAACCTCACATAAAACTTTAACTTAGACCATGGGTTAGAAAACAAAGCGTAATGGACAATGCTCACAATACCATGGGATTATCTGATTCCACTCGGTACATCTTGTAAGATTTGTGGGTTGAGCAACTTGATGCACTCCATGACTTAGTCGTGATCTACCATGTATCATGTATTCTCTATTTATTTGGATAATTCTTTGAATAGCACCTTGATCATCACATATTCTTGTAGAAACCAACAAATGGACTTCAATAAGTCCCTAGGGACAAACCATTCAAATATAGCTCAAGGCAACTGATACGTCTCCATCGTATCTATAACTTTTGATTGTTTCATGCCAATATTGTACAAATTTCACATATGTTTTAAACATTTTATATGATTTATTGGTCTAACATATTGATCTAGTACCCAGTGCCAGTTCCTATTTTTTGCATGTTTTTTTGTAGCAAATCCATATCAAACCAAGTCCAAACAAGAAAAATAAGAGTACAAGGAGGGAGATCCAATCTCGGAGCGGCTCCCGCCCCTCCGCCGCCATGGAGGCCACGGAGCAGAGGGGGGACTCTCGTACCATCTAGGGGGAGGCCAAGTAAGAAGAAAAAGGAGGGGGGCTCTCCTCCCTCTCTCCTGGTGGAGCCGGAACACCGCCGGGGCAACGATCATGACGACGATCTAGATCAACAATCTTGCTACCGTCAACACCAACTCTATCCCCCTCTGTGCAGCAGTGTAACACCTCTTCTCCCCGCTATAATATCTACTTAAACATGGTGCTCGGCTCCATATATTATTTCCCAATGATATTTGGCTAACCTATGATGTTTGAGTAGCTCGGTTTTGTCATGTGGGTTAATCATGATCTTGGTTGGTATGATTGTATATTTTATTTATGGTGCTGTCCTATGGTGCCCTCCTTGTCGCGCAAATGGAGGGGCCCCCGCTTTAGTATGTTCATGGTTTGCTTATTGTCGGTGTCCTATGGGCTAAACATGTTGCAGTATGTTCATGGTTTGCTAATTGACGTTGTTGCGGTGGTGACAGCAGCCTAAACGCGGATAAGTGGGTTATGGCCTATGGTAGTAAAGAGGACTTGATACTTAATGCTATGGTTGGGCATCATGACCTTAATGATCTTTCGTAGTTGCGGATGCTTTCTAGGGGGTCCAATCATAAGTGCATATGATTCAAGTAGTGAAATTATGTTAGCTCATGTCTCTCCCTCATGTAAAACTGCAAGATTGATTATCGGTCTAGTTTTGATTGCCAATGACTTTCTTGTTGACAAAAGTTGTCCACTTTCACTATCTTGCAATTTATTCGTAGTTTTGTTCTCGCAAATTATTCGTAGTTTTATTGTTGCAAAATAGTTGCATACTTGTTTTAGGTAAAGCAAATGTCAAGTGTGTGTAGAGTTGTATCAATGGTCTATGGAACTTGAGGGAATACTTGTTCTACCTTTAGCTCCTCCTTGGGTTTGACACTCTTATTTATCATAGAAGGATACAAATGTTCCCCTATAGTTGTGGGTTATAGAGTCCTTTTTCTGGCGCAATTGCTGGGGAGTTATAGCATGGGGTGAATATTCTCGTGTGTGCTGGTTTGCTTTATCACTAAGTGGTTTTTATTTCTCGCTCTAAATTATTCTGTATCTCTAGTTATGGATATGGAACATGAAACACAAACAAATTAGTGGTACTTGCTACTCATGGCGATGGGGAACCTCCTAAAACCATCGATGCTCGCTATGTGAAAAATAGTATGCACTACTTTGATAATCATCAGAAAACCCCATTCAACTTGATAATGAGAGACATGTTGGATCAACGTGAATACTTTAGGGATTATTGCTTGACACAAAAAGTGAAACTATTATGGGATCAAATTCATATGTTGCATTGGTATGCTCGGGAGCTATACTTGAGATATGATTACACTTGTTGCTCTAGGATGAAGGCTTCACACCTTCCGTTTTCATGCAAATTTAGTGATAATAAAAATCTATCTTCTTATGCTAATGCTACAAATGATTACTATGACGTCGAATGAATAGAATAATTTGTTGATTTTAAGGGTGCTTATGAAATTGAATCTTTGTTTGGAAAGTTTGAAGATTTTGATGATTCAGTTTATAGACCTGAAAATTTTGCAATCCTTAGATATTGCTATGAGAATTATGTTGGAGATATGCCCTAGAGGCAATCATGTATGATGATATTTCCTATGTGTTTATGAATAAAGATAGTCCTTGGACATTATCAATGATGTGTATCAGCAAGTATGTGACATGTTTGTGGGACTATGCATTGTATGATGACTGTCCTAAAAGGTCCCTAGTCGAAAGGGTTGTGTGGAAGCAAAGCCGACTAGACTAGCATATGACACGGTCGATGGCTTGGTCTCACTAGCCATGGAGCATTGGATGCTAATCGCATTATATGGACTTGGAAAGGTGCAGTCGATTCGGCGTAGTTGGATCCGGAAGTCGAGATAAGGTCCGAGTCGGACAGACCCAACTATGAGGCCTTGACGATATGTCATCTGTGAGTCTCTAGTACAACATATCGTTCTATGTCCTAAGACCTGAGTGGCGCATGTACTCGAGATGATGACAGACTTGCTTTGGGCCGACCAAACCCTACTCCGTGACTGGGTAGTTACAAAGGTAGGTTTCGGGCTTGTCCAGACCCATGTTGCGAGACGTGGTCGAGCAAGATGGGATTTGCCCCTCCGATCAGGAGATATATACTCTGGGCCCCTCGTGTGATCCTACCAAAAGAAGCATGGCCATGCGACAAGGATTATGAGATAATCCAGATTGTGGTCGGCATCACTGGAACGAGAAAGAGGTCGGGCTAGCACAAGGATGACAATCTCGCCTTGATTCTGACAACATATATCGTGTGGCAAAGGGAACAGAAGTGTGATATGATGTATAGGTTCGCTAACCAGCTTCATAGTCTGCTTGGTGTTCGGCGTGCCTTGCTAGAGGCCACCACCAGCCGTGCAGTTCGGAGGTGATCTGAACTGCGACCAAGCCGACTTGAACCTAAGGGGTCGCGCGCTTAAGGGAAGGAACCTACGAGTTCGGATCCGAGGACACTGGTCGGATGTGATCCGAACTATATTCGGATTGTGGCCGAGTAGACTTATGGGCTTTAGGGTCCGTGTGAGGCCCAAGTGTTGAGCCCGCGATGGACGCCTATATATAGTGGAGGTGCGGCACACTCATGTGGCTGATCGCTTGGGCGCTGTCATTAGGGTTTGCATGTATTGCGTATAGCCACCTCCACTCGCCGCCGACTGTGTAATCGGACGTAGCAGTCCGCAGCACGGTGTTCCTCCTGCACACGCGGATACCGTTAGAGGCGGTGCACTTGCGCCGCTCCAGCGAACTTGTACGTGGGATCGGACGATCGGCTGTTTGAGGGAGATCGGACGAGGAGGAGACGATCCACGCGACGCTGCCTCTAACTCTTCTTCCGCTGCATGGCACTGCGCGTCTAGTGGTAATGATCTGTGATCCATCTCCCGTAGCATGTTCCTGGATGTTCTGCGTGTAGGAAAATTTTAATTTGCAGTCGATGCACCCTACCGTAGAACCTAAAAGTGGTATCAGAGCCTCTGCTATAGGATTTGGATTCAGATCGTATGCACATTAGATATGTGGAGGCAGCATATGAGATCTGTTGTCCTTGATAAGATCGGCTCTGTGCACGGTTGATGAGATCAATTGCACATGGGGATTGAAGAGGCTAGGTATTCTCTATGTAAAATTCATTACTAGTTGTAGTAGTTGGATAATAGAGATCAGGGTGGTGGTTTGGCGTCTCAGCATGACAAACAAGATGGAGTTCCAAGATGGTCATCAGAGTCGGAGCCGACCTGGAAGAACATCCATGAAGGAGCCATACTATTTCACAATATGTGTTTATTTGTGATTGTTATGCTTCTTTGTTTCTATGCATGTTAGAATGGTAGAAACATCCCTCATGAATATCAAGCGAATTGCCATCCCCGACGTTGCACCTTCACACGTCAAGTACGTCTAGTAGTGGGCTCATAAAATTGGGGTCTTTCTTTGGGTGTCCTTGAATCAAGTGTTACGTGTTGGACACGGACATGCACCTTTGCATCGAGTTAACTTCACAAGGCTATCAAAAGCGGTTTTGGGCCTTGTGGCAAAGAAGGTTGGGAGCCGGGTATGAGATACCTTCCCGACCGGCTGTGAGTCGTATAGAGATACGATTAGCAAGGAGTTGCTTACCCAATAGGTATGTTGGCTAGCGGTGATGCTAAAGCTCACTAGTCACATCGCTAGTCGGATCCCTGAATCACTTGAGAGTTTGCGGAGGGATGCTTTGACTTCAAGGGAGTATTTCTGTTTAGGCTAGAATTACTCTACATAAACACATTGCTTAGTGATTGCATATTTTACGTTGTAGATCAATGGCACCACCTGCTCAACCCAACTTTGCATTGAAATCAATTCTGGAAAAGGATAAACTGCATGGAACAAACTTTACCACCTGGTATAGAAATCTGAGAATTGTTCTCAAGCATGATAAAAAGGAACATGTTCTAGAGGATCCACTTCAAGAGGAACCTGCCGATAATGCTAATGCCACAACTAAGAATGCCTACCAGAAACTTGTTAATGAATCAACGGAGGTCAGTTGTCTGATGCTGGCTTGTATGGAGCCCAATTTGCAACAGCATTTTGAAAATGTTGAGGCTTACGATATGATCAAGAATCTCAAGAGCATGTTTCACACACAGGCTGGGACTGAAAGGTTCAACATCTGGTGATCCTTGATGGATTGCAAGCTGAAGGAAGGTGATCCACTGAGCACACATGTGATCAAGATGATCGGTTATGTGCAAGCTTCGGATCATTTGGGCTTCCCGCTCTTGGATGAGCTGGCTACTGATGTTGTTCTGGGTTCTCTTCCGCCCAGGTATGGAACGTTCATCTCGAACTATCATATGCATGGCATGGATAAGAAGCTCACTGAATTGCGTGGGATGCTCAAGGTAGCAGAGCAGGATATTAAGAAAGGCACGCATCAAGTGTTGATGGTGCAGAAATCGGCTAAGTTCAAGAAGAGTTGGTCCAAGAAAAAGGCTAAGGCAAAGGGCACGAAGACCGTAACCTATGCCGCTGCGCCAAAGTATGGACCGGACTCGAAGACCATTTTCTATCACTGCAAGGAGACCAGTCACTGGAAGAGGAACTGTAGCAAGTGGCTTGCAGAGCATGGCAAGTAGGCCGGAAATGCTTCTTCAGGCAAAGGTACACTTGTTGCATATGTTATAGACATTTACCTTGCTGACATACCTAGTAGCTCTTGGGTATTTGATACCGGATCGGTTGTTCATATTTGCGACTCGATGCAGGGGCTGCTAAGAACTAGGCATGTGGCACAAGGGGAGATTGACATTAGGTTCGGCAACAAAGCAAGAGTTGCTGCGTTGGAGGTCGGCACGATGCAGCTCCAACTTCCTTCCGGATTCATTATGGAATTGAATAATTGTAATTGTATTCATGCACTTAGTCGGAACATTATTTCTGCCTCATGTTTGATGAGTCAAGGTTACGAAATCAATTTAAAGGACAATAGTTGTTCGATATTTTTGAATGGTACGTTCCATGGCTATGCACCCATTGTTGATGGGCTATTTATATTGAATCTAGAACAGGAACCGGTCTATAACGTGAATGTCAAGAGGAACAAGCCTAATGAGTTAAATCCGACATACTTCTGGCATTGCTGGCTTGGACACATTAGTCTGAAACGCATGAAGAAGCTCCATGATGATGGGCTCCCAACTTCATCCGACTTCTGGTCGTTCGAGACATGTGAATCATGCTTGCTCGGCAAGATGACTAAGTCTTCTTTCGCAAAGAGTTGCGAGAGGGCGTCCGAGCTATTGGAACTTATACATAGTGATGTGTGTGGTCCAATGAGCACAACCGCTAGAGGTGGCTATCAGTACTTCGTGACTTTTACCAACGACTTGAGTAGATATGGATATATCTATTTGATGAGGCACAAGTCGGGAACTTTTGAAAAGTTCAAAGAGTTTCAGAACGAGGTTGAGAATCAGCTCGGCAAGACAATAAAGCTTCTACGATCAGATCGTGGAGGTGAGTACATGAGCCAGGAGTTTGATGATCATCTGAAGCCGAGGTATAGTACCTCAGCTCACACCTCCAGGTACGCCACAGAGAAACGGCATGCCGGAAAGGAGGAATAGGACCTTGTTGGACATGGTCCAGTCTATGATGAGCAAATCGGGTTAACCCTTGTCATTTTGGGGATACGCTCTAGAAACTGCAGCTTTCAAACTTAACAGGGTACAATCAAAATATGTAGACAAGACACCACATGAGATGTGGGCCGGGAAGAGTCCCAGTTTGTCTTTTCTAAAGATTTGGGGTTGTGAAGCATTTGTCAAGCGACTTATGTCAGACAAGCTTACACCCAAGTCGGATAAATGCATATTCGTGGATATCCGAGGGAAACCTTGGGATATAGCTTTCTACAACCGGGAAGAGAACAAAGTGTTTGTTGCTCGGAACGGGGTTTTCCTTGAGAAAGAGTTTCTCGGTCGGGAGGCCAGTGGGAGGACGGTCCGACTCGATGAAATTCGAGGACCACTCAGGGACCGCTTGGATGGTGATAAGATCATACCGGAGTCAGTCAGGGAACCCATAGTGGAAGCGGCACCAGAACCACGGAGGTCGGAAAGATTGCACAAAGTGCGTGATGTATTATTGCTAGAAAGTGGTGAGCCGGCCACGTATGCGGAAGAGATGGTGAGCCCAGATTCCGAGGCATGGCTGGAGGCCATGAGATCCGAGTTAAAGTCCATGGATGAGAATCAAGTCTGGGACTTGGTTGATCTACCGCCTAGCTTAACAGCCATTAGTTGCAAATGGGTCTTTAAGAAGAAAACCGATGTGGATGGAAGTGTTCAGACCCACAAAGCTCGGCTTGTCGCTAAAGGTTATGGACAAGTTCAAGGAATTGACTACGGCGAGACTTACTCGCCGGTAGCGATGCTGAAATCGGTGAGGATTGTACTAGCTATAGCTGCATATTTCGATTACGAGATATGGCAGATGGATGTCAAAACGGCTTTCCTTCACGGAAATTTAACCGAGGATGTGTATATGATATAGCCCGAGGGTTTTGTCGATCCGACTAGCACTAGTAAGGTATGCAAGCTCAAGAGATCCATTTATGGGTTGAAGCAAGCATCTCAGAGCTGGAACATTCGTTTTGATGAGGCCATCACTGGTCTCGGTTTCATCAAAAGCGAAGAGGACGCTTGTTTATACAAGAAGTTAAGTGGGAGCTCGATAGTGTTTTTGATCTTGTATGTGGATGACATACTACTGATCGGAAATGACGTTTCAATGTTGAACTCGGTCAAGGGATCATTGAATGACAAGTTTTCGATGAAAGTCCTTGGTGAGGCAGTGTATATCTTAGGCATTAAGATCTATAGAGATAGATTGAGGAGGCTGCTCGGCTTAAGCTAGAGCACGTGCATAGATAAAGTATTGAAGCGGTTCAACATGAGTGAGGCGAAGAAAGGGTTCTTGCCACTCTCACATGGTATAAGGCTAAGCGAGACTCGGAGTCCTTCGACATCTGATGAGCGAAGCAGGATGAGTAGGATTCCGTATGCCTCGGCAACCGGATCCATCATGTATGCCATGATATGTACAAGGCCTGATGTTGCTTTTGCAATAATCCTAACAAGTAGATACCAGGCCCACCCAGGTGAGAATCAATGGGCAGCGGTAAAGAATATTTTGAAGTACCTGAAAAGGACTGAAGAGATGTTCCTAGTTTATGGAGGTGAGGAAGATCTCATCGTAAGGGGTTATGCCGATGCTAGTTTCCAAACCGACAGAGATGATTATCGATCACAATCCGGATTCGTGTACGTCCTGAACAGAGGAGCAGTGAACTGGATGAGTTCCAAGCAGGATATGGTGGCCGATTCTACCACAGAAGTCGAATACATTGCGGCTTGTGAAGCTGCAAATGAAGGAGTTTGGATCCGGCATTTTCTGGATGATCTTGGTATTTTTCCCAGCCTCGGTGAAACTGTTGGACCTTTATTGTGATAATTCTTGTGCCATCGCACAAGCCAAGGAGCCGAGGAATCACCACAAGGTCAGACACATAGATCGGAAATATCACCCGACACGAAAGATCGTAAGAATGGTGATGTAGAGTTATGCAAGATTCACACAGATGCAAATGTTGCGAGATCTGTTGACTATGCCGATTCCACAACCCAAGCTTGAGGGGCACGTTTTTTCTTTGGGCATTAGAGGTATTTTTTATTGACTCTAGTGCTAGTTGGAGACTGTTGGAGATATGCCCTAGAGGCTATCATGTATGATGATATTTCCTATGTGTTTATGAATAAAGATAGTCCTTGGTCATTATCAATGATGTGTATCAGCAAGTCATTGACTTGTTTGTGGGACTATGCATTGTATGATGATTGTCCTAAAAGGTCCCTTAGTCGAAAAGGGTTGTGTGGGCCTTTGTACCGACTAGACTAGCATATGACACGGTCGATGGCTTGGTCTCATAGACATGGAGCATTGTATGCTAACCGCATAATATGGACTTGGAAAGGTCTGGTCGGATTCGACGTAGTCGGATCCGAGTCGAGATAAGGTCCGAGTCGGATAGACCGAACTATGAGACGCAGCGATATGTCATCTGTGAGTCTCTAGTATAACATCTGATCTATGTCCTAAGACCTGAGTGACGCATGTACTCGGGATGGTGACAGACTTGCTTTGGGCCGACTCAAAGCGCTACTCGCGTGGTAGGTAGTTACAAAGGTAGGTTTGGGCTTGTCCGGACCCATGTTGCGAGACGTGGTCGAGCAAGATGGGATTTGCCCCTCCGATCAGGAGAGATATACTCTGGGCCCCTCGTGTGATCCGACCAAGAGAAGCATGGCCATGCAACAAGGATTATGAGATAATCCGGATTGTGGTCGGCATCACTGGAACAAGAAAGAGGTCGGGCTAGCACAAGGATGACAATCTCGCCTTGAGCCTGACAACATATATCGTGTGGCAAAGGGAACAGATGTGTGATATGATGTACAGGTTCGCTAACCAGCTTCATAGTCTGCTTGGTGTTCGGCATGCCTTGCTAGACTTTAACCTAAGGGGTCGCGCGCTTAAGGGAAGGAACCTACGAGGTCGGATCCGAGGACACTGGTCGGATGTGATCCGAACTGTATTCGGATTGTGGCCGAGTAGACTTATGGGCTTTAGGGTCCGTGCGAGGCCCAAGTGTTGAGCCCGCGACGGACGCCTATATATAGTGGAGGTGCGGCATACTCATGTGGATGATCGCTTCAGCGCTGTCATTAGGGTTTGCATGTGTTGCATATAGCCACCTCCACTCGCCGCCGACTATGTGATCGAACCTTGCAGTCCGCCGCACGATGTTCTACCTGCACGCGCGGATACCATTAGAGGCGGTGCACTTGCGCCGCTCCGGCGAACCTGTACGTGGGATCGGACGATCGGCTGTTCGAGGGAGATCGGACGAGGAGGAGACGATCCATGCGGACGCGCTGCCCCAACTCTTCTTCCGCTGCACGTCACTGCGCGTCTAGTGGTAATGATCTGTGATCCATCTCCCGTAGCATGTTCCTGGATGTTCTGCGCATAGGAAAATTTTAATTTGCGGTCGACGCACCCTACCGTAGAACCTAACAAACTATAAATACAATTATGATATTGATATATGTCTTGATAATGTCTCCGCTGTCCAAGAAGAGACTAATATTTTGTGGGAGTCTATGGAAGAAGGAATTGATGAATCTGTGAGCTCATTGGCTGAAAAATATGACGAGGAGAGCGAAGAATAAAAGGAGGAAGAGTGGATTAGATACCCGTGCCCACCTTCTAATGAGAATAACACTCCAACTTATACATTGTTTAATGTCCCTTCGTTTTTACTGAATGATGAATGCTATGATAATTGCTATGATCTCGTTTGTTGTTTTTGAAATATCCCTTCTTGATCAAATTGACGCTTGCTATGCTTGTGGCTAAGATGGCAATATGAATTATGCTTATGGATATGAAGTAGCTATAGTTCCTTATGTTAAGAATGAAATTTTTTTCTATTGCAGCCATGCATGATAGTCCTATTATCTTTTTGAATTCTCCAAACTACACTATATCAGAGAAGTTTGCTTTTATTAAGGATTATATTTATGGGTTTCCATTGCACATGATAATTTTGATGAATATAATATGCATGTGCTTGCTGCTCCTACTTGAAATTATTATGAGAGAGGAACAACATATCTGCCTATTTATGTTTCCAACATGAAAAAATTGCAAGAAACTGATTATACTATGTATTGGCCATTACTTGATGTGCATGAATTGTTCTTTCATGACATGCCGATGCATAGGAAGAGAGTTAGACTTCGTCATTGCATGATTTATGTTGCTTTGTGCTCTTACAAAATTACAAATCATTGTTAACTAAAATTGGCTTTGATATACCTTGGAATCCGGGTGGATCCATTACTTGAGCACTTAATGCCCAGCTTAATGGATTCAAAGAAAGCGCTGCCATGGAGACAACACAGAAGTTTTAGGGAGTCATTTATTTCTGTGAAGTGCTTTTATAAAGTTTAAAAACAAAAATTAATATAGAGGGGAACTTAAAACTTCACAAAAATAAAAGTGAAAGTGAGAAAGACAAACAATGTTGAAGTGGGGGACGTCCTTGAACTTTGTTCATGCCCATGGAAACTTTACGAATCTCTATTACAGAAAATTTTCAAAAAAAAGTTATTATCCCCTTGAACAAATCCATTGTATTGTAAAATTATTGTGCCAAGATTTGCCTTTGTGATGATTAGATTGGTTGTTGGTATGTGTGGTGCAAAAATAGAAACTTTGGTTGTAGTGCGTGAATTTTTATTCTTTTACCGGACATTAAAAGTTTCTGATACTTTTTGCATAGTATTTCTAAACAAATTGTTTATTTTTTCCTCATTTTCAGATTTTTTTGGAGTACCAGAAGTATGGTAGGTGTCCAGATTGCTACAAACTGTCCTGTTTAAGACAAATTCCGTTTTTGATGCATTGTTCTGCTTGTTCCGATGAAACTATCGATTCTATCACTGGTATAATCCATGGAGAACATATAATATAGTAGATAAAATGCAAAAAATAAAATATGAATTGGTTTTCAACAGTACTTAAAGTAGAGATTTGCATTATTGTACTAATGGATCTCACCAGTTTTATGTTAAGTTTTTTGTGGATGAAGTGATCAAATATCGAGGAGGTCTCGATATAAGAAGAATGATGAGAGGAAAGAGCCCAAGCTTGGGGATGCCCAAGGCACCCCAAGTAAATATTCAAGGAGACTCAAGCGTCTAAGCTTGGGGATGCCCCGGAATGCATCCCATCTTTCTTCAACAAGTATCAATATGTTTCATCTTTGTTTCATTCAGATGATATGTGTAAATATTGGAGCGTATTTTGGGTTTAGTTTTCATTTTCTTTTGTGCACCATTCGGTTATGAGATAGTCCATAGTTGATTTATAGAATGCTCATTGCACTTCACTTATATTTTTTGAGTATGGCTCTATAGAATGCTTCAGGTGCTTCACTTATATCGTTTGAAGTTTGGACTGCCTGTTTCTCTTCACATAGAAAATCGTTGTTTGCAGAATGCTCTTTTGCTTCACTTATATTTATTAGAGCATGGCATTTTGTAGAAAGAATCAAGCTTTCATGTTTCACTTATACCTATTTAGAGCACTTATACCTATTTAGAGAGTCGACGGGAATTGGTCAATTGCATGGTTAGTCATAAAATCCTACACAAAACTTGTGGACCACTAAATATGATAAGTTTGATTCCTTGCAATAGTTTTGCGATATAGAGAGGGAATATGTGGGAGATACTAGTTAACGGCTGTGGTTAGTAAGAATGTTGGTTTTAAGGTTTATTCCCGAAGCATGTGTGTATAGTCTCTCATTGTGCTATGAAGTTGGAGCATGATTTATTATTGGTTGTCTTCCTTACCAGTGGTGGTCGGGGAAGAGCGATGGTCTTTTCCTACCAATCTATCCCCCTAGGGGCATGCGTAGTAGTACTTTGCTTCAAGGGATAACAAACTTTTGCAATAAGTATATGAGTTCTTTATCGCTAATGTGAGTCCATGGATTATACACAATCTTACCTTCGCACAATTTGCTAGCTTCTATGATATCGTGCATTGCCCTTTCTCAACTCGAGAGTCAGTGCAAACTTCGTCGGTGCATCCAAACCCCGTAATATGATACGCTCTATCACACATAAGCCTTATTATATCTTCCTCAAAACAAACACCATACCTACCTATTATGGCCTTTCCATAGCCATTCTATAGATATAAGCTATGAGTAGCACGATTCCTTAATATTAATTTCATTCTGTCCTAAGATTGCACAACATGTTCATGCTCAAGTTACTTGAAATTGATAATTTGGCTTCTAAGGGGAATAATTTTCGTAGGAGGAAAATACTTAGTAAAAAATGCATCTTTGCGCTTATCCAAAGAATCAATACTATTATGTGGCAAAGATGAAGACCAAATTTTTGCATGATCCCATAAAGGGAACGTAAATAATTTTAGTTTCACAATATCATTGTCCACATCTTTTTTTCTTTTGCTTATCACACAATTCGACAAAAGTTCTTTGATGCGATGCGGCATCCTCACACAATTCAACAAAGGGGCATTAATTTGATAAGACTCCGCACTAGTGGCGGGAGGAGCAATAGGAGTACTAATAAATCATTCTTATGAGTATTGAAAAATCACCTGATTTGGTATTTTTCTTGAGACATAGTGACTGCTCAAACGAGATCTTGAACAAACAAATGATCAAATAAGAAAAAGGCAAACCAAAAATATTTTTTTGTTTTTTTGTAAAACTTTTTAGAAGTGGGGGTTGGGGATAAAAGCGAGATGCAAATAGAAAATAAAGTAATTGCAAGGAGACGAAAGTTTATGTGTAGGTACTTGATAGATGTTGACGATGTCTCCCCTACTACAGCGGCAGAAATTCTTCCAGGTACTTGTAATATGCGTTGGTATTTCCCGAAAGAGGAGAGGATGATGTAGCACATCATAGGTAAGTATTTCCCTTAGTTATGAAACAAAGGATATCAATCCAGTGGGAGAACCAGGCAACACTATATAAACATCACCTGTACACAAACAACAAATCATTGCAACCCAACGCATGAAGGGGTTGTCAATCCCTCATATGTATTTAGATAGATTAAATTGTATGGGTTTTGATAAAAAATCAAATAAAAGGATAAAATTAAATATATAAAATAAAATTGCAGCAAGGTATTTTTGGTTTTAATATATGAAAGAAAATATACCTGGGGGGCATAGTTTTCACTAGATGCTTCTCTCGAGAAAATTGCATACGGTGGGTAAACAAATTACTATTGGGCAGTTGATAGAAAAGCAAATAATTATGATGATATCCAAGGCAATGATCATGTATATACGCATCACGTCCAACATTAGTAGACCGAAACGATCCTGCATCTACTACTGTTACTCCACACATCGATCCCTATCTATCATGCATCTATTGTATTACGTTCATGGAAAAATGGAGTAATGTTTTTAGTAAGATAACGTGATGTAGACAAGATAAAAATTTTGGGTTCTACAGTAGGTTGCATCGACTGCAAATTTAAAATTTTCCTGCGCGCAGAACGTCCAGGAACATGCTATGGGAGATGGATCATATATCGTTACCACTAGACACGCAGTGCCCTGTAGCGGAAGTAGAGTTGAGGCAGCGTGTTCCTGGAGTCGCCTCCTCCTTGCTGCTCTCGCACGTAGCCGATCGGATCCCGTGAACAGGTTTGCCGGAGTGGCGCAAGTGCACCGCCTCTAACGGTATCCGGGCATGCAGGAGGAACGTCATGTGGCGGACTGCAAGGTCCGATCACACAACCGGTGGTGAGTGGAGGTGGCTAGTTGCAACACATGCAAAGCCCTAACGACGGTGCCGAAGCCATCAACTGAATAAGAGCGCCGCACCTCCACTATTTATAGGCATACGTCGCGGGCTCAACCCTTGGGCCTTGCATGGATCCTAAAGTCCAAAGTCTACTCGGTCGCGTTCCAAGTCCAGCTCGGATCACATCCGACCAGTGTCCTCCGAACCGACCTCGTAGGTTCCTTTCCTTAAGTGCGCGACCCCTTAGGTTCAAGTCAGCATGGTCATAGTTTGGATCACCTCCGACCTGCATGGTTGGTAGCGGCCTCTAGCAAGGCATGACGACCAACAAGCAGACTATGAAGCTGGTTAGGCGAAGCTGTACAACATATCATACTTCTATTCCCTTTGCATCACGATATACGTTGTCGGGCTCAAGGCGAGACTGTCATCCTTGTGCTAGCCCGACCTCTTTCTCGTTCCAGTGATACCGACCACAAATTGGATTATCTCATAATCCTTGTCGCATGGCCATGCTTATCCTGGTCGTATCACACGAGGGGCCTAGAGTATATCTTTCCTGATCGGAGGGGCAAATCCCATCTTGCTCGAGCATGTCTCGCAACATGGGACTGGACAAACCCGAAACCTACCTTTCTAACTACCCAGTCACGGAGTAACGTTTGGTCGGCCCAAAGCAAGTCTGTCACCATCCCGAGTACATGCATCAGCTCAGGTCTTAGGACATAGAACGTATGCTATACTAGAGACTCACAGATGACATATCGCTGTTTCTCATAGTTGGGTCTGTCCGACTTGGACCTTATCTCGACTCGGATTCGACTACGTCGAATCTGACCAGATCCTTCCGACTTCATATTATCCGGTTAGCATCCAATGCTCCATGGCTAGTGAGACCAAGCCATCGACCGTGCCATATGCTAGTCTAGTCGGCTGCGTGTCCACACAACCCTTTCGACTAAGGACCTTTTAGGAAAGTCATCATACAATGCATAGTCCCACAAACAAGTCACGTACTTGCTAATACACATCATTGATAATGTCCAAGGACTGTCTTTATTCATAAACACATAGGAAATATCATCATACATGATTGCCTCTAGGGCATATCTCCAACAGTCTCCCACTTGCACTAGAGTAAATCAAATAGACCTCAAATGCCCATATCTCTAATATGCCCCTCATGCTTGGGTTGTGGAAGCGGCTTAGTCAATGGGTCTGCAACATTTGCATCCGTGTGAATTTTGCATAACTCTGCATCACCATTCTTTACGATCTTTCGTATCAGGTGATATTTCCGATCTATGTGTCTGACCTTGTGGTGATTCCTCGGCTCCTTGGCTTGTCTGATGGCACCAGAATTATCACAATAAAGGTCCAACCGTTTTACCAAGGCTGGGAAAATACCAAGATCATCCAGAAAGTTCTGGATCCAAACACCTTCCTTTGTAGCTTCACAAGCCACAATGTATTCGGCTTCTATGGTAGAATTGGCCACCTTATCTTGCTTGGAACTCATCTAGCTCACTGCTCCTCTGTTCATGACGTACACGAATCCAGACTGTGATCGACAATCATCTCTGTCGGTTTGGGAACTAGCATTGGCGTAACCCCTTACGAAGAGCTCTTCCTCACCTCCATAAACTAGGAACATCCCCTTTTTAGGTACCTCAAAATAGTCTTTACCACTGCCCAGTGACTCTCACCTGGGTTGGCCTGGTATCTACTTGCTAGGCTTATTGCAAAAGCAACCTCAGGCCTTATACATATCAGGGCATACATGATGGATCCGATTGCCGAGGCATACGGAATCCAACTCATCCTGCGTCGCTCATCAGATGTCGAAGGACTCTGAGTCTCGCTTAGCCTTATACCATGTGAGAGTGGCAAGAGCCCTTTCTTCGCCTCACTCATGTTGAACCATTTGAACACTTTATCTATGTACGTGCTCTGGCTTAAGCCGAGCAGCCTCCTCGATCTATCTCTATAGATCTTAATGCCTAAAATGTAGAGACCAAGGTCCTTCATAGAAAGCTTGCCATTCAATGATTCCTTGACTGAGTTTAGCATCGAAACATCGTTCCTGATCAACAATATGTCATCCACTTACAAGATCAAAAGCACTATCGAGCTCCGACTTAACTTCTTGTATAAACAAGGGTCCTCTTCGCTTTTGATGAAACCGAGACCAGTGACGACCTCATCAAAATGAATATTCTAGCTCCGAGATGCTTGCCTCAACCCATAAATGGAACTCTAGAGCTTGCATACCTTACTAGCGCTAGTCAGATCAACAAAACCCTCAGGCTATATCATATACACGTCCTCGGTTAAATTTTCGTGAAGGAAAGCCGTCTTGACATCCATGTGCCATATCTCGTAATCGAAATATGCAGCTATAGCTAGTACGATCCTCACCGACTTCAGCATCTCTACCGGCGAGTAAGTCTCGTCATAGTAAATTCCTTGAACTTGTCCATAAGCTTTAGTGACAAGCCGAGCTTTGTGGATCTGAACATTTCCATCCACATCGGTTTTCTTCTTAAAGACCCATTTGCAACCAATGGCAGTTATGCCAGGTGGCAGATCTACCAAATCGCAGACTTGATTCTCATCCGTGGAGTTTAAATCGGATCACATGGACTCCAGCCATGCCTTGGAATCTTGGCTCACCGCATACGTGGCTGGCTCGGTGCCTCTAGCAACAACACATCACGCACTCTGCGCAATCTTTCCCACTTCCGTGGTTCTGGTGCCGCTTCCACTATGGGTTCCCTGACTAACTCCGGTATGATCTCATCACCAGCCGAGCCGTCCCTGAGTGGTCCTCGAATATCTTTGAGTCGGACCGTCCTCCCACTGGCCTCCCGACTGAGAAACTCTTTCTCAAGGAAAACCCGTTCGAGCAACAAACACTTTGTTCTCTTCCGGTTGTAGAAGCTATATCCCAACGTTTCCCTCGGATATCCCATGAATATGCACTTATCCGACTTGGGTGTAAGCTTGTCTGACATAAGTCGCTTGACAAATGCTTCACAAACCCAAATTTTTAGAAAAGACAATCTGCGACTCTTCCCGGTCCACATCTCATGCGATGTCTTGTCTACGGATTTTGATGGTACCCTGTTAAGTGTGAAAGCTGCAGTTTCTAGAGCGTATCCCCAGAATGACAAGGGTAAATCTGATTTTCTCATCATTGATCGGACCATGTCCAACAAGGTCCTATTCCTCCGTTCTGACACTCCGACTCTCTGTGGCATACCCGGAGGTGTGAGCTGAGGTACTATACCTCTGCTTTTCAGATGATCATCAAACTCCTGGGTCATGTACTCACCTCCATGATCTGGTCGTAGAAGTTTTATAGTCTTGCCGAGCTGATTCTCAACCTTGTTCTGAAACTCTTTGAACTTTTCAAAAGTTTCCGACTTGTGCCTCATCAAATAGATATATCCATATCTACTAAAGTCGTCGATAAAAGTCACGAAGTACTGATAGCCACCTCTTGTAGTTGTGCTCATTGGACCACACACATCACGATGTATAAGTTCCAATAGCTCATACGCTCTCTCGCAACTCTTTGCGAAAGGAGACTTAGTCATCGTGCCGAGCAAGCATGATTCACATGTCTCAAACGGCTAAAAGTTGAACGAAGTTAGGATCCCATCATCATGGAGCTTCTTCATGTGTTTCAGACTAATGTGTCCAAGCCGGAAATGCCAGAAGTATGTCAGATTAATCTCATTAGGCTTATGCCTCTTGACATTCACGTTATAGACCGGTTCCTGTTCCAGATTCAATAGAAATAGCCCATCAACAATGGGTACATAGTCGTGGAACATACCATTCAAATAAAACGAACAACCATTGTCCGTTAAATTGAATTCATAACCCCGACTCATCAAGCATGAGGCAGAAATAATGTTCCGACTAAGTGTAGGAATGTAATAAAAATTATTCAGTTCCAAAATAAATCCAGAAGGAAGATGGAGCTGCATCATGCCGACCTCCAACGCAGCCACTCTTGCTTTGTTGCCGACCCTGATGTCAATCTCCCCTTGTGCCACACGCCTAGTTCTTACCAGCCCCTCCATCGAGTTGCAAATATGAACAACCGATCCGTTATCAAATACCCAAGAGCTACTAGGTATGTCAGCAAGGTAAATGTCTATAACATATGCAACAAGTGTACGTTTGCCCGAAGAAGCATTTCTGGCCTTCTTGCCATGCTCTACAAGCCACTTGCTACAGTTCCTCTTCCAGTGTCCGGTTTCCTTGCAATGATAGCAAACGGTCTTCAATTCCGGTCCAGACTACGGCATAGCGGCTGAGGTTACTGTCTTCGTGCCCTTTGCCTTAGCCTTTTTCTTGGACCAACTCTTCTTGAACTTAGCCGATTTCTGCACCATCAACACTTGATATGTGCCTTTCTTAATATCCTGCTCTGCCACTTTGAGCATCCCATGCAATTCAGTGAGCTTCTTATCCATGCCATCCATATGATAGTTCGAGATGAACGTCCCATAGCTTGGCGGAAGAGAACCCAGAATTGCATCTCTAGCCAGCTCATCCAAGAGCGGGAAGGCCAACCGATCCAAGGCTTGCACATATCCGATCATCTTGATCACATGCAGGCTCAGTGGATCACCTTCCTTCAGCTTACAATCCATCAAGGATCGCCAGATGTTGAACCTTTCAGTCCTAGCCTACACCTGAAACATGCTCTTGAGACTCTCGATCATATCGAAAACCCCAACATCTTTGAAATGTTGCTGCAAATCGGGCTCCATACAAGCCAGCATGAGGTAGCTGATCTCGTTTGATTCATAAACGAGTTTCTGGTAGGCATTCCTGTTTGTGGTATTAGCATTATCGGCAGGTTCCTCTGGAAGTGGATCCTCAAGAACATGTTCCTTTTTATCATGCTTGAGAACAATTCTCAGATTTCTATATCTGGTGGTAAATTTTGTTCTATTCAGTTTATCCTTTTCCGTAATTGATTTCAATGCAAGTTGGGTTCGATGAGTGGTGCCATTGATCTACAAATGTAAAATATGCAATCACTAAGCAATGTTTTTTATGTAGAGTAATTCAAGCCTAAACAGATATACTCCCACCAAGTCAGCATCCCTCCACAAACTCTCGTTGATTCGTGATCCGACTAGTGCATGCGACTAGTGAGCTTTAGCATCATCATAGCCAACATACCTATCCGGTAAGCAACTCCTTGCTAATCGTATCTCCATATGACTCCTGTCGGTCGAGAAGGTATCTCATACCCCGGCTCCCAACCTTCTTTGCCATAAGGCCCAAAACCGTTTTGATAGCCTCGTCAAGTTAACCTGATGCAGTGCATGTCTATGTCCGACACGAACCCTTCAGTTCAAGGACATCCAGTAGCACCTCTATTTTATGATCGCACTACCAGAAGTACTTGACGTGCAAAGGTGCAACATCGGGGATGGCAATTCGCCTGATATTCATGAGGGATATTTCTACCATTCTAACATGCATAGAAACAAATAAGCATAACAATCACAAATAAACACATATTGCGAAATAGTATGGCTCCTTCATGGATGTTCTTCCAGGTCGGCTCCGACTCTGATGACCATCTAGGAACTCCATTGTCGGTGGAAAACGACACCTATGGGATCACAATAATCCCTACTACGGTTGCGGGGCGCGGGGTCGTGAGAAGAGCGGGATCAGTAGTCAGCACAAGCACTCGGGTCGTTTACCCAGGTTCGGGCCGCAAGGATGTGAATACCCTAGTCCTGCTTTGTTGTGTATATCCGTGTTCGTGGAGTTCTTGAGCTAGCTATGATTGAGTGTAACTTGTCCCAGGGTCCAGATCCTTCTCCTGGATGCCTCGGGCCTCCTTTTATAGTCAAGGGGACCGCCACAGTGGCACACAGGAGGTGGCATCGGTGTACTGTGGCTAAGCTTATCGCTCAGCCATTATGGGACAAGAGGCATTTAATGCTCCCCTTAGGTGTCCCCCTTACTTTACCACCGCCTTTCCCTGCTTCGACAAGCGCCCGGGCTAGCGAGGCGGTCAGCGCCATGTAGGCTGGCACATTGCTGAGGTGGCGCCGTGGTAGGGCCTTCACGAAGATTAGCATGCCACCACGTAGGCATGCACTGAGTTGGCTTGGAAGCCTTACGTTGATACGCAGGTGCCGGCCTAGCTGGTGGGCTGGTAGCTGCATGGGAGCGGCGGTGGAAACTTGGCGGGCGTGGGCCTGGCTATGGTCCCGCGGATGTCCTCGGCAAGGGCCTAGCCGGGGCCCTGGCAAGGGTCTTGCCATGGCGTTGTGGTCGTCCCCGGCAAGGATCTTGCCGGAGGTCTTGTGGGTTTCCCAAGGATCTCGCCGAGGTTCGTCGTCTTCTAATCCTTATATGATTTGGAATGTTTCTTGTCTTCACAAAGATCTGCATGCCATTACGGAGGCGCCTCCCGAGCCTTGGTCCCAACGTGGTGTTGGAAAACCTGGGGCTCAAGGGCGGCGCGCTCCGCTGGTGTTGGGTGAGCTGCCCCAGCAAGGATCCCTCTGTGGCTGTGAAGGCTGCCCCGGCAAGGGTCTTGCCGGGGGAATCCACCTCGCCCTCTTGCTCTTTGTGTCTCTGTCTTAGCGTTGCTTTGACCATCTTGCGGTTTTGGCTCCACCCTCTGCCCTGCTAAGCGTGGCCGTGGGCGCGGCTCTGACTTCCCGTGCACAAGTATAGGGTACAAAGGAGCACCCCTACTTTAGTACACCGACATCCATCTTGTTTGTCACGCCGGGACGCCAAGCCACCAACCTGATCTCTATTATCCAACTACTACAACTAGTAATGAACGACAACAGATCTCATCTGCCCCCCCCCCACATATCTAATATGCATACGATCTAAATCCAAATCCTATAGCAGAGGCTCTGATACCACTGTTGGGTTCTACAGTAGGTTGAGTCGACTGCAAATTTAAAATTTTCCTATGCACAGAACGTCCAGGAACATGCTACGGGAGATGGATCACAGATTGTTACCACTAGACATGCAGTGCCATGCAGCGAAAGTAGAGTTGAGGCAGGGCGTTCCTGGAGTCGCCTCCTTCTTGCCGGTTTCGCACATAGCCGATCGAATCCCATGAACAGGTTCGCCGGAGCAGCGCAAGTGCACCGCCTCTAACGGTATCCGCGCGTGCAGGAGGAACGTCATGCGGCGGACTGCTAGGTCCGATCACACAACCGGCGGCGAGTGGAGGTGGCTAGTTGCAACACATGTAAAGCTCTAACGACGGCACCGAAGCGATCAACTGAATAACTATGCCGCACCTCCACTATTTATAGGCATCCATCGCGGGCTCAACACTTGGGCCTTGCACGGATCCTAAAGCCCAAAGTCTACTCAGTCGCGTTCCAAGTCCAGCTCGGATCACATCCGACTAGTGTCCTCCGAACCGACCTCGTAGGTTCCTTCCCTTAAGCGCAACGCCTTAGGTTCAAGTCGGCTTGGTCACAGTTCGGATCAACTCCGACCTGCATGGTTGGTAGTGGCCTCCAGCATGGCGTGCCGACCACCAAGCAGACTATGAAGCTGGTTAGGCGAACCTGTACAACGTGTCATACTTCCATTCCCTTTGCCTCACGATATATGTTGTCGGGGTCAAGGCGAGACTGTCATCCTTGTGCTAGCCTGACCTCTTTCTCGTTCCAGTGATAATGACCACAAACTAGATTATGTCATAGTCCTTGTCACATGGCCATGCTTATCCTGGTCGGTTCACACGAGGGGCCCAGAGTATATCTCTCCTGATCGGAGGGGCAAATCCCATCTTGCTCGACCATATCTCGCATCATGGGACTGGACAAACCCGAAACCTACTTTTCTAACTACCTAGTCACGGAGTAGCGTTTGGTCAGCCCAAAGCAAGTCTGTCACCATCCCGAGTACATGCATCACCTCAGGTCTTAGGACATAGAACGTATGTTGTACTGGAGACTCATAGATGACATATCGTTGTGTCTCATAGTTGGGTCTGTCCGACTCGGACCTTTTCTCGACTTGGGTTCGACGTAGATCCTTCCGAGTCCATATTATCCGGTTAGCATCCAATGGTCCATGGCTAGTGAGACCAAACCATCGACCATGTCATATGCTAGTCTAGTCGGCTGCGCGTCCACACAACCCTTTCGACTAGGGACCTTTTAGGAAAGTCATCATACAATGCATAGTCCCATAAACAAGTCACATACTTGCTAATACACGTCATTGATAGTGACCAAGGACTATCTTTATTCATAAACACATAGGAAATATCATCATACATGATTGCCTCTAGGGCATATCTCCTACAAAACTCACATATGAATAAACCCCATCTTGTTACCCTTAATAGCAACGATACATGCGTGTCATGTCTCTTTCTTTCACTGAGATTGAGCACTGCAAGATCGAACCCATCACAAAGAACCCCTTCTCATGGCAAGATAAATCAATCTAGTTTGTAAAACCACACCAATAAATTGGAGAAGCATTACGAGGCTATAAAAATCATCCATAAAAGAGTTCATAGAAAACTCAAATAATATTCATAGATAGATCTGATCATAAACACACAATTCATCGGATCCCAACAAACACACCACAAAAAAAAGAGTTACATCAAATAGATCTCCAAGAATATCGAGGAGAACATTGTGTTGAAGATCAAAAGAAGAGAACAAGCCATCTAGCTACTAACTATGGACTCGTAGGTCTGTGGTAAACTAGTCACGCATCATCGGAGGGGCAGCAAGGATGATGAAGAACCCCTCTGTGATCGTTGCCCCTCTGGTAGAGTGTCAAAAAAATCCTCTAGATTGGATCTTGTGGTTCTTGAACTTGCGGCGGTGGAAAAAGTATTTCGTCGGCTCCTCCAGGTTTTCTGGGATTTTATAGTATTTATAGTGCCACAGGTAGGTCAAGGCTATGCTTGTGGGCCACCACTTCCCACCAGGGCGCGCTAGAGTCCCCTGGCGTGCCCTGGTGCGTAGTGGGCCCCACAAGCCTCCTCGCGTGGCCTCCAGAAGCTTCCAAGGTCTCTTCTTTCCAGAAAAAATCCCCAAAAGGTTTTGTGGTATTTGTACTACGTTTGGTTTTGATATTCTGCAAAGTAAAAAAACAAGAAAAAAGTAGCAACTGGCATTGGGCACTCAGTTAATACGTTACTCCCAGAAAAATGATATAAATTTGATACTAAATGTATATATAACATCAAGGATTGATAATATAAAACAAGTAGCAATCAAAAATTATAGATACATTGGAGACGTATCATCGCTCTACTGCTGATTCAAGCTGAAATACCACCCAAGCCAAACAGATGCTCCAATACTGAAACTGCTATAACTAGTTCAAATGGAATATGAAATAAGAAAAATCAAGATTGTTGGATAGGTGACTGAAAGTACTATCCAAAGCGACTGGATAAAGTAAGAATTGGTGGTGCAAAAGTGTCAGTGATATAGAGGTGTGAAAGCTCTGTCAGTGAAGAACAGGCAAAAACTCCGACATTGAAAACAAAAATATGAAGCATGTGCAATTCGTTTTCGATGAAATCGAGCTTGTCATGGAGATGACCACGGACTCCAAAAACTAGCACACATAAAAAACAAACAAGAACCGAGAAATATGACGCAAGGAAGCAATGGTTTGGGCTCTCTATGAGTGATACGATCAAGTACTTACTTGAGAACCACCCTAGATAGTACGACAACCAATCCTATAACCCATTCTCCCCACTATTGTCATGACACCCGTAAAATAGAAAACCTATCAACGGGAAACCTTTTCCTTGCACATAGTCCACTTGAGCTAGATGATGACGATCTTGAATTCCTCAAGTTGGACCATCTTTCTTGATTGTGTTGGCTCGGTGAAGACTAGTTGATTGCTCCCCCGTACTCCACTATGTGTGAGCCACTCTTTGGCACATCTTCATGATTCCATTGTCAGCACAATGGGCGGGAAAGATTCCAACATGATACTCCACTTGAACTTGAACACCACAATCTTGATGACGACCACCACTTCATGTCATCCTCCATGGGTTGTATGAGTTCTTACTCTTAATTCTAGCCCGTGGAAACATACCTAACCTCACATAAAAATTTAAATGTAGACCATTCGTTAGTACACAAATCCTAATGTATAATGCATACAATATCATGGGATCACCTGAACCCACTCGGTACATGTTACAAGTTTTGTCTGTTGATCAACTTGATTCACTCGACTTAGTCGTGACCCACCATGTGTCATGTCTTATCTATGACCAATATTTGGATAATTCCTTGAATAACACCTTGTTCATCACATGATCACCAAGAGATGGACTTTAAGAAGTCCCTATGGACAAACCTTTCAAATATAGCTCAAGCCAACCATTAATTCATTGGGATTGCCATCAACTACCAAAACCAAACATGGAGGCACCATGCTCTTTTAGATTGTGTTCATGAATGATGTGCATGTCAATGGGTACAGTGTGCTTTCACACATGAAATGAACTATGCACACGCTACAAAAAGAGCCCTTCTCCTATGCTCTCGACTATGAAGTCGGCAAATACGGCCAACCCCGTATCAAATAAGAACTCAACCTCCTTCACCCAGTACCTAGCTACCCTTCTTACTATAAATATGACATGAAGTTAAAATATAAGCTTAATGGGATTTCACCAAATACCTGCGGGGCATTGTGTTCCTCATGGATGACCTCGACTATGGTGGCAGAGGGTACATGAGTGTGGGTGCATCAACATATATCACATTTAGTTTTGTCCATACCACATCACAACATACCCTACAAAAATAAGTTAGATGTCCTCTACTTTGTTGTTGGAATTTTGTACATGTGTGCTAGGGTAAACTATAGGAACCATTCTTATCTATGCAAAACCACAATGGTTAGGTACAAGTTGCCTCTTAACCTTACACAAGGAATGTCATTGTCAAATTAGATTCAACTAAGTTGGGAGAGACAGACATCCACAAAGCCACTTTTGTGCAATAAACTTGCATGTTAGTTACTGGAACTAGTTTTCGTGTAAGGGAAAGTAAGGCTGGTCTGAGCTACTTCATCCCAGAATGCCGCCGAATTGAAATAAGACAAAGGAAGTAAGAAATTTGAACATCAACTCCCACAACTTCTTTGTATTCTACTCGTGCATATTGTTGGGAAACGTTGCATGGGAAACAAAAAAGTTGCTATGCACACGCAAGATCTATCACGGAGATGCATAGAAACAAGAGGGAGAGTGTGTCTATGTACCCTCTTAGAGCGTAAGCGGAAGTGTTTGTTAATGGGGTTGATGCAGTCGAATTTCTTCACGCTCCAACCGATCCAGTACCGAACATACGGCACCTCCCATTCAGCTTGGTGATGTCCTCCGCCTTCTTGATCCAACAAGACGGCGAGGTAGTGTATGAGTTCCGGTAGCACGACGATGTGGTGAAGACGATGGTGAAGCTACATCTGCAGGGCTTCACCTAAGCACTTCAAAAATATGACCGGTGGTGTAAACGGTGGAGGGGGTGCCGCACACGGCTAAGACAATGTTCTGGTTGTGCTAGGCACCCCCTCCCACATATATATAGGAGGGCACGCACCAGCCCCCTAGTGGGCTGCTATGTCCCCTCCTTTGGCCCATTAATCCCATACACTTACCGGCGGTGTCCGGCACCCCTTCCGGTGACCCGATGACTACCCGGTGCAATTCGAAACACTTCCGATATCCGAATACCATCATCCTATATATCAATCTTTACCTCTCAACAGTTTCTAGACTCTTCGTCATCTTCGTGATCTCATCCGGGACTACGGACAACATTCGGTCACCAAATCATATAACTCATATAACACTATATCGTCAATGAACGTTAAGAGTGCAGACTCTATGTGTTCGAGAACTATGTAGACATGCCTAAGACACCTCTCCGGTCAATAACCAACATCAGAACCTGGATTACCATATTGGATCCAGCATATTCTATGAAGATCTTTATCGGTTGAATCTTATGACAACATACATAATTCCCTTTGTCCATCGGTATGTTATTTGCCTGAGATTCAATCGTAGGTATCTTCATACCTTGTTCAATCTCGTTACTGGGAAGTCTCTTTACTCATTCCATAACACATCATCTTGCAACTAACTCCTTAGTCACTTTGCTTGCAAGGCTTCATTTTATGTGTATTACCGAGATGGCCCAGAGATACCTCTCCGATACTCAGAGTGACAAATCCTAACCTCGATCTATGCCAACTCAACAAACACCTTCGGAGATACCTGTAGAGAATCTTTACGATTAACCAGTTACATTATGATGTTTGCTAGCAAACAAGGTATTCCTATGGTATTCGGGAGTTGCATAATCTCATAGCCGATGGAATATATATTTGTCATCAAGAAAGCAATAGCAATAAACTGAACAATCAATATGCTAAGCTAACGGATGTGTCGTTTCCATCACATCATTTTCCTAATGATGTGATCCCGTTATAAAATGACAACACATGTCTATGGTTAGGAAATCTTAACCATCTTTGTTCAACAAGCTAATCTAGTAGAGGCACACTAGGGCCACGGTATTTGTTTACGTATTCAGACATGTATTTAATTTTCCGATCAATACAATTCTAGCATGAATAATAAACCTTTATCATGAATAGGAAATATAAAATAACAAATTTATTATTACCTGTAGGACATATTTCCTGCAATCTCCCAATTGCATTAGAGTCAATCATCTAGTCCACATCACCATGTGATTAACACCCATAGTTCACATCGCATGTGACCAATACCAATAGACTTTACTAGAGTCAATAATCTAGTTCACATTGCCATGTGATTTACACTCAATGAGTACTAAGGTGTAATCATGTTTTGCTTGTGAGAGAAGTTTATTTAATGGGACTGTCACATTCATACCTGTATGCATTTTGGAAATTTCTATGTCTAGGATTCTCCGCATGGGGCTACTCTAGCTAATTGCTCTCACTTTCAATACGTATCAAGATTGAGACTTAGAGTCATCTGCATCAGTGTCAAAGCTTGCATCAATGTAACCCTTTACGAAGTAATCTTAATCAACTCCATAACCCAGAATATTTCCTTAGTCCTCTTAGGTAACTTAGGATAATTTTTTACCGTTGTCCAGTGATCTACTCCTGGATCACTACTGTACCCCCCTTACTAAACTCATGGCAAGGCACACAACAGGTATAGTACACAGCATAGCATACTTTATAGAACCTATGACTGAGGCACAGGGATTTAATTTCATTTTCTCTCTATATTCTGCCTTGGTCAAGTTTTGAGTCTTACTCAACTTCAAACCTTGTTACACAGGCAAGAACCCTTTCTTTGACTGGCCTAATGTTGAACTCCTTCAAATCTCTGTCAAGGTATGTGCTTTGTGAAAGTCCTATTTAGCGCCTTGATCTATCTCTATATATTTTGATGCCCAATATGTAAGTAGCTTCATCTAGGTCTTTCATTGAAAAATCCTTATTCAACTATCCTTTTATGCTATCTACAAATCCTATATCATTTCCAGTTAGTAATATGTCATCCACATATAATATCAGAAATACTACAGAGCTCCCACTCACTTTCTTGTAAATACAGGCTTGACCGTAAGTCTGTATAAAAATCATATTCTTTTATCACCACCTCAAAACATATATTCCAACTCCGAGATGCTTGCACTAGTCCATAGATGGATCGCTGGAGCTTGCACACTTTGATAGTACCTTTAGGATCTAAAAAACCTTCTTGCTACATCATCTACAACTCTTCTTTAAGAAATTCATTAAAGAATGTAGTTTTGAAGTCCATTTTCCAGATTTAATAATTATAAAATGCGGAAATTGCTAACATGATCCAGACTTACTTAAGCATCACTATGGGTGAGAAGGTCTCATCGTATTCAACCCCTTAAACTTTGTCGAAAACCTTTCGTGACAAGTCAAGCTTCTTAGATGGTGACATTACCATCAGCGTCTGTCTTCTTCTTGAAGATCCATTTTGTTCTCAATGGCTTGCCAATCATTGGGCAAGTGCAGGAAAGTCCATACTTTGTTCTGATGCATGGATCCTATCTCATACTTCATGGCCTCAAGCCATTTATCGTAATCTGGGCTCATCATAGCCTCTTCATAGTTTGTAGGTTTTCCCTAGTCTAATAACATGACTTCCAGGACAGGGTTACTCTACCACTTTTGTGCGGATCATGCTCTACTCGACCTACGAGGTCCATTAGTAACTTAATCCGAAGTTTTATGATCATTATCATTAGCTTCCTCTCTAGTTGGTGTAGGCACCACGGGAAAGGATTTCTGAGATGTTCTACTTTCCGATTCGAGACAAACTACTCTAATGCAAGTGGGAGACTAAAGGAAATATGCCCTAGAGGCAATAATAAAGTTGTTATTTTATATTTCTTTATATCATGATAAATATTTATTATTCATGCTAGAATTGTATTAAACGGAAACTTGATACCTGTGTGGATACATAGACAAAACAGTGTGTCCCTAGTAAGCCTCTACTAGACTAGCTCATTAATCAAAGATTGTTAAGTTTCCTAACCATAGACATGCGTTGTCATTTGATGGACGGGATCACATTGTTAGGAGAATGATGTGATGGACAAGACCCATCTGTTAGCTTAGCATATTGATCGTTCAGTTTTATTGATACTGCTTTCTTCATGTCAAATACATATTCCTTTGACTATGAGATTATGCAACTCCCTGATACTAGAGGAATACATTGTGTGCTATCAAATGTCACAAGTAACTGGGTGATTATAAAGATGCTCTACAGGTATCTCCGAAGGTGTTTGTTGGGTTGCCATAGATCAAGATTAGGATTTGTCACTTCGAGTATGAGAGAGGTATCTCTGGGGCCCCTCTGTAAGGCACATCATAATAAGACTTGCAAGCAATGTGACTAATGAGTTAGTTTTGGGATGATGTATTACAGAACAAGTAAAGAGACTTGTCGGTAACGAGATTGAACTAGGTACGAAGATACCCACGATCGAATCTTGGGCAAGTAACATACCAAGGACAAAGGGAATAACGTATCTTGTCATTATGGTTTGACCGATAATGATCTTCGTAGAATATGTAGGAACCAATATGACCATCCAGGTTCTGCTATTGCTTATTGATTTGAGAGGTGTCTTGGTCATGTCTACATAGTTTCCGAACCTATAGGGTCCGCATGCTTAACATTCGATGACAATTTTGTATTATATGAGTTATGTGATTTGGTGACCAAATGTTGTTCGGAGTCTCAGATGAGATCACGGACATGACGAGGAGACTCGAAATGGTCGATAGGTAAAGATTGATATATTGGACGATGGTATTCGGACACGAAAGTGTTCTGGAGGGTACATATCGGATCACCGAAAGGTGTTCCGGGCTACCCTGGCATATGAATGGCCTTAATGGGCCAAGGAGGGTACATACCAGCCCACAATGGGGCTGGTGCACCCCTGCCCTGGTCGGCCAGCCCAAGGGGAAGGAAAGGGGAAGGGGAAACACCTCTTGCCTTTTCCTCCCCAAGGAAGAAAGAAAAGGGGGGGCTCCCTCCTGTGCCTTTCTCCCCCACACACATATGGCAGGCAGGGAGGAGGCGCAGGTTTGGGAGGGTGACCAAGTAGGAGGAAATTCCTCCTACTTGGGGCACCCCCTTGGCTGCTCCCTCCCCCTCCCCATATATATATGAGGGGGGAGTCACCTAGAACACACAACAACATATGTTAGTCGTGTGCGGCGCCCCCCTCCACAGATTACAGCCTCGGTCAAATTCTCGCGGTGCTTAGGCGAACCCCTGTGGGGATCACTTCACCAACACCGTCACCATGCTGTCATGCTGACGGGACTCATCAACTTCCTCGGTACTCTGGGGGATCAAGAGTTTGAGGGACGACATTGAGCTGAACGTGTGCAGAACTCGGAGGTGACGTGCGTTCGATGCTTGATGTGTCAGAACAAGAAAAAGTTCGACTACATAAACCACGTTGTCAAACGCTTCCACTTTTGGTCTATGAGGGTACGTGGACACACTCTCCCCCTCTCATTGCTATGCATCTCCTAGATAGATCTTGCATGAGCGTAGGAATTTTTTTTGAAATTGCATGCTACGTTTCCCATTAGTGGCTTCTGAGCCAGGTCTATGCGTAGACGATATGCACGAGTAGAACACAAAGAGTTGTGGGAGGTGATCGTCATATTGCTTACCACCAATGTCTTATTCTGATTCGGCGGTATTGTTGGATGAAGTTGCCCGGGCGAACCTTACATAACCATGTTCATGAGACTGGTTCCACTGACAGACATGCAACTAGTTGAATCGAATTTGATTGCGGCCGGTCCTTGTTGATGGTTAAAACAACAAACTTGATAAATCACCATTGTGGTTTTGATGCCTACGTAAGAACGGTTCTTGCTAGAAGCCCGTAGCAGCCATGTAAAACTTGCAACAACAAAGTAGAGGATGTTTAACTAGTTTTTGCAGGGCATGTTGTGATGTGATATGGTCAAGACATGATGTGATATACACTATTGTATTATATGATCGTGTTTTATAAAAGTTATCGGCAACCGGCAGGAGCCTTATGGTTGTCTCTTTATTGTATGAAATGCAAACACCATGTAATTGCTTTACTTTATCACTATGCGTTAACGATAATTGTAGAAGTAATAGTTGGCGAGACGACCACGATGCAATGACGGTGATCAAGGTATCGAGCCGGTGACAATGGAGATCATGACGATGCTTTGGAGATGGAGATCAATATCACAAGATGATGATGGCCATATCATGTCACATATTTTTATTGCATGTGATGTTTATCTTTTATGCAACTTATTTTTCTTAGTTTGGTAGTAGCATTATAAGATGTCGATGATCCCTTCACTAAATTGCAAGGTATAAGTGTTCTCCCTGAGTATGCACCGTTGCGATAGTTCGTCGTGTTGAGACACCATGTGATGATTCGGTGTGATAGATTCTACATTCACATACAATGGGTGCAAGATAATTTTGCACATGCGGAATACTCAGGTTAAACTTGACGAGCCTAGCATGTATAGACATGGCCTCGGAACACTGGAGACTGAAAGGTCGAAGATGAATCATATACTAGATATGATCAACATAGAGATGTTCACCATTGATGACTACCACATCTCACGTGATGATAAGACATGGGTTAGTTGATTTGGATCACATATCACTTAGATGACTTAAGGGATGTCTATTTAAGTGGAAGTTCTTAAGTAATTTGATTAATTGAACTTAATTTTTCATGAACTTTGTCCTGATAGTATTTGCATATCAATGTTGTAGATCAATAGCTCGCGTATAGCTCCTCTATTTTATTTTTGATATGTTCCTGCGGAAAACTTGAAAGATGATAGTAGCAATGATGCATACTGGGTCCGTTATCTGAGGATTATCCTCATTGCTGCACAGAAGAATTATGTTCTTGATGCACCGCTAGGTGACAGACCTATTGCAGGAGCAGATGGAGACGTTGTGAACTTTTGACAAGCTCGGTATGATGGCTAGTTGATAGTTTAGTGCACCATGTTGTATGACTTAGAACTGGGATTTCAAAAATGTTTTGAACACCATGGAGCATATGAGATGTTCCAAGAGCTGAAAATGTTGTTTCAGACTCCTGCTCGTGGTAAGAGGTATGAGACCTCTGACAAGTACTTTGCCTGCAAGATGGAGGAGAATAGCTCAGCTAGTGAGCATGTGCTCAGAATGTCTGGTGACTAAAATAATTTGAATCAAGTGGGACTTAATCTTCCAGATAAGATAATGAGTGATAGAGTTCTCTAGTAACTATCACCAATTTACTCCTAGAACTTCGTAATGAACTATAATATGCAAGGGATGACAAAAATGATTCCCAAGCTCTTTGCGATGCTTAAATCGGCGAAGGTAGAAATCAAGAAATAGCATCAAGTGTTGATGGTTAACAAGACCACAAACATGAAGAAAGGGAACTTCAAGTAGAATGGAAAGCAAGTTGCCACTCACGTGAAGATGTCCAAAGCTAGACCCAAACCTGAAACTGAGTGCTTCTACTGCAAAGGAAATGGTCTCTAGAATTGGAACTACCGAAAAAACTTGGCGGATAAGAAGGATGGCAAAGTGAACAAAGGTATATTTGATATACATGTTATTGATCCCTGGGTATTTGATACCGTTTCAGTTGCTAAGATTAGTAACTCGAAACAGGAGTTGCAGAATGAACATAGACTAGTTAAGAACGTCGTGACTATGTGTGTTGGACATAATTCCAAGATTGATACGATCACCATCGCACACTCCCTCTACTTTCGGGATTATGGTTGAACCTAAATAAATGTTATTTGGTGTTTGCATTGAGCATGAATATGATTGGATCATGTTTATTGCAATATGGTTATTAATTTAAGTCAGAGAATAATTGTTGTTCTATTTACATGAATAAAACCTTCTACGGTCATACACCCAATGTAGATGGTTTATTGAATCAGGATCGTAGCTATACACATATTCATAATATTAATGCCATAAGATGCACAGTTGATATTAATAGTGCAACATATTAGTGGCACTACCGTTTAGTTCATATTGGTGTAAAGCGGATGAAGAAACTCCATGCAGATGGGCTTTTTGAATCACTTGATTATGAATCATTTGATACCTGTGAACCATGACTCATGGGCAAGAAGACTAAAAATACATTTTGTGGAACAATGGAGCGAGCTAATGACTTAATGGAAATAATACATATCGATGCATGCGGTCCGATGAGTGTTGAAGCTCGCGGCATGTGTCGGTTCTATATCCGGCGTATATCGTAGTAGTGGTCCTAAGCTAGGCATCTTGGAGCGATGGTAACATAGACACAGGGTTTTACCCTGGTTCTGGCTCTCTCGAAGAGATAATACCCTACATCCTGCTTTTGATTGTATTGATATGGGTGTAGTACAAAGTACATGCATCTACCACGAGATTATAGTAATGAATATGAGATGATCTATTGACTAGCCTAGCCTTGGTTTATGTAACACACCACAGGCCTAGGGTTTTAGGACAGTCCACGTCTTGGGCGCCAATTCTTATGGGATCTCCCTTGTATGCGGCATGGGCTGCCCAAAGGGGCCCATAAGTGAACCGCCATGGGGTTCCTTGGCCCAATCCAACTGATCGGGAGACGACGTGGTGAGTACCCCCTAGTTCAGGACACCGTCAGTAGCCCCTTGAACCGGTCTTCAAGTTAGGGACGCTCCTCGATTCTTTCAAACTGTTCTTCATCTTCGGTCGTCGGTCTTGAAAACTGGTTCAACAAATCTTCCCATCTTCGATCTTGAGGATTTCTGAAGTGGATCTGAAGAGTTTATACGTCGCGTATCCGAGGAGCCCCTTTAAGTTATCGGCCTTTATCAATGCCTTGTTATTTTTATGCCCACCTCGGGTTTGACGTGTTTCCCATGGGGTGGTGTCTTCTTGTGTCCGAGCTCCAACGTCGGACTGCATTCAAGTTATCTTTTGCACCCGAGCACCAATGTCGGTCTACTTCCGAGCTCCAACGCCGGAATGTATTCGAGCTCCAACGCCGGACTATATCTGAGGTGTCATAGATTACCTCGGTCTTGAAAAAGTTAAAAGGGTTCAAATGAGCTTAATGCCAGAGATGCCCTCTATGGAGCCAGCCACTTGCAACCGAGCTCTATGCCGGACTACATCTGAAGTATCTTTTGCAATCGAGCACCAATGCCGGACTGTATCCGAGGTGGTGCACCACCTCGGCCATGGGCTGATTTTTATGAATTTAATTCCAATTTGTGCAATGTATTCTCTGCCGAGATGTATAACCAGTAGCCCTCAAGGTGTGTGTCAGCCAGAAATCCGAGATGCGCATTCACAAGAGATATTGATCGGCAGACGGGCCCTTGAGAGAGGGTTTTGAGAAGTCGCCATAATATATTAGCTTGATACCTGATAAGTCCTAGATGGTACCTATTGTTGTCCGAAGATGCATTTGCCCGTAGTTCGGTCATGCCGAACACTGAGCACTTTGAGTTTTCTGCATTGTATAGGCAATGCAGTAGCCCCCGAGAAACTGGTCGGATGCAACACCAGCTCTAGGGATCTGTGTACCCCTTTAATATTAGTAAATTATAAGCCTGATGCCCAGTAGCCCCCGAGCCTTAATGTGGGCATGAGTGGCCGACTTAAGGTCCGATATCTGGATTGAAACCACAATTTAAGTGTAATAACTCTATGTATCCAAGTACTTCACATCATTAATGCTCGGATCCACATTGTACAAAACTTTGTTGACCGTCCATCGGCTTCAACCTCCTTGGCCAGTAGCCGGGGATTGTTTGTCCCACTTTATAAAGCCTTTATAAGGGCAAAGATTTACGACAAACAAGGCAATCCGGCCATACGGTTTTATAAACAAAGGTATGCGGAGAGAATGTACTATTAAAAGTAAGAAGAATCTTCCAAAGAAAATAGTCCCGCTATCGGTTCATTTCATTGGGTTGTCATGCCGACCATGATCATGAAAGCTCACCTCCGATCAACGCGGGAGAAAAATATTGAGGATTTATTTTGGGGAAAGTTCCCGAACTATGTGGTCTTTAGCGAACCTAAATTTTCACTTCTGTTATTGCCGACCAATTATGTCCTTTAAGATGGCTAGCTTTCGGCTTCACCCAGTCTGAGGTACTAACTCGGATGACCCGGTAGTAACAATCGCAGAGGTGCTCCCTTTACCCCCTAGCTGAACAATCGGGAACGTAGGGTTAAACACAAGAACCAGGCAACCCAGCTTGGCCAAAAATCTTAAATCAAATTGATGCTTATTTATGGCTTTATAACAATAATTACAGAAGGCAGCGCTCGTATATGGAATACAAACTCTTATGGTATATCCTTATTTTGACTCCATTGCGACCGTTTAGCATTTGAAAGTGGCCCATCGTCGGCTTCCACCCCTTTGTAGATGTTATTTACAGGGTGTTTCCGCAATAACAAAACAAACCCTTAGCCGACGCCTCTTGCGTCTCAAGGCAGTTGTGTTTATGGAAACAAGGCTATCGATATGCGGGCTTTATAACTTTCACTTAGTCATAGGAGCTTATAATTGGGAGGCCTTACTAGCTCCCTCGTTAGTGTTTCAAGGCCACCGAGGTCAAGCCGTTAACACTTACAGCTAATGTTATGAATGGCCCGTCGTTTTACACAGGGTGACCTCCATCGATCTTATGGTTTAACATAGTCACCGGATCGCTGACCAGTTTACGCTTATTGTGACAGTCAGTTTTTGGCTTTCTCCACTAAGGCAATTAACCATGCGAGCTGGAAGCACAATTGCAGTGGTTCTCCCTTTGCACATTGAGCCGAACAAAGCGGAACGTAGGAGGCAAGCACAGAAGCCGAGCGACTCAACTATTGACCGAAGCCACGATTCGAAACCGATGCATATATAGCAATATCCGAGAATGTTTTGTCCGAGGACTATATGTCGTACCTTGGTTTTTGGTGGATTTGGCTGTAGTCCAGCCCCCCGTTAATATTGCCAATGCTTTAAAGGCGTCTGGCATTGCACTGCTCGGAAACTAGTCCCGATGTGGCATGTCTTTTGTCAATGTCGAGGTGTAGTCCGGCGGGAAAGATGCCGAGTTGTGGGTCAAAAAAGATCACCCGAGATGAATTATTATGCAGGGCACCTCAGCCAAGAGGATGTCCTGCTCCTTGAAAGAAAAAAAAGCAAACAGCTAAAAAGTATAGTAAGCTCGAAAAGCCAAAAACTTATGTAAAAGCTTGACGTCCAGACTAAATCAAGATTTTTGTGCCAATCCGAAAATTGGTCTTAAAGTTTTTTGTGCTACTATCGTTGTCGGTGTCAAAACCGGCGGATCTCGGGTAGGGGGTCCCAATCGTATGCCTAGGCGGATGGTAAATGTGGAGACAAGGACACGACAGCTTTTACCCAGGTTCGCCCTTCGGCATGGAGGTAAAACCTACTCCTCGCTTGATTAATATTGATGATATGGGTAGTACAAGAGTAGATCTACCACGAGATCAAAGAGGCTAAACCCTAGAAGCTAGCCTATGGTATGATTGTTGTTCGCCCCACGGATTAAAACCCTCCGGTTTATATAGACACCGGAGAGGGCTAGGGTTATAGAGAGTCGGTTACAATGGTAGGAGATCTACATATCCGTGTCGCCAAGCTTGCCTTCCACGCCATGGAAAGTCCCATCCTGACACGGGACAAAGTCTTCAATCTTGTATCTTCATAGTCCGTGAGTTCGCCAACGGTGATAGTTCGCTATCCGGACACCCCTAATCCCGACTCCCTCAGAGTCTTCCCCGAACCAAGTGCTTCAATGGCGATGAGTCCGGCGTGGGATTGTCTTCGCATTGCGAGGCGGGATCTTCTCCAAATTCAATATACTTGTGGACTAGTGTACGGCTTCTGATAAAAGATGCGCACCTGTGCTTCCACGCCCAATAATGGCCATCTTCCACGTAAGTTGAATGAATGCGAAAAGCCGTGGTATTTTTTACACTTATCCCCCTAGCTGCGCTAAATGAGCTGTCTATAAAAGGGACGAGGATCTAGATCCAAGTCACACCATCCTCCCTCCATGAAGCTTTCATCGGAGCGCCTCGACAAAATCCATTCCATCATGGACAATCGACGCTGCTCCTCCTTCCGCCCTCCCAAATTTCTACCCACTGAAATTGGGAGAGATGTACCCCCTCAGATAGCGGTAGCTAGTGACACTCCAAACCAAGGGATTTCTTCCCCTGCCTTCATGGTTCCGGGTTCGAGCCGGACTCGCCACCTATAAGGGCGGAAAGCAAGCGGAGAGTCCCCGATCCTTCCAAAGGAGAGCGGGTATGCTTTGTCTCTTATCTAATAAGAGGACTCGATTTCCAATACATCCGCTTTCTCCGGGCTCCGGAGTTCTACGGCCTCCACCGCACCACCTTACGCCTGCCTCCATTCTGCACATCGCGGGCTTCGTGGCCCTTTGCGAACTGTTCTTGGGCGTCGAGGCTCATTTTGCGCTGTGGAAGAGATTATTCTGCCTCGTACCCCGTTCTTACGAGGTGTAAATATATCAAGTGGGCGGAGCCGAGCTAGGACGCATCGCCGGGACCGGATATCTATCTGGAACCCCGAAGAAGGCGTCCGAAGACTGGCCTTCGGAATGGTTTTATATAGAAGACGTCCCGCTGCCAGATCCTGCTCGATCGGGTCTCCCCGGAGTTCAGCAATGCTCCTTTGAAGAAATGCCTGAAGTTTATGCCTCATGAGCTCCCCTGTGAGGGAAGACGACAGGGACGTCCCTTACCCGATGAGCCGAATAAGATTGTTAGCTCATTCCGGACTGACCATGATCGGTGTCATGGCCACATGTATTATGCGGGGTGCAGCGCTCCCAAAGATATGGGGCCACCCCATGTGGGATTTCAACGGGGAGGACGATGCCACCCGTCATGGCCGTAAGGGGTCGGGATCGGTCACCGATCTGGTGAAGATCTTGCCCGCGCTGTACAAGGGAGAAGAGGAGGATTTTCTCCGCGTCTGTCCATTGAACGGATCTTCTATGAACAATCCTCGAAGCTGGGTAAGCGGACATTTCTTTTTTCCACATCCGATCCGTATTCCCATGGTTAGGTATCTCATTTTGTGATTTTGATGCAGAACTGCGCCAGCCGTAAAGACATAAACAGCCCGCCTCCACAACCCGAGGATCCGAACGGCCTCGATCCGCCTCCCAAGAGGATCGACATATTGGTGGACCTCGATTGATGGGGTATTTCACCAACTAAGCATCGATAATGCCTTGGTTGCCATTACATACGACATTCCCGGAATACTTCCAGCCTCACAGTAATCGAGACCGAAGCCCCAATACTTTGATAATGACCCATCCGTGCTTATTTTTGATCACCGATACCAATGGTGTTTCGCAGGGGGTGCCTTCGAGGCAGAGGTCGAGCTCATGCGGCTAGCCAACAAGGGCAGCACGGCCACGCAGGCTAAAAAGAAGTGCGGTCCGGATTGAAACGCCGCCGCAACGGTAAGGCGTGGTCACCATATTCCCGGATTGATTCCGGAAGGTATATTAACGCTGGTGCTCCTTTCAGAAAAAGAGCCACGGACTGTCTTGCGGAGAGATGGTTAATCGAGCCTCCGCCAGCCAGGCTCCAACGTCGGGTCCGGAAGCGGAGGTAAGCACGAGGCATGCGTCGGATGCTCCTCCAAGAGAGGATGCCGACAGATTGTCCGCCACCAACTCCGAGGTGGAGAGTGCCATGAATCACAGGTGCCGCCGGACAGTTCTTCGTGACGCATGTTTCTCCCAAGAGGCATTGAATGCCTTCAATTCGGAGATGCGCACCTCCGTGCCGCTCAAGATGGTCTAGCCAGAGCCACGAGCAAAGTATGTAAAGGACATACGGTGAGGAAATTTGATGATTATATATGCCAAGAGTCTCTGAGACTTAAAATAGTTAGAAGAACTGATTTAAGGATCATTTGTTATGCAGGATCTTACAGAAAAGAATACCCGACTGTCCCTGGAGCTTGAAGAGTGCAAGGCCCAGCTTGAGGCCGCACTAGCCGCCACCAGGGGAGCCACAGAGACCCTCCTCAGTAATATATACTTGAAAGATAAGTAGTTTGTGAAGTGCGGCATGTGTATAAGTCTGACAATAATATTGCGGTATGGCGCCGACTAGATCCGGACAAGCAACAGCTCCTGCGCCGGTTAAAGGTCACAGAATGTGCTTACAAGGGTGAGGCAAGAGAAAAATAATCTCCAAGATGCCAACACCCAGCTGGTTGAGGAACTAAAGGATTTTCGAGCCCAACTTTATGACTATGTTAATGAGAATCGGCTGCTTAGTTGCGGCATTTATAGTAAGTGATTGAGCGAACCATTGAAAAAGAGTTCGGCGAGGAAGTAGACTAATGTAAATATGTCTCAGAGGGTATGCCTGCTGTGTCGCCCCTGAGAGGAAATGCCCTGCTCAACGGGTGACCTACATCCCGAAAGGCCGTCAGAATCGCATCGAACGAGTTCGTAGGTGATGAGAGGCGCCGCCAGTGCCTTGTGGCCATCCATCTCCCTACCCAAGGCCTTGGAGAGCTTGTAGAGAGACTTCAGAGCACGACGGCGCTTCAGCCTATGGAAGATATCGACTGCCGTCAAGGCGCCAGGGAGGCCTGGGCCATGGTGAAGACGCGGTACACGAAGGCTGACCCAAACCACATGGCCGAGGTCGGACCCGTGCGGCCCGATGGGAAGGAGATCCCTATGAGCTTAGTGTATAGCCAAGTAGAGTTGGCCGCAAAGTATTCCCCAAAGAGGATCGTAAACTAGACAGCCTATTAGATGGTATTGAAGAGGAATACAATCACCAATTTGACTATGTAATTTAAAATGACATGTAAAATGCCTTCTAGCCGGATTGTAGATCGTTTGTCGTAGCGGACCTTTTTCGCTTCAACCTCGGGACCCAATAGTCCAAAGTGTGTCCAGATACCTCGCTGCGGTTATGTAAGAACCGGCATGCGTGGAGACCAAAGCGCAGGGTCATAAGTGCTTTATTGGACAAGTGCCCAACTAGTTATGTTATATTATATGGTTAGTAAGAAACATCTTCCGTGGAGAATAGTTCCGTTAGGGGTTCCTTTCCTCGAGGCATGCCCTAAAGTGCATGTCCGGATGGGAAAAAAGCAGAAAACATCTGGGGTAGATAAATGAATAAGTAAGAAATCGCCTTTAGTTCACCGACCGAATATTCCCTTAAGAACGCTTAGCTTTCGGCTTCACCCAGCCTGAGGTACACGTCCGGTGACCCGGCGGTAATAATCGCAGAGTTGCTCCTTTACCACCTAGCCGAACAATCGAACGAGGGTAAGCACAGAGCCGTGCAACCTAGCTTGGCCAAAACTTAAGTCATATCGATGCATATAATGGTGAGTAAAAGGTACATGCGGAAGTGTGAGATATGTGTTGGGCATAAAGCCCGTATAAATAAGCCCCTGTGTATAATGAGCGGATAAGCGGCGTCAAGTGTCAAAGTAACAATGCGCAAACGAGCCTTTAATGGCTTCAAAAAAGGAGGAAGAAGGAGAGAAATAAAAGATAGCTTAAAGTATAAAATATAGACGCAGAAGGAGACGAACTCGTAATCCGCGCTAGGCGAGAATCTTCGGAGACGGGCTGCATTCCATGGGTTTGGCTCGAGTCGGTTATCCGATGCGCGTTTCACAGGCAAGACGCCCGCCGTCAGGACTTGGTCGATGATGAAGGACCCTCCCATTTGGGCTTGAGTTTGTCCTTTTTCTTGTCCGGCAGCGAGAACTAGTTCGCCAACATTGTAAGCTTTGGCCTGCATTTCCTTGCTTTGATATCTTTGAGCCTGCTGTTGATAGAATGCGGAACGAAGCTTTTGCCACGTCGCGCCCTCCTCCAAGGCGTCCAAACTGTCCCGCCGATCGAGCTCGGCTTCTCTTTCTTCGCATTACATGCGCATCGCCGAGGTGAGTCATGAATTATGTCGCAGGGCAAACTGCTCGCTCTGCACCGTAATTCATACAAAATGGTGTGAATCCGGTAGGCGATTCGGCGTGGTCCGCAGCCCCCAGTACGGAGTCGAGCTCCTCTACCCAAAGGCGTATTAGATTCCTTGAGGGACCGCACTAGTCTGGGGTTTAATGCCGCCATGATTAGACCATTTGCTCGCCGACTTGACCGTTAGTTTGAGGGTGATAGACCGGGGTTTAGTCGAGCTTGATGCCCATGTTTTTGCACCGTAGTTTGACCTCGTCGGCCGTGAAGTTCGTGCCATTATCGCTGATGATGCTATGGGGACGCCGTAACGGTGTACTACCCTCGATATGAAGTCTATCATCGTCCGGATTCGCCGCTTTAACAAATGTGCTTTGCCTCTATCCATTTGGTGAATTTATCCACCATGACCAATAGGTATTTTTGCTTGTGGGTTCCTCCTTTAAGGGGTCCGACCATATCAACCCTGCATCATGAACGGCCGTGTGATGGGTATAGTTTTGAGGGCGGTGGGTGGCATGTGGCTTTGATTAGCAAAGAGCTGGCATCCGACGCAACGTTGGACTAAGTCCTGAGCATCTGCCCAGGCCGTCGGCCAAAAAAATCCTATACGGAAGGCCTTGCCTACAAGGGCCCGGGCTGCGGCGTGGTGCCCGCCGAGTCCGGCATGAATTTCAGCCAGAAGATTCCGCCCTTCCTCTTTGGAGATACACCTTTGAAGGGCTCTCGTTGTGCTTTTCTTATAAAGCTCTCCCTCATGGACCTTATAGGCTTTAGATCGCTGCACTATGCAGCGGGCCTCGTTTTGGTCCTCGGGAAGTTCCTGCCTAGTTAGGTAGGCTAGGAATGGTTCTGGCCCACGGGCAATGACTGCCATTATTGTGTGTGGGTCGACGGTGTTATTTCATATGGCGTAATCCACCAACTATTTCAGAATGTTCGGTGTGGGGTAGTGTGGTTGGGTCCGGGATGTTATTTCCAGACTCTCCCTCCCATAATACAGATGGCTTGAAAATCCTCTCTAGGAAGATGTTGGGAGGGACGGCATCGCGCTTTGCGCCAATGCATGCCGACACGTCTGCTGCCTGGTTGTTCTCCCGGGCTATATGGTGAAATTCGAGCCCCTCAAACCGAGCTGACATTTTTAGGACGGCATTGCGATAAGCTGCCATTTTCGGATCCTTGGCATCAAAGTCTCCATTTATTTGGGATATCGCGAGGTTTGAATCCCCGAACCTCTAGGCGCTGAATGCCCATGGAGACTGCCATCCGAGACCATGTAGAAGGGCCTCGTTTTCAGCTGCTTGTTGGATTCCGTGTACATTATCTCAAGTACGTATTGGACTATATCTCCCGCTTGGGGACGCTGTAACGACACCACCCCTGTGCCAGCCAACATTTTGGAGCCGTCAAGTGCATGATCCGCTTGGAATATGCGCCGTACTTTTTAGGGAGTTCGGCTTGACCATTCGGCGACGAAGTCGGCCAAAACTTGGCGACTTAATAGCTCGCCGTGGCTTGTAGGTTATGTCGAACGGGAGGAGCTCGATGGCCCATTTGGCGATCCGCCCGCTATGCGTCAGCGGTTGTTTATAATGTCATTAAGAGGTACTTCGGAGGCTACTGTTATCGAACACTCTTGGAACTAGTGTCGCAGCTTCCGGGATGCCATGAACACCGCGTATGCTATCTTTTGATAGTGCGGGTATCGTGACTTGCATGGAGTTAGGACAGTGGACACGTAGTAAACTGGTTTTTGGAGAGGGAACTTGTGTCCGTCCGTTTTTCGTTCGACAACAAGCACCGCGCTTACAACTTGATGGGTTGCCGTGATGTATAATAGCATTGGTTCGCCCATGTTGGGCGCGGCCAGGACCGGATTTGTTGCCAATATGGCTTTGATTTCTTCGAGTCCGGCCGTGGCGGCATCCGTCCACTCGAAGTGTTCGATACCGCAGAGGCGATAAAGGGGTAATGCCTTTTCTCCTAAGCGGAGATGAAGCGGCTTAGAGCCGCCACGCATCCAAATAATTTTTGTATTTGTTTGAGGTCTTTTGGGATATCCAATTGTGACAGAGCTCGGATCTTGGCTGGGTTTGCTTCAGTTCCTCTACGGATACAATGAAGCCCAAGAGCTTTCCGGTGATGCGCCAACGCATTTTTCCGGGTTGAGCTTAATGTCATATGCTCGAGATTGTCGAATGTGAGCCTCAAGTCGCCTACTAGAGTTTCGACATGCTTGGATTTGATGACCACATCGCTTACGTATGCCTCCACCGCTTTGCCGATCCGGTTTGCCGACATGTCTCGAATCATGCGCTGATATGTTGCGCCGACGCTTGAGCTCAAGGGCATTCTGCTGAAGCGTAATGGGCGTATGGAGTGATGAATGCCGTCGCGGCTTGGTCTGCCTCGCCATCTTAATTTGGTGGTAGCCGAGTATGCGTCGAGGAAGCACAATGAATCGTGTCCCATGTAGCGTCGATAATTTGATCGATGCGGGAAGGGGAAGGATCCTTTGGGCAAGCCTTGTTAAGGTCCTTGAAATCGACACACAGCGCCTGTGATTTGTCCTTCTTTGGTACCATTACCAGGTTTGCTAACCAGTCCGATGTTTTATATCTCTAATGAATCCGGCCTCCAATAGTTTGGCTAGCTCCTCTCACATGGCTCTGCTCTTTAGGTTCTGAGAAACACCGAAGAGCTTGTTTGATCGGATTGAATCCTTTAGGATATTTAGGCTGTGCTCGGCTAGTGGCGTGGGATTCCTGGCATGTCCAAGGGTGCCGTGCAAAGATGTCCCAATTTTCGTAGAGAATTCTCGTGAGTGCGCGCCTACATCGTGGTTTAATTGTGCCCCGATGGAGGCCGTTTTGTAGGGTCCGTTGGATGGACTTGGAATTTGACTATTTCATTCATTGTTTAAAAGAGGTGGACTTGGATCTCTTATCGAGTATCACATCGTCCTGTTCACCGTGGGAGCGCAGTCAAGTTGAGTTCCTCGACGCTAGGGCTTCTGGATAGTGCCTCAAGGGCAAGTGCGGCTGTTTTATTTTTGCCATGGAGTGCTATGTCCGGGTCACTAGCAAGAGTGATGATTCTGTTGGGTCCCGCATTTTGAGCTTCATGTACCAGTAATGGGGTATAGCTTGAAAATTGTGAATGCCTCTCGCCCTAATAGAGCGTGGTATCCGGTCATGAACGGGCCACTTGGAATGTGACCTCCTCGGACCTGTAATTATCCTGCGTCAACACCACATCCAAAGTGTGATTTTTCCCAGACAAAGATACTTCCCGACCGGGATTATTCCTCTAAAGGTTGTGCCGCTTTTGCTCAATGCGGCTCCAGCCTATTTCCATTTTTCAAGGGTTTCCTCATAAATGAGGTTTAATCCATCGCCGCCATCCATGAGTACCTTTGGTAAGGCGAAGTCGGCCCACTATTGGACCGAGGACCAATGCGGCCGGTGCTCGGGCTGTTCGAATTTAGGGTTCAATCCGCGTTAAAGGTAATAGCCGTGGTTACCCATGGATTTATTATTGCTACCGTGGACTTCGCAAGGTCATGGAGTGTTTGCTTCCGCATATTATGTGATGCTAAAGTTTCAAGATCAGTTAATACCGCATCGGGTATTGCTGGCTGGTGCTCGAGCTAGAAGCTCTTCGCCACTTTTGGCCACCGCCGTAGTATCCAACATGCTCTAAGGCTATGAGTTGGAGTGGCGCCTCAGTATTATGAATTTTGCAGGTCCATTGAGCCATCCCTCCAAAGACGGTTCCATGCCCTTTAGAGGGTTTTTGCTTTTTGGTATATAATCCAGGTGCATGGTAATGATGCACCCTTTTACTTTTGACTAGGGTTGTGTTCAAGGCCGGATTATCCCAAAATTTGATTTCGGTTTTCCAGCGCTTCCATCGCACAAGATTTTCATACTATGGACGCCAAGTCAAGAAAGCGTGTAATTTCGCTGACGACTTTACGGCGTTGAGGATTCCTTCGTCTGCAATTAATGCAGAAGAATGAAATTGCGCCCTCTTCACGGCAATTCTTTATCCTGCTTCATGACCGTGGGAGGAATCTAGCCCAAGAATGATGTACTGCTTAGCGGGCTCTGCCGGATTTGGGATAGATCGCTTATGTTTGGGTGGGCGGGTGGAGTTAAATTCAACTCCGTCCGATCTAAGACTCAGGGCCAAGAAGTTTCCAACTCGAAGCTTGGGTTCTTGGACTTTGTCCGATGAATTTAGCCCGTCACGACTTTAAGTTCGTGGCTTGAGTGGAGGTTCTCCTCCGCTGAATCCGCATGGAGGGGTCGAATCCGACATAGCTAGTCCTGAAGATAGAAGAAGGGTCGCCGTAGGGGTCCTCCACCCCAGCAACGTGGTGGGTAGCCTGGGGAGAGTTGATCTCTCTCAGATCGGTTTTAGGCCCACTCTGATCGTAGTCTATAGCGACTCCTGTATGCATGGCGTTATCCAAGAGTTCGCTTAAGGAAGAGAGCTCCATCGGATCTAACTGCCGGCGAGTTCCGAGTTGACGTGGAAGATTGCTTTTGATGACCCGAGAAGTCATCGCTTGCTGGCGCGGCCGTAACAAAGCGGTCATAAGAAACCGCTTAGTCGGGAGAGTTTGGCCGATGGCCAAAGCTCCTTTAGTAACGGTGCCGCTCTTTAAAGACGGGACGAGGCATCCTTCCCGATGGCGACATGCAGGGAACTCTCAATGAAAGCACCAATGTCGGTGTCAAAACCGGCGGATCTCGGTAGGGGTCCCGAATCGCAAGGCCTAGGCGGATGGTAACAGGAGACAAGGGACACGATGTTTTTACCTGTGTTCGCCCTCTCGATGGAGGTAAAACCCTACCCTGCTTGATTAATATTGATGATATGGGTAGTACAAGAGTAGATCTACCACGAGATCAAAGAGGCTAAACCCTAGAAGCTAGCCTATGGTATGATTGTTGTTCGTCCTACGGACTAAAACCTTCCGGTTTATATAGACACCGGAGAGAGCTAGGGTTACACAGAGTCGGTTACAATGGTAGGAGATCTACATATCCAGACGCCAAGCTTCTGCTCTTTCCACGCCAAGGAAAGTCCCATCCGGACACGGGACGAAGTCTTGAATCTTGTATCTTCATAGTCTAGGAGTCCGGCCAACGGTGATAGTTCGGCTATCCGGACACCCCCTAATCCGGGACTCCCTCAGTCGTGCTTTAACATGACACATCCAATGTCTAGACTTCAAGTGGATCAGCCTTCGGCTTCAACCTCCCTATCCCGTAGGAGGAGTGCGTTTCCAAGGCGATTGACCACACACTCAAGTCGAGTAAGGAGTGGTAGAAAAAGACTTTCCAACGATTTAAAAGAAAACTTACTATAAAACAACTCATAAGTTTAAGAGCCCCCAGTTAACATGGGAAAGGAAGTGTTTTTAACAAACGACATTTGTTGGCAAACTAAGTTTTTAACACAAATATAATGTTTGGTCGAATCGAACAAGAATAAAAAAACTGAGCATGGAAGCGACTTAGCTGGTTAACGTGCTCGGTGTCGATGCCCGGCCAGAGCTTACGGTGGGACAAGGTCCCGGCCCCCAAGCCGGTCCCGAGGTGGCGGAGCGAAGAGCTCGACACTCCGAAGTGGCGACATCGCGTGGCCAATGTGGCGAGGTGGAACCCCCAGTCCGACCGAGGCGGCGGAGCAGGCTGGCAGTATGATGCCGAAGTCCTCGGTGTGGGTTAATGAAGTCATGACGAAGCCCCGGTCCAGCCGAGGTGACGTGGTACGTCGGTACGCCGAGGTGACAACGCTGCCCAACCCGGATCATTTATCTGTACACAGAAACTAGTGCAAGCCGGAGATAATAGTAATAATAGTAAATTAAAAAATTTCATAGCATAATACATAATTTATGCAAAATGAGTAATAAGAGATATATGGCCCGTGTGCCAAACGCTCGATGAGGTAGAGCTCTCTCAGTGATGCCGAAGTCCCCGAGGCAACCGGACATGTTGGTATGGCAATTCGACCAATAAGGTGATCACGTGAGCTGATTTACGCCGATTGGGACGACGTCGTGGGCTTGCCGAAGTGACCGCGTGACATAGTCGAAGTCGGTTATCTACACATGTAAAATAGTGCAGTCCGAAAGTAATAACAAAAAACAAATTCTCCACTTAATTAATTTAAGTGAAGTAAATAGTTAAAGGAACTCAGCTCGAGCGCCGAGGTTGGCTCTTAGTGGCAGCACCGATGTGTCATTGCAGATCAAAATTCATCGAACAATGGTGTCGTCAGGCCGCGGATAGGAAAGCAAACTGCCGTAGAACAGCGACTGCAAGGCAGACCGGGTTGCAAAGCATACACATCAAAAATTGCCAAATAACAGAATGCGTGTTCTAATATAATAATATGCATGAGAGAAAAAAAGAAAAAAATATCATGAAAAGATATCACCTCTTCACGTGGGGTAATCTAGAAATTTAATTAGGCTCAATTATTCCTTGAGGGCCTTTCATGTACTGTTCCTAGTACTAGTAGTACTAGTAGTACTCGGTAGATGCTTGAAAATGCAGGATGTGTGATGTCACTAAAGGACACGGTCGTTTAAACCTTTGATCTGTGAAAAAGTAGGGCAAACCAGCAGCAGGATTCTTCATAAATTATTAAATGGAGAACGAGCTATGTAGAAGAATAGCACCACCTGATTCCATATGTAACCATGGGAATAGAAAAGACTGCACCAAATCGCTCTAGAGCTTCACCGTGAGCGCTTAAAGGTCTGTTTGCATATGCAATGTTCGTAAGACTATGGACGAAGGCGCATAAACAAAACGCCGGTTAATGCAAAGCTAGTGTCCACTGCTCATCAACCTATATCTATATGTGTATGTGTGTCTAGACAAATTTTATCTACAAGCAATGATAGTTACCACCTATGCATGTATGTTGGGCTAGCTAACTACGTGCATGCATGCATCAAGTTGAGTGGATGAGTTGTACTAACGGGCATGCTCTTCCAAAAATCCCATGCGGCATGTACCAAGGCTTATATAATTCTAAAATTCTACTGTACTAAGGCTTATATTACATACTCTCTTCCGTTCGAAATACTGTTTAAGAATGGATGAAAATGGATGTATCTAAAACTAAATTGCGTCTAGATACACCCATTCCTCCGACAAGTATTTTGGGATGAAGGGAGTACTACATACTTTCTTAAAAGGAACTATATAGTTTTGCTGGTGGCATACTTTCTTGGAATATGGCTGCATTTTTTATTTGAATAGTATGTATGTTTAAAAATAAGAGTACGAAGTATATATAGTGGACTGTATTTGTAGCAGCAATACAGTATGGAGTACGTCATAAAAGAGAGTATGATCATATATGCCACCAGCAAGGATGAATTATATGGTGATACGGTCAATTCTTACTTTGTGCACACTCAAAGGAGTGGTATACAGAATGGAGTAATTCTATAAGAATGTAATGTGTATGTAGTATGTTGTATTCTGTTAACAAAGTATGTAGTATTCTCCATTTAAGAAAGTATGGACTATGGAGTGTAGTATGTTGTATTCTGCGAGGAAATTATGAAGTATTTTCTTTTTAAGAAAGTATGGAGTATGTAGTATGTTGTTTTCTTATAAGAAGTATATAGTACTTTCCTTTTAAGTAAGTATGTAGTATGTAGTATATGTTGTATTTTGGTAAGAAAGTATGGAGTATTTTCTTTTTAATGAAGTATACAGTGTTTCAAATATCTAGTATATAATGTAAGTTATGGAGTATATCATAAAAAGGCGTATATACACCCATGGTCGGCCCGGCCCGGCGAGAACAAAAGTAAATTGACGGCATGCCTTACAAACTTGAGCTATGTATAGGTTGGCGACCGTGTGCCAATCCGTTCTAAAAAAAGCTATGAAATATTACATACTTTGTTTCAAAAAACTTTGCAACTTTATTTATATACTATTAATTGATTCATCTGGTATGCAGTAACAGATGTAGTGCGTACATGATGCATGTAAACGTGATGCCAGACATGCATTATGGGCGTCCGCCATCCATGCATGATCATGTATTCATCTCTTGAGTTGTGCGAGTAACATGGTTCCAGCTGTCATCGCCGTGTGGCCGCGTAAAACCTCGTCGTCCCGCCGCACTGAAGCAGGAACCCCATCCTTCATATGTAATTCTCATGCCGGTGCAGTCACAAGTTCGTCGTGCGCCGCCGTACGTGGTCGTTGCCGAGGAAATCTCCATCTTCCATCTTCTGATGCCGACGACCATGATCATTTTGCCGTACAATGTGTAGTTGACACACCTAGACTGCAGTTTACAAAACATAAGTATCATAAACCAAGACACCAGTTAGCAATTAGCTACGCATCTTGCTTATCTAATCATTCAATACCTCCAAACGTCCATGCATGCCTCCAATCCAACCGGCGGTGCGTATAACCAAATACGGTTGTTTTCTGCAGCACAAGAGAGAGAGCAGAAGGAAGAAATCAATTAGCAAGACACATGGATGGAAAAGAATCATGTAATTGCGAGTACCTCGGTCTCTTTTGGTAGTTACCATCGATCCAGTTATTGCATCGGGACGTGAGCGAGGAGAGAGAAAGAGAAAGGGGATTAGTATTTTGGATTCCATCCAGATCAGATTTGTTTGAACGCACATCCTTATCTGATCTGTTATATATACAGCAGAGACGAAAAAGATACTGGGAGGGCCAAGAATATCGGAAGAGAGGCCGGTCAACGAATGAATCGGGCACTAAAAATACTAGTTTTCCTCACACCCGCAACCCATTAAGAAAATCAACACGCACCTCTTGATGAGATCGGACGGGAGCAATGATGGAGGTAGTTACCCCATAGTGGTAGGATGTATTTTCCCTCTATATATATATATATATATATATATATATATATATATATATATATATATATATATATATATATATATATATATATATATATATATATATATATATATATGACAAATTTTTCCTACTACCGGGTGTAGTTACTCCCACTTTTGTTTCATAATGCTCTAGGTAGTATCTATCATATCGGAGAGTATGTACGTAGTATGTAGTATGTAAGAATGTTTAGGTAGTATATATACTATTTTTATGTAGTATGTAGTATATTTTGAGCATATTCCTTTTTACGCATAAATATGCATGATTTCACAAATATTATAAAAACATGGGCTCACATGCAATTTTTTCACATAGTTCGCTTTGGAGTATCTTAGATATAGTATATGAGCATACTAAAAGTAATAGTAGAGCATATACTACCACATGGTAGTATATGAGGAATGGGTGTAACTACACCGGTAGTAGGATGCATTTTCCCTATATATATATATATATATATATATATATATATATATATATATATATATATATATATATATATATATATATATATACCTACCTATTATTAAAGGGAGGTGATATTCTTGGTTTGGTCCGTCATGGTTTGGTCCATCAACATATTTTTAAGATTTTTTGTTGTATCTCATGATATTTTCTTCTATCGGAGGTGGTACTAAATTTTTGTGCATACGTAAATAAATAAATTTTAAATTGGGCCTTCGACCTAAGCAGCAAAAAATATACATTAACCTGGGATTCGAACCCCACACCTCACAATATCACTCTCACTACCATGACCAACTAGACAACCAAACCACCTTGATCAGAGATGGTTGTACTACTTTTATTTCAGATAAGCACAAAGGCCACACAATTGGGCCTCTGCCTGCTGCTCCAACTGATGGGCCGAAGTCCGTCAACGCAAGTTAACATGATCAGCGGGCACAAAAATATATTTTCGACCCTGCGGTCTTAATGACCTTAGATATTACGTGTTGAATAGTCCCACCTTGCTACACAAATTAAAGGAGGTATTATATTACAAGATTTGTGGGATTATATTTGAATGTTGCATGGCGCATAATTAAATGAAGGAGATTTGTGGGCTGATATCTGAACTTTGCTGCATGCGCGCCTCTTGTTCCCCTTTCCTCCTTGAGCCTCTCTTCCGCCTCCAATCTATCTTGAGTTCTTCCCCCTTTCTATTGCCATGGCGCCAACGAAAAAGGAAAAGGGGAAGAAACTGCGCTGTCTCGCCGCCTCCAAAGAGCTACGCTCACTGGCCGAGCACTCGCTCATACTCAATCTGGAAGCCTTGGACAAGGTCCGCTCCGCCCTCGCCTCCAGCTTCAACGAGTGCGGGAGGACGACGGCCTGGCCTGCATCCCATGCCTCCTTCGATAGGATCGTCATGGAGGTCTGATACGTCTCCAACGTATCTATAATTTTTCATTGCTCCATGCTACTTTATCTACTGTTTTGGACTTTATTGGGCTTTATTTTCCACTTTTATATTATTTTTGGACTAACTTATTAACCGGAATTGCTGTTTTTTGCCTTTTTCAGTATTTCGAAGGAACAGAATTTCAAACGGAGTCCAAACGGAATGAAACCTTCGGGATCGTGATTTTCCAACCGAACGTGATACAGGAGACTAGGACCCTACTCCAAGCAGCCAGAGGCGGTCACGAGGTGGAGGCCCCTCGGCGCGTGCTCCCTATCTCGTGGGCCCCTCGAGCTCCACCGACGCATTCTTCCTCCTATATATACCTACGTATCCCTCGAATCGAGCATTTAACGGAGCCAAAAACCTAATTCCACCGCCGCAACTTTCTCAGATCCACGAGATCCCATCTTGGGGCCTGCTCGAGCTCCGCCGAGAGGGCCGCCATCACGAGGGCTTCTACATCATCATAGCCCCTCCGATGAAGTGTGAGAAGTTTACTTTGCACCTTCGTCCATAGTTATTAGCTAGATGGCTTCTTCTCTCTTTTTGGATCTCAATACAATGATCTCCCCTCTCTCGTGGAGATTTATTTGATGTAATCTTCTTTTTTATGTGTGTTTGTTGAGACCGGCGAATTGTGGGTTTATGATCCAAAGATTATCTATGGAAAATATTTGATTCTTCTCTGAATTCTTTTATGTATGATTGAGTTATCTTTGCAAGTCTCTTCGAATTATCTTTTTGGTTTGGCCAACTAGATTGGTAGTTCTTGCAATGGGAGAAGTGCTTAGCTTTGGGTTCAATCTTGCGGTGTCCTTACTCAAAGGATGTAAAGAGTTGCAAGGCACGTATTGTATTGCTGCCATCGAGGATAACAAGATGGGGTTTTTATCATATTGCATGAATTTATCCCTCTACATCATGTCATCTTGCTTACGCGTTACTACTGTTTTTACTTAATACTCTAGATGCATGTCGGATAGCGGTCGATGAGTGGAGTAATAGTAGTAGATGCGTAATCAAGTTTCGATCTACTTGTTTTGGACGTGATGCCTATATACATGATCATTTCCTAGATATACTCATAACTATGCTCAATTCTCGGCCAATTGCTCAACAAGTAATTTGTTCACCCACCGAGAATACTTATGCTCTTGAGAGAAGCCACTAGTGAAACCTATGGCCCCCGGGTCTATTCTCATCATATCAATCTATATCACTTTATTTACTTTCTTTGTTTTACTTTGCCTTTTACTTTTTACTTCGCATCTATCTATCAAAAATACCAAAAATATTATCTCTATCATATCTCACTCTCGTAAGTGATCGTGAAGGGATTGACAACCCCTAAGCGTTGGTTGCGAGTTGCTATCGTTTTGTGTAGGTACGAGGGACTTGTGCGTGGTCTCCCATCGGATTGATACCTTGGTTCTCAAAACCGAGGGAAATACTTACGCCTTTTTATCGCATCATCCCTTCCTCTTCGGGAAATCCAACGCAAAGTGCTCAAGAGGTAGAAAGAAGGATTTCACGCCAGTCTGGGAGGCTCATGCAAGCAAGTCAACCATACCAAGTACCCATCGCAATCCCTATCTCTCGCATTACATTATTTGCCATTTGCCTCGCTTTCCTCTCCCCCACTTCACCCTTGCTGTTTTATTTGCCCTCTCTTTCCCAATCACCTCCTCTTTTCCCTGCTGCCTTTCCTTGTCCTCTTGTTTGCTTGTGTTACCATGTGCCTTATATTTGCTTGCATCTTTGCTTGCTAAAAGTCTATTGTTATGGATCTACTTAAAGTGTTCTACTTGGATCATCTTCGATCCCTATGCGCTCGTGCTGAAACCCCAACTAGCCTAGTTGATGGGAAATCTTTAGATGAGCATGCTCATTTTGTGCGTCATTGTTTGTCCGCGAAAAAGGAGACTCTTATGGTATCATATAAATAGTTTGCTATGCTATGTCGGGAATCTTTGTGAAATGTGTGATTTTACTTGTTGCTCTAAGAACCCTAAAAACACCTTCCCTACCTATGTGAGTTCAATGATAATGAAATCTTATCTTCTTATGCAACGGGTGTTTATAGTTACTATGATATCGAACAAATTGAAGAATTTGTCGCTTTTTAAGGGTGCTCATGAAGTTGCTTCTTTTTATTGAAAAGTATGATTTTACTCTCAACAAATCTGAAAATTCTGTCGATTAAAATATTGCAATGAAAACCTTGCTCATAATGTCTATGTCCAAGAGTTTATTCAAAGAATGACCGTTGCTTTGGAAGAAAATAATGATATGCAGGAATCTATAGATAATGATGATTCCGATGATTTGGTTGAAATATCCCTTGATGAACATGATGCTTGCTATTCATGTGGCCATGATGCCAATATTTATGGAGATGAATTTGCTATAGTTCCTTGTGTTAAAAATGAGATTGTTGCTATTGCACCCGTGATTGATAGTTCCCTCGATGAAAAGCATGATTTCAATGATTTACTATAAATTCTCTTGATGTAAATTGTGCTAATAATATGCAAAACCCTAAGCTTGGGGATGCTAGTTTGTCTATGTCTACTACTTGTTGCAATGATCATGATTGGGGTGATTTTCTTATGATCTTGAAAAATTTATTTAATCCCCATGATGAATATGAGATTGATAATACTGTTTGCAATAATATTGAAAGTGGGTTTGGAAGATTTTCAACTTTAGATCCCACATATTTGGAGAATATTCAATCTTATGAAATTTTTGATAAAAGTGGGTTTGGAGAGGTCATGACTTTAGTTAATGTTAATCCCACTATTTTGGAAGAGTGTCAACTTTGCATGCATGTGGATCGTGTTGAAAATATGTTAGGTGATAGCTATATTGTTTAATTTTCTTATGATCCTACATGCAATTATTATGAGAGAGGAAATTATGGTTATAGAAATTTTCATGTTACTAAATTACCTCTCGTTATGTTGAGATTGCTATTGTTCCTTTCCGCTTCCTTGCATATGCTAGTTTTTGCTTGCCACGATAATTGGTTTGCCTATAATATTCCTACGCATAGGAAGTATGTTAGACTTAGATGTGTTTGTCACGTGTTTTATGATGCTCTCTTTGTGCTTCAATTCTTGTCTTTCTTGTGAGCATCATTGAAATCTCAATGCCTAGCTAAAAAGGCTTTAAAGAAAAGCGCTTGTTGGGAGGCAACCCAATTTTATTTTGTGTTCTTTGTTTTTGTTCCTGTTTAGTGCTAAATTTTGTTTCTACTCTCTGTTTAGATGTGGTTTTATCTTTTAATTAGTGTTTGTGCCAAGTTGAACCTATTGGATCTTCTTGGATGATAGTTATTTGATCTTGCTGTAATTTCCAGAATCTTTGTGCTTAGTGCCCGAATTGTTAAAAATCACCAGAACGTGATAAAATACTGATTCCAATTGCTGCTGATCAATAAACAAATTTTATAGGTCGTCTAATTTTGGTAGAATTTTTTGGGTTCCATAAGTTTGCGTTAGTAATAGATTGCTACAGACTGTTCTGTTTTTGACAGATTCTGTTTTTCGTGTGTTGTTTGCTTATTTTGATGAATATATGGCTAGTAAATTATTTTATAAACCATATAGAAGTTGGAATACAGTAGGTTTAACACCAATATAAATAAATAATGAGTTCATTACAGTACCTTGAAGTAGTCTTTTGTTTTCTTTCTCTAACGGAGCTCACGAGATTTCTATTGAGTTTTGTGTTTTGAAGTTTTCAAGTTTTGGGTGAATTCTTTTGATGGATTATGGAACAAGGAGTGGCAAAAGCCTAAGCTTGGGGATGCCCATGGCACCCCCAAGATAATACAAGGACACCAAAAAGTCAAAGCTTGGGGATGCCCCGGAAGGCATCCCCTCTTTCGTCCACTTCCATCGGTAATTTACTTGGAGCTATATTTTTATTCACCAACATGATATGTGTTTTGCTTGGAGCGTCTTGTATTATTTGTGTCTTTGCTTTTTAGTTTACCACAATTATCCTTGCTTTACACACCTTTTGAGAGAGCCATACTTGAATTGGAATTTGTTAGAATACTCTTTGTGCTTCACTTATATCTTTTGAGCTTGATAGTTTTGCTCATAGTGCTTCACTTATATCTTTGAGCGTGATAATTTCTTGCTCTAGTACTTAACTTAGATCTTTTAGAGCACGGTGGTGGATTTGTTTTAAAGAAACTATTTGATCTCTCATGCTTCACTTAGATTATTTTGAGAGACTTTAATAGCATGGTAATTTGCTTAATGTTAATATACTTGGTGTTTAAGATATGTGAAACTTTCTTTTGAGTGCGTTGAATACTAAGATAAGTTTGATGCTTGATAATTGTGTTGAGATATGAAGATGGTGATATTAGAGTCATGCTAGTTGAGTAGTTGTGAATTTAAAGAATACTTGTGTTGAACTTTGTGATTCCCGTAGCATGCACGTATGGTGAACCGTTATGTTATGAACTCGGAGCATGATTTATTTATTGATTGTCTTCCTTTTGAGTGGCGGTCGGGGACGAGCGATGGTCTTTTCCTACCAATCTATCCCCTAGGAGCATGCGCGTAATACTTTGCTTTGATAACTTCTAGATTTTTTGCAATAAGTATATGAGTTCTTTATGACTAATGTTGAGTCCATGGATTATACGCACTTTTTCCCATTCTTCCACCATTGCTAGCCTCTCTAATGTCACAAGACTTTTCGCAGGTATCATACACCCACCATATATTTTCCTCAAAACAGCCACCATTATACCTACCTATTATGGCATTTCCATAGCCATTCCGAGATATATTGCCATGCAACTTTCCACCGCTCCGCTTATTATGACACGCCCATTATTGTCATATTGCTAGTATGATCATGTAGTTGACATCGTATTTGTGGCAAAGCCACCTTTCATAATTCTTTCATACATGTCACTCATGTTTCATTGCATATCCTGCACACCGCCGGAGGCATTCATATAGAGTCATATTTTGTTCTAAGAATCGAGTTGTAATTGTTATTAGAGCATTGTCCCAGTGAGGAGAGGATGATAGAGACTATGATTCCCCCACAAGTCGGGATGAGACTCTGGACGAAAAATAAAAAAAAAAGAAAAAAAAGAGGCCATAAAAAAAAGAGAAAAGGCCCAAATAAAAAAATAAAAAATGAGAGAAAAAGAGAGAAGGGACAATGTTACTATCCTTTTACCACACTTGTGCTTCAAAGTAGCACCAAGATCTTCATGATAGAGAGTCTCTCATTTTGTCACATTCATATACTAGTGGGAATTTTTCATTATAGAACTTGGCTTGTATATTCCAATGATGGGCTTCCTCAAATGCCCTAGGTCTTCGTGAGCAAGCGAGTTGGATGCACACCCACTTAGTTTCTTTTGTTGAGCTTTCATTTACTTATATAGCTCTAGTGCATCCGTTGCATGGCAATCCCTACTCACTCACATTGATATCTATTGATGGGCATCTCCATAGCCGTTGATACGCCTTAGTTGATGTGAGACTATCTTCTCCCTTTTTGTCTTCTCCACAACCACCATTCTATTCCACATATAGTGCTATATCCATGCCTCACGCTCATGTATTGCGTGAAGATTGAAAAAGTTATGAAAATGTTAAAGTATGAAACAATTGCTTGGCTTGTCATCGGGGTTGTGCATGATTTAAATATTTTGTGTGGGGAAGATGGAGCATAGCCAGACTATATGATTTTGTAGGGATAACTTTCTTTGGCCATGTTATTTTGAGAAGACATAATTGCTTAGTTAGTATGCTTGAAGTATCATTATTTTTATATCAATATGAACTTTTGTCTTGAATCTTTCGGATCTGAATATTCATACCACAATTAAGAGGATTCACATTGAAATTATGCCAAATTATCACTCCGCATCAAAAATTCTTTTTTATCATTTACCTACTCGAGGACGAAAGCAGGAATTAAGCTTGGGGATGCCAAGTACGTCTCCAACGATCTATAATTTTTGATTGCTCCATGCTACTTTATCTACTGTTTTGGACTATATTGGGCTTTATTTTCCACTTTTAAATTATTTTTGGACTAACCTATTAACCGGAGGCCCAGCCCGAATTGTTGTTTTTGCCTTTTCAGTATTTCAAGAAACAGAATATCAAACGAGTCCAAACGGAATGAAACCTTCGATCGTGATTTTCAAACCGAACGTGATCCAGAGACTTGGACCCTACTCCAAGCAGCGCCGAGGCGGTCACGAGGTGGAGGCGCCCCCACTGGCGCGCCTCACCTCGTGGGCCCTCGAGCTCCACTGATGTACTCCTTCCTCCTATATATACCTACGTATCCCCGAACGAACAGAACGGGAGCTAAACACCTAATTCCACCGCCGCAACTTTCTATATCCACGAGATCCCATCTTGGGCCTGTTCTGGAGCTCCGCCGGAGAGGGCCGTCATCACGGAGGGCTTCTACATCATCATAGCCCCTCCGATGAAGTGTGAGTAGTTTACTTCAGACCTTCGGGTATATAGTGATTAGCTAGATGGCTTCTTCTCTCTTTTTGGATCTCAATACAATGATCTCCCCCTCTCTCGTGGAGATCTATTCGATGTAATCTTCCTTTTGCGGTGTGTTTGTTGAGACCGATGAATTGTGGGTTTATGATCCAGTATTATCTATGGAAAATATTTGATTCTTCTCTGAATTCTTTTATTTATGATTGAGTTATCTTTGCAAGTCTCTTTGAATTATCCGTTTGGTTTTGCCAACTAGATTGGTAGTTCTTGCAATGGGAGAAGTGCTTAGCGTTGGGTTCAATCTTATGTGTCCTTACTCAGTGACAGAAAGAGTTGCAAGGCACATATTGTATTGTTGCCATCGAGGATAACATGATGGGGGTTTTATCATATTGCATGAATTTATCCCTCTACATCATGTCATCTTGCTTACGACGTTACTCTGTTTTTACTTAATACTCTAGATGCATGCTGGATAGCGGTCGATGAGTGGAGTAATAGTAGTAGATGCGTAATCGTTTGATCTACTTGTTTTGGACGTGATGCCTATATACATGATCATCGCCTAGATATACTCATAACTATGCTCAGTTCTGTCAATTGCTCAACAGTAATTTGTTCACCCACTGTAGAATACTTATGCTCTTGAGAGAAGCCACTAGTGAAACCTATGGCCCCCGGGTCTATTCTCATCATATCAATCTATATCACTTTATTTACTTGCTTTGTTTTACTTTGCCTTTTACTTTTTACTTAGCATCTATCTATCGTAAATACCAAAATATTATCTCTATTAGATCTCACTCGTAAGTGACCGTGAAGGGATTGACAACCCCTAAGCGTTGGTTGCGAGTTGCTATTGTTTTGTGTAGGTACGAGGGACTTGTGCGTGGTCTCCCATCGGATTGATACCTTGGTTCTCAAAAACTGAGGGAAATACTTACGCTACTTTAGTGCATCATCCCTTCCTCTTCGGGGAAATCCAACGCAGTGCTCAAGAGGTAGCAAGGTCTGGTTCTGCGCCGACGCCCTATGGGCGGGCCTGTTCCCCCCTTCTCCGCTTTCTTCAATGCAGTGCTTTCCCATTACCAGATCCATATGATGCATCTCGGTCCCCAATCCATTACTCTTCTTGCTGTCTTCGCCTTTGTCTGTGAGGCCATGGTGGGGATTCCTCCTTCCGCTGTTTGCTCTCATGACACTTGTTCTCTCTGCGCTTTGTTGGCCCTTCCCAATGCTCGGATGCGTGAGCTTCCGTGTCGCGTCGAGACGGCGCCTCGGGATTGATTTTGGTCTCCCATCTTCATGAAAGGGTTCCGGAGCGGTGGCTGTATGTGGACGTTAGCGCCCAGCCACGCTTTCACAAGATCCGACATTGCCTGCTATTCCCAATCCAGGCTGGGGTCACGAGGAGCTCACGAGCCCCCAGCTTGCTTTTGTCAAGCGCCGCTTCGAGAGGTTGAGGACGCTTGGCGTGACGGCGCCCCAGGTGGTGAAGGAGTTCCTCGAGTGCCGCATCGCTCCTCTCCAGCACCACTCCCGTCTGATGTGGACCTTTTCCGGGCGCCAGGACCACATGACGCTCCAGGAAGGGAATCTTGCGCCTGAAATGCTGAGGAAGGTGCTGAGAGTCCTGACTGGCGACCCCTCTCCAGGCAGTGTCCGACATGGAGGCACCCTCTTGTATCTCTGCTCAAGCAAGGTTGAGTTCGTCAGGCAGATGCCTCGCTTTGACGAATGGGGGCTGCGCCCATCTGGCCTTGTGGGGCCCCGCGAGAATCCGGTTGCTGTGGCTCCTCCCCCGGTTGCCCACGCCAATCCTGCCTCAGGAGTCGGTGCAGGGAGGCAAGCATCGCCAGGCGCTGGGGGGCCTGATGTTGAGGTGCCGTCATCCTCCGGAGCTTACGGAGCCCATCCCGAGGTGGTGGCTGATGAGGGGCCGCGACCTGCGGCTCCCGAGGCCGAAGACCCCGAGGCCTCGGCTGGCCATTAAGAGGTGGCACCTGATCGCTCCTCCCAGCCTGGCGCCCTTGATGCAGGTCGTCCTGATGCTTCTGCTCCCATGCCGCGCGCCGGCCCTCACGTCGAGAGCTTGGGCCAGTTCCGCATAGATTTCGAGGCCCTCCGCAGGAGGAAGGAGGCTTTTGGTGGTGATGATCGCCCTTGCCGCCCATTGAAGCACAGGAAGTACTTTGCCGTGGACGAGTAAGTCCCTCCTTCTTATAATTCCTTGTTTGTTGTTCCCTTCGCTGACCGTGGCCTTTCAGGATCCCTCCTGTCGAGCCCGCGGAGCCGGCCAAGGAGCCGCTTCGTGAGGCTTCGCCTTCGGCGCCGACCTTGATCGCCCCGAGCCTGTGCGCTACCCCTGGCGCGAGTTCGCGTGCCTTGAGCCCGTGGGCACGCCGCTCTTCCTTCGCGAGCTCTCCCTGGGCACAACCAGCTTGCCCCGGGCTCCTCCGCTGATCATAGGCGGCGAGTGGTTGAAGTCGATCTTCAGTTCCTTATCGGGAGGTGGATCGGCGCCTGGGTCCCTTGCGGGGCCCGATCTGCGATCGTGGGGGCACCAGCCCCCAGCCCCCTGCCAAGAGGGGCGAGCCACTTCAGGGTCCTCCGCCGACGCCGATGGCGGAGGATGACGTTGATGACTAGCTCAGGCATGCGCGGGAGCGCAGCGCTGTTCACCGAGAGTTCTTCCGTATAGGCAGTGGCGTAGTGAGCCGCCTGGTGCAGTAGCTTGGCCGGGCGAGGACGCTGCCTTGAAGGCGAAGGCTGCGGCTGATCGAGGAGCGACGCAAGCTGAAGGCGGTTGTTGGTCTCGCCCGCCACCAGCGTGATCTCGACAACGCCAAGGCCGAGGCATCTCTGGTGGCCTCGCAGGAGGCCTAATCCCGAGCCATCGAAGAGGCTCAGGAGCCAGACCGGCGACGCGAAGCTGTGGAGGAGCGCGCGTGGGAGCTCCAAGACTGGTGGAATTCCGTGGAGCAACAAGTGGAGCAGCGCCGAGCTGCCCTTGCGTCACTGAAAGGGGCGCCCGTCGAAGGGGAGGAGCTCCAGAGGCGCGAGGAAGTGCTGACGCTGGAGGCTGCCGAACGCAACCTCGATCTTGAGAGGTTGGAGACGAGGGAGCACCAGGTCGCCCAGGCGGAGGACGATGTTGGTGCGCGGGAGGCCCGGATCCCAGAAGAGATTGACCGCCGCATGGCGGAGGCTCACGCGGGTCTTGAGCGCGAGTATGAAGAGAGGTTGGAGCTGATCAAGGCCGAGGCTGCGGGCAGGACTGCTGCTCTTAGGACTAAGTCGATCGGCTAACGCAGCGTGGCCGGGAGGCCACCGCAGAGCCGCCCCTAGGCACGGTGCAGGCTGAGCTGGCCTCCTCCCGCGCCGAGCTTCTTCTTCTTCAACAGCGGGTCGATGATGCCGAGGCCGTTGCGCAGCGGAATGAGGATGAGATTCGCCGGCGGCAGACGCTGGAGCACATGCATGGCCCCATGCTCCGAACACTTAGGGAAAAGGCCAACACGGCCTTGGGCAACATCTGCGAAGCAGCCGCTGAGGAGCCTCACGTGACCAACTACGCTGGCAATCTCCGGTTCTTCATGGACGTGGTGACACATCTGGAGAATCTCTCTGAGAGGGCTCGCCAGCTTGTCGAGGAGCGGAGTCGCGACCTACTCGCATGGGCTTTCTCCCGTGTCTTCAGCCATCTTAAGAACATCGACCCCCTCTTTGACTTCGACGCCGCCATCGCCTCGGTGCCCGAGGCCATCCGGGGCGACCTGGCGCGGTGGGTGGAGGACAACGTGGATGCACTCGTCCGGGCCTTCACTTCTGATGATGACGGGGTGATCGTTGCTGCTGAGGAAGGCGACATGGTGAACGGTGGTGAAGATGGTGCCAACGACGGCGATGGGGAGGCCAGCGACAGCGACAGTGGCGCCAGCGACGCCTCAGAGACGTGTAGGGGGATGCGGTGAGCGACATGTCTGATTGATCCCATGGTCCCCCCTGCTGTTTATCCTGCGCAGGAAAAGACTCGGGCGTGGCCCTGAAGGTTGCAAGATCATTTTGGGAGGGGACGCCCCTCATGTAAAAAAGGTTGTTGTCTATGTGTTGTCGAGGTCGGCGCCGGATGGGCGCCCTTATGATGTCATGGCTTCCGCGATAAGTTGGCAGCCGTGATTTTACCTTTATCTTGGCGAGCTTCGAGTAGGCTCGCGGCGACTTCCCGAGGGTCCCTCGGGAGACCTTTTGACCATGCAGCGAGAGCCCGGCGAGAGTGAGCGCCGGCAGGCGCGCGTGCTGGGCCTGGCCCTTCTTGCGAGGGGCTCGCGAGAGGGGGCAGCTAGTGCGAACTCCAATTTGAGCAGAAAACGGAAAACAAGAAAGCACGAGAACAAGACAAGACACCCCTCCCCGCATACGCAAACACAAATTCGACTTCAACTTAGATCTGAAACGAGAAAGCTTGTTCGCACAAAAGGAAGCAAAAGGCCGCGCTCGGCACCTAGTCTAGTCTTCGACGTCTTCTCACCAGCGTGGAGCTAAGTGTTGCCATCAAGGGAGGGAGCCCCGAGGCCCGAGGGCGTTTCTCCGAGACTCCGGGGCGTGTATAGCCCCAACTCATTATTACATGAGAGTGTCACGGGCGGCGAGCTTCACAAGCACTGGGCCTTCTTCACAGGTACCGGCCTTGCTTCATATCGCCATATGAGGGCCCCGCCTCGCACCACCATTGACGGCGACCGGAAACCAGGACGACGCCAATGGGGAAAAGTGGACGCCAGCGGTTCCCCCGACGACCACGGGTCCTCTACTGGGGGCAGGCCTTGCGGCACCTCCCCGGCAGAGGGCCTACCTACGAGGAAAGCCTTGCTCCGCGCGCCGTGGGGAGGAGCGTGGCTCCCGGCCCCTCTCCTGCAGCCCCCAGTGCCCTCCTCCTGAGGAGAGGGAGGCTGCTGCACTGGGGCAGCCATCCGCCGCAGCGACCTGAACTTCCTGCGACCCATGGTTAGCATAAGCTTGCTCCTGAGGAATTAGCGGTACCCGATAATTGCTGCCGCCGGCACGGTTGTCGAGGCTTCCGACGTCTCTTCCTCCCAGCCTATCCCGAGGAATGAGCCGTGGTCTTCTTCCAGTGCGTACTCTCGATCCACCATGTGTGGCACATAAGCCTCCGTGGTCACCGCCCCAAAGGCCTCGCTGTAGTGCCCCACACGCCATGCGGTCCGGTTTGAAGCTCCATCTTGGGGGCGGTAGGGCGGCGGCCCGCCCAGGCCGTAGGCAGTGATGCGCATGCGAGCTTCCGCCACACAACGGTCAGCTCCAACCTCTCTTCATACTCACGCTCAAGACCCACGCGAGCTTCCGCTACGCAGCGGTCGATCTCTTCTTGGATTCGGACCTCCCGCGCGCCAACGTCGTCCTCCACCTGGGTCACCTGGCGCTCCCTCGTCTCCAACCGTTCAAGATCGAGGATGCGCTCGGCAGTCTCCAGCTTCAGCGCTTCCTCACGCTTCTGGAGCTCCTCCTCTTCGACGGGCGCCCCTTTCAGCGACGCAAGTGCAGCTTGGCGCAGTTCCACTTGCTGCTCCAGGGAATTGCACCAGGCTTGGAGCTCCCACGCGCGCTCCTCCACGACCTTCCGCTGCCGATCTCGCCTTCCCAGCTTCCTCGGGACGGCTCGGGAGCAGGCCTTCCATGAGGCCACGAGATGCTTCACCCTTTTGCGTTGTCAAGATCACACCGGATGACGCGCTAGGCTGATGGCCACCTTCAGCTCGCGCCTTTCCTCAGCCAGCGTAGGCCTTCACTCAAGACGCCAGATCCTCGCTTCATGAAGCTCTACACCGAGCTGGCTCACCGCTTCTGTCGCCTTCTGGAGAAACTCAAGCTCAAGACCCTCGTGAGGGGCCAAGCCTCGCGGGGCGGACGGTGCATGGCTTCCTCACGAGCGGCCTCACCAGGCAGGCTCGCGAGGAGGCGGAGAGATCAAGGCAAGGGTACCTCGCGAGGTGCTCCTGACGCAAGCCATGACGATCGAGACCATGCGTGCACCGGCCTGCGTAGTGTATGTTGGGTAACGTTGCATAAAATAAAAATTTTCCTACGTTCACCAAGATCCATCTATGAGTTCATCTAGCAATGAGTGATTGGAGTGCATCTACATATCTTTGTAGATCGCGTGCGGAAGCGTTCAAGAGAACGGGGTTGAGGGAGTCGTTCTCGTCGTGATCCAAATCAGCGGAGATCCTAGCGCCGAACGGACGGCACCTCCGCGTTCAACACACGTGACGGTCAGCGTGGACGTCTCCTCCTTCTTGATCCAGCAAGGGGAAGGAGAGGTTGATGAAGATCCAGCTGACACGATGGCGTGGTGGTGGATGCAAGAGGGTTCAGCAGCTCAGCCAAGCAACTACGGGAGGGAGAGGTGTAGCAGGAGGAGGGAGGCGCCGGTGTTGGGTCCGGCTGCCTCCCACCACCCTCTTTATATAGGGACCCTGAGGGCGCCGGCCCTAGGAGATGGGATCTCACAGGGCGGCCAAAGGGGAGGCTTGCCCCCAAAGGCAAGTAGGGCGCCTCCCCTAGGGGTTCCCAACCCTAAGGCGCATGAGGGGGCCCTGGGGGGCACCAGCCCACCAGGCTGGTTCCTCCCACTTCAGCCCATATGGGCCCTCCGGGATAGGTGGCCCCACCTGGTGGACCTCAGGACCCTTCCGGTGGTCCCAGACAATAAGTGACCCCGAAACTCTCCCGATGGTCAAACAGCACTTCCTATATATAATTTCTTTACCTCCGGACCATTCTGAACTCCTCGTGACGTCCAGGATCTCATCCGGGCTTGAACAACTTTCGGTTTGTTGCATACTCATATTCATACAACCCTAGCGTCATCAGACCTTATGTGTAGACCCTACGGGTTCAGAGACATGCGCATATGACCGAGACGGCTCTCCGGTCAATAACCAACAGCAGGATCTGGATACCCATGTTGGCTCCCTACATGCTCCTCGATGATCTCATCGGATGAACCACGATGTCGAGGATTCAAGCAACCCGTATACAATTCCCTTTGTCAATCTAAGACGTTACTTGCCCGAGATTCGATCGTCGGTATCCCAATACCTCGCTCAATCTCACATTCGCAAGTCACTTTACTCGTACCGTAATGCATGATCCCGTGACCAGACACTTGGTGACTTTGAGCTCATGATGATGATGCATTACCGAGTGGGCCCAGAGATACCTCTCCGTAAGACGGAGTGACAAATCCCAGTCTCGATCCGTGTCTACCCAACAGACACTTTCGGAGATACCTGTAGTGCACCTTTATAGTCACCCAGTTACGTTGTGACGTTTGGTACACCCAAAGCACTCCTACGGTATCCGGGAGTTACACGATCTCATGGTCTAAGGAAAAGATACTTGACATTGGAAAAGCTCTAGCAAAACGAACTACACGATCTTGTGCTATGCTTAGGATTGGGTCTTGTCCATCACATCATTCTCCTAATGACGTGATCCCGTTATCAATGACATCCAATGTCCATAGTCAGGAAACCATGACTATCTATTGATCAACGAGCTAGTCAACTAGAGGCTCACTAGGGACATATTGTGGTCTATGTATTCACACGTGTATTACAATTTCCGGATAATACAATTATAGCATGAATAAAAGAAAATTATCATGAACAAGGAAATATAATAATAATCCTTTTATTATTGCCTCTAGGGCATATTTCCAACAGTCTCCCACTTGCACTAGAGTCAATAATCTAGTTACATTGTGATGAATCGAACACCCATAGAGTTCTCGTGTTGATCATGTTTTGCTCATGGAAGAGGTTTAGTCAACGGATCTGCGACATTCAGATCCGTATGCACTTTGCAAATTTCTATGTCTCCATCTTGAACATTTTCACGAATGGAGTTGAAGCGGCGCTTGATGTGCTCGATCTTCTTGTGAAAACCTGGGCTCCTTGGCAAGTGCAATAGCTCCAGTGTTGTCACAGAAGAGTTTGATCGGCCCCGACGCATTGGGTATGACTCCTAGGTCGGTGATGAACTCCTTCACCCAAATTGCTTCATCGCTGCCTCCGAGGCTGCCATGTACTCCGCTTCACATGTAGATCCCGCCACGACGCTCGCTTGCAGCTGCACCAGCTCACTTTGCTCCACCATTCAACATATACATGTATCCGGTTTGTGACTTAGAGTCATCCAGACCAGGTCGAAGCTAAGCGTCGGCCGACGTAACCCTTCTGACGAGCTCTTCGTCACCTCCATAAACGAAACATGTCCTTAGTCCTTTTCAGGTACTTTAGGATATTCTTGACCGCTGTCCGGTGTTCCTTGCTGGGATTACTTTGGTACCTTCCTACCAAACTTACGGCAAGGTTTACATCAGTGCGGTACATGGCATGGCATACATAATAGACCCTATGGTCGAGGCATAGGGATGACACTCATCTCTTCTATATCTTCTGCGTGGTATTGGGACATTGAGCCGAGCTCAATTTCACACCTTGTAATACGTGCAAGAACCCTTTCTTGGACTGATCCATTTTGAACTTCTTCAATATCTTATCAAGGTATGTGCTTTGTGAAAGACCTATGAGGCGTCTCGATCAATCTCTATAGATCTTGATGCCTAATATATAAGCAGCTTCTCCAAGGTCCTTCATTGAAAACTCTTATTCAAGTAGGCCTTAATGCTGTCCGAAAGTTCTATATCATTTCCCATCAAAAGTATGTCATCTACATATAATATGAGAAATGCTACAGAGCTCCCACTCACTTTCTTGTAAACGCAGGCTTCTCCATAAGTCTCAAGATAAACCCAAACGCTTTGATCATCTCATCAAAGCGAATGTTCCAACTCCGAGATGCTTGCACCAGCCCATAAATGGATCGGCTGGAGCTTGCATACCTTGTTAGCATTCTTAGGGTCGACAAAACCTTCCTGCTACATCATATACAGTTCTTCCTTAAGATAGCCGTTAAGGAATGCCGCTTTTGACGCCCATTTTCCATATCTCATAATCATAGTATGAGGCAATTGCTAACATGATTTGGACGGACTTGACTTCGCCACGGGAGAGAAAGTCTCATCGTAGTCAACCCCTTGAACTTGCCGATAACCCTTAGCGACAAGTCGAGCTTTATAGATGGTAACATTACCATCCGCCATTCCGTCTTCTTCTTAAAGATCCATTTTTTTCTATCGCCGCCGATCATCGGGCAAGTCCGTCAAAGTCCATACTTTGTTTTCATACATGGATCCTATCTCTCGGATTGCATGGCTTCAAGCCATTTGTTGGAATCTGGGCCCGCCACCGCTTCTTCATAGTCCGAAGGTTCACCGTTGTCTAACAACATGATTTCCGTGACAGGGTTGCCATACCACTGGGTGTGGAACGTGTCCTTGTGGACCTCACAGTTCAAGAGCAACTCGATCCAAGTACCTTGATCATCATCATTAATTTCCTCTCCGATTGGTGTAGGCACCACAGAACATTTTCCTGAGCTGCACTACTTTCCGGTTCAAGAGGTAGTACTTCATCGAGTTCTACTTTCCTCCCACTTACTCCTTAGAAACGACAGCTTAGGTTTCTTCCCAAACCATAATTCATACGGTGTCGTCTCAACGGATTTAGACGGTGCCCTATTTAAAGTGAATGTAGCTGTCTCTAGAGCGTATCCCCAAAACATAGCGGTAAATCAAGAAGAGACATCATAGATCGCACCATATCCAATAGAGTGCGATTCTGACGCTCGGATACACCGTTACGCTGAGGTGTTCCAGCGGCATGAGTTGTGAAACGATTCCACATTTCCTTAAGTGTGTACCAAATTACGTGACTTAAATATTCTCCTCCACGATCTGATCGTAGAACTTTATTTTTCGTCACGTTGATTCTCTACCTCATTCTGAAATTCCTTGAACTTTTCAAAGGTCTCGGACTTGTGTTTCATCAAGTAGACATACCCATATCTACTTAAGTCAGTTCGTGAGAGTGAGAACATAACGATATCCTCCATGAGCCTCAACGCTCATTGGACCGCATACATCGGGTATGATTTCCAATAAGTTGGTTGCTCGCTCCATTGTTCAAGAAGCGGAGTCTTGGTCATTTTTCCCATGAGGCATGGTTCGCATGTGTCAAATGATTCATAATCGAGGAGACTCTAAAAGTCCATCAAGATGGAGCTTCTTCATGCGCTTGACACCAATGTGACCATAGGCGGCGATTGCCACAAGTATGTGGGACTATCGTTATCAACTTTACATCTTTTGGTATTCAGACTATGAATATGTGTAACATTACGTTCGAGATTCAATAAGAATAAACCATTGACCATCGGAGCATGACCATAAAACATATCTCTCATATAAATGGAACAACCATTATTCTCGGATTTAAATGAGTAGCCATCTCGTATTAAACGAGATCCTGATACAATGTTCATGCTCAAACTTGGCACTAAATAACAATTATTGAGGTTTAAAACTAATCCCGTAGGTAAATGTAGAGGTAGCGTGCCGACGGTGATCACATCGACCTTGGAACCATTCCGGACGCCGCATCGTCACCTCGTCCTTCGCCAGCCTCTCGCTTATTCCGCAGCTCACGCTCTGAAAGTTACATATATGAGCAACAACACCGGTATCAAATACCTAGGAGTTACTACGAGTACTGGTAAGGTACACATCAATTACATGTATATCAAATATACCTTTAGTGTTGCCGGCCTTCTTGTCTGCTAAGTATTTGGGGCAGTTCCGCTTCAAGTGACCCTTCCCTTTGCAATAAAAGCACTCAGTCTCAGGCTTGGGTCCATTCTTTGACTTCTTCCCGGCAACCGGCTTCACCAAGCGGCAACATCCTTGCCGTCCTTCTTGAAGTTGTTCTTACCCTTGCCCTTCTTGAACTTAGTGGTTTTATTGACCATCAACACTTGATGTTCCTTCTTGATTTCTACCTCTGCTGACTTCAGCATTGAAAATACTTCAGGAATAGTTTTCACCATCCCTGCATATTGTAGTTCATCACAAAGCTCTTGTAGCTCGGTGGGAGTGATGAAGGATTCTCGTCAATGACCGCCTCATCCGGGAGGTTAATGTCCAGTGGGACAAAGCGGTTGTGCAACCTGCACATTTTGAGTATGTGCTCCTTGTGAACTATTTTGCTCCATCTTACAAATCAGTAAAACTTGTCGGAGACTTCATATCTCTCGACCGGGCATGAGCTTTGGAAACTAGTTTCAGCTCCTCCGAACATCTCATATGCTCCGTGTTGCTCAAAACGCTTACGGAGCCCGGTTCTAAGCTGTAAAGCATGCCGCACTGAACGAGGGAGTAATCATCAGCATGAGACTGCCAAGCGTTCATAACGTCTTGGTTCTCTGGAATGGGTGCGTCACCTAGCGGTGCTTCTAGGACATATTGTTTCTTGGCAGCTATGAGGATGATCCTCAGGTTCCGGACCCAGTCCGAATAGTTGCTGCCATCATCTTTCGACTTGGTTTTCTCTAGGAACGTTGAAGTTCATGGTGACATGAGCGTTGGCCATTCGATCTACAAGACATTTTGCAAAGATTTTAGACTAATGTTCATGATAATAAAGTTCATCTAATCAAATTATTTAATGAACTCCCACTCAGATTTGACATCCCTCTAGTCATCTAAGTGTTACATGATCCGAGTCGACTAGGCCGTGTCCGATCATCACGTGAGACGGACTAGTCATCGTCGGTGAACATCTCCATGTTGATCATATCTTCCATACGACTCATGTTCTACCTTTCGGTCTCTTGTGTTCCGAGGCCATGTCTGTACATGCTAGGCTCGTCAAGTTAACCTAAGTGTTTTGCATGTGTAAAAATGTCTTACACCCGTTGTATGTGAACGTAAGAATCTATCACACCCGATCATCACGTGGTGCTTGAAGCAGCGAACTTTAGCAATGGTGCACGCTTAGGGAGAACACTTTCTTGAAATTATTATAAGGGATCATCTTATTTACTACCGTCATTCTAAGTAAACAAGATGCATAAACATAATAAACATCACATGCAATTATATAGTAGTGACATGATATGGCCAATATCATATAGCTCCTTTGATCTCCATCTTCGGGCTCCATGATCATCTTGTCACCGCATGACACCATGATCTCCATCATCATTGATCACTTCGGCATAAAAAGCGATTGGCGCTTGCAAACCAGCGCCCAGCTGGCCGGGGTCGGGTTGGGTCATAGCGCCAATTTCGGCCCGAGCCGGCGAAAATTGGGCCCTTGAGGCCTTGTTGCGATTTTGGCGCCGGCGGCCGAAAAGTCGCCTAGGGGCCTTGTTGCCTCGCGGGGCAGATGACTCAATGCTTCCTCGGGAACGGCCTCGCCAGGCAGGCTCGCGAGGAGGCGGAGAGATCTAGGCAGCGATACCTCATGAGGTGCCCATGATGCAAGCCGTGACGATCGAGACCAGGCGGGCGCCGTCTGTCAAAGGTCCTTGTTTCCTGTTTGGTGCAAAGGGGGAAAGCGCAGGCACGGAGTACCGAGGCATCAAGCAAAGGTTACCATTTCGGTAAAATGAGGCCGAGACCAGCATAGCGGCAGGACGGAGGTCACCGTGGAGCCCAAGACAGCGTCATCGCCAGTGCCTTTGGCAGCCGAAGACCAACTTTAGTCAGGATAACTTGTACTAGATGTTCCCCTTCAAAATGGCCGTTGTTGGCTCCCTTCCCGCTCAATATCTCGGAAGAGGACCAGGGCCTCTATATATAGAGATAGCCACCACAGTAGAGATGATCTCATCTGGATCTGACCCAGGGTGAACAGAGACGGAGCAATTCCTCTCCAAGCACACCACCACAAGAACACCACTCGCGAGGCCGTTCTTCCCCTGTACTGTTCACCATCAGCCCCTGAGGCAATCCACCACACCACACACTGGATTAGGGTATTACACTACAACGGTGGCCCGAATCAGTATAAACCTTGTGTCCCTTGCATTGTGTTGTTCATCGTTTAGCTTAGATTCTCAATGCGTTGGGGCGACGGAGCGATAGGGGTAGACTCGCAGCTACACTCCTGCAGTTCGAACCTTAAGGGTTTTGCCGGAACCCGATATCCGACAGACTGCTCCAACATGTGGTGTATGCAATAGGCTAGGCCAAATAGTCCACCGATAGAGCTCGATCCTTGTTGCCTTGGTTCCTTGTGCCCACTCCTCTTGTGTGTGTGCCCTGGTGCTGAGTGCCTAAACGGATATCAACTATAAGTCTAGATGCCATGTTTGTGATTGTGACCCGCGGTCCCCTAATAACGGTGGATCAATGTCTAGCATCTTCGTCGGGCTGAATTAGGTCAATGTTCCAAAGCATCAAGGTTGACTGCGTGGTCCACCGCTCAAGCTCCATCCTTCTTGTCGTGGTATCTTTTGTTCATGTCTCGCGCATGCCCCATGGTGCATAGTGTTAGACTGGAGCGCGTCACAAAGACTAGGGATCATGATAGTTTTTGTACCCATGGTCGATAAGAATGGTGGATCAAATCTAGCATCTCGGTACGAGATATGCCATCCCATGCATCGGAGCAAGTGTTGTAGGGTTAGCGGTATGAACCGGGTGAGTCTAAATGATGATGATGACACAATTGGCCATAACTGTAAAACCAGATCATACAAATGCTAAACTGGGAAATATTGATCACGACATCTCGAAAAGAACCCTATCGTCACTCGTCATGATTCTTTCATGGTGCCTAGTGTGAAACATAGCTTGTGCAAATGCCTTGATGCCATGATAGCATTTGTGACCCACATGTATCGGGAGTGATCTATCCACATCGAGCATCTCACTACGACTTGTCTCTGGTTGTTGTGCCCGCTTGACTGCTCCAACGTTTGGCGTATGAGATAGGGTAGGTCAAATAGTCCACCTATAGAGCTCAATCCATGTTGCCTTTATTCGTTGTGCCCACACTCATGTGTGTGAATTCGCTGGTGCCGAGTGCCTGAACGGACATCAACTATAATCGTGCATGCCATGGTTGTAGTTCTGACCAGTGGTCCACAAATAATGGTGGATTAATGTCTAGCATCTCCATCAGGCCTTAATCGGGTGTTGTTCCGGCACGAGAGTTCATGTGGTTGCCGCGTGATTCAGGATTGGTTGTGTGGTCCACTGCTCAAGCTCCATCCTTCTAGTCATGGTACATTGTGTCAGTGCATCGCGCATGCTCCATGGAGCCCAGTGTTAGACCGGAGCGCGTCCGAAAAGCAAGCGACTGTTATAGTGTTTTTACCAATGGCCGCTAAGAACGGTGGACCAACATCTAGCTTCTCGGTACGGGATATCCCATCCCCGTGCATCGTAGCGAGTCTTACAAGGTTAGCTGCATCATCCAGGTGAGTCCGAACGGTGACGATAACACAACTGGCCATAACTGTGAAACCGGGTAATACCGACGATAAACCATATAATGGTGACCACGACTGCTTGAAAAGAACACCTAACCTCACTTGTCATGATTCGGTCATGGTGCCGAGTGTGTAAAATAGTTGGTGCAAATGCCTCGATGCCACGATAGCGCTTGTGACCCACATGTACCGGGAGCGCTCTACCCATATCGAGAATCTCACTACGACTTGTCTTCGGTTGATGGGCCCGCTTGACTGCTCTAACGTTTGGCGTATGCGGTAGAGTAGGCTAAATAGTCCACCGATAGAGCTCGATTCTTGTAGCCTTGGTTCCTTGTGCCCACTCCTAATGTGTGTGTGTGCCCTTGTCCTGAGTGCCTGAATGGATATCAACTATAAGTCCAGATGCCATGGTTGTGATTGGGACCATCAGTCTGTTGGGGAACGTAGTAATTTCAAAAATTTCCTACGCACACAGAGGATCATGGTGACGCATAGCAACAAGAGGGGAGAGTGTGTCGACGTACCCTCGTAGACCGAAAGCGGAAGCGTTAGCATAACGCGGTTGATGTAGTCGTACGTCTTCACAGTCCGACCGATCAAGTACCAAACGCACGACACCTCCGAGTTCTGCAAACGTTCAACTCGATGACGTCCCTCGAACTCCGATCCAGCCGAGCTTTGAGGGAGAGTTCCGTCAGCATGATGACGTGGTGACGATGATGATTTTCTACCGACGCAGGGCTTCGCCTAAGCACAGCTACGATATAAAGGAGGTGGATTATGGTGGAGGGGGGCACCGCACACGACTAAGAGATCAAGAGATCAATTGTTCTGTCTCCAAGGGGTGCCCCCCTCCCCGTATATAAAGGAGGTGAGGAGGGGGAGGGCCAGCCCTCTCTATGGCGTGCCCTAGGAGGAGTCCTACTCCCACCGGGAGTAGGATTCCCCCCCTTCCAAGTAGTAGGAGTAGGAGTCAAGGAAAGGGGAGAGAGAGAAGAGAAGGAGGAGGGGCACACCCCTCCCTAGTCCAACTCGGACTAGGCCTTGAGGGGCGCCTCAGCCTCTCCTCTCTCTCTTTCCCTAAAGCTCCAATAAGGCCCATATACTCCCCGGTGAATTCTCGTAACACTCCGGCATTCGAAAAATACCCGAATCACTGGAACCTTTCCGATGTCCGAATATAGTCGTCAATATATATCGATCTTTACGTCTCGACCATTTCGAGACTCCTTGTCATGTCCCCGATCTCATCCAGGACTCCGAACTACCTTCAGTACATCAAAACACAAAACTCATAATATAACCGTCATCGAACTTTAAGCGTGCGGACCCTCCGGGTTCGAGAACAATGTAGACATGACCGAGACACGTCTCCGGTCAATAACCAATAGCGGAACCTGAATGCTCATATTGGCTCCCTCATATTCTACGAAGATCTTTATCGGTCAAACCGCATAACAACATATCGTTGTTCCTTTGTCATCGGTATGTTACTTGCCCGAGATTCGATCATCGGTATCTCAATACCTAGTTCAATCTCATTACGGCAAGTCTCTTTTACTCGCTTCTATAATACATCATCCCGCAACTAACTCATTAGTTGCAATGCTTGCAAGGCTTATAGTGATGTGCATTACCGAGTGGGCTCAGAGATACCTCTCCGACAATCGGAGTGACAAATCCTAATCTCGAAATACGCCAACCCAACAAGTACCTTCGGAGACACCTGTAGAGCACCTTTATAATCACTCAGTTATGTTGTGATGTATGGTAGCACACAAAGTGTTCCTCTGGTAAACGGGAGTTGCATAATCTCATAGTCATAGGAACATGTATAAGTCATGAAGAAAGCAATAGCAGAATACTAAACGATCGTGTGCTAAGCTAACGGAATGGGTCAAGTCAATCACATCATTCTCCTAATGATGTGATCCCATTAATCAAATGACAACTCATGTCAATGGTTAGGAAACATAACCATCCTTGATCAACGAGCTAGTCAAGTAGAGGCATACTAGTGACACTCTGTTTGTCTATGTATTCGCACAAGTTTTATGTTTCCCGTTAATACAATCTAGCATGAATAATAAACATTTATCATTATATAAGGAAATAAATAATAACTTTATTATTTCCTCTAGGGCATAACATTTATCATGATATAAGGAAATAAATAATAACTTTATTATTGCCTCTAGGGCATATTTCCTTCAGTCTCCCACTTGCACTAGAATCAATAATCTAGTTCACATCACCATTTGATTTAACACCCATAGTTCACATCACCATGTGATTAACACCCATAGTTCAAATCGTCATGTGACCAACACCCAAAGGGTTTACTAGAGTCAATAATCTAGTTCACGTCGCTATGTGATTAACACCCAAAGAGTACTAAGGTGTGATTATGTTTTGTTTGTGAGAGAAGTTTAGTCAATGGGTCTGCCACATTCAGATCCGTATGTATTTTGCAAATTTCTATGTCAACAATGCTCGCGGAGCTACTCTAGCTAATTGCTCCCACTTTCAATATGTATCCATATTGAGACTTAGAGTCATCTCGATCAGTGTCAAAACTTGCATCGACGTAACCCTTTTACGGCGAACCTTTTGTCACCTCCATAATCGGTAGAAACATATCCTTATTCCACTAAGGATAATTTTGACCGTTGTCCAGTGATCTACTCCTAGATCACTATCGTACTCCCTTGCCCAAATTAGTGTAGGGTATACAATAGATCTGGTACATAGCATGGCATACTTTGTAGATCCTATGGTTGAGGCATAGGGAATGACTTTCATTCTCTTTCTATCTTCTGTCGTGGTCGGGCTTTGAGTCTTACTCAATTTCACATCTTGTAACACAGGCAAGAACTCTTTCTTTGATTGTTCCATTTTTAACAACTTCAAAATCTTGTCAAGGTATGTACTCATTGAAAAAACTTATCAAGCGTTTTGATCTATCCCTATAGATCTTGATGCTCAATATGTAAGCAGCTTCACTGAGGTCTTTCTTTGAAAAACTCCTTTCAAACACTCCTTTATGCTTTGCGTAATAATTCTACATTATTTCCGATCAACAATATGTCATTCACATATACTTATCGAAATGTTGTAGTGCTCCCACTCACTTTCTTGTAAATACAAGCTTCACCGCAAGTCAGATAAAACTATATGCTTTGATCAACTCATCAAAGCGATATTCCAACTCCGAGATGCTTGCACCAGTCCATAGATGGATCGCTGGAGCTTGCACATTTTGTTAACACCTTTAGGATCGACAAAACCTTCTGGTTGCATCATATACAACTCTTCTTTAATAAATCCATTAAGGAATGCAGTTTCATTTATCCATTTGTCAGATTTCATAAAATGTGGCAATTGCTAACATAATTCAGACAGACTTAAGCATAGATACGAGTGAGAAACTCTCATCGTAGTCAACACCTTGAACTTGTCGAAAACCTTTTGCGACAATTCTAGCTTTGTAGATAGTAACACTACTATCGCACTGCCTTCCTCTTGAAGATCCATTTAATCTCAATGGCTCGCCGAACATTGGGCAAGTCAATCAAAGTCCATACTTTGTTCTCATACATGGATCCCATCCCGGATTTCATGGCCTCAAACCATTTCGCAGAATCTGGGCTCATCATCTCTTCCTCATAGTTCATAGGTTCGTCATGGTCAAGTAACATGACCTCGAGAATAGGATTACTGCATTCACTGCGTGTGGATCTCACTCTGGTTGACCTACGAGGTTCGGTAGTAACTTGATTTTAAGTTACATGATCATCATCATTAGCTTCCTCACTAATTATTGTAGGAGTCACAGGAACAGATTTCTGTGATGAACTACTTTCCAATAAGGGAGCAGGTACAGTTACCTCATCAAGTCCTACTTTCCTCCCACTCACTTCTTTCGAGAGAAACTCCTTCTCTAGAAAGGATCCATTCTTAGCAACTAATGTCTTGCCTTCAGATCTGTGATAGAAGGTGTACCCAACAGTCTCCTTTGGGTATCCTATGAAGACACATTTTTCCAATTTGGGTATGAGCTTATCAGGATGAAACTTTTTCACATAATCATCACAACCCCAAACTTTAAGAAACGACAACTTTGTTTTCTTGCCAAACCACAGTTCATAAGGCGTCATCTCAACGGTTTTAGATGGTGCCCTATTTAACGTGAATGCAGTTGTCTCTAATGGATAACCCCAAAACGGTAGTGGTAAATTGGTAAGATACATCATAGATCGCACTATACCGAATAAAGTGCAGTCACGTCGTTCGGACACACCATTACACTGTGGTGTTCCAGGTGGCGTGAGTTGCGAAACTATTTCACATTGTTTTAACTGAAGGCCAAACTCGTAACTCAAATATTTTACCTCTGCGATCATATCGTAGAAACTTTTATTTTCTTGTGAAGATGATTCTCCACTTCACTCTGAAATTCTTTGAACTTTTCAAATGTTTCAGACTTGTGTTTCATCAAGTAGATATACCCATATCTTCTCAAATCATCTGTGAAGGTCAGAAAACAACGATACTTGTCATAAGCCTTAACACTCATCGGACCGCATACATCAGTATGTATTATTTCCAATAAGTCAGTTGATCGCTCCATTGTTATGGAGAACGGAGTCTTAGTCATCTTGCCCGTGAGGCATGGTTCGCAAGCATCAAGTGATTCATAATCAAGTGATTCCAAAAGTCCATCAGCATGGAGTTTCTTCATGCGCTTTACACCAATATGACCTAAACGGTAGTGCCAAAAATAAGTTGCACTATCATTATTAACTTTGCATCTTTTGGCTTCAATATTATGAAAATGTGTATCACCACGATCGAGATCCAACAAACCATTTTCATTGGGTGTATGACCATAGAAGGTTTTATTCATGTAAATGTAACAACAATTATCCTCTAACTTAAATGAATAACCGTATTGCAATAAACATGACCAAATCATATTCATGCTCAACGCAAAACACCAAATAACACTTATTTAGGTTCAACACTAATCCCGAAGTATAGGAGTGTGCGATGATGATCATATCAATCTTGGAATTCATTCCAACACACATCGTCACCTCGCCCTTAACTAGTTTCGCTCATTCTACAAATCCTGCTTTGAAAGTTACTACTCTTAGCAACTGAACCAGTATCAAATGCCGAGGGGTTGCTATAATCACTAGTAAAGTACACATAAATATCATGTATATCAAATATACCTTTGTCCACTTTGCCATCCTTCTTATTCGCCAAATACTTGGGGCAGTTCCGGCTCAAAGGACCAAATCCTTTGCAAGAGAAGCACTTAGTCTCAGGCTTAGGTCCAGAGTTGGGCTTCTTCACTTGAGCAGCAACTTGCTTGCCGTTCTTCTTGAAGTTCCCCTTCCTCCCTTTGCCATTTCTCTTGAAACTAGTGGTCTTGTCAACCATCAACACTTGATGTTTTTCTTGATTTCTACCTTCGACGATTTTAGCATCGCGAAGAGCTTGGGAATTGTTTTCGTCATCCCTTGCATATTATAGTTCATCACGAAGTTCTACTAATTTGGAGATGGTGACTAGAGAATTCTGTCAATCACTATTTTATCTGGAAGATTAACTCCTACTTGATTCAAGCGTTTGTAGTACCTGCATAATCTGAGCACATGCTCACTACTTGAGCTATTCTCCTCCATCTTTTAGCTATAGGACTTGTTGGAGACTTCATATCTCTCAAGTCGGGTATTTGCTTGAAATATTAACTTCAACTCTCGAACATCTCACATGGTCCATGACGCTCAAAACATCTTTTGAAGTCCCGATTCTAAGCTGTTAAGCATGGTGCACTAAACTATCAAGTAGTCATCATATTGAGCTAGCCAAACGTTCATAACGTCTGCATCTGCTCCTGCAATAGGTCTATCACCTAGCGGTGCATCAAGGACATAATTCTTCTGTGCAGCAATCAGGATAATCCTCAGATCACCGATCCAATCCCCATCATTGCTACTAACATCTTTCAACTTAGTTTTCTGTAGGAACATATCACAATAAAACAGGGGAGCTAAACGCGAGCTATTGGTCTAGAACATAGATATGCTAATACTACCAGGACTAAGTTCATGATAAATTAAAGTTCAATTAATCATATTACTTAAGAACTCCCACTTAGATAGACATCCCTCTAATCCTCTAAGTGATCACGTGATCCAAATCAACTAAACCATGTCCCATCATCACGTGAGATGGAGTATTTTCAATGGTGAACATCACTATGTTGATCATATCTACTATATGATTCACGCTGACCTTTCGGTCTCAAAGTGTTAGAGGCCATATCTGTTATATGCTAGGCTCGCCAAGTTTAACCTCAAGATTCAGCGTTGTGCAACTGCTTTTGCACCCGCTGTATTTAACCCTAGAGCCTATCACACCCGATCATCACATGGTGTCTCAAAGACAAAACTTTCGCAACGGTGCATACCTGTGGAGAACACTTATACCTTGATAATTTAGTGAGAGATCATCTTATAATGCTACCGTCAATCAAAGCAAGATAAGATGCATAAAAGATAAACATCACATGCAATCAATATAATTGATATGATATGGCCATCATCATCTTGTGCTTGGGTATTCCATCTCTCAAGCAATCATTATGATCACCATCGCCACCGGCGTGACACCTTGATCTCCATCAGAGCATCGCTTGTCGCCTCACCAATCTTATGCTTTCTAATTATCGCTACCGCTTAGTGATAAAGTAAAGCATTACGTACATTGCAATGCATACAATAAGGCGACAACCATATGGCTCCTGCCAGTTGCCGATAACTTGGTTACAAAACATGATCATCTCATACAATAAAATTTAGCATCATTTCTTGAACATATCACATCACAACATGCCATGCAAAAACAAGTTAGACGTCCTCTACTTTGTTGTTGCAAATTTTACGTGGCTGCTACGGGCTTAGCAAGAACCTTTCTTAAGTACGCATCAAAACCACAACGATAGTTTGTCAAGTTGGTGCTGTTTTAACCTTCGCAAGGACCGGGCGTAGCCACACTCGGTTCAACTAAAGTTGGAGAAAATGACAACCGCCAACCACCTGTGTGCAAAGCACGTCGGTAGAACCAGTCTCGCGTAAGCGTACGCGTAATGTCGGTCCGGGCCGCTTCATCCAACAATACCGCCGAACCAAAGTATGACATACTGGTAAGCAGTATGACTTATATCGCCCACAACTCACTTGTGTTCTACTCGTGCATATGACATCTATGCAAAAAACCAGGCTCGGATGCCACTGTTGGGGAACGTAGTAATTTCAAAATTTTCCTACGCACACACAGGATCTTGGTGATGCATAGCAACGAGAGGGGAGAGTGTGTCCACGTACCCTCATAGACCGAAAGCGGAAGCATTAGCATAACGCGGTTGATGTAGTCGTACGTCTTCACGATCCGACTGATCAAGTACCGAACGCACGACACCTCTGAGTTCTGCACACGTTCATCAACTCGATGACGTCCCTCGAAGTCCGATCTAACCGAGCTTTGAGGGAGAGTTCCGTCAGCACGACGGCGTGGTGATGATGATGATTTTCTACCGACGCAGGGCTTCGCCTAAGCACCGCTACGATATAATCGAGGTGGATTATGGTGGAGGGGTGCACCGCATTAACCTGCTAAGAGATCAAGAGATCAATTGTTGTGTCTCAAGGGGTGCCCCCTCCTCAGATATAAAGGAGTGGAGGAGGGGAGGGCGGCCCTCTCTATGTGCGCCTTAGGAGAGTCCTACTCCCACTGGAGTAGGATTCCCCCTTCCAAGTAGTAGGAGTAGGAGTCAAGGAAAGGACAGAGAGAAGAGAAGGAAGGACGGGGCGCAGCCCCTCCCCCTAGTCCAATTCGGACCAGGCCTTGGGGGGGCGCCCAGCCTCTCCTCTCTCTTTCCCCTAAAGCCCAATAAGGCCATATACTCCCCGGCGAATTCTCGTAACTCTCCGGTACTCCGAAAAATACCTGAATCACTCGGAACCTTTCCGATGTCCGAATATAGTCGTCCAATATATCGATTTTACGTCTCGACCATTTCGAGACTCCTCGTCATGTCCCCGATCTCATCAAGGACTCCGAACTACCTTCAGTACATCAAAAAACATAAACTCATAATATAACCATCATCAAACTTTAAGCGTGCGGACCCTACGGGTTCGAGAACAATGTAGACATGACCGAGACACGCCTCCGGGTCAATAACCAATAGCGGAACACGGATGCTCATATTGGCTCCCACATATTCTAGGAAGATCTTTATCGGTCAAACCGCATAACAACATAACGTTGTTCCCTTTGTTATCGGTATGTTACTTGCGAGATTTGATCGTCGGTATCTCAATACCTAGTTCAATCTCGTTAACGACAAGTCTCTTTACTCGTTCTGTAATACATCATCCCGCAACTAACTCATTAGTTGCAATGCTTGCAAGGCTTATAGTGATGTGCATTACCGAGTGGGCCCAGAGATACCTCTCCGACAATCGGAGTGGGAAATCCTAATCTCGAAATACGCAACTCAACAAGTACCTTCGGAGACACCTGTAGAGCACCTTTATAATCACCCAGTTACTTGTGACGTTTGGTGGCACACAAAGTGTTCCTCCGGTAAACGGGATTTGCATAATCTCATAGTCATAGGAACATGTATAAGTCATGAAGAAAGCAATAGCAGAATACTAAACGATCGTGTTGTAAGCTAACGGAATGGGTCAAGTCAATCACGTCATTCTCCTAATGATGTGATCTCGTTAATCAAATGACAACTCATGTCAATGGCTAGGAAACATAACCATCCTTGATCAATGAGCTAGTCAAGTAGAGGCATACTAGTGACACTTTGTTTGTCTATGTATTCACAGAAGTATTATGTTTCCGGTTAATAGAATTCTAGCATGAATAATAAACATTTATCATGATATAGGGAAATAAATAGTAACTTTATTATTTCCTTCCTTCACAGTCCCCCAATGATGGTGGATCGATGTCTAGCATCTCCTTGGGCCTGAATCAGTTCGTTGTTTCAGCACAAGAGTTCATGTGTTTGTCGTGTGATTCAGGGTTGGTTGCGTGGTACTTTGTGTCCATGCCTCGCGCATGCTATTGGAAATATGCCCTAGAGACAATAATAAAGTGGTTACATAGACAATAACGATAATAAAGTACTTTGTGTCCTTGTTCATGATGATCATTTATTATCGATGTTATAATTGTATTGATTGGATACACAAATACATGTGTGGATACATAGACAACAACATGTCCGTAGTGAGCCTCTACCGGACTAGCTCGTCAATCAAAGATGGCTATGGTTTCCTAGCCAAGTTATCATTTGATAATGGGATCACATCATTAGGACAATGATGTGATGGACAAGAGCGAAACTATAAGCATATCATATTATCACATCAAGTTATTGATATCATTTTCTGCATGTCAAGTATCTATTCCTATGACCAATAGATCATGCAACTCACTGACATCGGAGGAGTTCCTTGTGTGTATCAAACCTCGCAATCTAACTGGGTGACTATAAGGATGATCTACAGGTATCTCCAAGGGTGTATGTTGAGCTGGCATGGATCAAGACTGGGATTTTTCACTCCGTACGACAGAGAGGTATCTCGTGGCCCACTCAGTAATACATCATCACAATGAGCTTGAAAGCAATGTGAGTAAGGAGGTAGTAACGTGATCTTGTATTGCAGAATGATTAAAGAGACTTCCCGATAATGAGATTGAACTAGGTATAGAGATATCGACCGAATCTCGGGCAACTAACATACCGATGGACAAAAGGAACTGCATACGGGATTAGCTGAATTATTGACATCGAGGTTCGACCAATAAAGATCTTCGTAGAATATGTAGGAACGAATATGGGAAGCCAGGTCCTACTATTGGTTATTGACTGTAGAGGTGTCTAGGTCATGTCTACATAGTTCTCGAACCCACAAGGTCTACACACTTAACATTCGGTGACGATCTAAGTATAATTGAGTTATTGTGTTGGTGACCGAAGGTTGTTCGGAGTCCCGGATGAGATCCTGGACATCATGAGGAGCCCCAAAATGGTCCGGAGGTGAGGACTCATATATGGAAAGTTGTTATTGGGATTCCAGAAAAAGTTCGATTTTTTCGGTATTTTGCCGGGAAGGTTCTAGAAGGTTTTGGAGTGGGAACCCACCTGCATGGTGGACCCACATGAACGTGGGTAGTGGGGAAAGTCCCCACAACCATGGTCTAGGCGCACCAAGATCCTCCCTTAAAAGGAACTATTGGGTCTATCCGCACATTTGCGCGGCAAGATCTTTATTATTTACTATTTATGTATTTTAGACAAACATTTGTTTGCGTTTGAGTATTTGTTTTTCCTGCATGGTGAATCCGTCATAGCACACCACAAAATGTTGATTAGTTGCATGCCACTATAAGTTGGTTAAAAAATTATGGGCCTTATGTTGCGATATGATAACTGCAATTAGAAATTTAAGTATCATATTTTGAAGAGAAAAGCACATGTATAGCTAATAATTTAATATAGCCGCAATGTACTCATTCTGGGGCTACTTCTATGTAGTTATATCGCTTAAATATATGTATGTTGTTTTTTGGCTTCTTTGCTCTTCGCCATTCCTCTTTTGTCATGAAGCCATGATATTCTCATAGACTGACATATTTCAACTGTAACCGTCACTATGACACAATTGTAGTTTTAGTCTCTTGCCACATGCTTTTCTTCTGCGTATCCACTTTCTTTTCGCCTTAAAAAAACCTGATTTTTTGCTATTAGTTTGTTTGATTCTCCAAACTCATGTGTGATTGAAGTAGGTGGGATCTGAGTATGGTTTGGGTACACTTATAAAAGAACTTGATTGATGGATATTATACTATGCATACCACTACAACCTCATTAATTTTATAAAACAATTATTTATTGTTCCATTATGTGCAAACTCCTTGTAATTTTTATGTGTGATGTAAGCATGGTAGTGTAACTACGGTTTTATCGGCTATTACTGAGCAGTATGCCATCTAGATTTTTCTTCTTCAAGTATGTATGTCTGGTAGTCAACATGGATGTTGCTTGGGAACCTTTGAATTTACCAAGCGTCTCCAGGTACTAAACTTTGATTTGATCAAGCATCTCCAAGTATTCCTACGCTAGTATCCTGCCTCCCCTACTTAATCATCATGTTTCGTCCATTTCTAGCATCGTTCCTCTCCTACCGTCACGTCCAATTGGTCCAACATGTAGCGTTGCCCGATTAAGGGTAATATTCTCATGGAGTGACATGTTTCATCCGTAACCGTCACCATGAAAGAATTATAGTGTAGTCTTCGGTCACTTATGTTTCTTCTATTTGTACAAAAAATGTGCTTACTCAATACATACATCATATCCAATTTTAAGATATTACATTATTTGATTCTTCAAACCGAAACTCCTATTTCATTGATGTAGGTGTGTGGTGACTATGGTTTTGGTACACCGGTAGATATGTGGTGATAGTCTTATGAAAATAATTAATTATTTTTATGTAGATTTTTTTGCTCCATTATGTGCAAACCATTTGTAATTATTGTGGTTAATGTAAGCATGGTAGTGTAACTGTGATCTTTTTTGCCACATGGTTGTGTCACCACTTTCTTACAATATGATTCGTATTGCCAGTTTGTCTAAACATCTTTGATTTTTGAGCCCGTATGTCTCTGGTGGTGCGTATTGATTGTAGCAAGTGTCTTCGAGTATTTATATCTGGTACCCTGGTGGTACACATTAATGTAGCTTGCAAACCTATGGTTTGATCGAGCGTCGCTCGGTATTCATGTCTCATGACCAATCTTTTTTTGGACATCCTTCCCACCTTAATCATCAAGTTTTGGTCTGGTTTCTTGCACGGTTCATCTTCAACCATCGTGTCCAATTCACCCAGCACGTCGAAAACAGATAGATTTACACGATTAAGGTCTTCCTCCATGTAGTAGCTATTAAGGGAAGGGAAATGTGCTTTTATAAATTCACAGAAAGATTTATAGTGCCAAACGCCAAATAGACTACTTTCAAGTGTGTACATATTCATGCTTCAAACACGAGCACATGTAATTTTGTTTAGAAAAGAATATTTCTTATGCCTGAAAAGGTAAATAATGTTCTAGAAAAATCCGTAATAATTAAAAGCACAGAAAACATGAACATGTACAATTGTACATGGAAAAAATAAAAAGTTTTGACTTGTAAAAATACATTTTTTTCTGGGTGCTTGTCCATCTTTTAACATTTTTTCACTAATATGTACGAGGGAAAGGCCAAGGTAACCTAACTTGCAAAAAGAAATCATGCCGATGCGCCACACGTGGTGCATGCTGCAATACTACATAAATGCTTCCTTCCTCGTTGATCATTGTTGTAACGTCTGCGGTGGATGCTTTCCATCTTACTGTGCACTCTTTGTTGACCGGAACCGGTCCCACTTGAGACGCAGTAGCCACATCTGTTACTCGCCGTTCAGACGCCACCTATTGCTCCTCCAACAAGCACCATGCATGGGCGTCGACGGCCAGTGTTGCCATCTCGCTCTGCTTACCCGCGGCCTCCTGGGAGCACACTTGTTCCAATCTTGATTATATCCATCTCAGGATGCTATTTCCCGACACTACTTGTGGTATCTACTGTTGTTGTTCCCGAAATGATTGTTGATCGAGCTGGTGGTGCCGCAGTCCCATCAGACTCGGTAGTGTTACCATCTGTAGGAGCTTCTCAACATCTTGTCTGGAATGCCTAGGATATTCTTCTTCTCATGGAGATGGACAACTTTCGATGTGACGCCGGTGTGATCGTGATCGAGCTTTGTGGACTTGTAGCCGATCAACTCATGGGTCCGTGTATATATTTTGATCATCCTTGACTTGTACCCGACCTCAGATGGTCAAGTCTCTGTGTTCCAGTGTCATCCCTGGATCAGTAATGCTGACACACACATTACTCGAAGGATTTATAACAGAGTAGCAACCACACACTTATTACATCGAATGTCTCAAAAGAGAACTTATTACAATAATATGGCTTAAGGCCAATCTAATGCGATAACAGCGGAAGGCTTGGAAGATAAAGTGAGTCCATCAACTCCAACGGCATAGCTGAGCTGCACGGCAACGACCTAACGTAACCTTACTCCTCGTCACGAAAGTCCGCAACATAATACATTGCAGCCCGAGAACGGGTCAATTAGACATGGAATATCTTGGCAATATAACACAATAGAGCAGGAATGTAAATAATGCTATCACTACATGCATATTTGGCTGGTGGAAAGCTCTATGGTTATAGTTTTCATGTAAAGCCAATTTTTCCCTACAACAAAGGAATATTTTTTATTTAACTATCATGGTGGTTGAAACATTGAGAAGGTATAACCCCAACTCAATCCCAATTAAAGTAGTTAAAGACCCAACAATATTATTTAAGAGTGATGAGATACATGTGATAACTCAAGTACTAGATGTTGGGGAACGTTGCAGAAAATAAAAAATTTCTACGTTTCACCAAGATCAATCTATGAGTTCATCTAGCAACGAGAGAGAGGAGTGCATCTACATACCCTTGTAGATCGAGCGGAAGCGTTCAAGAGAACGGGGTTGAGGGAGTCGCATCGCCGTGATCCAAATCATCGATGATCCTAGTCTTTGAGCGGACAGCACCTCCGCGTTCAACACCACGTATGGTTGGGGAAGACGTCTCCTCCTTCTTGATCCAGCAAGGGGAAGGAGAGGTTGATGGAGATCCAGCAAGACGACGGCGTGGTGGTGGATGCAAGAATGATCTCGGCAGTGGCTTCGCCAAGCGTCCCATGCGAGGGAGAGGTGTAGCAAGGGAGAGGGAGGCGCCTATGGCATGGTGTGCGGCTGCCTCCCCTCTTTATATAGGCCCCCAAGGGGGGGCGCCGCCCCAGAGATGGGATCTCCAAGGGGCGGCGGCCGGGGGTGGCTTGCCCCCAAGGCAAGTGGGCGCCCCCCACCTAGGGTTTCCAACCCTAGGCTAGGGGGCCAGAGCGCACCAGCCCACCAGGGGCTGGTTCCCTCCCACTTCAGCCCACGGGCCCTCCGGGATAGGTGGCCCCACCGGTGGACCCAGGACCCTTCCTATGGTCCAGACAATACCGTGACCCAGAAACTTTCCGATGGCCAAACTGCACTTCCTATATATAATTCTTCACCTCCGGACCATTCCTAACTCCTCGTGACGTCCGGGATCTCATCAGGACTCGAACAACTTTCAGGTTCTGCATACTCATATCTCTACAACCCTAAGCGTCACCGAACCTTAAGTGTGTAGACCCTACGGGTTCGGGAGACACGTAGACATGACCGAGATGATTCTCCGGTCAATAACCAACAACGGGATCTGGATACCCATGTTGGCTCCCACATGCTCCTCGATGATCTCATCGGATGAACAGCGATGTCGAGGATTCAAGCAACCCCGTGTACAATTCCCTTTGTCAACCGGTACGTTACTTGCCCAAGATTCGATCGTCGGTATCCCAATACCTCATTCAATCTCGTTACCGGCAAGTCACTTTACTCAGCATCAGAATGCATGATCCCGTGACCAAAAAATTGGTCACTTTGAGCTCATTATGATGATGCATTACCGACTGGGCCCAGAGATACCTCTTCGTCATACGGAGTGACGAATCCCCCAACAGACACTTTCGGAGATACCCGTAGTATACCTTTATAGTCACCCAGTTACGTTGCGACGTTTGGTACACCCAAAGCACTCCTACGGTATCCGTGAGTTACACGATCTCATGGTCTAAGGAAAATATACTTGACATTGGAAAAGCTCTAGCAAACGAACTACACGATCTTGTGCTATGCTTAGGATTGGGTCTTGTCCATCACATCATTCACCTAATGATGTGATCCCGTTATCAACGACATCCAATGTCCATAGTCAGGAAACCATGACTATCAGTTGATCAACGAGCTAGTTAACTAGAGGCTTACTAGGGACATGTTGTGGTCTATGTATTCACACATGTATTACGATTTCCGGATAACACAATTATAGCATGAACAAACAGGGCGATTATCGTGAACAAGGAAATATAATAATAATCTTTATTATTGCCTCTAGGGCATATTTCCAATCTCCCACTTGCACTACTATCAATAATCTAGTTACATTGTGATGAATCGAACACCCATAGAGTTTTGGTGTTGATCATGTTTTGCTCATGAAGAGGTTTAGTCAACGGATTCTGCGACATTCGGATCCATATGCACTTTGCAAATATCTATGTCTCCATCTTGAACATTTTCACGGATGGAGTTGAAACGACGCTTGATGTGCCTGGTCTTCTTGTGAAATCTGGGCTCCTTGGCAAGGGCAATAGCTCCAGTGTTGTCACAGAAGAGAGTGATTGGCCCCGACGCATTGGGTATGACTCCTAGGTCGGTGATGAACTCCATCATCCAGATTGCTTCATGCGCTGCCTCCGAGGCTGCCATGTACTCCGCTTCACATGTAGATCCCGCCACGACGCTCTGCTTGCCGCACCATTCATCGCTCCACCATTCAACATATACATGTATCTGGTTTGTGAGTCATCCAGATGCTGTGTCGAAGCTAAGCGTCGACGTAACCCTTCTGACGAGCTCTTCCGTCACCTCCATAAACGAGAAACATATCCTTAGTCCTTTTCAGTACTTCAAGATATTCTTGACCGCTGTCCGGTGTTCCTTGCGGGATTACTTTGGTACTTTCCTACCAAACTTATGGCAAGGCTTACATCAGGTCTGGTACATGCATGGCATACATAATAGACCCTATGGGTCGAGGCATAGGGGATGACACTCATCTCTTCTATATCTTCCGCCGTGGTCGGGCATTGAGCTGAAAATTGAACCTCACACCTTGCAATACTGAGCAAGAACCCTTTCTTGGACTGATCCATATTGAACTTCTTCAATATCTTATCAAGGTATGTGCTTTGTGAAAGACCTATGAGGCGTCTTGATCTATCCCTATAGATCTTGATGCCTAATATGTAAGCAACTTCTCCAGGGTCCTTCATTGAAAAACACTTATTCAAGTAGGCCTTAATGTTGTCCAAAAGTTCTATATCATTTCCCATCAAAAGTATGTCATCTACATATAATATGAGAAATGCTACAGAGCACCCACTCACTATCTTGTAAACGCAAGCTTCTCCATAAGTGTCCGCATAAACCCAAACGCTTTGATCATCTCAACAAAGCGAATGTTCCAACTCCGAGATGCTTGCACCAGCCCATAAATGGATCGCTAGAGCTTGCATACCTTGTTAGCATTCTTAGGGTCGACAAAACCTTCCGGCTGCATCATATACGCTTCTTCCTTAAGATAGCCGTTAAGGAATGCCGGATTTTGACGTCCATTTGCCATATCTCATAATCATAGTATGCGGCAATTGCTAACATGATTTGGACGGACTTCACTTCGCTACGGAGAGAAAGTCTCATCGTAGTCAGCCCCTTGAACTTGCCGATAACCGTTAGCGACAAGTCGAGCTTTATAGATGGTAACATTACCATCCGCGTCCGTCTTCTTCTTAAAGATCCATTTGTTTTCTATCGCTTGCCGATCATCGGGCAAGTCTGTCAAAGTCCATACTTTGTTTTCATACATGGATCCTATCTAGGATTGCATGGCCAAACCATTTGTTGGAATCTGGGCCCGCCATCGCTTCTTCATAGTTCGAAGGTTCACCGTTGTCTAACAACATGATTTCCAAGACAGGGTTGCCATACCACACTAGTGTGGAACGTGTCCTTGTGGACCTCACGAAGTTCGGTAGCAACTTGATCTGAAGTACCTTGATCATCATCATTAATTTCCTCTCCGGCCGGTGTAGGCACCACAGGAACATTTTCCTGAGCTGCACTACTTTCCGGTTCAAGAGGTAGTACTTCATCGAGTTCTACTTTCCTCCCACTTACTCCTTTCGAGAGAAACTCTTTCTCCAGGAACGATCCGTTCTTGGCAACAAAGATCTTGCCTTCAGATCTAAGGTAGAAGGTATACCCAATGGTTTCCTTAGGGTATCCTATGAAGACGCATTTTTCCGACTTGGGTTCAAGCTTTTCTGGTTGAAGTTTCTTGACATAAGCATCGCATCCCCAAACTTTTAGAAAAGACAGCTTAGGTTTCTTCCCAAACCATAATTCATACGGTGTCGTCTCAACGGATTTAGACGGTGCCCTATTTAAAGTGAATGTAGCTGTCTCTAGAGCGTATCCCCAAAATGATAGCGGTAAATCGGTAAGAGACATCATAGATCGCACCATATCCAATAGAGTGCGACACGATGTTCGGACACACCGTTCTGCTGAGGTGTTCCAGGCGGCGTGAGTTGTGAAACGATTCCACATTTCCTTAAGTGTGTACCAAATTCGCGACTTAAATATTCTCCTCCACGATCTGATCGTAAGAACTTTATTTTTCGGTCACGTTGATTCTCTACCTCATTCTGAAATTCCTTGAACTTTTCAAAGGTCTCAGACTTGTGTTTCATCAAGTAGACATACCCATATCTACTCAAGTCAAATCGGTGAGGGTGAGAACATAACGATATCCTCATGAGCCTCAACGCTCATTGGACCGCACACATCAAGATGTATGATTTCCAATAAGTTGGTTGCTCGCTCCATTGTTCCGAGAACGGAGTCTTGGTCATTTTGCCCATGAGGCATGGTTCGCATGTGTCAAATGATTCATAATCAAGAGACTCTAAAAGTCCATCGACATGGAGCTTCTTCATGCGCTTGACACCAATGTGACCAAGGCGGCAAAGTGCCACAAGTATGTGGGACTATTGTTATCAACCTTACATCTTTTGGTATTCACACTATGAATATGTGTAACATTACATTCGAGATTCATTAAGAATAAACCATTGACCAAATGAGGCATGACCATAAAACATATCTCTCATATAAATAGAACAACCATTATTCTCGGATTTAAATGAGTAGCCATCTCGCATTAAACGAGATCCGGATACAATGTTCATGCTCAAAGCTGGCACTAAATAACAATTATTGAGGTTCAAAACTAGTCCCGTAGGGTAAATGTAGAGGTAGCGTGCCGATTTCCATCACATCGACCTTGGAACCATTCCCGACGCCGCATCGTCACCTCGCCCTTTGCTAATCTCCGCTTATTCCGCAGCTCCCGCTTTGAGTTACAAATATGAGCAACGGCACCGGTATCAAATACCCGTGAGCTACTACGAGCCTTTGGTAAGGTACACATCAATTACATGTATATCACATATACCTTTAGTGTTGCCGTCCTTCTTGTCTCGCTAAGTATTTGGGGCGGTTCCGCTTCAAGTGACCCTTCCCTTTGCAATAAAAGCACTCGATCTCGTGCTTGGGTCCATTCTTTGACTTCTTCCCGATCGGCTTACTGGCGCGGCAACTTCCTTGCCATCCTTCTTGAAGTTCTTCTTACCCTTGCCCTTCTTGAACTAGGGTGGTTTTATTGACCATCAACACTTGATGTTCCTTTTGATTTCTATCTCCGCTTATTTCGGCATTGAAAATACTTCGTGAATAGTTTTCACCATCCCCTGCATATTGTAGTTCATCACAAAGCTCTTGTAGCTCGGTGGGAGCGACTGAAGAAATCTGTCAATGACCGCCTCGTCCGGGAGGTTAATGTCCAGCTGGGACAGGCGGTTGTGCAACCCAAACATTTTGAGTATGTGCTCACTGACAGAACTGTTTTCCTCCACCTTATGCAACTAGTGCATGTCAGTCGGTGGAACCTGTCTCACGTAAGCATACGTGTAAGGTCGGTCCGGGCCGCTTCATCCCACAATACCGCTGAAGCAAATTAATACTAGTAGCGGCAAGAAAGTTGACAACATCTACGCCCACAACAAATTGTGTTCTACTCGTGCAAAGAGAACTACGCATAGACCTAGCTAATGATGCCACTTTTGGGGAATGTTGCAGAAAATAAAAAATTTCTATGTTTCACCAAGATCAATCTATGAGTTCATCTAGCAACGAGAGAGAGGAGTGCATCTACATACCCTTGTAGATCGAGCGGAAGCGTTCAAGAGAACGGGGTTGAGGGAGTCGTGCTGTCGTGATCCAAATCACCGATGATCCTAGTGCTTTGAACGGACAACAATGCCAAGATTCAACACATGTACGGTTGGGGAAGACGCTCTCCTTCTTGATCCAAAGCAAGGGGAAGGAGAGGTTGATGGAGATCCAGCAAGACGACGGCGTGGTGGTGGATGCAGCAACGATCTCGGCGAGGCTTCGCCAAGCTGCCCCATGAGAGGGAGAGGTGTAGCAAGTGGAGAGGAGGCGCCTATGGCATGGGGTGCTGCTGCCTCCCTCCCCCTCTTTATATAGGCCCCCAAGGGGTGCGCCGACCCTGGAGATGGGATCTCCAGGGGCGGCGGCCAGGGGGGTGGCTTGCCCCCCAAGGCAAGTGGAGGCGCCCCCACCCCAGGGTTTCCAACCCTAGGCGTAGGGAGGGGCCCAAGGGGGGCGAACCAGCCCACCAGGGGCTGGTTCCCCTCCCCACTTCAGCCCACGGGGCCCTCCAGGATAGGTGGCCCCACCCGGTGGACCCCCGGGACCCTTCCGTGGTCCCCAGTACAATACCAGTGACCCCCGAAACTTTCCCGATGGCCGAAACTGCACTTCCTATATATAATTCGTCACCTCCGGACCATTCCGGAACTCCTCGTGACATCCGGGATCTCATCCGGGACTCCGAACAACTTTTGGGTTACTACATACTCATATCTCTACAACCCTAGCGTCACCGAACCTTAAGTGTGTAGACCCTCTGGGTTCGAGACACGTAGACATGACCGAGACGACTCTGGGTCAATAACCAACAGCGGGATCTGGATACCCATGTTGGCTCCCACATGCTCCTCGATGATCTCATCGGATGAACCACGCGATGTCGAGGATTCAAGCAACCCGTATACAATTCCCTTTGTCAATCGGTATGCGTTACTTGCCCGAGATTCGATCGTCGGTATCCCAATACCTTGTTCAATCTACGTTCTGGCCAAGTCACTTTACTCGTCTTGTAATGCATGATCCCGTGACCAAACACTTTGTCACTTTGAGCTCATTATGATGATGCATTACCGAGTGGGCCCCGGAGATACCTCTCCGTCATAATGGAGTGACAAATCCAGCCTCGATCCGTGTCAACCCAATGTACACTTTCGGAGATACCCGTAGTATACCTTTATAGTCACCCGATTCACGTTATGACGTTTGGTACACCCAAAGCACTCCTACGGTATTTGGGAGTTACACAATCTCATGGTCTAAGGAAAATATACTTGACATTGGAAAAGCTCTAGCAAACGAACTACACGATCTTGTGCTATGCTTAGGATTGGGTCTTGTCCATCACATCATTCACCTAATGATGTGATCCCTTTATCAACGACATCCAATGTCCATAGTCAGGAAACCATGACTATCAGTTGATCAACGAGCTAGTCAACTAGAGGCTTACTAGGGACATGTTGTGGTCTACGTATTCACACATGTATTACGATTTCCAGATAACACAATTATAGCATGAACAACAGACGATTATCATGAACAAGGAAATATAATAATATTCTTTTATTATTGCCTCTAGGGCATATTTCCAACACTAGATACTCAAAATTGTCCATAACTGGGGACACGGCTAACCATGATTAGACTGTACACTCTGCAGAGGTTTGCGCACTTTTCCCCACAAGACTCGATCGCCTCCGTTGATTTCTCACACTACACGGTGTTTGAGAAACGAATGACCGAGACATAATCTTTCAGAAACATTAACTCTCTACTCCGGGTAGACCATACCAAACCTACAAAATCCACTACCTGCTAATCTACCTCTTCAAGAGCTTCACGTAACTTACTCAACTATGCTACAGCCCATAGTAGCTCGTGGCTGCACACGGAAGTTTCTAGCATGAATAATCTCGGTTCCTTTGAGCACGGGTGGCGGTCCATAGGAAGATCACACGGGTACCGGGATTTCCAAAAAATACGCATAACACTGGGTTCCCCAGGTGCCTCAATCCACCCAGATGTGTATTAAAGTTGCCACCTTAAATTAAACCATTAATTAAGAATATCACATCTGTCATGGATTCACTCAAACCCAAACCACGTCTACGAGCATAGCATAGCCATATAAGAAACACGTAGAAGTAACTCCCAAGGGTTTGATAGTAACAGGACAATAGGTTCTACCTCAACTACTACTTCCCAACCCACAAGTTAATGACATCCTAATCATGCAATGTTTAAGGATTGAGCTAATGCATAAAACTGGGTATGAAAAGAGTATGATCAAAGTGTTACTTGCCTTGCTTTAGCGATCAAGTGAATCCTAGAGACTTCGTAGTAACACGCTTAGCACTCGGGAATTCTATCGCAAGCAAACAATAACATACATAAGCAACAAGCAAAGATGCACAAGCAAAACTTCAACTAAAAGAGGCTTACCAGAAAGTTCAACTTAAGAACTCCGGTTTGCAAAAGAATCAAACCAAACGAGCAACGAAACTCAAACGGCGAAAGAAACAAGATCCGTTTACTAATCTGAACTAGGGTCAAATTTTACAGAGGCAAAAACTTGTTTGAGTTGATTATTCGGAAAGAGGGGTTCGAGACGAAACTCTAGGCGCTTGAATCTCCTGATTCCGATAAACGAGCGAAAAGTTATACTAGATCGAAAATCGGATCAGAAATCGCGATCAGAAAAATCGCGGAATAAATCCGAAAAAAAAAGAAAAACAACGAACAGCTTAACGAACGAACGTTCGTTATCTGAACCTAAATGAAGAACGCGTTTGTTAAAACGAACGAACGAGCGAACGCTCGCTAAATAAATAAACCGGAGAAATAAATAAAAAACGAAACCTAGGATTTTCAAAACCAAACGGTTTTCTTTGGAAGCAGCCACTCGCCGGCTTCTCGCTCATCCGTGGGCTTGGGCTCAGGCGCTGGAAAGCAGCAGGCGGCAGGCGACGGGAGGCGGCGGCAGCTCCCAGGCGGCGACTCGGCGACTCGGCGGGGGCTCGGAGGCTGGCGGGAGCTCGGGCTCGGCTCGAGACTCCGGCGTGGCGGGTGGTGTGTGTGGGGGGCTCAGGTATTTAAGAGAGGGTGCGGCAGCTTGGGGGAGAGCAACATGGCGGCGTGAGGCGGTGTCTGCCTCGGACCTGTGGCCTTGAGGAAGGCGGGCCGGCGGTTGGCCCGACTTTGGTGAGACCTCGGCCCCATCCAGGTCTTGGTATGCAGCGTTTTTTAAATAATTTCGCCGACAAAAATAAAATCCTAGAAAATAAAATAAAAACCTAAAAATGCCAAAACAAATTTTCACCGTCTAAATGAAATATTTAGAATGAGATGAATATTTTCTTGGCCCTAAAATGCAATTTTGAAAACGTGCAATTTTTCTAATGCAAATAAAATCCAAATAAAATCAAATAAAATTGAACTAATGATTTTAACATTTTTCCTCCAATATTGTTTTGGAGAAGTCATATTATCTCCCCTCATTTATTTTATTATGAAATATTTTTCGGAGAGAAAAATAATTAAAATAAAAAATCCTCGTTTTCACTATTTGATAAAACTCAAATATGAAAACCTAAGATCTCCCCAACTTCTCTCCGAGGGTCCTTGAGTTGCTTACGATTTGAGGATTGCGAACGAAGATGCAATAAAATATGATATGCATGAATGACCTATGTATAACATTCCCAATTGAAAATTTGGGATGTTACAATTTGGGACACTTTTTCCTACTTTTGCTCGAAAATAAAAAATACATATATATATTTATACAGATGTAATCCAAAGAAACTTATACGGTAGTTTTATGTTTGGAGATAGTAAACTACACTGGAATTTCAGTCAAAACCATGAGAAAATATGATTTTTTTTCAAAAAATTGGGAGCATTTATTTTTCCTGCTTGCCTGTCTCCCTTCCGTTACACCTCCTTCACCTCGCGCACACGCTTGGCGAAGCCCTGCTGAGATTGCTCCACCATCACCGCCACCACGCCGTCGTGCTGCCGTGAACTCGATCTACCACTTCATCCTTGCTCACCGGATCGAGGAGGTGAAGGCGTCACCAAGCCGTACATGTGTTGGACACAGAGGTGCCGTCCATTCGGCACTTGATCGGGAGTTCCTGGGATGGATCATTATTGGATCACGAAGACGTTCGACTACATCAACTATGTTTCTTAACGCTTCCGATTAGCGATCTACAAGGGTATGTAGATCCAATCACTCCTCTCGTAGATGGTCATATCCTAGATTGATCTTGGTGAGCGTAGTAATATTTTTGTTTCCCACGCATCGTTCCCCAACAGTGGCATCATGAGCTAGGTATATGCGTAGATGACATCACAAGCAGAACACAAAGGAGTTTGTGGGCATTAATATTCAGATTTCTTCATCCCTTAATCTTATTTTGATTCGGCAGTATTGTGGGATGAAGTAGCCAGGACCAACTTTACATGTCCACGTACATGAGACCGGTTCCATCGACAGACATGCAACTTGATTGCATATAGATGGCTGGCGGGTGTCTGTCTCTCCCACCTTAGTTGAGTCAGATTTGACAAAGGCGGTCCTTGTAGAAGGTTGAATAGCAACTTGAATATCACCGGTGTGGCTTCGGCATGTTTATCCCTTCCTTGTAACAGACCATGTGTTACCATAGTACCCTGGTGTCTATATAAACCAGGGGTTTAGTCCTTAGAGGCTAGAACAACAACCATCATCCTACTCGCCTAGGGTTTAGTTCATCTGATCTCGTGGTAGAATTACTCTGTAACCATCCTATACACTTCAATATAATCAAGCATGACATAGGGTTTTACCTCTTAGAGAGGCCCGAACCTGGGTAAACACTGTGTCCTTCGTCCCTTGTTCCCCATTGATCCAAGATCCACAGCTCGGTACCCCTACCCAAGATCCGCCAGTTTTGACACAGACACCCTTCTTGGGCATCGGCCCGCAATTAAAAGGGCTAAACCGTATGCAAGCATCTGCCAAAGCATCATCTACCCTTCCTCTGCCACCATCGGAATCCCCACTTTTCCAATGATTTTTAGACCTTCCTCCTCCTGATGCATCATTTGTGTTGTTCGTTCCATTCCATGAAGATCCACTATCCCCAATCCTTCCCCTAGTATTTACAGATTCTCTCAGCCCGTGGTGGATGGACTGTCGAACTCTAAGCAGAGAAGGGCCTCAAGTGTGGCCATAGTGATGAGGGCCTTGATAATAAACCCAACTAAAATAAGTACACGACTGAAGGGATGTTGTGCGTAGTAACACTCGATAATGCACCACCTCCCCAACACTTTTCTAAGATGTACTCTGCCGGTGGACTGCATATTTAGGCCGCTCTACCAAATCTTCTGGTCAGCTCCATGGTCGTTAAGAATGGTGGATGACCATGATAGTGTTAGATCTGTTTCCATTATAATACTTGTTCCACATGATCTATTTCCAGAAGCATGATCTTTAGTGCGCGGTTGAAAATTTTATTTTGCACTAGCATAGCATACCGCGTTTTCTTACAGTGGTATCAAATCCTCCTCTATGTGGCGATAGATTCGATGATATGCATATGGGATATGTAGATCGGTTCAGGTGCGGGTCAATGAGATCAGTTGTGCATGTCAGTATTGAAGGTTGGTCGTGATCTTGTGTCCATGATCGTGACGCACACGAGTTACCCCTACCGGTTGGTTTCCACCATCGGGGTAGACAGTGGAACGTAAATATGGATGTAGTACGCAAAAATCAATTAGATTGATCGAAACAGAACATAGATCAACACCATGGAAATGTGAGTTCCGCAGTGCTAAAATCTTCTGGAGTAGTCTGGGTACAAAAGTTGTAACTTTTGCATACGAACTCTAATTTTCTCCACGACCTGTCAAACTGAAGTTAACTAAAAGCTGGATTATAAGCCACTCACTAGGCCAAAATCCGCTTGGAAAATAGAGTTTTAGAAGGTTTTATCTTTGACGGTAGAACGCCTGACATGTTTTTGCAGGGAATGCTTGTGATTTTCTATAGCCCATGAATGTTGCTTGTACATTTTTATTTCATGACCGTGTCATGAGTGTGGTAACCGGCAGGAGCCATCTGGTTGTCCCATTACTGTATTAGTGACATGTATGTCAACATGAGATGCCATGTAATGTAATTTACTTTCAATAGCTATTAGTTTGTAATAGCATAGTATCTTATGTAACACTTGGCGGTTAACACCGTGGCGTGGGGATAGAAATCACCATGAGGAAAACCATGCATGGAGATCGAGATCACCATGGGCAGGCTGCACACGTGGGGATGGAGATCACCATGCGCTATGAAAAGGGGCTATACCATATCACACATATATAAACTGCCCGTGAAAGTTTATCCCTTTTATGCACCCTTCTTTTGCATGGTAGATGTTTTAAGTAGGGTGGTCCCTCAAAAAATGTCAAGTATAAACGCCTCCCCAATTGTTGCACCTTCACATGTCAAGTATATTTAGTGGCGGGCCTATAAAATTAGGGTGCCACTAGATCTCCTTGAAGTGATCGGTTTGTGTCAGACACTTACATGCGACTAATTGGTTGACTTGTCATGGCTATCAAAACAGTTTTGGCGACGAGGCATAGGAATTGGTGAGGCAATGATCTTGTCTTCTAGCAATGGTGCGAAAGCTCACTAGTTGACATGTTGATATTGGGTCTTGATGACTAAGTATCAACGGGGGGATGTCGATTTTAGTGGGAGTAATGATCTTATTAAAATGTTTAATATGAATTACTCTTCATGAATACATGTTTTAGTGTTTTGCATATTTTTTTTGTACATCAATGGTACCATCTTATCAAGTTACTCCTTTTGTGTTGAAATCAATCCTGGAAAAAGATAAATTGAATGGAACAAACTTTACCACCTGGTAGAGAAACCTGAGGATTATTCTTAGGCATGAGAAGAAGGAACAAGTTCTACATAACCCACTTCCAGATGAACCTGCTGATAATGCTAATGCCATAACCAGGAATGTCTACCAGAAACTCATTGATGAATGAAACGAGATCAGTTCTCTCATGCTGGCTTCTATGGAGCCCGATGTGCAGCATCAGTTTGAAAATATTGTGGCTTTCGATATGATCGAGAACCTGAAAAGCATGTTTCTAATGCAGGCTAGGACCGAAAGGTTCAATGTTTGGCGATCCTTGATGGATTGTTAGCTGAAAGAAGGTGATCCACTGAGCCCACATGTGATCAAGATGATCTGGTACATGCAAGCTCTGGATCGGTTGGGCTTCCCACCTAGGGATGAGTTGTCCACAAATACAATTTTGGATTCTCTTCCGAATAGCTATGGGACGTTCATCTCAAACTACCAAATGCATGGGATGGAAAATAAGCTCATTGAATTGCATGCGATACTCAAGGTGGAAGAGCAGGATACCAACAAAGGTACGCATCGTCAAGTGTTCATGGTGAAGAACTCGGCTAAGTTCAAGAAGAGCTAGTCCAAGAAAAAGGCTAAGGCAAAGGGGAAGGAGAAGGGGGCTACTCCAATTGCCGCCGCTACGCCTAAGTCAGGAACGACCTCGGGGAGAGTTTGCTTTCATTTGAGGGAACTCGGACACTGGAAAAGGAACTGCAGCAAGTGGCTTACCGAGAAGGGCAAGAAGACTAGAAGTGTGACTTCTTCTTCAGGTACACTTGTTGTATATGTTATAGACACTAGCACATATGCTCGTGCGTTGCAACGGAAAAAAATGATGTTTTGTTCAAGCATAATGTCTCATAGCATCCTCCTTCTATAAAATGAACATAAAAAATATGATGCAATTTAGCTGTGTTATATTTTCTTTGTCGGGCATAATCTTCCACTGATTCCATTTAAGTAAAATTCTTCCTTTAGTTACCATGACATCCTCACCCATTTTAGTCGGGAATCAAATTATTCCTTTTCTAATTTAGTAGCCCAACACATTAAAGCCTACAAATATTTTTTTAATTATGCTATCTTTTTACCTCAAGTCCTTCCTTTAATTAGCTTGCCCTAAAAACGAGGACTGCCACTCATATATTTAGAACGAGTTGTTATTAGTAAATGTGAACGGCATATAGGTCGTTGGTTATTACATAAAACATCCATACAGAAGTTCCCGTGATCAATTCCCATAATATTGATTTATTTTGACCTAATTATTTTTCGCGGTCTCTATGAAAGCCCATAAAAGGCCCATCAATGTACAAGTACCTGGCCTAGATCGCTTAGCGTACACTCAAACAAAAAGAAAAGGACTAAACCAAACCAAGAATACCTATTCCCTTTAATAATAGGTAGGTATAGATTTCGGTTACTGATGTTTCTAGTGGCTCTTGGGTATATGATAACTGGATAGATTGTTTACATATGCAACTCGATGCAAGGGCTAAGGAGAACTAGGAATGTCACAAGATGTGACGCCCCCGATTCAATCGTACACTAATCATGCACGCAAATGTGTACGATCAAGATCAGGGACTCACGGGAAGATATCACAACACAACTCTACAAATAAAAATAAGTCATACAAGCATCATAATACAAGCGAGGGCCTCGAGGGCTCGAATACAAGTGCTTTCGATCATAGACGAGTCATGGAAGCAACAATATCAGTACAGACATAAGTTAAACAAGTTTGCCTTAAGAAGGCTAGCACAAAGCTGGGATACTGAGATCGAGAAGAGGCGCAGGCCTCTGCACAGGATCCTCCTAACTACTCACAGTGCGTCGTCAGTGATTTGCTGCGTAGTAGTAGGCACCTCCGGTGTAGTAGTCGTCATCGGCCGTGGCGTCGGCTCTGGGCTCCATAGTGCAGTTGCAACAATCGAGTAGAGGTAGGGGAAAAGAGGGAACAAGGCAACCGTGAGTACTCATCCAAAGTACTACTTAAAGCAAGGAGCTACACTACATATGCATGGTTATATGTGTAAAGGGCCATATCGGTGGACCGAATCGGCAGTAATGCGTAATAAGAGGGGGATAGCTAGTCTTAACGAAGACTACGCTTCTGGTCACCTGTCTTGCAACAGGTAGAAGAGGACGATCTGAAGTCCTCCAAGTAACATCACATAGCAATAATCCTACCCGGCGATCCCCTGCTCATATCCCTGAGCGAGAGCGACCACCGGTTGTATCTGGCACTTGGAAGGGTGTGTTTTATCAAGTATCCGGTTCTAGTTGTCATAAGCTCAAGGTACAACTCCAACTCAAGGCACCATCTTACCCAGCACGCTTGATCCCATTTGGCCGGACACACTTTCCGGGGTCATGCCCGGCCGCGGAAGATCAACACGTCGCAGCCCCACCTAGGCACAACAGAGAGGCCAACACGCCGGTCTAAACCTAAGCGCGCAGGGGTCTGGGCCCATCGCCCTGAGCACACCTGCACGTTGCGTCTGTGTAGGAAGCAGACCCTAGCCCATCAGGCGTTCGGTCCAATCCGGCCACCGTCACCGTCGGACGTCAAGTACTTGCCGATACCACGACGGCCAGGATACCCATAACTACTCCCGCATAGATGGTTAGTGCGTATAAGCTCGTAGCCAACTCGGATCAAATACCAAGATCTCGTTAAGCGTGTTAAGTATCCGCATGACGCCCGAGCAGTATGCCAGGCCCACCTCTCTCCTAGGCGGTCTCAACTTGCCCTATCGCTCCGCCACAAAGATCCATCCAGAGGCCGTCGGGACAAAGGTCCTTTCATTTCCCAATCCGTGAATCACTCATGGTGCTCCACCAATGACCGACCGACTTTAGTCTCCACATGTATCATGTATAAGTATATAGTATACACCCATGATCACCTCCCAGTGATCACGGCCGATAGTATAGCAATGAGACGGACAAGAATGTAGGGCCACAGATGAAAGTACTAGCATCCTATACTAAGCATATAGGATTGCGTAAGGTAACAATGTATAACAAGGACGAGGCTATGCGTGATATAGATAGGAGTATCCTGATAACGATATGCTATACTACTCTAATGCGCAGTATATAGAGAAGAGTAGGCGATATCTCGGTGATCAGGGGCTTGCACAGTTGCTCTGGCAAGAGAGAGGGGTCGTCAACAACAGAAGTCGAATCGGGCCCGGCCAGCGGCGTCGGTCTCATGATCTAGGAGAGAAGAGGGGGAAGAAACAATGAATACAAAGTAAGCAGATGCATAGCGATGCATGACATGTCAAGAAGCGATGCTAGGCGTGCCCTAACATGGTATGAGGGTCTTGGTTAGGGAAAACATCCGGAAAGTATTCCGGTGTTTAGGGTTTTCGGAGGAAGGCGAGGAGGAAAAGTTGCAAGTTCGATAGGTTAGGCGTGTGTGGCGGACGAATGGACTGCGTGTCCAGGATTAAATCGTCTGATTACGAGCAACTTTCATGTTGAAAATATTTTAATCCGAAATTACGGATTAAAAGATATGATTTTAAAGATTTTAATAATTTGGAATTTAATTAATTAATTAATTAATTCGAAAATGTATTTATAGCGTCGACATGACGTCATCTTGGCGTCATCGCCAAGCAAAGGTTGACTAGGTCAACCCTGACATGTGGGTCCCGTTTGTCATACTGTGTTAACTAATTAGCAAATTAAGTTTAATTAACAGTAGTTAATTAGGTTAATTAGTCATTAGGTTTAATTAATCAGGATTAAATTAATTAATTAATTAATTAATTAATTAGTTTTATTCATTTTTATTTATTATTTATTTAAATTACATTATCCTTTTTCTTTTTATTTTTAAACCGTTGAATTGGTGGGGCCCCATGTCATAGGCCCTGTGGGGCCAAGCTGTGTCTTGGCGTGCAGGCGTTATTCTGCTCAAGAATCGTGGGGGATCGCGTGGGCGCCTGCCTCGCCCGATCTCTTGGCCGGCGTGGTGGAGGGGCAGCGAGGTCAGGTGGCGGACGAGGAGCCGTGAGGCGGTCCCGGTGGGGGCTTTATGGCGATGGGCTAGAGGGCCCGGGTCGTCGAGGCGGAGGTAAGAGGGGCGAGGGGATGACGGCCATGGCCGGCCAAAGATCATGGCAAGGCCACGGGCGCAAGGCGTCGAGGAGGCCAAGGGGTTCGATGGTGTGGCGAGGGCGCTCAGCTGCCTGGGAGAGAGGGGAGGCCACGGCGGAGACCGGCGGCGTAGCACGGGCGCAGGGGGGAGAGCGCCGGGCGAGGTAGAAGAGGAGGCGGGGCATGGCTGGCTGGCGCGAGGTCGTCTGGCGATGGCGCGACAGTGGATCGGCCGATCTAGATCGAAGTGAGGGAGGAAAGGGATCGGAGGAGGGGCGAATGGGGGCTAGGGTTCCACCCCAGGGGGAGGGTGGATAAGGTGGCGGCCGGTTGGGCCGGGCTCAAGTGTGGCGGCCGGGGAGGAGGCTGGGCGGTGGGGGGTCGGGGAGGCTGTTTGGGCAGTGGGTGGGGAGGGCCAGTTGGGCCGATGGGGTTCCTCCCCCCACTTCTCTTTTGTTTTATTTTTTTCTTTTCTTATTTTCATCTTTACTGTTTTAGTTTATTTAAAATACAAAAACACATTACAAAATTTGTGCACCCCACCATAATTAGGTTTGTTATTTTTGACAACCCCGAACATTTTAGTTTTAGTTTTTGAAAACTTTTATCGTTTGCTTTTGATTTGGGTTTGTTTGTTTTAGACCGGGTTCGAATCAACGTGAGTTTAGTCCACGATGGCAAAAGGTGATTCTTGTTGCTTAATCATCCAAGGCGTTACAAATCTCCTCCACTACAAGAAATCTCGTCCGAGATTTAGGAGGTAGAAGGAAAGAGTGCGGGTATTCATCTCAAGCGATCCTCGCGTTCCGGGTGGCCGTCTTGAGTGATTCGACCACTCGGACTTTGAGGAACTTGATCGCCTTCGGCGTGTGCGGCGTTCAGCAGTCGAGAATGCGGACCGGATGCTCTTTATAGGAGAGGTCTGTTGCAATTCGAGCACTTCATGGTCCTTTGCTCGGATTGGGTCCTTGAAGCGGCGTCGGAGTTGGGACACGTGGAACACATCGTGAACACGAGAAAGGTTGGTGAGCTCCAGTTGATAAGCCACTTTTCCGCCTTTCCGAATAGTGAATGGGCCAATATAGCGAGGAGCTAGCTTGCCTTGATTAAAGCGGTGAGCACCCTTCATTGGTGTAACGCGAAGATAGGCCTTTTCGCCAAAGTTGATAGACCATGTCTTTATGATGACGGTCATAATTACTCTTTTAGCGTGGATCGAGCGATCTTGAGATTCTCGCAAATAATGCGGACTTGTTCTTCTGACATGTTGGATAATATCCGGACCGAAGAGTGGGCGTTCCCGATTTCACCGACAGATTCGGAGGGTTCGCACTTTCGTCCATATAACACTTGAAGGGGCCATCTTCGCACTAGCTTGATAGCTATTATTACAAGAGAACTCAAAGATACGGGAGAGATTCCTCCCATTTCTTGCCGAATGAACGACACAAGCTCGAAGCATGTCTTGAGAATTTGGTTGACACATTCAACTTGCCCTTGTGATCATGGATGAAGCGCTTGATCTTGAAAGATAAATGAGTACCCATAGCTTCTTGAAAACTTGCCCGGAATCTTGAAGTAAATAAGCTGCCGCACGGTCCGAGCCGATAACCGATGGAATACCGTGAATTGAAACAATTCTGGACATATAGAGAGTTGCGTGGCTGGCTAGCGGTGATCGTTTCTTTGACCGCCGAAAAATGTGCAACTTTAGAAAGCCGGTCAATGGCGACAAGAATTGCATCATTACCTTCTGCGATTTGGGAAATCCGATTGGCCGAAGTCCATTTCAACATGGTCCCATTTCCATTCGGGAATAGAGATAGGTTAAAGTTCCGGCGGGCCTTTGATGTTACGCTTTGATCACGATGGCAAGCGTCACACTCAAAGAACATAGCGAGCAATGTCTTGCTTCATATTAGACCACCGTAATCTCGGCGAATGTCTTGATACATCTTTGTACTACCAGGATGGATACATAGAGGCGTATCATGAGCTTCTTTCATAACCTTCGAGTCATATTCAGGTTTTCCTTCTTACGGCACCACTAAATGGCCTTTGAAGTACAAGGCGCCATCATCAAAGAATAGTGAAGAATGAGGGATTTCACCTTTGAGGTCTTGCTTAATCTTGTAGACTTGAGTCAAATCCACTGCATTGTCTTTATGGTGCCCACGAGATCGGGTTCGACAACCCGGTATAGAGGGAACCACGAGGGAACAACACGGAGATTCATCTTGCGGAACTCCGGAGGAGGGGCGAAGTGCACCGGAGGAACAATATGGAGGTTCAACTTTACGAATTCTTCAACAAGTGAGGGCTGAACTTTGTGAACACGAGAAGGTGGTTGCTTGATGAAGACTTGCGGCTCAAGGCATCAGCCATTACATTAGCCTTGCACGGCGTATAAGAAATACCCAAATCAAAGTCTGCACAGTTTCCATCCATCTCTCGGCGGAGGTTCAGGTCTGGTGAGTAAACAGATGCCGGACTTTGGTGGTCGGTGAAGATCTCGCATAGCGATTACCGAGAAGGTAATGTCGCACTTTGCTTTAGCGCATGAATGACAGCAACAACAAGTTCGAGGTCGTGAACTGGGTAGTTCTCTTCGTGAGGGCGCAATTGTCGAGAGGCATAAGCAACCACTTTGCGCTCTTGCATTAGGACACCGCCTAATCCTTGACGGAAGCGTCGCGATAAATGACGAAGTCCTTCTTAGTATCGGAGGAGCTAGCAGGGGCAGAAGTCAACTTGTCCTTGAGTGCACGGAAACTTTCACGACACTTATCATCCATTGGAATTTGGCGCCTTATATACAGGTTAGTCGGAGGCTGGCAATCTTGGAGAAGTTCTCAGCGAATCGGCAAGCAATAGTGGCGAGACCGAGAAAACTTCCGACTTGCTTAACGTTCTTGGAGGAGTCCAATCGAGAATAGCCTGAACTCGTTCGGGGTTGGACGGCAATACCATCCTTAGAGATGACATGTCCAAGGTAGGTTACTTGGGAAGCCGAATTCACATTTGGAGAACTTGGCATAGAGTTGATGCTCTCGTAGCTTTTCCAAAGACAAGACGAAGATGTTCAAGCATGTTCTTCTTCATTCTTGGAAAAGATCAGGATATCATCGAGATAAACCACGACGAACTTGTCGAGGTAATCCATGAATATATAGTTCATCGAGCGAGAGAAGGTGGCTAGAGCATTGGTTAAGCCGAAGACATGGACGGTGTACTCGTATGAACCATAACGAGTCACAAATGCGGTCTTGGGGATATCCTCCTCACGAACACGGATCTGGTGGTAACCCAACCTCAAGTCGAGTTTCGAGAACAGCGGCGAAACCAGCCGAGTTGATCATAAAGATCATTGATCCGAGGAAGAGGATACTTGTTACGAATGGTAGCTTGATTTATGGGACGGTAGTCTTGGACCAATCGGTTTGTCCCATCCTTCTTCTTAACAAAGAGAGAAGGTGCTCCCCAAGGTGAGCAACTTGGGCGAATGAAGCCACTTTGAAGAGATTTGTCGATTTCCTCCTTTAGCTCAAGGAGTTCATGCGGCGGCATCTTGTAGGGTCGCTTGGCTATAGGAGTGGTGCACAGTTTCAAGTCGATGGCGAATTCGACAGCTCTAGCGAGGGGAATCCTGGAAGTTCTTCGAGGAAGGCGTCTTGGAAATGCATAAGCAGCGGGGAATGTTCTCAATGCCCTCGAGGGTGCGGCGTTCAATGCATTCAATGCATAGAGCCTTGCCTCGGCATCTTGAACCAGACGAGCATTGTAGCTTATTATTTCATCGAGAAGGGTGTAGCGGATGGAGCGGTCTTAGTGGCATAAACGATCGGCGCAAAGATGCGCTTTCAACCAATCCATCCCCAAAATGAGGTCGATGTTAGACGTCTTCAGGATAATGGGGGAGGCATAGAATTCCAGCCCATCGATTTCCACGGGGACGTCGACGCCAACCATAGAGGTTTGACATTGTCCCAAGGGGGTTTTACCACCTACGAAGAGTTCATCTCCTCACACTTAACGTCGTGCTTGTATGCAAAGTCTTGAGACATGAATGAATGCGATGCTCTGAATCGAATAAAGCGAATGCGTCTGATCTTGAATTCTGAGGAGTGTACCCATCACAAAAGAGGCTGGTCTTGAGCTTACGTTCGGATCAACGTGGTTGGCCTGAGCTTGCCCATAAGACTTGGCGGTGTTATTTGCAGGTGCAGGTGTTTCCACGGCCCGGTGTTCTTTGGAAGGGGCCCGATTACGGTTACGGTTGCATTCTCTAGCAGTGCCTGGTTGTCCGCACCTGAAGCACAAACCATTATTGGGGGTGGGAGCAGGGAGCTTGGGGTGGTGGAGCTGGAAGCTTGGCTGCTTAGTTGTAGGCGTATCGAGGTGTAGCATAGTTACGCGCCTTGAAGCGAGTGCATTAATTTGGTACATACTTGTTGGGAATCCATATCTTGCGCAACCTGCGAGGCGGGCCCGAATGAGCACGTGTCACGGTTGCGCCTGTTAGAGCCCTGGTATTCCTGCGGACCGGTTTAAACATTGATAGCTTTGTTCACCAAGGTGGCGTAAATCAGCAAAAGTCGTGCACTAGAAGTGCGAAGCTTGATGTCGCCTTGAAGGCCGTCACGGAACTTCTCACAATGCGCATGCATCGGTTGCAATATCCTCTTGACATAGCGAGACAAGTCCGAGAACTCTCACGATAAGCTTCAGCGATCTTGTTGCCTTGGGTGAGGTTATGAACTCACGCTTCTTCCGGTCCATGACCCCTTGAGGGATGAAGCGGCACGGAAGGCAACTTGGAAGTCTGGCCAGGTGATGATTGTTCCAAGCTGGCGGAGTACGCCTGTGGCTGTCCCACCATTGAGTCGGGTCCCTTCTGTGAAGAAGGAAGCAAAGGTGACATAGCTGGCGAGGGCTACATCAAGCAGACTCCATCTCATAGGTGATGTCACGGGCCGATCCTTCACATCCGGTAATTTGAGTTGAGCTGCGGTACAATGAGATTGAGGCGTATGAAATCCTGCGAGTTGTTCCGTTTGGGTGCTGGTTCATATTGGGCGAGAAGCGAGCCATCATGTTCTCCATGGTGGCGATTCATCTCAAAGCTGTTGGATCATACCAGCCATGTACTCAAAGGTGGTGGGAAGTTGGCACCACGACCACGACGGTGGCCTAACCATCCCCTTTAATATATAACAGAGGTAGTTCAAAGATTTGAGAAATTATACACCAGGACAAGAATCATTCATGATGAAACATGCATAATGAAAGCGGCATGATAGGAACTACATAGTAGTGACATATCTTACAAAAGGGATCATGCATAGAGTTCGGTACATAGAGTTGACACATAGACTAAGACATCATAGGCGGCCTTGAAGGCTCATGGCGAATGCATCTAACACTAACGAGCAAGTCTACATCGGTCCCACGCCCGTCTTTGCGGAGGTGGTATTTGTAGCTGAAAAGGCTGAAGTCTTGTGCGAGTAGTCCTCCACGTCGATGACACGGGGTCCGCGGATACTGCAGGCTGAATCCGGCGCCCAGTGGCGAAGAGGGCCAAGTCTGCGGAGAGTAGCCTCCCGTCAGCCAACCGACACCACAGGGCATCATCACGGTCTGGCTGGGTAGATCGCATGAACGCGGCAGCTCTCCGGATCGGACAAAGGGGTGCATCAGCGTCGAGAGCACGGTAAAGGTCTTGGCGGGTGATGTACAACTCGTGGCGAAGAGCGCAGTTAGCTCGATCCAGCCCATCGAGATGCGTAACAAAGTTACGATGGTAGAAGGGCTCTCCGTGACGATGGAGTAGGCAGCGGTGTAGTAACCCTCCTCACCAACATCGACGGGCCTTGATAGCAATGTGCTCGAAGGGGAGGAGTCCAACTCGATACTCTCCACGAAGGCGTGTCAGATCGGCATAAGCGGCATCGTGGTACCGCCATATCAATAGTCACCCCAACACCATGTGCGGTGTGCACAAAGAGTGGAGTCATACTCCGAGAGTAGAGGTGGGCGATGGCGGCAGTCTTGCTCACGGTTATAGTCCTGGTACTCCTCAAAGATGGTGTACTCAGGGTGCGGCGATAACCTAGATAGGTCATCATCTCTGCTAGCACGCAGTGATCCCGAGCACCAATGGCCGTCGTGGTGGCGCACGACCTGCCTCGTGGGTTCCATCTGAAACAAAGATGTTTCAAAAGGAGTCAAATGACAGTGTGGAAATTGATCAAAATACAATTCCAAGGAATAACTATGGCTTTATCCAACTTTGGGGTGAATGTGGTCACGGGATCCTAGTGTTAGTTAGTAAAATCGTTTTAACCCGAGTAGAAGAGAGTTCAGAGTCCCGAGTAAGGGTCGAGGAGTAAAAGATCCTAGTACCACCCGATGGCGAGTGGGCCCGTAAGGCACACAGCCAAGTTAGTAAAAGTTTTGCAATGTCTAGACTCGACTTGACCAAGGAGTGTGGAAGGGGATTCCCTACGAGGCAATGCATACGCTGATACCAACTTGTGACTTCCCGATTCAATCAGACACTAATCATGCACGCAAATGTGTAATACGATCAAGATCCCGAGACTCACGGGAAGATATCACAACACAACTCTACAAATAAAAATAAGTCATACAAGCATCATAATACAAGCTGTGGGCCTCGAGGGCTCGAATACAAGTGCTCGATCATAGACGAGTCAGGAAGCAACAATATCCGAGTACGGACATAAGTTAAACAAGTTTGCCTTAAGAAGGCTAGCACAAAGCTGGGATACAGATCGGAAAGAAGGCGCGGGCCTCCTGCACAGGATCCTCCTAACTACTCCACGGTAAATCGTCGGTGGGCTGCCCGTAGTAGTAGGCACCTCCGATTAGTAGTCGTCATCGACAGTGGCGTCGGCTCCTGGGCTCCATAGTCTGGTTGCGACAATCGAGTAGAGGTAGGGGAAAAGGGGAACAAGGCAACCGTGAGTACTCATCCAAAGTACTACGCAAGCAAGGAGCTACACTACATATGCATGGTTATATGTGTAAAGGGCCATATCGATTGGGTGAATCGCAGAATGCCGAATAAGAGGGGATAGCTAGTCTTAACGAAGACTACGCTTACGGTCACCGTCTTTGCAACAGTAGAAGAGGACGATCTGAAGTCCTCCAAGTAACATCACATAGCAATAATCCTACCCGGCGATCCTCGCTCCTTATCCACAGGCGAGAGCGACCACCGGTTGTATCTGGCACTTGGAAGGGTGTGTTTTATCAAGTATCCGGTTCTAGTTGTCATAAGCTCAAGGTACAACTCCAAGTCGTCCTGTTACAGAAGATCACGGCTATTCGAATAGATTAACTTCCTGTGAGGGGTGCACCATCTTACCCAAAGACGCTTGATCCCATTTTGGCTTAGGACACACTTTCACTGGGTCATGCCTTGCCCAGCGTGAAGATCAACACGTCGCAGCCCCACCTAGGCACAACAGAGAGGCCAACACTTCTAAACTTGCCTTGGCAGGGTGCAGGCCCATGCCTCGAGCACACACACACACGTTCGCGTCTGTGGCCGGAAGCAGACCTAGCCCATCAGGCGTTCCGGTCAATCCGTGGCTACTCCGGTGCCGACGTCTGAAAGTGCCGGTGATACCCACGGCGGGATACCCATAACTACTCCAGCGTAGATGGTTGAAGTGCGTATAAGCTCATGTAGCCAACTCGGATCAAATACCAAGATCTCGTTAAGCGTGTTAAGCATCATGAGCCGAACGCCCGAGCAGCCAGGCCCACCTCTCTCTAGGCGGTCTCAACCTGCCACTGCCGCCGCCACAAAGATCCATCCAGAGGGCCGTCGGGACAAAGGTCCTTTCAGCCCCTAATCAAGTGAATCACTCGCGGGTGCTCCACCAAATTGACCCGACTTTAGTCTCCACATGTATCATGTATAAGTATATAGTATACACCCGTGATCACCTCCCGAGTGATCACGGCCCGATAATATAAGCACGACAGGCGGACAAGAATGTAGGGCCACAGATGAAAGTACTAGCATCCTATACTAAGCATATAGGATTGCGGTAAGGTAACAAATGAAGTAACAAGGAATGAGGCTATGCGGCAGTATAGGAGTATCTGAAATAAAGAACATGCTATACTACTCTAATGCAAGCAGTATATAGAGAAGAGTAGGCGATATCACGGTGATCGGGGGGCTTGCACGGTTGCTCTCAACAAGAGAGAGGGTCGTCAACACCGTAGTCGAATCCGGCCAAAGCAATGACGTCGGTCTCATGATCTAGGAAAGAAGAGGGAAGAAACAATGAATACAAAGTAAGCAGATGCATAGCGATGCATGACATGTCAAGAAGCGATGCTAGGCGTGCCCTAACGTGGTATGAGGGGTCTTGGTTAGGGGAAACATCAAGAAAGTATTCCGGTGTTTAGGTTTTCGAGCGAAAGGAGCCGAGGGGAAAAGTTGCAGGTTCGATAGGTTAGGGGTATGTGGCGAGACGAGCAGACTGCGTGTCCGGATTCGTCTCGTCGTTACGAGCAACTTTCATGTTGAAAATATTTTAATCGAAGTTACGGATTAAAAGATATGATTTTTAAAAGATTTTAATAATTTACGGAATTTAATTAATTAATTAATTAATTCGAAAATGTATTTATAGCGTCGACATGACGTCATCTTGTCGTCGGCCGATCAACGAGGTTGACTAGGTCAACCACGACATGTGGGTCCCGTTTGTCATACTCATTAACTAATTAACTTAATTAAGTTTAATTAACGATGGTTAATTAGGTTAATTAGTCATTAGGTTTAATTAATCAGGATTAATTAAATTAATTAATTACTTAATTAATTAATTAATTAATTAGTTTTATTCATTTTTATTTATTATTTAGTTAAATTACATTATCCTTTTTCCTTTTTATTTTTAAAACCGTTCAGTGGGGTGGGGCCCCCATGTCATAGGCCCCAGGCCAGCTGGTGTAAGCGTCAGGCGTCAGCCGTTCGAGGCGCAAATCGAGGGGGAGCGCAAGGCGTGCCCGCCATCATAGCCACGGCATGGTGGAGGGGCGGCCGAGGCCGTGATGGTCCCGACGAGGAGCCGGCGAGGGCGGTCAGTGTGGGGCTTTAAGCGGTGCCGAGGCTAGACGGGGCCGGGTCGTCGGCCAGCGGAGGTAGGCGGAGGATCACCACACGGCCGCCGATCGTGGCGTCAGCCGGCGTCGTCAGGCCGAGGGAGGTCGGTGGCGGCGAGGCGCCCGTCGTCGAGAGGAGAGGCCACGGGCGGAGACCCAAGCAGCGAGCACCAGGGGGGAGAAGCGCCTTTCGGCGAGGGAGAAGAGGAAGGGGACCCAGTGGCGTGGCCAGCGACGGGTCGCTTCAGCCACAGCGCTGACGAGTGGATCGGCCCCGATCTAGATCAGTGCGAGGAAGGAAAAGGGATCGGGGAGGCGAATGGGGGCTAGGGTTCCACCAAGCGAGGAGGAGGTGGATAAGGTGGCCGGCCGGGTTGGGCGGGCAGTGGGGTAACCCGGCCCAGGCGGAGGAGAGGCAGTGGGGGGTGGGGAGTCGGGGGTGGGCAGTGGGGAGGGCTGGCCCAGTTGGGCGATGGGGTTTCCTTCCCCACTTCTTTTGTTTTATTTTTTTCTTTTTCTTATTTTCTTCTTTTCTGTTTTAGTTTCTTTAAAATACCAAAACACTTTACAAAATTTTGTGCACCCCACCATAATTAGGTTTGTTATTTTTGACAACCCCCGAAAATTTTAGTTTTAGTTTTTGAAAACTTTTATCATTTGCTTTTGATTTGGGTTTGTTTTAGACCGGGTTCGAATCAACGTGAGTTTAGTCACAGTAACCGAGGTGATTACTGTTGCTTAATCATCCGGGCGTTACACAAGAGGAGAGGTTGACATACGCGTTGGGAATAGAGCAAGAGTTGCTGCATTGGCCGTCGGCACTATGCAACTTCATTTACCTTTAGGATTAGTAATGGAACTTGATAATTGTTATTATGTTCCTTCTTTGAGTCGAAACATTATTGCTATCTCATGTTTGAGGAGATAAGGTTATGAATTCGATATTAAGGACAATGGTTGTTCTATTTACTTGAATAATATGTTGCATGGCTTTCCACCCATTGTGAATGGTTATTTATCCTAGATCTTGAAGGTGAGTGAGTCTATAAAAGAAATGTCAAGAGGCATAATTCTAATGAGATAAACCTGACTTACAAATGGCATTGTCGGCTAACATTAGTTAAAAGTGCATGAAGAAGCTCCATGATGATGGAATTCTAACTTTGTTTGGTTTTGAATCATTCGAGACATGCGAGTCTTGCCTACTCGGCAAGATGACTAAGACTCCTTCTGCAAAAAGTTGCGAGAGGGCGTCCGAGCTATTGGTACTTATACATAGTTATGTATGTGGACCAATGACCATGACATCTAGAGGTGGTTTCCAATACTTCATGACTTTTACCAATGACTTGAGTAGATATGGATATGTCTACTTGATGAGGCACAAGTCAGAAACTTTTGAAAAGTTCAAGGAGTTTCAGAACAAAGTGGTAAATCAAGTCGGCAAGAGAATCAAACTTCTATGATTTGATCGTGGCCGTGAGTATATGACCCAGGAGTTTGATGATCATCTGAAGAGTCATGGAATAGTTACACAACTGACTCCTTGGGTACACCACAGAGAAATGGCATGTCGGAATGGAGGAATCAGACTCTGTTGGACATGGTCTGATCAATGATGAGTCAGTCGGATTTACCCTTGTCATTTTGGGGATACTCTCTTGAAACTACAGCTTCACACTAAACACGGTATCATCCAAGTCTGTAGATAAGACATCATATGAGATATGGAGTGCGAAGAGTCACAGTTTGTCTTTTCTGAAAGTTTGGGGATGTGAAGCATATGTCAAGCGACTATAGTCGGACAAGCTCACACCCAAATCGGACAAGTGCATATTCATGGGATATCCAAGGGAAACCTTGGGATGTTACTTCTACAACCGTGAAGAGGGAAAAGTGTTTGTCACTCGACATGGAGTTTTCCTTGAGAAAGAGTTTCTCCATCAGAAGGCTAGTGGGAGGGCGGTCCGACTCGAAGAAATTCAAGAACCACACGGGACGTTTCGGTAGGTGATTCTGTCGAGTTAGTCAGGGAACCCGTGGTGGAGCCGACGCTGGTTCCACGGAGGTCGGAAAGGTTGTGCAATATGCAAAACTGAATGTGTTTTTCTTGGATAACAACGAGCCGACTACATACGTGGAAGCGATGGAGAGCCCTGATTCCGAGTTATGGCTTGAGCGCATGAGATCCGTATTACAGTCCATGGATGAAAATCAAGTTTGGAACTTGGTTGATTTGCCAGACGTCATTAGAGCCATTAAGTGCAAGTGGATCTTTAAGAAGAAAACTGATGTGGACGGAAATGTCACGGTCCATAAGGCTCGACTTGTCGCTAAAGGTTATTGACAATTTCAAGGAGTTGACTATGATAAGAGTTAGTCACCGGTAGCGATGCCTTGATCAATTCGGATCATTCTTCCTATAGCAGCTTATTTCGTCTATGAGATATGACAGATGGATGTCAAAACGGCTTTCCTCAATGGAAATTTAACCAAGGATGTGTATATTACACAACCCGAGTTTATTGTCGATCCAAAGATGTCTATCCTGGTATGCAAGCTTCAGAGATCAATTTATGGATTGAGGCAAGCATCTCGGAATTGGAACATTCATTTTAATGAAGGGTCAAAGAGTTTGGCTTCATCAAGAACGACTGTGATCATTGTGTATTCAAGAAGGTAATTGGGAGCTCAGTTGCATTTCTGATCTTATATGTGGATGACATGTTGTTGATTAGAAATGATGTTCAAATGCTTGAATATATCAAGGACTCATTGGAAAATACATTTTCGACGAAGGACTTGGGAGAAGTAGCTTGCATTTTGGGAATCAAAATCTATAGATATAAATCGAGAAACTTATTGGATTAAGCAAGAGTGTGTATATTGATGATGACCCACAAGTATAGGGGATCAGTTGTAGCTCTTTTAGATAAGTAAGAATGTCGAACCCAACGAGGAGCGGAAGGAAATGACAAGTAGTTTTCAGTAAGGTAATGCCTGCAAGTGCTGAAATTGTAAGTAGCAGAGTAGTTTGATAGCAAGATAATTTGTAACGAGAAAGTAATGATAATAGTAGCAAAAGTGCAGCATGGTAGCCCAATCCTTTTGAGGCAAAGGACAGGCCAAAACGGCCACTTATGATAAGCAAAGAGTTCTCGAGGGTACACGGGAATTTCATCTAGTCACTTTCATCATGTTCGTTCGATTTGCGTTCGCTACTTTGATAATTTGATATGTGGGTGGACTGGTGCTTAGCTGTCCTTACTTGAACAAACCTCCTACTTATGACTACCCCCCTGCAAGCATCCGCGACTACGAGAAAAGTATTAAGAATAAATTCTAACCATAGCATTCAACTTTTGGATCCAATCGGTCCGTTACGAAATAGCGCATAAACTGGGGTTTAAGTTTCTGTCACTCTCGCAACCCACCATCAAATTGCTACTCCACAATGCATTTCCTTAGGCCCAAATATGTTGAAGTGTCATGTAGTCGATGTTCACGTGACACCACTAAGGGAATCACACCATACATATTATCAAAATATCGAACACATATCAAGTTCACATGATTACTTGCAACATGATTTCTCCCGTGACCTCAAGAACAAACGGAACTACTCACAAATGATAAACATTCTCATGATTAGAGGAGTATTAAATAGCATATTGGATTGAGCATATAAACTTCCACCAAATAAACCATATAGTAATGAACCCTACTAGTCACCCACAAGTACCAATCTATAGTTCCGGTAACAAGATTGAACACAAGAGGTGAACTAGGGTTTGAGAGGAGATGGTGTTGTTCAAGATGTTGATGGAGATTGCCCTCCCCTAGATGGGAGAGTCGTTGGTGATGACGATGACGATGATTTCCCCCTCCAGGAGGGATGTTCCCCCGGCGGAATCGCTCCACCGGAGGGCAAAAATGCTCCTGCCCAAGTTCCGCTTCGAGGCGGCTGTGCTTCATCCCGAAAGTCCTCCCCTTATTTTTCCTAGGTCAAAATGACTTATATACCAGAAGATGAGCACCAGAGGTGGGCCGAGCAGGCCAAAACTTGGCGGCCCCCCTCTGGTAGTTATTTGCTCCAGTTATTCTTATATATTCCATAAAAATTCCTTGTGAAGTTTCAGCTCATTTGGAGGTGTGCAGAATAGGTAGCCTGGCATAGCTTTTTCAGGTCCAGATTTCCAGCTGCCAAAATTCCCCCTCTTTGTGTATACCTTGCAAATTATGAGAAAAAAGGCACTAGAATTACTCCAAAAAGCATTATTATGGTGGATAAAAACTTTATAAATAACAGTAAGAAAACATGATGCAAAATGGATGTATCAACTCCCCAAGCTTAGACCTCGCTTGTCCTCAAGTGAAAACTGAAATCGAAAAACATGTCCACATGCTTGGAGAGAGAGGTGTCGATAAAAACAAAATACGGACATAGAAGCATCATGCTTATTATTATAACAGGAACAAAATTAAACATAGGACTTTTGTAATAGAACTTGTATCATATACTTCTCGTGAATAAGTAATAGTTCATCACACAATCGAATAATAAAGAAAAAACTCTATTAGAAACCACCAAACTATGTTCCCAGTCAACTTTGCAACTACAATTCATCATCTTTTCAGGAAGGGTCACGTGTTGGAGCCTTTAGGAAAGTCCACATACTCAACCATCATATAGTCTTCTATGATTGCTAACACTCACTTCGTACCCATGAGCAAAATATTTCAACTGGGCACATAGAAAGATAAGGGCTTATAGTTTCGCCTCCCAACATATTCACCTCAAGGGTGATGTCAACAATAGTAACTCATGCTATCTATATTCAACTAGACATATGTGCCTAGATCTTTCCTCACCACATGATGCTTGCTAAAGGAGAAAATAAAAAGGAATAGAAGGGAAACTTTGAGTCTTTGCATAAAAGTAAATACATAAAGGTAAAAGCTACGCCCTTCGCAGAGGGAAGCAGAGGTTGCCATGTGCTTATTTGTTTGTATGCTCAATCCCTTAGTGCAAAAGAACATCATGTTACATTGCCCCTTGTGATAGCGACCTTTATTATGCACTCTATCGCTTTTATTCATCACCATCACAAGTTCGTGCAACACTCAATTTTCTCTTACACTAAATGACCTCACACTTTTAGAAGCAAATTTTTATTGCCTTTTTGCACTGATGACAACTTACTTGAGGGATCTTGCTCGGTCCCTAGGTAGGTATGGTGGACACTTGAAAATAAGATTTGGATTTAAGGGTTTTTGGATGCACAAGTAGTATCTCTACTTAGTCTTGGAATTTTAGCTAGCAAATATAGGGGGCAAGCATCACATGTTGAAGGATCTATGACAATATGACTTCTATGCGAATATAAACAAACATAAATCATTAAGTTGTCTTCGTTGTCCAACATCAACAATTTTGGCATATAATATTTTCATGAGGGCTCACAATCACAAAAGATTTCTAGGATAGTATATTTATGTGTGAATCTTCTCTTCCCTTATAAATTCTTTCACGAGTTGCATCATTGACTATGTTATGTTTGTAAATCTCTAATAAAATTTTCTACTTATACTTTTCCTTATGTGGTGCCATCATCTACCATAGGATTAGTATATATTCTTAGCTTTATTTATTTCCTCTCTCTTTTCCATCTTTATTTCTTTTCTTTTATTTGCAACATGAAAGTAAAGAACGACAAAACTCATACTAAACTTTATTATATAACTTGCACACGATTACAAGGATAGATCACTAAGAAAACTCACAAGGAAGAAAGGATCAAACAAAACTTTTATTCATCTAATGCAAAAGATCAAACTAAATTAAGAAAAAGTAATAAGATAGTGGGGTGATACAATATCGGGGCACCTCCCCCAAGCTTGGCAGAAGCCAAGGGGGGTGCCCATACCCGACACTCAGTTGTCTTTTGGGGGTGAAGAAGATGATGGTGGTGATGAAGAGATCCTATCCTTAAGGATCAAGAGATTCTCCAGCCGATGGATAACGCTCCAAAGATGGATGATATCCTCTTGATGCAGAATATTTTCGCGAGTAAGATACTTATTCTTTATGCAAACTATTTCAATGTCGCAAAAAGCTTCAATCTCAGCAGGAGTAAGGTGAGTTAGGTAGGGATTAAGCATATCCTCTTCCTCTTCCTCGGCCAGCAGTGCTTGAGCTGCCACCGGGGGTGGATCTAAGGTAGCTTTCTTGCCCTTGTCTCCCTTGATGGCGTCCGTAGGCTCCTCCCGCTTTGTCTCGATCTTCATCAGCCAAGCATCTTCTTCCATGTTGTTGGAGGAGCAAGAAGACATGATGCCTGGCTTCATAAATTTGACAGAAAACAACAACAAAAAAGAACAGAGGATTTCTTGGCGATACGGTGATCAATAGGATCGGGAGGTATATATAGATTTTTTTATCTCGGAGGACAAGCATAGGAAGAAAAAGCAGATGCGGAAGGTGTCGGGGTGGGCACAACCCACACAGGCGCGCTGCAAGCCAAGCGCATACAGTATCTTATTGCCCACTAGGACGCTTCTGAAGTTTCCTTATTTCCAAAATTCATAAATATTCCAAAACTGATAAAAAATATTTTTGCTCATTTTTCGGAGTCCGTTTACTTACCGTATGACGTACCTCCTTATTTTCACGATTTTGGAGTGTTCTGGAAGGAATCTTTTATGTGTTCTTCCGGTGTCAAAGTTGAATAATATTACTTTAAACATTAATGGGCGTACCTGAGATATAATGCTTTATTCATTGCCCATTAACAACCTTCAGGGTTATTTATTTTGATGGCTCCAGACTGGTAAACCTCCTCGATGACATATCGGCCTTTCCATTTTGAGAGGAGTTTTCCTACAAAGAGTCTAAACAGAGTTGTACAAAAGAACATATTCTCCAACTTTAAACTCGCACTTTTGAATTCTTTTTTCATGCCATCTTTTAACCTTTTCTTTAATAATTTTGCATTTTCATAAGCTTGGGTTCTACACTCATCTAGAGACCTAATATCAAATAACCTCTTTTCGCCAGCAACTTTGGAATCATAATTGAGCTCTTTGACGGCCCAATATGCTTTATGTTCTAACTCAAGAGGCAAATGACAAGATTTTCCACAAACCATTTTATATGGAGACATACCCATAGGATTTTTATATGCTATTCTATAAGCCCAAAGTGCATCATCTAATTTCGTAGACCAATTCTTTCTGGTCCTATTAACAGTCTTTTGCAAAATTAATTTTATTTCTCTATTGCTAAGATGAACTTGACCACTAGACCGAGGATGATAAGGTGATGCAATTCTATGGTTAACATCATACTTGGCAAGCATTTTATGGAAAGCACCATGAATAAAGTGTGAACCACCATCAGTCATCAAATATCTAGGGACTCACAACCTTGGGAAATAACTTCCTTAAGCATTTTAATAGAGGTGTTATAATCAGCACTACTAGTTGGGATAGCTTCTACCCATTTAGTGACATAATCAACAACAACCAAAATATGTGTATACTCATTAGAGGAGGGAAAAGGTCCCATGTAATTAAATCCCCAAGCATCAAATGGTTCAACATCAAGTGAATAATTCATAGGCATTTCTTGACACTTACCGATGTTCCCTATCCTTTCACATTCATTACAAGATAAGATGAACTTACTGGCATCCTTGAATAGAGTGGGCCAATAAAATCCAGACTACAATACCTTATGAGCGGTTCTATCTCCAGCATGATGCCTTCCATAAGCTTCGGAGTGACATTTCTGTAGGATTTGCCCCTGGTCATGCTTAGGTACACAAAGTCTAATAATACCATCTACTCCTTCTTTATAAAGATGTGGGTCATCCCAAAAGTAATGTCTTAAATCATAGAACATTTTTTCTTTTGTTGGTAAGTAAAGCTAGGTGGTAAATATTTAGCAACAATGTAATTAGCATAATCAGCATACCAAGGAGTACTATGAGAAACATTTATTGCAGCTAATTGCTCATCAGGAAAACTATCATCAATAGGTAGTGGGTCATCAAGCACATTTTCAAGCCTAGACAAATTATCAGCTACTGCGTTCTCAACTCCTTTTCTATTAATGATATGCAAATCAAATTCTTGTAACAAGAGAACCCATCGAATAAGTCTAGGTTTAGCATCTTTCTTTTCCATAAGATATTTAATAGAAGCATGGTCTGTGTGAACAGTTCCTTTTGAATCAACAATATAAGGTCTAAATTTATGACAAGCAAACACCACTTCTAAGAATTCTTTTTCAGTAGTAGCATAGTTTTGTTGAGCACTGTCTAGAGTTTTACTAGCATAATGAATAGCATTCAATTTATTATCAACTCTTTGTCCTCGAACAACACCAACAACATAATCACTAGCATCACACATAATTTGAAAAGGCAAGTTCCAATCAGGTGGTTGAACAATAGGTGCAAAAATTAAGGTTTTCTTGAGTGTTTCAAAGGCTTCTAAACAATCATCATCAAAAACAAAGGGAATATCCTTTTGCAAGAGACTAGTGAGAGGCCTAGAAATTTTAGAGAAGTCTTTGATGAATATCCTATAGAAACCAGCATGACCTAGGAAACTACAAATACCTTTCATATCTTTAGGACATGGCATTTTCTCAATTGCATCAGCCTTAGCTTGGTCCACCTAAATACCTCTTTCAGAAATTTTATGACCCAAGGCAATGCCTTCATTAACCATAAAGTGGCACTTTTCCCAATTCAAGACAAGATTTCTTTGTTCACATCTCTGTAAAACTCACTCAAGATTGGTTAAACAATCATCAAAAGACTTCCCATAAATAGAAAAGTCATCCATGAAAACCTCAACAATCTTTTCACAAATATTAGAGAATATAGCAGTCATACATATTTGAAAGGTAGCAGGTGCATTACACAAACTAAAATGTATACATCTATAAGCGTAGGTTCCAAAGGGACAAGTAAAAGTGGTCTTTTCTGGATCAGGTTGAGAAACAGGTATTTGCGAAAAGCCAGAATATCCATCAAGGAAGCAAAAGTGTGTGTGCTTAGATAATATTTCACGCATTTGATCAATAAAAGGTAGAGGGTAATGATCTTTTCTAGTTGCTTTGTTTATTTTCTAAAATCAATTACCATTCTATAGCCTGTAACAATTCTTTGTGGAATAAGTTCATTCTTATCATCAGGAACAACAGTAATACCTCCTTTCTCAGGGACACAATGAACATGACTTACACATCTACTATCAGCTATATGATAGATTATACCTGCTTCCAGAAGTTATAATATTTTCGTTCTTACCACTTCTTTCATCTTCGGGTTTAACCAACGTTGGTGATCAACAACGGGTTTAGCATCAGGTTCCATATTAATTTTGTGCTCACATAGAGTGGGACTAATGCCCTTTAAATCATCAAGAGTATATCCAATAGCAGCCCAATGCTTCCTCACAACTTTCATTAATCTTTCTTCTTCATGTTCTGAAAGGTTAGCACGAATAATAACAGGATATATCTTCTTTTCATCAATATAAGCATATTTCAGAGTGTCTGGCAATTGTTTTAATTCAAACACAGGATCACCTTTAGGTGGAATAGGACCTCCTAGAGTTTCAGTAGGTAAATTGTGTTTAAGCAGAGGACATTGTTCAAAGAAAATTTTATCTATTTCATTTGTTTCATGCATATGTAAATCATTTTCATAGTCTAGCAAATATTATTCTAAAGGATCAGTAGGTGGTACAACAATAGAAGCAAGACCAATTAATTCATCCTTACCAGGCAAATTTTTTTCATGAAGATTTCTACTGAACTTAGAAAAATTAAAGTCATGAGACTCATCACCAAAGCTAACACCAACAGTTTGTTTCTTACAATCTATCTTAGCATTAACTTTATTCAAGAAAGGTCTACCAAAGATAATGAGGCAAAAGTCATCTTGTGGGGAACCAAGAACAAGAAAATTAGTAGGATATTTTATTTTCCCACACAAGACTTCAACATCTCTAACAATCTCAAATGGTGATATGGTATCTCTATTAGCAAGTTTAATAGTAACATCTATGTCTTCTAACTCTGCGGGTGCTATGTCCTTCATAATTTTTTATAAAGGGTGTAAGGAATAGCACTCACACTAGCAGCCATGTCACATAAACCATGATAACAATGATCCCCTATTTTAACTGAGATGACAGGCATGCAAACAAAATGTCTATGTTTATCCTGTTTATCGGGTTTGGCAATTCTAGCACCTTCTTCATAGAAGTAAATAACATGCCCATCTATATCTTCTTCTAAGAGATCTTTAACCATAGCAATGCCAGGTTCTAATTTAATTTGTTCATCAGGTTTAGGTGTTCTAATATAGCTTTTTCTAACCACAGTTGAAACTTTATCATGTTCCTTTTATCCTAACAAGGAACAGTGGTTTCTCAATATAAGCAGAAGGAACAGCTGGATCAACACTATAAAGTATAGTTTCTTCTTTAAATGGTAAAGGTTCTTTAATTTCTTCTTTCACAGGTGGGTGATATTTAAACCGCTTCTCTTTAGGGATTTCAACATGAGTAGCAAATGATTCACAAAAGGAGGCTACTATCTCAGAGTCAAGCCCATATTTAGTGATAAACTTTTGAAAGGCATCGGTATTCATAAAAGATTTAACATAATCAAACTTAGGTTCACGAGTTACCAATCTTACTCTTTACCTTCCTCGAGTTACCAATCTTCAGAGTTGCATTCAAGAAGTATCAAGCATGGTTTGATCATCATGAGAAAGCCGACCATAAAAGTCCTGGATAATAGTTTCTCTTGGGAGCTCATGATTGGGGCGTGAATATAACATTGACTTAAGCCTCCCCCAAGCTAGAGAGATACTTCCTCCTTCACGAGGCCAAAAATTATATATATATATATATATATATATATATATATATATATATATATATATATATATATATAATTCCGATCACGATGAACTAGATGCATAGGATAATTTTTTTGGTGGAACTCAAATTTCAATCGATTCCAATTCCATGATCCAATATCATTGCATAGCCTATACCATGCCAATGTTTTTCCATTCAAATATAAAGGGAAAAACTTTCTCATAACTTGTTCTCCGGGCAAACCTGCAAGTTTGAACAATCCACAAATTTGTTCTACATATATCAAGTGCATATGAGGATGTTCGGTTCCATCTCCTGCATAAGGATTATCTAGAAGTTGTCCTATCATACCCGAAGGAATTTCATATTCAATATTTTCAGTAGGTGGAGTAGGTTGAGGGGTAACTAATTGTGGTTCCAGACGAGGTTAAGATACCCCGAACAAACCCATCAAAGGATTGTTTTCCATAGTAACAAGTAACAATAAATTTCAGCACACTATATAAACGTTTCCTTACCAAATTCCACTTACCAAAGGGGCTTCACTCCCCGACCACGCCGCAAGAAAATAGCCTTGATGACCCACAAGTATATGGGATCAATGGTATCTCTTTTAAATAAGTAAGAGTGTCAAACCCAACCAGGGGCAGAAGGAAATGACAAGTAGTTTTCGATGAGTAATGCACAAGTGTTGAAATTGTAAGTAAGTAGCGAATAGGTTCATAGCAAGATAAAATTTGTAACGAGCAAGTAACGATAATAGTAGCAAAAGTTTAGCAAGATAGCCCAATCCTTTTGAGGAAAAGGACAGGCCAAAACGGCCACTTATGATAAGCAAAGCGTTCTTGAGGGTACATGGGAATTTCATCTAGTCACTTTCATCATGTTGGTTTGCTTTAAGTTCGCTACTTTGATAATTTGATATGTGGGTGGACCGGTGCTTAGGTGCTGTTATTACTTGAACAAACCTCCTACTTATGATTAACCCTCCCACAAGCATCCGCAAATACGAGAAAAGTATTAAGAATAAATTCTAACCATAGCATTAAACTTTTGGATCCAATCGGTCCCTTATGGAATAGCGCATAAACTGGGGTTGAAGTTTCTGTTACTCTCGCAACCCACCATCTAATTGCTACTTCACAATGCATTCCCTTAGGCCAAATATGCTGAAGTGTCATGTATTTGACGTTCACATGACACCACTAAGGCAATCACAACATACATATTATCAAAATATCGAACACATATCGAGTTCACCTGATTACTTGCAACATGATTTCTCCCATGACCTCAAGAACAAAGGTAACTACTCACAAATGATAAGCATGCTCATGATCAGAGGATTATTAAATAGCATATTGGATCTGAAAGTATAATCTTCCACCAAATAAACCATATAGTAATCAACTACAAGATGTAATCAACACTACTAGTCACCCACAAGTACCAACCTATAGTTCCGGTAACAAGATTGTACACAAGAGATGAACTAGGGTATGAAAGGAGATGGTGTTGTTGAAGATGTTGATGGAGATTGCTCTACCCGAGATGGGAGAGTCTTTGGTGATGATGATGACGATGATTTCCCCCCTCCGGGAGGGATGTTCCCCCGGCAGAATCGCTCCGCCTGAGGGGAAAAGTGATCCTGCCCAAGTCCCACCTCGAGGTGGCGTGGCCAAATCCCGAAAGTTCTCCTTATTTTTTTTCAAGGACACAATGACTTATATACCAGAAGATGGGCACCAGAGGTGGGCCGAGGAGGCCTCAACCCATAAGGGCGCGCTAGGGGGCCCTGGCGCACCAAGGTTGGTTGTGCCCACCTGGTGGCCCCCTCTGGTAGTTATTTTCTCTACTAATTTTTATCTATTCCATAAAAAATCCCCATGAAGTTTCAACTCATTTGGAGTTGTGCATAATAGGTAGCCTAACGTAGCTTTTTCAGGTCTAGATTTCCAGCTGCTGAAATTCCCCCTCTTTGTGTATACCTTGCAAATTATGAGAGAAAATGCATTTGAATTACTCTAAAAAGCATTATTATTGATTGAAAACATTATAAATAACATTAAGAAAACATGATGCAAAATGGACATATCAATTCACAAGGTGTTGAAGCGGTTCAACATGCAAGATGCCCAGAAGGGTTTCTTACCCATGTCACATGACATTAGTCTTAGCAAGACTCGGAGTCCTTCTGATGCTAAGACCCATGGATAGGATTCCATATGCTTCGCCTGTTGGGTCCATCATCAATGCTATTGTATGTATTCTCGTCCCAATGTTAGCTTTGCTCTCAGTGTGGTGGGCAGATACCAGGCTGATCCAGGTGAAAATCACTGAACAGTGGTTAATAATATCCTTAAGTAGTTGAGAAGGACTAAGGATATGTTCCTGGTTTATGAATGTGAGGTTGAGCTCGTTGTAAAGAGTTACACTGATGCTAGTTTCCAAACCGATAGGGACGATAGTTGATCGCAATCTAGGTTTGTGTTTATTCTGAACGGAGGAGTAGTGAGCTGGTTGAGTTCCAAGCAAGATATGTTAGGTGATTCTACAACAGAGGCAGGGTACATTGCGTCTTCCAAAGCTGCAAAAGAAAGTTGTTTGGGTGAAGAATTTTATTTCTGATCATGGTGTGGTTCAGAGCACGTCCAATCCATTGGACCTCTATTATGATAATAGTGGTTCCATCGCACAAGTCAAGGAACCATGGGACCATCATAAAACCCAACACATACTGAGGTGTTTTAACCTAATTCGCGATATTGTCGAGAGAGGTGATGTAAACATATGCAAGGTACACATAGCTGCAAATGTTGTCGATCCACTGGCGAAGCATGAGGCGCACTTGAGCTCCATGGGCATCACGATGCCTAAGTGATTGAATCAATTGCAAGTGGGAGGCTGCTGATGATATGCCCTAGAGGCAATCATGTGATGATGATATTTCCCTATGTATTCATGAGTCCTATGTATTGTCCTTAAACATCATCAATGATATGTATCAATAAGTGTGTGACTTGTTTGTGGAACTATGTATTGTATGATGATCCTTCTAATGGTCCCTAGTTGATAAGGTTGTGCGGGCATACATCCTTGAGTAGTATATGACTCGGGTGATGACTATGTTTCACAAATCATGTGCATGGAGATGCTAAACTGATAGTATCGACTCGGGGATGGGAATGACTGAGTCAGATAGGCCCACTTTCAGACGCAGCGAGATATAGTCATCTGTTAGTCTCAAGTACAATGTCTATGCCATGTCCTAGAATAGGGTCCTCACATGTTCTCGGGATGAGGATCGACTCACTTAGGGTCTATTAAATACTACTTTGTAACTTGGTAGTTATAAAGGTAGCTTTTGGGTGAGTCGTGATACATGCTGCGAGACATGGCTGGCCAAGATGGGATTTGCCCCTCATATTTGGAGATATATTCTCTGGGCCCTCTCGAGTGATCAGATTCAGAAAGCATGTCCATGCAACTTGTGTTAAGTGTTAACCCAGTTCCAGAATTTGTATCATGGTATCGAGAAGAGAGGTCGACTACCACAAGGGTGACAAGTACTAAGCCACAGGCTCAACAACACATATCTTGAGGCAAAAGGAATGTTTAATATGAAACATTGTCGAGGTTCGTCAATGGACTTTACGCTTTACATGGGACTTGACATGTTATGCTAGAAGGGCTACCAATTATCCACTATGGTCATGTCCATGTGTATGTGAACCTATATGGTCGCACACTTAAGGGGTTGCATCCCATTCAGATTGGCTTTGAGTGGAAAATGGATGTATACTCCTAGTGGGATCAAGCGTTGAGCCCACCTCGGAGGTCTATATAAAGGGGAGTGGGCGCACCACTTAGGGTTGATCCTTTTTGCCACCCTGGACGGCCGCCGCCGCCTGTCCCCATACCCATGCTGAGCGACCCGACCTAGCAGTCCACTGCCCGACACTGCACCCCACACGTGTGGATACCTTGGAGGCATCGCATTTTAGGTGCTCAGACGAACTGTTCGAGGGATACACAAGGTACCGTCCACGCGAGATCATCGTTTGTGGGTCTTTGCTATTCGCGGGGGATAGGTGACATGAGGAGGAGACGACACGGGAGATCGACTACATGCACCACCAACTGTACTTCTGATGTGGTGACTGCGCGTCTAGTGGTAAAACCTATCACGTGATTTACTTCCAGCAGAATGATACTGGGTGCGTGTTCAAAATTTTATTTAGCGCTAGCACACCGTACTGCGTGTTGTTACAGTTTGCTGACATCCGGGACCCATAGCATTGTCAGCGTATAGTCAATAGACAAGAGAACTGGACAAGAGCGTCTGACACCTGGGACGTAGCTGCTCGAGTAATGTTTTTTGTTATTGTTGAGACAGAGCAGGGTTTAAACTTGGATGTGGCCCGTCTAGCCCAGGCTTGAATTTTGCGTTCACCACATGACCAGCCTAGTTATTTTTTTCTTTGCGAAAATGGCTAGCCCAGTTTATTTTTCTGAAGAATACCCAATCCAGGCATACCCAACCTAGGCCTGCTTATTTTTCTCTGCCCTGCTGGGCTGGAAATCTTTCAAGACGACTGCAAATCTTAAAAGTAATATGAAATGGGCTGTAAATATAAAAATGACATGACAAATTGGCAATTACTTTCAAATTTCTGATTTTTTTTTCACATTTTCATATTCCAATTTCCTTGGGGTTTAACCTAATTTGAATATATTTTGAAAGTACTTTGAATTTGTCTCAACATTTCGCTATTAAAAACAGCTTGGACCCCACCAAAGTATTCAAAATTTCGTTTACATTTCTAACCCTGGCCCCAGCCAACAAAAAGAAAATGGACTGCAATAAATTGCATAAGAAGTTGCAAACAAGGTGTAAATTATTTTGAAAATAGCAAATAGGCTGACTTGTGGGGAGGGCCTATGAAATTGAGCATATGCAATAATTTTTTACTTATTATATACTTCCTCTGTTCCAAAATAGATGAACCAACTTTGTACTAACTTAGTACAAAATTGAGTCATCTATTTTGGAACTGAGAGAGTATTAGTCAACAAACGATTCTAGCAGAAGTGACCATTGGATGTCAACACAATGGCCTTTGTGCTTCTTCAATCTCTGATCTTCTTGCTCCAGCCGCCAAATCCAGCGCCGGTGGGACCGCCTGCTCCCGCCTTGCGTGGCCGGCTGTGCTTCCTCGCAGGCCTCACCGCTCCTCCTACTCCCGCCGTTGGCCAGGCATCCCTCTACTCACCCGCATCCCTCAACTTTCCCCATGTGTTTTTATCAGTGCCTGTGATCGTTGTGCTCAAGAATGCAAGTTCATTGGCAGCGGCCTACTCATCGAAATCACCTCCCTTGGCTTCATCAGCTGCAGCGTCCGAGTTGTTCGGTTCGGCGTTGTCAATCGAAAAATCCGCCATCACCTCCCAAGGTCGAAGTTTTGCGGGATCTCGAGGCGGCATGTTGTTGTGCTCTGCCCACCCCCTCTGATTCTTCCTTCTCGAGGATCTAGGTGAGCGAGTTCCATTCAAGGATTGATTTTGAGGACTTGGATCCGGGGTCCCAGCCTCGAACCCGACGGCTGCCAGTGGACTACACGAGCCCCGAACATAGGTGTGATACAACCATGTTGTTCATTTGTGCAGAAGAGGAGGCGTTTCACGTCTCTCGTTCCAAAATTTCCTGATTGATATAGTTATTAACAATCGATAGAGACAACATGGTCATCGTTCATCCGGGCAGTCGACATGTGTCAGTCGAGGGCGCATCATGCTGTCCATCTGGCCGTCCATGTCGGGTAGCTTCGACAGTGGCGGGGAGGCAGCTGCCAACGAGCATGCATTCTTGAGCACTTCGGTTACCAGAGGCTTTCGACTTTACATTAATAAACCCACACAGGCAGAGTAACAATGACTCAACAATTCAAACATAAACCGAAAGAAGGTTCAAGCAAGCACAAATAACATAGAGCATTACAAGACCAAGGTCCGCATAGGCATGCATGCCCTATCCAAAATAACGTCAATTTCCCTAAGTGGAAAGGCGAGGTAGCGACTAGTTCACCAAAGTCTCTTGAGCGAAGTAGGTTGAAGTCTAGAGCCCCCGCTTCCTTGTCATTTTTTCAACTCCGCTGAATATAAGTGGATCATGTCAAAGATAATGTCATCAGTAGGGTGCTTGTGGATTAATCCATTCACTTAAAATCAAATGAACATATAGTAATACCACCATATATATCTCGCCACTGGTACATCTAGAAAAACATATCTTATATCTTATCTTATATCTTATATCATATATTTACTAACTGGAGGCACCATACGAGACACCACGTTAATCCTTATAATTAAATAATTTTGACCGTTTGATTAATGTATAATGTATCCACAACCATCGGATGAAACTAAGACGTATTGACAACATATAGGAGTCTTCCTCTCTTGGGTCTCTCTCCGATTCCTAGAAGAATATAAAAAAGGAAATCTGAGATTCCTCACATTAATCCTTATATTAGAATTTAAGATGTGTTGTCTTATAGTACCACGTACGGGAGTCTTTTAATCACGTATAGTAGTCTTCCTCCCTTGGGTCTCTGTATATGTTTCCTAGAAAAAAGGGAAACCTTTCTTTAGAAAGGGAAATTTCAGCGTCCTCGCTTCTGCTATCCCATGCATGTCACCGTCCACACCTTGGTCTCTATCTCCCCATGACTCTCGGAATAAACTAGTTCAGATTTCTCCCCCTGTCAAGCACGATCAGGCGATCTTCTCGATGAAAATCACCAGGGACTTTCCGGTGAGCGTTATGTCTATGCCTAAAGCTGGCCTGGCATGTGCAGATTGCCGGTGCTTTTGGCCTTGAGAAAAGACATAGATACAAAGCCCGGCCAGTGGATGACTACATGATACACATACATACATTGATTGATCCTGAGCGGACGCGCGGCACCGGCGGCGGCTTGGCTTTTGAGCAGATGAATGGCTTCAGAAGAATATGTAACATGCCTTAGCTTTCCTTCTTTTCCAAATTTATGCACTGAGAGTATCTTTCCAGATATTTTGTTTCCCCTTCTAGATACATAGCATGGCCAGAAGTATTGGTGCAAGCACGATCAGGCGATCTTCTCGATGAAAGTCACCACAGACTTTCCGGCGAGCGTTATGTCTCTGCCTAAAGCTGGCCTCACATGTGCTGATTGCCGGTGATTTTGGCCTTGAGAAAAGACATAGATACAAAGCCCGGCCAGTGGATGCCTACATGAAGCACATACATACATTGATTGATCCTGGAGCGGACGTGCGACACCGGCGGCGGCTTGGCTTTTGAGCGGATGAATGGCTTCAGAAGAATATATAACATGCCTCAGCCTTTTTCCTTTTCCAAATTTATGCACTGAGAGTATTTCTTTTCTTTCCAGATATTTTCATATACAAACTGCGTTCCTGCCCCCATGATGGTTACCTCAAGAGAATGTGTGCTCCAGAAGTAGGCAATCAAGAGATGGCACAGTCTCCGTCTAGAAATCTGCTTTGCAATCTGGTAGGCAATTGCGATATAGTCAATCAAAGGAACATGCCATCAATCTTTGCCAAGGACGTAAGTTTTTTTACAGGCCAGCAGTACAAAAAAATATTTATAAAACAATGCAAAAATAAAAAAAATTGATCTGGGAAGTTAGTTTCTACATATTCGGTTATTTTCTATGACTATATTCGATATGCATGGGCAGTGAATGTGAATATATGTGCAAAATAGAGTTGACAAGCTTGCCATGCATACACCTGAACTCCAACGAGAACAAAAAAATAGCATGGACTGGCCTCCACTAATTGTACATCATGATAAATTAACTTAGGGAAAATATTTTATTTTATTCTAAAATAGTGTGAACAATTCCATGCATGTAAAACATATATAGACATGTAGATGCATGCGAGGTAATATGGTAAATTTCAAGCTATGAAAAACAAGTTATGATATTATGCACTAAGCGACACATGATGTATATAAACCACAGTAAGTCAATATCACAAATTATCATATTATTTTCTTTGAGTGAAAAATTATCACATTATTTTATCAAAATGCACATATGTACGTCCTATGTGTCCTCTACATGTGTTTATTTTTAACCATTTTTCAGAAAATAAAACTACCGTCTTACTAAGTTGAATATAGTGAGTGAATTGAAATTTTCATGGTTAGATGTACTGTTGAGAACAACAAGTAACTTAACGTGTTAGAAAATTATATAGTACTCTGAACTGAACTAAGTAACTTATGTTAGAAAAATAAACAAAAAGTTATGTGCCAGTTGAAGTTTTAGTTTGGGCATGCGGACAGTCTATGTTTGTGCAAACTCGGCGGTGATGTGATCACGGTCAACATGCAAGATTCGTCTATACACTGGGTTTATGCAAATTCCATGTGATGTGTCGGATGGAAACTTTAACAAAATGAAATAATCATGCTCTCCAGTGTATTAACCTGAAGTAACCAGGGTCATTAATAATAAATGCCAGAAATCCAATCAATCGGAGGAATGCCATCAGTTAGTTTGGCAGCCACAATTTTTTTTGAACCTATATGCATGCCACATTTGTCTTGAACAATGACATGCATGTTTAATATTTGTGGCATTAAGTCTGACGAGTTTCCATTATATGTTAGTGAAGATAGGAAACCCTTTTTCCACAGATTTACGGATGCACTGATTGAACAAAGACTTATGTTTAATTATTGAAAGATCACACCCAAATATAAGAGTAATCGAGTCTTCTGTCATGAGTAAATAAGGAGACACTTCTATGAGAAACTTTAACCCATCACCCACAAGGAAATGTAGCAATCAGCCAAAAGATGGTGGAAACACTACACGATGAGTGGTGCCAGCATGTGGAGCTAGGAAGGAGAGAACTGCAAAACTTTAAGGGCAATTGAGAAAGTAGTACACTTTGACCTGCTTCTTTAGTATTGGCTTGGGCTTTTGGTGTTTGTCGACTAAGAACATTATCTATAATACCTAAATAGTTCATCCAGCACTAACCTATTTAACTAAGCATGCAGACTATCCACATCATCATCCATTCTTCTATGGCCACGTCAGCGCAAACCCTCCACTGGGTTAATCCTGCCGATTCTGCATGCATGTCATTTTTTCCCTAAAAAAACCTGCGGTCGTTTGATTATCCAGGGGTATCCCAAGAGTTGATCTTCTTACAAGTTGGCTCCGCATTCCTAGGCTCCTAGAGTGACGCATGAGGCATCTGGCCCGAAATCTCTCGGCTTCTCCCATGCTACAGTACATAGGGGCCGGTAGAGAATCGAGAGAGAGGAGCGAATTGAACAGATGTATGAATGAACAATTATTCTATTGATTGAAGATTGGGGTATTTATACCCAGTTTACAAGGCGGTTACAAAAGGAGGCAGTTGCCAAAAGTGGCACCGACATAGCAGTGATTAATAGTTAATTAACCTAATTAATTAATTCCTAACACTCCCCCTAATCAATGCTTGTCTTTGTGAATATACATCATATTGATAGACTCCTCCTAGTATGTATTTGCCTTAAACGTTCATCATCTTCATCTTGAAAGTCTCCTCCAAAAACCCTGTGGGAAAATATGAGGAGAATAGTGCAGATATGCTGCTAAAACTCCTTTAAACCAAGTTGGAAAAATAATAAGGAGAAAATGATGCAACATATAATGATTATTGTCTCTTGATAACTCATATGAGAAAAACCTTTGAAGAAGGAGAAAAATCATCAATGAGTTTAGAGAACAATTAATATGTCTTGAGTACTTTCTTTAAAAACCCCGATAGGGAAAAAAGGAAGTATGACATGCCTCGTTAAAAACCGTTATGAGAAACTTTGAGAGAAAACTCATAAAGGAAAAGAGTGCGGTTATATATGCCATTAAAAACTCCTTCAAAACCCAGTGGGAAAAATATAAGGAGAAAATGATATGGCATATATGAACACTTGTGTTATATTGTCTCATTAAAAACCTTTTGCAAGAAACCATTAGGGAAAAACTCATATAAGGAAAAAAGAGTACAATATATGCAATCTAATGTTTGTTAACAGGTTATACTTTGGGAGATTACTCCCCCTGAACTTTGCAAATCTGGAGGATGTCTCATATCAATTACATTGACATGCATGATCATGACATTATGAATAATATGTCGGGTTTTCCAATATTTTGTTTGCAAACTGTTTCATCACTTTTCTATAATTCATGAGGATAAGTGACCTCGAGCAATGTGCTTTGTGATATTGCTCTTCATATAACCTGTATGTATTGAGTAATACAAGTGGTAGCATCTTGATAAATCAAGTTATGTTACTCTGGTGAATCTCAACCACATGGTTTTGAGTGTGGTTAATCATTACGCTAAGCCAACCTTATTTTCAATGCCTTTAGATAAAGTAATTATGTCATAATGATAAGTGGAAGTAGCCATTAAATTCTATTTATATGAAGTCCATAAGAAGGCTATTCCATCAAATTCAGTCATTGATATGGCTTTGTTGGGATCAAGTAAAGAGCCAATATCATGGTCAAATCTTGATTTTCCTGATGGAATTGTTCAAGATTTATTATGAACTTGAGATATAAGTTAATATTCCTCATACTCGACCATATATACGTTTTGTTGGTGTGATATATCCACATTGAACTTCTCAAATATGTTTTGGATATATGTAGGTGATATGTATTCTTGAGAGAATGCTCAAGTTGTAAACTTAAGCTAAATTTGGTTTAATCCAAATTTTCCGCCTTGAGATGATTTTGTATATGTTTAGGTCTTGTATAGACATTGATGATGAAGTCATTGATATACACTAAGTGATATAAGGAAAACAAATTTTGGATTCCCTTTAACACAGAAGCAATCATCATTCTTTGAGTAATCCCTTTGAAGAAGGAACTCATTTAGTCGGTAGTACCATATGATTTCCGACTATTTCAAGTCATAGAGTGACTTTGAAGTTTTACACAAAACATGCTACGATTTATCTTTGTATTCGGAATTTTAAGCCCTTCAGGAACTTTAAAATAGATATCCGAAATGAGTGATCCATATGAGTATGTAGTCACTTCATCCATTAACTGCATGGTATTATTCCTCGCCTATGATATTTAGTATCAAAACATAATTCGATAATACGGAAGGGTATGTCACATCGTGATCGATGTCGGATCTCTGTGTGAACCCTTTTGCTACAAGCCTCGCTTTCTCACCACCTCATTGACTTTGTCTATGAATGAGAAGTTTTTAGTATTCCATCTGGAAGATACTTATGAGGAGTAGGTATTACTGCAGTAAATACCACTCATTTGTTGAGCGAGTGCTATCCGTCATTACTTGCTTCCTTTTTATGTGAACCAATATGAGTGCAAGAGGCACTCTACCATGGATTTTGGTTACGGGCCCAAAAGGTTTTAGCAATTTGAGAAGAAATATATGTCGACAAATGTAGTCTTTAGTTTATATGATTCTGATGGAATCATTGAAGTTTGTGGATAAAATATTTACTCCTTTTTAACTCCTTGTGATTTCCTACAACAAATGGAGTCAAGGTGTTTCGATGTCCCGGCACCAAAACATTTGTGCACATTTATGCCAGGCATTGGATGATGAGCATCCAGTGAGGTGTCTTTCAACTTGATGTTGAATTACATTTACTAGTTGAGGATGTGATTTCCTCTGTTTCCGCGGAAGCATATGAGAAGTTATATCTCGTATTGTCAGATTTTCTCCCCCTCTTGCTCTCATTTGGGGAGAAGAGTGGTTTATCAGGTACCTCCACTCTCCTGACACTTTACTGCAGGAATATATAATTTAGTAACACCTTGTCATCAGTAAATGTATGTGGCAGATTTGCAATGTGTTGCAAATATATGATTCTCTAAACTTCTAGTTCAGATTCTTTGAGTACGTGGATATAAGGATTGAATGTCAATAAGATTTCTAATTTATTTCTCGGCATTCTTTGTAGTACTTATCTCCCCCTAATGCCGAAAATATCCTTATTGCTGATGCAATCAGTGTACGGACTATGAATAATTTTGATTGACGGATAAATTATTATTCCTCACATAGATCCCCGATTTTCTGTGAGTGCCCATTGATGTATGTTGGAGTGGTGATATCGGTATATGGCAAGAATTATATCCAGATGGGAAATACTTTGTTGATTTCCACGTAGTTACTACAAGGGAAAGTAGTATGAAATGCGATTGGTATGATTTAGATCATACTTCACGATTGTGTAAGGCCGTATGTGTCTAGCAAGAGGCTGGTAAATTTACAATTCTTTAAGATTGGTCATGTAATTCATTTCACTATCTTTGATAAGAAATTTAGTTAAACCATTCTGGGTATGTACATAGAGTACAAAATATAATCGGACATTGCTTGTGAAATGATTTCAATGACATTGTCCAGTCGAATGGGTTTTTCGATCCTGTTTTCAGGAGAATTTGCTCCTACTTTGGTAAGTTGAGCAATTTATTTAGTAAGATCATGCATGGTTGTGTGTGATAAGAGACACACTTGAAATCATTTTATAAATGTTCCTATGAGTACCATGAAGTATCTAAATAATTCCACATAATGGTTAACTAATCCACATATGTCTTCTTAATGTATTCAAGGAAGATTGAGTGGCTCATTTAGAATTTTAAGGTGAGAGTGCCTTGAAACCGATTTCCCCTATAGCACATGCGGTCTGCATAAAATCGATGATTTGGGATATTTTGCAACTTGTTAAGTTGTGACCAGAATTGTCAATAATTTTCTAATCATCCCCAAACCGGGATGGATAAGTCTATCAAAATAGATATTTAATTTAATATTTAGAAAATTATTTCAAATGCATAACAATACTAAGTATGAATTTAACCATACGGTCAAATTTATTAAATATTGTATCCAAGAGATAGGATATTGAACATCCTACTACATGTAGTAGTACAAGTACAGTGTAGCGACCAGACCTCAAACAGTCCGATCTACGTACTCGGTGTCATCCACAGATCGATAATCTTGACACCACTCAAGATTTTCGGTGGATTTATAACAGAGTAGCAATCACACACTTATTACAATCGAATGTCTCAAGAGAGAACTTAATAAAATAAATATGGCTTGAGGCCATCTAAAAGCGATAACTGAAGGCTTGGAAGAATAAGCGAGTCCATCAACTCCAACGGCATCACTGAGTATAGAACCACGACCTAAACACCTTACTCGTCATCCGAAAATGCACGCAACATGAAACGTTGCAGCCCGAAAATGGGTCGACACATGGAATATCTTTGGCAATGTAACACATAGAGAATAATAATGGAATAAGCTATACTACATGCATATTTGGCTGGTGGAAAGCTCTATGGTTACGATTTTGCGTAAAGCCAATTTTCCCTCTTGCCAAAGGAATACATTTATTTAACTATCATGGTGGTTGTTAAACATTGAGAATGGTTGGACAAAGATTCTCAATCCCAATTAAAAGTACTCATTAAAACCCAATAATATTAATTAGAAGTAACATGTTGAGATTCACATGATATCCAAGTATTAGATACTCAAGACGTCCATAACCGGGACACGGCTAATCATGATTAGTTTATACACTCTGCGAGAGGGTTCGCACTTTTCCCCACATGACTCGATCTCCTCCGTTTGATTTCTCGCACTACACGGTGTTTGAGAAGCGGATGACCGAGACATAGTCTTTCGAAGCGCTTCTTTTATACGTATGGGTAGACCGTACCAACCTACAACCCCTACATCTGCTAGCCTACCCGTAAGAGTTCGAACAACTTAGTCAACTATGCTAGAGCCCATAATAGCATATGGCTGCACACGAAAGTTTGTTGCATGAATAATCTCATGATCCCTTTGGGCCTGGGTGGCGGTCCAAAAAAGCAGGCAAATCCACGGAAACCGGTACCTCAATCCACCCGGATGTGTGTTTAAGTTGCCACCTTAAGTAAACCATTAATCAACAATCTCACATCTGTCATGGATACACTCACCCAATCCACGTCTACTAGCATACCATGGCTATGTAAGCAAACGTAGAAGTAACTCCCAAGGGTTTGATAATAAAACAGGTAATAGGTACTACCTCAACTAGTTCCCATCCCACAATTTAATTAGATCCTAAACAATGCAGGGTTTGAGGATTGATCTAATGCATAAAAAGCTGGGTATGAAAAGATATGATCAAAGTGTTACTTGCCTTCTAGCGATGATCCGTGAAACCTAGAGACTCGAAAATGTGATGGCGCACTCCGGGTATTCTATCGCGAGACAAACAAACAAGTATACAATAAGTACTCATCTAATGCAGGTAAAGCTCAAATAAAAGATCTAACCGGATAGTTCAACTTAAGAACTCCGGTTTGCAAAAGAACCAAATCAAGCGAAGCAGCGGAAGTCAAAGCGGCGAAAAAGCGACCGTTTTACGAATCTGGATCTAGGTCAAATTTTACAGTAGCAAAAACTTGTTTAAGTTGGTTATTCGGAAAGAGGGTTTCGAGGATCGAAACTCTAGGCGCTTGAATCGCTGATTCGGATAAGCAGCGAAAAAGTTATACTAAAAGCGAAAATCGGATCACAAATCGCGATCGAGAAAATCGCGGATTAAATCCGAGAAAAAGAAAAAGCGACGAGCGGGTTAACGAACAAACGTTAGTTAACTAAACTAATCGACGAGCGTGTTCGTTAAAAGCGAACAAACGAAGCGAACCTTCGCTAAATAACCTAAACCCTAAAAAACCGAACTAAAAAACAAAAAAACCAAGAAAAACCGCTTTCGGTTTTAAAAAAAAATCAGTGTACATAAAAGCAGTAATTGCGAACCTCGGCGATGAGGTCGATGGCATGAGGTCGTCAATGGCGAGGTATTAAGTGGCGGCGTGAATCTGGCCAGGCTGTAGTGGATCGTGCTTAGGAGGTTAGGGTTTGGCGAAGTGGTGGGCTAGTGAGTGAAATTTGGCGGGCGCGGAGAATGGTGGCCAGCGACGCGGGCTTAGGTAGGCGCCGAGGCGCTATTCTGATGCCCCGGCGGAGTCCGCCGGGCAATAAAAGGTCTGATTCTTGGCGTTTTTTGAAATAATTCCATGAGAAGAAGAATAAAAGAAATACTAAGCGGACTCAAAATCCCGAAATAAATTTTCCCGACTTCTAAAATCAAGCCTGACTAGATGAACATTTATTTGTGGCCTAAATTCAATTTTGAAAATAACTCATTTTTCCTAAATTCAAATAAAAAGGCGAAAAACTCCGAAATAAAATCTTATTTGATTTTTTTATTAAATCTTCATTATTTCTTCATTTTGGGAAAGTCATTTTATTCCCTCTCTCATATTTTGATAGTAGAAATAATTGAAGATAAATTAACAAAATCAAATGATCCTATTTTCAAAATTTGAGAAAACTCAAATATGAAAATAACGAAATCCCCAACTCTCTCCGTGGGTCCTTGAGTTGCGTAGAATTTCTAGGATCGAGCCAACAAATGCACAAAAATATAATATGCAATATGATCTATGTAAAACATTCCAAATTGAAAATTTGGGATGTTACATACAAGTTAATGATATTTTTGGGAATAATTAGGAGATTACATGAGGTATCCCATATTACTAATTTTTTTATTATGCAAACATATCATCGGTGCAAAGGAATTCACCATCCTTTTGTTGCACAAGGTTTTGGTTCTCCTTCTGATGAAGATTTGAGAAAAATCATTTTCCAGAATATTTTTACGGTTTATGCGTTTGCATATTTTCAAAGTTATCCCAATGAACTCATCTGCCTTTTAAATAAATTTGTGGTGTGGTTCGACCATATGTTTGAGGGTTTGGTAATCATAGGTACGGTATTTACATAACCACACATTTGATGAACTTAAGAGTTGTCTTCGTGATCATTTTTGTGAAAAATGATCTATTCTATATTAAGAGGAAATTATGTCATTGGTTGTCTGTTAGCCTCTACTTTACTTTGAATTCCTCATGGTTCTATTTTGTGACCACAAACTTGCATAGTATTCTCGGCACTAGCAAGAATTTCAAACAATGGTATACAACCGTTCGGTGAATCTGATGATTTTAAGAAACTCTATGTAAAGTGTATTAAGGGCATATAAAAATATTTGATTACAAGATCTCAACTTGAGGTTGATTAAGTGACAGAATTGCGAGATGTGATAGACTTGAGGTCTTGAAAAATGAATGAGTCATCATTAGTGATGTGCTCACGACAACATGTATCTCTTGAGAGAAATATTCATGGTAAATAAATATCCATCCATTATGTACTTAGTTTGAGAACTAAGTGAAGTTGGTGACATATAAAATGCATAAGAACATACTTAGCTATTTAGAGAATAGCCATGACACATTTTTCGAAGGTGGAGTTATAGTTGCCACAATGCCATAGATGGATAAAATGACTGATGTCATAAACCATCTTAAAATAAACAATCCCACCTAACATGAATTTGCCTTTGGAAATGTCATCCATGTGTTACATGAAAAAGGCTCATGCATTTATTTATTTTACTTCTAGGAGTAAGTGATGTATGTGGATAAACTGATTTGTTTGAGAACAATCATGGCCAAGGTGATCCTTGTTGAACTGGGTGTATCCTTGATACAACACATGTGATGAAGTCATTCTTTGGTATATTGGACTTCGTTCTTGAGGAAGTGTGTGACCATAGAGTCACCGCCAAAAGCGTATAGAATTTGCATGTTTGACATTGGTTAGTCATTATGAAAGTATAACCACAATGTGATGTGGAAATTGCAACAGTGTTTGAGACACTTGCTATAAATTATGGTATCCTTCTTGATGGATGGAGGACATTATAATTAGAAATAGTGATGAGCTCTTACGCCATGTTTTTACCAATGTAATAGAAGGTAATAACAAGGGTATGCAAATATTTGCATATTTTTTATGACATATTCAAAACAAAGTGAGACTTGAATTAGCACAAGATACCACTTGACGAGATAGCGATTGCACGTGAATAATATTTACTATGAGAGTAAATCATTTTAGTGAACAACAACAAATGCTTCGGAGGAGCATTTTTTAGTATAAGTGATGCTTTATACCCATATGTGTAGACCTCAATTGATATAGGATAACACTTTGAAGATAATCACCGGATCACGGTGTAGATCTCGCAGAATAGAAAACATAATCGACTTTTTGTCGGTAGATGTTCATATCTCTATTACCTTATGTTATGTTATATTTAAGAAAATCACTTTGAAGGTAATCATCTGTCAAAGTGACATGAGTAGACCTTGTAGTAACAGTGGATAGTCTGCAAAATTTTGCGATGAGATCCCAGATACCTTATGATATCTTAAGGTAGTCACATATAATATTAATATTTGGAAGAGCACTTCGAAGGTAGTCATCTTGTTAAAATGATAAGATGTAGACCTTACAGTAGTGATGGATAATCTGCAAATGGTACAGTAGATGCCACCAATACCTTGTGATTCACAAATAAATGTTGGACTAGTCATATTATGTATGACACTTCAAAATTCTTATTTTGAATTTACATCAAGATTTGATGTATAGTTGTTGTTCAAATTGCTATTATATAAAGAATGCTGAGGCAAACATATAACAGATGACACAATGGCATCGCTAGTGTATAATGTTTTACAATTTGATAACATTGTGATGTATGAACACTTGCACACTAGTAGTACTAGGGTGGTATTACACGCAAAATGCATGTTTCAAAACACTATGCATAGTATGGACGCACTTACAATGAGCCAGGGCTTGTACGCAAGCAGTAGCATTAAGACCAATGGACTTATTTGGCATTTAAAGAAACCATGAGTGCTAAGTCGTGAAATTACCAAAGAGATAAGGTTCTCTGGTCACACTCCGCACAGCCACGAATTGATTTGGCTGAACACAGGAATAGCCATGGCTTCCGGAGCGTCTGCACGCCATGGGACGGCCGTTGGCCGCAGATGTCTTCGCCGGTCGTTGCACCGTGAGTGGTCGTGGCCGTTGGCCACCACTTCCGTCGGCCGCCCCCACTGATTTTGTGGAGAGGAGACATGGGAGGCCGCCACGAAGCCGAGGGCCGCGCCAAGCCGATGGCCGCCGGCAGGCCTGAGGACCCGCGTCGAAGCCGATGGCCGGTAGTGGAGGGGAGCCCCGTCCCGAGTCCGATGGTCGGCTGACTCGCGCGTCGCTGTGCGCCTAGGATTCAGGCCGATGGAGGGCGCCTCCGGGATGCACCGGGCGCACGGGGTCTGGGTGTCGCCTCCGTCGTACGCGGTGGCAGTCGCCTCCACTGACGGTGTTCATACCTGTTTCTCTACTATTTAGATCGCTTATATTTGATCTCCTCCGAGAAGTAGTCTGGGATGTGGATTGTATTCTATCCTGTGTTTGACTCCTTTTCTTCTCGGTTCTTCGTGTTCCTGGTAAAGCAATTGTTTTGTGCAGGAATAAAATCAAACTGAATCACCTTGTTTGACACCGATTTCTCTTTCTCGAGGCCAGCGATGTGTATGGCGGCCCTTATTGAAGGTCGCCAGAGTGGCTTGCTGTTCGTCGCTTGACACCGACGGGTAGCGCGGACGCGTGCGCCGCGCGTGAAGGTGGCCCCGCTGGGCGCAACAATGGCGCCGAGGGCCGGCGGGCGCTCCGTCCGTGGTGTGCCGCGGATGCAATATGAGGACTCCGTCGCTGGGCGAGCGTCGCGTGCCGGCCGTTTTGCCTCCAGATGCGGGAGAAGAGCCTTGGCGCCTCGCCGCTGTTACGCCGCCTCCCATCGCTTTCTTCTCGTTCCTTGTGGCCAAATCGCTCGCGGGTACGAGCGTGCTGATAACGTGTTAGAGAGAATCGAGGGAGAGGAGCGAATGGAAACAGATGTATGAATAAACAGTTATTCTATTGATTGAAGATTGGGGTATTTATACCCAGTTTACAAGGCGATTCTGAAAGGAGGCAGTTGCCAAAAGTGGCACCGACATAGCAATGATTAATAGTTAATTAACCTAATTAATTAATTCCTAACAGGGGCAAAAAAGGGCGACACAAGGGAGGTGCCCTTCGGCAGCGGATCTGTCATTTCCCTTTGCTTCCCGCGGCGATTCAGTGTCGAGCGGCTGAGGGGAACTGGGATCCCAACGTGGACGTGTACACAGGGTTAGGTTTAGGGGTGTGGTGTCCCGTCGTCGTCACCTTGGCGGGGAGATGGTGGCGAGGGAATATGGGATGGCGAACCTTACATCCGTCTGATTGTCAACATCTGGTCTTGTGACGAGGCGCCAGGGCCTTTTGTATCATGGATCCGGTCGGCCGAATGCATGTGTTAGCGCCGGTTCTTTCGTTGGAAAGCTGCACCGGTGAATCGGTGATGGTGGCGGCTCGGTGAGGCGGCGGATCTTTGAAACTTCAACCGCTTGATCCCGATTTGGGGCGAGGTTTGCGGCAATCGTTGGCGTCTCCGTGAAACGAGTCTTCGCGGAAGCATGGGCGATCAAATCTGTAGGATTATCCCAGACCGTCGCCAAAACCCAATCTTTGTTCTTGTTACGCTCTGTTGAGACATACATGCGGCCTCAAAAGCCTTCGATGGCGATGCATATGATGGTTTCTCGGCAGGTACATTCGAAATCGTAGATCGGCCATTTGTTTGTGTTTCTATGGGTTTATGTTGCTTGATTGGTGGTCGGAGACGATTCTATTTCCGGGTCGTAATGCGCGGCGTATGTGTTGTTCCTGTTTGATGTATGAATAAATGTGGCGTAAATGTCTTTCTCTCTCTGAAATAAAAAAGAAAAACTATGCATCTTGGCCTTGCTGCAATCACCAAAGCTATGATAAGGCCAGTCTTTAACTTCAGTGGCCTTATATGATGCGACGATGAAGATTGCAGAGGTATGGCCAGCTTTAAGTCTTAGCATGGTGGCAGCGTTCTATCACTAAAGATTTTGTTTCTGGAGTTATCATTGAATTGATCTTCTCCGGTCGTCACTTGCTATTTCTATTGATTCTTGGAACAACTCTCAAATATACTTTGGGATCTGATCGAGTGAATTAGGCTGAACATGTCTCCGCTAATCCATCCGTTTGTTGTCTGCATTAGTAAAGACGATGATCATCTCCAAAAGGTATTACGTTGCTTGGTAAGCGCCCCAAATTAAATCACATGAGTTAAATATATGATGATTTTTGTACTTCTTTGTCTATATTTGTGCAGATATACAATGGATGTAGATGGCTTACTATTAATCTTGGTTAATCCTTTCATGCGAGGTTAGCAAAAAATCACTTATGTTTCTTCCTTTCTTTCTTAGTGTGTATCTCTCACATGAGCTGATTGGTGCAAATTGTCCCACATTTTGCATGCCTTGCGAAGGAATCAACTAGTTAAAGAAAAAGTGAGGTACACAACGATGATCTTATTTTATTCGGCAAGTCTAATCATAATATCAAATAGCTCATGCTTAATGCAACACCGTAATAAGAATGGAAGGACAAATATTAACTCGAGAAATATCATTATTTTTAATAATAGTTAGCACTCAAAATGAAGTTACTTAAACATTGGGTTATATCTCGAAATTAATACACACAAATTAGCTCATGTTTTTGCATTTCTTACAAAAAATATAAATATATGTTGTTGTTTATAAAACAAGCCAATGTGTGTTAAATTAGTAAGCTTGAAGATATTATTGATCTGTTTCATATTGATCATTAATTCAATGTTACGCACACAACAAATGTATTCTTCATTGCATTGAACTCATCTACCATTTGGAAAACTAGCCCGTCTGAGATGCAGGTTGATGACTAGTGATCAATAGATTATTTACCTGTTCCTCTTTCCTAATAGGTTCTAAATTATCATCTAGTTGCTTCCTGAAGATAAATAACATTTTCTTGCGATCTGAACTTGCCTCCTAAGCATGAACTTGTCGAATGCAAGTCCTGGAATAACATGTGACATATTTAGATGAAATAATTAAGTACTTGACACAACCGTTGTTACAGCAAACATGTATGGAAAGTAATTAATCAAGTTTGGAGTGCTGCAATGTAAAGATGTAGAGGTAGTTACCTTCAACTTTAGAATAGAAGCTCGTGAAAGTATAATCTTCCACCAAATAAACCATATAGTAATCAACTACAAGATGTAATCAACACTACTAGTCACCCACAAGTACCAACCTATAGTTCTGGTAACAAGATTGTACACAAGAGATGAACTAGGGTATGAAAGGAGATGGTGTTGTTGAAGATGTTGATGGAGATTGCTCTACCCGAGATGGGAGAGTCTTTGGTGATGATGATGACGATGATTTCCCCCCTCCGGGAGGGATGTTCCCCCGGCAGAATCGCTCCGCCTGAGGGGAAAAGTGATCCTGCCCAAGTCCCACCTCGAGGTGGCGGTGCTTCGTCCCGAAAGTTCTCCCCTTATTTTTTTTCAAGGTCAAAATGACTTATATACCAGAAGATGGGCACCAGAAGTGGGCCGAGGAGGCCTCAACCCATAAGGGCGCGCTAGGGGGCCCTGGCGCACCAAGGTTGGTTGTGCCCACCTGGTGGCCCCCTCTGGTAGTTATTTTCTCTACTAATTTTATCTATTCCATAAAAATCCCCATGAAGTTTCAACTCATTTGGAGTTGTGCATAATAGGTAGCCTAACGTAGCTTTTTTCAGGTCTAGATTTCCAATTCTTTGAAATTCCCCCTCTTTGTGTATACCTTGCAAATTATGAGAGAAAATGCATTTGAATTACTCCAAAAAGCATTATTATTGATTGAAAACATTATAAATAACATTAAGAAAACATGATGCAAAATGGACATATCAATTCACAAGGTGTTGAAGCGGTTCAACATGCAAGATGCCCAGAAGGGTTTCTTACCCATGTCACATGACATTAGTCTTAGCAAGACTCGGAGTCCTTCTGATGCTAAGACCCATGGATAGGATTCCATATGCCGCTTTGTTGGGTCCATCATCAATGCTATTGTATGTATTCTCGTCCCAATGTTAGCTTTGCTCTCGATGTGGTGGCGGATACCCGGTGATCCGGTGAAAATCACCGAGCAGGTGGTTAATAATATCCTTAAGTAGTTGAGAAGGACTAAGGATATGTTCCTGGTTTATGGATGTGAGGTTGAGCTCGTTGTAAAGAGTTACACTGATGCTAGTTTCCAAACCGATAGGGACGATAGTTGATCGCAATCTAGGTTTGTGTTTATTCTGAACGGAGGAGTGGTGAGCTGGTGGAGTTCCAAGCAAGATATATTAGGTGATTCTATAACAGAGGCAGGGTACATTGCGTCTTCTAAAGCTGCAAAAGAAAGTTCTTTGGGTGAAGAATTTTATTTCTGATCATGGTGTGGTTCAGAGCACGTCCAATCCATTGGACCTCTATTATGATAATAGTGGTTCCATCGCACAAGTCAAGGAACCACGGGACCATCATAAAACCCAACACATACTGAGGTGTTTTAACCTAATTCGCGATATTGTCGAGAGAGGTGATGTAAACATATGCAAGGTACACATAGCTGCAAATGTTGTGGATCCACGGCCGAAGCATGAGGCGCACTTGAGCTCCATGGGCATACGATGCCTAAGTGATTGAATCAATTGCAAGTGGGAGACTGTTGATGATATGCCCTAGAGGCAATCATGTGATGATGATATTTCCCTATGTATTCATGAGTCCTATGTATTGTCCTTAAACATCATCAATGATATGTATCAATAAGTGTGTGACTTGTTTGTGGAACTATGTATTGTATGATGATCCTTCAAACGGTCCCTAGTTGATAAGGTTGTGCGGGCATACATCCTTGAGTAGTATATGACTCGGGTGATGACTATGTTTCACAAATCATGTGCATGGAGATGCTAAACCGATAGTAAATGTCGACTGGGATGGGAATGAAGTCGAGATAGGCCCACTTTGAGCCTTGTTGAGATATAGTCATCTGTTAGTCTCAAGTACAATGTCTATGCCATGTCCTAGAACAGGGTCCTCACATGTTCTCGGGATGAGGATCGACTCACTTAGGGTCTATTAAATACTACTTTGTAACTTAGTAGTTATAAAGGTAGCTTTTGGGTGAGTCGTGATACATGCTGCGAGACATGGCTGGCCAAGATGGGATTTGCCCCTCATATTTGGAGATATATTCTCTGGGCCCTCTCGAGTGATCAGATTCAGAAAGCATGTCCATGCAACTTGGGTTAAGTGTTAACCCAGTTCCAGAATTTGTATCATGGTATCGAGAAGAGAGGTCGACTACCACAAGGGTGACAAGTACTCGCCCTGAGCTCAACAACACATATCTTGAGGCAAAAGGAATGTTTAATATGAAACATTGTCGAGGTTCGTCAATGGACTTTACGCACACATGGGACTTGACATGTTATGCTAGAAGGGCTACCAATTATCCACTATGGTCATGTCCATGTGTATGTGAACCTATATGGTCGCACACTTAAGGGGTTGCATCCCATTCAGATTGGCTTTGAGTGGAAAATGGATGTATACTCCTAGTGGGATCAAGCGTTGAGCCCACCTCGGGAGGTCTATATAAAGGGAGTGGGCGCACCACTTAGGGTTGATCCTTTTGCCACCTCGACGGACGCCGCCTTTTGTCCCCATACCCATCTTTGGCGACCCGACCTAGCAGTCCAACGCCCGACTTTGCACCCACACGTGTGGATACCTTGGAGGCATCGCATTTTAGGTGCTCAGACGAACTGTTCGAGGGATACACAAGGTACCGTCCACGCGAGATCATCGTTTGTGGGTCTTTGCTATTCGCGGGGGATAGGTGACATGAGGAGGAGACGACCACGGAGATCGACTACATGCACCACCAACTGCATTGTGATGTGGTGACTGGCGTCTAGTGGTAAAACCTATCACGTGATTTACTTCCGGCGAGAATGATACTTTGGGTGCGTGTTCAAAATTTTATTTAAGCGCTAGCACACTGCCGTCTTTAACGTGTTGTTACGATTCTTGACATCAGGACCCATAGCATTGTCGGTATAGTCAATAGACAAGAGAAGCTGGACAAGAGCGTCGACACAGGACGTAGGCTTTCGAGTAATGTTTTGTTATTGTTGAGACAGAGCGAGGTTTAAACTTGGATGTGGCCCGTCTAGCCCGAGCTTGAATTTTGCGTTCACCACATGACCAGCCTAGTTATTTTTTCTTTGCGAAAATGGCTAGCCCAGTTTATTTTTCAAGAATACCCAATCCGGCATACCCAACCTAGGCACCTTATTTTCTCTACCTGCTGGTGGAAATCTTTCAAGGCATCGCAAATCTTAAAAGTAATATGAAATGGGCTGTAAATATAAAATGACATGACAAATTGGCAATTACTTTCAAATTTCTGATTTTTTTTCACATTTTCATATTCCAATTTCCTTGGGGTTTTAACCTAATTTGAATATATTTTGAAAGTACTTTGAATTTGTCTCAACATTTACGCTATTAAAAACAGCTTGGACCCCACCAAAGTATTCAAAATTTCGTTTACATTTCTAACCACAGCCCCTGACCAACAAAAAAGAAAATGGACTGCAATAAATTGCATAAGAAGTTGCAAACAAAGGTGTAAATTATTTTGAAAATAGCAAATAGGTCGACTTGTGGGGAGGGCCTATGAAATTGAGCATATGCAATAATTTTTTACTTATTATATACTTCCTCTGTTCCAAAATAGATGAACCAACTTTGTACTAACTTAGTACAAAATTGAGTCATCTATTTTGGAACTGAGAGAGTATTAGTCAACAAACGATTCTAGCAGAAGTGACCATTGGATGTCAACACAATGGCCTTTGTGCTTCTTCAATCTCTGATCTTCTTGCTCCAGCCGCCAAATCCAGCGCCGGTGGGACCTTTGCTCCGCCTTCGCGTGGCGGCTGTGTGCTTCCTCGCAGGCCTCACCGCTCCTCCTACTCCCGCCGTTGGCCAGGCATCCCTCTACTCACCCGCATCCCTCAACTTTCCCCATGTGTTTTTATCAGTGCCTGTGATCGTTGTGCTCAAGAATGCAAGTTCATTGGCAGCGGCCTACTCATCGAAATCACCTCCGTTAGCTTCAGCAGTATTTCGGCGTCAAGGTTGTTCGGTTCGGCGTTGTCAATCGATAATCGCCATCACCTCCCAAGGTCGAAGTTTTGCGGGATCTCGTGCGGGCATGTTGTTGTGCTCTGCCCACCCCTACGATTCTTCCTTCTCGAGGATCTAGGTGAGCGAGTTCCATTCAAGGATTGATTTTGAGGACTTGGATCCGGTCCCAGCCGAACCCGGCGGCCAGTGGACTACACGAGCCCGAACATAGGTGTGATACAACCATGTTGTTCATTTGTGCGAAGAAGAGGCGTTCACGTCTCTCGTTCCAAAATTTCCTGATTGATATAGTTATTAACAATCGATAGAGACAACATGGTCATCGTTCATCCGGGCAGTCGACATGTGTCAGTCGAGGGCGCATCATGCTGTCCATCTGGCCGTCCATGTCGGGTAGCTTCGACAGTGGCGGGGAGGCACCTGCCAACGAGCATGCATGCTTGAGCACTTCGGTTACCAGAGGCTTTCGACTTTACATTAATAAACCCACACAGGCAGAGTAACAACTACTCAACAATTCAAACATAAACCGAAAGAAGGTTCAAGCAAGCACAAATAACATAGAGCATTACAAGACCAAGGTCCGCATAGGCATGCATGCCCTATCCAAAATAACGTCAATTTCCCTAAGTGGAAAGGCGAGGTAGCGACTAGTTCACCAAAGTCTCTTGAGCGAAGTAGGTTGAAGTCTAGAGCCCCCGCTTCCTTGTCATTTTTTCAACTCCGCTGAATAAAAGTGGATCATGTCAAAGATAATGTCATCGATGGGGTGCTTGTGGATTAATCCATTCACTTAAAATCAAATGAACATATAGTAATACCACCATATATATCTACCATCGGTACATCTAGAAAAACATATCTTATATCTTATCTTATATCTTATATCATATATTTACTAACTGGAGGCACCATACGAGACACCACGTTAATCCTTATAATTAAATAATTTTGACCGTTTGATTAATGTATAATGTATCCACAACCATCGGATGAAACTAAGACGTATTGACAACATATAGGAGTCTTCCTCTCTTGGGTCTCTCTCCGATTCCTAGAAGAATATAAAAAAGGAAATCTGAGATTCCTCACATTAATCCTTATATTAGAATTTAAGATGTGTTGTCTTATAGTACCACGTCACGGAGTCTTTTAATCACGTATAGTAGTCTTCCTCCCTTGGGTCTCTGTGTATATGTTTCCTAGAAAAAGGGAAACCTTTCTTTAGAAAGGAAATTTCAGCGTCCTCGCTTCTGCTATCCCATGCATGTCACCGTCCACACCTTGGTCTCTATCTCCCCATGACTCTCGGAATAAACTAGTTCAGATTTCTCCCCCTGTCAAGCACGATCAGGCGATCTTCTCGATGAAAATCACGGGGACTTTCCGGTGAGCGTTATGTCTATGCCTAAAGCTGGCTTTGGCATGTGCAGATTGCGGTGCTTTTGGCCTTGAGAAAAGACATAGATACAAAGCCCGCCGGTGGATGACTACATGATACACATACATACATTGATTGATCCTCGAAAGCGACGCTGGCACCGCAATGGCTTGGCTTTTGAGCGGATGAATGGCTTCGGAAGAATATGTAACATGCCTTAGCTTTCCTTCTTTTCCAAATTTATGCACCGAGAGTATCTTTCCGGATATTTTGTTTCCCCTTCTAGATACATAGCATGGCGAAGTATTGGTGCAAGCACGATCAGGCGATCTTCTCGATGAAAGTCACCACAGACTTTCCGTGGCGTTATGTCTCTGCCTAAAGCTGGCCTCACATGTGCTGATTTCCGGTGATTTTGGCCTTGAGAAAAGACATAGATACAAAGCCCGGCCAGTGGATGCCTACATGAAGCACATACATACATTGATTGATCCTGGAGCGGACGTGCGACACCGGCGGCTTGGCTTTTGAGCGGATGAATGGCTTTAAGAATATATAACATGCCTCAGCCTTTTTTCTTTTCCAAATTTATGCACTGAGAGTATTTCTTTTCTTTCCAGATATTTTCATATACAAACTGCGTTCCTGCCCCCATGATGGTTACCTCAAGAGAATGTTGTTAGAATTAATGGGCTAGGCCCATAGCAATTTCTGAAATCTCAAAGCCCCTGTGTAAAATGGCAAGTGGTGGTGCTAAGTTTAGTCCCACCTTGGAAGTTGAAGAAGAGTTGGACCTCTTTATATAGTGGGTTCTCTCCACCATTCTAAGTGGTGTGTGAGAAGGGAAAACCACAGCAGCTCGCTCGCCTACTTTGGCTTTGGCTTTGCTTCCAACAGGCCGTGGCGTGGCGATGTGGCGAAGCGGCGACGCGTACATGCGACATGCGCGTGAATGGTCCGCCGAAATCCGGTCCGTCTCTGGTCGCGACACAATACCGCCTCTGGTCCTAAGAGGATGAATTAGGTTTTTGGGAAGCGCTGTGCGCGACTGCTCAAATTCGTCATCACAGGTCGTCTTCCGTCCAAGTCGGGCGGTGCTACTCATCGTCGTATTCATCGCCGTCGGCAGATCGTCGCCAACATCGTCATCAACAACATCGCACCCATAATAGCTAACGATCGGACGTCCAACATCCTCTGTTCATGTCTGTTCTACAGCTATTGTTACGTGTTTGCTGCTGTTATGCATGTCTTGCCGTTCTTCTAGTTTGCTAGATTATTGCATGCTAGTATCTCTTCTAGTCATGAATTATTTCTTTGGAATTAATAATGAACTTGCCTAATAATCCAACAATCCAAAAACCTAATTTTAGGAATTTTCCTTATTTAACTATGGCTGGATTCGCTTATGCACTGAGGCCGTATAAGTTTGCCGGTGTGCACTTAAGAGGTGGCGGTGAAGACCACACTAAACTTCGCTCACGAAAGTTTTCCACGCTAGTGTTGGTGCTCTAGAGGGAATGACCGGCGAAGATCGGAGAAAATTCCAGGAAGCCAATACTATGTTTGTGGGATGCATTACGAGTGTTCTTCTTGACCGTCTGTGTGATGTGTACATGCACATAAGCGACGGAAAAATTACTGTGGGATACCGAATGCAAAATTCGGTGCAACAGATCTGAAGCGATGAACTGTACATCATGGAAAGTTTTCATGACTACAAGATGGTGAATAACCGTTACGTGGTTGAACAAGCTCATGAGATACATTGCATTGTGAAGGAGCTTGAACTCCTTAAATGTGTTCTACCCGACAAATTGTGGCTGGGTGCATGATTGCAAAGTTGCCTCCTTCATGGAGGAATTTCGCCACAACTCTGAAGCATAAGAGACAGGAGATATCGGTTGAAAATCTGATTGCATCTCTTGATGTTGAAGAAAAAGCTCGGGCTAAAGATACCACTGAAAAAGGAGGTGAGGTTCAGCCTCACTGCTAACATGGTGCGAGAGGTACCCACGTAACAAGAACAAAGGGAAGAACAAACCTGTTTTCAACAAGCCTACCAAGACTACTACCTTCAAGAAGAAGAAGTTCAACAAGGCTGAGCTAGAGTGCTACGCTGTGGGAAGCCTGGACACTTTTCCAAGGAATGCCCTGAGCGTGCAGATCGCGAGAGGAAAACAAGCTCCAAGACTGTCAAATGGTGACCGCTAGCAATCTTGATGGGTATGGTAATTTACCTATTGTGCTTTCAGATTTCAATCATCTTCGTGGTGGATTGATTCGGTGCTAACGTTCATGTGTGTCTTGACATCTCCTGTTTACTTCTTATCGTGTCGCAAGGGATTCTTCCGTCCTAATGGGGAATGGGTCACATGCTTCATTAAGTGGCATTGGCACGGTGGATCTGAAGTTTACTTGGAAAGATCGTGCAACTAAGGAACGTAAGCATGTCTCTACTATGAACAAGAATCTAGTTAGCGGCTCCCTTCTATGTCGAGATGGATTTAAGGTAGTTTTAGAGTCCTATAAAGTAATCGTGTCAAGATTTGGACAATTTATAGGAAAAGGCTATGAGTGCGGAGGCTTGTTCCGCTTTTCTCTTCCAGATTTTTGCAATAAGTCAATAAACCAAATTTTTGCTAGTGTTAATGATGATGCAAGTATTTGGCACTCTCGTTTATGTCATATTAATTTTGGTTTAATGTCTCGGCTATCCAGCATGAGTTTAATTCGAACTTCACGGTTGCCAAAGGTTCTAAGTGCCATAGTTGTGTGCAATCTAAGCAACCTCGAAAGCCTCATAAAAGGCTGCCGAGGAGAGAAACTTGGCACCTCTAGAACTCATACATTACGATCTTTGTGAGATGAATCGTGTGTTGACAAAAGGTGGAAAGAGATATTTCATGACTTTGATTGATGATGCGACTAGATTTTGCTATGTTTATTTGTTGCAAACTAAAGATGAAGCATTAGACTACTTTAAAATCTATAAAGCTGAAGTTGAAAATCAACTAGAGAGAAAGATCAAGCGTCTTAGGTCCGATCGTGGTGGAGAGTATTTTCCAAAAGTTTTTGATGAATTTTGTGAGGAACATGGTATTATTCATGAGAGGATGCCTCCCTATTCACCTTAATCAAATGGAGTGGCCGAGAGGAAAAACCGCACATTGACTGACTTGGTGAATGCCATGTTAGACGCTGCTGGTTTTGTTGGAAATATGCCCTAGAGGCAATAATAAATTAGTTGTTATTATATTTCCTTGTTCATGATAATCGTTTATTACCCATGCTATACTTGTATTGATAGGAAACTCAGATACATGTGTGGGTACATAAACAACACCATGTCCCTAGTAAGCCTCTAGTTGACTAGCTCGTTGATCAACAGATGGTTACGGTTTCTGACCATGGACATTGGATGTCGTTGATAATCGGGATCACATCATTTGGAGAATGATGTGATGGACAAGACCCAATCCTAAGCCTAGCACAAAGATCGTAGTTCGTATGCTAAAGCTTTTCTAATGTCAAGTATCATTTCCTTAGACTATGAGATTTTGCAACTCCCGGATGCCGTAGGAATGCTTTGGGTGTACCAAACATCACAACGTAACTGGGTGGCTATAAAGGTGCACTACAGGTATCTCCGAAAGTGTCTGTTGGGTTGGCACGAATCGAGACTGGGATTTGTCACTCCGTGTAACGGAGAGGTATCTCTGGGCCCACTCGGTAGGACATCATCATAATGTGCACAATGTGACCAAGGGGTTGATCACGGGATGATGTGTTACGGAACGAGTAAAGAGACTTGCTGGTAACGAGATTGAACAAGGTATCGGCATACCGACGATCGAATCTCGGGCAAGTACAATACCGCTAGACAAAGGGAATTGTATACGAGATTGATTGATTGAGTCCTTGACATCGTGGTTCATCCGATGAGATCATCGTGGAACATGTGGGAGCCAACATGGGTATCCAGATCCATTGGTTATTATTGACCGGAGAACGTCTCGGTCATGTTCATGGTTCCCGAACCCGTAGGGTCTACACATAAGGTTCGATGATGCTAGGGTTATAGGGAATAGATATACGTGGTTACCGAATGTTGTTGAGTCCGGATGAGATCCGGACGTCCACGAGAGTTCGAGAATGGTCCGGAGGTAAAGATTTATATATGGGAAGTCCTATTTTGGCCACCGGAAAATGTTCGGATATTTCGGTATTGTGCAGGGAAGGTTCTAGAAGGTTACGGAGTGGGGCCCACCTGCATGGGGGCCCACATGAACATGGGTAGTGGGGAAAGGCCCCACACCCCTGGTCAGCAAGCGCACTAAGATCCCCCTTAGAAGGAATAAGATCATATCCCGAAGGGATAAGATCAAGATCCCTAAAAGGGGGGATAACAATCGATGGGAAAGGAAAGGATGGGATTTCTTTCCCCACCTTTATAACGCCCCAATGGACTTGGAGGGCAAGAAATAATCCCCCTCCACCCCTATATATAGGGGGGAGGCGCATGGAAGCTGCACCCTTGCCCCTGGCGCAGCCCTCCCCCTCTCCCAAGTCCTCCTCCTCTCCCGCGGTGCTTGGGGAAGCCCTGCAGGATTGCCACGCTCCTCCATCACCACCACACCGTCGTGCTGCTGCTGGATGGAGTCTTGCCCAACCTCTCCCTCTCTCCTTGATGGATCAAGGCATGGGAGACGTCACCGGGCTGTACGTGTGTTGAACGCGGAGGTGCCGTCCGTTCGGCACTAGCATCTCCAGTGATTTGGATCACGACGAGTATGACTCCTTCAACCTCATTCTCTTGAACGCTTCCGCTTAGCGATCTACAAGGGTATGTAGATGCACTCTCCTTCCCCTAGTTGCTAGTTTCTCCATAGATAGATCTTGGTGACACGTAGGAAAATTTTGAATTTCTGCTCGTTCCCCAACAAAGGCATCATGAGCTAGGTCTGTCGTAGTTTCTATGCACGAGTAGAACACAAGTTGTTGTGGGCGTTGATTTTGTTCAATATGCTTACCGTTACTAGTCCAATCTTGTTTCGACGGTATTGTGGGATGAAGCGGCCGGACCGACCTTACACGTACACTTACGTGAGACGGGTTCCACCGGATCGACATGCACTTGGTGCATAAGGTGGCTAGCGGGTGCCGCCTCTCCCACTTTAGTCGGATCGATTCGATGAAAAGGGTCCTTATGAAGGGTAAATAGCAATTGGCATATCACGTTGTGGTTTTTGCGTAGGTAAGAAAGCGTTCTTGCTAGAAACCCATAGTAGCCACGTAAAACATGCAAACAACAATTAGAGGACGTCTAACTTGTTTTTGCAGGGTATGCTATGTGATGTGATATGGCCAAGAAGAATGTGATGAATGATATGTGATGTATGAGATTGATCATGTTCTTGTAATAGGAATCACGACTTGCATGTCGATGAGTATGACAACCGGCAGGAGCCATAGGAGTTGTCTTTATTTATTGTATGACCTGCGTGTCATTAAACAACGCCATGTAATTACTTTACTTTATTGATAACGGTAGCCATAGTAGTAGAAGTAATAGTTGGCGAGACAACTTCATGGAGACACGATGATGGAGATCATGATGATGGAGATCATGGTGTCATGCCGGTGACGATGATGATCATGGAGCCCCGAAGATGGAGATGAAAAGGAGCAAAATGATATTGGCCATATCATGTCGCTATTTGATTGCATGTGATGTTTATCATGTTTATGCATCTTATTTTCTTAGAACGACGGTAGTAAATAAGATGATCCCTCATTAAAATTTCAAGAAAGTGTTCCCCTAACTGCACCGTTGCGAAGTTCGTTGCTTGAAGCACCACGTGATGATCGGGTGTGATAGATTCTTACGTTCACATACAACGGGTGTAAGCCAGATTTACACACGCCAAAACACTTAGGTTAACTTGACGAGCCTAGCATGTACAGACATGGCCTCGGAACACAAGAGACCAAAAGGTCGAGCATGAGTCGTATAGTAGATACGATCAACATGAAGATGTTCACCGATGATGACTAGTCCGTCTCACGTGATGATCGGACACGTCCTAGTTGACTCGGATCGTGTAATCACTTAGATGACTAGAGGGATGTCTATCTGAGTGGGAGTTCATAAGATGAATTTAATTATCCCGAACATAGTCAAAACCCTTTGCAAATTATGTCATAGCTCGCGCTTTAGTTCTCTTGTTTAGATATGTTCCTAGAGAAAATATAGTTGAAAGTTGATAGTAGCAATTATGCGGTCGGTAGAAAGCTTATGTCCTTAATGCACCGCCAGTGTGCTGGACCTCGAGCGTGGTCTCTGTGGATGTTGCGTAACATCTCGACACACGTTTTGATGACTATGTGATAGTTCGGTAATGTTAAACGGCTTAGAATTGAGGCACCAAAGGCGTTTTTGAAACGTCATGGAACATATGAGATGTTACGAGAGCTGAAATTGGGATTTCAGGCTCGTGCTCACGTCAAGAGGTATGAGACCTTCGACGAGTTTTCTAGCCTACAAACTAAGGGAGAAGATCTCAATCGTTGAGCTTGTACTCAGATTGTCTGGGTACAACAATTACTTGAATCGAGTGGGAGTTAATCTTCCAGATGAGATAGTGATGTTTCTCCAAAGACATTGCCACCAAGCTACTAGAGCTTCGTGATGAACTATAACATATCGAGGATAGATATGATGATCCTTGAAGTGTTCGCGATGTTTGACACCGCTAAAGTAGAAGTCAAGTAGGAGCATCAATTGTTGATGGTTGGTAAAACCACTAGTTTCAAGAAGGGCAAGGGCAACAAGGGATACTTCATGAAACGGCAAAACAGTTCTTTGCTCTAGTGAAGAAACCCAAGGTTGAACCCAAACCAGAGACTAAGTGCTTCAGAATGAGAGGAACGGACACCTGAAGCGGAACCACCCTAGATACTTGGTAGATGAGAAGGCGCAAGGTCGATAGAAGTATATTTTATATAAATTATTTTAATTTTTACTTTAATAGTACTCCTACTATCACCATTTTATTAGATACCTGTTCTTTTGCTAAGTGTTAGTAACTCGAAATAAAAGCTACGTAATAAACGGAGACTAGCTAAATGAGAGCCGACAAAATGTGTTGGAAGTGTATCCAAGGTTGATGTGATCAATCATCGCACGCTCCTCTACCATCGAGATTGGAGTTAAACCTAAAATTGTTATTTGGTGTTTGCGTTGAGCATAGACATGATTGGATTATGTCTATCGCAATACGGTTATTCATTTAATGAGAATAATGGTTACTCTATTTATTTGAATAAATACCTTCAATGGTCTTGCACCTAAAAGAATGGTTTATTGAATCTCGATCGTAGTGATACACATTTTCATGCCAAAAGATATAAGATAGTAATGATAGTACCACTTACTTGTGGCAATCGCCATGTAAGTCATATTATTGGTGTAAAACGCATGAAGAAGCTCCATGTTGATGGATCTTTGGACTCACTCGTTTTGAAAAGTTTGAGACATGCGAACCATTTCTATTGGTGTATACGCATGAAGAAACTCCATGCAGATGGATCGTTTGGACTCACTTGATTTTGAATCACTTGAGATATGCAAATCATACCACATGGGCAAGATGACCTAAAAGCCTCGTTTTTGATGAAGATGGAACAAGATGGCAACTTGTTGGAAGTAACACATTTTGATGTGTGCAGTCAATGAGTGCCGAGGCATGCAAAGGAATATCGTTATGTTCTTACTTCACGGATGATTCGAGTAGATGTTGAGTATATTTACTTGATGAAACACAAATCTGAATTGTTGAATGGTTCAAGTAATTTCAGAGTGAAGTTAAAGATCATCGTGACAAGAGGATAAAATGTCTATGATATGATCATAGAGATGAGTATTTGAGTTACGAGCTTTGGCACGCAATTAAGACATTGTGGAAATTGTTTCACAATAAATACCGCTGGAACACCATAGTGTGATGGTGTGTCCGAACATCATAGTTGCACCCTATTGAATATGGTGCGTACCATGATGTCTCTTATCGAATTACCACTATCGCTCATGGGTTAGGCATTAGAGACAACCGCACTCACTTTAATAGGGCACCACGTAATTCCGTTGAGACGACATCGCTTGAATATGGTTTGGAGAAACCTAAGTTGTCGCTTTCTTAAAAGTTTGGGGCTGCGATGCTTATGTGAAAAAGTTTCGTGTTGATGAGCTCGAACCCAAAGCGGATAAAATGCATCTTCATAGGACACCCAAAACAGTTGGGTACACCTCCTATCTCGCATCCGGAAGCAAAAGTAATTGTTTCTAGAAAGCGGGTCCTTTCTCGAGGAAAAGTTTCTCTCAAAAGAATTGAGTGGGAGGATGGTGGAGACTTAATGAGGTTATTAAACCATCACTTCAACCAGTGTGTAGCAGGGCACATGAAGTTGTTCATGTGGCACCTACACCAATTGAAGTGGAAGTCGATGATAGTGATCATGATGCTTCGGATCAAGTCACTACCGACCTCGTGAGGTCGGCCAAGGACGCCAGCATTACTACTTCGTGAGTGGTACTAATCCTCGCTCTTAGAGGTCATGTTGCTAGACAACAATGAACCTACAAGCTATGGAGAAGCGATGGTGGGCCCGGATTCCGATGAATGGCTTGAGGCCATAACATCCGAGAGAGGATCCATGACTTTGGAAGAAATACTTGATGGTCGTAAGGACGTTGGGTAAAGATGGATTTTAAAAGGAAGATGTATAATGATGGTAAGTATCACCATTAAGAAAGCTCGAATTGTCGTAAAAGATATTTTCCGACAAGCTCAAGGAGTTGACTACGGTGAGGCTTTCTCACTCGTAGCGATGCTAAGAGTCTGTTGGAATTGGATTAGCGATTCATCGCATTATTTATGAAATCTTGCATATAGGATGTCAAAACATTGTTTCCTTGATGCTTTCTTGAGGAAAGGTTGTATGTGATACAACCGTAAGGTTTTTGACAAACCTGAAAGACGCTAACAAGTATGCAAAGCTCCAGCTATCCTTCTAAGGACCGGAGTAAGCATCTCGGAGTTGGAATGTACGCTTTGATGAGATGATCAAAGATTTTGGGTTTGTACAAAGTTTATGAGAAACTTGTATTTCCAAAGAAGTGAGTGGGAGCACTATAGAATTTCTGATGAGTATATGTTGTTGACATATTGTTGATCGTAAATGATGTAGAATTCTCCGGAAAGCATAAAGGGTTGTTTGAAAGGAGTTCTTCAAGGGAAAACCTCGATTAAGCTGCTTGAACATTGAGCATCAAGATCTATAAGGATAGATCAAAACGCTTAATGGTACTTTCAAATGAGCACATACCTTGACATGATCTTGAAGGTGTTCAAGATGGATCACCAAAGAAGGAGTTCTTGCCTGAGTTGTAAGGTATGAAGTTAAGACTTAAAGCTCGACCACGGCGAGAAGAGAGAGAAAGGACGAAGGTCGCCCCTATGCTTCGCATTTAGGCTCTATAGTATGCTATGTTGTGTACCGCATCGAAGTGTGCCTGCCATGAGTCAGTCAAAGGTACAAGAATGATCCAGAATGGATCATTGGACAGGCCGGTCAAAATTGTCCTTGGAGTAAATAAGGACATGTTTCTCGATTATGGAGTTGATAAAGAGTTCGGCGTAAAGGGTTACGTCGATGCAAGCTTTGACACCTATCCGAATGACTCGAGTAGCAAACCGGATACGTATAGTGGAGCAACCATTTGGAATAGCTCCAAGTGGAGTGTGGAAGCAGCATTTACAATATGACCTAGAGATTTATAAGTACATACGGATCTGAATGTTGCGTAATTCGTTGACTAAAAACCTCTCTCGCAAGCAAAACATGATCAAACCCCAGAACTCATTGAGTCTTAATCACGTGATGATGTGAACTAGTTTAGTGACACTAGTAAACTCTTTGGATGTTAGTCACATGGCAATGTGACCAGTGAGTGTTAATCACATGGCGATGTGAACAAGATTATTGACTCTAGTGCAAGTGGGAGACTGTTGGAAATATGCCCTAGAGGCAATAATAAATTAGTTATTATTATACTTCCTTGTTCATGATAATCGTTTATTACCCATGCTATAATTGTATTGATAGGAAACTCAGATACATGTGTGGGTACATAAACAACACCATGTCCCTAGTAAGCCTCTAGTTGACTAGCTCGCTGATCAACAGATGGTTACGGTTTCCTCGACCATGGACATTGGATGTCGTTGATAACGGATCACATCATTTGGAGAATGATGTGATGGACAAGACCCAATCCTAAGCCTAGCACAAAGATCGTAGTTCAGTATGCTAAAGCTTTTCTAATGTCAAGTATCATTTCCTTAGACTATGAGATTTTGCAACTCCCGGATGTCAGAGGAATGCTTTGGGTGTACCAAACATCACAACGTGAATCGGGTGGCTATAAAGGTGCACTACTGGTATCTCCGAAAGTGTCTCATTGGGTTGGCAACGAATCGAGACTGGATTTGTCACTCCATGTAATGGAGAGGTATCTCCGGCCCACTCGGTAGGACATCATCATAATGTGCACAATGTGACCAAGGGGTTGATCACGGGATGATGTGTTACGGAACGAGTAAAGAGACTTGCCGGTAACGAGATTGAACAAGGTATCGGCATATCGACGATCGAATCTCGGCAAGTACAATACCGCTAGACAAAGGGAATTGTATACGAGATTGATTGATTGAGTCCTTGACATCATGGTTCATCCGATGAGATCATCGTGGAACATGTAGGAGCCAACATGGGTATCCGAGATCCCGCTGTTGGTTATTGACCGAAGAACGTCTCGGTCATGTTCCAAGATGGTTCCCGAACCCGTAGGGTCTACACACTTAAGGTCTGGCGACGCTAGGGTTATAGGGAATAGATATACGTGGTTACCGAATGTTGTTCGAGTCCCGATGAGATCCCTTGACGTCACGAGGAGTTCCAGAATGGTCCGGAGGTAAAGATTTATATATGGGAAGTCCTATTTTGGCCACCGAAAATGTTCGGGATATTTCGGTATTGTACCGGAAGGTTCTAGAAGGTTCTCGGGAGTGGGGCCCACTCTGCATGGGGGGACCCACATGAACGTGGGTAGTGGGGGAAAGGCCCCACACCCCTGGTCAAAAGCGCACCAAGATCCCCCTTAGAAGGAATAAGATCATATCCCGAAGGGATAAGATCAAGATCCCTAAAAGGGGATAACAATCGGTGGGGAAAGGAAAGGATGGGATTTCTTTCCTCCCACCTTGCCAACGCCCCAATGGACTTGGAGGGCAAGAAATAATCCCCTCCACCCCTATATATAGGGGAGGCGCATGGAAGCTGCACCCTTGCCCTCGGGCGCAGCCCTCCCCTCTCCCAAGTCCTCCTCCTCTCCGGCAGTGCTTGGGGAAGCCTCGCAGGATTGTGCCACGCTCCTCCATCACCACCACACCGTCGTGCCGCCGCTGGATGGAGTCTTGCCCAACCTCTCCTCTCTCCTTGATGGATCAAGGCATGGGAGACGCCACCGGGCTGTACGTGTGTTGAACAGCGGAGGTGCCGTCCGTTCGGCACTAGCATCTCCAGTGATTTGGATCACGACGAGTATGACTCCTTCAACCTCATTCTCTTGAACGCTTCCGCTTAGCGATCTACAAGGGTATGTAGATGCACTCTCCTTCCCCTCGTTGCTAGTTTCTCCATAGATAGATCTTGGTGACACGTAGGAAAATTTTGAATTTCTGCTACGTTCCCCAACAGGTTTATCTAAGGCATGGTGGGGGGAGGCTCTATTGACTTCATGTCATGTCCTGAATAGAGTTCCCAACAATAATAAAGAGAAAACCCCTTATGAGGAGTGGGTTGGGAGAAAACCATCACTTTCTTATTTGCGCACTTGGGGATGTTTGGCAAAGGTCAATATTCCTATTCCTAAGAAACGCAAACTTGGACCAAAGACAAGGATTGTGTCTTTCTAGGGTATGCTCAATCTGAGCATTGCTTATAGGTTTTAGTGGTAAAATCTGAAGTACCTGATATGCATGTTGATACTATAATGGAATCTCGTGATGCAACATTTTTGAGAACATATTTCCTATGAAAGATATGCATAGCATTGCTAGATTTTCTTCTGAGATAATTCCTAATCTAGTACAACCGATGAATATTTCTAACAATCACATGAGGAAGTCCTTGAGAAGGATAACAATGAAGTTCCTAGAAGGAACAAGAGACAAAGGATTGCAAAATCCTTTGGTGATGATTTCATTGTATACCTTGTGGACTACACACCCAAGACGATTGCAGAAGCATATGCATCTCCTGATGTAGATGATTGGAAAGAAGCTGCTCATAATGAGATGGACTCAATTCTTTCTAATGGAACTTGGGAACTAACTGATAGACCATATGGTTGTAAACCCGTAATGTAAGTGGGTGTTCAAAAGAAGCTAAAGCCTGATGGTACTATTGATAAGTACAAGGCGCTGACTAGTGGCCAAGGGCTACACTCAGAAAGAAGGCGAAGATTACTCTGACACCTATTCACCCGTTGCTAGAATGACCACCATTCGAGTGTTACTTTCCTTGGCTGCCTCTTATGGTCTTATCATTCATCAAATGGATGTAAAGACAGCTTTTCTCAATGGAGAGTTGGAAGAGGAGATCTATATGGATCAGCCCGACGGGTTTGTGGTAAAGGGTGAAGAGAGAAAGGTGTGCAAGTTGTTAAAATCTTTGTATGGTCCTAAACAGCACCTAAGCAATGGCATGAGAAGTTTGAAAGAACTTTGACTTCTGCAGGATTTGTCATTAACTTAGGTCGATAGGTGTGTTTACTATCGCCATGGTGGGGGCAATAGTGTCATATTATGTTTGTATGTGGACTACATAACGATCTTTGGTACAAACATTAGTGCAATTAATGAGGTCAAGTCTTTTCTATCAAAAAGTTTTGACATGAAAGATCTGGGAGAAGCCGATGTAATTCTAAACATCAAACTTATTAAGGATGAGAGTGGGATTACGTTAACGCAATCTCACTATGTTGAGAAGGTCTTGAACCGATTTGGTTTTATTGATAGCAAGCCTTCTCAAACACCTTATGATCCCAAATGTGACACCTCGTAAAGAACAAGAAAGAAACGAGAGATCAATTAAGATACTCTCAAATTGTCGGTTCACTCATGTACTTAGCTAGCGCTACAAGACCAGATATCTCTTTGCTGTGAGCAAACCGAGTAGGTTCATGTCCAACCCGGTGATGATCATTGGCATGCACTAGAAAGGGTCTTTGCGCTATCTCGAGAGGTACTATGAGTTACGGAATTACTTATTCAGTGGCATCTCTCATGTGCTAGAAGGATATAGTGATTCAAATTGGATCTCCGATGTTGATGTACTTTACGCAACAAGTGGGTATGTATTTACTCATGGTGGTGGCGCAGTTGTCATGGAGGTCTTGCAAGCAAACCATATTGACGAGGTCAACTATGGAAGCGTAATTAATCGCTTTGGACACGGCCATCGTTGAGGCGTAATGGTCTGCGTGACCTCTTGATGGACTTGCTGTTGTTGAAAAACCTGCATACTGCTATTCTTATGAATTGTGATAACCAAACAGTTATCGCTAAAGTGAACAATTCTAAAGATAATGCAAAGTCATCAAGACACGTGAAAAGACGCTTGAAGTCTGTCGGGGAAGTTGAGAAACTCGGAGTAATAATCATACGTATATACAAAATGTATTAAAAACCGGCAGATCCCTTTACAAAGGGACTATCATGAAATGTGATAGATATTGCATCGAGGGAGATGGGTATGAGACCCATAGATGTTACACCATAGTAGTAACCCAACCTTTGTGATCGGAGATCCCGTGAATTAGGATCCGGGAAGAACAAGCTATTGGTTAACCGAGGAGAGTAATAACTTATGATCGTCTCCAAGTGAAGATGCAAAACTCTCGAGTCAGTAAGGCTCAGACCGTAGGCAGGTCGGCAACATGCCTTAATGTGGTTCTATTGGCTATAATTAGCAAAGATGCTGTCCTACAGAGCAGTCTTGAAAGAACACACCTATATGAGTTCTCGATCGTAAACGCCGCAGCCTATGAGATTTGGGTGATCTCTAGTAAACTCACGAAGAGACCAGGAGTATGACGATAAGCTCCAAACCGCTGGGTAGCCTACCGGGCGGTCGCATCGGTTAAGACTTTGAGTGAAACCTGTTTCACACAAAACTAGCAATTCAAGGCATAGTCCATTGTCAAGTTGTGAATGGATGTAGCTTAAAGTTCTAGGCAGAAGTTCAACTTAACAAATGTGTGCTCCAGAAGTAGGCAATCAAGAGATGGCACCGTCTCCGTCTAGAAATCTGCTTTGCAATCTGGTAGGCAATTGCGATATAGTCAATCAAAGGAACATGCCATCAATCTTTGCCAAGGACGAAGTTTTTTACAGCCGCCAGCATACAAAAAATATTTATAAAACAATGCAAAAATAAAAAAATTGATCTGGGAAGTTTGTTTCTACATATTCGGTTATTTTCTATGACTATATTCGATATGCATGGGCAGTGAATGTGAATATATGTGCAAAATAGAGTTGACAAGCTTGCCATGCATACACCTGAATCCAACGAGAACAAAAAAATAGCATGGACCGGCCTCCACTAATTGTACATCATGATAAATTAACTTAGGGAAAATATTTTATTTTATTCTAAAATAGTGTGAACAATTCCATGCATGTAAAACATATATAGACATGTAGATGCATGCGAGGTAATATGGTAAATTTCAAGCTATGAAAAACAAGTTATGATATTATGCACTAAGCGACACATGATGTATATAAACCACAAAGAAGTCAATATCACAAATTATCATATTATTTTCTTTGAGTGAAAAATTATCACATTATTTTATCAAAATGCACATATGTACGTCCTATGTGTCCTCTACATGTGTTTATTTTTAACCATTTTTCAGAAAATAAAACTACCGTCTTACTAAGTTGAATATAGTGAGTGAATTGAAATTTTCATGGTTAGATGTACTGTTGAGAACAACAAGTAACTTAACGTGTTAGAAAATTATATAGTACTCTGAACTGAACTAAGTAACTTATGTTAGAAAAATAAACAAAAAGTTATGTGCCGCTGAAGTTTTAGTTTGGGCATGCAGACAGCCTATGTTTGTGCAAACTCGGCGGTGATGTGATCACGGTCAACATGCAAGATTCGTCTATACACCGGGTTTATGCAAATTCCATGTGATGTGTCGGATGGAAACTTTAACAAAATGAAATAATCATGCTCTCCAAAGGTATTAACCTGAAGTAACCAGGGTCATTAATAATAAATGCCGTAAATCCAATCAATCGGAGGAATGCCATCGCTAGTTTGGCAGCCACAATTTTTTGAACCTATATGCATGCCACATTTGTCTTGAACAATGACATGCATGTTTAATATTTGTGGCATTAAGTCATTTTAGTTTCCATTATATGTTAGTGAAGATAGGAAACCCTTTTTCCACAGATTTACGGATGCACTGATTGAACAAAGACTTATGTTTAATTATTGAAAGATCACACCCAAATATAAGAGTAATCGAGTCTTCTGTCATGAGTAAATAAGGAGACATTTCTATGAGAAACTTTAACCCATCACCCACAAGGAAATGTAGCAATCAGTCAAAAGTTGGTGGAAACACTACACGATGGGTGGTGCCAGCATGTGGAGCTAGGAAGGAGAGAACTGCAAAACTTTAAGGGCAATTGAGAAAGTAGTACACTTTTGACTGCTTCTTTAGTATTGGCTTGGGCTTTTGGTGTTTGTCGACTAAGAACATTATCTATAATACCTAAATACTTCATCCCCACTAACCTATTTAACTAAGCATGCAGACTATCCACATCATCATCCATTCTTCTATGGCCACGTCAGCGCAAACCCTCCACTGGGTTAATCCTGCCGATTCTGCATGCATGTCATTTTTTTCCCTAAAAAACCTGCGGTCGCTTGATTATCCGTGGGTATCCCAAGAGTTGATCTTCTTACAAGTTGGCTCCGCATTCCTCGGCTCCTAGAGTGACGCATGAGGCATCTGGCCCGAAATCTCTCGGCTTCTCCCATGCTACAGTACATAGGGGCCGGTAGAGAGAATCGAGAGAGAGGAGCGAATTGAAACAGATGTATGAATGAACAATTATTCTATTGATTGAAGATTGGGGTATTTATACCCAGTTTACAAGGCGGTTACAAAAGGAGGCAGTTGCCAAAAGTGGCACCGACATAGCAGTGATTAATAGTTAATTAACCTAATTAATTAATTCCTAACACTCCCCCTAATCAATGCTTGTCTTTGTGAATATACATCATATTGATAGACTCCTCCTAGTATGTATTTGCCTTAAACGTTCATCATCTTCATCTTGAAAGTCTCCTCCAAAAACCCTGTGGGAAAATATGAGGAGAATAGTGCAGATATACTGCTAAAACTCCTTTAAACCAAGTTGGAAAAATAACAAGGAGAAAATGATGCAACATATAAGAAAAACCTTTGAAGAAGGAGAAAAATCATCAATGAGTTTAGAGAACAATTAATATGTCTTGAGTACTTTCTTTAAAAACCCCGATAGGGAAAAAAGGAAGTATGACATGCCTCGTTAAAAACCGTTATGAGAAACTTTGAGAGAAAACTCATAAAGGAAAAGAGTGCGGTTATATATGCCATCGAAAAATCCTTTAAAACCCAATGGGAAAAATATAAGGAGAAAATGATATGACATATATGAACACTTGTATCTATATTGTCTCATTAAAAACCTTTTATAAGAAACCATTAGGGAAAAACTCATGAAGGGAAAAAGAGTACAATATATGTAATCTAATGTTTGTTAACATGTTATACTTTGGGAGATTACTCCCCCTGAACTTTGCAAATCTGGAGGATGTCTCATATCAATTACATTGACATGCCTGATCATGACATTATGAATAATATGTCGGTTTTCCAATATTTTGTTTGCAAATTGTTTCATCACTTTTCTATAATTCATGAGGATAAGTGACCTCGAGCAATGTGCTTTGTGATATTGCTCTTCATATAACCTGTATGTATTGAGTAATACAAGTGGTAGCATCTTGATAAATCAAGTTATGTTACTCTGGTGAATCTCAACCACATGGTTTTGAGTGTGGTTAATCATTCTGCTAAGCCAACCTTATTTTCAATGCCTTTAGATAAAGTAATTATGTCAGAATGATAAGTGGAAGTAGCCATTAAATTCTATTTATATGAATTCCATAAGAAGGCTATTCCATCAAATTCAGTCATTGATATGGCTTTGTTGGGATCAAGTAAAGAGCCAATATCATGGTCAAATCTTGATTTTCCTGATGGAATTGTTCAAGATTTATTATGAACTTGAGATATAAGTTAATATTCCTCATATCGACCATATACGTTTTGTTGGTGTGATATATCCACATTGAACTTCTCAAATATGTTTTGGATATATGTAGACTGATATGTATTCATGAGAGAATGCTCAAGTTGTAAACTTAAGCTAAATTTGGTTTAATCCAAATTTTCCGCCTTTGAGATGATTTTTTTGTATATGTTTAGGTCTTGTATAGACATTGATGATGAAGTCATTGATATACACTAAGTGATATAAGGAAAACAAATTTTGGATTCCCTTTAACACAGAAGCAATCATCATTCTTTGAGTAATCCCTTTGAAGAAGGAACTCATTTAGTCGGTAGTACCATATGATTTCGACTATTTCAAGTCATAGAGTGACTTTGAAGTTTTACACAAAACATGCTACGATATATCTTTGTATTCGGAATTTTAAGCCCTTCAGGAACTTTAAAATAGATATCCGAAATGAGTGATCCATATGAGTATGTAGTCACTTCATCCATTAACTGCATGGTATTATTCCTACTGCCTATGATATTTAGTATCAAAACATAATTCCAGTAATACCAGAAGGGTATGTCACATCGTGATCGATGTCGGATCTCTGTGTGAACCCTTTTGCTACAAGCCTCGCTTTCTCACCACCTCATTGACTTTGTCTATGAATGAGAAGTTTTTAGTATTCCATCTGGAAGATACTTATGAGGAGTAGGTATTACTGCAGTAAATACCACTCATTTGTTGAGCTTAGTGCTATCCGTCATTACTTGCTTCCTTTTATGTGAACCAATATGAGTGCAAGAGGCACTCTACCATGGATTTTGGTTCCGGGGCCCAAAAGGTTTTAGCAATTTGAGAAGAAATATATGTCGACAAATGTAGTCTTTAGTTTATATGATTCTCGATGGAATCATTGAAGTTTGTGGATAAAATATTTACCTTTTTAACTCCTTGTGATTTCCTACAACAAATGGAGTCAAGGTGTTTCATGTCCCTAAGACCAAAACATTTGTGCACATTTATGCTGCATTGGATGATGAGCATCCAAGGAGGTGTCTTTCAACTTGATGTTGAATTACATTTACTAGTTGAGGATGTGATTTCGTGTTTCCGCGGAAGCATATGAGAAGTTATATCTCGTATTCTCAGATTTTCTGCCCTCTTGCTCTCATTTGGGGAGAAGAGTGGTTTATCGTACCTCCACTCTCGACACTTTCATCGCAGGAATATATAATTTAGTAACACCTTGTCATCAAGAATGTATGTGGCAGATTTGCAATGTGTTGCAAATATATGATTCTCTAAACTTCTAGTTCAGATTCTTTGAGTACGTGGATATAAGGATTGAATGTCAATAAGATTTCTAATTTATTTCTCGGCATTCTTTGTGGTACTTATCTCCCCCTAATGCCGAAAATATCCTTATTGCTGATGCAATCAGCGTACGGACTATGAATAATTTTGATTGACGGATAAATTATTATTCCTCACATAGATCCCCGATTTTCTGTGAGTGCCCATTGATGTATGTTGGAGTGGTGATATCGGTATGTAACCGAATTATCGCAGATGGGAAATACTTTGTTGATTTCCACGTAGTTACTACAAGGGGAAAGTAGTATGAAATGCAGTTGGTATGATTTAGATCATACTTATGGTGTGTAAGGCCGTATGTGTCCAGCAAGAGGCTGGTAAATTTACAATTCTTTAAGATTGGTCATGTAATTCATTTCACTATCTTTGATAAGAAATTTAGTTAAACCATTCTGGGTATGTACATAGAGTACAAAATATAATCGGACATTGCTTGTGAAATGATTTCAATGACATTGTCCAGTCGAATTGGTTTTTCGATCCTGCGTTGTGAGAATTTGCTCCTACTTTGGTAAGTTGAGCAATTTATTTAGTAAGATCATGCATGGTTGTGTGTGATAAGAGACACACTTGAAATCATTTTATAAATGTTCCTATGAGTACCATGAAGTATCTAAATAATTCCACATAATGGTTAACTAATCCACATATGTCTTCTTAATGTATTCAAGGAAGATTGAGTGGCTCATTTAGAATTTTAAGGTGAGAGTGCCTTGAAACCGACTTCCCCTATGGCACATGCAAAGCGATAAAATCTGAATGATTTGGGATATTTTGCAACTTGTTAAGTTGTGACCAACAGAATTGTCAATAATTTTCTAATCATCCCCAAACCAGGATGGATAAGTCTATCAAAATAGATATTTAATTTAATATTTAGAAAATTATTTCGTACGCAACAATACTAAGTATGAATTTAACCATACGGTCAAATTTATTAAATATTGTATCCAAGAGATAGGATATTGAACATCCTACTACATGTAGTAGTACAAGTACAAAGTAGCTTAGCGACGACCTCAAATCGTTCGATCTCCGTGCTCAAGGTCATCCTCGGATCAAGAATGTCGACACCACACAAAGATTTCGACGGATTTATAACAGAGTAGCAATCACACACTTATTACAATCGAATGTCTCAAGAGAGAACTTAATAAAATAAATATGGCTTGTGCCATCTAAAAACGATAACAATGAAGGCTTGGAAGAATAAGCGAGTCCATCAACTCCAACGGCATCACCGAGTATAGAACCACGACCTAAACACCTTACTCGTCATCTCAAAAGTTCACAACATGAAACGCTAGCAGCCTCGAAAACGGGTCAAAGACATGGAATATGCCGCAATGTAACACATAGAGAATAATAATGGAATAAGCTATACTACATGCATATTTGGCTGGTGGAAAGCTCTACTGATTACAGCTTTTGCGTAAAGCCAATTTTTCCCTACTGCAAAGGAATACATTTATTTAACTATCATGGTGGTTGTTAAACATTGAGAATGGTTGACAGCATTCTCAATCCCAATTAAAAGTACTCATTAAAACCCAATAATATTAATTAGAAGTAACATGTTGAGATTCACATGATATCCAAGTACTAGATACTCAAGACGTCCATAACCGGGGACACGGCTAATCATGATTAGTTTATACACTCTGCAGAGGGTTGCGCACTTTTCCCCACATGACTCGATCTCCTCCGTTTGATTTCTCGTGACTACCGGTGTTTGAGAAACGGATGACCGAGACATAGTCTTTCGTAAGCGCTAGCACCTTACGTATGGGTAGACCGTACTCAACCTACAACCCCTACATCTCGCTAGCCTACCCGTAAGAGTTCGCACAACTTAGTCAACTATGCTAGAGCCCATAATAGCATGTGGTCGCACACGAAAGTTTCTAGCATGAATAATCTCATGATCCCTTTGGGCTCGGGTGGCGGTCCAAGAAAAACAGCAAATCTCGAAACCAGTACCTCAATCCACCCGGATGTGTGCTTGTTGCCACCTTAAGTAAACCATTAATCAACAATCTCACATCTGTCATGGATACACTCACCCAATCCACGTCTACTAGCATAGCATGGCTATGTAAGCAAACGTAGAAGTAACTCCCAAGGGTTTGATAATAAAACAGGTAATAGGTACTACCTCAACTACTTCCCATCCCACAATTTAATTAGATCCTAAACAATGCAGGGTTTGAGGATTGATCTAATGCATAAAAACCGGTATGAAAAGATATGATCAAAGTGTTACTTGCCTTGTCGATGATCCGCGAAACCTAGAGACTTCGGCAGTAGCAAAGGCGTAGCGACTCAAGATGATTCTATCGCAGACAAACAAACAAGTATACAATAAGTACTCATCTAATGCACAGGTAAAGCTCAAATAAAAGATCTAACCAGATAGTTCAACTTAAGAACTCCGGTTTGCAAAAAGAACCAAATCAAACGAAGCAACGGAAGTCAAACGGCGAAAGAAAAACAAATTTCTGCTTACGAATCTGGATCTAGGTCAAATTTTACAGAAGCAAAAACTTGTTTGACTTGGTTATTCCGAAAGAGGGTTTCGAGACAAAACTCTAGGCGCTTGAATCAACTGATTGCGATAAACGAGCCAAAAGTTATACTAAAACGAAAATCGGATCAGAAATCGCAATCACAAAAATCACGAATTAAATCCGAGAAAAAGAAAAACGACGAACGGGTTAACGAACGAACGTTCGTTAACTAAACTAATCTGACGAACGTGTTCGTTAAAACGAACAAACGAGCGAATCTTCGCTAAATAACCTAAACCCTAAAAAAACCGAACTAAAAAAACAAAAAAAACCGAAGAAAAACCGCTCGGTTTTAAAAAAAAAATCGGTGGCACGCAAAACGAGGCGACGGCGAACCTCGGCGGCGGGTTTGCGTGGCGGGTCCAAGCGGCGTTCGCGACGGCAAAGCGGCGGGTCGGCGGCGGCGGCGCGGGTTTGGCGGCGGATTGATCGGTACAGCGGCCACGGACGCTAAGGTTAGGGTTTGGCGAAGCGGCTGGCATGGGCGTGGGTCAAGGCGGGCGCGGTGGGTCAAGGGCGGCACGGTTTGGGGGCGCTGGGCGCTATTTACAAGGTTCTCGAGCGGAGTCCCGCCGTGCACGCCCAGAAGGTCGGTTAATGCTTTTTTTTGAAATAATTCCACGCAAGAAGAATAAAAAGAAATACTAAACGGACTCCAAAAATCCCGAAATAAATTTTCCCGCTTCTAAAATCAAGCCGACTAGATGAACATTTATTTGGGGCCTAAATGCAATTTTGAAAAACGCGATTTTTCCTAAATTCAAATAAAAAGGCTTAAAAACTCCGAAATAAAATCTTATTTGATTTTTTAATTAAATCTTCATTATTTCTTTATTTTGGGAAAGTCATTTTTATTCCCTCTCTCATATTTTGATAGTAGAAATAATTGAAGATAAAATTAACAAAATCAAATGATCCTATTTTCAAAATTTGAGAAAACTCAAATATGAAAGTAACGAAATCCGCAACTCTCTCCGTGGGTCCTTGAGTTGCCGTGAGAATTTCTAGGATCGAGCCAACAAAATGCACAAAAAATATAATATGCAATATGATCTATGTAAAACATTCCAAATTGAAAATTTGGGATGTTACATACAAAAGTTAATGATATTTTTGGGAATAATTAGGAGATTACATGAGGTATCCCATATTACTAATTTTTTATTACGCAAACATATCATCGGTGCAAAGGAATTCACCATCCTTTTGTCGCACAAGGTTTTGGTTCTCCTTCCATGAAGATTTGAGAAAAATCATTTTCCGTAATATTTTCCGTTGCACGCTTGCATATTTTCAAAGTTATCCCAATGAACTCATCTCGCTTTTTAAATAAATTTGTGGTGTGGTTCACCATATGTTTGAGGGTTTGGTAATCATAGGTACGTATTTACATAACCACACATTTGATGAACTTAAGAGTTGTCTTCGTGATCATTTTTGTGAAAAATGATCTATTCTATATTAAGAGGAAATTATGTCATTGGTTGTCTGTTAGCCTCTACTTTACTTTGAATTCCTCATGGTTCTATTTTGTGACCACAAACTTGCATAGTATTCTCAAGACTAGCAAGAATTTCAAACAATGGTATACAAACTGCTCTATGAATCTGATGATTTTAAGAAACTCTATGTAAAGTGTATTAAGGGCATATAAAAATATTTGATTACAAGATCTCAACTTGAGGTTGATTAAGTGATGTAATCATAGATGTGATAGACTTGAGGTCTTGAAAAATGAATGACTCATCATTGGTGATGTGCTCACGACAACATGTATCTCTTGAGAGAAATATTCATGGTAAATAAATATCCATCCATTATGTACTTATTTTGAGAACTAAGTGAAGTTGGTGACATATAAAATGCGTAAGAACATACTTAGCTATTTAGAGAATAGCCATGACACATTTTTCGAAGGTGGAGTTATAGTTGCCACAATGCCATAGATGGATAAAATGACTGATGTCATAAACCATCTTAAAATAAAACAATCCCACCTAACATGAATTTGCCTTTGGAAATGTCATCCATGTGTTACATGAAAAAGGCTCATGCATTTATTTATTTTACTTCTAGGAGTAAGTGATGTATGTGGATAAACTGATTTGTTTGAGAACAATCATGGCCAAGGTGATCCTTGTTGAACCTGGGTGTATCCTTCAATACAACACATGTGATGAAGTCATTGCTGGTATATTGGACTTCGTTCTTGAGGAAGTGTGTGACCATAGAGTCACTGCCAAAACGTATAGAATTTGCATGTTTGACATTGGTTAGTCATTATGAAAGTATAACCACAATGTGATGTGGAAATTGCAAATGTTGTTTGAGACACTTGCTATAAATTATGGTATCCTTCTTGATGGATGGAGGACATTATAATTAGAAATAGTGATGTGCTCTTTCTCGCCATGTTTTTTACCAATGTAATAGAAGGTAATAACAAGGGTATGCAAATATTTGCATATTTTTTTATGACATATTCAAAACAAAGTGAGACTTGAATTAGCACAAGATACCACTTCGGCAGATAGCGATTGCACGTGAATAATATTTACTATGAGAGTAAATCATTTTAGTGAACAACAACAAATGCTTCTTGAGGAGCATTTTTTAGTATAGTCAGATGCTTTATACCCATATGTGTAGACCTCAATTGATATAGGATAACACTTTGAAGATAATCACCAGATGCGGTGTAGATCTCGCAGTAATAGAAAACATAATCTGACTTTTGTCGGTAGATGTTCATATCTCTATTACCTTATGTTATGTTATATTTAAGAAAATCACTTTGAAGGTAATCATCTGTCAAAGTGACATGAGTAGACCTTGTAGTAACAGTGGATAGTCTGCAAAATTTTGCAGTAGATCCCAGTATTACCTTATGATATCTTAAGGTAGTCACATATAATATTAATATTTGGAAGAGCACTTCGAAGGTAGTCATCTTGTTAAAATGATAAGATGTAGACCTTACAGTAGTGATGGATAATCTGCAAATGGTACAGTAGATGCCACCAATACCTTGTGATTCACAAATAAATGTTGGACTAGTCATATGGTACAGTAGATGCCACCAATTCTTATTTTGAATTTACATCAAGATTTGATGTATAGTTGTTGTTCAAATTGCTTTTATATAAAGAATGCTGAGGCAAACATATAACAGATGACACAATGCCATCGCTAGTGTATAATGTTTTACAATTTGATAACATTGTGATGTACGAACACTTGCACACTAGTAGTACTAGGGTGGTATTACACGCAAAATGCATGTTTCAAAACACTATGCATAGTATGGACGCACTTACAATGAGCCAGGGCTTGTACGCAAGCAGTAGCATTAAGACCAATGGACTTATTTGGCATTTAAAGAAACTATGAGTGCTAAGGTTCTCTGGTCACACTCCGCACAGCCACGAATTGATTTGGCTGAACACAGGAATAGCCATGGCTTCCGGAGCGTCTGCACGCCATGGGACGGCCGTTGGCCGCAGATGTCTTCGCCGGTCGTTGCACTGTGAGTGGTCGTGGCCGTTGGCCACCACTTCCGTCGGCCGCCCCACTGATTTTGTGGAGAGGAGACATGGGAGGCCGCCACGAAGCCGAGGGCCGCGCCAAGCCGATGGCCGCCGGCAGGCCTGAGGACCCGCGTCGAAGCCGATGGCCGGTAGTGGAGTGGAGCCCCGTCCCGAGTCCGATGATCGGCTGACTCGCGCGTCGCTGTGCGCCTAGGATTCAGGCCGATGGAGGGCGCCTCCGGGATGCACCGGGCGCACGGGGTCTGGTGTCGCCTCCGTCGTACGCGGTGGCAGTCGCCTCCACTGACGGTGTTCATACCTGTTTCTCTACTATTTAGATCGCTTATATTTGATCTCCTCCGAGAAGTAGTCTGGGATGTGGATTGTATTCTATCCTGTGTTTGACCTTTTCTTCTCGGTTCTTCGTGTTCCTGGTAAAGCAAATTGTTTTGTGCAGGAATAAAATCAAACTGAATCACCTTGTTTGACACCGATTTCTCTTTCTCGAGGCCAGCGATGTGTATGGCGGCCCTTATTGAAGGTCGCCAGAGTGGTTTGCTGTTCGTCGCTTGACACCGACGGGTAGCGCGGACGCGTGCGCCGCGCGTGAAGGTGGCCCCCTGCTGGGCGCAACAATGGCGCCGAGGGCCGGCGGGCGCTCCGTCCGTGGTGTGCCGCGGATGCAATATGAGGACTCCGTCGCTGGGCGAGCGTCGCGTGCCGGCCGTTTTGCCTCCAGATGCGGGAGAAGAGCCTGGCGCCTCGCCGCTGTTACGCCGCCTCCCATCGCTTTCTTCTCGTTCCTCAGGGCCAAATCGCCTGCGGGTACGAGCGTGCTGATAACGTGTTAGAGAGAATCGAGGGAGAGGAGCGAATGGAAACAGATGTATGAATAAACAGTTATTCTATTGATTGAAGATTGGGGTATTTATACCCAGTTTACAAGGCGGTTACAAAAGGAGGCAGTTGCCAAAAGTGGCACCGACATAGCAATGATTAATAGTTAATTAACCTAATTAATTAATTCCTAACAGGGCAAAAAGGGCGACATAAGGGAGGTGCCCTTCGGCAGCGGATCTCCGCATTTCCTTTGCTTCCCGCTGCGCATTCAAAGGTCGAAGCGGCCGAGGGAATCGATCCCAACGTGACGTGTACACAGGTTAGGTTTAGGGTGTGGTGTCCCGTCGTCGTCACCTTGGCGGGGGAGATGGTGGCGAGGGGAATATGGGATGGCCGGGCTTCTCCCCATCCGTACGGTGTCAAATACGGTGCTGACGAGGCGCCAGGGGCCTTTTGTATCATGGATCCGGTCGACCGGAGTCTGTAGCGCTGGTTCTTTTCGTTGGAAACTGCACCGGTGAATCGGTGATGGTGGTGGCTCCAGGTGAGGCGACGGATGCTGGGGCTTCACCGCTTCAGTCCCTGATTCGGGGACGAGGTTTGCGGCAATCGTTGGCGCCTCCCACAAACAGAAGTCTTCATGAAGCATGGGCAATCAAATCTGTAGGATTATCCCCGACCGATGCGCCAAAACCCAATCTTTGTTCTTGTTCGCTACAGCAGGACATACATGCGGCCTCCAAAGCCTTCGATGGCGATGCATATGATGGTTTCTCGACGGCTGTTCGAGCAGACGTAGATCGGCCGGCCTGTTTTGTGTTTCTATGGGTTTATGTTGCTTCGGTGGCTGGGTCAGGACAGTTCTATTTCCGTCTGTGTCTGTGCGCGTATGTGTTGTTCCTGTTTGATGTATGAATAAATGTGGCGTAAATGTCTTTCTCTCTCTGAAATAAAAAAGAAAAACTATGCATCTTGGCCTTGCTGCAATCACCAAAGCTATGATAAGGCCAGTCTTTAACTTCAGTGGCCTTCTATGATGCGACGATGAAGATTGCAGAGGTATGGCCAGCTTTTAACTCTTAGCATGGTGGCAGCGTTCTATCACTAAAGATTTTGTTTCTGGATTTATCATTGAATTGATCTTCTCCAGTCGTCACTTGCTGTTTCTATTGATTCTTGGAACAACTCTCAGATATACTTTGGGATCTGATCGAGTGAATTAGGCTGAACATGTCTCCGCTTAATCCATCCGCTTGTTGTCTCGTGATTAGTAAAGACGGCGATCATCTCCAAAAGGTATTACGTTGCTTGGTAAGCGCCCCAAATTAAATCACATGAGTTAAATATATGATGATTTTTGTACTTCTTTGTCTATATTTGTGCAGATATACAATGGATGTAGATGGCTTACTATTAATCTTGGTTAATCCTTTCATGCAGGTTAGCAAAAAAATCACTTATGTTTCTTCCTTTCTTTCTTAGTGTGTATCTCTCACATGAGCTGATTGGTGCAAATTGTCCCGCTGCAACGCGCGGGGAATCAACTAGTTAAAGAAAAAGTGAGGTACACAACGATGATCTTATTTTATTCGGCAAGTCTAATCATAATATCAAATAGCTCATGCTTAATGCAACACCGTAATAAGAATGGAAGGACAAATATTAACTCAAGAAATATCATTATTTTTAATAATAGTTAGCACTCAAAATGAAGTTACTTAAACATTGGGTTATATCTCGAGTGTCTACACAAATTAGCTCATGTTTTTGCATTTCTTACAAAAAAATATAAATATATGTTGTTGTTTATAAAACAAGCCAATGTGTGTTAAATTAGTAAGCTTGAAGATATTATTGATCTGTTTCATATTGATCATTAATTCAATGTTCTGCACACAACAAATGTATTCTTCTGTTGCATTGAACTCATCTACCATTTGGAAAACTAGCCCGTGCAGATGCACGGGTTGATGACTAGTGATCAATAGATTATTTACCTGTTCCTCTTTCCTAATAGGTTCTAAATTATCATCTAGTTGCTTCCTGAAGATAAATAACATTTTCATGCATCTGAACTTGCCTCCTAAGCATGAACTTGTCGAATGCAAGTCCTGGAATAACATGTGACATATTTAGATGAAATAATTAAGTACTTCAACACAACCGTTGTTCTGGCAAACATGTATGGAAAGTAATTAATCAAGTTTGGAGTGCTGCAATGTAAAGATGTAGAGGTAGTTACCTTCAACTTTAGAATAGAAGCTCGTGAAAGGATGAAGGTTGCACTTGTCATCATGTTCAGTATAAATGTACCTTCGATTCATTGTCTTCAGCTCAACAATATGGACCTTTTTGGCCACACACAAGAAATCGTATGTGCATCCTCAAAGATAGCGCACTATCGATGAGCTAATCCTTGTCGTCGGCGCATGATACAGCTTCTGCAAATGCTCTAGTGTCCTAGTCCTCGCAATTTCCCATCCGGCAACACCATTAGGATCGCCCCTCTTCTCCAAGATTTGTAAGGTGGGAGATTCGTCGCGGGGGAAGTACAAATTAGCCATGACAAGACCGCCATCAATTTCCTCCGAATGGATGATACTGGCACTATAAGGCCTCCGAATCTCCAAGCGAGTCACATCTAGACTTTGATTATCCAGATCAAACTATATGTAGTACAGATGAATTGTGGAACTATTCATTGTGGAACTATTCATCCAATGAAGGGTATTACCAATAAGTGTACTGGGAAGAGTAGCAGCAGCCATAAATGGAACAATTTTGGGGACGATATCAGTCCAAGTACCGGTGTAGACACTTGCACGGACAAATTGACCGCCCTCTTGCGTGTAGGTGGCCGCCAAGACAACTTTCCGTTCACTCCAGTGGCAGCAGCCGTGCACGTGGCCCTCTTTGTTGTTGGTACAGAGCACCGCCCATTGGAGGTACAAAGGATTTGGAGACTGGAACACCTGAGGATAGGTGATGAACTCGAATGTGTTATTGACAGGGTCCCATATGATGCACCTAGAATTCACCTCGTCCTCAAACAGTGCGAGCCCGTGGCGGCAGTCCACCAGTTCCCACCGATCGAAGCTTTCGTCGTTGTCCTCTCGCAATTCAAAGTGATTGGCAGGCATCTTGCAGTTCCCTTCCTCGGCGGATCTGAAAGAGACTCTATGTGGCCCATGCCTGTGGCCAGAGAGAATGCCGAGGAGGGGAGGTTTACCGTGGTGGATGCGGAACCTTTCATGGAAACCGTGGTTGTTGATGACGGCTTGCCATTGCTTGGCGACAGAGGTGGCGTATACGCGGCAGCGCGGCTGCGGGTAGAGACGAAGAAGGATCCGGTCAAGGAGGTTGTCATCTTCGAGAGGATGCGCCACTGCCGGCGACTGCTGCTGCTGCGGTGCTGCCGGAGAAGGATGTCTTCACGGAGGTTGTTATCTTCGGGCTGTTGTGCACGCTGCCGAGGACGTTGAGGGCCGGTGGCGATCAAGCTTTCGCCGGGGGCGGTCATGTCGCCTTAAGCTACCGGGCGATGGCGACGAAAGTGGCGGCGCCTGCCGCGCTACGCATAGTTGCTCGGTCATGTCGCCGATTTGTGGAGTGGAACCGTCTGGGTGAATCGCTAGACAGCAATGGCACGACTGGGTGCCGGTTGAAGGATGGGGTTTTCTTTTTGAAGATGGGGTTGCCACGGACGAAAGTCGCGTCTTGAATTTAAGAGGGCCGTTGTTTCATTTTGGTACTCCCGCCTGGTCCATTTATCTTCTCTGCAAGTCACGCGTGCTCCCTCCCATTTCCTCTTCGATAAATGCACTGGTCCTATTTATTTAATAGCGCGCTAGAGAAAAATAGCAGCGATCTCAAAATACGCTATTAGCATGCTATATCACGCTATAGCATGCTATTAGCAAGATGTTGTACACCCACATATTTAGCGAGACAATTGTCAATACGCTATGCGTGCTATTATCAACACTATAGCGTGTTATTTTTTCAGTTTTCACCTCCCCTCTTCGTTTCTACCTTCCAGCCCATGCGTGCACTATATGAGAAGTTATGATTGGCTAACCATGCATTTAATGTGACTGCAGGCAAGATTTACATTGCGGTTTGGTTGGGCAAATCCTGCTATTAAAATCAGTATTCTTTTGCGCAACTGCCTTGGTATGAGAGATTCAAAAGTTAGGCCCTGTAAAAATGGATGGAGAGAGTAAGAGCATCTCCAAAAGGCGCGTTTGCGTGCTAAAAAATGTTTATGGCCGAATAGCGAGTTTTTTGCACGCTGCTAGCGCCGGGCTCCAGAGGTCAGCTGCAAAATATAGCGCACGCTGGGTCAGCCTCCAAAGAGGGTAATCAGCAAAAAAAAACTGCGTGCACCTCAGCACAAACAACATATGCACTCGAAACACAACCAAAAATATCAAACAAAAAAATCAACAATAAATAGTTCAATTTTCTGATTACAACTCAAACAAATAGTTTATCTTGCAATACAACAAACAGTTGAACAATCCAACATCAAACATACAATCATGATGCACTTTGTCGGGCCATTCCATGCCCACCACCGATGAGATCCTTCAAGACCATCATGCGCTTCAACACGCCGAATATGGCATGATCGGAGGCAACAAATCAGGCCACCCTCGCAGCCCTCTCGCTGCACTTGCATGGGATGTCCCAAGAGCTCATCTTTGAGAGTATAGTCTAAATCTTGGCAACGCTCATTCTCGATGATCATGTTGAGCATGATCACACAAGCGTGCATGATGTACCAAAGCATCTTTTGATCCCAAAATCTAGCCGGTCTTCTCACAATGGCAAACTGGGTTCGCAAAATCCCAAAAGCTCTCTGCACATCTTTCCTAGTCACGCCGCCTCCGAAAGCATTGTGGAAATCAAGATTTTTCTTACCTTCCGCTTTTTCAACGGCTTCAAAAATGTTTGCCACTTTGGGTAGATGGCATCCGCAAGATAGTAGCCACAGTTGTATGTATGGCCATTTGCTACAAAACGCACTGGTGGCTGTTCACCATTTGCAATCTTATTCATGAGTAGTGACCGATTAACAACATTGATGTCATTCAAAGATCCAAGCATTCCAAAAAAGCATGCAAAATCCAAGTCTCTTGATTGGCCACCGCTTCAGGGATTATAGTGGAACCCTTTTTTGGCCGTGGAATTTCCCATGCCATGCCTTAGGGCAGTTCTTCCAACTCTAATGCATGCAATCTATTGAGCCAAGCATACCTGGGAACCCGCGCGCTTTGTTCATCTTCAAAAGCCTTGCGGTGTCTTCAACACTGGGAGATCTTGAATACTCCGGGCCAAACACTTGCACAATTCCGACTACGAAGCGCTTGACACACATGATGGCTTGACTCTCATCCATGGCCACTCAACTAGATCAGCCAGAATACCGTATGACAACATACGCAAAGCGGTATTCACCTTCTGAGTGATATGCCCGAGTTCTCCGGCGGCATTCCTCCTTTGCTGAAAAAACCGATCATGGCTCGCCAGTTTCTCTGCAATGCGCCAAAACAACTCGGTGCTCATCCTAAACCGGTGCCGAAAGTACGACTCAGGGTACAAGGGATTATCCAAAAAACAGCGCATCATCAATCTCTAGTCGGCATCGATCTTATCCCTCCAAATTTTCTGCCGACCCATAACCGAACCACCGTGCTTTGGTTTTTCTTGATGTGCATATATAGCTAGGATCATTGTAGGCTGAGGCATCCATGTTCCTAGGCTCGAGCTTTTCTAACCCGCCGGTGCCTAGAGCCCATCAAACCTTGCTTTCTATTTGATTGGGTCTGGGTATGCTAGGGCGAAGAGATCTCCGAGCTCAGCTGGCACCTACTCCGTACATGAATTAAGGTTAACCATCCATAAAGTTGAAATCTAAACCCAAAGCCAAATACTTTGAGGCCAGCGTAAATGAAGACTCGCTTGTATGTCCGAACGGTGCCTGAAGGAGCTACTTCGCCCTCGACCCCCTGCCACTCTAGGACCGAGTCTGTCTATAGCTGGTGCCCATTGATCGAGGGCGCCACCGGGCTTCACGCCGCTCTCACCAACGAGGTGCATGATGCAGAGGACCGCATCGGCACCTCGGACAGACTGAGCTGCTGCACTCAAAGAAGCACCTTTGGAATGTTCCGCGTCGATGTCGTAGGCCGAGGCATCCATGTTCTTGGGCTCAAGCTTGCCTAACCCGCACCTAGAGGCCCATCAAACCCGACTTTATATGTGATTGGGGTGCAGGTATACTTACGGGGAGAGATCTCCGAGCTCAGCTTGCACCTACTCCGTTTATGAATTAAGGTTAATCATGCATAAACCTTAAAACCTAAACCTAGAAACAAAAACTTTGAGCCAAGTTGGGCCCCATGGCCTGACATCAACCTCGAAGAACGGCATGAAAGGAGGCGCGTAGGACGTCTGGGCCTCTCAGCTGACAGGGTGGCATGTGTGGCCACCACATGCTCATGTGGTGGCCACGCACACCACCTTCCTCGGCTAGGTGCTTCGAGTGCACTCGTGACACTTCTCTTGCCCGAATAGTGTGGTATGTGTCGCGGTGCTGCTGTGTCACCCCGTCGAGCTGCCGCATCAAGCGGTCCACTATGTCGTGCTTGTGTGTTCACTTACGCGTAACAAAGAATAACAGATGATGGTTTGTACAAATGTGAACCGAGATAATCTCCGGTATCTGTCATGGCGGATGCGACACACCATCCTTCATCGACTCATTGCAAGAGTCACCATCATCTTCCTCGACCACTTCATCGACTCTTGCTACCGTGGTTGACATCGGAGCTCACACTCCCACCCACGCCAGACTTCGCGCCCTCTGCCACAACTGACGCACGGCCACCGACGAGCCTCCCATGGTCTCGGTGTCCAGATGTAAATGAAGACTCACACACATGTCCGAACGGTGCCTGTAGGGGCCACTTCGCCGCCTCGGCCCGCCACTCACGGGATTGAGTCTGTCTATAGCTACCACTCGGAGATGGAGGGCGCCATCGGGCTTCACACAGCTCTCGCCAACAAGGTGCGTGATGCAGAGGACCGCATCGGCGCCTCGGGAAGCTCGAAGCTTGCACGCACTCCAAGAAGTAATCGAATGTTCCATGCCGATGTCGAGGCTGAGGCATCCATGTTCTTGGGCTCGAGCTTGCCTTCTTCGGCCGGGCGCCTAGAGCCCATCAAACCCGACTTTGTATTTGTTTGGAGTGCAGGTATGTGTAGCGCCTCGATTTAATCGTGACACTAATCATGCACGCAAATGTGTACGATCAAGATCAGGACTCACGGAAGATATCACAACACAACTCTACAAATAAAATAAGTCATACAAGCATCATATTACAAGCCAGGGCCTCGAGGGCTCGAATACAAGTGCTTTCGATCATAGACGAGTCAGCGGAAGCAAAGAATATCTGAGTACGCATAAGTTAAACAAGGTTGCCTTAAGAAGGCTAGCACAAACCGGGATACAGAATCGAAGAGGAGCAGTGCCTCCTGCTGGGATCCTCCTAGGTTACTCCCCGGTCGCCGTCGGCCGGGCTGCACGTAGTAAGTAGGCACCTCCGGTGTAGTAGTAGTCGCCATCGACGGTGGCGCTCGCCCCGGGATCCATCGCCCGATTGCAGCAATCGAGTAGAGGTAGGGGAAAAGGGGAACAAGGCAACCGTGAGTACTCATCCAAAGTACTGCAAGCAAGGAGCTACACTACATATGCATGGATATATGTGTAAAGGCCATATCGGTGACTGAACCGCAGAATGCCGTAATAAGAGGGGATAGCTAGTCTTAGCGAAGACTACGCTCGGACACTGCCTTGCAATGTAGGAGAGGGCAAACTGAAGTCCTCCAAGTAACATCACATAGCAATAATCCTACCCGGCGATCCCCGCCATATCCCCGAGCGAGAGCGACCACCGGTTGTATCGGCACTTGGAAGGGTGTGTTTTATCAAGTATCCGGTTCTAGTTGTCATAAGCTCAAGGTACAACTCCAAGTCGTCACTGTTCCAAGAAGATCACGGGCTATTCGAATAGATTAATCACCGCAGGGTGCACCATCTTACCCAACACGCTTGATCCCATTTGGCCGGACACACTTTCTCGGTCATGCCCGCCGCCGAAGATCAACACGCCGCAGCCCCACCTAGGCTCAAGAGAGGCCAAAGACGCCGGTCTAAACCTAAGCGCCGCAGTCCGGGCCCATCGCCCAATGCACACTCGTTGCTATAACGCGCCGAAGCAGACCTAGCCTAGTGGCGTTCCAATCCGGCGCCGCTTCGGGCCGCCGGGCGTCACGAAGTCGCCGGTGATACCACGACGCCGGATACCCATAACTACTCCGCGTAGATGGTTAGTGCGTGATAAGCTCGTAGCCAACTCGTATCAAATACCAAGACCTCGTTAAGCGTGTTAAGTATCCGCTTAACGCCGAACAGGGCCAGCCCACCTCTCTCCTAGGCGGTCTCAACTCGCCTGCCGCCTCCGCCTCAATGATCCACTCGCGGGTGCTCCTTCACCGACCCGACTTTAGTCTCCACATGTATCATGTATAAGTATATAGTATATACCCGTGATCACCTCCCCGAGTGATCACGGCCCGACAGTACAGCAGCGGGGCGGACAAGAATGTAGGGCCACAGATGAAAGTACTAGCATCCTATACTAAGCATATAGGATTGTGTAAGGTAACAAATGAAGTTACAAGGACAAAGCTATGCGAAGATAGGAGTATCCGAAAACAAGAATATGCTATACTACTCTAATGCAAGCAAGGTAGATAAGAGTAGGCGATATTTGGTGATCAAGGGGGGCTTGCCTGGTTGCTCGGGCAAGAGAGAGGGTCACAACACCGTAGTCGAATGAACCCTGCCAGCAGCTGGTCTCAGTAGTCTACCGGAGAGAAGAGGGGAAAAACAATGAATACAAAGTAAACAGATGCATATCGATGCATGACATGTCAAGAAGCGAAGCTATAGGCGTGCCCTAACGTGGTAAGAGGGGGTACTTGGTTAATGGAAACATCCGAAAGTATTCCCTGTGTTTTGGGTTTTCGCAGAGGAGCCGAGGGGAAAAGTTGCAGGTCTGATAGGTTAGGGGTGTGTGGCGGACGAACGGACTGCGTATCCGGATTCGTCTCGTCGTTCTGAGCAACTTTCATGTTGAAAATATTTTAATCCGAGTTACGGATTAAAAGATATGATTTTTAAAAGATTTTAATAATTTCTGGAATTTAATTAATTCGAAAAATGTATTTATGACGCCGACTGATGTCATCTTGACGTCAAGAATCAGCAGGGTTGGCCGAGTCAACCTGACAGGTGGGTCCCGTTCATCATACGGTGTTAACTAATTAACCTAATTAGGTTTAATTAACGATGAGTTAATTAGGTTAATTTGTTATTAGGTTTAATTAATCAGGATTAATTAGATTAATTAATCACTTAATTAATTAGTTAATTAATTAATTAATTAATTAGTTTTATTCATTTTATTTATTTTTATTTAATTTTTCAATTTCCTTATTATTATTATTTTTTTAAACTATGCATGGCGGGGCCCCCATGTCGATCTCGCCTTGGGGGTGGATTGGCCACCACGACCGAGTCAACAGAGGGGGCCTGGCCCATCACGATGTGACAAAGGGCCCAGCACGTTTGCAAGGTGGGCTGTGGTCCCGGTGGCATACATGTGAGGGCCTGAGCATCGCCGGATTTCGCCCGGCTGCTCAACGGGCGCGGGCTGCTCGGAAGAGGAAGGGCGGCGCGTCCGGGCAAGGGTCACGGACTTGGGCGGGCGTCAAGGCGAGCGAGAGGGTGCGGGTTTCGGGCCCCAACGGGCGTGGCATGGGCCCCTGGGGGTCGAGCGACGGGCGCGAGGAAGGGAGGGGGCTCATGCTGCGGGCGGACGGGCGTGGAGCCGGGCGACGGGAGGCCCGGGGCGACGGCGGCATTTTAGGGAGGAGAGGGAGCGACGGGGAGAGGCGAAGCTCACAGGGGCCGTGGGGTCTAGGCGGCGCAAGGCAAGTTCAGTGGCGACCGCGAGGAGGGAGCTCAGATGCGGTCGCCAGCGTGAGGGATCCGGGGTGAGGCGGGAGGCAGGGACGATCCCACAAGGCGGCGAAGCGCCAGCATGGGGCGACGCGGGGAGGAGGGGTCCGGCGCGAGTAGGGCGCAGGGGGCGGAGGCGATCGGTTGGGGCGGCCATGGAGATGAGGCGGGCGAGGAGGCTCGGCCTCGATCCGGATCGGGCGGAGGGGAGAAAGGGATCGGGGTAGAGAGTGAGGCGCTGGGGTGGGGGTCGGCTAGGTTAGCCGATCCGGGAGGGAGAGGTGGCCGTTGGCCGGGCCGCCTGTGGAGGAGGTCCGGGCCTGTGGGGGGGTGGGGAGGCTGGCCCACTGGGCTGGGGATTCCTTCCCTTTCGCTTTTTTTTCTTTTCTTATTTTCTTCTTTTCTGCTTTTTAGCTTATTTAAAATGTCAAAGCATTTTACAAAATTTTGTGCACCCCACCATAATTAGGTTTTGTTATTTTAGACAACCCCTAACATTTTAGTTTTAGTTTTTGAAACTTTTTATCGTTTGCTTTTGTTTTGAATTTGTTTTAGACCGGGTTCGAATCAACGTGAGGTTAGTCACAGTAACCGGGGTGATTACTGTAGCTTAATTATCCAGGTGTTACAGTATGCTGCGGCGGAGGGATCTCCGAGCTCAGCTGGCACCTACTCCGTATATGAATTAAGGTTAACCATGCATAAACCATAAAACCTAAACCCTAAACCGAAAACTTTGAGGCTACCATAAATGAAGACTCGCATGTATGCCCGAACGGCGCCTATAGGAGATACTTCGCCATCGGCCACCTGCCACTCTGGGATCGAGTCTGTCTGTAGCTGGCTCCTATTGATGGAGGGCGCCACCGGGCTTCACGCTGCTCGCACCGATGAGGTGTGTGATGCAGAGGACCGCGTCGGCGCCTTGGGCAGCCTGAGCTACCTGCAATCCAAGAAGCACCGGAATGTTTCGTGCCGATGTCGAGGCTGAGGCATCCATGTTCTTGGTCTCGAGCTTGCCTAACCCGATGCATATAGCCTATCAAACCCGGCTTCTCTATTTGATTGGGTATAGATATGCTATGGTGGAGGGATCTCCGAGCTCAGCTGGCACTTACTCCGTACTAGACCATAAAAGCGCGCGTTGCCGCGCCTGTCCATTCTAGAATAACAATAATAATAATAATAATAATAATAATAATAATAATAATAGAAATATCTGAAAATTTATTGGAATTGTACGGTTCAAATTACAAGGTTCAAAGTCCACATCCACAGTGAAAGATTCTTAAATTGAGAACCCACATGTTAACATAGGTTTATATTCTAGCACAGATATATTGGTGACAAAAAGCATCCAATTGCTAAGTAGAAAAACACCAATGTTATTTTTGAGGAATATACAAAAATGCATGCCTTCGCTGCAATAGGACATGGATGTAAAATTGTAAACTCAAGGTTTAGTTAGACTGGCCGTTCAATATTGAACAAAAAGTTATCATACATGTAATAAAGACGACTTTTTTGCGGGAAAACTTCCGATCTATTCATCTTTAATCATGGCAGTACAACGAACACCAGAAATAAAAATTATATCCAGATCCTTAGACCAGCTAGCGACAACTACAAGCACTGAAGCGAGCCGAAGGCGCGCCGCCGTCATCACCCGTCCATCACCGAAGTCGGGCACAACTTGTTGTAGTAGAAAGTCGGAAAGTTATCGTGCTAAGGCCCATAGGACCAAGACCGCAGAACGGCAACCGCTACCGATGAAGAATAACGTAGATCAGAAGGATCAAAACCGAAGGCACACGAACATAGATGAACAACGACGAGATCCGAGAAAATCCACCAAAGATAGATCCGCCGGAGACCCACCTCCACACGCCCACCAACACTGCTAGACGCACCGCTGGAACGGGGGCTAGGTGAGGAGACCTTTATTCCATCTTCAGGGAGCCGCCGCCGTCTCGCCTTCCTGAGCAGGACACAAACCCTAACAAGATTGAAAAACTAAAAACGGAGCCCTCCCGCCGGCCCTTGCCAGGATCCACCGCGCCTCCATGGCCCTAGGGCTATCGGAGACGAGGCAGACCTGCGCTGGCGCCGGCGAGAGGCACGAACCCTAACTTTCTTTCTTGAAGGAGGAGTCGGGGAGAGTCTAATATTAATGAAGACGACCATTAGAATAAAATAAAAAAATGAGCTTTTGTAACTTGCAAATTTGGGGGCAAAGGGGGACTTCAAGATCTCAGAAAATATGCATTATTTATGAGCTATATTGACATATTTGTTCAGATGTTTGCCTATATCTTCATCTGACAGTATGAAAAAACACTCCGTTTCCACATAGTATTTTCATTAGCAAGCATATAATATTGGCAGAATATATATCAACAATTTTAATGTGAAAGCGCAAGTCTGTTCATGATAAATGTCTATATGTATTTCCTTCCATTTAAGTGCGTAGCTGATTGTGTCTCAAATAGTAAAACCAGTAGTAGGATAAGAATGCTAAACATAAAAACATTTAATATGATGTGTGTAAGATACATAAACACGCATCCATGAGGTAAATTTGAGAGGGATGTCAAAGATCCATAATGCCGATTGGTGAAGTTTAATTATCAACTAACTAAATAAAAATAAGGATGAAGCTGCTCCTTCTTGCAAATATTTTGATTTTGCATATATCTGTTTTGTTCCCTATGATCAAATTAAAGAGCTATAGTTGATCGAATAAATAGAAATTATGTATTAACCGTTCAAACATGCAACACCTAGGAAAAAGCAAGGGACCCTCAAATTGTTAACAGGTGCCACATAATAAACAATTACCAATTCCGATCATATCCATTAAGAGTAGCAGAGATAGGCGGAAGCACTTTCGTTATTGTGAAGCTAGGTAGTGGGGAGGTGCCTGAGGATTGTGCAAGTTAGAAGTTAGGAGCAGATGTTGTGGCTCTTTAACAAATAAATAAGTACGTGGAGGGCCGAGGATTTGTACTCTCCCTCCTTCCACTCATCCACCTATGGCACGGATGCTGGCCAACGGAATGCCGCCCACTCGATCGCTAAAGTTTCTCCAGAGGAGCGCGGGTAGCAGGACGGCGGTAGCGCCGCCGGCACTGAGACGAACTGGGGAGACAGGTAGAGAGGAAGGATGCATGGAACGGGCTGGGCTGGGCAACACGAACAAAACGCTGGGAGAGAGAATCACTTCGATGGCTACATAGGCTTTCGCCGCTGGCCGGCCCGACGAACGGTATAATTCCTAGCTCGGCCTGCGGAGCAGCGGCCCGATGACGGTCGACTGAACCAGGATCGCCAGAGCCAGGACGTCGTGCGGGGTGCAGTACCAAATCTGGGAGCTTGGTGAGTCAGATCGGACGGCCAAGAACCTTAAATCGCTGTGGAGAACTGTAGCTAGCTCTATTTTACTGTTTTGTAATATGAATTAAGGTTAACCATGCATAAACCTTAAAAACTAAACCCAAAACCAAAAACTTTGAGGCCAGCAGGGCCCCATGGCTTGACATCAACCTAGAACGACGCCATGAAAGGAGGCGCGCTGGACGTGTGGGCCTCTCAGCGAAAAGGGTGGCGTGCGTGGCCACCGCATGCTCATGTGGTGCCCACACATGCCACCTTCCTCGGCGAGGTGCTTCCAGTGCGCACTGACAATTCTCTTGCCCGCGCAGTGTGGTATGTGCCGCGGTGCCACTGCATCACCCCTTCGGGCTGCCCTGTCAAGCGGTCCACTATTTCATGCTCGCGTGTTCACTTTTGCGTACCAAAAAATAACAGATGATGGTTTGTAAAACTGAGAGCCGAGATAATCCCCGGTATCGGTCATTGCGGATGCAACACACCATCCTTCATGAACTCATTGCAAGCATCACCATCATCTTCCTCGACCACTTCATCAACTCTGGCAACCATAGTTGACATCGGAGCTCACACTGCCTCCCGCGCCGGACTTCGCGCCCTCAGCCAGAGTTGGCGCGAGACCACCGACGATCCCCATGGGCTCGGTGTCCAGACGTAAATGAAGACTCATATGGATGTCTGAATGGTGCCGTAGGAGCTACTTCGCCCTCGACCCGCTGCTACACTGGGACGGAGTGTCTCTATAGCAGCCGCCCGGAGATGGAGGGCGCCGCCGAGCTTCAGTCCACTCTCGCCGACGAGGTGCGTGATGCAGAGGACCGCGTTCGGGCAGCCTGAGTGCTTGCACACCAAGAAGCACCGGAAGGTTCCATGCCGATTTCGAGGCTGAGGCATCCATGTTCTTGGGCTCGAGCTTGCCTAACCCACCGTTGCATAGAGCATATGAAACCCGACTTTCTATTTGATTGGGTCTGGGTATGCCGCGGGGGAGGGATCTCCGAGCTCAGCTGGCACCTACTCCTTATATGAATTAAGGTTAACCATGACTAACCATAAAACCTAAACCCAAAACCAAAATCTTTGAGGCTAGCGTAAATGAAGACTTGCATGCATGTCTGAACGGTGCCTGTAGGAGCTACTTCCCCCTCGACCCCCTGCCACTCTGGGACCGAGTCTATCTATAGCTGGCGCCCGTTGATGGGGGACGCCAACGGGCTTCACGCCGCTCTCGCCAACGAGGTGCGTGATGTAGAGGACTGCGTTGGCGCCATTGGGCAGCCTGAGCTGCGTGCACTCCAAGAAGCACTAGAATGTTCTGTTGGGTTCTACGGTAGGGTGCACTGACTGCAAATTAAAATTTTCCTATGCGCAGAACAACCAAGAACATGCTATGGGAGATGAATCACAGATTGTTACCACTAGACGCGCAGTCCTGTGCACCGGAAGAAGAGTTGGGGTAGCACGTCCGCGTGGTTTGTATCCTCCTCGTCCGATCTACCTCGAACAGCCGGTCGACGAATCCCACGTACAAGTTCGCCGGAGCGGGTCAGGTGCACCGCCTCCAACGGTATTCGCGCGTGCAGGAGGAACACAATGCGACAGACTGCTAGGTCCGATCACACAGTCGGCGGCGAGAGGAGCTGTCACCAAAGCTAACACCAACAGTTTGTTTCTTACAAGATATCTTAGCATTAACTTTATTCAAGAAAGGTCTACCAAAGATAATGAGGCAAAAGTCATCTTGTGGGGAACCAAGAACAAGAAAATTAGTAGGATATTTTATTTTCCCACACAAGACTTCAACATCTCTAAGAATCTCAAATGGTGATATGGTATCTCTATTAGCAAGTTTAATAGTAACATCTATGTCTTCTAACTCTGCGGGTGCTATGTCCTTCATAATTTTTTATAAAGGGTGTAAGGAATAGCACTCACACTAGCAGCCATGTCACATAAACCATGATAACAATGATCCCTATCTTAACTGAGATGACAGGCATGCCAACAAAATGTCTATGTTTATCCTGTTTATCAGGTTTGGCAATTCTAGCACCTTCTTCATAGAAATAAATAACATGCTCATCTATATCTTCTTCTAAGATCTTTAACCATAGCAATGCCAGGTTCTAATTTAATTTGTTCATCAGGTTTAGGTGTTCTAATATAGCTTTTTCTAACCACAGTTGAAACTTTATCATGTTCCTTTTATCTTAACAAGGAACAGTGGTTTCTCAATATAAGCAGAAGGAATAGCTGGATCAACACTATAAAGTATAGTTTCTTATTTAAATGGTACAGGTTCTTTAATTTCTTCTTTAACAGGTGGGTGATATTTAAACCGCTTCTCTTTAGGGATTTCAACATGAGTAGCAAATGATTCACAAAAGGAGGCTACTATCTCAGAGTCAAGCCCATATTTAGTGATAAACTTTTGAAAGGCATCGATATTCATAAAAGATTTAACATAATCAAACTTAGGTTCACTACCTGACTCTTTACCTTCATCGAGTTACCAATCTTCAGAGTTGCGTTCAAGAAGTATCAAGCATGGTTTGATCATCACGAGAAAGCCGACCATAAAAGTCCTGGATAATAATTTCTCTTGAGAGCTCATGATTGGGGCGTGAATATAACATTGACTTAAGCCTCCCCCAAGCTAGAGAGATACTTCCTCCTTCACGAGGCCAAAAATTATATATATATATATATATATATACATATATATGTATATATATACATATACATATATATATATATATATATACATATATATATATATATATATATATATATATATATATATATATATATATATATATATATATATATATATATATATATTGCCGATCACGATGAACTAGATGCATAGGATAATTTTTTTTGGTGGAACTCAAATTTCAATCGATTCCAATTCCATGATCCAATATCATTGCATAGCCTGTACCATGCTAATGTTTTTATCTTCAAATACAAAGGGAAAAACTTTCTCATAACTTGGCCCCCGGGCAAACCTGCAAGTTTGAACAATCCACAAATTTGTTCTACACATATCAAGTGCATATGAGGATGTTCGGTTCCATCTCCTGCATAAGGATTAGCTACCAGTTGTCCTATCATACCCGAAGGAATTTCATATTCAATATTTTCAGTAGGTGGAGTAGGTTGAGGGGTAACTAATTGTCGTTCCAGACGATGTTAAGATACCCCGAACAAACCCATCAAATGATTGTTTTCCATAGTAACAAGTAACAATAAATTTCAGCACACTATATAAATGTTTCCTTACCAAATTCCACTTACCAAACGGGCTTCACTCCCCGACCACGGCGCAAGAAAATAGCCTTGATGACCCACAAGTATATGGGATCAATGGTATCTCTTTTCAATAAGTAAGAGTGTCGAACCCAACCAGGGGCAGAAGGAAATGACAAGTAGTTTTCAGTAAGGTAATGCCTGCAAGTGCTGAAATTGTAAGTAGCGGAGTAGGTCCATAGCAAGATAATTTGTAACGAGCAAGTAACGATAATAGTAGCAAAAGTTTAGCAAGATAGCCCAATCCTTTTGAGGCAAAGGATAGGCCAAAACGGCCACTTATGATAAGCAAAGCGTTCTTGAGGGTACACGGGAATTTCATCTAGTCACTTTCATCATGTTGGTTTGATTTGCGTTCGCTACTTTGATAATTTGATATGTGGGTGGACCGGTGCTTAGGTGCTGTTCTTACTTGAACAAACCTCCTACTTATGATTAACCCTCCCGCAAGCATCCGCAAATATGAGAAAAGTATTAAGAATAAATTCTAACCATAGCATTAAACTTTTGGATCCAATCGGTGTCGTGGTTCTAAGTCTGACAGTAGAATGAGGGGTAGGTATGGAGAGGCAAGATCCTAGCTATGGAGTAGTTGTATACGCAAGATGTTTACGAGTTCGGGCCCTTCACGGAGGAAGTAACAGCCCTATGTCTCGGAGCCCGGAGGCGGTCAGACATTATATGCGTATGAGTTCTGAGGTGCGAACCCTTTACACCGAGGAGGGGTGGCTTATACAGAGTTCGCCGCTGACCCTCCAGCCCCTCGATTATGTAGGGATTAAGGTACATTAAGAGAGGAGTTCTTGGTAACGTCCCACATAAAGTGCTATGATGATCATAAAGCCACTTAATGACCGACCGCTTCGCGTCTTGAATTATCGACCGTAGATCTTCTCGCGGTCGAAAGTGGTTGGTATTTGGTGGTCGAGTGTCTTCAAGTCCGTCGAGTGGAATCCTTCCAAGTCGACTGGAAGGTGTTTTCTTTAAGAGGTGTCCTTGGGGAGGGTACCTTGGACAGGTCCATGACCCTACCCTAGGTACATGACCTCATCAGTAGCCCCCGAATGGATCGAGGTTTGAGTGGGGAAGGAGTTGAGAACTCTTCCACCCACTTTTGTGTGTGATGAACATGTCTTGTCTCTGGATCAATAAGCTTAGGTGACGGCTTCAACTTCTTTTTCAGTCGCCTTGATCCATTCTTTGTATCTGTCGAATGAAGTTTTTGCTTGGAGAGCTCCGAGTGATAAAGTGGAGGAAATCTTCCGCCTGACGGGTTTTTCTGCAACCCGCGGATTTTGTGGGATTCGAATCTTGGGAAGCGCGCGGGGCGGGGGGAAGCCACAGCAATCGGACGGGATAAGACAGGGACGCCTCGATCTCCGCGCCACCTTTTTCGCCACGTATCGCCTTGTATGGCTATCGCTGAGATTTGAAGGATCGTCCGGGCCCATATGTCGATCCTTTCGAAGCGGCCTTATATAAGGCGCCGGACGGGGGTTTTTGAACAGTTGTTCCCCTTTCCTCCTCCCTTCTCCAGATTCATCTGCCGCGCCTGCCTCCACCTCCGAACTGCCGCTCCGCGCGCGTTCCGTCGGTGACAATGGTGAAAGAAAAGACGGCAACTTGAGCAGGCGAAGAAGACGACGGGCGAAAAGCGAAGGGAGGCGACCAGTCGGGCGGATCTTCGTCGCGGGCGGTTTACGCGAGGCTGGATCCGAAGGCGCATCGGATTCGCTCGACCATCCGCCGGAAAGATCTTTGACGACCTGGCCAATGAAGGACTAATCCCTCACGGATCGCCGAGGCTTCCGGGATGGAGTGGCGATCGCGACCTCGGGAGGGTGAGTGCGTCCTCTTAGCCACTCACGTTGACCGCTGGGTTTTCTTTGCCGCCCCACCCTTACTTTCGAGGATTTCTAACTTCTTTGGGGCACAACTCCACCACTTCACACCCAACTCCATCGTGTACCTCGCTGCTTTCGTGTCCTTGTGTGAGAATTTTTGGGTTGTCGGCCGCATTGGGGCCTCTTCAAACACATTTTCACCGTCGCTCCCAACGGTGAAGAAAGCCAATCCAGTGATGAGAGAACCCAAGTGATGCAGATGTGTGGGGTCTTGGGGTTCAAATGAGGGGTAAGAGTGCTTTTCCACCATGGTCCTTCTGAGTCGGTCCGAGGGTGGCGATCGACCTGGTTCTCTTGCCAAGACCAGCCGACACCGAGGCGGTCATTGGACTCCCTCCTTTCTCCATGGATTGAGTGAGCAAGCCGTCCTCTCTGAGGGTGGTCCCGGAGGAGAAGGCTCAGGTCAAGGTTTTGGTTGAGCGTGTAGTCCAGCTCATCCATGAAGGGGTGACTGGTATGGATCTCCTGGAGGTTTTTCTTCGACGGCGCATCCAGCCACTTCAATATCGAGACCATCTGATGTGGATGTATTCTGGCACTGATGACACTACTCGGGTCCACCCGGAGGAGGTCGAGGATGCCACACTGGAAAGATGGATGACCGCCATCACAGGGAACAAAGATAACCCCCGAGGAGCCAGGAGGATCCTCCACTCGACCAATCGTATCTGAGCTGCATACAAGGTTCAATCTCATATCATTGACTCTGACTCTGCTTATTCTATCTTGTCTGCTTAACTTGGTCGACTGACTTTTGTCTTGTTTGTTGTCTTCCAGGGCACTACTGAGATGTACTCGATGCCCAACGGGGCGCAAGAACAAGTCGGAGAAGAAGAAAGAAGCAGAGGTGAGAGTCAGGAGGAGTGGCAATCTGACGGTGAGGAGGACGTGGGAGACGACAGCTCTGGCGAAGAGGAGGAGGAGGAAGAAGAGGAAGAAGTCGACCCTCCTGGTTCGGAAAGGCGATTCAAGCTCACACATGATCCCGCTGATCGGCGGGGCAAGGCTTATCCAGCGCTGTCGAGGCGATCGGCAAGCGCCCTCGGACGACCTCTCTGCCGCCGACTTAAAAAGCGCCGAAGAAACCCCGAGCGACACCGTCAAAGCCGACAAAGGTTTTGCCCAAGATGAAGATGGTTATCCCCACTATTTCGGGTACAATGTAACTTGAGCTTTCTTGTTCAAATGTGAACATACTTTTGGTCGACTTGTTGATCGATCAACTGATTTCTTAAATCTGCGGCCATTGCCACCTCAAGAGACCTTAGTCAGGAACGAAGACCAGGAGATGGAAGATGCTGTTATCTCTAACCTTGGTATGATCGCTGCAATTTCGCTTTTTGGTCGATTGAATTTCCGTTTTTGACTTTGAATCTTTCCTGTAGTCCCTCCTCATGTCATTGATCTCCCTGATGATGATGATGAGGTGCCGTTGAGGCGGAGGAGGACTAAGAAGGCGCTCTTGACAAAAGACTCGCTCATGTTGCATCGCGGTGCACGAGGTGCCGGGTTCATGAGGGTGGCAACACCACTCGGACTTCCGTGTCTTTCGCTGTGCCGCTGATGAGTGTCCGGCCTTTATCGTCGACTGCTGATCCGCCCTCCCTTTTCACCACAGACCACGTCCCAGAGGACCAAGTGGGTGCTTCTAAGGAGGCTATACGCCAAGCGGGGCTCATGATGGAGCAAATGAAGGTGGTCCGGGAAGCCAGTCAAGAGGCCTATGATGCCAGCTCAGCTCTTCGAAGCAACGTCCGAGTTAGTTGATCACCACTTGTTACGTTAGGATATGCTACTGAAAAACTCTTCTTTACGAAGATCCTCGTGTCTGTACACCCAGGTGTGTCGATGAATTACGGGACTGGTGGGGGCACGCTCGGTGCACCCACTGGTGTAGTCCTCGAGACTAAGGTGGATCACTGGCGATCGACCATAGTCTTTATACTTTGTATTTCTTTGATAACTTCTTCACTTTCGGTGCTGGTCGGACCATGTCGAATGGAATCTTGAAACCGGTGGGGACGCCTGAGTGTGCACCCAGGTGTAGTCCCCGAGACTATGGTGGACTGCTGTCAGTCGAGGGTTGTTGGATGATCTCTCTTTTTTTGTCTCTTTCGGTCGACTGATCGAACCGAGTCGGTAAGACCAATGGGGGCATGCTAAGTGCACCCACTGGGTGTAGTCCCCGAGACTACTGTCGAATATTTTAATTCGGCTGTAGTCTTAGAAACGCAATGTTTTTTCTTAGTCACTCGGAAGTAACCTATCTTTGATGTCTGGTGATTGATTCTTCGCAGAAATCCTGTGAGCTTGTGGCTCGCTATACTGAATTGGAAAACAAACAGATCCAGCTCAACCTTGATTTGAAGCTTGCTCGGAGAACTTGCGTATGCGAGAGACGAGGCGAAAAGGTATGGTGGTGAGAACTTGACGATTTGTCTTTGTCTTTCTGTCCTTCCTAATTCGATCTCACCGTCATTTTGCGCACAAAATGGAGGAGGCTCAAGAAGAAGGATCATGACCTTGCCGAGGCGCAGAAAACGGCTTTGAACAAAACCAAGCTCATGGAAGAGAAGCTGTCTTCGGCCAGTAAAACTTGAAGAAGAGAACGCCAATCTGAAAGCTGCTCTCGACGCGGCCAACAAGGAGGTTAGTCGACTGAAGAACGACAAGATAGCTCTGAGCGACAAGGCTGGCGAACTGGCGGGGAAGAGGAACGATCTGGAGGCTTATCTGGGAGGGCTCGCCAAGAAGTTATTCCTCATGCTTGAAGGTAATTCCCCTCATCCGAGTGACTTGTTATCACCGACTCATCACCGAACCATTAGCTTGAACCCGAGTTGTCTTTGCAGAATTCTGTCAGAACTTCGAAGAAGAGACTAGTCGAGTGGAGACAAGCCTAGACCCCATTAACTCCCCCGTGAAGGATGAAGCCGCCATGAACGTCCTCCGACTTGAGTCTCGATAGCCGGCTATTTGGTAGTGAACTACCTCGCTCTATTGAAGGTTGCGGTGTCGGCGCATTGACTCGACACTCGCCGCACGAGACGCCTTCAAAATGACCTCGAGTCTTTAATGACTCGACTTAATGACGCTTCAAGTCGAGTGCGGGAATGGAAAAATCTTCCGCGGTGTGGTGGCGATGTTGCTCTCTGTCCCCGAGTCCGTGTTCACTACAAGGAGGCGCGAGAGGAGAAGTCGGCGTCCATCAAAGTTGCCAATACCAAGAAGCACGACTTCCGATCTTTCATGGAGACTTTCATCGCTTTGCCACTCGGATCGGCCGACGGATCGACCTAGACCAGTTCATCGGCGCCTTCCGGTCCTCCACCGGAGGAGTAAAAACTTCTATGCTTCGTCTTAAATTTGCCTCGGAATGCCGAGTGGTCTTATGTAATCGATAAACTTTACAGTGCTTGAGGCCTGGGCACTTCTGCATCCATAGGATGTTATCCGAACTTTACTTATCGTTGAAATATGCTTTTGTTTGCCTTCGAGTGAACTTTGTTCTTCACTCGGATTATGCTTCAATGCTTGAGATGCAGCTCTGAGGTGGATCCAGTCGACCTACACTTCATTGTTCTTGCAGGTAGCAGAAGGTAGCAGTCGACCTGCACCTCGTCGTCCTTGCAGATCGTGATGGAGCGCACGTTGTACTTGTGGCATAGCTCCGAAGGAGAAGGTAGCAGTCGACCTGCACCTCATCGTCCTTGCGGATCAGGATGGAGCACACGTTGTACTTGTGGCGCTGCTTCGAAGGAGAAAGTAGTAGTCGACCTGCACCTCGTCGTCCTTGCGGATCAGGATGGAGCGCACGTTGTACTTGTGGCGCAGGTCCGAAGGAGAAGGTAGCAGTCGACCTGCACCTCAACGTCCTTGCGGATCGGGATGGAGCGCATGTTGTACTTGTGGCGCAGCTCCAAAGGAGAAAGGTAGCGATCGACCTGCACCTCGTCGTCCCTTATGATCGGGATGGAGCGCACGTTGTACTTGTGGCGCAGCTCCGAAGGAGAAGGTAGCAGTCGACCTGCACCTCGTAGTACTTGCGGATTGGAATGGATTTCGTACTTAGGCGAGTACTGGACTGCAGCTAAGCCCCCGATTGGGAGTTTCGCTCTCAACTCGGTAGGATTTTCAGATACTTAGGCGAGTACTGGACAGCAGCTAAGCCCCCGAGTGGGAGGTTTGCTCTCCACTCGGAAGGATTTTTGAAACTTAGGCGAGTACTGGACTGCAGCTAAGCCCCCGAGTGGGAGGTTTGCTCTCCACTCGGAAGGATTTTTCAATCTTAGGCGTAGTACTAGGATCAGGCTAAGCCCCCGAGTGGGAGGTTTGCTCTCCACTCGGTGGGATTTTCAAACTTAGTAGTCTTGGACTGCAGCCTAAGCCCCCGAGTGGGAGGTTTGCTCTCCATTCGAAAGGATATTTCAAACTTAGAAGGCATCTTGGACTGCAGCTAAGCCCCGAGTGGGAGGTTTGCTCTCCACTCGGTGAGGATTTTTCAAACTTAAGTAGCATCTTGGACTGCAGTTAAGCCCCCGAGTGGGAGGTTTGCTCTCCGCTCGGTAGGATATTTCAAACTTAGGCAAGTACTGGACTGCAGCTAAGCCTCTGAGGAGGATTTTTGTGTGTCATAGCTCTGAAGGGGAAGGTAACAATCGACCTGCACCTCTTTGTCCTTGCAAAGCGCACATTGTGTTAAATACTTAGGCGAGTACTTGGGCTGCAGCTAAGCCCCCGAGTGAGAGGCTGGCTCACCACTCGGTAGGATTTTAAGATACTTAGGCGAGTACTTGGACTGCAGCTAAGCCCCCGAGTGGGAGGCTGGCTCACCACTCGGTAGGATTTTAAGATACTTAGGCGAGTACTTGGACTGCAGCTAAGCCCCCGAGTGGGAGGCTGGCTCACCACTCGGTAGGATTTTGAGATACTTAGGCGAGTACTTGACCTGTAGCTAAGCCCCCCGAGTGGGAGGCTGGCTCACCACTCGGTATATTTTAAACACTTCGGCGAAGCGGATTCGCAGCTAAGCCCCCGAGTGGGAGGCTAGCTCACCACTCGGTAGGATTTTAAACACTTAGGCGAAGCGGATTTACAGCTAAGCCCCCGAGTGGGAGGCTGGCTCTCCACTCGGCCGGGATTTTTTTTTTACAAACTTAGGCGAAACGGGTTCGCGGCTAAGCTACCCACTGGGGGAAATTTCTCATGTAAACTAAAAATAATAACAATCACTGGGAAAATTATAACATTCTTGTCTTTGATAAACAGACTACAGAGGTACTTTTATTACATCTCACCCGAGTGAGTACCTAAGTGTAAAAGGGGCGGAGCAGCTCCGCATTCCAAGCTCGAGGCTCATCAATCTGGCGATCGACGTTGTAAAGATGGTATGCTCCATTGTGGAGAACTCGTGACGATGAAGGGACCTTCCCAAGTGGGAAGCGAGCTTGTGTGGTTTCATTGATCCACTCGGAGGACCAAGTCTCCTTCTTGAAAGGTTTGGCTCTTCATATTTCTAGCATGGAATCGACGCAAGTCCTGCTGATAGATGGTCGAGCAGACCAGGGCCATCTCTCTCTCCTCTTGCAGGAGGTCGAGTGCATCTTGCCGGGCTTGCTCCGCTTCATCTTCAGAGTAGAGTTCGACTCGGGGTGCATTGTGAAGCAGGTCACTCGGCAAAACCGCTTCAGCTCCATAGACCAGAAAGAACGGAGTTCTCCCAGTCGACCGATTAGGAGTGGTCCTCAATCCCCAAAGAACCGACGGAAGTTCGTCGACCCACGCACCTTTCACGTGCATTTGAGATCACGATCACCGAGGTTTCAGTCCTTTGAGAATTAGACCATTTGCTCGTTCTGCTTGTCCATTCGACTGGGGGTGAGCCACTGAAGCATATCGACTCGCGTGCCCTGAGAGGCGCAAAAGGCTTTGAACTTGTCGGAATCGAAGTTTGACCCATTGTCAGTGATGATGCTGTGTGGAACTCCATATCTGAATATCAACTCTCCAATGAAACTGATAGCAGTGCATGCATCGAGGTTCTTGATAGGTTTAGCTTCGATCCACTTCGTAAACTTGTCGACTGCTACTAGCAAGTGAGTGAAACCGCTTCTGCCAGTTCTCAGTGGTCCATTCATATCCAACCCCCAAACAGCGAAGGGCCAGACGAGTGGAATGGTCTTCAAGGCTGAGGCGGGTTTGTGTGACATATTGGAATAGAACTGACACCCTTCACACTTGTCGACTATTTCCTTTGCCATTTCATTTGCTTTTGGCCGGTAAAATCCTGCTCGGTATGCTTTAGCCACAATGGTCCGAGAGGACGCATGGTGACCACAGTGTCGCCCAGTGGATATCATCAAGAATTATCGACCTTCTTCGGCGTTATGCATTTCTCGGTGACCCGATCGCGCTTTCTCTGTACAACCGTCCTTTGATCACAAAGAAGGCCTTGGATCGGCGGACGATCTGTCGAGCCTCTTCTTCGTTCTCCGGGAGCTCTTTCCTTAAGATATACGCGATGTACGGCACCGTCCAGTCGGGGGTGACGACCACGACTTCCATGACCAGGTCGACCACAACTGGGACCTCAACTTCAGTCGGATCAGTGGCACTTTTTGGCTGTGGAGCCTCTTCAGTGAAAGGATCCTCTTGAACTGACGGTGTGTGGATGTGCTCTAAAAACACATCACTCGGAATGGCTTCCCTCTTGGACCCTATTTTCACCAAATCATCGTTACTTGATTTTTTCAATGGGGTACATGATGAAGCTCTAACCCCTCGAACTTCTTCTCTAGCTTCCTCATCGCATTGCAATAACCAGTCATGGTCGGACTTGACATCCCACTCCTTCATCACTTGATTAACCACTAAATTTGAGTCGCCATCGACCAGGAGGCGACGGACACCGAGTGAAATGGCCATACGCAACCCATACAACAGTGCTTCGTATTCTGCTTCATTGTTGGAAGAATCAAAGTGAATCTGGAGCACATATCTGAGCTTATCTCCTCGGGGGGAAATCAACACTACCCCAGCACCGGAACCATTCAACATCTTGGAACCGTCAAAGAACATGGTCCAGTGCTCCGAGTGAACTTGAGTCGGTAATTGCTGTTCGATCCACTTTCGTGATGAAATCTGCTATCGCTTGGGGACTTGATGGCTTTCTTTGCCTCAAACTTGATATCAAGGGGAAGGAGTTCAATTTCCCATTTCGCCACTCGACTAGTTGCATCTCTGTTGTGCAAAATCTCTGATAATGGGGCGTCGCTGACGACTATAATGGAATGATCAGAGAAGTAATGAGCAACCTTCTTCACGGTCATATAAATCCCATAAACAAGCTTCTGATAATGAGGGTATCTTTGCTTTGATGAGGTTAATACTTCAGAAAGATAATATACTGGGCGCTGAACTTTGGAGGCTTTTCCTTCTTCTTCCCGCTCGTAGTAAATCAGATCGACGACTTGTCCTGTGGGCTGCAATGTAAAGCAGCAACGGCTCATGGCGATTAGGCAGCAAGCACCGGTTGGAGTGGAGAGCGAGCTTTTAGCTCGCAAACGCCGCATCAGCTTCGGGAGTCCACTCAAACTTGTCGACTTCTTCATCGATCGGTAAAGAGGCAATGCCTTTTCACCGAGGCGAGGGATGAATCGACTTAAAGCGCCAAGCATCCAAAGAAGCTTCCGGACATCATGCACACGCATGTATGCGTTTCATTCGAGTATAGTGCCAACTTTTTCTGGTTGGCGTCGATTCCTCGCTCGAAACGAGAAAACCGAGTAACTTTCCGCCAGAACTCCGAATGTGCACTTTGATGGATTAAGCTTGATATCATACCTCCCGAGATTGGCAAATGTTTGACAAGGTCACCAACAGGTCGGAACCATTCTGTGACTTGACCACAATATCATCCATGTATGCTTCCACATTACGACTGATTTGAGTGAGCAAACACTTCTGAATCATCCTCATGAACGTGGCTCCGGCATTCTTGAGGCCGAATGGCATGGTGACATAACAGAAGCACCTGAATGGAGTGATGAAAGCTGTTTTGATCTCATCGGGTCCATACAGACGGATCTGATGGTAACCGGAATAGGCGTCCAAGAAAGACAACCGCTCACATCCCGTAGTCGAGTCGACTATTTGGTCGATGCGGGGAAGAGGAAAATGATCTTTCGGCAGGCCCGGTTGATATGTTTGAAGTTGATGCACATGTGAAGTGATTTGTCCTTCTTAGGGACCATGACAACATTGGCGAGCCACTCGGAGTGGTAAACCTCTCGGATAAACTCTGCTGCTAAGAGCCGAGCCACCTCCTCGCCAATGACCTTTCTCTTACGGACGGCGGACCGTCAAGATGTTCTTTGATAGGTTTAACTTTTGAGTCGACTCGTGGCGATGCTCAGCCAGTCCTCCGAACACCTGCATGTCGGAGGCTTCCATGCGAAGATGTCCCAGTTCTCACAGAAGAACTGGATGAGCGCTTCTTCCTATTTGGAGTCGAGTGTTGTTGAGATGTGAGTCGGAGCAGCATTGCGATCAGTCGGGTGAATATGAACCGGTTTCGTCTCCCTGGATGACTGAAATGCTAACTCTATGGCGGGCTTCTTAGCTCACAACAAATCACTCGGGTCTGCAGTTTTCTGGTACTCTTGCAGCTCTACCACTGCCATTTAAGCATCAATGATCTTAGAGCCTTCTGAAAACACTCTTCGCTTTCTTCCGATTGCCAAGGATGTGATCACACCTTTGGGACCTGGCATCTTTAGCTTGAGGTACACATAACATGGTCGAGCCATGAAACGTGCATATGCTGCCTCCCTGTGATAGCGTGATAAGCGCCTGAAATCCACGACCTCAAAGGTCAACTTTTCCTTATGAAAATTCTTATAATCATCAAAAACCACATCGAGAGCAATTTGGCCGAGTGACTCAGCCTTCTTTCCGTGAATGACTCCATGGAAGCTCATGTTGTCGGTCTTGAGTCCGGACATCGGAATGCCCATCCCTTTCAACGCGTCTCAAGCATACAAGTATGTTCGTGCCACGCCTCCATCCTTCAAAACCTTAGTTAGTCGAGTGCCTTCACGACTGGGTTGACCACCAACGCTTGCCTCCAAGGGGTGGCTATGTGTGTCGGGTGATCAGACTGGTCGAACATGATGGCGGTTTGCGACCATTTCAGATAACTTGGTGTCGCCGGAGCGACCATATTCACTTCCCGGTTGATAACTTTCAATCGACTTTTGCTTTCAACGTCAGCAAAAATCATCAGAGTGGAATTGACCTGGGGGTATCCACCGTCACTATCTCCCTAGCCCTCAACTTTGTCCGACTCCTTCTCCTTGTCCTTGGGCTGCTTCCCCTGGAACTGCTGAATCAAGAGCCGACACTGTCGAGTGGTATGCTTCTGCAAATGAGTTTACCCTCTTCATCTTTCTTTGTGTGAATGTGACATGGCAAGTCCAACACATCATTTCCATCCTGGTCTTTCACCTTCTTGGGGTTCCAAGGCCCCTTGGGTTTCCCCTTGAACTTTCCTGGGGTCACTGCGAAGGCTTCTCTAGGTGCGGCTGGCTCGGCTTTCCGCTTCTGTTTCCGACTGGAGTTCCCTCCCCCGGTTTCATTAGCGGCTGACTTGTACTTGCCACTCCAGAGCCGATCCTCTTCTTCACCATTGGCGTATTTGGTGGCAATCTCCATCATTTGACTTAGGGTCATATCTCCGGTCCGACCGAATTTCAGACTCAATTCTCTGTTCTTAACACCTTCCTTCAAGGGACAGACTGCCTGATGATCAGATACATTCTCTACTGTGTGGTGCAAAGAGATCCACCTCTGGATGTAATCCCTCAGAGTTTCATTCGACTTATGCACACGATCGCAACTCACAATCCGCTTTGGCCGCCGCTTGCAAGTTCCCTCAAATGTCCTGACAAACACTCGGGCAAGATCTTCTCAAGTGTCAATGCTGCTGGTTTCTAACTGGTTCAACCATGCTCTGGCCGAGCCCTCCAACATAAGAGGCAGGTGTTTCATGGCCACTTCATCATTACCGCCGCCGATCTGAACAGCCACTCGGTAGTCCTCAAGCCAAGTATCCGGCTTAGACTCACCAGTGAACTTCATCGACTCAGTCGCCAACCTGAAGTTGGGAGGAATCACCGCGGCTCTGATGGCTCTGCTAAAACACTCTGGTCCTGAGACGTGTACTCTGCTGCTGATGGGCGCATTTCTATCATGGCCTTCTCGGTTAGCTCTGTTCCTGTCGACCAGACCTTGAACGATGACGGATCTCGCATCAAAGCACAGTTCCTCGGGTCGATGGAATCCTTCACCCAACAACTGTCTTTGGCGTCATCATCTTGCCGTCCAGCAAGATATGACCCACCCCTTGGGGAGGAGGGCATTCGACGTCGATCATCACGATCGAATCGGTCCTCACTTGATCGTCACGCCGGGCCTCCATGTCCCTCGGGCCTCGGGGCGATCTTGGGCTATGAGCCGACTGGACTGTATTCGCAGCGACTGATCTGCTGTGAATCCTGTTCCGCGACTGCGATACAGCTGAGTTTTGATCTCCTACTGCCCGGAGTAAATCTCTAATCTGTAGCAAGCCTCTGCCAGCCTCTGATTGGGAAGGCTGAATGGACTCTGCTATATGGGCTGCAACTGCTAAATTCTGAATGGGAGTTCGGTATACCTGAGTAGGTTGTGGAAAGATTTGACGTCGACTGGACGACGGGGCCCGTTGTTGCGCTCGTTCGTCGAGCACTCGCTGAAGATTTTCCAGTCGAGTGCGCTCAGCCAAGATTAATGGCCAACATCTTCTAAGGCACGGGCCTCGGGGGTTTCTCCAACGATAGGAGTGTGAAGCTATCCATGTTCCGACGGCGAAGCTCCTCCCTCTGCAGCAAAGTGAGGGGCTCGGGTTGGTACTCTTCGTGAGCTCGCTGCTCGCTTCCGCCAACGCCTCCCGGGCGCGGGGGAAACCAGGAGGACTGCGTGGTCCGTTGACCATCAGAACCTCCGCCGCTGGATCACCGCTATCGCACGCGGATGCAGTCTCTGCGGAGCCAGTCGACAGATCGAACAGGCCGTAGAGAGATTCGTCGGGCTCGATTGCCGCGACTTGAGGGGTGGCCGACTGGCGGGCCAGCGCGTGCCTTACCCACCGCTGAAGCCTCGATCGACCGGAGCGCTTGCGCCGGTACGAGACTGGGAGGGAGGACGGCACAGGAGCCGACCGATATCTTGGGTCGGCATGCCGCAGGAGGATGCTTTGCGGACGCCTGCGAAAGTGTGTTGCCAGCTCATGACGGGAGTGCGTCGACGTCGAGTGGAGCCTCCTGCAACCAAGCGGAGTCGTCGGCGATGAAAGTGAGCGCACCGAGACGGATCTCGCGGCCCTCCACCAAAACTCCACCTGAAACCATGGTGAATGGGATCGGAAAAAACTGCAACTTCTCCAACAAGTCGTTAAGACACCGCCCCCACTTGGGGCGCCAACCGTCATGGTTCTAAGTCCGGCAAAGAGAATGGGGGTAGGTATGGAGAGGCAAGATCCTAGCTATGGAGTAGTTGTATACGCAAGATGTTTACGAAGTTCAGACCCTTAACGGAGGAAGTAACAGCCCTACGTCTCGAGCCCGGAGGCGGTCGATCGTATTATATGCGCATGAGTTACGTGGGTGCGAACCCTTTACACCGAGGAGGGGGTGGCTTATATAGAGTTCGCTGCACCCTCCAGCCCTCGCTATGTAGGGATTAAGGTACATTAAGAGAGGGAGTTCTTGGTAACGTCCCACATAAAGTGCTATGATGACCATAAAGCCACTTAATGACCGACCGCTTATGCGTCTTGTTCAGTAGATCTTCCGCGGTCGAGTGGTTGGTGGTGGTCGAGTGTCTTCAAGTCCGTCGAGTGGAATCCTTGCAAGTCGACTGGAAGGTGTTTTCTTTAAGAGGTGTCCTTGGGGAGGGTACCTTGGATAGGTCCATGATCCTACCCTAGGTACATGACCTCATCAATCGGTCCCTTATGGAATAGCGCATAAACTGGGGTTTAAGTTTCTGTTACTCTCGCAACCCACCATCTAATTGCTACTTCACAATGCATTCCCTTAGGCCCAAATATGCTGAAGTGTCATGTATTTGACGTTCACATGACACCACTAAGGCAATCACAACATACATATTATCAAAATATCGAACACATATCAAGTTCACCTGATTACTTAAAACATGATTTCTCCCATGACCTCAAGAACAAAGGTAACTACTCACAAATGATAAGCATGCTCATGATCAGAGGAGTATTAAATAGCATATTGGATCTGAAAGTATAATCTTCCACCAAATAAACCATATAGTAATCAACTACAAGATGTAATCAACACTACTAGTCACCCACAAGTACCAACCTATAGTTCCGGTAACAAGATTGTACACAAGAGATGAACTAGGGTCTGAAAGGAGATGGTGTTGTTTAAGATGTTGATGGAGATTGCTCTCCCCGAGATGGGAGAGTCTTTGGTGATGATGATGACGATGAATTCCCCCCTACGGGAGGGATGTTCCCCCGGCGGAATCGCTCTGCCTGAGGGGAAAAGTGATCCTGCCCAAGTCCCGCCTCGAGGTGGCGGCGCTTCGTCCCGAAAGTTCTCCCCTTATTTTTTTTCAAGGTCAAAATGACTTATATACCAGAAGATGGGCACCAGAGGTGGGCCGAGGAGGCCTCAACCCATAAGGGCGCGCTAGGGGGCCCTGGCGCACCAAGGTTGGTTGTGCCCACCTGGTGGCCCCCTCTGGTAGTTATTTGCTCCAGTAATTCTTATCTATTCCATAAAAAATCCCCATGAAGTTTCAACTCATTTGGAGTTGTGCAGAATAGGTAGCCTAACGTAGCTTTTTCAGGTCTAGATTTCGAGCTGCCGAAATTCCCCCTCTTGGTGTATACCTTGCAAATTATGAGAGAAAATGCATTTGAATTACTCCAAAAAGCATTATTATTGATTGAAAACATTATAAATAACATTAAGAAAACATGATGCAAAAGGGACATATCAATTCACAAGGTGTTGAAGCGGTTCAACATGCAAGATGCCCAGAAGGGTTTCTTACCCATGTCACATGACATTAGTCTTAGCAAGACTCGGAGTCCTTCTGATGCTAAGACCCATGGATAGGATTCCATATGCTTCGCCTGTTGGGTCCATCATCAATGCTATTGTATGTATTCTCGTCCCAATGTTAGCTTTGCTCTCAGTGTGGTGGGCAGATACCAGGCTGATCGAGGTGAAAATCACTGAACAATGGTTAATAATATACTTAAGTACTTGAGAAGGACTAAGGATATGTTGCTGGTTTATGGAGGTGAGGTTGAGCTCGTTGTAAATAGTTACACTGATGCTAGTTTCCAAACCCATAGGGACGATAGTTGATCGCAATCTGGGTTTGTGTTTATTCTGAACGGAGGAGTAGTGAGCTGGTGGAGTTCCAAGCAAGATATGTTAGGTGATTCTACAACAGAGGCAGGGTACATTGCGGCTTCAAAAGCTGCAAAAGGAAGGTGTTTGGGTGAAGAATTTTATTTCTGATCATGGTGTGGTTCAGAGCGCGTCCAATCCCTTGGACCTCTATTATGATAATAGTGGTTCCATCGCACAAGTCAAGGAACCACGGGACCATCATAAAACGCAACACATACTGAGGTGTTTTAACCTAATTCGCGACATTGTCAAGAGAGGTGATGTAAACATATGCAAGGTACACATAGTTGCAAATGTTGTTGATCCACGGCCGAAGCATGAGGCGCACTTGAGCTCCATGGGCATACGATGCCTAAGTGATTGAATCAATTGCAAGTGGGAGACTGTTGATGATATGCCCTAGAGGAAATCATGTGATGATGAGATTTCCCTATGTATTCATGAGTCCTTTGTATTGTCCTTAAACATCATCAAAGATATGTATCAATAAGTGTGTGACTTGTTTGTGGAACTATGTATTGTATGATGATCCTTCTAATGGTCCCTAGTTGATAAGGTTGTGCGGGCATATATCCTTGAGTAGTATATGACTCGGGTGATGACTATGTTTCACAAGTCATGTGCATGGAGATGCTAAACTGATAGTATCGACTCGGGGATGGGAATCACTGAGTCGAATAGGCCCACTTTCAGACGCAGCGAGATATAGTCATCTGTTAGTCTCAAGTACAATGTCTATGACATGTCCTAGAACAGGGTCCTCACATGTTCTTGGGATGAGGATCGACTCACTTAGGGTCTATTAAATGCTGCTTTGTAACTCGGTAGTTATAAAGGTAGCTTTTGGGTGAGTCGTGATACATGCCGCGAGACATGGCTGACCAAGATGGGATTTGCCCCTCATATTTGGAGATATATTCTCTAGGCCCTCTCGAGTGATCAGATTCAGAAAGCATGTCCATGCAACTTGGGTTAAGTGTTAACCCAGTTCCAGAATCTGTATCATGGTATCGAGAAGAGAGGTCGACTACCACAAGGGTGACAAGTACTAAGCCACAGGCTCAACAACACATATCGTGAGGCAAAAGGAATGTTTAATATGAAACATTGTCCAGGTTCGTCAATGGACTTTACGCACACATGGGACTTGACATGTTATGCTAGGAGGGCTACCAATTATCCACTATGGTGATGTCCACGTGTATGTGAACCTATATGGTCACACACTTAAGGGGTTGCATCCCATTCAGATTGGCTTTGAGTGGAAAATGGATGTATACTCCTAGTGGGATCAAGCGTTGAGGCCACCTCGGAGGTCTATATAAAGGGGAGTGGGCGCACCACTTAGGGTTGATCCTTTTTGCCGCCCTGGACGGCCGCCGCCGCCTGTCCCCATACCCATGCTGAGCGACCCGACCTAGCAGTCCACCACCCGACACTGCACCCCACACGTGTGGATACCTTGGAGGCATCGCATTTTAGGTGCTCATACAAACTATTCGAGGGATACACAAGGTACCGTTCACGCGAGATCATCGTTTGTGGGTCTTTGCTATTCGCGGGGGATAGGTAACATGAGGAGGAGACGACACGAGAGATCGACTACATGCACCACCAACTGTACTTCTGATCTGGTGACTGCGCGTCTAGTGGTAAAACCGATCACGTGATTTATTTCCAGTAGAATGATACTGGGTGCGTGTTCAAAAATTTATTTAGCGCTAGCACACCGTACTGCGTGTTCTTACAGTTTGCTGACATCCGGGACCCACAGCATTGTCAGCGTATAGTCAATAGACAAGAGAACTGGACAAGAGCGTCTGACACCTGGGACGTAGCTGCTCGAGTAATTTTTTTGTTATTGTTGAGACAGAGCAGGGTTTAAACTGGGATGTGGCCCGTCTAGCCCAGGCTTGAATTTTGCGTTCACCACATGACCAGCCCAGTTATTTTTTTTCTTTGCGAAAATGGCTAGCCCAGTTTATTTTTCTGAAGAATACCCAATCCAGGCATACCCAACCTAGGCCTGCTTATTTTTCTCTGCCCTGCTGAGCTGGAAATCTTTCAAGACGACTGCAAATCTTAAAAGTAATATGAAATGGGCTGTAAATATAAAAATGACATGACAAATTGGCAGTTACTTTCAAAATTTTGATTTTTTTTCACATTTACATATTCCATTTTCCTTGGGGTTTAACCTAATTTGAATATATTTTGAAAGTACTTTGAATCTGTCTCAACATTTCGCTATTAAAAACAGCTTGGACTCCACCAAAATATTCAAAATTTCTTTTACATTTCTAACCCTGGCACCGGCCAACAAAAAGAAAATGGACTGCAATAAATTGCATAAGAAGTTGCAAACAAGGTGTAAATTATTTTGAAAATAGCAAATAGGCTGTCTTGTGGGGAGAGCCTATTGAATTGAGCGTATGCAATAATTTTTTACTTATTATATACTCCCTCCGTTCCAAAATAAATGAACCAACTTTGTACTAACTTAGTACAAAATTGAGTCATCTATTTTGGAACGGAGAGAGTATTAGTCAACAAACGATTCTAGCAGAAGTGACCATTGGATGCCAACCCAATGGCCTTTATGCTTCTTCAATCTCTGATCTTCTTGCTCCAGCCGCCAAATCCAGCGCTGGTGGGACCACCTGCTCCTGCCTTGCATGGCCGGTTGTGCTTCCTCGCAGGCCTCACCGCCCCTCCTACTCCCGCCACTGGCCAGGCCATCCCTCTACTCACCCACATCCCTCAACTTTCCCCATGTGTTTTTATCAGTGCCTGTGATCGTTGTGCTCAAGAATGCAAGTTCATTGGCAGCGGCCTACTCATCGAAATCACCTCCCTTGGCTTCAGCAGCTGCAGCGTCCGAGTTGTTCGGTTCGACGTTGTCAACTGAAAACTGCCATCACCTCCCAAGGTCGAAGTTTTGCCGGGATCTCAGGCAGGCATGTTGTTGTGCTCTGCCCACCCCCTCTGATTCTTCCTTCTCGAGGATCTAGGTGAGCGAGTTCCATTCAAGGATTGATTTTGAGGACTTGGTCATCGGTCATCCGGGCAGTCGACATGTGTCAGTCGACATGTGTCAGTCGAGGGCGCATCATGCTGTCCATCTGGCCGTCCATGTCGGGTAGATTCGACAGTGGCGGGGAGGCAGCTGCCAACGGGCATGCATTCTTGAGCACTTCGGTTACCAGAGGCTTTCGACTTTACATTAATAAACCCACACAGGCAGAGTAACAATGACTCAACAATTCAAACATACACCGAAAGAAGTTTCAAGAAAGCACAAATAACATAGAGCATTACAAGACCAAGGTCCGCATAGGCACGCATGCCCTATCCAAAATAACGTCAATTTCCCTAAGTGGCGAGGTGAGGCAGCGACTAGTTCACCAAAGTCTCTTGACCGAAGTAGGTTGAAGTCTAGAGCCCCTGCTTCCTTGTCATTTTTTCAACTCCGCTGAATATAAGTGGATCATGTGAAAGATAATGTCATCAGTAGGGTGCTTGTGGATTAATCCATTCACTTAAAATCAAATGAACATATAGTAATACCACCATATATATCTCGCCACCGGTACATCTAGAAAAACATATCTTATATCTTATCTTATATCTTATATTTACTAATTGGAGGCACCATACGAGACACCACGTTAATCCTTATAATTAAAGAATTTTGACCGTTTGATTAATGTATAATGTATCCACAACCATCGGATGAAACTAAGACGTATTGACAACATATAGGAGTCTTCCTCTCTTGGGTCTCTCTCCGATTCCCAGAAGAATATAAAAAAGGAAATCTGAGCGTCCTCACATTAATCCTTAGATTAGAATTTAAGATGTGTTGTCTTATAGTACCACGTACGGGAGTCTTTTAATCACGTATAGTAGTCTTCCTCCCTTGGGTCTCTGTATATGTTTCCTAGAAAAAAGGGAAACCTTTCTTTAGAAAGGGAAATTTCAGCGTCCTCGCTTCTGCTATCCCATGCATGTCACCAGCCACACCTTGGTCTCTACCTCCGCATGACTCTCGGAATAGATGAGTTCAGATTTCTCCCCCTGTCAAGATACATAGCACAGCCATAAGTATTGGGGCAAGCACGATCAGTCGATCTTCTCGATGAAAATCACCAGGGACTTTCCGGCGAGCGTTATGTCTATGCCTAAAGCTGTCCTGGCATGTGCTGATTGCCGGTGCTTTTGGCCTTGAAAAAAGACATAGATACAAAGCCCGGCTAGTGGATGCCTAGATGATACACATACATACATTGATTGATCCTGAGCGGACGTGCGGCACCGGCGGCGGCTTGGCTTTTGAGCAGATGAATGGCTTCAGAAGAATATGTAACATGCCTCAGCTTTCCTTCTTTTCCAAATTTATGCACTGAGAGTATTTTTCCAGATATTTTGTTTCCCCTTCTAGATACATAGCATGGCCAGAAGTATTGGTACAAGGACGATCAGGCGATCTTCTCGATGAAAGTCACCACGGACTTTCCGGCGAGCGTTATGTCTCTGCCTAAAGCTGGCCTCACATGTGCTGATTGCCAGTGATTTTGGCCTTGAGAAAAGACATAGATACAAAGCCCGGCCACTGGATGCCTACATGACGCACATACATACATTGATTGATCCTGGAGCGGACGTGCGGCACCGGCAGCAGCTTGGCTTTTGAGCGGATGAATGGCTTCAGAAGAATATATAACATGCCTCAGACTTTCTTCTTTTCCAAATTTATGCATTGAGAGTATTTCTTTTCTTTCTAGATATTTTCATATACGAACTGCGTTCCTGCCCCCATGATGGTTACCTCAAGAGAATGTGTGCTCCAGAAGTAGGCAATCAAGAGATGGCACAGTCTCCGTCTAGAAATCTGCTTTGCAATCTGGTAGGCAATTGCGATGTAGTCAATCAAAAGAACATGCCATCAATCTTTGCCAAGGACGTAAGTTTTTTTACGGGCCAGCAGTACAAAAAAATATTTATAAAACAATGCAAAAATAAAAAAATTGATCTGGGAAGCTTGTTTCTACATATTCGGTTATTTTCTATGACTATATTCGACATGCATGGGCAGTGAATGTAAATATATATGCAAAATAGAGTTGACAAGCTTGCCATGCATACACCTGAACTCCAACGAGAACAAAAAAATAGCATGGACCGGCCTCCACTAATTGTACATCATGATAAATTAACTTAGGGAAAATATTTTATTTTATTCTAAAATAGTGTGAACAATTCCATGCATGTAAAACATACATAGACATGTAGATGCATGCGAGGTAATATGGTAAATTTCCAGCTATGAAAAACAAGTTATGATATTATGCACTAAGCGACACATGATGTATATAAACCACAGTAAGTCAATATCACAAATTATCATATTATTTTCTTTGAGTGAAAAATTATCACATTATTTTATCAAAATGCACATAGGTATGTCCTATGTGTCCTCTACATGTGTTTATTTTTAACCATTATTCAGAAAATAAAACTACCGTATTACTAAGTTGAATATAGTGAGTGAATTGAAATTTTCATGGTTAGATGTACTGTTGAGAACAACAAGTAAATTAACGTGTTAGAAAATTACATAGTACTCTGAACTGAACTAAGTAACTTATGTTAGAAAAATAAACAATAAGTTATGTGCCAGTTGAAATTTTAGTTTGGGCATGCAGACAGTCTATGTTTGTGCAAACTCGGCAGTGATGTGATCATGGTCAACATGCAAGTTTCGTCTACACACTGGGTTTATGCAAATTCCATGTGATGTGTTGGATGGAAAATTTAACAAAAAGAAATAATCATGCTCTTCAATGCATTAACCTGAAGTAACCAGGGTCATTAATAATAAATGCCAGAAATCCAATCAATCGGAGGAATGCAATCAGTTAGTTTGGTAGCTACAATTTTTTTCGAACCTATATGCATGCCACATTTGTCTCGAACAATGACATGCATGTTTAATATTTGTGGCATTAAGTATGACGAGTTTCCATTATATGTTAGTGAAGATAGGAAACTCTTTTTCCACAGATTTACGGATGCACTGATTGAACAAAGACTTATGTTTAATTATTGAAAGATCACACCCAAATATAAGAGTAATCGAGTCTTCTGTCATGAGTAAATAAGGAGACATTTCTATGAGAAACTTTAACCCATCACCCACAAGGAAATGTAACAATCAGTCAAAAGATGGTGGAAACACTACACGATGGGTGGTGCCAGCATGTGGAGCCAGGAAGGAGAGAATTGCAAAACTTTAAGGGCAATTGAGAAAGTAGTACACTTTTGATTGCTTCTTTAGTATTGGCTTAGGCTTTTGGTGTTTGTCGACGAAGAACATTATCTATAATACCTAAATAGTTCATCCCCACTAACCTATTTAACTAAGCATGCAGACTATCCACATCATCATCCATTCTTCTATGGCCACGTCAGCGCAAACCCTCCACTCGGTTAATCCTGCCGATTCTGCATGCATGTCATTTTTTTCCCTAAAAAAAGCCAGCGGTCGTTTGATTATCCAGGGGTAGCGCAAGAGTTGATCTGCTTTCAAGTTGGCTTCGCATTCCTCGGCTCCCAGAGTGACGCATGAGGCATCTGGCCCGAAATCTCTCGGCTTCTCCCATGCTATAGTACATAGGGGAAAAAAGGGCGACACAAGGGAGGTGCCCTCCGGCAGCAGATCTGGCATTTGCCTTTGCTTCCCGCGGCGATTCAGTGTCGAGCGGCTGAGGGGAACTGGGATCCCAACGTGGACGTGTACACAGGGTTAGGTTTAGGGGTGTGGTGTCCCGTCGTCGTCACCTTGGCGGGGGAGATGGTGGCGAGGGGAATATGGGATGGCCGGGCTTCTCCCCGTCCGTACGGTGTCAAATACGGTGCCGACGAGGCACCAGGGGCCTTTTGTATCACGGATCCGGTCGACCGAAGTCTGTAGCGCTGGTTCTCTTCATTGGAAATTGCACCGGTGAATCGGTGAAGGTGGCGGCTCCGGGTGAGGCGATGGATGCTGGGGCTTCACCGCTTCAGTCCCTGATTTGGGGACGAGGTTTGCGGCAATCGTTGGCGTCTCTGGCGAAACAGAGTCTTCGCGGAAGCATGGGCAATCAAATATGTGGGATTATCCCCGACCGATACGCCAAAACCCAATCTTTGTTCCTGTTCGCTACAGCAGGACATACACGCGGCCTCCAAAGCCTTCGATCGCGATGCGGATGATGGTTTCTCGACGGCTGTTCGAGCAGACATAGATCGGCCGGCCTCTTTTGTGTTTCTATGGGTTTATGTTGCTTCGGTGGCTGGGTTAGGAGAGTTCTATTTCCGTCTGTGTCTGTGCGCGCATGTGTTGTTCCTGTTTGGTGTATGAATACCTGTGGCGTAAATGTCTTTCTCTCTCTGAAAGAAAAAAGAAAAACTATGCATCTTGGCCTTGCTGCAATCACCAAAGCTATGATAAGGCCAGTCTTTAACTTCAATGGCCTGCTATGATGCGATGATGAAGATTGCAGAGGTATGGCCAGCTTTAAGTTTGGGCATGGTGGCAGCGTTCTATCACTAAAGATTTTGTTTCTGGATTCATCATTGAATTGATCTTCTCCAGTCGTCACTTGCTGTTTCTATTGATTCTTGGAACAACTCTCAGATATACTTTGGGATCTGATCGAGTGAATTAGGCTGAACATGTCTCCGCTAATCCATCCGTTTGTTGTCTGCATTAGTAAAGACGATGATCATCTCCAAAAGGTATTACGTTGCTTGGTAAGCGCCCCAAATTAAATCCCATGAGTTAAATATATGATGATTTTTGTCTACTTCTTTGTCTATACTTGTGCAAATATACAATGGCTGTAGATGGCTTACTATTAATCTTGGTTAATCCTTTCATGCAGGTTAGCAAAAAAATCACTTATGTTTCTTCCTTTCTTTCTTAGTGTGTATCTCTCACATGAGCTGATTGGTGCAAATCGTCCCGCTGCAACCCGCGGGGAATCAACTAGTTAAAGAAAAAGTGAGGTACACAACGATGCTCTTATTTTATTCGGCAAGTCTAATCAACATAATATCAAATAGCTCATGCTTAATGCAACACCATAATAAGAATGGAAGGACAAATATTAACTCGAGAAATATCATTATTTTTAATAATAGTTAGCACTCAAAATGAAGTTACTTAAACATTGGGTTATATCTCGAGTGTCTACACAAATTAGCTCATGTTTTTGCATTTCTTGCAAAACAATATAAATATATTTTGTTGTTTATAAAACAAGCCAATGTGTGTTAAATAAGTAAGCTCGAAGATATTATTGATCTGTTTCATATTGATCATTAATTCAATGATCTGCACATAACAAATGTATTCTTCTGTTGCATTGAACTCATCTACCATTTGGAAAACTAGCCCGTGCAGATGCACGGGTTGATGACTAGTGATCAATAGATTATTTACTTGTTCCTCTTTACTAATAGGTTCTAAACTATCATCTAGTTGCTTCCTGAAGATAAATAACATTTTCTTGCGATCTGAACTTGCCTCCTAAGCATGAACTTGTCGAGTGAAAGTCCTGGAATAACATGTGACATATTTAGATGAAATAATTAAGTACTTCAACACAACCGTTGTTCTGGCAAACATGTATGGAAAGTAATTAATCAAGTTTGGAGTGCTGCAATGTAAAGATGTAGAGGTAGTTACCTTCAACTTTAGAATAGAAGCTTGTGAAAGGATGAAGGTTGCACTTGTCATCATGTTCAGTATAAATGTACCTGTGATTCATTGTCTTCAGCTCAACAATATGGACCTTTTTGGCCACACACAAGAAAATCGCAGGTGCATCCTCAGCATAGCGCACTATGGATGAGCTAATCCTTGTCGGCGCATGATCCAGTTCAAGCAGCTGCTCTAGTGTCCTAGTCCTCGCAATTTCCCATCTGGGAACACCATTAGGATCGTCCCTCTTCTCCAAGATTTTTAAGGTGGGGGATTCGTCGCGGGGGAAGTACAAATTAGCCATGGCAAGACCGCCATCAATTTCCTCCGAATGGATGATACTGGCACTATAAGGCCTCCGAATCTCCAAGTGAGTCACATCTAGACTTTGATTATCCAGATCAAACTGTATGTAGTACAGATGAATTGTGGAACTATTCATCCAATGAAGGGTATTACCAATAAGTGTACTGGGAGAGTAGCAGCAGCCATAGATGGAACAATTTTGGGGACGATATCAGTCCAAGTACCGGTGTAGACACTTGCACGGACAAATTGACCGCCCTCTTGCTTGTAGGTGGCCGCCAAGACAACTTTCCGTTCACTCCAGTGGCAGCAGACGTGCACGTGGCCCTCTTCGTTGTTGGTACAAAGCACCGCCCATTGGCGGTACAAAGTATTTGGAGACTGGAACACCTGAGGATAGGTGATGAACTCGAATGTGTTATTGACAGGGTCCCATATGATGCACCTAGAATTCACCTCGTCCTCAAACAGTGCGAGCCCGTGGCGGCAGTCCACCAGTTCCCACCGATCGAAGCTTTCATCATTGTCCTCTCGCAATTCCAAGTGATTGGCAGGCATCTGGCAGTTCCCTTCCTCGGTGGATCTGAAAGAGACTCTATGTGGCCCATGCTTGTGGCCAGAGAGAATGCCGAGGAGGGGAGGTTTACCGTGGTGGATGTGGAACCTTTCACGGAAACTCTGGTTGTTGATGACGGCTTGCCATTGCTTGGCGACAGAGGTGGCGTATACGCGGCAGCGCGGCTGCGGGTAGACACGGAGAAGGATCTGGTCAAGGAGGTTGTCATCTTCGAGAGGATGCGCCACTGCCGGCGACTGCTGCTGCTGCGGTGCTGCCGGAGAAGGATGTCTTCACGGAGGTTGTTATCTTCGGGCTGTTGCGCTACTGCCAGCAACATTGAGGGCGATGGCGGCCCTCTTCTTTGAGGCGGTCATGTCGCCCTCGCCCCTTGTTGGCGATGGCGACGAGTGGCGGCGCCGTCTGCTACGACAGTTGCCGGTCATGTCGCTCGATTTGTGGAGTGGAACCGTCTGGGTGAATCGCTAGACAGCAATGGCACGACTGGGTGCCGGTTGAAGGATGGGGTTTTGTTTTTGAAGATGGGGTTGCCACGGACGGAAGTCGCGTCTTGAATTTAAGAGGGTCGTTGTTTCATTTTGGTACTCCCGCCCGGTCCATTTATCTTCTCTGCAAGTCAGGCGTGCTCCCTCCCTTTTCCTCTTTGATAAATGCGCTGGTCCTATTTATTTAATAGCGCGCTAGAGCAAAATAGCAGCGATCTCAAAATACACTATTAGCATGCTATATCGTGCTATAGCATGCTATTAGCAAGATGTTGTACACCGACATATTTAGCGAGACAATTGTCAATACGCTATGCGTGCTATTATCAACACTATAGCGCGCTATTTTTTCAGTTTTCACCTTCCCTCTTCGTTTCTACCTTCCAGCCCATGTGTGCACTATATGAGAAGTTATGATTGGCTAACCATGCATTTAATGTAACTGCAGGCAAGATTTACATTGCGGTTTGGTTGGGCAAATCCTGCTATTAAAATAAGTATTCTTTTGCGCAACTGCCTTGGTATGGGAGATTCAAAAGTTAGGCCCTGTAAAAGTGGATGGAAAGAGTAAGAGCATCTCCAAAAGGCGCGTTTGCGCGCTAAAAAAACATTTATAGTGCCGGAATAGCGAGTTTTTGCACACTGCGGAGCGCTGGCTCCAGCGGCCGCTGCAAAATATAGCGCACGCGGGCCGCTCCAGTAGGCACTACAAAAAAAACTGCGCGCACCTCACCACAAACAACATATGCACTCAAAACACAACCAAAAATATCAAAAAAAAATGAACAATAAATAGTTCAATTTTGTTATTACAACTCAAACAAATAGTTTATCTTGCAATACAACAAACAGTTGAACAATCCAACATCAAACATACAATCATGATGCTCTTTGTCGGCCATTCCATGCCCACCACTCCTTGATGAGATCCTTCTAAAGACCATCATGCATTTCAACACGTCGAATGGCATGATCGGAGGCAACAAATCAGGCCACCCTCGCAGCCCTCCGCTACACTTGCATGGGATGTCCCAAGAGCTCATACTGAGAGTATAGTCTAAATCTTGGCAACGCTCATTCTCGATGATCATGTTGAGCATGATCACACAAGAGTGCATGATGTACCAAAGCATCTTTTGATCCCAAAATCTAGCCGGTCTTCCCACAATGGCAAATAGGGCTCGCAAATCCCTAAAGCTCTCTGCACATCTTTCCTAGCCGCCACCTGAGCATTGTGGAAATCAAGATTTTTCTTACCTTCCAGTTTTTTCAACGACTTCACAAATGTTTGCCACTTTGGGTAGATGGCATCCGCAAGATAGTAGCCACAGTTGTATGTATGGCCATTTGCTACAAACCGCACTGGTGGCTGTTCACCATTTGCAATCTTATTCATGAATAGTGACCGATTAACAACGTTGATGTCATTCAAAGATCCAAGCATTCCAAAAAAGCGTGCAAAATCCAAGTCTCTTGATCGGCCACTGCTTCAGGGATTATAGTGGAACCCGTTTTTGGCCGTGGAATTTCCCATGCCATGCCTTAGGGCAGTTCTTCCAACTGTAATGCATGCAATCTATTGAGCCAAGCATACCTGGGAACCCGCGCGCTTTGTTCATCTTCAAAAGCCTTGCGGCGTCTTCAGCACTGGGAGATCTTGAATACTCCGGGCCAAAACTTGCACAACTCCGACTGCGAAGCGCTTGACACACATGATGGCTTGACTCTCACCCATGGCCACTCAACTAGATCAGCTAGAATACCGTATGCCAACATACGCAAAGAGGTAGTCACCTTCTGAGTGCTATGCCCGAGTTCTCCAGCGGCATTCCTCCTTTGCTGAAAAAACCGATCATGGCTCACCAGTTTCTCTGCAATGCGCCAAAACAACTCGGTGCTCATCCTAAACCGGCGCCGAAAGTATGACTCAGGGTACAAGGGATTATCCAAAAAACAGTGCATCATCAATCTCTAGTCGGCATCGATCTTATCCCTCCAAATTTCCTGCCGACCCATAACCGAACCACCGTGCTTTGGTTTTTCTTGATGTGCATATATAGCAAGGATCATTGTAGGCTAAGGCATCCATGTTCTTGGGCTCGAGCTTTTCTAACCCGCCGGCGCCTAGAGCCCATCAAACCTGGCTTTCTATTTGATTGGGTCTGGGTATGCTGGGCAAAGGGATCTCCGAGCTCAGCTAGCACCTACTCCGTACATGAATTAAGGTTAACCATCCATAAAGTTAAAACCTAAACCCAAAGCCAAATACTTTGAGGCCAGCGTAAATGAAGACTCGCTTGCATGTCCGAACGGTGCCTGAAGGAGCTATTTCGCCCTCGACCCCCTGCCACTCTATGACCGAGTCTGTGTATAGCTGGTGCCCGCTGATCGAGGGCGCCACCGGGCTTCACGCCGCTCTCACCAATGAGGTGCGTGATGCAGAGGACCGCATCGGCACCTCGGACAGCCTGAGCTGCCTGCACTCAAAGAAGCACTGGAATGTTCCGTGCCGATGTCGAGGCTGAGGCATCCATGTTCTTGGGCTCAAGCTTGCCTAACCCGGCACCTAGAGCCCATCAAACCCGACTTTATATGTGATTGGGGTCTGGGTATGCTACGGCGGAGAGATCTCCGAGCTCAGCTTGCACCTACTCCGTTTATGAATTAAGGTTAATCATGCATAAACCTTAAAACCTAAACATAGAAACAAAAACTTTGAGCCAAGTTGACCCCCGTGGCCTGACATCAACCTCGAAGAACGGCATGAAAGGAGGCGCGTAGGACGTCTGGGCCTCTCAGCTGACAGGGTGGCATGTGTGGCCACCACTTGCTCATGTGGTGGCCACGCACGCCACCTTCCTCGGCTAGGTGCTTCGAGTGCACTCGTGACACTTCTCTTGCCCGAATAGTGTGCTATGTGTCGCGGTGCTGCTGTGTCACCCCATCGAGCTGCCACATCAGCGGTCCACTATGTCGTGCTTGTGTGTTCACTTCCGCGTAACAAAGAATAACAGATGATGGTTTGTACAAATGTGAACCGAGATAATCTCCAGTATTTGTCATGGCGGATGCGACACACCATCCTTCATCGACTCATTGCAAGAGTCACCATCATCTTCCTCGACCACTTCATCGACTCTTGCTACCGTGGTTGACATCGGAGCTCACACTCCCACCCACGCCAGACTTCGAGCCCTCTGCCACAACTGACGCGTGGCCACCGACGAGCCTCCCATGGTCTCGGTGTCCAGATGTAAATGAAGACTCACACACATGTCCGAACGGTGCCTGTAGGGGCCACTTCGCCTCGACGCCCTGCCACTCTGGGATCGAGTCTGTCTATAGCTACCACTCGGAGATGGAGGGCGCCATCGGGCTTCACACTGCTCTCGCCAACAAGGTGCATGATGCAGAGGACCGCATCGGCGCCTCGGGCAGCCTGAGCTGCCTGCACTCCAAGAAGCACTGGAATGTTCCATGCCGATGTCGAGGCTGAGGCATCCATGTTCTTGGGCTCGAGCTTGCCTAACCTGCTGGCGCCTAGAGCCCATCAAACCCGACTTTGTATTTGTTTGGGTCTGGGTATGCTGCGGCGGAGGGATCTCCGAGCTCAGCTGGCACCTACTCCGTATATTAATTAAGGTTAACCATGCATAAACCATAAAACATAAACCCTAAACCGAAAACTTTGAGGCCACCGTAAATGAAGACTCGCATGTATGCCCGAACAGTGCCTATAGGAGCTACTTCGCCACCGGCCACCTGCCACTCTGGGATCGAGTCTGTCTGTAGCTGGCTCCTATTGATGGAGGGCGCCACCGGGCTTCATGCTGCTTGCACCCACAAGGTGTGTGATGCAGAGGACCGCGTCGGCGCCTTGGGCAGCCTGAGCTACCTGCACTCCAAGAAGCACTGGAATGTTTCGTGCCAAAGTCGAGGCTGAGGCATCCATGTTCTTGGGCTCGAGCTTGCCTAACCCGGTGCATATAGCCTATCAAACCCGGCTTCTCTATTTGATTGGGTATAGATATGCTATGGTGGAGGGATCTCCGAGCTCAGCTGGCACTTACTCCGTATATGAATTAAGGTTAACCATGCATAAACCTTAAAAACTAAACCCAAAACCAAAAATTTTGAGGCCAGCAGGGCCCCATGGCTTGACATCAACCTAGAACGACGCCATGAAAGGAGGCGCGCTGGACGTCTGGGCCTCTCAGCGGAAAGGGTGGCGTGCGTGGCCACCGCATGCTCATGTGGTGCCCACACATGCCACCTTCCTCGGCGAGGTGCTTCCAGTGCGCACGTGACAATTCTCTTGCCCGCGCAGTGTGGTATGTGCCGCGGTGCCACTGCATCACCTCTTCGGGCTGCCCTGTCAAGCGGTCCACTATTTCATGCTCGCGTGTTCACTTTTTTATGCACTAAAAAATAACAGATGATGGTTTGTAAACCGAGAGCCGAGATAATCCCCGGTATCGGTCATTGCGGATGCAACACACCATCCTTCATGAACTCATTGCAAGCATCACCATCATCTTCCTCGACCACTTCATCAACTCTGGCAACCGTAGTTGACATCGGAGCTCACACTTCCTCCCGCGCCGGACTTCGCGCCCTCAGCTAGAGTTGGTGCGAGACCACCGACAATCCCCATGGGCTCGGTGTCCAGACGTAAATGAAGACTCATATGGACGTCCGAATGGTGCCGTAGGAGCTACTTCGCCCTCGACCCGCTGCTACACTGGGACGGTGTGTCTCTATAGCCGCCGCCCGGAGATGGAGGGCGCCACCGAGCTTCAGTCCACTCTCGCCGATGAGGTGCGTGATGCAGAGGACCGCATTCGGGCAGCCTGAGTGCTTGCACACCAAGAAGCACCGGAAGGTTCCATGCCGATTTCGAGGATGAGGCATCCATGTTCTTGGGCTCGAGCTTGCCTAACCCACCGTCGCATAGAGCCTATGAAACCCGACTTTCTATTTGATTGGGTCTGGGTATGCCGCGGCAGAGGGATCTCCGAGCTCAGCTGGCACCTACTCCATATATGAATTAAGGTTAACCATGACTAACCATAAAACCTAAACCCAAAAACAAAATCTTTGAGGCCAGCGTAAATGAAGACTCGCATGCATGTCTGAACGGTGCCTGTAGGAGCTACTTCCCCCTCGACCCCCTGCCACTCTGGGACCGAGTCTGTCTATAGCTGGCGCTCGTTGATGGGGGGCGCCAACGGGATTCACGCTGCTCTCGCCAACGAGGTGCGTGATGTAGAGGACTGCGTTGGCCCATCGGGCAGCCTGAGCTGCCTGCACTCCAAGAAGCACTAGAATGTTCTGTTGGGTTCTACGGTAGGGTGCAGTGACTGGAAATTAAAATTTTCCTATGCGCAGAACAACCAAGAACATGCTATGGGAGATGAATCACAGATTGTTACCACTAGACGCGAAGTCCTGTGCAGCGGAAGAAGAGTTGGGGTAGCACGTCCGCGTGGTTTGTATCCTCCTCGTCCGATCTACGTCGAACAGCTGGTCGACGAATCCCACGTACAAGTTCGCCAGAGCGGGTCATGTGCACCGCCTCCAACGGTATCCGCGCGTGCAGGAGGAACACAGTGCGATAGACTGCTAGGTCCGATCACACAATCGGCGACGAGAGGAGCTGTCTATTGGCAACACATGCAAACCCTAGTGATAGCACCAACGCGATCAATCGCATGAGTGTGCCGCACCTCCACTTTATATAGGCGTCCGTCGCGGGCTGAACACTTGGGCCTCGTACGGACCCTAAAGCCCACATGTCTACTCGGCCACAATCCTAATACAGCTCGGATCACATTTGACCAGTGTCCTCGGATCCGACCTCGTAGGTTCCTTCCCTTAAGCGTGTGACCCCTTAGGTTCAAGCCGGCTTGGTCGCAGTTCGGATCACCTCCAAACTGCACAATTGGTAGCGACCTCTAGCAAGGCATGCCGAACACCAAGCAGACTATGAAGCTGGTAAGGTGAACCTGTACATCACAATTTCCTTCCTTTTGACACACGATATATGTTGTCGGGCTCAAGGCGAGTCTGTCATCCTTGTGCTGGCCCGACCTCTTTCTTGTTGCAGTGATGCTGACCACTATCCAGATTATCTCATAATCCTTGTCGCAGTGCCATGCTTATCCTGGTCGGATCACACAAGGGGCCCAGAGTATATCTCTCCTAATCGGAGGGGCAAATCCCATCTTGCTCGACCATGTCTTGCAGCATTGGTCTGGACAAGCTTGAAACCTACCTTTGTAACTACTCAGTTACGGAGCAGCGTCTGGTCGGCCCAAAGCAGGTCTGTCACCATCCCAAGTACATGTGCCAGCTCAGGTCTTAGGACAAAGAACGTATGTTGTACTAGAGACTAATAGATGACATATCGTTGTGTCTCATATTTGGGTCTCTCCGACTCGGACCTTATCTCGACTCAGATCCAACTATGTCAAATCCGACCAGATCCTTCCAAGTCCATATTACCCGGTTAATATCAAATGCTCCATGGCTGTTGTGACCAAGCCATCGACCGTGTCATATGCTAGTCTAGTCGGCTGCCTGTCCACATAGCCCTTTAGACTAGGGACCTTTTAGGACAGTCATCATACAATGCATAGTCCCACAAACAAGTCACGTACTTGCTGATACACATCATTGATAATGTCCAAGGACTATCTTTGTTCATAAACACATAGGAAATATCATCATACATGATTGCCTCTAGGGCATATCTCCAACAGTCTCCCACTTGCACTAGAGTCAATCTAATAGATATCGAATGCGCATAGCTCTAACGTGCACCTCATGCTTGGGTTGTGGAAGCGGCTTAGTCAACAGATATGCAACATTTGCATCCATGTGAATTTTGCATAACTCTACATCACCATTCTTTACGATCTTTCGTATCAGGTGATATTTCCGATCTATGTGTCGGACCTTGTGGTGATTCCTCGGCTCCTTGGTTTGTGTGATGGCACCAGAATTATCACAATAAAGGTCTAACGGTTTCACCGAGGCTGGGAAAATACCAAGATCATCAGAAAATGACGGATCCAAACAGCTTCCTTCGCAGCTTCACCAGCCGTAATGTATTCGGCTTCTGTGGTAGAATTGGCCACTGTATCTTGCTTGGAACTCATCCAGCTCACTGCTCCTCCGTTCATGATGTACACAAATCCGGACTGTGATCGACAATCATCTCTCTCGGTTTGGAAACTAGCATCAGCCTAACCCCTTAAGACGAGCTCTTCCTCACCTCCATAAAGTAGGAACATCTCTTTAGTCCTTTTCAGGCACTTCAAAATAGTCTTTACCGCTGCCCGATGACTCTCACCTGGGTTGGCCTGGTGTCTGCTTGTTAGGATTATTGCAAAATGAACATCAGACCTTATACATATCATGGCATACATGATGGATCCGATAGCCAAAGCATACGAAATCCTACTCATCCTGCTTCGCTCAGCAGATGTCGAAGGACACTAAGTCTGGCTTAGCCTTATACCATGTGAGAGTGGCAATAAGCCTTTCTTCGCCTCAGTCATGTTGAACCGCTTCAACACTTTATCTATGTACGTGCTCTAGCTTAAGCCAAGCAGCCTCCTCGATCTATCTCTATAGATCTTAATGCCTAAAATATACACTGCCTCACCAAGGTCTTTCATCGAAAACTTGCCATTCAATGATTCCTTGACCGAGTTCAACATTGAAACATCATTTCCGATCAGTAGTATGTCGTCCACAGACAAGATCAAAAACACTATCGAGGTCCCACTTAACTTCTTGTATAAAAAAGAGTCCTCTTCGCTTTTGATGAAACCGAGACCAGTGATGACCTCATCAAAATGGAAATTCCAGCTCTGAGATGCTTGCCTCAGCCCATAAATTGATCTGTTGAGCTTGCATACCTTACTAGTGCTAGTCGGATCAACAAAAGCCCCGAGCTGTATCATATACACGTCCTCGGTTAAATTTCCGTGAAGGAAAGCCGTTTTGACATCCATCTGCCATATCTCGTAATCGAAATATGCAGCTATAGCTAGTACGATCCTCACCGACTTTAGCAGCGCTACCGGCAAGTAAGTCTCGTCTTATTCAATTTCTTGAACTTGTCCATAACCTTTAGCGACAAGCCGAGCTTTGTGGATCTGAACATTTCCATCCACATCCGTTTTCTTCTTAAAGAGCCATTTGCAACCAATGGCTATTACTCCAGGTGGCGGATCAACCAAGTCCCAGACTTGATTCTCATCCATGGACTTTAATTCGGATGTCATGGGCTCCAGCCATGCCTCGGAATCTGGGCTCACCATCGCTTCCGCATATGTGGCCGACTCGTCGCTTTCTAGCAACAATACATCACGCACTCTACGCAATCTTTCCGACCTCCATGGTTCCGGTGCTGGTTCCGCTACGGGTTCCCTGACTGACTTCCGTATGATCTCATCACTAGCTGAGTCGTCCCTGAGTGGTCCTCGAATTTCTTCGAGTCGAACCGTCCTCCCACTGGCCTCCCGACTGAGAAACTCTTTCTCAAGGAAAACCCCGTTCCGAGCAACAAGCACTTTGTTCTCTTCTCGGTTGTAGAAGCTACATCCGAAGGTTTCCCTCGGATATCCCACGAATATGCATTTATCTAATTTAGGTGTAAGCTTGTCTGACATAAGTCGCTTGACAAATGCTTCACAACCCCAAATATTTAGAAAAGGCAAACTGGGACTCTTCCCGGTCCACATCTCATGTGGTGTCTTGTCTACGGATTGTGATGGTACCCTATTAAGTGTGAAAGTTGTAGTTTCTAGAGCGTATCCCCAAAATGACAAGGGTAAATCCGATTTTCTCATCATAGACCAGACCATGTACAACAAGGTCCCATTCCTCCGTTCTGACACGCCGTTTCTCTGTGGCGTACCCGGAGGTGTGAGCTAAGGTACTATACCTCGACTTTTCAGATGATCATCAAACTTCTGGCTCATGTATTCACCTCCACGATCAGATCGCAACAGCTTTATAGTCTTGCTGAGCTGATTCTCAACCTCGTTCTGAAATTCTTTGAACTTTTCAAAATTTTCCGACTTGTGCCTCATCAAATAGATATACCCATATCTACTCAAGTCGCCGGTAAAAGTCACGAAGTACTGATAGCCGCCTCTGGCAGTTGTGCTCATTGGACCACACACATCACTATGTATAAGTTCCAACAGCTCGGATGCCCTCTCGCAACTCTTTGCGAAAGTAGACTTAGTCATCTTGCCGAGCACGCATGATTGACATGTCTCGAATGACCCGAAGTCGGACGAAGTTAGGAGCCCATCATCATGGAGCTTCTTCATGCGTTTCAGACTAATGTGTCCAAGCCGGCATTGCCAGAAGTATGTCGGATTTATCTCATTAGGCTTATGCCTCTTGACATTCACATTATAGACCGGTTCCTATTCTAGATTCAATATAAATAGCCCATCAACAATGGGTGCATAGCCGTGGAATATACCATTCAAAAATATCGAACAACCATTGTCCTTTAAATTGAATTCATAACCTTGACTAATCAAACATGAGGCAGAAATAATGTTCCGACTAAGTGCGGAATGTAATAACAATTATTCAATTCCATAATGAATCCGGAAGGAAGCTGGAGCTGCATCGTCTTGACCTCCAACGCAGCAACTCTTGCTTTGTTGCCGACCACGATGTCAATCTCCCCTTGTGCCACACGCCTAGTTCTTACCAGCCCCTGCATCGAGTTGCAAATATGAACAACCGATCCGGTATGAAATACGCAAGAGCTACTAGGTATGTCAGCAAGGTAAATGTCTATAACATATGCAACAAGTGTACCTTTGCCTGAAGAAGCATTTCCGGCCTTCTTGCCATGCTCTGCAAGCCACTTGCTATAATTCCTCTTCCAATGACCGGTCTCCTTGCAATGATAGCAAATGGTCTTCGAGTCCGGTCCAGACTTCAGCGCAGCGGCAGAGGTTACCATCTCTTTGCCCTTTGCCTTAGCCTTTTTCTTAGACCAACCCTTCTTGAACTGAGCCGATTTCTGCACCATCAACACTTGATGAGTGCCTTTCTTAATATCTTGCTCTACCACTTTGAGCATCCCTTGCAATTCAGTGAGCTCCTTATCCATGCCATGCATATGATAGTTCGAGATGAACGTCCCATAGCTGGGTGGAAGAGAACCCAGAACTGCATCTGTAGCAGGCTCATCCAAGAGCGGGAAACCCAAACGATCCAAAGCTTGCACATATCCGATCATCTTGATCACATGTGGGCTTAGTGGATCACCTTCCTTCAGTTTGCAATCCATAAAGGATCGCCAGACGTTGAACCTTTCGGTCCTAGCCCATGTCTGAAACATGCTCCTGAGACTCTCGATCATATCGTAAGCCTCAACATTTTCAAAATGTTGTTGCAAATCGGGCTCCATACAAGCCAGCATCACACAGCTGATCTCCGTTGATTCATCAACGAGTTTCTATTAGGCATTCTTAGTTGTGGCATTAGCATTATCAGCAGGTTCCTCTGGAAGTGGATCCTCTAGAACATGTTCCTTTTTATCATGCTTGAGAACAATTCTCAGATTTTTATACCAGGTATTAAAGTTTGTTCCATTCAGTTTATCCTTTTGCAGAATTGATTTAGATGCAAAGTTGGGTTGAGCAGGTGGTGCCATTGATCTACAACAGAAAATATGCCATCACTAAGCAATGTGTTTATGTAGAGTAATTCTAGCCTAAATAGAAATACTCCCCTTTGAAGTCAAGATCCTCCATGAAACTCTCGGTGATTCGAGGATCCGACTAGAGCATGCGACTAGTGAGCTTTAGCATCACTTTGCTAGCCAACATACCTATCCGTAAGCAACTCCTTGCTAATCGTATCTCTATCGACTCACAGCCGATTGGTAGGTATCTTATACCCGGCTCCCAACCTTCTTTGCCGTAAGGCCCAAAACCGTTTTGATAAGCGTTGTCAAGTTAACTTTGATCACGGTATGTCCGTAATAAAACCACGAACCCTTGATTCAAGGACACCCAGCAGCACCTCAATTTTATGAGCCCACTACTAGTCGTACTTGACGTGCGAAGGTGCAACATCGGGGATGTCATTCGCTTGATATTCATGAGGGATCATTCTACCATTCTAACATGCATAGAAACAAAGAAGCATAATAATCACATATAAACATATATTGTGAAATAGTATGGCTCCTTCATGGACGTTCTTCCAGGTCGGCTCCGACTCTGATGACCATCTACGAACACCATCTTGTTTGTCACGCCGGGACGCCATGCCACCAACCTGATCTCTATTATCTAACTGCTACAACTAGTAATGAATTTTACATAGAGTCACAAGTCGACACGCATGTCGTTATACAATATAATGACAACACTTTGGCTCCTGCCGGCGGATGACCCCGATGGCGGATGACCGACCGGTAGTCGTAGATCGAGTCACGACCTCATCGATCCCGATTGACAGAAAACATAGCCTCTTCAATCCCCATGTGCAATTGATCTCATCAACCATGCACATAGCCGATCTCATCAAGGCCAATAGATCTCATCTGCTGCCTCCACATATCTAATATGCGTACGATCTGAATCCAAATCCTATAGGGCTCTGATACCACTCTTGGCTGCTGGGTTCTACGGTAGGGTGCGTCGCAAATTAAATTTCCTACGCGAAGAACAACCAAGAACATGCTATACGAGAGATAGATCACGATTCGTTACCACTAGGCGCGCGATCAAAGGTCGCAGCAATGAAGAAGAGTTGGGGCAGCGCGTTCGCGTGGATCGTCTCCTCCTCGTCCGATCTCCCTCGAACAGCCGGTCGTCCAATCCCACGTACAAGTTCGCCAGAGCGGCGCAAGTGCACCTCCTCTAACGGTATCCACGCGTGCAGGAGGAACACCGTGCGGCGGACTGCTAGGTCTGATCACACAGTTGGCGGCGAGTGGAGGTGCCTATTCGCAACACATGCAAACCCTAGTGACAACGCCGAAGCGATCAACTGCATGAGTCTGCCGCACCTCCACTTTATATAGGCGTCCGTCGCGAGCTCAACACTTGGGCCTCGCACGGACCCTAAAGCCCACAAGTCTACTCGGCCACAATTCAAATACAGCTTGGATCACATCCGACCAGTGTCCTCGGATCCGACCTCGTAGGTTCCTTCCCTTAAGTGCGCGACCCCTTAGGCTCAAGTCGGCTTGGTCACAGTTCGAATTACCTTCGACCTGCATGGTTGGTAGCGGCCTCTAGCAAGGCATGCCGACCACCAAGCAGACTATGAAGCTGGTTAGGCGAACCTATACAACGTGTCACACTTTTGTTCCCTTTGCCTCACGATATATGTTGTCGTGCTCAAGGCGAGACTGTCATCCTTGTGCTAGCCCGACCTCTTTCTCGTTCAAAGGATAATCTGAGCCAAAAACCGGATTATCTCATAATCCTTGTCGCATGGCCATGCTTACCTGGTCGGATCACACGAGGGGCCCAGTATATCTCTCTGATCGGAGGAGCAAACCCCATCTTGCTCGACCATGTCTCATGACATGGGACTAGACAAACCCGAAACCTACCTTTGTAACTACCCGATCCACAGAGTAGCGTTTGGTCGGCCCAAAGCAAGTCTGTCACCATCCCGAGTACATGCGTCAGCTCAGGTCTTAGGACATAAAACGTATGTTGTACTAGAGACTCACAGATGAAATAACGCTGCGTCTCATAGTTGGGTCTGTCTGACTCGAACCTTATGTCGACTCGGATCCGACTACGTTGAATCCGACCTGACCCTTCCATGTCCATATTATCTGGTTATCATTGAATGCTCAATGGCTAGTGAGACCAAGCCATCGACCGTGTCATATGCTACTCTAGTCGGCTGCGCGTCCACACAGCCCTTTCGACTAGGGACCTTTTAGGACAGTCATCATACAATGCATAGTCCCACAAACAAGTCACGTACTTGCTGATACACATCATTGATAATGTCCAAGGACTATGTTTATTCATAAACACATAGGAAATATCATCATACATGATTGCCTCTAGGGCATATCTCCAACAATTCTGCGTGTAGGAAATTTTAATTTGCAGTCGTCGCACCCTACCGTAGAACCGAACACTAGGAACTCTATCTTGTTTGTCATGTCGGGACACCGAGCCACCAACATGATCTCTATAATCCAACTAATTAAACTAGCAATGAATTTTACATAGAGTCACAAGCCGACACGCATGTCGTTATACATTGAACCACAAGCACATGCTCCAATGCACCAAGGTTTGTTGAAAAATATCATGTGTGTGTTTGGGTGAATTTATAGGTCCCATGCAAGAAATGGTCATGAAATTCAAACCTTTGGGTGTCATGACTTGGCCGGGAACATTGAGAAACTTGGTTTTTAAATTCCTGGAAATTCAAAACCCACTTGAGAATCATGAAACTTGGCATGGTATCATTTCATGGCACCAACATGATGTGGTAAAAAAATTGGCCGCATTTGGACAAGTTTTGGTATAAGCTTCTTGCAAACTGGAGCTTCTCTCGAGAAGATTGGTGGTTCCCCAGGGGGGACATGTCACCTTTCTTTACAGAGGCAACATAGAACTATATGAGCACTACTAGGGAAAACCTTATACACAGAATCTTAGCAGCAGTGTGGTTTAAAAACAGACGCTACTGCTAATTAGCAGTAGCGGGTTTCAGGGAACCGCGCTACTAAAGGCTCAGTAGCAGTAGCTCTCTAGGTGAAACAAGCGCTACTACTACAATTGCCAAGACGTTGCCTCCAAGATAGATATAGTAGTAGCGCCCTTCTTCCGGACGCGCTACTGCTAAAGTACTTAGTAGCAGCATTTTTCCCCAAAACGCGCTGCTGCTAAGTATCACTCCTGGCGACTAATTAAGTTTAGTCCCATACTACTAAGCGAACAAGATGTCTACCACCTTAAATATGTTACTTCTCAAAATATCTCGAGCACTTGTTCTTCATTTAACTATATGTGTAGGATTTGTGGCTGCAATATGAATCCTCGCTTTGTACCTATCTGGTGCAGTGAGGATTCATGTTGACTATTTAGATTCTACACAAAAAGATCAATGATGATCAATGTATATTTTTTATGTTTTTACATGCTTAGACTTAGCAGAAGCGTTTTTTCTTGACAAAGCGCTGCTGGTATAGGTCTTAGAAGTAGTGCGCTCCCCGTACCCGCGCTACTGCTAAAGAAAAACAAAACACACGGCTCGCCCCCATGCGCTCATCTCTCAATCGTCCCTCCGCCTGACGCCTTGCAGTGATTAGGGTTTCTCCTCCACCACCGCCGCGCAGTAATGCTCCTCCCTCTTGCCGCCTCCTCTACTCCTCCACCCTCTCGCCGCCCACTCTGTCGCTGCCCGCGAGCTCTCGCCGGGCACCTTTGGCCGACCGCCATCGATCCCCTCGCCGGCCGCTATCGTCGCACCCTCTCGTAGGAAAGTCACCGGCCTTCCCCTCATCAGCAGCCCCGACCGAGGTCACCATGCCATCCCCACTTCTCGACAGCACCCCCCGAGTACTGCCCTACCTAGATGCAGCAAGGGCTTATGAATTTCATATGGAAAACTAGATGCTTTTGTTTTTCTGTAATAAGTTATTTTTTTTGCAAAATGTAGGTGCCAATTTAGTTGAAATGCTTTGGTAGGTGGTACCCTGATCTGCTAGATATTGGTTTTGATACAAGTATTTAGTTTGCAAGTGCTAAGTTAATCCCAATTAAATTTGCCACTTGTTTTTTAATCAGTTATCTTAGGCAATAGGGGCCAAATTACATGAAATGTGTCTTGGTAGGTGGTACCTTGATTTGGTAGATAACTTATTACAGATCTTAGGAATATACCTTTGGTAGGGGCCAAATAGTTTTTTCGGCAATAGGTGCCACTGAAATGCTTTCGTAGGTGATACCTTGTCATCTTTTATGTTACTAGATCTTAGGATTATAATTGTCCATCAAATTGCTTCTCATGAGAAGAATCTCTTCATCAAATTGAGAGCTTGTTGTTTACTTTTTGGCATCGGGTTCCACTATGAAAATATAACTGAAGAAGTACCAAAAATAGCACATGCTATTGTTTTTCTTTCCTGTGAAGATCGTTAATCCTTCGCTCATATTGCTTTAGGAAAATGGCGCCACCACCACCACCACCATGTCGACTGTGCAAGTCAAGGTGGGCCAGCAGCCTTGCAACTGGCAAGCTATTCGGCATCTACTTCCAGCCGAGTTTTCGTCATGCGGTGGTAAGAAATTATATGAAATCTAACAACTATTTTATTTTTAGTGTTGGCATTACTGCATTGTGTCATTTTTCTTATTTTACACAGATCATCCCATGAAATGTGAGGTTGAAATTCAACAAGCTGACAGGAGACACTGTGACATTTGATGTTCTTTGGGGGCCGTACACTATGGAGGTCAAGAAAGAACGCAATATGCCGCGGATTGGAGGAGATGGATGGGCCCATTTCCTCGCCCGCATGCGTCTTACTGGTGGTGAGTTGATCAACTTCTCCTTCAGAGCAGAAAGACCCAAGCTGGCTGTCATTCATATCAACCTGGTGGAAGATGATGAAGATGACGAAGACGATGAAGATGATGAAGATGATGAGGACCCACTCGATGAAGATGATGAGGACCCACTTCATGAAGCCATCGTAGCTCAAAGAATGAGGCTGAGCGAGGAGGAGGTGTCCAACCTATGGGACATAATTCCACCACGTGCTGACTTTGTCGGGGTGCCATTCGTGACCCGCCTGACAAGTACCATGGTTGATAGACATGATATGGTATGTTATACTTACAAATGCAAATTATCCGATGAAATACTTAGTGTAGAGTCCAATGATATGGTATGTTGTGTGGAATCTAGTCGATGATATGTTTTAGTGTAGAGTTCGATCACATGCTTATTAGTGTAGAATCTAAGGAACTTTTAATAGTGTAGATAATCCATATATACTTATTTGCAAGAGCACACTACTAGGAAACGGCTATAGATGAAATGGACACTAATGGCGCACCACACACCAGGTGCGGCATTAGTAATATATTAAAACGGCTATAGATGAACTTTTAATATACAAACGGCTATAGAAGTCTGGAAAAAAATAGAAAAAAATTTGTTACTAATGGCGCACCGTGGGATAGTGCTCCATTACTAGTTGACATAGTAATGGCGCACCACACCCACCGTCGCGCCATTAGTAGTTTTGAAAAAAAAAGTAAAAAAATAAAAAATTGTTAGTAATAGGCGCACTGTGGGCGATTGCACCATTACTAGTTTTAACTAGTAATGGCGCATTGTCACAAAATCATTACTAAGTTTTTATCAAAATAAATTCAAAAAAAATTCCATTTTTTTTTTCAAAATTAGTAATGGCGCACCATGGGTGTGGTGCGCCATTACTAGTTTAACTAGTAATGGTGCACCATCCCAGGGTGCGCCATTACTAACTTGGCCCAACACCGAATGCACCCCCCCCCACGTCGACCGCCTTTTCAGTTTTTAAAAAATAAAAGTAAATGATGAGAATGTCAAAAAATAAAAGAAAATAAGTTTCCCATGGGATATGTGGTCTAGTTGTTGGGAAAATTTACAAATATGAATTTCAAATTTACTTACAAAATCTCTCTGGAATTCAGTAAAATGGGCATAACTTTTGCATACGAACTCGGATTAAAAAGTTTTTTATATGAAAAATCATCTGCTCGAAAAGTTACATCCAAATTTAACTAGGGGAACCCCGTTAAACATTTCCAAAATCCTCAAAAACCTAACAGAAAAAAAGTTACGAGACTTTCAAGATCTAGAGGCAAAAAAATTTCAAAAAAAATTGGTTTTGATTTTTTTTTTGAATTTTTTTTTTCAAAAAATGAAACGTAATATGACCGGAAAGTTTGAAATATTTTTAGAGATTTCATCATAGTCATGAACATGAACAAAGTCCTAGACATCAACATGGTATAATAGGATTGATATGCTAGATATATTAACAAGTGCTCGTGAAGTGAGCTTCTTTGGGGTTGGATAGAACTCTGAAGTTAAGCGTGCTTGGGCTGGAGTAGTGTGAGGATGGGTGACCTTTCGGGAAGTTTGACCACGGAGTGTGATTTGACCTGAGATTAAGCCATAGTGACCTGAGATTAAGGAAAAAAGTGGCGCACCTGTAGTGCGCCATTAGTAGCGAAAACAGGTGCGCCACTAGCAGCCCTTTTTCTAGTAGTGGTATGTGCGAGGATATTTATTAATTGATATGTTTTTCTTATTCAGAAATTGGCAAAGAACCTACCTGTTAGTTATGGTATCGAGCCTGATGAAGAAGGCTCAGCTGGACTACGCCTTACCGCAAGGGGCTCACACAACTCAGACTTACCGCGTGGACATGGACGGTCGCACACTTAAACTTCGGTTGGGTGGAAGAAATTCCTCGATGGCAAGAATCTTCGTGTTGGACAGGCCATCCTAATTACTATCAGGAACACCAACCGCCCAGGCTTGAGGATGATGATTGTCTTTGATATCATCTAGAGCTACATATGTGTGTGTGGCTATATCATCTAGAACTACATATGATGATCGTCGTCGCTATCATCTAGAACTACATATGATGATCATCGTCGATATGACCTTGTACTGCTTGAGGATGCATGTTGACTATGCACGAAATTGTTATCTAGTACTCCCTTCGTTCCAAATTACTCGTCGTGGGTTGAACTAAAACCACGATGAGTGATTTGGAACGAGGAGTACTACCTAATACTTATAATGGTTTATGAATTTGATATCTAGTAGTACCTAGTATCTGAAAATTGCAGTTTATTGGAACCGAGAGGAAAGGGTGCAACGGGAAAATGATGAAAGATATAGCGATGGCGAGGACAAGGAAATCGCTACAACTAACTAATAGTAGCGTGTTCCATAAAAGCGTCCGATATCGTTAATCAAGATGGCAATGAGGGTGCGGACCGCGCTACTACTATAAGTTAGCTGTAGCACCTTATTAGTAGTGCGGCCACCCACGCTGCTGCTAGCCTCAAAACCCGCGCTGCTACTAGGGTTTTTCCTAGTAGTGGAGTATCGTGTTAAAATTTGGAATTATTCTGGGTTCGTTTGGAATTTTTTATATATTAATTGAAATTTTGGTCATTTAATGTGCATAATACAAATTTGAACTACAAGCACATGCTCCTATGCACCAAAGTTGGTTGAAAAATCACAGGTGTGTCATTGGGTGAATTTCCAGGCCCCGTGCAAGAAATGGGAATGAAATTCAAACATCTGGGCGTGTGGCTCGGCAGGGAACATTGAGAAACTTGATTTCTAAATTCCTAGAAATTCAAAACTTGTCTAAAAATCATGAAACTTGGCATGGTGTCATTTCATGGCACCAACATGCTGTGGTAAATTTTTTTGGCCGCATTTGGACAAGTTGTGGTACAAGCTTCTTGCAAACTGGAGCAATTCTCGAGAAGACTCGTGGTTCTCGAGGGGGGGGACGTGTCACCTTTGTATGCAAAACAATATACGCAGCCCCCCCTTGATTTTTTATGGAGGCAACATAGAACTATATGAGTGCCATGTTCAAATTTGGAATTATTCTGGGTTAGTTTGGACTTTTTCATACATTAATTGAATTTCTGGTCATTTAATGTGCATAATTCAAATTTGAACTACAAGGACATGCTCCAGTGCGCCAAAGTTTGTTGAAAAATCAAATGTGTGTCCTTGGGTGAATTTCTAGGTCCCATGCAAGAAATGGGAATGAAATTAAAACATCTGGGCGTCGTGGCTCGGCTGGAAAGATTGAAAAACTTGGTTTTCTAATTCATGTAAATCGTAAACATGCCTGAAAATCATGAAACTTGGCATGGTGTCATGACAGCACCAACATGCTGTGGTAATTTTTTGGCCGAATTGGGACAAGCTTTGGTATAAGCTTCTTGCAAACTGGAGCTTCTCTCAAGAAGGCTCATGGTTCCGAGAGGGAACGTGTCACCTCCGTGTACGAAATGACATACACTGCCTTCTCCCGCCTTAATTGTTTTACACAGGCAGATTAGACCAAATGGAAGTATGGTGCTAAATTGTGGAATTATTCCGGGTTCGTTTCGCCTTTTTTATACATTAATTGAATTTCTGGGCACTTAACATGCATAATTCAAATTCGAAGTACAAGCACATGCTCCAGTCCACCAAAATTGGTTGAAAACTCACATGTGTGTCCTTGGGTGAATTTGTAGGTCCCATGCAAGAAACGGGAATGGAATTCAAACATCTGGGCGTCATGCCTCAGCTGGAAATATTGATAAACTTGGTTTTTAATTCCTGTAAATCGAAAACACGCCTGAAAATCATGAAACTTGGCATCTTATCATGACATGGCACCAGCATTATGTGGTAATTTTTTTGGCTGAATTGGGAAAAGCTTTGGTATAAGCTTCTTGCAAACTGGAGCTCCTCTCAAGAAGGCTCATAGTTCCGAGATGGAACGTGTCACCTCCATGTCGGAAACAACATACACATCCTTCTCCTGCCTTGATTTTTTTACACTGGCAGCTTAGACCCAATAGGAGCTTCCTGCTAAATTTTGGAATTATTCTGGGTTCGTTTGGCCTTTTTATACATTAATTAATTTTCCAGGCATTTAATGCACATAATTCAAATTTGAAGTACAAACGCATGCTCTAGTGCTCAAAAGTTAGTTGGGAAGTCATTTATGTGTACTTGGGCGAACTTGTAGGTCCCATGGAAGAAGTGGGAATGGAATTCAAACATCTGGGCGTCTTGGCTCAGCTGGAAACATCGAGAAACTTGATTTTAAAATTCCATGAATCCAGAACACGCCTGAAAATTATGAAACTTGGCATGGTGTCATGACATGGCACCAACATGTTGTGGTAATTTTTCTATCAGATTTGCGAAAGCACACACATTAACAATCAACAAAGTCATTTTGGAACAAGTGATGTCACGTTACAAATCGGAAACACGAGTATTATTGAAACCATTGGCGTTCTACTTACCAATTACGTGCCGCCACACGTCCCCTCTTTTTATTTGATAGGAGGTGCCATGCGGGTAGCTATTTGAGTAGGGGAGGCGTGCGATCAGACCCCTACGCGTGCTAATCATGACGAGAGCCCTTTTACCTCTATCCGCCGCCCACCTCCCTCCCAACGTCTCCATTAATAGCGCCCGAGCCCCTATTTCACGGCGTGGCTATGTCTCACTCGACTGAGATTTAAGACAGAAAAAGGAAAATCCGAAAAGGAAGTTTTACACGGATCTTGATGTAAGATCCGATGGACCTATATAGCATCGACTTCGACTTATAGCAAGACTGATGAATATATGGACGATGATAGTGGATAATAACTATCTTACCTATTTAGTAAGATAATTAAAAAATACACATGCGGCAACGCCCGAACTACACCAGGGCAAAAGAAGAAGGAAGACAACAATCTGGTTCGCTGATCTCTACTTTCTTGATGCGTTGCAGTGATGAGCTCTTTCGTGTCCTTAAGATGCTACTTGAGAGCATCCACAGATTCCTCCACCAGCCTTTGGCGCTCGATGCGGAGCATGCCATTCTTGTCCGTAAGTTCCTTGATGATGACGTCGGTCCTCTTCAACAAGGCTGTGGTCTCCTCCTGTTGTTCCGCACTTCGACGATCTTCACCCTCAGCAAAGCGCGCTCGGCCCGGAGCTTCGCATTGCCCTCACTTATTTGCCCGATAACGCTAGTTGCCTGTTCAAATAAGGCTTTCATGTCATCCCGCAACCTTGCCCAACTAGAGATTGGATCCATCTGGCTATGGAAGATCGCATTCATGCACCTGTAAGAGTCCTCACCTGCCCACGAGACATTTTCCCAGGCCACCGCGATGCAAGAAGACATCTCTGCTGCATTTGAGGCTAGGCGGGACATCTCGCTGCTTCCATGACGGTGGGCCAGCCTGTATCGACGGCAGTCTGGCGGGACCTCCATGGTGCTTGATAACGCGGGACTTCAGGTTGTGACGGCGCGGCCGGACATGTCGGCTACTTTCGCGGTGAGGCAGGACATCTCTCGTGCTTCCGCTTCCATGCTCGCCTCTCCCTGGTGGTAATCTCTTGACCCAGAACTCACGCTGGCCATGGCAGACGTTGATGAATGTGTAGTCATCTTGGAGTAGTAGTATTTAGAGTTAATTACACCAATGGTGCCACAACTTGGCGCCAAAAATCAGTTTAGTGCTAAAACTTGCAGCATACATTGAACTGGTACCACAACTTGGTTTTGACATCCATATACGGTGGAGATAACATTTCAATATGAATAGGGTGTTGATTAGGAACGCCAACATGGCATGGGGCCTGCTGTCAGCGACTGGACGGCAAAGCGAACGTGTGGTCTCTGGCCTGCTATTTTGTAAAGAAAAACCTCAAAATTTTCCTCACAAGAAATTCTATGCCACGGTCGCAAGGGTCCATTTGTTAGCGTCCCATAAATAATAGAAAAATTGGTCGCTTGGGACCGATTTTCTAAACCAACCTTTCGGAGCAGGCGGGCCGGGCTTTGGTTTTCTGCGTCGGGCTTAGCTAGGGGCCTGACGAAGCTGGCCCAGCCTCGAGGATGGCCAGTATAGCCGGGCTCGACAATCTTTGCAAAATTCTATGGATTCTTGATAGAAGGACTGTAGGCGCCTCCATCTGTAAGAAAAATATGGGTCGCTGCCAAGGGCTTTCTGTGAGAAAAAAATCTCGATGTTTTTCACAAATAGCAGTCACACATCGTCCAGTCGCTGACATCGGACCCCATGCCACGTCTGTGCACCTAATCAGCACTGCGTTCGTATAGAAGCGTGATTTGTACCGTATATGCACGCCAAAGCCAAGTTGTGGCACCAATTCGATGTATGCCGCAAGTTTTAGCACTAAACTAACTTTACACGTCAAGTTGTGGCACCAATGATGTAATTGAATATAGTATTTATAACCGAGTACTAATATGCTCCTAAGTTGAACACCATTTAGGTTTTGATCGGTGTGAGTAGGTTTGTAATAAAATATAGCGTTGTTCTTTAATTTATTGACAATTTATAACTTCTAAGTGCGGCACTATTCCGGACAGCGTAACATGGGCACGCTTTCTCGGCCGCGTACATGGAGTTTGCACCATAGGGTGCACCGCAATAGGCAATGTCAGCACACGTCTTGTTCCAACAACCATGTGCACTCGTTATTACCATCGTGCACTCTTCTTTTAATTAGAATGTGTCCCCGTCTAGCGCACACACGTTGATCTGTCTAACTATTTCTATTTGTTGTCCCTAATCACAAACAGTTCATCCATGTGAAGTCTATGCCGTCAATCACAGACACTTTGATCTGGCAGAACATTTCTGTTGTGTTCCCTAATCACAACCAATTAATCATTCTGAAGCGTATGCCCTCAATCGCACAAACCATTATCTAGTTGCCCATTTCTTTTGTTCCGCCTCATCACAAATAGTTAATCCAAGTGAACTGTATGTCGTATATCGCACACACCTTCATCTAGCTGCCCGTTTTTTGTTCTTCTTCCTCACCACAAACAGTTAATTGAACTGAACAGTTTGCCGTGCATTGCACATGCAAATAAAATCGAAACCGTGATTGATGGCTCAACAATCGCAAACGTTTTGCATCTTTTTGACGGTTTTTTAATTACTGTTTGTGATTAATACATCGCACACAGTTTTGTCAAAGGGTCTCTAATCGTACTGTCGTGTTAGAAGCATCCTACCGTAGTGAACCTACCGGAACATCATAGGGCAGAGGGAAAGTTTGTGTGTGGCGAGGAGACATGACTAGAGTGCTCGATGTATCGGTGTGTGTTGGCGGGGAGGGGGGAGGCATGGACCTAACCACCACCCTGGAAGTTGAGAGCTCTGTCACCATCGACAATGTCAAGACCAAGACTCAGGGGCGTCTGCATGGTGGTATGCAGATCTTTGTGAAGACTAGAAGGCAAAGTTCCCATCAAGATTATTGTTGGGGACGTTTGCGAGGCCCCATCAAGGCTCGCACACGGCAAGGGTCCGCTGCCCTGCCATCGCTCCAGCACGGTGACTGCCCTGCTAGTCTGGCAAGCACCTGCGTGGTGGCATGCAAATATTCGTGAAGATCCTGCCACCGCTCCAGCGCAGCGGCTAGCTAGTCATCTTGGCATTGCATGCCTCATCATCCTGGGTGCATGTCAAGACGGGGTGAGGTAGCGACGGACGGGACGGGCTCTGTTTCTGTCCCCGGTAAAGTTAGGGGCACAGAACCAGTGCATTTAATGCATTTGTTCTAAGACGTCAGTGATAAGCATGTACACTGTAGCTACTTTTTAGCTCACGTATGCATGTGTGCCGCTGTGGCAGCCCCTTGGTATAAAAGGAGGACCAAGGCGATGCCGGAAGGGACTTTTGGAGTTTCCGGCCCAGTTTGCATGCATAGGAGTGTCGGTTGGAGACGACACCTATGGAATCACGAGGATCCCTTCTGCGGTTGCGGGGCGCGGGGTTGTGAGAAGAGCAGGATTAGCAGTCAGCACAAGGATCGTTTACCAAGGTTCGGGCAGCGAGGATGCGTAAAACCCTAGTCCTGCTTTGGTGGATGTATTGAGTGTTTTTGAGCTCCTGAACTAGCTATGGTGGCTACGTGCGTCCAAAGAGCCGAATCCCTCTCCAGTACGCCATGGGCCTCCTTTTATAGTCGAAAGGGGCTGCCACCATGGCACACATGAGGTGGAAAGGCCTAGAGTGCTATGAGCTTATCGCTTGTATTACAGGACAAGTCGCAATTAATGCGTAGCTTAGGTGTCCCCTTGCTTTATTGGGGACGGGAGCGAGGCCCATCCCATCCATCGCCGCTCCCCCTCGCTTCGACACGCGCCCTGGCCAGCGATGCATGCAGCTCCATGTAGGCAGGCAAGCATCTGAGGTGGCGTGGTGGTGGAGCCTCCACGAAGATCATCTGCATGCCGCCACGCAGGCGTGTGCTGAGTTGGCCTAGAAGCTCCATGTTGCCATGCAGTGCACCTTGCCCAAAGGTTAAATTTGGCAGCTGCATGTGAACGGCGGTGGAGATTTGGTTGGTGCGGGCCTGGCAGTGTCCACGCTGACGCCCTTGGCAAGGGTCTTGCCGGGTGGCCCGGCAAGGGTCTTGGCGTGGCGCACTGTCATCCCTGGCAAGGATCTTGCCGGGGGTCTTGCGGGTTTCCTCGGCAAGAATGTTTTCAAGGATCGTTGCCTTCCAATCCTCATCTGATCTCATATATTCTTTGTGTTCACAAAGATCTGCATGCCACCATGGAGGTGCCTCCCGAGCCTTGGCCCAACATGGTTGAAGGTGTTGGAGACCGTGGGTTCGAGGGTGGCTCACTCTGCTGGTGTGGGCGAGCCGCCCCGACAAGGGGCGTGCCGGGGCTGCCGAGGCTGCCCCGGCAAGGGTCTTGATGGGGAAACCTGCTTCGTCCATCTCCTTCTCTGTGGTCTCTGTTTTTGGCGTTGCTTCGATCATCTTGTGGCTTCGACTCCTCCCTTTTGCCCTGCTAAGTGTGGCTTCGGCCCGTGGCTCTGACTGCCCGCGCACAAGTAAGGGGTACAAAGCAGTGCCCCTACTTTAGTACACCGACAAGCAGCGAGCCGAAGCTCAAGTACACTCAAATACACTAAAAGAAGGACTAGGGTTTTACGCTTCTCAGCAGCCCAAACCTAAGTAAAAATCCCTCGTGTTGATCATTACATCTGCTCTTTGTGCACCCCTCTTCCCTGCCAATCCATAAAAGGGATCCACATGATCCCATAGGTGACGTTTCTCTGACAGAGGGGGGGGGGGTAGAGTGCGGAGGGGTGGTGGAGTTGCTTCCCGAAGATGGTGGGAGAGGCCTACTAGACAAACTAAGGGTACAACTGCAATATCAAGAAGTGTGAGGATGTGTTTCTGTGTGTGCATGTGCGTGAAAGATGTGTCGGGAAGCATGCATGGATAATGAAGGGGGGCCATGTGTTTGTAAGTAGAGCTAACTAGATCGGTAGATCAATTGTTGTGTGTCGGAGGAAGGGAGAGACATAACTAATGAGGTAGATCGATTGGCCTGTGCGGAAAACGAGTTATAAATGACCTAGCTAGCTATATGTATAGTTGGAGATCGGTTGGTCTACATCTATTTGTTAGAGGCAAATAAGGCCCAAAGAGACATATAGAGAAAGAGAGAGATGGAGATAGGAGGTGGTGCGAGAGGCCTACTAGCTAGATAGGGGGAGGAGCGTGCGATTGTGAGATCAATGAAAAGAGGGGCGAGACTTTACATGTGTGTGGGACTGTATCAGGGACACGAGGCATGGAAAGAGAAAGGAGGAGATGGGAAGTGTCTGTGTATGTGGTAGGCAGACATTGCTTGAGAGGTTTATCGATCGGTGTGTGTCGGATAGAAGGAGTTCCGTAGACCGTGGGAGAACGACCTAAAGAAAAAATGTGAATGTGCCTGATCGATAGAATGTCGAGGGAGGGGGAGGGCGAGGACGGTGAGGGAGTCCCGGATTAGGGGGTGCCCGGATAGCCGAACTATCACCGGTGGCCGGACTCCTGGACTATGAAGATACAAGATTGAAGACTTCGTCCCGTGTCCGGATGGGATTTTCCTTGGTGTGGAAGGCAAGCTTGGCAATACTGAGATATGTAGATCTCCTACCAATGTAACCGACTACATGTAACCCTAACCCTATCCGTGTCTATATAAACCGGAGAGTTTTAGTCCGTGGGACGAACAACAATCATACCATAGGCTAGCTTCTAGGGTTTAGCCTCTCCGATCTCGTGGTAGATCTACTCTTGTACTACCCATATCATCAATATTAATCAAGCAGAGTACGGTTTTACCTCCATCGAGAGGGCGAACCTGGGTAAAAACATTGTGTCCCTTGTCTCCTGTTACCATCCGCCTAGACGCACAGTTCGGGACCCCCTACCCGAGATCCGCCGGTTTTGACACCTACATTGGTGCTTTCATTGAGAGTTCCTCTATGTCGTCGCCTTTAGGCCCGATGGCTCCTTCGATCATCAACAACGACATGGTCCAGGGTGAGACTTTTCTTCCCGGACAGATCTTCGTATTCGGCGGCTTTGCATCGCAGGCCAATTCGCTGGCCATCTGGAGTGATCGAAAGCTACGCCCCTGGCCACCAGGTCAGATTTGGAAGTTTGAACTACACGGGTGACATCCGCGGAGACTTGATCTTCGACGGGTCGAGCCACAGCCATGCGCTACCAGACTGCCTTTGTCTCGATGGGTATGATCTAGCTCACGCCGGTCAAAGGTCCTGAAGGTCAAGATTAGTCATCCGCCCCCGACCCTTAGTTCGAGCCGATTTACGCCGATCGAGGGCGAGTGGTTGGACACCGCCTCGGGGCTACGATATCTCTGACGATTGAGCCAAACACCATCCCCTGTCGCTGCAGAGCCTCGTGACTCCGAGGTGCCGGACTCCTCTCCGGACTCAACCTCTCCGCCTGCCACCGAATCCGATCAAGGCGCCTATATGGAGTTCACCGCCGCAGATATCTTCCAGCACTCACCCCTTGGCGACATTCTGAATTCATTAAAGTCTCTCTCTTTGTCAGGAGAGCCCTGGCCGGACTATGGTCAGGAAGGTTGGGATGCGGAAGACGAAGAAATTCGGAGCCCACCCACCACCCACTTTGTAGCCACTGTCGAAAGTTTAAACGACGTGCTCAATTTCGACTCCGAAGACATCGACGGCATGGACGGCGATGTAGGAGATAACCACGAACCAGCACCTATAGGATACCGGACGGCCACCTCATCTCACGATGTATACATGGTGGATACTCCTAAAGGAAGTGGCAACGAGGAACAACGGGGCGCTATGAAGGATAAATCCCTCGAAAAGCAGTCAAAACGGCAACTTAAACGCCGCTCCAAGTCCCGCCGACAAAAACAGCAGCCACATACGCACCCAGCCATCAAGCAGGTCGAATCGGTGGACGACGAACACGCCATCGAACAACAGTCCGAACAGGACAACTTGGATAAGCAACCCAGCCCCGGCAAAGATAACAGTCTGGACGATCTCACACCGGACAAGTCGTTGGAGCAGAAGAACCTCCACAAAAGGCTCGTTGCCACGCGTAGCCTGAAAAAAGCGTAAGCGGAAGCTCAAAACAGCGGAAGATGCACTCGAATTAGATGGAGCAAGGTACTCAACACCGCAGACAAATACGGGGACGGTCGCCAAACAAAGAGCTACCCAAAGCGCAAACTACTGCCCGAATTCGATGAGGAGGCCTTAGAGCCCCCACAATCAAAAAGCAAAAAGGCCGCCCGATCGGATAGACGACCACATAACAAGAATAGAGCGGCAAGAGGCGCCGCACATAATCCGGCACGCGATCCGCAGCAAAAGGATGGCCCAGTTAGGTCCATCTACGGGCCAAGAGAGCAAGCTCCGAAACAAAGACAACACGTCAAGTGTCCGAACATCACGGCATACCCAAATACAGGGGCCGCGCACCCTCTATGTTTCACCGATGAGGTGCTGGATCATGAATTCCCAGCGAGATTCAAACCCGTAAACATAAAGGCATACGATGGAACTACAGACCCTGGAGTCTGGATTGAGGATTACATCCTCCACATACACATGGCAAGAGGAGATGATCTCCACGCCATAAAATACCTACCCCTCAAGCTCAAAGGGCCAGCCCGGCATTGGCTTAAAAGCCTCCCCGAAAACATAATTGGTAGTTGGGAAAAGCTTGAGGATGCTTTTGAACCAATTTCGTGGCACCTATGTCCGACCTCTGGACGAAGACGATTTAAGTCACATAACCCAACAGCCCGGTGAGTCAGCCCGAAAATTCTGGAACAGGTTCCTCACCAAAAAGAAACAAGTAGTCGACTGTCTGGACGCCGAAGCCTTAGAAGCTTTTAAACACAACGTCCGAGACGAATGGCTTGCCGGAACACCTTGGCCAGGAAAAACCAAGAACAATGGCCGCACTAACAAGCCTCATGACCCAGCGTTATGCGGAGAGGATAGCTGGCTGGCAAGATGCACGATACCAGCGACCCAAGTACATCCAAGTCGAGATGGAAAGCGGAAACCACGACGAAGCAAGGACCAGCGCGGATTAAGGAACAGTCAAAGAGTTCGGCGATCAACGCGGATTCAAAAGCTCACGGCGAGAACAACAAAAACTGCCCCTTAAGGATAACAGCGATGAGATATCCAACTTAAACAAAATCCTGGACAGGATATGTCAAATCCACAGTACCCCCGGGAAGCCTGCAAACCATACCCACAGAGATTGTTGGGTCTTCAAGCAGTCCGGCAGACTCAACGCCGAACGCAAGGGGCTCGACGCACCAAGCGAAGACGATGACGAACCCCACAAGCAGAGCACCGGAAACCAAAAGAATTTCCCACAAGAGGTCAAAACAGTAAACTTACTTCAAGTAACAAAGGGGAAAATAGATGGCGCCCATTGAATTACGCTACTTACGCCTACCCCAAATGAGTCCCAACACCGTTGTCAAAACCAATCACTTTCGACCATCAATAATACTCCGAAAGTATCCGGAACGCAGGATGGACTGCCTTGATACTAGAACCTATAATCGACGGTCTTCAATTTACGCAAGTCCTAATGGGCAGCGGCAGTGATTTAAACCTGCTATATCAGGACACAACCCGCAACATGGGGATAGACCCAAACAGGATTAGCCATAGCAACACTTCCTTCCAAGGATTCACGCCAGGCATTTACGCCCATTATACGGGCTCCCTACTATTGGAAGTTATGTTCGGCTCACCCGACAACTTCCGTCGCGAAAAGTTGGTCTTCCACATCGCCCCATTCAGAAGTATCCATCAAGCACTACTAGGGAGTGAAGCTTTCACCCGCTTTAACGCAATACCGCACTATGCATCTCTCAAACTTAAAATGCCCGGTCCACGAGGCATCATTTCATTAAGGGGAAGCTGTGCGTATCCTTTAAGGAAAGAATGTGCGACTGCCTTAACAGCCTCACAATAATACGGCCTTACTGGCCAAAAGCGTCTAAAGCGGGTCGTTCAGACCCCGAACATGGTTAGGCAAGTCCGGCATAAATAAACATAATGCTCACTAGTCGCGTACCCCCCTTACAAGGGGCTCCATGCATGTACACAGAGAGACAATAAAGCTCAATTTTATTCATTTCTGAATCGTACTATGATTATTTCCAATTACATTTCCGCACGATTTTTTTTTACTAAGTTCTTCTTTTTCACAGATGAACACCGTGCTACACCCGTCGTGATACGGCTGCACAACGGAGACACAGGCGTAGACGTGCAGTAGGGACCTGTTATAAGGGTTCTTTTCAGATTAAGACCCTGCGTAAACCTTTTTTACTGTCTCTTGTTGATATACATCCCCTGGTTTCTCGCGATAACCGAGGAGGAGGCTGCTGTTTTGGCATCGGCCGCGTCGGAATCTTTGCGCGTACCTGGACACCAGGGGCTTAGGGCATTGTTCTGCCCGCTTTCATAAAGACCGAATACCTTAGGGAGTGTTCGGCGTCTCGAGTTAGGCCTTATATGCATTAGCTCCGAATCATGTCTTGGTCAAATGTTGGGTTTGCCCGGCTCCTGTGTTTTGCTGCCTTACGTTACATTTCATCGGCTAACGCGGCACCGGAGAACTACTGCGATTGTGCCCGGTTCGGCTGGTGAGCACCTCGAGAGAAAGCCGAAACCGACCGTCATGATGTAAGCGTGAGAGTGGTCAACCACTCGATGACCCCACAGGAATGTTTAGAATTCCTCCGCATAGACGAAGGACCGTTTCCGGTCGGCACATATGCACCCGCATTCGGAGAGTGCGGTGCCCCTGTGGGCTATATCGTAGCCGCACCTTGAACCCCTATGGCTAAGTGAAACTGATAAAGCATTATAGTCCGGTTTCCTAGTTTGCTACGCTATCACCTCCTCTGAGGACCAAGACGTTGGGTTAAGTGTGAAAATCGCCTTTTGCAAACACCCCGCACTATGTGCGTGAAATTTGAAGCCAAGGACTGCCATCTTTCGAGTTATATACACATATACATTAACGCCGCCAGAGGTAGTTTTCCACTTGAAGGGACAAGTATAAAAGCTCTTATATTAATCGAAATGATGTTTCATAAAATTACACATGTCATTCAAACATCACATCCTTGAACCTTGCGTCTCTATTAAACGAAGCGCCTGCAGACTTCCTCCAAATAGTGCTCGGCGGTACTCGCTTCGTCCGAATCCCGGGATGCAACATCGATGGCCTTCATCTCTCGCTCCAAGATGTCTTGACACGGGCAAGAGCCATCCGCGCACCCTCAATACACGCCGACCGCTTCATTGCATTGATACGCGGTACCGCACCAAGGAACTGCTGCACTAAGCCAAAATAACTCTTCGACTGGGGTTCGCCTGGCCACAAATGAGTCACGACATGCTTCATGGCAAGCCCGGATAATCGATTCAGTTCGACCCATTCGGCCAACCGATCGGCCAGCGGAAGAGGACGCTCCGAACTATGGAATTGCGACCAAAATAGCCCTTCCCTTCTGTGCCCCTTCTGGCCTCGGAAGTGCTCAATCGCGTCCGCAGCGCTCGCTGCTAAGTCCAGATAAGCATCCTCCAAACTTCACAGCTTATCCAAGCGAGCATACTTGGATCCATTATATCTCCTCCGCGGCAGAAAAAGGCTTTCCGGCCGCAATTTCTTCGGCCCGACGTAGCTCTTCTTTCATAGCTCTCATGCGGAAGCGAACATCCTTAACCCGGCGGTGGCCTTGTTCAGGCCCTCTTGTTCCGCTTGTCGTTCTTTTTCAAGAACCCCGCAACGGTCGGTAGCATTCTTCAACCTTACGGCCATTTCGGCCATCTCCTCTTTGCTTCGGCAGTGAGCAGCCCGTTCGGCCTTCAGCTCTTCGGCCGCCTTCACAGCAGCCGCATTACTATTTCGGGCTTGCTCTTTAGCTCGGGCGAGTTCCGCCCGCAGCCTCTCCACGGCAGCAGCGCCATCTGCATCAAAGCATACAAATAATAAGGTATGGGCGTCAAGCTCCCTTACCAGGTGCCCATGGAGTCGCATACCTTGTGAGTCGTCAAACCGTTTATTGACCGGTAGCGATGTCCGCATCAGCCTCGTCAAGACGCCGCTCTAGTTCGGCAAATTAAATCGGTCCGGTTAGCCACGGACACCCCGCCACCTATATAGGAAGGGCAATATGTTAATCTTGAGATTATGATCCTCGACACGCTGTCAGTTTTGACACCATACCGAGTCTCAGGGGCTACTATCTATACAGGGCGCATTCTATATGCATAACTGTCAGAAGGTACATCATCTTTTTTCTCGTACCTCAAACCCCGTCAGTAAACTTCTGGCGGCTTCGTGCAATCCGCTCTCAGCGGATGCAATTCTTTCAATCACCGTAGCCATTAGTGCACGGTGATCTTCTGAGATAGACACTCGCCCAAGCAGGTCCTTCAGCTCCTCCGACCGCGCGCCGGTTGGCGCCGGACCTTCCGGCTCACGGGACTCGGGAAACCTGCGTGGCGATACCTCAGGTCCCCGCTTCACATGAAGGCGCGATAGGTGGAGGCGTTCGCTCTCCATCATTTCGGACGAAGATCCCCGAAGACGAGCTCTGCTGAGAAGGGCTGAGATCCGAACTACAAGGTACAATTTCGGTTATCTTCGTAAATAAACACGAGGATATCCTTTATTCACAAGACCCCTTCTTTTTACTTACGGCTCATTGGAGGGCTGATCCCCTTGGGGAAATAGTGCGGCTGGGGTATTTCCCAGCGCCGGACTGTCCGCCGAAGATTTCTTTCCCCGCTTCGAGGCCTTGGCTTCCGGGTCATCGGAGGCCGTCCTCTTCTCTCCTAGGAAGGTAGGATCCTCGATTCCTCCTTCCTTGAATACCTCCTTCATGGAGGCAGTTGCGTCCCGGCTCCCCCCTTCGCCTTCTTCAAAAGGCGCGACCTTTAACATCTTGGTCAAAGATAGGGTCCGGTGTGGTCTCTCGGGAGGGAGCGGACACCTTATCAACTTTGCCTTGGCTATCCACTCCTGTTCAAGAAACGACTCCCTTAAAGGGCCTATATATGATAAATGAATGAACAGCCTGTCCGGTTACAGGACTACTTACTTGAGTATCTAGGCGATTGCAGCTTAGTCCTGTGTCCTCAGTCAAGTCCGGACACTTCTCTTGTGATCTGAAGAACAGTTTATACATCTCCACGGGCGTTGCGCCCATAAAATGTTGAGAGCTTCGTTGTCCCTCAGATTGAACTCCCAGACGGAGGGGGCGGCGTTTGCGAGGCGAATAGCGCCAATTAGCATAACTGCGCCGCCACGACCAGATTGATCTCTCTTTCACGGAGATCTCGAATACGGCCTGCAACAGAGGAACGCCCTTGGGCGACCCCGGTCGAGCCTGGCTAACCCATGATGCCAGCCATTGTGGTGGACTGGCGGAAGGCGGTGGCGCCACCCATTTGGTGCCCCCGGGAGCGGTGATATAGAACCACTCCGGTTGCCACAAACCAAGCTCCTCTTGAAAAGAGCCCTCGGGCCATGGAGCATCAAGACACTTGCCTATGACTGCTGCCCCCTCACTTTTCGCTTGTTGCCCCTCGATCATCCTCGGCTGCACCTTGAGGGTCTTGAGCCACAATCCAAAGTGAGGGGTAACATGGAGGAAGGCTTCACATATGACGATGAATGACGAGATGTTGAGGATGGACTCCGGATTCAAGTCATGGAATTCCAGCCCGTAATAAAACATGAGCCCCCGCACAAAGGGGTCCATCGGGAAACCTAAACCCCAAGAAAGTGAGATACTGAACACCACACTCTCGCCGGGCTCGGGGTAGGAACGACCTGCCACTGGAGCAGGCAGCCCTATACGAAATTTCGCCCGGTTAGATACTGGCGTCTCTCATCCTTAGCACGTCTTCTTCCGTGACGGAGGAAGGCATCCACCGCCTCGCAGGTCGGGCGGACATCCTCGAAGGTCCAGGCGCTGAATCTGAAGCTTTGGGTGGTAGAACTCGAAGCGAGGGGCGGATTCGATTGAGATTGAAAGAAAGGAGCGGGCCTTGGTCTCGTTATAAAGAGGTTGAATACCAAGAGCCCTCCCGTGGCCGATTAGGACTCGCGTTCGATAGAGGAGGCGTGCGAACGGGCACGGTTGGGTTACCCACGTCCGTATTGATGAGAATCCCGGAATAAGGGGACACGATCTCTGCCTTGACAAGACGTGCCAAGGAAACCGCCTCGCTAAACGCGCTGAGGCGGTACATTAAAAACGATTGACGAAGACTTGGCCGTGGCGTGATGGCACGCCATGAGTACGTCGGCAGAAAGTGATTTTGTGTAGATATTATTCTCTCCACGGTGTTGTGTGGAAATTATTTTGCGAGCGGACACTGTCCTTGTGTTCAAAATCTTCTATGAAGTATTCGGAGGAGGAACCCTCCTTGCAATGCCGAAGACAATATGCGCGCCGGACTCGTCGTCATTGAAGCCTGGTTCGAGACTCTTGAGGAGTCCCGGATTAGGGGTGTCCAGGATAGCGAACTATCATCGGTGGCCGGACTCCTGGACTATGAAGATACAAGATAGAAGACTTCGTCCCGTGTCCGGATGGGACTTTCCTTGGCGTGGAAGGCAAGCTTGGCAATACGGATATGTAGATCCCCTACCAATGTAACCGACTCCGTGTAACCCTAACCCTATCCGGTGTCTATATAAACCGGAGGGTTTTAGTCGGTAGGACGAACAACAATCATACCATAGGCTAGCTTCTAGGGTTTAGCCTCTCACGATCACGTGGTAGATCTACTCTTGTACTACCCATATCATCAATATTAATCAAGCGGAGTAGGGTTTTACCTCCATCGAGAGGGCCCGAACCTGGGTAAAAAGATTGTGTCCCTTGTCTCCTGTTACCATCCGCCTAGACGCACAGTTCGGGACCCCCTACCCGAGATCCGCCGGTTTTGACACCGACAGAGGGCGTGGGCATGCACGAGAGAAAGTTAGTGTTAGCTAAAAATGTTAGAGGATTGTGTGGGTGTAAGGACTAACAAAGATCATAATTCAATATGAAAGTGGGTTCATATATATGAATAAGAGATCATAGTGTTATAAACCTATTCATGCATTAATATAGCAGTGATACGCGTGGTGTTGTTTTGGACATGTTATACTATAATGTGATAATGCGCGGTGTTTCCAACTCACAGCTAAATATCAAACAATTTAAACCATACTATATATCGAACAATCTCACATATTATTTGAAATTGTGATAATATGGGCCATTTGCAGCTCACAAATAAATATCAAACAAACTCACATTTCATTTGAATTTGTGATAACGTGTGGCATTTACAACTCACAGCTAAATACTTGTTGGCATAGGGGACGGGGCACCATACATTATGTGATGAACACATTATACATATGAGACATGGTTTAGATTATGAAGATCGAGCTAGAGCTTAAAATGTACTTTGATTTGAAATTAACATGAAGTGGATTCACAAAATCGAGTTTGAGTTCATATCTAACTCGACGTTAATCATGTGGGGTACTGTGTAGATAATATACAAACGATGGTTTAAATTGACAATAATGATGGTTGTAGATCTTATTAAAATAGATAAACAAATTCAAATGGTTTAACTTGAGAACAATCATGATTGTAGATCTTATTCAGATAGAGAAACAAATTAAAATTTAGTTCATATTAAAGCGTAGTATATTCGTTTGGAATTTACTAAAATGTTCATCTGAGTAGAAGGTTGCATGCATTATACACGTAGAGAAATATTTTAATTGAACATAACATGGACTCAAAGTTTTGAATAGCATTTGTAGTGTGAATTGATTTAGTACAGTACACGGGACTAGACTCTCTTGTGTGGTGCGAATTGATTTGTTTTTCGCTTTTTCATCAACGGAAGTGTGAATTGATTTGATAGAGTATACACGTTAGGCTTGTCCTGAAATTTCAACCTGCGCCTTGTTATCTTGAAATTTTAAGATATCTCTTCGTCTCGTTGTGCTCCTCAAATTCCCTCCATCTGAACCCGCACCTTGCTATCCCAAAATTACAACACGCGTGAGAACTCCCATCTCCTGCGAAATCCCGACACATGAAATTCCCGTGATACTCCTGAACCGAAAGAAGCACCTAGTTCAAATCATGGGTCTACTTTTGTAACTTACCGCACATTTCAGACAAGCGCGTCCCTAAGCCATGGTTCCCCCTCCCATCCCCTCCACCCCCATTCGTAAACCGAGGCCGCGGAACTCTGCAAAGCCCCACACCCTCCTCCATCCGCCACCCAGCCGGAACCTCTTCCCCGACGACATCATCCACCGCAACAGCTCGACGTCCCTCATCCACCACACCGGATGAGGATCCATCATCGATCTTGTCGTCCTGCCGGTTCAGCCACCCCGTCATCCACCTCCAAGGAGCTGCCTCGTTGTTTGCCTTGTCTATCGTGCAACCTCCATTCCCACACCACCATCTTCAACTGCACCACCGAAAGAGTAGCACCATCGCCGATTCCTCGGACGAAGCTGAGTCCTAATCGGCACCACCAAAGAGGTTCTACACTATTCGCTACATTTTCTTCTAGATTCGATCTCATGGTGTCATCCGCGCTCGGTCCCGATCCGGCATGGTGCGGCTCCATCTACAGCGGCGTCTCTGGCCACTTCCTCCACTGCGTATCTCCCTTGGCCGCGATGTCGACATCACTAGGAGCTGCTGTTGTTGCTCTAGCTCTCGCTGGCACTGCTGCTCCTGCTGCTTTAGCTCTCACTTGTGATGCTGCTCTACTCTTGCTCTCCGTCCCCTGCATGGTCTACTCTTGATCTTGCTCTTGCTTGTGCTGCTGCTCTACTCTTGCTGGCACCGCTACTGCATGAGCAGCAGTTCTGAATGTTGGTCGAGATCCTCTTGCTGCTAAGTGTGATGCTGCTACTGCCTCGGATCTCGCATGCACTGTTGCTCTGGGCGCTGCTGCTACATGACCAGCTGCCACGCCTGATCTCTGGTACTACGTTCACTGCTGGAGCGCCTATCGATTTAGGTAAGTGCTACTTTGCCAATAGTTCTCGAGGGAAAAAAACTATTAGTGCACTGCTTTTCTACTACTAGTGTGTTCAGTCTCGACAGTAAAATTCTGTTTTGACAGCAAAATTCCATTTCGATAGTAACATTTAGTTTTGGCAGTTAAATTCAGATTTGACAGTTAAGTTCAGAGATGAATGGCTGATGTATTTTACGTCATCTATTGGAGATGGTATTATAATTCCACTAAGGTTTACATTGTCCCTCTTGTCCTGCTTTAGCCTCGTTGTTGTACAACTCACCGGAGCTTCTCTGACGATGAAACCCTCCATCACAGTGGAGAAGTACCCTCGGCTCCATCTTCAGATGCCTAAGATCTTCTTCCCCTCCTCTGACAGCCACATCAGCCGCAACATCCTCAGGAACCACCCTAATGATGTTGAGTTCTACATGGCTTCTCCAAAGAGGTTGTAAACATATTGCATCGCTTTTTTACTTTGCATGTTATATATATTGTCCATTAAGCTCGCGTAGTAACGTGAAATACGATTAGTTTCTCCTACTATATGACAAGTAGTGAGGTACCAGGCAACTTAGCTATCCGTGATGGACTCTCTCAAAAGCCATCATTATTTCTTTCTTCGCATTTGAGTAGTGCATTTGTAGATGTCCCTGGGAGTTCAGCTAGTAGCGCAGTGGCCTGAGTCCAAAGTAGTAGAAGTAGCACAAAACATTTATGGAGTGCTTGGAAAGAAAGTAGAAGGAAAATAATAGGGTTTGGAGAGTTTCCTATGGTACTACTCCCTCCATTCCTTAATATTTATCTTTTTAGTGATTTCAAATGGACTACCATATACGGATGTATATAGACATATTTTAGAGTGTAGATTCACTCATTTTTCTCAGTATGTAGTCACTTGTTGAAATCTCTAGAAAGACAAATATTTAGGAATGGAGGGAGTACTATTCTTGCATTTGGTTGAAAGGAATGGAGCAAAAGAACACTGTATTTTGTTCCTTTAGTGTTTCCTTCAGAGAAAAACCATAGGAATTTTAATATCCACTTCGCCTCCTTTTCAAATTCCTATTCATGAAGCACAAGACTAAGAGATAGTAGCATAATAGCATTATAACTGTACATTTTCTTGTTGTTTGACTTAATTTCACCATGCTTTGCATTCATGTGATCTTCCAATTCTTGTCAACCAAACACCCAGATTGACAGAAATCATGTGTTATTAAATTCTCTGCTTTGTGCGTGCACTCCTATCCTATTCATGTGTATTTCCTATCCCTGCACTGTTAGAATCCTCCAATTCAAACAAGCCCTTACAAAATTACTTCTATTACAGATATGTGTCAAAGAAAACCTTGTGAGGTTTGTGCCGCACCTGATGCGCTGTCGTCCACCTCAGCTCTGCTGCTCCAACGAAAGAATGGTTCACCACAGCTAGGATCCGCCCTCGAGGCTCTCTTTCGCCGCCTCAGATCTTCTTCCCTGCTGCCAACAACCAAGACAACTACAGTACCATCATCAACTGAGAAGATGTCCTTTGAGGACTACACGTGTCCACAAGAGAGGTCACACCCTTTAGTGTCTGCTTACATTATGCATCGCTTAACATGGCTTGCTACTTTATTGTCCTGTTCACCAATTACACTCCGAGTCAGGTCCAAACTAGTGATCAAACTTGAGTTTTTAAATGGTTGTGGTTTACATATTGGGGAAGCAATCAGTAGTATATATCTACTATCTGCTTAATCTTGGGTGTCTACTATGAATTTCATATTGGGTGGGAAACAAACATTAAATGAGCCATTCTCCGTATATTCAACTGAAGCTATTATCTGCATGCTATCATTGGTTTTGGGTCTATACACATGTTACTATCATCACCCTTTATTTGTGCATGAACTCCTTACATAGTCTCATTATGTTTTATTCCTATGCATGTCAGTTATTGTACACAATACTACTGAACATGTACAGCTAAAGAGACACGCCTCACGTGTTAATAAAATCACATGGAGACGTTGCTCCATGGTGGGTGCAAAAGCAACCCTCTCCCCCCATTCCAGACTGTAACCAAGAGGAAAATAACTATTCACAGGGGGATTCAGAGGGAGCTGATCACTTCTATTTACCCCCTGAGGTATTTTGCTCTAACTTGGCATGCTGATGTTGGTCATATCATGCATATTGTACCTTGCATTGCTTACTTTATACATAAAATATGTCATCTGCTTAGTTTAGACATCCTTTGTGTGAATGCCATTTGTTTAGTTTCTATATCATATAGGTGAATCATGCAATGCCATCTTGTTTAGCGAGACATCGTATATGTGAATATTGCAATGCCATCCTCGTTAGACAGTCATCATATATCTCAATTATATCACACCATCCTTTTTTATTACGTATTAAATTTTTCAACAATGTTAGTAAATTCAATTACTCTTCCTGTGCATCAGCCATTTGACATGGTCATGGAAAATCTAGAGTGAAAACAAGCTCTTTAGAGCAGACAATGCTATCTGATGAAGCGCATGTCTTATTGGTTACAGATGGCTCCTCGGAGGAGGATTCAGAGACAGATGACCGGTCCTATCCCCACCCCCCCCCCCCGAGGTGCGTGCTCAAACTTATATTGCTCATATCGTGCATATGTTGTCTTGCATTGCTATGTCATTTGCTTGGTTTAGACATGCTTTGTGTGAATGCCACATGTAGTGTATAATTACCATATATGTGAATTATGCACTGCCATCTTGTTGCAAGACATTATATATGTGAATTATGTAATGATGTCTTGTTGCAAGGCATTATGTATGTGAATTATGCAATGCCATGTTGTTTAGCCAAGCATCATATATGTGAATTATATCATGCCATCCTTTTTTTGTATTACGTATATTTTCATTCCATTTGTCGACAATGTTTGTATATTCAACTACTCTTCCTGTACATTAGCCATTTGAATTGGTGATGGAAAAATCTGGAGTGAAAACAAGGTGTTCAGAGCAAACAATGCTACCTGCTGAAGTAGATGTCTTGTGGGTTACATATAGCTCCTCAGAGGAGGATTCGGAGACAGATGACCAGACCTATTTTCTCCCTGGGCTGTATGCTCAAACTTGGCAGGGTTATATCACTCATACCATGCGTATGTTGTCTTGCATTGGTTAGTTTTTACATCATATACAAAGTATTGAATTCCATCTGCTTAGTTTAAACATCATATATGCGACTGCTATCTTCTTACTTTCTTAGTACGAAAATCATATATTTGAATTATATCATTTCATCACGTTTACATAGCAGCATGTATCTGAGTTATGCCATGCCATCCCATTTAATAAAGACATCATATCAGTTATATCATCTCATCATGTTAACATAGTCATCATATTTTGAATTTTGCAATTCTATCCGTGAATTATATCATACCATATGGTTTCCATAGACGATATGTAGGTTAATTATAGCAAGCCAACCACTTTAATAGACACATCATATAGTTATATCATGTCACCCTATTTACATAGTCATCATATTCTCAATTATGTCATTCTATCATGTTTAGTTAGCAATCGTATATGTCAAATTGTGTCATGCTATCCTGTTTAGTTAGCTATCATACATTTGAAATTGTGTCATGCTATGCTGTTTTATTAGACAACATAAATGTGAATTAATTCATGCCCTCTTTTATTCCCCACTATCGGTTGCACCTATCTATCATACAATGTTTTTTCATTCAATTACTTTTCTTGTTTATCAGCCATTTGAATTAGAGGGGGTGATGGCAGTATCCAAGGGAGTAAAAACACAGTCTTTCAGAAAAGATAGTGCTACCCATTGATGCAGATAGAACCATGGTTGTACTTGCCGAAGAACCAGCCCCACCACACTTAACCCAGACTCTTGCAGATTATACCCCTACCCAGTTCGATAGACAACCAGCTACACCTCTTCTAACCCCAACCCCAGCAGATAGTAACCCAGTTCTAGTTGACAGAGCACTCTCTCCACCACAGAGCACCCAAACACGAGCAGCTAGTAAGGCAACTGCAGTGCCCAAAGCACGAGGATCACCACTCCGAACCCCAACTCAATGCTTAAATCATAAGAAGATTTCTCATGCCACGTTCTGTAGCTATGGTTCATAAACCTAACACCACTTAGCAGTACTGGTGCACATAGTTCAACCATAAACGTTCACCACCATAGTATAACATACGGTAGTACTTAGCATAGTTAAAACCAAAAGAGCATCAGTTCTAGCTGCGAGGGTGCGCACTGCCCTAAAGCCTCATCAATACTTTGCGTACGCGGCGTGCGCCACCCAGAAAGCATGGCCATTTTTGAGGGAGCCATGGGATGTTCCGAGTGCATGCAGAATGGCACTCGTTAGGCTGCCTTTCATCAACTTGTTGCAGTAAGGGCATCTGTAGCCCCCCTTCCGATTCTAGGCCTCACACGTTTCTCGCCCACACCATTGTCCAACTCCCTCACCTTGCGCCTCATGTAGATCCTCTGGGTTTCTGGGTCACTGTCGACGTCGTCAATTAGGACCTACATGTAGTACAAAATGTTGCGTAAGTATATTTAATATGAGAATTCAGCAGGCCAAGAGTCTATGAATCATAATGTAATAGATGACAGCATAAAATATCTTCAAATGATGTTGAAAAAAATGCATAGCTTATTAGTTTCTACATAATAAACTAAATGGGATAGTACCATATAGTAAAAAAATGAAGGATCAACCATACACGTCAAAGAGAGCACTAGAATTTCCACATTTTTCCACAAATTTTTCCCAAGCCAGCCTAAGGTTAGTTCATCAAAATGAGGGCCACAAGTTGACAAGCCTAAGGGAATATTGGCGCACTTTTTTCGTATGCCGTGTGGGACCCAAATGTGGCTTGCCTAAGGTGTGGCTGGAACCAAACATTCACTTAAGTTGGTCAAACTTGCCTAACCTTAGGTGTGGCAATCTTTCGCAAAGTTAGTCACAAACCAAATAGCCCTTTAGTGCAACAAAATTCACTTATTACGTAAAATGCATGAACTGATGATGTAACATGGCGAGGCGACATACAGATGTACTAATGCAAAAAAAGACTTATAACTTACATGCATGACTAGATAAAATAGCTAGTGACTTGTATCTATTTAGGGTTAGAATTTTGTGTGCTTATGAGGATGGATATTGAAAATCCCCATGTTATCGTCATGGAAGTTTCCCATGTTGATCATTACCCCGCCAATCAATGTTCCCGAACCATTCAATGTTCTAGATAAAGTAGTTATTATGAATTCTGACAATAAGTTATCCCAAATGTTGTACTTACAAAAAAGGGTTTTTATCATTTATGCCACCAGATGTAAGGATGTCAATGGGTAGGGTAGAGCAATACCATACCCAAACTCATGTAATCAATGGGTACAGAATTCTACACATACCCGTACCCATGGGTATGAACCTTTACCCGTACCCATACCAGATGGGTAGCCATACCCATTGGGTACCGAACAGGTAGATCAAATAATACACAAGTTATTCGCAATTTTACATTCATCTATAGCACATTTGACAAAAAAATATTGATCTCAACTCAATGACAGTTAGATGAGTACATGATAATTATCTCAATTCAAATTAACAATTGGTGACAACTTCAACATAGGTTCATAAGCTCATGGGTTAAATTGCCATCCTTAACCAGTTGTGTCCCACAACGCAGTTTCGCCACTAGGAATTTCTACTGCTAAAAAACGACATTGCTTCATTAGACACATGCTAAAAAATGCCACTACACATTATTATTGTGATCTCAAATCTCCTTTGACATGTTATAATGGCATCAATACCTATGGACCAACATGCCAGCTCTCCCTCTATCTCACTACAATAAAGTGTGGGCCCACTTGATCCAAACAACATTCTTATTTTGTAGTAAAAATATTCGCTTACTTACTCACAAGTGGGGACACACTTATCATTGTGAGATAGAGAGAACCGGAATGTGGGTCTGGGCTATTTTTGTCATATTGGATGGTCAACAAGTTTAACATGAAAATAACAATGTCTAATGGCATTATTGAGCAAACATCTAACGGATCGATGGCATTTTTGATATATCTAATGGCATTTTTTAGTAAGCATCTCACGAGCCGATGGCATTTTTGAGCGGCTATAACTTCTAGTGGAAAAACTAAGTAGTGGGATACAACTAGTGGCGTAAATGATAAAAACCCTACAAAAAATAATTAAAACAACTCAAGTGAAACATTGATGCTATCCAATTTCTTTCTAAAATATCCATTTCTTAGAGATAATCAATGTTTAAAATCATTGCCACAACCACTTATGGAACATTCAAACCAAAGATCAATCAAGTGCATCCAAACATGCACTCAACATTTTAATACCTTACTTGCCTTGTACTGACCAGAGAAAACCTAGGATATTACAAAATAAATAAATAAAGGGGATAGATGACTAACGTCTTCTTCGTTCTTGTGGGTGACGACCACAGGTGGGGGCAGAGGAGGCAACTCCCGCGGCAGACGAACACCTGGCTGAGGCAGAGGAGCCCCCACTTGCTCCGGCAGAGAAGCCAGAGGAGCTACATGTTCTGGATTATTAACAGTATAATTTATGCAGGTCAACAACTGACGTATGCATGACTTAATACATGTAATCTAGCTACACGGATGCGGATCCAGGATTTCATACTTGGGTGTTCAAAAATTTATATTGCAAACTAAAACCAAAACAATATTTTTCAAACAGAGGGACTTCGGAGTAAGAACAATATCTAAAATATTCATGTGGAAAGATACTTTGTCCAACGTAATGATAGTACTGACATGAATGACAGAAAATGAAGATTATTTGCTTCATGATCGTACAATATGACATTTTCATAAACATGGCATGGTGTTGTTATCCTTAAGTTGCACAAAATATTTTCACAATCACCTACATAGGCAATTCAATTCCAAGGTCCCGCTACGTATTTGTATTAGCACAGTCCGAAAACCTAGGTGGATTTATTAGCAGAAAAATTTATCTAGATCAAAATATTGCCTATAAAGGGCTCAACACATGTCACCAAGCTAGTTACCTAACACATCTATAGAATATTGATATGGAGTCCATCAATCAAAGATAAAAAGAAACCCTGGCCTTCCCCAAAAATAGAGAAAAGGACTGACCAGAGCACACCTGGGATTTTACAAAAAAATAAAGGAGATAGGTGACTAACGTCTTCTTTGTTGACATCGCCAACGACCATAGGCCTGGGCACAAGAGGCATCACCCGCCGTAGAGGAGACCCTGCTCCGTCTAAGGAGCCAAAGCATCTATCGGGGCCCACATAAATGGTTGTGCAAGGATAGTTTCATGCCGATCAAGTACCATATATAAGAAATTTTGGCCAAAAAAATTCAGGTGCACAACTGTACCGGTGTTGCTGCTATCAAAATTTGACATCAACACATTTTGGAGGCACGAGAGCCATGGAATCGGAGTGGTTGGTAGATCTTAAAAACAAGATAACATATACAATGAGGAGCCGACCCCCACACTCATGCACCCATGTGGAACCGCCCTGAAACCGAACAGATCTAACGAATCTAGGTACGGATTTCATATATGGAAGAAAAGCAGAAACCCTAGCCATGCCCAAAAATAGATAAAGGACTGAACAAGGAAACCTAGGATATTACCAAAAATAGGAGTTACATGACTGGCCTCTTCTCCGTCATCGTCGTCGTCGACGTTGACCACGGACTGCGGTAGAGGAGGCAGATGGCGTGGCAGAGGAGTCACCTACTCAGACGGAGGAGCCACCTGCTCCGGCGTAGGTGCCACCTACACAAGATGAAGAGCCTCGACATTGATGACAACATCAAGGCCTCCCTGCTGCCCGCTGGACCCCTCGCCGGCGAGGACGGGCTTCTCCATGTCCAGCTTCACAAGGGGCTTGGATTCTTCGTACGCCATGGCGTTGGCCCCGGCATTGGCCCTCCCTCCCATGGTGCGCTTGGGCATCTCGACGGCGGAGGTGCGGCGGCGCGAAGGGAGCAGCGGTGGAAGTGCATGGCGAGTGGTGAGGCATGCGAGGATAAAACCCACGTTTGTGCCTATTTGTGGATTTGTGGATGGGGAAGATGACGGGAAGAGGGGGGGGGGCGATGATATTAATGCTATGGGGAAGCGGAGCGGCCGACTTTAGTACTTGGCTAGTCAAACACAGTTTTCTCCACGTTCACACCTCCTCGTGCGTTGTTCACACCACCATGTCTTCCACGTCAAAACGCAACTTCTCATCCCTAAAAAAACGCAACTTCTCACTAGAATGAATAGCCCGATCATGCACAACCATGATTTAGGAGTAATGCAACTTCCCTTCAAAAAATTATGTATTGCAACTGCTCCCTCATTACACAGAACAAAGTCATACGGTGGGACAACTGTATTTGTAGGCTTGTTTCATCTGCACGTGTCATGAACATGTTTTATATTTGTCCTAATTTTTTTTGTAAAACTGTACAAACAATGGAATGGCATATGAAGGAAATATTCCATAGATTCAATAATAAAGTTATTATTTATTTCCTTATATCATGATAAAGGTTTATTATTCATGCAATTAACCGGAAACATAGTACATGCGTGAATACATAGACAAAACATAATGTCCCTAGTATGCCTCTACTTGACTATCTCGTTAATCAAAGATGGTTATGTTTCCTGACCATAGACATGTGTTGTCATTTGATGAACGGGATCACATCATTAGGAGAATGATGTGATGTACAAGACCCATCTGTTATCTTAGATTGTAATCGTTTAGTTTGTTGCTATTGCTTTCTTCATGACTTATACATGTTCCTATGACTATGAGATTATGCAACTCCCGAATACCGGAGGAACACTTAGTGTGCTATCAAACGTCACAATGTAACTGGGTGATTATAAAGATGCTCTACAGGTGTCTCCGATGGTGTTTGTTGAGTTGGCATAGATCGAGATTACGATTTGTCACTCCGATTGTCAGAGAGGTATCTATAGGCCCTCTCGGTAATGCACATCACTATAAGCCTTTTAAACAATGTGACTATTGAGTTAGTTATGGGATGATGCATTACGGAACAAGTAAAGAGACTTGCAGGTAATGATATTGAACTAGGTATTGAGATACTGACGATTGAATCTCGGGCAAGTAACATACCGATGACAAAGGGAACAACGTATGTTGTTATGCGGTTTGACCTATAATGATCTTCGTAGAATATGTGGGAGCCAATATGAGCATCCAGGTTCCGCTATTTGTTATTGACCGGAGATAAGTCTCGGTCATGTCTACATAGTTCTCGAACTCGTAGAGTCCGCACACTTAACGTTCGGTGACAATCGGTATTATGAGTTTATGTGTTTTGATGTACCGAAGGTTGTTCGGAGTCCTAGATATTATCACGGACATGACGAGGAGTCTCGAAATGGTAGAGACATTAAGATCATATATTGGAATGCTATGGTTGGAGACCGGAAAGGTTTCGGATGAGTTCAGGCATTTTCCGGAGTACCGGGGGGTTACCGGAACCCCCCGGGGGCTTAATGGGCCTACATGGGCTTTAGTGGAAGAGAGATGAGAAGGCCAAGAGGAGGCCCCCCCAAGCCCAATCCAAATTGGGAGGAGGGCCGGCCCCCCTTTCCTTCCTCTCCTCTTCCCCTTCCTTCCCCCTCCTAGTAGGACTAGGAAAGGGGGGGGGACCCACTCCTAGTAGGAGTTTGATTCCCCCCTGGGGGCGCACCATGAGCCCGGCCGACCCCCTCCTCCCCTCCTTTATATACAGGGGAAGGGGGCACCCCATAGACACACAAGTTGATTGTTTTAGCCGTGTGCGGTGCCCCCCCTCCATAGATTTCCACCTCGGTCTTATCGTTGTAGTGCCTAGGTGAAGCCCTGTGTCGGTAACTTCATTATCACCGTCATCACGCTGTCGTGCTGACGAAACCCTCCATCGGCCTCAGCTGGATCAAGAGTTCGAGGGACGTCACTGAGCTGAACGTGTGCAGATTGCGGAAGTGCCTTGAGTTTGGTACTTGATCGGTTGGATCGCGAAGACGTTCGACTACATGAACCGTGTTACTTAATGCTCCCACTTTCCGTCTACGAGGGTACGTGGACACACTCTCCCGCTCATTGATATTCATCACATAGATAGATCTTGCATGATCATAGGTAATTTTTTTGAAATACTGCGTTCCCCAACATCATATGGATGTGACAAAACTTCGTCGGCAACCACGCAGATTCATCTGCCAGATGCCCGATGTCCGGTACCGAGGAGGGGAATGGTGATCCACGCGATACCATGCGTTTCATCTGGACCCATATCATGCACCTCTAGCCAACTAGGCCAACAACATGGCTGCTAGCCTTCTCAATCCAATCAATGAGCTATTGTCCACCATGCGCAGAGATGCTCATGTGAACATGTTGGCTAGCACTAGTGAATGACGTTGTATCCCGGTGTGCAATATGTGTAGCCGGGTGTCTATTTGTCATGCCTGGCATACCAACGGGAGGTACATGTTGAAGGTCCAACAAACCGCAGTGGGGTCAATGGTGGATGTATGGTGTGGGTCAACCTGGCTAATGATGCATGGTTTGAGTGTAGGTGGCTAGGTATGCATGTCTGGGGGCTAGATGGCTAATGAGTGCGCATGCATCATCTCTACATTGTCAAGGTCGAACGGTGGGTTTCTACGTGGCCATGCGTGCATGCATGGTGTGGGTCCAGTTGGCGTGTGGCGCACGGGACATGCCTTGGTTGCTAGGGCCGAAATCTAGCAGCACAGAGTGCTGAAGCAGATGAAGGGGCAGACCCCGCTCTCCGTCCACAAGCCTGACTCGTTCCCTCTCAATGGCTAGCTCAGGGATGCGTTTTGGTCTCGTTTACACACAACCTAGATGAAGGCTTGTGCGTGCCGCTCTTGATGTTCGACCACACCCCACACCGCGAAAGGTCCCAAGAAATTCGGATCCCTCATGAGTTTGCACAGATTATAGCGGCAGCAAACGACACACAATATTTTTGCCCCTAATAACGGCTCTGAGGTGGCCCTTCCCATTGGTAACACATGGCCCTTATATGGACCAGAGCTTAGCACGGGACTGTCACCCCAATCCCTGCTATGATTTCATATGGCTGTGGTATAGATCCTGAATTTTCGAGGGTACTACCCTAGAAATGTGGCAAATGTCCCGAATATGGCACGCACGGGCTCCGAGAAAGGCCGGGACCTTGCATCTGCTTTTGGATTATTCTCCATTGACCCAAGAGAAAGCATCAATGAAAACGGAGGAACGGGTCTACAGACGCGTTACCTCAAGGTAGCTACATCAGAACCATGCACCCCTGACTTCTAGACCAACGTGGCACACCACTTAGGCACTAGACCCACACCACTTATGACGGCCCCCGAACCAAGCATTCTCCATGTAGACTCATATGTCGCACCCCGGAAAATAGCTTAGCACAAGACTTTCAACCCAGTTCCCACAACCCGCACCACTACGCGTGAGTGTCCACAAAATCGACTATCGCATTATCAACATTTATTGCCAACACAAGTAAGTCGTTTTTAAATTGCTTGAAAATAACAAGCTTTCTGTTCAATTATAATTTCATTAATTTCACATTATAATATGCATTTTTTATCCCTAAAAAATGGGAGCATTCCTTTTTGTAAACCAAGAAAAATCCTTCCTTCCCTCATAATAACGAATCCTTCTTTACCCTCTCACGATCACGTTCAGGGTGACCTCGCTTATAATCTAGGAGTGTCGATCGAATCTCCCCACGGAGGACAACTTCCACGCACTATCTATCTTGGTTGGTTGCAACCATCTCTGCAAAATGGTTTATTATGGGGAAAATCACATTCTTTTGTTTTTCCTTCCAAAGATATGTGGCGAAAAAAGATGGAACAAAATTGTACTAGAAGGCATGGTGGGATACGTGCACATGGTGTCTTTTTGTACTACAAGTGCACTTGTTGGAAAATTGCATGTGCACATGTCATGTTTCATTTTTTTCTTGAAGATTATGTTATACACATTTACATAGATGCTTGAATTATTGTTTTCATATGTTAATAGTTTCTACATACTGAATTTCAGCATGCACATAACACATGGCGTCCAAGCTTCATCGGCGACCGCTTGGATTCGCTGGTATATGCCCGCTGTACGACGCCAAGAAGGGGAATTTGGATCCACGCGATGCCATGCGTTTCATCTGGACCCATGTCATGCACCCCCAGCCAACCAGGCTGACAACGTGTGCCACTAGGCTTCTCGATCCTGACCATGCGCTAGTGTCCACCATGGGTAGAGATGCTCAGGTGCACAGGTTTGTTGGCACTAGTGAATGCCGTCGTATCTCGGTGTACAATATGTGTAGTAGCATGTTGCTTTGACATGCCTGGCATGCCAAGGGAAGGGACTCGTTGGAGGTCCAACGAACTGAGGTGCTTTCAATAGTGGATGGATGGTGTGGGTCAACCTGGCAAACAGTGCATGGTTCGAGTGTTCCTCGCTAGGTGTCATGGATGGGTGCTAGATGGCTAATGAGTGCGCATGCGTCTTGTGTACATTGTCAAGGTTGACCGGTGGGTGTCTACTTGGCCACACGTGCATGCATGGTCTGGGTCTAGTTGGCGTACGATGCACGGGGTGGCCCTTGGTTGCTAGGGTCCACATCTTGCGGCATAGAGTTCTGAAGCAGATGAAGGGGCAGGCCCCACACACCGTTCGTAGACCGGACTCCTTCCCTCTCAATGGAGAACGGCTCCGAGGCGGCCCTTCTCTTTGGCGGCACATGGCCCATATATATGGACCAGAGAGCTTAGCATGCGATTGTTACCCCATTCCCTACTATGATTTCATGTGGCCGCTGCCAAGATCGTGAATTCCCGAGGATACTACCCCTAGAAATGTGGAAAATGTCCCGAATATGGCACGCGGGACCCAAGAAAGGCCGGGACCTAGCATGCGCGTTTGGATTGCTCTCCGTTGACCCGATAGAAAGCACCAATGAAAATGGTGGAACGGGTCTACACTTAGTGTGCAAACCAGACGCGTTACCTCAAGTTAGCTAGATCCAAACCATGCACCCCGACTGTCTAGACCCACGTGTTGCACCACTTAGGCACTAGACCCACACCACTTACGCTGGCCCCCAAGCCAAGCATTCCCCCTGGGTAGACATATATGTCGCACACCACAAAATAAAATGTGCACCCCTAGCCATCATGATACACTGCATGCACCTAGAACTACATGGGCCCACATCATGCACCACTACACGTAAATGTCCACAAAACTAACTAACCCATAATCACCTTTTTTTGCCAAAACAAGTTAGTTATTTTATAATGGCTTGAAAGTAGCAAGGTTTCTGTTAAATAATAATTTCCTTAATTACACATTATAAGGTGCATTTTTGTCCCTCTCAAAGGGGTGCATTCCATTTAGCACGCACACAAAATTCCTACCTTCCCTCGAAAAAAGAATCTTTCTTGACCCTGTCACGATCACGTTCACGATGGCCTCACCCTATAATCTAGGAGTCGATCCAATCTCCCCACGGGGGCCAAGTTGCATGCAGTAGATATTTTTGATTGGTTGCAAATTTCTCTCCAAAATGGTTTATTATGAGAAAATCACCTTATATTTTTTAGTTCCCAAGACATGTGGCGACAAAAGCATGGAACAAAATCGTAGGAGGTACGGTTGGATACGTGCACATGCTGTTTTTTTCTACTACAAGTGGACTTGTTGGCAAATTGCATGTGCACGTGAACGTGTCATGTTTCAATTTATCTTGAAAATTATGTCGTACACCTTTACACAGACGATTGAATTATTGTTTTCATATGTTAATAATCCCTAAGTATTGAAATTAAGCATGCACCTTGAAATTATCAGTCATAGAACCAAGATCTCTTTCGTAAAGATTAAGGTACTTCCACATTAAATCTAACACTACAAATTAAAAGGATCAACTTAATACATTAACAACACATAGGGATGTAGCCCAGGAGTCCAACGAGTAGAGACAAAAGGAGGAACAAAAGCTGGAAGAAGAAGGATCGGCCAGCAGCAGCGCCATCAGCCTCCTAGCCTCATAACTCCGGGTCTCCAGCCTTGTGAACTCCAGGTTTTTCCTGCGAAACTCGAATGGCAAAGTTGTTGTTACACACCAGGACTTGGTGAAAATTACTATTATGCCGAAACAGTTATAATGACTAGCAGTGTTGACATGATGGTTACAACAAGCAAACAAAACCAAGCTCACAAGTTGCAACTTACTTTTAACATCAAACAATTATATCAACATGACCACTTTTGAGCAAGATTTTACCATGCAAAATAAACTTTTCATAGCAACAAAAGGCATGGCATGAAAGTATTGACAACATAAAGCAAATAATGTTTAGGAAGCATGGCCATAGGAGCTATATTTTTAGTGGCAACCTTCAAGAAAAGTTGCATAGTTTTATAACTGAAAGGGCTACTGTATTGGTAGAGACACAATGAGGTTGGCTAGCCATCGAGGATGACCAGTAGGCCAGTGTCCACATGGCAGGGAGCATTTGTGTGTGAGACTACATGGGACCCTGGTGTCAGTGGCTTACTCTGAAAATAAAAGTGGGGTTTATAGTTTAGTGGGAACCATCAAGCAAATTCGCAAAGTTTTATAGCTAAAATATTTATACTTGCTGAGATGCGTAGAGTAAAATGATGGCATGTTGGAGGCAATAAATAAATATGCTACATGGCTTGTCATGGCATCTAGTTGCACAGAATGCTAGTACAAATCATGGAGAACAAGACATACAACATGAGCATCTCCATAAGAGCTGGTAGCTCTACCAAAAAGAAATCAACAACTCAAAAAAAGTTCAAATATATTATCAAGCACTTAATAATATAAAGACACATAAAAAAACTTCGGAGTAGAAGTGCAGGTGATCGAACATCAAATTCTGCCACTACAACAGTACAAATTTTGCCTAGGGTTCATATACATCATAATACAGCCCCGAAAAGAATGTACTCAAATCTTTATTCCCTCTCTAACTTATTATCATCACTACCACTATCGGCGTTCTAGGAATGGGGGTCCCCAGACTTGCCTGCCTGCGGCCTACGGCATGGCTCAAGTGGTGGCCCGGCACGACCCATCTTCATCAACTCAAGCTCAAGACCCTCGTGAGGGGCCAGGCCTCGCGGGGCGGACAACGCAAGGCTTCCTCAGGAGTGGCCTCACCAGGTAGGCTCGCTAGGAGGCAGAGAGATCAAGGCAGGGGTACCTCACGAGGTGCTCATGACGCAAGCCGTGACGATCGAGACCAAGCGGCGCCGGTGGCCCGGCGATCTGATGATCCTTGTTTCCTCTTTGGTACAAAGGGGCAAGCCTTGGTAGCGAATCTGGGGCGTCAAGCAAAGGTTACCATTTGGGTGCAACGAGAACAAGACCAGCAGAGCGGCAGGATGGAGGTCACTGTGGAGCCCAAGACGGCGTCATCGCCAGTGCCTTTGGCAGTCGAAGACCAACTTTAGTCAGGATAACATGTACTAGATGTTCCCCTTCAAAATGGCCGTTGTTGGCGCCCTTCCCGCTTAATATCTGGGAAGAGGACCAGGGCCTCTATAAATAGGGATAGCCACCATCATAGAAGGGGGATCCCATCTGATCAGGTCGGCATCTTATCGAGAGCTTAGAGAACCCTTCTCAAGTAGACACCACCACAAGAACACCTCTCGCGAGGCTGTTCTTCCCTTGTACTGTTCATCATCAGCCCCGAAGGCAATCCACCACACCACACACTGGAGTAGGGCATTACACCACAACGGTGGCCCGAACCAGCATAAATCTTGTATCCCTTGTGCTGTTCATCGTTCAGCTTAGATTCTCAGCGAGGCGTTCAGACGTGGATCGGTAGGGGAAAGATCTTCACGCGCACTCCAGAGTTTGAAGCTTAAGGGTCTTGCCGGAACCCGATATCTGACAACCACCACTACTATAAGGACGAACAGTAGGAATATAAAGAGTGAGGAAGCTTACTCTAAAGAATGGAACTGCCTCCGTTCATACGAGGGGAGCGGCGAGGGAAGAGTGGAGAATGGCGGGGAAGCGAGGTTGCGACCACTGTCCTCCTCTTGCGCTTCGAAGTCTCCGGTGACTCCGTTGGAGGCTGCATAATCTGCAATTGCTTGGTCGGGGGGGGGGGGGCGGTAAGTTGGCCCGGTGTACTACATGGCTGCAGCGGGCTGGTTCTTGGGGCTGTTAGTGGTGAAGGAGAAGAAGGGCAAATGTAAAATGCAGGTGGGAGAGTATGGGAGATGGATGAAGGGTGTTACAGGAAGAGGAACATGATAGGTGGCTTAAATAGCCACCGTGGCAGTAATGGGGTCAAATGTGAACAAGATTTTCCACCTACCGCGGCATCAGAAGTGAACACGCATGGGAAGCTGTAGCCCCAATCAAAATGCGGCATTTAAGTGCTGCCCTATGTGTCGTCGGTCGGGTCAAGGATGGATGGCTCTACGGCATGTTCTCCTTCGCGTATGTGCACGCCTGTGACGTAGGCTAAAGCGGGCGCATGCATGCAACCGCATGCAATGTAGGCTCGCTCCGGCACATCCAACGGCGCGTCGACGGTGTACATCGCTCATTCCAATGGGTGTGCCTATTTAGACAGCCCAACGGCGCACATGCATGGCAGCCCACCCTCGAGAGCAGAAAAAAAACAGGCGCAGAAAAAAACGTAAGTATTATATGATTTATCGACACGAAAACCCTAGAAAATCCTTACAATGTCAAAAAGCTACGAAACTTGGCTAGGATGCTAGTCATGTTGGTACAAGGCTGTACAAAAAAATTTAGTCCACTTCAAGGATGTCGACAAAAACATGCTTCGAGACGGGCCCTTCCCGTCCTACCCGAAAGGCCTCCCAGAAGTAGGTTCAGTATGACATCAAATTTTGCCAGGATTTGGGTCCAATGATATCAACACTTTTTCATGTTGGCCAATGTGGCACTGACTGTTGAAGGAGATAAAGATTGATACTTGTTCATGTGATCCCATATTTTCGTACATTTGGTGTCGACAGAACGCAAAAAAGAAACATGACTACATGCTTTTAGGTCTTCACCTCCCCAATTTGTTGGCCAACTCAGCAGGTTTTGCCTTAAGATGCCACCTCTTTCTGTAAGCTGCAATTCTTGTGGTTTTGGAATGCTGGTTCTCTTTCCTGCAGAACGGGCATTTATAGCGACCGTTACGCCGGTACACAATCTTTGCAGCCATGAGCCAGTTGAAGATTTTCTTTCTGAAAGCTTCCCTTAGCTGTAGGCAGTTCTCCCATTCTTCCAAATAAGCAATCTAGTATTAGAAGAATAAAAAATCTCATGCCAACAAATTTTACATTATATCAAAGGTAGGCATAAAATGGATTGTTTTTTCTTTGTATTGGTTTTCTAGAACTTTGGTTATATGACAGACATGCATAAAATGGAATACAAATGATCCATTCATCTAAATTTGCAACCCTAGGACTGACAACCATACGATTAGTCAAAAAAGCAAATAGTACGATTGTTTGTACGAATAGCAAGGAATAATAAGAGAGCAATTTCTAGGGTTAACCTCGAGAAGGCGAATTTCAGGGTTAATCTCTGCAGACACTAACCGATTCGTCATCGTTGGTGCTGTGTTGGACTAGCTGCGGCTGCGAATCAGCGGTGATGACATCCTTGTCGACCAATTCCTGAATGGGGTCCACATCTGCCGCACGGTGTGCACCACCCACGCCCCTTCTCCGGCAGGTAGGATCATCCTCGGTGGCAAGAATGTGGGTCTTTTGGCGGCGGTGAGTTGTGGGCGGTGACGAAGACGTGGATGGATAGGCAAAGGCGATCGAACGCTGGAGGCGGGAGCGGGATTTGGAGAGTGAAAACTCAATTTGTTTGGGAGAGAGAGGCCAAAATTGCGCACACTCTGTAACTTTTGAATTTTAGGTAGAAACATGCACGTATACGGCCGATCGTGCACACCCAGAGATTTGGTTGAACCAACCAAGCAAAAGAAAAGGTGCACATTGTCGGTCCACAAACATGGCAGCATAAACTGAACACCAAAATAGGAGGAATGCTTTTTTTGCGCGGTACTACTAAATACTAGAAGGGAGAACTACTAAAAAAATACTGCAAGGGACAGTTGACACATTTCGAAGGAAATATGCCCTAGAGGCAATAATAAAGTTATTATTTATTTCCTTATATCATGATAAATGTTTATTATTCATGATAGAATTCTATTAACCTGAAACTTAGTACATGTGTGAATACATAGACAAACAGAGTGTCCCTAGTATGCCTCTACTAGACTAGCTTATTTATGAAAGATGGTTATGTTTCCTGACCATAGACATGTGTTGTCATCTGATTAAGGTGATCACATTATCAGGAGAATGATGTGATGGACAAGACCTGTTCCTTAGCTTAGCGCTATGATCGTTTAGTTTTATTGCTATTGCTTTCTTCATGACTTATACATGTTCTTCAAGTGTGAGATTATGCAACTCCCGAATACCGCAGGAACATTGGTGTGCAATCAAATGTCACAACGTAAAAGGGTGATTATAAAGATGCTCTACAGGTGTTCCTGAAGGTGTTTGTTGGGTTGGCGTAGATCAAGATTAGGATTTGTCACTCCGTGCTTCGGAGAGGTATCTCTGGGCCCTCTCGGTAATGCTCATCACTATAAGCTTTGCAACCAATGTGACTAATGAGTTAGTTGCGGGATGAAAGTATTATGGAACGAGTAAAGAGACTTGCCGGTAATGAGATTGAACTAGGTATGGTGAGACCGATGATCAAATGTCAGGCAAGTAACATACCGATGACCAAGGGAACCAAGTATGTTGCAATGCAGTTTGACCGATAAAGATCTTCATAGAATATGTAGGAGCCAATATGAGTATCCAGGTTCCGCTATTGTTTATTGACCGGAGATGTGTCTCGGTCATGTCTACATAGTTCTCGCACCCGTAGGGTCTGCATGCTTAACGTTCGATTAGATTTGTACTATGAGTTATCTGATTTGATGTACCCAAAGTTGTTCGGAGTTCCGGATGAGACCATGGACATGACGAGGACACTCAAAATGGTCAAGGCTAAAAAATTGATATATTGTACCATGTTATTCGGACACTAGGAGTGTTCCGGATAGTTTCGGATAAAGCTGAGTCTTGGGAGGGTTACTGAACCCCTCACGGCAAGTTATGGGCCTTAGGGAGAGAGAGGGTCATGACAAAAAGGTGGCGTCGCCCCCAAGGGGAGTCCGAATAGGACAAGGGGAGGGGGCATGGCCCCTCTTTCCCTCTCCCTCTCCTTCTTTCTTCTCCTAGTTGGACTAGGAAAGGGCGAACCTATTCCTACTTAGAGTAGGATTCCCCCCTTGGGCGCGCCCCTTGTGGCCGGCCGGCCTGCTCCTCCCCTCCTTTATATACGGGGGAGGGGCACCCCATAGACACAGAAGTTGATCTTTAGCCGTGAGCGGTGCCCCCCTCGACATTTTTACACCTCGATCATATCGTCGTAGTGCTTAGGCGAAGCCCTGCGCCGGTAGCTTCATCATCACCGTCACCACACCGTCGTGATGACAGAACTCTCCCTCGGCCTCAGCTAGATCAAGAGTTTGAGGGACGTTACCGAGCTGAACATGTGTAGATCTTGGAGTTGCCGTGCGTTTGATACTTGATCGGCTGGATCGCGAAAATATTCGACTACATCAATCGTGTTACTTAACGCTTCCGCTTTCAGTCTACGAGGGTATGTGGACACACTCTCCCACTCGTTGCTATGCATCACCTAGATAGATCTCGCGTGATCATAGGAATTTTTTTGAAATACTGTGTTCCCAATCGTGGCATCCGAGCCAGGTCTATGCCTAGATGTTATATGCACGAGTAGAACATAATGAGTTGTGGGCGATAATAGTCATTCTGCTTTCCAGCATGTCATACTTTGATTTGGCAGTATTGTTGGATGAAGCGGCCCAGACCGACATTACATGGCCGCGTTCATGATACTGGTTCTACTGACATGCTTCGCACATAGTTGGCGAGCGGGTGTCTGTTTCTCCAACTTTAGTTGAATCGAGTTTCACTATGCCCGGTGCTTGTCGAAGGTTAAAACTGCACACTTTACGGAAAATTGTTGTGGTTTTGATGCGCATGTAAGAACAGTTCTTACTAGAAGCCCGTAGCAGCCACGTAAAACTTGCAACAACAAAGTAGAGGATGTCTAACTTGTTTTTGCAGGGCTTGCTATGATGTGATATGGTCAAGACGTGATTATATAACTTGTTGTATGAGATGATCATGTTTTGTAAAAGTCATCAGAAATTGGAAGGAGCCTTATGGTTGTTGCTTTATTGTATGAAATGTAATTACCATGTAATTGCTTTACTTTATCACTAAGGAGTAGCAATAGTCGTGGGACGCAATAGTTGGTGAGATGACAACGATGCTACGATGGAGATCAAGGTGTCAACCCGGTGATGATGGTGATCATGGCCGGTGCTTTGGAGATGGAGATCAAAGGCACAAGATGATGATGGCCATATCATATCACTTATATTAATTGCATGTGATGTTTATCCATCATGCATCCTATTTTGCTTAGTACAGCGGTAGCATTATAAGATGATATCTCACTAAATTTCAAGGTATAAGTGTTCTCCCTGAGTATGCATCATTGCTATAGTTCGCAGTGCCGAGACACCACATGAGGGTGTGATAAGCTCTAAGTTCACATACAACGGGTGCAAACCAGTTTTGCACACGCAGAATACTCGTGTTAAACTTGATGAGCCTAGCATCTGCAGATATGGCCTCGGAACACTGAGACAGAAAGTTCGGGTGTGAATCATATAGTAGATATGATCAACAGAGTGGTGTTCACCATTGAAACTACTCCATATCACGTGATGATCGGGCATGGTTTAGTTGATTTGGATCACGTGATCATTTAGATGACTAGAGGGATGTCTATCTAAGTGGGAGTTCTTAAGTAATATGATTAATTGAACTTTAATTTATGATGAACTTAGTACCTGATAGTATTTTGTATGACTATGGTGTTATAGATCAATGGCCCATGCTACTGTTCCTTTGAATTTTATGAATGAAATATGCCCTAGAGGAAATAATAAAGTTCTTATTTATATTTCCTTATATCATGATAAATGTTTATTATTCATGATAGAATTGTATTAACCAGAAACTTGATACATGTGTGAACACATAGACAAAAGCAGTGTCCCTAGTATGCCTCTACTTGATTAGCTCTTTAATCAAAGATGGTTAAGTTTCCTAGCCATAGACATGTGTTGTCATTTGATGAACAGGATCACATCATTAGAGAATGATGTGATGGACAAGACCCATCTGTTAGCTTAGCATAATGATCGTTTAGTTTTATTGCTATTGTTTTCTTCATGACTTATACATGTTCCTCTGACTATGAGATTATGCAACTCCCAAATATCGGAGGAACACCTTGTGTGCTATCAAACATCACAACGTAACTGGGTGATTATAAAGATGCTCTACACGTGTCTCTGGTGGAGTTTGTTGAGTTGGCATAGATCGAGATTAGGATTTGGGACTCCGAGTATCGGAGAGTTGTCTCTGGGCCCTCTTAGTAATGATCATCACTATAAGCCTTCCAAGCAATGTGACTAATGAGTTAGTTGCGGGATGATGCATTATGGAACGAGTAAAGAGACTTGCCAGTAATGAGGTTGAACTAGGTATGATGATACCCACTATCGAATCTCGGGCAAGTAACATACCGATGACAATGGGAACAATGTATATTCCTATGCGGTTTGACCGATAAAGATCTTCGTGGAATATGTAGGAGCCAATATGAGCATCCAGGTTCTGGTATTGGTTATTGGCCGGAGATGTGTCTCGATCATTTCTACATAGTTCTCGAACCCGTAGGGTCCGCTTGCTTAACGTTCGATGACGATTTGTATTATGAGTTATGTGATTTGATGTACCGAATTTTTTTCGAAGACCCAGATGAGATCACAGACATGACGAGGAGTCTCGAAATGGTCGAGGGGCAAAGATTCATATATTGGAAGGTTGCATTCGGACATCGGAATGGTTCCATGTGATTCGGGCATTTTTCCGTAGTACCGGGAGGTTACCGGAACCCCCCGGGGAAAGATATGAGCCTTATGGGCCATAGGAGGTATGCTAACCAGCCCACAAGGGGCTGGTGCAGCCCCCACAAGGGAGAAGGCCGAATTGGACTTGGGAAGGGGGCACCACCCCCTTTCCTTCTTCTACTCCCTCTCCTTCCCATTTCCCCCCTCCCATAGAAGGGAAAAAAGGGATGGGGCCGAATCCTACTAGGACTGGAGTCCTAGTAGGACTCCCCTCTCCTTGGTGTGCCCCTTGTTGGCCGGCCTCCTCCCCCCTCCTTTATATACGAGGGTAGGGGCACCCCAAAGGTATAACGGACAATCTCTTAGCCGTGTGCGGTGCCCCCCTCCACAGTTCAACACCTTGGTCATATCATCGTAGTGCTTAGGTGCAGCCCTGCGCCGGTAACTTCATCATCACCGTCACCACGCCGTCGTGCTGACGAAACTCTCCCTCAGCCTCGGCTGGATAAAGAGTTCGAGAGATGTCACCGAGCTGAACGTGTGCAGATCGCGGAGGTGCCGGTCATTTGGTACTTGGATCAGTTGGATCGCGAAGACGTTCGACTACATCAACTGCGTTACTAAACACTTCCTCTTTCAGTCTACGAGGGTATGTGGACAGACTCTCCCCGCTCGTTGCTATGCTTCTCCTAGATAGATCTTGGGTGATCGTAGGAATTTTTTCGAAATACTACGTTCCCCAATAGTGGCATCCGAGCCAGGTCTATACGTGGATGTTATATACACGAGTAGAACACAAAGAGTTGTGGGTAATAATTGTCATACTGCTTATGAGCATGTCATACTTTGATTCAGTGGTATTGTTGGATGAAGTGGCCCAGACCGACATTGCATGACCGCGTTCATGAGACTGGTTCTACCGCTGTGCTTCGCACACAGGCGGCTAGTGGGTGTCTGTTTCTCCAACTTTAGTTGAATCGAGTGTGACTACACTCGGTCCTTGTTAAAGGTTAAAACAACACACTTGAAGAAATTGTTGTGGTTTTGATCTGTAGGTAAGAATGGTTATTGCTAGAAGCCCGTAGCAGGCACGTAAAACTTGCAACAACAAAGTAGAGGACGTCTAACTTTTTTTGCAGGGCTTGCTGTGATGTGATATGGTCAAGATGTGATGATATATAAATTGTTGTATGAGATGATCATGTTTTGTAAAAGTTATCGGCAACTGGTAGGAGCCTTATGGTTGCCGCTTTATTGTATGAAATGCAATCGATGTAATTGCTTTAGTTTATCACTAAGTGGTAACGATAGTCGTAGAAGCAATAGTTGGCGAGACGACAATGATGCTTCGATGGAGATCAATGTGTCAAGCCAGTGACGATGGTGATCATGACGGTGCCTTGGAGATGGAGATCAAAAGCACAAATGATGATGGCCATATCATATCACTTATATTGATTTCATGTGATGTTTATCTTTTATTCATCTTATTTTGCTTAGTACGGTGGTAGCACTATAAGACGATCTCTAACTAAAATTCAAGGTATAAGTGTTCACCTTGAGTATGCACCATTCCGACAGTTCTTCGTGCTGAGACACCACGTGATGATCGGGTGTGATAAGCTCCATGTTCAAATACAACAGGTGCAAGCCAGTTTTGCACACGTAGAATACTTGGGTTAAACTTGACGAGCCTAGCATATGCGGATATGGCCTCGGAACACTGAGACCGAAAGGTCGAGCGTGAATCATATAGTAGATATGATCAACATAGGGATGTTCACCATTGAAAACTACTCCATCTCACGTGATGATCGGACACGGTTTAGTTGATATCGATCACGTGATCATTTAGATGACTAGAAGGATGTCTATCTAAGTGGGAGTTCTTAAGTAATATGATTAAATTAAACTTTAATTTATCATGAACTTAGTCCTGATAGTATTTGCATAACTATGTTGTAGATCAATAGCTCGCGATGTAGCTCCCTATTTACTTCTGATATGTTCCTAGAGAAAAAATAAGATGAAAGATGATAGTAGCAATGATGCGCACTTGGTCCACGATCTGAGGATTATCCTCATTGCTGCACAGAAGAATTATGTCCTTAATGCACCGTTAGGTGACAGACCTATTGCGGGAAGCGGAATCTGAGGGCGTTATGAACGTTTGACAAAGCTCAGTATGATGACTACTTGATAGTTTAGTGCACCATGCTTTACGGCTTAGAACTGGAATTTAAAAAATGTTTTGAACACCACGGAGCTTATGACATGTTCCAAGAGCTGGAATTGGTATTTCAGACTCATGCCTGAGTCGAGAGGTATGAGACCTCTGACAAAGTACTTATCCTACAAGATGGAGGAGAATAGCTCAATTAGTGAGCATGTGCTCGGAATGTCTGAGTACTACAATCGCTTGAATCAAGTGGCAGTTAGTCTTCTAGATAAGATAGTGATTGACAGAGTTCTCTAGTCACTATAACCAAGTTACTAGAACTCTGTGATGAACTATAATATGCAAGGGATAACGGAAATGTTTCCCAAGCTCTTCGCGATGATGAAATCGGCGAAGGTAGAAATCAAGAAAAAGCATCAAGTGTTGATGGTTGACAAGACCGCTAGTTTCAAGTAGAAGGGCAAGGGAAAGAAAGGGAACTTCAAGAAAGAATGGCAAGCAAGTTGCCACTGCCATGAAGAAGCCCAAAGCTAGAGCCAAGCCTGAAACTGAGTGCTTCTACTACGAAGGAAATGGTCCTTGGAAGTGGAACTGCCCTAGATACTTGGCAGATAAGAAGGATGGAAAAGTGAACAAAGGTATATTGGATATACATGTTATTTATGTGTACTTTACTAGTGTTTATAGCAACCCCTTGGTATTTGATACTGGTTCAGTTGCTGAGTGTACTAACTCGAAACGGGATTTGCAAAATAAACAAAGACTAGTTAAGGGCAAGGTGATGATGTGTGTTGGAAGTGATTCCAAGGATAAGATCACCATCACACACACCCTTTACCTTCGGGATTAGTGTTGAACCTAAAATAAATGTTATTTTTGTGGTTGCATTTAGCATGAATATGATTGGATCATTTTTATTACAATATGGTTATTCATTTAAGTCAAAGAATAATTGTTATTGTATTTACATGAATAAAACCTACTACGGTCACACTCAATATAAATGGTTTATTGAATCTCGATCATAGTGATACACATATTCATAGTGTTGAAGCCAAAAGAAATAAGTTTAATAATGATAGTGCAACTTATTTATGGCACTGCCGTTTAGGTCATATTGGTGTAAAGCGCATGAAGAAACTCCATGCTGATGGGCTTTTGGAATCACTTGATTATGAATCCCTTGATGCTTGCGAACCATGTCTCATGGGCAAGATGACTAAAACTCCATTCTCTGGAACAATGGAGAGAGTAACAGACTTATTGGAAATAATAAATACCGATGTATGCGGTCCGATGAGTGTTGAGGCTCGGGGTGGGTATCATTATTTTCTGACCTTCACAGATGATCGAGCAGATATGGGTATATCTACTTGATGAAACATAAGTCTAAAACATTTGAAAAGTTCATAGAATTTCAGAGTGAATTGGAAAATCAACGTAACCAGAAAATAGAGTTTCTACGATCTGATCACATAGACGGATATTTGAGTTACGAGTTTGGTCTTCATTTGAAACAATGTGGAATAGTTTTGCAACTCACGCCACCTGGAACACCACAGCGTAATGGTGTGTCCGAACATCGTAGCCGTACTTTATTAGATATGGTGCAATCTATGATGTCTCTTACCGATTTACCACTATCAATTTAGGGTTATGCATTAGATACAACTGAATTCCCGTTAAATAGGGCACCATCTAAATACGTTGAGACGACATCATATGAACTGTGGTTTGGCGAGAAACCTAAGCAGTCGTTTCTTAAAGTTTGGGGCGGCGATGCTTATGTGAATAGTTTCAACCTGATAAGCTCGAACCCAAATCGGAGAAATGTATGTTCATTGGATACCCAAAGGAAACTGTTGGGTACACCTTCTATCACAGATCTGAAAGCAAGATATTTGTTGCTAAAAATGGATACTTTCTAGAGAAGGAGTTTCTCTCGAAGAAGTGAGTGGGAGGAAAGTAGAACTTGAAGAGGTAACTGTACCTTCTCCCGAATTGGTAAGTAGTTCATGACGGTGTAACATCCCAAAATTCTAAATTTTGGAATGTTATGATAAATAGATAGATTTTATTGATTGTTTGATTGATTGTGCGAAATTGAGTGAAATTCGAAACTTTTTGAAAGTTAAATGAGAGGGAATAAAAGGACTTTCCCAAACTTCCATTTTTGCATTCGTGATCTCCGTGAATTCAAATTCTTTTCACCACAAAACCCTGGAGAGAAGATGACATGTCTTCTTCCATTTATTTAAATGACAAGGGGTGTTGAAAATATTTGAATTTCATTTGAGAATATTTCCAATTCTGAAACTTTATGCAACTCAATGATTTTCACGAGCGAAGATAAAACGACTTCTTCAAATTATATGAAATATGAGTTGGGAGTTTCAAAGGATTAAATTCAAAGTTCTTTTGAATTTATTTTCAATTTGGAGTTATTTGAGTCTTATTCAAATTATTTTTCTTCAAAAATAAAATATATGGAAAATAGGGTAACATGATTCCCTACATCAGTAAATTGGAGAGAAATCAATTTGAATTAATTTTTGTATTTTTAAAATGATTTTTTATTGGATTTTATTAGACCAGTAGCACTCTTTGAATTATCTGAATTTGCGTCAGTTTTATTTAATGCTTGGAAAATGTTCAGCTTGTAGAAAACCTTTTTTTGAAAATTTTGATATATAATATTCCTATATAAAGTTTTAGTTTTATTTTCGTTTTTCAGTTTATCGCTTTCTAATTTAAAAAAACAAATAACAAAAACTGCGCGCGCGCCTGAAACTAACTTTTCGCCCGTCGCATCATACTACCAATGAGCGCCCATCATTTTTCTTTTTACTAAATGGGCCAGGCCCAGCCGACCCTATTCCTCCCCATATTTTTCCATAGTTTTTTTTTTTCTTTTGATTTGCTCCAAAAAAAATTACGATTGTCTTGTGACATGTGAACGCCTAAAAGCCTTTTGGCCCATGGCGCACCTCCTCTCTACATTTACGTATATTTTTCGTTTACGTTTAGTCCCACATTGCCTAGCCTTTGATCCTTAAACCTCTTTTCCACCTATAAATATAGGGCCAGAGCCTCCAAAAATCATCCGATTCGGGTTAAATCAATATTTTGGTTTGACTAGATAAAAATATTTTTCTCTTCTCCAGCGCGACTTTTGGAAAACGTCTCCTTTCTCCAAAGTCATCTTTTCTCCGCCTTATAAAGGTATCTTTCCTTATACTTTCGTACTTTATTATTTCTAGACTAATACGATAGAATAATTAGATTACCAATTAGTCTACGTATTTATACATTAGACCTTAGCCGTAGCTATTTTTCTTCCGTAAAACAGCTTGGCCCTGATTTTTTAAATAGCCATAACTTTTCACTCGTTTATTCAAATTAGATGAAACCAACGCCTATAGCTTCGTCTTGTTTTCACCTATCCAGTGAACCTGTCACATCAACCTTTCGAAATTTTCAAATTTGGAATTTTGTTCAGATTTATATTCAAACTTCTTCTGATCATAACTTGAGTTTTATAACTCCGATTTAGTTGATTCTTTTTGCAAATTAAAGCTCTTGACCTAAAGTTTCTGATAAGGCCAAATTCACATAATTTTGGTACTGTTAGAAATTGTTTAATGTTACAAGAGTTATTTGCTTGGTTTTGGTGTTTTCCGAATCGTCTTCTTCGTTGTTTCCTATCTTTTGAGTGATTGCTTATGTGTGGTTACTATTGCTTGTTTACGATAGATTGACCGGAGTGTGATGAGTAGAGCTATCGAGAGTTTTGAGTGTGAATCATCTTCATCAACTTTGCAGGCAAGTTCACACTTTGATCATATCCCTTTTCATACCCAATTTCTATGCATTAGTTTCAACCATCAAACATTGCATGAGTAGGATTGATAACATGTGGGTATCGGGAAGTAGTTGATGAGGTAGGAACCTATTGCCCTGCATTCAAACCTTGGGAGTTACTATTACGTTGTTTATATTGCTATGCTATGCTCGTAGAAGCGTGGATTGGGTTTTGAGAGTATCCATGATGCTTGTGAGATTGTTAATTAATGGTTTACTTAAGGTGGCAACTTTAACTCACATCTGGGTGGATTGAGGCACCTGGGTATTCCAGCGATTGCCTGTCTAGGTACCTGGGTATTCCAGGATTGCCTGTTTTTCTTGATGGACCGCCACCCAGGCTCAAAGGGATCATGAGATTATTCATACTAGAAACTTCCATGTGCAGCAACAAGCTACTATGGGCTCTAGCATAGTTGATTAAGTCATGCGAACTCTTACAATGGTAGACTAGCAGATGTAGGGGATGTAGGTGGTACGGTCTACCCATCGAAAGGTGCTAACGCTTCTGAAAGACTGTGTCTCGCTCATCCGTTTCTCAAACATCATGTAGTGCGAGAAATCAAACGGAGGAGATCGGGTCTTGTGGGGAAAAGTGCACAAACCTCTGCAGAGTGTACAAACTAATCATGATTAGCCGTGTCCCCAGTTAGGGACATCTTGAGTATCTAGTTCTTGGATTATCATGTTGATCTCATCATGTTACTTTAATTGATTTTGTTGGGTTTTAATGATGATGCTTAATTGGGATTGAGAATGCTGTCAACCATTCTCAATGTTTAACAACCACCATGATAGTTAAATAAATTTATTCCTTTGTAGTAGGGAAGAATTGGCTTTACGCAAAATCAGTAACCATAGAGCTTTTCCACCAGCCAAATATGCATGTAGTGATAGCCATATTTCAGCATTGCTCTCATTAGTGAATTTGCCAAGACATTCAATGTATCGACCTTTAATCAGTGCAACGTCTCATGTTGCAGCAGTCTCACGACGAGTAAGTGATACGTTAGGGTTACGATTCTACACTCAACTTTGCCGTTGGTGTTGATGGGAATCCACAACCTTGTTACTTCCGCTATTTGGATTGAGGTAATAGTATTTATGTTACTTTATACATGTGATTTACCTCTGTTATAAATCCTCGAGTAATCGTGTGTGTCGACATACCGATCCGAGGATGACAGTTAAGCAGAAGACTTGATCCATTCGGTTCGGGTCGCTACAAGATGGTATCAAAGAACATGTTGATCGTAGGACGTGACCTAGAAATCGGCAAGCCCATAGGAAAGATTTTCTCTCGACTTTCTTTTCAAAAATATCTTTTACCTCTCTTCTCTTACGAGTTTATTCAAATATTCCTTTTAGTGAGACCATACCCTTTTTCCCTTTTGACCACTCGAAGATTCGACCGATGAGACCACTCCAAGGAGACAAGGTATCGGACAACTAAGACCATTTGGAATGAAGAGGATTTTTCCAAGACTAGGAGATTTTGAAGGCTCAAGAATTCCCAGATTTTTATGACCTAGGAAGGTTACGCTTATGGAATTTGACAGACTATGGAAGTTATCAATACCGAGATCAAGGTGTATTGGAGTAAGACCGAACATGGAGAGTTAGAAACTCAAAGTTTTGTCAGGAAAACCCTAAGGCAGGAGATATCAACTATGGAATGATAGCTCATGGAAATGACAAGAGCAGAAACACGCTATCCATGATGTTATCGCCCGCTTATGCTATTGTCACCGTGCTGAGTTAAGCATGCATATGCATGGAAGGATTGGATGGTAGAAGGCTGATGGAGCACCTATCGGCCAAGAGGTGAAGTTTAACCTTAGGTGATGTAACACCGGGATCTGGAGCATTACATCAAGGATTTTAAGATGGACTTGCAGGAAGCTATATTCGACAAAGAAGTATTTCGTGAAGAATTCAGGATCCAGAAACTGAAAGTAGCCAAGCTGGAGGAGGAAAACCTCGAGATACCGGAGATTCTTCAGGAACTGAAAGACAGTAGGACCATGGTTCATGCCAAGGATGTTGAAACCTAGAAGTTTGGAACACAACTCCAGAAATATTAAAGGACGTCATGATAGACTTTGCAACAACAGAGATGATCTGGCAAAAGAACTTGAGTAGGACAAGCATGATCGGAAGAAGCCATCAGAGACATGAACAAGAATCGAAGAGTTTGATGACTATGAAGATTTATTGACCATTAGAAGCCCAAAGCCCTATTATATACCCGCGTTAGATGCGACGATTGTGAGCTGTCATTTGTTTGATGTTTTTCTGACAGCCACAAATAAAATCTGTCTTTTCAAAACTTTTGTTTGTATTGTGTGTATCCCTCTCTATCTCTCTTATCTAACCACAAAACCCATGGACCCCATAGAGGATGAATGAAGACGAGCTCATATTATCTAGACCGATGAGACAATTGGAGACGGACCAATGGATTCAGAACATGGAGGATCACATGAAGAATAACCCTATAACTGGAAAGGATATGGCCCAGCATGCTCTTCAATGCTTTAAAAGAGGTGCTGCAACTTGGTGGAGGATCAAACCATCAATGGATGGCAAGGAATAACCACTTGGAATGAATTTAAGTTGACCTTGCTAAGGTCTCGGCTTGTGTCCCAGAAGATGAAGCCTTATGGAAATGGTATGAAGAAACCCTATGCATGCAAGCTTTGTGGAGAAATAGGACACAACCATAAAGAACACAAGGATGAATGCCCTAATTGTGAAGGAAGTCACCCAACTGAAGAATGCCCAACTAGGCAGATTACTTGTTTCTTATGTGAAGGGACTACCCACTACTCTTGCCGGTGTCACATTTACACCATGGTACAAACGAACCATCCAACAGGAAGAAAGAAGCAATGAAAGGAGCCCTCATGGAAATTTTAGAAAAACCTGTGATGAAGGAAGAGGTGGAGGACACACCTAAAGAAGAACCAATTAGACCTTACACCAAGTCATGCTATTCATGTGGAGAAGAAGGACACATCTCCCAAGATTGTCCGAATGGAGATCTAGTAGAATTCCCGACAGAGGAAGTAGAGTATGACCCACAGGAAATAGAAGCCCTGATTGGAGCGGAAAAGTCCAGGAAGAGGAGTAGATTGGATTCGGGAAGGACACAGGTCATATCACCTATTTCAGGTGCAAGGAGTCGTGGCACTACTTCAGTAGTTGCCCAAAAGAAACCTCGAGACTTGTCGAGAAGTGATATGTTTTCGTTGTAATGAAGCGAGGGCACTTTGCCAGCATTGTCCCAAGAAGAAGGAGACTTGTGCTAAATAGTTGAGTTAGCGACAATGTAAATGTAGTAGTAGTAGTGAGAACATCTCTTACGTATTGAGATGTTGAGTTGAGGCATGTAATGGAAATACAGGAGATTGTAGTAATTGGAGAATAAATAAAGTTATCATCGTTGGTACTGATTTGGATTTTTATGAGTTGTTACTCTATGAAGAAAGATTTTGACCATTTCGAGGATATGAGAAATATGGTCTATGGATGAGATTGGAGCATTTTAAGGGTGGTAGTACCCTGTGAGGAGATTTGACCCCTGAAAAGGATAATGATATTCCACGGAGTGGATTTCGGACTAAACAAGTATGAGTTTTATCTCGATATGTTGGATACCCCAAGAGTATGAAGGAATGAAGTACTATTTGGATATAAAGGAGGTATGATGTTGGTAATATGGAGCAATGGTGACTCTCTTGTGACGCCACCGATTCAATCGTACACTAATCATGCACGCAAATGTATGCGATCAAGATCGAGGACTCACGGAAGATATCACAACACAACTCTAAAAGCGTAAATAAGTCATACAAGCATCATATTACAAGCCCCGAGGGCCTCGAGGGCTCGAATACAAGTGCTCGATCGTAGATGAGTCACGAAGCAACAATATCTCGTCTGATGACATAAGTTAAACAAGTTTGCCTTAAGAAGGCTAGCACAAACTGGGATACAGATCGAAGAGGCGCAGCCTCCCTGCACAGGATCATTCTAACTACTCACAGTCGTTGTTGGCGGGCTACACGTAGTAGTAGGCACCTCCGTAGTAGTAGTAAATGCAAATCGACGGTGGCGTCACGGCTCTGGACTCCGACATCCAGTTGCAAACCAGGTAGAAAGGAAAGGGGAAAAGGGGAGAAAGCAACCGTGAGTACTCATCCAAAGTACTCGCAAGCAAGGAGCTACACTACATATGCATGGGTATAAGTGTAAAGGGCCATATCGGTGGGTGAAGCTGCGAGTGCCGTAATAAGAGGGGATAACTAATCCTGTCGAAGACTACGCTTCTGGCAGCCTCCGTCTTGCATCATGTAGAAGAGAGTAGACTGAAGTCCTCCAAGTAGCATCGCATAGCATAATCCTACCCGGCGATCCCCTCTCATCGCCTTGTTAGAGAGAGATCACCGGGTTGTATCTGGCACTTGGAAGGGTGTGTTTTATTAAGTATTCGGTCCTAGTTGTCATAAGGTCAAGGTACAACTCCAAGTAGATCACATTCTGCAAGATCACGGCTATTCGAATAGATTAACTTCCCTGAGGGTGCACCACATAACCCAACACGCTTGATCCCATTTGGCCGGACACACTTTTACGGATCATGCTCGTCACGGAAGATCAACACGTCATGACCTACCTAAGCACAATAGAGAGGTCAAGACGCCGGTCTAAACCTAAAGCGCCTGCAGTGCAGGCCCATCGCCCTTAGCACACCTGCACGTTCTAGTAGGGCGGCGGAAGCGAACTAGCCCCTTAATACAAGAGCAGGCTTACGTTCCAATCCGGTAGCGTCGCTCGATCGGGCCGACGTCACGAAGGATTCGGTGATACCACGCCGTCAGTGCCCATAACTTTCCCACGTAGTTGGTTAGTGCGTATAGACCAAATGGCGGACTCGAGATCAAATACCAAGATCTCGTTAAGCATGTTAAGTATCCATGAATGCCGACGGGGCCAGCCCACCTCTCTCCTAGGTGGTCTCAACCTGCCGCTTCTCGCCATTAAAGTAACGATCGGGGCGTCGGGAACCCAGGCCCACCTTCTTAGGGACGGAGCCACCTGTCCTTTTAGCCCCCCTCATCGAGAATCACTTGCGGGTACTCAACGAAGTGACCCGACTTTAGTCACCACATGTGTCATGTATAAAGTATATAGTATATACCCGTGATCACCTCCCTAGTGATCACGGCCCGATAGTATAGCATGGCAGATGGACAAGAATGTAGGGCCACTGATGAAACACTAGCATCCTATACTAAGCAGTAGGATAGCGGTGTAAGGGAACAAGCTGTAGCAACAATGACAAAGGCTATGCATCAGAATAGGATTAACCGAAAGGAGTAACATGCTACACTACTCAAATGCAAGCAGTATAGAGAAGAGTAGGCGATATGTGGTGATCAAAGGGGGGGCTTGCCTGGTTGCTCTGGCAAGAGAGAGGGGTCGTCAACACCGTAGTCATACTGGGTAGCAGCGGCGTCAGTCTCGATGTCTAGCGAGACAAGATGGGGAAGAAACAATAAATACAATGCAAACAAATGCATGACGATGCATGACATGACAATGAGCGTTGCTAGGGGTGCCCAAACGCGGTAGTAGGTGGTACCGGCGAAGGGGGGAAACATCCGGGAAAGTATCCCCGGTGTTTCGCGTTTTCGGACAGATGAACCGGACGGGGAAAGTTGCATGTTCGATATGTTAGGGATGTGTGGCGGACGAACGGGCTACGTATTCGGATTTGTCTCATTGTTCTGAGCAACTTTCATGTACAAAGTTTTTCCATCCAAGCTACGGTTTATTTTATATTGATTTTAAAATATTTAAATCTCTTTTTAGCATTTATTTAATTATTTTTAATCAACATTATCCGAGAATAGTGTTGGTGACATCGAGATGGCGTCGTGATCAGCTGTGACCGTTGACCGTCAAACCGACGTGTGGGCCCGCATGTCATACTGCATTAACTAATTAACTAAGTTAATTAGTTTAATTAATGTATTAGTTAGGTTGGTTAATTAATTAGGCAAATCAAATCAGGATTAATTAAGTTAATTAATTAATTAATTAACTAATACTTTATTAATTATATATATTTTTAATTCCCTTTTTTTTTACAAAAATGTTCTGGGGGCTAGGCCCGTTTGTCATAGGCCCATGGCCTTAACGGGCGGGCGTGCATTAACGGGCGAACTCGTGACAAAGGCCCGCCCGTCGGCTGGGGAGCGCTGAGGCAAGGCACCCACCGGGGCAGCGGCGCCTGTAGCCACCCGAAAGTGGCGGTGGCGCCGAGAAATGTGAGGCGGCCCGTGGAGGACAAGGCCATGAGGGAAAAAGAAGGGCGGGACGGCAGCGGCAGCGGAGCGGGCGTCCTCACCATGAGTTGTAGGGCAATGGCAGCGGGGTTCGAGGTGGGGGATGGGGACGATGTGCGTACGGGGAAGCAAGCCGGCGGGGTAGACGACGAGGTGGCTCCGACGAGGCCCGATGTGGTCCGGTGGGGAGGAGCACGGGGACGGCGAGCGACGAGCGGCGCCGGCGATGGGGCGAGGACAACGAACGGCGCTGGGTCGACAACGCTGGTCGACGACGAAGTTGGTGCCGGGCGATGTCGGCGGCGGGCGATCGATAGGTGAGGCGACGGGCGGCGCAGCTTGAACGAAAGGCCGACGGCCCCGGTGAGGAGGCGATGAGGACGGCGACGGAGACGGAGACGGAAGGCGGCACCGGCGACGGCGGGAGATGGTGGCGGCTCAACGGGGGGTTCTGGATGGCGGTGCCGAGCGCTCCGATCTGGATCTGGATCGGGAGGGAGGCGTAATGGGGACGAGTGGGGAGGGAGTGGGAGGTCCGGATCGCTAGGTTAGGTCCTGAGAGTCGGGGTTAGCGGATGGGGTGAGGGGGCGGCTGGCATTGGGCGGGCTGAATGGTTAGCAGCCGGCCCAGTCAGATGAGAGGGGGTTCTTTGCTTTCCTTTCTTTTGTTTTATTTCCATTTTTATCTTTTTACTTATTTTATTGTTTATATTTTATTTTAATTATATAATAGTTTATAGTTTTACAAAAAGTGAAACCCATAGCTAAAATAGAGTTACAATTATAACTCGCCACGAAAGGTTTTATCCCTGAACAAAATAGTTTAGTATTTTATAAAACCCAAAATGCATTTATTTAATTGTTTTACCTACTGTCTTAATAATTTTAGGGTATTAAAACATTTTATAAAAGTGGGGTTTCTTCACCACAATTAACTTTGCATTATTTGGCACAACTCGAACATTTTAGTTTTAAAGTTTGAAAACTTTACCGTTTGATTTGATTTTGAATTTGAATTTGAATCAGTTTCGAACTAACGCGAGATTAGCAACAATAACCATGGTGACATGGCATCATTAACAGAGGTTTACTATAGCTTAATTATCCGGGCGTCACATCTCTGATGAGTCTGAGTAATCACGTTTAGTTTGGTACCACCAAAGGAAGGGAGACAGTACAATTGGATGGATTTAAGTATGCTAGGAAGTTGGATGTTGGAATAATGATCAGTTGCCCCGATGATGAGTTCAAGGTTTACAAGTGATGAGATGGGCCATAACCCACAGGCCCCAGGACCTGCCAAGAAGCAAGCACACTCTTGCTGAAGGAAAAACCCTGGAAGAAGTTACGATTTTATCGATAGACGATCTTATAGGAGTAACGCAAAACCTGAGAGTTGTGATGAAACGATAGATGTTTGTTGGCTTGCAGAATCAATGGATTTTTCCGAACTTAGTTCATCGACAAGATAAATTCTGCAATGCTTGTGAGGATGACCGAGTGTTAGAATGCGAGATTCGCTAAACCTTATACAGGGTAATGATTTGGGTGCGGGATGGATTGATCACCATACCGACTTACTCTTATTATTCACCTTACTATGTGGGATGGTAAATCTGAATGACTTACCAATAGTAAAGAGACGATGATCAAAACCCTGTTTAAACCTTAGAAGGGTATAAGAATTTTCCCCCTTGTACAAGGTAGCTTTTGCCAACCGTAGGCTATACGGTGAGGATCAACCAGACCCATTTCCTGCAGGAGAAACCCTAAATTGTTAACCACCATGAGATATCGATAGTTAATTAGTATTGGTGCCAGACCCGTCAGCTAAGAAGACCCAATCTCGGAACAATCCTACCAAGAGGAAAGGACAGAAGGATTGAGGAAAAGGTTATGCCACTACCGGAAGAGCCCAGAGAAGGAATTATCCTTACGATCTGAGAAGACCGACACTGTCAAGAATAAGGATGGAGTATATGAGTATTGATGAGACCGTAATGATGTTTCTAAGGGTGGAAGCACCCCAGACCCCGGTGACGATCGATGGATTTTGAGAAGACCCCCAAACCTAACCCATTTCTTTCTAGCCTCTCCGAATCTCGAGGACGAAGTTCATTTTAAGGGTGGTAGGTTTGTAACATCCCAAAATTCTAAATTTTGGAATGTTATGATAAATAGATATATTTTATTGATTGTTTGATTGATTGTGCGAAATTGAGTGAAATTCGAAACTTTTTAAAGTTAAATGAGAGGGAATAAAAGGACTTTCCCAAACTTTCATTTTTTGCATTCGTGATGTCCGTGAATTCAAATTCTTTTCACCACAAAACCACGGAGAGAAGATGACATGACTTCTTCCATTTATTTAAATGACCAGGGGTGTTGAAAATATTTGAATTTCATTTGAGAATATTTCCAATTCTGAAACTTTATGCAACTCAATGATTTTCATGAGCGAAGATAAAATGACTTCTTCAAATTATATGAAATATGAGTTGGGAGTATCAAAGGATTAAATTCAAAGTTCTTTTGAATTTATTTTCAGTTTGGAATTATTTGAGTCTTACTCAAATTATTTTTCTTCAAAAATAAAATATATGGAAAATAGGGTAACATGATTCCCTACGTCAGAAAATTGTAGAGAAATCAATTTGAATTAATTTTGGTATTTTTAAAATGATTTTTATTGGATTTTATTAGACCAGTAGCACTCTTTGAATTATCTGAATTTGTGTGAATTTTATTTAATGCTAGGAAAATGTTCAACTTGTAGAAAACCTTTTTTTGAAAATTTTGATATATAATATGCCTATATAAAGTTTTAGTTTTATTTTCGTTTTTCAGTTTATCGCTTCATTTAAAAAAACAAATAACAAAAACTGCGCTACGCTGAAACTAACTGTCATACGTGCGCATCATAGTACCAGTGGGCACCCCATCATTTTTTTCTTTTACTAAATGGGCCAGGCCCAGCTGACCCTATTCCTCCCCATATTTTTTTCCATAGTTTTTTTTCTTTTTTTCTTTTCAGTTGCTAAAAAAATATTTGCAGTGTGAGCGGCCGCCGCGAACCTCCTAAAGCCTTTTGGCCCATGGCGCACCTCCATTCTCTGTTTCGTATATTTTCGTCTATGTTTAGTCCCACATTGCCTAGCCTTTGACCCTTAAACCTCTTTTTTTCTACCTATAAATATAGAGCCAGAGCCTCCAAAAATCATCCGATTCGGGTTAAATCAATATTTTGGTTTGACTAGATAAAAATATTTTTCTCCTCTCCAGCGCGACTTTTGGAAATCGTCTCCTTTCTCCAAAGTCATCGTTTCTCCGCCTTATAAAGGTATCTTTCTTTATACTTCCGTACTTTATTATTTCTAGACTAATATGACAGAATAATTGGATTATCAATTAGTCTACGTATTTATACATTAGACCTTAGCCGTAACTATTTTTCTTCCGTAAAACAGCTTGGCCCTGATTTTTCAAATAGCCATAACTTTTCACTCGTTTATTCAAATTAGATGAAACCAGTGCCTATAGCTCGTCTTGTTTTCACCTATACAGTGAACCTGTCACATCAACTTTTTGAAATTTTCAAATTTCGAATTTTGTTCAGATTTATATTCAAACTTCTTTTGATCATAACTTGAGTTTTATAACTCCGATTTAGTTGATTCTTTTTGCAAATTAAAGCTCTTGACCTAAACTTTCTGATAAGGCCAAATTCACATAGTTTTGGTACTGTTAGAAATTGTTTTATGTTACAAGAGTTATTTGCTTGGTTTTGATGTTTTCCGAATCGTCTTCTTCGTTCTTTCCGATCTTTTGAGTGATTGCTTATGTGTGGTTACTATTGCTTGTTTACGATAGATTGACCGGAGTGTGACGAGTAGAGCTATCGAGCGTTTTGAGTGCGAATCATCTTCATCAACTTTGCAGGTAAGTTCACACATTGATCATATCCCTTTTCATACCCAGTTTTTATGCATTAGTTTCAACCCTCAAACATTGCATGAGTAGGATTGATAACATGTGGGTATCGGGAAGTAGTTGATGAGGTAGGAACCTATTGCCCTGCATTCAAACCTTGGTAGTTACTATTTGCTTATATTGCTATGCTATGCTCATAGACGTGGATTGGGTTTTGAGAGTATTCATGACAGTTGTGAGATTGTTAATTAATGGTTTACTTAAAGTGGCAACTTTAACTCACATCTAGGTGGATTGAGGCACCTGGGTATTCCAGCAATTGCCTGTCTAGGTACCTGGGTATTCCAGGATTGCCTGTTTTTCTTTATGGACCGCCACCCAGGCTCAAAGGGATCATGAGATTATTCATACTAGAAAATTCCGTGTGCAGCCACAAGCTACTATGGGCTCTAGCGTAGTTGATTAAGTCGTGCGAACTCTTACAGTGGTAGACTAGCAGATGTAGGGGATGTAGGTGGTATGGTCTACCCATCATAAGGGGCTAACGCTTCTGACAGACTATGTCTCGGTCATCCGTTTCTCAAACATCATGTAGTGCGAGAAATCAAACGGAGGAGATCGAGTCTTGTGGGGAAAAGTGCACAAACCTCTGCAGAGTGTACAAACTAATAATGATTAGCCGTGTCCCCGGTTAGGGACATCTTGAGTACCTAGTTCTTGGATTATTATGTTGATCTCATCACGTTACTTTAATTGATTTTGTTGGGTTTTAATGATGAGCTTAATTGGGATTGAGAATGCTGTCAACCATTTTCAATGTTTAACAACCACCATGATAGTTAAATAAATATATTCCTTTGTAGTAGGGAAAAATAGGCTTTACTCAAAACAGAAACCAAAGATCTTTTCCACCAGAAAAATATGCATGTAGTGATAGCCATATATCAGCAATGATCTACAGTGTGAATTTGCCAGTACATTCAATGTACTGACCCATTGTGGCTGCAACTCTTATGTTGCAGGAGTCTTACGACGAGTGAGTGATATGTTAGGGTTACGATTCTACACTCAACTTTGCCGTTGGTGTTGATGGGAATCCACAACCTTGTTACTTCCGCTATTTGGATTGAGGTAATAGTATTTACGTTACTTTATACATGTGGTTTACCTCTGTTATAAATCCTCGAGAACTGTGTGTGTCAGCATACCGATCCAGGGATGACACTTAAGCATAGATACTTGATCCATTCGGGTCGGGTCGCTACAGACCGAAATCAGTACCAGTGATTCCTACACCAATTAGTGAGGAAGCTAATGATGATAATCATGAAACTTTTGATCAAGTTACTACTGAACCTTGTAGGTCAACCAGAGTAAGATCCGCACCAGAGTGGTACGGTAATCCTGTTCTGGAGGTCATGCTTCTAGACCATGACAAACCTACAAACTAAGTGGAAGCGATGATGATACCAGATTCCGCAAAATGGCTTGAGGCCATGAAATCTGAGATAGGATCCATATATGAGAACAAAGTGTGGACTTTGGTGGACTTGCTCGATGATCGGTAACCCATTAAGAATAAATGTATCTTCAAGAGGAAGACGGGCACTGATAGTAGTCATACTATCTACAAAGCTCGAATTGTCAAAAAAAAGTTTTAGACAAGTTCAAGGTGTTGACTACGATGAGATTTTCTCACTTGTATCGATGCTTAAAAGTCTGTCCGAATCATGTTAGCAATTGCCGCATTTTATGAAATTTGGCAAATGGATGTCAAACCTGAATTCCTTAATGGATTGCTTAAAGAAGAGTTGTATATGATGCAACCAGAAGGTTTTGTCGATCCTAAAGGTGCTAACAACGTGTGCAAAGCTACAGCGATCCATCTATGGACTGGTGCAAGCATCTCGGAGTTGGAATGTAGGCTTTGATGAGTTGATCAAAGCATATAGTTTTATACAGACTTACGGTCAAGCCTGTATTTACAAGAAAGTGTGTGGGAGCATTACAGCCTTTTGATAAGTATCTGTGAATGACATATTGTCGATCGGAAATGATGTAGAATTTTCTAGAAAGCATAAAGGAGTGTTTGAAAGGATTTGCTCAAATAAAGACCTCGGTGAAGCTGCTTATATATTGAGCATCAAGATCTATAGAGATAAATCACGACGCTTGATAAGTTTTTTCAATGAGTACATACCTTCACAAGTTTTTGAAGTAGTTCAAAATGGAACAGTCAAAGAAAGAGTTCTTGCATGTGTTGCAAGGTGTGAAGTGTTGGGGAACGTAGTAATTTCAAAATTTTCCTACGCACACGCAGGACCATGGTGATGCATAGCAACGAGAGGGGAGAGTGTCGTCCATGTACCCTCGTAGACCGTAAGCAGAAGCGTTATGACAATGCGGTTGATGTAGTCGTATGTCTTCACGATCGACTGATCCAAGTACCGAACATACGGTACCTCTGCGATCTGCACACGTTCAGCTCGATGACGTCCCACGAACTCACGATCCAGTAGAGCCTCGAGGGAGAGTTCCGTCAGCACGATGGCGTCATGACGGTGTTGATGAAGCTACCGACGTAGGACTTCGCCTAAGGACCGCTGCGATATGACCGAGGTGGATTATGGTGGAGGGGGGCACAACACACGGCTAAAGATCAATGATCAACTTGTGTGTCCATGGGGTGCCTCCCTCCCCGTATATAAAGGAGTGGAGGAGGGGGGAGGGCCGGCCCTCCTATGGCGCGCCCTGGAGGAGTCCTACTCCGACCGGGAGTATGATCCCCCCCTTCCAAGTAGTAGGAGTAGTAGAGAAGGAAAGGGAAGAGAGAAGAGAAGGAGGGCGTGCAGCCTGCCTCTCTCTCGCTCTCTCCCTTAAAGCCCAATAAGGTCCATATACTCCCTGGCGAATTCCCGTAACTCTCCGGTGCTCCGATAAATACCCGAATCACTCGGAACCTTTCGGATGTCCGAATATAGTCGTCCAATATATCGATCTTTACGTCTCGACCATTTCGAGACTCTTCGTCATGTCCTCGACCTCATCCGGGTCTTCGAACTACCTTCGGTATATCAAAACACATAACTCATAATATAATTCGTCACCGAATGTTAAGCGTGCGAACCCTACGGGTTCAAGAAATATGTAGACATGACCGAGACATGTCTCCGGTCAATAACGAATAGCGGAACTTGGATGCTCATATTGGCTCCTACATATTGTACGAAGATCTTTATCGGTCAAATCGCACAACAACATACGTTGTTCCCTTTGTCATCGGTATGTTACTTGCCCGAGATTCGATCGTCGGTATCTCAATACCTAGTTCAATCTCGTTACCGGCAAGTCTCTTTACTCGTTCCGTAATGCATCATCCCCAACTAACTCATTAGTCACATTGCTTGCAAGGCTTATTGATACGGGATGCCTCGGAAACGATCTTTCACGGTGCCAAAGAACTCTCAAGGAGCAGCAACAAACTCACTCGAAACTTGTTTCAACAAACTTAGTTTCTCTCAAGTGGCAAGAAAAGATGAAACACTCTCAGATAAATTGCAGCGGATAACTAGCTTGGTTTACAAGGATGCAACCCAAACCATGAAACTTGTGAACCTATGAAGAATCACAAGAGGGAAACACAAGGATCCTATATGAATTGAGGACAGGCCCTCCAATCCACACACACGAGCTAACACTCAACGATACTAGTGCTCACGACACAACACAACCTCACCGCTGTCTACAAACATAAACTCAGAAATCTCATCCCCCTTCACATGGAATAGCTGGGGAGTATTTATACTAGAAGCACCCACTAGTTAGGTGTGAAAACAACTCAAAATGAAGGGTAAATTCGTGAGCCCCAAGCTGTAGCAGGAGTAAACTTGTTGAGCCTCGCACTGTAATAAATTCCTGGACAGCTTGCATGGAAACTTGCACAACTTTTGACTCAAGACCTCAAATGATGCACCGTTTTTTGAATGAAAGCTGACTTCAACGACCATCTTTTCCAGCCTCTATAAAGTGCTAGAGACTTCCAGAATTAATTAGGTCTAGGTGGGAAGTTGCAGCTGGAAATCTGATGTGTCATTTCTCCCAAAATAGGCACCGGAAGCTTCCCAACTAAGATAATGGTTTTGCCCTTGTCTTCCTTTGGATGCTCTAATGGTTCAGCATTTTTTCTAGCATTAACCTCAGTCTTGGATGCCTTGGTCATGATCTGGTCCACATCATCATCCCTTCCTTCAAACAAAACCGTCCTCGGTTTTGAGGTATTCTTTGGGCTTCTTCACTTGTGGGAATTGCTCAACCTTGAGTACTTGATCCACCATAGGTTCCAAGACATGGTTCACTCCTTGATGCATGAAAGAATACTTGTTAGACCTCCCATGGTGAGTAGCATCATGATCAAACTGCCACGGTCTTCCCAAAAGAAGATGACAAGCTTGCATTGGCACCACATCACATACCACTTTGTCCACATAACTTCCCACTGAAAATTGCACCCTAGCACGATTCGTAATCTTCAGGTTACCAACACCATTCAACCACTTCACATAATATGGTTGGGGCTGCCTCCATGTTGATATCCCAAGAGCATGCACAAGATCACTACTTATGATGTTGTTGTAGCTGCCTCCATCGATGACCACCTTGCAGTTTTGTCCTTGATCTTGCAAATGGATTGGAACACATTTTGTCGCTGGCCCTTCTCAACAATAGGAGCATCATCATGAGCCACTTTGCGAACCATGAGATTAACACCATCTCCTCCATCTGAACTCAGAGGTGCTCCGGTCTCAAAAGTACAATAATTTGCATCTTTCTTCTCAGATTCAGATTTGTCACTTGAGTCATCGGTGACATATCCATCATTTGTGAGTAAAACATTCTTCAGATTAGGACAATCCTTCTTGAAGTGACCTCTAACCTTGCATGTATGGCACTGAATATTACTAATGCGAGTGGCAGGAGTATTGGAAGATTCGACCTTTGATGCATTAGCTTCTTTTGTAGTCATCTTGTTGTGTGAGCGAAAATCTGCAGCAACACTTCCGTCTACTTCTCGCTGAACTGAACCTCTCCAAGTGCTTGATGTATAGGTTTGGCTGCGATTTTGGCGACGCTTCAGCTGCTGCTCTACACGAATAGCTTGATGTGTAACCATCTCTATTCTTTTTTGCACATCTTCATTCAGTCCATGAAAGAATCTTGACATTGTGGCCTCCTCTGGCTCATTCACTGCTGTCCTAATCATCAAAATCTCCATCTCTTTATAGTACTCATCAACACTAGAATTACCTTGGCACAACCGTTGGAGTCGATTGTACAAGGTTCTTGTGAAATGTTCAGGAACAAACCGTCTCCGCAACAGATTTTTCATTTGCACCCATGTCTCCTGGACGACCTCCAAAGACGACACAATTGGTTTCACCAAATCAAAGCATATCCAGTAAACTCAATGGATGCATATCATTACCTTCTTCTCCTCCGTATAGTGATGGCTGTCAAAAATCTGATCCACACGCATCTCCCACTCCAAATAATCATCGGCTCGGTTTTCCCATTGAACGTTGGTATGGTAAGTTTGAATTTACCAATCCCATCATCTTCATGGTCACGATGAGCATGCCCATGACCTCTTCCTCCCATGGCAAAGCCTTCTTGGCCTTCTCCGCGACGATCATGATGAACATGTCGTGGTCGAGGCTCGTAGTAGTTTCGAGCATCATCGGAGTGGTCGCTCCAATGCTCTCCATGGCGGTCCTGCTGTATGGGGAGTTGTTGATGTCGACCCCGTGCCGCAAGCCCATCTCGCGGTGGCGACGGTGGCGCCCAAGTAGCACCTCGCTGGTCGTAGCGAGCACGCCGAGGTGGTGCAGCGTAGTAGCTATGAGCATCACCCGAGTAGACGTGGTTGTGCTCTCCATGCTCCTCCTCAAGGTGGCGTTGGCCCTGCTGTTCGGGGATTTGTCGATGTCGACCCCATGCAGCAAGCCTATCTCGACGGAGTTCCTCGGTGAGGGAGTCGATTCTCCGGCCAAACTTGGTCTCCATGGCCGATATGCGCCTCTCCACCTTATTCAACACATACTCTCGTGTATCCTCCAATGCCAACACATAGGCGGGCTGCAAGCTTGGATCGTACACGGGAAGTGGCAGCTCCTCCTCCATGAGGTGCCTACCTCCATGCACACCATCAACACTGCTGGATCTCCTCGAACCCATGGAAGCTTCTCAAGAACAAAATCAGCAAGAGAGAAAATAGCACCGCGAACAACCTAAAGCTCTGATGCCAAGATGATACTGGACGCCTCGGAAACGATCTTTCACGGTGCCAAAGAACTCTCAAGGAGCAGCAAACAAACTTAGTTTCTCTCAAGTGGCAAGAAAAGAGGAAACACTCTCAGATAAATTGCAGCGGATAACTAGCTTGGTTTACAAGGATGCAACCCAAACCATGAAACTTGTGAACCTATGAAGAATCACAAGAGGGAACCACAAGGATCCTATATGAATTGAGGACAGGCCCTCCAATCCAAACACACGAGCTAACACTCAACGATACTAGTGCTCCACGGCTAACACAACCTCACCGGCTGTCTACAAACATAAACTCAGAAATCTCATCGCCCCTTCACATGGAACAGCTGGGGAGTATTTATACTAGAAGCACCAACTAGTTAGGTGTGAAAACAACTCAAAATTAAGGGTAAATTCGTGAGCCCCAAGCTGTAGCAGGAGCAAACTTGTTGAGCCTCGCGCTGTAATAAATTCCTGGACAACTTGCATGGAAACTTGCACAACTTTTGACTCAAGACCTCAAATGATGCACCATTTTTTTGAATGAAAGCTGACTTCAAAGACCATCTTTTCCAGCATCTATAAAGTGCTAGAGACTTCCAGAATTAATTAGGTCTAGGTGGGAAGTTGCAGCTGGAAATCTAATGTGTCATTTCACCCAAAATAGGCACCGGAAGCTTCCCAACTAAGATAATGGTTTTGCCCTTGTCTTCCGTTGGATGCTCTAATGGTTCAACATTTGTGCTTGCATTAACCTCACTCTTGGATGCCTTGGTCATGATCTGGTCCACATCACTTATAGTGATGTGCAATACCGAGAGGGCCTAGAGATACCTCTCCGACAATCGGAGTGACAAATCCTAATCTCGATCTATGCCAACTCAACAAGTACCATTGGAGACACCTGTAGAGCACCTTTATAATCACCCAGTTACGTTGTGACGTTTGGTAGCACACAAAGTGTTCCTCCGGTATTCGGGAGTTGCATAATATCATAGTCATAGGAAGATGTATAAATCATGAAGAAAGCAATAGCAACAAACTAAACGATCAAGTGCTAAGCTAGCGGAATGGGTCAAGTGAATCACATCATTCTCTAATGATGTGATCCCTTAATCAAATGACAACTCATGTCTATGGCTAGGAAACTTAACCATCTTTGATTCAACGAGCTAGTCAAGTAGAGCCATACTGGTGACATTATGTTTGTATATGTATTCACACATGTAATAAGTTTCCAGTTAATGCAATTCTACCATGAATAAGAAACATTTATCATGATATAAGGAAATATAAATAACAACTTTATTATTGCCTCTAGGGCATATTTCCTTCATGAAGTTGAGTAAGACTCAAAGCCCGACCACGACAGAAGATAGTGAGAGAATGGAAGTCATTCCCTATGCCTCAGCAATAGGTTTTATAAAGCATGCCATGCTGTGTACCAGACCTATTGTATACCCTGCCCTAAGTTTGCCAAGGGAGTACAATTTTGATCTAGGAGTAGATCACAGGACAACGGTCAAAATTATCCTTAGAGGACTAAGGAAATATTTCCCGGTGATGGAAGTGATAAAGAGTTCGTCGTAAAGAGTTGAGTTACGTCGATGCAAGCTTTGACACCGATCTGGATGACTCTAAGTCACAATCCGGACACATATTGAAAGTGGGAGCAATTACCTAAAGTAGCTCCGTGCAGAGCATTTTAGACATAGAAATTTGCAATATACATACGGATCTGAATGTGGCAGACCCGACTAAACTTCTCTCACAAGCAAAAGATGATCACACCTTAGTACTATTTAGGTGTTAATCACATGGTGATGTGAACTAGATTATTATTGACTCTAGTAAACCCTTTGGGTATTGGTCACATGGTAATGTGAACTATAGAGTGTTAAATCACATGACGATATGAGCTATTGGTGTTAAATCACATGGCGATGTGAACTAGATTATTGATACTAGTGCAAGTGGGAGACTGAAGGAAATATGCCCTAGAGGCAATAATAAAGTTGTTATTTATATTTGCTTATATCATGATAAATGTTTATTATTCATGCTAGAATTCTATTAACTAGAAACTTGGTACATGTGTGAATACATAGACAAAACAGAGTGTCCCTAGTATGCCTCTACTTTACTAGCTCGTTAATCAAAGATGGTTAAGTTTCCTAGCCTTTGACATACGTTTTCATTTGATGAACGGGGTCACATCATTAGAGAATGATGTGATGGACAAGACACATCCGTTAGCTTAGCATAATGATCATTTAGTTTTATTGCTATTGCTTTCTTCATGACTTATACATGTTCCTCTGACTATGAGATTCTGCAACTCCCGAATATCGGAGGAACACCTAGTGTGCTATCAAACATCACAATGTAACTGGGTGATTATAAATATGTTCTACATGTGTCTCCGATGGTGTTTGTTGAGTTGATATAGATCGAGATTAAGATTTGTCACTCCGAGTATCAGAGAGGTATCCTTGGGCCCTCTCGGTAATGATCATCACTATAAGCCTTGCAATTTTTTTTACTAATGAGTTAGTTGCGGGATGATGCATTACGGAAAAGTAAAGTGACTTGCTAGTAACGAGATTGAACTAGGTATGATGATACCGACGATCGAATCAGGGGCTAGTAACATACGGATGACAAAGGGAACAACGTATGCTGTTATGCGTTTTGACCGATAAAGATCTTCGTAGAATATGTAGGAGCCAATATGAGCATCCAGGTTCTGCTATTGGTTATTGACCGGAGATGTGTCTTAGTCATGCCTACATAGTTCTCAAACCCGTAGGGTCCGCACGCTTAATGTTCGATGATGATTTGTATTATGAGTTATGTGATTTGATGTACCGAAGTTTTTTGGAGTCCCGGATGAGATCACGGACATGATGATGATTCTCGAAATTGTCGAGAGGTAAAGATTCATATATTGGAAGGTTGCATTCGGACATCGGAATGGTTCCGAGTCATTCGGGCATTTTTTCGCAGTACCGGGAGGTTACCAGAACCCCCCGGGGAAAGATATGGGCCTTATGGGCCATAGAAGGGAGGCTAACCAGCCCATAAGGGCTGGTGCGCCCCCCCCCCCTCACAAGGGAGGAGGCCGAATTGGACTTGGGAAGGGGGCGCCACCCCCCTTACCTTCTCCTACTCCCTCTCCTTCCCCTTTGCCCCCTCCGGTAGAAGGAAAAAAGGGGTGGGGCCGAATCCTACTAGGACTGGAGTCTTAGTAGGACTCCCCTCTCCCTGCCGCTCCCCTTGTTGGCCGGCCTCCTCCTCCCCTCCTTTATATACGGGGGAGGGGCACCCCGAAGGTACAACGGATAATCTATTAGCCATGTGTGGTGCCCCCTCTCGGTGTCAAAACTGGCGGATCTCGGGTAGGGGGTCCCGAACTATGCGTCTAAGGCGGATGGTAACAAGAGGCAGGGGACACGATGTTTACCCAGGTTCGGGCCCTCTCGATGGAGGTAATACCCTACTTCCTGCTTGATTGATCTTGATGATATGAGTAGTACAAGAGTTGATCTACCACAAGATCGTGGAGGCTAAACCCTAGAAGCTAGCCTATGGTATGATTGTTGTATATCTATCGACTAGCCCGGCCTCGGTTTATATAGTGCACCAGAGGCCTAGGATAACAAGAGTCCTAGCCGAATCGCCCGGTGAGAGGAGTCCTTGTCTTGATCGCCAAGTCTTGTGGAATCTTCCTTGTATGCGGCAGCTGTCCGGACTGGCCATGGGGGTCCTCGGCCCAATCTAACAGATCGGGAGATGACGTGGTGAGTATCCCCTAGTCCAGGACACCGTCAGTAGCCCCCTGAACCGGTCTTCAAGTTAGGGACGCTCCTCGATTCTTCCGAACTGTTCTTCATCTTCGGTCGTCGGTCTTGAAAATTGGTTCAATAAATCTTCTCATCTTTGATCTTGAGGATCGCCGAAGTGCATCCGAAGAGTTTACACGTTGGGTATCCGAGGAGCCTTTAAGTTTCCGCCTTTATCAATGCCTTGTTATTTTTATGCCACACCTCGGGTTTGAAGTTGTTCCCGGCGGCAGTGTCCTCTTGCGTCCGCGCTCCAACGCCGGACTGCATTCGAGGTATCTTTAGCAGCCGAGCACCAACATCGGACCGCTTCCGAGCTCCAACATCGGAATGTATCCGAGCTCCAACGCCGGACTGTGTCCAAGCTCCAACGCCGGACTATATCCAAGAAGTCGTAGATCATCTTGGTCCAAAAAAGTTGAAGGAGTTTAGCCGAGCTTAATGCCGGAAATGCCCTCTATGGAGCCAGCCACTGGTGTCTGAGCTTTATGCCGGATCGCTCTTGGTGGTGCACCACCTTGGCCACGGGCTGATTTTATGAATTTAATTCCAAATTGTGCAATGTAATCTCTGACGAGATGTATAGCCAGTATCCCTCAAGGTGCGTGTTGGCCTAATATCCGAGATGCACCTGAAGGAAAACATGAAACCGCTGATCCTAGTAGCCCACGAGACTCGTGTCGATCTGTGAAATCGGCCCGAGGATCAACTCCTAACTTCGGCAACATACGTAGGAATAGAAACGCAGTATAATATATTAGGGAAAAATAGTGATCGACGAACAGGCCCTTGATAGAGGGTCTCGAGAAGTCGCCGTACTATATTAGCTTGACGCCGTATAGGTCCAGATGGTACCCATTGTTGTCTGAAGACGCGTTTGCGCATAGTTCGGTCAAGCCGAACACTGAGCACTTTGAATTTTCTGCATTGAATAGGCAATGTAGTAGCCCCCGAGACACTGGTCGGGTGGCAACACCAGATCAGGGGATCGATGTACCCCTTTAATATTTATATATAATGAGTGCAAAGCCCAGTAGCCCCCGAGCCTTAATGTGGGCACGGGTGGCCGAATTAAGGATCGATATCTGGAGTAAAATCACAAAGTATGTGTAATGATTCTATGTATCCAAGTACTCTACATCATTAATGCTCGGATCCGCATTGTAAAAAACTTTGTTGACCCACCATCGGCTTCAACCTCCTCAGCCAGTAGCCGAGGAGTGTTTGTCCTACCTTATAAAGCCTTTATGAGGGCAAAGATTTACGGCAAACAAGGCAATCCGGCCATACGGTTTTATAAACAAAGGTACGCGGAGAGATATGTTATATTACTTTTTAACGTAAGAAACATCTTCCAAAGAAAATAGTCCCACTATCGGTTCCTTTCTTTGGGTTGTCATGCTAAGCATGATCATGAAACCTCATCTCCGATCAATGTGGGAGGAAAATATTGAGGATTTACTTCGGGGAAAGTTCCCGAATTTGGTGGTATTAATGAACCAAAATTTTTACTTCCGTTGTTGCCGACCAATGTGATCCTTTAAGATTGCTAGCTTCGGCTTCACCGATCCCGAGGTACTTAACTCGGATTACCTGGTAGTAACAATCACGGAGGTGCTCCCTTTACCGCCTAGCCGAACAATCGGGAACGTGAGGGGTAAGCCACGAGCCGAGCAACCTAGCTTGGCCAAAATCCTAAGTCAAATTGATGCATATTTATGGCTTTATATAACAATAATTACGGAAGGCAATGCTTGTGTAATGAATACAAATGCTGATGATATACTTATTTTGACCCCATTGCGACCGCTTATGAGTTGAAAGTGGCCCATCGTCGGCTTTTTCCCCTTTGTAGATATCTTTAGCGGTGTTTACGCAATAACGGACAACCCTTAGCGGACGTCTCGGTGCGGGCCCGGTTGTGTTAAGCGGAAGCGAGGCAATCAGATATGCGGGCTTTATAACTTTCGCTTAGTCATAGGAGCTTTAAACTGGGAAGCTAGCTATGAGCCCTAGGTTAGTGTTCGGCGACATCTGAGGTCAAGCCGTAAACACTTCGGCCAATGTTATGAACGGCCCGTCATTTTTACATAGTCATCGGATCGCTGACCAGTTTACGCCTATTGTGATAGTCAGTTTTCGGCTTTCTCCACTGAGGTGCTTAACCATGCGAATCGAAGCACAATCATGATGGTTCTCCTCTCACACCTAGCCGAACAAAGCGGAACGTAGGAGGTAAGCACAAGAGCGGGCAACCCAACTATTGACCGAAGACACAATTTGAAACCGATGCATATATAGCAATATCCGAGAATGTTTTGCGAATCCCTAAAGGTGTCGGCGTTGCCTTTCATGAGACTAATGCTTTGGAAACACACAAATAGTTTAAAAGTGCCATAGGCTCGAAAAGTCAAAAAACTTAATCAAAAGTTTAATGTCCGAACTAGATCAAGTGCTCGGTGCCAATCCGAAAATTGGACTTTTAAGAAAAAGGTGCTTCTGTTGTGCTTTAACATGACACATCCTATCTCAAAACTTCAAGCAGGTTAGCCTATGGCTTCAACCTCCTTATCCCGAAAGCGGAGTGCTTCTCTGAGGCTAGTTTAGCAAACCGCACTCGAGCGGATTTAGAGAGAAGCAAGGCTATCCGGCTACTGACCACACCCTTGCATCGAGAAAGAAGTGATAGAAAAAGACTTTGCAATGACTAATAAGAAGAACACTTATTATAAAATAGCTCACATAAATTTAAGAGCCCCCAAGTTACTTGGGTAAAAGAATTTTATGTATAATGATTGTATGTACCAAAGTACTTATATCATATCTGTGTTCACCTGAACTTTATACGCGTCTTAACCGACCGTCGGCTTGTCCCTCTTCGGTCAAGGACCGAAAAGTGTTATGTACTCCACATCGAGAATATCGATGTGCTTCGATAACTAGGCAATCAGGTCATAAGGCTGTAACGAGACAAAGCGCTCGAGGAACTTATGCTATATTCTTGATAAAGTGTAAGAAGCATCTTGAAGAAAATAGTACCCCACCGATACCTTTCTTCTGTGCTCATTGTTAATATGAGATTTGTGCAATAGATTTTTGTACTCATGAGTTCCGTTGTGTGCCGACAATTATTGAAAACAAGTAAGAGCGCTAGCTTTCGGCTTCACCAGTCGAGGTCCGGCTCGGTGACCGGATCGTGACAATCGCAGAGGTGCTCCCTTTACTCCCTAGCCGAACAATCTGAAGCGTAGGGGTAAACACAGAGCGAGACAACCCAGCTTGCAAATCACTTAGGTCAATATGGTGCATCTTTGTGGTGTAATACACGAACAAGGAGCGAAGCCGTACAAGTATAATCATATGCAAGAGGAAAAGCTCCAGCAAGGAAGCCCCCAAGTAAACAGGGTATTTGAATTTGTCCGTCACAAACAAAGTTTGAACAAGGAAAAAAATTTACAAGCAACTTTTTTCCAAAAAAGTATAATGCTTGATCGAACCAAACAGAAGTTAAAAATTTAAAACTTTGAGCATAAAGGCAACTTGGCTGGTTAATGTGTTCGGTATTGATGACGCGGTCCGAGCTTGATTTGGGACAAGGTTCCATCCCCCAAGCCGGTCCCGAGGTGGTGGAGCAAAGAGCTCGGCGCTCTGAAGTGGTGACATAGCACGGTCAATGCAGTTCGGCAGAGTGATGCCGAAGTCCCTGGCATGGGGTAATGAAGTGTTGATGAAGCCCCCCGTCCAGCCGAGGTGACGCCAAAGGATATAGTCCGGCTGGATCATTTTCCTGTGCACAAAAAATAGTGCAAACCGGGGGTAATAGTAATAATAATAATTAAAAAAATGTTGCATAATAAATAATTTATGCAAAGTGAGTAATAAAAGAAATATGGCTGGCGCTTGAAGTCAATGTCGATCTGAGGCGTCGGCGTGATCTGATAGAGGCATGGCAAAGCCTGAATTCACAGGTCGGTCCGAGTTAGGATCTGGCGTTCACTGGACTATGTCTGAAACTGACCGAACCACCATGCGACCGTCGATAATGCGACCACCATTTGATAGACCTGTGTCATATGATGGACAAACCAGAGTAATAATTCCTTAGGAAAAATTAACCCAAATAAGCAAAAAAAAATACTAGGATTAATAGCACCTGGTTTATTTGTTGTAGCAATCCGAAGGAAGGTGATTCCCAAAATTGGGACTCGATCCGCACACCCATTGCCTGATGGGTGATAAAGCGACGGCATGGCAATCTTTGGCAAAGGTTGGCTTGCCGAGGCAAAGCCCTCGGTCCGACTAATCATGACGGCTGCCAGGTCGGCCGGTGACGCCAAAGTCACCGGAGTAGGTTGATGAAGAGATGATGAATCCCCCAGTCCAGCCGAGATGTCGAAGCCTCGATGTCAGCCGATGAGTCGAAGTAGGTCGGCATGAAGGACACCAGCTTGAAGGAGCAATAGTGCGGCCCTGCCGATGCAGGTCGTGACGTGGTCAATGCCGGCTTGATGAAGTGACCGTGCGGCGATGCCGGTGTGCCCGCTCCGTGTAATCCGTGGGGCGGCAATGTTGGTGATGATTTATCCTTTGCGATGCCGGACTCTTGTTCGGCTTGACGAGATGATGATCCAAAGAAGTTGAGCTCGGCTCAATAAAGTGACGACGTGTCTAGTGCGGGTCGGCACGTGGAGAGCAACGTTGTCGGGCTGGTTTGACACCAACGCGATGGTGAAGATCATATTGGAAAAGACTTCACAATTAGCGGGATGTGTTAGAACAAAACACAATACCCCATACAAAACTTCCTTCAAAAAGGATGTCCGAAATCCCGTTCATAAAAAAAAGCGAACTCGGGTCGGATTCGTTTTCCTTGTGAAAACAGATCCGAAAAAGTGATGCACTAATCGGAAGGTTCCCGGAGTTTGGACGGTCGGATCAAGCTGAAATTTTGAGGGTGGTAGATATAGGAATTCCATAGCCGATCAACGGTTGGATCTTCCAAAGGAAGTCCGAGCTAGAAGCTGGACACCACGCCCTAAACTCGTCCAGATTCTCGTCCAGATTTGACAGGGCTCCGGTATATCGCGGAGTGCCAGAGATTCCTCCATCGGAACTTGATGAAATTTTCCAGGGTTGTTGTAGACTCAATTCCGCACAATTCCACCGAAGCAATCGTTAAAACGACAATTGAGGAGGCGGTGGCGACGGACACAAGTTCGCTGTCCAGAAAAACAGCACGGTCGCCCGAGGGCAATGTTGCTGTTGAGCCCCCGGGCTCCCTGGATGATTCCTCCATGATCTTGCTAGAGATCAGAGTTGATAGTGATGAAGGCCCTCATCCGAACATGATGATCGGAGGTAGGGCGCAGTCCTTGGTCGAACCAAGGTGACCCGGTCGGTGGTGGCGAAGATGCGAAGTCGTAGTTGATCTGCAGCGAGCCATCGACCTTTTGCGAACACACAGCGGAACTCTCAATGAAAGCACCAATGTCGGTGTCAAAACCGGCGGATCTCGGGTAGGGGTCCCCAGCTGTGCGTCTAAGGCGGATGGTAACAGGAGGCAGGGGACACGATGTTTACCCAGGTTCAGGCCCTCTCGATGGAGGTAATACCCTACTTCCTGCTTGATTGATCTTGATGATATGAGTAGTACAAGAGTTGACCTACCACGAGATCGTGGAGGCTAAACCCTAGAAGCTAGCCTATGGTATGATTGTTGTATATTTATCGACTAGCCCGGCCTCGGTTTATAGAGTGCACCAGAGGCCTAGGATATCAAGAGTCCTAGACGAATACGCCGGTGGGGAGGAGTCCTTGTCTTGATCGCCAAGTCTTGTGGAATCTTCCTTGTATGCGGCAGCTGTCCGGACTGGCCCATGAGTATACGGCCATGGCCCCTCGGCCCAATCTACCAGATCGGGAGATGACGTGGTGAGTACCCCCTAGTCTAGGACACCGTCACCCCCCTCCACAGTTCAACACCTCAGTCATATCTTCGTAGTGCTTAGGCGAAGCCCTACACCGGTAACTTCATGAACACTGTCACGACGTCATTGTGCTGACGAAACTATACCTTGGCCTCAACTGGATCAAGAGTTCGAGGGACGTCACCGAGCTAAACTTGTGCAGATCACGGAGGTGTTGTGCGTTCGGTACTTGGATCGGTTGGATCGTGAAGATGTTCGACTACATCAACCGCGTTACTAAACGCTTCCACTTTCGGTCTACGAGGGTACGTGGACACACTCCCCCCACTCGTTTCTATGCTTCTCCTAGATAGATCTTGCGTGATCATAGGAAATTTTTTTAAATACTATGCTCCCCAACGTTTTAATGTATTTGTTGAGAAAGCTAAGTTGAAAGATGATGGTAGCAACTACACGGACTGGGTCCATAACTTGAGGATTATCCTCATTGCTGCACAAAAGAATTATGTCCTGGAAGCACCGCTAGGTGTATCACTGCGCTTGACAACTCTGAGACATTGTGAATGCTGGCGATCACGTGTTGATGACTACTTTCGATAGTTCAGTGTGCCATGCTTTACAGCTTAGAACCGGGACTTCAACGATGTTTTGAACGTCCTGGAGCATATGAGATGTTCCAGGAGTTGAAGTTAATATTCCAAGCAAATGGCCAGATTGAGAGATATGAAGTCTCCAATAAGTTCTAAATCTGCAAGATGGAGGAGAATAGTTACAATCGGTGAACATATACTCGTAATGTCCGGGTATCACAACCACTTGACTCAAGCTGGGAGTTAATCTTCACGATGATAGTGTCATTGTGAGTTCTTCAATCACTGCCACCAAGCTACAAAAGCTTCGTGATGAACTATAATATGCAAGGGATGAATAAGATAATTCCCAAGCTCTTCGCGATGCTAAAGGCTGCGGAGGTAGAAATCAAGAAGGAGCATCAAGTGTTGATGGTTAACAAGACCACTAGTTTCAAGAAAAAGGGTAAAGGGAAGAAGGGGAACTTCAAGAAGAACGTCAAGCAAGTTGCTGCTCAAGTGAAGAATCCCAAGTGTGGACCTAAGCATGAGACTGAGTGCTGCTACTGCAAAGGGACTGGTCACTGGAAGCGAAATTGCCCTAAGTATTTGGCGGATAAGAAGGATGGCAAAGTGAAAGGTATATTTGATATACATGGTATTGTTCTTTATGTACCTTACTAATGCTCGTAGTAGCACCTGGGTATTTGATACTGGTTCTGTTGTTCATATTTGCACTCGAGACAGGGGCTACGAATTAAGTGAAATTGGCTAAGGACGAGGTGACTATGCGCGAGGGAAATGGTTCCAAAGTCGATGTGATTGCCATCGACACGCTACCTCTACATCTACGACCTGAATAATTGTTATTTGGTGCCAGCGTTAAGCATGAGCATTATATCTGGATCTTATTTGATGTGAGATGGCTATTCATTTAAATCAGAGAATAATGGTTGTTCTATTTATATGAGTAATATCTTTTATGGTCATGCACCCTTAAAGAGTGGTATATTTTTGCTGAATCTCGATAGTAGTGATACACATATTCATAATATTGAAGCCAAAAGATGCAAAGTTGATAATGATAGTGCAACTTATTTGTGGCACTGCCGTTTGGGTCATATTGGTGTAAAGCGCATGAAGAAACTCTATACTGATGGACTTTTGGAATCACTTGATTATGAATCACTTGGTACTTGCAAACCATGCTTCATGGGCAAGATGGCTAAAACTTTGTTCTACGAAACAATGGAGCGAGCAACGGAGTTATTGGAAATAATGCATACTGATGTATGCAGTCCGATGCGTGTTGAGGCTCGCGGAGGGTATTGTTATTTTCTGACCTTCACAGATGATTTGAGCAGATATGAGTATATCTACTTAATGACACATAAGTCCGAAACATTTGAAAGGTTCAAACAATTTGAGAGTGAATTGGAAAATCATCGTAACAAGAAAAATAAAGTTTCTACGATCTGATCATGGAGGTGAATACTTGAGTGACGAGTTTGGTCTTCATTTGAAAGAATGTGGAATAGTTTCACAACTCACGCCACCTGGAACACCATAGCGTAATGGTGTGTCTGAACGTCATAATCGTAAATTATTGGATATGGTGCGATCTATGCTGTCTCTTACTAATTTACTACTATCGTTTTGGGGTTATGCTTTAGAGACGACTGCATTCACATTAAATAGGGCACCATCTAAATCCGTTGAGACGACTCCATATGAACTGTGGTTTGGAAAGAAACCCAAGCTGTTGTTTCTTAAAGTTTGGTGCTGCGATGCTTATGTGAAAAATCTTCAACCAGATAAGCTCGAACCCGAATCAGAGAAATGTGTCTTCATAGGAACGAGACTGTTGGGTACACCTTCTATCACAGATCTGAAGGCAAGATATTCGTTGCTAAGAATGGATCCTTTCTAGAGAAGGAGTTTCGCTCGAAAGAAGTGAGTGCGACGAAAGTAGAACTTGATGAGGTAATTGTACCTTCTCCAGAATCAGAAAGTAGTTCATCACTGAAATCAGTTCTAGTGATTCCTTCACCAATTAGTGAGGAAGCTAATGATGATGATCATGAAACTTCGTATCAAGTTACTACCAAACCTCGTAGGTCAACCAGAGTAATATCCACACCAGTGTGGTACGGTAATCCTGTTCTGGAAGTCATGTTACTTGACCATGACGAACCTACGAAATATGAAGAAGCAAAGGTGAGCCCAGATTCCACGAAATGGTTTGTGGCCATGAAATTTGAGATGGGATCCATGTATGAGAACAAAGTGTGGACTTTGGTTGACTTGCGCGATGATCGGCAAGCCATAGAGAATAAATGGTTCTTCAAGAAGAAGACTGACTCTGACGGTAATGTTACTGCCTACATAGCTCGAATTGTTGCGGAAGGTTTTCGACAAGTTCAAGGAGTTGACTACGATGAGACCTCGTCACCCGTAGCGATGCTTAAGTTTGTCCGAATCATGTTAGCAGTTGCCGCATTTTATTATTATGAAATTTGGCAAATGGATGTCAAAACTGCATTCCTGAATGGATTTCTAGAAGAAGAGTTGTATATGATGCAACAAGAAGATTTTGTCGATCCAAAGGGTGCTAACAAAGTGTGCAAGCTCTAGCAATCCATTTATGGACTGGTGCAAGCCTCTTGAATTTGGAATAAACGTTTGGATAGTGTGATCAAAGCATATGGTTTTATACAGACTTTTGGAGAAGCCTCTATTTACAAGAAAGTGAGTGGGAGCTCTATAGAATTTCTAATATTATATGTGGATGACATATTATTGATTGGAAATTATATTGAATTTCTGGATAGCATAAAAGGATACTTGAATAAAAGTTTTTCAATGAAAGACCTCGGTGAAGCTGCTTATATATTAGGCATCAAGATCTGTAGAGATAGATCAAGATGCTTAGTTGGACATTGACAAAGCACATACCTTGATAAACTTTTGAAGAAGTTCAAAATGGATCAAGCAAAGAAAGGGTTCTTGCCTGTGTTACAAGGTGCGAAATTGAGTCAGACTCAATGCCCAACCACTTCAGAAGATAGAAAGAAAATGAAAGGCATTCCCTATGCTTCAGCCACAGGTTCTACCATGTATGCAATGTTGTGTACCAGACCTGATGTGTTCCTCGCTGCAGGGAGGTACCAAATTAATCCAGAGGTGGATCATCGACAGCGGTCAAGAGCATCACAGGAAATACCGCAAAGGACTAAGGATATGTTTCTCGTTTATGGAGGTGACAAAGAGCTTGTCGTAAAGGTAACATCGATGCAAGCTTTTACACTGATCCGGACGACTCTAAGTCACAAACTGGATACGTATTTATATTAAATGGTGGAGCTGTCACTTGGTGCAGTTCTAAGCAAAGCGTCGTGGTGGGATCTATGTGTCAAGCGGAGTACATAGCTGCTTCAGAAGCAGCAAATGGAGGATTCTGGATGAAGGAGTTCATATCCGATCTAGGTGTCATACCAAGTGCATCAGGTCCAATGAAAATATTTTGTGACAATACTCGAGCAATTGTCTTGGCAAAGGAATCCAGGTTTCACAAGGAACCAAGCACATCAAGAGACACTTCAATTCCATCCGTGATCAAGTCAAGGAGGGAGACATAGAGAGTTGCAAAATGCATACAAATCTGAATGTTGCAGACCCATCGACTAAGCCTCTTCCACGAGCAAAACATGATCAGCACCAAGACTCCATGGGTGTTAGAATCACTACTCTGTAATCTAGATTAATGAACTAGTGCAGGTGGGAGACTGAAGGAAATATTCCCTAGAGGCACAAGTTATTATTTATTTCCTTATATCATGATAAATGTTTATTATTCATGCTAGAATTGTATTAACAGGAAAGTTAGTACATGTGTGAATACATAGACAAACAGAGTGTCCCTAGTATGCCTCTACTAGACTAGTAACGTGATGGTTATGTTTCCTGACCATCGACATGTCTTGTCACTTTATGAACGGGATCATATCATTAGGAGAATTATGTGATGGACAAGACCCATCCGTTAGCTTTGCACTATGATCGTTTATTTTTATTGCTATTGCTTTCTTCATGACTTATACATGATCCTCAAACAATGAGATTATGCAACACCCAAATAACGGAGGAACACTTAGTGTGCTATCAAACATCACAGCTTAAAAGGGTGATTATAAAGATGCTCTACAGGTGTCTCCAAAGGTGTTTGTTGGGTTGGCATAGATCGAGATTAGGATTTGACACTCCGTGTTTCGGAGAGGTATATCTGGGCCCTCTCAGTAATGCTCATCACTATAAGCCTTGCAAGCAATGCGACTAATGAGTTAGTTGCAGGATGAAGTATTACGGAACGAGTAAAGAGACTTGGCGGTAATGATATTGAACTAGGTATCATGACACCGACGATCAAATCTCGAGCAAGTAACATACCGATGACAAAGGGAACCACGATATGTTGTTATGCGGTTTGACCGATAAAGATCTTCGTAGAATATGTAGGAGCCAATATGAGCATCCATGTTACACTATTGGTTATTCACCAGAGATGTGTCTCGGTCATGTGTACATAGTTCTAGAACCCGTAGGGTCCGCAAGCTTAACGTTTGATGATGATTTGTATTATGAGTTATGTGATTGTATGTACCGAAGGTTGTTCGGAGTCCCAGATGAGATCACAGACATGACGAGGAGTCTTGAATGGTCGAGACATAAATATTGATATATTGGACCATGTTATTCACACAATAGAAGTGTTCCAGATAGTTTTGGATAAAACTGGAGTGTCGGAGGGTTACTAGAACCCCTCCCTGGAAGTTATGGGCCTTAGTGGGCCTTAGGGGAGAGAGAGGGCCACAGCCAAAAGGTGGTGCCCGAGTCCGAAAAGGACAAGGGGAGGGGGCACAGCCCCTCTTTCCCTCTCCCTCTCCCTCTCCCTCTCCCTCTCCTTCCTGCTTGTCCTAGTTGGACTAGGATAGGGGGGAACCTATTCCTACTTGGAGTAGGATCCCCCCTTGGGTGCGCCCATTGTGGCCGGCCGGCCTCCTCCTCCACTCATTTATATACGCGGGAGGGGCAACCCATAGACACACAAGTTGATCTTTAGCCATGTGCGGTGCCCCCTCCACAGTTTTACACCTCTGTCATATCGTCGTAGTGTTTAGGCGAGGCCCTGCGCCGGTAACTTCTTCCTCGCCGTCACCACACCGTCATGCTGACGGAACTCTCCCTCGGCCTTAGCTGGATCAAGAGTTCGAGGGACGTCACCGAGCTGAACATGTGGAGATCTTGGAGGTTCCATGCGTTCGGTACTTGATCGGTTGGATCGTGAAGATGTTGGACAACATCAACCGTGTTACTTAATGCTTTTGCTTTCGGTCTACGGGGGTACATGGACACACTCTCCCCGCTCGTTGCTATGCATCACCTAGATAGATCTTGAGTGATCGTAGGAAATTTTTCGAAATACTACATTCCCAACACATTTAATTTCACATGGCATCTAGCTTTTTTGTTCATCGCTAGCTATGTTGTACCGATTAGGCAAAATTAGTCGATAATTATTAAACCCTAGTTATTCTCAAGGTTTATCATTGAGTGTCTACGTGGCCAAGTGTGCTTGCACAGGGTGGGTCCAGGTGAGTGTGATGCACGGGACATGCCTTTGTGGTTAGGGCCCACATCAAGCGGCATCGAATTTTGAGGAAAGTGAAGGAACAGCCACTCACTCCGTCCACATGCTGGACTTGTTCCCTCCCATTGGCTAGATCCAACATGCGATATGGCCTCGTTTGCACTTAGCCCGCGTGAGGGCTTATGTGTGTCGTTCTCAGTGTTTGACCATACCCTTCAAGGGTCATACGATGAGACCGTGAGGCCCAGTGATGCACCGCCTAGGCACAAACCGGACGCCTTACCTCTCGGTAGCTAGATCCAAACCAAGCACCCCGCCGTCTAGACCCAAGTGGAGTATCACCTAGACACATGACCCGCGGCACTTGTGCCAACCCCTGAACCATGCCCGCCGTGTAGACACATGCATGGCCATGTGTGCATGCATGTTGTGGTTCCATCAGAGTGCGATGCACGGGACGGTCCTAGGTTACTAACTCTAACATCACGCGACAACGAGATTTGAGGCAAATGAAGGAACGGGTCCCGCACTCCCTGTTGGGGAACTCAGTATTTCAAACATTTTACCTACGATCACGCAAGATCTATCTATGTGATGCATAGCAACGAGCGGGAGAGTGTGTCCATGTACCCTTGTAGACAGAAAGCGTAAGCGTTAAGTAACGCGGTTGATGTAGTCGAACATCTTTGTGATCCAACCGATCAAGTACCGAATGCACTGCACCTCTGTGATCTGCACATGTTCAGCTCGGCGACGTCCCTAGAACTCTTGATCCAGCTGAGGCCGAGGGACAGTTTCTTCAACACGACGGCGTGATGACGGTGATGATGAAGTTACCAACGCAGGGCTTTCCCTAAGCACTACAACGATATGACCGAGGTGGAAATCTGTGGAGGGGGTCACCACACATGGGTAAACAATCAACTTCTGTGTCTATGGGGTGCCCCCATCCCCCGTATATAAAGAAGGGGTGGAGGGGGCCGGCCGGCCTCATGGTGCTCCCCCAAGGGGGGAATCCTACTCCTATTAAGAGTAGGTTTCCCCTTTCCTAGTCCTACTTGGAGGGGGAAGGAAGGGAAAGATGAGAAGAAGGAAAGGGAGGCTAGCCCCCCTCTCAATTCGGATTGGGCTTGGGTGGGAGGCGCGCCCCTGCTCTTGGCCTTCTCCTATCTCTTCCACTAAAGCCCATGTAGGTCCATTAAGCCCCCAGGTGGTTCCGGTAACCCCCCGGTACTCCGGAAAATGCCCGAACTCATCTTGAAACCTTTCCGATGTCCAAACATAGCCCTCCAATATATTGATCTTTATGTATCGACCATTTCGAGACTCCTTGTCATGTCCGTGATCATACCCGGGACTCTGTACAACCTTCGGTACATGAAAACACATGAACTCATAATACCCATCAGCATCGAACGTTAAATGCGCGGACCCTACGGGTTCGAGAACTATGTAGACATGAATGAGACACATCTCCGATCAATAACCAATAGCGGAACCTGGATGCTCATATTGGCTCCCACATATTCTACAAAGATCTTTATCTGTCAAACCCCATAACAACATACGTTGTTCTCTTTGTCATCGGTATGTTACTTTCCCAAGATTCGATCGTCGGTATCTCAATACCTAGTTCAATATCGTTACCACAAAGTCTCTTTTCTCGTTCTATAATGCATCATCCCATAACTAACTCATTAGTCACATGTCTTGCAAGGCTTATAGTGATGTGCTTTACCGAGAGGGCCCAGAGATACCTCTCCGACAATCGGAGTGACAAATCCTAATCTCGATCTATGCCAACTCAACAAACACCATCGGAGACACCCTAGAGCATCTTTATAATCTCCCAGTTACATTGTGACGTTTGATAGCACACTAAGTGTTCCTCCGGTATTTGGGAGTTGCATATCTCATAGTCATAGGAACATGTATAAGTCATGAAGAAACAATAGCAACAAACTAAACGATTATAATGCTAAGCAAACGGATGGTTCGTGTCCATCACATCATTCAACTAATCATGTGATCCTGTTCGTCAAATGCCAACACATGTCTATGGTCAGGAAACATAACCATCTTTGATTAACGATCTAGTGAAATAGAGGCATACTAGGGACACTCTGTTTTGTCTATGTATTCTCACATGTACTAAGTTTCCGGTTAATACAATTCTAGCATGAATAATAAACATTTATCATGATATAAGGAAATAAATAATAACTTTATTATTGCCGCTAGGGCATATTTCCTTTAGTCTCCCACTTGAACTAGAGTCAATAATCTAGGTCACATCGCCATGTGTTTTAACACCAATAGTTCACATCACCAAGTGATTAACACCCATAGTTCACTTTGCCATGAATGTGACTGATAGTCAAAGGGTTTACTAGAGTTAGTAATCTAGTTCACATCGCCATGTGATTAACACCAAAAGAGTACTAAGGTGTGATCATGTTTTGCTTGTGAGAGAAGTTTAGTCAACGGGCCTGCCACATTTAGAGCCGTATGTATTTAGCAAATTTTCTATGTCTACAATGCTCTACATAGAGCTACTTTAGCTAATAGCTCCCACTTTCAATATGTATGCATGTTGAGACACAGAGTCAACCAGACCGGTGTAAAAGCTTGCATCGACGTAACTCTTTATGACGAACTCTTTATCACCTCCATAACCGAGAAATATTGCCTTAGTCTTTTTAGGTGACTAAGGATAACTTTGACCACTGTCCAGTGATCCACTCCTCGATCACTATCGTACCCCCTTGCCAAACTCATGGCAAGGAACACAATTGGTCTAGTACACAGCATAGCATACTTTACACAACCTTTAGCTGAGGCATAGGGAGTGACTTTCATTCTTTTTTATTTTCTATCGTGGTCGGGTTTTGAGTCTTACTCAACTTCACACCTTGCAATACAGGCAAGAGATCTTTCTTTGACTGTTCCATTTTGAACTATTTCAAAATCTTATCAAGGTATGTACTCATTGAAAAATCTTATCAAGCGTCTTGATATATCTATATAGATCTTGATGCATAATATGTAAGCAGTTTCACTAAGGTCTTCCTTTGAAAAACTCCTTTTAAACACTCTTTTATGCTTTCTAGAAAATTCTACATCATTTCCGATTCACAATATGTCATTTACATATACATATCACAAAGGTTGTAGTGCTCCCACTCACTTTCTTGTAAATACAGGCTTCACCGCAAGTCTGTATAAAACTATATGCTTTGGTCAACTCATTAAAGCGTATATTCCAACGCCGAGATGCTTGCACTAGTCCATAGATGGATCACTAGAGCTTGCACACTTTGTTATCACCTTGAGTATTGACAAAACCTTCTGGTTGCATCATATACATCTCTTCTTTAAGAAAACCATTAAGTAATATAGTTTTGACATCCATGTGCCAGATTTCATAAAATTTCGCAATTGCTAATATAATTCGGACATACTTAAGCATCTCTACGAGTGATAAAATCTCATCGTAGTCAACACCTTGAACTTGTCGAAAAACCCATTTATGCATAATTGAGCCTTGTAGATAGTAACACTACTATCAGCGTCCATCTTCCTCTTGAAAATCCATTTATTCTCAATGGCATCGGGCAAGTCAACAAAGTCTACACTTTGTTCTTATACATGGATCCTATCTCAGATTTCATGGCCTCAAGCCATTTCGCGGAATCTGGGCTCATCATCGTTTCCTCATAGTTCTTAGGTTCGTCATGGTCTAGTAACGTGATGACTTCCAGAATAGGATTACCTACCACTCTGGTGCAGGTCTTACTCTGGTTGACCTATGAGGTTCAGTAGTAAATTGATCTGAAGTTTCATGATCATCATCATTAGGTTCCTCACTAATTGGTGTAGGAATCACTGAACTGATTTCTGTGATGAACTACTTTCCAATTCGGAAGAAGGTACAATTACCTCATCAAGTTCTACTTTCCTCCCAGACACTTCTTTCGAGAGAAACTCCTTCTCTAGAAAGGATCCGTTCTTAGTAAAAAAGATCTTGCCTACGGATCTGTGATAGAAGGTGTACCCAACATTTTCTTTTGGGTATCCTATGAAGATGCACTTCTCCGTTTTGGGTTTGAGCTTATCAGGTTGAAACTTTTCCACATAAGCATCGCAACCCCAAACTTTAAGAAATGAGAGCTTAGGTTTGTTGCCAAACCATAGTACATACGGTGTCAGCTCAAAGGAATTAGATGGTGCCCTTTTTAATGTGAATGCACCTGTATCTAATGCATAACCCCAAAATGATAGTGGTAAATTAGTAAGAGACATCATAGATCGCACCATATCTAATAAAGTGTGGTTATGATGTTCGGACACACCATTACGCTGTGGTGTTCCAGGTGGCATGAGTTTGTGAAACTATTCCATGTTGTTTTAATTGAAGACCAAACTCAGAACTCAAATATTCTCCTCCACGATCGAGATCAGAGAAACTTTATTTTCTTGTTACGATGATTTCCCACTTCAACGTGAAATTCTTTTGAACATTTCAAATGTTTCACACTTATGTTTCATCAAGTAGATATACCCATATCTGCTCAAATCATCTGTGAAGGTCGAAAATAATGATACCCGGCCTCAACACTCATCGGACCACATACATCTATATGTATAATTTCCAATAAGTCCGTTGCTCGCTCCATAGTTTCGAAGAACGGAGTTTTAGTCATCTTGCCCATGGGGGCATGGTTCGCAAGCATCAAGTGATCCCAAAATCCCATTAGCATGGATATTCTTTATGCGCTTTACACCAACATGACCCAAATGGCAGTGCCACAAGTATGTTGCACTATCATTATCAAATTTGCATCTTTTGGCATTAATATTATGTGTATCACTACGATCGAGATTCAATAAACCATTTATATTAAGTGGATGACCATAGAAGGTTTGATTCATGTAAACAGAACAACAATTATTCTTTGACTTAAATGAATAACCGTATTGCAACAAACATGATCCAATCATATTCATGCTCAACGCAAACACCAAATAACATTTATTTTAGGTTCGACACTAACCCCGAAGGTAAAAGGAGTGTGCGATGGCAATCTTATCAACTTTAGAATTACTTCTAACACACATCGTCATCTTGTCTTTAACTAGTCTCTGTTCATTTTGCAACTTCTACTTCGAGTTAGTACTCTTAGCAACTGAACCAGTATCAAATACCGAGGGGTAGCTATAAACACCAGTAAAGTACACATCAATAACATGTATATCTAATATACATTTGTAGACTTTGCCATGCTTCTTATCCGCCAAGTATCTAGGGCAGTTCCACTTCAAGTGATCATTTCCTTTGCAGTAGAAGCACTCAGCTTCAGGCTTGGGTCTAGCTTTGGGCTTCCTCATGGGATTGGCAACTTTCTTGTCATTCCTTTTGAAGTTTCCCTTTCTTTCCCTTGCCCTTTATATTGAAACTAGTGGTCTTGTAAACCATCAACACTTGATGCTTTTTCATGATTTCTACCTTCACCGATTTTAGCATCGCAAAGATCTTGGGAATAGTTTCTGTTATCCCTTGCATATTATAGTTCATCAGAAAGTTCTTGTAACTTGGTTATAGTGAGTAGAGAACTCTCTCAATCACTATCTTATCGGGAAGATTAACTCCCACTTGATTGAAGTGATTGTAGTAATCAGACATTCTGAGCACATGCTCACTCCTTGAGCTATTCTCCTCCATCTTGTAGGCAAAGTACTTGTCAGAGGTCTCATACCTCTCGACATGGGCATGGGACTAAAACATCAATTTCATCTCTTGGAACATCTCATATGCTCCGTGGTGTTCAAAATGTTTTTGAAGTCCCGGTTCTAAGCCGTAAAGCATGGTGCACTAAACTATCAAGTAGTCATCATACCGAGCTTGTCAAACGTTCATAACGTCCGCATCTGCTGTTGCAAAAAGGTCTTTCACCTAGCGGTGCATCAAGAACATAATTCTTTTGGGCAGCAATGAGGATAATCCTTAGATCACAGACAAAGTCCACATCATTGCTACTATCATCTTTCAACTTATTTTTCTATAGGAACATATCTAAAATAAACCGGGAGCTACATCGCGAGCTATTGATCTACAACATAGGTATGCAAATACTATCAGGACTAAGTTCATGATAAACTAAAGTTCAATTAATCATATTACATAAGAACTCCCACTTAGATACACATCCCTCTAGTCATCTAAATGATCACGTGATCCATATCAACTAAACCATGTCCGATCGTCATGTGAGATGGAGTAGTTTTCAATGGTGAACATCACTATGTTGATCATATCTACTATATGATTCATGTCCGATCTTTCGATCTTAGTGTTCCGAGGCCATAACTACATATGCCAGGCTCGTCAAGTTTAACCCGAGTATTCTGCATGTGCAAAACTGGCTTGCACTTGTTGTATGTGAATGTAGAGCTTATCACACCCGACCATCATATGGTGTCTCAGCACGAAGAACTATCCCAACGGTGCATACTCAGGGAGAACACTTATACCTTGAAATTTAGTGAGGGATCATCTTGTAACGCTACCGCCGTACTAAGCAAAATAAGATGTATAAAAGATAAACATCACATGCAATCAAAATATGTGACATGATATATCCATCACCTTCTTGTGCCTTTGATCTCCATCTCCATAGTACCGTCATGATCTCCATCGTCACTGGCATGACACCGTGATCTCCATCATCTTGATCTCTATCAACGTGTCATCACATGGTCGTCTCGCCAACTATTGCTTTTGCAACTATTGCTATTGCACAGCAATAAAGTAAAGCAATTATATGGCACTTGCATCTTATGCAATAAAGAGACAACCATAAGGCTCCTGCCAGTTGCCGATAACTTTAATAAAACATGATCATCTCATACAAAAATTTATATCTCATCACGTCTTGACCATATCACATCACAACATGCCCTGCAAAAAGAAGTTTGACATCCTCTACTTTGTTGTTGCAAGTTTTACCTGGCTGCTACGAGCTTAGCAAGAACCATTCTTACCTACGCATCAAAACCACAATGATTTTTCATGAACTGTGTTGCTTTAACCTTCAACAAGGACTAGGCGCAGACACACTCGATTCAACTAAAGTTGGAGAAATAGACACCCACTAGCCAACCTGTAATGCGAAGCAGCGGTAGAACTAGTCTCATGAACGCAGTCATGTAATGTCGGTCTGGGCCGCTTCATCCAACAATACCGCCGAATCAAAGTATGACACGATGGTAAGCAGTATGACTATTATCACCCACAACTCTTTGTGTTCTACTCTTGCATATAACATCTACGCATAGAATTGGCTTGGATGCCGCTGTTGGGGAACGCAGTATTCTAAAAAAATTACCTACAATCACGCAAGATCTATCTATGTGATGCATAGCAACGAGCGGGAGAGTGTGTCCATGTACCCTCGTTGACCGAAAGCGGAAGCGCTAAATAATGCGGTTGATGTAGTTGAACGTCTTAACGATCCAACCGATCAATTACCGAACGCACATCACCTCCGCGATCTGCACACGTTCAGCTCGGTGACGTCCCTCGAACTCTTGATCCAGCTGAGGCCGAGGGAGAGTTTTGTCAGCACAACATCATGATGACGGTGATGATGAAGTTACCGACGCAGGGCTTCGCCTAAGCACTACAACGATATGATCGAGGTGGAAATCTGTGTAGGGGGGAACCGCACATGGCTAAACAATGAACGTGTGTGTCTATGGGGTGCCCCCTCCCCCTTATATAAAGGAGGGTAGGAGGGGGCCGGCTGGACTCATGGTGCGCCCCCAAGGGGGGATCCTACTCCTACTAGGAGTAGGTCCCCCCCCCATTTCCTAGTCCTACTAGGAGGGGGAAGGAAGGGGAAGAGGAGAGGAAGGAAAGGGGCTTGGCCCACCTCACAATTCGGATTAGGCTTGGGAGGGGGGTGCCCTCCTCTTGGCTTTCTCCTCTCTATTCCACTAAAGCCCATGTAGGCCCATTAATCCCCCGGGGGGTTCCGATAACCCCCCGGTACTACGAAAATGCCTTAACTCATCTGAAACCTTCCAGTGTCCAAACATAGCCTTCCAATATATCGATCTTTATGTCTCAACCATTTCGAGACTCCTTGTCATGTGCGTGATCATATCCGGGACTCCGAACAACCTTCGGTACATCAAAACACATAAACTCATAATAATAATAGTCATCGAAGTTTAAGGGTGCGGACACTACGGGTTCGAGAACTATGTAGACATGACCGAGACTCATCTCCGGTCAATAAACAATAGCGGAACCTGGATGGAAGAAGCTCATATTGGCTCCCACATATTCTAAGAAGATCTTTATCGGTCAAACCACATAACAACATACATTATTCTGTTTGTCATCGGTACGTTACTTGCCCGAGATTCGATCGTCAGTATCTCAATACCTAGTTCAATCTCGTTACGGCAAGTCTCTTTTACTCGCTCAGAATGCATCATCCCGTAGCTAACTCATTAGTCACATTGCTTGCAAGGCTTATAGTGATGTGCATTACCGAGAGGGCCCAGAGATACCTCTCCGAATATCGGAGTGACAAATGCTAATCTCGATCTATGCCAACTCAAGAAACACCATCGGGACACCTGTAGAGCATCTTTATAATCACCCAGTTACGTTGTGACATTTGATAACACACTAAGTGTTCCTCTGGTATTCGGGAGTTGCATAATCTCATAGTCATAGGAACATGTATAAGTCATGAAGAAAGCAATAGCAACAAACTAAACGATCATAATGCTAAGCTAACGGATGGGTCTTGTCCATCACATCATCCTGCTAATGATGTGATCCCGTTCATCAAATGAAAACACATTTCTATGGTTAGGAAACATAACCATCTTTCATTAATGAGCTGGTCAAGTAGAGGCATACTAGGGACACTCTGTTTTGTCTATGTATTCACACATGTACAAAGTTTCCGGTTAATATAATTATAGCATGAATAATAAACATTTATCATGATATAAGGAAATAAATAATAACTTTATTATTGCCTCTAGGGAATATTTCCTTCACTCACATCACAGCACAGACTCGTTCCCACTCTCTGGCTTGATCCAGCATGGGATATGGCCCCGGTTTTCCACAGCCTACGTGAGGGCCTATGCATTCCGCTCTCGATGTTTTACCACACCCTCTAGGGGTCATATGATTACACTTCTCCAGGTGTCATGAATTTTCGGCCCCTCGTGAATTTGCATGGATTATACAGCAGCTCACGAGCATCATATCCTAGAGAACGGCGTCGAGGCCACCCCTCCCTTTGGTAGCATATGGTGCATATATGGACCAAAGAGCTTAACATGGGGCTTTCATCCCAATCTTTGCTATGATTTCATGTGGCCGCCGTAGATCTTGAACTTTCGAGGTTACAACCATAGAAATACGATAAATGTCCCAAATACGGGAGGGAGGGGGGAGGCCACACAATAACCTACCCCCATAATTTATGTTTGTTTTATGTGGCAAGGCAAACAAGTTTTGATAAATAAGGATTTTTAGCATGTTTGAATAAGAATTTTATCATCTAATGTTATAAGGTGCTTATTTTTTTCCTTAATCAAAGGTGTTGTAAACACATAAAGATCCTCATTGAGCCTCTCACCATCACGTTCATGTTGGACTCACCCTAAAATCAAGGAGAGGTAGATCGAATCTCCCCACAAGGGGCAATGACCTCCACCTAGTAGCTAAATATGGTTAGTTGGAAATTTCTCCCCAGGTCGTTTTTTGAGGCAAAATCACATTCTTCTTTTCTCCTACAATATTGTGGCGAAATACATGGAAGAAAAATCGTGGGAGGCACCATGGAATGATTGCACCTGTTTTTCCCCTCCAAAAGTCCACTTTTTGCCATATTGCATGTGAACGTGTCACCTATACAAACAACTGAATTGTCATTTTTATTTTGTTAACAACTCCTAAATAATCAATTTCAGCATGCACCAAACCCATGGCGGTTAGGTCAAGTTTGTCTTATCCAAGCTCCGCCAGCGACCGTGCAGATTCTTGTACCATGCACATGCTGCTTCGGCGTCCGGTACGAGAGAGGGGAATCTAGATGTGATGCAATACAATTCATGTTGACCCAGATCATGCACCCTAAGCCAACCGGGCTAACAACATGCACCGCTAGCCACCTCAATCAAGACCATGCGGTAATCTCCATGATGGGCAAAGATGCTCAGCTGGACATGTTTGCTGGCACTAGTGCATGATGCCCAATCTCGGTGTGCAAGACGGGTAGCCGTGTGTCAGTTTGACATGCTTGGCATATAGAGGGAGGGACTCGTTGGAGAAGTAACAAACCGAGGTGGGTTCAAGGGTAGATGGATGGAGTGGGCCAACTTGGCTAAAGGGGAACGGTTTGAGGCCATTTGAACAATGTATGCCACGAAATTTTTCATAAGGGGACAGTGTACACTTAAAAAAATGAGTTTTATTTTTGGATATCCTGTTTGTTACATTTATGGCACCATGTACAACCAATTTGGGGTTATTTTGGAGATGGTCAAAAAAATCACTTCATTACAAACGGACCGTTTGGTCTCACTTAAGCGAGTTTTTCAAACAAGGTGGTTTTTTCGACCACATCCAAATCACCTAAAATTTTGTACACATGATCTCTTTCATAAACATAGACAGAATATGAAAGTTTTACATTTTTTAGAATTTTATGTAATTTATAGTGGCTCGGTTATTACATGTATGTGACAATGTTAAAAAAATTGGGTGATTTGGAGATGGTCCAAACATAAACATGTGACCATATACAAAAAAACAACTAACAGAAGATTTCAAACCCCACAGCCTGCATATGAGTAGAGACCCAACCATATGGATATGGGCCAGGATGCAGGCCTGTAGGATATTGATTTTGCCTGCTAGTTGGCCCCACAGGGCATAGACGGAAATGGATAGAGAACATGCTGTTTCAGTGAGAGAGGCTTAGCATATGTTCTCTCAGCCGCGTATATAAGCAGGTGCGTGCGCATCTCGCTTGGCGAGGACAGATAAACTCCCACCACCCGTCCAGCGCCTTGGCAAGTGCTCATCAACGTTGGGCCAAATTTTGTTGGGTTGTCCCAGCGTGCCTCACCTGCCAGGCCGGACCACGCGTCCTTGTAGCTGGTTGGGCTGGCCCATCTTCTATGCATATCCTTTGAGCTATAGAACTTGTTGGAGACTTCATATCTCTTAACTCGGGTATGTTCTTGAAATATTAACTTCAACTCCTGGAACATCTCATATGGTCCATGACGTTCAAAATGTCTTTGAAGTCCCGATTCTAAGCCGTTAAGCATGGTGCACTAAACTATCAAGTAGTCATCATATTAACCTAGCAAAACATTTATAACGTCTGCATCTGCTCCTGCAATAGGTCTGTCACCTAGCGGTGCATCAAGGATATAATTCTTTTCTGCAGCAATGAGGATAAACCTCAGATCCCGGACCCAGTCCGCATCATTGGTACTATCATCTTTCAACTTAGTTTTCTCTAGGAACACATATAAAACATAGGGAAGCAACAACTCGAGCTATTGATCTACAACATTATTTGCAAAATACTATCAGGACTAAGTTGATGATAAATTAAAGTTCAATTAATCATATTACTTAAGAACTCCCACTTAGATAGACATCCCTCTAATCATATAAGTGATCACGTGATCCAAATCAACTAAACCATGTCCGATCATCACGTGAGATGGAGTAGTTTTCAATGGTGAACATCACTATGTTGATCATATCTACTATATGATTCACGCTCGACCTTTCAGTCTCAAGTGTTTCGAGGCCATATCCGCATATGCTAGGCTCGCCAAGTTTAACTTTAGTATTCGCAAGCGTAAAACCTGCCTTTACACCCGTTGTATTTGGACGTAGAGCTTATCACACCCGATCATCACATGGTGTCTCGGCACGAAGAACTTTCGCAACGGTGCATACTCAGGGAGAACACTTATACCTTGAAATTTTAGTAAGGGATCATCTTATAAAGCTACCGCGGAATTAAGCAAAATAAGATGTATAAAAGATAAACATCACATGCAATCAAAATATGTGATATGATATGGCTATCATCATCTTGTGCCTTTGATCTCCATCTCCAAAGCATCGTCATGATCTCCATCATCACCGGCATGACACCATGATCTCCATCATCTTGATCTATATCAATGTGTTGTCACATTTGGTCGTCGCCAACTATTGCTCTTGCAACTATTGCTATCGCATAGTGATAAAGTAAAGCAATTATTTGGCGCTTGCATCTTATGCAATAAAGAGACAACCATAAGGCCTCCGCCAGTTGCCGATAACTTCAACAAAACATGATCATCTCATAGAACAACTTATATCTCATCACGTCTTGACCATATCACATCACAACATACCCTGCAAAAACAAGTTAGACGTCCTCTACTTTGTTGTTGCAAGTTTGACGTGGCTGCTACGGGCTAAGCAAGAACCGTTCTTACCTACGCATCAAAACCACAACGATAGTTCGTCAAGTTAGTGTTGTTTTAACCTTCTCAAGGACCGGGCGTAGCCACACTCGGTTCAACTAAAGTTGGAGAAACAGACACCCGCCAGCCACCTGTGTGCAAAGCACGTCGGTAGAACCAGTCTCACGTAAGCGTACGCGTAATGTCGGTCCGAGCCACTTCATCCAACAATACCGCCGAACCAAAGTATGACATGCTGGTAAGCAGTATGACTTGTATCGCCCACAACTCACTTGTGTTCTACTTGTGCATACAACATATACGCATAAAACTGGCTCGGATGCCACTGTTGGGGAACGTAGTAATTACAAAAAAAATCCTACGCACACGCAAGATCATGGTGATGCATAGCAACGAGCGAGGAGAGTGAGTCCATGTACCCTCGTAGACCGAAAGCGGAAGCGTTAGCACAACGCGGTTGATGTAGTCGTACGTCTTCATGGTCCCACCGATCTAAGTACTGAACGTATGGCACCTCCGAGTTCAGCACACGTTCAGCTCGATGACGTCCCGCGAACTCCGATCCAGCAGATCTTCACGGGAGAGTTCCGTCAACACGACGGCCTGATGACGCTGATGATGTTGCTACCAACGCTGGGCTTCGCCTAAGCACCGCTACGATATGACCGAGGTGGAATATGGTGCAAGGGGGCACCGCACACGACTGGGAGAGATCAACAGATCAACTTGTGTGTCTATGGGGTGCCACTTGCCTTAGTATATAAAGGAGAAGAGGAGGGGAGGGGTCGGCCCTCTCTATGGCGCGCCCTGGGGAGTCCTACTCCCACCGGGAGTAGGATTCCCCCTCTTCCATGTAGTAGGAGTAGGAGTCAAGGAAAGGGAAAAGAGAAGAGAAGGAAGGAGGGGTGTAACTCCTCCCCTAGTCCACCCGGACTAGGCCTTGGGGTCGCGCAGCCTCCCTCTCTTTCCCCTAAAGCCCAATAAGGCCCATATACTCCCGGCGAATTCCCGTAACTCTCACGGTAGTCCGATAAATACCAATCACTCGGAACCTTTCCGATGTCCGAATATAGTCGTCCAATATATCGGTCTTTACGTCTCGACAATTTCGAGACTCCTCGTCATGTCCCTGATCTCACCCAGGACTCCGAACTACCTTCGGTACATCAAAACACATAACTCATAATATAAATCGTCACCAAACTTTAAGCGTGCGGACCCTACGGGTTTGAGAACTATGTAGACATGATAGAGACATGTCTCCGGTCAATAACAAATAGCGGAACCTGGATGCTCATATTGGCTCCTACATATTGTACGAAGATCTTTATCAGTCAAACCGCACAACAACATACGTTGTTCCCTTTGTCATCGGTATGTTACTAGCCCGAGATTCGATCGTCGGTATCTCAATACCTAGTTCAATCTCATTACCGGCTAGTCTCTTTACTTGTTCTGTAATGCAACATCCCCCAACTAACTCATTAATCACATTGCTTGCAAGGCTTATAGTGATGTGCATTACCGAGAGGGCCTAGAGATACCTCTCCGACAATTGGAGTGACAAATCCTAATCTCGATCTATGCCAACTCAACAAGTACCATCGGAGACACCTGTAGAGCACCTTTATAATCACCCGATTCACGTTGTGACGTTTGGTAGCACACAAAGTGTTCCTCCGGTATTCGGGAGTTGCATAATATCATAGTCATAGGAACATGTATAAATCATGAAGAAAGCAATAGCAACAAACTAAAGGATCAAGTGCTAAGCTAACAGAATGGGTCAAGTCAATCACATCATTCTCTAATGATGTGATCCCGTTAATCAAATGACAACTCATGTCTATGGCTAGGAAACTTAACCATCTTTGATTCATCGAGCTAGTCAAGTAGAGCCATATTGGTGACATTATGTTTGTCTATGTATTCACACACGTACTAAGTTCTCGGTTAATGCAATTCTAGCATGAATAAGAAACATTTATCATGATATAAGGAAATATAAATAACAACTTTATTATTGCCTCTAGGGCATATTTCCTTCAGATCGGTGGTACTCTGCAGTGGGGTTTGAGTGGTGTGGGTCCGTGGCCCTTGAGACTCGACCGGGTAAGCGGAGGCTCGACGCGGTAATAGCGGCGAGGCGTGCGGTACGCACGGTGCATGGAGACGGATCAGCGCTCTGGTGGTCATACATGTGGTGAGACAATTGCGAATTTGACTCGGGATGAATACAAGCAACGGTGAATTTCCTTCAAGTTTCAGACAGGCGGTCAAGAAAGGAGCCGTGATGTTGAGTTCAGGTAACTCTTATGTGTGACACCCAATATGTGAGTTGTTCACTTTCATGCATGTCTGTGATCTGTGTGTGATGGCTTTGGACTAATACTCAGGAAGTTGGGAGTGCAAACTAGAGTAATGTGGAACTTAATTTCGCTCGAGTGTTGACTGTGGTCAGAAAAGAAGGAACTACAAGTTGCGGGTGGAGTCACATGTAGTCTTTGGAGTAGCAGCGATACTCATGGGATAATCTCAAGTCCAATGTACATGGAAGTTTGACGCAGGTACAAATCCAGGTTGGTGGAGTATATTCGCCAAGGTGGAGTTTGAGTTATGTCGAATATAGTGTACAAGATAGGTTACAGTTGGACTTGTTGTTGTATTGTGTTTAGATAGGATAAGGAGTCGTTTCCAAGTAGGACACCTGTATCCTAGGCCTCTCATATATACCGGGGGTAGACACACGATGTAACCTATGCCAACATAATAGCACATGCGCCAAGAAGGGGAGCCGTGGCGTGCCTGGCCACCGGGTGGTCAGGTGTGGCGGTAATTGTGGTATCGCACGGGAGGAGTGCCCGTAGTCAGGCCCCGGGGATGTAGCCATATCGGTGAACCTCGTTAACAAATCTCCGTGTCATGCTCGTGTGATTGCTTGGTCCTCGAATGATCGATGGTATGCCTCGGATTTATTCTAACAATTATCACGACAACAGATGGGCATCATAGGCCTAGAGAACGGCATCGAGGCCACGGCTCCCGTTGGTAGCATATGGCACATATATGGACCAAAGAGCTTAACATGGGCCATTCATCCCATTCCCTGCTATGATTTCATGTGGCCGCGTAAGATCTTGAACTTTCGAGGTTATAACCATAGAAATACGGTAAATGGCCCGAATATGCGACAGAGGGAGGGGGAGGGGGCAAGAAAGGCCACACAATTACCTACCCCCATTATTGAAGTTTCTTTTCTGGCAAGACAAACATTTTTTATAAATAAGGAATTTTTAGCACTTATTGATAATGATTTTATAATTTCACATTTTAAGGTGCATTTTTTTCTCTAAAACAAAGGTGTTGAATTCACCCAAAAAATAAGCAGAGGTCGATCAAATCTCCACACGCGGGGGGCAGGGGGGGGGGGAACCTCCGCGCAGTACCTAAATAAACGATCATGATTATTTGAGAGTTTCCCTATTTATTTACGATTTTCCTTTGTTTTTTTAGACAAAAGGGTTTCCCTTTGTGTTTATTTCATTTTTTTGAGGGGAGTGTTTATTTCATTAGTAGCATAGGGTTTTACTTTGTGACTGGAAAGCGGCCTGTGGGCCTGTTTGGTTGTTTCTTTCTGGCTGGACTGTTGTTTTTCTGTGCTTGACACGGAGAGGGTCCATGTCATCACCCCCATCGCCCACAAAACCCCACCCCCATCGCCCACCCCTCCCCACACACCACCCCTCCGCGACCCCGCCGCCTACTCGCCTGGTCGCTCTCGACGGTTGGAGCAGAGGAGCGCGGAGTGAGATTGGGAGGCCGCCAGCAAGCATCTAGCGACTACCGGCGACTAGGTGAAGTCAGAAACCCTAACTTGTAATCTTCGACTTCTTAGTTCCTTGTTGTGTTGCCGTTTTGGGAGTTGGATATGGTTTTCAAAGTCAGAGATTAGATAGTTAGGATTTTTAAATCAGAGGTTAGATGGAAGGGGATCCAGAGATTGAAGGAAGTTTTCTACATCGGTGACTTGCTCGGTATTTTTTTTCCAGGGTTTCGGTATTCAAGGGTTTTCATAACAATGAGCAAGTGCAGACGCATAACACAATAGCAGCAAATTTCAGCAAACACTCATTTAAAAACTTCAAAAAATATTGGCCTTGTGCAGTGGCGAATCCAGGAAGAAACCGGAGGGCGGGCTCAAAACTTATAAGCTGGGCTAGCGGATTAAATTCCTTTTTAGGCTGAAGTTAGGTTAGGTTTAGTAAGGCAGCCACTAACTTTTAGTCATAGATTGCAAGTCAACTAAACATTTCTCAGAATAATATTTACTGCGGTGTTTTTATTTTTTTGCAGAATATGAAATTTCGATCCAAATATTTGTATCTTTCTAGGGAAGTAACAATAACCTCTTAATTCTCATGCCCAAATTAAGTTCATATTTTAAAGATTATAAATGTGAGGGCTTACATTAGATCATAGTTTTTAGGAATTATTTTAATATTTATTTTGTGTGCTTATGTAGTACCAGGAAAAAGTGAAGTTCATTTTCTCCAATATGACAGACAAGCGGCTAATTGAGTTGGTTACCCTGACGATCCTTCGTCCTTCTAGAACATATTTTGTTTTCTTTTTCCAGGGACAGATTGTTTGATGCGGATGTATGTAGATGGGCTGTATGTTGAAGGTGTGCGTGTGTACATTCGGGTGGGCCGAGTAACAGCAGTGATAGGATTTATGTTTTGATAGGACTTTTCTCAGATATTACTGCTCACTCTCATACACTACCTCAGTTGTGCTGCAGAGGAGGAGGAGCCAATGCCACACGTCGACGCTCGGGATGAGCCCATGCTGCCGGTCGAGGATCAGGAGAAGGACGTGTCTAAACAAGCTGTCACGCGGCGGGCACGCGCTGCGTTGCAGGGCTATGAGGAGTGGAGGGCGAGCCACCCGCGCAGTTCTAGTGTATGATTGTTGATTACTGATGCAGTTCCTTTGTTGATTATACTGTATGATTGTTGCCTAGTGTGTTTCCATGCATAAGCCCTTTTCTTAAATTCTCATCCTCTGCTTTTCGTCATTTTGTTTTGTTTACACATGTGTTGTGTATAACCGTCGGCAGGATCGCTGTGAGCCCGATCGATGGGTTGACATTTACCATCAGGCTAGATGGGGACACCTCAGCTGTGGTATAAATAAGCATGTCAATTTTTAATTGTATTGTGTTTGTTCCCCTCTACTTTGAAGATCAACAAAATGTAGGAAATAAATAGCAATTAAATTCTACATCTACAGATCGTGCCATGCTATGCATGGCACCAGTTCAGCGCCATCACAGACAGTTCGTTGCTTTTTCAAGTGAGAGGGAGCCGCACGTACGATTTTGGCGTGTACAAAGGGAATTCAAGGGCGACCATCGGTGGTGAAAACTGGTGCAGGTTTGTTCAAGACTTCGACCTGCGAGAAGGCGACCTTGTCTCCTTCGGTTTGACTGAAGATATTCCTATGGTGTACTTCTGCAACCTGCCAAGAACATGCCATCAAAATGAAGAGCGTAAAGATCCTCTAGAATCAGCTGTCATAACGAAGGGAATTAATCTGACGAAGCAAGAGGAGCTGAACCTACATGACCTTTTGGCGATGAAGAAAGGTTATATAGGTGCATTTTTTGTCGACCGCTTCACCAAGTCGAACATAGCAGGAAAGACGACGGTATGTTTTTGGTGTACTATTATTTTCTACTTTGTATGCAATTTTGTTTGTTTTTTCATGGAGAGAAAGATTAATGATATGCTATTGTAGCTGAAACCAGTGAATACACTGATGTGTGTTTTTGCATATACTTTTGTTTCCCATAACTGAAGATCCTTATGTAATATATGTAGATGTAGCTGAAGATCCTTTTGTTTACTGTTCCTTCACATTATTTGATAATTTTTCTTCCTATGATGGATCATACAGAGATTACCGGTGAAAGTTGTCGACGCCGTAAAGACCCTGTCAGGGATATACCCCGCGGTATGGCCCGGCTAGAGTTGTAAACCGGCTGGGACTCGGTAAACCGGCGACGGGTAAACCGGCGGACGGTAAACCGGCGAGTGTTAAACCGGCGGTGTTAAGACAGATGGTAGCACTGGCAGGTGTTAATATAATGTTAAACTGGCAGACAATGTTAAACCGGCAGACAATGTTAAACTGGCAGACAATGTTAAACCGGCAGACAATGTTAAACCGGCAGACGTTAAGAAGCCCAGGAAAGGAAGTCAAAATAGTTTAAGTTTTAGACCGAGATGGACTCTGTGGGAAATATGCCCTAGAGGCAATAATAAATTAGTTATATTTCCTTGTTCATGATAATCGTTTAGTATCCATGCTATAATTGTATTGATAGGAAACTAAGATACATGTGTGGGTACATAGACAACACCATGTCCCTAGTAAGCCTCTAGTTAACTAGCTCGTTTATCAATAGATGGTCATGGTTTCGACCATGGACATTGGATGTCATTGATAACGGATCACATCATTGGCGTAATGATGTGATGGACAAGACCCAATCCTAAGCCTAGCACAAAGATCGTGTAGTTAGGTATGCTAAAGCTTTTCTAATGTCAAGTATCTCTTCCTTAGACCATGAGATTGTGCAACTCCCGGATACCGTAGGAATGCTTTCGGTGTACCAAACGTCACAACGTAATCGGGTGGCTATAAAGGTGTATTACAGGTATCTCCGAAAGTGTTCATTGGGTTGGTACGAATCGAGACTGGATTTGTCACTCCGTAAACGGAGAGGTATCTCTGGGCCCACTCGGTAGGACATCATCATAATGTGCACAATGTGACCAAGGGGTTGATCACGGGATGATGTGTTACGGAGCAGTAAAGAGACTTGCGGTAACGAGATTGAACAAAGGTATCGGGATACCGACGATCGAATCTTCGGCAAGTACAATGCCGCTAGACAAAGGGAATTGTATACGGATCTATTGAGTCCTTGACATCGTGGTTCATCCGATGAGATCATCGTGGAACATGTGGGAGCCAACATGGGTATCCAGATCCGTTGTTGGTTATTGACCGGAGAACGTCTCGGTCATGTCTGCATGTCTCCGAACCCGTAGGGTCTACACATAAGGTTCGGTGACGCTAGGGTTGTATGAATATGAGTATGCAGCAAACCGAATGTTGTTCGGAGTCCCGGATGAGATCCCGGAAGTCACGAGGAGTTCCGGAATGGTCCGGAGGTAAAGATTTATATATAGGAAGTCTTATTTTGGTCGCTTGGAAAAGTTTCGCACTTTATCGGTATTGTACCGGAGTGCCGAAGGGGTCCGGGGTCCACCTGCCCCGGGGGGCCACATGGGCTGGTGGGGGTGCGCCTTGGCCTATATGGGCCAAGGGCACCAGCCCCAAGAGGCCCATGTGCCAAGGATACTTGGGGAGGGGAGAGTCCTAAGAGGGGAAGGCACCTCAGGGTACCTTGGGAGGATGGACTCCTCCCCTCTTGTCAGCACCCCTTCCTTGGAGGAAGGGGCAGGATGCGCCCTCCCCTCTCTTGCACCTATATAAAGGGAGGGAGGGAGGGTGGCCGCACCTTGAAGCCCTTGGCGCCCCCTTCCTGCTACATCCTCCTCCTCCCGTAGTCGCTAGCTAAGCCCTCACGGAGTTCTGCCGATCCACCACCACGCTGTCGTGGCTGCTAGATCATCATCAACCTCTCCTTTCCCTTGCTGGATCAAGAAGGAGGAGACGTCATCCGCTCACGTCACGTGTGTTGAACGCGGAGAGGTGCTGTCCGCTCGGCACTAGGTCATCGGTGATCTGAATCACGACGAGTACGACTCCATCATCCCTCGTTCTATTGAACGCTTCCCGCCGACCTACAAGTGGTATGTAGATGCAATCACTCTCCCATGACTCGTTGCTAGATGAACTCATAGATGGATCTTGGTGAAACCGTGGGAAAATTTTAATTTTTCTGCAACGCCCCAACAAAGGGCATCATGAGCTAGGTCTATGCGTAGTTCTCTATTGCACGAGTAGAACACAATTTGTTGTGGGGCGTAGATGTTGTCAACTTTCTAGCCGCTACTAGTCTTATCTTGCTTCAGCGGTATTGTGGGATGAAGCGGCCGGACCGACTCTTACATGTACGCTACGTGAGACTGGTTCCACCGACCGACATGCACTAGTTGCATAAGGTGGCTAGCGGGTGTCTGTCTCTCCCACTTTAGCTGGAGCGGATTCGATGAAAAGGGTCCTTATGAAGGGTAAATAGAAGTTTACAAATCACGTTGAGGCTTTCACGTAGGTAAGAAAACGTTCTTGCTAGAACCCTATTGCAGCCACGTAAAACTTGCAACAACAATTAGAGGACGTCTAACTTGTTTTTGCAGCAAGTGTTTTGTGATATGATATGGAAAAAGTTGTGATGAATGATGAATGATATATGTGATGTATGAGATCATGTTCTTGTAATAGGAATCACGACTTGCATGTCGATGAGTATGACAACCGGCAGGAGCCATAGGAGTTGTCTTTATTTTTGTATGACCTGCGTGTCATTGAAGAACGCCATGTAAATTACTTTACTTTATTGCTAAACGCTATAGCCATAGAAGTAGAAGTAGTCATTGGCGTGACAACTTCATGAAGACACGATGATGGAGATCATGGTGTCATGCCGGTGACAAGATGATCATGGAGCCCGAAGATGAAGATCAAAGGAGCTATATGATATCGGCCATATCACGTCACTACTATATAATTGCATGTGATGTTTATTATGTTTATGCATCTTGTTTACTTAGAACAACGGTAGTAAATAAGATGATCCCTCATAACAATTTCAAGAAAGTGTTCTCCTAATCGTACAATCGCTGCTACTAAGTTCGTCGTTTCAAGCACCACGTGATGATCGGGTGTGATAGATTCTTACGTCCACATACAACGGGTGTAAGCCAGATTTACACACGCAGTAACACTTAGGTTAACTTGACGAGCCTAGCATGTATGTGACATGGCCTCGAACACAAGAGACCGAAACGTCGAGCATGAGTCGATAGTAGATACGATCAACATGAAGATGTTCACCGATGATGACTAGTCCGTCTCACGTGATGATGATCGGACACGGCCTAGTTGACTCGGATCATGTAATCACTTAGATGACTAGAGGATGTCTATCTAAGTGGGAGTTCATGAGATGAACTTAATTATCCTGAACATAGTCAAAAGATCTTTGCAAATTATGTCGTAAGCTCGCGTTTTAGTTCTACTGTTTAGATATGTTCCTAGAGAAAATATAGTTGAAAGTTGACAAGCGATTATGCGCGGACAGAGAAAGCTTATGTCCTTAATGCACCGCCACAGGCTGAACCCCAAACGTCGTTTGTGGATGTTACGAACATCGGACATACACGCTTTTGATAACTACGTGATAGTTCGCTTAAACGGTTTAGAGTTGAGGCACCAAAGACGTTTTTGAAACGTCGCGGAACATAATGAGATGTTTCGAGGGCTGAAATTGGGATTTCAGGCTCGTGCTCACGCCAAGAGGTATAAGACCTCCGACGATTTTCTTAGCCTCGCAAACTAAGGGAGAAAAGCTCAATCGTTGAGCTTGTGCTCAGATTGTCCTAGTGCAACAATCACTTGAATCACGTGGGACTTGATCTTCCAGATGAGATAGTGATGTTTCTCCAAAGTCATTGCAACCAAGATGATAGAGCTTCGTGATGAACTATAACATGTCGTGGATAGATATGATGATCCTTGAGGTATTCACGATGTTTGACACCGCGAAAGTAGAAATCAAGAAGGAGCATCAATTGTTGATGGTTGGTGAAACCACTAGTTTCAAGAAGGGCAAGGACAAGAAGGACACTTCATGAAACGACAAATCGATTCTTGCTCAAAGAAGAAACCCAAGGTTGAACCCAAAACCCGAGACTAAGTGCTTCGTAATAAGGGGAACAGACCTGAGCAGAATTACCCTAGATACTTGGTAGATAAGAAGGTCGGCAAGGTCGATAGAAGTATATTGGATATACATTATGTTAATGTGTACTTTACTAGTACTCCTAGTAGCACCAGGGTATTAGATATCGGTTCGGTTGCTAAGTGTTAGTAACTCGAAACAAAAACTACGGAATAAACGGAGACTAGGTAAAGGTGAGCTGACGATACGTGTTGGAAGTGTTTCCAAGGTTGATATGATCAAGCATCGCACCATCGAGATTGGTGTTAAACCTAAAAATTGCTATTTGGTGTTTATGCGTTGAGCATAGACATGATTGGATTATGTACTGCCGTAATACGGTTATTCATTTAAGGAGAATAATGGTTACTCTGTTAATTTGAATAATGCCTTCAATGGTCTAGCACCTAAAAGGAATGGTTTATTGAATCTCGATTGTAGTGATACACATTTTCATGCCAAAAGATATAAGATAGTAATGATGGTACCACGCATTACTTGTGGCACCGCCATGTAAGTCATATTGGTATAAAACGCATGAAGAAGCTCCATGTTGATGGATCTTTGGACTCACTGCGTTTTGAAAAGTTTGAGACATGCAAACCATGTCTATTGGTGTATACGCATGAAGAAACTCCATGCAGATGGATCGCTTGGACTCACTTGATTTTGAATCACTTGAGATATGCAAACCATACCACATGGGCAAGATGACCGAAAAGCCTCGGTTTCAAAGAAGATGGAACAAGGTAGCAACCTGTTGGAAGTAACACATTTTGATGTGTGCAGTCCAATGAGTGCTTTGAGGCATGCGATGAATATCGTTATGTTCTGACTTCACAGATGATTCGAGTAGATGTTGAGTATATTTACTTGATGAAACACAAAGTCTGAATTATTGAATGGTTCAAGTAATTTTAGAGTGAAGTTAAAGATCATTGTGACAAGAGGATAAAATGTCTATGATATGATCATAGAGATGTGAAGGAAATATGCTCTAGATGCAATAATAAAGTTATTATTTATTTCCTTATTTCATGATAAATGTTTATTATTCATGCTAGAATTGTATTAACCGGAAACATGATACATGTGTGAATACATAGACAAACATATAGTCACTAGTATGCCTCTACTTGACTAGCTCATTAATCAAAAGATGGTTATGTTTCCTAACCATAGACATGTGTTGTTATTTGATTAATGGGATCACATCATTAGGAGAATGATGTGATCGACATGACCCATTCCGTTATCCTAGCACTTGATCGCTTAGTATATTGCTATTGCTTTCTTCATGACTTATACATGTTCCGTAAGTATGAGATTATGCAACCCCGTTTACGGAGGAACACTTTGGGTACTACCAAACGTCACAACGAATCGGGTGATTATAAAGGAGTACTACAGGTGTCTCCAAAGGTACATGTTGGGTTGGCGTATTTCGAGATTAGGTTTTGTCACTCCGATTATGGAGAGGTATCTCTGGGCCTTCTCGGTAATACACATCATTTAAGCCTTGCAAGCATTGCAACTAATAAGTTAGTTGCGAGATGATGTATTACGGAACGAGTAAAGAGACTTGCCGGTAACGAGATTGAACTAGGTATTGTATACCGACGATCAAATCTCGGCAAGTAACATACCGATGACAAAGGAACAACGTATGTTGTTATGCGGTTTGACCGATAAAGATCTTCAGAGAATATGTAGGAACCAATATGGGCATCCAGGTCCCGCTATTGGTTATTGACTGAGAATAGTTCGAGGTCATGTCTACATAGTTCTCGAACCCGTAAGGGTCCGCACGCTTTAAGGTTTCGATGGCGATGTTATATTATGAGTTTATGAGTTTTGATGTACCGAAGGAGTTCGGAGTCCCGGATGAGATCGGGGACATGACGAGGAGTCTCGAAATGGTCGAGGCGTAAAGATCGATATATTGGACGACTATATTCGGAGTTCGGAAGGTTCCGAGTGATTCGGGTATTTTGGAGTACTGGGAGAGTTACGGGAATCCGCCGGAGTATATGGGCCTTATTGGGCTTTAGGGAAAGAGAGGAGAGGTTGGGCGCCCCCAAGGCCCTAGTCCGAATTGACTAAGGGAGGGCTGCGCCCCTCCTTCCTTCTCTTCTCTTCCCCTTTCCTTGACTCCTACTCCTACTACTTGGAAGGGGGAATCCTACTCCCGGTGGGAGTAGGACTCCTCCTGGTGCGCCCCCTCCTAGGCGGCCACCCCCTCCTTGCTCCTTTATATACGGGGCAGGGGGCACCCCATGACACACAAGTTGATCTTCAAGATCGTTCCTTAGCCGTGTCGGCGCCCCCTCCACCATAGTCCACCTCGATAATATTGTAGCGGTGCTTAGCGAAGCCTCACGACGGTAGAACATCAACATCGCCACCACGCCTTGTCGTCTTGATGGAACTCATCCCCGACACTTTGCTGGATCGGAGTCCGGGATCGTCATCGAGCTGAACGTGTGCTGAACTCGGAGGTGCCGTGCGCTCGGTGCTTGGATCGGTCGGATCGTGAAGACGCACGACTACATCAACCGCATTGTGCTAACGCTTCCGCCACGGCCTCACGAGGGTACGTGGACAACACTCTCCCCTCTTGTTGCTATACCATCACCATGATCTTATGCGTGTGCGTAGGAAATTTTTGAAATTACTACGTTCCCCAACAAAGGCATCCGAGCCTGGTTTTATGCGCGTTGATGTTATATGCACGAGTAGAACACAAGTGAGTTGTGGGTGATACAAGTCATCTTGCTTACCGACATGTCATACTTTGGTTTGGCGGTATTGTGAGATGAAGCTGCCCGGACCGACATTACGCCAGACGCTTACGCGAGACTGGTTTCACCGCTGCGAGCACTCGTTGCTTAAAGGTGACTGGCGGGTGTCTGTCTCTCTCACTTTAGTTGAACCGAGTGTGGTTACGCCCGGTCCTTGCGAAGGTTAAAACAGCACCAACTTGACAAACTATCAGTGAGGTTTTGATGCGTAGGTAAGAACGGTTCTTGCTCAGCCCGTAGCAGCCACGTAAAACTTGCAACAACAAAGTAGAGGACGTCTAACATGTTTTTGCAGGGCATGTTGTGATGTGATATGGTCAAGACGTGATGCTATATTTTATTGTATGAGATGATCATGTTTTGTAACCGAGTTATCGGCAATCGGCGTGAGCCATATGGTTGTCGCTTATTGTATGAAATGCAAAAGCCATGTAATTGCTTTACTTTATCACTAAGCGATGGCGATAGTCGTAGAAGCAATAGTTGGCGAGGCGACAACGATGCTACGATGGAGATCAAGGTGTCGCTACCGGTGACGATGGTGATCATGACGGTGCTCACGGAGATGGAGATCACAAGCACAAGATGATGATGGCCATATCATATCACTTATATTGATTGCATGTGATGTTTATCTTTTATGCATCTTATCTTGCTTTGATTGACGGTAGCATTTTAAGATGATCTCTCACTAATTATCAAGAAGTGTTCTCCACGAGTATGCACCGTTGCCAAAGTTAAATGCGTGCCCGGACACCACGTGATGATCGGGTGTGATAAGCTCTACGTCCATCTACAACGGGTGCAAGCCAGTTTTGCACACGCCGAATACTTAGGTTAAACTTGACGAGCCTAGCATATGCAGAGATATGGCCTCGGAACACGGAGACCGAAAGGTCGGCGTGAATCATATAGTAGATATGATCAGCATAGTGATGTTCACCATTGAAAACTACTCCATCTCACGTGATGATCGGTTATGGTTTAGTTGATTTGGATCACGTGATCACTTAGATGACTAGAGAGATGTCTGTCTAAGTGGGAGTTCTTAAGTAATATGATTAATTGAACTTAAATTTATCATGAACTTAGTCCTGGTAGTATTTTGCAAATTATGTTATAGATCAATAGCTCACGTTGTTGCTTCCCTATGTTTTTATATGTGTTCCTAGAGAAAATTGTATTGAAAAATGTTAGTAGCAATGTTATGGATTGGATCTGTGATCTGAGGTTTATCCTCATTGCTGCCGTACGTAAGAATTATGTCCTTAATGCACCGCTAGGTGACAGACCTATTGCGTGAAGCAGATGCGCACGTTATGAACGTTTGGCTAGCTCAATATGAGCGGAATGCGACGTTATGAACGCTTTGGCTAGCTCAATATGATGACTACTTGATAGTTTAGTGCACCATGCTTAACGGCTTAGAATCGGGACTTCAAAGATGTTTTGAGCGTCATGGACCATATAAGATGTTCCAGAATTGAAGTTAATATTTCAAGCAAATACCCGAGTTGAGAGATATGAAGTCTCCAACAAGTTCTATAGCTAAAAGATGAAGGAGAATCGCTCAACTAGTGAGCATGTGCTCAGATTGTCCGAGTACTTCAATCGCTTAATCAAGTGGGAGTTAATCTTCCAGATAAGATAGTGATTAACAGAATTCTCTAGTCACCATCACTAAGTTAGTAGAACTTCGTGATGAACTATAGTATGCAAGGGATAACGAAAAAGATTCTCGAGCTCTTCGCGATGCTAAAATCGGCGAAGGTAGAAATCAAGAAAAACATCAAGTGTTGATGGTTGACAAGACCACTAGTCTCAAGGAAAAGGGCAAAGGAAGAAGGGGAACTTCAAAAGGAACGGCAAGCAAGTTCTTTGCCGGTGAAGAAGCCCAAGTCCGGACCTAAGCACGAGACTAAGTACTTTTGCTGCAATGGAACTGGTCACCGAAGTGGAACTACCCCTAATACTTGGTGGATAAGAAGGATGGCAAAGTGAACAAGGTTATATTTGATATACGGGTTATTGATGTGTGCCTTACTAGTGTTTATAGTAGCCCCAGTATTTGATACTTGTTAGGTTGCTAAGATTAGTAACTCGAAGCAGGAGTTATAGAATAAAAGAGACTAGTTGAAGGGGAAGTGACGATGAGTGTTGGAAGTAGTTCCAAGATTGATATGATCATCATCGCACACTCCTATACTTTTGGGATCAGTGTTAAACCTAAATAAATGTTATTTGGTGTTTGCGTTGAGCATGAATATGATTTGATCATGTTTATTGCAAAAGCGGTTATTCATTTAAAGTCAAAGAATAATTGTTGTTACATTTTACATGAATAAAACCTTCAATGGTCATACACCCAATGAAAATAGTTTTCAAAGCGGTTATTCATTTAAAATCAGAGAATAATTGTTGTTACATTTAAATGAATAAAACCTTCAATGGTCATACACCCAATGAAAATAGTTTGTTGGATCTCGATAGTAGTGATACACATATTCATAATATTGATGCCAAAAGATGCAAAGTTAATAATCATAGTGCAACTTATTTGTGGTAATCGCCGTTTAGGTCATATCGATTGTAAAAGCGCATGAAGAAACTCCATGCTTTGATGGGTTTTGGAATCACTTGATTATGAATCATTTGATGCTTGCGAACCGTGCCTTTTTGGGCAAGATGATTTGAAACTCCGTTGTTGAACAATGGAGCGAGATCTTGACTTATTGGAAATAATACATACCGATGTATGCGATCCAATGAGTGTTGATGCTCGTGGCAAGTGTCGTTATTTTCTGACCTTCACAGATGATTTGAGCAGATATGGGTATATCTACTTGATGAAACATAAGTCTGAAATAGTTGAAAGGTTCAAAAATTTCAGAGTGAAGTGGAAAATCATCGTAACAATAAAATAAAGTTTCTGCGATCTGATCGTGGAGATGAATATTTGAGTTACGAGTTTGGTCTTCAATTAAAACAATGTGGAATAGTTTCACAGCTCACGCCACTGAACACCACAACGTTATGGTGTGTCCGAACGTCGTAACCATACTTTATTTTGATATGGTGCGATCAATGATGTCTCTTACCGATTTACCAATATTGTTTTGGGGTTATACATTAGAGACAGCTGCATTCACGCGTTTAATAGGGCACCATCTAAATCCGTTGAGAAGACACCGTATGAACTATGGTTTAGCGATAAACCTAAGTATCGTTTCTTAAAATTTGGGGTTGCGATGCTTATGTGAAAAAGTTTCATCTGATAAGCTCGAACCCAAATCGGAGAATGCGTCTTCATAGAATACCCAAAGGTAACTATTGGGTACACCTTCTATCACAGATCCGAAGGCAAGTTTTTCGTTGCTAAGATGGATCCTTTCTAGAGAAGAAGTTTCTCTCGAAAGAAGTGAGTGGGAGGAAAAGTAGAACTTGACGAGGTAATTGTACCTTCTCCCTTATTGGAAACTAGTTCATCACAGAAATCAGTTCCAGTGATTCCTACACCAATTAGTGAGGAAGTTAATGATGATGATCATGAAACTTCAGATCAAGTTGCTACCAAACCTCGTAGAGGGTCTTGGTAGAGTGAAATCCGCACTGCAGTGGTACGGTAATCGTGTTCTGGAAGTCATGTTACTAGACCATGATGAACCTACGGACTATGAGGAAGCGATGATGAGCCCAGATTCCGCGAAATCGCTTGAGGCCATGAAATCTGAGATACGATCAATGTATGAGAACAAAGTATGGACTTTGATTGACTTGCTCGATGATCAGCAAGCCATGTTAAATAAATGGATCTTCAAGAGGAAGACGGACACTGATAGTAGTGTTACTATCTACAAAGCTCGACTTGTCACAAAAAAGGTTTTCGACAAGTTCAAGGTGTTGACTACAATGAGATTTTCTCAACTGTAGCGATTCTTAAGTCTGTCCGAATCATGTTAGCAATTGCCACATTTTATGAAATCTGGCAAATGGATGTCAAAACTACATTCTTTAATGGATTTATTAAAGAAGAGTTGTATATGATGCAACCAGAAGTTTTGTCAATCCTAAAGGAGCTAACAAAATGTGCAAGCTCCAATGATCCATCAATGGACCGTGCAAGCATCTCGAGTTGGAATATACGCTTTGATGAGTTGATCAAAGCATATGGTTTTATACTGAGACTTTTGGAGAAGCTGTGTTACAAGAAAGTGAGTGGGAGCACTACTGACATTTTCGATAAGTATATGTGAATGACATATTGTTGATCGGAAATAATGTAGAATTATTCGCAAAGCATAAAGGAGTATTTGAAAGGAGTTTTTCAAAGAAGGACCTCGGTGACGCTGCTTACAGATAGAGCATCAAGATCTATTGAGATAGATCAAGCCGCTTGATAAGTTTTTCACTAAGTACATACCTTGTCAAGATTTTGAAAAGGTTCAAAATGGAACACGATCAAAGAAGGAGTTCGTACTGTGTTACAAGGTGTGAAATTGAAGTAAGACTCAAAGCCCAACCACGGCGAGAAGATAGAAAGAGAATGAAAGTCATTCCCTATGCCCTCAGCCATAGGTTCTATAAAGTATGCTATGCTATGTACCGCACCTATTGTATACCTTGCTCAATTTGGCAAGGGAGTACAATAGTGATCTAGGAGTAGATCATGGACATTGGTCAAGAACATCCTTAGTGAGGACTAAGGAAATATTTCTCGATTATGGAGGTGATAAAAGAGCCCGTCGTAAAGAGTTACATCGATGCAAGCTTTTTACACTAATCCAGATGACTCCTAAATCTCTATCTAGATACATATTGAAAGTAGGAGCAATTAGCTAGAGTAGCTCCGTGCGAGCATTGTAGACATAGAATATTTGCAAAATACATACGGCTCTGAATGTGACAAGACCGTTGACTAAGCTTCTCTCACGAGCAAAACATGATCATACCTTAGTACTCTTTGGGTGTTAATCATATAGCGATGTGAACTAGATTATTGACTCTAGTAAACCCTTTGGGTGTTGGTCACATGACGATGTGAACTATGGGTGTTAATCACATACGATGTGAATATTAGTGTTGAATCACATGATGATGTGAACTAGATTATTGACTCTAGTGCAAGTGGGAGACTGAAGGAAATATGCTCTAGAGGCAATAATAAAGTTATTATTTATTTCCTTATTTCATGATAAATGTTTATTATTCATGCTAGAATTGTATTAACCGAAACATGATACATGTGTGAATACATAGACAAACATATAGTCACTAGTATGCCTCTACTTGACTAGCTTATTAATCAAAGATGGTTATGTTTCCTAACCATAGACATGTGTTGTTATTTGATTAATGGGATCACATCATTAGGAGAATGATGTGATTGACATGACCCATTCCGTTAGCCTAGCACTTGATCCTTTAGTATATTGCTATTGCTTTCTTCATGACTTATACATGTTCCGTAACTATGAGATTATGCAACCCCCGTTTACGGAGGAACACTTTAGGTACTACCAAGCGTCACAACGTAATCGGGTGATTATAAAGGAGTACTACAGGTGTCTCCAAAGGTACATGTTGGGTTGGCGTATTTCGAGATTAGGTTTTGTCACTCCGATTGTGGGAGAGGTATCTCTGGGCCTTCTCGGTAATACACATCATATAAGCCTTGCAAGCATTGCAACTAATAAGTTAGTTGCGAGATGATGTATTACGGAGCGAGTAAAGAGACTTTCCAGAAACGAGATTGAACTAGGTATTTGATTCCGAAGATCAAATCTCGGGCAAGTAACATACCGATGACAAATGGAACAACGTATTTTGTTATGCGGTCTGACCGATAAAGATCTTCAGAGAATATGTAGGAACCAATATGGGCATCCAGGTCCCGATTTTGGTTATTGACCGTGAATAGTTCTAGGTAATGTCTACATAGTTCTCGAACCCGTAGGGTCCGCACGCTTATGGTTTCGATGGCAGTTATATTATGAGTTTATGAGTTTTGACGTACCGAAGGAGTTCGGAGTCCCGGATGAGATCGGGGACATGACGAGGAGTCTCGAAATGGTCGAGACGTAAAGATCGATATATTGGACGACTATATTGAGTTCTGAAAGGTTCCGAGTGATTCGGGTATTTTTTCGAGTACCGGAGAGTTACGGGAATTCGCCGGGGAGTATATGGGCCTTATTGGGCTTTAGGGAAACAGAGGAGAGGTTGGGCGCCCCCAAGGCCTAGTCCGAATTGGACAAGGGAGGGCTGCGCCCTCCTTCCTTCTCTTCTCTTCCCCCTTTCCTTGACTCCTACTCCTACTACTTGGAAGAATCCTACTCCCGGTGGGAGTAGGACTCCTCCTGGTCGCCCCTCCCTAGGCGGCCACCCTCCCCTCCTTGCTCCTTTATATCTCTGGGGCAGGGGCACCCATGACACACAAGTTGATCTTCAAGATCGTTCCTTAGCCGTGTGCAGTGCCCCCTCCAAAGATAGTCCACCTCGATAATATTGTAGCGGTGCTTAGGCGAAGCCCTGCGACGGTAGAACATCAACATCGTCCTGCCTTGCGTCGTGCTGATGGAACTCATCCCCAACACTTTGCTGGATCGGAGTCCGGGATCGCCATCGAGCTGAACGTGTGCTGAACTCGGAGGTGCCGTGACGTTCGGTGCTTGGATCGGTCGGATCGTGAAGACGCGTGCGACTACATCAACTGTTGTGCTAAGCAGTTAACGCTTCCGCTAACGGTCTACGAGTGCGTGGACAACACTCTCCCCTCTCGTTGCTATACCATCACCATGATCTTGCGTGTGCGTAGGAAATTTTTTGAAATTACTACGTTCCCCAACAAGATGAGTATCTGAGTTACGAGCTTTGGCACGCAATTAAGACACTGTGGAAATTGTTTCACAATTAATTCCGCCTGGAACACCATAGTGTGATGGTGTGTCCGAACATCATAGTTGCACCCTATTGGATATGGTGCGTACCATGATGTCTCTTATCGAATTACCACTATCGTTCATGGGTTAGGCATTAGAGACAACCGCACTCACTTTAATAGGGCACCACGTAATTCCGTTGAGGCGACCTTTGTTTGAACTATGGTTTGGAGGAAACCTAAGTTGTCGTTTCTTAAAAGTTTGGGGCTGCGACGCTTATGTGAAAAAGTTTCATCGTGATAAGCTCAGACCCAAAGCGGATAAATACATCTTCATAGGATACCCAAAGCGGGTGGGTATACCTCCTAATTCAGATCCGAAAGCAATAGGGATTGTTTCTAGAAACGGGTCCTTTCTCGAGGAAAAGTTTATCTCGAAAGAATTGAGTGGGAGGATGGTGGAGACTTGATGAGGTTATTGAACCATCACTTACACTAGTGTGTAGCAGGGCACAGGAAGTTGTTCCTGTGGCACCTACACCAATTGAAGTAGAAGCTTACGATAGTGATCATGAAACTTCGGATCAAGTCACTACCGAACCTCGTAGGACGACAAGGACGCCAGCATCTTTGCCCTTGAGTGGTACTTGATCCTGTCTTGAATGTCATGTTGCTAGACAACAATGAACCTCACGAGCTATGGAGAAGCAATGGTGGGCCCATATTCCAATAAATGGTTAGAAGCCATGAAATCCGAGATAGGATCCATGTATCGGAACAAAGCATGGACTTTGGTGGACTTGCCCGTTGATCGGCAAGCCATTGAGATAAATGGATCTTTAAGAAGAAGACGGACGTGGGACGGTAATGTCACCGTCTATGAAGCTCGACTTGTGGCAAAGAGTTTTCACAAGTTCAAGGAGTTGACTACGATGAGATTTTCTCATCCGTAGCGATGCTTAAGTCCGTCGGAATCATGTTAGCATTAGCTGCATTTATGAAATCAGGCGGATGGATGTCAAACGAGTTTCCTTACCAGTTTTGTAAGGAAAGGTTGTATGTGATACAATCAGAAAGTTTTTGTCTATCCTAGAGATGCTAAAAGTTATGCTGGCTCCAGCGATCCTTCTAAGGACTGGAGTAAGCATCTCGGAGTTGGAATGTGCGCTTTGATGAGATGATCAAAAAATTTGGGTTTATACAAAGTTTGTGAGAAACTTGTATTTCCAAAGAAGTGAGTGGGAGCACTATAGAATTTCTGATGAGTATATGTTGTTGACATATTGTTGATCGTAAATGATGTAGAATTCTCTCGAAAGCATATAGGGTTGTTTTGAAAGTGTTTTCAATAGAAAACCTGGATTAGGCTACTTGAACATTGAGCATCAAGATCTATGAGGATAGATCAAAAGCGCTTAATGGTACTTTCAAATGAGCATATACGTTGACATGATCTTGAAGGTGTTCAAGATGGATCGATCAAAGAAGGAGTTCTTGCACGAGATGTAAGGTATGAAGTTAAGACTTAAAGCTCGACCACGGCAGAAAGAGAGAAAGGACGAAGGTCGTCCCTATGCTTTAGACATAGGCTCTATAGTATGCTATCTTTGTGTACCGCATCATGGGAAGTGTGCCTTGCCATGAGTCAGTCAAAGGGTACAAGAATGACCCAGAATGGGGATCATTGGACAACGGTCAAAATTGTCCTTGAAGTAAATAAGGACATGTTTCTCGATTATGGAGGTGATAAAGAGTTAGGCGTAAAGGGTTACGTCGATGCAAGCTTTAACACCTATCCGAAAGTGACTCTGAGTAGCAAACCGACACGTATAGTGGAGCAACCATTTGGAATAGCTTCAAGTGGAACGTGGAAGCAGCATTTACAATATGACATAGAGAATTGCAAAGTACATACGGATCTGAATCTGCGGACCCGTTGACTAAAACTTCTCTCACAAGGAAAACATGATCAAACCCCGTAACTCATTGAGTCTTAATCACATGGTGATGTGAACTAGTTTAAGCGACACTAGTAAACTCTTTGGATGTTGGTCACATGGCGATGTGACCTATCAGTGTTAATCACATGGCGATGTGAACTAGATTATTGACTCTAGTGCAAGTGGGAGACTGTTGGAAATATGCCCTAGAGGCAATAATAAATTAGTTATATTTCCTTGTTCATGATAATCGTTTAGTATCCATGCTATAATTGTATTGATAGGAAACTAAGATACATGTGTGGGTACATAGACAACACCATGTCCCTAGTAAGCCTCTAGTTAACTAGCTCGTTTATCAATAGATGGTCATGGTTTCGACCATGGACATTGGATGTCATTGATAACGGGATCACATCATTGGCAGAATGATGTGATGGACAAGACCCAATCCTAAGCCTAGCACAAAGATCATGTAGTTCGTATGCTAAAGCTTTTCTAATGTCAACTATCTCTTCCTTAGACCATGAGATTGTGCAACTCCCGGATACCGTAGGAATGCTTTGATTATTTACCAAACATCCTGGCAACGTAATCGGGTGGCTATAAAGGTGCATTACAGGTATCTCCAAAAGTGTCATTGGGTTGGCATGAATCGAGACTGGATTTGTCACTCCGTGTAAACCGAGAGGTATCTCTGGGCCCACTCGGTAGGACATCATCATAATGTGCACAATGTGACCAAGGGGTTGATCACGGGATGATGTGTTACTGGAACGAGTAAAGAGACTTCTTTGATAACGAGATTGAACAAAGGTATCGGGATACCGACGATCGAATCTCGGGCAAGTACAATGCCGCTAGACAAAGGGAATTGTATACGGGATCGATTGAGTCCTTGACATCGTGGTTCATCCGATGAGATCATCGTGGAACATGTGGAGCCAACATGGGTATCCAGATCCAAGTTGGTTATTGACCGAGAACGTCTCGGTCATGTCGCATGTCTCCCGAACCCGTAGGGGTCTACACATAAGGTTCGGTGGCGCTTGGGTTGTATGAATATGAGTATGCAGCGAATCAATGTTTTTTCTGAGTCCCGGATGAGATCCTGGATGTCACGAGGAGTCTTAATGGTCCTGGAGGTAAAGATTTATATATAGGAAGTCTTATTTTGGTCGCCGGAAAAGTTTCGCGCTTATCAAGATTGTCGGGAGTGTCGAAGGGGTCCGGGGGTCCACCGGGGGGTCCACCTGCCCCGGGGGCCACATGGGCTGGTGGGGGTGCGCCTTGGCCTATATGGGCCAAGGGCACCAGCCCCAAGAGGCCCATGCGCCAAGGAGACTTGGGGAGGGGAGAGTCCTAAGAGGGGAAGGCACCTCCGAGGTGCCTTGGGGAGGATGGACCCTCTCCCTCTTGGCCGCACCCCTTCCTTGGAGGAAGGGGCAAGGTTGCGCCCTCCCCCTCTCTTGCACCTATATAAAGGGAGGAGGGAGGGTGTGGCCTGCCTGAAGCCCTTGGCGCCTCCCTTCTGCTACACCTCCTCCTCCTCCCGTGAGTCGCTAGCCAAGCCTGGGAGTTCTGCTGCATCCACCACCACGCCGTCGTGCTGCTGGATCATCATCAACCTCTCCTTTCCTTGCTGGATCAAGAAGGAGGAGGCGTCATCCGCCTCGTGACGCGTGTGTTGAACGCGGAGGTGCTGTCCGTTCGGCACTAGGTCATCGGTGATCTCGAATCACGACGGCAGTACGACTCCATCATCCCCGTTCTATTGAACGCTTCCGCACGCGATCTACAAGTGGTATGTAGATGCAATCACTCTCCCATGACTGGTTGCTAGATGAACTCATAGATGGATCTTGGTGAAACCGTAGGAAAATTTTTAATTTTCTGCAACGTTCCCCAACAGACTCTACATGTAACCCGCCCCTTCAACTTATATAAGGAGGGGCAGGGTTCCCCAAAGAGGGAGAAGGAAGAAACAATCTCTAGGGCTAGACATAACTAGAGGAGAGCCGATTTACGGTGACTCCCTCGTGATGATAATGAGATCTAGCCTCAAACACCATGTAGCGTTGTTATCGGATGATGTTTCCCGGGGCCCGAAGCTGTTTAAACCCTTGTCTTGTGTTGCGTCTCTCGGTTCCGCTCAACCCCTCTCAAGCTACCACATAGATGCGTTGGCCTCACGACTAATTCCTCACGCTAAGGACATCTGACGTGTTAATTCCACGACAGTTGGCGCCCACCGTGGGGCTTGCGCACGATGGTGTTCAGTTCTTGGAGGGATCTCTCTTAGGGATCGAGAAGTTAGTGATTTTCCAGGTGAAGAAGATCTGGTTTTGAAAGATCTGCATCAACTCAATCGGTTCAGATTTGTAGTCTATGAAATTTGAGTTTTAGAAAAATTAGGGTTGGATCCGTGAACCGCCGCACGCGACCTGGTTTTCTGTCGGTCTGGAGCCAGATCAATTTCGAGAGTACCGCTTCAGAAGCCGAGATCGACAAGGTTTTCCAAACGCGTGCAAAACATTCAAGATTTGTCTGATTGCGGCAACTACCAAATAAAGGGTTATCTCTGTTCCCAATCGAAAGACGAAGACGCGCCTGAATCAGCTAAGCAACAGAGTTTACATCAAGTCCCGAGGCAGTTTACTCGAATAGTAACCCGATCAGCTATACATTACTGTATGATTGGAGCAACATTGTTTAGTGATGGTGGCTGTGTTTTAATTCCAGGAGCAAGCACCCACGTGAAGTTTGACAAAGATGGACGTCAAATCAATTCCTATTCCTCTGATAATACTATTATTTCTGGAACTCCAGTTCAAACCCGGAGGAAAAAGATGGACATAGTTTGGTCAAAGCCAACAGTGACCGGCAGGAGGACTGAGAGGTGGTTTGGATTCGGATTCCTCCACGGCCACGCCTACGAATCGCTTGCCGCTTCAAGCAACCGTCGGCCCGCCGTCGAGCCTGCCTTTGCCGCCACCTTGGTTTGCATCACCCGTCTGGGTTGACCCGCCCCGCCTCTGCCGTTGCGGTCATGGGTGCGGCCTCTGTCCGCTGGTCGCCTCCGAGTTGACCCGCCAGAGCTGCAGCTTGCCTCCTTAAACCGGCCCTGTGCGGCCATGCCTCCCCAAGCTGCTGCAGGCTTCGCCTCGATCTGACGAGCCGCCATCTGTGAGTCGCCTTCAAACATAGCAGTGCCCTCGACTCACCTCGGTCGAGCCACCGTAGTTATGCCTCTACCGACGCGCATCAAATCGTCAAGCGCGCCTCTGAGTCGCCTGTGTACCTCGCTGCCTCCGCGCTTTCTTCCACGCCGCTGTGCCAAGTTCTCCGTTGGTTGCCGTCACGGGCCCGCTCGCCAACTGCCGTGGAGTGCTTTGAGCTGCCTCCGTTGCCAATGGCCACGAGCCGCCAACGCCGAGCCAGACTCCCCCTTGAGGGCCGTTTCCATCCCAGCTGATCAGAGTGCACCTTCTTCACGGGCCTCCTGAGTCCTGACCCGCCTCGTCTCCGAGAAGGCGGGGCTGACCCGCCCCGGTCGTGTGGCCTCTGTAGCAAGCAACGTCAACATATGCGTGAGCCGCCCGTACCGGCTTTGTCTGCTCTCCGCCGCGGCCCTCTGCTGCGTCTGCTACCGGAGTCACCCGCTCGCTGGTCCTGCTCTGCCACGCCATTTTCCTTCGCCCGGAATTGGAGACAGCATTTGACCCCGTCTGGTCGCGCTGTTTTCCTTCACCACCGTCGCTACTGGGCCGCCCTCGTCGACCTCCCCACCTGCTGAGTCGCCACCTTATGCCGGCCCTGTCGCCTCCGAGCTGCGTGCCCGAACCAGGTTGCCCCTCCTGCCTTGTTGGAAATATGCCCTAGAGGCAATAATAAAAGGATTATTATTATATTTCCTTGTTCATGATAATTGTCTTTTATTCATGCTATAATTGTATTATCCGAAATCGTAATACACGTGTGAATACATAGACCACAATACGTCCCTAGTGAGCCTCTAGTTGACTAGCTCGTTGGTCAATGATAGTCATGGTTTCCTGACTATGGACATCGATGTCATTGACAATGGGATCACGTCATTAGGAGAATGACGTGATGGACAAGACCCAATCCTAAGCATAGCACAAGATCGTGTAGTTCGCTTTTGCTAGAGCTTTTTCAATGTCAAGTATCTCTTCCTTAGACCATGAGATCGTGTAACTCCGGATACCGTCACGAAAGTGCTTTGGGTGTACCAAAGCGTCCTGGCGTAATCGGGTGACTATAAAGGTGCACTACAGGTATCTCCGAAAGTGTGCATTGGGTGGACACGGATCGAGACGAGGATTTGTCACTCCGTGCATGACGGAGAGGTATCACCGCCCACTTTCGGTAGTGCATCATCATAATGAGCTCAAAGTGACCAAGTGTTCGGTCACGGGATCATGCATTACGCAGTCGAGTAAAGTGACTTGCGATGCGAGACTAAACGAGGTATTGGGATACCGGCGATCGAAGTCTCGGGCAAGTAACATACCGTCGACAAAGGGAATAGTATACGGGTTGCTTGAATCCTTGACATCGTGGTTCATCCGATGACATCATCGAGGAGCATGTGGGAGCCAACATGGGTATCCAGATCCCGCTGTTGGTTATTGACCGGAGAACCGTCTCGGTCATGTATACATGTCTCCGAACCCGTAGGGTCTACGACATAAGGTTCGGTGGCGCTTAGGGTTATTAGGAAGACTTGTATGTGATTACCGAATGTTGTTGAGTCCGGATGAGATCCGGCGTCACGAGGATTTCGGAATAGTCTGGAGGTAAAGATTTATATATGGGAAGTTGTCAACCGGACACCGGAAAGTTTCGGGGGCATATCGGTATTGTACCGGGGCCACCGGAAGGGTTCCGGGGGTCCACCGGGAGGGGCCACCCCTCCCGGGGGGCCACATGGGCTGCGTGGGGCAGGAGCCAGCCCCTGGTGGGCTGGGCGCACCTCCCCCCTTGGGCCCTTGCGCCTAGGGTTGGGGGGGGAACCCTAGAAGGGGCGCCCCCCTTGCTTGGGGGGCAAGTTTCCCCTCCCCTTGGCCGCCGCCCCCCCTCTAGATCCCATCTAGAGGGGCCGGCCCCCCTTGCCCCTTCTCCTCTAAATAGAGGGGTGAGGGAGGGCTGAACACCCAAAGCCAAGGCGCAGCCCTCCCTCCCAACACCTCTCCTCCTCCGTGCGTGTTTGGCGGCCACAGCCAGAATCTTCTTTTCCAACAACACCACGCCCGTCGTGCTGCCGTTGGAGCTGTCTTCCTCAACCTCTCCTTCCTCCTTGCTGGATCAAGGCGGAGGAGACGTCGTCCGTACCGTCACGTGTGTTGAGCAGCGGAGGTGCTGTCCGTTCGACACTTGGTCATCGGTGATCTGAATCACGGCCAGTACGACTCCATCATCAAAGATCCCCTTGAACGCTTCCTTTCGATCTACAAGTGGTATGTAGATGCAAACTCACTCCTTGAATCGTTGCTTAGATGAACTCATAGATGGATCTTGGTGAAACCGTAGGAAAAATTTTAATTTTCTCGCAACGTTCCCCAACGGTGGCATCATGAGCTAGGTCTATGCGTAGTTCTCTATTGCACGAGTCGAACACAATTTTGTTGTGGGCGTAGATCTTGTCAACTTGCTTGCCGCTACTAGTCTTATCTTGCTTCAGCGGTATTGTGGGATGAAGCGGCCCGGACCAACCTTACACGTGACGCTTACGTGAGACCGGTTCCACCGGTGACATGCACTAGTTGCATAAGGTGGTCATGGCGGTGTCTGTCTCTCCCACTTTAGTTGGAGCGGATTCGATGAAAAGGGTCCTTATGAAGGGTAAATAGAAGTTGACAAAATCACGTTGTGGTTATTCGAGGTAAGAAAACGTTCTTGCTAGAACCCAATTGCAGCCACGTAAAGATGCAACAACAATTAGAGGACGTCTAACTTGTTTTTGCAGCAATTGTCATGTGATGTGATATGGCCGAAGTTGTGATGAATGATGAATGATATATTGTGATGTATGAGATCATGTTCTTGTAATAGGAATCATGACTTGCATGTAGCCGATGAGTATGACAACCGGCAGGAGCCATAGGAGTTGTCTTTATTTTTTGTATGACCTGCGTGTCATTGAAGAACGCCATGTAAATTACTTTACTTTATTGCTAAACGCGTTAGCCATAGAAGTAGAAGTAGTCGTTAGGCGTGACAACTTCATGAAGACACGATGATGGAGATCATGATGATGGAGATCATGGTGTCATGCCGGTGACAAGATGATCATGGAGCCCCGATGATGGAGATCAATGGAGCTATATGATATTGGCCATATCATGTCACTACTATATAATTGCATGTGATGTTTATTATGTTTATGCATCTTGTTTACTTAGAATGACGGTAGTAAATAAGATGATCCCTTACAACAATATCAAGAAGTGTTCTCCCCTAATCAAGGCGCCGCTAGGAAAGTTCGTCAAGTTCAAGCACCACGTGATGATCGGGTGTGATAGATCCTTACGTTCACATACAACGGGTGTAAGACAGTTTTACACATGCAAAACACTTAGGGTTAACTTGACGAGCCTAGCATGTACGGACATGGCCTCGTAACACGGAGACCGAAAAGGTCGAACACGAGTCGTATGGAAGATACGATCAACATGAGAATGTTCACCGGCGATGACTAGTCCGTCTCACGTGATGATCGGACCACGACCTAGTCGACTTCGGATCGTGTAACACTTAGATGACTAGAGGGATGTCTAATCTTAGTGGGAGTTCATTAAAATAATTTGATTAGATGAACTTAATTATCATGAACTTAGTCTAAAACCTTTGCAAATATGTCTTGTAGATCAAATGGCCAACGCTCATGTCAACATGAACTTCAACGCGTTCCTAGAAAACTAAGCTGAAAGACGATGGCGGCAACTATTCGAGACTGGTCCGGAACACGAGGATCATCCTCATTGCAGCCAAGAAACAATATGTCCTAGAAGCACCGCTTAGGTGATGCACCCATCCTGAAGAACCAAGACATTATGAATGCTTGGCAGTCTCGTCTTGATGATTACTCCCTCGTTCAAGGCGGCATGCTTTATAGCTTAGAACCGGGCTCCAAAAGCGTTTTGAGCAACCACGGAGCATATGAGATGTTCGAGGAGCTGAAACTAGTTTTCCAAGCTCATGCCCGGGTCGAGAGATATGAAGTCTCCGACAAGTTCTATAGTGGTAAGATGGAGGAAAATAGTTCTGTCAATGAACACATACTCAAAATGTCTGGGTTGCACAACCGCCTGTCCCAGCTGGACATAAACCTCCCGGACGAGGCGTTCATTGTGATGAATCCTTGATCGCTCCCACCAAGCTACAAGAGCTTTGTGATGAACTACAATATGCGAGGGGATGGTGAAGACCATTCCGGTATTCTCTATGCTGAAGTCGTGAGAGGTTGAAATCAAGAAAGAACATCAAGTGTTGATGGTCAATAAAACCACTAAGTTCAAGAAGGGCAAGGGCAAGAAGAACTTCAAGAAGGACGGCAAGGAGGTTGCAGCGCCCTGTAAGCAAGTTGCGGGAAGAAGTCAAAGAATGGACCCAAGCACGAGACAGAGTGCTTTTATTGCAAAGGGAAGGGCCCATCGAAGCGGAACTCCCCAAATACTTAGCGGAACAAGAAGGCCGGCAACACTAAAGGTATATTTGATATACATGTAATTGATGTGTACCTCACCAATTACTCATAGTAACTCCTGGGTATTTGATACGGTGCCGTTGCTCATATTTGTAACTCACAACAGTGAGCTGCGGAATAAACGGAGGCTGGCGAAGGGCGAGGTGACGATGCGCGTCGGGGAATGGTTCCAAGGTCGATGTGATCGCCGTCAAGACGCTACCTCTACATTTACCTCTGGGATTAGTTTTAAACCTCAATAATTGTTATTTAGTGCCAAGTTTGAGCATGAACATTGTATCGAGGATCTCGTTTAATGCGAGATGGCTACTCATTTAAATCCGAGAATAATGGTTGTTCTATTTATATGAGAGACATGTTTTATGGTCATGTTCCGATGGTCAATGGTTTATTCTTAATGAATCTCGAGCGTAATATTACACATATTCATAGTATGAATACCAAAAGATGTAAAGTTGATAACGATAGTCCCACATACTTGTGTACTTTGCCGCCTTGGTCACATTGGTGTCAAGCGCATGAAGAAGCTCCATTCTGATGGACTTTTAGAGTCTCTAGATTATGAATCATTTGACACATGCGAATCCATGCCTTATGGGCAAAATGACCAAGACTCCGTTCTCGGAACAATGGAGCGAGCAACCAGCTTATTGGAAATCATACATACCGATGTATGCGGTCCAATGAGCGTTGAGGCTTCGCGGAGGATATCGTTATGTTCTCACTCTCGCGATGACTTGAGTAGATATGGGTATGTCTACTTGATGAAACACAAGTCTGAGACCTTTGAAAAGTTCAAGGAATTTCAGAATGAGGTAGAGAATCAACGTGACCGAAAAATAAAGTTCTTACGATCAGATCGTGGAGGAGAATATTTAAGTCACGAATTTGGTACACACTTGAGGAAATGTGGAATCGTTTCACAACTCACGCCGCTGGAACACCTCAGCGTAACGGTGTGTCCGAACGTCGTGTCGCACTCTATTGGATATGGTGCGATCTATGATGTCTCTTACAGATTTACCGCTATCATTTTGGGGATACGCTCTAGAGACAGCTACATTCACTTTAAATACGGCACCGTCTAAATTCGTTGAGACGACACCGTATGAATTATGGTTTGGGAAGAAACCTAAGCTGTCGTTTCTAAAAGTTTGGGGATGCGATGCTTATGTCAAGAAACTTCAACCTGAAAAGCTCGAACCCAAATCGAAAAAATGCGTCTTCATAGGATACCCTAAGGAAACCATAGGGTATACCTTCAACCTTAGATCCGAAGGCAAGATCTTTGTTGCCAAGAACGGATCCTAGATGGAAAGAGAGTTTCTCTCGAAAGTAGTAAGTGGGAGGAAAGTAGAACTTCGATGAAGTACTACCTCTTGAACCAGGAAAGTAGTGCAGCTCGGAAAATGTTCTGTGGTGCCTACACCAACCGGAGAGGAAATTAATGATGATGATCAAGGTACTTGGATCAAGTTGCTCTTGAACCCGTGGGTCCACTAGGACACGTTCAGCACCCAGTGAAATGCACGGCAACCACATCACCCGGAAATCATGTTGTTAGACAACGGTGAACCTTGAACTATGAAGAAGCGATGGCGGGCCCAGATTCAACAAATGGCTTGAAGCCATGCAATCCGAGATAGGATCCATGTATGAAAACAAAGTATGGACTTTGTGAGACTTGCCCGATTATCGTGACGATAGAAAACAAATGGATCTTTAAGAAGAAGATGGACGCGGATGGTAATATCACCATCTATAAAGCTCGACTTGTCGCTAAGGGTTATCGGCAAGTTCAAGGGATTGACTACGATGAGACTTTCTCTCCGTGAAAGCAAAGCTTTAAGTCCGTCTGAATCATGTTAGCGGTTGCCGCATACTATGATTACGAGATATGGCGAGATGGACGTCAAACCGGTGTTCCTTAACGGTTATCTTAAGGAAGAGCTGTATATGATGCAGCCGGAAGGTTTTGTCGATCCTAAGAATGCTAACAAAGTATGCAAGCTCAGCGATCCATTTATGAGCTGGTGCAAGCATCTCGGAGTTGGAACATTAAACCGATGAGATGATCAAAGCGTTTGGGTTTATGAGACTTATGGAGAAGCCTGCGTTTACAAGAAAGTGAGTGGGAGCTCTCTAGCATTTCTCATATTATATGTAGATGACATACTTTTGATGGGAAATGATATAGAACTCTTGGACAACATTAAGGCCTACTTGAATAAAAGTTTTTCAATGAAGGTCCTTGGAGAAGCTGCTTATATATTAGGCATCAAGATCTATAGAGATAGATGAGGGCACGCCTCATGGAGTCTTTCACAAAGCACATACCTTGATAAGATTTTGAAGAAGTTCAAAATGGATCAGTCAAGAAAGGGTTCTTGCCTGTCTTTGCCAAGGTGTGAGATTGAGCTCAGCTCAATGCCCGACCACTGACAAAAGATAAAGAAGAGATGAGCGTCATCCCCTATGCCTCGACCATAGGATCTATTATGTATGCCATGTCATGTACCGGACACTGATGTAAACCTTGCCGTAAGTTTGGTAGGAAGGTACCAAAGTAATCCCGCAAGGAACACCTGGACAACGGTCAAGAATATCCTAAAGAAGTACTGAAAGGGACGAAGGACATGTTTCTCGTTTATGGAGGTGACGAAGAGCACAAATGCGTAAAGGGTTACGTCGGCGCTTCAAGCGACACGGATCTGGATGACTCTAAGTCACAAACTGGATACGTGTATATGTTGAATGGTGGGCGGTAGCTGAATGCGGCGTACACCAAGCCGAGAAGCGTCGTGGCGGGATCTACATGTGTACATGGCAGCCTCGGAGGCAGCACATGAAGCAATTTGGGTGAAGGAGTTCATCACCGACCTAGGAGTCATACCCAATGCGTCGGGGCCGATCAAACTCTTCTGTGACAACACTGGAGCTATTGCACTCGCCAAGGAGCCCAGGTTTCACAAGAAGACCAAGCACATCAAGCGTCGCTTCAACTCCATCCGTGAAAATGTTCAAGATGGAGACATAGAAATTTGCAAAGTGCATACGGATCTGAATGTCGCAGATCCGTTGAATAAACCTCTTCCGCGGGCAAAACATGATCAACACTAGAACTCTATGGGTGTTCGATTCATCACAATGTAACTAGATTATTGACTCTAGTGCAAGTGGGAGATAGTTGGAAATATGCCCTAGAGGCAATAATAAAAGGATTATTATTATATTTCCTTGTTCATGATAATTGTCTTTTATTCATGCTATAATTGTATTATCCGGAAATCGTAATACACGTGTGAATACATAGACCACAATACGTCCCTAGTGAGCCTCTAGTTGACTAGCTCGTTGGTCAACAGATAGTCATGGTTTCCTGACTATGGACATCAGATGTCATTGACAACGGGGTCACGTCATTAGGAGAATGACGTGATGGACAAGACCCAATCCTAAGCATAGCACAAGATCGTGTAGTTCGTTTTGCTAGAGCTTTTTCAATGTCAAGTATCTCTTCCTTAGACCATGAGATCGTAACTCCCGGATATCGTCACGAGTGCTTTGGGTGTACCAAAGCGTCTGGCGTAATCGGGTGACTATAAAGGTGCACTACGGTATCTCCGAAAGTGTACATTGGGTGACACGGATCGAGACAGGATTTGTCACTCCGTATGACGGAGAGGTATCACTGGGCCCACTCGGTAGTGCATCATCTTAATGAGCTCAAAGTGACCAAATTAATACGGTCACGGGATCATGCATTACAGTGCGAGTAAAGTGACTTGCGATAACGAGACTAAGCGAGGTATTGGGATACCGGCGATCAAGTCTCGGGCAAGTAACATACCGTCGACAAAGGGAATAGTATCACGGGGTTGCTTGAATCCTTGACATCGTGGTTCATCCGATGACATCATCGAGGAGCATGTAGGAGCCAACATGGGTATCCAGATCCCGCTGTTGGTTATTGACGGAGAACCGTCTCGGTCATGTCTACATGTCTCCCGAACCCGTAGGGTCTACACATAAGGTTCGGTGACGCTAGGGTTATTAGGAAGACTTGTATGTGATTACCGAATGTTGTTGAGTCCCGGATGAGATCCCGGACGTCACGAGGAGTTCCGGAATAGTCCGGAGGTAAAGATTTATATATGGGAAGTTGTCAAGCGGACACCAAAGTTTCGGGGCATATCGGTATTGTCTGGGGCCACCTGGAAGTGTTCGAGGTCCACCGGGAGGGGCCACCCCTCCTGGGGGGCCACATGGGCTGCGTGGGGCAGGAGCCAGCCCCTGGTGGGCTGGGCGCACCTTCCCCCTTGGGCCCTTGCGCCTAGGGTTGGGGGGGGAACCCTAGAAGGGGCGCCCCCCTTGCTTGGGGGGCAAGTTTCCCCTCCCCTTGGCCGCCGCCCCCCCTCTAGATCCCATCTAGAGGGGCCGGCCCCCCTTGCCCCTTCTCCTATAAATAGAGGGGTGAGGGAAGGGCTGAACAAAAAAAGCCAAGGCGCAGCCCTCCCTCCCAATACCTCTCCTCCTCCCGTGCGTGCTTGGCGAAGCCACCAGCCCGAGATCTTCTTTCAACAACACCACGCCATCGTCTTGCCCTTGGAGCTGTCTTCCTCAACCTCTCCTTCCTCCTTGCTGGATCAAGGCGGAGGAGGCGTCGTCCGCATCTAGTCTCACGTGTGTTGAGCAGGAGGTGCTGTCCGTTCAGCACTTGGTCATCGGTGATCTGAATCACGGCGATGCGACTCCATCATCACCATCCCTTGAACGCCTTCACTTTTCGATCTACAAGTGGTATGTAGATGCAAACTCACTCCCTTGACTCGTTGGTTAGATGAACTCATAGATGGATCTTGGTGAAACCGTAGGAAAATTTTTAATTTTCTGCAACGTTCCCCAACATGCCTCTACTCAACTCTGCTGGTGTCCAACCGCTGCGCTCGTTTCAAACCGCCAGCACTCTGCACCTGAGCAGCCCAGCCTCGTACTGCCGTGCTTGCCTCAACCCGTCACCGCCGCGCTAAACTACCGTCGCTCTTGGCCGGGTCGTCCATAGGCCGCTTTGCCACGGCCGTGTCTCCGCTCGGCCTCCGTTGGTGGTGAGAATCGCTGTTCGCCACAGACATCGCCTCGTTGTTTCACCTCCGCCTTGCTCCACCACCAAACCAGCCATCTCCGCAGTGGTCAGACCGGTCGAGCCTCCCAGTGCCATGAACCGCCCGCCGCTGCGGGTCAAACATCAGCTCCGTCGAGTCATCTCCACGCTGGGTCACCTCCGTCAAACCGCTGCCGTGCCTGAGCCTCTCCTCCTCGCCCACGACGGGTTCTCCACGCCCAAGTGCGCGTCTCGCGCCGCTCTGTTTCGACCGGCCCCGGCCAAGCCCGCTCTGGCCACGACCGTGCGACAACCCGCCGCCGCCATGAGTGGCACCGAGCTACCGCCTTTGCAAACCGCCGCCGGGTTAAGTCGCCGCCGAGTCATCTCCGAGCCACTGACGGATTACCTCTCACGCAACACCTCAAGTCGCCTCCCGCACCTCAGGCGTCCGCGCCTTCGGGCGCTTCACCGTCGTGAGCTGCCGTGATCTCATCCCGATTTGGGAACGGCCACGAGCAACCGCTGAACTTCAAACCGGCCTTGCTTGCTCTATGAACCGCCGCGCACACGCATACATCCAGCGCCAGGAGAGCGCCCGCGCTCGATCCCATGGTCGCGCCTCCCTGTCACCGCTGCTGATCCACCACCAGCGTCCTCCGTTGTGCTGGCGCCTCGCCATGGACCGGCGCCCGCCGACCCCCTTGCTCTCCTATCCGTGTGCCTCCAGCGCCGGACCCCCGCGCTCCGCCCTCGCCGGAGAAGCGACCAGGCCGGAGTCCCGTCGGCCTCATTGTCGTCGACCTGCCACGGCCTCACGCTGTTGGGCAAGGGGGACCTGCCGTCATGGTCTGCAGCCCCGCCGAGTTACCTCCGTCACCGCAGTTGTCGCTGCGACTCGCCCACCGGGACGCCTCCGCGGTCTCGGCCTCCTTGGGCGTTGACCCGCCAGCTCACTCCTGGTCTACCGCCGTAAATACGCCGTTCTTGGCGAATCAAACCGCCCGGCCCGACTCGCATGGGCGCCTAAAACCGCCCGCTGACCCGCCGGCTAAGCGCGCGATCGGCTGGCGCCTCCACCAAGCTACTGCGCTCAGATTCCCGAGCCACCCTGCGACCAGCGTCGCTGCACCTTGGATTTGCCTCCTCCACCTTGGTGGCGAGCCATCACGCCCGACCTCATGCGCATGGCGCCACACGAAGAAGCGGGTAAGTAAGGGAGTGTTGGATAAGAGGAGGCTGATTGGAAGGATTATGCAGGAAAAAAAGCGGGTCAAATATGACCCGGAGGGACCGTCTGAGCCGACCGGTACAGTGCTTTAAGCCATCGCCTCTCTTTCGGTGAACGCATCATTCATCATCCAAAGCCGTTTGCCATTTGCAAACATCAGGTGCTATCCATCTCAAATTTGTTTTATTAACACATCTTATTTTTATCGAAGGACAAATTACTTTGATTTGTATATTTTTATATATACAGGACCATTATTCACTACAAATGTGGTTTGTACCACGGATATGGAGCACGGATTGATAATATTTCCGCCTGGGGATAATCCGGGGCATTTCACATGATGAATTGATATTCGAGCTGCTGCTCTTGTGGACCGGTTCACATCAGCTTGCTGGGATCGCGTCTGCTCGTTGTCAATGGACGTGCGCAAATCGCCGCCCCCGAGGCCTGGTCTACATCAACACATCGGGCCGCATCTGTTTGCCTGAGCTATTTTATTGATTAAAAATCCGATCCTTTGCTTGGGTAAGCCGGTTTTCTTCCAACAAATTGGAGGCAAGTTATCATCGACCCATTTATGCACCTTTGGATGGTTCAATGGACATCTTGCACCAATTTTGTCACTACAGTTTGGTTAACTTCAAATATCCAGTTGGAAGGAACCATTGGCTGAGTTGCTGACACGGCTCATACGGGATCATTTATAACCCGCCGCAATCACCTCAACCTTCTGTGGATTCACATTGTGCTATCAACACCAATGATATACAACTTATGCTGATTTATATCACGGTCAATATGGAGAATCTCAAGCCAACTCCTTGAGTCACCTTTGAGACTCAGGGGCTACGATGACATGACTCAACAAATCTTGCTAGTTTCAGCAAATTCAAAAACCCCAGGATGATGGAGGGAAAGATAACCTGGTCCCGAAGGCTACTTCTATATTGATGAAAATTTAAAGGCCGTCAGAGAATTTCCGGCTCAAAAACTATATGACAAAATCCCGGCTCAATGAAGAAGTTCCGGGTCATCAGAAAGGATTTCGGTTCAAAAGCCGGTTCAAGACACATCTCTCTCTCTCATAAAGTGTTGAAGCTCTTAGATATCCGGTTTACAATCCGGTTCAAGGGAAATTTATCTATCACGAAGCTTTGAAGCTCTCAAATCCGGTTCAAAATCCGGTTCAGGGGGAAATCTATCTCCCACAAATCTCTGAAGCTGTCAATATCCGGTTCAAAATCCCGGTTCAAGAAGAATTTATCTCTTGAAAAAGTTAAAGGTTGCCCAAGAGGACCTGCTGCCCTGACGCGCGGTTCAAACATGGGTATCCTGCCTTATGGGCTCATCTTCATATGATTACTTGGGGGCTTCCTGTTCAAACATAGGTGTTTTCACCAAAGAGAACATGGCATTACTACCCTCTTGATGCGGCTATCAAGACAATATTATCATCAGGGGCCAAAGAGAGTTTGTTGCACAGCACAACTCAAACATAGGCACCCGGCGAAAGCAACTTCGAAATATATCACATGGGGGCTTACCTTTGCGAGCGGAGTCCTGTCCATTAATCCGGCTATCATGCCATAGTACAACTTGGGAGCTTCGCACCCAAGGGGCCAAAGAGAGTATTGTTGCTAAAAGCACAACTCAAACATAGGCACCCATTGAGCCTGACTCACAAAGTTACTTAGGGGCTCTTTGTGTAAAGTAACAAAAAATTTGAAAGGACCCTCGTAATTGGGTATCAACCCACGGCTTGGAAGCTTTGGTGTATTCACCTAAAACCCGGGTTAACCTGCCTTCATCACGTGAGCCACTCCTATCCGGGTAATCATGGCATGACCATGAGCGTTTGACAAGTTACTCTTATCTGACCACGAACTTGTCAATGTTAAAACGACGATTGATTAGTTGGAGGCCCATCTTAAAAACTTTGCAAAATGGTTTAACTCAAGCGGCCTCGCAGCCCAAGAAAAGCCTCAAATTTGGGCTGGCAGCCCTTGAAACGCCTACGACTACGGTTTTATTTGCCTTTGTCAAGATTTTTCTCTTTTGATAAATTTTATGTTGAACCGGCGTCTATTGACCTGGCATGACTATGAGTCATCAAATTAACCCGGTGTTCATTAACCCGGCTCGACTTTCAAAATACAAGTTGTCAGTACATAATCACTTATAATCCGGTGTTTATTGACCCAGTCTGCGTTTGGACTATAAGTCGCCAGTATATATTTGGATTGCGCCATCGGAATCATGCGCTTATAAATCATTGGGTATATTATTCAAATCTTTAATAGCCAACATGGCTGGATTTTTATTATGGTTATCAATAACCGGTATTATGATTAAGGTTTTCAAAGTCTCTTTAGCGCAATGGCTATCATATTATCAATGGATATGATTTATTCTATAATGGAGGGAATAGTCTCGAGTCAGCATGACTTCGACGCACCGACACTTAGGGCTACATTATTCAAATTGAGATTACATCAAATGTGCAAGTATCATGTTGCTGCAAGCATGCACCATGACACTTGGGGGCTAATGCAAAGTCATTGTTTGCTCACCTTATTGAGGACCCGACTCATCATATCGTAATGAGCCGGCCCTTGGGGGCTACCAATTGCTCCTGTCAACTATTCAAGGTACAAAGCTTTTTATCCATTATATTGAAGGGTCCACTTCTCAGTTGGTAAAGCACAAGGCTTTTAACCTTGTGGATGTGGATTCAAGCCCCATGATGGGGGTTACATCATATGATGTTATTTTCATTGAAGTATATATCAAAGTCCCAGCTCAATATTATCTTACTAAGTCGGCCCTTGTGGGCTACACGTTGCTGTTCAAAGTTTACAAGATTATATTTACAAAGTCCCTGCTCATTATTGCATAATGACCCGGCCCTTTGGGGCTACAATGGTTGAAGTTTTTATGAGCATCAGGCAATTACAAGTCCCAGGTTGCTGCAAGCATGACAACCCGGCACTTGGGGGCTACGTATGTGGAATATTCAATTCTGACTAGTGATTAAGATGAACAACCTGGATTTCTTCAAGATGGTGATATTTATATTGAAGCAAGTCTTATGTTGTTGCTATGCTACCTTCTTAAGACTTGGGGGCTACAAGTGATAGGCATATAAGAGGTATATTTTCAAGCTGGATGTTAACTACAAGTATGATCCGGTGCCATCCATATGTGTAAACCGGCAAAGTTCTACATTCTTAAACCGGGTGAAGATCAGATGAGGATTTCAAGGACCAATATTTTTGTTAAGTCATTGGGAGCTGAGTCAAATGAATTATTCTTCGTAATGTTTTCCTGTGGCAAACCAATATCAACAAATTGATTATGAAGCTGGCCTATTAAACCAGATTTTCTAGAAGAAGGAAGTGACAAGGACTTAAGGATGATCAGCATTAGTTTAACATGGATAAATCCAAATAAAACTGGGGGCTAATGTCGGGGATATACCCCGCGGTATGGCCCGGCTGGAGTTAATAAACCGGCTGGGACTTGGTAAACCGGGCGGCAGGTAAACCGCTGACGGTTAATACAGATGGCTAAGACAGACGGTAAACCGGCGAGTGTTAAGCCGGCAGAGTTAAGATAGATGGTAGCACCGGCAGGTGTTAAGACAATGTTAAACTGGCAGACAATGTTAAACCGGCAGACAATGTTAAACTAGCAGACAATGTTTAACCGGCAGACAATGTTAAACCGGCAGACAATGTTAAACTGGCAGACGTTAAGAAGCCCAGGAAAGGAAGTCAAAATAGTTTAAGTTTAATCCAAGATGGACTCCACATGTAACCCGCCCCTTCAACTTATATAAGAAGGGGCAGGGCTCCCCAAAGAGGGAGAAGGAAGAAACAATCTCTAGGGCTAGACATAACTAGAGGACATCCGGTTTACGGCGACTCCCTCGTGATGATAATGAGATCTAGCCTCAAACAGCATGTAGGGTTGTTATCGAAAGATGTTTCCCGGGGCCCAAAGCTATCTAAACCCTTGTCTTCTGTTGCGTCTCTCGATTCTGCTCAACCCCTCTCATGCTACCACATAGATGCGTTGGCCTCACGACTAAGTCCTCACGCTAAGGACATCTGACATGTTAATTCCACGACAGTTGGCGCCCACCGTGGGGCTTGTGCATGATGGTATTGAGTTCTTGGAGGGATCTCTCTTAGGGATCGAGAAGTTAGTGATTTTCAAGGTGAAGAAGATCTGGTTTTGAAAGATCTGCATCAACTCAATCGGTTCAGATTTGTAGTCTATGAAATTTGAGTTTAAGAAAAATTAGGGTTGGATCCGTGAACCGCCACATGCGACCTTGTCGGGGATATATACCCCGCGGCGTAAACCGGCCGGAAGTATAACCCGGCCGGACTTGGCGGTTTATCTGAAGAACCCGCTGAGTCTTGACGGTTCACCAAATGACCCGTTAGACCTGGCGGTTCACGACTCATTGGTAATCCGGCGTCTTTGTGCTAGAAGCGACAAGACCTGGTGGCCCAGGCGGTTCATGAAGGCAGTTCATTATAGTATGGTGGGCGGTTTTAAGAGGAAAGGCATAAGGAATATTTGTCTTACAAGGAGTTAAGACCTGGACTTGTATCCGGTTTGTATTAGAGATAGACTAGTCCTAATCCTAATAGGACTCTACATGTAACCCGCCTTCAACATACATAAGGAGGCGGGGCTCTAAAGAGGGGCGAAACAAGCAAGAAGAAACAATCTCTAGGGCTAGACACAAAGAGCCGGTTTACGCGACTCCCTCGTGATGATAATGAGACCTAGCCTCAAAGCAGCATGTAGGGTTTTTACGGATGATGTTTCCGGGGCCAAGCTGTCTAAATCCTGTCTTGTGTTGCATCTCTCGATTCCGCTCAACCCTCTCAAGCTACCCCATCGATGCGTTGGCCTCGCGACTAAGTCCTGACACTAAGGACATCTGCCGTGACAATTCCACGACAGTTGGCGCCCACCGTGGGGCCTGCGCATGGTGGTGTTCAGTTTTTGGAGGGATCTCTCACAGGGATCGACAAGTTCGCAATTTCCGGGTGAAGAAGAACCGGTTGGAGAAGATCTGCATCAGTTTCGAGTTCATCGGTCCAGATGCATATTTGAAAGATTTAAGGAAAATTAAGGTTGCGATTTGATGTCTGCCGCAAGTCGCCAAGAAAAGAAGTCACAGGTCGCCACCGCCATCAGCGTGTCAAGTTTTCATCGGTTGCTCGCCGAAACCTGTACGATCGGGGTTGCCGTCACCGTTCAATCATCAAAGAAAAAAAAATCTAGAAAAGGAAAGCAAAGCGCGGAGATAGATTCGTCCAAAACTACTATGACTCGGAGGAGGAAAAACGCGCCTTAACTGCTTCGTCGTCTCCGTTCCAGGCCTCCCTCACCTCGTCGAACTGCCGCAGGACGCTAAGTACGGAAGAGTTTGGACCGATTACAACGAGTGCAGCTACTCGCTGGCCGGAAGCAAAGGAATAGTCCGTACAAGTTTAATCTACTTCAGGTTGTCTAGTAAGTTTCGGCCACGAGAAGCAAAATCAGTTTTTGGGTTCAATCGCTTGCTGTTACACCCACCAGAACCTGAAGCGTGACCAAAAAAAAAGAAAGTAATGATTTGGAGAAGGAATCGGACATGGATTGGTCAAGCCGTCAACGACCCGGAGGAGGATGCAGCTGTGACTGGCCCCGCCGCCGCCGCAGTGGCCATGGATGCACCCAGGCGACCTGTTTCGCAGCAACCTCCGCCGAAGCCTTGAGCCGCCCTTGGTCGACCTCAGCGCCGTCGTCATCACCGTGGTGAACCGCCCGGCCTGCGCTTCTCGCCACTACCCGAGTCAGCATCACGGCGGATTGGATCGCCGCCTCTCCAAGTCACCTCTGCACCGGCTCCGACCTCTCATCTGCGGCCGCCGACATCCTGCCTGTGAGCGGGGCGCCCCTCAATGTCTCCATGTCTCACCAGCGCCCTAAATCGCCGTGCGACCTCGCTGCTGCCTCCGCCCTGCCGGATCACTCCGATGCCTCAAACTCCGAGCCGCCACTCCATTGAGCTGCCCAGCGCCACGAGCAGCCCAGTCTGAGTCGCCAAAGCTTCGCCGCAAGCCGCCTCGCCGGTTCTCCCGTGGACTTGCCCGTTTTCGTTGCCCTGCACCGTGAGTCGCCGTCCACACTACACGTCTCCGCCCTTAGTCGACAAGATTCAAGCCGCGGACCGCGGCAGCGGTGGCGTTAAATAACTTTACTTGGTTTCAAGCGCTGCCCATGACTCGCCTGCGGCCGAGTCCGCCCGCCGAAGCCTCGCCACGCCGCATTCACCTCGCCGGCGTCGCCTTCAAAGTCGGCGGCCCACACCTCTCCTTCCTATTTACAGCTCCGCTGCAAGCTAACCTCTGCCGCTCGGCGTTGCCTTAGCTACTGCCTTGGTTCGGCCCTCCGCTTTGAGAGATGGGGCAGAAGATGAGCTGAGTTGTTTCGAAGAAAAGAGAAGTGGCATGCAGGGATTTTTGTCTCCATCCACGTCATCCATCGCCAAGTAGCCGCGGTGTCGCTTCCACCGTCCGCTATGTGGCTCCGCTTTGCTGCTGTGTCCGCTGTTGCCGTCTCCTAAGCCGCCCTGGCTGCGAGTAAGACGCTGCTGAAGTCATTGCTACTCCGGGACGCCCCTCCGGGTTGCGGTTCGTCTTCGTCTCTCGCCTTCTCTGCAAAGCAACTTGCCCGAAGGTTGTGACCTCGTTTCTGGTTTACGTCCATGTAGTGTATGTTGAACAACATGCCTACTGTTACACAAAGTGCACCCGAAGAAAAAAAGAAAGAAAGAGACAAAGCACGTGGAACCTCAATCATGCTGGGCGCTCAAAGACAAGAGAGCTAGTACTACTAGTACTCATCTTCAACAGTACACATCAGATCAATTCTTCTGTCCAAAACCAAAGGCCGCACCAGAATACGTTCGAAATTATCCAATACCAGTATCCGCGTTCATCCGGAAAATAAGTCAGGTGCTATCTGTTTTCAGTATTTTTAGCACGTATTAATTCTTTTGAGAAAAATTACTCTGTCTTTTAATATATTTTACGCAGGACAAAGTCTACTACAAAAGTGACGTCATGCCATGGACATGAGGCTTACACCGGTTTAAAACGTTGCGGTCGTCTCTCGCGACCGCACCGGCTTACAACGCCGTGGCCGTCTCTCGCGACCGCGCCGGCTTACAACGCCGTGGCCGTCTCTCGCGACCGCGCCGGCTTACAATGCCGTTGCCGTCTCTCGCCACCACGCCGGCTTATAACAAGGAGGGCAACTTACCCGTCCGCACCGGTTTACAGCACCACGGTTGATTCATCTGTTTGAGCCGCCTCTGATGCTGAGGTCATCTTTTCCGTCCGCCTCTCGTGGCCTGGTCTACATCAACACCGGGCCGCACCTGTCTGCATGAGTTTTTTATTGAGTATGAGCAAGTTACAGCTTGGGTAGCCCGGTTTTCTTTCAAGCAAAATGGAGGCAAATTATCATATACTATCAACCGTTGTCTACACTGGGTGGTTCAATGGGCAAAGCACAAGTCACCGCCATTACAGTTTGGTTAACTTCAAATCACCCGGTTGGAAGGAACCATTGGCGAGATTCTTGACACGGCTCATAAGGGATCATTTATAACCCACTGCGATCACCTCAACCTTCGTGGATTCACATCGTGCTATCAACACCAATGATATACAAGTTATGCGGTTTATATCACGGTCAAATATGGAGAGTTTCAAGCCAACTCCTCGAGTCACCTTGAGACTGGGGCTATGATGACATGACTTCGGCGAGATCTTGCCGATTTCAACAAATTTAAGTACCCCAGGATGATGGGGGGAAAGATAACCAGTCCACAGAAGCTACTATTATTTGAAGGCCGTCACGAAAATTTCCGGCTTAGAAAGTATATGACAGTTACAAAATCCCGACTCAATGAAGAAGTTCTGTCATCGAAAGGATTCCGGTTTAAAATCCGGCTTAAAGGAAGTCGGTCTCTTTGAAGCTCTCAAATATCCGGTTTACAATCCGGTTCAAGGAAAATCTGTCTCCCACAAAGCTCTGAAGCACACAAAAACGGTTTAATAATTTACGGTTCAAAATGAATTAATTTATCGCAAGTTTTAGTTTAAATGCCGTCAGAAAATTTACGGCTGAAAATTAAGATTACGGTTTAAGATCCGGTTCGAGGGAAAGTTGTCTCCCATAAAGCTCTGAAGCTCTCAATATCGGTTCAAAATCCGGTTCAAGAAGGATTTATCTCTTGCAAAAGTTAAAAGGTGCCAAAGAGGACTGCTGCCATGATCTGTGGTTCAAACATGGGTATCATGCCTTATTGGCTTATCATATTATTGATCACTTGGGGGCTTGGTCGTATCCGAACCATAGCCACGCCTCTTGATCGACCTAGTGCCACAACATCACTTGGGGGCTTGGTGGTGTCCCAACCAATGCAACACCTTTTGATAGGCGAAAGCCACCAGATCACTTGGGGACATGGTCAAGTCTGAACCGATCCGCCTCTTGATCGGCCTAAGGCCATAGAGTCACTTAGGAGCTTGGTGAACCCGAGACCATCGCCACGCCACTTGATCGGCATAATGCCACGGTTTCAGATTGGGGACTGGCTGACTTGAACCATGGCTACACCTTATTGGGAGCTTGGTCGTGTCCGACCATGGTAACACCATCTGATCGGCTCAGTAAAGCCTCATTTGCAATGATTTTATTTTGCCTTTGCTTGAATTCTGTTCTTTTTTGCTAAAGAACTTTTACTTCTGTTGCGTTTTTAAACCGACATTGTTAATCCGGTTCAAACTGTCAATTACAAATTGGCGGAACACGGTCAAATCCTGATCCGGAGACTATCTGCCCAGTTTGATTTTATGTTACCATCTTATTATGGAGTAAACCGGTGTTCATTCACCCGGCTTGACTTTCAATTACAAATTGTCAGTACATGATCAAATCATAATCCGGAGACTATCCGCCCAGTCTGGTTTGACTACAAATCGCCAGTATTATATATGATTAAACCGGTGTCTAGCACAACCCAGTACGGTTTTATCATAAACCGACACAGTATGAAAGGAGATATCATTACTCAAGATTGGGGTCATCACCCTTACTACAAAAAATTGGTAAACCAATGATGTGATTCAATGTCACAGGTATGATATATTTCATTGATTATTCTTAAAGTGCAGCCTTGGTTATAAACCTGTGTTATATGTTGGGCATTATGACCCGTCCGGTGGTAAACCGCCAGACACTTTAAACTTGTTGTATGCGTAGACAAGGTTGAATAAAGCATGATGATAAATTATCCGGTGTTTATTAAACCGCCTGGCTTTAAGACGATAAGTCGCCAAAGATATGATGAGAAATTATCCGGTGTTTGTTAACCCAGCCTGGCTTTGGACTATAAAGTCGCCAGTTTATATTTGGATTGCGCCATTGGAATCATGCGCTCATAAATCATTGGATTATATTCTTCAAATCTTCAAATAGCCAACATGGCTGGATTTTATTATGGTTATCATTAACGAAAGTGTTATGATTAAGCTTTTCAAAGTCGCTTTAAGCAATGGCTATCATATTATCAATAGATATGATTTATTCTACAATTGAAGGAATAGTCCCGAGTTGCTGCAGGATTACGACCCGGCACTTGGGGGCTACATTATTTCAGTTGAAATTACATCAAATACACAAGTCTCATGTCGCTGCAAGCATGCACCATGACACTTGGGGGCTAATGCACCAATTGCTCCTATCAACAATTCAAGGTACAAAGCTTTTTATTCATTATATTGAAGGATACATTGTTCAGTTGGTAAAGCACAAGGCTCTTAACCTTGTGGACGTGGATTCAAGCCCCATGATAGGGGTTATATCATATGATGTTATTTTCATTGAAGTATATATCAAGTCCCAGCTCAATATTATCTTGCTCAGCCGGCCCTTTAGGGCTATACATCATTGCTCAAATCTACATGATTATATTTACAAAGTCCCTGCTCATTATTGCATAATGTCCCGGCCCTTGGGGGCTACACTTTGGTTGAAGTTTTATGAGCATCAGACAATTACAAGTTCGAGGTTCTTTTACGCAAGCATGACAACCCGGCACTTGTGGGCTACATATGTGGAATACTCAATTACGACTAGTGATTGAGATGAACAACCTGGATTTATTCAAGATTGTGATATTTATATTGAAACAAGTCTTAAGCTGTTGCTATGCTACCTTCTTAAGACTTGGGGGCTACAAGTGATACGTATATAAGAGGTATATTTTCAAGCTGGATGCTAACTACAAGTATGACCCGGTACCATCAATATTTATAAAACGGTGATCTTGGCAATGATAAACCGGCAAGTTCTACGTCCTTAAACCGGCTGAAGATTGGATGAGTATTTCAAGGACAGATATTGTTTTTAAGCATTAGGAGCTGAATCAAAGGAGTTATTATTCACAATATATTTTTTATGAGAAACCAATGTCAGCAAGCTGATTATGAAGTTGGCCTATTAAACCGGATTTTCTAGAAGGAGGAAATGACAAGGATTTAAGGATGATCAGATGCCGGTTTACAAGAATTCTTAACCGGAGCATAATCTGCCAAGTTTGTTCTTGTGTTTATTTCACAGGATCAGTTTAACATGGATAAATCCAAATTAAAGCTGGGGGATAATGTCGAGGATATATACCCATGGCGTAAATCAAGCCTGGAAGTATAACCCGGCGGACTTGGCGGTTTATCTGAAGAACCGGCCCGAGTCTTGGCGGTTCACCGGCGACCCGTTTAGACTGGCGGTTCACGACTCATTGGTAATCCGGCGTGCGGGTCTGCGAAGCGACAAGACACAGTGGCCCAACAAAGCGGTTCATGAAGGCAGTTCATTATAGTATGGTGGGCGGTTTAAGAGGAAAGAGCATAAGGAATATTTGTCTTACAAGGAGTTAAGACCTGGACTTGTATCCGGTTTGTATTAGAGATAGACTAGTCCTAATCCTAATAGGACTCTACATGTAACCCGCCCCTTCAACATATATAAGGAGGGGCAGGGCTCCCCAAAGAGGGACGAGAAACAAGCAAGAAGAAACAATCTCTAGGGCTAGACACAAAGAGCCGGTTAATATCTAAAAATGCTGATGAGAACATTATTAGCTTTTATTTTTGTTTTAGATTGTTAATATCTAAAAATGCTGAGCTAACAAAATAAAATGTTGCAGTTCTCGTTGTGTACTGTACATGGTTAAGAACATTGAATTATTTACGGGAGAAAACCGAGGATGCAATATAACCAAGTATGTGGAGTAAGAACTAAAATTCTGTCATTTTCTGGAACTTATGGGATGATACTAACATATCCTCGCATGCAGGCCTACATCAACAATTCAGAAGAGAGCTACATGTTGTGCTTGTCGATTCACCCTACAACAAAATGAAATACGGGAAAAGGTTCAAGAAGTACCATGCTAGGCTATCGGATGCAGCTGCGGTTTAAGATGATGAAGATGCAAGCAGTTAGTCCAGCAGTATGGTTCATTCTTAAATGTGGACTGTACACTTGGCCATAAAGCGATAGAGTAGGGTGCAGTTGGGTTTTAGTCCCAAAGAAGGTTTCCTAACCGTGTTCTTACTGCATTGCGGACGATTCAAGTTGTAAAACTTCAATAATATTGGTTAGAATACTTTGCTTGAAATAAATTTGGTCTCTACGGGAACTCATACAAATCTATATTTGCTTTTTACAACCATGTGACAGTAACAGTTCCTGGGCAAGGTTCAGACCAGTTATAGTGCACGAGCAACCCTAGAATAATAATGGATTATAATATGTTAATTTCTTACACGAGAAAAAGGTACGGGCATGAGCATAGACTCAGAACAGAAGGAAAAATAATGCATGGGTCAACACAGAATCCCAGCTATCCTAGGAAATGACACAACCAAAGTGTCGTAGACAGGACACAAAGCCAATAAAAGAGAGCATAGGATAACAAGAGTAAAACACATACCATAGGGGGACTCTGCAGGTGCTTCAACGACCATGGTGTGGCATGGTAGGGCGTGCGCTAAATTGAAGGGATCACCTTCAGGAGCACAGTGGGGTGGCCATGGTACAGCCATCCTGCCTCATGGAATCACATAGCATGTTCTGTCATAGCCCTGCAAAACATAGGAAAAAATACTACTTTTACTAACCTTGTCAAGGGTGTGCAGGTAACAAATGTTGGACATAACTAAACACGGAAGAATAAAATGCAACATATGCAAGAATCGAATGCTCATTCCTTTCTCTCTGCTTTTTGTGAGGATCATTACTCTCCGTTTAACAAGGCTAAAATAGCATAATAAGAATTAACACCAATCTTGAAATGGTGGATATCCCATGTGAATCTAATTTTTTTATAAAGCACATGCCAAGTCTATTGATCCCAGTCCAGCAATTGCACAAGAAGAAGCGAGCATCATACATATCAAGCAACATAAGCTATGAATTGTTTATAGTACATTCCAAAATTAATAGATTATCATCTCTATTGATCTTCAAATCTCACCTACCAGCAAAATTGAAAGAATACATGTCGAGGAAGGTTGAACGTTCGTAGATCTTGCAGTCGGTGCGGGATGAATGTGGCTGGCCGTCGAGGTTGGCCGACTTCATCTAGTCCCGCAGAACATGATCCATACCCAACCACCTTGCTTTCGTACGAGACGCATGGCCAGATCAAAGCTGCGGCCATGGTGGAGAGATGATGTAGAGGAGGCAAACAAATAATTTGGGTGCGGGGAAACCCAAAAAATAGAAAGAACATTGGCACGCAGCAGATGCATAGATGAAGAAAAGCATAAAAAGAAGGGAGGGGGAAGAGGGATGCGATGAAAAATTTCAGCTCGAGATCTAGCCGGTACTACAGTTGTTGATTTCAATAAGCTATCGCCATTAGTATAGCATTACCTCTCTAGCACTTTGGCCTCGTGTCCCAGCCAGTTCATGCCCATAGGTACTGAAAGTTACTATCTAAAACTAGTGCAACCAGGGAGATGCATGTGAATAAAATTGTGACGTGAAATTTTATAAAAATTTCCATTTCTTGCACCTTTATCTTCAGTTATTTAACTCCACCTTCATAGCATCTATTTGACTGGTCTAGTTTGGACTCGAGCTGATGAGTCTCTTCTTCCACCCCAACCCCCCGCCACCACAGTAATGGAAGGACATGACCTTCACCAAGGGTATGTACGCATTCCTCTTCCCCTCCCTTCTTCTCTGCTTTTCTTCATCTATGCATATGTTGTGTGCCTTATTTTTCTTTTTTGGGTTTACTTGCATCTCCCTGGTTGCACATACGAGGTGACGATGCACGTCGGGAATGGTTCCAAGGTTGATGTGATCGCCGTTGACAAGCTACCTCTACATCTACCTTCAGGATTAGTTTTAGATAGTAACTTTCAGTACCTAAATTCCAAAAGTGCCCACAAGCAGGCATCAGAATGCATCAGGTAGGGCTCCATAGGAAGAATACGGAAGCAAGAGATAGAGGGAAGGGGTAGAGCGAACCTCGGGAACGTGTCGAGGACGGCCGTGTGATTTTCCAAAAATGGATTTGGCTCCCGAGTTGTGATTCTCGGACAGATGGTAACAGGGACACGGAGAAGATGTTTTCACAAAGGACATCGTGAAACAAGCGGAGTAGTGAGTAGTGTCGACCCAGCCTACTTTATAGTGTCGACCCGACCTGCTTTACAGTGAATGTGTATCGGGTGTTTGGTTGACTAGGTATTTGTAGCCTTCATTGTAAAGATAATCACGTTGACACGGTAAACTGATTAATTAGTTGATCAAGTTTTATATTAAACTGCAACTACAAAACAATCATCAAATTCACGGAAAACTAATACATCACATAAAGTTTTTGGAATCATGGAAATGCTAGCACCCAAATGACACAAAGCATGGCACTCATAATCTTTAATCTTAATCGTAATAGTAGTTCCCACTCATCGTAAAGTTGTCTAGTAATATAAAATTCCAATTGGAGCTTTTCTTCAAAATATTTCATCATAGCATCAACGATATGTTTAGTAAAAGCTTTATTTTTATTATAAGCATTAGGAGAATTTAACATGGATTGCAACAAGGAAATACAATCTATCAAAGAACAATTAGCATAATTAAAATCCTAGAAATCCAAGGAAGGTTCTCCTACTTTGGATGCCTTTTCTTTGTTGGCTGAGAAAGAAGAAAAAAGTTTCTCTGAGAAGTGGTACTCCATTGTACATATGTGGAAAATGAGCTCCTTTACGGTGATTGGTGCAGTACTGGGAGTAATTTCAAGTACTTGCCCCTCCGATTTTTATTAGCTGTCCGTTGTGGTGGGGGATTAAAAATGAATAAACCTAATTAGTTTAATCAAAGAAGGGCATAATGGCGCAGGGTAAAATATTCTCTTTCTAGCCGATCACGTCCACGACGTTTAGATCCAGTCCTCGTTCTCGTACTCTTCCTTGTGTCCGACGAGTCCACCGAGAGGAACCAACACCGTTGTCGTCGGGTGCGTCCTCGTCCTCTTCCTCGTCTCCTTCACTATAAACGACGTGCCCAGCGGCAGGAAGAAGATTAAGGCGCGACATCTTGTCGGTGTACTAGAGTAGGGGTACCCTAGTGTCCCGAACTTCGTGCGCAGGCGATTCTGACACCCAGCGGCAAAGGCTTGCTTAGGGTGACCGCCAAGGTCCTCCGTGGTACCTTTGGAGCCATCCAAGAACAAAGTATTCAAGCCAGAGATAAGGCCCCGGCAAGAGGAGCTTGCCGGGAAGGAGCCATTCAAGAACAAAGTATTCAAGCCAGAGACAAGGCCCCGGCAAGAGGAGCTTGCCGGGCAGGAGCCATTCAAGAACAAAGTATTCAAGCCAAGGAGACAAGGCCCGGCAAGAGGAGCTTGCCGGGAAGGCCAATAACAAGGCATCTCAAGGAACTTGCCGCGACGCGCCATGCAGCGTCCGGCGGCAAGACCGGCGGCGACAAGCTTCGGACGCGACAAGACAACGACCGTGGCAAAGGCGCTTGCCGCGCAAACCACCACTACAGACCGCACTCCAAAGCACATCCACCAACGTGTCGCCTCGACCTTTCCGGTAGCGTGGCAAGAGGTCAGGCGACCGGTGGTCTTGCGGTGGCAAGCGACACTGACAAGATCGCCATCGTGGCAAGCGGTGGCGTCCCTGACGGTCCCTTTTTGCACTGTTTAGGCGATGTAGACGGGCATTTAATGCCTTTGTCCCCTGCCGTCAGGGTTAGGTATGATACACTGTACAAGTAGTTGTACCAACCGCAATTCCTTTTCCATTTTTACCCTTGCCTACGTTGCCACCTGTTGGAGACCCCTTTAGCGTATAAAAGGAGGCCCATGCGCAACATAGAAGGGGGTTCGAAGGTAGAAAACACTCACGCTCGGTCTCGTTAGCAGCTAGTGTGTACTGTAGCACTCAGCGCTCCCGAGCAAGAACTCAATACACTCAGACATGCAGCAGTAGGAGTGTTATCTCTCCGGAGAGCTCCAAAGCTGGGTAAACTGCTCGTGTGCTTCGCCTCGATCTGCTCTTCTTGCGATCTCCGCCCCCCGCCGAACCGAAAGGGGCTCGGTCCGCCGGTCCCATAGGTGTTCGTGGATCAGTTTCCCCCCGACACATCTGCGGCGGCAGTGTCGGCAGTGACAGTGGTGGCGCTATAGGAACTCGCCCCCCGCTTATGCCATCGCTTCCAGGCTTGCATCCTAAGCCTGAATCTCAACTCCTCCCTCTTTGATTGGCCCGTTGGACGTGACTCTTGGTAGGAATTCCAACTTCCTCATAGATGGATATATCAGATCGTGCAGTTCAACTATCAGTTCATCGCCATGGACCATGACATGAGGATCTACACTCTGCGGTTGGCCCCCCGGTTAGGCCACCGTGAGATATCAATGCTTGTTGTGAAAGTAGGCTTGTTTTTCTTGATGCTGCAGGAGATATCAATGCCTGCGGGAGATATCGCCATAAACTTACTTTGTTTCATAGCCTGCACTTCCTACTTAGATTTGTTGATCATCATCGATTAGGTTTCCCTAGTGCATGCAATTATGTTTAGATTTGTTCATCATCCATGCTCAATTCACTAGTTTATGCAGGACTAGTTTATGGACGTTTATGATCACTTGCCATAACATGTACAAGGAGCAAAGTTTAAAATTCCAATCAAGATTTCGTACTGGGTTTTGCATGCATATTTGTTTGTCCTTTCAGATTTTTATTTTTCTGAATTGTGATGCAGGAAGACATGGCAGATGTAAGTCATGAGTCAATGATTGAGTACTATCATACTGCCAACAATATGTTTAATAGTGAGGATGAAGGTTATTGAATCTATAACAAATATGGTCTTGAGAAATGTTCTAGTGTCCGGAGAAGCTATGTCGAGTGGGATGGATCCAACTGACATATAATTTTAAGGAAATTTGTGTGTAGTCGTGATGGGGTTCGTGAAGTGAAGCACACGAAGAGGAAGGTGGAAGATAGAAAGAGGAGGCCACAGAGTATAACTCGTGTAGGGTGTAAAGCTAAATTGGTGATTGCCAGACATGAGGAAATATGTCAGTGGTTTGTGAAGCATTTCATCGATGAACACAACCATCCTCTAGCCCCACGAGATCTGTCGCGTCTTTTGCGTTCTCACAGAAGAATTAGCGATGAGCAAAAAGCGGGCATTGCAGACATGAAAAAAACTAGGATCAGAAAACACCATATTATGGATATTATGTGCATGCAATACAGTGGATATGATGAGGTTGGATGCATTATTAGGGACATTTACAATTTCTGCCATGCTAACAAACATGAAACAATTTCTTCTGTGGATGCTCAAACGGTGATCAATCACATGGTGGCGAGGCAAGAGCGAGATTCAGATTATCTCTTCAGTTACTTAGTTGATGAAGCTGGCCATCTGAATGTATTGTTCCGGTGTGATAGTCAATCCTGACTTGACTACAAGGCTTTCAGAGATGTTACTGTTTTTGATAGCACATGCAAAACAAATAAGTACAATTTGCCGTTTGTGTCGTTTGTCGGGTTGAATCACCATCGCAACACTGTTATTGTTGCATGTGGTATCATTTCACATGAAACAAGCCAGGCATACGAGTGGATGTTACGTACCTTTTCCGTTGCTATGGGACAAAAGCACCCTATATTTGTGATCACGGATGGGGACCTTGCAAAAGAGCAATCAAGGTGGTGTGGCCTGACTCAAACCATAGGTTTTGTATATGGCACATTCAGCAGAACATTGTACATCATCTGCATGATGACGCGGTAAAGGAGGAATTCATATCTTTCATGTATGATACATCTTCCATTTAAGAGCATGAGAGAAATGGTTACAGTTCTTACAATAGAATAAAGTAACAAGTAAGGACTCCTGGCTACATCAGATGTATAAGATGAGAAAACAGTGTTGTGCTCGATATGTTGAGGGGCGTTCTTTCCTAGGATTGAGCAGCAATCAACAGAGTGAGACTTTAAACTCGGTGCTACATACGCATCTTCAGGCTAAGATGGCGTTGTTTCAAATGCTAGAGCACTATGAGCGCTGCCTTGCATCGTGACGCTTGAACGAGGCTCTCCAAGACATCGAGACCCTGCAGTTCGTTCTGTTCATAAATGAAAATGCTTCAATTCTTGAGAAACATGGCAAGACTATAAAGCTTCTACGATCTGATAGTGGAGGTGAGTACATGAGCCAGGAGTTTGATGATCATCTGAAAAGACGAGGAATAGTACCTCAGCTCACACCTTCGGGTATGCCATAGTGAAACGTCATGTTAGAACGGAGGAATAGGATCTTGTTGGACATGGTCTGGTCAATGATGAGCAAATCGGATTTACCCTTGTCATTCTAGGGATACACTCTAGAAACTGTAGCTTTCACACTTAACAGAGTACCATCAAAATCCGTAGACAAGACACCACATGAGATGTGTGATGTCTACTACACAACCTTCTTCTTGTAGACTGTAACGTCCCAAAATTTTAAACTTTGGAATGTTATATTATTATGATTGTTTGTTTGATTGATTGAGTGAAATTGAGTGGAATTTGAAACTTTTTGAAAGTTGAATGAGAGGGAATGAAATGACTTCCCAAACTTTCCCTTTGCCCTGTTGGATCTCAATGAATTCAATTTCATTCCAACACAAAACCCTAGAGTGAAGATGACATGATTTCTTCCATTTGAAATGAAAAGGGTTTTGAAAGGATATGAATTTCATTGGAAAATATTTCAAATTCAAAACTTTATGCAACTCAATGATTTTCATGAGAGAGGATAAAATGACTTCTACAAAATATATGAAATATGAGTTGGAAGTTAAAAGAATCAAATTGAAAATCATTTGGAAGTATTTTGAAACCCACTTTCAATTTAGAGTTATTTATTTTTATTAAAATTATTTTTCTCCAAAACTAAAATATATGAAAATAGGGTAAAATGATTCCCTAAAGTAGAAAAGTGGAGAAAAATGATATTTAAATCATTTTGGTATTTTAAAATAATTTTGTTTGCATTTTAAATGCAACAGTGGCACCTTTTGAATTTTGGGATTTCTTTGTGAATTTTATTTGAACTTGAAAAATAGTTCATCTTGTAACAAATGTTTTTCTGAAAATTTTGATATATAATATGCATATATATTTATTTTATTTATTGCCATCTATTTCAGTTTTCCTTCTCTATTTTATAAAAACAAAAAACTGGCGAAGGTCGGCCAGACTAGGCTCAAATTTCCCCTCCACGCACCCAACAGTCGTTTTCCTCCCATTTAATCGCTTCGCACCTACAGGAGCGTAATGCACGCACGCAGCCCACCCCGCGCCCCACACCCTTCCCTCCTTCCCCTTCCCCAAGAATCCTCTGAATGGATCCACCTCCTTCCCCTACACCTCCTTCTACAAGTAAAAGGCCATTAATGGCCCGGGTTTCCTTGCCGGAGATCCGAACTTGCCATTTTTTGATCGCCATGGCTGCACGCATCTGGACACCCCCTCGCCGTATAAATACCTCCCTCTTGTTGCCCTCCTTCCCCTCGCCCAAAGCCCTCTCCTATGTGAGCTTATCCCCCTCCCTATCCAGCACAATTACTCATCGGAGTTCATAAACTCCAGCGGCTTCTCCATCGCCGCCCGAGGCTCGGTTGGTACTTCCTCGGCCTCCCCTGAGTTTTCTGAGATCTCATCTGCACCTTCCCGTGCTCTCCATCCTCTAGGAGCCCCTACAACCTCGGATTCGATCTTCTTCCCCAACTCCGGCGACTACTCCGGTGAGATCAAAGAAATCCCGTAATATTTTTTTCCAGAAATGTAGCGATCTTAGAAAATTCATATCTATTAGTATACATATCCAAATTGAGTAAATCTTTTTGCATCGTGTCACAAATTTGTGGACGTTTTTGTTTGCATACTTAGTTTTACAATTTGAGTAGTTTAAATTTGAATTTGATAAAATTTGTTCAAATCACTATTTTGGTCATATTTTGAGTTTTACAAAGTATTTTTTGATTGATTTCTTTTGCTGCTGTTTTGTTGTTGTATTTCCTATCCAGGAGCCTATAGTGACTTATTTTTAGTTTATTTTAAATTAGGTTTATTGCAAAACAGTACTGTTTTGCTTATGTAGTTCTTTTAGTCATATAATTACTGTTTTAATTATTTTAGTTAAATATTTTTTAACTTTTACATGTTGTTATATGTTTACATTAGACTACAGTGAATAATTTTTTAGTTATTTATTAATGTCTAGCTACTCTTCTGTATTTGCTTGTTTAGTTCAGAGTGATAGTTGATAAAATAGTTTTATTAGTTTTAAAAATAATTCTTTTGCCACTTCAAGTTATGTTTCTTGTTTTAGTCATATAATTAGTTTTTTAATTATTTTTAGTTAATTATTTTTTTAACTTTTACATGTTGTTATATGTTTTATTAGACTACAGTAGATAATTTTTTTAGTTATTTATTAGTGTTTAGCTACTGCTTCTGTATTTGCTTGTTTAGTTCAGAGTGATAGTTGATAAAAATAGTTTTATTAGTTTGAAAAGTAATTCTTTTTGCCACTTCAAGTTATGTTGTTATTGTTTCTGTTATTTAGGAGTAAATTAGTTTCATAATTATTTTATTATTGTTTACTATTGTCTTAGTGTTTTGCTAGTTGTTCTAGTGTTAACTATATAGTTATAATAGTTTTTATAATAGTTCTTTTGCTAGTAAATACTTTAGTAAATTACTTTCCGTTGTTTCATTAGAATTTTATTTTCTTTGCTGTAGAAAAATTATTAGAGTAATTTAGTGTTGTTATGATAAACTTTGTGTGAGTTGGTCTCCACTAGTTTTCCTTGAAGTTTCTTTTGAAGTTTTCCTTTGGTTTTCATTTGTTTTTCTTTGAACGTTATTATTTTCTTTATTATTTTTCTATTGATAGAATTGATTGCTAGAATTGTTGCTTATGTGAATACAACATTTGATTATATAGATTTTCTCGGAGTGACGAATAGTTTATCAAAGTTTCCGAGAGCGTTATTATCTTCATCATATTAACAATCAAGTTCACTTTGACCATGTTTTTCATACCTATATTTTTATTGCATCTAGTTTCATCTTCGCAACAATCCCTCCATTAGTGACATTGAATCCTTGTAGTTGAGTAGTATGCATGAGGTAGGAACCCATCACCAAGGGTACCAAGCCCGAAACGTTATTTGTTTTAATGCTACGCTATAGTAGACGGGGTTGGTATGAGTGCTCGAGAGTGGTGTGAGAATGGAGGACTCCACGTCAATGACGACAACTCCATGATGGCATCTGCAAGGATTGCATCTTCATGGCCTCAAGACTTCAAGACTCGAGACAAGAATTCAATACACACTCTTTGGGTGAAGGGCGGTTGGCCGGGCACCTGGAGAAACCGGTGGACTGGCGGGATGCATGGAGAAGCGCCATGACATCTTGCGGAAAGCTTCACCCAGGACTCAAAGAGACGGAAGAATACTTCATGCCGGAAGCTTACCTGTGCAACCGCAAGTCACTATGGGATCTGGCTTGGTTGACCTTAGTTGTGACTCTGCCTAGGACGGTGCTAGCAGATGAGAACTATGGTAGGATTGGAGGAGCACCGGACAGTGGTCATGGGAAATCTTCGGAAGACCATGTTTCGGTCATCTTGTTCTCAAACACCCTGAAGTGCGAGAACATAATGAGAGGGATTGAATCTTGCGGGTAAAGTGTACACACCTCTGCAGAGGGTTAAAACCTAATCGATTAGCCCGTGTCCCGATTCAGGACAATTTGAGCCTCACGGACTTGGATCTATCTAGGAACTCTCAACACCGGATTGATAGCTTAATTGGTAGGCAAGCTGACTTATGATGATTTTGGGCTATGAGACATCGGTTGGCGGAACCATGTCATGATAGAAAACTACATAGTACGGACTTCATTTATTCCTTTGATGTAGGGAAAATAAATCAGCTTTTACATAAACAAAACTCGAATCTGAGCCACATAGCCATACTGCATATAGTATAGTTTATCATCTATTTTTCTATTATTGTGATCTTGCTTAAGGTACATTCAATGTCTTGACCTATCTGGCTGCAACGTATCATGTTGTTGATACTTTCTTCCAACGAGTAAGAGTACGGTACAGGGTTACGGTCTACACTCAACCTGCCGATGGCGTTGATGGGACTCACACCCGATTGATTGTTTCCACTGTGACTTATGAGGTATATATCAGGTTTACGTTATTTATACATGTGATTGCACTTTGATATATACATTGATGTACCGTGTGTGCCAGCATCTTGATCGAGGATGGCATAGAAACACAGAGGCTTGACCGTCTGAGGTCGGGTCGCTACAGATATGGTATCAGAGCACATGTTGACTGTAGGACGTGACCCTAGAAATTGGAAAGCCCCTAGGACATGAAATTTCTAAAAGTTTATTTTCAAAAAGATCCTTTACTTCTCATCTTTTCTAATGTTATCAAATATTCCTCTTACCTCAAATAGTTAGAATATACCCCTTTCCGTTTTGACCACACGAAGAATCAACTGAAGCCACTCCAAGAAGGACAAGGTATCGGATAACTGATGTCCTCATGAGAGTAAAGTGGATTTCACCTTGCATTAGAAGAATTTAAGCTACAAGATTTGAAGACTCTGAAGAATTTGAAGAATCTGAAGAATTATTGACCTTTAGAAGACCAAACCCCTGTTATATACTTACGTTAGATGCGACTATTTGTGAGCTGTCATTTGTTTGATGCTTTTTGACAGCCACAAAATAAACTCATTTCTTCAAAACTATTATTTGTATTGTGTGTATATCCCTCCATCCTTCTCCCTATCTCTCGTATCTCATACCAAAACGCTTGGACCCAATAGATGATGAATGAAGATGGACATTGATGACACAGCCGGAGGTAGCACAGTGGATACGGAACATGGAAGATCGCATGAAGTAGCACTGTATTGAAGGAGAGTATATGGTCCATACACCCTACGACGGATCACACAAGGTGCTGTAAAATGGCGAGAGATACATCAAGCTATACAAGGATGGAATGGAGCAAATGCTTGGGAAGAATTCAAGACGATTCTACTGAGGTCTCGTTTTATCCGAAGCCGATTCTGATAAAGAAATGAAGCAAACTTGTGCATGTAAGATATGTGGAGAAATAGGACACACCCAGGAGGAACACAAGGATGGATGCCCATATTGTGAGGAGAATCACCCAGCCGAAGAATGCCCGACTGGGCAAGTTACTTGTTTCTTGTGTGAAGGAACCACCCACTACCCAGCGCAGTGTCACATTTACCCCACGGTGCAACAAACTATTCAAAAGCAGGAAGAAGGAATGAAAGAAGCCCTCAGGAAGGTCTAGAAGAACCTGTGATGAAGGAAGATGTTGAAGACCCCGATGGAGAAGGCCTAATCAGATTCTACTCCAACGCTTGATATTCATGTGGAGAAGAAGGACATTATTCCCAGTATTGCACCAAGGAAAGAGAAGAATATCTCGAAGACTTCCCGACAGCAAAAGTGAAGTTTAACTCTCAGGAAATAGAAGCTCTGGTCATTACAAAGAAATCCAAGAAGAGAAAACAAAGGCATCCCCAGAATAACCCAATTTCTGTAGAGAAGGACCTAAGTAATATCACTTGTTACAGATGCCAAGATTTAGGTCACTATGCTGATAAATGTCCAGAAAAGAAGCTAAAAATCCAAGGAGCCTACATAATCACAAAGAAGCCCCGAGACATGTCGAAAGTTATTTGTCTTCGTTGCAAGGAAGCAGGACATTTTGCTAGGGAATGTTCAGATCAGGAGAAAGCTGGAGCTGAGTAGTGGAGATGTTGATATCAATAATAAGTGTAGTATGGAAAACACTTTTATTTTCATGAGAATGCAGAGTTGAGTTATGTAATAGATTACTCAAAGATTGTAATAATTCATGACTCAATAAAGTTGATTTGTCATATGCCGAAAGAATTTAAAGAGTTGTTATGTTTTATTTTGGAAATTAATATTCTCGGTGAACATGGAACAAAACGAGTTGTGATGCATAAACTGGATATTGGAAATTGAGTTTGAAGTTTTGTTTGGATGATATGAATGTGTACCCAAGGAGATATGTACCCTATTCTGAGCACCATTTTTGTTTTACAACTGCAGATGACGACCCTTTATGAGTCTTTCCTCAAGGGCCCGGAAACGATCATGACCCTGACAAGTGATCATGATTACGCAAAAATCCTGAAGGACATGATGAAGCATATTCACCTTGAGGGAGATACAGTCTACAAAGGCTACCCCTTCATGCAAAAGGGAGTGGAACTTTGGTATGTGGAGGTACACCTCCACTATATGAAAGGAGTTTGCCCAAAGATGATGGGGCAGTACTTTTTCATCTCACAAGTACCACAAGCAACTTTCTTTGACGCTGTTCGTGAAGCAGCCATGGAAGCCATACGCCAGATCAGAGAAATACTTGAAGCAAGACTCCGTTATACTCAGTAATACCTAAGAGAAGTGCATGCAGAGATGAGGGAGATGAAGCTCAAGGCCACTACGATGAAACAGAAGATTGAAGATTTCAAGGAGCGTGTCGCACAATTCCAGTGGGACTAAAGAATCCTCAAAGAGGAAAAATGAATAAAGTTGGAAGTAATGCTTGACCATACCAAACCATGTGGATGGAAGTATTTGTAATAAAGTACTTTTTCAGAATTTGGATTTAGGAAAAATGATTAAGGATGTAATAAAATATTTGATATGAAAATAATATGATTTATGGATGAACTAGTGCATTTCATTTTAAGTGTGGTAGTACTCATAAAGCCACAGGATCAATGAAGAAATAAATGTGTTATACATGACGGTCCATAGAAGGGAGCTGGACCAAATAAGTTGGAGTTTTGAATGATCATCACCGCAAGGGTATGAAGGAATGAAGTACAATTAGATTTAAAAGAGGTATAATGTGGGAATATGGAACAATAATCCTCGGAAGGATGAGTTAAAGATGTGCAAGTGTTGAATTGGGCCCACAACCCACAGGTCCAGGAATTTATAAGGAATCAAGGACTCCCTGGAAGAAGAAATTCCATCAGCAGACGTTTCATAGGAGGTTACGATAAAAACCCGAGAGTGGTGAAGAAACGATAGATGTCTTGCTCAGCTTGCAAAACCAATGGATTTATCCGAACCCTGTTCGAGGACAAAAGAAATTCTTCAATGCTTGTGAGGATGCCCAAGTGATAGAATACGTGATTCACCGTCAGTGTATGAAGTAATGGTTCAAGTACGGGATGGATTGGCCCCCATACCGGAGACTTCTATCATGAACTCTCATATGTTGATGGAAAATCAGAGAGACTTGAAAACCTTAGAAGAGTGTCGACATGATAAGCCAAACAACCTTATAATGGTAGGACGACTGATCCATGTACCGTCAACCGTTGCCAAATGTAGGTCATACGGTGAGACTCAACCCAAACCATTTTCCTGCAGGAGAAACCTGTAATGGTTGACCACCATGAGATCTCGATAGTTGATTAGTATTGGCGTGTAATTGTTCTGCTAAGAAGACCCGATGTCGGAAGAACCTCACCAGGAGGAAAGGACACGAGTTTGAGGAAAAGGTTATGCCCTACTAGAAGAGCCCCAGTGTAGGAGTTATCCCGGAGAATATAAGAAGACCGACACCAACAACCCAAAGGAATGGAGTACATGAGTTTTTTTGGGACCGTAAGCATGCTTCTAAGTGTGGTAGCACCCCAGACCTCTCCGGTTGATGGATTTGCTACAAGACCCCCAAACCCTAACCTTTCTTGCTAGCCTCTTCGAATCTCAGGGACGACATTCATTTTAAGTGTGGTAGGTTTGTAACATCCCAAAATTATAATTTTTGGAATGTTATATTATTATGATTGTTTGTTTAATTGATTGAGTGAAATTGAGTGGAATTTGAAACTTTTTGAAAGTTGAATGAGAGGGAATGAAATGACTTTCCAAACTTTCCCTTTGCCCTTTTGGATCTCAATGAATTCAATTTCATTCCAACACAAAACCCTAGAGTGAAGATGACATGACTTCTTCCATTTGAAATGAAAAGGGTTTTGAAAGGATTTGAATTTCATTTGAAAATATATCAAATTCAAAACCTTATGCAACTCAATGATTTTCATGAGAGAAGATAAAATGACTTCTACAAAATATATGAAATATGAGTTGGAAGTTAAAAGAATCAAATTGAAAATCATTTGGAAGTATTTTGAAACCCACTTTCAATTCAATGTTATTTATTTTTATTAAAATTATTTTTCTCCAAAACTAAAATATATGAAAATAGGGTAAAATGATTCCCTACAGTAGAAAAGTGGAGAAAAATGATTTTTAAATCATTTTGGTATTTTAAAATAATTTTGTTTGCATTTAAAATGCAATAGTGGCACCTTTTGAATTTTGGGATTTGCTGTGAATTTTATTTGAACTTGAAAAATAGTTCATACTGTAACAAATGTTTTTCCGAAAATTTTGATATATAATATGCATATATATTTATTTTATTTATTGCCCCTATTGCAGTTTTCCTTCTCTAGTTTATAAAAAACAAAACTGGCCAAGGCCGACCAGCACTAAACCCAGCCCTCCACGACCCAACAGTCGTCTTCCTCCTACAAATCGCTTCGCACCTACAGGAGCAGAATGCACGACGCACCCCACCCCGCGCCCCCACACGCTTCCCTCCTTCCCTTCCCCAAGAATCCTCTGAATGGATCCACCTCCTTCCCCTACACCTCCTTCTCCAACTAAAAGGCCATTAATGCGCCAGATTTCCTCATGGGAGATCCGAACTTGCCATTTTTGCTCGCCATGGCTGCACGATCTGGACACCCCTCGCCCTATAAATACCTCCCTCGTGTTGCCCTCCTTCCCCGCTCAAGCCCTCTCCTATGTTAGCTTATCCCCTTCCCTATCCAGCACAATTACTCATCGGAGTTCATAAACTCCGGCGGCTTCTCCATCGCCGCCCGAGGCTCGGTTGGTACTTCCTCTGCCTCCCCTTAGTTTACTGAGATCTCCTTTGCACCGTCCCATGCTCTCCTTCCTCTAGGAGCCCCTACAACCTCGGATTCGATCTTCTTCCCCAACTCCGGCGACTACTCCGGTGAGATCAAAGAAATCCCGTAATATTTTTTTTCAGAAATGTAGCAATCTTAGAAAATTCATATCTATTAGTATACATATCCAAATTGAGTGATTATTTTTGCATCGTGTCACAAATTTGTTGACGTTTCTGTTTGCATACTTAGTTTTACAATTTGAGTAGTTTAAATTTGAATTTGATAAAATTTGTTCAAATCACTAGTTTGGTCATATTTTGAGTTTTACAAAGTATTTTTTGATTGATTTCTTTTGCTACTGTTTTGATTGATTGAGTAGTGACTTATTTTTAGTTTATTTTAAATTAGGTTTATTGCAAAACAGTACTGTTTTGCTTATGTAGTTGTTTTAGTCATATAATTACTGTTTTTAATTATTTTTAGTTAATTATTTTTTTAACTTTTACATGTTGTTATATGTTTCTGTTAGACTAGAGTAGATAATTTATTTATTTATTTATTAGTGTTTAGCTACTGCTTCTGTATTTGCTTGTTTAGTTCAGAGTGATAGCTGATAAAAATAGCTTTATTAGTTTTGAAAGTAATTCTTTTTGCCACTTCAAGTTATGTTGTTATTGTTTCTGTTATTTAGGAGTAAATTAGTTTCATAATTATTTTAGTATTGTTTACTATTGCCTTAGTGTTTTGCTAGTTGTTCTAGTGTTAACTATATAGTTATAATAGTTTTCATACTAGTTCTTTTTCTAGTAAATACTTTAGTAAATTACTTTCCGTTGTTTCATTAGAATTTTATTTTCTTTGCTATAGAAAAATTATTAGAGTCATTTAGTGTTGTTATGATAAACTTTGTGTGAGTTGGTCTCCACTAGTTTTCCTTGAAGTTTCTTTTGAAGTTTTCCTTTGGTTTTCATTTGTTTTTCTTTGAACGTTATTGTTTTCTTTATTGTTTTTCTATTGATAGAATTGATTGCTAGAATTGTTGCTTATGTGAATACAATATTTGATTATATAGATTTTCTCGGAGTGACGAATAGTTTATCAAAGTTTCCGAGAGCGTTATTATCTTCATCATATTACCAATCAAGTTCACTTTGACCATGTTTTCCATACCTATATTTTTATTGCATCTAGTGTCATCTTCGCAACAATCCCTCCATTAGTGATATTGAATCCTTGTAGTTGAGTAGTATGCATGAGGTAGGAACCCATCACCAAGGGTACCAAGCCCGGAACCCATCACCAAGGATTGGATGAGCACCGGACAGTGGTCAGGGGAACTCTTCGGAAGACCATGTTTCGGTCATCTTGTTCTCAAACACCTCAAGTGCGAGAATGTAAGCGGAGGGATCGAATCTTGCGGGTAAAGTGTACAAACCTGTGCAGAGGGTTAAAACCTAATCGATTAGCCGTGTCCCGATTCACGGACAATTTGAGCCTCTGGACTTGGATCTATCTCGGAACTCTCAACACCGGATTGATAACTTAATTGTGGGCAACTTATGATGATTTTGGGCTATGAGACATCGGTTGGCGGAACCATGTGATGATAGAAAACTCCATAGTACAGACTTCATTTATTCCTTTGATGTAGGGAAAATAAATCATCTTTTACGCAAACAAAACTCGAATCTGAGCCACATAGCCATACGCATATAGTATAGTTTATCATCTGCTTTTCTATTATTGTGATCTTGTCGGTACATTCAATGTCTTGACCTATCTGACTACTGGCAACGTATCATGTTGCAGATACTTTCTTTGTCACATCCCTGGTTCTGGTATTACCTAGACTAGCTAGTCATGTGTGCATCATGTTTAAATTCCATTTAAGTTTGAAATGAGGATTTGTGACACCCTCAGAACCATTTTCTGGAAATGACCCAGATAAAAATTGCTCCAAAAAGGTCCAAGAAAATGCTCATGTTGCCCTCTGAAAATATTTGGCAGAGATAAAAATCAAACCAATATTTTTAGAAGCTCATAAGTATTTATTTTGGGAATTTGGAATTAATCCATTAATTAATTGCTTTGGATATATATTTGTTATATATATAATATATGTCCAAAAATTCTGTTAATTGGTGAGGAGTTTTGGAGCAATCCAACTAGTTCCTACAAAAATTGACCGAAGTAAATAAAATGATTTAGTATTGTTACTAAATCAAAACAAATGTCAGAAAAGAGAAAAGAAAACAAAAATGGAAAAATGCTTACCTGTGCTCACCTGAGGCATGGCACTGTGCGGCCCAGCTGGCCGGCCCTGCCGACTGGCCAGTGCCAGTCGTCCTCCACCTTCGTGCCAGTGGCCGACGTGTGCGCACCGCCGTGCCGCCACGGCACCTGCCTGCCTGTCCTCCCCCTCGACGCCTGGACGTCCGGAACGATGCCACACGCCGCCCCACACCTCTCTCTCTCCCTCCCGTGCCTTTCCTCTCCTCTGGCTCCCTCTCCCTCTCTTCCCCGAGCGCACCGGAGAGCGCCGTTGCTCGCCGCCGTAGCCACCGGCCACCCCTCGCCCTGCCGCTGAGCACAGAAGAACCGCCGCGACCTCCTCATCCACTCCACCGAGCTACGCAACGCCGGGTGCCATGGAATACCGTCAACATCGCCATCTTCGCCTTCGGCTACCACGCCGCCGTTCGGCCTCCCCCCGAGCCCGCTGAAGACGCCACCAGAACCGCATTGAGCTCCTGCTCCGTTCCCCTCTCTCCATTTAGCCGCCTGCACCCGTAGCCCCTTTCCCCGCCACGGCCGTAGCTCCTCGCCGCTGTCCATGTCGCCGCCCGTTGCCGGCGCCCTTGCAGCAACCCGAGCACGTCACCGTGCTCCACGGTGCCATGAGGGTGCCGCAGCCTCTCGGGTGGCCTCCCGTGCCCACAGCCGCTCCGCTTTCGAAGCCCATGCTCCGACCGCCGCCCCGAGCTCCGCTCCGGCGAGCTCCGGCCGTCCCCGCCTCTCCCACTTGCTCCAGATGACGCGGACGAGCGCTGGCTCCTCGCCAGTGGTCTCCGCCGTCCAAACGGTCGCCGGAGGGCGAAATCCGAGGCCCTCCGCCGCGTCTGGCCTCGCCGGCGTCGAGTCGCCGGCGGGTTTGACCCGCTGACCAGGGGTTTGACCCTTTGACCTCGCCGGACTGACAAGTGGGCCAGCCCCTACTAATTTTAGTTAGATGTTAATTAAACTTAATTAGCTGATGATACTGACATGTGGGCCCGAGGACACTACCTAAACTAGATTAGTTAGGTTAGACACTGACATATGGGTCCCATTGGTCAGGTTTGACCTGGACCGACCGTTGACTTCGCCGACGCCACGCCGACGTCTGGTCGACGTAGCTTATTCATTTTCTGGATTTAAAATTAATCAGGAAATTCCAGAAAATGATTCAAACTTCAAAAAATCATAGAAATTCAACCGTAGCTCAGATTGAAATAATTTATATATGAAAAATTATCAGAAAAATGCAATCTTTCCATCTGTACTAGTTTCATGCATGAAAAACCAACTTATACATGCTGTATATGAGAAAACACATTATGGCATTTTAAGAGACTTAATTTAGAGTTGCATTTGAACCTTTGGTTCAAATGGATCTCTTGCAAATAGAATGCTAGCTGCATTATCTCAAACAACATCACATCTACATGCCATGTTCATGCATCATGTTGTTGCATATGGTTGTGTTTTGATTGTCGACACCGTTCCTTCTCGATAGGTCCTGCTCAGGAGAGTGTTCGAGTACCTGTCTGAGCAAGCGGCTCCCTCTGTTGATCTACCAGCAAGCAAACCCCCTTGTTCATTCCGATACAATCCTACTCTCTCGCCTCCTGCTCTCGGTTATTGCATTAGGACAACAACGTTTCAACTGCTACTTTGTGTTGCGGTAGTTGAACCCATTCCTCCTGCATGACCTATCATTGCCACAGTAAATAGTTGAAACCCACTAGCATGTGTAGGAGTTGATTGAGCCATGTTGTGTTCCTACAATGCCATGCCTGCTATTGCTTAGAGTAGTGTCAGGTCTGGTTCATTCGGAATGAATTGGAGTGTTATGATATGTTACGTGTCTTTGAGAGTTAAGTGTGTGAACACGATTTGGTAAAGGCAGCGGTGAGAGGCCATGTAGGAGTACATGGTGGGTTGTCTCCTTTGGGACCGTCCTTAAGCACTGAGTTCTATGTATGTTGTCCAATGACTCGATACTACCACAAATTGGGTTCCGGTAACTCGACCCCTCTCGACTTATTAACCAACTTGACCTCTGTCCAGGAGTTGCAACTAGTTTCTGGTGTTTGTAGGTAGTGTTAGTAGTCTACCAAGTCACACCCGGCCAGGTGGGCTTGGGACAGACTAGGCATAGTGGCATGGTGTACCAAGTGGCACCCGGTTGGTGGGCTTGGGAACCCTGCTCACATCGTTTGGGGCCGTGAGCGACACCCCGGCCGGATCTCCTTGCGGATGGAACTCGAATAGGCGATAAACACGGACTAGAGTCTCGTGTGGTTAGTCGAATTGTGGCGGAAACACCCTCACCCGAGCTTCCGCTTGAAGGTTGCCGAGATACATGACGTGTACATGGTGGTAAGTGGCGAGGCGTGTGTGAAGAAGTACACCCTAGCAGGTTAACATGATCTATTCGAATAGCCGGGTCCGCTGATTTATGGACTTCTTGGATGCTTACATGGTACATAGTCAACTTGAAGTGGATACTCTAAAATGCTCAAGACAAGTGTGAGTGCTATGGATGGCCTTCTCGTAGGGAGACGGGGATGAATCCATAGTAGTGTATTGTGTGGTGATTAGTGGACTGGGTAGCGCCATATCACCTCAAAGAAGTTCTTGTAGTCGAGATAGGATAGCCACTTGAGTCAAAAGCTGGCTTCTTGCAACTAAACCCCACATTACCTTCTTGATACAAATGCATGTATGATAGGATCTGATGTAAGTCTTCTTTGAGTACCTTTGTACTCATGTTGCTTTATTTATGTTTTTTCAGCGGAGACTTCGGTCTTACTAGTGTTCTCGTGGACTTGACAAGTAGCTTGTACCTCATTCACGATCTTGATCGGATGTTGTAGTTAGTCGGCTCTTGACCTTTTCATTTGTAGATGTCTGTACCCAGACATGTAATGCTTCCGCTTGTTGCTTGTATGCTCTGTATGATGGGTCCTGTGACCCCTGTTTGCAATAAATGCTATGTGGCTCTTCTGAGCCTTTATCTATATGAGTTTGCGTTATGTTGTGATGCCATGTTGTACAACACATACTTGCATGTTATGCGTACGTGTAATGTGTATTGCTATGTGTGGGACCTGACTATCTAGTTGTTTATCCTTAGTAGCCTCTCTTCTTTGGAAATGTCTCCTAGTGCTTCCTTTGAGCCACGGTAGCTTGCTACCGCTCCGGAACACTTAGGCTGGCCGGCATGTGTCCTTCTTCGTTCAGGTCTGCATCGCCTTGAGGAAATTTCAGCGGTGTCTCTAGGAGTCCTATTAGCCTCGCTACAGCCGGTTTTAGGAGTCCTTCTAGCCCAGTTGCTAAAGCCGGATTCACTTTCGATGACCGACCACGTTCATTCTTTGGGTCATGTATGCCTGTCCTCGTAAGTTAGTGCCACTTTGGGTTCACGACTAGCCATGTCGGCCGGGTTCTTTGTCATATGGATGCTAGCGACACTATCATATCGTGTGCCAAAAGGCAAAGGGCCCGGCATGGTAAGGCGACACCGTGGGAATACCGTGCGTGAGGCCGCAAAGTGATATGAGGTATTACATGCTAGATCAGTGTGGCATAGAATCGGGGTCCAGACAGCTTTGGTATCAGAGCCTGACTGCCTGTAGGATTACCAAGCCAAACTGGTTGAACTTGAGTCTAGAAATTCTCTAGTTATGTAAGGGAATTGATTGTGGGAAGGAACGTCAGGCTCTTTTTACTCCTTATACCTTATGGCCTTCTGATCTGAGTCATCCTACCTTTCCTACGGGGTTAAGGAACTAGGCCTTCTCTTCCGTCTATCAGGATCACGTGTTACTTGCTCCGTAGTCCCATAGGATTGGTTGATCGAGTCATACCCCGCTTTTCGAAAGTACTTCCGGTGTAGCTTTGTTTAGTACTATCCCAGAACCTTGACTGGTGATGTTGAGTTATTGTACTACCCCATTTTAGAAGGATGTCTCATTCTGAGCATTTTACTGCCGTTATGCTGCCGGAATTGCCCTAGGAGTTCGAGAGATACTAATTTCTTTGTCCTACATTTTGTAGTCTATAGTTGATGTTGATCCATCCTTGGTTTCATTTCTCAGGATGTCATCAGTTAAACGAAGTTCTGTTGCTCGTAGTCAGAACCACAGAGATGGTAGGGATGAGGATTCTCCCGACCCGCCTTCGATTAGCGAGTTCATGTTAGAGATGGAGAGGAACAAGCATGAGCCTAACCGCTTGTTGGCACGACGAGGAGAACACCAGACATCGGTTCAAAGGGTCTCCAACCATTCATGACTTCATTCGCTTGCACCCACCTACCTTTCATCATTCCATCGAGCCACTCGATGCGGATGACCCGGCTTTGTAGCATCACACACAAGCTCCGTTCTGCGAACGTAGCTGAAAGTGACAAGGTCACCTATGCTGCATATCACCTGGAAGGTCCTGCTAGTCTTTGGTGGCAGAACTATGAGGCTATGCTTCCAGCTGGTCAGATTCCTACCTGGAGAGATTTCACTGAGGCTTTTCGCGAGCATCACATTCCTGAAGCCCTCATCGATCGCAAGAGAGAAGAGTTCTGTAGTTTCACCCAGGGTAAGATGGCTGTTGATGCTTACAGTAGAGAGTTTGAGAACCTTGCCCGCTATGCTTTGGAAGAGGTGTCCACGGACGCCAAGAAGCGAGCTAGGTTCCTAAGGGTCTCAACCCCAAGTTGCGTCGTGATCTCCACCTGCATCATTGTGATACATTCCAAGCCCTTGTGAACAAAGCCATCAATGCAGAGACAGCTCAGCTCACTTACGAGGAGTCTCGTAAGCACACCCGTGATTTGGGATCTTCTTCCGGTTCTGGTCCTCAGAAGCGCCGGATTTGGGTTCCAAACTCCGCTCTTCCTTCCAGATATACACCGAGACCATCTTATGTGGTGCCTTCCCCAGCTCAGTCGTATGTTCCACCCAGGCCTACTGGTAGACCGCTTGTCAGTGCGGGTCCACGTCCAACCTCAGGGACTTGCTTCACATGCGGGAAGCCAGGACACTATGCACGTGACTGCTCTCAGACTAGTTATGATCCACCTCAGCCCGAGAAGTCTGTTGGCTGTGGTAAGCCACCATGCAAGATGATCAGTGTCAAGTCAGCTCCCACTGAACGTGGACGTGTGCATCACGTCTCAGCTAAAGACGCTCATGATGATCCGTATGTCGTTCTTGGTACACTCCTTGTCAATTGTCATCCAGCATCGGTTACATTACGACATCGAGCATCTCATTCTTTCATTTCTAAAGCTATGCTAACTTTCACAACATGTCATTTTGTGATATGCCCTCTCCACTAGTCATTCAAACTCCTGGATCCAAATGGCAAACTTCTAGTGTTAGCCATGGTAATGAAATCCTTTTTGACAGACTCGTATTCCTTGCCTCACTTGTAGCCCTCAAGTCTACAGATATTAACATCATCTTGGGTATGGACTGGATGAAAGCTCATTATGCCAAGATTGATTGTTACACCAGGTCCGTTCAGCTTACGCACCCATCTAGCAGGATAGTCATTGTCTCCACTAGAGTTGCAAGGCGTCAGCTCTATTCTCTTAATGCCAGCCCTCTTCCAGACCGTGAAGATATCCCGGTAGTCCGTGACTTTCTGGATGTCTTTCCAGAGGAACTGCTAGGTGTTCCACCTGACAGAGATGTAGAGTTCATCATAGATCTAATCCCAGGAACAGCTCCAATCTCTAGGAGACCTTACAAGATGGCACCTTTAGAACTAGCCGAGCTTAAGAAACAACTTGATGAGTCCTTGCAAAACGGTTTTATCCGTCCTAGTTCTTCTCCTTGGGCTTGCCCCGTCCTCTTTGTCAAGAAGAAGGATGGTACGGACCGGATGGTTGTAGATTATCGCCCCGTTAATTTGGTCATGATAAAGAACAAATATCCGCTCCCCAGAATCAACGACCTGTATGATCAGCTCGCTGGATCCTCAGTCTTCTCCAAGATGGATTTGAGGTTAGGCTACCACCAAATCAAGATCAGAAATGGGGACTTTCCTAAGACGGCCTTTGTCACTCGTTATGGTCAGTACGAGTACACCGTCATGTCCTTTGGTCTAACCAACGCTCCAGCAACGTTCTCCCGCTTTATGAACTTGATCTTCATGGAGTACTTAGATAAGTTCGTCATGGTTTACCTCGATGATATTCTTATTTACTCGAAGGACGAGGAAGAGCATGCCGAACATCTTAGACTTGTGCTACAAAAACTCAGAGAGCACCACCTTTATGCCAATTCTCCAAGTGCGAATTTTGGTTGCCAGAAGTGACCTATCTGGGTCACGTGATATCTGGTAAGGGCATTGCTGTCAATCCCGAGAGAAGGTTGTTCTTGATTGGACTCCACCTGAAACCGTTAAAGAATTTAGGAGTTTCCTTGGTCTAGCCAGCTATTGCCGCCGCTTTGTTGAAAACTTCTCCAAGGTAGCCAAACCCCTGACGGAACTTCTCAAGAAAGATAAAAAGTTCGAGTGGTCCCCACAGTGTGAATACAGTTTTCAGGAACTGAAAAGATGCCTGACTTCTGCTCCCATACTTGTGCCACCGGATTTCACGAAGGACTTTGTTATCTACTGTGACGCCTCATGACAGGGACTAGGTTGCATTCTTATGCAGGATCGTCATTTGATTGCCTATGCATCTCGACAGTTGCATCCACATGAGGAGAATTATCCTACACATGATCTAGAGCTTGCAGCCGTAGTCTATGCACTCAAGACCTGGCGACATTACCTTCTTGGTAAACGTTGCGAGATCTACACCGATCACCAGAGTCTCAAGTATATCTTCACCCAACCAGATTTGAATCTTAGGCAAAGATGTTGGTTGGAGTTGATCTCAGATTATGATCTAGGGATTACCTACACCCCAGGCAAAGCTAATGTCATGGCTGATGCGCTAACTCGTAAATCCTATTGCAACAACCTCATGTTGCGTGAGGGGCCAACCACTTCTCCATGAGGAATTACGTAAGCTTAACCTTCACATTGCTCCTCATGCAGTTCCTTTCTACCTTGGTGGCGAAACCTACTCTTGTGGATCATATCATAGAAGCCTGAAGCATGATCTGGGGGATTACCCGTATCAAGAGAAACATTGCCAAGGGTATTGCTGGTAGTTTCTCTATAGATAATCGAGGTGTCATTTTCTTTGGGAACCGCCTGGTGGTCCCCAAGAAGCAACATCTTCGACAATTAATTCTTAAGGAGGCGCATGAATCTCCTCTCACAATTCATCCCGGTAGTACTAAGATGTATCAGGACCTACGCCAGAGGTTTTGGTGGACTAGGATGAAGAGAGAAATCGCTATCTTCGTTGCTAATTGTGACGTTTGTCGTCGCGTTAAGGCAGAGCATCAAAGGCCTGCTGGCAGTCTTCAGCCTTTAGCTATTCCTGAATGGAAATGGGATAAGGTTGGTATGGACTTCATCACCGGCTTTCCCAAGACCAAGAGAGGGAATAATGCTATCTTCGTAGTCGTTGATCGTCTTTTGAAAGTGGCTCACTTCCTCCTCGCTCGAGAGAGTATCCTTTGCTAGTCACCACGACTTATATATTTCTCGAATAGTGTCACTTCATGGTGTTCCACTAGAGATCAATTCAGACCGTGGTAGTCTTTTCACTTCTCATTTCTGGGAGAGTTTCCAAACTGCCATGGGAACCCATCTTTCCTTTAGTACCGCTTTCCACCCTCAGTCGAGTGGTCAGGTGGAAAGGGTCAACCAAATTCTCGAAGACATGCTTAGAGCTTGCGTTATCTCATTCGGTATGGATTAGGAGAAATGTCTTCCTTTTGCCGAGTTTGCTTATAACAATAGCTATCAATCCAGCCTCAAGAAAGCTCCTTTTGAGATTCTCTATGGACGAAGATGTTGAACACCCTTGAACTGGTCAGAAACTGGTGAAAGACAATTCTTTGGACCGGACATGATCCGAGAGGCGGAAGAGCAAGTTCGCATCATTCGTGAGAACTTGAAAACAGCCCGCCTCGCCAAAGAGCCGGTATGATGCGTCATCATAAGGATATGACTTATGAAGTTGGTGAAAAAGCTTACCTTCGGGTTACTCCTTTGAAGGGTACCCATCGTTTCGGTATCAAGGGCAAGTTGGCTCCTCGTTACCTTGGTCCTTTTCGCATTCTCGCTAAACGAGGAGAGGTTGCCTACCAGTTGGAACTACCCCCACATCTTTCTCGAGTCCATGATGTCTTCCACGTCTCTCAACTCAGGCGTTGCTTCTCGGATCCCATCCATGAGTGGACCACTAAACGCTTGATCTCCAAGATAATCTCACATGTCGAGAGTACCCGATTCGCATCCTTGATCAAGCAGAGCGTGTTACCCGACGTCGGAACATCAAGTTTCTCAAAGTTCAGTGGTCTCATCATTCCGAGAGAGAAGCTACTTGGGAGCGAGAAGATCGTCTTCGACTGGAGTACCCCACTTTCTTTCGATCGACCCCTGAATCTCGGGACGAGATTCTTTCAAGTGGGGGCGAGTTGTCACATACCTAGTTACGGTATGACCTAGACTAGCTAGTCATGTGTGCATCATGTTTAAATTCCATTTAAGTTTGAAATGAGGATTTGTGACACCCTCGTAACCATTTTCCGAAATGACCCGAGATAAAATTGCTCCAAAAAGGTCCAAGAAAATGCTCATGTTGCCCTCTCCAAAATATTGGTAGATAAAAATCAAACCAATATTTTTAGAAGCTCATAAGTATTTATTTTGGGCATTTGGAATTAATCCAGTAATTAATTGCTTTGGTTATATATTTGTTATATATATAATATATGTCCAAAAATTCTGTTAATTGGTGAGGAGTTTTGGAGCAATCCAACTAGTTCCTACAAAAATTGACCGAAGTAAATAAAATGATTTAGTATTATTACTAAATCAAAACAAATGTCAGAAAATAGAAAAGAAAACAAAAATGGAAAATGCTTACATGCTCACCGAGGCTGGTACTGCGGCCCGGTGGCCGGCCCGGCGGCCAGCAGTGCGGTCGTCCTCCACCTTCCGGGAGGCCGAGGCGTGTGGTCGACGCGTCGCACCCCGTCTTGCCGCGGCACCTGCCTGTCCTCCCCTCGACGCCTTTGGGCGTCCGGAACAACGCCACGCCGCCCGCACCTCTCTCTCTCCTCCCGTGCCTTTCCTCTCCTCTGGCTCCCTCTCCCTCTCTTCCCCGAGCGCACCGGAGAGCGCCGTCGCTCGCCGCCGTAGCCACCAGCCACCCCTCGCCCTGCCGCTGAGCACAGAAGAACCACCGTGACCTCCTCATCCACTCCACCGAAGCAACAACGCCTTGGGTGCCCCTAACACAACATCGCCATCTTCGCCTCCTCCGCCGGAGATCGTTCTGCCCGCCACGCCGCCGTCCGGCCTCCCCCCGAGCTACTGAAGACGCCACCGGAACCGCGCAGTGAGCTCTGCCCGTTCCTCTCTCCGTTTAGCCACCTGCACGCCAGTAGCCCCTTTCCCGCGTGGCGTAGCTCCTCGCCGCCGTCCATGTCGCCGTCGCCATACAGCACACCGCAGCCATAAGCGAACACGTCACCGTGCTCCACAGTGCCACGAGGGTGCCATAGAGCCTCTCGGTGCCCTCCCGTGCCCCACAGCTCCGCCTCCCGCCAAGCCCATGCTCAAACCGCCGCCCGAAACTCCGCTCCGGCGAGCTCCGCCGGCCCCCGCCTCTCCCACTTGCTCCAGATAGCCAGCAGACGGCGGCTCCCTCGCCGATGGTCTCCGCCGTCCAAACGGTCGCCGAAGGGCGAAATCCGAGGCCCTCCGCCGTGTATGGCCTTGCCGGCGTCGAGTCGCCGGCGGGTTTGACCCCGCTGACCAGGAGTTTGACCCTTTGACCTCGCCGGACTGACAAGTGGGCCAGCCCCTACTAATTTTAGTTAGATGTTAATTAAACTTAATTAGCTGATGATACTGACATGTGGGCCCGAGGACACTAACTAAACTAGATTAGTTAGGTTAGACACTGACATATGGGTCCCATTGGTCAGGTTTGACCTGGACCGACCCGTTGACTCGCTGACGTCAGGCTGACGCAGTTATTCATTTTCTAGATTTAAAATTAATCAGGAAATTCCTGAAAATGATTCAAACTTCAAAAAATCATAGAAATTCAACCGTAGCTCAGATTGAAATAATTTATATATGAAAAATTATCAGAAAAATGCAATCTTTCCATCTGTACTAGTTTCATGCATGAAAAACCAACTTATACACGCTGTATATGAGAAAACACATTATGGAATTTTAAGAGACTTAATTAAGAGTTGCATTTGAACCTTTGGTTCAAATGGATCTCTTCAAAATAGAATGCTAGCTGCATTATCTGAAACAACATCACTTCTACATGCCATGTTCATGTATCATGTTGTTGCATATGATTGTGTTTTGATTGTCGACACCGTTCCTTCTCGATAGGTCCTGCTCCGGAGAGTGTTCCAGAGTACCTGTCTGAGGAGCAGTGCCCCCTCTGTTGATCTACCAGGCAAGCAAACCCCCTTGTTCATTCCGATACAATCCTACTCTCTCGCTCCTGCTCTCAATTATTGCATTAGGACAACAACGTTTCAACTGCTACTTTGTGCTGCGGTAGTTGAACCCATTCCTCTGCATGACCTGTCATTGCCACGATAAATAGTTGAAACCCACTAGCATGTGTAGGAGTTGATTGAGCCATGTTGTGTTCCTACCATGCCATGCCTGCTATTGCTTAGAGTTGTGTCAGTCTGGTTCATTGGGAATGAATTGGAGTGTTATGATATGTTACAGTCTTTGAGAGTTAAGTGTGTGAACACGATTTGGTAAAAGGCAAGCGGTGAGAGGCCATGTAGGAGTACATGGTGGGTTGTCTCACTGGGACCGTCCTTAAGCACTGAGTTCTATGTATGTTGTCCAATGACTCGATACTACCACACATTGGGTTCCGGTCACTCGACCCCTCTCGACTTATTAACCAACTTGACCTCTGTCCAGGAGTTGCAACTAGTTTCTGGTGTTTTTAGGTAGTGTTAGTAGTCTACCAAGTGACACCCGGCTAGGTGGGCTCGGGGAGACTAACCTGATGGCACAACGGTGTACCAAGTGGCACCCGGTTGGTGGGCTTGGGAACCACTGCTCACATCATTTGGCAAGTGGAGCGACACCCCAATTTGGATCTCCTTGCGGATGGAACCCGAATAGGCGATAAACACGGACTAGAGTCTCGTGTGGTTAGTCGAGGTTCGGCCGACACACCTCACCGGCTTCCGCTTGAAGGTTGCCGAGATACATGACGTGTACATGGCGGTAAGTGGCGAGAGCGTGTGTGAAGAAGTACACCCCTGCAGGTTAACATGATCTATTCAATAGCCGGGTCCGCGGTTATGGACTTCTTGGATGCTTACATGGTACATAGTCAACTTGGAAGTGGATACTCTAAAATGCTCAAGACAAGTGTGAGTGCTATGGATGGCCTTCTCGTAGGGAGACGGGATGAATCCATAGTAGTGTATTGTGTGGTGATTAGTGGACTGCGTGCAGCGCCATATCACCTCAAAGAAGTTCTTGTAGTCGTGGATAGGATAGCCACCGAAGTCAAAAGCTGGCTTGTTGCAACTAAACCCCACATTACCTTCTTGATACAAATGCATGTATGATAGGATCTGATGTAAGTCTTGCTGAGTACCTTTGTACTCATGTTGCTTTATTTATGTCTTTGTAGCGGAGACTTCGGTCTTACTAGTGTTCTCGTGAACTTCGACAAGTAGCTTGTACCTCAGCTACGATCTTGATCGGATGTTGTAGTTAGTCAGGCTCTTCAGCCTTTTTCATTTGTAGATGTCTCAGTAACAGGACATGTAATGCTTCCGCTTGTTGCTTGTATGCTCGTATGATGGGTCCTGTGACCCCTGTTTGCAATAAATGCTATGTGGCTCTTCTGAGCCTTTATCTATATGAGTTTGCGTTATGTTGTGATGCCATGTTGTACAACACATACTTGCATGTTATGCGTATGTGTAATGTGTATTGCTATGTGTGGGATCTGACTATCTAGTTGTTTATCCTTAGTAGCCTCTCTTACCGGGAAATGTCTCCTAGTGCTTCCACTGAGCCCTGGTAGCTTGCTACTGCTCCGGAACACTTAGGCTGGCCGGCATGTGTCCTTCTTTGTTCCAGTTTCTGTCCTTCTGAAATGTCATGCGGTGTCTCTAGGAGTCCTGTTAGCACATTCTGCTACAGCCAGTTTACCACAGTCCTGCTAGCCAGTTGCTACAGCCCGAATTCACTCGCGATGGCCGACACGTTCGTTCTTGGGTCATGTATGCATGTCCTCGTAAGTTAGTACCACTTTGGGTTCACGACTAGCCATGTCGGCCGGGTTCTTTGTCATATGGATGCTAGCGACACTATCATATCGTGTGCCAAAAGGCTAAACGGTCCCGGGCATGGTAAGGCGACACCCGTGGGAATACCGTGCGTGAGGCCGCAAAGTGATATGAGGTGTTACATGCTAGATCGGTGTGGCATAGAATCGGGGTCATTACATTCTTCCAACGAGTAAGAGTACGGTACAGGGTTACGGTCCAGACTCAACCTGCCGATGGCGTTGATGGGACTCCACACCCGATTGATTGTTTCTGCTGTGACTTATGAGGTATATATCAGTTTTACGTTATTTATACATGTTATTTCACTTTGATATATACATTTATGTATTGTAAAGCCAGCATATCTTGATCGAGGATGGCATAGAAACACGTAGGCTTATTTGTTCGAGGTCGGGTCGCTCTGATATGGTATCGAGCTGTGTTTGTAGACGTTGTTGGGCCTCCAAATGCAGAGGTTTGTAGGACAGTAGAAAATTTCCCTTAAGTGGATGACCTAAGGTTTATCAATCCGTGGGAGGCGAGATGAAGATGGTCTCTCTCAAGCAATCCTGCAACCAAATAACAAAGAGTCTCTTGTGTGCCCAACACACCCAATACAATGGTAAATTGTATAGGTGCACTAGTTCGGCGAAGAGATGGCTATACAAGTGCAATATGGATGGTAGATAAAGGTATTTGTAATCTGAAAATATAAAAACAGCAAGGTAACTAAAGATAAAAGTGAGCACAAACGGTATTGCAATGGTAGGAAACAAGGCATAGGGTTCATACTTTCACTAGTGCAAGTTCTCTCAACAATAATAACATAGATAGATCATATAACAATCCCTCAACATGCAACAAAGAGTCACTCCAAAGCCACTAATAGCAGAGAATAAACGAAGAGATTATGGTAGGGTACGAAACCACCTCAAAGTTATCCTTTCCATTCTATCTATTCAAGAGTCCGTAGTAAAATAACATGAAGCTATTCTTTCCGTTCAATCTATCATAGAGTTCATACTAGAATAACACCTTAAGACACAAATCAACCAAAACCCTAATGTCACCTAGATACTCCATTGTCACCTCAAGTATCCGTGGGCATGATTATACGATATGCATCATACAATCTCAGATTCATCTATTCAACCAACACAAAGTACTTCACAGAGTCCCCAGAAGTTTCTACCGGAGAGTCAAGACGAAAACGTGTGCCAACCCATATGCATAGGTTCATGGCCAGAACCCGCAAGTTGATCACCAAAACATACATCAAGTGTATCACGTGATATCCCATTGTCACCACAGATAAGCACGGCAAGACATACATCAAGTGTTCTCAAATCCTTAAGACTCAATCCGATTAGACAACATCAAGAGGAAAACTCAATTCATCACAAGAGAATAGAGGGGGAGAATGTAACATCCCAAAATCTAAATTTTGGAATGTTATAAACAAATAGATAGATTTTATTTGATTGTTTGATTGACTGACTGAAAGTGAGTGAATTCGAAACTTTTGAAAGTTAAATGAGAGGGAATAAAAGGACTTTCCCAAACTTTCATTTTTCATTTTATGATCTTCGAGAATTCAAATTCTTTTCATCACAAAACCACGAGAGAAGATGACATGACTTCTTCCATTTATTTAAATGACAAGGGTGTTGAAAATATTTGAATTTCATTTGAGAATATTTCCAGCTTACGGAAGTTTATGCAACTCAATGATTTTCACGAAATAAGATAAAAGGACTTCTTCAAAACATATGAAATATGAGTTGGGAGTTTCAAAGAATTAAAATTCAAAGTTCTTTTGAATTTATTTTCAATTTGGAGTTATTTGAGTTTTATTAAAATTATATTTCTTCAAAAATAAAATATATGGAAAATAGGGTAACATGATTCCCTACATCAAAAAATTGGAGAGAAATAAATTTGAATTAATTTTGGTATTTTTTAAAATGATTTTTGTTGGATTTTTATTGGACCAGAAGCACTCTTTGCTTTATTTAAATTTGTGTGTATTTTATTTAATGCTAGAATAATGTTCATCTCGTAGGAAATCTTTTTCTGAAAATTTTGATATATTATATGCCTATATAAAAATTTTATTTGGTTTTATTATTTTTTTTGTCTCTGTCTTTAAAAAAGAAAAAAGGATTTTCGCCGGGCCATTGGCCCAAAGACTTCGCCAGCCGCTGCCCAAACCCACCGCCTCCGCCTTCCTCCCGAAGCGGAGTTCGCCGCCACCACAGCGCGCCACTGCCCGCGCCGACCTCGTCGTGCCTTGGTCTCCGTCTCGCCCCTCACGCCAAGTCGCCGCCTCCCCCCTTAAATACGGGCCCAGCCCGACTCTCCTCTCTCCTAGCTCTCGCCCGCCCAAATCACCGCCGCCAGAGAACCACCCAGCCGCCGCCAGCCGCCATACCCACGCCCATGCCCGCCACCACCGCGCCCGCCGCCAGTAGCCGCCCCTCTCCGTCGCCTCGCCGTCTCTCCGACAGCCGAGCCGCTTCTTTGGAAGCCCCGCCCTCGCCCGGACTTCAGAGTCAACCACCACCGCCGCCCGCTTTCCCTCTCGGCAGATACAACCCAAAACCGATCCGGTTTTCTTTTAATCTCGGTTTTATTTAAAACCCGGTTTCTCTTTTAATCTAGTTATTCAGAGCGTTAAGCTGGTTAGAGTTAAGCGAAAGTTTAACGCTGGGTAGAGTTTTCTTTTATAAATAGATTTCTGCCAGGGACCCGTATGTAATTATTTTCTTCACAGATTAGTCCCTAATTTTCAAACGGCTATAACTTTTTACTCGTTAGTCCAAATCCAACGAAACCAACGCCCACTTCTTCGTGATGATCTCCTCTATCCAGTAAAACAACTCAAACATATTTTTGAAAGTTTAAAATTTGAATTAGATCAGTTTTGAATTCAAACTTTGTTTGATCATAACTTGAGTTTTATAACTCCGATTTAGTTGATTCTTTTTGCGAAATCGAAGCTCTTGACCTAAACTTTCTGATAAGGCCAAATTTCACAAAATTTTGGTTCTGTTAGAAATTGTTTTATGTTGCAAGAGTTATTTGCTTGGTTTCGATGTTTTCCGAATTGTTTTATTCGATCTTTCCGATCTTTTGAGTGATTGCTTATGTGTGGTTACTATTGATTGCTTACGATAGATTGACCGGAGTGTGACGAGTAGACCTATCAAGAGTTTTGAGTGCGAATCATCTTCATCAACTTTGCGAGCAAGTAACACTTTGATCATACCTTTTCATACCCAGTTTTTTTATGCATTAGTCCAACCCTCACATTGCATGATTAGGATATCATTAATTTGTGGGTTGGGAAGTAGTTGATGAGGTAGAACCTATTGCCTGTTTAATATCAAACCCTTGGGAGTTACTTCTACGTGTTGCTTATCTTTGCTATGCTATGCTCGTGAGCGTTGATTGGGTTTGAGTGTATTCCATGATGATGTGAGATTATTAATTAATGGTTAACTTAAGGTGGCAACTTTAATACACATCTGGGTGGATTGAGGCACCTGGGGAACCCAGTGTTGTCTGTTTTGTTTTGGAAATCCCGGGGGACCCGTGTGATCCTCCTATGGTCCGCTACCCAGGCTCAAAGGGATCATAAGATTATTCATGCTAGAAACTTCCGTGTGCAGCCACAAGCTATTATGGGCTCTAGCATAGTTGAGTAAGTTACGTGAAGCTCTTGAAGAGGTAGATCGGCAGTAGTGGGTTTGTAGGTTTGGTATGGTCTACCCGGAGTAAAGAGTTAATGTTTACGAAAGATTGTGTCTCGGTCATCCGTTTCTCAAACACCATGCGGTCACGAGAAATCAGCGGAGGCGATCGAGTCATTATGGGGAAAAGTGCGCAAACCTCTGCAGAGTGTACAATCTAATCATGGTTAGCCGTGTCCCCGGTTATGGACAATTCTGAGTATCTAGTACTTGAGTATTCACATGTATCTCATCACTCTAAATTAATATTGCTGGGTTGTTAACTACGTTAATTGGGATTGAGTTGGGGTTATACCTTCTCAATGATGTTTCAACCACCATGATAGTTAAATTAAAAATTTATTCCTTTGATGTAGGGAAAAATTGGCTTTATGCAAAACTGTAACCATAGAGCTTTCCACCAGCCATATATGCATGTAGTATAGCTTATTCTTTCATTACTCTCTATGTGTTACATTGCCGACATATTCCATGTCTTGACCCGTTTTCGGGCTGCAACTTTTCATGTTGCGACTTTTCGCATTTGACGAGTAAGTGATACGTTAGGGTTATGACTTCCTATACTCAACTTTGCCGTTGGTGTTGATGGGAATCCACAACCTTGTTGTTTCCGCTATATTTTGGATTGAGGTAATAGTATTTACGTTACTTTATACATGTGATTTACCTCTGTTATAAATCCTTCGAGTCTTGTGTGTGTCGACATACCGATCCGAGGATGAAACCTAAGCACGTAGACTTGATCCATTGAATTCGGGTCGCTCACAGAAACATCATAAGATCCAACTATAATAGCAAAGCTCACGATACATCAAGATCGTGCCATAGATATAACACGAGAGAGTGAGATCAAACACATAGATTCTGGTACATACCCTCAGACCAGAGGGTGAAGTACTCCCTAATCATCGTGGATAGCGCCGGGATGATGAATATGGCCACAGGTGAGGGATACCCCCTCTGGCGAGGTGCCTTGGAGCAGGCTCCAGAGAGGTTTTGGTGGCTCTGAGAGGCTTGCGGCGGCAGAACTCCCGAGCTATAGTCGTATTTGATGGTTTTAGGGTATATGGGAATATATAGGCGAAAGAAGTCGGTCGGGGGAGCCACGAGGGGCCCACGAGACAGGGGGGCGCGCCAGGGGGGTGGGCGCACCCTCCTATCTCCTGGCCACCTCGAAGCCTCCCTGGCTTGTACTCCAAGTCTCCTGGATCATGTTCGTTCCAAAAATCACGCTCCCGAAGGTTTCATTCCGTTTGGACTCCTTTTGATATTCCTTTTCTTCGAAAAATGAAATAGGCAATAAAACAGCAATATGGGCTGGGCCTCCGGTTAATAGGTTAGTCCCAAAAGTAATATAAAAGTGTATAATAAAGCCCATAAACATTCAAAACAGATAATATAATAGCATGAATGCTTCATAAATTATAGATAGGTTGGAGACGTATCAATGTGGACTGGGAAGAGTCCCAGTTTGTCTTTTCTAGAGATTAATGGTTGTGAAGCATTAGTCAAGCGACTTATGTCAGACAAGCTTACACCAAAATTGGATAAATTCATATTTGTGGGATATCCGAGGGAAACCTTGGGATATAGCTTCTACAACCGGGAAGAGAACAAAGTGTTTGTTGCTCGGAACGGGGTTTTCCTTGGGAAAGAGTTTCTTAGTTGGTAGGACAGTGGAAGGACGGTTCGACTCGAGGAAATTCATGGACCACTCGGGGACGGCTCAGCTGGTGATGAGATCATACCGGAGTCGGTCAGGGAACCCGTAGTGGAAGCGGCACCGAAACCACGGAGGTCGGCAAGATTGCGTAGAGGGCATGATGTGTTGTTGCAGAAAGCGATGAGCCGGCCACGTATGCGGAAGCGATGGTGAGCCCAGATTCTAAGGCATGGCTGGAGGCCATGAGATCCGATTTAAAGTCCATGGATGAGAATCAAGTCTGGGACTTGGTTGATCCGCTGCCTGGTGTAATAACCATTGGTTGCAAATGGGTCTTTAAGAAGAAAACCGATGTGGATGGAAATCTTCAGATCCACAAAGCTCGGCTTGTCGCTAAGGGTTATGGACAAGTTCGAGGAATTGACTACGACGATACTTACTCGCCAGTAGCGATGTTGAAGTCTGTGAGGATCGTACTAGCTATAGCTGCATATTTCGATTACGAGATATGGCAGATGGATGTCAAGTCGGCTTTCCTTCATGGAAATTTAACCAAGGACGTGTATATGATATAGCCCGAGGGTTTTGTCGATCCAACTAGCGCTAGTAAGGTATGCAAGCTCAATAGATCCATTTATGGGTTGAGTCAAGCATCTCGGAGCTGGAACATTCGTTTTGATAAGGTCGTCACTGGTCTCGGTTTCATGAAAAGCGAAGAGGACGCTTGTTTATACAAGAAGTTAAGTGAGAGCTCGATAGTGTTTTTGATCTTGTATGTGGATGACATATTGTTGATCGGGAACGATGTTTCGATGCTGAACTCTGTCAAGGAGTCATTGAATGGCAAGTTTTCAATGAAGGACCTTGGTGTGGCAGTGTATATTTTAGGCATTAAGATCTATAGAGATAGACCGAGGAGGCTGCTCGGCTTAAGCTAGAGCACGTACATAGATAAAGTGTTGAAGCGGTTCAACATGAATGAGGTGAAGAAAGGGTTCTTGCCACTCTCACATGGTATAAGGCTAAGCGAGACTCAGAGTCCTTCGACATCTGATGAGCGAAACATGATGAGTAGGATTCTGTATGCCTCGGCTATCGGGTCCATCATGTATGCCATGATATGTACAAGGTCTGATGTTGATTTTGCAATAAGCCTAACAAGCAGGTACCATGCAAACCCCGGTGAGAGTCACTGGGCAGCGGTAATGACTTTTTGGAAGTACCTAAAGAGGACTAAAGAGATGTTCCTAGTTTATGGAATGAAGAGCACATCGTAAGGGGTTACGCCGATGCTAGTTTCCAAACCAACAGAGATGATTGTCGATCACAGTCAGGATTCGTGTACGTCATGAATGGAGGAGCAGTGAGCTAGATGAGTTCCAAGCAAGATAAGGTGGCTGATTCTACCACGTAAGCCTAATACATTGCTGGATTTGGCATTTTCTGGATGATCTTGGTATTTTCCCAGCCTCGGTAAAACTGTTGGACCTTTATTGTGATAATTCTGGTGCCATCGCACAAGCCAAGGAGCCGAGGGATCACCACAAGGTCAGACACATAGATCGGAAATATCACCTAATATGAAAGATCGTAAAGAATGGTGATGTAGAGTTATGCAAAATTCACACAGATGCAAATGTTCCAGATCTGTTGACTAAGCCACTTCCACAACCCAAGCATGAGGGGCATGATAGAGCTATGGGCATTCGATGTCTATTTGATTGACTCTAGTGTAAGTGGGAGACTGTTGGAGATATGCCCTAGAGGCAATCATGTATGACGATATTTTCTATGTGTTTATGAATAAATATAGTTCTTGGACATTATCAATAATGTGTATCGGCAAAGTCGTGACTTGTTTGTGGGAGTATGCATTGTATGATGACCTGTCCTAAAAGGTCCCTAGTCGAAGGGCTGTGTGGGCCTTGTGACTGACTAGACTAGCATATAACACGATCGATGGCTTGGTCTCACTAGCCATGCCACATTGGATGCTAACCCGATAAAAGCAGGACTCAGAAGGATCTGGTCGGATTCGACATAGTCGGATCTGGTCGGATTCGACATAGTCGGATCCGAGTCGAGATAAGGTCCGAGTCGAATAGACCCAAATATGAGATGCAGCGATATGTCATCTGTGAATCTCTAGTACAATATACGTTCTATGTCCTAGGACCTGAGCTGGAACATGTACTCAGGATGGTGACAGATTTGCTTTGGGCTGACCAAACGCTACTCGGTAACTGGGTAGTTACAAAGGTAGGTTTCATGCTTGTCCAGACCCATGCTGCGAGACATGGTAAAGCAGGATGGGATTTGCCCCTCCGATTAGGAGAGATATACTCTGGCCCCTCGTGCGATCTGACCAGGATAAGCAAGGCCATGTGACAAAGATTATGAGATAATCTGGATAGTGGTCAGCATCACTGGAACGATAAAGGGAACGGAAAGGAACAAAAATGAGATAATCCGGATAGTGACCAGGATAAGCAAGGCCATGCGACAAGGATGACAATCTCTCCTCAAGCCCGACAACATATATCGTGTGGGAAAGGGAACAGAAGTGTGACATGTTGTACAGGTTTGCCTAAGCAACATATCGTGTGGCATAGGGAACAGAAGTGCAACATATGACTTGCTAGAGGCCGCTACCAACCGTGCAGTCTGGAGGTGATCCGAACTGCGACCAAGCAGGCTTGAACCTAAGGGCTCGCACACTTAAGCGAAGGAACCTACTAGGTCGGATCAGAGGACACAGTTTGGATGTGATCCAAACTCTATCCGGATTATGTCCGAGTAGTATTGTCGCCTTTATGGTCCGTGCGAGGCCCAAGTGTTGAGCCCGCGACGGACGACTATATATAGTGGAGGTGCGGCACACTCATGCGGTTGATCAATTCGACGCCGTCGTTAGGGCTTTAAACGTGTTGCAACTAGCCACCTCCACTCGTCATCGACTGTTTGATCGGACCTTGCAGTCCGCTGCACGGTGTTCCTCCTGCAAGTGCGGATACTGTTAGAGCCGGTGCACTTGCACAGCTACGGCGAACCTGTTCGCGGATCCGATCGGCTACATGGGAGATCGGCAACGAGGAGACAACTCCGGGAACATGAGGCGACTCTGGAAACGCGCTGCCTCAACTCTACTTCCGCTGCACGGCACTTTGCGTCTAGTGGTGACGAACTGTGATCCATCTCCCATAGCACGTTCTTGGTTGTTCTGTGCGTAGGAATAAATTTAATTTGCAGTCGACGCACCCTACCGTAGAAACCGACATCTTGCACACAATATGGCAAATCTAATCTCATCCCAACTGCCTTCTTGGTCCAATCAATAGAAAAAGTATGAACATTTCAAGAGGTGGGAGGAGACGTGGAGGATGATACCTTTTTCTTTTTACTCCAGCGTCGGCATGGGCTTCCATAGAGCGATTGCGCGACTCCCGGTGATGGCTACCTCTGGTGACCAAAACTTGCTGGGCGGTTAAGATAGGAGTGATATGCAAAAAGAAAAGATGGGAGGGATATGTGGTACCATGGAAGGGTACATATCTTCCGTGATATATGATGATATATTTACAAGTAATGCGCATGGATGGTTCGTCCGTGATTTTAGGGACGGTTAGTCGTTTGGAAGATTTGTTAGCTAGCCTATTTAGAGGGAGCACGATCCTCTGGTGCTGGTGGTAGGGTTTGTTAGCCCAGCTAAGGATTCCCTAGTTATTATCTTACCCAAAGGATTACCACCACTGTCTGTCATTGTCGCAGTCGCCTGACACCAAATCAACCATGTCGTCGTCGAGCTCGATTAGGTGTGCACTGAGGGGCCGATCAGTTAATGTGTGAAACCAACCCAACATTTCAGGGTGACAAGTCATGGCCATGTTAGGGCTACTTGCCATGTTTGAACCATCTTCAACAAATTTTGAAATTTCGTGACATGCGGGAATTTTTTGGTCATTAGTACAATGTGGACCATTTTGAACAGTTATTGCAAGTTTTTTCACGTAAGGCATTTTTCGGGCATATGCGACACAAAAAAACCATTTTTAATACTTAAAAAACAAGGACAAGATTTTCTATATTTTTTGGGATCACTACAAAAAAAAGACACATCAATGACATTTTGGGTCGAATGAAAAAAACTTTTGTCATACTTATGACACTTTTATGACGATAATTGTGACAAAACCATTTATCATCATAGATGTGGTGGGCTCCTTCTTCTGCGACAAAAATCATGACATAAAATGGGCTTTTCGTCCTGGGCAGGCCGGAGACGCAGCTGGATGACAATATTTGGGCCGTCCATGACGGAAAAATTGTGGTACAAGCGAGGGCGAGGAAAATTTCGGGGAGTTCCCGGTTACGGTGGATGGTCGGGGGTCAAGCGATGCACGTTTCTCTCATACATGTACGCATGTGTGTGCGAGGCGTTGGGCTCTAACTGAACCCGAGCGATTGTACTAGCTATGTTACTGAACCTGAGTGATTCCTTCGCTACTGCTGCTAAGTAAACCCGATCGAACCCTGCTGCCTCCTTCCCTTGATGAACAGTGAACGTTGTTGGGGGGGGGGGTGGATGAACAGTTCCCGGTGCGGGTGGATGAAGAGGACCCCGTGGTGTTGCCTCTGGATGAATAGGACCTCGATCGAGCCGGTTGGGGCTGGATGAACAGGACCCCGTGGAGGGCTGGTTTAATAGTAGCCGGTGGAGGGCTGGATGAACAGTAGCCCGTGGAGGGTTGATTGAACAGGACCCCGTGGACAGGGCTGGTTGAACAGTAGACGGTGAAGTAGCGTGCGGTGGAGGCTGGATGAATAGGAGCCCGTGGATGAATAGTCGCAGGTGAAGGCTGGAGGAGGTCGACGGCTGATGAACAGTAGCCCGTGGAGGCAAGAGGAGGTCGACGGTGGAGATGAACAGTATCCTATGGAGTCTCGTTCTGCGGTATGCCAGACCCCTCCCGATGAACAGGATCCCCATTTCGACTGTAGCGCTCGAACACAAGTCTGTTCCTCCATTTTGCTATATGCCACACCCCTCCCGATTAACAGGACCCTGTTTCGACTATAAGAGGTCTAACAGAAGTCCGTTTCCTCCATTTTGCGGTACGCTAGACCCCTCCCGATGAACAGGATCCCGTTTCGAACATGGCTTGTCGAACACAAGGCCGTTTCCTTCGTTCTGCGGTATACCAGGCCTAGTTTCCATCGGTTGTTCTGTCCAAGCTCTCCCGATGAACACGACAACATGTTCTGTTCCAACCCAGCCGATTGTTTCACCATCAACCCAGCCGGTTCTCTGTTCTGACCCAGCCATGTACATGAGCCCTGGTCGTACGTATGTGCGAGTAGGCATTTGTGACCCCCCCCCCCCCCGTATGTACGTACGTATGTGGCCGTATTTACTTTCCTGCACCTTGGCCGTTGTACACACGTGTATATCTACGTGCGCGCCTCTACTATGACATGTGCGTGCCTCTAGTATGACACGTGCGTGCCTCTACATCGTCCAATATTAATATATACGTACACGTTCGCGACCAGAATGACAACACTGGGTACGCATGTAAGTTGACAAAACCGGCGGGGTACGCATGTAACTTGAGAGACCAGTGTATATTTTACTAGTAGAAATCGACCAACCAAGTGCTTGGCCCGAGACCATCTACTTTTCTTTACAAGGTCAGCTTTACAAGCGGTTTTGGTTCGAAAACGACGATCCAATCACGGCCTAAGATGATGAGTTGGTCGGAAGATCATATGGTTTCACGTCTAACCAACCCGACTTGTTGTATAGGCTATGAATGAAACATAAGACGATGAACTTCTTAAGCACGGAAACAATAGACGAGGATGATCTTCTTAACAAGCAAATCATTGGCATTAGATCAACATGCAAAATAATACGAAGAATTATTCTCAGAGGCCCGGTGAACAGCTCGTGATGCTGCATGCCGCAACATTCCAAGCTCAACTTGGCAATCAAACACAAGGCCTGGCATTACATAGACAATATTCAGAACAAACTCTTAAAATACCTTACATAAGTCAACATTCATGTGACTATGCATCTCAGTAGAATAACTATTCACTTCTAAACTGAACACAGGAATAGGAAAAAATAATCGACGCTGCTCACAGCAAAGGGCGTCCCACTCAAAAATATCAAATGCATGTCTTCTGTTTAACATCAATGAGCAAAATTTGACAAGGTTTTCCAATTCCAATATATTAAAATAATGTCTTCTTGCTAACATCAATGATTAAACTTTGACAATCTTTTCCCATTCAAAATATGTAATGCCTATGATCGTGGAACGGGCAGGGTTTTTCATTGTTTTGTGACTCGATAGACCAATGGCTCAAGGTGACGATGAATGACTAGAGAACCATTCGATGTATTGTGCATGATGAAGTATTATGGAGGACATAAACCATCTCAAAAAATTTGCAGTTCCACTAAAATCAAGCTAAGCATCCTTGTGGATTTCATATTGATATGCTGCAAAAAAACAAAGACACATGAATACACACATGAATATTGGCCCAAGTGTCAACCCACCAATCGGTGGACTAACAAACTGAAAGTACAATAGATTACCATACTCGGATGCCCCATCATTGTTGCTTAGAATGACACTGACAGACTTGGAGTCATGTCATGGCTTCTTGTACTTGTTTGGGCACTCTTTGCCCAATGCACTCCACGTGTTGTAGAGTTGCCTATGCTCTCTGCAGAATAGTCATGTCACCAGCGTCTACTAATACTCTATAAAGCTTCTCGATCATTCCTTCTATAATGTAGGCAAACAAAGGATTGCTTCTTTACGCAAAGTGGTGCGACCAAGCTGGACCCAAAGAATGCAGCGGTTGCCTTGGACTCATTGGCTCCTTTTGTGAAGTTCAACTAAAATCAAAGTCGGAATAGAACCGAAGCTTTAATTTTGATATCCCTATAAGCAACAATAGGTATAAGGGAAACAATTGCTGACAAATAACGGTTGATGACTTGTACTCCTAGAAGAAAAATATCTACCGATCTACCTTATCTTAATGGGAAACAAAGCAGGAGAGTAGCAATTATCCATCAGTGTGATTCATTCATATTTACCGAGATGTTATCTTAACAATGCCTTGTTTCAACCTGTATAAAGAACAACAAAGCAGAAAAGTACCATTCCTAAAACAATGCGATTGATTCTTTTTAATAGAGACATTATCTTAACAATACATTGGTTAAACATGTAGAAAGACCTACAAGGGATGATAGTACCATTCCTAAAATAATGAGACTGGTTCCTTTTAATAGAGGCAAAAAAGGAATCAATTACAAGCCTATAAAGGAGGATGAAACATGCGGCCACAAAAATGGTAATCCCGCCAATCCCTAACAAATGTTGCAGTTTTGAACTAAGATTCAGTACTTAATTAATTCTGAGAGTGGCATTGCTTAATTTTACTAGGGGCATTAGATTGACAAAAAGCAAATCCGTTCCAGGGGAGAGTGGGCGCAACAACAGCATGTTCTTCCATCTACCTATAAAGGGGGCGATGCAGAGTTTTGTTGTAACAAAGAAACAAGCATCATGTGTGGGTTGGAACAATTTTTTCTCACTTGATGGTGAAAGACAGCACATCAATAGCTTCAATTCAACATTTATCCAAAATAGTACTAATACAAGTAGCACAACATCTCAAAGCACACTGCAGCATCATGTGGATGAAAGTCGGTACTAACCTTTCTTGACCAAGATTTGGAACAACTCGTGAGGAGGACTTGAAAGAAATCCCGGCACATATATGAAATCTCAATCTCCTTTTGTGCAGTTCCACCAAAATTAAGCAAAGTCGCCGGTGTGACATTCAAGTTGAACTGCAAAAACACTCTTAAAACATAAGTGTTTCACGTAGCGAAGCAAAATGTCGCCATAGCAACAAGTTCAATAGATATCCCTGTTTTAACAGTGGCAAAAAATGAATCAATTATTGGCAAATAAAGGAGGATTAAATATGCGGCCACAAAAATGGTAATTCCGCCAATCCCTAACAAGTGTTGCAGTTTTGAACTAAGATTCAGTAGTTAATTCTGAGAGTGGCATTGCTTAATTTTACCAGCGGCACTAGATTAACAAAAAAAGAGAAGAACAGTTCCAGGGGAGAGTGGGTGCAACAACACCATGTGCTTCCATCTTCTTATAAAGGGGGTGATGCAGATTTTTGTTGTACCAAAGAAACAAGCATCATGTCTAGGTTGGAACAATTATTGCTCACTTAAGTGGTAAAAGACAGTAGTTCAATAGCTTCAATTCAACATTTATCCAAAACTGTACCAATACAAGTAGCACAACATCTCAAAGCACACTACACCATCATGTGGATGAAAGTCGGTACTGACCTTTCTTGACCAAGATTTGAAACAACTCGAGAGGAGGATTTGAATGAAATACCAACACATATATGAAAATCCGATCTTCTTTTGTGCAGTTCCACCAAAATTAAGCAAAGTCGCCGGTGTGACATTCAAGTTGAACTACACAAAACACTCTTAACATATAAGGGTTTCGCGTAGCGAAGCAAAATGTCACAATAGCAATAAGTTGAATAGATATCCCTGTTTTAACAGAGGCAAAAAACGGAATCAATTACTGGCAAATAAAGGAGGATGAAACATGTGGCCACAAAAATGGTAATTCCGCCAATCCCTTACAGGTGTTGCAGTTTTGAACTAAGATTCAGTAGTTAATTCTGCGAGTGGCATTGCTTAATTTTACCAGCGGCATTAGATTAACAAAAAGCATAAACAGTTCCAGGGGAGAGTGGGCGCAACAACACCATGTGCTTTCATATACTTATAAAGGGGGTGATGCAGAGTTTTGTGTAAGAAAGCAACAAGCATCATGTCTGGGTTGGACAATTTTTGCTCACTTAACGGTGAAACACAACAGTTCAATAGCTTCAATTCAACATTTATCTAAAAGAGTACCAAAACAAGTAGCACAACATCTCAAAGCACACTGCAACGTCATGTGGATGAGACCAAGATTGGAAACAACTCGTGAGGAAGAGTAGAAACAAATCTCGATCTCCTTTTGTTTAGTTCCACCAAAATTAAGCAAAGTCGCTGGTGTGACATTCAAGTTGAACTGCACAAAATGCTCTTAAAACATAAGTGTTTCGTGTAGCGAGGCAAAATGTCGCAATAGCAACAAGTTGAATAGATACCCTTGTTTTAATAGTGGAAAAATGGAAACAATTACCTGCCGATAAAGGAGGATGAAACAAACGGCGACAAAAAGAAGCATCTAACTTATCTTGATGGAAAACAAAGTAGGATAGTAGCATTTCTAAAACGGTTGCATTGATTCATATTAACAGAAACATTCTATTAAAACAACATTCATTAAAAATGTAATTTACTTTTAACAGTGGCATTGCTTCAATTTTCTAGCGGCGTTCTTAGATTAACAACAGCAAAATAGTTGTATGGGACATGGGACATGCCAGCACCATGTTATGCTGGATGGTCGGGGGCCGAGCGATGCACGTTTCTCTCGTACATGTACGCGTGTGTGTGCGAGGTGTTGGGCTCTAACTGAACACAGCTCTTGAACTAGCTACATTACTGAACCCGAGTGATTCCTTCGCTACTGGTGCTAACTAAACCTGATCGAACCCTGGTGCCTCCTTCCCTTGATGAACAGTGAATGTTGTTGGGGGGGTGAACAGTTCCCGGTAGGGGTGGATGAAGAGGACCCCGTGGTGTTGCCTCTGGATGAACAGGACCTCAATCGAGCCGGTTGGGGCTTGACGAACAGGACCCCGTGAATGGCTGGATGAACAGGACCCCGTGGAGGGCCGGTTGAGTAGTAGCCGGTGGAGGGCTGGATGAACAGTAGCCCGTGGAGGGGTGATTGCACAGGACCCCGTGGAGAGGGCTGGTTGAACAGTAGCCGGTGAAGTAGCACGCGATGGAGGCTGGATGAACGGGAGCCCGTGGATGAACAGTCGCGGGTGAAGGCTGGAGGAGGTCGACGGTGGAGCTGAACAGTATCCCGTGGAGTCGCGTTTTGAGGTGTGCCAGACCCCTCCCGATGAAGAGGACCCCCGTTTCGACGATAGCGCTCGAATACAAGTCTGTTTCCTCCGTTTTGCGGTACGCCACACCCCTCCTGATTAACAGGACCCTGTTTTCACTGTAGGAGGTCTAACATAAGTCCGTTTCCTCCATTTTGCGGCACGCCGGACCCCTTCCGATGAACAAGATCCCGTTTTGAATGTGTCTGGTCGAACACAAGGCCGTTTCCTTCATTCTGCGGTACGCCAGGACTCGTTTCCATCGGCTGTTCCGTCCAAGCCCTCCCGATGAACGCGATAACATGTTCTATTCCAACCCAGCCGGTTGGCTCCCCGTGAACACGACGATGACGCAATTTCTCTGTTCTGACCCAGCCATGTACACGAGCTCTGGCCGTACGTATGTGCGAGTAGGCGTTTGAGACCACGCCCGTATGTACGTACGTGGCCGTATTTACTTTCTTGCACCCTCGCCGTTGTACATACTTGTATATCTACGTGCGCGCCTCTACTACGACACGTGCGTGCCTCTAGTATGACACGTGCGTGCCTCTACATCGACCAATATGTACGTACACATTCGCGACCAGAATGACAACACTACGTATGCTTCGAACAGGTGGGTCCCGACAGTCAGGCACTTCCTTGTGTGTGAAGATGTAGCTGGTGGGTCCCAGCAGTCAGGGGGCAAATCATTTTTTTGCGCGTAATATGGACGCACTTCCTTGCGTGCGAAGATGTAGATGTTGGGTCCCAGCCGTCAGGGGGAAACGTTTTTTTGCGAAATACAGTGGCCCGTCCGGTGGGTACCTGCTGTCAGGTGGAGGAATCATTATTTAGCACGTAATAAGGAGGCCTTCCTTGCTGCAGCCTTGGACCCAGCTGTCAGCCTCTCCACGTATAGTGCTCTTCCGATGGAAGTCGTCCTTGACCATGTTGACCACGCCACGCTGAGAGCACCAGGGCGGTGGATGATGGCGAGGCCTAGGAAGGGGACGACAAGGAGCCCGGGAAGACGCGACAGTGGATGCCCACGCAGAGAGGAGTACGAGGGTTCATGTGACGCCCTCGATTCAATCGTGACACTAATCATGCACGCAATGTGTACGATCAAGATCAAGGACTCACGGAAGATATCACAACACAACTCTAAATCATAAATAAGTCATACAAGCATCATAATACAAGCCAGGGCCTCGAGGGCTCGACTACAAGTGCTCGATCATAGGCAGTCGTGAAGCAACAATATCCTGAGTACGTACATAAGTTAAACAAGTTTGCCTTAAGAAGGCTAGCACAAAGCGGGATACAGATCGAAGAAGGCGGAGGCCTCACTGCAGGATCCTCCTAACTACTCCTGGTCGTCGTCAGCGGGCTGCACGTAGTAGTAGGCACCTCCGGTGTAGTAGTCGTCATCGACGGTGGCGTCTGGCTCCTAGGCTCCATCGTCTGGTTGCAGCAATCGAGTAGAGATAGGGGGAAAAGGGGGAAACAATGCAACCGTGAGTACTCATCCAAAGTACTCGCAAGCAAGGAGCTACACTACATATGCATGGATATATGTGTAAAGGGCCATATCAGTGGACTGAACTGCAGAATGCCATAATAAGAGGGGATGGCTAGTCTTATCGAAGACTACGCTTTACGTCACCTCCGCCTTGCAACAAGTAGAAGAGGGTGGGTTGAAGTCCTCCAAGTAACATCACATAGCAATAATCCTACCCGCGATCCTCCTCGTAACCCCGAGAGAGAGCGACCACCGTTGTATCCGCACTTGGAAGGGTGTGTTTTATTAAGTATCCGGTTCTAGTTGTCATAAGGTCAAGGTACAACTCCAAGTCGTCTGTTACCAGAAGATCACGGCTATTCGAATAGATTAACTTCACCTGAGGTGCACCAACTTACCCAACACGCTTGATCCCATTTGGCTGGACACACTTTCTGGGTCATGCCCGCCGCTGAAGATCAACACGTCGCAGCCCCACCTAGGCTCAACAGAGAGGCCAAGCACGCGGTCTAAACCTAAAGCGCACAGGGTGCAGGCCCATCGCCCAATGCACACCTACACGCTATGACGCGGCCGAAAGCGGCAGACCTAGCCTAGTGGCGTTCGATCCAGCAGCGCCGCCGCTGGCCTCACGAAGTGCTTTTGATACCACGACGCCGGGATTCCCATAACTACTCCCTGCGTAGATGGTTAGTGCGTATAGGCTCAGAGCCAACTCGAGATCAAATACCAAGATCTCGTTAGCGTGTTAAGTATCCATGAGCGCCGAACAGGGCCAGGCCCACCTCTCTCCTAGGCGGTCTCAACCTGCCCTGCCGTCCGCCTCAAAGATCCACTCGCGGGTGCTCCACCAGCCGACCCGACTTTAGTCTCCACATGTATCATGTGTAAAGTATATAGTATATACCCGTGATCACCTCCCGAGTGATCACGGCCCGATAGTATAGCACAGCATACGGACAAGAATGTAGGGCCACAGATGGAAATACGAGCATCCTATACTAAGCATATAGGATTGCGGTAAAAAGGTAACAAGAATAGCAAGGACAAAGCTATGCAAAGAAGATAGGATTAATCAAAGCAAGAACATGCTACACTACTCTAATGCAAGCGAGATAGAGTATAATAGGCGATATCTCGGTGATCAAGGGGGGCTTGCCGGGGTGCTCTGGCAAGGAGGGATCGTCAACACCGTAGTCGGACTGGGGGTCGCCGGCAGTCTCGGGTCTCTAGGAAAGAAGTAACGGAGGGAACACAATAAATAACAGAGCAATCAAACTATCACAAAGCGTAACAAGACAATACGCGGTGTTCGTGTGCCCCTAACGCGGTAGTAGGTGATACCGGTGAAGGAAACATCCGGAAAATATCCCGGTGTTTAGCGTTTTTCGAACAAAAGGAGCCGGAGGGGAAAGTTGCGAGTTTGATATGTTAGGGGTGTGTGGTGGACGAGCAGGCTGCGATCCGGGATCGCCTCGTCGTTACGAGCAACTTTCATGTTGAAAATAATTTAATCCGAAATTCACGGATTAAAAGATATGATTTTTAAAGATTTTATTAATTTCTCGAATTTAATTAATTATTTAAATTAATTTAAAAAATAGATTAATGACATCAGCATGATGTCATGTCGATGTCAGCAGTTCAACAGAGTTGACTCGGTCAACCTCGGACGCGTGGGTCCCGGTTGTCATTGACTTAGGTTAATTAAACATGATTAGCTAGTTTAAAAAGTGATTAGGTTAATTTAATGCACCTAATTAAGTTAACTAATTAATTTACTTTATTTATTTATCTATTTATTTATTTATTTATTTATATTCTCTTTTTTTAACACGTTCTAGGGGTCAGCCCACTTGTCATTGGTAATACGGGGGTTAACAGCATTGGCGGATTCTGACGTGGCGCAATGCCCAAGACCATTCACTGGCGCGCACGCCCAAACCGCCCGATGGAGACGGGCGACGGCATGTCGTCGTAGTGGCGCGACGAGAGGTGGTCGGGCCATGGAAGGTGTGGCCGGTATTTATAGTAACCACGCGGGGAAGGCACGGAACTGGCGTGGGGAGGTAGGGAGCAAAGATCGCCGATGAGCAGCGGCAGAGCCGTCATGGCGAGGCACAACCTCAAAGTGACGGATGCGGGGTAGGGCACGAGTGCAGACGCAGCGGCGCCCGTGGCGCGAGCAGCGTGGGTGGCCGGCAGTGCGTGGCCGGCGGCGAGACGTCTTGAGGCGGTGCAAAGAGGAAAGAGGAGGCCAAAGGCCTCACCAGCGTTCAGGGTTCGATGCCGAGGCTTGGGGAAGCCGGGCGTGGGGAAGACGAGGAGGCGTCCCGCGGCGGCCGCGATGGGGTCGGGCGGTCCGGGCGGCGACGAGGGTCGGTGAAGGCCGCTGGAGAGGAGGACGGGACGACGGCATTCCCGCGAGGTTGTCTGGCCGACGGCGAGGGGCGATCCCACAGGCCGAGGCGTGGGCTGCTGCTTCCCGGGCGTCAAGCAAGGGAGAGGAGGGCGAGGAGTCAACGGGGCAGGGCGTGGTCGCCGATCCCGATCTGGATCGGGGAGTGGGGGGGAGTGGGCACGTGGGGAAGGGTGAGGCGAGCTCGGGAGGGGCAGGGCATGGCCGGGCGGGACGGCTGTGGGGTCGAGCCGGGGCGCTCTCACTGTCTCGGGCGGCGAGGTGGAAATGAGGGAGAGATCTTGGGGAGTTGGGTTAGGGTTTGCGGGGGGGTAACGAGGCCATATAGGCCAGGGGGTTGGGGTGGGCCGGCCTGGCTGCATGGACCATTCGGCCCAGGGGGAGGGGGATTTCTCTTATTTTTGTTTTCTGTTTTCTCTTTTGTATTTTCTTTATTTCCCTCTTTTCTTTTCTGTTTTATTTTTGTTTCCTATTATTTTAGGTTCTGTACAAATATAAACTTTGCATCTAATTTAGTATTTCAACTTAGTCCACGGTCACAAAAAGGTTTAACCCCCAAATAAAATATTTTAGTATTTTATAAAATTCAAAAGACATTTATCTAGTCGTTTTAGCTACTGCTTAAACCATTTTAGTGCATTCAAACATTTTATAAAAGTGTGGTTTCTCCACTAGTATTATCCATGATTTATTTGACACCTTGTGGACATTTTAGTTTTAATGTTTGAAAACTTTTGTTGTTTGCCCAAATCCAAATTTGATTTTGAAACGTTTTGATCTAACATGTGTTTAGCAACAGTGACAAGGGTGGCATGGCATCATTAGCAGGGTTTTACTGTAGCCTAACTATCCGGGCGTCACAGTTCACTGGTTCGGCTTGGGTGTGAGGTTGCTATCGCCACAGAAATATTCAGAATAACAAGGGGTGTGGGTGAGTGGAGGGATGGCCTAGCCAGCGGTGGGAGTAGTAGGGGGCGGTGAGGCCTCCATGGTAGCACAGCTAGCCACGGGAGGCAGGATTAGGCGGCATAACCGGCGCTGCTTTGGGTGGCTTGAGCAAGAAGACCAGAGGTTGAGGAAGCACGACGGTCGTTGGATGGACGTACGGTCACTAGAGCTAGAATCATTCATCTTGACTAAGTTGACAAAGCCGTCCATACCCGTCAACTTAGTAGGCCCACAAGTCAGCCTCCCACTATGCTGGGTCCCAGCTAGCAGGGGAGTATTCATTTTTTTTGTGCGTAATAAGGAGGCACTTCCTTGTGTGCGAAGATATAGCTTGTGGGTCCGACCTGTCAGCGGGGGATTTTTTTTCGCCAAATACAGAGGCCCTTCCTGTGGGTTCCATATGTCAGCTGGAGGAATCATTATTTTGTGCGTAATAAGGAGGCATTTCCTTGTGTGCGACCGTGGACCCAGCTGTCAGCCTCTCCACGTACAGTCCACATCCGGTGGAAGTCGTTCCTTGACCACGTTGACCATGATGCGCCAAGAACACCAGGGTGGTGGACGATGGTGAGGCCTAGGAAGGGGACAATGTGGAGCCAGGCGATAGTGAACGCCAACGCGGAGAGGAGTATGAGGGTTCACTGGTTCGTCTTTGGTGTGAGGCTGTCGTCGCCACAAAATAAAAGGGGGTGTGGGTGAGTGGAGGAAAGGCCTGGCCAGCGGTGGGAGTAGTAGGGGCAATGATGCCTCCATGTAGCACAACCGCCACGGAGGCGTGGAGCAGTGGCACCGAACGGAGCTGCTTTGGGTGGCTGGAGCAAGAAGACCAGAGGTTGAAGAAGCACGACGGTCGTTGGATGGACATCATACGGTCACTCCATCTAGAATCGTTTATATTGACTAAGTTGACAAAAACCTTGGTACACGTCAACTTAGTAGGCCCACAGGTCAGCCTCCAAAACGGTGCGCCCCAGATGTCAGGGGGAGGAATCATTTTTTGGGCGGCTGAAGCTAGAATATCCGAGATTGTAGAAGAAGCACGACATCCGTTGGATAGACATCCAATGGCAACTGTTGTTAGAACTGTGTGTTGACTATATGTTGACAAAGCCTTGCATATGCGTCAACTTCTTTGTTTTAGGGGACCCGTCAAATTAGTAGGCCCACAAGTGTGTGGCAGAGAACTTATAGCCCATTTGCGATTTGTAAGAATGTACATCCCATTTTTGAATTCTAATGGAATTTACTACAGCCATTTATAGTTTGTTAAAAGTACATCCCATTGTCTATCTAAGACAACGATTAATAATTTCAACCAACCGTTCAAAACAGAATTCAATAAAATTTCCCACATTTTGATGGGATCCGAAATATTTTTAGACCAAAATTTCTAGTCATATTAAATATAAATTTATATTACGTAAAAATCCAATGAAACATTGCTCGCGCAACAATTAAAAATTAAAATTTTCAAAGTAAAAAAATAATATTTTTTATAAACTAATTACATGTTTGGTGCATTTTTTTATAGTTTGCCCAGTTTTTATAATTACATCCCGTTTATTATTTCTTAAAGCCCATTTTCCTGTTAAGCCTAATGCATCCCTCCTAGGAAATATTTGCAGTCCAGTGGGGCGGAGAATCACAAGTTCACCTTGCATGAGTATTCCTCAAAAAAAAGTATAACTCGGCTAGCCATTTTGATCTTAAAAAAAATTAATATCTGGGCTGGATATCTGGCCTAGGCTAGAAGGGCCATAGCCCGCACAGTTAATAACCTGCTCTCCTCTGAACAACAACGAAAACATCGCTCAAGAAAAACTCTGCAGTGCTCATGCCTCAAAAACACAAATACTACTCAAGCTGCTTTGTCCCAGCTGTCAGCCACTCCTTGTGCAATTCTCTTGTTTATATTGACTACATAGGTTGACAATGGTGTGGGACCGTGATGTCAGGAAACCAGGAGGAAGCAAAAAAAATATAGTTGTACATAATAAGGAGGCACTTGCATACTTTTGGCCATGGCCCTAGTGGGTCCCTACTGTCATCCAGTCAATATAAAGTTATCTCCTGAATCCTCATGTTCGTTGACCATGTTGACAATGCTCGGCGCCACGGTGAGCGCAATAACTGAAGGACGACAGAGACGGCCTCACTGCCTATGAGCACCTATGAGAACCCACTGCTCATTCAGGAAGCCAAGATCATCGGACACCTATGAGCACCTTCGAGAGACTGAGACGACATGAAACGGTAAGGCCGCCCTTCAGAGCTCTAGTTTATTAAGATACAAGTGTAATTTACTCATCATCTGAAACAACGCGTAAAATACAGGCATAATGAAACCGAGGGCCAGAGGTCTATAAGTAAAACCAGTGGGGTACGCCTGTAATTTGAGAGACCAGTGTATATTTTACTAGTCGAAATCGACCAACCAAGTGCTTGGCCCGAGACCATCTGCTTTTCTTTACAAGCGTCAGCTTTACAAGCGGTTTTGGTTGGAAAACGACGATCCAATCACGGCCTAAGATGATGAGTTGGTCGGAAGATCATATGGTTTCACGTCTAACCAACCCGACTTGTCGTATAGGCTATGAATGAAACATAAGACGATGAACTTCTTAAGCACGGAAACAATAGAAGAGGATGATCTTCTTAACAAGAAAATCATTGGCATTAGATCAACATGCAAAATAATACAAAGCATTATTCTCAGGAGGCACGGTGAACAGCTCGTGATGCTGCATGCCGCAGCATTCCAAGCTCAACTTGGCAATCAAACACAAGGCCTGGCATTACATAGACAATATACAGAACAAACTCTTAAAATACCTTACATAAGTCAACATTCATGTGACTATGCATCTCAGTAGAGTAACTATTTACTTCTAAACTGAACATAGGAATAGGAAAAAACGATCGACGCTGCTCACAGCAAAGGGCGTCCCACTCAAAAATATCAAATGCATGTCATCTGGCTAACATAAATGAGCAAAATTTGATAAGGTTTTCCAATTCCAATATATTAAACTAATGTCTTCCTGCTAACATCAATGATTAACCTTTGACAAGGTTTTCCCATTCAAAATATGTAATGCCTATGATCGTGGAACGGGCAGGGTTTTTCATCGGTTTGTCAGCTGATAGTCCGATAGCTCAAGGTGACGACGAATGACTAGAGGACCGTTCGATGTATTGTGCATGATGAAGTATTATGGAGGACACAAACCATCTCAAAGATTTTGCAGTTCCACTAAAATCAAGATGAGCATCCCTCTGGATTTCGTATTTATATGCTGCAAAAAAACAAAGACACGTGAATATAGGCCCTAGTGTCAACCCACCAATCGGACTAACAAACTGAAAGTACGGTAAACAGATTACCATACCCGGATGCCTCATCATTGTTGCTTGGAATGACACTGAAAGACTTGGAGTCCTGTCATGGCTTCTTGTACTTGTTTGGGCACCTTTTGCCCAATGCACTCCACGTGTTGTAGAGTTTGCCTATGCTCTCTGCAGACTATTCATGTCACCAGCGTCTACTAATACTCTATAAAGCTTCTCGATCATTCCTTCTATAAAGTAGGCAAACGGTGACTGCTTCTTTCTGCAAAGTGGTACGACCAACTGGACCCAGTAATGCAGTAGTTTGCCTTGGACTCATTGGCTCCTTTTGTGCAGTTCAACTAAAATCAAAGTCGGAATAGAACCGAGTTTTAATTTTCATATCCATGTATGCAACAATAGGTATAAGGGAAACAATTGCTGAGAAATAACGGTTGATGACTTGTACTCCTAGAAGAAAAATATCTACTGATCTACCTTATCTTAATGGGAAACAAAGCAGGAGAGTAGCAATTCTCCATCAGTGCGATTCATTCATATTGACCAAGATATTATCTTAACAATGCCTTGTTTCAACATGTATAAAGACCATTACAGGTCGTTAATAGGGCGTATTTGATAACTCTATGAAAAGAGCCCAATAGGTTTTTTTTGACATGAAAACGGCCCAACGTATTAACGGGCCACAAACGGGCCAACTGTAACCACGGGCTGATTTGGCCCACAAGCAAAAAATAATGAACGAACAGTAAGTAAATGAATCTTTGAAATGAGCCCAAGAATAAATGGGCCTGAGAAAGCCGAAGATAACATGGGCGGAAATAGCCCAATGGAATAATGGGCCGTTAATGGGCATAAAGTGATACACTGTTCATTACGGGCCAATTTCACCATGGGCCATTAATGGACCAAGAGTTACAAAGGGCCTCATATGGGCCAAAAGACATCATGGGCCATACATGGGACGGAAGTTAAAACGGGCTAGAATTATATTGGACAGCCCAGATGACGCTACTGGGCCTAAGTCGGATAGGCCATAACAGGCCCTGGGTTAGCGGGCTTTAAATGGGCTATATGCGAATAGGCCGTTAGCAGGCTTTCCGTGGGCCTACTATGCATCAAGTCAAACGGCCGGCCTTTTCACAGGAATGGGCCTCTATTGGGCAGTGCCACGTGTCGACGTATCATAGGCGCCTTGGGTCCAATGAGTATATGTCCCAATGGTGAGCCGACTCGTGTTTCCTCTAGCCACTGATGATTTCACACGTGGAACATCCCCATTGGTCGGGGCTGTTAACGGGGTTATCAGATCCAAACCGGGCTCGATAACATAACGGCCTTCCGTTACGGTGGATGCCACATGTCGGTCACCCTTGACGAAAGCATTTCTGTGACGCGCGATTTATCGTCATGGAACTGGACACTTCTGTGATGATAATTTCCGTAATGTCATGGAATACTTCTACGACAGCACAGGTATGACTATCTTGATTCTGTCATAAAATCGTCATGGATGTACATGCATGACAGAAAACGTGACCTACTGTGACAAACACGTATCATCATGGAAGTGTATTTTTTGTAGTGGATATCATTGTGATATTATTGGATTCTCACATAACTCACGCGGCCCACCCCTCCCTAAATCCTGCGATTACAGTGCCTCATCCTAACCACCTGGCCATGCCATCCGCAGCTCCCATGACCACTGCAATATCAGATCGGAGACACCGGGCTCACACGGATTACAGGATTCGCCGGCCACCGCCCACTGCCAACGTGATATGAGGGGTCGGACTTTAGTGTTTCTCGTTGCCTCCTCCTCGCGTGAACGCGCCGTTTATCCTTGCTGCCGTCTACCACGCTATAGTGGCACTTATAGTTTACAACGCACTATCCACCGCCATCAACTCGGCGATGCCGTCTCCGAGAGAAGGTTTTTCCTGATGCTAGCTTTTTTTAATCGTTGTCGGCCGCTCCTTTAGTAGTTGAACCCTCATAGGTTTTGCACAACTTCGCATGGTAAAGCAATTGGATACCCTTGTTAAACTGTGCCTATTTTATGCGTGGCCAAATAGGTTGTGTGCTTAAACTTATAAGTGGATCATATGTTAAATGACCCAATTATTTTTTTTAATATTAGTTGACCGCTAATTTTGTTATACATCTTTTAATTATTGTCTTCAGATTAATTGACCCGGTTTGTATCATTGCATCCGGTCCAGCAATGTCAGTTTTAGATAAAAGTCTTCGTAATGGAAAAAAGCCTCGAAGAACTCAAACTTCGGTTTGATAGCAAGACCGTAGCCAAAAAATGTTTTTGTCATCATCAGTGTCACGCAGAGCCATGAGTAGCTATGTTGAGCCCATTTAAACAAAAATAAGTAGTATCAATTGATATAAGATCTTGCTCATGCTCTACTTTTAGCATTATATGATACATGTTCAGTTCTTATCATAAAGTGGATATATGTACTTTTGGCAATCATGAGCATCCTCTACTTACTGCACTAACTAATGCATCCTCAGTACAAAGCTTGAATTGGCAATTGTAGTATTGGAAATCATTTGCATGCTTTACTTTTGGCAAGAACTAATGCATAGTTGAGTTATAACTAGTCATAGATATGGCTGGAACATCTTGAGTTATCATCACAGTCACACAGAGATCCTAAACCATCACCAGATATGTTGTGCCCATTCAAACACAAATAGGAAGTAGCAATTGATACATGTTCATGATCAGGCTGTAATTTGAGCATTTGATACATGTAGAGTTCTTACCGGAAAGTGGAAACATGCACTTTTGGGAAACATGAGCATCCTCTACTTATTGCAATACCTAATGCATCCTCAGTACAATGCATCAATTGGCAATAGGTAGAATTGGCAATCATTTTCATGCTTTACTTTTGGCAAAAACTAATGCATGGTTCAGTTGTAACTGGTCATAGATATGGCTGGAACATCCTGAGTTATAAACTGAACATAATCATGCCAAGCTATAACTACCATAGTCATAGTAGTAGAGTTCCTAGCATGCATCACCGTACATTCTAGAACGGCAGAATAACACAGCAAACATAACATAGACCACCATACGATACTTGAGTTGTTATGGCCTTGTACAATGCAAGGTGCTTAGAGAAATAAAGCAGGCTTTTCTTAAGCACCGGTTCTTATTTGTACAGGGTAGACGCTTAACTAGGCGTCTGTCCTATAGAAATAGGCAATGGTGCTTCCAAAAAACCTGATTTATTTTGTGAGCACCACCCTTAGCATCTAGTATTGTGCAAGGCCTAACATGCATCAGCAAAATAGTACTAGTAACAACTTAGACCACTTAAGTAGAGTAGCAGCAAACACTTAGATAAACGGCAGAGTAACCACTGCACACCATACATTCACACCCACCATAGACCATAGGACATAAGGTCAAACACACCATAGACCATAAGTTTTAGAGTCAACCAGCGAATATAGATAACATAAAAGGACACGGCGGTCCTGGGGCGATAGTGATGATCTAGCAGACATCACTTGTCTCCCTCGTTAAGTAATGGCGCGGATGTAGTAGGTCTCATTGACTTTGACAGTCTTGAGGAAGCGACCGTAGGCCGCATGTTTAGCCAGAATACTGGCCTTATGCTTCCTACTCTAGGAGTTGCCAGTGGTAACGGCATGCTGCATCAAGCAATATATGCCGCCATCGATCGCCTTGCCACAGAACGGGCAGCCAAGCTTGCCATAAAAACGGTACTTGAATTTGCATGCAATCAGGTGCCTTAGGGTGTAGCGGCTCTTGTTGTGCCTGCTGTCCATGTCATACCCCACATCCTAGTCATCCTCCTGTGAATTCGTACACAAAGAAGCACTCAGTTAATCTATTCTGCCACATTGCTCTTAGTTAGAAAGTTTGAAAAGTACAGATGTGTAAGATGACAACTATCTATTTGCTGGAAATAAGGCATATATGCACATACGTAATAGAGCCAAATAAATTGACATGCATAAATATGGACGGTGGAATAGTTGCATTGATAGATTACTGCACAAGAAGTACATAATTAACACATGAAAGACTTCATGATGTGGCTTGGTTTAATGATACTTGATACTGGTTACAGGTGTAATTCTAATTGGAATTTGAAAAATGGCTTCATTATACTCCTCCATGTTACACACAAGGGGGGTTTGTTCTATCTACTGGAATCAAGAAACCATTATTCTTTCTGAGAGCAGCAATACTAATTCTCCAACATTATTAGTCCGTGATATGTTTCAGAAGGAAATTGATAAATGAGCTATGGGCTACTATCTTTATCCCTTATCTTGTGACTCTGATCGTACCGGCGAGGAAAATACTTTGGAGGAACTTAACTTGGAAAAGAAAATGTTGTCATGCAAAACAAGGGGTTTTTTGTTCTATTTATTGGAATCATAAATTGAATTCTAGTTTTACAAATATATGCTAAGATTAGCGAATGCAGTTTTCATGTCCCTCAAGTGGAGTATTTAGGGCACGTTGTCTAAAAAAAGATTCATTCTAGTGGTCAGATGCTCAAATTTAGGCCTTCACAACATTGAAGAATTGTCTGGTCACTGCTCCTGTTATGGCTTTGCCTTATTTGACCCTACCATTTACTTTTTAAACAGATACATCAGTTCAAGGCATTGGTTCTATCCTCATGCCACAAGGCAGACCAATTGGCAGAAAAGGAAATGTTGTCATGCAGAACAGGGGTTGTCAAAGAAATAATCAAGTGGTCAAAACAGGATTCTTACCTATTAAAGCTTGTAGATGCATCATATCATAGTTAAGAAGGAGATGAGTCGGTGGGTGCTGTTTTAAGAGTTCAGTATGGCAACTCCATGTCAATTCAGTAAATTGCCATTATATTCCAAATGCATCATCTGCCTGCTTGATGGAGTCGGTGGCAATGAAAGAAGGCCTATCTTTGGTAGCTTCTCTGGGCTATCATCAAATTATTGCAGAACGGGATTGCTTACAAGTTTTCCAAGCTTTTACAGGAGGTAACAAATGGTGGCATGAAGGATCACGTATTATTGCTGATTGTTTTGATCTCGTTGTGGAGATAGGAACTGCCACTTTTTCGCACTATCCTTGGGAAGCCAGTAGGGTCGCACATGAGATTGCTAGAAATAGCTATGAGAATCATCTATCTTGTATTTGGGTTGATTACCCCACTTCTTTCATTCATGTATCTCTTGTGAACGATGTAACTTTGCTTACTCAATCAATAAAGCATGTCGTGATGGAATCAAATAATAAATCTCTGTGTTTTAGCTATACTAATGGTTTTTTTCTTCTCTTTATTCAAATCAGAGAATTAATCAGATTCTAAAACCGCCATCCAACAAGAAAATCTATGCTAGATCCCTACAATCCTACATGTACGCAAACATTCTGGCTAGGCTAGTACATGAGTAGAAATACCTCATCAATACGTGAATAAAATGATTCAGATTAAAAAACCACCATCCAAGATGCAAGAAAGTCTATGCTAGATCCTTTCAATTAGCACGCCCATATGAAGTTAATGCTCATGTACTTAACAAGAAAAACCCTAATGCCATGAAAACACAGAGTACTTATAGGAAAAATAAATCTGATAAAATCAGAGTTGTACCTCAGAGAGCTCGTCGATGACAACCTCGTCGAAGTCGCTTCCCTTCCTGGGATCCGTAGCCATGTCGAACTCTTTCTCGTTCACATCGTTCCCTCCGTAGAAATCCTCCTCGATTTTTTCATAGAGCTCGCGCTTCAGCCTTGCCTTCTCCTTGTCCATATCTTCCCCGACCTTCTCCTGCACAGGCTCACCGACGGGTAGCTCGACAGCATGGATGGCAGCAGGAGACGACATAGAAGTTGCTGCACCACCAACCATCGCAGCTACGGTGGACTCTGCCGCTGCAACCGCGGCAGCAGCCATGGCAACAGACTGCTCTGCTCCGATGGTTGCCTCTGGCTCGTCCGTCACATCTTCATGCCCGCGCTTCATCGACAGTCGACCAGAGGAGGAGGGAGGTGTAGGAAGGGAGGAGTGGAGTGGTGAGGAAGGGAGGACGGTTTGGGAGAGTACGAGGTGGTATGGCCGGAGTGGGAGAGGACGGGGGTTTTCTACCCGTTTTGGGCAAGAAAATGAATGCCGCTGCCTCTTGGAGTTACCGAGGGGCCGAGGGGGATGATTTGTCTCACCTACCAGAGCCTTCCATTGTGAGGACGCGTGGGGTTTTCCCTGCGTCGTGCACCTCGTGTGCGGTTTGCCTGCACTGCCGTTCAAACTGCTAACAAATGGACACCAGCAGTGGTTAGTAATGATAGATTTGTACCACTTCTCAAAGACACACAGAGTAGAGTAGAGAGGTAAATGAATTTCTTAAATTAGAAGCATTACTAGTTTGGTAAGGTTGTCGGTATTTGTATGGATTTTCTAAGGTTTTCGCAATGATAAAATGCTTTAAATACTTCTCTAGGGGCGACACAACAAGCGCACGTTGTCGATCCACTTTGGTGGCCATACCCACAACAATGAAAATTTTGGTCTCATTCTTAACATGACCAAATATTCACCCCCTTCACCGGCTGTCGTTAGGGTAGGAGGTAAGGGTCCGTCTGGAAGGACGGGTTTTTCTCGGCATGCTTCAAATGGACCTATATTATTTCTACACCATTGTACCAACATGAGAAGCATCCATGACTTGTTCCATTGATTTTCGATCTTTTATTTATTTTATAGGGTTTTCACGATGATAAAACCTTAAAATATTTCCCACCAGTGCCACCCTTCCCTCTGATCATTGTGATTCGACCAGCATGTACTTAACTTAGTATCATGGCCATGAAAACAATAATTAGAACCGTATTAGATTTTGATCCCACACACACATGCAAACACAACAGAAATCAAGACAGATAATACAAGTCACAGACTACAGGTACTATGATCACCTGAGTGAACTTATAATGCATAACAACTTCTGGTATTCAAATAGATCACATTGAATACTAAGACAACTAGGAATGCAAAACACCTTCTGATGTTGAGGTTGAGAAAGGGACTTTTATGGTGAGGCCCAGCATCTTCAGTGTCCTATCCATGCTTCCACCTGTAGCATACAGTTGGTATTGGAAAAATGACAGTATGGTAATTTGAAGATGCCAAGGAAATCTGATACAACAACTATAGGAGGATACCAATTTGAATACAAAGCTCATAGAAGTCAATGTTGAATTAATAAGACCTTTGCAAGAGGCAAAATCACTGCTGTGATGAGAGTGAACAACATGTAGGCCGTAGCACATGCAAGAAGCACTTACAGGAAGTGAAACAAAAGGTTGTACATCACGACAACGTGAGTTAGCTTTGCCAACATCCCAACTAATTTTTTTTTCACTGCTTATGTCTAGTTTTTTGTTCAATCATTAGGAAGCCCTAAATATAATGCAAGATTACCGATAGGGCACTACTCAAATATTTTATTGTCTACATCTCTCTGCTGAAAGTGCATTACCGAAATATTTCAGTGGCTACGTGTGTGTGTACTAAAACAACACCACTGAAATATTTCAGTTGCTACATGCGTGTACTAAAACAGCACCATTGAAATATTTCAGTTGGTACGTGCATGTACTGAAAGTGAACCACTGAAATATTTCAGAGGTTACGTGCGTGTACTGAAAGTGCACCACTGAAATATTTTAGTGGCTACATGCTTGTACTGAAACAACGGAACTGAAATATTTCTGCAACGACACCTCGTGCACCGTGGGTTCCTGATCTAGTGGATTCTCTACCCTGGATCTGAATGGCCACCACTTTCGCCTGGTCCACGGGTTGGATGAATCAGCCTGCTCCATCGCCCAGAGGAGGGTCTTGACCTTGTGCATCAGTTGTGCGGGTGGGGGGCAGCTTTGCCTTCTCCCTCCTTGTCATTTCCTTGAAAGTGGCTATTGCCGTCCAGTTCATCTGCCTTGTGTTGTCAAACAAAGAACGAATCTCAGTCAACCTAGCCATCTTGACCTGGTCGCCGTAGGTGATCTCCATGAAGTCGGTGTTCTTGTCGTTGGCGATCTGCTCGATCTGCGACTCCTTCTAGGTTCTTGCATGGATGGAAGAGGGGGATGTGGAAGAGGAGAAGAGAAAATTTGCGTCTGTGAGAAGGAGGAGAAGGTTGCAGTGGACTTGGAATGCAGGAGATGGAGGAGATGGACGTCGTTGTAATGGTGATAGAAGAGGGGAATGACGATGGCGGCGGCTTTGCATTGGACGAGAGGGGTAGCGGTTTTGCATTGGACGAGAGCGGCGTGCAAATTTTTCCTAGGACTAAAATGCCCCTAGATTTAAAGGTGTCCCCGCCTTGTCAAATTTTTCTAGGACTAAAATGCCCCTATATTAAAAGGTGTCCCCACCTTGTCATTAGTACCGGCCTCGCTCGTTTTAGTACTTTCGAATACTTTCATCTGAGTACTTTCGGTTACTACATATATGTGCCCCGTTAGATCGAGAGAAATGAACAGCAGCAAAAAATGCCAACTACTGTAGAACTTGTAAAAAAGGTAATATGAATACCCAATTCCATACGGTAGATGCAAATAATTCATATGGTGTTATTAGATTGTTCAATGAGTATACTCTATCGGCCAACCCTAGTTTTTCAATTTTGCATCTAATTAAATGCGTAGGTCGAGTCAAATTAATTTACATGCTTGATTTCTTATGACACTAGTAACATACAATATGTATCCTAACTCTCATGCATCGGCAACCCCACAAATCCATATGCCGATGAACAGCATGATGGGTTTGGTTAATCAATTTGAAACACATCATGTCAAAATTTCCAATAGCATCAAAGAAAGTGTTTCGCCCTTTTATTCATCAAAAACTACTTTGCAATATGTGAATCCAACATTTCCGACGGATGGGAGACTTGGCCATACTGCTACTAGCTATTCTGCCACTTACACTCAGCCATCATATGCTACACCTCATGACAGTAATTTTCAGCACCAGACACAACTGTAGATGTTCATAATTCGGCTTCACACCTTTCTGGTTATAGCTGAATAAATGTAAATTTTACTGGAGCGGTTGTGCCAAATATTGAAGAAGATGAGGTACTGGTGGCTGAATTGAAGAGTTTTAGCCCAGAATAAGAGGATTTGTGCTCTTTGCCTTGAAAAAAAATGAAAAAGGGCTATTTCCTGATTATGTGACAGTAAAAGCTAGAGTTTCGCAAGAAGATGAATCCTTGCCAATTGATAAAATTGGCGAGTAAAAATATGGTTTTACAATAATGCATATGCCTTCACCTAGTACTACATGATATTATACACCCCCTACACAATTGCAAAAATTCGGCAACACTCGTGTGTCATTGCCGAAAGAATCTAAAAGCATTGTGGGGCAATCATATCCGGGGTGGGCTGAAATTGAGAAAACAATTGAAGCCAATTTTGCCGCTCGCCGCCAGAAACAAACAGAGAAAGAATAGGCTCAAATAAAAGAAGCATTTCCAATTGGTAGTGTCCATGAAAAGAAGGATGACTCGAAACATGAAAGTGCTTCGGTCCGAATCAAGTAGTTTATATTATGAGTCGATCAAATCCAAAGTGGCAAGCATTTTCGAGAATGGGCATGGCAAGCATAGCAAAATAACCATGCTTTATTTTTCTGAAGTTAAGGGAACCTACTTCCTGCCCTATGAGTTTCGTGACACAGAAATTGACAAGCCTCAAGGACAACAAGTAGCCGAACAAAGTTCGGTTGACAAGGATCTTCAAAGTAACAATGCACAAAATCAAGAAAAAGGTGATGAAAAGGAATTGGGGAGCCATCCAAAGACGAAGAAAAGTATTATTGAAGTGATACAACCATCATGATCTCCCAATATATTTGAAGAGGTATGTTTAGCAAGTAATTTACATTTTTTTAGATTTGGTCAGAACTTTATTGTTGATGCATCTATTAGTAAAATCCTCATAAGGAATTTTCAAAGAACAATGAAGAAGGGTAATACTTGTTACCAGTAAAGGTGTTATTGAGCATATCGGTCAACCCATTGTGCCATTTATTGGATAAATATCAAAACAAGAGTGAAGAAAAGAATGCATATCGGCAAAATCATGCAAATATGAGGATCAGTATTGGCAAAGTGAGAATTTCAATGTAACATATTCATATCCTTATTTTGTGCCCCCAATGCGAATGTCGTGGATGCCTCCCTATGCTCGTGTAGATACATATCCATCATGGGACATGTATGATACAAGGGCATGTTCTCCATCTTACTTTAGACCATATCACCAATATTATGCAGATCCAAGAAGATCAATGTTTGAACAATCACACGCTAAAGACCGTTTCAATCATAAGGAAATGGTCTGGACCCCATGGACAAAGAACGAGGTGGTCAGATTTGATTTCAAATAACAAAGAGCCAAGTAAAGTGTTGAAATTGGCTACAAAAGGCAAGAAGTGGAGCAATCATTTGTTAAAAATAGAAGTGCCAAATCTAAAGAAAATAATTTGAGGGTGCACAAGGCCAAAAAAGAATTGCCATTGGTCAAAAAGAATCACAGCCGAAATGCCCACTCGGCTTATCGTATTGGCAAAAGAAGGAATTACAAAATCTTAGTGCACAAGAGCTGAAAAAGAAGAACATGGCATGGGTTCCCAAGAGGATCAATCGAAAGAAAAATGATGTGCATGCTTCTATTGCAACAAGTACAATAAAAGTAAAGAAAGAGAAGGATGGAAGCAACAAACAATTGAGACAAAGGATAGTTTCGTCAGCACGATGGCGTGATGACGGTGATGATGAAGTTACTGACACAGGGCTTTGCCTAAGCACTACAACGATATGACCGAGGTGGAAATCTGTGGAGGGGGCACCGCACATGGCTAAACAATCAACTTGTGTGTCTATGGGGTGCCCCCTCCCCCGTATATAAAGGAGGGGAGGAGCGGGCCGGCCGGCCTCATGGTGCGCGCCCAAGGGGGGAATCCTACTCCTACTAGGTGTAGGTTCCCCCCTTTCAGAGTCCTACTAGGAGGGGGAAGGAATGGTAAGAGGAGAGGAAGGAAAGGGGGGGGGGCGGTACCCCTCCCATTTCGGATTGGGCTTGGGGGGCGTGCGCGCCCATCCTCTTGGCCTTCTCCTCTCTCTTCCACTAAAGCCCATGTAGGCCCATTAATTCCAGGGGTTCCGATAACCCCCGGTACTCCGAAAAATGCCCGAACTCATCCGAAACCTTTCCGGTGTCCAAACATAGCCTTCCAATATATGGATCTTTATGTATCGACCATATCGAGACTCCTCGTCATGTCCGTGATCATATTCGGGACTCCAAACAACCTTCGGTACTCAAAACACATAAACTCATAATACCGATCGTCATCAAACGTTAAGCGTGCGAACCCTACGGGTTCGAGAACTATGTAGACATGACCGGGACTCATCTTCGGTCAATAACCAATAGCGGAACCTGGATGCTCATATTGGCTCCTGCATATTCTATGATGATCTTTATCGGTCAAACCGCATAACAACGTACATTGTTCCCTTTGTCATCGGTACGTTACTTGCCCGAGATTCGTTCGTCGGTATATCAATACCTAGTACAATCTCGTTATCGGCAAGTCTCTTTACTCATTCAATAATGCATCATCATGTAACTAACTCATTAGTCACATTGCTTGCAAGGCTTATAGTGATGTGCATTACCGAGTGGTCCCACAGATACCTCTCCGGCAAACGGAGTGACAAATCCTAATCTTGATCTATGCCAACTCAACAAACACCATCGGAGACCTGTAGAGCATCTTTATAATCACCCAGTTAGGTTCTGACATTTGATAGCACAATAAGTGTTCCTCTGGTATTCGGGAGTTGCATAATCTCATAGTCATAGCAACATGCATAAGTCATCAAGAAAGCAATAGCAACAAACTAAACAATCATAATGCTAAGCTAACGGATGTGTATTGTCCATCACATCATTCTCCAAATGATGTGATCCCATTAATCAAATGACAACACATGTCTATGGTCAGGAAATATAACCATCTTTGATTAACGAGCTAGTCAAGTAGAGGCATACTAGGGACACTCTGTTTTGTCTATGTATTCACGCATGTACTAAGTTTCCGATTAATACAATTCTAGCAGGAATAATAAACATCTATCATGATATAAGGAAATAAATAATAACTTTATTATTGCCTCTAGGGCATATTTCCTTCGGTCTCCCACTTGCACTAGGGTCAATAATCTAGTTCACATCACCATGTGTTTTAACACCAATAGTTCACATCACCATTTGATTAACACCCGTAGTTCACATCGCCATGTGACCAATAATCAAAGGATTTACTAGAGTTAGTAATCTAGCTCACATCGCCATGTGATTAACACCAAAAGAGTACTAAGGTGTGATCATGTTTTGGTTGTGAGAGAAGTTTAGTCAACGGGTCTGCCACATTCAGAGCCGTATGTATTTAGCAAATTTTCCATGTCTACAATGCTCTACATAGAGCTACTTTAGCTAAGTGCTACCACTTTCAATATATATACATATTGAGACACAGAGTCATCCGGATTAGTGTAAAAGCTTGCGTCGACGTAACTCTTTATTACGAACTCTTTATCACCTCCATAACTGAGAAATATTTCCTTAGTATTTTTACGTCACTAAGGATAACTTTGACCGCTGTCCAGTGATCCACTCCTGGATCACTATGGTACACCCTTGCCAAACTCATGGAAAGGACCACATTAGTTCCAGTACACAGCATAGCAGACTTTATAGAACCTATGGCTGAGGCATAGGGAATGACTTTCATTCTTTTTCTATTTACTGTTGTCGGGGGAAATCTGTCCCACCACGGACACCTATGGGACCGGAGCCCCTTTTAGGTTCGGGCAGGCGGAGGATGCACAAAGAGCAGATCGAGGCGATCACACGAAGCGATTTACCCAGCTTCGGAGCTCTCCGGAGAGATAATACTCCTACTGCTGCTTGTCTGGTTGTATTGTGTTCTTGCTAGGGAGCGATGAGAGCTACAAAACCTAGCCTGAGAGTCTGTGACTTCGTACGAGCTGTACTCAACTAGCCGCACGGAACCGAACCCTTTCTACGTTGCACTCGGGCCTCCTTTTATATGCACAAGGGGTCACCACAGGTGGCAAGTAGATGAGGTAAAATAGGAAAAACAGAGGTTGGTACACCGCTTGTACAGTGTTAAGTGATCTATACCTAACTCGACGGCGGGGGACAAGGGCCATAAATGCCCGTCTAAGTCTCTCCCAAACAGTGCAAAAGGTGGTCATTCCACGGGCGCCACCGTCTGCCTGCCACGATGGTAGCTTGTCGGTCACGCCGCTTATCGCCGCTCCTCACCGGCTGCACAGCCCATTGACACGCTGGCACCGAAAAGCCCCATGGCGACCACGTTGGCGGATGAGCTGGAGCGGAGATGAAGAGAGGTTACTGCCGCGGCAAGTGCCTTGCCGCGGCAAGGTTCTTGTCGCGCCGGGAGCTTGTCACTCATCAAGCCTTCCGGCAAGCTCCTCTTGCCGGGTCTTGTTTCCTGCATGCCTCGAGTGGCCTTCCGGCAAGCTCCTCTTGCCGGGCCTTCTGCGTGCCTAGGGTGGCCTTCCCGGCAAGCTCCTCTTGCCGGGGTCTCGTCTCTTTGACTAGAAGCACTTTGTTCTTGAATGGCTCCAAAGGAGTCACGAAGAATCTTGGTGATCATCAGGCAAGCCTTGCCGCGGGGTGCTACATCTGCCCGTGCACGAGTTCGGGATACTAGGGTACCCCTACTCTAGTACACCGACAGGAGCCCCCGGGCCTGGGCCATACACGATGCCGAGCGCTGTTGGGCCAGGCCCAAAACAGTGCACGGGCACGCGCGGCCTGAATCACACCGTTACTTACCCCGGACCCACCACGTCCCCCACGAACGGCAAGCGTCGAGCGCGGTCGTTATGGGAGAAATCGTGGGCGAGATCGTGGGGGAATCTTTTCACCAGGAAGTGCGAAGCGTCCGCCCCTCCCTCTTTATAAGCGAGAGAAGCAGGGCATTCTGTTCCCTCGCCATTTCGCTTGATCTTCGAAAACCACCATTGCTCTCTCCTGCTTCCCAAGCCGAAAAAACAACGCTCCGCCCTCGTCGCCACCGTCTCCACCAACGCCGTCGGTCACCTCCAGTGCCTCTGCCATGGCTCCGAAGGCCGACAAGGGGAAAGGCGTGAAATCGGCCGAGGCGCAGCGGCTCGCGGCGCTGCGCAAGGAACGGGCCCTCTTCGATCCCCAGCTCGACGCAAAGGCGTTGCGGGAGGAGTACTACCTCTTCTGGTCGACGGAGACGCGGGCACACCCGCACGAGGTGATCTCCGCCATGCATCTGAGAAGGTTTCCGGGTACCCCTTCTTTCCGCTTTTCTTCTCTCTGCGGGCTCTGCCCGCCCTTCTCCTCAATTCTTTTGTGACATTATGAACACATATGGCCTCCACCTCCTTGATTTCACCCCCAACGCCGTCCTCACCATGGCGGTTTCCTTTATCTTTGTGAGAATTTTGTCGAGTCCACCCAAATGTCGCCCTCTTCCGTCACTTCTTTATGCCCCAGCCGAGAGAGGAGAGCCGCTTGCCGGAGGGTAGCTTGGGTCTCTAGGATCGGCAAGAAAGAAGCTTACTTGGAAGGGGAGTTCCGTAGCAAGTGGGACGAGTGGAGAGGCAACTCGTGTTGGATCATTGAGGAGAACCCGCATGACCCTTCATCGCTGCGTGCGCCAAACCCCAATAGTGCGCGGCAACGATTGGAGTAACTTGGCGCCGGAGGATGAGAGGCTGCAGATTGCCGTGACCCGGATCCTGCGCCTTAGGCTTGCCGGACTCACCGTAGGCGCAGTTGGCGCAGACTTCCTTCGCCGCCGCATTGCACCCTTGCAAGAGAGGGGGAGACCGGCTTGGGAATTCAAGAATGCGGCAGATATCATGAGGTTGCGCCCAGGCCTTAACTGGAACTTCACAGTCTTGGAGCTGACGGCAATGCTGCAGGAGCTATTCAAGCATGATCCCGAGCACCCCGAGTGGTTTATGTTGCCGGAAGGAGTCGTACCCTTGTGCAACAATTACGTCATTGGACCGCATCCGGCGCCATGATGCCGTTGTGCGATTCACATGGAATCGTTCAACCTGGCAGGAGCCTTCGGATGACATCGTCAGCAGTTCTTGACAACTTGAGGAAGTCGCGTCCGCGCCGACGAGAAGAAGTGGCTCACCCGCGACACCACCGACCAAGAGATGGCGGCGCATTGCCACAAGGTTGGAGGAGGCGGCGGTAATGCCGCTACCGGTGTCTTCAGGTTTACCGTGGAGGAGGCAGAGGCATCCGAGGCGGCGAGCCTTGCCGACCGAGAAGAGCTTGTCGGCTAGGAGGAACAGGTCGAGCCCGAGGTCGAGCCCAGCGAGCCAGCCAAGACGCTTCGCTCGTCATCCAAAGCAGCTTGCCGCAACCGGAGCCCCCGGCTCCGCCAAGGAGGCGTCTTCGGAGGACCGGAGACGAGTCGAGACGGCAGACGGGCCAACAGCCGCAGCGCCGTGCGACAAGCTCTACCGCGGCAAGTACGGTTGCCGCGGGAGCGTCCCACACGGCTCCGGCAACTGAGGCGGAATCTTCCCGGGCCGCCGCTGCCACTCCCGCCAAGCGATCAAGGGAGCCCACCCCTCCACCTCTTCGCACTGGAGGCGAGCCGGAGTTTGATCTCTCCGCGCTCAGCTCCGACGAGGAGGAAGAAGACGAGTAAGTTTCCCTGCCACGCTTGTATTTCTTCAATTTCATTGCTTCATCTTGAATCTGAATTGCTTCATTCTCGACTTCTTTCTTTTTTCAGACGCCGCTCAAAGAGCGTCGAAAAGGGCCAAGACTCCGTTGGTAAATCGAAAGGCGATTCCCACAATAATGACGGAGGCACGTCTGAGACTCCCTTGCCGGATCCGGCAACCCTTCGATAGAACAGCCCCGGCCTGACCCCAGCGTAAGTGTTTGTATTATCCCTTACGGTTCGGTGTGCTTGGGTGCTCCTTCTTTACTGATATCTGGCTTGTTGATTTGTGTAGGAGCAGAGCAGCCTCAACAGGAGGTCCCGGAAGTCACTCCTGAAGTCCTGCCTGCCTCAACTACGCCGCCAAGGGAGAAATCTCCGCCAAGGGCGTTCTCCGGCAGGGAGGCCTCTCCGACAAAGGAGCTTCTCCGAGCAAGGGCAGCGCCGACAACCCCTCGGTGGTGAGACAGCGGCTCTGAGATCCCCACTGCAGTAATCTTCTTACTTGAGAATTTCCCTTGGGCTCTTTTCTTCTGTTCTTCTTTTTCAACATTTGCTTGACTCGTTCTTTCTTTTCTTTCTCTGATCTTCAGATCCATCTCACGAGAGCCGATGGAGACCGAGGTCGCCGGCGAGGAAGGGCCTTTCGGCAACAATGACGACGCCACCATCATGGAGGAGGAGGCCGGCCAGCAGGTCTGCCGGCGAAGAGGTTGCCAAGATCGCTAAGCGCAGAGGCGGGAGGGTCTGGTGATCGTCTTGGCGCCACGAGGCCGCGAGAACGCCAGCGCTTCGCCGACCACGAGATCCCTCCGCCACCGATGCAGCACCAGTTCAAGAGCCCCGATCCGGCGCCTATCTCAAGGCCGGCGGCGGTGTCTTCATCAAGCTTCCGTGGGCGTCAAGCTCCAGGCTCCGGTCGAAGGGGAGATCTTCGACGGAGCTGCTCGCCTCTCACCGGCTGTCATCGTTGGACGCGCCAAGCAGCGATGGCGATTCTGAAGAGGAGCAGCTTTGAAGAAGCTGGTGTCGCTCTACCGCGCCCGACAAGCTAAGCTGGAGTCCAGAAGCACTTGTCGCGAGGGGCAGGAGCGACATGGAGAAACGCGCGAAGAGCTCGGCGGCGCCAACAAGGAAACTCTCCGGACATAGCAGAGGCGCTGGAGCAGCTTGCTGAGGAGCGCACGGCCTTCATCTTGGAGAAGGCCGAGGTCAAGAGCAGCAAAGGCTTGCCGGGCGAAACTCTTCGCACAAGAAGGTGGTGGCGCGGAAGATCAACCTCGACAGCTATGAGGAAGATCTTGCAGCGTGGCGATCAATCATGGGGCACTCCAGGAGGCAAAGGACGCCGCCCGCGGCTGCCGAGGCCGCCAAGAAGGAACTGGAAACGAGGTGGCACAGCCGGAGGCCACCCTCCGGAGAGCGGCGAGGAGGTCACATGGCTGAAGCACGGCCTTGAGAAGGACGCCTACACTCTTGGCGAGTTGCAGGGCCGCCTCGCTGAGAGGATCAAAGAGATCGACGCTGCCAAGGATGTCAAAGCGGATCTCGAGCTGAAGCTGTCCACTCTGATAGAGACGCTAGACGGCACCAAGGAGCGAGAAGTGGGCTTGCTGGAGAAGATCAAGGCCAATGAGGAGCTGGCGGCAGGTGCCACAACTACCCATAACACCTTGGAGAAAATGTGATGCACTGGACAGAGGGCCTTGTGAACACTGCCGCCACCATTGACAAGGAGCTGAAGGAGATGGGGATGGAGGACCTCGGATACTCCTCCGAAGAGCATCTCCAGCCTAGCGCCAAACATAGTTTATTCTTCAAGGGCGTGTTGACTGCTCTCCGGCGGCTCCGAGTGGCGATCCCGAAGCGACTGGCCGAGGAGTCGCGCCAAATCTGCTCGGAAGTTCTCCAAAAGGTGCTGGTGAAGGTGGCCTACCGCAACCCAGGCCTTGACCTCACCAACGTCCTCAAATCCTTGCCGCCGGATGCCGACGTAGAGGCGCTCAAGGCCTTTGTCGCCCCCATCGTGGACAGGGTCAACAAGGTCAAGAGGGTTGAGGGCGACCGCGTAGACTAGGGCCGCTAAGTTTATCTTTCCTTGTCACTGCAGATCATGTTTAGGAAAACATTTTATTAGATCCGCGACAAGTTATTTTGTAATATACACTATCTTAGGCAATGATTGCAATGTTATTTCCTCTACTTGACTCCTTCCTTTGTATGCTTCACCCTACGCTTTTAGGGAACTTGTCGGAGCAAACACCTTTACCCGCGAGCGCTGAGTGCGGAACGTCGCCAATTCTGTGGCAGCATGTTGCTCACGACAAGAAACCTTGTCGCTGACTAGCCGCAGCTCGCTTAAATTGTTGAGCGGACTCGAAACAAAATAAGGGCGCGACTAGCTACGAGTTGGTTCCTCCGCGCACAGGTTTTCCATACAAGGCACGGTCGTTCGAGGAAGATAACCAAAAAATTTAAAAACTGATTATTCAAACTTTGGCAACTTAGCTTTTCTGTCGTTTGCTTCCTTCATTTTCGGCAAAGGCGAGATTTTTTCGAGTGAAGACAAGACTTCCTCGGCGACACTTGGTCCACACCATTATCTTCTCCTTCTCCTTCCCCGGTTAACTTGTGCGCGAGGGAACTTCCTTTCTTTGAAAAGAAAGAAGAGAAAATAAGGTTATGGAGCCCGGTGGCTCGCTATTACTTACCGGATGTGGGTGCTGCACAAAGTGTCGTGTAACATATGCAATATAATAAAAAGAGCATAAAGCCCGACAAAATGTGTGCAACAGATAAACTTTCTTGATGCGGGATCTGCCTGGCTTTGTACAAAGGATTACATGCAACAGCGGCAAGACTTGTACAAAAGGTGGTTGCCGAACGGGTTCCAGAACCGCATATATGGGTAAAACTTGCGAAGATGCTCTATGTTCCGAGAGTTGCTCACGGAACGCCATCTTCGGGCCTCAAAGCGGACAGCGCCAGTGCCTAGTGACTCGTTTCACCCGATAAGGGCCTTCCCACTTTGGCGTCAACTTGTTGGAATTCTTGGCAGATTGAACAGCGTCGAAGAACAAGGTCGCCTTCCTCGAGACTTCTGGCCTTGACTTTGCGGCTATGGTAGCGGCGCAAAGCTTGCTGGTATCGAGCAGCTCGTACCGCAGCCTGAAGACGGTCTTCCTCAAGGAGCAGCGCGTCATCTTGCCGCAGCTGCTCTTGCTCGAGCTCATCATAAGCGAGCACTTTCGAGGTGACCCGTTATCGAGGTCCGTGGGGATAACGGCCTCTGCTCCATAGACTAGAGCAAAGGTTATGCGGCGGTGGCTCGATTTGGCGTCGTCTGATCGACCAAATAACCACCGGCAGCTCCTCGATCCAGTTTCTTCCGCACTTGTGCAGCCCGTCGAAAGTCCCGTCTTGAGTCCACGCAGCACTTCAAAGATTCGCCCTCTCCGCTTGACCGTTGCTTCTCGGGTGAGCAACAGCGAAAGCAGACCTTGGCGCCAAGGTCTTGGACGTCTTGCATGAAGGTGCGGCTCGTGAATTGAGTGCCGTTGTCGGTGATAACCTGTTAGGGATCCCAAGCGACAAACAATCGACTGAAGAACTTGATCACGATCGCGGTTGTCACCTTCCTCATGGTTCCACTTCCGCCACTTTGTGAACTTGTCGATTGCGACGTACAAGTACTCAAAGCCCCGACAGCTCGGGGAAGGGGCCGAGGATGTCGAGCCCTGCACCAAAAATGGCCGGGATAAAGGGATTGTCCGAGAGCTTGAGCCGGCTGATGTATCTGCTTGGAATGGAATCGCACGCTTCACACTTGGTTACTTGTGCGATTGCATCCTCGAGGGCTGTCGGCGAGAAGAAACCTTGCCGGAAAGCTTTGCGGCAAGTGCTCTTGCGCCAATGTGGTGACCACATATGCCTCCATGTATCTCTGCCAACAGCTTACATCCATCTTCCCGCAAATACACTTCAATTTCACACTTTGTTGAGTCTTCTTATGCATATGATGTTGTCAACAAACTGGTACATACTTGACCGCCGGGCTACTCTTTCCGCTTCTTCTTGCTCTTGAGGAAGTTCTCCTCTCTGAAGGAAATGAACAATCTCTTTGTGCCCATCTTTGGAGCTTGTGGCTCGGCAACAAGGACTAAAGGCATATCTGCTGCTGCTTGAACATCCGCTTCTATGGCAAGAACACGAGGGATTCTTGGAGCTTGACATTCACAGCAAGCTTGCCGGAGCGTAACTTGTCGGGGCGTTTGCTTCATGAAACAAACCGTAAAGGTTTGTCGGAGCAGCACTGCTCCTCGGCACTATTGGCGTTGACTTTAGGGACTTTCTTGGCGGCGGCTTGAGGAAGCTCTGCCCGGCAAGTAGTCACCGAAACCAACTTCCTTTTCTTGCTCTGTCCGAGTTGATGGTGCTACAGTTGGTTGAGTCAGCTTGAGCACAAAGGTCCACTGGTTCCACAGGTAACTTAAGCGCAGCGCACTTGCCAGACGAGCCGTCGGCAATGTCATTCTGAGCTCTTGGAACGTGTTCCATTTGCAGGCCGTCAAAGTGTTCTTCTAGCCTTCTCAGTTCGTCAACATAAGCTTCCATCAACGGACTCTGATAACTCTTGTTTACTTGGCGGATAACAAGCTGTGAGTCACCCACGACAATGAGCTTCTTGATCCCAAGTTCTACCACGATCTGAGACCGGCAAGCAATCCTTCATACTCTGCGGTATTGTTTGTTGCTTGTTCCTTGGGAAAGTGCATACGGACCACGTACTTGTGTGCTCTCCGGTGGGTGCGACAAGCAGCACGCCGGCTCCGGCGCCTTGCAGCGAGAAAGCACCATCAAAGTACATTATCCACTCTTTGCTTGCTTCTTTGTCGGGAATGCTCTTTTCTAGAATCTCTTCATCTGGCGTTGGCGTCCATTCTGCTATGAACTCTGCCAACGCTCTGCTTTGGATAGTTGAAGTGCTTTCAAACTTGAATCCAAAGCTTGATAGTTCTAGTGCCCACTCGACAATCCTGCTCATGCTTCCGGTTTTGCAGAATTCTCTTGACGAAAGCGAGTGACAACTGTGATCTCATGTGCTTGGAAGTAATGGCGCAGCTTTCTCGAGGCTATGAGGAGGCCGAAAAGCAATTTCTGTACACCAGAGTACCTTGACCTAGCCCCCTGTAGAAGGGAACTGACAAAGTAGACTGGGCGTTGCACCATCCTTTTCTGAATCTTCTCGCAATCCTGCGCAGGTCCATCCTTGTCGGGACGAGCTTGCCGGAGAAGCTCCACAGCTTGTCGCTGGATGCACCTGCCTCGGTTGCCCGGCTCATCGTCCGCCTCCCTCTCCGCTACTAACGCATCACTAACCACTTGATTGGTTCTTTGCTAGATATAGCAACAACTTCTCTTGCGGTTTAGGTGCGACAAGTGTTGGAGGGAGGGGCGGTACCTCTTCAAGTCTTGCGGTAGCAGCCTCCGCTTCCGGAGTCCATTTCATTGGACCCGCCATTTTCAAGATTTTGAAAAATGGCAGGACGCGCTCAGCTGACTTAGAGATAAACCTGCTGAGAGCAGCTACACAACCGGCAAGTCTTCGTACATCTTTAACGCACTTTGGGGCTTCGATCTGCTCAATGGCCTTGATCTTGTCGGGATTGGCTTCAATTCCCCGCTGAGATACAAAGAATCCGAGAAGCTTGCCGGAAGGGACTCCAAACACGCCCTTCTCGGGGTTAAGCTTGAGGTTGATCTTGCGCAGATTTTCAAAAGTCTCGTCCAGATCTTGGATCAGGGTTGCTCTATCCTTGCTTTTGACCACTATGTCGTCCATGTAAGCTTCTACATTTATGTGCATCTGTGGCTCAAAAGCGTCGTGGACTGCCCTTGCAAATGTTGAACCAGCATTCTTTAATCCGAAGGCATCCGTATGAAACGATATGTGCCACATGGAGTTATGAATGCGGTCTTCTCTTCATCCTCTTCTGCCATGAAAATCTGATGATATCCTGAGTATGCGTCAAGAAATGAAAGCAAGTCACATCCGGCTGTAGAGTCAACAATCTGGTCAATGCGCGGCAAGGGAAATGGGTCTTTGGGACAAGCTTTATTGACATCGATAAAGTCTATACAAAGCCTCCATTTCCCATTTGCTTCTTGGCGACTACGAGATTGGCCAACCACGTGGGATGGAGCACTCCTCGACAAGGCCTGCTGCTTCCAGTTTCTTGATTTCTTCGCTATGAATTCTTGGCGCTCCTTTGCTTGCTTCTGACTTTTTGCTTGGCGGTCGCGTGAGGGCAGCGGCAAGGTGGTGCTCAATTACTTTCACAGGAACACCGGGGATGTCGACGGTTTCCATGCAAACACATCGACATTCGCCTGGCAGGAAAGCAACGGCGCGCTTTCCTATTTAGGGTCAAGCGTGGCACTGATGGTGAAGGTACCACCAGTGCCGTCCTCCTTGGCGGACACCTTCTTGGTTGCTGGCGGAGCTGCCATCGCCTTCTTCTTGCACTTGCCGGTGGAGCTCGATGGTGCGTCCTCGACGGTAGCGCAGCACTCCGAAGAGGTGCGCTTGCCGGAGTGGGCATCAGAGCTCTTGCCGGACTTGGACTTCTTCTTCCCTCCGGGAGCTTCAGCGGCAAGTGTGTTGCTATCTGTCGCGGCTGCTGCTTCCCGGTAGATCTTGTCGGCACAGATAAGTGCGTCCTTCTTGTCGCCAGGGACAGAGATGACACTTATCGGGCCTGGCATCTTGAGCACGTTGTAGGCGTAGTGAGAGGCTGCCATGAACTTGGCGAGCGCTGGACGGCCAAGTATCCCATTATAAGGCAACGGGAAATCAGCAACATCGAACGTAACCCTCTCGGTTACGAAGTTTAGCTCGCTGCCAAATGTTACCGGCAGCGTGATCTTCCCTTCGGCTTGCTCCTTCCGGATTGATTCCTTGGAATGTGCCGGTCTATTCGAGCTTCGCCGTCGAGGATCTGAAGCTTCGGAGCACCGCGGAAGAGATCAGGTTCAAGCCGCCCCGCCGTCAACTAACATCTTGGTGACTTTGAGGTTGCGGATAGTTGGCGAGACCAACATCGGCAAGCACCCGACCGCCAGATTATCGCGATCGGTGGTCCTCAATATCAAAGATGATAGGCGTCTTTGGACCATTTCGAGGCTTGCGTGACTCTACGGATGGATTACGCTATGCGTTAACTTCCCGCATCCACTTTGCTTGAGTTGGCGGTCGCGAAGTATGCGCAGAAGCACCACCGTCAATGCAGAGGACCTCCGTGGCTTTCTCAAACTCCCTGGTCATCGGCTTCATCATCATCTATGTCTTCGCCATTGTCGTCTTACGTGCCCTTTCGGCGGCCACGGAGGTCTGTCTCCTTGCCCTTGCTTGGCCTTGCCGCGACGTCCCCGGCCGTGGCGCTTCTTGCCGGCTCCTCCGGCACCTTCACAGGCCTTCTCCTTGTCGCGCGCCAGATTCAGCTCTCTCGTTGTTCAACAAGCTGCTCGACTTTCTTACGGCTCTGGAGGTCATGGCCCTTGGTGCGGTGGATCTTGTAGTACCGCTTGTTGGAGTTGTCACCTTGTCGGCGACCGCCATCGCTGGTTGTTGGCGCCCGGCAACCTCTCCTTGCCGGAGCCGACAACCTTAGACGGCACCTCCGTTGCGGACTGCTTCGACAACCAGCACATCTTTGCCCTTCTTCTTTCTATTGTTCCGCCTCCGGCCTTTTATCGCCGGAGCGGTCTCCTAACTGTCAGATCCTGCTTCTGCCTTCTCTCCTGGGAATCTTCTTCCTTCCTCAGCGCGTGCACACTTGTCGGCCAGGCGAGCTCATCGACATCTCTCGATCTTGCACATATCGCCATCTCCTCCGCATCCTCTACGGTTCAAGACGTTTCGATGGAACGCGCTAATCACCGCAGCGGGATGGATGTCCGATGGTGCGTCAGACACGGTGAACCTCTGGATATACTTGCGCAGGGACTCTCCTTCCTTCTGGGCGAGCAGATGGAGGTCGCTCTCCTGGCCATGCGGCTTGTGGCCACCAGTGAAGGCGCCAACAAACTGATGGCACAGTCAGCCCAAGAGGATATCGAGTTGTCCGGCAAGTGCATGAGCCAAGATCTCGACGTTGGGCTTGAGTACCGGCCGGGGAAGTAGTTGGCTAGGATCTTGTCATCTCGTCCCTCGCAGCTTGCACCGCGATGGTGTAGATGCTAAGGAATTCCAGCGGATGCGTCTGGCCATCGTGCTTCTCTAGCACGTCCGGTTTGAAGTTCTTGGTCTTGGGCCTTTGGACTTGCCGCAGCTCACGTGTAAATGCAGGACAACCTATCACAGACGGCAAGCCGCCTGGTTCTTCGGGCGCATGCGTATCAACAGAGGGCCCGCCGCTGGTCTGATTGACGTCAGCGCTTCTCTCCGACGCCGATGCGAAGTTCGAGCATCTTCTTCTTTGTCGTTCTTGGAGAACTTGGCGCTGATCGCGACGGCTCGTGGATCCGACGACGCGGTGGAGTCATTGTCGATGTTGATCCGACGAGCCGCGATCTTGGCCTTCGGGGTGGAGAGTGCATGGTGGTTGCACCCCCACAGGTTTGGTCGCCACCGGCTCGTGCCTTGTCGTGTTGCCGCGACAACGATGCGGTTGGTTGCCGCAGAACGTCGCCGTTGGCAAAGCCGATGAGACTCTGGATGGTGGTCCTCCATTCGTCGACCTTGCCCGGACGCCGAGGGTAATCCGAGCAGTGAGCTTCGCGCTAGAGCTTCTTCTCGAGTGGTGGGCGGCGGTGGCAAACGGTGCGAGGGAGCGGATATGCTCGGACTTCGCTTATGTTAGAAGGAGCGATCCCCCATCCGGGCGACCGTGCCTCGCTTGAGCCAACATGTTTGGCGTGCATGTTGGTCTTGAGCGTTCGCGATCCACCATCTCGGTTCGGGGCCCAACGAGCGTATGGTGCTATGAACGCCATGACGCTGTCGGTCCGCCGCGCTTCGAAGATGGTCGCGGTGAGTGTCTTGACGCCGAGGTTTGCGCGGCCTTGTCCTTGGACCTGGCAGCGTCGTGTGCTCCCTCGTCCACGTCCATTCTTCCGCCGGCATCTACCCCACCGCCCGTTTGCTCCGGAGGTGGTGGGTTCGACGCGGACGGCTCTCCTGCTGCCGAAGTCTTCTTCTTCGGCGCCATGTCGATGAAGGTGATGAAGATGCAGCTCGTGTGAACGCCGGAGAAGGTTCACAAACTCGACGCGCCCCCTACCTGGCGCGCCAAAGATGTCGGGGGAAATCTGTCCCACCACGGACACCTATGGGACCAGAGCCCCTTTTCGGTTCGGCAGGGGGCGGAGGATGCACAAAGAGCAGATCGAGGCGATCACACGAGCGATTTACCCAGCTTCAGAGCTCTCCAGAGAGATAATACTCCTACTGCTGCTTGTCTGGTTGTATTGTGGTCTTGCTAGGGAGCGATGAGAGCTACAAAACCTAGCCTGAGAGTCTGTGACTTCGTACGAGCTGTACTCAACCAGCCGCCTGAACCCGAACCCTTTCTCGTTGCACTCGGGCCTCCTTTTATATGCACAAGGGGTCACCAAAGGTGGCAAGTAGACAGGGTAAAATAGGAAAAACAGAGGTTGGTACACCGCTTTGTACAAAGGTGTCGATGATCTATACCTAACTCGACGGCAGGGGACAAGGGCCATAAATGCCCGTCTAAGTCTCCCAAACAAGTGCACAAGGTGGCCGTCCACGGGCGCCACCGTCGCCACGATGGTAGCTTGTCGGCCGCTTATCGCCGCGCTCCCCGCTGTGCACAGCCCATTGACACGCTGGAAAAGCCCCATGGCGACCACGTTGGCGGATGAGCTGGAGCGGAGATGAAGAGAGTTACCGCCGCGGCAAGTGCCTTGCCGCGACAACGTTCTTGTCGCGCCGGGAGCTTGTCGCTCATCAAGCCTTCCCGACAAGCTCCTCTTGCCGGGTCTTGTTTCTGCATGCCTCGAGTGGCCTTCCGGCAAGCTCCTCTTGCTTGGGGCCTTCTTGCGATGCCTAGGGTGGCCTTCCGGCAAGCTCCTCTTGCCGGGTCTCGTCTCTTTGACTAGAAGCACTTTGTTATTGATTGGCTCCAAAGGAGTCACGAAGAATCTTGGTGATCATCGTGCAAGCCTTGCCACTGGGGTCTTGTTGTCTGCGGTACGAGTTCGGGATACTAGGGTACCCTACTCTAGTACACCGACAAGCTGTCGTCATTCGGGTTTTGTGTCTTACTCAACTTCACACCTTGCAATACAGGCAATAACTCTTTCTTTGAGTGTTCCATTTTGAACTATTTCAAAGTCTTATCAAGGTATGTACTCATTGAAAAACCCTCTCAAGCGTCTTGAACTATCTCTATAGATCTTGATGCCTAATATGTAAGCAGCTTTACTAAGGTCTTTGTTTGAAAAACTCCTTTGAAACACTCATTTATGCTTTCCAGAAAATTCTACATCATTTCTAATTCACAATATGTCATTTACATATACTTACCAGAAAGGTTATAGTGCTGCCACTCACTTTATTGTAAATACAGGCTTCACCGCAAGTTTGTATAAAACTATATGCTTTGATCAACTCATCAAAGCATATATTCCAACTCCGAGATGCTTGCACCAGTCCATAGATGGATCGTAGGAGCTTGCACACTTTGTTAGCACCTTTAGGATTGACAAAACCTTCTGGTTGCATCATATACAACTCTATTTAAGAAAACCATTAAGTAATACAGTTTTGACATCCATTTGCCAGATTCCATAAAATGTGGCAATTGCTAACATGATTCGATGTCGGTGGGAAACGACACTTATGGGATCACAAGGATCCCTTCTGCGGTTGCGGGGCGCGGGGTTGTGAGAACAGCAGGATTAGTAACCAGCACGAGGATCGTTTACCCAGGTTCGGGCCGCGAAGAACGCGTAAAACCCTAGTCCTGCTTTGGTGGATGTATTGAGTGTTCTTGAGCTCTTAAACTAGCTATGGTGATTGCGTGGTTCAAAAGAGCCGAATCCCTCTCCGATGCGCCATGGGCCTCCTTTTATAGTCGAAAAGGCTGCCACAAGGGCACACAGGAGGTGGAAAGGCCCTCTGATGCTATGAGCTTATCGCTCAGACACGAGACAAGAAGCATTAAATGCGTAGCTTAGGTGTCCCCTTGCTTTATCGGGGACGGGGGCGAGGCCCGTCCCGTCCGTCGCCCGCTCCTCCTCGCTTCGACACGCGCCCTGGGCAGCGATGCATGTGGCGCCATGTAGGCAGGTGATGTCTACTACACAACCTTCTTCTTGTAGACGTTGTTGGGCCTGCAAGTGCACAGGTTTGTAGGACAGTAGCAAATTTCCCTCAAGTGGATGACCTAAGGTTTATCAATGCATGGGGAGGCGTGGGATAAAGATGGTCTCTCTCAAGCAACCCTGCAACCAAATAACAAAGGCGGGGGTGCTCACGAGGCAGTAGCGCCCTAGGGGTGGGCGCGCCCACCCTAAATGGGCAGCCCGGGACTCCCCTGACGTGCACTCCAAGTCTAACAGGTGGGTTTCCTTCCAAAATTAACTTCTCCGATTGATTTAGTTCCGTTTGACTCCGTCTAATATTTCTTTTCCTCGAAACCTTTGAAATAGGCATAAAAACAGCAATCTGGCTGGGCCTCCGGTTAATAGGTTAGTCCCAAAAATAATATAAAAGTGGATAATAAAGCCCAATATTGCCTAAAACAGTAGATAAAGTAGCATGGAGCAATAAAAATTATAGATACGTTGGAGACGTATCAAGCATCCCTAAGCTTAATTCACCTTTCGTCCTCGAGTAGGTAAATGATAAAAAAGAATTTTTGATGCGGAGTGATACTTTGGTATAATTTCAATGTGAATCCTCTTCATTGTGATATGAATATTCAGATCCGAAAGATTTAAGACAAAAGTTCATATTGACACAAAAATAATGATACTTCAGGCATACTAACTAAGCAATTATGTCTTCTCAAAATAACATGGCCAAAGAAAGTTATCCCTACAAAATCATATAGTCTGGCTATGCTCCATCTTCCCCACACAAAATCATGCACAACCTCGATGACAAGCCAAGCAATTGTTTCATACTTTAACATTTTCAAAAAAAATTCAATCTTCACACAATACATGAGCGTGAGCCATGGATATAGCACTATATGTGGAATAGAATGCTGGTTGTGGAGAAGACAAAAAGAGGGGAAGATAGTCTCACATCAACTAGGCGTATCATCGGGCTATGGAGATGCCCATCAATAGATATCAATGTGACTGAGTAGGGATTGCCATGATACGGATGCACTAGAGCTATAAGTATATGAAAGCTCAACAAAAGAAACTAAGTGGGTGTGCATCCAACTCGCTTGCTCACGAAGACCTAGGGCACTTTGAGGAAGCCCATCATTGGAATATACAAGCGAAGTTCTATAATGAAAAATTCCCACTAGTATATGAAAGTGACAACGTAGGAGACTCTCTATCATGAAGATCATGGTGCTACTTTGAAGCACAAGTGTGGTAAAAGGATAGTAGCATTACCGCTTCTCTCTTTTTCTCTCATTTTTTTATTTTTTTTTATTTGGTCCTTTTCTCTTTTTTTATGGCCTCTTTTTTCTTTCTTTTTTATTTTTTTTCGTCCGGAGTCTCATCCCGACTTGTGGGGGAATCATAGTCTCCATCATCCTTTCCTCACAGGGACAATGCTCTAATAATGATGATCATCACACTTTTATTTTCTTACAACTCAACAATTACAACTCGATACTTAGAACAAAATATGACTCTATATGAATGCCTCCGGCGGTGTACCGGGATGTGCAATGACTCATGAGTGACATGTATGAAAGAATTATGAAGGTGGCTTTGCCACAAATACGACGTCAACTACATGATCATGCTAAGCAATATGACAATGATGGAGCGTGTCATAATAAACGGAACGGTGGAAAGTTGCATGGCAATATATCTCGGAATGGCTATGGAAATGCCATAATAGGTAGGTATGGTGGCTGTTTTGAGGAAGGTATATGGTGGGTGTATGATACCAGCCGTAAAAGTGCGCGGTATTAGAGAGGCTAGCAATGGTGGAAGGAAGAAGGGTGCATATAATCCATGGACTCAACATTAGTCATAAAGAACTCATATACTTATTGCAAAAATCTACAAGTTATCAAAGCAAAGTATTACGCGCATGCTCCTAGGGGATAGATTGGTAGGAAAAGACCATCGCCGTCCCCGACCGCCACTCATAAGGAAGACAATCTATAAATAAATCATGCTCTGACTTCATCACATAACGATTCACCATACGTGCATGCTACGGGAATCACAAACTTTGACACAAGTATTCTTTAAATTCACAACTACTCAACTAGCATGACTCTAATATCACTATCTTCATATCTCAAAACAATTATCAAGCATCAAGCTTATCTTAGTATTCAACGCACTCAAAAGAAAGTTTCACATATCTTGAATACCAAGTATATTAACATTAAGCAAATTACCATGCTATTAATGACTCTCAATATAATCTAAGTGAAGCATGAGAGATCAAGTTTCTCTAAAACAAAACCACCATTGTGCTCTAAAGGATACAAGTGAAGCACTATGAGCAAAACTATCAAGCTCAAAAGATATAAGTGAAACGCATAGAGTATTCTAACAAATTCCAATTCATGTGTGGCTCTCTCATTTAATAATTTCAGATCTCAGTATTGTATCCAAACAGCAAACAAAACTAAATAAAACTACAATGCAAGGATAGCACAACTCATGTGAAGAAGCAAAAACTTAGGCTCAACCGATACTAACCGATAGTTGTTGAAGAAGAAAGGTGGGATGCCTATCGGGGCGTCCCCAAGCTTAGATGCTTGAGACTTCTTGAAATATTATCTTGGGGTGCCTTTGGCATCCCCAAGCTTGAAATTTTGTGTCTCCTTAATTCCTCTCATAGCTTGGTTTCTCTTTTATCAAAAGCTTCATTCACAACAAACTCAACAAGAACTCGTGAGATAGGTTAGTATAAACCAATGCAAAACCTTATCATTTTCTACTGTAACAAATCACTAACATTATTATTCAACATTGAATACTAAATGCCTCTGTATATTTAATACTCCTATCCTCAAATAGAATCATTAAACAAGCAAACATATGCAAACAATGCAACCATAACAGCAATCTGCCAAAACAGTACAGTCTGTAAAGAATGCAAGAGTAACAATACTTCCCTGACTCCAAAAATTATGAACTAAAATTCCCACTGTAATAAATTTATCAGAGCTTAATATGCAAAAATATTCAACGTTAGACCATGCTCTGACTTTTCTAGGGAATTTTTGCAACAGCGGTAAACTTTCTGTTTTCAAAGAGCAACATGCATACAAGCAAAATAAGCATGGCAAAGGCTATCCTTGACTTTTTAATTGAAACTAAAGATGCAAAAACATTATTCTAACTAACAGCAAGCAAAAAAAACAAAATAACATGACGCTCCAAGCTAAACACATATCATGTGGTGAATAAAAATATAGCTCCATGTAAAGTTACCGATGAACGAAGACGAAGGAGGGGATGCCTTCCGGGGAATCCCCAAGCTTAGGCTCTTGGTTGGCAATGAATATTACCTTGGGGTGCCTTGGTAATCCCCAATCTTAGGCTCTTGCCACTCCTTATTCCGTAGTCCATCGAATCTTTACCCAAAACTTGAAAACTACACAACACAAAACTTAACGTAAAACTCGTGGAGCTCCGTTAGCGAAGAAAACAAAACACCACTTCAAGGTACTGTAATGAACTCATTCTTTATTTATATTGGTTTTAAACTTACTGTATTCCAACTTCTCTATGGTTTATAAACTATTTTACTAGCCATAGATTCATCAAAATAAGCAAACAACACAATGAAAACAGAATCTGTCAAAAACAGAACAGTCTGAAGTAATCTGTAACTAACGTAAACTTCCAGAACTCTAAAAATTCTAAAATAAATTGGTGGACCTGAGGAATTTGTCTAGTAATCATCAGCAAAAAGAATCAACTAAATAGCACTCTCCAGTAAAAAGTTCTAGCTAATATCGTGAGTGCTAAAGTTTCTGTTTTTTACAGCATGATCATAAAGACTTCACCCAAGTCTTCCCAAAGGTTCTACTTGGCACAAACACTAATTAAAACATGAAAACACATCTAACCAAAAGCTAGATGGATTATTTATTCCTAAACAGAACCAAAAAGCAATAAACTAAAATAAAATTGGGTTGCCTCCCAACAAGCGCGATCGTTTAACGCCCCTAGCTAGGCATGATGATTTCAATGATGCTCATATAAAAGATAAGAGTTGAAACATAAAGAGAGCATCATGAAGAATATGACTAGAACATTTAATTCTAACCCACTTCCTATGCATAGGGATTTTGTGATCAAACAACTTATGGGAACAATAATCAACAAGCATAAGGAGGCAAAAAAAGCATAACTTCAAAACTTTAAGCACATAGAGTGGAAACTTGATATTATTGCAATTCCTACAAGCATATATTCCTCCCTCATAATAATGTTCAGTAGCATCATGAATGAATTCAACAATATAACCAGAACCTAAAGCATCCTATTCATGATCTACAAGCATAGAAAATTTACTACTCTTCACATAAGCAAATTTCTTCTCATTCGGAATAGTAGTGGGAGTATCATGAGAGACTTGAACACTAAAAATTGTTTCCACATTAAAAGAATAATGTTCAGAAAAGGGTAATCATAATCATGACAAGATTTGTAAATATAATCCTCGCTACTTTTTTATAGCATAAGTTTCATCACAATAATCATCATAAGTAGCAACTTCGTTCTCATCATAATTGATTGAAACCTCTCCCAAGATAGTGGAATCACTAAATAAAGTTGACACTCTTCCAAATCCAATTTCATATTCATCACAATAAGATTCAACATCCTCCAAAATAGTAGGATCACTACTTCCTAAAGTTTACACTCTTCCAAACCCACTTTCATCAATATAATCATCATAAAGAGGCATGCTATCATCATAACAACTTTGCATATCAAAACTTGGGATGCTAAAAATATCATCTTCATTAAACGTAGCATCCCCAAGCTTGGGACAATCATTAATTTCAGCAAATATATTGTCAAATATTTCATCCTCATCAACAATAGCTTCCCCAAGCTTGGGCCCTTTCATATCATAAGCATAATCACTCTCATCATTAAAAATATGGATAGCACCAATAGTATAGCAATTTTCATCATCACAAGTAGTAGTAGGAGCAACATCATTTGGGAGGGATACCTTTTTACCTTTGTTGCTCCTTCTTTTCTTTTCTTCTTCACATTATGTGTAGGTTCAACCTTCCTCTTTGAGCTCCTTATTGATGAGATTGGCTGAATAGAAAGCTCCTCCTCGTTACTGATTCATCATAAGAAATAATAGGAGGAGATTGGGAAGCCTCTTCCCTTTCATTAGTATTCTCATCATCTTCCATTTGCTTTCTTTTCTTTAGGTAATTGGCAATATAAGGATTTTCAATGCAATTCTCCGCACAATACATATAAATTTTCTCTAGGTCAAAATCAAGAATTTTATCAAGACTAAATTTTGGAATACCCTCAGTTATCGTTTCATTTCTTCATAACCCAAAAGAAGGCTAAGCTCTTTATGATGCTCAAGGGTAATCAAATTATCACAATATTTGGACACGACTTGATCATGAAACAAATAGCATTGGAGCTTTAAATGCCCATGTTCATTGCAAAGTTCACAAGGAGCACGAAAAATATTGAACCTTTCAGCACATTCATCTAGCTCTTCTTGCAACAATTTGGTTTCTAAGTACTTATGCCTCTTGCAATAAATATCTTCTCTATTTGGTGTGTTCATGCAAACATGCACTCCACAAAAGTTGACATGCTCATAAGAGATATTTTCATCATAACTAGTGCAATCATCATTAGCATCATGGATATTCAAAGAATTCGTACTAACAACATTGCAATCATGCTCATCATTCAAAGATTTAGTGCCAAACAGTTTAATGCATTCTTCTTCTAACACTTTGGCACAATTTTCCTTTCCATCATACTCACGAAAGATATTAAAAAGGTGAAGCATAGGAGTTACCATTTTTTTGTAATTTTCTTTTATAAACTAACTAGTGCTAAAACAAGAAACAAAAGGATTCGATTGCAAGATCTAAAGATATACCTTCAAGCGCTAACCTCCCCGACAACGGCGCCAGAAAAGACCTTGATGTCTACTACACAACCTTCTTCTTGTAGACATTGTTGGGCCTGCAAGTGCACAGGTTTGTAGGACAGTAGCAAATTTCCCTCAAGTGGATGACCTAAGGTTTATCAGTCCGTGGGAGGCGTAGGATGAAGATGGTCTCTCTCAAGCAACCCTGCAATCAAATAACAAAGAGTCTCTTGTGTCCCCAACACACCCAATACAATGGTAAATTGTATAGGTCCACTAGTTCGGCGAAGAGATGGTGATACAAGTGCAAAATAGATAGTAGATAAAGGTTTTTGTAATCTGAAATAATAAAAACAGCAAGGTAACAAGGGATAAAAGTGAGCGTAAACGGTATTGCAATGATAGGAAACAAGGCCTAGGGTTCATACTTTCGCTAGTGCAAGTTCTCTCAACAATAATAACATAGATAGATCATATAACAATCCCTCAACATGCAACAAAGCGTCACTCCAAAGCCACTAATAGCGGAGAACAAACGTAGAGATTATGGTCGGGTACGAAACCACCTCAAAGCTATTCTTTCGGATCAATCTATAAAAGAGTTCGTACCAGAATAACACCTTAAGACACAAATCAACCAAAACCCTAATGTCACCAAGATACTCCATTGTCACCTCAAGTATCCGTGGGCATGATTATTGTAGCGACCCGACCTCAGACGGTCAAGCCTCTGTGTATCCGTGCCATCCACAGATCGGTATCTTTGGCACACACAATTACATCAATGTATATATCAAAGTGCAATCACATGTATAAATAACGTAAAACTGATATATACCTCATAAGTCCTGGCGAGAAAAAAATAGTTGGGTGTGGAGTCCCATCAACGCCATCGGCAGGTTGAGTGTAGACCGTAACCCCGCACCATACTCTTACTAAATCGGAGGAAAGTATACGCAACATGATACGTTGCAGCCGTGTAAGTCGATACATTGAATGTACCGGCAAGATCACAATAAGAGAAAACAGATGATAAACTATGCTATATGCAGTATGGCTTTGTGGCTCTGTATCTGAGTTTTGTTTGCGTAAAAGCTGGTTTTATTCTCCCTACATCAAAGGAAATAACCAGAGTTTGTACTACGGAATTTTCTATCATGACATGGTTCCGCCAACCGATGTCTCATAGCCCAAAATCATCGTAAGTTGCCCACAATTAAGTTATCAGTCCGGTGTTGAGAGTTCCGAGATAGATCCAAGTCCAGATGCTCAAATTGTCCGTAACCGGGGACACGGCTAATCGATTAGGTTAAACCCTCTGCAGAGGTTTGTACACTTTACCCGCAAGATTCGATCCCTCTCTTTACGTTCTCGCACTTCAGGGTGTTTGGGAACAAGACTATCGAAACATGGTCTTCCGAAGAGTTCACCTGACCACTATCCGGTGCTCATCCAATCCTACCGTAGTTCTACATGTGCTAGAACCGTCCCAGCAAGAGTCACCACTAAGGTCAACCAAGCCAGAGCCCATAGTGACTTGCGGTTGCACAGGTAAGCTTTCGGGCATGAAGTATTCTTCCGTCTCCTTGAGTCTGGGTGAAGCTTTCCGCAAGATGTCATGGCGCTTCTCCATGCATCCCAGCCATCCACTGGTTTCTGCAGGGTGCCCGTCAACCGTCCTTCACCCAGTAGTGTGTATTGAATTCTTGTCTCGAGTCTTGAAGTCTTGAGGCCTTGAAGATAAAGCCCTTGCAGTTGCCATCATGGAGTTGTCGTCATTGACATGGAGTCCTCCTTCTTCACACCACTCTCGTGCACTCATACCAAACCCCGTCTACTATAGCGTAGCATTAAAATAAATAACGTCCCGGGATTGGTAAACAGGGTGATGGGTTCCTACCTCATGCATACTACTCAACTACAAGAATTCAATATCACTACTGGAGGGTTGTTTCAAAGATGCCACTAAATGCAATAAAAACATAGGTACGAAAGCATGGTCAAAGTGAGCTTGCCTGGTAAGTTGATGAAGATAATAGCGCTCTCAGAATAATGACTTGGTATAACTATTCGTCACTCCGTTGAAAATATATATAGTCAAACATAGCATTCATATAAGCAAACATCCTAGCAAACAATTCTAGCACTCAAAATAACAATCAAAACATCAAAGAAACTCAATAATAAAACTCAAACAAATTCCAAAGAACACTCGAATAAAACTACAAAGAAAACTACTAGGGAAAGTCTAAGACTTTACTACAAACAACTTATATAGTTTTGCCCTAAGTAAAACTTAATAACAATAAAAACACTAAACTAATTATCAGAAAAGAAATATAGTGTTTATTAAAATAACAGAATGTATTTTTCATAAACTTTTAGTAGCAAAAATAAACAAATAAAAAGCTTTTATAAAACACTAACTATGACCTCTACAAGTTTTCTTACAAAACTAAAGAAGACAAATTTTTAAATAAGGATAAAATTGTCTACTATTCAATAACAGAAACAAAACTAAATTTGTCAAAAGTGACAAAAAGAAATAATTTAAACTAATAAAACAATAAAGAAAAGACTAAAATAAAACTATAACTAAAACAGTACTGTTTTGCTAAAAACTAAATTTTAAAAGAATAAAAAATAAATCACTACATGATACTGGACAGGCAAAACAATAACAAAACCGTAGCAAAAAGAATCAATCAAAAATATTTTATAAAACTGAAGATACGGCCAAAATAGTGATTTGAACAAATTTCATCAAACTCAAATTTAATCTACTCAAATTTGAAAACAAAGTACACAAACAGAAACTTCAACAAATTTTTGACGTAATGCAAAAAGAATCACTCAATTTGGATCTAAAACATAAATGATATAAGCAATCTAAGATTGAAACTATTCCTGTTTTTTTTACAAAACAAAAAAAAAACAAATCGGACAAGTGCTACGCGGTGGGCTGTTACTGGGCTAAACGGTGGGCGATCCATTGCTAAACAGCGCTCGGCCGATATATAACCAAACCGCTAACGCGCGTACGAATAAAAGAAAACCAGTGAACCGGTTTAGATCTAAACAGACCTAACCGTAAATAAACCGCACTAAAACCGATCTAATAAAAAAACTAACTATTCGATAGATCTAATCTAGAGCGTTGAAATAAGATCGAACGGAGGTGGGGAGTTGGCCGGCTTACAGTGGGATGGTCGCCGGCGATGCGGCTCGGACGTCGCCGGTGGCGTTGCTCCGTGTCGGTGTACAAAAAGAGGGGTACACTTTTTGTACCCCTATAACTGTGCACGGGCAGTCTGAGCCACGGGCACCACCGCACTAAGCAAGGCAAGGGAGGTGAGCCAAGGTAAGGTGGAAGCTCGAAAGGAGAAGAACGACGCCAAGACCAAGACCACAAAGAGCAATGGGGACGAAGCGGACCCCCCCCCCCCGGTAAGATCCTTGCCGGGAGGCGGTTTTAGCAAGCCCGGCAAGACCCTTGCCGTGGCAGCTTGCCCCACACCTACGGAGCGAGTCACCCTTGAGTCCACTGCCCCCATGGGGCAAGGATTCGGGAGACATCCCCGTGGTGGCAAGCAGATCTTTGTGAAGACATTCAAGATCAGATACACACTATAGAAGATGACAACCCTTGGGGGGATCCCAGCCAAGGAGGACCACAAGGCCCTCGGCAAGAGCCTTGCCGGGGATGACAGCAGGCGCCACGGCAAGACCCTTGCCATGGCCCCGGCAAGACCCTTGCCGGGGCTACGACGAGGCCCTTACCAAGAGCACCCGTAGGGCCACCATCAGGCCCACGCCAATCAAACCTCCACCACCGTTCGAATGCAGCTGCCGACCCAACCGGTTAGGCGGGCACTGCGTGGTGGCAAGCGGATCTTCGTGGAGACCCACCATGCTGCGCCACCTCACCTGCCTTCGCCTACATGGCACCGCTGAGCACCGCTGGCGGTAGCGCGTGTCGACCACGGAAGGAAGCGGCGACAGACGAGACAGACTCTCCCCGCCCCGATAAAGCAAGGACACCTAAGCAAGACGCATTTAAAGGCGCCTTGTCATGTAATGCGAGGGATAAACTTGCATCATCGCACCCTTTCCACCTCCTGTGTGCCACCGTGGCAAGCCCTTTCCCTATAAAAGGAGGGCCCAAGGCGACCAGAGGAGGATTCGCTTTTTGGAGCTCCTCACGCCTTTGCTAGTTCAAGAACACGGATAAACAAGCCACCAAAGCAGGAGTAGGCCTTTACGCATCCTCGCGCCCGAACACAGATAAAGAGACCGTGTGCTATATGTTTGATCCGCTCTTCTCCACGACCCGCCATGCATAATCGTAGTAGGGATTCTTGTGATCCCATAGGTGTCGTTCCACCGACATCTTTAGTGCGCGCCGGTAGAAGCGCGATTGTGAAATCGGCTCTAGCAGTTAGTTCGACACTTCTTCATCGTCATGGCGCCCAAGAAGAAGATAGCGGTGGCGGTTGGCCCGTCGGAAGCCGGACATCCCGTCCCGACGCAGCGAGGCGGCAGCGGACGATCGCAGAAAGGACCCGAGCGCCGTTCGCGAACACCAACACCGTCCCAAAGAGCCGAAGTTTGGGAGGCGGCGATGTTCGTCTTGCTGATAACGGGCCGCCGCCAAATCAAAAGCGGAGCTAGGCCCTCCATGGTGGCGCGGGGCCTTCCAAGATCGCTGCCACCTCGGCCGAAAAGCGACGCGAGGGTTCTAAAGACTCACGCCGGCGCCCGACATCGCGCTCCTCTCAAGCGGCGCGACGAATAACGGCGTAATCACGCCGAGGGCCCCGGCGTCGCCGTGGAAAGAGGCCCAGCGCCACTCCGGGATTTAGAAGACCTGCCCGCTCGCCCGGCGCTGGTGAAGATGGCATGCGACCGTGGGGTCGTGATAGAGCTCCTTCGACATGGTCGGAAAGTCGAGCGTCGCGATCCGTGCAGGTGTTTCACGCCACCAACGCTAGCGAAGCCACTGGCGTAGCGGTTGCTCCTCGATTTTCCTCCCACTACGGGAAACTTCGATGAATGGAGAACCACTATCCGAAGCCTTGTTTGATGGCCAACAAAGACGAACGCGTCCGAGGAGCCCCGGTCGGCGCTCGGCAGAGTCCCACACACCGATGGCAGGAAAGCCCGGCGGCGCGCGACCACGGTGCACTCGCCTCTTCCCGCCGGTGCATGCGGACGCCGATCCGTCGCGGCGATCACGGGCAACGCGAAATCTCCATAGCGTCGTCCGTCCGCCCGCTGCCCATCGCGACCAGCGCCAAGTTCTTCGGGAATGAGAACATGAAGACGCTCGAACCACTATCGAGCGCCGGCGCGGAGCGCGCCACCAATCGAGCAGGCGAGCAGGGCCTGTTGTGAACCACCCGGCACCGGAGAGCCCTGGAGGCCTACCTTACGAGGTAGGCTGTCCGGCTTTTACCCGTGAGCTGCGGCAGTTCCAGTGGCCCACTCACCGCACCTTCAAACTGGCGTGGGTGAAAAGTACAGCGGCAAGACTCACCGTTCGAGTTCCTCAGCATCTACACCATCGCGATGCAAGCTGCCGGAGCCTGACGATAAGGTGCTCATGGTGCACTTTCCGTTGCCTCTCAAACCCAACGCCATGTCATGGTTGATGCACTTGCCGGTAGAATCTATTTCCTCCTGGTCGGTTGTGCCATGAGTTCGTGGGCGCCTTCTTTGGAAGGCCACCAAGCCCCATGGCCAAGCAAGCGACCTGCACGTCATTCCCGGAAGGGGCGAGAGTCTCCGCAGCAGTACATCTTGAGGTTCAGCGGTGCGGTATAACATCCCGATGTTCACCCTGCCGCCATCATCGCTGCGTTCCATCGAGCGTGCGTAACCGCAAGATCTGTGAAGAGCGGCAATGAACAAGGTGAAAGATGTAGCGAGAACTCTATGTTCTTAGCGGCGGATGTGCCCGAGCTGAAGAGGGAAGGAAGTAACCGGCAAAGATGCGGCGTGAAACCGACTCCTCGGATGAGGATATTGCCGCCCGGCGAAGAAAGGCGGCGCCGCAGCAGGAAGCGCAAAGGTAAAGCCGTGCTTGCCGTCGAGGATCGATGACGCCCGGCTCCACCAAGAAAACCAAGGCGTATGACCCCAGCAAGGAAGTTGCGGATGTATGCTTCTGCCGGGCCTTGGCGGCTGCCGAGAAGCAGGAAACTCCGACAAAGCGATACTTTAAGATCCATCGCACCAAAGGCCATGCTCTCCAAGACTGCCGACAGTTGAGCTCCTCACGAGAAGCGGAGGGCTGAAGTATGAGGCGGGACAAGGATAAGGCCCAGACGGTGTTGAGGGTCCGGCAAAAAGCACGACGGCAAAGCGGGCGCCGCGCAAGGATAAACAACGGAGAGGCCGCCGAGGGCGTGACAGAAAGCCGTAAGAGCGAAGATCACGAAGAGGACGGCGAATCCGGCGACTAAGGGTTTCGTAAAGCTACTGAGGCCATGTCGTCGACGGCGGCGCCTCGCATACTTCTCACCGCCCGGGTTAAGCGATTGGGCACGAGAGATTACAATGGGCGAGAGCCGTCGTTTGATGCCCAAAGGCCGCTGAAGTGGTCCAGCACACCTATCATTTTTGACACTGAGGATCACCCTGATCGCACTACTGCGGTCGGGTGCTTGCCGTTGTTGGTCTCGCCAACAATACGCAACCTCAAGGTGACGAAGATGCTAGTCGATGGCGGGGCCGGTCTGAACTTGATCTCTTTGCTGTGATCGAAACCGCAGATTCTGATGGAGACCTCGAAGAGGCGGCAGACGCGTTCAGAAATCAACCGGGAAGAAGCCAACCAAGGGAAAGGTCACGCTGCCGTGACTTTTGGAAGCGACCTGAACTACGGGGCCGGAGAGGATCGTGTTTGATGTTGCCAAGATCCCTTGCCCTCTAGCAGGATCCTTGGCACGCCCGGTAGCCAAGTTCATGTCGGCGTCACACTATGCCTACAACACCACGAAGATGCCGGGACTGTGACGATCATCACCATCCCCTCCAATAAGAAAGATGCGCTGATTTGCGCTAACCAACTATACCAACAAGCAGTTGCAGCTGCTGCCGCCACTAAGGCACTTGCTCCTGCCGCTGGGATCCCGGGAGCGAAGAAGAAGAAGAAGACCGGCGAGACCTCGGACACCCACTCCGGCAAGCGCACCTCTTCGGAGTGTAGCACTGCCGTCGAGGACGTGCCAGAGAGCTCCACCGGCGGCAACAAGAAGCCCGAGGCCATACCGCGGGGAACCAAGAAGGTTTACATCAATGAGGGCGGCATGGGAGGAGCTTTACCATAAGCTCCACCCTTGAGGACAAATAGGAAAACGCGCTCGTCACCTTCCTGCCAGCGAATGTCGATGTGTTAGCATGGCAAGCTTGAGCATCCCGGTGTTCCTAGGGAGGTGATTGAGCACCACCTTGTGTCTGCCCTCATCTGCGGCCCGTCAAGCGGAAGGTCGGGAAGAAAGCTTTGGAGCGACAAGAGTTCATCACAGAAGAGATCCGAGCTGGAAGCGGCGGGTTTGGTAAGAGGAGTGCTCCATCCAACATGGTTGGCCAATCCGGTCGTAGTCGCCAAGGCGAATGGGAAGTGGAGACTGTATTAATTACACGGATATCAATAAGGCTTGCCCTAAAGACCCCTTCCGTTGCCGCGCGTCGACCAGATTATTGACTCCACGGCTGGGTGTGATCTATTGTCATTCCTCGGCGCCTACTCCGGCTACCATCGATCTTCATGACAAGAGAAGGCGAAGAAAACAGCATTCATCACCCCATGCGGTGCGTCTTGTTTCATGCGGATGCCTTCCGGGTTGAAGAGTCTTTGGTTCGACGTTTGCAAGAAGCGGTCAGATTGGTTTTGAACCCAGCTCCATAGAAATATGGAAGCTTATATGGATGACATAGTGGTCAAAACCAAGGACGTGGCAACCCTCATACCAGATTTGCAAGAAACATTTGCAAACTGCCAAGTAAGATCAATCTCAAGCTGAACCACGAGAAGTGCGTCTTTGGCGTCCCGTCCGGCAAGCTTCTCGGGTTCTTGGTGTCACAGCGTGGCATAGAGGCCAATCCGGACAAAATCAAAGCTATAGAGCAGATTGAAGCACCCAAGCGAATCAAGGATGTGCGTCGGCTTGCTGATTGCATCACCGCCATAGGCAGGTTCATTTCCAGGTCTGCCGAGCGCGCCCTTCCCTTTTTCAAGATCCTGAAAAAGGCGGGCTCGATGGAGTGGACGCCAGAAGCTGAAGCAACATTACAAGGTTTGAAGAAGTACCTCTCCTCCGCGCCAATACTAGTTGCGCCTAGGCCACAGGAGCCGTTGCTACTATACCTGGCGGCAATGGACCAGGTGGTCAGCGCCCGCACTAATTAACCGCGAAGAGAGAGTTGAAGATGAGGTAATGGCAGCGGCGAGCCCCGACACCACCAATGCAGAGGCGACACAGCGGTTGAAGTGCCGCCAAAGAAGAAAATGATGCAAAGACCCGGTCTACTTTGTTAGTTCCCTCCTGCGAGGGGCTAGATCAAGGTACTCGGCGTGTAGAAACTGCTCTTGACCTTCTTATGGCCTCGAGGAAGCTGGATCACTACTTCCGAGCACACGAGATCACTTGTATCGTCACTCGCTTCCCTCTGCAGCGGATATTGCACAATCCGGATGCAGCGGGAAGAATTGTGGAATGGGCCTTTGGAGCTGTCCGACTTTGGCCTCAAGTTTGAAAGTACTTGACGATTCTGAGCCGAGTCCTAGCAGAGTTCATTGCGTGAATGGACCGCAAAGGGCGTGAAGAAGCCCAAGAGACCGCTTCTCCCGGCAAAGAGGCAAGTTGTGATTGGATCATGTACTTTGATGGAGCTTTTCTCCTTGCGAGGCGCGGGGCTGGCGTCTTGCTTGTCGCGCCCACGGAGAGCACCTCAAGTACGTGATCCGGATGCACTTCCCGGGGAGGTGTCAACCAACAACACGGCAGATCTGAAGGGCTGCTTGCGGTCTTAGGATCATGGCGGACCTCGCAATCAAGAAACTCATCGTCGGGGAGACTCACGGCTTGTCGTCAAGCAAGTCAACAAGGATTACGAGCCCGTTGATGAGGGCCTACGTCGATGAAGTGAAAAGCTGGAAGAAGCGTTTGACGGTATCTGAGCTGAACACGTTCCCCGGCGGAGAAACGATATCGCCGATTACTGTCAAAAGCAGCTGCCCTCAAGCTGCACAATGGAACCGGTACCTTTGTGCTTCAGCCTAACTCAGCCATCCGTTGATCCATCAGCGAGCGAGAATAAGAGGAGGAAATCAGGGCCCGGCAAGTACATTCCGCCCGAGCTCCCGGAGCGCCCGGCAAGGATGTTGCCGGGGATCTTGAGCCCGCCCGCAGAGACGACGGCTCCGGCGGGCGTCAAGCTCTCTTGCCGTCGAGACAGCCAGCTCCTATAGCGGAGGAAATGCCTTTAGTCCTCGCCGTCGAGCCCCGGGCTCCAGCGTGAGCACAAGATACCGTCCGATTCCTCCAAACAAAGGAACTTCACGAGGAGCGGGAAGAAGCGAAAAAAAGTAGCCTGTCGCTTACTATGTACGGTTCGTCGATGATGTCACCTGCAAGTAAAGAGGCCGAGCAGTGTGAAATTGAAGTGTATCCCTCGAGAGGAAGGACTGGAGCTGTTGGCGGAGATACATGGAGGCATATGTGGATCCCACATTGGGTCAAGGGCCCTTCTTGCCAAAAGGCATTTCAGCAAGGCTTCTTCTGGCCCACCGCCCTCCAGGATGCGACGACACTAGTCACCAGGTGTGAAGCGTGTCAGTTCCATTCAAAGAAGCTTCATCAGCCAGCTCAAGCCCTTCAAACCATTCCTCACACCTGGCCCTTCTCGATGCAGGGGCTCGACATCTTGGGCCCTTTCCCCCCTTTGTCGGGGCTTTGAAACTTATGCGTTGTAATCGACAAGTTCACAAAGTGGCCGGAGGTGGAGGCGATGAGGAAGGTCATAGCTCGATCGGCCGTCAAGTTCTTCAAGGGACTAGTGTGCCGTTTTGGCGTACCAACAGAGGTTATCACCGATAACGGCACACAATTCTAAGCTTGCACCTTCATACAATATACCCAAGACCTCGGCAGCAAAGTCTGTTTCGCTTCCGTTGCTCACCCACGAAGCAATGGTCAAGCTAAGAGGGCAAATGCTGAAGTACTGCGAGGATTAAGGACTGAACAAGAGTGGAAGGCGCTGGATTGATGAGTTCCGGCGGTTCTTTGGTCGATCAGTTGACGGCAAATCGAGCCACCGGCGGACACCTTTGCCCTAGTATACGGGCGAAGCAGTTCTCCCCATCGAACTCATATACGGGTCACCTCGAGTGCTCGCTTATGACGAGCTTGAGCAAGAGCAACTGCCGCAAGATGACGCAATGCTCCTTGAGGAAGTTCGTCTTCGGGCGGCTGTGAGAGCAGCATGCTACCAGCAAGCCTTGCGCCGCTACCATAGCCGCAAGGTTCATGCCCGAAGTCTTGAGGAAGGCGACCTTGTCCTTCGGCGCGTTCAATCGGCTAAGAATCCAACAAGTTGACTCCAAAGTGGGAAGGCCCTTACGGGTATCGAGTCACCAGGCCGGCGCAATCCGCCACGGAGACCGAAGATGCCGTTCCGGTAAGTAACTCCTGGAACATTGAGCATCTTCGCAAGTTTTACCCGTAAGGCGCGGCTTGCCGGGCCCCCCAGCAAGCCACCTTTTGTACAAGCATTGCCGATGATGCATGTGACCCTTTGTACAAAGCCAGGCGCAGACCCTGAGCATAAATAAATGAAGCGCTGGCGCCCGAAGTTATAGCATGCATGCTAGGTCGAGTCTCGTCCTTGGTTAGGGTTGATAGTGCTTAGCGGCGACTAACCCCTAGCTTAGAGGTCGAGTGTGCATGCCTTTGCCGTTCCTTTGTCTTCTTTGGTTCGCCAGACTGACGGATATCCTTGCCGGATCACTTGAGGACGAAAAAGAGAAGAGGGACAGATCGGCATCTAGAACCCGGCAAGCCTGTATTGTCGGGGGCTGCGAGTGTAAAGAATCACCCACGGCAAACCAGAGTTGCCGGGGGCTACAGCTTCAGATAAGTTCTTCATCCCTTATCATGCATTCCCTTACGGCTGAGGTATGTGAAACCTCGTTTTTTCCTAAAAGCTACCGTGCTCCCGTAAAACTCTAGGCCCTAGGGCTCGTTCACGGGCCAGGTTTGGTCGTAGTCACGGCAAAGAAAAGGATGAAGCGAGGGGCTGAACCACCTCATCCACGCCTCCTTCGAAAAGCGTGAGAAAGGTCGAGCGAAGTGGGGAGACGGCAGGGCCTGTTGCCTGGCAAGGAAATGTTTATCTTGAGATATCAAGGATTTACTCCTTGTCGTGGGTTCTAAACCCGCAAACAAATGACCCGGCAAGTATCCCTTTTTCATTAAAAACATTCCACTCAGGTATAGCCCATGGGGAATGAAAAACATGAATGATGGGATTACAAGTTTGAAATTCAGTCAAGGCCCAAAGGCTTACAAGCTAAAAAGAGATAAGGTGCCCGTAACCACTTTCTTGTCCCTCTCCTCGGGAGGCAGGTCAAGGAGGCGAAAGGGCAAAAGGGGCGCCTAGGCGAAGCTACGGTGTGGAGACACCAGAGAACATCTCGGTGGCCGTCCAAGAAGGCTGGATGGTGATGGCGGCGCCGAGCGAGCTTCGAAGGCGAGGCGGCAGGACGTCAACAGCGTCTGGCGTCGGCGTGCGTGCCAGATTGACTTGACGGCCTTGCCGCCTCGCCTCTTCCTCTTCCGCAGCCTCCCAATGCCAGCCGCCCAAGGAGACGACCCCGAGAAGTTCAGGGAGCCGGCGACACGGATGATGGGGTCGTCGGTGCTGCACGGAGCGACGCCCGACACCTAGTCGGACCCGTCATCCTGCCGCCCGCTACCCTCGTCATCGCTGCCGCTGTCCTCCTTATCAGTCCCGCCCGAGGAGGAGTCTTCGCTATCAGAAGAGCTCTCCACGCAGCACCTAACCCGGGTCCCGAAGCACCCGAAGACCTTGACGGAGAGGAGGCCGCCCTCCATCAGCTTGAAATGGAGAGTGAGCCCCTCCGTCAAGCTGTGGATGCGAGCGAACGTCTTCCATCCCCGACGAAGATACATCACGTGAGGGGCTGCGAAGTTGACGCGAACTCGCGTACCGCTTATCCCACAGCTCCTCATGTGCAGCCGCAACGACTCTGGCGGATCCAGCTCCATCTCCCGCGCGAATGGAGTCGGGAGACGAAGGCGACGGCGAGGCGGCCGACGCAGCCTAACGAAGAACTCGCAAGGGTCATCCCCAACATGGCCCTCCACGGGGGGAGGAACTACTGGCGGAGGCGAGGCCGGCGCGCCGCCCCGTCCTCCTCTTCCCCGAGCACTTCGGCCTCGCCCACGGCCTCGCCCTCTCCCCCTTCCCCTCGCGGCTGGCTCTGCCACCGCAGGTGCAGGAGAAGGAAGGGCGCGTTGTCGAGCAGCGACCCTCGCCGCCACCGTTGAAGAGCCAGGATTCCCTCTCTCCATGGCGGATGGAGGGGGGGGGGACCAGAAGCTGAAGGAAGGAGGAGATGAAAGAATGCGGGACGCCATTCCACCCCTCCCGCTCCTTATAAAGAAACGGGGTGGGGGCTTGGCCGCCCCGCTCAGCCAATCAAGACGCGGAAGGCGCAGGGAACTAGGACCTGCCCGCTGCCCCAGCCCGCGATGGCCCGGTTTCCCGCCTCCGCCGTTCGCCACCCCAAGCGCATGAGCACCACGTGGCAGGCGTGCGGGACCAAAGCGACGGGTGAAGCGACCTCTCCCCACTGGTGATCGTGGGGAGTGGACGCCTTGAAGACCACGCCTTCCTCCGTTTATGGGGAAGGCGCGAACCGCCCCCTTTACTACGACGTGACACATGCGCACAGAGCTCAGCCCGACGCATGCCGCCCACGTCACACACGCCTCCCCACGCCGAGCCACGCTGGAGGCGTGAAGCGCAACGCGAAGAAACTTACCACGTTAAAACCACCCCGCCCGCGCACAAGACTGCTTTTGGGCCTAGCCCAACGACGCGATTGCGCTTACGTGTGGCCCAGTTCGGGGGCTCCCTGCCGGTGTACAAAAAGAGGGGTACACTTTTGTACCCCTATAACTGCTGCAGGCGATGTCTGAGCCATGGGCACCACCGCCTTGAGCAAGGCAAGGGAGGTGAGCCAAGGTAAGGTCGAAGCTCGAAAGGAGCGAACGAGCGCCAAGACCAAGACCACAAAGAGCAATGGGGACGAAGTGGACCCCTCCCGGCAAGATCCTTGCCGAGGCGGTTTTAGCAAGCCGGCAAGACCCTTGTCGTGGCAGCTCGCCCCACACCTACGGAGCGAGTCACCCTTGAGTCCACTGCCCCCATGGGGCAAGGATTCGGAAGACATCCCCGTGGTGGCATGCAGATCTTTGTGAAGACATTCAAGATTAGATACACACTATAGAAGATGACGACCCTTGGCGGGATCCCAGCCAAGGAGGATCACAAGGCCCCCGGCAAGAGCCTTGCCGGGATGACAAGCAAGCGCCACGGCAAGACCCTTGCCGGGCTACGACGAGGCCCTTACCAAGAGCACCGTGGGGCCATCATCGTGCCCACGCCAATCAAACCTCCACCACCGTTCGCATGCAACCGCCGACCCAACCGCTAGTTGGGCGAGCACCTGCATGGTGGCAAGCGATCTTCGTGGAGACCCACCATCGCTGCGCCACCTCACCGCCTGCCCGCTGCCTACATGGCACCGCGGGCACCGCTGGCCAGGGCGCGTGTCGACACGGAAGGAAGCGGCGACGGACGAGACAGGACTCTCCCCCGCCCCCGATAAAGCAAGGACACCTAAGCAAGACGCATTTAAGGCGCCTTGTCATGTAATGTGAGGGATAAACTCGCATCACTGTACCCTTTCCACCTCCTGTGTGCCACTGTGGCAACCCCTTTCCCTATAAAAGGAGGCCCCAGGCGACCAGGAGGAGGATTCGGCTTTTTGGAGCTCCTCACGGCCCATTGCTAGTTCAAGAACACAGATAAACAAGCCACCAAAGCAGGAGTAGGGTTTTACGCATCCTCGCGGCCGAACACAGATAAAGAGACCGTGTGCTATCTGCTTGATCTGCTCTTCTCACGACCCAGCGCCCATAACCGTAGTAGGGATTCTTGTGATCCCATAGGTGTCGTTCCACACCGACACTCCGGTGGGTTTAGGGCTCGAGCGAGGGCACGGGAGGTGCGGACGAGGGAGGGGAGTGCAGAGATGGTCTCGGGAGGCGGCGAGGGAATCGGAGTAGCTCGGTGGGGCGGCAATGGCGCGGTGGCGGCTTCGGCTCCGGCGAGATGTTGAGGAGCAGGCGGCGGTTATTGGTGCGGGGAAAGGAGGGGGAGAGTATATATAGGGGGGGCGATTCTTGGAGGAGGGGGTGAGTCGGGGATAGGATCCCGCGATCTCCGGGATTCGGCGGCGGCGGCGGTGGTTCTGGCGTGGCGCTTGCGTACGGAGGAGGAAGATGGTGGTGGGGTCCGGTGTCAGCGACCGCGGGAGGGGGAGAGCGGGTCGGGCAGCCTGGGCGAAGGGTTTTCGGGAGGGAAAGAGGCCCTGGGCCATTTAAATTATCTTTGGGCGGTGACTAGGGCTGGGCTTGACCTATTGTTTTTTAACAATGAGATAAATGTAAGAAAAACAAAATTAAAACAAAAACTCTATATAGGCATATAGTATATCAAAATTTTCAGAAAAACATTTCCTACAGCATGAACTATTTCTCAAGTTCAAACAAAATACACACAAAATCGAAAAAATTCAAACAGCACTGCTATTGCAATAAAACAAAAAAAAAGTCATTTTTAAAATACCAAAATGATTTCAAATTTATTTTCTCCTAATTTTCCATTGAAGGGAATCATTTTACCCTGGTTTCCATTTATTTATTTTTAGGAGAAAAATAAGTTGAATAAAATCCAAATAATTCCAAATTGATAGGGAGTTTCAAAATACTTCCAAATGACTTTCAATTTTATTCTTGGTAACTTCCAACTCATATTTCATATAATTGAAGAAGTCATTTTATCAACTCTCACGAAAATCATTGAGTTGCATAAAGTTTCAGAATTTGAAATATTTCCAAATAGAATTCAAATCTTTTCAAAAACCCTTTTGATTTCAAATGGAAGAAGTCATGTCATCTTCACTCTAGGGTTTTGTGATGAAATGGGTTTGAATTCATGGACGTCAAATTGCAAAGATGAAAGTTGTGGGAAAGTCCTTTTATTCCCTCTCATTCAACTTTCAAAGAGTTTCAAATTCCACTCAATTTCAATCAATCAATCACCCAACGATAAAGCAAACAAGCATAAATATTTACTTAATATAACATTCCAAAATTTAGAATTTTGGGATGTTACAATTATATGATATGCGTCACACAATCTCAGATTCATCCAACCAACATAAAAGTACTTCAAAGAGTGCCCCAAAGTTTCTACCGGAGTGTCAAGAACGTGTGCCAACCCCTATGCATAGGTTCATGGAAGGAACCCGCATGTTGGTCACCAAACATACATCAAGTGGCACGTGATATCCCATTGTCTCAACATATAAACACTGCAATACATACATCAAGTGTTCTCAAATAAAGACTCAATCCGATAAGATAACTTCAAGAGGGAAACTCAATTCATCACAAGAGAGTAGAGGGGGAGAAACATCATAAGATCCAGCTATAATAGCAAAGCTCACGATACATCAAGATCGTGTGAAGTTGAGAACACGAGAGGGAGAGATCAAACACATAGCTACTGGTACATACCCTCAGCCCGGAGGGTGAACTACTCCCTCCTCGTCATGGATAGCGCGGGATGATGAAGATGGCCACCGGTGATGGGTTCCCCTCCGCCGGGTCTTGAACAGGGTCGTGATTGGTTTTGGTGGCTATAGAGGCTTGCGCGTAGCGGAACTCCCGATCTAGGTTCTGCAGGAAGTTTTGCGTCGTGGGTATATATGGGTGAAAGTGCGTGGTGTACCTCGGGGGTGCTCACGAGGTAGGGGGGGCGCCCTAGGGTGGTGGGCGCGCCCCCCACCCTCGTGGGCAGCCCGGGACTCCCCTGACGTGCACTCCAAGTCTAACAGGTGGGTTTCCTTCCAAAATTAACTTCTCCAGTTGATTTCGTTCGCTTTGACTCCGTCGATATTCCTTTTCCTCGAAACACCTTGAAATAGGCATAAAAAAGCGAAATTCGGGCTGGGCCTTCCGGTTAAGAGGTTAGTCCCAAAATAATATAAAGTGGATAATATAGCCCAATATTGCCTAAAACAAGAGATGAAGTAGCATGGAGCAATCAAAAATTATAGATACGTTGGAGGCGTGTCGGCGAATAACAGTAGAAGGTGGCGCGGTGGTGGAGCCTCCACTAAGATCTGCATGCCGCCACACAGGCGTGTGCTGAGTTGGCCTGGAAGCTGCATGTTGCCATGCAGGTGCCTGCCCAGCTGGTTGGGCTGTGCATGTGAACAGTGGTGGATGGCACGCTGGCGTCGCCGGCAAGGATCTTGCCGGGGGTCTTGAGGGTTTCCTCGGCAAGGATCTTGTCGTGGATTGTTGCTTTCCAATCCTCATCTGATCTTGAATATTCTTTATCTTCACAAAGATCTGCATGCCACCATGGAGGTGCCTCCTGAGCCCAGGCCCAACGTGGTTGATGGTGTTGGAGACGGTGGGTTCGAGGGTGGCTCACTCCACTATTGTGGGCGAGCCACCCCGGCAAGGGTCTTGCCTGGGAAACCTGTTTCACCCATCTGCTCTCTGTGGTCTCGGTCGTTGGTGTTTCCTTGTTTGTCTCATGCCTTCAGCTCCTCTCCTGCTCCCCTCCATTGCCCTGCTATGTGCGGCCGTGGCGCGTGGCTCTGACTGCCCATGCACAAGTAAAGGGGTCAAAAGGAGAGCCCCTACTTTTGTACACCGACATCCAGACAGACTTAAGCATCGCTACAAGTGAGAAAAACTCATTGTAGTCAACACCTTGAACTTGTCGAAAAACCCTTTTGTGACAATTCGAGCTTTGTAGATAGTAACACTACTATCCGCGTCGGTCTTCCTCTTGAAAATCCATTTATTCTCAATGGCTTGCCGATCATCGGGCATGTCAACCAAAGTCTACACTTTGTTACCATACATGGATCCTTGTTTGAGATATGCCCTAGAGGCAATCATGTATGATGATATTTCCTATGTGTTTATGAATAAAGATAGTCCTTGGACATTATCAATCATGTGTATTAGCAAGTACGTGACTTGTTTGTGGGACTATGCATTGTATGATGACCTTCCTAAAAGGTTCCTAGTCGAAAGCACTGTGTGGACACGCAGCCGACTAGACTAGCATATGACACGGTCGATGGCTCTGTCTCACTAGCCATGGAGTATTGGATGCTAACCGGATAATATGGACTTGGAAAGGTCTGGTCGGATTGAATTAGTCGGATCCGGAAGTCGAGATAAGGTCCGAGTCGGACAGACCCAACTATGAGACGCAGCGATATGTCATCTGTGAGTCTCTAGTACAACATACATTCTATGTCCTAAGACCTGAGGTGACGCATGTACTCGGGATGGTGATAGACTTGCTTTGGGCTGACCAAACGCTACTCCTTGACTGGGTAGTTACAAAGGTAGGTTTCGGGTTTGTCCAGTCCCATGCTGCGACACATGGTCGAGCAAGATGGGATTTGCCCCTCCGATCAGGAGAGATATACTCTGGCACCACGTGTGGTCCGACGAGGATAAGCATGGCCATGCGACAGGGATTTTGAGATTCTCCAGTTTGTGGTTGGTATCAGTGGAACGACAAAGAGGTCGGGCTAGCACAAGGATGACAATCTCGCCTTGAGCCCGACAACATATATCGTGAGGTAAAGGGAACAGAAGTGTGACATGTTGTACAGGTTTGCCTAACCAGCTTCATAGTCTGCTTGGTGGTGGGCACGCCTTGCTAGAGGCCGCTACCAACCGTGCAGGTCGGAGGCGATCCGAACTGTGACCAAGCCGACTTGAACCTAAGGGGTCGCGCGCTGAAGGGAAGGAACCTACGAGGTCGGTTCGAAGGACACTGGTCGGATGTGATCCGAGCTAGACTTGGAACGCGATCGAGTAGACTTTGAGCTTTAGGGTACGTGCGAGTCCCAAGTGTTGAGCCTGCGACGGACGCCTATATAAAGTGGAGGTGCGGCACGCTCACGCGGTTTTGATCGCTTTGGCGCTGTGACTAGGATTTGCATGTGTTGCGGATAGCCACCTCCACTCGCCGCGGACTGTGTGATCGGACCTAGCAGTCCGCTGCATGGTGTTCCTCCTACACGCGTGGATACCGTTAGAGGCGGTGCACTTTGCGCGCTCCGTGAACTTGTAATGCGTGGGATCGGACGACCCGGCTGTTCGAGGGAGATCGGACGAGGAGGAGACGATCCACGCCGGACGCTGCCCCAACTCTTCTTCCGCTGCACGACACTGCGCGTCTAGTGGTAATGATATGTGATCCATCTCCCGTAGCATGTTCTTGGTTGTTCTACGCGTAGGAAATTTTAATTTGCAGTCGTCGAACCCTACCGTATAACCCAACAATGGTATCAGAGCCTCTGCTATAGGATTTGGTTTCAGATCGTATGCATTTTATATATGTGGAGGCAGCAGATGAGATCTGTTGTCCTTGATAAGATCGGCTATGTGCATGGTTGATGAGATCAATTGCACATGGGGATTGAAGAGGCTATGTTTTCTGTCAATCGGGATCGATGAGGTCGTGACACGATCTACCCCTACCGGTCGGTCATCTGCCATCGGGGTTAAGAGTGAAACATAAACCCGAATCAGACTCGCGATGATCGATAAGATCGGTCAGATCAGAAAATTCGGCATGATCAGAGTTCAGATGTGATCTGTGATTTTCGAAAACGTCGAGCGCTGAATCGGACCGCCGTGTGCGTAGCACCGTGTATTTCGTACCCGACACACAAACCGGTAGAATGCGATTCTATGCATAACTTTATTTTGCAGGTTTGATGTGAATAGTATGGCTCATGTTTATGTGAGGCATGTGTGTAATTTATACATGACCTGCGGGTCATGTTTGTCAGCCGGCAGGAGCCAAAGTGCTGTCGTTATATTGTATAATGACATGTGTGTCGACTTGTGACTCTATGTAAAATTCATTACTAGTTGTAGTAGTTGGATAATAGAGATTAGGTTGGTGGCTTGGCGTCCCGCCGTGACGAACAAGATGGAGTTCATAGATCGTCATCGGAGTCGGAGCCAACCTGGAAGAACGTCCATGAAGGAGCCATACTATTTCACAATATGTGTTTATTTGTGATTGTTGTGCTTCTTTGTTTCTATGCATATTAGAATGGTATAAAGATCCCTCATGAGTATCAAGTAAATTGCCATTCCCGATGTTGCACCTTTGCATGTCAAGTACGTCTAGTAGTGGGCTCACAAAATTGAGGTGCTGCTGGGTGTCCTCGAATTGAAGGGTTAGTGTCGGACACGGACATGCACTGCATCAGGTTAGCTTGACAAGGCTATTAAAACAGTTTTGGGCCTTGTGGCAAAGAAGGTTGGGAGCCGGGGTATGAGATACCTTCCCGACCGACAGGAGTCGTATAGAGATACGATTAGCAAGGAGTTGCTTACCGGATAGGTATGTTGGCTAGCAGTGATGCTAAAGCTCACTAGTCGCATGCGCTAGTCGGATCCTGAATCACTAAGAGTTTGCAGAGGGATGCTGACTTCAGTGGGAGTATTTCTGTTTAGGCTTGAATTACTCTACATAAACACATTGCTTAGTGATTGCATATTTTCTGTTGTAGATCAATGGCACCACCTGCTCAACCCAACTTTGCACTGAAATCAATTCTGGAAAAGGATAAACTGAATGGAACAAACTTTACCACCTGGTATAGAAATCTGAGAATTGTTCTCAAGCATGATAAAAAGGAACGAGTTCTAGAGGATCCACTTCCAGATGAACCTGTCGATAATGCTAGTGCCACAACTAAGAATTCCTACCAGAAGCTCGTTGATGAATCAACGGAGATCAGCTGTCTGATGCTGGCTTGTATGGAGCTTGATTTGCAACAGCATTTTGAAAATGTTGAGGCTTACAATATGATCGAGAGTCTCAAGAGCATGTTTCAGACACAGGCTAGGACCGAAAGGTTCAACGTTTGGCGATCCTTGATGGATTGCAAGCTGAAGGAAGGTGATCCACTGAGCCCACATGTGATCAAGTTGATCGGATATGTGCAAGCTTTAGATTGGTTGGGCTTCCCGCTCTTGGATTAGCTGACATCGATAATCGTTTCGGGTTCTCTTCCGCCCAGCTATGGGACGCTCATCTCGAACTATCATATGCATGGCATGGATAAGAAGCTCACCGAATTTCATGGGATGCTCAAGGTGGCGTAGTAGGATATTAAGAAAGGCACGCATCAAGTTTTGATGGTGCGTAAATCGCTAAGTTCAAATAGAGTTGGTCCAAGAAAAGGCTAAGGCAAAGGGCACGAGGCGGTAACCTCTGCCTTAATGCGCCGGAAGTCAGGACCCCAGGACTTCGAATACCATTTTCTATCACTGCAAGGAGACCGGTCACTGGAAGAGTAACTGTAGCAAGTGTCTTGTAGAGCATGGCAAGAAGGCCGGAAATGCTTCTTCAGGCAAACGTACACTTGTTGCATATGTTATAGACATTTACCTTGCTGACATACCTAGTAGCTCTTGGGTATTTGATAGCGGATCGGTTTATCATATTTGCAACTCGATGCAGGGGCTGGTAAGAACTAGGCGTGTGGCACAAGGGGAGATTGACATCAGGGTCGACAACAAAGCAAGAGTTGCTGCGTTAGAGGTCGGCACGATGCAGCTCCAGCTTCCTTCTGGATTCATTATGGAATTGAATAATTTTTATTACATTCCTTCACTTAGTCGGAACGTTATTTCTTCCTCATGTTCGATGAGTCACGGGTATGAATTCAATTTAAAGGACAATGGTTGTTCGATATTTTTGAATGGTATGTTCCACGGCTATGCACCCATTATTGATGGGCTATTTATATTGAATCTAGAACAGGAACCAGTCTATAACGTGAATGTCAAGAGGCATAAGCCTAATGAGATAAATCCGACATACTTCTGGCATTGCCGGGTTGGACACATTAGTCTGAAACACATGAAGAAGCTCCTTGATGATGGGCTCCTAACTTTGTCCGACTTCGGGTCGTTCGATACATGTGAATCATGCTTGCTCGGCAAGATGACTAAGTCTCCTTTTACAAATAGTTGCGAGAGGGCGTCCGAGCTATTGGAACTTATACATGGTGATGTGTGTGGTCCAATGAGCACAACTGCCAGAGGTGGCTATCAGTACTTCCTGACTTTTACCGACGACTTGAGTAGATATGGATATATCTATTTGATGAGGCACAAGTCGGAGACTTTTGAAAAGTTCAAACAGTTTCCGAACGAGGTTGAGAATCAGCTCGGCAAGACTATAAAGCTTCTGCGATCTGATCATGGAGGTGAGTACATGAGCCGGGAGTTTAATGATCATCCGAAAAGTCGAGGTATAGTACCTCACCACATCTCCTGCACGCCATAGAGAAACAAGCGGTGTCGGAACGGAGGAATAGGAACTTGTTGGACATGTTCCAGTCAATGATGGGCAAATCAGATTTACCCTTGTCATTCTGGGGATACGCTCTAGAAACTGCAGATTTCACACTTAACAGGGTACCATCAAAATCCATGGAGAAGACACCACATGAGATGTGGATTGGGAAGAGTCCCGGTTTGTCTTTTCTAAAGATTTGGGGTTGTGAAGCATTTGTCAAGCGACTTATGTTAGACAAGCTTACACCTAAATCGAATATATGCATATTCGTGGGATATCGGAGGGAAACCTTGGGATATAGCTTCTACAACCGGGAAGAGAACAAAGTGTTTGTTGCTCGGAACGGGGTTTTCCTTGAGAAAGAGTTTCTTAGTAGGGAGGCCAGTGGGAGGACGGTTCGACTCGAAGAAATTCGAGGACCACTCGAGGGACGGCTCTACCGGTGATGAGATCATACCGAGTCGGTCGGGGAACTGTAGAGGAAGCGGCACAGACAGAACCACTTGAGGTCGGAAAGATTATGAGAGTCGTCATGTATTGTTGCTAGAAAGCGACAGGCCGCCACGATCAAGTGAAGGATGGTGAGCCCAGGTTCCGAGGCATGGCTGGAGGGCATGAGATCCGAGTTAGAGTCCATGGATGAGAATCAAGTCTGGGACTTGGTTGATCCGCCACCTGGCGTAACTGCCATTGGTTGCAAATGGGTCTTTAAGAAGAAAACCGATGTGAATGGAAATGTTCAGATCCACAAAGCTCGGCTTATCGTTAAAGGTTATGGACAAATTCAAAGAATTGACTACGACGAGACTTACTCGCCGGTAGCGATGCTGAAATCGGTGATAATCGTACTAGCTATAGCTGCATATTTTGATTACGAGATATGGCAGATGGATGTCAAAACAGCTTTCCTTCACGGAAAGTTAACCGAGGACGTGTATATGATACAGCCCGAGGGTTTTGTCGATCCGACTAGCACTAGTAAGGTATGCAAAGCTCAAGAGATCCATTTATGGGTTGAGGCAAGCATCTCGGAGTTGGAACATTCATTTTGATGAGCTCGTCACTAGTCTTGGTTTCATCAAAAGCGAAGGGGACTCTTGTTTATACAATAAGTTAAGTGGGAGCTCAATAGAGTTTTTGATCTTGTATGTGGACGACATACTACTGATCGGAAATGATGTTTCGATGTTGAACTCGGTCAAGGGATCATTGAATGGCATGTTTTTGATGAAAGACCTTGGTGAGGCAGTGTATATTTTAGGCACTAAGATCTATAGAGATAGACCGAGGAGGCTGCTCGGCTTAAGCTAGAGCACGTACATAGATAAAGTGTTGAAGCGGTTCAACATGGGTGAGGCGAAGAAAGGGTACTTGCCACTCTCACATGGTATAAGGCTAAGCGAGACTCGGAATCCTTCGACATCTGATGAGCGAAGCAAGATGAGTAGGATTCCGTACGCCTCTGCAATCGGATCCATCATGTATGCCATGATATGTACAAGGCCTGATGTTGCTTTTGCAATAAGCCTAACAAGCAGATACCAGGCCAACCCAGGTGAGAGTCACTCGGCAGCGGTAAAGACTATTTTGAAGTACCTGAAAAGGACTAAAGAGATGTTCCTAGTTTATGGAGGTGAGGAAGAGCTCATCATAAGGGGTTACGCCAATGCTAGTTTCAAAACCGACAGAGATGATTGTCAATCACAGTCCGGATTCATGTACATCCAGAACGGAGGAGCAGTGCATTGGATGAGTTCCAAGCAGGATACGGTGGCCGATTTTACCATAGAAGCCGAATACATCGCGGCTTGTGAAGCTGCAAAGGAAGGTGTTTGGATCCGCATTTTCGGATGATCTTGGTATTTTCCCAGCCTCGGTGAAACCGTTGGACCTTTATTGTGATAATTCCGGTGCCATCGCACAAGCCAAGTAGCTGAGGAATCACCACAAGGTCAGACACATAGATCGGAAATATCACCTGATACGAAAGATCGTAAAGAATGGTGATGTAGACTTATGCAAGATTCACACGGATGCAAATGTTGCAGATCCATTGACTAAGCCGCTTCCACAATCCAAGCAAGAGGGGCACGTTAGAGCTATGGGAATTTGATGTCTATTTGATTGACTCTAGTGCAAGCGGGAGACTGTTGGAGATATGCCCTAGAGGCAATCATGTATGATGATATTTCCAATGTGTTTATGAATAAAGATAGTCCTTGGACATTATCAATCATGTGTATCGACAGAAATGCACGTGACTTGTTTGTGGGACTATGCATTGTATGATGACTGTCCTAAAAGGTCCCTAGTCAAAAGGGCTCTGTGGACGCACAACCGACTAGACTAGCATAAGACATGGTCGATGGCTCGGTCTCACTAGCCATGGAGCATTGGATGCTAACCGGATAATATGGACTTGGAAAGGTCTGGTCGGATTCGATGTAGTCAGATCCGAAGTCGAGATAAGGTCCGAGTCGACAGACCCAACTATGAGACGCAACGATATGTCATCTGTGAGTCTCTAGTACAAGATACGTTCTATGTCCTAAGACCCACTTTGACGCATGTACTCGGATGGTGATGACTTGCTTTAATGACCAAATGTTACTCCATGACTAGGTAGTTACAAAGGTAGGTTTCGGTTTGTCCAGCCCCATGTCATGAGGCATGGTCGAGCAAGATGGGATTTGCCCCTCCGATCAGGAGAGATATACTCTGGGCCCCTCGTGTGATCCGACTAGGATAAGCATGGCCATGCGAAAGGGATTATGAGATAATCTGGTTTGTGGTAGGTATCATTGGAACGAGAAAGAGGTCGGCCTAGCACAAGGATGACAATCTCGCCTTGAGCCCGACAACATATATCGTGAGGCAAAGGGAACAGAAGTTTGACACGTTGTACAGGTTCTCCTAACCAGCTTCATAGTCTGCTTGGTGGTGGGCACGCCTTGCTAGAGGCTGCTACCAACCGTGCAGGTCGGAGGTGATCCGAACTGTGACCAAGCCGACTTGAACCTAAGGGGTCGCGCGCTTAAGGGAAGGAACCTACGAGGTCGGTTCGGAGGACACTGGTAGGATGTGATCCGAGCTGGACTTGGAATGCGACCGAGTAGACTTTGGGCTTTAGGGTCCGTGCGAGGCCCAAGAGTTGAGCCTGCGATGGACCCCTATATAAAGTGGAGGTGCGGCACACTCATGCGGTTTTGATCGCTTCGGTGCTGCATGTGTTGCATGTGTTGGACCCCTAAGGGGTTTGCATGTGTTGCGAATAGCCACCTCCACTCGCCGCCGACTGTGTGATCGGAACTAGCAGTCCAGCGCACGGTATTCCTCCTGCATGCGTGGATACCGTTAGAGGCGGTGCGCTTGCGTCGCTCCCGCAAACTTGTACGTGGGATCGGACGACCGGCTGTTCGAGGGAGATCGGACGAGGGGGAGACAATCCACGTGGACGCGCTGCCCCAACTCTTCTTCCACTGCACGACACTGCGCATCTAGTGGTAATGATCTGTGATCCATCTCCCGTAGCATGTTCTTGGTTGTTCTGCGCGTAGGAAATTTTAATTTGCAGTCATCGCACCCTACCGTAGAACCCAACAATCCTATCTCAGATTTCATGGCCTCAAGCCATTTCACGAAATTTGGGCTCATCATCGCTTCCTCATAGTTCTTAGGTTTGTCATGGTCTAGTAACATGACTTCCAGAATAGGATTACCGTACCACTCTGGTGTGGATCTTACTCTGGTTGACCTACGAGGTTCAGTAGTAACTTTATCTGAAGTTTCATGATCATCATCATTAGCTTCCTCACTAATTGGTGTAGTAATCACTGGAACTTATTTCTGTGATGAACTACTTTCCAATTTGGGAGAAGGTAAAATTACCTCATCAAGTTCTACTTTCCTCCCACTCACTTCTTTCAAGAGAAACTCCTTCTCTAGAAAGGATCCATTCTTAGCAACAAAGATCTTGCCTTTGGATCTGTGATAGAAGGTGTACCCAACATTTTATTTTGGGTATCTTATGCACACGCACTTCTCCGATTTTGGTTCGAGCTTATCAGGCTGAAACTTTTTCACATAAGCAACGCAACCCCAAACTTTAAGAAACGACATCTTAGGTTTCTTGCCAAACCATAGTTCATATGGTGTCAGCTCAACAGATTTGTACGGTGCCCTTTTTAACGTGAATGCAGTTGTCTCTAATGCATAACCCCAAACCGATAGTGGTAAATCGGCAAGAGACATCATAGATCGCACCATATCTAATAAAGTGCGATTACGACGTTCGGACACACCATTACGCTGTGGTGTTCCAGGTGGCATGAGTGTGTGAAACTATTCCACATTGTTTTAATTGAAGACCAAACTCGTAACTCAAATATTCTCCTCCACGATCAGATCATAGAAACTTTATTTTCTTGTTACGATGATTTTCCACTTCACTCTGAAATTCTTTGAACTTTTCAAATGTTTCAGACTTATGTTTCATCAAGTAGATATACCCATATCTGCTCAAATCATATGTGAAGGTCAGAAAATAACGATACCCACTGCGAGCCTCAACACACATCGGACCGCATACATCAATATGTATTATTTCCAATAAGTCTGTTGCTCGCTCCATAGTTCTGGAGAACAGAGTTTTAGTCATGTCGCCCATGAGGCATGGTTCTCAAGCATCAAGTGATTCATAATCAAGTGATTCCAAAAGCCCATCAGCATGGACTTTCTTCATGCGCTTTACACCAATATGACCCAAACGGCAGTGCCAGAAGTATGTTGCACTATCATTAACAACTTTGCGTCCAACTTTGCATCTTTTGGCATCAATATTATGTGTATAACTAAGATCGAGATTCAATAAACCATTTATATTAAGTGTATGACCATAGAAGGTTTTATTCATGTAAACAGTACAATAATTATTCTTTGACTTAAATGAATAACCGTATTGCAGTAAACATGATCCAATCATATTCATGCTCAAAGCAAACACCAAATAACATTTATTTTAGGGTCAACACTAATCCCGAAGGTAAAAGGAGTGTGTGATGGTGATCTTATCTACTTTGGAATTATTTCCAACACACATCGTCAGCTTGTCCTTAACTAGTCTATATTCATTTTGCAACTTCTGCTTCGAGTTACTACTCTTAGCAACTTAACCAGTATCAAATACCAAGGGGTTGCTATAAACACTAGTAAAGTACACATCAATAATATGTATATCTAATTTACCTTTGTTTTCTTCGCCATCCTTTTTATCCACCAAGTACCTAGGGCAGTTCCACTTCCAGTGACCATTTCCTTTGTAGTAGAAGCACTCAGTTTCAGGCTAGGGTCTAGCTTTGGTCTTCTTCATAGGAGTGGCAACTTTCTTGTCATTCTTTTTGAAGTTTCCCTTTCTTTCCCTTGCCCTTTATCTTGAAACTAGTGGTCTTGTAAACCATCAGCACTTGATGCTTTCTCTTGATTTCTACCTTCGCCGATTTCAGCATCGCGAAGAGCTGGGAATCGTTTCTGTTATCCCTTGCATATTATAGTTCATCACGAAGTTCTAGTATAACTTGGTGATACTGACTAGAGAACTCTGTCAATCACTATCTTATCGGGAAGTTTAGCTCCCACTTGATTCAAGTGATTGTAGTACTCAGACATTCTGAGCACATGCTCACTCGTTGAGCTATTCTCCTCCATCTTGTAGGCAAAGTATTTGTCAGAGGTCTCATACCTCTCGACATGGGCATGAGACTGAAACATCAATTTCATCTCTTGGAACATCTCATATGCTCTGTGGTGTTCAAAACATTTTTGAAGTTCCAGTTCTAAGCCATAAAGCATGGTGCACTAAACTATCAAGTAGTCATCATACCGAGCTTGTCAAATGTTCATAACGTCTGCATCTGCTCTTCCAATAGGTCGGTCACCTAGCGGTGCATCAAGAAGATAATTCTTCTGTGCATTAATGAGGATAAACCTCAGACCGTGGAACAAGTCCGCATCATTTCTACTATCATCTTTCAACTTATTTTTCTTTGGGAACATATCAAAAATAAACGGGGAGCTACATCAAGAGTGATCTACAACATAGTTATGCAAATACTATCAGGACTAAGTTCATGATAAATTAAAGTTCAATTAATCATATTACTTAAGAACTCCCACTTAGATAGACATCGCTCTAGTAATCTAAATGATCACGTGATCCATATCAACTAAACCATGTCCAATCATCATGTGAGATGGAGTAGTTTTCAATGGTGAACATCACTATGTTGATCATATCCACTATATGATTCACATCCATTCTTTCGATGTCAGTGTTCCGAGGCCATATCTGCATATGCTAGGCTCGTCAAGTTTAACCCTAGTATTTTGCGTGTGCAAAACTGGCTTGCACCCGTTGTATGTGATTGTAGAGCTTATCACACCCGACCATCGCGTGGTGTCTCAGCAAAAAGAACTGTCGCAGCGGTGCATACTCGGGGAGAACACTTATGCCTTGAAATTTAGTGAGGGATCATCTTATAATCCTATCGGCGTACTAATTAAAATAAGATGTATAAAAGATAAACATCACATGCAATCAAAATATGTGACATTATATGGCATCATCATATTGCCACTTTGATCTCCATATCCAAAGTACAGACAGGATCCCCATCGTTACGGGCATGACACCATAATCTCCATCATCTTGATCTCTATCAACGTGTCATCACATGGTCATCTCTCCAACTATTACTTTTGCAACTATTGCTGTCGCATACTGATAAAGTAAAGCAATTATATGGCGCTTGCATCTGATACGTCTCCAACAAATCTATAATTTTTGATTGCTCCATGTTATATTATCTACTGTTTTAGGCAATATTGGGCTTTATTATCCACTTTTATATTATTTTTGGGTCTAACCTATTAACCGGAGGCCCAGCCCAGATTTGCTATTTTATGCCTATTTCAAAGTGTTTCAAGAAAAGGAATATCAAACGAAGTCGAAACGGAACGAAATCAATCGAGAAGTTATTTTGGAAGGAAACCCACTGGGATGGGCTTGGAGTGCACGTCGGGGAAAAGGAGGTGCCCACGAGGGTGGCGCGCGCCCCGCCTCGTGGCCCCCCCTTCGGTCCAATCGACGTACTCCTTTCACCCATATATACCCACGTATCCTAAAACTTCCGCAATGTAAGATAGATCGGGAGTACCGCCGCCGCAAGCCTCTGTTGCCACCAAAACCTCTCGGGGAGTCTGTTCTCAAGACCCTCCCGGAGGGGGAACCCATCACCGGTGGACATCTTCATCATCCCGGCGCTATCCTTGACGAGGAGGGAGTAGTTCACCCTCGGGGCTGAGGGTATGTACCAGTAGCTATGTGTTTGATCTGTCTCTCTCGTGTTCTTGATTTGGCACGATCTTGATGTATCATGAGCCTTGCTATTATAGTTGGATCTTATGTTTCTTCTCCCCCTCTACTCTCTTGTAATGGATTGAGTTTTCCCTTTGAAGTAATCTTATCGGATTGAGACTTTAAAGATTTGAGAACACTTGATGTATGTCTTGCCGTGCGTGACTGTGGTGACAATGGGATATCACGTGCCACTTGATGTATGTTTTGGTGATCAACTTGGGTTCCGCCCATGAACCTATGCATAGGGGTTGGCACACGTCATTGTCGTGATTCTCCAGGTAGAAACTTTGGGGCACTCTTTGAGGTTCTATGTGTTGGTTGAATAGATGAATCTGAGATTGTGTGATGCATATCGTATAATCATACCCACGGATATTGAGGTGACAATGGAGTATCTAGGTGACATTAGGGTTTTGGTTGATTTGTGTCTTAAGGTGTTATTCCAGTACGAACTCTAGGGCTGTTTGTGACACTTATAGGAAGAGCCCAATGGATTGATTGGAAAGAATAACTTTGAGGTGCTTTTGCATTCTACCATAATCTCTTCGTTTGTTCTCCGCTATTAGTGGCTTTGGAATGACTCTTTGTTGCATGTTGAGGGATTGTTATATGATCTATCTATGTTATTATTGTTGAGAGAACTCGCACTAGTGAAAGTATGAACCCTAGGCCTTGTTTTATATCATTGCAATACCGTTTACGCTCACTTTTATCATTAGTTACCTTGCTGTTTTTATATTTTCAGATTACAAAAACCTTTATCTACTATCTATATTGCACTTGTATCACCATCTCTTTGCCTAACTAGTGCACCTATACAATTTACCATTGTATTGGGTGTGTTGGGGACACAAGAGACTCTTTGTTATTTGGTTGCGGTGGTTGCTTGAGAGAGACCATCTTCATCCCACGCCTCCACGGATTGATAAACCTTAGGTCATCCACTTGAGGGAAATTTGCTACTGTCCTACAAACTCGCTGCACTTGCAGGCCCAACAACGTCTACAAGAAGAAGGTTGTGTAGTAGACATCAAGCTCTTTTCCTGGGCCGTTGCCGGGAGGTGAGTGCTTGAAGGTATATCTTTAGATCTTGCAATCGAATCTTTTTTCTTGTTTTAGCACTAGTTTAGTTTATAAAAGAAAATTACAAAAAATGGAATTGAGTTTGTCTCATACGCTTCATCTTTTTAATATCTTTCGTGAGTGTGATGGAAAGGAAAATTGTGCCAAAGTGTTAGAAGAATTAAAATATTTGGCACTAAATCTTTTAATGATGAGCATGATTGCAATGTTGTTAGTGTGAACTCCTTGAATATCCATAGTACTAATGATGATTGCACTAGTTATGATGAAAATGCCTCCTATAAACATGTCAATTTTTGTGGGGTGCATTGGGTTTGCAAGTACACACCAAATAGGGAAGATAGATATTGCAAGAGACATAAGTACTTAGGAACTAAATTGTTGCAAGAAAGGCTAGATGTTTGTGTTGAAGATTTAAATTATCTTGGCCGTATTTGTGGACTTTTGCAATGAAAGTGGTCATTTAGCTATCCGATGCAAATTGTTTCATGATCTAATCGTGTCCAAAAGTTGTGATGACTTGATTTCCCTTGCACATTATAATGAACTTAGTTTGCTTATGGGCTATGAAGAAATGAAACGATAACCAACTATCTCCCAGATTTTGCCCGTTATAAACTTCTTGGTTTTGATCTAGAGAAAATTTATATGTATTGTGCGGTGAATTGCATTGAAAATCCTTATATTGCCAATTACATAAAGAAAAGAAAACAAATAGAAGATGAACAGAATACTAATGAAAGGGAAGAGACTTCCCAATATCCTCCTATTATTTCTTATGATGAATCGTGTAACGAGGAGGAGCCTTCTATTCAACCAATCTCATTAATAAGGAGCTCCAAAAAGAGGATTGAACCCACACATGATGTGGTGAAGAAGAAGAAAAGAAAAAGGAAGATAGGTAAAAAGGTATCTCTCCCAAATAAAGTTGCTCCTATTATTGTTGTGCCTCATGAAAATGAATCAAATATAATTGTGGAAGATGATGCACTTGATGATGATCTCGTTATGCCTATTGCTTGTTGTGATGATTATGATTGGGAAGATAATGATACTTCTTATGATCTTGAAAATCTTTTTGGTACTTGCTTGGAATATGACAATTGCTATACTATTGGTGCTATCCATACTATTAATGATGAGAGTGATTATGCTTATGATATGAAAAGGCCCGAGCTTGGGGAAGCTATGTTTAATGAGGATGACATATTTGAGAATATATTTGCTGCAATTAGTGTTTGTCCCAAGCTTGGGGATGCTATGTTTAATAATGATGATATTTTTAGCCTCTCAAGTCTCGATATGCAAAGTTTTTATGATGATAGCATGCCTTCTACCTATGATGATTATATTGATGAAAGTGGGTTTGGAAGAGTGTCAACTTTAGGAAGTAGTGATCCCACAATTTTGGAGGACGTTGAATCTTATAATATTTATGAAAGTGGATTTGGAGAGGTCATGACTTTACTTAGTAATGATTCCACTATCTTGGAAGAGGTTTCAATCGATTATGATGAGAACAAAGTTGCTACTTATGATGATTATTGTGATAAAACTTATGCTATAAAAAGTAGTGATGATTATATTTATAAAACTTGTCATGATTATGATTACCCTTTTTCTGAATATTACTCTTTTAATGTGGAAACAATTTATAGTATTCAAGTCTCTTATGATACTCCCACTATTCCGAATGAGAAGAATTTTGCTTATGTGGAGAGTAGTAAATTTTCTATGCAAGTAGATCATGAAAAGAATGCTTTAGGTGCTGGTTATATGGTTGAATTCATTCGTGATGCTACTGAAAATTATTATGAGGGAGGAACATATGCTTGTAGGAATTGCAATAATATCAAGTTTCCTCTCTATGTGTTTAAAATCTTGATATTATGCTTGTTTTACCTTCCTATGCAAGTTGATTCTTGTTCCCATAAGTTTTTTTCTCACAAAATCCCTAGGCATAGGAAGTGGGTTAGGCTTAGATGTGCTAGTAATATGCTTCATGATGCTCTCATTATGTTTCAATTCTTATCTTTTATGTGAGCATCATTGCCATCATCATGCCTAGCTAGAAAGGAATTAAAGAAAAGTGCTTGTTGGGAGGCAACCCAATTTTATTTTTGTTTCTTCCTTTTTGGTTATGTTTAGTAATAAATAATCCATCTAGCTTCTGTTTAGATGTGGTTTTATGTTTTAATTAGTGTCTGTGCCAAGTAGAACCTTTGGGAATACTTGGGTGAAGTCTTTATGATCATGCTGTAAAAAACAGAAACTTTAGCGCTCACGAGATTAGCTAGAACTTTTTACTGGAGAGTGATATTTAGCTGATTATTTTTGCAGATGATTACTAGACAAATTCCTCAGGTCCACCAATTTAGTTTATAATTTTTGGAGTTCCATAAGTTTGCGTTAGTTACAGATTACTACAGACTGTTCTGTTTTTGACAGATTCTGTTTTTCGTGTGTTGTTTGCTTATTTTGATGACTCTATGGCTAGTAAAATAGTTTATAAACCATATAGAAGTTGGAATACAGTAGGTATAACACCAATATAAATAAAGAATGAGTTCATTACAGTACCTTGAAGTGGTGTTTTGTTTTCTTTCGCTAACGGAGCTCACGAGTTTTTTGTTCAGTTTTGTGTTGTGATGTTTTCAAGTTGTGGGTAAAGATTCGATGGACTTTGGAATAAGGAGTGATAAGAGCCTAAGCTTGGGGATTCCCAAGGAACCCCAAGGCAATATTCAAGGACAACCAAGAGCCTAAGCTTGGGGATGCCCCCGGAAGGCATCTCCTCTTTCGTCTTCGTTCATCGGTAACTTTACATGGAGCTATATTTTTATTCACCACATGATATGTGTTTTGCTTGGAGCGTCATATTCTTTTGTTAGTGTTTGCTTGCTGTTAATTATATTAATGTTTTGCATCTTTAGTTTCAATAAAAAAGTCAAGGATAGCCTTTGCCATGCTTATTTTGCTACTATACATGTTGCTGTTTGAAAACAGAAAGTTCACCGCTGTTGCAAAAATTCCCTAGAAAAGTCAGAGTGTGGTATAATGTTGAATATTTTTGCATATTGAGCTCTGATAAATGTATTACAGTGGGCATTTTAGTTCATAATTTTTGGACTCAGGGAAGTATTGATACTCTTGCATTCTTTATAGACTGTACTGTTTTGGCAGATTGCTGTTATGTTTGCATTGTTTGCATATGTTTGCTTGTTTAATGATTCTATTTGAGGATAGGAGTATTAAATATGCATAGGAATTTACTATGCAATGTTGAATAATAATGTTAGTGATTTGTTACAGTAGAAAATGATAAGGTTTTGCATTGGTTTATACTAACCTATCTCACGAATTCTTGTTGAGTTTGTTGTGAATGAAGCTTTTGATAAAAAGAGAAACCATGATAAGAGAGGAATTAAGGAGACACAAAAGTTCAAGCTTGGAAATGCCCAAGGCACCCCAAGATAATATTTCAAGAAGTCTCAAGAATCTAAGCATGGGGATGCCCCGGTAGGCACCCCACCTTTCTCCAACAATTATCGGTTAGTATCGGTTGAACCTAAGTTTTTGCTTCTTCACATGAGTTGTGCTATCCTTGCAATGTAGTTTTATTTAGCTTTGCTTGCTGTTTGAATACAATACCAAGATCTGAAATTATTAAATGGGAGAGTCTTCACATTGTTACATAATTATTCGACTACTCATTGATCTTCACTTATATCTTTCGGAGTAGTTTGTCATTTCCTCTAGTGCTTCACTTATATCCCCTAGAGCACAATGGTGGTTTTATTTTGAAGAAATATATGAACTCTCATGCTTCACTTATATTATTTGAAGAGTCTTAAATAGCATGGTAATTTGCTTAAATTAATAATAATGTGCTACACATACAAGATTTGTAAGAATTCTTATGAGTGTTTTGAATACTAAGAAAAGTTTGATGCTTGATAATTGTTTTGAGATATGAAGATGGTCATATTAGAGTCATGCTAGTTGAGTAGTTGTGAATTTGAGAAATACTTGTGTTAAAGTTTGTGATTCCCGTAGCATGCATGTATGGTGAACCGTTATGTGATGAAGTCGGAGCATGATTTATTTATTGATTGTCTTCCTTATGAGTGGCGGTCGGGGACGAAGCGATGGTCTTCCTACCAATCTATCCCCCTAAGAGCATGCGCGTAATACTTTGCTTTGATAACTTCTAGATTTTTTCAATAAGTATATGAGTTCTTTATGACTAATGTTGAGTCCATGGATTATATGCACTTTTTCCATCCTTCCACCATTGCTAGCCTCTCTAATACCGCCAAGACTTTTCACGGTATCATACATCCACCATATATCTTCCTCAAAACAGCCACCATACCTACCTATCATGGCATTTCCATGGCCATTCCGAGATATATTGCCATGCAACTTTCCACCATTCCGTTTATTATGACACGCTCCATCATTGTCATATTGCTTAGCATGATCATGTAGTTGACATCGTATTTGTGGCAAAGCCACCATTCATAATTCTTTTCATACATGTCACTCTTGATTCATTGCATATCCCTAGACACCGCCCAGAGGCATTCATATAGAGTCATATTTTGTTCTAAGTATCGAGTTGTAATTGTTGAGTTGTAAGAAAATAAAAGTGTGATGATCATCATTTTAGAGCATTGTCCCAAAGTGAGGAAAGGATGATGGAGACCATGATTCCCCCACAAGTCGGGATGAGACTCCGGACGAAAAATAAAAAAATAAAAAAAGAGGCCATAAAAAAAGAGAAAAGGCCCAAATAAAAAAATAAAAAACAAAAAAAATGAGGGAAAAAGAGAGAAGGGACAATGCTACTATCCTTTTACCACACTTGTGCTTCAAAGTAGCACCGTGATCTTCATGTTAGAGAGTCTCCTATGTTGTCACTCCATATACTAGTGGGAATTTTACATTATAGATCTCGGCTTGAATATTCCAATGATGGGCTTCCTCAAAATGCCCTAGGTCTTCGTGGAGCAAGCGAGTTGGATGCACACCCACTTAGTTTCTTTTGTTGAGCTTTCATATTCTTATAGCTCTAGTGCATCCGCTGCATGGCAATCCCTACTCACTCACATTGATATCTATTGATGGGCATCTCCATAGCCCGTTGATACGCCTAGTTGATGTGAGACTATCTTCTCCTTTTTGTCTTCTCCACAACCACCATTCTACTCCACATATAGTGCTATGTGCATGGCTCACGCCATGTATTGCGTGAAGATTGAAAAGTTTTGAGAATGTCAAAGTATGAAACAATTGCTTGGCTTGTCATCGGGTTGTGCATGATTTAAATACTTTGTGTGGTGAAGATAGAGCATAGCCAGACTATATGATTTTGTAGGGATAACTTTCTTTGGCCATGTTATTTCGAGAAGACATGATTGCTTTGTTAGTATGCTTGAAGTATTATTATTTTTACGTCAATATGAACTTTTGTCTTGAATCTTTCGGATCTGAGCATTCATGCCACAATTAAGAAGAATTACATTGAAATTATGCCAACTAGCATTCCACATCAAAAATTATCCTTTTTATCATTTACCTACTCGAGGAAGAGCAGGAATTAACCTTGGGGATGCTTGATACGTCTCCAACGCATCTATAAATTTTGATTGCTCCATGCTATATTATCTACTATTTTAGGCAATATTGGGTTTATTATCCACTTTTATATTATTTTTGGTACTAACCTATTAACCGGAGGCCCAGCCCAGATTTACTGTTTTATGCCTATTTCAAAGAGTTTCAAGAAAAGGAATATCAAACGAAGTCGAACGAACGAAATCAATCAACTGGAGAAGTTATTTTTTGGAAGGAAACCTACCGGATGGACTTGGAGTGCACTTCAGGGAAGAAGGGAGGTGCCCACGAGGGTGGGGGTGCGCCCGCCCCCCTGGGGCTCGCCCCCTGCCTCGTGGCCCCCCCTTCGGTCCATCGACGTACACCTTTTACCCATATATACCCACGTATCCTAAAACTTCCAGAACAGAAGATAGATCGGGAGTTCCGCCGCCACAAGCCTCTGTAGCCACAAAAAACCTCTCGGGAGTCTGTTCCAAGACTCGCCGAGGGGGAACCCATCACCGGTGGCCATCTTCATCATCCCGGCGCTATCCATGACGAGGAGGGCGAGTTCACCCTCGGGCTGAGTGTATGTACCAAGAGCTATGTGTTTGATCTCTCTCTCTCGTGTTCTTGATTTGGCATGATCTTGATGTATCACGAGCTTTGCTATTATAGTTGGATCTTATGTTTCTTCTCCCCCTCTACTCTCTTGTAATGGATTGAGTTTTCCCTTTGAAGTAATCTTATCGGATTGAGTCTTTAAAGATTTAAGAACACATGATGTATGTCTTGCCGTGCGTATCTGTGGTGACAATGGGATATCACGTGCCACTTGATGTATGTTTTGGTGATCAACTTATGTTCCGCCCATGAACCTATGCATAGTGGTTGGCACACGTTTTTCGTGATTCTCCCAGAGAAACTTTGGGGCACTCTTTGAGGTTCTATGTGTTGGTTGAATAGATGAATCTGAGATTGTGTGATGCATATAGTATAATCGTACCCACGGATACTTGAGGTGACAATGGATTATCTAGGTGACATTAGGGTTTTGGTTGATTTGTGTCTTAAGGTGTTATTCTAGTACGAACTCTAGGGTTGTTTGTGACACTTATAGGAATAGGCCAACGGATTGATTGGAAAGAATAACTTTGAGGTGGTTTCGTACCCTACCATAATCTCTTCGTTTGTCCTCCGCTATTAGTGGCTTTGGAGTGACTCTTTGTTGCATGTTGAGGGATTGTTATATGATCTATGTTATTATTGTTGAGAGAACTTTCACTAGTGAAAGTATGAACCCTAGGCCTTGTTTCCTATCATTGCAAAAACGTTTACGCTCATTTTTATCATTAGTTACCTTGCTGTTCTTATATCTTCAGATTACAAAAACCTTTATCTACTAGCTATATTGCACTTGTATCACCATCTCTTCGCCGAACTAGTGCACCTATACAATTTACCATTGTATTGGGTGTGTTGGGGACACAAGAGACTCTTTGTTATTTGGTTGCGGTGGTTGCTTGAGAGAGACCATCTTCATCCCACGCCTCCCACGGATTGATAAACCTTAGGTCATCCACTTGAGGGAAATTTGCTACTGTCCTACAAACCTGTGCACTTGCAGGCCCAACAACGTCTACAAGAAGAAGGTTGTGTAGTAGACATCAGCATCTTATGCAATAAAGAGACCACCATAAGGCTCCTGCCAGTTGCCAATAACTTTAACAAAACATGATCATCTCATACAACAATTTATATCTCATCACGTCTTGATCATATCACATCACAACATGCCCAGCAAAAACAAGTTAGACGTCCTCTACTTTGTTATTGCAAGTTTTACGTGGCTGCTAAGGGCTTAGCAAGAACTGTTCTTACCTACACTTCAAAACCACAACGATTTTTCATCAAGTGTGTTATTTTAACCTTCGACATGGACCGGGCATAGTCACACTCGATTCAACTAAAGTTGGAGAAACAGACACCCACTAGCCACCTATGTGCGACGCACGGCGGTAGAACCAGTCTCATGAACACGGTCATGTAATGTCGGTCTGGGCCGCCTCATCCAACAATACTGCCGAATTAAAGTATGACATGCTGGTAAGAAGTATGAATATTATCGCCCACAACTCTATGTGTTCTACTCGTGCATATAACATTTATGCATAGACCTGTCTCGGATGCCACTATTGGGGAACGCAGTATTTCAAAAAATTTACCTACGATCACGCAAGATCTATCTGTGTGAAGCATAGCAACGAGCGGGAGAGTGTGTCCACGTATCCTCGTAGACCGAAAGCAGAAGCGTTAAGTAACGCGGTTGATGTAGTCGAATGTCTTCACGATACAACCGATCAAGTACCGAATGCACGTGACCTCCATAATCTGCATATGTCCAGCTCGGTGATCTCCCTCAAACTGTTCATCCAGCTAGGCCAAGGGAGAGTTTCGCCAGCGTGATGGCATGATGTCGGTGATGATGAAGTTACCGATGCAGGGCTTCGCCTAAGCATTACAACAATATGACCGAGGTGGAAATATATGGATGGGGGCACCACACATGGCTAAACAATCAAATTGTGAGTATATGGGGTGCCCCTCCCCCATATATAAAGGAGGGGGGAGGGGCCGACTGGCCTCATTGTGCGCCCCCAAGGGGGGGATCCTACTCCTACTAGGAGTAGGTTCCCCCTTTCCAAGTCCTACTAGGAGGGGGACGGAAGGGGAAGAGGAGAGGAAGGAAAGGGGGGCCTGCCCCCCGCCCAATTTGGATTGGGCTTGGGGGGGGGGGGGTCCTCTTGGACTTCTCCTACCTCTTCCACTAAAGCCCATGTAGGCCCATTAAGCCCCCGGGGTGTTCCGGTAACCCCCGGTACTCTGGAAAATGCCCGAACTCATCTGAAACCTTTCCGGTGTCCAAACATAGCCTTCCAAAATATCGATCTTCATGTCTCAACCATTTCGAGACTCCTCGTCATGTCTGTGATCGTATCGGGGACTCCGGACAACCTTCGGTACATCAAAACACATAAACTCATAATATCGATCGCCATCGAACGTTAAGCGTGCAGACCCTACGGGTACGAGAACTATGTAGTCATGACCGAGACTCATCTCCAGTCAATAAACAATAGCAGAACCTAGATGGTCATATTCACTCCCACATATTCAACGAAGATCTTTAGCGGACAAACCGCATAACAACATATGTTGTTCCCTTTGTCATCAGTATGTGACTTGCCCGAGATTCGATCGTCGGTATCTCAATGCCTAGTTCAATCTCATTAACGGCAAGTCTCTTTACTCGTTCCGTAATGCATCATCCTGTAACTAACACATTAGTCACATTGCTTGCACCGCTTATAGTGATGTGCATTACCGAGAGGGCCCGGAGATACCTCTCCGAATATCGGAGTGACAAATCCTAATCTCGATCTATGCCAACTCAACAAACACCATCGGAGACACATGTATAGCATATTTATAATCACCCAATTACGTTGTGACGTTTGATAGCACACTAAGTGTTCCTCCGGCATTCGGGAGTTGCATAATCTCATAGTCATAGGAACATGTATAAGTCATGAAGAAAGCAATAGCAACAAACTAAACGATCATAATGCTAAGCTAACGGATGGGTCTTGTCCATCACATCATTCTGCTAATGATGTGGTCCCGTTCATCAAATGACTACACATGTCTATGTTCGGGAAACATAACCATCTTTGATTAACGAGCTAGTCAAGTAGAGGCATACTAGGGACACTCTGATTTGTCTATGTATTCACACATGTACTAAGTTTCCAGTTAATACAATTCTAGCGTGAATAAATAATATTTATCATCATATATGGAAATAAATACTAACTTTATTATTGCCTCTAGGGCATAATTCCTTCACTCCCTTCACAGGACAGACGCGTTCCCACTCTATGGCTTGATCTAGCATGGGATATGGCCACGGTTGCCCACAGCCTACATGAGGGCCTATTCATGACACTCTCGACGTTTTACCACACCCTGTAGGGGTCGTATGATTACGCTGCGCCAGGTCCCGTGAATTTTCGGCCACTCACGAATTTGCATGGATTATAACGGTAGCTGACGAGCATCATAGCCTAGAGCACGGCGTCGAGGCCACCCCTCCCTTTGGTAGCATATGGTGCATATATGGACCAAAGAGCTTCACATGGGGTTGTTCGGCTTTCATCCCAATCCTTGCTATGATTTCATGTGGCCACCGTAGATCTTGAACTTTCAAGGTTACAACCATAGAAATACGGTAAATGTCCCAAATATTGGAGGGAGGGGGAGAAAGGCCACGCAATAACCTACCCCCATAATTTATGTTTGTTTTATCTGGCAAGACAAACAAGTTTTTTAAAATAAGGATTTTTAGCATGTTTTAATAAGGATTTTATAATTTCGTATTATAAGGTGCTTATTTTTTTCCTTAAACAAAGGTGTTGTAAATGCACAAAGCTCCTCATTGACGCTCTCACCATCACGTTCACGTTGAACTCACCCTAAAATCAAGTAAACATAGATCGAATCTCCCCACGGGGGGCAACGACCTCCACCTATTAGCTAAATATGGTTAGTTGAGAATTTCTCCCCAAGTCTTTTTTGAGGCAAAATCACATTCTTCTTTTCTTCTCCAATATTGTGGCGAAATACATGGAAGAAAAATCATGGGAGGCACCGTGGAATGAGTGCAACTGTTTTTTTCCTCCAAAAGTGTACTTTTTGCCATATTGCATCTGAACGTGTTACCTGTACAAACAATTGAATTGTCGTTTTTATTTTGTTAACAACTCCTAAATATTGAATTTCAGCATGCACCTACCCCATGGAGGTTAGGTCAAATTTGCCTTATCCAAGCTCCATCAGCGACCGTGCAGATTGTTGTACCATGCACGTGCTGCTCTGGCATCCGGTACCGGAGAGGGGAATCTAGATGTGATGTAATACAATTTATGTTGACCCATATCATGCACCCTTAGCCAACCGGGTCGACAACATGCACCACTAGACACCTCGATCTAGACCATGCGGTAGTCTCCACGATGGGCAAAGATGCTCAGCTGGACATGTGTAACATCCCAAAATTCTAAATTTTGGAATGTTATAAACAAATAGATAGATTTGATTGTTTGTTTGATTGATTGACTGAAAGTGAGTGAATTCAAAACTTTTGAAAGTTAAATGAGAGGGAATAAAAGGACTTTCCCAAACTTTCATTTTGCTTTTATGATCTTCTGAATTCAAATTCTTTTCATCACAAAACCCCGGAGAGAAGATGACATGCCTTCTTCCATTTATTTAAATGACAAGGGGTGTTGAAAATATTTGAATTTCATTTGGAAAAATATTTCCAATTCTCAAACTTTATGCAACTCAATGATTTTCACGAGCGAAGATAAAATGACTTCTTCAAAACATATGAAATATGAGTAGGAGTTTCAAAGAAATAAATTCAGAGTTCTTTTGAATTTATTTTCAATTTGGAGTTATTTGAGTTTTATTCAAATTATTTTTCTCCAAAAATAAAATACATGGAAAATAGGGTAACATGATTCCCTACATCGTAAAATTGGAGAGAAATTAATTTGAAATCATTTTGGTTTTTAAAATGATTTTATTGGGTTTTAAATAGGTCAAGAGTAGCACTGTTTGAGTTATTTGAGTTTTATGTATTTTATTTGAAGCTAGAATAATGTTCATCTTGTAGGAAATCTTTTTCTGAAAATTTTGATATATTATATGCCTATATAATATATTTGTTTTATTCTGTTTTTTATTTTTTTCTGAGAAAATGTTTTATAAAAAAAAAATCTCTGGACCGACCGGACCGGGCCGGCCCAGCTCGCCAGGCCACGGCCCAGCCGGCCCAGCCGCTCCGTCTCGAGCTCCTGAGACTCACGCCACGCCACGACAGCTGTGGCGTGTCCCTCCCGGACTCCGCCCGACGCCTCCTCTGCCTTTCCCAAGCCACGCCCGCCTCCCGGGTTTTAAAAGGCGGGCCCACGCCTCTCTCTCCTCTCACGCTGAGCCGCCTGGCCAGCCGGCGAGATCCGCCGAGCCCGCCGCCCAAAGCCGCCACTCGCTGGCCGATGGCCACCATGGTCGCCACCACCGCACTCCGCCGCCCAGCCCTCCCTCGACCACTCACGGCCTCGACGATCACGGAGCCCGCCTCACGGAGAAAGCCTCCGCCGCCGATCTGCCGGGAGCCGGTCCGAGCCGCCACGGTTCATCTCACTGAGCTCTGTAAAAACTGCAAAAAACCCTCCCTGCTTTTTTTTAGTACGGTTTTTCCGTTAAGATCTGCTTTATTTTTTGTTAAATTAATTAGTGGACGTCATTCATAGTATTCGTAGCGAACGATTTTCACTGTTTAGCGTTCGAGCGAACGCTCGCTATTTAGATTTTTTCTTTTATTTTTATTATTCCGCCGTGGACCTATTCGTGATAATTTTCTTCATGATTAGTCCCCAATCTTCAAACGGCTATAACTTTTTTACTCGTAAGTCGGAATCCAACGAAACCAACGCCCACTTCTTCGTTATTTATCCTCTATCCAGTAATACAACTCAAACATGTTTTTGATAATTTAAAATTTGAATTAGATCAGATTTGTATTCAAACTTCGCTTGATCGTAACTTGAGTTTCATAACTCCGATTTAGTTGATTCTTTTGCAAATCAAGCTCTTGACCTAAACTTTCTGATAAGGCCAAATTCACATAATTTTGGTACTGTTAGAAATTGTTTTATGTTGCAAGAGTTATTTGATTGGTTTTGATGTTTGCCGAATTGTTTTCTTCGTTCTTTCCGATCTTTTGAGTGATTGCTTATGTGTGGTTACTACTGCTTGCTCACGATAGATTGACCGGAGTGTGACGAGTAGAACTATCAAGAGTTTTGAGTACTAATCATCTTCTTCAACATTGCAGCAAGTAACACTTGATCATACTTTTCTCATACCCAGCTTTTTATGCATTAGATCAATCCTCAAACACTTGCATGAATAGGATCTAATTAAATTGTGGGATGGGAAGTAGATGAGGTAGTACCTATTACCTGTGTTACTTATGAAACCTTTGGGAGTTACTTCTACGTTTGCTTATTATGCCATGCTATGCTAGTAGACGTGGATTGGGTGAGTGAATATCCATGATGTATGTGAGATTGTTAACTTAATGGTTTATCTAAGGTGGCAACTTAAACACACATCTGGGTGGATTGAGGCACCTGCTTTCAAGCAGGACTTGCCTGTTTTTTGGGACCGCCACCCGTGCTCAAAGGGATCATAAGATAATTCATACTAGTAACTTCCGTGTGCAGCCACAAGCCACTATGGGCTCTGGCATAGTCGACTAAGTCGTCATGAACTCTTATAGCGGTGGACTAGCAGATGTAGGGGATGTAGGTGTACCGTCCACCCGTCGTAAGGTGCTAGCGCTTCGAAGACCTGTGTCTCGGTGATCCGTCTCTCAAACACCATGTAGTGCGAGAAACCAAACGCAGGCGATCGAGTCTTGTGGGGAAAAGTGCGCAAACCTCTGCAGAGTGTACAAACTAATCATGATTAGCCGTGTCCCTAGTTATGGACATCTTGAGTATCTAGTACTTGAATATCATGTGAATCTCAACATGTTACTCTAATTAATATTGTTGGGTTTTTAATGAGTACTTTTAATTGGGATTGAGGATGTCATCAACCATTCTCAATGTTCAACAACCACCCTGATAGTTAAATAAATTTATTCCTTTGAAGTAGGGAAAAATTGGCTTTTCGCCAGCCATATATGCATGTAGTATAGCCTATTCTTTCATTACTCTCTATGTGTTACATTGCCAGCATATTCCATGTGCTGACCCGTTTTCAGCTGCAACTTTTCATGTTGCGCACTTCTCGAACGACAGTAAGTGATACGTTAGGGTTACGATTTCCAATACTCAACTTTGCCGTTGGTGTTGATGGGAATCCACAACCTTGTTAAGCTTCCGCTTATGTTTTGGATTGAGGTAATAGTTTCTACGTTATTTTATACATGTGATTTACCTCTCGTTATAAATCCTTCGAAAATCGTGTGTGTCAAGATACCGATCCGTGGATGACACGAAGCACGAGACTTGATCCATTCGGTCAGTCGCTACAAGATGGTATCGAGCACATGTTGATCAGAGGACGTGACCCTAGAAAATGGCAAGCCCATAGGAAAGATTTTCTCTAGAACTTTCTTTTCAAAAAATCTTTTACCTCTCTTCTCTTCTCGAGCTTATTCAAATATTCCCTTTAGTGAGACCATACCCTTTTTCCTTTTGACCACTCGAAGATTCGACTAATGAGACCACTCCAAGAAGTATAAGATATCGGACAACTAAGACCATTTGGAATGAAGAGGATTTTACCGTAAATGGAAATTACAACTGTTGAAGACTCCGAAGACTTGGAGATTTTGAAGGCTCTGAAGAATTCCCAGATTTTTATGACCTAGGAAGGTTACGCTTATGGAATTTGACAGACTATGGAAGATGTCAATACCTGAGATCAAGGTGTATCGGAGAAAGACCGGAATATGGAGCATTAGAACTCAAAGTTTTTGTCAGGAAACCCAAGACATGAGAGATCAACTATGGAATAAAAGCTCATGGCAGTAACATGGGAATAGACACGGCTGGCCATGGTGTTATTGCCACTTATGCTATTGTCACCGTATGCGGTTAAGCATGTAGATGCATGGAAGGATTGGATGGTAGAAGGTTGATGGAGCATCTATCAAGAAACGTTGGAGTTTAATCTTAGCTGGTGTATCACCGGGATCTGGAATATTACATCGTGAGTTTAAGATGGACCTTTGAGAAGTCAGATTTGACAAGGAAGCGGTTCAGTGAACAACTCAGACCTCAAGTTTGAAAGTAGCCAAGCCGGAGGAGCAAAACCTCGAGATACCGGAGATTCATCAGAACTAAAGGACAGTAGGACATGGTTCATGCCAAGGATGTTGAAACCTAGAAGTTTGGAATGCAACTACAGAATATTAAAGGATGTCACAAGAGACTTCAAGCGTCCAATGAGATGATCCGGCAAAAGAACTTGAGAAGGACAAGCATGATCGGAAGTAACCACAGGAGACATGACCAAGACTTGAAGAGTTTGAGGACATTGACCTTTAGAAGACCAAACCCCTGTTATACCCTTTACGTTAGATGCGATTGTGATCTGTCATTTGTTTGATGTTTTCCGGCTACCACAATAAAATCTGTCTTTTCAAAACTTTTGTTTGTATTGTGTGCATCCCTCTCTATCTATCTTATCTCACCCCCAAAAAAACCCATGGACCCAATAGATGATGAATGGAGAAGAGCTTATATTTTCTGGACCGATGAGTCAATTGGAGATGGACCAATGAATTCAGAACATGGAGGATCATATGGAGAACAACCCTATAGTCAGAAAAGATATGACCCAGCATGCTCTTCAGTGCTTGAAAGAAGTGCTGCAACTTGATGTAGGATATACCAAACTATCCATGGATGGCAAAGAGTAACCACTTGGGAAGAATTTAAGTTGACTTTGTCAAAGTCTAGGTTTGTGTCCCAGAAATTGGAGCCTTATGGAAAGGATGTGAAGAAACTTTGTGCATACAAGCTTTGTGGAGAAATAGGACACAACCATAAAGAAAACAAGGACGAATACCCTCATAAGCGGAGGATTTCTAAAGGAGTTAGCCGAGGAACTCAGGGAACTTCGATTGGAGATTGTTCCCAAAGATTTTGTTGCAGCAATGGAAGTTCAGCCTACATTGTTGGGAAAAATCCGTGAAACTCAGAAGTATGACAAAGAGCTTGCTGAGATAAAAGAGAGGATGAGCAAATGAAAGCCAAAGGTTTTCGTAAGGATGAGCACGACACCTTATGGTTGAGGATAGTGTACATATGTGCCCAATAATGCAAAGATCAGGAAGTTAATACTTCAGGAGGCTCATGACTCACCATACTCGATTCGCCTTGGAAACACCAAGATGTATTTGGATTTGAAGGAGCGTTTACGGTGAACTAGTATGAAGAAGGATATTGCGAGTATGTGATGTAAGCCGTAGAGAGTAAGCGGTGCATCAAAAGCCGCCGGGATTATCAGCAGCCTATGCCGATACCCGAATGGAAGTAGGATAAGTTTGGCATGGATTTCATTTCCGGATTTCCTAGAACCCGATCGGGATATGATTCTATCTGGGTAGTAGTTGATTCGCTTGACCAAAGTGGCTCACTTTATCCCAGTGAAAACCACCTATACAAGTGCGAAGTTGGCCAAGATATATTGGACAAGGATCGTATGTCTGCATGGAGTTCCGAGGACCATTGTAGAGGAACACAGTTTACCTCAAAGTTTTGGAATCAGCTGCACCAGACTTTGGGTACTAGGCTAGAGTTCAGCACAGCTTTTCATCCGCAGACAGATGGATAAATCAAGAGAGTCAATCAGATTTTGGAGGACATGTTGAGAACGTGTGCGCTAGATTATGGATCTAGTAGTGGTGATAATCTACCTTACACGGAGTTCTCATACAACAACAGTTACCCAGCCAGTTTGAAGATGGCCCCTTTGAAGCTTTGTATGGGAGAAGGAGCCAGACACCATTGTTGTGGGATGAAGTTAGAGGCCGTCAGTTGTTTGGACCAAATGTGATCAAGGATGTCAAGAGAATGTTAAGTTGATTCGAGATAAACTGAAGGTAGCTCAGTCCTGGCAGAAGAGTTATGCAGACTCAAAAACGCAAGGAGGTAGTCTATGAATCGAAGATAGAGCATATCTTTGTGTGCCACCTCTGCGAAGAGTTAAACGATTTGGAGTTAAGGGAAAGTTAGCCCCGAGATTTGTAGGACCATACCGAGTTTGGAACGTATGGGAGAATTGGCTAACAAGTTGGAGTCACCGAAGGACCGTCAGAGTTCATAATGTGTTTCACGCTTTCCCGCTTGAAGAAGTGCCATGCGAGATGGCCAATATTCCCTCGTAAGGACGCTTGACCTGTGAAAGGATAATGATGTCCCACGAAGTAGAGTATGGACTTCATAAGTATAAGTTTTATCACGGAAGGTGGGATATCCCACGAGGATGAAGAGATGAATTACTATGGGATATAAAGGAGGTATGATGTTGGAAATATGGATCAATGGAAATTCCATGATGAGTCTCGAGTAATCATGTCCTAGTTTGGTGCCAATAGAAGGAAGAAAGACATTATAATTGGATGGATTTTAAGTATGCTAGGAAGATGGAAGTTGAATGTTGGAATAACGATCAAGGCCCGGATGATGTGCTCAAGGATTTTAAGTGATGAGATGGGCCATAACCCATAAGCCCTGTGGACCTGCCAAAAAGCAAGCACACTCTTGTTGAAGGAGAAACCCTGGGAGAAGTTATGATTTTATCGACCGACGATTTTATAGGAGTAACGCAAAACCTGAGAGTTGTTAAGAAACGATACATGTTTTGTTTGGCTTGCAGAATCAATGGATTTTCTGAACTTGGTTAAATGCGACAAGAGAAATTCTGCAATGCTTGTGAGGATGACCGAGTGTTAGAATGCGAGATTCACTAAACCATGTACAAAGTAATGATATGGGTGCGGGATGGATTGATCACCATACCGACTTACTCTTATTATTCGCTTTGCTATGTGGGATGGTAAATCTGAAAGTGACTTACCTATAGCGAGAGACGACGATATTAAACCTTGTTTAAACCTTAGAATGGTATAGGTATTTCTTTTCCCCTTGTACAAGGCAGTTGTTGCCAACCGTAGGTCATACGGTGAGATTCAACCCAGACCCGTTTTCTGCAGGAGAAACCATAAATTGTTGACCACCATGAGATATCGATAGTTGTTTAGAATTGGCGCCAGACCCGTCAGCTATGAAGACTCAATCTCGGAATAACCTTACCAAGATTAAAGGACAAAAGGATTGAGGAAAAGGTTATGCTGTTACAAAAGAGCCCCGAGAAGGAATTATCCTTACGATCTGAGAAGACCAAACCTTTGTCGGCGATGGATGGAGTATATGAGTTTTGATGGGACCGTAATAATGCTTCTAAGGGTGGTAGCACCCGAGACCTCAAGATGATCGATGGATTTTTGAGAAGACCCCCAAACCCTAACCTATTTCTTGTTAGCCTCTCCTAATCTCGAGGACGAGATTCATTTTAAGGGTGAAGTTTGTAACATCCCAAAATTCTAAATTTTGGAATGTTATAAACAAATAGATAGATTTGATTGTTTGTTTGATTGATTGACTGAAAGTGAGTGAATTCGAAACTTTTGAAAGTTAAATGAGAGGGAATAAAAGGACTTTCCCAAACTTTCATTTTGCTTTTATGATCTTCGGGAATTCAAATTCTTTTCATCACAAAACCTCGAGAGAAGATGACATGACCTCTTCCATTTATTTAAATGACAAGGGGTGTTGAAAATATTTGAATTTCATTTGGAAAATATTTCCAATTCTGAAACTTTATGCAACTCAATGATTTTCACAAGCGAAGATAAAATGACTTCTTCAAAACATATGAAATATGAGTAGGGAGTTTCAAAGAAATAAATTCAGAGTTCTTTTGAATTTACTTTCAATTTGGAGTTATTTGAGTTTTATTCAAATTATTTTTCTCCAAAAAATAAAATACATGGAAAATAGGGTAACATGATTCCCTACATCAGAAAATTGGAGAGAAATTAATTTGAAATCACTTTGGTTTTTTAAAATGATTTTATTGGGTTTTAAATAGGTCAAGAGTAATCTGTTTGAGTTATTTGAATTTGTGTGTATTTTATTTGAAGCTAGAATAATGTTCATCTTGTAGGAAATCTTTTTCTGAAAATTTTGATATATTATATGCCTATATAATATATTTGTTTTATTCTGTTTTTTTATTTTTTGTCTGAGAAAATGTTTTATTAAAAAAATCTACAGACCGGCCGGACCAGGCCCAGCTTCGCCCACGGCCACATGCCGGCCCAGCGCTTGCCTTCGTCCCGAGCTCTGCGGACCTCCGCCGCCGCCTGACAGCAACCTTGCCCGCGGCGTGTCCCTCCGGACTCCGCCCGCGCCGCCTCCTCTGCTCCTTTCCCAAGCCACGCCGCCTCCCCAGCCTTTAAAAGGCGGGCCCAGCGCCCTCTCTCTCTCTCTCCGCCGCCGAGCCCGCCTCGCCGCCGCCCGGCGAATCCGCCGAGCCCCGCCGCCCAAGCCGCCACCCTGCGCGCCGATAGCCGCCGTCGCCACCACCGCCACCGCCGCCCAGCGCCGCCCTCCCCGACCACTGCCCGCGGCCTCGGCAACCGCCCGAGCCGCCCGCCTCGCCGGAGAAAGCCTCCGCCGCCTCGATCTCTGCCGGAGCCGGTCCGAGCCGCCGCCGGTTCATCTCACCGAGCCGGTAAAAACCGCGCAAAAACCCTCCCCGGTTTTTCTTTAGTACGGTTTTTCTGTTAAGATCGGTTTTTTTTGTTAGATTAATTAGTGGACGTTCGTCCGTTAGTATTCGGTAGCGAACGATTTTCACTGTTTAGCGTTCGGTAGCGAACGTTCGCTATTTAGATTTTTCTTTTTATTTTTATTATTCCGGCCAGGGACCTATTCGTGATAATTTTCTTCACAGATTAGTCCCCAATCTGCAAACGGCTATAACTTTTTACTCGTAAGTCGGAATCCAACGAAACCAACGCCCACTTCTTAGTTTCGATCCACTCTATCCAGTAAGACAACTCAAACATGTTTTTTTTATTTTAAAATTTGAATTAGATCAGATTTGTATTCAAACTTCGTTTGATCGTAACTTGAGTTTCGTAACTCCGATTTAGTTGATTCTTTTTGCAAATCGAAGCCCTTGACCTAAACTTCCTGATAAGGCCAAATTCACATAATTTTGGTACTGTTAAAAATTGTTTTATGTTGCAAGAGTTATTTGATTGGTTTTGATGTTTTCCGAATTGTTTTCTTCGTTCTTTCCGATCTTTTGAGTGATTGCTTATGTGTGGTTACTACTGCTTGCTCACGATAGATTGACCGGAGTGTGACGAGTAGAACTATCAAGAGTTTTGAGTACGAATCATCTTCTTCAACATTGCAGGCAAGTAACACTTGATCATACTTTTTCTCATACCCAGTTTTTATGCATTAGATCAATCCTCAAACACTTGCATGAATAGGATCTAATTAAATTGTGGGATGGGAAGTAGATGAGGTAGTACCTATTACCTGTGTTACTTATGAAACCTTTGGGAGTTACTTCTACGTTTGCTTATTATGCCATGCTATGCTAGTAGACGTGGATTGGGTGAGTGAATATCCATGACAGATGTGAGATTGTTAACTTAATGGTTTATCTAAGGTGGCAACTTAAACACACATCTGGGTGGATTGAGGCACCTGTTTTCAAGCAGGACTTGCCTGTTTTTTTTGGGACCGCCACCCAGGCTCAAAGGGATCATAAGATAATTCATACTAGTAACTTCCGTGTGCAGCCACAAGCCACTATGGGCTCTGGCATAGTTGACTAAGTCGTCATGCGAACTCTTATAGCGGTGGACTAGCGGATGTAGGGGATGTAGGTGTACCGGTCCACCCGTCGTAAGGTGCAGTAACTTACGAAAGACTGTGTCTCGGTCATCCGTCTCTCAAACACCATGTAGTCACGAGAAACCAAAGCGGAGGCGATCGAGTCTTGTGGGGAAAAGTCGCAAACCTCTGCAGAGTGTACAAACTAATCATGATTAGCCGTGTCCCCGGTTATGGACATCTTGAGTATCTAGTACTTGAATATCATGTGAATCTCAACATGTTACTCTAATTAATATTGTTGGGTTTTTAATGAGTACTTTTAATTGGGATTGAGGATCTGTCACAACCATTCTCAATGTTCAACAACCACCATGATAGTTAAATAAATTTATTCCTTTGAAGTAGGGAAAATTGGCTTTTCAAAAATCGTAACCATAGAGCTTTCCACCAGCCATATATGCATGTAGTATAGCCTATTCTTTCATTACTCTCTATGTGTTACATTGCCGGCATATTCCATGTGTCGACCCGTTTTCGGGCTGCAACTTTTCATGTTGCGAGACTTCTCGAACGACGAGTAAGTGATACGTTAGGGTTACGATTTCCTATACTCAACTTTGCCGTTGGTGTTGATGGGAATCCACAACCTTGTTGCTTCCGCTATGTTTTGGATTGAGGTAATAGTTTCTACGTTATTTTATACATGTGATTTACCTCTGTTATAAATCCTTGAGTCTTGTGTGTGTGTCGAGATACCGATCCGGGGATGACACGAAAGCACAGAGACTTGATCCATTCGGGTCGGGTCGCTACAGCATGTTTGCTGGCACTAGTGCATGATGCCCAATCTCGGTGTGCAAGACGGGTAGCTGTGTGTCAGTTTGACATGCTTGGCATACAGAGGGAGGGACTCGTTGGAGAACTAATGAACCGAGGTGGGGTCAAGGGTAGATGGATGGTGTGGGTCAACTTGGCAAAAGGGGAATGGTTTGAGGCCATTTGAACAATGTATGCCATGAAATTTTGCATAAGGGGACAGTGAAAACTTAAAAAAAAATGGGTTTTATTTTTGGATATCATATTTGTTACATTTATGGCATAGTGTACAACCAATTTGGTATTATTTTGGAGATGATCAAAAAAGTCACTTCATTACAGACGGACCGTTTGGTCTCACTTAAGCAAGTTTTTCTAACAAGGTGGTTTTTCTGACCACATCCAAATCATCTCAAATTTTGTACACATGATCTCTTTCATAAACATAGACAAAATATGAAAGTTTTCCATTCTTTAGAATTTTATGTAATTTATAGTGGCTTAGTTGTTACATGTATGTGACAATGTAAAAAAAATTGGGTGATTTGGAGATGGTCCAAACATAAACATGTGACCATATACAAAAAAACAACTAACATGAGATTTCAAACCCCACAGCCTGCATACGACTAGAGACCCAACCATATGGATATGGGCTAGGATGCAGGCCCATGGGATATTGATTTCGCCTACTAGTAGGCCCCACGGGGCATAGACGGAAATGGATAGAGAACATGTTGTTTCACTGAGAGAGGCTCAGCATATGGTCTCTCAGCCGCGTATATAAGCATATGGTCACTTGGCGAGGTGGGACTAAACTCCCACCACCCGTCAGCTACGCCCGGTGCGGCTCAGCGTTGGGCCAAATTGTGTTGGGTTGTCCCAGGCGTGCCTCACCCGCGTGCTGGACCACGCGTCCTTGTAGATGGTTGGGCTGGCCCATCTTGTATGCATATACTTTTTATTTTTTGTTTTTCACATATTCTCTTTAATTTATTATTATAGAGTTTTAAACAAAGGTTGTTGTAAACACACAAAACTCCTTCTTCAGCCTCTCACCATCACGTTCACCTTGAACTCACCCTAAAATCAAGGAGAGGTCGATCTAATCTCCCCACAGGGGGCAACCTCCACGGAGTAGCTAAATGTGGTTAGAAGATTTTCTTCATAAGTCGTTTTTTGAGGGGAAAATACATTTTTGTTTTTTCCTACAATATTTGTTGCCAAATACATGGAACAAAAACCGTGGGAGGCACGGGGCTACCTGATTTTTTTCCCTCCAAAAGTGCACTTGTTGCCAAAATGCATGTGAACGTGTCATATTTCACATTTCCCTTAAAACATGTTGTACACCTGTAGAAACAATTGAATTGTCGTTTTAATTTCTTATCACTTCCTAAATATTGAATTTAAGCATGCACCTATGCCATGGCGTCTGATCCAAGCTCCGGCATCAACCGCACAGATTCTTCAACCATGCACGTGTGCTGCTTCCGTGTCCGGTAAAAGAGAGGGGAATCTTGATCCGATGCGACGTGATTCATGTTGACCCATATCATGCACCCCTAGCCAACTGGGCCGACAACAGGCACAGCTAGCCACCTCGATCCAGACCATGGGCAAAGATGCTCAGATGGACATGTTTGTTGGCACTAGTGGAAACCTCCTCTTTTTGAGCCATATGGAGTTAAGTTTCTCATATTTATCCATAAGTTTCTTTACCATGAGATCTACGCAAGGGTGACCAAATATGTCTTCGCCGAGTACTCGATCGACCGAATGGTACTCGCGATTCTCCTGCGGCATACGAGTGTTGCCTAATCCCAATTATGAGCTCTATCGTGTTAAGTTTCTAAAACTTCTTCACTAAGTTTCTTTCTGATTTTTGCGCCAAGATGCTGCTCATTAAAATGAGGCACTAGGTGGAATATATATAGGTGTGCATCACCGGCGAGCGTTGTAAAACTCCTCTTTCTAAGTCATATGGAGTGATGTTTCTTGTATTTAGCCTTAAGTTTGTTTCCCGTGAGCTCGAGGACTCCTCGTTCGACCTAATTGTACACGTGATTCTCCTGCAGCAGGCGAGCGTTGCCTAATTCCAATTTCAGGCCCTATCATGTTATGTTTTTTTATCTTCTTCACTAAGTTTCTTTCTGATTTTTGTGCCTTGCTTCAGCATTTCCAAGTGCTTATTAAACCAACACCTCATGATAAGAGACCATTGTGTATATTTCAGGTCGGTACTCGCCGTTGCAAAATCACTCAACAAACATGAGAGGAGAGGGATAGTGACCAAAGGAGCATCGCGTCATCCATCGACTGAAGTATATTTGAGATTCACCCGCGAAGTCTTTTTTAGAACGCATGAAATACGTTCACACGACGAGGGTTGAGATATGAGGGCGTCAGGTTCATCGCCAAAATCACCTCTTTCGAGATTGATGGAGTTAAATTTCCTAATTAGGCACTAAGTTTGTCTGTGAGCTCTAGGAGTATGTCATGGGGCAGCGATTGTGGGCAGATGTGCATCGAGTCAGCCACGGCGAGTACGAACCTGAAATATACGCAATGGTCTCTTATCATGAGGTGTTTGCTTAATAAGCATTCGCATTTGGAAATTCTGAAGCAAGGGAAAAAAATCAGAAAGAAACTTAGTGAAGAAAATTGGGGAACTTAACATGATAGGACTCAAAATTGGAATTAGGCAACGCTCGTGCCAGCGGGAGAATAACGTATACCATTCGGCTCATTTTAATGAGCAGCGCATCTAGGCGCGAAAAGTAGAAAGAAACTTAGTGAAGAACATTGAGAAACTTAACAAGATAGAGCTCAAAATTGGAATTAGGCAACTCTCGTCTGGCGCTGGGGAATCCTATGTACATTCAGTCAATTGAGGATTTAACGAATGCATATTTGGTCACCCTTCCGTAGAGATCACGGGAAAGAAACTTAGGTGTAAATATGAGAAACTTAACTCCATATTGCCCAAAAAGATGAGGTTTCCAACGCTCACCGGTTACACACACCTATATATATTCCACCTAATGCCTCATTTTAATGAGCAGCACATCTATATGCTGCAAATATCGATGGTCATTTGATCACCATCCGTCTCCTCTGGCACTGGTTGAGAGATTTTGCCTTGTCATGAGAAAATTGCACCTAGTGCCTTCTCTTAGGCGAATCAAATATGTTCTTCTGTCAAGGGATGGACAATGCAAATCTGAAAACCAGATATGCCTGCGAGCTCGGAATATAGAATGCCACCCTATAGGTAGACGTCGTACTGCTGACAAACAAATCTCGTGTGTCCTTCGGTATGTGGCTGACTCGATGGACATTTGCCCGTAATCCGTCCCCCGTCACGTACTCCTAGAGCTCACGGGAAACAAACTGAGTGCCTAATTTGGAAACTTAACTCCATCATGCTTGAAAGAGGTGATTTTGGCGATGGACCTGATACCCTCATATCTCAACCCTCGTCGTGTGAACGTATTTCATGCATTCTAAAAAAGACTTCGCAGGTGAATCTCAAGTATACTTCGGTCGATGGATACGTGATGCTCCTTTGGTCACTATCCCTCTCCTCTCATGTTTGTTGAGAGATTTTGCCACGTCGAGTACCAACCTAAAATATACGCAGTGGTCTCTTATCATGAGGTGTTTGCTAAATAAGAATTCGCATTTGGAAATGCTGAAGCAAGGCGCAAAAATCAGAAAGAAACTTAGTGAAGAAAATTGAGGAACTTAACATCATAGGCCTCAAAATTGGAATTAGGCAACGCTCATGTGCCGCGTGAGAATCACTTGTACCATTATCTTCGAGAAGAGGAGGTTTACAACGCCATTGGTGCAGCACACCTATATATATATATATATATATATATATATATATATATATATATATATATATATATATATATATATATTCCACCTAGTGCCTCATTTTAATGAGCAAAGGTGCATATAGGCGCCAAAACCGTAAAGAAACTTAGTGACGAAGATTGAGAAACTTAACACGATAGAGCTCAAATTGGAATTAGGCAACGGCACAAATGCACTTGTGCCAAGAGAATCATGTGTACCATTCGGTCGATCGAGGATTCAGCGAACGCATATTTGGTCACCCTTCCGTAGAGATCACGGGAAAGAAACTTAGGTGTAAATATGAGAAACTTAACTCCATATTGCCCAAAAAGATGAGGTTTCCAACGCTCACCGGTTACGCACACCTATATATATTCCACCTAATGCCTGATTTTTAACGAGCCACGCGTCTATATGGTGCAAATATCGATGGTCATTTGATCACCATCCGTCTCTTCTGGCACTGGATGAGAGATTTTGCCTTGTCATGACAAAATTGCACCTAGTGCCTTGTCGTAGGCGAATCAGATATGTTCTTCTATCGAGGGATGGACAATGCATATATGAAAACCAGATATGCCTGCGAGCTCGGAATATAGAATGCCACCGTATACGTAGACGTCGTACTGATGACAAACAAATATCGTGTATCCTTCGGTATAAGGCTGACTCGATGCACATTTGCCCGCAATCCGTCCCCCGTCACGTACTCCTAGAGCTCACGGAAAACAAACTGAGTGCCTAATTAGGAAACTTAACTCCATCAAGCTTGAAAGAGGTGATTTTGGCGATGGACCTGATGCCCTCATATCTCAACCCTCGTCGTGTGAACATATTTCATGTGTTCTAAAAAAGACTTCGCAGGTGAATCTCAAATTTACTTCGGTCGATGGATGACGTGATGCTCCTTTGGTCACTATCCCTCTCCTCTCATGTTTGTTGAGAGATTTTGCAATGTCGAGTTCCAACCTGAAATATACGCAATGGTATCTTATCATGAGGTGTTTGCTAAATAAGAATCCCCATTTGGAAATGCTGAAGCAAGGCGCAAAAATCAGAAAGAAAATTAGTGAAGAAAATTGAGGAACTTAACATGATAGGACTCAAAATTGGAATTAGCCAACGCTCATGTGTCGCGGGAGAATCACTTGTACCATTCGTCTCAGAAAGAGGAGGTTTACAATGTTCGCCGGTGACGCACACCTATATATATATTCCACCTAGTGCCTCATTTTAATGAGCAGTGCATCTAGGCGCGAAAACCAGAAAGAAACTTAGTGACGAAGATTGAGAAACTTAACACGATGGAGCTCGAAATTGGAATTAGGCAACGCTCGTCTGCCGCGGGAGAATCACGTGTACCATTCGGTCGATCGAGGATTCAGCGAACGCATATTTGGTGACCCTTCCGTAGTTATCACGGGAAAGAAACTTAGCTGTAAATATGAGAAACTTAACTCCATATTGCCCAAAAAGATGAGGTTTCCAACGCTCACCGGTTACGCACACCTATATATATTCCACCTAATGCCTCATTTTAATGAGCAGCGCATCTATATACTGCAAATATCGATGGTCATTTGATCACCATCCGTCTCTTCTGGCACTGGTTGAGAAATTTTGCCTTCTCATGAGAAAATTGCACCTAGTGCCTTGTCATAGGCGAATCAGATATGTTCTTCTATCGAGGGATGGACAATGCACATCTGGAAATCAGATATGCCTGTGAGCTCGGAATATAGAATGTCACTCTATACGTAGACATCATACTGATGACAAACAAATCCTATGTATCCTTTGGTATATGGCTGACTCGATGCACATTTGCCCAGAATCCGTCCCCCGTCACGTACTCCTAGAGCTCACGGAAAACAAACTTAGAGCCTAATTAGGAAACTTAACTCCATCAAGCTTAAAAGAGGTGATTTTGGTGATAGACCTGATGCCCTCATATCTCAACCCTCTTCGTTTGAATGTATTTCATGCGTTCAAAAAAAGACTTCGTAGGTGAATCTCAAATATACTTCGGTCGATGGATGACGTGATGCTCCTTTGGTCACTATCCCTCTCCTCTCATGTTTGTTGAGAGATTTTGCAACGTCGAGTACCAACCTGAAATATACACAATGTTTTCTTATCATGAGGTGTTTGCTAAATAAGCATTCGCTTTTGGAAATTCTGAAGCTAGGCGCAAAAATCAGAAAGAAACTTACTGAAGAAAATTGAGGAACTTAACATTATAGGACTCAAAATTGGAATTAGGCAACGCTCGTGTGCCGCGGGAGAATCACGTGTACCATTCAGCTCAGAAAGACGAGGTTTACAATGCTCTCGGGTGATGCACATCTATATATATATTCCACCTAGTGCCTCATTTTAATGAGCAGTGCATCTAGTCGCGAAAACTAGAAAGAAACTTAGTGACGAAGATTGAGAAACTTAACACGATAGAGCTCGAAATTGGAATTAGGCAACGCTCGTCTGCCACGGGAGAATCACGTGTACCATTCAGTCGATCGAGGATTCAGCGAACGCATATTTGGCGACCCTTCTGTAGAGATCACGAGAAAGAAACTTAGGTGTAAATAGGACAAACTTAACTCCATATTGCCCAAAAAGATGAGGTTTCCAATGCTCACCGGTTACGCATACCTATATATATTCCACCTAATGCCTCATTTTAATGAGCAGCCCATCTATATGCTCCAAATATCGATGGTCATTTGATCATCATCCGTCTGTTCTGGCACTGGTTGAGAGATTTTGCCTTGTCATGAGAAAATTGCACCTAGTGCCTTGTCATAGACGAATTAGATATGTTCTTTTATCGAGGGATGGACAATGCACGTATGGAAATTGGAGATGCCAGCGAGCTTGGAATATAGAATGTCACCCTATACGTAGACGCCGTACTGATGACAAACAAATCTCGTGTATCCTTCGGTATATGGCTGACTCGAAGCAAATTTTCCCAGAATCCGTCCCCTGTCACGTACTCCTAGAGCTCACGGAAAACAAACTTAGTGCCTAATTAGGAAACTTAACTCCATCAAGCTTGAAAGAGGTGATTTTGGCGATGGACCTGATGCCCTCATATCTCAACCCTCGTCGTGTGAACGTATTTCATGCGTTCTAAAAAAGACTTCGCAGGTGAATCTCAAATATACTTTGGTCAATGGATCACGTGATGCTCCTTTGGCACTATCCTTCTCCTCTCATGTTTGTTGAGAGATTTTGCAACGTCGAGTACCAACCTGAAATATACGCAATGGTCTCTTATCATGAGGTGTTTGCTTAATAAGCATTCGCATTTGGAAATGCTGAAGCAAGGGGCAAAAATCAGAAAGAAACTTAGTGAAGAAAATTGAGGAACTTAACATGATAGGACTCAAAATTGGAATTAGGCAACTGTCGGTGTCAAACCGGCGGATCTCGGAGTAGGGGTCCCAATCTGTGCGTCTAGGCGGATGGTAACATGAGACAAGGGACACGATGTTTTTACCTGTGTTCGGGCCCTCTCGATGGAGGTAAAACCTTACTCCCGCTTGATTAATATTGATGATATGGGTAGTACAAGAGTAGATCTACCACGAGATCGTAGAGACTAAACCCTAGAAGCTAGCCTATGGTATGATTGTTGTCCGTCCCCACGGACTAAAACCCTCCGGTTGATATAGACACCGGAGAGGATAGGATTACACGTAGTCGGTTACAATGGGAGGAGATCTACATATCCAGATCGCCAAGCTTGCCTACCACGCCAAGGAAAGTCCCATCCCACACGGACTAAGTCTTCAATCTTGTATCTTCATAGTCCAGAGTCCGCCAAAGGCTCTAGTCCGGCCATACGGACACCCCCTAATCCAGACTCCTCAAGAGTCCCGAACCAAAGCTTCAATGACGGCGAGTCGGCCTAGCAGATTGTCTTCGGCATTGCAAGGCGGGTTCTTCTCCAAATTCAAGCACCTGTTGAAGAGTGTCCGGCTTCTCGTGAATAGTGCGCTCCTTGGCTTTCACACCCAATAATAGTCGTCTTCCACGTGGCAGAAGAATTTGAAAAGCCAGGGCGTTTTTACATTTACCCCCTAGCTGTGCGAATGAGCTGCCTATAAAAGAGACGAGGATTTAGATCCGGATCACACCATCTTCCTTTTCATGAAGCATTCATCGAGCGCATCCGATGAAGATCCATTCCATCATGGCCGGTCGACGCAGCTCCTCCTCTCGCCATTCCAGCCCCTAGCACGGAGGTTGGGAGAGATGTTCATTCCGCACAGCAAGCTAGTGACGCTCCAAACCAAGGGATTCCTTCCCCCAGCCCTCATGGTCCCGGTTCGAGCCGGACTCGCCACCTATAATGGCGGAGAGCAAGCGGAGAGCGTCTCCAGTCCCTCCGAAGGAGAGCGGGTATGCCTTGTCCCTTATCTGAATAGAGGGCTCGGATTTCCAATTCATCCGTTTCTCCGGGGGCTCCTGGAGTTCTACGGCCTCCAGTTGCACAACCTTACGCATGCCTCCATATTGCATATTGCGGGCTTCGTAGCCCTTTGCGAGCTGTTTTTGGGCATCGAGGCTCATTTCGCTACCGTGGAAGAAGCTGTTCGCCTTGTGCCCCATTCTAAGGAGGAGTCGATATATCAAGTGGGCGGAGCCGAACTATGGCGCATCGCCGGGACCGGATATCTATCCGGAACCCCAAGGAAACCGTCCGAAGACTGGCCTTCAGAATGGTTTTATATAGAAGACGTCCCCCTGCCGGACCCTGTTCGGATCGGCCTTCCCGAGTTTAATAATGCTCCCTTGAAGAAGCGCCTAAGCTGGCGTCCACGGAGCCCTCAGAGGGAAAATGACAAGGACGTCCTTTACCTGATGAACCGGATAAGGTTGTTAGCTCATTCCGGACTGACCATAATCAGGGTCATGGCCACATGCATTATGCAGGGGTGCAGCCGCTCAAAGATAGAGGCCACCCCATGTGGGATTTCAACGGGAGGATTATGCCACCCGCCGCGGCCGTAAGGGGCCGGATCGATTGTCGCTTCCGACGAAGACCTTGTCCGCATTGTACAAGGGAGAAGAGGAGGAGTTCCTCCGCCAATCCACGGTGACGGATTTTCTATGTACAATCCTCCAGGCTGGGTAAGCGGACATTTCTTTTTGCCCATCCGTTCCATATTCCCATAGTTAAGTACCTTATTTTGTGATTTCGACGCAGGAATTGCGCCGGGTCGTAAAGGATATGAACAGCCCTCCTCCACAGCCCGAGGATCCGGAACGGTCCCTCGATCCGGCCTCCCAAGAGGATCCGGATATATCCGTGGAGCTGATCGATGGGGTATTTCACCAATCGAGCATCGACAACGCCTTGAGTGGCTATTATACCGATTATCCCGGATCGCTCCCGCCTCACAAGTAATCGAGAACGAAGTTCTAATACTAATATGATCCATCCGTGCTTATTTTTGATCATCGTATACAAATGGTGTTTCGCAGGGAGGATCTCGAGGCGGAATGCCGAGCTTCGCGGCAAGTAATCGCCAACCAGGGGACCGCGCTGGCGGTAGGCTAAAGAGACGCGTCTTGATCCGGGTCGAGGCACTGCACAGAAGAAGGCGCGCTGCCTTATTCCAAGGTTTTATTCTTACGATGCATACTAACGCCCGTGCTCTCCTTTTTTTAGGAAAAAGAGGGTTCGCCGGACTATATCCGGAGAGATTGCCAATCGAGCCTCCACCAGCCAGGTCCAGAAGCAGAGGCAAACACGAGGAGTGCGTCGGACGCTCCTCCAACAGAGGATGCAGACGGACTGTCCGCCACCAATTCCGAGGTGGAGAGTGCCATGAATCACAAGCGTCGCCGGACAGTTCTTCGTGACGATTGTTTCTCCCAAGAGGCATTGGATGCCTTCAATTCGGGAGGTGCGTACCTCCGTGCCGCTCAAAATGGTCTAGCCAGAGCCACGGGGCAGTATGTGAAAGACATATGGGTGAGAAAATTTGATGGTTATATATGTCAGTAGCCCCCGAGACTTGAAACAGTTAGAATAACTGATTTAAGGATCATTTGTTATGCAGGATCTTACAAAAAAGAATACCCAACGATCCCAGGAGCTGGAAGAGTGAAAAGCCAAACTTGAGGCTGCACTATCCGCGATGTGGGAGGCCAAGGAGACCCCTCCGTAATATACGCTTGAAGATAAGTATATTGTGAAGTGCGACATGTGTGCGAATCTGACAATATCATTGCAGATGGAGCCCGAGTAGATCCGGACAAGCAACAACTCTTGCGCCGGTTAAAGGCCGGCGAGAGCGTGCTTACGAGGGTCAGGTAGGAGAAGAATAATCTCCATGATGCCAACACCCAGCTGGGCGAGGAACTAAAGGATGATCGTGCCCAGCTATCGGACTCCGTGAAGGAGAATCGACGGCTTCGACGCGGCATTTTTATTAAGTGCTTGAATGAACTTTTTTTAAAAGAAGTTCGGCGAGGAAGTCGACTAACAGAGTTATGTTTGTAGGTATGCTCACAGTCGTCCCCGCGGAGGAAATGCACAGTTCTCTGGTGACCTTCTTCCCGAAGCTGCATAACCGCACGAACGAAGTTCGGCAGTGATGAAAGGCGTCGCCAGGCCTTGTGGCCATCTCTGTCTCTATGCCCGAAGGCCTTGGAGAGCTTCGAGAGAGGCTTAAGGGAGCGCGGAGGCGCTTACGGTTATGGAAGATATCGGCTGCCGTCAAAGGCGCCAGGGAGGCCTGGGCCATGGTGAAGACGTGGTACACGAAGGTGGACCCAAACCACATGGCCGAGGTCGGACCTGTGGGGCCCGATGGGAAGGAGATCCCTGTGAGCTTAGTGTACGGCCAGGTAGAGTTGGCCGCCAAATATTCTAACAGATCAGAACTAGACAGCCTGTTGGATGGTATTGAAGAGGAATATGCTTAGTCACATTGACTATGTAATTTAAGATGAGATGTAAAATGCCTTCTAGCCGGATTGTAGATCGTTTGTCATGGCGGACCTTTTCGCTTCAACCTCGGGACCCGATAGTCCGGAGTGTGTCCGAATACCCTCTCTGTTATGTAAGAACCGGGGCATGCATGGAGACCAGGCGTAGGGGTCATTAGTGCTTGAACAGACAAGTGCCCAACTAGTTATGTTATATTACATGGTTAATAAGAAACATCTTCCAGGGAGGATAGTTCCGTTAGGTGTTCCTTTCCCTAGGAGGCGTGCCCTAAAGTGCATGTCCGGACTGCGAAAAAGTGTAAAAGCATCACTGGGGCAGATAAATAAACAATTAAGAAATCATCTTTAGTTCACCGACCGAATATTCCCTTAAGAACGCTAGCTTTCGGCTTCACCCCAGTCCGAGGTACACATCCGCCGACCGGCAAGTAACAATCGCAGAGGTGCTCCTTTACCACCTAGCCGAACAATCGGGAACGTATGGGTAAGCATGTGAGCCAGGCAACGCAGCTTGGCCAAAACTTAAGTCATATCGATGCAAATAATGGTGAAGAAATGGTACATGCGGCCGTGTGACACATGTGGTGGGCGTGAAGCCCGCATAAATAAGCTTCTGGTAAAGGAAGCCCCAGGTATAACGGCGTGGATAAGCGCGTCAATTGTGTCTTGAACAAGGTCTTGAGCAGGCCCTTAAAGGCTGTAAGAGAAAGGGAGGGAGAAGGAGAGAAATATAAGATAGCTAATGTGGAAAAAATAGATCGAGGAAGGAGACGAACACAGAGTCCGGCGCTAGGCGTAGAATCTTCGAGACGGATCGCGTTCCATGGGTTTAGCTCGAGTCAGTTATCTGATGCATCTCGCAGACGGTACGCTCCACCGGTCAGGACTTGGTCGATAATAAAGGGACCTTCCCATTTGGGCTTGAGTTTGTCCTTTTTCTTGTCCGGCAGGCGTAGAACTAACTCGCCAACATTGTAAGTTTTGGCCCATACTTCTCTGCTTTGATATCTTCGAGCCTGTTGTTGATAGAATGCGGAACGGGCTTTTGCCACATCACGCTCCTCCTCCAAGGCGCCCAAACTGTCCTTCCGATCGAGTTCGGCTTCTCTTTCTTCGCATTACGCGCACGCCGAGGTGAGTCATGAATTATGTCGCAGGCGTAACTGCCTCTGCGCCGTATACCATAAAGAATGGTGTGAATCTGGTGGTGCGATTCGGCGTGGTCCGCAACCCCCATAGTACGGAGTCGAGCTCCTCTACCCAGTGCGTGTTAGATTCCTTGAGGGACTGCACTAAACTGAGTTTAATGCCGCTCATAATTAGACCATTTGCTCGCTCAACTTGACCGTTAGTTTGTGGGTGATAGACTGAAGCATAGTCGAGCTTGATGCCCATGTTTTTGCACCGAGTTTGACCTCGTCGGCCGTAAAGTTCGTGCGGGTTATCGGTTATAATGCTTTGTGGGGGCGTCAATAGCGATTGTCGACCCACGATATGAAGTCTATCACCGGTCCGGATTCGCCATCTTAACGGGCTTGGCCTCTATCCATTTGGTGAATTTATCCACCATGACCGTGATGGGTATTTTTGCTTGTGGGTTCCTCCTTTAAGGGGTCCAACCATGTCAAGCTCCTGCACCGCGATGGGCCGGTGATGGGTATAGTTTGAAGGGCGGTGGGTGGCATGTGGCTTTGGTTAGCAAAGAGTGGCGATCGACACATCGTTGGACTAAGTCCTGAGCATCTGCCGGACCGGGCCCAAGAAAATCCTCATCTGGAAGGCCTTGCTTACAAGGGCAGGGCTGCGGCGTGGTGTCCCCGAGTCCGCATGAATTTCAGCCGGGAGATTCCGCCCTTCCTCTTTGGAGATACACCTTTGAAGGACTCCTGGTGCTTTTCTTATAAAGCTCTCCCTCATGGACTTTATAGGCTTTAGATCGCCGCACTATGCAGCGTGCCTCGTTTTGGTCCTCGAGAAGTTCCCTGCACGATTAGGTAGGCTAGGAATCGTTACATCCACGGGCAATGACTGCCATTATTACGTGGGCTGAAGATGTTACTTCATTGGCAGAGCCTCCAGTTGTGTCAGAATGTTCAGTGTCGGGCAGTGCGGTTGGGTCCGAGCTGTTATTTCCGGACTCCCCTTCCCATAATACGGATGGCTTGAACGGCCTTTCTAAGAAGATATTGGGGGGGACGGCATCGCGCTTTGCGCCAATGCATGCCAAGACGGCTGCTGCCTAATTGTTCTCCCGAGCTATATGGTGAAATTCGAGTCCTTCGAACCGAGCTGACATTTTTAGGACGGCGTTACGATAAGCTGCCATTTTCGGATCCTTGGCATCAAAGTCTCCACTTATTTGGGATATCGCAAGGTTCGAATCCCCGCGCACCTCTAGGCGTTGAATGCCCATGGAGACTGCCATCCGGAGACCATGTAGAAGGGCCTCGTATTCGGCTGCGTTGTTGGAGTCCGTATACATTATTTGGAGTACGTATTGAACTATATCTCTGTTGAGGACGCGTCGAGCAGCCTTGACCCCGAACCGCCAACATTTTGAAGCCGTCAAGTGCATGATCCAGTTGGAATATGTGCCGTACTCTTTAGGGAGTTCGGTCCAGCCCATTCAAGACGAAGTCGGCCAAAACTTGCGACTTAACAGCTCGCCGTGGCTTATAGGTTATGTCGAATGGGAGGAGCTCAATGGCCCATTTGGCAATCCAGCCCCTCGCGTCGCGGTTGTTTATAACGTCGTTAAGAGGTACTTCGGAGGCTTCCTGTTATCAAACACTCTTGAAAGTAGTGTCGCAGCTTCCGGGATGCCATAAACACCACGTACGCTATCTTTTGATAATGCGGATACCGTTACTTGCATGGAGTGAGGACAGTGGACACGTAGTAAACTGGTTTTTGGAGGGGGAATTTGTGTCCGTCCGTTTCTCGATCGACGACGAGCACTGCGCTTACAACTTGATGAGTTGCCGCAATGTATAATAACATTGGTTCACCGATGTTAGGCGCGGCCAGGATCTGGTTTGTTGCCAATATGGCCTTTATTTCTTCGAGTCCAGCCGTGGCGGCATCCGTCCACTCGAAGTGTTCGGTGGCCGGAGGAGGCGATAAAGGGGTAATGCCTTTTCTCCCACGCGGGAGATAAAGCGGCTTAGATCCGCCATGCATCTAGTCAATTTTTGTTTTTGTTTGAGGTCCTTTGGGATATCCAATTGTGACAGAGCTCGGATCTTGGCTGGGTTTGCTTGATTCCTCTCTAGGATACAATGAAGCCCAAGAGCTTTCCTACAGGTATGCCGAAAACGCATTTTTCCGGGTTAAGCTTGATGTCATATGTTTGGAGGTTATCGAATGTTTGCCTCAAGTCGTCTATTAGAGTTTCGACATGCTTGGTTTTGACGACCACATCATCTACGTATGCCTCCGCTGTTTTGCCGATCTGGTTTGCCAGACATGTCTGAATCATGCACTGATATGTTGCGCCGGCGTTTTTGAGCCCGAAGGGCATTGTGTTGAAGCAGAATGGGCCGTATGGGGTGATGAATGCTGTTGTGGCTTGGTCAGGCTTTGGCAAGGCTGCGGAGTGTTCGTTTCCGCATATTATTTGATGTGAAAACTGTTAATACCATCTTTGGTATCCACAGAAGTGCAGTGCTCATGGATTCAGGGTTAGAAGCTCTTAGCTTTTGGCCACCTGCCGGAGTATCCAACATGCTCTAAGGCTATGGGTTGGTGTGGCGCCCTCTGTACTATGAATTTTATAGGGTCCATTGAGCCATCCCTCCAGTACGGTTCCATGCCCTGTAGGGTATTTTTTTTTGGTGTTTAACCCGGTAATCACGATAATGCACCCTTTTATTTCGGACTGGTTTGTATTCAGGGCCGGATTGTCCCAAAATCTCAATTCGGTTTTCCAGGCGCTTTCCATCGCACAGTACTTTCGTACTATGGACGCCAGGTCAGCAAAGCGTGTAATTTCACGGCGACCTGTGGCGTTGAGGATTCCCTTGTCCATGCAATTATTGCAGAAGAATGAAATTACGTCTTCCTCATGGCGATCCTTTATCCTGTTCATAACCGGGAGGAATTTGGCCCGATGGTGATGTAATCGCTTCCTCGGACTCTTGCCTAATTTTGGATAGATCGCATATGTTCGGGTGGGTGGGAGGAATTAAATCCGAAACCTCACCCAATCTGAGACTCAAGGGCCAAGGAGTTTCCGAACTCGGAATTTGGATTCTTGGATGTTGTCCAATGAATCTAGCCCATTGCCTGACTCTAAGTTCAGGTCTTGAGTGACGTCCTCCTCTCCGCGGGTATCCGGCTTGGAGGGATCGGGAATCCGGACATAGCTAGTCCTTAAGATAGATGAAGGGTCGCCGCATTGTTCCTCCACCACGGCGACGTGATGGGTGACCTGGGGGGAGTTAATCTCTCTCAGATCGGGTTTAAGCCCAATCTGATCGTAGTCTATAGCGACTCCCAGGAGCTCGTTTACGGAAGAGAGCTCCGTCGGATTTAGCTGCTCGGCGAGTTCCGAGTTGGCGTGAAGAATGCTTTCGATGACCCGAGAAGTCATCATCGGCAGCAGCCTAACAAAGCGGTCATAAGAAAACCGCTTAGCCGGAGAGTTTGGCCGATAGCCAAAGCTCCTTTAGCAACAATGCCGTCTTTTAAAGACGGGATGAGGCATCCTTCCCGATGGCGGCAACGCGACGTAGGAACTCTCAATGAAAGCACCAATGTCGGTGTCAAAACCGGCGGATCTCGGGTAGGGGTCCCTTGTGTGTCTAGGCAGATGGTAACAGGAGACAAGGGACACCATGTTTTTACCCAGGTTCGGGCCCTCTCGATGGAGGTAAAACCCTACTCCTGCTTGATTAATATTGATGATATGGGTAGTACAAGAGTAGATCTACCACGAGAGCAGAGAGGCTAAACCCTAGAAGCTAGCCTATGGTATGATTGTTGTCCGTCCTACGGACTAAAACCCTCCGGTTTATATAGACACCAGAGAGGGCTAGGGTTACACAGTAGTCGGTTACAATGGAGGAGATCTACATATCCGTATCGCCAAGCTTGCCTTCCACGCCAAGGAAAGTCCCATCCGGACACAGGACGAAGTCTTCAATCTTGTATCTTCATAGTCCAGGAGTCCGACCAAAGGCTTGTGTCCGGCCATCCGGACACCCCCTAATCCTTGTCATAGGCGAATCAGATATGTTCTTCTATCGAGGGATGGACAATGCATATCTGGAAATCAGATATGCCTGCGAGCTCGGAATATAGAATGTCAACCTATACGTGAGACGCCAGACCGATGACAAACAAATCTCGTGTATCCTTCGGTATATGGCTGACTCGATGCACATTTGCCCGCAATCCGTCCCCCGTCACGTACTCCTAGAGCTCACGGAAAACAAACTTAGTGCCTAATTAGGAAACTTAACTCCATCAAGCTTGAAAGAGGTGATTTTGGCGATGGACCTGATGCCCTCATATCTCAACCCTCGTCGTGTGAATGTATTTCATGCGTTCTAAAAAAGACTTCGCAGGTGAATCTCAAATATACTTCGGTCGATGGATGACGTGATGTTCCTTTGGTCACTATCCCTCTCCTCTCATGTTTGTTGAGAGATTTTGCAACATCGAGTACCAACTTGAAATATATGCAATGGTCTCTTATCATGAGGCGTTTGCTTAATAAGCATTCGCATTTGCAAATGCTGAAGCAAGGGGCAAAAATCAGAAAGAAACTTAGTGAAGAAAATTGAGGAACTTAACATGATAGGACTCAAAATTGGAATTAGGCAACGGTCATGTGCCGCGGGAGAATCACATGTACCATTCGGCTCAGAAAGAGGAGGTTTACAACGCTCGCCGGTGATGCACACCTATATATATTCAATGTAGTGGTTCATTTTAATGAGTAGCGCATCTAGGAGCGAAAACCAGAAAGAAACTTAGTGAAGAAGATTGAGAAACTTAACACGATAGAGCTCGAAATTGGAATTAGGCAACGCTTGTCTGCCGCGGGAGAATCGTGTGTACCATTCGGTCGATCGAGGTTGGTCACCCTTCCGTAGAGATCACACGAAAGAAACTTAGCTGTAAATATGAGAAACTTAACTCCATATTGCCCAAAAAGATGAGGTTTCCAACGCTCACCGGTTACGCACGCCTATATATATTCCACCTAATGCCTCGTTTTAATGAGCAGCGCATCTATATGCTGCAAATATCGATGGTCATTTGATCACCATCCGTCTCTTCTGGCACTGGTTGAGAAATTTTGCCTTGTCATGAGAAAATTGCACCTAGTGCCTTGTCATAGGCGAATCAGATATGTTCTTCTATCGAGGGATGGACAATGCATATCTAGAAATCAGATATTCCTGCAAGCTCGGAATATAGAATGTCAACCTATATGTAGACGTCGTACTGATGACAAACAAATCTCGTGTATCCTTCGGTATATGGCTGACTCAATGCACATTTGTCCGCAATCCGTCCCCCGTCATGTACACCTAGAGCTCACAGAAAACAAACTTAGTGCCTAATTAGGAGACTTAACTCCATCAAGCTTCAAAGAGGTGATTTTGGCAATGGACCCGATGCCCTCATATCTCAACCCTCGTCGTTTGAACGTATTTCATGCGTTCGAAAAAAAACTTCGCAGGTGAATCTCAAATATACTTCGGTCGATGGATGACGTGATGCTCCTTTGGTCACTATCCCTCTACTCTCATGTTTGTTGAGATATTTTGCAACGTCGAGTACCAACTTGAAATATATGCAATGGTCTCTTATCATGAGGTGTTTTCTTAATAAGCATTCGCATTTGGAAATGCTGAAGCAAGGGCAAAAATCAGAAAGAAACTTAGTGAAGAAAATTGAGTAACTTAACATGATAGGACTTAAAAATGGAATCAGGCAACGCTCGTGTGCCGCGGGAGAATCACGTGTACCATTTTGCTCAGAAAGAGGAGGTTTACAACGCTCGGCAGTGATGCACACCTATATATATATTCCACGTAGTGGTTCATTTTAATGAGCAGCGCATCTAGGCGGGAAACCCAGAAAGAAACTTAGTGAAGAAGATTGAGAAACTTAAGACGATAGAGTTCGAAATTGGAATTAGGCAACACTCCTCTGCCGCAGGAGAATCGCGTGTACCATTCAGTCGATCGAGGATTAAGGGAACACATACTTGGTCACCCTACCGTAGAGATCACGAGAAAGGAACTTAGGTGTAAATATGAGAAACTTAACTCCATATTGCCCAAAAAGATGAGGTTTCCAATGATCACCGGTTACGCACGCCTATATGGCTGACTCGATGCACATTTGCCCAGAACCCGTCCCCCGTCACGTACTCCTAGAGCTCACGGAAAACAAACTTAGTGCCTAATTAGGAAACTTAACTCCATCAAGCTTGAAAGTGGTGATTCTGGCGATGGACCTGATGCCCTCATATCTCAACCCTCGTCGTGTGAACGTATTTCATGCGTTGCTCGCCGGTGATGCATACCTATATATATTCCACCTAGTGCCTCATTTTAATGAGCAGTGCATCTAGGCGCGAAAAGTAGAAAGAAACTTAGTGAAGAACATTGAGAAACTTAGTGCAGAAGATTGAGAAACTTAAGACTACGGGAGCTCGAAATTGGAATTAAGCGGCACAAATGCGCATGAGGAGAATCGTGGTAAACATTCAGTCGATCGAGGGGCGAAAATCAGAAAGAAACTTCGTGAAGAAAATTGAGGAACTTAACATGATAGGGCTCAAAATTGGAATTAGGCAACGCACGTCTACCGCGGGAGAATCATGTGTACCATTCGGTCGAATGGGGAGTCCTCGAACGCATATTTCGCGACCCTTCCAAAGAGCTCACGGAAAAGATACTTAAGGCTAAATGTGAGAAACTTAACTCCATATGGCTCAGAAAGAGGAGGTTTACAACGCTCGCCGGTGACGCACACCTATATATATATATTCCACCTAGTGCCTCATTTTAATGAGCAGCACATCTAGGCGGGAAAACCATGAAGAAACTTAGTGAAGAAGATTGAGAAACTTAACACGATAGAGCTCGAAATTGGAATTAGGCAACGCTAAATGCTGCTGCAGGAGAATCGCGTTTACCATTCGGTCGATCGAGGATTCGGCGAACGCATATTTGGTCACCCTTCCGTAGAGATCACATGAAAGAAACTTAGGTGTAAATATGAGAAACTTAACTCCATATTGCTCAAAAAGACGAGGTTTCCAACGCTCACCGGTTACACACACCTATATATTCGACAGAGGTGATTTTAGTAGCAACTCCCGATAGATGGGTATCTCACTCCTCATTGGATGTATCTATGTCTAGTAAGTGGTCTAATATATTATGCAAGGGAAGTGCTGGGATTGGATTTTTTTCGTGAGGTAAGAATTCTGGGTCACCGAAGTGAGCAACGTATGTATATGTCTAAGAGCTCGGAATATAGAATGTCACCTATACGTAGATGTCGTACTGATGACAAACAAATCATGTTTATCCTTCGGTATATGGCTAACTCGATGCACATTTGCCCGCAATCCGTCCCCCGTCACGTACTCCTAGAGCTCGGGGAAAACTAACTTAGTGCCTAATTAGGAAACTTAACTCCATCAAGCTTGAAAGAGGTGATTTTGGCGATGGATCTGATGCCCTCATATCTCAACCCTCGTCATGTGAACGTATTTCATGCGTTCTAAAAAATACTTCGCAGGTGAATCTCAAATATACATCGATCGATGGATGACGCGATGCTAGTTTGGTCACTATCAATCTGCTCTCCTGTGTGTTGATAGATTTTGCAACGGCGAGTACGGACCTGAAATATACGCAATGATCTCTTATCAGGTGTTTGTTTAAAAGCATTTGCATTTGGAAAATAAACTTAGTGAAGAAAATTGAGGAACTTAACATGATAGGGCTCAACTGGAATTAGGCAATGCTAAATGCCGCTGGAGAATCGCATGTACCATTCGGTCGAACGAGGAGTCCTCGAACGCATATTTGGTGACCCTTCATTAAAGCTCACGGGAAAAAAACTTAAGGCTAAATATGAGAAACTTAACTCCATAAGCCTGAGAAAGAGGAGGTTTACAACGCTCGCCGGTGACGCACACCTATATATATATATTCCACCTAGTGCCTCATTTTAATGAGCAGCACATCTAGGTGCGAAAACCAGAAAGAAACTTAATGAAGAAGATTGAGAAACTTCACACGATAAAGCTCGAAATTGGAATTAGGTAACGCTCGTCTGCCAAAGGAATATCGCGTGTACCATTCGGTCGATCAAGGATCCGGCGAACGCATATTTGGTCACCCTTCCGTAGAGATCATGGGAAAGAAACTTAGGTGTAAATATGAGAAACTTAAGTCCATATTGCTCAAAAAGATGAGGTTTCCAACGCTCACAGGTTACACACACCTATATATATTCCACCTAGTGCCTCATTTTAATGAGCAGCGCATCTATATGCTGCAAATATCGATGGTCATTTGATCACCATCCGTCTCCTCTGGCACTGGTTGAGAGATTTTGCCTTGTCATGAGAAAATTGCACCTAGTGCCGCGGTCATAAAGGCTTAATCAGATATGTTCTTCTATCGAGGGATGGACAATGCACATCTGGAAACCACCCCTCTCCCATCACCTGCTCAATAGAGGTTATGACAAAGGAACTTAGTGTTGGGGAACGTAGTAATTTCAAAAAAAATCCTACGCACACGCAAGATCATGGTGATGCATATCAACGAGAGGGGAGAGTGTTGTCCACGTACCCTTGTAGACCGAAAGCGCTAACATTAGCACAATGCGGTTGATGTAGTCATACGTTTTCACTATCCGACCGATCCAAGTACCGAACGTACGGCACCTCCGAAAGTTCAAAGACATCGTTCAGCTCGATGACGCCCCAGAACTCCGATCCAGCAGAGCTTCACGGGAGAGTTTCACAAGACGACGGCGTGATGACGGTGACGATGTTGTTATCGACGCAGGCTTCGCCTAAGCACTGCTACGATATGACCGAGGTGGAATATGGTGGAGGGGGGCACCGCACACGGCTGGGAGAGATCAACAGATCAACTTGTGTGTCTAGAGGTGCCCCCTGCCCCTGTATATAAAGGAGTGGAGGAGGGGGGAGGGACGACCCTCCTATGGCACGCCCTGGAGGAGTCCTACTCCCACCAGGAGTAGGATTCCCCCCCTTCCAAGTAGTTGGAGTAGGAATCAAGGAAAGGGAAAAGAGAAGAGAAGGAAGGACGGGGCGCAGCCCCTCCCCCTAGTCATTCGGACTATGCCTTGGGGGGGGGGGCAGCCTCCCCTCTCTCTTTCCCCTAAAGCCCAATAAGGCCCATATACTCCCCAGCGAATTCCCGTAACTCTCGATTACTTCGATAAATACCCGAATCACTCGGAACCTTTCCGATGTCCGAATATAGTCGTCGAATATATCGATCTTTACGTCTCGACCATTTCGAGACTCCTCGTCATGTCCCCGATCTCATCCGGGACTCCGAACTACCTTCGGTACATCAAAACACATAACTCATGATATAAATCGTCACCAAACGTTAAGCGTACGGACCCTACGGGTTCGAGAACTATGTAGACATGACCGAGACACATCTCTGGTCAATAACCAATAGCGGAACCTGGATGCTCATATTGGCTCCCACATATTCTACGAAGATCTTTATCGGTCAAACCGCATAACAACATATGTTGTTCCCTTTGTCATCGGTATGTTACTTGTCCGAGATTAGATCGTCGGTATCTCAATACCTAGTTCAATCTCGTTACCAGCATGTCTCTTTACTCGTTATGTAATGCATCATCCCGCAACTAACTCATTAATCACATTGCTTTCAAGGCTTATAGTGATGTGCACTATCGTGAGGGCCCACAGATACCTCTCTGACAATCGGAGTGACAAATCCTAATTTCAAAATACGCCAACTCAACAAGTACCTTCGGAGACACCTGTAGAGCACCTTTATAATCACCCAGTTACGTTGTGATGTTTGGTTGCACACAAAGTGTTCCTCCAATAAACGGGAGTTGCATAATCTCATAGTCATAGGAACATGTATAAGTCATGAAGAAAGCAATAGCAACATACTAAACGATCAAGTGCTTCGCTAACGGAATGGGTCAAGTCAATCACATCATTCTCCTAATGATGTGATCCCGTTAATCAAATGACAACTCATGTCTATGGTTAGGAAACTTAACCATCTTTGATTAATGAGCTAGTCAAGTAGAGGCATACCAAAGTGAGACTATGTTTGTCTATGTATTCACACATGTATTATGTTTCCTAAGTTAATACAATTCTAGCATGAATAATAAACATTTATCATGAAATAAGGAAATAAATAATAACTTTATTATTGCCTCTAGGGCATATTTTCTTCAGTCCCCCACTTGCACTAGAGTCAATAATCTAGTTCACATCACCATATGATTTAACACTAATATTCACATATGCATGTGATAAACACCCATAGTTCACATCGTCATGTGACCAACGCCCAAAGGTGTGATCATGTTTTGCTCGTGAGAGAAGTTTAGTCAACGGGTCTGTCACATTCAGAGCCGTATGTGTTTTGCAAATATTCTATGTCTACAATGCTCTGCACGGAGCTACTCTAGCTAATTGCTCCCACTTTCAATAGGTATCCAGATTGAGACTTAGAGTCATCTAGATTGGTGTAAAAGCTTGCACCGATGTAACTCTTTACAATGAACTCTTTTATCACCTCCATAATCGAGAAACATTTCCTTAGTCCTTTCTAAGGATATTCTTGACCGCTGTCCAGTGATCTACTCCTAGATCAAAATTGTACCCCTTGCCAAACTCAGAGCAAGGTATACAATAGGTGTGGTACATAGCATAGCATACTTTATAGAACCTACGACTATGGCATAGGGAATGACTTTCGTTCTCTTTCTATTTTCTGCCGTTGTCGGGCTTTGAGTCTTACTCAACTTCACACCTTGCAACACAGGCAAGAACTCCTTCTTTGACTGTTCCATTTTGAACTATTTGAAAATATTATCAAGGTATGTGCTCATTGAAAAATCTTATCAGGTGTCTTGATCTATCTCTATAGATCTTGATGCTTTATGTGTAAGCAGCTTTACCGAGGTCTTTCTTTGAAAAACTCCATTCAAACACTCCTTTATGCTTTCCAGAAAATTCTACATTATTTATGATCAACAATATGTCATTCACATATACTTATCAGAAAGGATGTAGTGCTCCCACTTACTTTCCTATAAATACAGACTTCAATGCAAGTCTGTATAAAACTATATGCTTTGATCAACTCATCAAAGTGTATATTCCAACTCCGAGATGCTTGCACCAGTCCATGGATGGATCACTGGAGCTTGCACACTTTTCTAGCACATTTAGGATTGACAAAACCTTCTGGTTGCATCATATACAACTCTTCTTTAATAAATCCATCAAGGAATGCAGTTTTGACATCCATTTGCTAAATTTCATAAAATGTGGCAATTGCTAACATGATTCGGACAGACTTAAGCATCGATACGAGTGAGAAAATCTCTTCGTGTTGAACACCTTGAACTTGTTAAAAAACTTTTTGTGACAAGTCGAGCTTTGTAGATAGTAACACTACTATCAGTGTCTATCTTCCACTTGAAGATCCATTTATACAATATGGCTTGCCGATCATTGGGCAAGTCCACCAAAGTCCACACTTTGTTCTCATACATGGATCCCATCTCAGATTTCATGGCCTCAAGCCATTTCGCGGAATCTGGGCTCATCATCGCTTCCTCATAGTTCGTAGGTTCATCATGGTCTAGTAACATGACTTCCAGAACAGGATTACCTTACCACTCTGGTGCGGAATGTACTTTAGAAGACTTACGAGGTTCTGTAGTAACTTAATCGGAAGTTTCATGATCATCATAATTAGCTTCCTCACTAATTGGTGTAGGAATCACTTGAACTAATTTCTGTGATGAACTACTTTCCAATTCGGGAGAAGGTACAATTACCTTATCAAGCTCTAATTTCCTCCCACTCACATCTTTCGAGAGAAACTCCTTCTCTAGAAAGGATCCATCTTAGCAACGAATATCTTGCCTTCGAGTCTGTGATAGAAGGTGCACCCAACAGTTTCCTTTGGGTATTCTATGAAGATGCACTTCTTCGATTTGGGTTCGAGCTTATCAGGTTGAAACGTTTTAACATAAGAATCGCAACTCCAAACTTTAAGAAATGACAACTTTGGTTTCTTGCCAAACCACAGTTCATAAGGCGTCGTCTCAACGGATTTTGATGGTGCCCTATTTAAAGTGAATGCAGCTGGAGCAGCTGTCTCTAATGCATAACCCCAAATTGATAGTGGTAAATCCGTAAGATACATCATAGATCGCACCATATCTAATAAAGTGCGGTTATGACGTTCGGAGACACCATTACGCTTTGGTGTTCCATGTGGCGTGAGCTGTGAAACTATTCCACGTTGTTTTTAAATGAAGGCCAAACTCGTAACTCAAATATTCTCCTGCACGATCAGATCATAGAAACTTTATTTTCTTGTTACGATGATCCTCCACTTCACTCTGAAATGCTTTGAAGTTTTCAAACGTTTCAGACTTGTGTTTCATTAATTAGATATACCCATATCTGCTCAAATCATCTGTGAAGGTTAGAAAATAACGATACTCGCCATGAGCATCAACACTCATTGGATCGCATACATCGGTATGTATTATTTCCAATAAGTCACTAGCTCGTTCCATTGTTCCGGAGAACGGAGTTTTAGTATTCTTGCCCATAAGGCACGGTTCGCAAGCATCAAATGATTCATAATCAAGTGGTTCCAAAATTCCATCTTTATGGAGTTTCTTCATGCGCTTTACACCGATATGACCCAAACGGCAGTGCCACGAATAAATTGCACTATCATTATCAACTTTTCATCTTTTGGTATCAATATTATGAATATGTGTATCACTACGATAAAGATCCAACAAACTATTTTCATTGGGTGTATGAACAGCGAAGCTTTTATTCATGTAAACAGAGCAACAATTATTCTTTGGCTTTAAATGAATAACGTATTGCAATAAACATGATCAAATCATATTTATGCTCAACGCAAACGCCAAATAACATTTATTTAGGTTCAACACTAATCCCGAAAGTATAGGGAGTGTGCGATGATGACAATATAAATCTTGGAACCACTTCCAACACACATCGTCACTTCACCCTCAACTAGTCTCCGTTTATTCTCAGAACTCCTGCTTTGAAGTTACTAATCTTAGCAACCGAACAAGTATCAAATACCCAAGGGTTACTATAAACACTAGTAAGGTACGCATCAATACCCTGTATATCAAATATACACTTGTTCACTTTGCCATCCTTCTTATCTACCAAATATTCAGGGCATTTCCACTTCCAGTGGCCATTTCCTTTGTAGTAGAAGCACTCAGTTTCAGGCTTTGGTCCAGCTTTGGGCTTCTTCGCGGGTGTGACAACTTGCTTGCCATTCTACTTGAAGTTCCCTTTCTTTCGCTTTGCCCTTTTCTTGAAACTAGTGGTCTTGTCAATCATCAACACTTTATGCTCTTTCTTGATTTCTACCTTCGTTGATTTCAGCATCACGAAGAGCTCGGGAATCGTTTTCGTCATCCCTTGCATACTATAGTTCACCTACCTAAGTTCCAAAGAAGTTGGTTATGGTGACTAGAGAACTCATCAATCACTATCTTATCTCGGAAGATTAACTCCCACTTGATTCAAGCGATTGTAGTACCTGCATAATCTGAGCACATGCTCACCGCTTGAGCTATTCTCCTCCATCTTTTAGCTATAGAACTTGTTAGAGACTTCATATCTCTCAACTCGTGTATTTGCTTGAAATATTAACTTCAGCCTCGGAACATCTCATATGGTCCATGATGTTCAAAACGTCTTTGAAGTCCCGATTCTAAGCCTTTAAGTATGGTGCACTAAACTATCAAGTAGTCATCATATTGAGCTAGACAAACATTCATAACGTCTACATCTGCTCTTGCAATAGGTCTGTCACCTAGCGGTGCATCAAGGACATAATTCTTCTGTACAGCAATGAGGATAAACCTTAGATCACGGACCCAGTCCGTATCGTTGCTACTATCATCTTTCAACTTATTTTCTCTAGGAACACATATGAAACATAGGGAAGCAACAACGCGAGCTATTGATGAACAACATTATTTGCAATATACTATCAGGACTAAGTTCATGATAAATTAAAGTTCAATTAATCATATTACTTAAGAACTCCCACTTAGATAGACATCCCTCTAATCATCCAAGTGATCACATGATCCAAATCAACTAAACCATGTCCGATCATCACTTGAGATTGAGTAGTTTTCAATGGTGAACATCACTATGTTGATCATATCTACTATATGATTCACGCTCGACCTTTCGTTCTCCAGTGTTCTGAGGCCATATCTGCATATGCTAGGCTCGTCAAGTTTAACCCGAGTATTCTGTGTGTGCAAAACTGGCTTGCACCCGTTGTAGATGAACGTTGAGCTTATCACAGCCGATCATCACATGGTGTCTCGGCACGACGAACTTTGGCAACGGTGCATACTCAGGGAGAACACTTATACCTTGAAATTTTATTAAGGGATCATCTTATAAAGCTACCGTTTGAACTAAGCAAAATAAGATCTATAAAAGATAAGCATCATATGCAATCAAAATATGTGACATGATATGTCCATGATCATCTTGGGCCTTTGATCTCCATCTCCAAAGTACTGTCGTGATCTCTACCGTCACTGGCACGACACCATGATCTCCATCATCTTGATCTATATCAATGTGTCATCACATAGTCATCTCGCCAACTATTGCTCTTGCAACTATTGCTATCGCATAGAGATAAAGTAAAGCAATTATTTGGCGCTTGCATCTTATGCAATAAAGAGACAACCATAAGGCTTCTGCCAATTGCCGATAACTTCAAAAAAACATGATCATCTCATACAACAACTTATATCTCATCTCGTCTTGACCATATCACATCACAACATTCCCTGCAAAAATAAGTTAGACGTCCTCTACTTTGTTGTTGCAAGTTTTACGTGGCTGCTACGGGCTAAGCAAGAATCGTTCTTACCTACGCATCAAAACCACAACGATATTTCGTGAAGTTAGTGCTGTTTTAACCTTCACAAGGACCGGGCGTAGCCACACTCGATTCAACTAAAGTTGGACAAACTGACACCCGCCAGCCACCTGTGTGCAAAGCACGTCGGTAGAACCAGTCTCGCGTAAGCGTACGCGTAATGTCGGGTCGGGCCGCTTCATCCAACAATACCGCTGAACCAAAGTATGACATGCTGGTAAGCAGTATTACTTGTATCACCCACAACTCACTTGTGTTCTACTCGTGCATATAACATCTACGCATAAACCTGGCTCGGATGCCACTGTTGGGGAACATAGTAATTTCAAAAATATTCCTACGCGCACGCAAGATAATGGGGATGCATAGAAATGAGAGGGAGAGTGTTGTCGACGTACCCTCGTAGACCGAAAGCGGAAGAGTTACCACAACGCGGTTGATCTAGTCATACGTCTTCAGGATCCGATCGATCCAAGTACCGAACGTACGGCACCTCCGAGTTCAGCACATGTTCAGCTCGATGACGTCCCGCTGAACTCCGGATCCAAAGAGAGTTTCATGGGAGAGTTTCCTCGGCACGACGAGCGTAATGACGGTGATGATGTTGGTACCAAGCAAGGCTTCTCCTAAGCACCGCTACGATATGACCGAGGTGGAATATAGTGGAGGGAGGCACCGCACACGGCTGGGAGAGATCAACAGATCAACTTGTGTCTAGAGGTGCCCCCTGCCCCCGTATATAAAGGAGTGGAGGAGGGGGGAGGGCCGGCCCTCCTATGGCGCGCCCCGGAGGAGTCCTACTCCCACCGGGAGTAGGATTCCCCCCCCCTTCCAAGTAGTAGGAGTAGGATCCCCCCTTCCAAGTAGTAGGAGTAGGAGTCTAGGAATGGGAAAAGAGAAGAGAAGGAAGGAGGGGGTGCAGCCCCTCGCCCCTAGTCCAATTCGGACTAGGCCTTGGGGATGGGGGGCGCAGCCTCCCCTCTCTCTATACCCTAAAGCCCAATAAGGCCCATATACTCCCCGGCGAATTCCCGTAACTCTCTTGTACTCTGATAAATACTCGAATCACTCGTTATGTAATGGGTCAATATAGTCGTCCAATATATCGATCTTTACGTCTCGACCATTTCAAGACTCCTCGTCATGTCCCCGATCTCACCCGGGATTCTGAACTACCTTCGGTACATCAAGACACATAACTCATAATATAAATCGTCACCGAACGTTAAGCGTGCGGACCCTACGGGTTCGAGAACTATGTAGACATGACCGAGACACATCTCCGGTCAATAACCAATAGAGGAACCTGGATGCTCATATTGGCTCCCACATATTCTATGAAGATCTTTATCACTCAAACCGCATAACAACATACGTTGTTCCCTTTGTCATCGGTATCTTACTTGCCCCAGATTCGATCGTCGGTATCTCAATACCTAGTTCAATCTCACTACCGGCAAGTCTCTTTACTCGTTACGTAATGCATCATCCCATAACTAACTCATTAGTCACATTGCTTGCAAGGTTTATAGTGATGTGCATTACCGAGAGGGCCCAGAGATACCTCTCCGACAATCGGAGTGACAAATCCTAATCTCGAAATACGCCAACTCAACAAGTTCCTTCGAACAGACCTGTAGAGCACCTTTACAATCACCCAGTTATGTTGTGATGTTTGGTAGCACCCAAAGTGTTCCTCCGGTAAATGGGAGTTGCATAATCTCATAGTCAACGGAACATGTATAAGTCATGAAGAAAGCAATAGCAACATACTAAACGATCAAGTGCTTCGTTAACGGAATGGGTCAAGTCAATCACATCATTCTCCTAATGATGTGATGTCGTTAATCAAATGACAACTCATGTCTATGGTTAGGAAACTTAACCATCTTTGATTAACGAGCTAGTCAAGTAGAGGCACACTAGTGACACTATGTTTGTCTATGTATTCACACATGTATTATGTTTCGGTTAATACAATTCTAGCATGAATAATAAACATTTATCATGAAATAAGGAAATAAATAATAACTTTATTATTGCCTCTAGGGCATATTTCCTTCACTTAGTGCTAAAATTTAGAAACTTAACTACAAGGGAGCTCGACAGAGGTGATTTTAGTACCAACTCCCGATTGACGGGTATCTCACTCCTCATTGGTTGTAATTATGTCTAGTAAGTGGTCTAATATATTATGCAAGGGAAGTGCTGGGATTGGATTTTTTTCACAAGGTAAGAATTCTGGGTCCATGAAGTGAGCAACGTATGTATATGTCTGCGAGGTTGGAATATAGAATGTCACCCTATACATAGACGTCGTACTGATGACCAACAAATCTCGTGTATCCTTCGGTATATGGCTGACTTAATGCACATTTTGATGTGGAGCATACCACGTTCATCCCCATGTACACTCCAACTACTCTCCAAGCCCCAAGGACACATAAGATGAGACCTCGACTATTCGCCATTGGACACAAGGTGAACCCGTTCCTAAATGCTTCCCCTTTCCATTCGTGTGAGACATGGTTTCTACCTAAGGCGAGGACTCTATGCATGCCTAGGTACCAAGGAGACCCTCTCGGAGATGCTCGGAATGATGGACAAGTCCCCAAGTACAAGGATGAAGGAACACGACGAGAGGAACCGGAAAAAAGTCTCAGAGCCGGACATCCGGCGTCGGCCGGACATCCGGCGCCCATCACAAAGAGTCAAGAACTACAGGGCCGGACATCCGCCCCCAGGCCCGGACATCCGGCCTCCCACGGCTCCCGGATATCCGCCCTCGCCCGGAAATCCGGCGCCCGCACCCGAATCGACAAGTCCACCTGCCAGCCCGGACATCCGCCCCTAGCCCGGACATCCGTCTCCTCGGAAAGCCCGGGACATCCGCCCGACGCCTTGGGACATCCGGCCTCCCACCACTGCGTCACGGTGCATCCGGCCGAGGCCCTTGTACCTCTTCGCCCCTAGACTATATATACTCCATCACCTTCCTCTTTCTAGGGTTAGCAAAGGATTAGCTCATATTTGTGTGAGAGCTTTGCTCATCCACTTGGTTACTTCTCCTCGGAGCTCAAGACCTCTTCGGAGAAGATCCCCCAAGCGGATTCAAGACCCCTTCAATGGAAGACCATCAAGACCTCCTCTTGGAGATGAACCTTACCTTGTATCTTTCCTTTTGTTGTTCATGTACCTTGTGGATCTTGTGTGTTTGATTGTCTAGTGGATGTGTGATCGGGCTTGTTCTTGAGTGTTTCCCCTTGTGATTTCTCTCCGTTCTTCCCCGTGTTCATCGTGTTCTTCGAGGGATCCCACTCCAAACGTGAAAGATCATCCACGTAGGGTTCCGCCCTACATCATCTATGGTATCAGAGCTTAGGTTGATCACGTTTTTGGAGCCCCTACCCCATGTTTTCTAGCTTGATTTTGTTTATTTCGTCCTAAATCCAAAAATCCCCACCAAAAATAGCCCCAAATTTTTTTTTTTGTGATTTGTTAGTTTTGATGATGTGTTGTTGATTTTGATCCGTGGATTTGCTTGGTTTCAAGTGGATCTAGCATTCCCCCAAGTTTCCCCACCTTCCATCCACGAAATCCATCAAATTTTGCCCCCGAAATCATCAATTTCCGCCCCCAATTCGAAAATTTCCGCCCAAAACGAGATCTGGATTCGTCGGGCTGGACATCCGGGCCTCAGGCCGGACATCCGGGCCCCAAGCCAGACATCCGGGCCCTGGAGCACCAAATCCGCACGGGTCTGGACATACACCCCGGAAATCCGGCCCGAGCCCCGGATATCCGGCCCCGAGATTTCTGTTTTTCCGTTTCACCGTTTTCGCCATAACTAATTCATCCGGAGTCCGATTTTGACGTTCTTTAGCTCGTTTTGAAGCTATTGACATTCACCTTCCCATAAAAATACTACCATCACCATTTGACTCCATCAAGTTTTGTGAACTTTGGCATCTTTGCCTAGGGCTTCCGCCACATCCTCCGCATGTCCACCACCGACTTCCGCAACCTAACCCATTGAGTTCCCCTTTGCATTTGAGGTTGTTTGAGTTGTGATTCGAGTCTCCTAAGGTGTTTAGGCTACTTAGGAACGGTTGCATCTTCATCAACCTCCACCACCACCATAACTTCCGCATTGGCTTACCCACCATACACTTCCACCCCAACTTAACCCAATTTTGTTGGAGTTTTTTCGAGTTGTGGCTTGTGTCTCCTAAGGTGTTTCGGCTACTTAGGGACGGAAACTTCAACTTCGACACGTGTATCGCCCATCATTCCACTTCCACATCGCCAAGTGCAAACCACCACCGCTTCCGCTACCACCGTTTGACTTTTGTCATTTGAGATTTTGAGTTCAGCGGTTTTTCCGTTTCCTAAGGTGTTTCGGCTACTTAGGGACGAGTCTCCATCATCTTGGTATCTACATCAAGAACACCGCCACTCATCATCTCAAAGGACGGTAACCTCGACGACACGATTGTATATTCCCCTTGCAATTGCATTGTTAACCCCTAGCCCATTTTGCGTCACTTGCCTATCGAGACTAGCCATTTGAGTATTGCCGGGCCACGCTACTTGTGCACATTAGTGATCATACCTTCCATTACATACCACACCATATCATATTGGTATCATATCCTCCATTGTGTCTCAAGTTTGTTCCCGCATACACACAATTGCTATCTTGGTTTGTGCATTGTGCAAAGTAGCCATACAAAAAAAAAGAAGAAATAAAGCTTTTAAGCAAAAGAAAGACAGCAAAGAGCTTGTAAGCAAGTGCCATAGCATCATACCACATTGCATATAAGATTGTCATATCCGATCATCTTGGATCATCTTGAGAGAAACACCGGAAACCATACATACATAACATACTTGGGATAGAAGTTTATCCATTTTGCATCTTATAGGTTGTGCACAAGTGTAAATATCCGCCTATTGAGCAATCGTGCTAGCGTCTCTCTTGAGTTGTGCAACACGAGCGTTTTCCGTGGATTCCACATTTTGTGCTCATTCCTTGGTTGCACGACCCCATTTATCTATCCGTGTGTGTGTTTCCGTGTGCCATTCTTTGCTAGTGGTCCATTTGTTTCACTTGCGAATTTGTGAATCTCTTTCAACATTATTGACTCTTGCTAACATTTTGCATTGAATTTTTGTGCCACTATCCTCACCGAAGCTCCTCCATAAGCTTTACTTGTGTAGGTGTGAGAACCGACAAGGATTGGTACCAATAGTGCTATTTCATTGTCCGCATTTGAGTGAACTTGATTCATTGTCAATATCGGTCAAGGTACATTGGTATAAGTTCTTCTCTTTCTCCCACTCATATTTGCTCGAGTCTTGTGATGGATAGGCAAGGCATTTCATCTCCGGTCTTCGACAACAACAACGGCGTGAACAACTACATCACCAAAGCGTCTATCTTCGATCTACAACGACAAGTGCAAGGCACACAATCAAGACTGCGAGAGCGCGCCGACAACATCTCCATCGACATTCATCACTCCGAAGCAAGGAGAAGGGACTACTTCGACAAGAAGCTTGCCGCATAAAGAGGAGCAAGATGCAAGGATGGAGGAGATTCGGCCTTGATCAAGTCTTCTTCCCTTCGTCATCTTCAAGGCGGCGACATTCAAGCCACAAGTCTTGAGCGCGAAAAAGATGGAAGTGCAAATCGTCCTCGTCCGCATCTACATGGCGACCACCATCACGTTAAGTGATCCACATCGTCATGAAGGGCAAGTCACCTCCAAGCATCATGTGCACGCATTTACGAGCGACATCTACAACGACATCATCATCATGAAGATGCTCCACAAGCGCAAACGCACAAGTCCCAACAAGCCCTACTTCACGCCAAGTCGAAGCTTCATAAGCACAAGAGAAGACCGCGAGACGACCACCACCAAGACAGCGCTACGGCTAGAACAACCACTTCGGCATCTTCGCCAAGTGTTCTCAAGGCATCTTCGCCTTTGGACGTACGGCATCTTCGCCTACTTCCCACGGGTACGCCTACATCGACTTCATCAAGTCCAAGGCGACCACCTACGAGCGAGGGCGACCCTTCCATCTTCGGAAGGCCCTCAAGGAAGATGGCCGAGCATGGAAACTCCTTCGGTCATGGAGACGAGCTATGAGGTGCCACATCACATGGGCCTCCAACACCAAGATTTGCGGTGACAAGGCGGTCGAGCAAGGGCCATCCCTTCGACCACGGCGACGGCCGAACCTCTTCAACAACATGAAGACGACGCCCACATTGGACTCATACTCCGAGTCAAGCTACGTGACCGCGCATGGAGACATTTGCACCTACATCTCTCTGGCACCCACATATGTCGAGATGCCCCAATTGCCATGTGAGGAGAGCCACCAACCCATGAGTGAGATGAGTGACTCCACCCTATATGACATTGAGCGCATTTCCTATGAGAGGATGAGTGTGACCACCACTAGCCCCACACATGAGAGCATGCCACACATCCTATGTGAGGTTGAGCGGCATTTGAGTGACTCCACCAACCATATGAGTGAGAGCATCCACGAGGGAGTAAGTGAGCCACACCACTTAGTGAGTGAGGTAGTTGACACGGCACGTGCGGCCACCATGATTTCTAACGACTTCACCTCTACTCCTAGTGTGTTTTCTTCTTGGGTGCTAGGTCTCCTACATGACGACATGCCTACCCTCGACGAGTCCATCCTCCAAAGGGAAAAACGATGGCCATGGTGGACGATGATGCACCCCCCACATGGTTCCATCAAGATGAAGATGACAACGAGTGGATCTTCAACACCTCACCTACAACACATGAGCGACGCCCCAAAGGTAACATAGGTGATGGTGCTTCTCTTGTCCCACTTGTGGACTCTCTTAACATTGATTGCTCCCATGATGTTGACCCACCTATTACCATGCTTCATGCTAGTGAAACTTCTTCATGCCTTCACTTACCTATTTATGATGAATATGATGATGAGCATGTTGAGTTGCCCAGTTGTGATGCTATGCTCCATAGGATATCATGTGAAAATTCTATTGGTCACTTCATGTTTGACAATCCTTTGAACTTGTCATATGCTATGAGTGAGATCTCCCATATTGCCTCATTTCAATCTCAACATAGTAACTATGCATGCCCCATTAAAATAAATCCCATTTGCACTTATGGCATAGATGACGAGATCATGGTCATTGGCTTTTGTTTTTCATGTGATGATATTGCCATGCTTCCTTTACATGATTTGGGCAATTCATCTACTATACCATGCCATGATCACATTGTTCCAAATATGCATTGTTTTGGATGTTGTCAATATTCTCCATGTGATGTTGCTACTCATGCTCATGAGGAGACCCCCATAGTTTCCTCATACATATTAGGAGATTTTGATTCATCCCATACTTTGCATGATTCACATAATTCCTTGCACCTTATGCATTCCATGAATAACAATGCTCTAGATATTTCTCATGATGCATTACACAATTTGAGTCTGCATTATGCTATACATAACAACAAACCTATCATGATGGATGACATGTTTCTATATCACGCATCTCATTTATTTGAGCATTGGATATTTTGTGCTAACCGACACATGCATGTGCGCATCATGATGGATGATGTGTACATATATCACGCACACACAATTTTTTCTTTGTCTTTGTTTTGTGTAGGTACTCATGTATACTCGTCAACTTCTCAATCCCAAGAGTTGACGAAACGAGCTCTTGAGAGCAACGATGCTTTGGGATCCCGTGGACTATACTCACCAACGTCCCCTTCGCGCAAGGACTACGCGCAACTCCTCTACTTGGCTCTCACATGGCTATGGGCTATTTACCACTTGTCACCTTATGCTCATTTTCCCGTGTTCACTTTGCATGTTATGCTTGCTCCTATGCCTTTGCCATGCAATGGTGACCCTTGCTTGCATCTACCCATGTTTCATCATTATGCTACTCCTATGTGTATTTGCATGCTTGGTGGAGATCCTTGTTGCTTTTGCCATGTTTATCATGTGCCCCATGCTATTGTTGATTGTTGTGTTGGGAGAGTCATGATGTCACATTGCTATTTACATATGGCCTCTCGCCAATACATTGATGATAATTTTCTCATATCTTGCTTTCATGCTTGTGCTATGCCATGTGAGTTATTCATGCCCACTATTTGCACACATGACATGCTTGCCATGATTCCTTTTAGAACGTTGCATCTTCGCACTACTAGCTTGCTTGACTTGATCTCTATGATTGCTAGCTATGTTGCATCACCCATGTTCCACTATCACTTGCTTTCTTGGGTTGATGACATATATGCTCATGCCTCTCACATGATATATCTTGATCATTGTCTCTTGTGTCCATTAGTTGCCTCTCTCTTATGTGAGTGCAACCATACTATGCTTATTGATCTTGGAGACTTTGACACTTTACTTGTGATGCATGCTTGTTTGATTGAGCCTCTTGTATTTGGATGTTCTTACATCATATGCCTCCATACATTGAAATGCTCCCTTGTACTTTCTTATGATGAACATGATGCATACACTTGTTCGATATCTTACCACACGAATGATAGGTTTTGCACTTCCGCTAACCTCATTTGTTTTTTCGAGTGTTTGTCATGTTCTTTCATTTTGAAGGATTCACAAGGCATTACCGTCATGAGACATATTGGTTATGTGAAGGCATACATGATGTGCAACTCCAACATCTTCCGGAACATTCTAAAGGTGAACTCCTTCCCTTTGAGCCATCCTCAAATACGCATATTGGATGGGTCACTCTTTCATTGTTGTTTCCTTCTTGTTGTCTACATGATACATCTCACGGACGGAGGAGCGACATTGGAAATTGGCTCTATGGACCTTTACATTGAGGAGCGCTTGGACTTGGATGCACCTTCGGAATTCCACTCTTGCCACGACTTCGAGCATTGGTACACCAACACCTCCATATTTGTTGATTGTGCTCATACATGTCATGCTCGATGGACATATCATACTCACCACAAGTTTGCACCCTACGCATGGATAGACACACATTATGATTGCCTTGTTGCATCTTGTATTCCCATGTCATCCATGATATATGAGCTTGTGCATTTTCTTAGCAAATTTGTTGTGATCTTCCTTGATGGCATATTCATACATAACGATCATATTGTCGACCATCAATTGCATGATAACATATACATATTGAGCATCCATTGTCATGTTCATGCTTTTGATGCACCATCCCATTATGACATCATTTTGCACAATGGTCACATTCATCATATCCACAACACCTTTGTGCATGCCTCGAATGAATTTGCTCCCATGAATGCTTTACATATCATTCTCGATCATCTTGATAAGCATCATGTGTCTTGCCATGCACAATCTTGCCAAGACGGACTCATATTTACTTGATGGACACCTTGTGTGCGCTAACCATTGTATTTCCAAGTGTACTTTGTGTTTGCTCCTTTTGCATGTATACCACTCAGGAGACACCTTGGAGTACTTGGATTGCGCCATCCTTCCACTTTGTCCGACTACAAGTCCGTCCACGACAACCGTTTCCATGGTGATGAGGATCACGATCCGAGGTCGGATCTTTCCCAAGGGATGGGAGATGATGCAGAGCATACCACGTTCATCCCCATGTACACTCCAACTACTCTCCAAGCCCCAAGGACACATAAGATGAGACCTCGACTATTCGCCATTGGACACAAGGTGAACCCGTTCCTAAATGCTTCCCCTTTCCATTCGTGTGAGACATGGTTGCTACCTAAAGGCGAGGACTCTATGCATGCCTAGGTACCAAGGAGACCCTCTTGGAGATGCTCGGAATGATGGACAAGTCCCCAAGTACAAGGATGAAGGAACACGACGAGAGGAACCGGAAAAGTCTGCAGAGCCGGACATCCGCGTCCACCACATCCGGTCCTTCCCTCAAGAAGGACATCCGCCCCAGCCCGGACATCCGCGCCCATCACAACGCCAAAACTACAGGGCAGGACATCCGCCCCAGCCCCGGACATCCGGCCTCCCACGGCCCGGATATCCGCCCTCGCCTCAAAATCCGGCGCCCTTTCCAATCGTAAGTCCACCCTTGGCCACCGGACATCCGCCCCTAGCTGGACATCCGGCGTCTCGAAAGCTTGGGACATCCGCCCGATGCCCGACATCCAGCCTCCCACTGCGTCACAGTGCATCCGGCCGAGGCCCTTGTACCCCTTCGCCCCTAGACTATATATACTCCATCCCTTCCTCTTTCTAGGGTTAGCAAAGGATTAGCTCATATTTGTGTGAGAGCTTTGCTCATCCACTTGGTTACTTCTCCTCGGAGCTCAGGACCTCTTCGGAGAAGATCCCCCAAGCGAATTCAAGACCCCTTCAAGGGAAGACCATCAAGACCTCCTCTTGGAGATGAACCTTACCTTGTATCTTTCCTTTTGTTGTTCATGTACCTTGTGGATCTTGTGTGTTTGATTGTCTAGTGGATGTGTGATCGGGCTTGTTCTTGAGTGTTTCCCCTTGTGATTTCTCTCCGTTCTTCCCCGTGTTCATCGTGTTCTTCGAGGGATCCCACTCCAAACATGAAAGATCATCCATGTAGGGTTCCGCCCTACATCACATTTTCCCGCAATCCGTCCCACGTCATGTACTCCTAGAGCTCACGGAAAAAAACTTAGTGCCTAATTAGGAAACTTAACTCCATCAAGCTCGAAAGAGGTGATTTTGGCGATGGACCCGATGCCCTCATATCTCAACCCTCGACGTGTGAACGTCTTTCATGCGTTCTAAAAAAGGCTTCGCCGGTGAATCTCAAATATACTTCGGTCGATCGATGCCGCGATGCTTGTTTGGTCACTGTCGGTGTCAAAACCGGCGGATCTCGGGTAGGGGGTCCCGAACTGTGCGTCTAGGCGGAGGGTAACAGGAGACAAGGGACACGATGTTTTACCCGGTTCGGGCCCTCTCGATGGAGGTAAAACCCTACTCGCTTGATTAATATTAATGATATGGGTAGTACAAGAGTAGATCTACCACGAGATCAGAGAGGCTAGACCCTAGAAGCTAGCCTATGGTATGATTGTTGTTCGTCCTACGGACTAAAACACTCCAGTTTATGTAGACACCGGATAGGGTTAGGGTTACACAGAGTTGGTTACATCGGTCGGAGATCTACATATCCGTATTGCCAAGCTTGCCTTGCACGCCAAGGAAATTCCCATCCGGACACGGGACGAAGTCTTCAATCTTGTATCTTCATAGTCCAGGAGTCCGGCCAAAGATGATAGTTCGCTATCCGGACACCCCTAGTCCAAGACTCCTCGGTAGCCCTGAACCAGCTTCAATGACGACGAGTCCGGGCGCGCATATTGTCTTGGGCATTGCAAAGCGGAGTTCCTCCGAATACTTCATAGAAGATTTTGAACACAAGGATGGTGTCCAGCTCTGCAAAATAATATCCACATAACACCGTAGAGAGAATAATATTCACACAAAATCAATCTGCTGACGTATTCCGCAGCGTGCCATCACGCCACGCCCAAGTCTTCGTTCGAATCGTTTTTGCTGTACCTCGGTAGCGTTTAGCGAGGCGGTTTCCTTGGCACGTCTTGTCAAAGCAGAGATCGTGTCCCCTTATTCCGGGATTCTCATCAATACGGACGTGGGTAACCCAACCGCGCCATTGATTACGGTAACTTTGGACGATAAGAGAGTTTTACCGAGCTGGTGGGGGCGCTTAGTTGCGTCCGTCCATATAAGGGATAAGGATCCACCTTTTCACCTATGCCTTCTTCCTCCTTTGCTCATCCATTTCGCACTCAAGCTCCAGCGCCCAAGTCCGACATCTCTCCTCAACCTTCTCCAGCCATGTCCGGAGGCGGGAGGCAAGTGGATGGCCTCCTGCATCACCGGAGGCACATCACAAGGCTGCGGGAGGCCGGATACTTGTCCGGTGACATCACAGTGTCGGCTGCCCAACAAGGGGCAGCTCATCCCCACCCCAGGCCCCATGAGAGGGTGGTGTTCCTCACCCACTTCCTCCGCTGGACTAGGTTTTGCACTTCACCCATTTGTCCGGGGCTCATGTTCTACTACGGCCTGGATTTCCACGATCCGCCCCAAAGTTCATCCTCAATATCTCGACGTTTATTGTCGTATGCGAGGCCTTCCTTCGCATCCAGCCCCACTTGGCTTATGGTTGAAGACCTTTAGCGTCAAGCCGAAGATAGTGGGCGGCCGACAAGCCGGAGTCTGAGGCGCCATGGCGGGCAGGATGCCCAACGTCACATGGCTTGAGGGCTCCTTCCTGGAGACCATAAAGGGGTGGCAATCGGGGTGGATCTACATCACCGAGCCGCGCGACTCCAAATGGGCGGCGGCCCCCGAATTCAGATTGGCTCCCCCACACGGCTCACATCATGGAAAGAGACGGGCACGGCGTGGGGTGATTCGGAAGAGCTGGCCGGACTCCAAACTGTGTCCGAAACACAGTGGACAAGAACCTCAAGCTTGTCAATGTAGTCCAGGTTATGCTCATCTGCGGATTCTCCCATGCCAGCAACGGGCCTTCAATTTGTGGGATTTGATCCGGCCACGCCTGCCGGACCTTGAGCGGCTCTTCGACACTAAATGCGAAGATGCACGGAAGGTGCTGTTCAAGGCGCCAAGCTCCCGCATCCGCTACCGAAGATCACGGATTCCGCTTGCGGCGTCAAGCCAGCCTTGATAAGTTATTTTGCCCTTTATGGGATTCTTTTTCATAGTTTGACTCTATGCGGGATCTAAAACTCCCTAACCTTTGACAGGACTGGTGAAGACGTCCGGACAGATTAACTGTCTGGCTCCTTTCCGGAAAGACCAATGGACGCCTGCTTAGCCGGGGCTGCTGGTTCCGGCACCCTCACGTGGTGATGGAGAAGAAGGCCAAGAAGGAGGCCACGGGAACTTCAAGGAGCTCCGGCACCAGTCTTTGCCGATTACGAATGTAATCCTCTCCACGAGAACAAGGAGGAGGAAAGAAGCCTCTCCCCCAGCGGGGGAAGAGAAGAAAAAGGAAGGCCGCCCCGACTGGGGAGGCCGGAGGGTCCAAGAAGGGAAGAACCTTTCCTCCGGACGTCTCCACCAATGCCAACGACGGCGAGGAGGATTGGCCCTCGAGGGCCAAGCCCCTGGCGAGATCGTAAGTGTCCGGATACCCATGGTTTTTTTTCATTCACTGCATAGCGTTCTCTAATGTCGAACAATCATCCAGCCCGCCCAAGGACGAGCTCGCCGCTTCGTCAAGCGGGTCCTTGAATTCGTCCGAAGTGGAGAGCACTTCTCTTCCGGCCGCCTCCTCGCCTCGAGGTCGCCTCTGACGCCCGGTGGGGCCCCAAGGGGGCCTGGTCAAGAGGAGGTGGCGCAGGAGGCGCCACAAGGCAGCCTCCCGGACTCCAGCGAGGGGAGCAAGAGCCCCGGGGCTCTAAGCCCGACCCTTGTCCGACTCCATCTGGAACCTTCACGGTTCTCAAGTCCGACAAGCGCCCCTTCGTAAGAAGGGTAAGACGTCGCTGTCCTCCGTCCAACCGGAGGCATCGGATAGCTTCTTGGAGGCGCTAACAGGCGCCTCCATCGAGGAGGAGCACCCTGACTGCTATGAGTGCGGTGATCCCGGCTTCGATCCGCCAAGGGCGGGCTGATCGAAGCTTCTGCAACAGCCTTCTAACGGGCTTTGAGGTAAGTTTAGAATATGTAAAAATATTACCGCATAGACAAGAGCCCACGATGCTTAGTTCGGTGTTCGGAAAGAAAAGCGGACCGAGGATCTAAAAGATATACGCAGGAGTCTAACATAAATATGTCAATATGGGAATGCAGGTTGCACTGCTGACCTCTGCCGCACTGACTGCGGAGGTCAATGCATTGAAGCAGAACCTCGAGTGGTCCGAGAGCGAGCTCGGCCTTTCCAAGAAGCAGCTCGAGGACAAGGAAGGTAAGTAATACCTTATTAAAGTAATACCTTATAGAAAGGAGTTGGTTGCAAAAAAGACAGGAATAACATGGGTATTGTAGGGGCCACGAACGAGGTGGCGACCCTAAAGGAAGCGGTGACCGCGGCCGAAAACAAAGCGGCCGCGGAGCGCACCGAGCGAGAGAAGGGGGAGGCGCAGCTGGCGGAGGTATGGCAAGAGCTCCAGGCTCTCGTGAAAAAACACGAGGGTTTGGAGCGTGACTCGAAGACCCGAGAGTCCGAGGTTGCCTCGGCTCTTGAGAGTGCCAAGGCTGCTAAGGCCGAAGCCTGTAAAGCCCTCCGTGAGATTGAGGCGATGAGGAAGATAGCGGCGGGTAAGGCATTCTTTATGCAAAGCAAGAATGTAAAAGTCAATTATCTGTTACTTACCCGAATCCGGAGCTCTCCGAGAGCCTTCGCAGATCTGCCCGCAGCAGTATCCGATGCCGCCCGCTTTCTACCCGAGCGAAGAGGGAGCTCGACGGAGAAGGTGTTACAGTCTCGATATCTTTGAGGCTGAACATCCGGTGCTCTGACGACCAGTGAAGCCGCTGGTCGAGCTCCACAAGGTCGCCGAACAGGCCATGAAGGGCCTCATAGTTCGGCTGTGTGTGGAAGCCATGCACAGGAGCTACTTCGGTCTAGTGCGGCGGCTGGTGGACCCTGTCCATGGATTGAAGTCATCAAGCGCTCCGTCTGCATTGAAGGTGCCTGTAGGGCCCTTGGCCGTGCTAAGGTGCACTGGGGCAAGCTGGACGGTGAGAAGCTTGTGAAGGATGGACCACCACCGGGCAAGGAGCATCGCAAGCCCGAAATGTATTATGAGGGCATCCTGGAGGGTGCCCGCCTTATAGCGGGCGAATGCTCCAAAGATGTAATTTTTGAAAAGGCTCGCATTTGTTATCCTGCAGACGCTGAAAACTTGTTCATATGCGCTTAAGCAACGCTTGTGAATTTAAAATATTACCTTCATGCGGCCGTTTATCAAATCTCGAGAGATGGCAAGTCGTTGGCTTCACCCCCATGCCACGAAGTCTTTGGGGTGTTAGGGATAAACTTGAGCTCTTGTTCCCATTCTTGGGTCCTACGAGGGAGGCGCTCAAGGCAACGAACCAAGCAACCGGACTTATAGTGTTTGAACACTCTCACTTAGCCATAGAATTCTATAATTTTAAATTTCAGCGAAGCCCCTAGTATTCGGAAGACCGAGTTCGGGGCGCTATCCACGCCTTGGCCGGACAATGCCGGTTCCTCGCTCTAAGCGGCATAAGTCTTTAGGGACCCGAGAAAACCTCTCAAACAGCGACCCGCTCTCGCCTTATCATGACGGTCAGTTTTAGCTTTCTCCAGCGAGGTGCTCAACCCAGCTCAACCGGGGCACAATCGCGGTGGTTCTCCCAGGTGCTACCTTAGCCGATATAACGGGCGTAAGGTACCAAAACATGGGAGCCGGGCATACCCAACTATTGACCAAAGACATGATTCAGAGCCGATGCATATAATGCTATAAGTTCGGGGTGCCGCACTTGTGAAAGTGTTGGGACTTATCACACCATTCTTTGGGGTACTTAAGCCCCTGGTGTATTGACCGTACCAAAGTGTACGGGTGCAACATGTCATAGATGACCATCTATGGAAAAAGGGAATGCAATAATAAGCGAAGCTATGTATTGTTTATTCAAAAGATCTTGCAATGAAAGCGAGCGATACAAATAGTGCGGTAAGCAAGGGATGGGACTATTTAACATGTCCCCTCCGAGGTTAAGCTGCGGGGTGATATGTAAAACAGGTATAATGCTCGTAGTAGAGACCACCTGGACACTCGACGTAGCTTTCTGCTTCCCTGGCTGTTGCATCGTTAGTTCGGCAATTCTAGTGCCGGACAGGGCTTCCGGAAGACGGGGTCCTGAAAGTAAGAGAAAAGAAGAAAGAAAAAGAATGACACAATCGGGAGCCCCTAGTGCGGTTGAGCCACATTCTGGGCGTGCCGTGGTCGTGCCCCTCCCCTTATGCCCATGGTATCTCCAGAGCGTAGTTATGTACGCGTAGTACTGGCTTCACAATTTCACGAGGGCTGGGGTTGGGGCCGCATTGCTACGCGTGCTCGGAACATGCCCGGCGGTCTTTCTGTAGGTTACTCCGGGCGCGCTTGACGGTGTCCTGTTGTTTATTGGCCGGACTGGAGGATTACCTTAAGAGGCTGTTCTGCACTTCTGCCGCAAGGGCGGCCGTATGCTCCTCTATTCGGAGAGAGTGTTCGGTGTTTCCATTGATCGTAATTACTCCTCGAGGGCCTGGCATCTTGAGCTTGAGATATGAAAAGGTCACCGCATTGAACTTTGCAAATGCGGTTCGTCCGAAGCGATGTGCGTGATAGCCGCCGCGAATGAACTATGTCAAAGATTAACTCCTCGCCGGAAGTTATCAGGGATCCAAGACCACTTCGAGTGTAACCGAGCTGTCGCAGTTGGCCTCTACATTTGGAATGACGCCTTTAAAGGTCGTCTTTGTGGGTTTAATCCTTGAGGGGTCTATGCCCATTTTGCACACTGTATCCTGGTAAAGCAGTTTCAGGCTGCTGCCGCCGTCCATCAGGACTCTAGTGAGGTGAAATCCGTCAATGATTGGGTCAAGAACCAATGCGGCAAATCCGCCGTGGCGGATGCTAGTGGGGTGTCCCTTCGATCAAAAGTGATCAGGCAGGAGGACCACGGGTTGAACTTTGGGGCGACTGGCTCCATCGCATATACGTCCCTTAGTGCACGCTTCCGCTCCCTTTTGGGTATGTGGGTTGCGTATATCATGTTCACCGTCCGAACTTGTGGGGAAAGCCCTTCTTTCCTCTATTGTTCGGGCGGACGGGCTCCTCCTCATCATCGCTATATGCAGCCCTTGTCATTGAGTTGACATTTAACTTTTGCCTGCTTGAACACCCAACAATCCCTGTTGGTGTGGTTGGCTGGTTTTTTTCGGGGTGCCATGTATCCGCACAAGCGATCGAGTATTCGGTCCAAGTTGGACCGAATACAGGTATTTCTTTTTGAATGGCTTCTTCCGACCGGGTTTTAGAGCCTCTGAATCCGGCATTTACTATCGTATCTTCAGCATTGTCACCGTTAATTAAAGGCGTTTATTCTTGTTAAATGCGACGACTGCCATTCTTTGTCCTTGGTATCCGAACTACCGGTGTTTGGCCAAGTTGTTGCTTCGAGCTAGCCAGCTGTCCTCTCCCGCAGAAGCGGGTCATGAGTGATGTGAGGGCTGCCATGGATTTCGGCTTCTCCTGTCCTAGGTGCCGGGCAAGCCACTGGTCGCGGATGTTATGTTTGAAGGCTGCAAGGGCCTCTGCATCCGCACAGTCAACGATTTGATTTTTCTTGGTTGAGAATCGTGTCCAGAATTGTCTGGCCGATTCATCTGGCTGATGAATTATGTGGCTTAGGTCATCGGCGTCTGGTGGTCGCACATATGTGCCCTGGAAGTTATCAAGGAATGCGGCTTACAGGTCTTCCCAACAACCAATTGATTCTGCCGGCAAGCTGTTGAGCCAATGCAGATCTGGTCCTTTAAGCTTGTGTGGGAGGTATTTGATGGATTGTAGATCATCACCGCGTGCCTTGTGTTTATGGAGGAGATAGTCCTCGATCCGGACCGCAGTATCTGTGGTACCATCGTATGATTCGATGTTTACAAGTTTGAAGCCCTCAGGGATTTGATGATCCATTACTTCATCCGTGAAGCATAGTGGGTGTGTGGCGCCTCAGCATTGGGCTATATCACGGCGTAGCTCATATGAGCTTTGTCTCATCGTGTTCGCCCGGCGGGGTTCTTTATGTCTGGCGTGGCCGGTAATCATCCCGAGTCGTTAGGCGCCACGCGATCTGTAGATCGATCTTGTTTGCTTTGCCTTATCCTCCAAAGATATCTCGCAAGTCCGGCGCGTTCTCGTGCCTTGGTACTTTTTGAGCGGGCGCGCGTGGCTTGAGCGGAGGGCCGAGAGGCTTCTGCGTCATGACCACGGGGTGGCCGGGTCTGCCATGTCGCGGCAATGGTGACGCGGTGCTTCCTCCTCTGATCGAGGGAACGGCCTGTGTTTGGGGTAGCTTTTGGAGGGGCGTTTGAGTTCGTACTCTTCGGCTGCAAGGACTTCGGTCCATCTGTCAGCTAGCAATTCATAGTCAGCTCTAAGCTGCTGCTGCTTTTTCTTGAGGCTGCTTGCCGTGGCCATAAGCCTGCGTTTGAAACGCTCTGTTGGCCGGGATCCTCAGCACGACAAATTCGTCGTCGTCGAGGCTTGCCTCATCTTCGGAGGGAGGCATATAATTATCGCCCTCTACCTCTGTCTGCCGCTCTATCATGAGGGCTGGCTTCTCCCTCCTCTGTCTTTGAATCCTGCTTTGGAGGGGTTGTCTTCAGACCGTCCCGGTGTTATTACCTCCCGTGCAGGAATCGATGTTTTTGCTGTGGCGGGATTTAGAGCGGCGCCGCTGACGTCGGCGCTTGGGTTGTTTCTTGGAGGAGTCATCCTCCGCTGTTCCATCGCCATTCCCATCTTTTGGGATGTCCACCATGTATATGTCATATGACGAGGTGGCCTTCCGGCCCTCTGCGGGCGCTGGCTCTTGATCGCCTCCGCACCGTCGTCCATACCGTCGATGTCTTCGAGTCGAAGTCGAGCATGTCGGTTAAATCATCGGCAGTGGCTACAAAGTGGGTGGTGGATGGGCGTTGAATTTCTTCGTCGTCCCGAATCCCAACCTTCCTGGCGTCAGAAGTTCGGCCAGGCTCCTGACAAAGAGAGAGACTTTAATGAGTTCGTGATATCACCAAAGGGCGAGTGTTGAAAGATGTCCATGGCGGTGAACTCCATAACCGCGCCCAATCGGATTCGACCGGCAGGGCGCTGGAGGTTCGAGTCCGGAGAGCAGTCCCAAGCACCTCGAGTCACGGGCTTTGCAAAGGACAGGATGGTGTTCGGCTCAATCGCCATAGAGATCGTAGCCCCGAGGCGGTGTCCAGCCACTCGCCCCTCGATCGGTGAAATCGGCTCCGAACTAAGGGTGGAGCGACGCCGGTGCGCCTCCAGGACACTGCTCGTGGCAGATCTAGATCATACCCATCGAGACAAAGGTTGCCGCTTGGCTGTAGCACGAATCCATCGAAGATCAAATCTACGCGGATGTCGGCCGGTGTAGTTCAAACTCCCAAATCTGACCTGATGCCTGGGCGTAGCTTCGATCTGCTTCCAGATGGCCAAGTGAATTGGCCCGCGGTGCAAAAGCCGCGAATCGACGAAGATCTGTCCGGGGAGAAAAGTCTCACCTGGACCACGTCGTTGTTGATGATAGAAGGAGCCATCGAGCCTATAGGTGACAAATACGGAGGAACTCTCAATTAAAGCACCAATGTCGGTGTCAAAACCGCGGATCTCGGTAGGGGTCCTGAACTGTGTGTCTAGGCGGATGGTAACAGGAGACAAGGGACACGATGTTTTTACCTAGGTTCGGCCCTCTCGATGGATGTAAAACGCTACTCACTGCTTGATTAATATTGATGATATGGGTAGTACAAGAGTAGATCTACCACGAGATCGGAGAGGCTAAACCCTAGAAGCTAGCCTATGGAATGAATGTTGTTACACATACTGACTAAAACCCTCCGGTTTATCTGAGACACCGAGATAGGGTTAGGGTTACACAGAGTCGGTTACATCGGTAGGAGATCTACATATCCGTATTGCCAAGCTTGCCTTCCACGCCAAGGGAAGTCCCATCCGGACACGGGACGAAGTCTTCAATCTTGTATCTTCATAGTCTAGGAGTCCGGCCAAAGATGATAGTTCGGCTATCCGGACACCCCCTAGTCCAGGACTCCCTCAGTCACTATCCCTCTCCTCTCATGTTTGTTGAGAGATTTTGAAACGACGAGTACCGACCTAAAATATACGCAATGGTCCCTGATCATGAGGTGTTTTCTTAATAAGCATTCGCATTTGGAAATGCTGAAGCAAGGCGCAAAAATCAGAAAGAAACTTAGTGAAGAAAGTTGAGGAACTTAACATGATAGGACTCAAAATTGGAATTAGGCAACGCTCGTGTGCCGTGGGAGAATCACGTGTACCATTCGGCTCAGAAAGAGGAGGTTTACAATGCTCGCCGGTGACGCACACCTATATATATATTCCACCTAGTGGCTCATTTTAATAAGCAGCGCATCTAGGCACGAAAACCAGAAAGAAACTTAGTGAAGAAGATTGAGAAACTTAACACGATAGAGCTCGAAATTGGAATTGGGCAACGCTTGTCTGCCGCAGGAGAATCGCGTGTACCATTCGGCCGATCGACGATTCAACGGACGCATATTTGGTCACCCTTCCATAGAGATCACGAGAAAGAAACTTAGGTGTAAATATGAGAAACTTAACTCCATATTGCCCAAAAAGATGAGGTTTTCAACGCTCACCGGTTACGCGCACCTATATATATTTCACCTAATGCCTCATTTTAATGAGCAGCACATCTATATGCTGCAAATATCGATGGTCACTTGATCACCATCCGTATCTTCTGGCACTGCTTGAGAGATTTTTCCTTGTCATGAGAAAATTGCACCCGGTGCCTTGTCATAGGCGAATCAGATATGTTCTTCTATCGATGGATGGACAATGCATATCTGGAAATCAGATATGCATGCGAGCTCGGAATATAGAATGTCACCCTATACGTAGACGTCGTACTGATGACAAACAAATCTCGTGTATCCTTCGGTATATGGCTGACTCGATGCACATTTGCCCGCAATCCGTCCCCCCGTCACGTACTCCTAGAGCTCACGGAAAACAAACTTAGTGCCTAATTAGGAAACTTAACTCCATCAAGCTTGAAAGTGGTGATTCTGGCGATGGACCTGATGCCCTCATATCTCAACCCTCGCCGTGTGAACGTATTTCATGCGTTGCTCGCCGGTGATGCATACCTATATATATTCCACCTAGTGCCTCATTTTAATGAGCAGTGCATCTAGGCGCGAAAAGTAGAAAGAAACTTAGTGAAGAACATTGAGAAACTTAGTGCAGAAGATTGAGAAACTTAACACGATAGAGCTCGAAATTGGAATTAGGCAACGCTCGTCTGCCACAGGAGAATCGCGTGTACCATTAGGTCGATCAAGAATTCAACGAATGCATATTTGGCCACCCTTCTGTAGAGATCACAGGAAAGAAAGTTAGGTGTAAATATGAGAAACTTAACTCCATATTGCCCAAAAAAATGAGGTTTCCAATGCTCACCGTTACATGCGACACCTATATATATTCCACCTAATGCCTCATTTTAATGAGCAGCGCATCTATATGCTGCAAATATCGACGGTCATTTGATCACCATCTGTCTCTTCTGGCACTGGTTGAGAGATTTTGCCTTGTCATGAGAACATTGCACCAAGTGCCTTGTCATAGGTGAATTAGATATGTTCTTCTATCGAGGGAGTGACAATGCATGTCTGGAAATCAGATATGCCTGTGAGCTCGGAATGTAGAATGTCACCCTATACGTAGATGAGGTACTGATGACAAACAAATCTCGTGTATCCTTCGGTATATGGCTGACTCGATGCACATTTGCCAGCAATCCGTCCCTCGTCACGTACTCCTAGAGCTCACGGAAAACAAACTTAGTGCCTAATTAGGAAACTTAACTCCATCAAGCTTGAAAGAGGTGATTTTGGCGATGGACCTGATGCCCTCATATCTCAACCCTCGGTGTGTGAATGTATTTCATGCGTTCTAAAAAAGACTTCGGAGGAGAATCTCAAATATATTTCGGTCGATGGATGACGTGATGCTCCTTTGGTCACTATCCCTCTCCTCTCATGTTTGTTGAGAGATTTTGCAACGGCGTGTGCCAACCTGAAATATACGCAATGGTCTCTTATCATGAGGTGTTTGGTTAATAAGAATTTGCATTTGGAAATGCTGAAGCATGGCGCAAAAATCATAAAGAAACTTAGTGAAGAAAATTGAGGAACTTAACATTATAGGACTCAAAATTGGAATTAGGCAATGTTCGTGTGCCGCGGGAGAATCACGTGTACCATTCGGCTCAGAAAGAGGAGGTTTACAATGCTCGCCAGTGATGCACACCTATATATATATATTCCACCTAGTGCCTCATTTTAATGAGCAGAACATCTAGGCGCGAAAACCAGAAAGAAACTTAGTGAAGAAGATTGAGAAACTTAACACGATAGAGCTCGAAATTGGAATTAGGCAACGCTCGTCTGCCGCAGGAGAATCGCGTGTACCATTAGGTCGATCGAGAATTCAACGAATGCATATTTGGTCACCCTTCTGTAGAGATCACAGGAAAGAAACTTAGGTGTAAATATGAGAAACTTAACTCCATATTGCCCAAAAAGATGAGGTTTCCAACACTCACCGGTTACGCACACCTATATATATTCCACCTAATGCCTCATTTTAATGAGCAGCGCATCTATATGCTGCAAATATCGACAGTCATTTGATCACCATCCATCTCTTCCGCAATTGGTTGAGAGATTTTGCCTTGTCATGAGAACATTGCACCCAGTGCCTTGTCATAGGTGAATCAGAGATGTTCTTCTATCGAGGGATGGACAATGCATATCTGGAAATCAGATATGCCTGTGAGCTTGGAATATAGAATGTCACCCTATACGTAGATGAGGTACTGATGACAAACAAACCTCGTGTATCCTTCGGTATATGGCTGACTCGATGCACATTTGCGCAATCCGCCCCCAAATCACGTACTCCTATAGCTCACGGAAAACAAACTTAGTGCCTAATTAGGAAACTCAACTCCATCAAGCTTGAAAGAGGTGATTTTGGCGATGGACCTGATGCCATCATATCTCAACCCTCGGTGTGTGAACGTATTTCATGCGTTCTAAAAAAGACTTCGCAAGAGAATCTCAAATGTATTTCGGTCGATGGATGACGTGATGCTCCTTTGGTCACTATCCCTCTCCTCTCATGTTTGTTGAGAGATTTTGCAACGGCGTGTACCAACCAGAAATATACGCAATGGTCTCTTATCATGAGGTGTTTGCTTAATAAGAATTCACATTTGGAAATGCTGAAGCGAGGCGCAAAAATCATAAAGAAACTTAGTGAAGAAAATTGAGGAACCTAACATGATAGGACTCAAAATTGGAATTACATAGCGCTTCGTGTCAAGGAGAATCACGTGTACCATTCGCCTTCGAAAGAGGAGGTTTACAATGCTGCACGGTGATGCACACCCATATATATATATATATATATATATATATATATATATATATATATATATATATATATATATATATATATTCCACCTAGTGCCTCATTTTAATGAGCAACAGTGCATCTAGGCGCCGAAAACCGTAAAGAAACTTAGTGAAGAAGATTGAGAAACCTAACACGATAAAGCTCGAAATTAGAATTAGGCAACGGTCATTTTCCGCAGGAGAATCGCGTCTACCATTCGGTTAATCGAGTATTCAGCGAATGCATATTTGGTCACCCTTCCGTAGAGACCACGGGAAAGAACCTTAGGTGTAAATATAAGAAACTTAACTCCATATTGCCCAAAAAGATGAGGTTTCCAACGCTCACCGGTTACGCACACCTATATATTTTCCACCTAATGCATCATTCTAATGAGCAGCGCATCTATATGCTGCAAATATCAATGGTCATTTGATCACCATCCGTCTCTTCTGGCACTGGTTGAGAGATTTTGCCTTTTCATGAGAAAATTGCACCCAGTGCCTTGTCATAGGCCAATCAGATATGTTCTTCTATTGAGGGATGGACAATGCATATCTGGAAATTAGATATGCCTGCGAGCTCGGAATATAGAATGTCACCCTCTACGTAGACGTCGTACTGATGACAAACAAATCTCGTGTATCCTTCGGTATATGGCTGACTCGATGCACATTTGCCCGCAATTCGTCCCCCGTCACGTACTCCTAGAGCTCACAGAAAACAAACTTAGTGCCTAATTAGGAAACTTAACTCCATCAATCTTGAAAGAGGTGATTTTGGCGATGCTCGAAATTGAGAAACTTAGTGAAGAAGATTGAGAAACTTAACACGATAGAGCTCGAAATTGGAATTAGGCAATGCTCGTCTGCCGCAGGAGAATCGCGTGTACCATTCGGTCGATCGAGGATTCAGCGAATGCATATTTGGTCACCCTTCCGTAGATATCACGGGAAAGAAACTTAGATGTAAATATGAGAAACTTAACTCCATATTGCCCAAAAAGATGAAGTTTCCAACGCTCACCGGTTACGCACACCTATATATATTCTGAAGGAAATATGCCCTAGAGGCAATAATAAAGTTATTATTTATTTCCTTATATCATGATAAATGTTTATTATTCATGCTAGAATTGTATTAACCGGAAACATAATACATGTGTGAATACATAGACAAACAGAGTGTCACTAGTATGCCTCTACTTGACTAGCTCGTTGATCAAAGATGGTTATGTTTCCTAACCATAGACATGGGTTGTCATTTGATTAATGGGCTCACATCATTAGGAGAATGATGTGACTGACATAACCCATTCCGTTAGCTTAGCACACAATCGTTTAGCATGTTGCTATTGCTTTCTTCATGACTTATACATGTTCCTATGACTATGAGATTATGCAACTCCTGCTTGCGGAGGAACACTTTGTGTGCTACCAAACGTCACAACGTAATCGGGTGATTATAAAGGTGCTCTACAGGTGTCTCCGAAGGTACTTGTTGGGTTGGCGTATTTGAGATTAGGATTTGTCACTCCGATTGTCTCGAGAGGTATCTCAGGCCCTCTCGGTAATGCACATCACTTAAGCCTTGCAAGCATTGCTACTAATGAGTTAGTTGCGGGATGATGTATTACGGAACGAGTAAAGAGACTTCTTGCAGAACGAGATTGAACTAGGTATTGAGATACCGACGATCGAATCTCGGGCAAGTAGCATACTGATGACAAAGGTAACAACGTATGTTGTTATGCGGTCTCACCGATCAAGATCTTCATAGAATATGTGGGAGCCAATATGAGCATCCAGGTTCTGCTATTTCTTATTGACCGGAGACGTGTCTCTGTCATGTCTACATAGTTCTCGAACCCGTAGGGTCGGCACGCTTAACGTTACGATGACAGTTATATTATGAGTTTATATGTTTTGATGTACCGAAGGCTGTTCGGAGTCTCGGATGTGATCACGGACATGACGAGGAGTCTCAAAATGGTCGAGACATGAAGATTGATATATTGGAAGCCTATGTTTGGATATCGGAAGTGTTCGGGGTGAAATCGGGATTTTACCGGAGTACCGGGAGGTTATTGGAACCCCTCGGGGACTTAATGGGCCTTAATGGGCCTTAATGGGCCTAGGTGGAAGAGAGGAGAGGCGGCTAGGGCAGGGCCGCGCGCCCCTCCCCCCAGTCCAACTAGGACAAGGAGAGGGGGCGGCGCCCCCCTTCCTTCTTCTCCTCCACTCTTTCCCCCTCCCAAGTCCTAATCCAACTAGGAAAGTGTCACATCCCTAGTTTTGGTATGACCTAGACTAGTTAGTCATTTGTGCATCATGTTTAAATTCCATTTAAATTGAAATGAGGATTTGTGAAACCCTCAGAATCATTTCTGAAAATGACCCAAGTAAAAAAATTGCTCCAAAAGGGTCCAAGAAAATGCTCATGTTGCTCTCTGAAAATATTGGACAGAGATAAAAATCAAACCAATATTTTAAAGAGCTCATGAGTATTTATTTTTGGCATTTGGAATTAATCCAGTAATTATTTGCTTTGGATATATATTTGCTATATATATAATATATGTCCAAAAATTCTGAATTTTGGTGAGGGGCTTTGGATTAATCCCTTAGGTCCCTGCAAAATTTGACAGAATTAAATAAAATGGTTTAGTATTATTACTAAGTCAAAACAAATGCAGAAAATAGAAAACATTAATAAATAGAAAACCAGAGAGAGGGAGATACTTACCAGCGCCTCCCGCCGCCCGTTCTCGTTTCACGCCCACCACCGTAAGGCGTGAGCCGTCTTCCTCCTCTTGCCAAGAGGCGTAGGGGAAGCGATGCCCGACGCCATGCACGCCGCACGCACGTGCTGGCTCCCTCTCTTCATGCCAGACGTCGCCACGCCCCCCCCCCCCAAGCCTCTCTCGCTCTCTCCCGTGCCATTCTCTCCTCCCCCACGCTCCCTCTCTCGCGGCCGAAATCGCCGTCGCAAATCCCACAGCCACCGCGCTCGCCATCGCCGCACCTCCCGACACGCTCCCAGCTCCGCGACCCCTCTACCTCCTCGTCGAGCCACGCACCTCCGGACGGTCTCCATCGTCGCCATCGTCGTCTCCTTCACCGCCGGCCGCCGTGGATCCCCATCGCCGCCCCGTCGACCACAGCGCGTCCCCGAGCTCGCCGTGAAGCCCATCGAGATCGCTGTGAGCTGCTTCTCCTCCTCCCCCTCTCCGTTCTCGCCCTCGCACACCGCAGCCGCATCTCGCCAAGGCTCGAACACCGCCGCCCGCCACAGCTCACGCCGCAGCCTTCGCTCAACTGGATGCGCTGAGCACCAAGACTCGGGGATGGTCTCCGCGCCCATTTGGTCGCCGAGCGACGATCTCGTGCCCCTCCGGCGTTCGGCCTCGCGGCGGCTAGACGCCAAGGGATTGACTGGTTTGACCCCGATTGACTCCAGATTTGACCCGTATGGGTCAATGATGGGGCCCGCCCTGACTAATTTTTTAGTTAGGGTGACTAGTTAACTCTGTTAGTTAAGCGTGATTTGACGTGGTGGACCCCATGAGTCAAGTTTGACCCAGTCAGCGCTGTTGACTTCTGTCGACGCAAGCATGACGCAGTTGTCGACGCAATTATTTATTTTCTGATTTAAATTAAATCAGGAAATTCCGTAAAATGATTCAAACTTCAAAAAATCATAGAAATTCAACGTAACTCAGATTGAAATAATTTATATATGAAAAATTATCAGAAAAATGCAATCTATCCATCTGTTCTAGTTTCATGCATGACAAACCAACTTATACCTGCTGTATAAGTGAAACACTAAAATGGCATTTATAAGAGCTTAATTTGGAGTTGCATTTGAACCCTTGGTTCAAATGGACTTCATTCAATTTGAATACTAGTTGCATTAGTTCAAACAACATCACATCTTCATGCCATGTTCATGCATCATATTGTTGCATATGCTTGTGTATGGATTGTTGGCACTGCCTTCTCGAGATAGGTCTTGCTCCTGAGACCGCTCCAGAGTACTGCCCTGTGAAGCAGTGCCTCCTCTGTTGATCTACCAGGCAAGCAAACCCCCTTGTTCATTCTGATACAATCCTACTCTCTCGCTCCTGCTCTCAGTTATTGCATTAGGACAACAACGATTCATCTGCTACTTTGTGCTGCGGTAGTTGAACCCATTCCTCTGTATGACCTGTCATTGCCACGATGAATAGTTGAAACCCACTAGCATGTGTAGGAGTTGATTGAGCCATGTTGTGTTCCTACCATGCCATGCTTGCTATTGCTTAGAGTTGTGTCGTGTCTGATTCATTGGGAATGAATTGGAGTACAAAGTGCTCTATGTTACGATCTTTGAGAGTTAAGTGTGTGAACACGATTTGGTAAAGGTAGCGGTGAGAGGCCATGTAGGAGTACATGGTGGGTTGTCTCACCGCCCTGCTAATCGAAGTTCTATGTATGTTGTCCAATGACTCGACATTACCACACATTGGGCTCCGAGCGCCCAAGCCCTCTCGACTTATTAACCAACTTGACCTATGTCCAGGAGTCGCAAGTTTCTGGTGTTTGTAGGTAGTGTTAGTAGTCTACCAAGTGGCACCCGGCCAGGTGGGCTTGGGACACACTAGGCACAAGTGGCACTACCAAGCGTAGATCCATCCGGCGAGGTGGGCTTGGGAACCCTGCACACATCGTTTGGGGTCGTGAGCGACACCCCGGCCGGATCTCCTTGCGGATGGAACCCGAATAGGCGATAAACCTGGACTAGAGTCTCGTGTGGTTAGTCAGGTCATGGACGACTCCCTCGCCAAAGCTTCCGCTTGAAGGTTGCCGAGATACCGACAGCGTGTACATGGTGGTAAGTGGCGAGAGCATGTGTGAAGAAGTACACCCCTGCAGGGTTAATATGATCTATTCGAATAGCCGGGTCCGCGGTTATGGACTTCTTGGATGCTTACGTGGTACATAGACTACTTGAAGTGGATACTCTAAAATGCTCAAGACAAGTGTGAGTGCTATGGATGGCCTTCTCGTATGGAGACGGGGATGAGTCCATAGTAGTGTATTGTGTGGTGACTAGTGGACTCGTGTTCGCCATATCACCTCAAGAAGTTCTTGTAGTCGTAGAACAGGATAGCCACTGAGTCAAAGCTGGCTTGCTGCAGCCAAACCCCACATTACCTTCTTGATACTAATGCATGTATAATAGGATCTGATGTAAGTCTTGCTGAGTACCTTTATACTCACGTTGCTTTATTTATGTTTTTGCAAATGAAGACTTCGGTCTTACTAGTGTTCCCGTGGACTTGACGAGTAGCTTGTACCTCATTTCACGATCTTGATGGGATGTTGTAGATAGTCGCTCTTCAGCCTTTTTCATTTGTAGATGTCTCCGTACTTTCGGACATGTAATGCTTCCGCTTGTTGCTTGTTTTCTCTGAATGTTGGGTCATGTGACCCCTGTTTGTAATAAATGCTATGATGGCTCTTTGAGCCTTATCTATATGAGTTCTTGAGTTATGCTGTGATGCCATGTTGTACAGCACATACTTGCATGTTATGCGTACGTGTAATGTGTATTGCTATGTGTGGGATCTGACTATCTAGTTGTTTATCCTTAGTAGCCTCTCTAACCGGGAAATGTCTCCTAGTGCTTCCACTGAGCCCTAGTAGCTTGCTATTGCTCCGGAACACTTAGGCTGGCCGGCATGTGTCCTTCTTCGTTCCTGTGTCTGTCCCTTTGGGGAAATGTCACGCGGTGTCTACTGGAGTCCTGTTAGCCTGCTACAGCCTGGTTTACCGGAGTCCTGCTAGCCCAGTTGCTACAGCCCGGATTCACTTTCGGCCGATGACCGACACGTTCGTTGTTGGGTCATGTATGCCTGTCCACGTAAGTTAGTGCCACTTTGGGTTCACGACTAGCCATGTCAGCCCGGTTCTTTGTCATATGGATTCTATCGACACTATCATATACGTGTGCCAAAAGGCGCAAACGGTCCCGGGCATGGTAAGGCGACAGCCGTGGGAATACCGTGCGTGAGGCCGCAAAGTGATATGAGGTGTTACATGCTAGATCGGTGTGGCCCCGAATCGGGGTCCTGACAGAAAGGGGGGAGTCTTACTCCCGGTGGGAGTAGGACTCCTCCTGGTGCGCCTCCTCCCTGGCCGGCCGCACCCCTCTTCCTCCTTTATATACGGGGGCAAGGGGGCACCCCAAAGACACACAATTGATCAGTTAATCTTTTAGCCGTGTGCGGTGCCCCCCTCCACCATAGTCCACCTTGATAATACTATAGCGGTGCTTAGGCGAAGCCCTGCGTCGGTAGAATATCAACATCGTCACCACGCCCGTCGTCGATTTAAACTCTCCTCAACACTCGGCTGGATCGGAGTTCGAGGGACGTCATCGGGCTGAACGTGTGCTGAACTCGGAGGTGTCGTGCGTTCAGTACTTGATCGGTCGGATCATGAAGACATATGACACCATCAACCGCGTTGTGCTAACGCTTCTGCTTTTGGTCTACGAGGGTACGTGGACAACACTCTCTCCTCTCGTTGCTATGCATCACCATGATCTTGCGTGTGCGTAGGAAAATTTTGAAATTACTACGTTCCCCAACAGTGGTATCAGAGCCAGGTTTTATGCGTAGATGTCATATGCACGAGTAGAACACAAGTGAGTTGTGGGCGATATAAGTCATACTGCTTACCAAAGATGTCATACTTTTGGTTCGGGCGGTATTGTTGGATGAAGCGGCCCGGACCGACATTACAGCGTCCAGCTTCTGGCGAGACTAATTCTACCGACGTGCTTTGCACATATGTGGTCTGGCGGATGTCAGTTCCTCCAACTTTAGTTGAACTGAGGCTACGCCCGGTCCTTGCGAAGGTTAAAAGGCACCAACTTGACAAACTATCGCTGTGGTTTTGATGCGTAGGTAAGAACGGTTCTTGCTTAGCCCGTAGCAGCCACGTAAAACTTGCAACAACAAAGTAGAGGACGTCTAACTTGTTTTTGCGGCATGTTGTGATGTGATATGGTCAAGACATGATGCTAAATTTTATTGTATGAGATGATCATGTTTTGTAACTGAGTTATCGGCAACTGGCAGGAGCCATATGGTTGTCACTTTATTGTATGCAATGCAATCGCCCTGTAATGCTTTACTTTATCACTAAGCGGTAGCGATAGTCGTAGAAGCATAAGATTGGCGAGACGACAATGATGCTAATGATGGAGATCAAGGTGTCGCACCGGTGGACGATGGTGATCATGACGGTGCTTCAAGATGGAGATCACAAGCACAAGATGATGATGGCCATATCATATCACTTATATTGATTGCATGTGATGTTTATCTTTTATGCATCTTATCTTGCTTTGATTGACGGTAGCATTATAAGATGGTCCCTCACTAAATTATCAAAGTATAAGTGTTCTTCCTGAGTATGCACCGTTGTGAAAGTTCTTCGTGCTGAGACACCACGTGATGATCGGATGTGATAGGCTCTACGTCCAAATACAACTAGTGCAAAACAGTTGCACACGCGGAATACTCAGGTTAAACTTGACGAGCCTAGCATATAACATATATGGCCTCGGAACACGGAGACCGAAAGGTCGAGCGTGAATCATATAGTAGATATTATCAACATAGTGATGTTCACCATTGAAACTACTCCATCTCACGTGATGATCGGACATGGTTTAGTTGATTTGGATCACGTGATCACTTAGAGGATTAGAGGGATGTTTATCTAAGTGGGAGTTCTTAAGTTATATGATTAATTGAACTTAAATTTATCATGAACTTAGTACCTGATAGTATCTTGCTTGTCTATGTTTGATTGTAGATAGATGGCCCGTGATGTTGTTCCGTTGAATTTTAATGTGTTCCATGAGAAAGCAAAGCTGAAAGATGATGGTAGCAATTACACGGACTGGGTCCTTAACTTGAGGATTATCCTCATTGTTGCACGGAAGAATTACGTCCTGGAAGCACCGCTGGGTGCCAGGCCTGCTGCTGATGCAACTGACGACATTAAGAACGTCTGGCAGAGCAAAGCTAATGACTACTCGATAGTTCAACGTGCCATGCTTTACGGCTTACAACCAGGACTTCAACGACGTTTTGAACGTCATGGAGCATATGAGATGTTCGAGGAGTTGTGATGCGGAGCATCCCTCGCTCATCCCCATGGACGTGTCTACATCTTCCTCAACACCACTTGGGCCCATGACAAGAGCTAGAGCCAAGGCTATCGAAGATAAGGTGAACTTGCTCCTTTCCGAACTTCCTCTCTCTACTCACGAGACTTGGCTACTACCTCATATGGACACTTTGTGTGTGATCAGGTACCTGGAGGAGAGCCATGGTGCATCTACATCCAGTGGACAAGGAGACGGTTACCAACCGCAAAGGACAAGAAGAAGAGCTACCGGAGAAAACTCCAGCCACCGGACGACCGGTCGGGACCGGACGTCCGGCGCCTGAAGCCCCAGCAAGCGGACGTCCGGCCCGGACCGGACGACCGGCCACACCCTCACAGCGAGCGGACGTCCGACCACCAGCGGATGACGGGCCCCTGAAGACCCGAACCGAATCTGCGGAAGACCGGTGCCAGCGGACGACCGGCGACCGGACGACCGGTCCCCAGCGGACGTCTGGTGCCCCTGGACCCGAACCAAATCAGCGGAAGTCCGAAGAAACCGGACGACCGGCGCCTCCTTCACAGAACTGACCCAGCGGACGTCCGCGCCCGGACGACCGGTCCTCCTCTGAGAGACCGGACGACCGCCCCAGCTGACGTCCGTGCACTGCTCTGTGCAGTTTGGGCCAAAGCCCATGTACCTCCACTTTGCCCCTTTTGCACTAAGACTATAAATAGAACCCCTCCTCCTCCTAGCTAGGGTAGCATTGGTTTAGCTCATGTTTGTGTGAGAGCCTTGCTCATCCACTTGGTTACTTCTCCTCGGAGCTCAGGACCTCTTCGGAGAAGATCCCCCAAGCGGATTCAAGACCCCCTTCTAGGGTGGACCCCATAAAGACCACCTCTCAGATAAGAACGGCTACCTCTGTATCTTTTACCTTTGTTGATTTTGAATCTTGTGCCACTTTATGTGATCGGTGATCTAGCACTTGTGTGATTGATCTCTTGTCGGTTTAGTGAATTCTCTCTCGTTTTCCCCGTGTTTTCCCTCTTGTTCTTCCGCGTGTTCTTCGTGATTCACCGTAGGATCCGCTCCAAGGTGAAAGATCATCCACGTAGGGTTCCGCCCTACATCATCTATGGTATCATGAGCCACGTTGATCACGTTCTTGGAGCCCCTACACCGTTCTTTCTAGCTTGATTTTGTTGTTTTCGTCCTAAATTCGAAAACCCCACCAAAAATAACCCCAAATTTTTTTTTTGTGATTTGTTTGTGAGTTGAGATTTTGTTGGATTTGGTCCATGGATTTGTGTTGCTACGTGTGGATCTAGCTTTCCCCGCCCTCCCCACCCTTTTCTATCCACCAAACCACTCGATTTCGACCTCACCATCCCCTTCCACCGCGAGACCGAAAGCAGTTCTTCCTGCGTGCGAAAATCACTTCAGCACCGGACGACCGGCAGCTACCGGACGTCTGGACGTCCGGACGACCGCAAAGGGCCGGACGTCTGCTCCACTCGATTTAAACTGAATTTTCAGTTCGCCAAGACCTCAACCCCACCTCCCTCCACATCTCCCAAACCCACATACACCAAAATCTTCCACCATTCCTCCGATGACGATTTTGACACATTTTGGTCCTTGATATTTTGAGTTGTGGTTTCCCGTATCCTATTGTGTTTCGGCTATCTAGGTACGGTTCGAAGTCATCATCACCACCGCTCATCTACATCGACTAGTCATCATCGCAAGGACGGTAACTTCATTTACATCTTTGTCATACCTTGCAATTGCATTGATAGCCCACATTGCCTCATTTTATGAAGCTTACCCATCGAGACTAGCCATTGAGTATTGCCGCAACGTGACTTGTGCACATTTAGTGATCATACTCCATAGCATACATACCATACCATAGTGGTGCATATCTTGGGATCCACTTGTGTGTCACAAGGTTGTCATAGCATACACAATTGCTATCTTGGTTCGTGAAGTTTTGCATGAGAAAAGAGCTCAAACGTGAAAGAGCCACCCAAGCTTTTAAGCAAAGAGGAAAGATAAGCAAAGAGCTTATGAGCAAGAACCATAGCATCATAATACATTAAGATTTTCATATTGGATCATCTTGGATCATAACACCGAAACATCATACATATAGCATACTTGGGATAGAGATACTTGCATTTTTGCCTAGTAGGTTGTGCACAAGTTTACGTATCCGCCTATCGAGCAATCGTGCTAGCGTCTCTCTAGTATTGTGCAACAAGAGCATTTTCGTGGATTCCACATTTTGGCTCACTTTTGGATTGCACAATCCCATTTATCTATTTGTGTGTGTGTTTCCGTGTTCCTATACTTGCTTGGTCTACTTGTTGCATTTGCAAATTTGTGAATCTTTTCCAACATTATTGACGCCACTTACAATTGCATCAAATTTTGTGCCACCATCCTCACCAAGCTCCACCATAAGCTTTTATTTGTGTAGGTGTGAGAACCGACAAGGATTGGTACCAATAGTGCTATTTCATTGTCCGCATTTGAGTGAACTTGATTCATCATCAACATCGGTCAAAGGTACATTGGTATAAGTTCTTCTCCTTCTAACACTCACATTTTTGCTTGGAATGATGGATAGGCCAAGTACTTCGACCAACCCACTCTTCATCGAGCAAGACGACATGTCATCATACGTCACCAAGAGCCACCTCTTTGGTTCACAACGAGCATTGAACCATGAACAACAAGCATTGAGTGACCGAATCGACAACCTCGCCACCGTCTTGCGACTCTCCGAGCAACGTACAAGAGACTATTTCGACAACAAGTTCGACGATCACAAGCAAGAGAATGATGCAAGAATGGACGAGATCCGTGCCTTGATGAGGAACCGGCATCATTCCACTTCTTCATCCTCAAGACGGAGCCGCTCGAGTCGACACTCCGACGACACCTTCTACGACTCAAGTACACCGTCATCAAACACTCTTCGACGAGCTGCGCGTCAAGACCGTCATGCATCTCACAACCCGCTACATGACAAGCATTCGCAAGAACAAGTTGATGAGCAAGTCCCTCGACCTCAATCAAACCAAGTCGCTTTCGCCCAAGCTCAAGAACGACAAAGACTACGGCGCCAAGAGGAAGAACGAGCCCGTCTACACCAAGAGCAACAAGACGCCGAGGCTCAACGTCTTCAACAACAACAACGAGAAGCGCAAGCTCTTGAGGCGCAACGTGCCCTTCAAGAATCAAGTCCAGCTATCGCCAACCGCAATCGCGAACGGCGCAATCAAGAGGAAGCCCTTTGAGAAGAAATCCAAGAGAGGAACTACCAAGCACGTTTGCAACATCAAGTTCCTCAAGCTCCTCCACAAACTCGTCAACCTCCACTTCAACCTCAAGTTCAACAAGAGCAAGTTGATCGTGGTCTTCCTCCACACCAAGAGGCAACATGAAGACGATTACAATCCACGCGTCAAGGATGTCATCATCAACATCGCCAACAACACAATGAAGAGCAACGCCACGGCAAGCTAAAATTCACCATGCCCAAGTTCAATGGAAGCAATGACCTCAAGACTACCTCTCATGGGCATTGAAGGTTGACAAAATCTTCCGGTTGCACAACTATGATGAAGCGAAGAAAATCGCTATGGCATCACTTGAGTTCCAAGACTATGTGCTCATATGGTGGGAACAAATCATTGAGCGAAGACAAGCAAGAGGTGAACCTCCAATCACCACTTGGGCTCAAATGAAGGATGTCATGCGAGCACGCTTTTGTGCCAACCTACTACAACCGCGACCTCTTCAAGAAACTCCAACTACTCAAGCAAGGAACAAAGAGTGTTGAAGAATACTACAAGGAAATGGAGATAGCCATGATTCGAGCCAATGTCAAGGAAGATGATGAGCAAACTATGGCACGCTTCTTGAATGGACTCAATCATCCCATCAAGAAGATCGCCGACTTCCAACCATACTCAACCCTCATTGAGCTCATGCATCAAGCTACAAAGGAGGAGGCATGAAGTGCAAGATGACTTCAAGTATGCACGCCAAGTACTCATCCAAGACCTACGGCTTCTCCAACAACCAAGCTTCAACGACTCCTCCAACATCTACATCAACCAAAATTTCTTCAAGAAACGACGACAAGTCAAGTTACAAGAAGACTTCGGCAAGTTCAAGTCGTCCTCCTCCTACTACAAGTAACCTCAAGCCGCGTGCTACATCCTCTACTCCAACCGATGAGACCATCAAGACAAGCTCCTTCAAGTGTTTCACTTGCGGCGGCCGAGGCCACAAGTCATACGAATGCACCAACAAGCACACCATGATCCTCAACGACGATGGCACATATGACTCCATGAGTGAAGAGGAGATGGAAGCTCTTGAGCAAGTGGCCATGCACCGGCGAGTGAACGAAGATGAAGATGACCAAGTCTTTTGTGATGAGGATTCGATCCCCGCTCTCGTTGTCTCCAAGGTCTTGACTCTCCAACATCAACAAGAAGAAGACCAACGATATCACATCTTCCACACAAAGGCCGGCATCAATGGGAGGTCCGTCAAGGTCATCATCGACGGAGGTAGTAGCCACAACTTGGCAAGTGAAGAACTATGCTCCAAGCTCCAATTGGTAAAGAGGAAGCACCCGCACCCCTACAAGGTTCAATGGCTAAGTGATTAGGCACTATACTTAGCCTTAGCATACGGTCCAAGTCTCTTTCAAAATTGGTGCTTATGAAGACACGTTGGAATGTGATGTGGTCCCTATGACCGCTTGCCACCTACTTCTAGGCTCGACCATGGCAATTCGACCGTGGTGTCATCCACAATGGGCGCACCAATCACTATAGCTTCAAGATGAAAGGGAAGGAATATGTGCTACGCACCTATGTCTCCTACCCAAGTGATAGCCGACAAGCAAGCCACACATCATAGAGAAAAGAGTGAGAAAGTGATCCACCCAAAAGTGAGTGAGAGCCACAAGCCAAATTTGAGCGACTCTTCACCTAGAGAGAAAAACCTCATTCTATTAGCCACCAAAAGTGAGATGAGAGAAGTGTGTGAGAACCCATCGAGTGTGATGCACTTTGTCCTTGTGTGCAAGGATGGAGAACCAAAAACTAACACCATTCACGAGCTACCTTTGGTGTTTCAATCTCTTTGCAGGAATTTCAAGATGTTTTCCCGATGAGCTCCCTCCGGTCTACCTCCTCTTCGAGGCATTGAGCATCGAATCGACCTCATACCCGGAGCGCCGCTACCAAACAAAGCTCCATACCGTCAATCCGAAGAAACCAAGGAGATTCAACGGCAAGTACAACAACTAATCGACAACGGTCATGTACGTGAAAGCTTAAGCCCTTGTGCCGCTCCCGTTATACTTGTGCCTAAGCCCGATGGAAGTTTTCATTTGTGTTCCGATTGTAGACCTATCAATGCTATCACCGTCCGTTATAAGCATCCCATTCCTCCCTTAGATGATATGCTTGATGAACTTAGTGGAGCCAACTTTTTCTCAAAAATTGACCTTAAAAGTGGCTATTATCAAATCCGCATACAAGAGGGTGATGAATGGAAAATCGCTTTCAAAACCAAATTTGGTTTATATGAATGGTTAGTGATGCCTATGGGTCTTTCGAAGCTCCGGTACTTTTGTGCGCCTTATGCATCATGTGCTTCGTCCTTATATTGGAGTCTTTGTTGTGGTTTACTTTGATGATATTCTTGTGTTTAGCAAAACCATGAAAGAGCACATCAATCATGTAAAATCTGTATTGCAAACTCTTCATGAGGAAAGCCTTTATGCAAACTTGAAAATATGCACTTTTGGAGTTGACAAAGTGGTTTTCTTGGGTTTTGTGGTTTCCTCAAAGGGTGTCCATGTTGATGAATCTAAAATTGAAGCAATTAAAACTTGGCCCCAACCCACCAATTTGCAACAAGTCTGAAGTTTTCTTGGTCTTATGGGTTTCTATCGTAAGCTTTGTGAAAGATTTTAGCACAATTGCCGCTCCTTTGCATGCTTTGAGCAAGAAGAATACTCCCTTTGTTTGGGGGGACTTTTCAATCAACCGCTTTTGATGAGCTTCAAGTCTTTGCTTACGCAAGATGCCCCGATTCTTGCTTTGCCCAATTTTGACAAAACTTTTGAGGTTCATTGTGATGCAAGTGGTACCGGAATTGGCGGAGTTTTGATGCAAGAAAAACGAGCCATTGCTTATTTTAGTGAAAAACTATCCGATTGCTCAACTTAATTATCCCATCTATGACAAAGAATTGTATGCTTTAGTGCGTGTGCTACATGTTTGGGAACATTACCTTAGACCGCATGAGTTTGTCATCCATACCGATCATGAAACGCTTAAGTACCTCAAAGGTCAAACTAAATTAAACAAGCGTGATGCCAAATGGAGTGAATTCATTGAATATTTTCCTTATGTGATCAAGTACATTAAGGGTAAAGAAAATGTAGTTGCCGACGCGCTTTCACGCATATGCATGCTTGTCACTCAACTTGAGTTGAATGTTATTGGTTTTGAGCATATAAAAGACTTGTATAAGCATGATCCATCTTTTGCTTCTCCTTATGCTAAGTGTTTGGCCGATACGTCTTGGGAACAATATTACATCAAGGATGGTTACCTTATGAGAGCTAACAAACTTTGCATTCTCGAAGTCTTCTCTTCGTTTGCTCCTTTTGCAAGAGGCTCATGGAGGCGGACTCATGGGACACTTTGGACGCGACAAGACATTCGCCACGCTCTCCACCAACTACTTTTGGCCCAAGATGTTCCGCGACGTCTCCCGCTTCACCAACCGATGCTATACATGTCGCAAAGCTAAGTCTAAAGCTCAATCTAATGGTCTTTACATGCCTCTTCCTATTCCATATCAACCATGGGAAGACATTAGTATGGATTTTGTACTTGGCTTGCCTAGGACTCAAAATGGAAAGGATTCCGTCTTTGTTGTTGTGGATAGATTTTCTAAGATGGCACATTTCATACCTTGCAACAAGATAGATGATGCTTCACATGTTGCCAATCTCTTTTGTAGGGAAATCTTGCGACTTCATGGAGTACCAAAGACAATCGTCTCCGATCGTGGACGCCAAGTTCTTGAGTTACTTTTGAAGACCCTATGCGCCAAGCTCGGAATCAAGCTCTTGTTCTCCTCGGCATACCATCCTCAAACCGACGGCCATACGGAGGTGACGAACCGCACACTATCCACTCTACTGCGTGGCTTGAGCTAGACGAACAGCAAGGACTGGGAAGCCTGTCTCCCCCTCGCCGGAAATGCGCCTACAATCGTGCAAGACATTCAACTACCGGCAAGTCCCCCTTCGAGGTCGTCTACGGTTTCAACCCGTTGTCCCCATTGGACATTCTACCACTTCCTCTCCAAGAGCGCACCAACATGGATGCGAAAAGCACGAGCAAGCTACATCAAGAAGATGCACGAAGATACAAGGCACACCATTGAGCGACAAGTACAATGTCAAGCAACCAAGCTCAACGCCAACAAGAAACCCATCGTCCTCAACATTGGTGATCTCGTGTGGCTACACCTTCGCAAGGACCGCTTCCCCAAAGAACGCAAGTCCAAGCTTCTCCCTCGAGCCGATGGACCTTTCAAGGTGCTAGCACGCTACAACGACAACGCCTACAAGATCGACATACCTCGAGACAAGTACAATGTGAGCGACATCTTCAACGTCAAGGACCTTGCACCTTACCATGGTGATGATCCTTTTGATCCGAGGTCGGATCTCTCCCAAGGGGGGGAAGATGATGCGGAGCATCCTCGCTCATCCCCATGGACGGTTCTACATCTTCCTCAACACCACTTGGGCCCCTGACAAGAGCTAGAGCCAAGGCTATCGAAGATAAGGTGAACTCGCTCCTTTCCGAACTTCCTCTCTACTCACGAGACTTGCCTACTACCTCATATGGACACTTTGTGTGTGATCAGGTACCTGGAGGAAAGCCATGGTGCATCTATATCCATTGGACAAGGAGACGGTTACCAACCGCAAAGGACAAGAAGAAGAGCTACTGAGAAAACTCCATCCACCGGACGACCGGTCGAGACCGGACGTCCCACCAAGCCCTCAAAGAAGCGTATCGTCCCGCCCGGACCGGACGACCGGCCAAACCTCACAGAAGCGGACGTCTGACCGCCAGCCGGACGACCGCCCTCAAGACCCGAACTGAATCTGCGGAAGACCGGTGCGGCCGGACGATCAAGACTGGACGACCAGCCCCAGTGACGTCCGTACTGTCTGTCTGCAGCCGGGCCAAAGCCCATGTACCCCTCCACTTTGCCCCCTTTTGCACTAAGACTATAAATAGAACCCCTCCTCCTCCTAGCTAGGGTAGCATTGGTTTAGCTCATGTTTGTGTGAGAGCCTTGCTCATCCACTTGGTTACTTCTCCTCGGAGCTCAGGATCTCTTCGGAGAAGATCCCCCAAGCGGATTCAAGACCCCCTTCTAGGGTGGACCCCATCAAGACCTCCTCTCGGAGAAGAACGGCTACTCGTGTATCTTTACCTTTGTTGATTTTGAATCTTGTGCCACTTTATGTGATCGGTGATCTAGCACTTGTGTGATTGATCTCTTGTCGGTTTAGTGAATTCTCTCTCGTTTTCCCCGTGTTTTCCCTCTTGTTCTTCCGCGTGTTCTTCGTGATTCACCGTAGGATCCACTCCAACGTGAAAGATCATCCACGTAGGGTTCCGCCCTACATCAAGTTGAAGTTAATATTTCAAGCAAATGACCGGACATGTGTTATCATTTGATGAATGGGATCACATCATTAGGAGAATGATGTGATGGACATGACCCATCTGTTAGCTTAGCATTATGATTGTTACAGTTTCATTGCTACTGCTCTATTCATGACTTATGCATGTTCCTCAGACTATGTGATTATGCAACTCCCGAATACTGGAGGAACACTTTGTGTGCTACCAAACGTCACAACATAAATGGTTGATTATAAAGGTTCTCTACAGGTGTCTCCGAATGTGTTTGTTGGGTTGGAATAGATCGAGATTAGGATTTGTCACTCCGTGTTTCGGAGAGGTATCTCTGGGCCCTCTCGGTAATACTCATCACTATAAGCCTTGCAAGCATTGTGACTAATGAGTTAGTTGCGGAATGAAGTATTACGGAACGAGTAAAGAGACTTGCCAGTAACGAGATTGAACTAGGTATGATGATATCGACGATCGAATCTCGGGCAAGTAACATACCGATGACAAAGGGAACAATGTATGTTGTTATGCGGTTTGACCGATAAAGATCTTCGTACAATATGTAGGAGCCAATATGAGCATCCAGGTTCCGCTATTGGTTATTGACCGGAGATGTGTCTCGGTCATGTCTACATAGTTCTTGAACCCATAGGGTCCGCACGCTTAACGTTCGATGACGATTTCTATTATGAGTTATGTGATTTTATGACCGAAGTTTGTTCGGAGTCCCGGATGAGATCACGGACGTGACGAGGAGTCTCAAATTGGTCGAGACATAAAGATCGATATATTGGAATGATATATTCGGACATCGGAAAGGTTCCGAGTGATTCGGGTATTTTCGGAGTACCGGAGAGTTGCGAGAATTCAGCGGGGGAAGTAGTGGGCCTTAATGGGCCATACGTGAAAGGAGAGAAGGGCCTCAAGGGGTGGCCACGCCCCCCCCCCCACCCTTGGAAAGTCCGAATTGGACTAGGGAGGAGGCGGTGCCCCCCTCTCTTTCCTTCTCCCTCTCCTACTCCTTCCCTCTCTCCCCTCTTGGAAAAGGAAGGGGACTCCAACTAGTATTGGGAATCCTAGTTGGACTACCCCTATAGGCGTGCCCCTCCTAGGCCGGCCTCCTCTGTTGGATATATGCCCTAGAGGCAATCATGTATGATGATATTTCCTATGTGTTTATGAATAAAGATAGTCCTTGGACATTATCAATCATGTGTATCAGCAAGTACGTGACTTGTTTGTGGGACTATGCATTGTATGATGACTGTCCTAAAAGGTCCCTAGTCGAAAGGGCTGTCTGGACGCGCAGCCGACTAGACTAGCATATGACACGGTCGATGGCTCGGTCTCACTAGCCATGGAGCATTGGATGCTAACCGGATAATATGGACTTGGAAAGGTCTGGTCGGATTCGATGTAGTCGGATCCGAGTCGAGGTATGGTCTGAGTCGGACAGACCCAACTATGAGACGCAGCGATATGTCATCTGTGAGTCTCTAGTACAACATACGTTCTATGTCCTAAGACCTAAGCTGACGCATGTACTCGGGATGGTGACAGACTTGCTTTGGACCGACCAAACGCTACTCCATGATTGGGTAGTTACAAAGGTAGGTTTCGGGTTTGTCCTGTCCCATGCTGCGAGACATGGTCGAGCAAGATGGGATTTGCCCCTCCGATCAGGAGAGATATACTCTGGGCCCCTCGTGTGATCCGACCAGGATAAGCTTGGCCATGCGACAGGGATTATGAGATAATCCGGTTTGTGGTCCGTATCATTGGAACGAGAATAAGGTCGGGCTAGCACAAGGATGGCAATCTCGCCTTGAGCCCGACAACATATATCGTGAGGCAAAGGGAATAGAAGTGTGACACGTTGTTCAAGTTCGCCTAACCAAGTTCATAGTCTGCTTGGTGGTGGGCACGCCTTGCTAGAGGCCGCTACCAACCGTGCAGGTCGGAGGTGATCCGAACTGTGACCAAGCCGACTTGAACCTAAGGGGTCGCGCGCTTAAGGGAAGGAACCTACGAGGTTGGTTCGGAGGACACTGGTCGGATGTGAACCTACGAGCTGGACTTGGAACGCGACCGGGTAGACTTTGGTCTTTAGGGTCCGTGTGAGGCCCAAGTGTTGAGCCTGCGACGGATGCCTATATAAAGTGGTGGTGCGGCACACTCATGCGGTTGATCGCTTCGGCGCTGCGACTAGGCTTTGCATGTGTTGCGAATCCACCTCCACTCGCCGCCGACTGTGCGATCGGGCCTAGCAGTCCGTCGCAGGGTGTTCCTCCTGCACGCGTGGATACCGTTAGAGGCGGTGCGCTTGCGCCGCTCCGGTGAACTTGTACGTGGGATCGGACGACCGGCTATTCGAGGGAGATCGGACGAGGAGGAGACAATCCATGCGGACGCGCTGCCCCAACTCTTCTTTCGCTGCACGGCACTGCGCGTCTAGTGGTAATGATCTGTGATCCATCTCTTGTAGCATGTTCTTGGTTGTTTAGCACGTAGGAAATTTTAATTTGCAGTCATCGCACCCTACCATAGAACCCAACATCCTCCTCATCCCTCCTTTATATATGTGGCCAGGGGGCACCCCATAGACACACAAGTTGATCTTTTAGCCGTGTGTGGTGCCCCCCTCCACAGTTACACACCTCGATCATACTGTTGCGGAGCTTAGGCGAAGCCCTGCGTCGGCACCATCATCATCACCGTCGCCATGCTATCGTGCTGATGGAACTCACCCTTGGCCTCAACTGGATCAAGAGTACGAGGGACGCCATCGAAGCTGAGCGATGTCTTTGAACGCGGAGGTGTCGTACGTTCGGTACTTGGATCGGTTGGATCACGAAGATGTTCGACTACATTGACTGTGTTATTGAAATGCTTCCGCTTTTGTTCTACGAGGGTACGTGGACACACTCTCCCCTCTCATTTCTATGCATCACCTAGATAGATCTTGCGTGATCGTAGGAATTTTTTTGAAATTACCATGTTCCCCAACAGTGGCATCTGAGCCAGGTCTATGCGTAGATGTTATATGCACGAGTAAAACACAAAGAGTTGTGGGAGATAATAGTCATACTGCTTAATAGCATGTCATACTTTGATTCAGCGGTATTGTTGGATGATGCGGCTCAGACCGACATTACGCGTACGCTTACGCGAGACTGGTCCTACCGACGTACTTCGCACATTGGTGGCTAGTGAGTGTCTATTTCTCCAAATTTAGTTGAATCGAGTGTGGCTACGCCTGGTCCTTGTTGAAGGTTAAACAACACACTTGTCGAAAAATCATTGTGGTTTTGATGCATAGGTAAGAAAGCTTCTTGCTAAGCCCTTAGCAGCCATGTAAAACTAGCAACAACAAAGTAGAGGACGTCTAACTTGTTTTCGCAGGGCATGTTGTGATGTGATATGGTCAAGACATGATGTGTTGTATGAGATGATCATATTTTGCTAAAGTTATCGGCAACTGGCAGGAGCCTTATGGTTGTCTCTTTATTGCATAAGATGCAAGCGCCATATAAGTGCTTTACTTTATCACTATGCGATAGCAATAGTTTCAAAAGCAATAGTTGGCGAGACGACCATGTGATGACACGTTTATAAAGATCAAGATGATGGAGATCATGGTGTCATGCCGGTGACGATGGAGATCATGACGGTACTTTGGAGATGGAGATCAAAGGCATAAGATGATGATGGCCATATCATGTCAGATATTTTGATTACATGTGATGTTTATCATTTATGCTTCTTATTGTGCTTAGTACGGCGGTAGCATTATAAGATGATCCCTTACTAAATTTCAAGGTATAAGTGTTCTCCCTGAGTATTCACCATTGCTACAGTTTGTCGTGCCAAGACACCATGTGATGATCGGGTGTGATAAGCTCTACGTTCACATACAACGGGTGCAAGCCAGTTTTGCACCTTGAGAATACTCGGTTTAAACTTGACGAGGCTAGCATATGCAGATATGGCGTCGGAACACTGAGACCGAAAGGTCGAGCATGAATCATATAGTAGATATAATCAACATAGTGATGTTCACCATTGAAAACTACTCCATCTCACGTGATCATCGGACATGGTTTAGTTGATTTGGATCACGTGATCACTTAGATGATTATAGGGATGTCTATCTAAGTGGGAGTTCTTAAGAAATATGATTAATTGAACTTTAATTTATCATGAACTTAGTCCTGATAGTATTTTGCAAATAATGTTGTAGGTCAATAGCTCGCGTTGTTGCTTCCCTATGTTTTTATATGTGTTCATAGAGAAAACTGGGTTGAAACATGATTGTAGCAATGATGCGGACTGGGTCCGTCTTCTGATGTCTATCCTCATTGCTGCGCAGAAGAATTATGTCCTTGATGCACCGCTAGGTGATAGACCTATTGCAGGAACAGATGTAGACGTTAACATTTGGCTAGCTCAATATGATGACTACTTGATAGTTTAGTGCACCATGCTTAACGGCTTAGAATCGGGACTTCAAAGATGTTTTGAACGACATGGACCATATGACATGTTCCAGGAGTTGAAGTTAATATTTCAAACAAATACCCGAGTTGAGAGATATGAAGTCTCCAACAAGTTCTATAGCTAAAACATGGAGGACAATAGCTCAAGCAGTGAGCATGTGCTCGGATTGTCCGGGTACTACAATCAGCTTGAATCAAGTGGGAGTTAATCTTCCAGATAAGATAGTGATTGACAGAGTTCTCTAGTCACCATCACCAAGTTACTGGAACTTCGTGATGAACTATAGTATGAAAAGGATGACAAAAACGATTTCTGAGCTCTTCGTGATGCTGAAATCAACGAAGGTAGAATTCAAGAAAGAGCATCAAGTGTTGATGATTAAACAAGATCACTAGGTTCAAGAAAAGGGCAAAGGGAAAGAAAGGGAACTTCAACTAGAATGGCTAGCAAGTTGTCACTTCCGTGAAGAAGCCCAAAGCTAGCTAAAGCCTGAAACTGAGTACTTCTACAACAAAGGAAATGGTCACTGGAAGCGTATTGAGATTGAGCTAGGTATTGAGATACCGACGATAGAATCTCGAGCAAGTAACATACCGATGACAAAGGGAACAACATATGTTGTTATGCGGTTGGACCGATAAAGATCTTCGTAGAATATGTAGGACCCAATATGAGCATCCAGGTTCCGCTATTGGTTATTGATCGGAGACGTGTCTCAGTCATGTCTACATAGTTCTCGAACTCGTAGGGTCCACACTCTTAACGTTCGGTGACGATCGATATTATGAGTTTATGTGTTTTGATGTACCACAGGTAGTTCAGAGTCCCGGATATGATCACGGACATGACAAGGAGCCTCGAAATGGTCGAGACATAAATATGATATATTGGATGACTATGTTTGGACTTCGGAAGTGTTCCGGGCAAGTTCAGCATATCTGAGATCTGGGGGTTACTGAAACCCCGGGAGTGTAATGGGCCTATTGGGCCATAGTTGGGAAGAGGAGGGGCGGCCATGGCAGGGCCGCGTGCCCCCTTCCCTTCTAGGCCGAATTGGACAAGGAGGGGGGCGGTGCCCCCTTTTCCTTCCCCCCTCTCTCCTCCTTCCCCCTTCTCCTACTCCTACCAGGAAAGGAGGAGTCCTACTCCCGGTAGGAGTTGGAATCCCCCCTTGGCGCGCCATCCTCCTAGCCGGCCGCCTCCCCCCTAGCTCCTCTATATACGGGGGCGGGGGGAGGGGGGCACCCCAAGACACACAAGTTGATCATTGATCTTTTAGCCGGTGTACGGTGCCCCCTTCCATCATAATCCACCTTGGTCATATCGTAGCGGTGCTTAGGCGAAGCCCTGCGTCGGTAGATTCATCAACACCGTCATCACGCCATCGTGCTGACGGAACTCTCCCCCGAAGCTCTACATGATCGTGAGTTCGTGGGACGTCACCGAGCTGAACGTGTGCAGATCGCGGAGGTGTCGTACGTTCGGTACTAGGATCGGTCGATCGTGAAGATGTACGACTACATGAACCACGTTGTCATAACGCTTCCGCTTATGGTCTACGAGGGTACGTGGACAAAACTCCCCCTCTCGGTGCTATGCATCACCATGTTCTTGCGTGTACATAGGATTTTTTCCGAAATTACAACGTTCCCCAACAATTTGTGGCACTACCATTTGGGTCATATCGGTGTAAAGCGCATGAAGAAACTCCATAAAGATGGTTTCTTGGTATCACTTGATTATGAATCATTTGATTCTTGCGAACCGTGCCTTATGGGCAAGATGACTAAAACTCGGTTCTCTGGAACAATGGAACGAGCTAGTGACTTTTTGGAAATAATACATACCGATGTATGCGGTCCAATGAGTGTTGATGCTCGTGGGGGTATCATTATTTTCTGACAGTCACAAATGATTTGAGTAGATATGGGTATATCTACTTAACGAAACACAGGGCTGAACCATTTGAAAAGTTCAAGGAATTACAGAGTGAAGTGGAGAACCATCATACAAGAAAATAAAGTTTCTTCGATCTGATCGTAGAGGAGAATATTTGAGTTACGAGTTTGGCCTTCATTTAAAACAATGTGGAATAGTTTCACAACTCACGCCCACATGGAACACCACAACAGAATGGTGTGTCCGAACATCGTAAATCAAGCACTTTATTGGATATGGTGCGATCTATGATGTCTCTTACCAGGTTACCACTATCATTTTGGGGTTATGCATTAGAGATAGCTACATTCACGTTAAACAGGGCACCATTAAAATCCATTGAGACAACACCTTATGGAAATATGGTTTGGCAAGAAACCAAAGTTGTTGTTTCTTAAAGTTTGGGGCTGTGATGCTTATGGGAAAAAACTTCAACCTGAGAAGCTCGAACCCAAATCGGAGAACTGCAACTTCATAGGATACCCAAAGGAAACTGTTGGTTACACCTTCTAACACAGATCCAAAGGCAAGATATTTGTTGCTAAGAATGGATCCGTTCTAGAGAAGGAGTTTCTCTCGAAAGAAGTGAGTGGGAGGAAAGTAAAGCTTGATGAGGTAATTGTACCTTCTCCCGAATTGGAAAGTAGTTCATCACAGAAATCAGTTCTAGTGATTCCTACACCAATTAGTGAGGAAGCTAATGATGATGATCATGAAACTTCAGATCAAGTTACTACAGAACCTCGTAGGTCTTCCAGAGTATGGTCCGCATCAGAGTGGTACGGTAATCCTATTCTGAAAGTCATGTTACTAGACCATGCTGAACATACGAACTGTGAGGAAGTGATGATGAGCCTACATTCTGCAAAATGGCTTGAGGCCATGAAATCTGCGATGGGATCCATGTATGAGAACAAAAGTGTGGACTTTGGTAGACTTTCCCGATGGTCGGCAAGCCATATTAAATAAATGGATCTTCAAGAGGAAGACGGACACTGATAGTAGTGTTACTATCTACAAAGCTTGACTTGTCGCAAAAGGTTTTCGACAAGTTCAAGGTGTTGACTACAATGAGATTTTCTCAAATGTAGCGATGCTAAATCCATCCGAATCATGTTAGAAGTTGCCATATTTTACGAAATCTGGCAAATGGATGTGAAAACTACATTCCCTAAATGGATATTTCTTAAAGATGAGTTGTATATGATGCAACCAGAAGGTTTTGTCAATCCTAAATGTACTAACAAGCTGTGCAAGCTCCAGCAATCCATCTATGGACTGGTGCAAGCATCTCGGAGTTGGAATATATGCCTTGATGAGTTGATCAAAGCATATGGTTTTATACAGACATGCAATGAAGCCTGTATTTACAAGAAAGTGAGTGGGAGCTCTATAGCATTTCTAATATTATATGTGGATGACATATTGTTGATTGGAAATAATATAGAATTTATGGATAGCATAAAGGGATACTTGAATAAGAATTTTTCAATGAAAGACCTCAGTGAAGCTGCGTACATATTGGGCATCAAGATCCATATAGATAGGTTAGGATGCTTAATTGGACTTTCACAAAGCACATACTGATGTCTACTACACAACCTTCTTCTTGTAGATGTTGTTGGACCTCCTAGTGCAGAGGTTTGTAGGATAGTAGCAATTTTCCCTCGAGTGGATAACCTAAGGTTTATCAATCCGTGGGAGGCGTAGGATGAAGATGGTCTCTCTCAAACAACCCTGCAACCAAAATAACAAAGAGTCTCTTGTGTCCCCAACATACCAAATACAATGGTAAATTGTATAGGTGCACTAGTTCGACGAAGAGATGGTGATACAAGTGCAATATGGATGATAGATATAGGTTTTTGTAATCTTAAATTATAAAAACAGCAAGGTAACTAATGATAAAAGTGAGCGTAAAGGGTATTGCAATGCTAGGAAACAAGGCCTAGGGTTCATCCTTTCACTAGTGCAAGTTCTCTCAACAATAATAACATAATTGGATCATATAACTATCCTCAACATGCAACAACGAGTCACTCCAAAGTCACTAATAGCGGAGAAAAACGAAGAGATTATTGTAGGGCAATTTAAACCACCTCAAAGTTATCCTTTCTGATCAATCTATTCAAGAGTCCGTAGTACAATAACACGAAGCTATTCTTTCTGTTCGATCTATCATAGAGTTCGTACTAGAATAACACCTTAAGACACAAATGAACCAAAAACCTAATGTCACCTAGATACTGCAATGTCACCTCAAGTATCTGTGGGCATGATTATACGATATGCATCACACAATCTCAGATTCATTTATTCAACCAACACAAAGTACTTCAAAGAGTGCCCCAAAATTTCTACCGGAGAGTCAAGACGAAAACATGTGCCAACCCCTATGCATAAGTTCATTGAACCCGTAAGTTGATCACCAAAAGATACATCAAGTATATCACGTGAATACCCCATTGTCACCACAGATAAGCACGGCAAGACATACATCAAGTGTTCTCAAAACCTTAAAGACTCAATTCGATAAGATAACTTCAAGAGGAAAACTCAATTCATCACAAGAGAGTAGAGGGGGGGAAACATCATAAGATCCAACTATAATAGCAAAGCTCGAGATACATCACGATCGTGCCATAGAGAGAACACGAGAGAGAGAGAGAGAAAGAGAGAGAGAGAGAGAGAGAGAGAGAGAGAGAGAGAGATCAAACACATAGCTACTGGTACATACCCTCAGCCCCGAGGGTGAACTACTCCCTCCTTGTCATGGAGAGCGTCGGGATGATGAAGATGGCCACCGGTGAGGGATCCCCCCTCCGGTAGGGTGCCGGAACGGGCTCCTGAGAAGTTTTTGGTGGCTACAGAGGCATGCGGCGGCGGAACTCCCGATCTATTCTGTTTTTCGAAGGTTTTAGGGTATATGGAGATATATAGGCGAAAGAAGTCGGTCAGGGGATGCTCTAGGGGCCCACGAGGGTGGGGGGCGCGCCGGGCACCCTCGTGGATGCCTCGAAGCTTCCCTTACGTGCACTCCAAGTCCCCTGGATTGCTTCCGTTCCAAAAATAACTTCCCCGAAGGTTTCATTCAGTTTGGACTCCGTTTGATATACCTTTTCTTTGAAACACTAAAATAGGCAAGAAAACAGCAATATGGGCTGGGCCTCCGGTTAATAGGTTAGTCCCAAAAATAATATAAAAGTGTATAATAAAGCCCGTAAAAATCCAAAACAGATAATATAATAGCATGAATGGTCCATAAATTATAGATACGTTGGAGAGGTATCACATACCTTGGTAAAGTTTTGAATAAGTTCAAAATGGATCTGTCAAAGAAAGGGTTCTTGCCTGTATTACAAGGTGTAAAGTTGAGTAAGACTCAAAGCCCGACCACGGCAAAAAATAGAAAGAGAATGAAAGTCATTCCCTATGCCACAATCATAGGTTCTATAAAGTATGATGTGTTGTGTACTGCACCTATTATGCACCCTGCCTCGAGTTTGGCAAGGAGTGCAATTTTGATCTAGGAGTAGATCACTGGACAGCGGTCAAAATTATCCTTAGTGAGGAATAATTAAATATTTCTAGATTATAGAGTTGATATAAGAGCTCGTTGTAAAGAGTTACGTCGATGTAAGCTTTTAAACTGATCCAAATGACTCTAAGTCTCAATCTGGATACATATTGAAAGTGGAACCAATTAGCTAGAGTAGCTCCGTGCAGAGCATTGTAGATATAGAATACTTGCAAAATACATACGGCCCTGAATGTGATAGACCCATTGACTAAACTTCTCTCACGAGCAAAACATGATCACACCTTATAACTCTTTGGGTGTTAATCACATAGCAACGTGAACTAGATTATTGACTCTAGTAAACCCTTTGGTTGTTGGTCACATGACGATGTGAGCTATGGGTGTTAATCTCATATACATGTGAATATTTGTGTTAAATCACATGGTGATGTGAACTATACTATTGACAATAGTTCAAGTGGGAGACTGAAGGAAACATGCCCTAGAGGCAATAATAAAGTTATTATTTATTTCCTTAATTCATGATAATTGCTTATTATTCATGCTAGAATTGTATTAACCGGAAACATAGTAAATGTGTGAATACATAGACAAAACATATTGTCGCTAGTATGCCTCTACTTGACTAGCTCGCTAATCAAAGATGGTTATGTTTCCTAACCATAGACATGTGTTGTCATTTGATGAACATGATCACATCATTAGGAGAATGATGTGATGGACATGACCCATCCATTAGCTTAGCATTATGATCATTACAGTTTTATTGTTACTGCTCTCTTCATGACTTATACATGTCCCTCAGACTATGACATTATGCAACTCCCGAATACCGGAGGAACACTTGTGTGCTACCAAACGTCACAATGTAAATGCGTGATTATAAAGGTGTTCTACAAGTGTCTCCGAAGGTATTTGTTGGGTTGCAATAGATCGAGATTAGGATTTGTCACTCCGTGTTTTGAAGAGGTATCTCTGGGCCCTCTCGGTAATACTCATCAATATAAGCCTTGCTAGCACTGTGACTAATGAGTTAGTTTCTGGATGAAGTATTACTGAAATCCAGTAAAGAGACTTGCCGGTAATGAGATTGAACTAGGTATGATGATACCGACGATGGAATCTCGGGCAAGTAAGATACCAATGACAAAGGGAACAACGTATGTTGTTATGCAGTTTAACCGACAAAGATCTTCGAGGAATATGTAGGTACCAATATGAGCATCTAGGTTCCGTTATTGGTTATTGAATGGAGACATGTCTCGGTCATGTCTTCATAGTTCTCGAACCCGTAGGGTCCGCACGCTTAACGTTCGATGGCGATTTGTATTATGAGTTACGTGATTTGATGACCGAAGTTTGTTCGGAATCCCAGATGAGATGACGGACGTGACGAGGAGTCTCGAAATGTTTGAGACGTAAAGATCGATATATTGGAAGGCTATTCAGACATTGGAAGGTTCTGAGTGATTCGGGTATTTTTCGGAGTACATGCGAGTTACGCGAATTCGCCGGGGGAAGTAGTGCGCCTTAATGGGCCATACGGGAAAGGAGCGTAGGGCCTAAAGGGGTGGCCACATGGCCCCCCATGGAAAGTACGAATTGTACTAGGGAGGAGGCGCTCCCCTCTCTTTCCTTCACTCTCTCCCCTCTTGGAAAAGGAAGGGGACTCCAACTAGGATTGGGAATCCTAGTTGGACTCCCCTATAGGCGTGCCCCTCCTAGGCCGGCCTCCTCCTCCTCCCTCCTTTATATACGTGGCCAGAGGGTAGTGTGACACTCCAAAAAATTTCATTTGGTTTTCAGCAAAAACCTTGTTGGATTTGAAGAAGGTCATTTAAAAAAATCTTCTTTTTTGAAAACCTCTCTCTCTCAAAACTTTTTCCCCTTGGCAAAGATTTTAATTTTTGCATCTTCTTCAACCCTAGTGCTTGGTTATTAAAAACCTTTCTAGACGGTCTGGCACCCGCACTTAAATGCCAGCTAATTGTACACACCTTTCCAGATTTCAAAACATTGGTGGATAAGGCCATTACCTTGGAAAATGAGAGACGCAGCTTGGAGGATTTCCGCAAGCGAAAAAGGGACCAGACTAATCTTGCTTGCAACCATCGAAGCAAGACAGAATTTCACATATCGAGTTCACATATCGCCCACGACAAACGTCTCACGCCCAGTCAAGAATTTCCATGCAAGGGACAAGGAGTTCACATATCGCCCAGGCGTTACTTGCTACGCTTGTGGAGAGGAAGGGCACTATGCCAAATGCCCCAAGCCAAGAAATTCGACCCCAAAGCCGAACCACGGTGGCAATAATTCAGCACCCAAGCGCAACAATTTCAACCCCAACAACAACCACAGGAAGGGTCACCTAAACCACGTGACCAGAGAGGAAGCTCAGAATGCCCCGGATATCGTACTCGGTACGTTCCCTGTCAACACAATACCTGCCGTGGTTTTGTTTGATTCTGGAGCTTCTCACTCATTCATTTCGAAAAAATTTACTTTGCAAAATAATTTTTCGATGCTTCCCTTGGAAAAATCTATGATTGTCAAGTCCCCCAGGATTAAGCAAGTTACCCAGAGTTACTGCCAAGGTGTGATTATTGAGTTTGAAGGATTGAAGTTTCACGCCAACCTTATTGTGTTGGAAAATAAAGGACTGGATGTCATCTTAGGAATAGATTGGTTAACCACCAACAAAGGTTTTATTGACTGCTTCAACAGGACCGTAATTCTCACCCACCACCACGGAAGACAATAAAGTTTCAGCCAAAGAGAGAAAAATATCCCGCAACCGAGATTGAACAAGGTGGATATTTCTGAATTAAGCAAGGTTCCAAAGAGGTGTGTGAATTTCCAGACGTATTTCCCAAGAGCTACCAGCATGCCACCGCACCAGAGATAGAATTCAGCATTGAACTAGCACCCGGTAGCACCCCCATATACAAGAAACCATACAGAATGGCACCATCCGAGTTGGTAGAATTGAAGAAGCAAATAAAGGAATTACTGGACAAAGGATATATATGAGCCAGCTCCTCACCTTGGGGGTCACCAATTTTATTTGCCAAAAGAAGGATGGAACACTCAGATTGTGTATAGACTACCGAGCGCTTAATATGGTCACAATCAAGAACAAATACCCGATGCCACGGATAAATGATTTATTCGATCAGCTCGCTTTCGTGCCAAGGTGTTCTCTAAATTGACTTAAGATCGGGATACCATCAATTAAAGGTAATGAATGTAAGATATTCCCAAGACAGCTTTCACCTCCGTGACACGGATCGTATGAGTTTACCGTAATGCCATTTGGACTCATGAACGCTTCGCATATTTTGTTCACCTCATGAACAAAGTATTTATTAAGTTTATGGACAAGTTTGTTGTGGTATTTATCGATTTATATTCGATATATTCCGAGACACCGTAAGAGCACGCCGAACATCTCCGAATTGTACTAAGCGTAACTCAGAAACATCAATTGTACGCCAAGTTCAGCAAGTGTGAATTTTGGCTAAGACAGTAGGTTTTCCGGGCCACGATCTTGACCTAAGAAGGTATTGCCATTGACCCGAAAGTCAAGGCCCGACTTATCGAAACCACCAGCTAGCGTAACGGACATACGAAGTTTCTTGGGAATGGCAGGTTACTACCGAAGATTTATTGAAGGGTTTTCCACCATGGCAAAGCCAATGACGCAGTTACTCAAGAAAGACAAGAAGTTTGAATGGACGGAGGCTTGTGAGAAAAGTTTCCAAGAACTAAAGAGGAAATTAACAACGGCACAAGTATTAATTGTGCCAGACATACACAAAAATTTTGAGGTATATTGTGACGCATCCCGGAAGGGCCTCGGATGCATACTAATGCAAGAAGGCAAAGTAGTCGATATGCTTCCGCATAACTTCGCAAGCATGAAGAAAATTATCCTAGTCATGACCTGGAATTGGCAGCGGTCATCCATGCACTCAAGGAATGGAGACACTTTCTACTCAGAAATCGTTGTGAAATATACACAGACCATAAGAGCCTCAAATACATTTTCACGCAACCAGAACTAAATTTACGACAATGACGCTGGTTGGAACTAGTAAAAGATTATGATGTTGGAATCCACTACCATCCGTGAAAGGCAAACGTAGTGGCAGATGCTCTAAAGTCAGAACCCCAAATCAACAATGACAGCCTACCAAAGTTGGGACCTGAATTCGCAGGAGTTTGCTAAACTCAACTTGATGGTGGTCACCGAAGGCAAGGTGTCGAATTTAGAAATACAGCCTACCCTGATAGAAAAAGTTAAAGAGGCTCAGCATGGGCACCCCAGCATTGAAGGCATAAAACGGAAGGAAAATTTGGGCAAGGCCTCAGAATTCGTTATCGACAAACAGGGAATATTGTGGTACGGAAATAGACTTTATGCATCAAATATCAATGACCTTAAAATGTAAAAATCTTAGCTGAAGGCCACACCATTCGTATTCAATCCATCCTCGAGGGACAAAAATGTACAAAGATCTTCGTGAAACATTTTGGTGGCACGGTATGAAAAGGGACATAGCCACGCTCATTGCATGTTGTGACTCATGTCAACGCATCAAGGCCGAGCACCGTAAACCGCCGGCTATTACAACCAAATAAGATACCCGAGTGGAAATGGGATGAGATTGGAATGGATTTTATTGTTGGGCTACCTCGGTCACGAGACGGGCATGATGCCATATGGGTCATCACTGATAGACTGACTAAAGTAGCACACTTCATCCCCGTGAAGACAACACACACCACTCAGAAGCTTGCAAGGCTCTACCTTTCCCGTATAAATGCCTGCTTACATGGAGTTCCAAAGACTATAATGTCGGATGTAGGCACTCAATTCGTCTCCCGATTTTGGGTTCAATTACAACAAGCTCTGGGAACTCAACTGGCATTTAGTACCGCATACCACCCCCAGACTGATGGACAAACGGAACGCGTAAACCAAATTCTAGAAGACATGCTGAGAGCATGTGTCCTCACTTATGGGACCAGTTGGGAGGAAAGCTTGCCATACGCAGAGTTCGCATACAACAACAGTTACCAGGCCAGCCTGCAAATGGCACCATTTGAAGCCTTGTACGGGCGGAGATGTCGTACCCCGCTAAATTGGTCAGAGATCGAGATAGCCGTATCTTGACGGACATGCTCGAACACGCCGAGGAAAAGGTCAAGCTAATCGTGGACCGACTCAAAACAGCTCAAAGCCGATGTAAGAGTTATTACGATCAAGCACCGTGGATCGATTCAACCCGGTGAGTTTGTGTACCTACGAGTATCTCCCATGAGGGCCCGCAACAATTCAAGATTAAAGGGAAGCTAGCACCAAGGTTCATCGGACCATTCTGCATAGTGGCTCGAAGAGGCACGGTATCCTACCAGCTAGACTTACCCGAAGAATTATCCGATATCCACAATGTGTTCCACGTCTCGGAATTAAGGAAGTGCGTAAGCAACCCAGAGAAGCAAGTATCCCATGAAAGCATTGACGTGCAACCAGACCTTACCTATCGGGAACACCCAATAAAGATATTAGAAGAGTTTGAAAGGAGGACCCGACAAAAAACCATCAGGTTTTTCAGAGTTAAGTGGAGCAATCACACCGAGAGTGAAGCAACTTGGGAAAAAGAAGATTTTCTTCGGACAGAGCACCCACACTTATTTGAGGATCAGCTGAAATCTCGGGGACGAGAGTTTTCCTAAGGGGGTAGGTGTTGTGACACTCCAAAAAATTTTATTTGGTTTTCAGCAAAAACCTTGTTGGATTTGAAGAAGGTCATTTAAAAAAAATATTTGAAAACCTCTCTCTCTCAAAACTTTTTCCCCTTGGCAAGGATTTTAATTTTTGCATCTTCTTCAACCCTAGTGCTTGGTTATTAAAAACCTTTCTTCTGTTTGTCCCCTTCTCAAAATTATTTTATTTTGGGATTTATTTTTAGGGAAAAACCCTAGGAGTTTTGGGACCTCTCTTATACTAAACCACTCATGGTTTTACCATGCCTCTTGTGGTAAACCCTCCCAAAAGCTCCTCCCCCTACCTTGGGGCAATCCAAACATTCTGTACCAACAAGTCCAACCCATTTTTGGATTTTATTTCATTTGTTTTATCCCCAAAATCATTTCTGTCATTTATTCTAAGCCTAGGTGATTTGCAAAGCAAGTACATGAATTCCTTTGATTGTTGATCTCAAACCAACTCCTCCGGATAGTCCTTATCACCCACAACCTAGAACCATCAAGATCCACTCTTCTTATTTTCAAAATTTTCAAGTTTCACCTCTCGCAAGTTTGGACCAGATTTGTCAAATTTGGTGAAATTCATATCTCCTCTTCTCCAAAAATTCTACCAAAAATCAGGCAGCCCCAGATGCAATAAGAGACCACCTCACCAAAAATCGGCTCAAGGAGAATTCCCCACATGCCAAAATCATTTCGTCGAACACCGGCCAAGATCGTTCTTGTGCACTTTCGTAAAATTCAGAGTTTCGTGAGAAGTGCAAAGGTCGTTTCTTTGTCAGTGTTGTCATCGATCACCCGTGCATACTGGCGCGTTCCTGACGGCCCTTCCCCTGGCGTAGCAGGCGCCCTCTTGGGCCGAGTGCAGGTGTCGGTGGCGGCGAGACGCCCGGCGTTACCCGGCTTCTGCGGTGGCGTAACCACCGTGGTGGCTAACGGGCCAGAGCCAGCTACCGCCACGCCGCACGGCACCGCCTAACGCCCTAAGCCCTCCGCGTGGCCTCATGCACGCCAAATAAGATGCCCGCAGCAAGACCGCTGCGTGGCCCGCAAGCACACGGCGCGCTTCTTCGCCAGCCACGGCTCAAGGCGCCTGCTCCGTCGAATCCACCCAGACTCCTAATCCAAGCTCGTTTAGCGTCAAAACGGAACCAGTGGAACTCCACGTTGATGCTCAACTCCCTAAACCTCCCCGGCCAAGCTCTGCGCCGCCGTAACCATCGCCGGAGAACTCCGTTCACGGCCATCGCCTCGGATCGCCTATAAAAAGGGGCCCCAAGCTCGCCCTCGAGCACGCACCACCACTGCACCTCGCCAACACCTCGCCAAGCCACTCGGGGGACCTCGAGGAGGTCTCCTCCCCCAACTCCGGCCGCCCTTATCCGCCTCAGCCACCATCTCGATTCACTCCTGTGAGGCCATCTCCGACGCCCAAACCTCGTCAGTCACCTCCTCGAGCACCCAGTGAGCTGACCCAAGCTTCGATTTGAACTTCGCAGCCCTCCCCGGCGAGACCCAACTCCACCCGAGCCACCGTCCGCCGGAGCAAGGGCCGCCATCGACATAGTGCTCGCAGACGACCACCACCACCACCCACCGACGCGGAAGGGCACGCTGAACACGCGAGATATCAAGGAGGTGACGGAACCGCAAACTTCACCGAGCTAGGCTCGACTACTCCGAACCGTGCAAGCATGTTTGAACTTTTGATATGATAAGTGTCTTGGCATATTCGCATTAAGTGGTTGCATGGCATGATCATGAGCATCTCGATGAATGTCATATTACATGCAAAGTTGAGGCAAGTAAGTTTCGAAGATCCATAAGTTGTTGGATATTGGTTTGCATGGCCACGTGATGGCATGAGAATGAGTAAGATGGCAGTGTTGTAGCATGCCGGTCTTATGTCAGGCCATTTGATCAGTGTCAACATAAATCAGTAGTTCCCATCCATTTTCCCCTTTCCGTGCTACCACATGTTTTCCGCAAGGGATATGGCTTAGTAAGTCGCAAACCGCTTTCCTGGTACACACCAAATCGAGAGGCCGGGATGAGGGTTCCATGGCCCGGGATTAAAGCCTATCATCCGGTCAGGGGGCATGGGTGTTTCCAGTTGGGACCGAGAGGGGGGCACCCTTAGAGCGCCAGATATAAATTTGATCCCATGCTATTCGAGATTGTGATCTCCCGTCTCAAAGTTTTTCTTGAACGCTGTCTAGGGTGATTCCCGGCAACATGAGGTGGGATGGGTGTGTACTTTGGTTAGATGTGTTTCTTCCAAATACCGTAAACAAAACTAGTCCTTGTGACTACGGAAATCCATTGGCTGTGGGAAATTTAGTACAGACTCTGCAGAGTCAAAAATCCTTGAAATCATCTTATCCATGTCCAAGTACCATGCTCATTTTCTTCCGTCAAGTGTCAGTCTCGGTGACAGAAATCCCGGAGAACCACATGAGTGTTAAGTCCGGTTAAATGTTTATTTCCTGTGGATGAACTAACCCGTTTATTATAATGTGTTGAATAATTTCCTATGAGCACTATTTCTTGCAAGTTAATGATATGAATAATGAATTTAAGCCCTTTCTGCGATGTTGCTCGGGACGTCCGAATCGTGGCATACTCGTTATTTACTTTTGATATAAGCCCTTTCGCGATGTCGCTCAGACGTCCGATCGCGGGCATACTCGTTATTTACTTTTGATATAAGCCATTTACGCGATGTTGCTCGAACGTCCGATCGTGGCATACTCAAGTTATTTACTTTTGATATGAGCCCTTTCGCGATGTCGCTCGACGTCCGAATGTGGCATACCTGCTTATTTACTTTTGAAATAAGCCCTTTCTGGGATGTCGCTCAGACGTCCGACTGTGGCACACTTGTTATTTACTTTTAATATAAGCCCTTTCTACGATGTCGCTCCGACGTCCGACTGTGGCACACCCATTATTTACTTTCAGTTTAAGCCCTCTCTGTGATGTCGCTCCAACGTCCGATTGTGGCACGCATGTCTTTTACTTTCGATATAAGCCCTTTATGTGGTGTCGCTTAGACGCCCGATTGCGGCATGATTTATTTATTTGTTCACCCTTCGAGGCGTCACTTCAGACACCTGATCGGTTTCAGTTATTTTTGTGGATTTCGGGAGGACTACCGCCTGACTTCCTTATTTAATAATGTCATGCTAGTTCATCATTTGAATGTGCATTACTAATTGCTCATGACGCATTCATGCATGCATTTGTTATATCTTATGTCCGAACTGTCTTGCGAGTACTTTCAAAGTACTCACCTGGCTTGTTGATTTGGCCAGATGCTGACGAAGGCGATCTCATGGATGAAGAATTCAATAGCGAGTCCGACGCCTAGAGGAGTCCCAGTCAGTCTCGTGCGACCCTGGTTTTGGTCACTGCGTTATATCCGCTTCCGCTACCCAAATAATTTCATCGAGCCTCACCTCGACGCTCGATGAGCTGCCAGCTTAGGAGTCATATTATCTACTCCACTGTGATATTCCACCACCGCTTTATTCTCGAGTCAGTAGTAAGCCACCCCACACCTTTGTATCGTATCCGCCACTATGTATAATTATCGGCGTGCTTGTAATAAATGGTTGAGCATCCCCAAATTTCGACCCTGTAATATATTTCAATACTACCGCTTATTGTATCAAGAATTTGTCTACCAGTCAGGAGGATTTTCCTCATACTGGAATCAAAAGGTCGGTTTCTCAATAAACATTTTATTGGAAAACCGGTCGTGATAGGCAGCCCATAGACACACAAGTTGATCTTTTAGCTGTGTGTGGTGCCCCCTCCACAGTTACACACCTCAATCATCCCGTTGCAGAGCTTAGGCGAAGCCCTGCGTTGGTAGCTTCATCATCACCATTGCCACGTCGTCGTGCTGATGGAACACACCCTCGGCCTCAACTGGATGCCACGTACGAGGGACGTCATCGAGCTGAACGTGTGCTGAACGCGGAGGTGCCGTACGTTCGATACTTGGATCGGTTGGATCACGAATACGTTCGACTACATCAACCGCGTTATTGAAACACTTCTGTTTCGGTCTACGAGGGTACGTGGACACACTCGCCCCTCTCGTTGATATGCATCACCTAGATAGATCTTGCCTGATCGTAGGATTTTTTTTGAAATTACCGCGTTCCCCCAGCACTGCCACCGTTACTCGGCCACAAACATTGAGATACCTGGTTTTTAAATTCTAGTAAATCCAATACTCATCTGGAATTCATGAAACTTGGCATGCTATCATGGAGCAGCATCAACATGTCGTGGTAATTTTTTTATCCCATTTGGGGCAGGTTTGGGTATAATCTTCTCACAGTCCAGAGCTTCTCACAACAAGCCTCGTGGTTTCGGTAGGGAACGTGCCACCTTTGGGGACGAAATGATATCTACTGCCTCTTATTGCTTTCAAAAAAATTCTAGTGTCAACATAGAACAACCGGAGTGTTGTGTTAAATTATGTAATTTTTCCAGGTTGGTTTGGACATTTTATACATTAACTGGGTTTTATAGGCATTTTATGTGCATAATTCAAATTCTAACTACATGCACATGCTCCAGTGAATGTAAATTGGTTGAAAAAACAAATCTGTGTCCTTGGGTGCATGCTTAGGTCCTATGCAAGAAACGGGAATGTATTTAAAACACCCAGCCACCCTGACTCGGCTGCAAATATTGAGATACCTGGTTTTTATATTCTAGTAAATCCCAAACTCGTCTGAAATTCATGAAACTTGGCATGCTATCATGGGGCGGCATCAACGTGCCGTGGTAAATGTTTTGTCCCATTTGTGGTAGGTTTGGGTATAAGCTTCTCACAAACCAGAGCTTCTCACAACAAGCCTGATGGTTTTGGTAGGGAACGTGCGACCTTTGGGGATGAAATGATATCTGTTGCCTCTTATTGTTTTCAAAAAAATTCTAGTGTCAACATAGAACAACATGAGTGTTGTGTTAAATTTTCGAAATTTTGGGGTTCGTTTGGACATTTTTATACGTTAACTGGTTTACTAGGCATTTTATGTGCATAATTCAAATTTGAACTGCATGCACATGCTCCATTGCATATAAATTTGTTGAAAATCAAATTTGTGTCCTTGGGTGCATGATTAGGTCCCATGCAAGAAATGGGAATAAATTTCAAATGCTAGGGCACTGTTGGTTCCCAGCAAAACATTGAGATACTTTGTTTTTAACTAGCAAAAGGGCCCGTGCGTTGTAAAGGGAGCAAAGAATACGACACACTCTTAATTTACAAAAAATGGTGTATAATCTGAGTATTTCTAGCTATAGTCCAAACAAAGATGGTCTTGGCCTACAAAAGCACAAGTTCAAGATTCCACATGTTTTTTATTTAAACATGGCTTGCATGTAAATTGAATACGTACAAAGAAACGGGCAAGTGATCTTCAATTTCGCCTTCAATCCTGATTTTGCTGAGATGTTCATCCACTGTTGATTAAGATTGCACCCTAGATAGTATTTTTTTAAAATTACATCATAATCAAATTCTATATGTTTTTCTAATCAAATTCCATATATAACATGTTTAATTTGGAGTTACGGTTTAGAAGATATAAGTATTTAAAAATATATTTAATATTGATATGTACTGCGGGTTTAATGTCAGAAATATTAGGGCGTTTTCTATAAAGTAGCATGACGGACTAAGAATACCTATTTCTTTTATTAGTAGGTATAGAATTCTAGTTATTCCAAAACTCGTCAAATATTCATGAAACTTGGCATGCTATCATGGAATGGCACCTGACATGCTGTGGTATTTTTCGTGTCCATTTTGAGAGAAGGCGCAATCGAATAACAGCCAACAAAGGCATTTTGAAACAATAGCTGCCACTTTAATATCTCAAACGTTTATATAATTTAAATCATGTGTGCTCTGTTAACCATTCACGCGATGCCACGTGTTTTGGTTTTAATGGCAATATGAGGTGTTGTGCAGATAGCTGCTTGACTGAACGGGAGGCGCGCGAGCGGAGTCTGGTGTGCAGGCTGACCAAGATTCATGCAAGTTGTCGCTGCGCAGGCTAACTGGGAAGCGAGACCTTTGACTTCCATGGCCACCCACCTTCCTCTCAATTAATGGCGCCCAAGCCACTGTTTAATACGGGCGGCCTTACTGTTCGCCTCCCATTCCCCTGCCTCCCACATACCTCCACCAATGCCATGGCGCAGAATGATCATCTGCCACTAATCTTCAAGTTTGGTGAAGCCGACTCCGAGCCGAAGGAGATAGAAAAAAAAGGAGGAACGGGGCCTCATGGACATGGCCCTGAACGAGCTAACGCATTTGCTGCCGCGGCTCCCATCCCTGTGCCTGCGCCAGCGACCCATTCGCTACCAACCCCGTAGCATTGACAAGATGGTCGCCGAGCACTATCGTAGAGCTGGAAGCCGCGGGCGTCAGCGAGGTCTCCGCGGACCCGGGTGAGCTCGTGTACATGCCAGCCCTAGCGCCCGTGCCCATGCATGCCCCTCCACCCACCGCGGCACCGATCCCTGTGCGTTTGGCTGCACCAAGACGGAGGTAGTAGCACACGACCGCTCTCTACACAGCGACGCAACTGTCGGTCGGCTTGGAGCGACCATTTCCTGCGTGTTCAACGGCTATATGCGTGTGGTTGCTTGCGGTTGAGGAGGCCACGGCGCGCCCTGCTCGCATCCCGCCGCGTGTGCTCTGCTCTCATGTCCCTCCGGGTGCTATGCCCTTGTCCCTCCACGCGCGCTGCCAATTTTCAGGCACGGCGCACGATCACGCACGTTCGTGTGCATGCGGTTGCACCGGGCGCAGCAGGACGATGCAGTTACCCGCTGCAAAAACTGCCATGCGGATGCGCCGACAATCCAGGCCGCCTAGCCACCATTTATTCTGCGTCCATTACCATCATCTCTTGTGTCACACAACACAATAAGCACACCCACGACGACACAAACAGAGAGGACATCCAGCGGTTCCAATGGCGCTCCTCGTGGCTCCAATGGTGCTCCCAACAGCCGCCGATGACAACGGTGAGCAGTTCACCACGTATCACATCGTGAACACCCACGTGAGGGGGAAGGCTCTCTCGCCGGTGTACATGAACGTTCATTCTCGATGGAGAGCTCTATCCAAACTATGGAGCAATTCCTTGCCGAGGACAAGTACCGAGTGGACGGCTTCGACCTTGAGTACACCATCGGTCGTGCCGGGCATGATCAGAAGGTTTTTGTTGCCCAGTTGTGCGTGCGACATGACGTCCTCGTATACCACTACCACCTGGACACAAGGCCTTGTGAACGTTTCTCTAGGTTTATCAACAGCTCCGACTATAGTTTTGCTATGGTAGACACCACCAACAATGTAAAAGCACTCAAGGTTTCAGGCTTGAAATGCCCCAATCTTGTCAACATCCAGCACCACTACAAGGTCTGGGGCAGCGACAACAACAAATTGAACTCCCTGGTTGACCTTGCCTCGGCCATCATAGACCCCTACTGGATGAACAACACGTCAAGTACGCGGCCAAGGACGCGTACACAAGCTACGAGATGTGCACGCGAATCGTTGATATGAGGAAGTGTCTACTTCCTACCCCAGACGAGGGATCAAGACATAGAGCAGTGGCAGGTGCATCACAAGAAGTAGATGACTAGACGATCGTTTCTCCTACTTTAGAATGCATGCAATTGTTTATTGACGTGTGTACAAATAATCTGTATAGTCACTGACTTATGTAATTGGATGTTTATTTCAGTTATGTACACACACACGCACGCATGTGCGCGCACGCACAGACACACACGCACATGTTATTCTTCTATAGACAGAGCGAATCACACGACTTATTAGCAACAATCGTTTGTGTTATTATTGGTCTTCACACACATTTCTGATTACGGACATGTTTGCCGCGTATCACACGCATCTTGTTCAGTTGAACCATTTCCATTGTGTTTACTAATCACACACAGTTCATCCTAGTGAACTGTTTGCCATATATCGCACACACCCACTACTAGGGAAAACCTTATACACAGAACTTTAGCAGTAGCGCGTGTCAAAAAAGAACACCGGTGCTAAGTAGAAGTATCGAGATGGTGCTACAGATACAGTTTTAGCAGTAGCGCGCCTGAAGATAAAGGCACCACTACTAAAATTCCCACGGCTTAGCCGATAGGCTACACATAGTAGTAGCGATCTACTTCGAACCGCGCTACCTCTTCTTGCTTCGTAGTAGCGCATTTACACTGAAAGGCGCTACTGCTAAAGGAAATAAAATTAAATGAGAAGCAAATAGAAAAGTAAATGAAAACTAAAGAAATAGAAAAAGGTGAAAAAATAAAAATAAAATGTAAAGAAAAATAAATGAAAAAGGGGAAAAAAGAGAAAGGAATAAAAGCGCCATCACTATCCGACTTAACCGCTGCGGTTCATTCTTCCCCACGGCCACTTCCCCCAAATCCAACTTCTCCGCTGTCGCCACCGCCGCCCGTCGGCCGCCGCGCGCTCTCCCGTCGCTCTCCGCACACCCTCAACGTCGCCCCCAACCCCAGATTCGACGCCGCCCGACCTGACCTCGGCCAGGCGCCCTCCGCCCAGCCCTTGAGCCCCGACTCGACCTCGACGCCCCTGCCTCCCTCGCCACAGGCACCCGAGGTGAGCACGCCCTGCTCCCCCTCCCTACCTCTGCCTAGGGTTCTTCAAATTTTAGTTGCATCAAATAGTTAGGGTTCATCTATGGCTGGAAACGAATCGGATGCGGATGTTATCGGATACGGATGCGGCTCGGATGTTTTCTTAGATGATAAATAAACACTATTGTAATGCATAATAGTTTCTAAGATTAATCATAAAACGAGTAAAATTTGACCACTTATTTCACTTTTAAGTTGGATAATTGCAATATCCACTACCAGTATCCACCCCTAGGTTCATCAAATTAGATGGTAATTAGGGCAGTAGTTCCTAGGTGCTCCCTCCGTCCCAAAATTCTTGTCTTAGATTTGTCCGAATACGGATGTATCAAGTCATGTTTTAGTATTAGATACATCTGTATCTAGATGAATCTAAGACAAGAATTTTGGTTTGGAGGGAGTACTAATTAGTTAGTAAGAACTAGGTACTAATTAGGTACTAGTTTATTTTTATTTATAATAAGTTTATTTTTAGTAAGAACTAGTTGAATTAATAGAACTAGTTGAACATGTCACATTTGTTGTTATTTTTTTACTTAAAGCAATTTTTCCCGCATCAACGTCGACGATGCCTATCCCGCATCCTCGTCGTCGACTTGGTGGAGGACGCCTGTGTCAGGACCCCGATTCCAAGTCACATCGATCTAGCCGGTAACACCTCATATCACTTTGCGGCCTCACACACGGTATTCCCACGGGTGTCGCCTTACCATGGCCCGGGACCGTTTATGCCTTTTGGCTCACGATATGATAGTGTCGCTAGCATCCATATGATGTGAGAACGGGCCGACATGACTAGTCATGAACCCAAAGTGGCACTAACTTATAGGGACAGGCATACATGAATCAACATCGAGCATGTCGGTCAGCCAAGCGTCTGAATCCCGCCGTAGCACTGGCTAACAGGACTCCGGGAACCCTGCTATAGCGAGCTAGGCGGGACTCCGGATGTCACCGTGACATTTCCACGAGGGACATACAAGAACGAAGTGAATCACATGTCGCTACCAAGTGTTCCTGAGCGAGAGGTCTTTGAGCTAGCAGGACTCCGGTGAACCGGCTCAGAAGGACTACTATGGCTCATGCGGAAGCACAAGACCGCATTTCCCAAAAGAGAGGCTACCAAGGATAAACAACTAGGTTGTTTGATCCCACACATACCAAGCATTTCAATCATACACACAATATGCCTCGATATGTGTAAGTACAACATGGCATCACAACATAACTCTCTACGACTCAAGTATTTATTCATTACACTCCAAGGAGCGAGATATTACAAACATGGGTCTCTCGACCCAAAGATTCAGAGCATACAAGTCAAACACATGCGGAAGCTTAACATGTCCGAAAGTACGCATAACTATAAATGAAAAAATTGAGAAGCACGACTATCTACAAGATCTGCCGAGGGCACAAGATCAGAGCTGAGGTAGCAAGCTAAACGTCAAGTCCAAGCGGGACTACTAGCGAGACCGACATCTCTCTCGCAAAACATAAAATAGGCAAACGTGAGTAAAAAATGTACCCAAAGAAGACTTACATCGTAACTAGCTACATATGCATCGGTATCAATAAAGGGGTGGTGGAGTTTAACTGCAGCAAGCCAGCTTTGACTCGGTGGCTATCCTAAACTACGACTGCAAGTAACTCTTTTGAGGTGGCACACATGAGTCCACATATTCACCAATCAATACACCACTATGGATCCGCTCCCGTCTACCTACGAGAACACCATCCATAGCACTCACGCTTATCTTGCGCATTTTAGAGTATCCACTTTCAATTGTCTATGAACTGATATAGGCAACCCAGAAGTCCTTTATCATGGACACGGCTATTCGAATAGATCATTTATAACCTGGGGGTGTACTTCTTCACACGCTCTCGCCACTTACCACCATGTACACTCGTGTATCTCGGCAACCTTCAAGCGGAAGCCTGGTGAGGGAGTCGGCCACGACCTGACTAACCACACAAGTCTCTAGTCCAGGTTTATCGCCTATTCGGGTTCCATCCGCGAGGAGATCCGTCCGGGGTGTTGCTCACGACCCCAAACGATGTGTGTAGGGTTCCCAAGCCCACCTCGACGGGTGGATCTACGCTTGGTACACCGTTCCACGGTGTATCTACCGCATCATAGCCCACCCATAGGGTCAGCGCTACGCACGGCCTCCAACACGTATCCTACAAACACCAGAAACTAGTTGCAACTCCTGGACAGAGGGCAAGGGCAGTTAATAACTCGAGAGAGTCAATTAAGGATCCCAATGTGTGGTAGTAGCTGTTCATGGATCACAAACACAAAACTCAGTTCCTGAGGACGGTTTCAATGAGACAACCCACCATGTACTCCTACATGGCCTCTCACCGCAACTTTACCAAATCGTGTTCACACACTTAGCTCACACGCAGTAGGACATGTTCATCAATTGCTCCAATTCATCCCGAGGAATCGGACCGACACAACTCTAAGCATAGGAGGCATGACAAACAAGCATGAATGAGTAGGCACATCAGGCTCAAACAACTCCTACTCATGCTAGTGGGTTTCATCTATTTCTTTGTGGCAATGACAGGTCATGCAAGAGGAAAGGGGTTCAACTACCACGACAAGTAACAAATGAATCGTTGTTGTCCTAATGCAATAAAAAGAGAGCAGGAGCGATAGAGTGGGATTGTATCGGAATGAACAAGGGGTTTTGCTTGCTCGAACTTCAAGATAGCATTGAGTCTTCATTAGTTTCAACGATCACAACGCTTGTCATACAACGCTCACCGAGGGGGAACAACACCGCAAAGCAGGAGAAGAAACACGATCAATGCAATGCACAATATGATGCATGCTATGACATGGCAATAGGAAGGTGTTTTGAGCTAATGCAAGCTAGAACAGATTGAGATGAGTCCATTTGAACCAAAGATTCAAATGCAAACCCATTTTAAGAGGTCATATTAGTGCATTAACTTATTTCACCTAAAAATCAAGGTTAAAGTGTTCTAACATGCATGAAACCAGTATAGATGGAAAGACTGCATTTTTCTGATCAATTTTCATATATAACTTATTTCATTCTGAGTTACGGTTGAATTTATATGAATTTTTGAAATTAGCACTATTTTCTGGAATTTCCTAAATAAGAATAAATCCAGAAAAGGATTTCATCGCCACCGGTGTCAGTGGACGTCAGCGGTCAACCTGACCCGTGTCCAGTCAAACCCGACCAGCAGGCCCACTGGTCGCTGTCAAGGTGCTAATTAGGGTCGCTAAGCGCAAAGCCCAAATAACCACGCCGTAGGGTCAAACCCGTCAACTCGGGCCGGAGTTGACCCAGCGGCTCGTCAGCCACGACGACGCCAGAGACGGCGGAGGGCGTCGAGATACCTCCTCTCCGTGACCAAATGGTCGCGAGGGCGTCTCACGCGGACACCCGCACCGTCGCTGCCGAGTAGTGGCAGTGGCTGGGCCTGAGGTGGCCGGATTCGTCACCGGCTTCGACCTTGGCGGTCGCTGGAGCTCGTGTGAGCTCGGGGTCGACGCTATGGTGGCCGGGGAGGCTCGTGCGGGGCACCTACGTGCTCTACATGGTGCGGGAAGGGAGATGAGCACGACGGCCGGACCACTAGGTGGTCGGAGGGACATCGGCGGCGGTCACAGGCGGCGGTGCATGCGGGTGAGCAGGGTGCAGCGGCTACAGCGCACGAGATTGAGAACGGAGAGGGGGAGAAGGGTCAGTGGCTCACTGCGAGTGCAGGGGAGCGAACGGCGAGCTTCGAGGAGGGCTGGTGAGGTCGTCGGCCGGGCGATCTCGGGCAGTAGGCGGCGAAGATGGCGGGGCGAGGGTGATGCAGGTGTCCCGGCGTCATGCGGCTCGGTGAGGAGGAGGAGGGACTAGGTGGAGCTCGTGGGGAGCTCCAGGGGCGAGGGAGAGGCGGTGGCGTCGACCACTGGCGGTGGCGGCTTCTGCGCCACGGGCCGTGAGTGGGAGAGGAACGAGGGAGAGGGCAGAGGAGGAGAGTGGTGTCCAGGGGTCGAGGCGGCACCCGAGGAGAAGACGCGAGGCGTCGTGGTGGCTGTGCGACGCAGTGTGCAGCCTGGTGGCGTGGGCGCCAAGGCTGCAGGCGTTGTCCCTCCTCCGCCATCTTGGCAGAGGTTGGGGATGACTGCACAAGGCCAGTGGGCTGGGCCAAGACAGTGAGGCCAGTGGGCTTGGTGGGCGCCGGGTATGTTTGGGCCAGGTAGGTTTCCCTCTCTTCTATCTTCTAATTTTGTTTTTGTTTTCTAATTATTTACCTCTGTTTTGAGTTTAGGAAAAATACAAAAGCATTTCCTAAAATCCTGAAAATATTCATGGACACTTGCCGAATTATTTCAGTGGCCCAAAAATAGTTCCAACATTATTTGAACATTTAAATTATTTATTGTATTGTAAATGCCCAAAGTCAAATACAATAAGATTTAATTCAAAAATCCAGAATGGCCTAGAAAAATGTGCATCATTTTTGGCCGAGGTTTTCACCTTTAACAAAAATCATGAACTTTTCGAAAGGGCATTTGGATTCATTGAAGATATTTTTATTGAACCTAGTTGAATTCATTTGGTGCTAGGGTTTCAACAATCCCCATTTCAAATTTCAAAGAAATTTAGACATGATGCATGGATGCTTGTGCAATTATTTGCAATCAAATTCTAGGGCTGTGACAACTCACCCCCACTAAACAAGAATCTCGTCCCGAGATTCAAGCGTAGGGTAAGGTGAAGGGGGAACACAAGCTAACATAATCTTCACCATCCAGGTTGCACTTCATAAAGGTGTTGATTCAATCACCATCTTTGGCTCGTCGTCTTGCTCTGAGAACTCCGGCTAACATGACAACGAGAGGAAAAAAAAGAAACTCTGGAAGGATCGATCTTCCCGGAGATTGAACAACTCAGGATCAACTCACGGAATGATACATAGCAACATCTCTCGAGCTGAGACACGAAGCACACATCCAAAGGGATGGAATGAAGTGGATGACGAAGGTACACTAGGTAGACAACAATTTCACACTTAAGGAGGTGGTTATCGGTTGTCAACGTAGTGAGGAGTTGATTCGCCATGATATCATAACGGGGCACCTTAGGAAAGGTGACTTGTAGAATTATTCCCTTAAGTGGCGAAAAGAATTACTTTTGATTTAGAAATCATTGAGACTCTTTATACCAGCTTAAAGCAATCACAATCGATCATTTGAAGGAGTTCGAAGTAATGGCATACCCGGACTAGAATGGACAATGTGGACTACCTTGTTGAAGACAACGAAAGGAAAGATTTTGCTTGTCATCGGAAATGGGTGGGACCCATGGTAGGTTCACTTTTGACTAAGAAATTTGATTAATGCTTGTCACTTGGGCCCTAGTGCCATGATTTCAGATCTGAACCTATTATGTTTTCATGAATATATTTGTGTTTTTTGATCCTATCTTGCAAGTTGTAGACACCTATTACGAGTTATGATCCACATACCGCAAGGTCACACTAATTGGGATTCTTTCGGGCGATTACTGTAGTTTGAGGAGTTCATGTATTCACTAATTGCTAATGCTTTGGTCCGGTTCTCTTTTAAAAGGAAGCCTTAATATCCCTTAGTTTCCATTAGGACCCCACTGCCATGGGTGTGTAAGACAAAAGATGTCATGCAAGTTCTTTTCAGTATTCCTTCGGTGTCACGGACTTGCACGATCTCATGGTCTAAGTAACAGTTACATGACATCATGAAGTTGTAGCACTAAACTCGAGTGATACAATTGAAAGCTAAGCTTACAGTTGGGTCTTGTCCATCACATCATTCTCCTAATGATGTGATCCAATTATCAAATGACAACTCATGTCTATGATTACGAAACCTTAACCATATTTGATCAGCGAGCTAGTCTAGTAGAGGCTTATTAAGAACATAACACTTGTTTAGGTATTCACATTTGGTCTATATTTAATTTTCCGGTCAATACAATTCTAGCATGAATTATAAACCTTTATCATGAACAAGGAAACATGATAATAAACAATTTATTATTGGTTGCCTCTAGGTCATATTTCCAGCAATTTATTTAAGTACTACATCTTTTTCTTACAAAGGGTTTAAAGAACTGAGCTAGTTTTTCCTCTTTTCACGTGTGTGTGGTTTTGAAGGGCAACTACCCACTTGAATGACACAAAAGTAACTGAGTGAGTGAATGAATCAAGTGTCTTATTTTAAATGATCAATTGGGCATATATACAAGTTGAAGGGGCGCCTCGAGAGGGCACCGACATGGAAAGATGCACCTCTATTGACACATGCGCCTGTACGGGCAAAGAGACACGACCGTAAGGTCACATGCTTCCGTACGGTGCTTGGACACTATAGCCTATTTCTACCCCCCACCCCTTGTAGAATGACATCTTGTATAGAGAATCGTCGATCTTTCGAAAGTCCATTGTTTATAATTGATCATCTTGTACGACTCCTCCAAAAACCCTATGCCAAAAATATGAGGAGACCAGTGTATGTGATATGGTGCTAAAACTCCTTCAAACCCAATGGAAAAAACAAGAAGCAAATGATGCAACATATAATGGTTACTCCCTCTTCCAACTCAGTTTGAGAGAATCCACATAATTTAGAAGACAATAGATATGTCATATATACTTTCCTAAAAACCCCGACGAGGAAAACAAAAGGTATAGAATATGATCTCTTGTTGACATTGCCAATGGAAATATACCCTAGAGACAATAATAAATTGGTTATTATTGTATTTCCTTCTTCATGATAAATGCTTATTATTCATGCTAGCATTGTATTCGTCAGAAACTTAAATACATGTATGAATACATAGACAACACAGTGTCCTAGTGAGCCTCTACTAGACTAGCTCGTTGATCAAATATGGTTAAGGTTTCCTAACCATAGACATAAGTCATCATTTGATAACGGGATCATATCATTAGGAGAATGTTGTGATGGACAAGGCCCGACCGTAAGCTTAGCATAAGATCATTTAGTTTATTTATTATAGCTTTCTTCGTGTCAAGTATTTGCTCCCTAAACCATGAGTTCGTGTAACTCCCTGGCACCAGAGGAATACTTATTGTCTATCCAAACATCACTTCATAAATGGGTGATCATAAAGGTAGTCTAGAGGTATCTCCAAAGGTATCTGTTGGGTTGGCAGGGATCAAGACTGGGATTTGTCACTCCGTATGACGGATATATATCTCTGGGCCCTCTCGGTAACATGACATCTTAAAGAGCTTGGAAGCAATGTGACTAATGAGTTAGTCACAGGATCTCGTATTATGAAACGAGTAAAGAGACTTTACGGTAACGAGATTGAACAAGGTATGGAGACACCGACGATCAAATCACAGGCAAGTAACATATCGCCAGACAAAGGGAATTGCATACGAGATTAAACGAATCCTTGACAACATGGTTCAACCGACAAAAGATCTTAGTGGAATATGTGGAATCAATATGGGCATCCAGGTCCCGCTATTAGTTATTGACCGGAGAGGTGTCTCGGTCATGAATACATGATTCCCGACCGTGCAGGGTCGCACGCCTAACATTCACTACAAGGGAAAACCTTATAAATAGAATCTTACACTACAGGAAATAGGAGATTTGCCGTCAGTACTGCTCTTTGCCGTCAGCATTTGGTCGGGGCAGACGGCAAAGATAAATTTTGCTGGCAGCTACTGACGGCAAAGAACGACAGACGGCGAAGACATATTTTGCCGTCTGCTAAAAAGAAAACAAACGGCAAAGCCGCTTTGCCGTCTGTGGGTTTATTACAGACGGCAAAGAGCTTGCTTTGCCGTCTGTAAAAATAAGCGCAAACGGCAAAGACTTTGCCGTCTGTGTTTTTTTCATATGGCAAAGCGAGCTCTTGGCCGTCTGTTAAAAAAACGTACATGGCAAAGACAAAACACATCTCGCGGATCGATCCCACGGATCGATGAGGTGGCACAATCGCAGCCGACCGCTACAACGCCTATCCTGATATCTCACCCATGCTTTGACCCCACCACGTACCCCACCACATTCTCTCTCTCCCTAATCCTCCCACTCACGCATCCACGCCCACATCCATCCACCCACGCACACGCACGCCTCCCTTATCCTCTCACACATGCACACATGCCACCACCACCCACCCGTACATGCCCATGATGGGGATGGCACCGCGCGAGCTGGCCGAACTGCAGGTGGCAGCCAGAAAGGGAGGCGGCTGCCTTCTTGGCAAGGCGGGCGCTGGCTTGAAAGCGGCTTGAGCTAAGCGCTGGCGCGAAGCAGGATAAGGCGAAGCGCAGCAGCGAGGACAGCGACCGGCGGCAGCACGCGAGACGGCGGCGAAAGCGAAGCGAGGATAGCGGCGAAGCGCGAGCAACAGAATGGCGCTGGCCAAGACGGCTGGGCGGCGGCGCGGCAAGCTTTGCAAAGCAGCTGCGCAGCGTGCGGGCAAGGCGCGCGAGCAAGGCCGAAGCGGTCATGCATCCGCCCTTCCTGCCGTGGGCCCTCCACCTCCCGGCCCCTTATGCGCTAGCGGCGGATCTCAACCTCCCCGTGGCGTGTGTCTTTGCCAAAGGCGATTACCCGATTCGTTCTTATTTTCTCGAGAAATTGAAAGCGAGTTAGTTTTTGATTCATCGGTGAGTGATGACGATGGATATCTGGTGTAAATACACTTGGATCTATCTTGTTAAATCCATCCGTTTATCATTGATTCGTATAATGTTGGTTGTGAAATGGCTATGAACGAATTTACCTACGCCTTTGACCATAGCTTTGACCACCGCTTTTGGAACTGCACTGTTTGTTTACTATTTTTAATAATAAAAGGTTCTTTGCCGTCTGGGTGAACGAGGCTTACGGCGCAGGCACATCCTAGCTGACGACAAAAATGTTTTCTTTGCCGTATGCTATTATTCGACTTGACGACAAAGATAGAATTTGGATGACGGCAAAGTCTTTGCCGTCTTGCAGATAAAAAGCTGACGGCAAAGTATTCTTTGCTGACTTATCTTTGCCGTCTGAGTTTGCCGTCTACTTCCTGACGACAAAGTCTTTGCCGTCTGGATTTAGGTCTTTGCCGTGTGTGATCCACAGACGGCAAATTACCTGTTTCCTGTAGTGTTACCAGCATCACGGTATAAAAACAGACGCTACTGCTACTTAGCAGTAACGCGCTTCAAAAGAGCACGCTACTAATACACAGGTAGCAGTAGTGCGCTAGGAGAAAAGAGCGCTACTGCTACAATTTCCAGGGCATTGCCCCCAAACCATATATTGTAGTAGTGCCTTTCCAAAAGAAGCGCTACTACTAACGTGCCATTGTGGCGCTTTTTCGCCAACAATCACTATTGCTAAAGTCTCATCCCCCCCTCACACCTAAGTTTAGTCCCATACTGCTAAGCGACAGGGTATTGACCACCTTAAATACGTTATTTCTCAAACCATCACAAGCACTTGGTCTTCACTGAACTCTACCCCTCTCCACTCTCACTCCCCCGCACTCCCCGTCGTCCGCCGCCGCCGCCGTTCCCCGACAACCATCGTTGCCCACCACCGCTGATGCTCCTGCTCCTCCTCCACTGAGGTAATTCCTCCTTCCTACCACGCCCCTCCATCCACCTTCAGTCGCCCCCTTCTTTCTCCTCCTTCCTCCTCCGGCCGCCCCCTTCTCCCTCCTCCTTCCTCCTCCGGCCGCCCCTCCTCCCTCCTCCTCCTTCTCCGGCCACCTCCTCCTCCCTCCTCCTCAGGGTCGCCCCTCCTCCCCTTCCTCCTCCTCCTCCGCCTCCTCCTCCTCCTCCGCCACCCCTCCTCCCTCCTCCTCCTCCTCCTCCTCTATACTCCTCCTCCTCCTCCTCTATACTCCCTCCTCCTCCTCCTCCTTCCTCCCTCCTCCTCCTCCTCCCTCCTCCTCCTCCTCCCTCCTCCCTCCATCTCTCCTAAACCCTAGACTTTTTTGTATTATTCTTGTATAATGTAGTTTCTAACTGATTTTAGTAAGAAAATTAATTAATTTTATTTATAGTAAGTGCTTAGTTGAACTAGTTGAATTAATAGAACTAGTTTATTTTTAGTAAAAAAATTAGGTATATGAGATTTGATGATCTAAATAAAATTTTACCATAGAACTAGTTTATTTTTAGTAAGAAAATTAATAGAACTAGTTTATTTTTAGTAAGAAAATTAATAGAACTAGTTCATTTTTAGTAAGAAAATTAATAGAACTAGTTTATTTTTAGTAAGTGCTTAGTTGAACTAGTTGAATTTATGTCATTATCACTTTGTCATCAAAGAATGCTATATGAGATGTGATGATCTAATTAAAATTTTACTCAGTGGAATATGCAGGCTTTGTATAGTCGTGCCTCCTTGGAGTGATCGTCATTCGAGCTACATCTACTTCCTCTACACCCGAGTCGGTGAGCTAAAAGTCCATCTCCTCTTTATCCACTCCTCGGTGTGTTGAATAGAGTAGAACTAGGGTATTTAATCGGTGAGCTCATGTGCAAAAGCTTATGATAATTGATCCAGATAGAATTGAAGTTTAAGCATGCATCATTGTATGTGTATGAACATCTTTGTATCGCTGGGAAAATCCGAGTGGCCTATGTTTTGCCAGAGTGTTGATTCATTTCTGTTCCGTCAAATTTCAGGCGCTCGATATGTCCTATTTTAGCAAAGGCCATGCCAGATTTTTTCGTGAATTTCAGCATGACTTGTGCTACAATATGTAGGAAATATCGAGTGCCCGGATTTGTGTGTTGAGTTTCCTGGTAGTTGCCTTTGATCGATTTTTAATTAATGTTTCAACTATGAACAAGGAAATGTTTGACGACAAAAAGGATTTCGGTATTTGTGAATACTGCGAAGACGGCGTGGCACATGCAATAGAATCTTCCTAGTTGATGATAGGCGCTTGACATCAAGTCGGACAAGAACTTGAAGTGGATACGATGAAGTCACAATGACAAGTCTTCTTTTGTAATTAAGCATGACTTCTGCTTCATTTTCTTCAACTTATAATTTAATTTTTTTTACTATTCTACTAGTGTATCCCCTGCCATGCAAGAGTTTTTGTCTTGGATAAGATAAGTTTCAGTCCTATGAAAACTATGGAGGTAAAGAGATTTTACTTGAAGATCGAGCATGGTTACACTTTCCATGCAAAATTATTCAACACAGACACCTACACCTATTTTGAATGCAAAACTTGGCAAGCACTATGCAAGACTTATGCATTTGAGCCTGATATGGTTATCACCTTTGATATTTGTCCGGAAGATGATATTGAAGGTAATAAAGAAATTTGGGTCGATGTGCAGACGCCTCCAGTTCTACGATTATGTGAGTTTCTCAATCAGATTTATGTCTTCGATATTGTTTATTCAAAAATAGTTGACAACTAATTCCTATTGACAGCTTATTTCCATTCAAGAAAACATGTCCGTAACTTGGTAGACATGACCGTCCACCTTGTCCAGGCTGAACTAAACTGCGAGGAGAGAAGTCATTATGTTTCATGGCTTCAGGATCTTGATGCTGTCAAGACAAATTATTTTCCTGGACTTCAAAATCTTAGTACTCAAAACATGCGACCAATAGTGTTCGTATTTAACTATGGTCACATCTATTTTGGAAAGATGGTAATATTTTTACTATTAGTCCTCAGTGCATCTTTTGCATGCGTTATTTTTTAAGCTAAGCTTCATTGCTAAGTATGTTACCATATGATGTTCTTCGACAAGGAATCCCGATGACAGTTGTGCCTCAGTGGATGGAGACTAAAGGTCACATGTCAATGATTAGCTTACGGCCAAGACATCCTACATTGCACATGAGTGCATTCAGGATTTCTAAAACCGAGGAATGCTTAATAGTGAAAGACCTTAGCAGAATTGTGAATGATCGCAGAGAAGTACTAGGGGCAGCAATCAGGAGCACATCCCACGATTAGGAGACAGGTTCATCTGCATGCTCCAACATGATGAAGCAGGAGTGCTACACATGTTCTATACTATTTTACCGAGAGAGAGCAAGATGAGTGATTAGCTAGCTAGAATAAGTTTGAAGATGCTGATGTGCTACACTATGACTATGATGATTATTAGCTAGTGTTGTTGGTGATGATATGATGCAAGAGTTTTTATGTTAATATGATGATGATGATGATCATGATTTGTTGTTATGATCATGATTCGTTGTTATGATCATGATTTGTTATTATATCATTGGTGGAAGGAACGCGGATTAGATTCATGTGGATGGATCAAAAGTGACCAAAAGTTGAATTAGTAGGATTGTCGTCCTAATTCAACTTTTAATTCATCCAAATGAATCTAATCCATGTTTCCTCCTCACAATGATATATTAATTCATCATGGACATGATGATATAACAACCTCTTAATTGGTACTGTATCAAAATTTGTATAACGACGTATAAATACACCAAAAATAACATAAAATCAGAATACCAGTAGCACTGGACGACAAACAAGCTACTACTAGTTATATTAGTAGTAGCACTGGAAACAACACACGCTACGGCTATATGCATTAGCAGTAGTGTGTGTCACACACGCTACTACTAACGAATAACTCTAGCGCCTTACTAGTAGCACGGTGCCCCGTGCTACTACTAGGGTTTTCCCTAGTAGTGGTTCATTGACGCTAGTAGTATTGGGGTATTTGATGATTGATAATCGTGCCGAATGAAATCACAGACATCATGAGGAGTCTCGGAATGGTCGATAGGTAAAGGTTTATGTATGTGAAGTCGTATTTTGGGTTCCAAAAAAGATGAAGTTCTTTTGGTATTGTACCGTGAAGCTTCTAGAAGGTTCTGGTGGATTCCGGAGAGGTCCAGAAGTCCACAAGTGGGTCCACCACGACCCGAGGGCTGGCATGGGCTGAGGGGAGGTGCGCTGAGCTTATTGGGCTAGGCGCACCAAGTCTTGAAAAGCCCATGTGGCTAGGGAAGGAAAAAAAGGTGTCCTAGTAGGAATAGGATTGGACTCGAAGTCCAAGTATATATATATATATATATATATATATATATATATATATATATATATATATATATATATATATATATGTGGCATCATGAGCTAGATCTATGCGTAGATGTATATGCATGCACGAGTAGAACACAAAGAGTTGTGGGCATTAATGCTCAAATTGCTTACTTGTCTTGTCTTGTTGGTATTCGGCGGTATTATGGGATAAAGCGGCTTGGACCAACCTTACATGTCGTTCACACATGAGACCGGTTCCACCGACTAACATGCAATTTATTTTGCATAAGGTGGCTATCGGGTGTCTGTCTCTCCTACTTTAATTGAATCTAATTTAACAAAGGCGGTCCTTGTAGAAGGTTAAAAGGAAACTTGATTATCATCGTTGTGGCTTTGCGTAGATAATAACGGTTCTTATAGTTTGCCCTAGCAGCCACGTAGAAATTGCAACAACAAAGTAGAAGACGTCTAACTTGTTTTATTGTCATGCACCCCTTGTGAATGGTTGTTCTATTGAATGTGTAATATCTTTTATGGTCATGCAACCCTTGTGAATGGTTTATTCTAGTTTCATATATCGATCATAGTGATACACATATTCATAATATTGACACCAAAATATGGCAAGTCAATAATTATAGTACCACATATTTGTGGCACTGCCGCTTAGGTCATATTGGTGTAGAGCGCATGCAGAAACTCCATGCTCATGGACTTTCGGAATATCTTGATTATGAATCATTTTAAACATGCAAACCATGCCCCATGGGCAAGATCACTAAAACTCCATTCTCGGGAACAATGGGGCGAGCTAGTGAGTTATTGGAAATAATACATACCGATGTATGCGGTCGGTGAGTGTTGAAGCACACGGTGCATATCGTTATTTTCTTAGCTTCACAGATGATTTGAGTATATTAGTTAATGAAACACAAGTGTCAAACATTTGAAAAGTTCAAGAAATTTAAGAGTGAAGTGAAAATTATGGTAACAAGAAAATAAAGTTACTATGATCTGATCGTGGATGTGAATATTTGAGTTACGACTTTTGTATGCATTTAAACAATGTGAAATTGCTTCACAACTCACGCTAGGTGGAACACCATAGCGTAATGGTGTGTCCAGACGTCGTATTTGTCCTCTTTGGATATGGTGTGTCTATGATATCTCTTACTGATTTTCCACTGACCAAGCCTCGTGGCGAGATCCGATCCGTTGTTGCGGCCCGACCTTTCACGACACTCCAACTTCAGCAGCAGTAGCCTCCCGCCCGCGCACACGATGTACACGAAAAAGCGGGTTTGAACCTTGCGGCTCAGCACGAGAAAACCAATCTCGACGATGGTACTCACGCGCAGAAACAATTTCTACAAAGAAATCGCAACATAGAGGTTTTCTAAATATCCCTCTAAAACTTGATACGGGTGTCTACCCTTGAAAACACATCGTGTCCATTTCATATAAAAATAACATGTGCTTTACATTGACGCAATTGGCTTTATATATAGCCTGCATAAACACCTACAGTACATGATCTCAAAGAAAAAACAGTAACCGACCAACACCTCATGTATGTAACCAGGACAATAAACTAGAACACGTAAAAACTCTTTTCTAATTAAACTATGTTTTAAATCTTGGCTGACCCTAAACTTACAACCGAATAATAATGATGGTGGATCCCAGTCCGTGTCCTTTAATGACATGAAATCACGTACTAACCTCCAACTCTTTCCACGTTGAGCAGTTTCCTCTTTACGTGGAGGTGGCAAAAATAGAAATAAATATCTGCCTTTTATCTTCTTGATGGATCACAACAAATCAGCCAATATGTCTCATGTTTTATTATCTCTGATCAAAGTACGTAACTTGCATGCAAATTCACGAGCAATACTTGGCCGATCTATTCCTCCAAAAGATAAAAGCAAACTCCCTTTGTATTGTACGTGCATGTACTAGTTTGTTTTAGCATGGACACAATGATGCACCCGGTCAGCTCTAGGTTTGCTCCTCTAGTTGGCTCATGTGTAATTTCCTGAGTGGCCAACGTAATCGTCATTTGTCTGAACTTGCTCTGATCGTTGCACCATGTTGCATGCATGCATGTAACGGCGACTTGCTCATCGGCGTCTTCGTATTTGTGCTGTATACAGGATAAAACATATACATCATCCACTAAGATTACTACTGGCGCGGCGACAACTGGATCCTGAATATCAGCTTGTCGGTACACTTAGAACCGGTCGTATCATTATGCATTAAAGACAACTGCATTCACTTTAAATCAGGCACCGTCTAAATCCGTTGAGACGACACCATATGATTGTGGTTTGGCAAGAAATCTAAGCTGTCGTTTTTTAAAGTTTGGGGATGCCTCGCTAATGTCAAGAGGCTTCACGCTGATAAACTCAAACCTAAAGCGGAGAAGTACATCTTCATAGGATGCCCTAAAGAGACCGTTGGGTATACCTTCTACCCCAGATCCGAGGGCAAGATCTTTGTTTCCAAGAATGTGTCCTTTCTAGAGAAGGAGTTTCCCTCGAAAGAAGTGAGTGGAATGAAAGTAGACCATGATGAGGTAATCGTACCTTCTCTCGAAATGGAAAGTATCACATCACAGAAAGCAGTTCCCGTGATGCCTAACACAACTGAAGAGGAAGCTAATGATGATGATCATCAAACCTTTGGATCAAGTTACTACTAAACTTCGTAGGTCGACTAGGGTACATTCCGCACCAGAGTTGTATGATATGCTGGGTTCTATGGCAGGGTGCGTCGACTGCAAACTAAAATTTTCCTACGCGTAGAACAACCAAGAGCATTCTACGGGAGATGGATCATGGATCATTAACACTAGACGCACAGTGCCATTCACCGAAAGAAGAGTTAGGGCAGAGCGTCCTCGTGGATCGTCTCCTTCCCGCCCGATCTCCCTTGAACAGCCGATCGTTCAATCCCGCGTACAAGTTCGCCGGAGCGGCGCAGGTGCACCACCTCTAACGTTATGTGCGCGTGCAGGAGGAACACCGTGCGGCGGACTGCTAGGTCCGATCACACAGTCGCGAGTGGAGGTGGCTAATCGCAACACATGCACACCCTAGTGACAGTGCCTAAGCGATCAACTGAATGAGTGTGCCGCACCCCCACTTTATATAGGCGTCCATCGCGGACTCAACACTTGGGCCTCGCACGGATCCTAAACCCAAAGTCTGTTTGGCCTGGATCCGAGTCCGAGTAGGATCAAATCTGACTCATGGAGTCGTGTCCAGCCTCACAGGTTTCTTCCCTTAAGCACGCGCCCCCCTTAGGTTCTCAGTTAGTTGGTCGGGAGTCAGATCACATCCGGCCCGTCTAGTCGGTAGCGGCTTCTAGAAAAGAGTGTTGACTCCAAGTGTCTGGTGAAGCTGGTTAGGCGAACCTGTACAACGTGTCACACTTCTATTCCCTTTGCCACACGATATATGTTGTCGGGCTCAAGGCGAGTCGGTCATCCTTGTCAAAGCCCGACCTCTTTCTCATTCTAGTGATGCCGACCACAAACCAGATTATCTCATAATCCTTGTCGCACGGCTATGCTTATCTTGGTCGGATCACACAAGGGGGCCAAAGTATATCTCTCCTGATCAGAGGGCCAAATCGATCTTGCTCGACCATGTCTCGCAGCATGGGCCTGGACAAGCCTGAAACCTACCTTTGTAACTACCCAGTCACGGAGTAGCGTTTGGTTGGCCTGAAGCAAGTTTGTCACCATCTCGAGTACATGCGCCAGATCATGTCTTAGGACATAGAACGTATGTTGTACTAGAGACTCACACATGACATATCGATGTGTCTCATAATTGGGTTTGTCCGACTCGGACATTATTTCAACTCGGATCTGACTGTGTCAAATCCGACCAGATCCTTTTGAGTCCATATTACCCAGTTAGCGTCCAATGCTCCATGGCTAGTGAGACCAAGCCATCGACCATGTCATATACTAGTCTAGTCGGCTGCGCATCCACACACCCCTTTTGACTAGGGACCTTTTAGGACAGTCACCATACAATGCATAGTCCCACAAACAAGTCGCGTACTTGTTGATACACATCATTGATAATGTCCAAGGACTATCTTTATTCATAAACACCTAGGAAATATCATCATACATGATTTCCTCTAGGGCATGTCTGCAACACGGTAATCCAGTCCTTGAAGTCATGTTTTTAGACAATGGTGAACCTACAAACTATGAAGAAGCTTTGATGAGCCCGGATTCCAACAAATGGCTTGAGGCCATGAAATCCGAGATAGGATCCATGTATGAGAACAATGTATGAACTTCGGTGTACTTGCCCGGTAATCGGCAAGCCATTGAAAATAAATGGATCTTTAAGAAGAAGGCTGACGCATGGTAATGTCACTGTCTACAAAGCTCGACTTGTCACAAAAGTTTTTGACAAGTTCAAGGAGTTTCCTACGATGAGACTTTCTCACCTGTAGCGATGCTTAAGTATGTTAGAATTATGTTAGCTACTGCCACATTTTATGATTACGAGATCTGGCAAATGGATGACACAGCGACATTCCTTAATGGGTTACTTGAGGGAGAGTTGTATATGATGCAACCACAAGGTATTGTCGATCCTAAGGATGCTAACAAAGTATGCAAGCTCCAGCGATCCATTTATGGACTGGTGCAAGCATCTCAAAGTTAGAATATTTGCTCTGATGAAGTGGTCAGAACTTTCGGTTTTATACAAACTTACAAAGAAGCTTGTATTTACAAGAAAGTGAGTGGGAGCTCTATTGCATTTTTGATATTATATGTGGATGACATATTGTTGAATGGAAATTGAAGGAAATATTCCCTAGAGGCAATAATAAAGTTGTTATTTATATTTCCTTATATCATGATAAATGTTTATTATTCATGCTAGAATTGTATTAACCAGAAACTTAGTACATGTGTGAATACATAGACAAACAAAGTGTCACTAGTATGCCTCTACTTGACTAGGTCGTTGAATCAAAGATGATTGTGTTTCGTAACCATAGACATAAGTTGTCATTTGATTAACGGGTTCACATCATTAGAGAATGATGTGATTGACTTGACCCATTCCGTTAGCTTAGCACTTGATCGTTTAGTTTGTTGCTATTGCTTTCTTCATGACTTATACAAGTTCATATGACTACGAGATTATCCCGAATATCGGAGGAACACTTTGTGTGCTGCCAAATGTCACATCATAACTGGGTGATTATAAAGGTGCTCTACAGGTGTCTCTGAAGGTACTTGTTGAGTTGGCATAGATCAAGATTAGGATTTGTCACTCCGATTGTTAGAGAGGTATCTCTGGGCCCTCACGGTAATGCACATCACTATAAGCCTTGCAAGCAATGTGACTAATGAGTTAGTTAAGGGATGATGCATTACGGAACGAATAAAGAGACTTCCCGGTAATGAGATTGAACTAGTTATTGAGATACCGACGATCGAATCTCGGGCAAGTAACATACCGATGACAAAGGGAACAACGTATGTTGTTATGTGGTTTGACCGATAAAGATATTTGTAGAATATGTAGGAGCCAATATGAGCATCCAGGTTGCACTATTGGTTATTGACGGGAGACGTGTATCGGTCATGTCTACATAGTTCTCGAACCCGTAGGGTCCGCACGCTTAATGTTAGGTGACGATCGGTAATATGAGTTTATGTGTTTTGATGTACCGAAGGTAGTTCGGAGTCCCGGATATGATCACGAACATGACGAGGAGTCTCGAAATGGTCGAGAAATAAAGATCAATATATTGGATGCTATGTTTGGACTTTGGAAAAGTTCCGAGTGAGTTTGGACAAATACCAGAGTACCGGGGGGTTACCTCAACCCCCGGGGTGTGTAATGGGCCTCATGGGCATTGGTGGAGAGAGGAAGGGTCGGCCAGGGCGGGCCGCGCCCCCTCCACCCTCTAGTCCAAATTGGACAAGGAAGGGGGGGACCCCCATTTTTCCTGCCCCCTCTCTTCTCCTTCCTTCCCTCCTACTCCTACTCTTGGAAGGGGTGGAATCCTACTCCCGGTGGGAGTAGGACTCCTCTTGGGGCGCACCTAGGAGGCCGGCCTCCTCCCCCTCCTCCACTCCTTTATATATGGGGGAGGGGGGCACCCTATAGAGAAGTTGATCATTGATCTTCTAGCTGTGTGCGGTGCCCGCCCTCCACCATAATCCACCTCGGTCATATCGTGGCGGTGCTTAGGCGAAGCCCTGCGTCGGTAGCTTCATCAACACTGTCATCACACCGTCGTGCTGATGGAACTCTCCCTCGAAACTCTACTGGGTCGTGAGTTCGTGGGACGTCACCGAGCTGAACGTGTGCTGATCGCGGAGGTGCCGTACGTTCAGTACTATGATCGGTCGATCGTGAAGACGTACGACTACATCAACCGCGTTGTCTTAACGCTTCCGCTTATGGTCTACGAGGGTACGTGGACGACACTCTCCCCTCTCGTTGCTATGCATCACCATGATCTTGCGTGTGAGTAGGAATTTTTTTGAAATTACTACATTCCCCAACAGTGGCATCCGAGCCAGGTTTATGCGTAGATGTTATATGCACGAGTAGAACACAAGTGAGTTGTGGGTGATACTAGTCATACTGATTACCAGCGTGTAATACTTTGATTCGGCGGTATTATTGGATGAAGCGGCCCGGACCGACATTACGCGTATGCTTATGCGAGACTGGTTCTACAAAGTGCGCCGCTTTACGTGGCTGGCGAGCGTCGATTTCTCAACTTTAGTTGAATCGAGTGTGGCTACGCCTGGTCGTTGTGAAGGTTAAAACAGCACATACTTGACGAAATATCATTGTGGTTTTGATGCGTAGGTAAGAAAGGTTCTTGCTTAGCCCATAGCAGCCACGTAAAACTTGCAACAACAAAGTAGAGGACTGCTACCTCTTGAGCACTACGTTGGATTTTCCCGAAGAGGAGAGGATGATGCAGCAAAGTAGCGTAAGTATTCCCCTCAGTTTTTGAGAACCAAGGTATCAATCCAGTAGGAGGCTACACGCAAGTCCCTTGTACCTACACAAAACAATAGCTCAATGCAACCAACGCGATTAGGGGTTGTCAATCCCTTCACGGTCACTTACGGGAGTGAGATCTGATAGAGATGACAGATAATATTTTTGGTATCTTTGGTATAAAGATGCAAAGTGAAAAGTAAAAGGCAAAGTAAAAAAGCAAATCAATGATGAAGTGATGGAGATTGATATGATGAGAATAGACCCGGGGGCCATAGGTTTCACTAGTGGCTTCTCTCAAGAGCACAAGTATTCTACGGTGGGTGAACAAATTCTTTGTTGAGCAATTGATGAATTGAGCATAGTTATGAGAATATGTAGGTATGATCTTGTATATAGGCATCACGTCCGAGACAAGTAGACCGACTCCTGCCTGCATCTACTACTATTCCTCCACTCATCGACCGCTATCCATCATGCATCTAGAGTATTAGGTTAAAAACAGAGTAACGCCTTAAGCAAGATGACATGATGTAGAGGGATAGTTTCATGCAATATGATAAAAAAACCCTCTTGTTATCCTCGATGGCAACAATACAATACGTGCCTTGCTGCACCTTCTTTCACTGGGAGAGGACACTGCAAGATTGAACCCAAAGCTAAGCACTTCTCCCGTTGCAAGAAAAACCAATCTAGTAGGCCAAACCAAACTGATAATTCGAAGAGACTTGCAAAGATAACCAATCATACATAAAGGAATTCAGAGAAGATTCAAATATTATTCATAGATAGACTTGATCATAAACCCACAATTCATCGGTCTCAACAAACACACCACAAAAAGAAGATTACATCGCATAGATCTCCATGAGAGAGGGGGAGAACATTGTATTGAGATCCAAAAAGAGAGAAGAAGCCATCTAGCTAATAACTATAGACCCGATGGTCTGAGGTAAACTACTCACACTTCATCGGAGAGGCTATGATGATGTAGAAGCCCTCCGTGATGGCGGCCCTCTCCCGGTGAACTCCTAACAGGCCCCAAGATGGGATCTCGTGGATCTGAGAAATTTGCGGCCGGTGGAATTAGGTTTTTGGCTCCGTTTACGATCGTTTGGGGGTACATAGGTATATATAGGAGGAAGAATGCGTCGGTGGAGCACCGAGGGGCCCATGAGGCGGTAGCGCCCTAGGCGCCCCCACCTCGTGACCGCCTATTTGACTCCTTGGAGTAGGGTCCAAGTCTCTGGATCACGTTCGGTGAGAAAATCACGTTCCGAAGGTTTTATTCCGTTTGGACTCCGTTTGATATTACATTTCTTGAAACCTTTGAAATAGGCAAAAAAACAACAATTCTGGGCTGGGCCTCCGGTTAATAGGTTAGTCCCAAAAATAATATAAAAGTGGAAAATAAAGCCCAATATAGACCAAAATAGTAGATAATATAGCATGGAGCAATCAAAAATTATAGATACGTTGGAGACGTATCCGGCATCCCCAAGCTTAATTCCTGCTCGTCCTCGAGTAGGTAAATGATAAAAAGAGAATTTTTGACGCGGAGTGCTACTTGACATAATTTCAATGCAGATCTTCTTAATTGTGGTATGAATATTCAGATTCGAAAGATTCAAGACAAAAGTTCATATTGACATAAAAATAATAATACTTCAAGCATACTAACTAAGCAATTATGTCTTCTCAAAATAACATGGCCGAAGAAAGTTTATCCCTACAAAATCATATAGTTTAGTCATGCTCCATTTTCGTCACACAAGAATGCTCTCATCATGCACAACCCGGTGACAAGCCAAGCAATTGTTTCATACTTTAGTAATCTCAAACTTATAAACCTTCATGCAATACATGAGCGTGAGCCATGGATATAGCGGGTGGAATAGAATATAATGATGGGGGTTATGTGGAGAAGACAAAAAAGGAGAAGATCTCACATCAACGAGGCAAATCAATGGGGTATGGAGATGCCCATCGATTGATGTTAATGTAAGGAGTAGGGATTGCCATGCAACGGATGCACTAGATCTATAAATGTATGAAGGCTCAACAAAAGATACTAAATGGGTGTGCATCCAACTTGCTTGCTCACGAAGACCTAGGGTTCTTGGGGAGGCCCATTGTTGGAATATACAAGCCAAGTTCTATAATGAAAGATTCCCGCTAGTATATGAGAATGACAAAACAAGAGACTCTCTATCATGAAGATTATGGTGCTACTTTGAAGCACAACTGTGGAAAAAAAGATAGTAGCATTGCCCCTTTTTTTTCTTTTTTTTGGGCCTTCTTTTTTTTTCTTTGGCCTTTCTCTTTTTTTTCTTTTTTTGGGACAATAATCTATTGAATGATGATCATCACACTTCTATTTATTTACAACTCAATGATTACAACTCGATAATAGAACAAAGTATGACTCTACATGAATGCCTCGGGCGGTGTACCGGGATATGCAATGAACCAAGAGTGACATGTATGAAAGAATTATGAACGGTGGCTTTGCCACAAATACTATGTCAACTACATGATCATGCTAAAGCAATAAGACAATGATGAATGTGTCATGAGGAACGGTATGGTGGAAAGTTGCATGGCAATATATCTCGAATGGCTATGGAAATGCCATAATAGGTAGGTATGATGGTTGTTTTGAGGAAGATATAAGGAGGTTTATGTGTGAAAGAGCGTATCATATCCACGGGGTTTGGATGCACCCGTGAAGTTTACTCAACTCTCAATGTGAGAAAGGGCAATGCAGTGCGAAGAGGCTAGCAATAATGGAAGGGTGAGAGTGCGTATAATCCATGGACTCAACATTAGTCATAAAGAACTCATATAGTTATTGCAAAAATCTACAAGCCATCAAAAACCAAAGTACTACGCACATGCTCCTAGGGGGATAGATTGGTAGGAAAAGACCATCGCTCGTCCCCGACCGCCACTCATAAGGAGGACAATCAAATAACACCTCATGTTTCAAATTTGTTACATAACGTTTACCATACGTGCATGCTACGGGACTTGCAAACTTCAACAAAAGCATTTCTCAAATTCACAACTACTCAACTAGCGCGATTTTGATATTATCACCTCCATATCTCAAAACAATTATCAAGCATCAAACTTTTCTTAGTATTCAACGCACTCAAAAGAAAGTTTCACAAATCTTGAATACCAAGCATAATATTATTATTAACAAAATTACCATGCTATCAAAGACTCTCAAAATAATCTAAGTGAAGCATGAGAGATCAATAGTTTCTATAAAACAAATCCACCACCGTGCTCTAAAAGATCTAAGTGAAGCACATAGAGCAAAATTATAAAGCTCAAAAGATATAAGGGAAGCACATAGAGCAAAACTACATAGCTCAAAAGATATAAGTGAAGCACATAGAGTATTCTATCAAATTCCAATTTATGTATGGCTCTCTCAAAAGGTGAGTACAGCAAGGGTGATTGTGGCACACTAACAAACAAAGACACAAATAATACAAGACGCTCCAATCAAAACACATATCATGTGGTGAATAAAAATATAGCTCCAAGTAAAATTACCAATGGAAGTAGACGAAAGAGGGGATGCCTTCCGGGGCATCCCCAAGCTTTGACTTTTTGGTGTCCTTAGATTATCATTGGGGTGCCATGGGCATCCCCAAGCTTAGGCTCTTGCCACTCCTTGTTCCATAATCCATCAAAAGATTTCACCCAAAACTTGAAAACTTCACAACACAAAACTCAATAGAAATCTCGTGAGCTCCGTTAGAGAAAGAAAACAAAAGACCACTTCAAGGTACTGTAATGAAATTATTCTTTATTTATATTGGTGTTAAACATACTGTATTCGAACTTCTCTATGGATTATAAACTATTTTACTAGCCATAGATTCATCAAAATAAGCAAACAACACGCGAAAAACCGAATCTGTCAAAAACAGAACAGTCTGTAGTAATCTGTAACTAACGCAAATTTCTGGAACTCCAAAAAATCTACCAAAATAGGACGACCTAGAAAATTTGTTTATTGATCAGCAGAAATTAGAATCAGTATTTTATCACGTTCTGATGATTTTTATCAATTGTTTTTGTGAACAGAAAGTTTCTGGAAATTACAGCAAGATCAAATAACTATCATCCAAGAAGATCCTATAGGTTTAACTTGGCACAAACACTAACTAAAAGACAAAACCACATCTAAACAGACGTTAGATGGATTATTTATTCCTAAGCAGAATAAAAAAATAAAAAACTAAAAATAAAATTGGGTTGCCTCCCAACAAGCGCTATCGTTTAACGCCCCTAGCTAGGCATTGATAATTTTAATGATGCTCACATGAAAGACAAGAATTGAAGCACAAAGAGAGCATCATAAAACACATGACAAACACATCTAAGTCTAATATCCTTCCTATGCATAGGCATCTTATAGGCAAACAAATTATCATAGGAAGCAAAAACTAGCATATGCAAGGAAGCGGCAAGAAACAATAGCAATCTCAACATAACGAGAGGTAATTTATTATCATGAAAAATTTTACGACCATATTTTCCTCTCTCATAATAATTACATGTGGGATCATAAGCAAATTCAACAATACAGCTATCACATAACATATTCTCAACACGATCCACATGCATGCGAAGTTGACACTCTTGCAAAATAGTGGGATTGTCATTAACTAAAGTCATGACCTCTCCAAACCCACTTTTATCAAAAATTTCATAAGATTGAATATTCTCCAAATATGTGGGATCTAAAGTTGACACTCTTCCAAACCCACCTTCAATATTATTGCAATATTATCAATCTCATATTCATCATGGGGATTAAATACATTTTCAAGATCATAAGAAGAATCACCCCAATCACGATTATTGCAACAAGTAGTAGACATAGCAAAACTAGCATCCCCAAGCTTAGGGTTTTGCATATTTTTAGCACAATTGTCATCAAGAGAATTTGTAGTAAGATCATTGAAATCATGCTTTTCATTTAGGGAGCTATCAAGCATGGGTGCAATAGCAACAATCTCATTTTTAACATAAGGAACTATAGCAAATTCGTCTTTATAAATATTGGCATCATGGCCACAAGAATAGCAAGCATCATGTTCATCAAGGGATATTTCAACCAAATCATCAGAATCATCATTATCTATAGATTCATGCATATCATTATTTTTTCCAAAGCAACGGTCATTCTTTCAATAAATTCTTGGACATAGACATTATGAGCAAGGTTTTCATTGCAATATTTAAGTATGACGGAATTTTCAGATTTGTTGAGAGTAAAATCATACTTTTCAATCAAAGAAGCAACTGCATGAGCACCCTTAAAAAGCGACAAATTCTTCAATTTGTTCGATATCATAAGTAACTATAAACACCCCTTGCATAAGAAGATAAGATTTCATTATCATTGAACTCACATAGGTAGGGAAGGTGTTTTTAGGGTTCTTAGAGCAACAAGTAAAATCACACATTTCACAAGATTCCAAGCATAGCATAGCAAACTATTTATATGATCTAGTAAGAGTCTCCCATTTTCGGACAAACAATGGCGCACAAAATGAGCATGCTCATCTAAAGATTTCCCATCAACTAGGCTAGTTGGGGTTTTGACCTGACATACGGATCGAAGATGATCCAAGTAGAACACTTTAAGTGGATCCATATCAATAGAATTTTAGCAAGCAAAGATGCAAGCAAATAGAAGGCACGTGGAAACACAAACAAAGATACATACGGGAAGAAGGTGAACGGAAAAGAGAGGGCGAATAAAACGGCAAGGGTGAAGTGGGGAAGAGGAAAACGAGAGGCAAATGGAAAATAATGTAATGCGGGAGATAGGGATTGTGATGGGTACTTGGTATGTTGACTTTTGCACAGACTCCCGACAAGCGCCAGAAATTCTTCTTGCTACCTCTTGAGCACTTTGCGTTGGATTTCCCGAAGAGGAGAGGATGATGCGACAAAAGTAAGCGTAAGTATTTCCCTCAGTTTTTGAGAACCAAGGTATCAATCCAGTAGGAGGCTACACGCAAGCCCCTTGTACCTACACAAAACAATAGCTCAACGCAACCAACGTGATTAGGGGTTGTCAATCCCTTCACAGTCACTTACGGGAGTCAGATCTGATAGAGATGATAGATAATATTTTTCGTATTTTTGGTATAAAGATGCAAAGTGAAAAGTAAAAGGCAAAGTAAAAAGAAAAGCAATGATAAAGTGATGGAGATTGATATGATGAGAATAGATCCGGGAGATTGATATGATGATATAGTGGCTTCTCTCAAGAGCATAAGTATTCTACGGTGGGTGAACAAATTATTGTTGAGCAATGGACAGAATTGAGCATAGTTATGAGAATATCTAGGTATGATCATGTATATAGGCATCACGTCCGAGACAAGTAGACAAGACTCCTTCCTATATCTACTACTATTACTCCACTCATCGACCGCTATCCAGCATGCATCTAGAGTATTAAGTTAAAAAGCGAGTAGCATGTAAGCAAGATGACATGATGTAGAGGATAGTTTCATGCAATATGATAAAAACCCCATCTTGTTATCCTCGATGGCAACAATACAATACGTGCCTTGCGCTTATACATCCGGCAAAGGACACCGCAAGATTGAACCCAAAGCTAAGCACTTCTCCCATTGCAAGAAAAACCAATCTAGTAGGCCAAACCAAACTGATAATTGAAGAGACTTGCAAAAGATAACCAATCATACATAAAAGAATTCAGAGAAGATTCAAATATTATTCATAGATAGACTTGATCATAAACCAACAATTCATCGGTCTCAACAAACACACCGCAAAAGAAGATTACATCGAATAGATCTCCACGAGAGGGGGAGAACATTGTATTGAGATCCAAAAAGAGAGAAGAAGCCATCTAGCTAATAACTATGGACCCGAAGGTCTGAGGTAAACTACTCACACTTCATCGGAGAGGCTATGATGATGTAGAAGCCCTCTGTGATGACGGCCCTCTCCGGCGGAGCTCCGGAACAGGCCCCAAGATGGGATCTCGTGGATACAGAAAGTTGCGGTGGTGGAATTAGGTTTTGGCTCCGTTTACGATGGATTCGAGTGCGTGGGGTATATATAGGAGGAAGGAGTACGTCGGTGGAGCACCGAGGGGCCCACGAGGCAAGGGGCGCACCCTAGGGGGGCGCCCCCCACCCTCGTGACCACCTCTTTCACTCCTTGGAGTAGGGTCCAAGTCTCCTGGATCACGTTCGGTGAGAAAATCACGTTCCCGAAGGTTTTATTCCGTTTGGACTCCGTTTGATATTACATTTCTTGAAACACAAAATAGGCAAAAAAACAACAATTACGAAGGCTGGGCCTCCTTTTAATAGGTTAGTCCCAAAAATAATATAAAAGTGGAAAATAAAGCCCAATATAGTCCAAAACAGTAGATAATATAGCATGGAGCTATCAAAAATTATAGATACGTTGGAGACGTATCAATGACGTCTAACTTGTATTTGCAGGGACTGTTGTGATGTGATATGGTCAAGACTTGATGCTATATTTTATTGTATCAGACGATCATGTTTTGTCACGGAGTTATCAGCAACTGGTAGGAGCCATATGGTTTTCGCTTTATTGTATGAAATGCAATCACCATGTAATTGCTTTACTTTATCACTAAGCGGTAGCGATAGTCGTAGAAGCAATAGTTGGCAAGATGAAAACGATGCTACGATGGAGATCAAGGTGTCGCACTGGTAACGACGGTGATCATGACGGTGCTTTGGAGATGGAGATTAAAGGCACAAGATGATGATGGCCATATCATATCACTTGTAATGATTGCATGTGATGTTTATCTTCTATGCATCTTATTTTGCTTAGATCGATGGTAGCACTATAAGATGATCTCTCACTAAATTTCAAGGTATACTTGTTCTCCCTGAGTATGCACAGTTGTGAAAGTTCGTCGTGCCGAGACACCATGTGATGATCGGGTGTAATAAGCTCTACGTTCACATACAACGGGTGCAAGCCAGTTTTGCACACGTAGAATACTCGAGTTAAGCAAGCGAGCCTATCATATGCGAATATCGCCTCGGAACACTAAGACCGAAAGGTCGAGCGTGAATCATATAGTAGATATGATCAACATAGTGATGTTCACCATTGAAAACTACTCCATCTCACGTGATGATCGGACATGGTTTAGTTGATGTAGATCACGCGATTACTTAGATGATTAGAGGGATGTTTATCTAAGTGGGAGTTCTTAAGTAATTTTATTAATTGAACTTTAATTTATTATGAACTTAGTACCTGATAGTATTTTGCATGTCTATGTTGTTGTAGATAGATGGCCCGTGTTGTTGTTCCATTGAATTTTAATGCGTTCCTTGAGAAAGCTAAGTTGAAAGATGATGGTAGCAATTACATGGACTGGGTCCGTAACTTGAGGATTATCCTCATTGCTGCACAGAAAAATTATGTCCTGGAAGCACCGCTAGGTGTACCACCCGCGCCGGCAACTGCAGACATTGTGAATGACTGGTAGCCGCGTATTGATGAATACTCGATAGTTTAGTGTGCCATGCTTTACTGCTTAGAACCGGGACTTCAACGATGTTTTGATCGTCATGGAGCATATGAGATGTTCGAGGAGTTGAAGTGAATATTTTCAAGCAAATGCCCAGATTGAGAGATATGAAGTCTCCAATAAGTTTTACAGCTGCAAAATGGAGGAGAATAGTTCTGTTAGTGCACATATACTCAGAATGCCTGGGTACTACAATCACTTGATTCAACTAGGAGTTAATCTTCCGGATGATAGTGTCATTACAAAATTCTTCAATCACTGCCACCAAGCTACAAGAGCTTCGTGATGAACTATAATATGCAAGGGATGAACAAGACAATTCGAGCTCTTCACAATGCTAAAAGGCGGAGGTAGAAATCAAGAAGGAGCATCAGTGTTGATGGTCAACAAGACCACTAGTTTCAAAAAAAAATGGTAAAGGAAGAAGGGAACTTCAAGAAGAGCGGCAAGCAAGTAGCTGCTCAAGTGAAGAAGCGAAGTCTAGACCTAAGCACGAGGCCAGGTGCTTCTCTTTGCAAAGGGGACCGTCCTTTGGAGCGGAACTGCCCCAAGTATTTGGCGGATAAGAAGGATGGCAAGGTGAACAAAGGTATATATGATATACATGTTATTGATGTGTACCTTACTAATGCTCGCAGATAGTGCACGAGTATTTAATCTTGGTTACATTGCTAATATTTGCAACTCGAAAGCAGGGACTACTGATTAGCGAAGATTAGCTAAGGGCGAGGTGGCGATGTGCGTTGGAAATGGTTCCAAAGTCGATGTGATCGCGGTCGGCTTGCTACCTCTACATCTACCTTCGGGATTAGTTTTAGACCTGAATAATTGTTATTTGGTGCCTGCGTTGAGCATGAACATTGTATCTGGATCTTTTTTGATGCGAGACGGTTATTCATTTAAATATGAGAATAATGGTTGTTCTACTTATATGAGTAATATCTTTTATGGTCATGCACCCTTGAAGAGTGGTCTATTTTTATTGAATCTCGATAGTAGTGATACACATATTCATAATATTGAAGCCAAAAGATCTTGAGTTGATAATGACAGTGCAACTTATTTGTGGCACTGTCGTTTGGGTCATATTAGTGTAAAGCACATGAAGAAACTCCATTCTGATGGAATTTTGGAATCACTTGATTATGAATCACTTGGGACTTGCGAACCATGCCTCATGGGCAAGATGACTAAAACTCCGTTCTCCGGAATAATGGAGCGAGCAACAGTTTGTTGGGAATCAACATACTGATTTATGTGGTCCAATGAATATTTAGGCTCGCGGTGGGTATCGTTATTTTCTCGCCTTCACAGATGATTTGAGCAGATATGGGTATATCTACTTAATGAAACATAAGTCTGAAACATTTGAAAAGTTCAAAGAATTTCAGAGTGAAGTGGAAAATCATCGTAACAAGAAAAATAAAGTACCTACGATCTGATCGTGGAGGAGAATGTTTGAGTTACGAGTTTGGTCTTCATTTGAAACAATGCGGAATAGTTTCACAACTCACGCCACCCGGAACACCACAACATAATGGTGTGTCCGAACGTCGGAACTGCACTTTATTAGATATGTTGCAATCTATGATGTCTCTTACTGATTTACCGTTATCGTTTTGGGGTTATGCTTTAGAGACGGCTGCACTAACGTTAAATAGGGCACCATCTAAATCCGTGGAGATGAAGCCTTATGAACTGTGGTTTGGCCAGAAACCAAGGTTGTCGTTTCTTAAAGTTTGGGGTTGTGATGCTTATGTGAAAAAGCTTCAACCCGATAAGCTCGAACCCAAATCGGAGAAATGTGTCTTCATAGGATACCCAAAGAAGGTATTGGGTACACCTTCTATCATATATCCGAAGGCAAGACATTCTTGCTAAGAATGGATCCTTTATAGAGAAGGAGTTTCTCTCGAAAGAAGTGAGTGGGAGGAAAGTAGAACTTGATGAGGTAACTATACCTGCTCCCTTATTGGAAAGTAGTTCATCACATAAATCAATTCATGTGATCCCTACACTAATTAGTGAGGCGGGTGATGATAATGATCATGATACTTCAGATCAAGTTACTACCAAACCTCGTAGGTCAACCAGAATAAGATCCACACCAGAGTGGTATGGTAATCCTGTTCTGGAGGTCATGTTTCTTGACCATGGCGAACCTATGAACTATGAGGATGCGATGATGAGCCCAGATTCCGCGAAATGGCTTGAGGCCATGAAATCTGAGATGGGATCCATGTATGAGAACAAAGTGTGGACTTTGGTTGACTTGCCCGATGATCGGCAAGCCATCGAGAATAAATGGATCTTCAAGAAGAAGGCGTGACGCCAGCAGTAATATTACCGCATCTACAAAGCTCGACTTGTTGCAAAAGGTTTTCGAAAAGTTCAAGGAGTTGACTATGATGAGACCTTCGTACCAGTAGCGATGCTTAAGTCCATCCGAATCATGTTAGCAATTGCCGCATTTTATGATTATGAAATTTGGCAAATGGATGTAAAAACTGCATTACTGAATGGATTTCTGGAAGAAGAGTTGTATATGATGCAACCTGAAGGTTTTATCGATCCAAAGGATGCTAATAAAGTGTATAGCTCCGACACTCCATCTATGGGCCGGGTGCAAGCATCTAAATAGTTGGAATAAAGCGTTTTGATAGTGTGATCAAAGCATATGGTTTTATCTGAGACTTTTGGAGAAAGCTGTATTTACTGAGGAAAGTGAGTGGGAGCTTCATGGCATTTCTGATATTATATGTGGATGGCATATTGTTAATTGGAAATGATATAGAATTTCTGGATAGCATAAAAGGGTACTTGAATAAGAGTTTTTCAATGAAGTACCTCAGTGAAGATGCTTATATATTGGGCATCAATATCTATAGAGATATATTAAGACGCTTAATTGTACTTTCGCAAAGCACATACCTTGATAAAGTTTTGAAGAAGTTCAAAATGGATCATGCAAAGAAAGGGTTCTTGCTTGCGTTACAAGGTGTGAAGTTGAGTCTGACTCAATGCCCCACCACTTCAGAACATAGAGAGAAAATGAAAGGTATTCCCTATGCTTCAGCCATAGGTTCTATCATGTATGGAATGTAGTGTACCAGACCTGATGTGTGCCTTGCTATTAATTTAGCAGGGAGGTACCAAAGTAATCCGGGAGTGGATCACTTGACAGCGGTCAAGAACATCCTGAAATACCTGAAAAGGACTAAGGATATGTTTCTCATTTATGGAGGTGAAAGAGAGCTTCTTGTAAATGGTTACATCGCTGCAAGCTTTGACACTGATCCGGATGACTCTAAGTCACAAGCCGAATACATGTTTATATTGAAGGGTGGAGCTGTCAGTTGGTGCAGTTCTAATCAAAGCATCATGGCGGGATCTACTTGTGAAGCGGAGTACATAGCTACTTCAGAAGCAACAAATGAAGCAGTCTGGATGAAGGAGTTCATATCCGATCTAGGTGTCATACCTAATGCATCGGGTCCAATAAAATCTTTTGTGACAATATTGGTGCAATTGCCTTGGCAAAGGAATCCAGATTTAACAAGAGAACCAAGCACATCAAAAGACGCTTCAATTCCATCCGCGGTCAAGTCAAGGATGAAGACATAGAGATTTTCAAGATACATACGGATCTTAATGTTGCAGACCCGTTGACTAAGCCTAACATGATCAGCTCCTAGGCTCCATGGGTGTTAGAACCATTACTATGTAATCTAGATTATTGACTCTATTGCAAGTGGGAGACTGAAGGAAATATGCCCTAGAGGCAATAATAAAGTTGTTATTTGTATTTCCTTATATCCTGATAAATGTTTATTATTCATGCTAGAATTGTATTAATCGGAAACTTAGTACATGTGTGAATACATAGACAAACAAAGTCTCACTAGTATGCCTCGACTTGACTAGCTCGTTGAATCAAAGATGGTTAAGTTTCCTCACCATAGACATGAGTTGTCATTTGATTAACGGGATCACATCATTAGAGAATGATGTGATTGAATTGACCCATTCCGTTAGCTTAGCACTTGATTGTTTAGTTTGTTGCTATTGCTTTCTTCATGAGTTATACATGTTCCTATGACTATGAGATTATGCAACTCCCGAATACCAGAGGAACACTTTGTGTGCAGCCAAACGTCACAACGTAACTCGGTGATTATAAAGGTGCTCTCTGATTGTCTCACGATGGTACTTGTTGAGTTGGCATAGATCAAGATTAGGATTTGTCACTTGATTGTCGGAGAGGTATCTACGGGCCCTCTTGGTAATGCACATCACTATAAGCCTTGCAAACAATGTGACTAATGAGTTAGTTGCGGGATGATGCATTACGAAACGACTAAACAGACTTGCCGGTAATGAGATTGAACTAGGTATTGAGATACCGACGACCGAATCTCGGGCAAGTAACATACTGATGACAAAGGGAACAACGTATGTTGTTATGCGGTTTGACCGATAAAGATCTCATAAAATATGTAGGAGCCGATATGAGCATCTAGGTTCCGCTATTGGTTATTGACCGGAGACGTGTCTCGGTCATGTCTACATAGTTCTTGAACCCGTAGGGTCCCCACGCTTAACGTTCGGTGATGATTGGTAATATGAGTTTATGTGTTTTGGTGTACCGAAGGTAGTTCGGAGTCCCAGATATGATCAAGAACATGACGAGGAGTCCCGAAATGATCGAGACATAAAGATCGATATATTGGATGACTATGTTTGGACTACAGAAAAGTTCCGAGTGAGTTTGGACAAATACCGGAGTACCGGGGGGTTACCGGAACCTCCCGAGGAGTGTAATGTGCCTCATGGGCCTTGGTGGAGAGAGGAACGGGCGACAAGTGCAGGACACACACCCCTCCCCCTCTAGTCCGTATTGGACAAGGAGGGCGGGGGGGCCTTTCTCCTTCCCCCTCTCTTATCCTTCCTTCCCTCCTACTCCTACTCTTGGAAGGGGTGGAATCCTACTCCCGGTGGGAGTAGGACTCCCCTTGGGGCGCGCCTAGGAGACCGGCCTCCTCCCCCTCCTCCACTCCTTTATATACGGGGGAGGGGGCACCCCATAGAGAAGTTGATCATTGATCTTTTAGCCGTGTGCGGTGCCCCCCTCCACCATAATCCACCTCGGTCATATCGTTGCGGTGCTTAGGCCAAGCCCTGCGTTGGTAGCTTCATCAACACCTTCATCAAGCTCTACTAGATCATGAGTTCGTGGGACGTCACCGAGCTAAACGTGTGCAGACCGCAGAGGTGTCGTACGTCCGGTACTAAGATCGGTTGATCGTGAATCATACGACTACATCAACCGCGTTGTCATAATGCTTCCACTTACGGTCTATGTGGGTACGTGGATGACACTCTCCCCTCTCGTTGCTACGCATCACCATGATCTTGCGTGTACGTAGGAATTTTTTTGAAATTACTATGTTCCCCAACAGAAATGACATAGACTTTATAGAAAGCGTAAAAGGATATTTGAATAAATTTTTTTCAATGAAAGACCTCTGTGAAGCTGTTTACATATTGGGCATCAAAATCTATAGAGATAGATCAAGATGGCTAAAATGACTTTCACAAAGTACACTCCTTGACAAAGTTTTGAAGAAGTTCAAAATGGATCAGTCAAGGGAAGGGTTCTTGCTTGTATTGCAAGGTGTGAAGTTGAGTAAGACTCAAATACTAACCATGGCAGAAGAAATAGAAAGGATGAAAGTCATTCACTATGCCTCAGCCATAGGATCTATAATGTATGCCATGTTGTGTACCAAACCTGATGTGTGCCTTGCCATAACTCTAGCGGGAGGTACCAAAGTGATCCAGGGGTATATCACTCGATAGCGGTCAAGAATATCCCGAAGTACCTGAAAAGGACTAAGGACATTTTTCTCGTTTATGGAGGTGACGAAGAGCTCATCGTAAAGGTTTACGTTGATGCTAGTTTTGACACAGATCTAGATGACTCCAAGTCTCAAACTGGTTACACATTTATGTTAAATGGTGAAGCGGGCAGTTGGTGCAGTTCCAAGAAGAGCATCGTGGCAGGATCTAGATGTGAAGCAGAGTATATAGCTGCTTCGAAAGTAGCGCAAGATGGAGTCTGGATGAAGGAGTTCATATATGATCTGAGTGTAATACCTAGTGCATCTGATCCAATGACTATCTTTTGTGACAACACTGGAGCTATTGCCATTCCATTGCCTAGAAGCCTAGGTTTCAAAAGAGATCCGAGCACATAAAGTGTTTCTTCAAGTCCATCCATAATTATGGTTGAAGGAAATATGCCCTAGATGCAATAATAAAGTTGTTAGTTATATTTCCTTATATCATGATAAATGTTTATTATTCATGCTAGAGTTGTATTAACCGGAAACTTGATACATGTGTGAATACATAGACAAAACAAAGTGTCCATAGTATGCCTCTACTTGACTAGCTCGTTAATCAAAGATGGTTAAGTTTCCTGACCATAGACATGTGTTGTCATTTGATGAACGGGGTCACATCATTAGAGAATGATGTGATGGAGAAGACCCATCCGTTAGGTTAGCATTATGATCGTTAAGCTTTATAGCTATTGCTTTCTTCATGACTTATACATGTTCCTATGACTATGAGATTATGCAACTCCCGAATACCGGAGGAACACCTTGTGTGCTATCAAACGTCACAATGTAACTGGGTGATTATAAAGATGCTCTACAGGTGTCTCTAATGGTGTTTGTTGAGTTTGCATAGATTGAGACTAGGATTTGTCACTCTGAGTGTCGGAGAGTATCTCTGGGTCCTCTCCGTAATGCACATCACTATAAGCCTTGCAAGCAATGTGAATAATGAGTTCGTTACGGGATGATGCACTACGGAACGAGTAAAGAGACTTGTCGATAACGAGATTGAACTAGGTATGAGGACACCGACGATCGAATCTCGGGCAAGTAACATACCGATGACAAAGGGAACAACGTATGTTGTTATGCGGTTTGACCAATAAAGATCTTCTTAGAATATGTAGGAGCCAATGTGAGCATCCAGGTTCTGCTATTGGTTACTAACCAGATATGTGACTCGGTCATGTATACATAGTTCTCGAACCCGTAGGGTCCGCACGCTTAACGTTTGATGACGATTTGTATTATGAGTTATGTGATTTGATGACCAAAGTTTGTTCGGAGTCTCGGATGAGATCACGAACATGACGAGGGGTCTCAAAATTGTCGATATGTAAAGATTCATATATTGGAAGGCTATATTCGGACATCGGAAAGGTTCCGAGTGATTCGGGTATTTTTTGGAGTACCGGGGAGTTACGGGAATTCACCAGGAGAAGTAATGGGCCTTATAGGGCTTTAGTGGAGAGAGGGCAGAAGGGCGAAGAGGTGGCGTGCGCCTCCCCCCTCCCAAACCCAAATTGGACAAGGGGTGGGGGAGCGGCCCACCCTTTCCTTCTCCCTCTCCCTCTCTTTCCTTCTCTCCTACTCCGAATAGGAAAGGGAATCCTACTAGGACTTGGGAGTCCTAGTAGGACTCCCTATGCTTGGCGCGCCCCCTAGGCTAGCCGCCTCCTCCCTCCCTCCTGTATATATGGGGGAGGGGAGCAACTCAAGATTTGTCTTAGCCATGTGCGGTGCCCCCCTCCACAGTTACACACCTCAGTCATATCTTCGTAGTGCTTAGGCGAAGCCCTGCGCCGGTAACTTCATCATCACCATCACCACACCGTCGTGCTGACGTAACTCTCCCTCGTCCTCAACTCAATCAAGATCTCGAGGGACGTCATCGAGCTGAACGTGTGCTGAATGCGGAGGTGCCGTATGTTCGGTGCTAGGATCCGTTGGATCGCGCAGACGTTCGACTACATCAACCGTGTTACTAAACGCTTCCGCTTTCGGTCTATGAGGGTACGTGGACACACTCGCCCCGCTTGTTCTTGTGCTTCTCCTCGATAGATCTTGCGTGATAATAGGATTTTTTTGAAATACTACGTTTCCCCAAGCAGTGGCATCCGAGCCAGGTCTGTGCGTAGATCTCATATGCACGAGTAGAACACAAAGAGTTGTGGGCGATAATAGTCATACTGCTTACCAGCAACGTCTTACTTTCATTCGGCGGTATTTTTGGATGAAGCGGCCCGGACCGACATTACATGACCGCGTTCACGAGACTAGTTCTACCGACGTGCTTCACACACAGGTGGCTAGCGGGTGTTTGTTTCTCCAACTTTAGTTGAATTGAGTTTGACTATGCCCGGTCCTTCTTGAAGGTTAAAACAACACACTTCACGAAAAATCATTGTGGTTTTGATGCGTAGGAAGAACGGTTCTTGCTAGAAGCCCGTAGAAGCCACGTAAAACTTGCAACAACAAAGTAGAGGACGTCTAACTTGTTTTTGTAGGGCATGTTGTGATATGATATGGTCAAGACATGATGTGATATAATTTGTTATATGAGATTATCATGTTTTGTTGAAGTTATCGGCAACTGGCAGGATCCTTATAGTTGTCTCTTCATTGCATAAGATGCAAGCACCATGTAATTGCTTTACTTTATTGCTATGCAATAGCAATAGTTGCAAAATAAAAGCAATAGTTGGCGAGGCGACCATGTGACGACCGTTGATAGAGATCAAGATGATGAAGATCATGGTGTCATCTTGGAGTAACGATAGAGATCATGACGGCACTTTGGAGATGGAGATCAAAGGCACAAGATGATGATGGCAATATCATGTCACATATTTTGATTGCATGTGATGTTTATCTTTTATGCATCTTATTTTGCTCAGTACAATGGTAGATTTTATAATCCCTTACTAAAATTTCAAGGTATAAGTGTTCTCCCTGAGTATGCACCGCTGCGACAGTTCTTCGTTCTGAGACACCACGTGATGATCGGGTGTGATATGCTCTACGTTCATATACAACGGGTGCAAGCCAGTTTTGCACGTGCAGAATACTCAGGTTAAACTTGACGAGCCTAGCATTGCAGATATGGCCTCGGAACACTGAGACCGAAAGGTCGAACGTGAATCATATAGTAGATATGATCAATATAGAGATGTTCACCATTGAAAACTACCCCTTCTCACATGATGATCAGACATGGTTTAGTTGATGTGGATCACGTGATCATTTACATGACTACAGGGATGTCTATCTAAGTGGGAGTTCGTAAGTAATATGATTAGTTGAACTTAGTCTATCATGAACTTAGTCATGATAGTATATACATATCTATGTTATAGACCAATAGCTTGCGATGTAGCTCCCCGTTTATTTTTTGATATGTTCCTAGAAAAAAATTAGTTGAAAGATGATAGTAGCAATGATGCGGACTTTGTCCGTGATCTGAGGATTATCCTCATTGATGCACAGAAGAATTATGTCCTTGATGCACCGCTAGGTGACAGACCTATTGCAGGAGTATATGCAAACGTTATGAACGTTTGGCAAGCTCGATATGATAGCTACTTGATAGTTTAGTGCACCATGCTTTACGTCTTAGAACCGGGACTTCAAAAACATTTTGAATGCTATGGAGCATATGAGCGTTCCAAGAGTTGAAATTAGTATTTCAGACTCATGCCCGTGTCGAGAGGTATGAGACCTCTAACGATACTTTGCCTACAAGATGGAGGAGAATAGCTCAACGAGTGAGCATGTGCTCAGAATGTCTGAGTACTACAATCACTTGAATCAAGTGGGAGTTAATCTTCCAGATAAGATAGTGATTGATAGAGTTCTCTAGTCACTATCACCAAGTTACTAGAACTGCGTGATGAACTATAATATGCAAGGGATAACTAAACGATTCCCAAGCTCTTAGCGATCTTTGAAATCGTGACGTAGAAATCAAGAAAAAGCATCACGTGTTGATGGTTAATAAGACCACTACTTTCAAGATAAAGGGCAAGGAAAAGAAAAGGAAACTTCAAAAGGAATGACAAGAAAGTTGCCACTCCCATGAAGAAGCCCAAAGCTAGACCCAAACCTGAAACTGAGTGCTTCTACTGCAAAGGAAATGGTCACTGGTAGTGGAACTACCCTAGATACTTGGCGGTAACAAGGATGGCAAAGTGAATAGAGGTATATCGGATATACTTGTTATTGATGTGTACTTTACTAGTGTTTATAGCAACCCCTTGGTATTTGATACTGGTTCAGTTACTAAGAGTAGTAACTCGAAACGGGAGTTGCAAAATAAACAGAGACTAGTTTAGGGTGAGGTGATGATGTGTGTTGGGAGTGATTCCAAGGTTGATAAGATCACCATCGCACACTCCTTTTACCTTTGGGATTAGTGTTATTTGGTGTTTGCGTTCCTTGAGCATGAATATGATTGGATCATGTTTATTGCAGTACGGTTATTGATTTAAGTCAAAGAATAATTGTTGTTATATTTACATGAATAAAACCTTCTATGGTCATACACTCAATATAAATGGTTTATTGAATCTCGGTCGTAGCACATATTCATAATATTGAAGTGAAAATATGCAAAGCTAATAATCATAGTGCAACTTATTTGTGGCACTGTCGTTGAGGTCATATTGGTGTAAAGTGCATGAAGAAACTCCATGCTGATGAGCTTTTGGAATCACTTGATTATGAATCAGTTGATGCTTGCGAACCATGCCTCATGGGCAAGGTGACTAAGACTCCGTTCTCCGGAACAATGGAGCGAGCAACTAACTTGTTAGAAATAATACATACTGATGTATGTGGCCCAAGGAGTGTTGAGGCTTGTGACCGGTATCGTTATTTTCTGACCTTCACAGATGAATTGAGCAGATATGGGCTGATGAGGGCATTCCAGTAACACATGTTGTTCCCAAGAAGAAGGAGCTAAAGCCCAACTTTAGGACTCCACCAAGTTAGAGGCATGCCAAGGGGGTTATCGAACCATGGTAATTCGGTCAATTGCATTTTTAGTTATTTATTTTATTCCAGACCATGTTATGGGACAATTAGGATATTTATTTGTGTGTTTCGGTTTGGGCCTGTCCAACCGACTTGGTTTTTGATCTCCTATATAAAGGACCCAACTTCTAAGGTTTAGGGGAAGAAATTTGGAGAGTTTAGATTTTGAGTTGTGTCTCAGGGTGAAGCATCCCTCCGGGGACGGCGCCGCCGCATATCCAGATTGAATAAAGTTGCATGAAGGTTCTTGTGTGCATCAAGAATTATCAGGCTGGGGTTTGAGGCGTGTTGATCACCATCATGTTGCTTGCTAGATTTGTTCCTCTTCTTCAGGTTGCGTTTGTCGCGCGATTGGAAGATTAGCTATCTAATTGTATTGCGGTGAAAGATCGGGCAAAAACTATAGGATCACCACGTTGATCCTTATCATGTGGTACCAGATTACTGGGTTTATCACCGCAAGCATCTACTGAGATTGATCTGCTGGTCTTGCTCAATATTTGTGGATCTGCTGGTTTGTTGGAGGCTGGAAGTTTGATCTGCTGTTGTCAAGGAAGCTAGGACTAGTTGTTCGATCGTTTGCCTCTTGTTGTCGTCAGGCTGATCACCGATCTGTTGGACGAAGAGGTGGTGACGACTGTATTGTTGGTGGCGAGGTAATCTGCAGCAGATCAGTTTTTTTTCCTTGTCCAGGCGGCGCGTTGTTGTGCAGATCGATAGAAGGAGATCAGTTTTCAGTTTTATTGTGTAGATTGATCAGTCGATCCATTTTGGTGGAAATTTGTGTGATAGAAAACAGGGAGGAGTCCTATTCTTGTACGTGTTACGTGACTTATGTCCGCGTTTGGTGCAGCTTTTTGCGTGAAAGAAAACAATGACGAGATAAGAGAAGTCGGCAAGGAGAGAAGCATCTGTTTGGCATTTGGATGAAGTTGGTTAGTTGGACACACGTACGAGTATATTAGGTCGGCAATTCTCTACCAACTCACATTGGTTTCCTTGCACGTGAGTCTAATTAAAAAAAGACAGTGGTTATATTTTCTCTTTGCAAATTGGAAGATGTCTTCTACATGGTTTTCTCGGCTGGATGAGAAGTCTAAGGATCGTGCTTTCGACTGAGATATCTGAAATACAAAAGATCATTAAAGAGATGCGGGGGTGGAACTGAAAAAGCCCATTACAGTTTCCCCCCGCATACTGTGCAGACTTCCGCGAAGGTAATTTCCAAGGACACATCCGTGGTTCAGATAGATTTTTTTTTTGAAACGGAGGCAAATGATTTTCCTTATCTATTGAACAAGGAGAGAATAGAGTTTAGAGTTTTACAACACACCGACAGGTACGGCATGACAATTACTCGCCCGCAAAAATATACCCTAATTTCTTTGCACCGGCGGTCACCCAAAGCTTGGCCTCGTCGACGATGGCGGCGAGTAGGATGGTCGGTGGCGCACTCTTATGACGAAACACCCGAGCGTTTCTTTCTCTCCAAATGGTCCACGAGACTAGCATGGTGAGAGAGGCCAAAGCTTGCCGGTTGGGGTTACAGTTGTCGGTTCTTTTGTCCCACCATTCGAAAACGGATTCGTCCATGTGCCACTCGGACGTATCCATGTGCGCGAGACCAAGCAAATCAATGAGAGACTTCCATAGCCGAATCATATAGCGACACTTGAAGAAAAGGTGGGCATCCGTTTCTTGTTCCCTATTGCAAAGCTTGCAGAGGCCACAATTTGGCTAACCTCGCCTCTCTAAACGATCGGCGGTCCAAATCCTATCTTGTAATGCCAACCATGCAAAAAATTTGACCTTTGGAGGTGCCCATGCCTTCCAAACCATACGATCCAAGGGGGGGAAAGTCAAGCCAAGGAACTGAGCCTGGTACGCGGTGGCTGCCGTGTATATACTGTCGTTCGCGTGCTTCCAGACGATGCTATCTTCGGTTTGCTCGAGCAGGTGGGCGGCGGAGACAACCGCGATGTGGCTGATCTTGAGGATCCAAGCGTTCCCCTTGAGGGCCTCAGGAACCTTCCAATTCTTTCTTGTCGAGGCCGCAAAGATGAGAGGTGCAATATCCTTGGGTTTGCGTCCAAGAAGCCACGGGGAGTCCCAAAAAGGCGTTTTGGCGCCATCTCCCCCCGTGATAGTCATAGAGGCATAGAAAAACTCGTAGTCCTCGGTGCAGGGGTTTCCCAGTCCAACCCATAATTTGCGGGGATCGTTCCATTCAAACCACAGCCACATGCACGCAGCACACGCATAAATTTGTCGATGTTGAGCACTCCAAGGTCGCCGTATTGTTTTGGTCCACAAACCACTTCCCAGTTAACCTTGCATTTGGCTCCCGTTGTCTTGTCTGCACCGGACCCAAGGAAAGCCCTCTCAATCTTGTTTAGGCTGTCAAGAGAGCCTTGAGGCACGACGAGGGGCTTGATGGAGAACACCGCTTGGGAGGAGATGACCGACCTAACAAGCGTCAGTCTGACCAATGGTAGTGATGTTTTGTCCCTCCAGTCACCAGTTTCCCTGCCTTATCCTCAAGGTATTGGAAATCCACCTTCTTCAACTGCCAAACTGAAAGTGGTAAGCCAAGGTATTTTACCAGGAAAGAGGCCCGTGTTGCCGGCATACTCTCAAGGATTTGCTCAAGATCGAGGTGGTTGCAACAAATAGGCACAACCGAGCTTTTATGGAAGTTGGAGCAAAGGCCCGTCACATCCCCAAAGCCTCTCATAATAGAGGCGAGATTGTCGATGTCCCGCTTGATGGGAGCCACAAGGACCGATGCGTCATCCGCATACATGGAGGTACGCACCATGGACCCGCGACCACGGATCTTGTGGAGGAGTCCCTTTCTCGTCGCCAAGTCGAGGATCTTGTGCAAGGGGTCAATTTCGGAACAAAGAGGAGGGGAAATGGGGTCTCCTATGGAATCCTGACCGTGCTTGACCGTGAGGACCGGCAACCCATTTAACATAATCCGAGATGAAGAAGATGATAATAATGCAGCAATCCAAGCCGAATTTTGGAGGAAGCCCAATCGTTGGAGAAGTTCCGTGGATGTATCCCCACTTGACCGAAGTCAAACGCCTTCTTTATATCAAGCTTGAAGAGGAGGTCATGGCGTTTTGCATTTTAGAAGACGTCGGGCGAAATTTCGAACATACATGAAGTTGTCCTGGATACTTCACCTTTTGATGAATGCACTCTGGTCGTTGGAGACAAGATCGTCCATGTGGGGTGCAAGCTGGAGCGAGAGAATCTTGGCAATGATTTTAGCGATGGCGTGGATGAGGCTAATGGGCCTATAGTTAGAGATATCTTCCGCGCCATCCTTTTTTTGGCAATAGAACAATGTTGGCCGAATTTAGCCACTGAAGGTTGGAGGTGTGCAGAGAATCAAATCGTTGAATGGCCTCCATGATCGAATGCTTGATGGTTCCCTAACACTTCTTGAAGAACATCCCGGTGAATCCGTCCGGGCCTGGCGCCTTATCACTAGGCATCTCCTTAATAGCCTCCCAAACCTCGTCCTCAGTGATGGCGGAGTCGAGGTCTTGCAAAGCGTGATTCTCGATGCCCAATTCCTCCCAATTGAAATCCTTGTTACTCGTGCTTGCCCTCCCCATGGCCTCGGAGAAGTGGTCGTGGATGATCTTCTCTTTTTCTTTATGTTCAGTCACCCAACCACGTGCATGTTTTAACCGGTGAATGTGGTTTTTTCGCCTACGGGCATTGATGCGATGGTGGAAGAATTTGGTGTTGGCATCACCCTCCTTCAGATTTGCCAACCTATCACATTGGCTCTTTCGGGCCCGCTCCAGGACCGCCAAGCTAACCACTCTACGCTTGAGCCTAGCACCAAGGTCTCGCTCCGCAGGGGAGAGGGCCCTATCCTCCTGCGCAATATCCAAATGGAGGATCACTAGGCGAGCCGCATGTAGTTGGACCTTGGCCTTAGAGAAAAACTTGTTGCTCCACTCTGTAAGACGGATCGCAGTTTTCTTGAGCCTATAATGAAGAATTTGGTAAGGCTCTGTGTGGTTGACACGCTCATCCCACGCCTTCTGAACCACGTCATTGAACCCGGGTAACGATACCCAGATATTTTCAAATTTGAAGGATCGCGGTCGTCTCGGCCCCTTATCATCGACAAGCAGGAGGGGGAAATGGTCGGAGAGGGAAGATGATAAAGCGTGCAACAGATGAGTGTTGAAAGACATGTCCCAATCCGCATTGCAGAAAAACGAGTCAAGCTTGCAGAGGGTGGGGTTTTCCCTCTCGTTGCTCCAAGTGAAGCACCTATTTTGGAGATGAATCTCTTTGAGCTCACAAGATTGCAGAGCTGCACGAAAATGGTTGATCCTGCTCCGGTTTACGCTTCTCTTATTCTTATCTCTTGCACGGTATATTTGATTAAAATCCCCGAGGGCCAACCAAGCAACACCCGGTAAAGGCTTGCGGGAGACAAGCTCAGCGAAGAAGGGATCTTTGCTAGCATGGTCAGTTGGTCCATAGACGGATGTTAACTTAAAGCACACAATGCTGGTTCAGATAGATGATGTCAACGAGGCAGCAACAATACATACTGGTTATAAGGAGGACAAGGCTGATGTTGACACAATTTTGGTGGACGATGTTGCACCATTGATTGGGCTAAATGTGCAACTCAAGCGGGTACATGGTGATGCTTGCATGGCAGTTGATAGAGGGCATTGTTGGAATTTATTTCAGACGCAGTGGAGGGTCAAGGGCAAGGCATGCAAGTTGATGATTGATGGTGGTAGTTGTACCAATGGCATGAGCAAGGCAATCTGCCATTGGAGGTGTGTGGATTGTTACTTGGATGTCCATGGCAGTATGATCACAATGTTATCCATGCTGGGAGAGCAAATACATATACATTTTTTGCATGATGGCAAATAAAGGATGTTGAAGCCGAAAAAGCCTATGACAGATGATCAGATCAAGTCTGATGTGGTTTGAGAAAACACACAAGGACAAACCACAACAGAGGATAGTTCAACGTCAGAAAAGAGGAGCATTATGTGAGGAGTGTCAGTACTAATATTGCTTCAGTTGTGCTTGTAGATGACAAGTCAGTTGTGCCTGTTCGTGACAAGTCTGTTGATGTCAGACCTCTTAGTGGTGAAATGATGAACATTGCAGCTAGTCATACACTTCCGGTTATCGACAAAGGCGTTCATACCGATGATAGTTGTGTTGCACGTGTCTTGGTGCATATGGGGGAGCGGGTAGTAGACCGCATGTTTGTTGGATCAGCTGTGAGGAATTTTTTATAGCGGTTGTGCGTATAAACACAGGCAAAGATGGAAGTGTTCGTCAATTGTGTGGCCCAGGCATTTATCCTGTTTTGCACGGTTGTTTAAAGAAGGTCCACATTCAGCGGCGACGAGCTTCACTGAGAGTGGAGAAGAAGAAGAAGGTGGTGGCGCCTAAGTCCAAGCTAATGTGGCAACGGAAGGAGGCGCCCCCTGCTGTGACAAGTCCAGCTAGCCCAGAGGGAGGAGGTGGTATGGTTGGCCGACGAGACTTGCAGATGGCGACGAAGCGTGTCAATGTTGCTGTTTTGACGCCACCCATTAGAGAAGACCCTCCAGCGTTTAGGACAACGCCTTTTCAAGGGGGGGGGGAGGATGATGAGGGCATTCCAGTACCACTTGTTGTTCCCATGAAGAAGGAGGTGAAGCCCAACTTCAGGACTCCACCAAGTTGGAGGCATGCCGAGGGGGTCATCGAACCATGGTAATTCGGTTGATTGCATTTTTAGTTATTTATTTTATTCCAGGACATGTTATGGGCCAATTAGGATATTTATTTGTGTGTTTCGGTTTGGGCCTGTCCAACCGACTTGGTTTTTGGTCTCCTATATAAAGGACCCAACTTCTATTAATGTTTAGGGGAAGAATTTTGGAGAGTTCAGATTTTGAGTTGTGTCTCGGAGAGAAGCATCCCTCCGGGGACAGCGCCGCCACATATCCAGATTGAATAAAGTTGCATGAAGGTTCTTGTGTGCATCAAGAAAATTATCAGGCTGGGGTTTGAGGCGATCACCATCATGTTGCTTGCTGGATTCGTTCCTCTTCTTCAGGTTGTGTTCATCGCGTGATTGGAAGATTAGCTATCTAATTGTCTTGCGGTGAAAGATCGGGCAAAAACTATAGGATCATCACGTTGATCCTTATCATGGGTATATCCACTTGATGAAACATAAGTCTGAAACATTTGAAAAGTTCAAAGAATTTCAGAGTGAAGTGGAAAAGCATCGTAACAAGAAAATAAAGTTTCTACGATCTGATCGCAGAGACGAATATTTGAGTTATGAGTTTGGTCTTCATTTGAAAACAATGTGGAATAGTTTCGCAACTCACGCCACCAGGAACACCACAGCTTAATGGTGTGTCCGAACTTCATAACCGTACTTTATTACATATGGTGCGACCTATGATGTCTCTTACCGATTTATCACTATCGTTTTGGGGTTATGCATTAGAGACATCTGCATTCATGTTAAATAGGGCACCATCTAAATCCTGTTACAGTTGTGTCAAATATAGTGTACAAGGTAGGTTACAGTTGGACTTGTAGTTGTATTGTGTTTACATAGGATATGGAGTCGTGTCCTAATAGGACACTTGCATCCTAGGCCTCTCATATATATCGGGGGTAGACACACGATGTAACCTATGCCAACATAATATGCACCGAACGCAGGGAAGCCGGCGGCATGTCTTGCAGTGTCCGAGAGCAACCGGGTGCGGTATAGTAGCGGTGTCATGGGGAGGAGCGCCCATAGTCAGGCCCCGGGGATGTAGCCATATCGGTGAACCTCGTTAACAAATCTCAGTGTCATGTCTCGTGTGATTGCTTGGTCCTCGGATGATTGACGGTATGCCTCAGATTTATTCTAACAAGTGGTATCATGAGCTAGGTTGTTCGAAGGCTGTGAATTGTTGATCTAGACGAGAACACGTGGAAGCTGTCGATGGGATCTAGCGAGATGCAATGAGTATGATTGGAGACATGGCAGTGGATGTTGTCGCTTCGATGGATCAAAGTTGCTCTTGAAGATTTGGAAACGACGGCGTCGTGTTTGGAAGAAGCACAAGGTGATGCGCGCGTACGTATGGCAGTCTCGACGATCTGTTTAGGGCGACGGCGGCGTAGCAGCAGGCTCGGACGACGCGTTGCAGCATGTGACGTGGCAGCCGGCAGGAAACCCAAGCACCACTGTGGTGGGCCATCATGGTCTTCTTGAGCGGAGCTGACCCTTGACGAACGATTGGCTTTGGCGACGTAAACTTTCTTGGCGTACATGGGCGTAGTGCGATGCGGCCAAAGCAATTCGATAGCAGACGGTGATTTGTTTGGAAACAAAAGGAAAACGAGTCCGAGCGGTAGATGTGCAATGTAAGGCAGCCTAATCAGATCCAAAGGAAAATCCATCAGGAGGACAAAGCAAACTAGCATTGGGAGTGAGTCACGAGCTACACCACGGTTAGTCGTACAAAGAATCTGGCGCCAACGAATAACAGATTTGAGGTGGAGAAGTTTGACAAAACTGAAGACCTTGGGTTATAATGAGACATGTATGAAAATTCTTTGACACAACAAGGATGCTTGAAGGCGTTGCGGGATGTCAACTAGTTAAGATGGATGACGAGGGCTGTGTGGAGTTGCAGATGGTTGTAGTCAGAAAAGTTGGCTTGGGTCAGACACATAGGGCAGTTGGCCTGGACAGTCTGACAGATCGACGCAAGTCGATTGATATAGAAGATGGTGGTGGGATCAGCGACGACAACATAGGTGCGTGATTTTGATGGTGACCGACTTCTGGGCGTGGCAACACGCGGGGCAGGCCTGAGGGCTTGTGTGACGTCGACAAGACTATGGCGCGGGGTCGACTCAAGATGGTGTACACACGAAGCTTGGAGTCGACGGGGCGCGGGGTGGCACGTACAACCACCATGGAGTCATGTTGAAGGTGGAGCTGATTGAGGGGCTATGGCATAAGTGCACAGAGAGTCGAAGCCTATTCAGCGGGAAAAAGCGAGGGACACGTAGTTCGAACTGGAGCCCAGTGGTCTGATGGAAGCGTGAAACCCGTTATCGGTCGGTGGTACTCTGCAGTGGGGATTGAGTGGTGTGGGTTTGTGACCCTTGAGACTCGACCCCAATGGGGCGGTGGAGGCTCAAGCCTTGACAATAGCGGCGAGAAGCGTGCAATGCGCACAAGGCATGGAGACGGGCCAGTGCTCTGGTGGTCATACATGTGGTGAGACAACTACGAATTTGACTCGGGATGACTACAAGCAATGGTAAAATTCCTTCAAGTTTCAGACAGGCGGTCAAGAAAGGAGCGATGATGTTGAGTTTAGGTAACTCCTATGTGTGACATCCAATATGTGAGTTGTTCACATTCACGCAGGTCAGTGACCATTGTGATGGCGTTGGAATGATACTTTGAAAGTTGGGAGCACAAACTAGAGCAACAAGGAACTTAATTTCGCTCGAGCATTGACCGCGGTCAAGAAAAGAAGGGACTACAAGTTGCAGGTGGAGTCATATGGAGTCTTTGTAGTAGCAGTGGTGCTCATGGGATAAACTCAAGTTCAATGTACATGTAAGTTTGACGCATGGATAAATCCAGGGTGGTGGAGTATATTCGCCATGGTGGAGTTTGTTAGAGTTGTGTCGAATATAGTGTACAAGGTAGGTTAAAGTTGGACTTGCAGTTGTATTGTGTTTATATAGGATATGGAGTCGTGTCCTAATAGGACACTTGCATCCTAGGCCTCTCACATATATCGGGGGTAGACACACGATATAACCTATGCCAACATAATTGTGACGCCCCCGATTTAATCGTACACTAATCATGCACGCAAATGCGTACGATCAAGATCAGGGACTCACGGGAAGATATCACAACACAACTCTACAAATAAAATAAGTCATACAAGCATCATAATACAAGCCAGGGGCCTCGAGGGCTCGATACAAGTGCTCGATCATAGACGAGTCAGCGGAAGCAACAATATCTGATACGGACATAAGTTAAACAAGTTGCCATAAGATGGCTAGCACAAAGCCCAGGATCTGAGATCGAAGAGGAGCGGGCCTCACTGCAGGATCCTCCTAAGCTACTCACAGGTGGTCGTCCCGGTGAGTGCAGCGTAGTAGGCACCTCCGGTGTAGTAGTAAATCAGCAGCAGTGGCGTCCCAGCTCACAGGCTCCATCGTGCAGTTTGCGACAATCGAGTAGAAGTAGGGAAAAGGGGGAACAAGGCAACCGTGAGTACTCATCCAAAGTACTACTTAAGCAAGGCTACACTACATATGCATGGATATATGTGTAAAGGGCCATATCGGTGGACTGAACTGCAGAATGCCGAGAATAAGAGGGGATAGCTAGTCTTAACGAAGACTACGCTCAGTCACCTGTCTTCTGCAACAGTAGAAGAGGACGATCCGAAGTCCTCCAAGTAACATCACATAGCAATAATCCTACCCGGCGATCCCTGCTCATAACCACGGCGAGAGCGACCACCGGTGTATGTCGGCACTTGGAAGGGTGTGTTTTATCAAGTATCCGGTTCTAGTTGTCATAAGCTCAAGGTACAACTCCAAGTCGTCACTGTTATCAAGATCACGGCTATTCGAATAGATTAACTTCCCTGCAGGGTGCACCAACTTACCCAAGACGCTTGATCCCATTTGGCCGGACACACTTTCTGGGTCATGCCCCGGCGGAAGATCAACACGTCAGCCCTACCTAGGCAAACAGAGAGGCCAACACGGTCTAAACCTAAGCGCGCAGTGGGCAGGCCCATCGCCCATAGCACACCTTGCACGTTCTTGAGGCGGTGAAAGCGTAACTAGCCCCTTAATACAAGAGCGAACTTACGTTCCAATCCGGCCGCTCCGTCACGACGTCTGAAGTGCTTGGTGATACCACGGCCGGATACCCATAACTACTCCCAGCGTAGATGGTTAGTGCGTGATAAGCTCGTAGCCAACTCGGATCAAATACCAAGACCTCGTTAAAGCGTGTTAAGTATCCGCGAATGCCGACAGGGGCCAGGCCCACCTCTCTCCTAAGCGGTCTCAACACCTGCCTGCCGCTCCGCCTCAAAGATCCACTCATGGTGCTCCTTCACCGACCCGTCTTTAGTCTCCACATGTATCATGTATAAGTATATAGTATATACCCGTGATCACCTCCCGAGTGATCACGGCCCGATAGTATAGCACGGCAGACGGACAAGAATGTAGGGCCACAGATGAAAGTACTAGCATCCTATACTAAGCATATAGGATTGCAGGTAAAGGTAACAACATAAGTTACAAGGACAGGCTATGCAGCAGTATAGGAGTATCTGAAAACAGTAACATGCTATACTACTCTAATGCAAGCAGTATAGAGAAGAGTAGGCGATATCCCGTGATCAAGGGGGGGCTTGCTCGGGTTGCTCTGGCAAGAGAGAGGGTCGTCAACTCCGTGGTCGAATCGGCGGCAAAGCAGCTGGCGGTCTCGTAGTCTACCGGAGAGAAGAGGGGGAAGAAACAATGAATACCAAGTAAACAGATGCATATCGATGCATGTCATGACAAGTAACGATGCTAGGCGTGCCCTAACGTGGTATGAGGGGGGTACTGGTTAGGGGGGGAAACATCCGGGAAAGTAATCCGGTGTTTAGGGTTTTCAGGCAGAAGGGCCCGGAGGGAAAAGTTGCGAGTTCGATAGGTTAGGGGTGTGTGGCGGACGAACAGACTGCGTATCCGGATTCGTCTCGTCGTTCTGAGCAACTTTCATGTTGAAAATATTTTAATCCGAGTTACGGATTAAAAGATATGATTTTTAAAAGATTTTAAATTTCTGGAATTTAATTAATTATTTAATTAATTCGAAAAATGTATTTATGACGTCAGCATGATGTCATGGACGTCAGCCGGCCAACAGTGGTTGATCGAGTCAACCCCGACGGTGTGGGTCCCGATTAGTCATACACTGTTATCTAATTAACCTAATCAAATTTAATTAACAGTAGTTAATTAGGTTAACTAGTTATTAGGTTTAATTAATCAGGATTAATTAGATTAACTAATTACTTAATTAATTAATTAATTAATTAATTAATTAATTAGTTAATTAGTTTTATTTAATTTTAATTTTCTTTTTATTATTAAAACCATTACGTGGGGTGGGGCCCCCATGTCATAAACCCCTAGGGGGCCAAAGCAGGCGTCTTGGCGGGGTGGCCTGCGTTCGAGGCGCAACCGAGGGGACGCAGGCGTGGCGCCTTGCGATCATGGCAGTGCGAGGCGGCTGACCCGAGTCAAGGCCGTGAGGCGGTCCCTGGGAGCCAGTGGCGAGGCTAAACCAGAGTCACGGGTGCCAAGGGCGGGTAAGCGGAGGGATGCAGGCGTGGGCCAAGGCCGGCGTCGTGAGGCGTCATGGAAGTCTGACAAGAAGGTCCGTTGGAGTTCGTTAGCAGGGGAAAGGCGCCGTCGTCCGGGGAGAGGAGGCCACCAGGCCAGCCGTGTGAAAATGGCCAGTGGCTGGAGGAAGAGCGCCCTTCAGGCGAGGGGAAGGAGAGGGAAGAGGGAGCCGGAGCCCGACAGGGCTCAAGGCGGCGTCGTTCGGGGAGGAGAGGGGCGACGGGGGGAAGTGGGCTAAGCTCACAGGGGTCCATGAGGTCTAGGAGGCGCGGTGGAGCTTGGAGGCGACCGTGAGGAGGGAGCCCAGAGGCGGCCACGGCGTCAGGGAGGGATCCGGTGAGGCGGGAGGTTTGGGACGACCTCACATGGCAGGTGGCCTCAAGGGCGACGGTGGGAGGTCCCGGACGGCGGCGAGGGCGCAGGTGGGCGAGGAGGCGGTCGAAGCATGGGGCCGACGATGAGGGGAGGATTTAGGGACCGGCCACGATCCGTGATCAAGGGCGAGAGAGAAAGTGGATCGGGGAAGGGGCGAGTGAGGAGGCGGAGGCGGCTAGGGTTAGCCGATCCGGGGAGGGATAAGTGGCCGGCTTGGCTGGGCCAGTGAGGGGGGGCAGTGTGAGGGGGGGCTGTGGGAGGGGCTGGCCCAGTTGGGCCAGTGGGGTTTCCTCCCCCACTCTTTTTGTTTTTTTTTCTTTTCTTATTTTCTTCTTATCTGTTTTAGCTTATTTAAAATGTCAAAGCATTTTACAAAATTTTGTGCACCCCACCATAATTAGGTTTGTTATTTGGAACAACCCCTAACATTTTAGTTTTAGTTTTTGAAACTTTTTATCATTTGCTTTTGTTTTGAATTTGTTTTAGACCGGGTTCGAATCAACGTGAGTTTAGTCCACGATGGCGAGGTGATTCTTGTTGCTTAATCATCCGGGTGTTACAAATCTCCTCCACTACAAGAAATCTCGTCCGAGATTTAGGAGGTAGAAGGAAAGAGTGCGGGGTATTCATCTCGAAGACGTCCTCGCGTTCCCAGGTGGCTTCGTCTTCAGAGTGATTCGACCACTGGACTTTGAGGAACTTGATCGCCTTCTGACGTGTGCGGCATTCAGCTTGGTCGAGAATGCGGACCGGATGCTCTTTATAGGAGAGGTCTGTTGCAATTCGAGCACTTCATGGTCCCTTTGCTTTCGGATTGGGTCCTTGAAGCAGCGTCGGAGTTGGGACACGTGGAACACATCGTGAACTGAGAAAGGTTCGGCGGAAGCTCCGATTGATATGCCACTTTTCCACGCCTTTCGAGAATAGTGAATGGGCCAATATAGCGAGAGCTAGCTTGCCCTTGATCCCGGCGGTGAGCACCCTTCATTGGTGTAACGCGAAGATAGGCCTTTTCGCCAAAGTTGATAGACCATGTCTTTGTGATAGCGGTCATAATTACTCTTTTAGCGAGGACCGAAGCGGTCTTGAGATTCTCGCGAATAATGCGGACTTGTTCTTCGGCATGTTGGATAATATCCGGACCGAAGAGTGGGCGTTCCCCGATTTCGACCAGTTCGGAGAGGGTTCGCACTTTCGTCCATATAACACCTCGAAGGGGGCCATCTTCAAACTAGCTTGATAGCTATTATTGTAAGAGAACTCAGCATACGGGAGAGATTCCTCCCATTTCTTGCCGAAGGAAACGACACAAGCTCGAAGCATGTCTTCGAGAATTTGGTTGACACGTTCAACTTGCCCTTGAGATCGCTGGATGAAACGCAGATCTTGAAAGATAAATGAGTTCCCATAGCTTCTTGAAAACTTGCCCGTAATCTTGAAGTGAATAAGCTGCCACGGTCCGAGCGATACGAGTGGAATACCGTGAAGTGAAACAATTACGGACATATAGAGAGTTGCAAGGCGGCTAGCGGTGATCGTTTCTTTGACCGCCCGGAAAATGTGCAACTTTAGAAAGCCGTCAATGGCGACAAGAATTGCATCATTACCTTTCTGCGATTTGGGAAATCCAAAGGATCGAAGTCCATTTCAACATGGTCCCATTTCCATTCGGGAATAGAGATAGGTTGCGAGTTCCAGCGGGCCTTTGATGTTCTCGCTTGATACGACGGCAAGCGTCACACTCAAGAACATAGCGAGCAATGTCTTGCTTCATATTAGACCACCAGAATCTCTGACGAATGTCTTGATACATCTTTGTACTACCAGGATGGATACATAGAGGCGTATCATGAGCTTATTTCATAACCCTCTGAGTCATATTCAAGTTTTCCTTCTTACACGGCACCACTAGGCGGCCTTTGAAGTACAAGGCGCCATCATCAAGAATAATGAAGAATGAGGGATTTCCTTCTTTGAGGTCTTGTTTGATCTTGTAGACCTCGAGTCAAATCCTGCATTGTCTTTATAGTGCCCACGAGATCGGGTTCAACGGCCGGGGTATAGAGGGAACCTCAGGGGGCAACACGGAGATTCATCTTGCGGAACTCCGGAGGAGGGGGAGTGAGTGCACCCGGAGGAACAATATGGAGGTTCAGCTTTCTGAATTCTTCAACAAGTGAGGGCTGAACTTTGTGAACCTGAAGGTGGTTGCAGTAAGACTTGCGGCTCAAGGCATCAGCCATTACATTAGCCTTGCCTGGCGTATAGGAAATACCCAAATCAAAGTTCTAGCAGTCTCCATCCATCTCTGACGGAGGTTCAGGTCTGGCTGAGTAAACAGATACTTCGGACTTTGGTGGTGGTGAAGATCTCGCAACGATTACCGAGAAGGTAATGTCGCCATCGCTTTAGCGCATGAATGACAAAGAAGAAGCTCGAGGTCGTGAACTGTAGTTCTCTTCGTGAGGGCGCAATTGTCGAGAGGCATAAGCAACCACTTTGCGCTCTTGCATTAGGACACCGCCTAATCCACGGCGAGAAGCGTCGCGATAAATGACGAAGTCCTTCTTAGTATCGGAGGAGCTAGCACCTTTGGGGCAGTAAGTCAACTTGTCTTTGAGTGCCCGAAACTTTCGACACTTATCATCCATTGGAATTTGACGCCCTTATGCAACAAAGTTAGTCGAGGCACGGCAATCTGGAGAAGTTCTCGACTTAATCGACAAAGAATAGTCAAGTAGACCGAGAAAACTTCGACTTGCTTAACGCTCTTCGAGGAGTCCAATCGAGAATAGCCTGAACTCTTTCGGGGTTGACGGCAATACCATCCTTAGATATGACATGCCCGAGATAGGTTACTTCGGAAGCCGTAATTCACATTTGGAGAACTTGGCATAGAGTTGATGCTCTCGTAGCTTTTCCGGCTACAAGACGAAGATGTTCAAAGATGTTCTTCTTCATTCTTGGAAAAGATCGGGATATCATCCAGATAAACCACGACGAACTTGTCGAGGTAATCCATGAATATATAGTTCATCAAAGCGAGAGAAGGTGGCTGGTGCATTGGTTAAGCCGAAGACATGACGGTGTACTCGTATGAACCATAACGAGTCACAAATGCGGTCTTGGGATATCCTCCTCACGAACCACGGATCTGGTGGTAACCCAACCTCAAGTCGAAGTTTGAGAACACCGACGAACCAGCCGGTTGATCATAAAGATCATTGATCCGAGGAAGAGGATACTTATTCGAATGGTAGCTTGATTTATGGGACGGTAGTCTTGGACCAATCGGTTTGTCCCATCCTTCTTCTTGACAAAGAGAGAAGGGCTCCCCAAGGAGAGCAGCTTGGGCGAATGAAACCGCTTTGAAGAGATTTGTCGATTTCCTCCTTGAGCTCAAGGAGTTCATGCGGCTGACATCTTGTAGGGTCGCTGGCTATAGGAGTGGTGCACGGTTTCAAGTCGATGACTAATTCGACAACTCTAGCGAGGGGAATCCTCGGAAGTTCTTCAGAAAAACGTCACGGAAGTCGCGAGCAGCAGGAATGTTTTCAATGCCCTCGAGGGTGCGGCGTTCAATGCATTCAATGCATAGAGCCTTGCCTCGGCATTTTGCACCGTATGAGCTTGGTAAGTGACTATCTCATCTGAAGGGTGTAGCGGATGGGCCGGTCTTCGTGGGCGCAAACTATGGAAGCGATGCGCCTTTAACCAATTCATCCCAGAATGAGGTCAATGCTACAAGACTTCAAAGACGATGGGAGAGACAAGGAATTCCGGTCCTTCGATTTCAGCGGGACGTCGTTGCAAATCATGGAGGTTCGACATTGGCCCATGAGGTGTGTACTAATAGTGAAGCATTCATGTCTTCACTTTTAATGCCATGCATGAATGCAAAATCTTGAGACATAAATGAATGCGATGCCTGTATCAAATAAAATGCATGCCGGTCTTGAATTTACGAGGTGTACCCATCACAAAGAAGCGTGCTGGTCTTGAGCTTCGTTCGGATCAACGTGGTTGGCATGAACCCGACCATAAGGCTTGGTATTGTTGTTGCGGGACGGGTTGCTTCCCACGGCCAGCTGCGGAAGTGTCGATTGATTCGGATTTTGATTGCAATCCCTAGCACGGTGACTGGTTGACCACACCGTAGCCAGACCATTATTGGGAGTGGGAGCAGGAGCTTGGGGCGGTGGAGCTGGAAGCCTTGGCTGCTTAGTTGTAAGCGGGCGAGGTGCGGCATAGTTCATCTTGGAGCAGTGCATTAATTTGGTACATCTTGTTGGGAATCCATATCTTGCGCTCCTGCGAGCGGGCCCGAAAGATGAGCCCGTGTCACGCAGTTGCGCTGTTAGAGCTCTGGTATTCCTGCAGACCCGGTTTCGACATTGATAGCTTTGTTCACCAAGGTGGCGAAATCAGCAAAGTCGTGCACTAGAAGTGCGAGCTTGATGTCGACTTGAAGGCGTCACGGAACTTCTCACATCTGCGTGCATCGCTTGCAATATCCTCTTCAAAGATAGCGAGACAAGTCCAGAACTCTCGCCGATAAGCTTCAGCAGCCTTGTTGCCTTGGGTGAGGTTGCGGAACTCACGCTTCTTCGGCCCATGACCCCTTGAGGGATGAAGCGGGCACGGAAGGCAGCTTGGAAGTCTGGCGGTGATGATTGTTCCAAGCTGGCGAAATCGCTCGTGGCTGTCCCACCATTGAGTCATGGGTCCCTTCAGAAGAAGGAAGCAAAAGTGACATAGTGGCGAGGGCTACATCAGCAGACTCCATCTCATAGGTGATGTCACGCGGGTCATCAAGATCCGATGGCTGGGTTGAGCTGGCGGTACACGGGGTTGAGCGTATGAAATCCTGCAGAGTTGTTCCGCTTTGGGTGCCGGTTCATATTGGGGCGAGAAGCGAGCCATCATGTTTTCCATGAACTGGCGATTCATCTCAAGCTGTTGGATCATACCAGCCATGTACTCGGCGGTGGTGGGAAGTTGCCACCACGACCACGACCTCTTGGCCTAACCATCCTGCTATTATATAACAGGGTAGTTCGTAATTTGAGAAATTAAGCAAGAGGCGGGAATCATTCATGATGAAACAGGCATAATGAAGCAAAGACGATAGGAACTACACAAGAGTTGGCATATCTTACAAAAGGAATCATGCATAGAGTTCGATAAATAGAGTCCAAAGACATAGACTACTACATCATAGGCGTGACACGTGCTCGCGGCGAATGCATCTAACACTAACAAGCAAGTCTACATCACCCCACGCAGATGCGTGAGGAGGTAGCAAAGCCTGGTAGTCTGGCGTGGATAGTCCTCCACGTCGGTGACACAGGGCCAGCGGATACTCAGTCTTGAATCAAGCGTCCGGTGGCGAAAAAGGGCCAAGTGCGCGAGAGTAGCCTCCCACGTCTGCCAACCGACACCCTGGGGCATCACGGTCCTGGCTGGGTGTAACATCCCAAAATTCTAAATTTTGGAATGTTATATTAAATAAATAACTATGCTTGTTTGTTTGATTGTTGTGTGACTGATTGTGTGAAATTGAGTGGCATTTGGAAATTTCGTAGGCATTTGAATTTTATTTGAATTTGGATTCAACTTGGCATTCAAATTATTTCATATACCCTGACAAATACTTGTTTAAAAGTATGAGAGGAGCTAACATGACACTCCAAAAATATCGGAGGAAAAACATTGCCAAAAGTTTGAAATTCAAATTTGAGTTTTATTTGAATTTTGAAAAAATGAATTTTTATAAAGTTTGGATTTTGCCCTCGAAAATGTTCAAATGAAAGGGAATATTCCCTGATCATTTTGGTATATATATACCCTATATAAAATATTTACAGATATTGTTTTATTTCTGTTTTGTTTTATTTAAAAAATAAAGTTTTAAAAAGAAAAACCCCTCGAGCTTGACTAGGCCACCCCAGGCCCAGACAGTAGCCGCACCCCCTTTGGCCAGCCCGTGATTCCACCGGCTAGCCAATGAGCCACCGACCGGCCCACCACCCTCCCTCTCGCCTTGAATCCCCTAGGCCTCGGCCACCCGCTCGCCCGCCCTCCCTCTCTCTCTCTCGACTGTGGGCCCCGCCCCCATCTTCTTCCCTCGCCCACGCATCGCCCGCTCATGGGAGATCGCCGGATCCGGCGATCCGGGATCCCGATCCGCCTGATCGACCCGAAGACGCCGAGGCCACGGCTATAAAGCCGAGCCCTCCGCACCCCATTCCCCCTAGCCTCATGGAGCCCCTCTCCTCGCTCTCCGGCACCTTGGAGCCAGAAGCTCTCCCACGCCAAAGTCGCCGCCGTCGGCCTTGACCCTCCCGACCACCCCGACCCCACCGAGACCACTCACGACCTCGTCCGCATCCTCCAGGAACGACTCGCGGACCTCGACACAGAAGCCCGGCGCACTCTCGCCGCCCGGGCCCGCCGTCGGGGACTCCGATAAGTCATGGAAAACATCCCCATCCGATCCTAGATGAGCGGCTAGGATTAGAACCCCCGAAGGGGTAAGTTTTATTTAGAAAACCGGCCGGTTCAATCGGTTTATTTATTAGGTTAGGTTTATTTCTTTTAGGCCGGTTCGTTTAGTTAACCCTAGGGCCCGTTTAGACTATTTAACGCATACAGGCACAGTTTTAGGCCCATTTGGCCTTTTCTTTTATTTTGATTTTCTGCTTTTAGCGAGAATAGTTTACATTTTCAAAAATTGATATCTTTTATTCTGTTTATTATTTTTAGATGATTCTTTTTTGTTGGATTGCAAATTTTATGTAGTTTCTGTAGAATATATATTTAGCTATGTTAAAAATAATTAAAATTGCTTTAATTTAGTTTTAGTCAGAATAGTAAATCTGCTATAACTTGAGTTAAAAAAATTATTTTTGCATGATTCTTTTTGTCCCAACTTTTTTTTGACATTGCCTAACCGTAGGAATTAATTTGGGTATTTTAGGATTAATAAAAATAGTTTTAAGCAGAATCTTGTTAATCCTAATTAATTAACTAGCTACTGCTTTTCCTATTATTTTAATTAGTAAATAAATTTATTTTTAACATGTGATTGATTATTCTAGGATAGTTTCTGTCACTTAATAGGATGAACTTTTATTTATATTAAATAAAACTTTTTATTTTATTTTCTTATTATAAATTGGATTAGGCCTAATAGGAGTTTCATAATAGGTTTTAAATTAATTCTTTTTGCTCCTAGTTGCTTAATGCATCCTTTTACATTAAGTTAACCTAAAACCATGATTAGGTTATGTTAGAAATTTTTGTTGTATAAAACTATTCTAGTTGTTGTTTGAAATAGGAAACTTGAGTTGGTTTTCTTTGAGTTTTCCCTTTGGTTTTGATTTGTTTGTTTGGTGTGTTATGTTACTATGCTATTGTGTTATGTGATCATATGCTATGTGCTTATTATAGTTATTGTTTGCCTCGGTAGAATTTCCGGAGTGCGAAGCTTGCTACTACGAATCCCTAGTTTTCGAAGATCGTCAACAAGGCAAGTTCACTTTGACCCCTCAGTAGTGTTATTGAATCCTTGTAGTTGAGTAGTATGCATGAGGCAGGAACCCATCACCCTGTTACCAAGCCCGGACGTTATTTATTTTAATGCTACGCTTATAGTAGACGGGGTTTGGTATGAGTGCTGCAGTGGTGCGAGAATGCACGGGATCTACGCCAATGACGACAACTCCATGATGGCATCTGCAAGGACTGCATCTTCAAGGCCTCAAGACTTCAAGACTCAAGACAAGAATTCAATACACACTCTTTGGGTGAAGGACGGTGAAGCGGGCACCCTGGAGAACCCAGTGGATGGCCGGATGCATGGAGAAGCGCCATGACATCTTGCGGAAAGCTTCACCCCGGACTCAAAGAGACGGAAGAATACTTCATGCCCGAAAGCTTACCTGTGCAACCGCAAGTCATTATGGGCTCTGGCTTGGTTGACCTTAGTTGTGACTCTGGCTGGGACGGTACTAGCAGATGTAGAACTATGGTAGGATGAGATGAGTACCGGACAAAGGGTCGAGGAACTCTTCTAAGACCATGTTTGGCCGTCTTGTTCTCAAACGCCTGAAGTGCGAGAACGTAAAAAGAGGGATCGAATCTTGTGGGTAAAGTGTACAAACCTCTGCAGAGGGTTAAAACCCTAATCGATTAGCCGTGTCCCGATTCACGGACAATTTGAGCATCTGGACTTGGATCTATCTCGGAACTCTCAACACCGGATGATAACTTAATTGTGGGCAACTTATGATGATTTGGGCTATGAGACATCGGTTAGGCGGAACCATGTCATGATAGAAAACCCCATAGTACAGACTTCATTTATTCCTTTGATGTAGGTAAAATAAAAGCAGCTTTACGCAAACAAAACTCGACATCTGAGCCATAAAGCCATACCGCATATAGTATAGTTTATCATCATTTTCTCTTATTGTGATCTTGCGGTACATTCAATGTCTTGACCTACAAAGGCTGCAACGTATCATGTTGCGAGATATTTCCTCTATTTGTAAGAGAGTACGACATGTGGTTACGGGTCTACACTCAACTCGCCGATGGCGTTGATGGGACTCCACACCCGCTTGTTTGTTTCACGAGTATTATGAGGTATATATCGGTTTTACGTTAATTATACATGTGATTGCACTTTGATATATACATTGATGTACTTTGTGTGTGCCAAAGATATCTTGATCCGTGGATGGCACAAGAACACGTAGGCTTGACCGTCACGAGGTCGGGTCGCTATGTAAATGGTATCGAAAGCACATGTTGATCAGAGGACGTAACCCTAGAAAACGGAAAGCCCTAGGAAAGGAAATTTCTAAAACTTTATTTTCAAAAATACTCTTACTTCTCATCTTTTCAGATTTTATCAAATAGACCCTCTCACCTCAAATAGTTAGAATATACCCCTCATCCTTTGATCACCGGAGGATCAATCAAGACGCTCAAGAAGGATTTGATATCGAGAATTGATGACCCCTTCAGAGTAAAGAGGATTTCTCCATTAGAAGCTACAACAGTTGAAGACTCAAGACTTGAAGGATCTCAAGAATTATTTGACCTTTAGAAGACCAAACCCTGTTATACACCCTCGTCCGATCACGATGATTTGTGAGCTGTCATTTGTTTGATGTTTTCCGACAGCCCCAAAATAAAACTTGTTTCTTCAAAAAACTATTGGTTGTATTGTGTGTATATCCTCCCCACCTCTCTCATATCTCATCCCAAAACTCTTGGACCCATTAGATGATGAATGAAGAAGGACCGGTATTCTCTGGACCGATGACTCGGTTGGAGTCCGAGCTATGGATTCAAAACATGGAGGATCACTTCGAGAAGAAAATGATTGCAAGGAAGTATGAGGTTCAATATGCTCTTGATTACTTTCTGAGAAAGTGCCGCAATCTGTGGAAAATGCATCAAGCCATACAAGGACGTAATGGAGCAAGAACTTGGGAGGAATTCAAGAAGACCTGTTGAGATCACGTCTCATCCTAAGCACCATGATACACCAAGAAATAAACCTTGTGCTGCAAGATTTGCGGAGAAATAGGACACACCAGTGAGGAACACAAAGATGGATGCCCTCATTGTGAGGAGAAACACCCGGTGAGGAATGCCCAACTAGCTGTGTGACTTGCTTCCGTGTGAAGGAACCACCCACTACCCGGTCGCGAGGTCACATTTACTCCACTGCAACAAACTATTCTGAAGTAGGAAGATGGAATGAAAGAAGCCCTCCGAGAAGTTATGAAAGAACTCATGATGAAGGAAGATGTTGAAGACCCCGATGGAGAAGGCCTAATCAGATTCTACTCCAACGCTTGCTATTCATGTGGAGAAGAAGGACATTTTCCCAAAGATTGTACCAAGGAAAGAGAAGAATATCTCGTAGATTTCCGGCAATGAAGTGAAGTTTGACCCTCGAAATAGAAGCTCGATCATTACAGAGAAATCCAGAAGAGAAAAGAAGGCAACCCGAGAACAACGCAATTTTTGCAAAAGGACCTAAGTCATATCACTTGTTACAGGTGCAAGGATTTAGGTCATTACGCTTAGTAAAATGTCCGTAAAAGAAGCCAAGAATCCAAGGAGCCTACATAATCACAAAGAAGCCCCGAGACATGTCGGAAGTCTTTTGTTTTCGCTGCAAGGAATCAGGACATTATGCTACTAAATGTCCCGACAAGATGAAAGCTGGAGCTGAGTAGATGGAATTTTGATATTGGTAATAAGTGTAGTAGGAAGCAATTGTTTCCATAAGGATATGGGGTTGAATTTATGTAATGAAAGTCTCGAATATTGTAATGAATTCATGAAATCAATAAATTTAGTGTGTCATGATTTCATACATGGATTTTTTGAGTTGTTACTCTATGAACAAAAGATTTTGACCATTTTCGAGGATATGAGAAATATGGTCTATGGTTGAAATTGTGCATTGCACTTTGGTAGTACCCTACGAGAACACCGTATCTATGGAAATGAAAAATGTATCCCGCCGAGGAGTTTTGTTTTCTGTATGATGGATATGAAGGAATGAAGTATTATTGGATTTAAAAGGAGGTGTAATATAGAACAACAGAGTTACTCCAAGGATGAGTTAAAGCTGCACTAGTGTTGAAGTGGGCCATAACCCACCGGCCCAGGATTTTGAAAAGGAACAGATGTAACCTTGATAAAGGAATAAATTTGGAAGAAAGCAGTGATCCAATCAAAGATATCGTTTCGTGGGAGGTTACGCAAAACACGAGAGTGGTGAAGTAACGATAGATGTTTTGTTTGGCTTGCGTAAACCATGGATTTACTCGAACCGGTTCGAGAACAAGAGAAATTTCTGCAATGCTTGTGAGTATGCCCAAGTGTTAGAATACGTGATTCACTGTTTACGTATGTGGTAATGATTCAAGTACGGGATGGATTGGCCCCAATACCTAAGACTTCTATAATGAACTATCATATGTTGATAGAAAATCAGAGAGCATTGAAAACCTTAGAAGAGTGTCGACGCGATAAGCCATAAAACCATAGAATGGTAGGACGATGGAACCCCTTTACGTGCAAACTGCCAATCGTAGGTTATACGGTGAGGTTCAACCTGACCCGTTTTCTGCGGGAGAAACCATAAATTGTAGACCACCATGAGTATTTCGATAGTTGTCTAGAATGGACACGGACCTATCGCCTAAGAAGATCCAAATTTCAGACGAACCACAACTTTGAAGAACCGACCCAAGATTTCGAGGAAAACTCTATGCTTCCTCGATGTAAGAGCGCTAATGAAGGAGCTATTTTGAGATATGTGAAGAGACATACATTGTCGGCCCTCCGGAGGAAGTATCTGAGTTTATTGGAACCATGACCTTGTTTTTAAGTGTGGTAGCACCCACGATCTTCCGACCAAACATTTGCTAGCGTACACCCAACCCCTAACCTTTCCTTGTTAGTTTCTTCAATCTCGAGGGGCAGATTCATTTTAAGTGTGGTAGATTTGTAACATCCCAAAATTCTAAATTTTGGAATGTTATATTAAATAAATAACTATGCTTGTTTGTTTGATTGTTGTGTGACCGATTGTGTGAAATTGAGTGGCATTTGGAAATTTCGTAGGCATTTGAATTTTATTTGAATTTGGATTCAACTTGGCATTCAAATTATTTCATATACCCCTGACAAATACTTGTTTAAAAGTATGAGAGGAGCTAACATGACACTCCAAAAATATCGTGAGGAAAAACATTGCCAAAAGTTTGAAATTCAAATTTGAGTTTTATTTGAATTTTGAAAAAATGAATTTTTATAAAGTTTGGATTTTGCCCTCGAAAAATGTTCAAATGAAAGGGAATATTCCCCGATCATTTTGGTATATATATACCCTATATAAAATATTTACAGATATTGTTTTATTTCTGTTTTGTTTTATTTAAAAAATAAAGTTTTAAAAGAAAAACCCCTCGGGCGCCAAATTTAGGGCCACCCAGCCCAGCCAACAACAAGACTTTGGCCGGCTCGGCTGACCCAAGGGCTAGCCCGGTGAGCCACCGACCCGCCCATTTCACCTCCCTCTCCGCCGCTCAATCCCCTAGGCCTCGGCCACCCGCTCGACCCGCCCCTCTCTCTCTCTCTGACCCATGGGCCCCGCCCCATCTTCTTCCCCCGCGCGCACCCCTCGACGCGCGCCCGAGATCGCCGGATCCCGAAGGATCCGGATCCGCCCCGATCGACCCCCGAAGACGCCCGAGGCCCTGGCTATAAAGCCGAGCCCCTCCGCACCCCATTCCCCCCCTAGCCTCGCCGGAGCCCCTCTCCCTCGCTCTCCTGGCACGCCGAGCTCAAGCTCTCCTCACACCAAAGTCGCCATTGCCGACGCCCACCCTCCCCGACCACCCCAGGCCCACCCCGAACCACTCCCCGACCTCGTCATCCTCCCGACGACTCGCCGGACCTCCCGACGCCTGAAGCCCTGACTCTCGCCCGCCTTGGCCGTCACGGACTCCGAAGTCACGAAAACATCCCGTCCGATCCTAGATGAGCGGCTAGGATTAGAACCCCAAGGGGTAAGTTTTATTTAGAAAACCGGCCCGGTTCAATCGGTTTATTTATTAGGTTAGGTTTATTTCTTTTAGGCGGTTCGCTTTAGTTAACCCTAGGGCCCGTTTAGACTATTTAACGACATACGAGGGCCAGATTTAGGCCCATTTGGCCTTTTTCTTTTATTTTGATTTTCTGCTTTTAGCGTAATAGTTTCGCTTTCAAAAATTGATATCTTTTATTCTGTTTATTATTTTTAGATGATTCTTTTTGTTGGATTGCAAATTTTATGTAGTTTCTGTAGAATATATATTTAGCTATGTTAAAAATAATTAAAATTGCTTTTAATTTAGTTTTAGTCAGAATAGTAAATCTGCTATAACTTGAGTTAAAAAATTATTTTTGCATGATTCTTTTGTCCCAACTTTGTTTTGACATTGCCTAACCGTAGGAATTAATTTGGGTATTTTAGGATTAATAAAAATAGTTTTAAGCAGAATCTTTTTAATCCTAATTAATTAACTAGCTACCTGCTTTTCCTATTATTTTAATTAGTAAATAAATTTATTTTTAACATGTGATTGATTATTCTAGGATAGTTTCTGTCACTTAATAGGATGAACTTTTATTTATATTAAATAAAACTTTTATTTTATTTTCTTATTATAAATTGGATTAGGCCTAATAGGAGTTTCATAATAGGTTTTAAATTAATTCTTTTTGCTCCTAGTTGCTTAATGCATCCTTTTCTGTTAAGTTAACCTAAAACCATGATTAGGTTATGTTAGAAATTTTTGTTGTATAAAACTATTCTAGTTGTTGTTTGAAATAGGAAACTTGAGTTGGTTTTCTTTGAGTTTTCCCTTTGGGTTTTGATTTGTTTGTTTGGTGTGTTATGTTACTATGCTATTGTGTTATGTGATCATATGCTATGTGCTTATTATAGTTATTGTTTGCCTCGGTAGAATTTCCGGAGTGCGAAGCTTGCTACTACGAATCCCTAGTTTTCAAGATCGTCAACAAGGCAAGTTCACTTTGACCATACTGCCATACCTAAGTTTTATTGCATTTAGTGGCATCTTTGCAACCACCCCTCATTAGTGTTATTGAATCCTTGTAGTTGAGTAGTATGCATGAGGTAGGAACCCATCACCCTGATACAAAGCCCGGGACGTTATTTATTTTAATGCTACTCTATAGTAGACGGGGTTGGTATGAGTGCACGAGTAGTGTGAGAATGCGTGATCTACGCCAATGACGACAACTCCATGATGGAATCTGCAAGGACTGCATCTTCAAGGCCTCAAGACTTCAAGACTCAAGACAAGAATTCAATACACACTCTTTGGGTGAAGGGCGGTTGTGGGCACCACTGGAGAACCCAGTGGATGGCCGGATGCATGGAGAAGCGCCATGACATCTTGCGGAAAGCTTCACCCAGCACTCAAAGAGACTAAGAATACTTCATGCCGGAAGCTTACCTCGTGCAACCGCAAGTCATTATGGGCTCGCTTGGTTGACCTTAGTTGTGACTCTGGTGGGGCGGTACTAGCGGATGTAGAACTACGGTAGGATGGGATGAGTACGGACAAAGGTCGAGGAACTCTTGGAAGACCATGTTTGATTGCCTTGTTCTCAAACGCCTCAAGTGCGAGAACGTAAAAGAGGGATCGAATCTTGTGGGTAAAGTGTACAAACCTCTCGCAGAGGGTTAAAACCTAATCGATTAGCCGTGTCCCTGCTACGGACAATTTGAGCATCCGGACTTGGATCTATCTCTAACTCTCAACACCGGACTGATAACTTAATTGTGGGCAACTTATGATGATTTGGGCTATGAGACATCGGTTGGCGGAACCATGTCATGATAGAAAACCCCATAGTACAGACTTCATTTATTCCTTTGATGTAGGTAAAATAAAAGCAGCTTTTACGCAAACAAAACTCAGATACAGAGCCATAAAGCCATACTGCATATAGTATAGTTTATCATTTGTTTTCTCTTATTGTGATCTTGCCGGTACATTCAATGTATCGACCTACAAAGGCTGCAACGATCATGTTGCGTATATTTCCTCGACGAGTAAGAGTACGATCTGGTTACGGTCTACACTCAACCGCCGATGGCGCTGATGGGACTCCACACCCGCTTGTTTGTTTCCACGAGTATTATGAGGTATATATCGCTTTACGTTAATTATACATGTGATTGCACTTTGATATATACATTGATGTACCGTGTGTGCCAAAGATATCTTGATCCAGTGGATGGCACAACAACACGTAGGCTTGACCGTCGAGGTCGGGTCGCTACATCGGGTAGATCGCAGAGCAGCTGACTCTCCGGATCGAGACGAAAGGGAGTGCGATAGCGTCGAGCACCAGTAAAGGTGCCGACGGGTGGTGTACAACTCGTGGCGAAGAGCTCGGTTAGCTCGATCCAGCCCATCGCGATGCGTAACAAAGTTCGATGGTAGAAGGGCTCTCTGGTGACAAGGAGTAGGCGGCGATGTAGTAACCCTGCCACCAACATCGACGCGATAGCAATGTACGAAGGGGAGGCGTCCAACTCTCGATACTCGCGACGAAGACGTGTCGAGCAGCATAAGCAGCATCGTGGATCGCCATATCGATAGTCACTCCAACACCATGTGCGGTGTGCGGACAAAGAGGTGGACTCGTACTCCGAGAGTAGAGGTGGACGATGGCGGCATCGCTCACGGTTATAGTCCCGTACTCCTCATAGACGGTGTACTCGGGGTGCCGCCGATAACCCGTGATAGGTCATCATCTCGGCTAGCACCGCAGTGATCCCGAGGCACCAATGGCCGCCGTGGTGGCATACGACACGCCTCGTGGGTTCCATCTCAAACAAAGACGCTTCAAAAGAGTCAAATGACAAAGGTGGAAATTGCTCAAATACAATTCCAAGAACAACTAGGGCTATATCCAACTTTGGGGTGCATGAGGTCACGGATCCTAGTGTTAGTTAGTAAAATCGTTTAACCCGAGTAGAAGAGAGTTCAGAGTCCCGAGTAAAGGTCGAGGAGTAAAAGATCCTAGTACCACCCGATGGCGGCGTGGGCTGTAAGGCACACAGCCAAGTTAGTAAAAGTTTTGCAATGTCTAGACTCGACTTGACCAAGGAGTGTGGAAGGGGATTCCTACAGCGATCGGCTCGATACCAACTTGTGACGCCCCGATTTAATCGTGACACTAATCATGCACGCAAATGTATGCGATCAAGATCGAGACTCACGGGAAGATATCACAACACAACTCTACAAATAAAATAAGTCATACAAGCATCATAATACAAGCCAGGGCCTCGAGGGCTCGAATACAAGTGCTCGATCATAGACGAGTCGTGGAAGCAACAATATCTGAGTACGTATATAAGTTAAACAAGTTGCCATAAGATGGCTAGCACAACCGGGATACAGATCGAAGAGGAGCAGGCCTCCGCTCGATCCTCCTAAGCTACTCCCGGTCGCCGCCGCTGGCTGCACGTAGTAGTAGGCACCTCCAAAGTGTAGTAGTTGTCAACGACGGTGGCGTCGCTCCCGGGCTCCATCGTCTGCTGCAAGAATCGAGTAGAGGTAGGGGAAAAGGGGAACAAGGCAACCGTGAGTACTCATCCAAAGTACTCGCAAGCAAGGAGCTACACTACATATGCATGGATATATGTGTAAAGGGCCTTATCGCTGGACCGAACTGCAGAATGCCGTAATAAGAGGGGATAGCTAGTCTTAACGAAGACTACGCTTCGTCACCGTCTTGCAACAGTAGAAGAGGACGATCCAAGTCCTCCAAGTAACATCACATAGCAATAATCCTACCCGCGATCCCCTCGCTCATAACCCCGAGCGAGAGCGACCACCGGTTGTATCCGCACTTGGAAGGTGTGTTTTATCAAGTATCCGCTTCTAGTTGTCATAAGCTCAAGGTACAACTCCAAGTCGCCCCTGCTATCAAGATCACGGCTATTCGAATAGATTAACTTCCATAGGGTGCACCAACTTACCCAAGACGCTTGATCCCATTTGGCCGGACACACTTTCTCGGGTCATGCCCGCCGCTTAAGATCAACACGCCGCAGCCCTACCTAGGCAAAACAGAGAGGCCAACACGGTCTAAACCTAAGCGCACAGGGTCCGGGGCCCATCGCCCATAGCACACCAAGACGCTATGAGGGCTACCAAAGCGTAACTAGCCCCTTAATACAAGAGCAGGCTTACGCCCAATCCGGCTACAAGCGCCGTCACGACGTCTGGCAAGTGCTTTCTGGTGATACCACGACGACGGGATACCCATAACTACTCCTGCGTAGATGGTTAGTGCGTATAAGCTCAGAGCCAACTCAGATCAAATACCAAGACCTCGTTAAGCGTGTTAAGTATCCGCGAACGCCGAGCAGGCTGCAGCCCACCTCTCTCCTAGGCGGTCTCAACTGCCTGTCAGCCGCTCGCCTCAAAGATCCACTCATGGGTGCTCCTTCAAATTGACCCGACTTTTAGTCTCCACATGTATCATGTATAAATATATAGTATATACCCGTGATCACCTCCCAGTGATCACGGCCCAATAGTATAGCACGCGCACGGACAAGAATGTAGGGCCACAGATGAAAGTACTAGCATCCTATACTAAGCATATAGGATTGCGAGGTAAAGGTAACAACATAAGTTACAAGGACAAAGCTATGCAGCAAAGATAGGAGTATTCAAAACAGTAACATGCTATACTACTCTAATGCAAGCAAGATAGAGAAGAGTAGGCAATATCCGTGATCAAGGGGGCTTGCCGGTTGCTCACGGCAAGAGAGAGAGGGTCGTTAACTCCGTAGTCGAACTGGCAAAGCAGCAGCTTGGCCTCGTAGTCTACCGGAGAGAAGAGGGGGAAGAAACAATGAATACCAAGTAAACAGATGCATATCGATGCATGTCATGACAAGTAACAATGCTAGGCGTGCCCTAACGTGGTATGAGGGGGGTACTGGTTAGGGGGGGAAGCATCCGGAAAGTAATCCTTGTTTAGGGTTTTCAGCGTAGGAGCCGAGGGAAAAGTTGCAGGTCTCGATAGGTTAGGGGTGTGTGGCGAGATTTAACGGATCAAGTGATCCGGATTTGTCTCATCGCTCGAGCAACTTTCATGTTGAAAATATTTTAATCCGAAAGGATTACGGATTAAAAGATATGATTTTTAAAAGATTTTAATAATTTCGAATTTAATTAATTATTTAATTAATTCAAAAATGTATTTATGACGCCAAGATGATGTCATGCCGACGTCAAGTCAACAGGGTTGGACTCGAGTCAACCCCGACAGTGGGTCCTGCTCATTACACCGTTATCTAATTAACCTAATCAAATTTAATTAATGAGTTAATTAGGTTAACTAGTTATTAGGTTTAATTAATCAGGATTAATTAGATTAACTAATTACTTAATTAATTAATTGATTAATTAATTAATTAATTAATTAATTAGTTTTATTGAATTTTCATTTTCTTTTTATTATTAAAACCATTCTGTAAAGGGCCCCCATGTCATAGGCCCTGTGGGGCCAAACAAGGCGTCTTGGGCAAGTGGTGGCTTGCTCGGGCAAGAACCTGTGGGACGCTGGCGGGCGCCACCGATCCACGCCACGGCGAGGAGGGGCCGACGAGGAGCCATGAGGCGGTCCCCTGGGCCATGGCGGGCTAGATTTGGGAACCGGGTCACGGAGGCGGCCAAGTAAGCGAGGGGATGCGTCAGCCACGCAAGGCCACGGGGGAAGTCGACAGGAGGTCCGCTCGGGTTCGCTGGCAGTGGAAGGCGCCATTGCCTGAGAGAGAGAGGGAGGCTGGCGCGAGGCCAGTGGCGTGAGCACTACTGAGGAAGAGCGCCGCGAGGTAAGGAGAGGGAGGAGTGGGACGGGCCTGAGCCCATGACGGGCTCCGGCGACTGGCTGCTCGGGAGGGAGGAGAAGGGAGCGACGGTGGAAGCTGGCTAAGCTCAGGGGTCCGCGGGTTCTAGGAGGCGGGCGCGGTGGAGCTTGGAGGCGACCGCGAGGAGTGAGTCGAGGAGGGCCACGGCTGCCGGTGAGGGATCCGGTGAGGCGGGGAGGTTGGGACGCACTGCTGGCGGTGGCCTGCACAGGCACGGTGGAGTGGGGTCCTGACGGGCGTAGGGGCGCAGGGGGGCGGAGGCGATCAGGTCTGGGAGGCGGGGGCCACGGCGATGAGGGAGGATTTAGGACCCCACTGATCCGGATCGGGCGTGGAGAGAAAGTGGATCGGGGAAGGGCGAGCGAGGAGCTGGTGGGCGGCTAGGGTTAGCCGATCCAGTGGAGGGATAAGTGGCTGGCCGGGCCGTGCTGTGAGGGGTCAGGCTGGCCAGAGGGGGGCTGGGAGGAGGCCCAGCTTGGGCCAAGGGGATTTCCTCCCCCACTCTTTTTGTTTTTTTTTCTCTTCTTATTTTCTTCTTTTCTATTTTAGCTTATTTAAAATGTCAAAGCATTTTACAAAATTTTGTGCACCCCACCATAATTAGGTTTGTTATTTTAGACAACCCCCGAACATTTTAGTTTTAGTTTTTGAAACTTTTTATCGTTTGCTTTTGTTTTGAATTTGTTTTAGACCGGGTTCGAATCAACGTGAGTTTAGTCACAGTAACCGAGGTGATTACTGTTGCTTAATCATCCGGGTGTTACAATAATAGCACCGGAACGCAGGGGAAGCCGGCGGCATGTGCCGGTGTCCAGGGCAACCGGGTGCGGTATAGTAGCGGTGTCATGGGGAGGAGCGCCCATAGTCAGGCCCCGGGGATGTAGCCATATCGGTGAACCTCCTTAACAAATCTCGGTGTCATGTCTCGTGTGATTGCCTTGTCCTCGGGTGATCGACGGTATGCCTCAGATTTATTCTAACAAATCCGTTGAGACGACACCATATGAACTGTGGTTTGGCAAGAAACCTTGCCATTTCTTGAAGTCTGGGGCGGCGATGCTTATGTGAAAAAGTTTTAACCTTATAAGCTTGAACCCAAATCGTAGAAATGCTTCTTCATAGGATACCCAAAGGAAACTGTTGGGTACACCTTCTATCACAGATTCGAAGGCAAGATATTCATTGCTAAAAATGGATAATTTCTAGAGAAGGAGTTTCTCTCGAAAGAAGTGAGTGGGAGGAAAGTAGAACTTGAAGAGGTAATTGTACCTTCTCCCGAATTGGAAAGTAGTCCATCACAAAAATCAGTTCCAGTGATTCCTACACCAATTAGTGAGGGATCTAATGATGATGATCATGAAACTTGAGATCAAGTTACTACCCAGCCTCATAGGTCAACCAGAGTATGGTCCACACCAGAGTGGTGTGGTAATCCTGTTCCGGAAGTCATGTTACTAGACCATGACGAACCTACGAACTATGAGGAAGCGACGATTGAGCCCAGATTCCACGAAATAGCTTGAGGCCATGAAATCTGAGATAGGATCCATGTATAAGAACAAATGTGGACTTTGGTGGACTTGCCCGATGATCGGCAAGCCATTAAGAATAAATGGATCTTCAAGAGGAAGACGGACGCTGATGGTAGTGGTACTATCTACAAAGCTCGAATTGCCGAAAAAGGTTTTCGACAAGTTCAAGGTGTTGACTACAATGAGATTTTCTCACTCATATCGATACTTGAGTCTGTCTGAATCATGTTAGCAATTGCTGCATTTTATGAAACCTGGCAAAATGGATATCAAAACTGCATTCCTTAATGGATTTTATTAAAGAAGAGTTGTATATGATGCAACCAGAAGGTTTTGTCAATCCTAAAGGTGCTAACAAAATGTGCAATCTCCAAATGATCCATCTATGGGCTGGCGCAAGCATCTCGGAGTTGGAATATATGCTTTGATGAGTTGATCAAAGCATATAGTTTTATACATACTTGCGGTGAAACCTGTATTTACAAGAAAGTGAGTGGGAGCACTACAGCTTTTCTAATAAGCATATGTGAATGACATATTGCTAATCGAAAATGATGTAGAATCTTCTGGAAAGCATAAATGAGTGTTTGAAAGGAATCTTTCAAAGAAAGACCTCGGTGAAGCTGCTTACATATTGAGCATCAAGATCTATAGAGATAGATCAAGACGCTTGATAAGATTTTTCAATGAGTAGATACCTTGATAAGATTTTGAAGGAGTTCAAACTGGATCAGTAAAAGAAGGAGTTCTTGCCTAAGTTGTTAGGTATGAAGTTGAGTAAGATTCAAAACCCGACCACGGCAGAAAATAGAGAGAATGGAAGTCATTCCCTATGCCTCAGACATAGGTTCTATAAAGTATGATATGCTATATACCAGACCTATTGTGTACCTCACCATGAGTTTGGCAAGAGGGTAAAATAGTGATCCAGGAGTGGATCACTGGACAACGGTCAAAATTATCCTTAGTGGAATAAGGATATGTTTCTCGATTATGAAGGTGATAAAGAGTTCATCGTAAAGAGTTACATCGATGCATGCTTTGACACCGATCTAGATGACTCTGAGTCTCGGTCTAGATACATATTGAAAGTGAGAGAAAATAGCTAGAGTAGCTCCGTGCAGAGCATTGCCGACATAGAAATTTGCAAAATACATATGGATCTGAATCTGGCAGACCCGTAGATTAAAACTTATCTCACAAGCAAAACATGATCACACCTTTGGGAGTTAATCACATAGCGATGTGAACTAGATTATTGACTCTAGTAAACCCTTTGAGTGTTGGTCACATGGCGATGTGAACTATGGGTGTTAATCACATGGCGATGTGAACTATTGGTGTTAAATCACATGACGATGTGAACTAGATTATTGACTCTAGTGCAAGTGGGAGACTGAAGGAAATATGCCCTAGAGGCAATAATAAAGTTGTTATATATATTTCCTTATATCATGATAAAATGTTTATTATTCATGCTAGAATAGTATTAACGGAAAACTTGATACACGTCTGAATACATAGACAAAACAAAGTGTCCCTAGTATTCCTCTACTTGACTAGCTCGTTATTCAAAGATGGTTAAGTTTCCTGACCATAGACATGTGTTGTCATTTGATGAACGGGATAACATCATTAGAGAATGATGTGATGGACAAGACCCGTCCGTTAGCTTAGCATTATGATCGTTAAGTTTTATTGCTATTGCGTTCTTCATGACTTATACATCCTCTGACTATGAGATTATGCAACTCCTGAATAGCGGAGGAACACCTTGTGTGCTATCAAACGTCACAACTTAACTGGGTGATTATAAAGATTCTCTACAGGTGTCACCGATGGTGTTTGTTGAGCTGGTTTAGATCGAGATTAGGATTTGTCACTCCAAGTATCGTAGAGGTATCTCTGAGCCCTCTCGGTAATGCACATCACTATAAGCCTAGCAAGTAGTGTGACTAATGAGTTAGTTATGTGATGATGCATTACGGAACGAGTAAAGAGACTTCCCGGTAACGAGATTGAACTAGGTATCAGGATACCGACGATCGAATCTCGGGCAAGTAATAGACCGATGATAAAGGGAACAACGTATGTTGTTATGCGGTTTGCCCGATAAAGATCTTCGTAGAATATGTAGGAGCCAATATGAGCATCCAGGTTCCGCTATTGATTATTGACCAGATATGTGTCTCGGTCATGTCTACATAGTTCTCAAACCCGTAGGGTCCGCATGCTTAAAGTTCGATGACGATTTGTATTATGAGTTATGTGATTTGATGACCAAAGTTTGTTCGGAGTCCCGGATGAGATCACGGACATGACGAGGTGTCTTTAAATGGTCGAGAGGTAAAGATTCATATATTGGAAGGCTATATTCGGATATCGGAAAGGTTCCGATTGATTCGGGTATTTTTCGGAGTACCGGGGAGTTACGGGAATTCACTAGGAGAAGTAATGGGCCTTATTGGGCTGTAGTGGAGAGAGGGGAGAAGGGCCAAGAGGTGGTGCCCCCCCCCCCCCGTTCCTTCTTCCTCTCCCTCTCTTTCCTTCTCCTACTAGGACTTGGGACTCCTAGTAGGACTCCTTATGCTTGGCGCCTCCTCCCTCCCTCCTTTATATACGGGGGAGGGGAGCAACCCAAAGGCACTCAAGATTTGTCTTAGCCGTGTGCGGTGCCCCCCTCCAGAGTTACACACCTCGGTCATATCGTCGTAGTGCTAGGCGAAGCCCTCGCTTGCAACTTCATCATCACCGCCACCACGCCCATCGTCGACGTGAAACTCTCCTCGTCCCGAATCGGATCAAGAGCTCGAGGGACTTCATCGAGTGAATGTGTGTCTTTGAGCAGCGGAGGTGCCGTACGTTCGGTGCTTGGATCGGTTGGATCGCGATGACGTTCGACTTCATCAACCGTGTTAGTAAACACTTCCGCTTTTGGTCTACGAGGGTACGTGGACACACTCTCCCCGCTCGTTGATGTGCTTCTCCTAGATAGATCTTGCGTGATCGTAGGATTTTTTTGAAATACTACATTCCCCAAGAATGTTAAGGATGGAGGCATAGAACTTTGCAAAGTACATATGGATCTGAATGTGGCAAACCTATTAACTAAACCTCTTCCACATGCAATACATGATCAGCAGCAAGACTCCATGGGTGTTAGATTCATAACTATGTAAACTATAATATTGACTCTAGTGCAAGTGGGAGACTATTGGAAATATGCGCTACAGGTAATAATAAATTGGTTATTATCATATTTCCTTGTTCATGATAAAGGTTTAGTATTCATGCTACAATTGTATTGACCGGAAACATAAATACAAGTGTGAATATATGAACAAATACTAGTTCCCATAACCCTCTACTAGACTAGATCGTTGATCAAAGATGGTTACGGTTTCCTAACCATACACATGAGTTCTCATCTAATAACAGGATCACATCATTAGGAGAGTGATGTGATGGACAAGACCCAACCGTAAGCTTTGCATTCGATGTACCGCTTGATTTTCTTGCTAAAACTTTCATCATGTCAAGTGTATGTTCCTTAGATCATTAGATCGTACAACTCCCTGACACTGGGGAAATAATTAGTGTGCTATCAAACTTCACTTCATAACTGGGTGGTCATAAAGGTGCTCTACAGGTATTTCCAAAGGTGTTTATTGGGTTGCACGGATCGAGACTGGGATTTGTTGCTCCATGTGACAAAGAGATATCTGTGGGCCCTATCGGTAATACAACATCGTAAAGAGCTTGCAAGAAATGTGGCTAATAATTTATTCATGAGATCTTGTATTACAGAATGAGTAAACAGACTTGTCGGTAACAATATTGAACTAGGCATGTAGATACCGATGATCGAATCTCGGGCAAGTAACATATTGCCGGACAAATGGAATTGCATACATGATTAATCCATTCTCTGACATCATGGTTCAGCCGATAAAAAGATCTTCATGGAATATGTAGGATCCAATATGGGCATCCAGATTCCGCTATTGGTTAATGATCAGAGAGGTGTCTCGGTCATGTCTACATGATTCTCGGATATGCAGGGTCCGCACGCTTAACGTTCGGTGACGCTAGAGTAATATTTGGGATATGCATGTTGGTAATAAAATGCTTTTCGGAGTCCTGAATGAGATCCCGTATGTCACGAGGAGCTCCGAAAGGTCTGGAGGTAAAGATTTATATATGGAAGTTGCTTTCAGGGTTCCAAGAAAAGTTTTAGTTTTTTTGGTATTGAACCAGAAAGCTTCTAAAAGGTTGTCGGAGTCCGAAAGGTCACCAAGGGTTCCACCACGTTCCAAGGGCAAACATGGACTGAGGGGAGGCGGCATGGCCTTATTGGGCCAGGCGCACAAGTCCCACAAGCCCATGTGGCTTGGGAGAGGTGGAAAGTCCACTCTGTATGGAAAAGGAGGGAATTGAACTGGGAGTCCAACTCCTCCCCCTTGGTGCACCCCTAGGGCTTGGAAGGCTGGCCACCACGCCCCTCCACCTATATATATGTAGGGGATGGGGTGTCCCCCAAGAGGACACACATGCCCTTGGCCCCCTCCCTCTCCCGTTACTTCATAACTCCTCCGTCTTTGTTGTCTCGGTAGCGCTCGGCGTATCCTTGCCGGAATCACTCCACCACCATCATCGTCACACCATCGTGCTGCTGGTGATCCCATCTACTAAAATAAACTACATCATTTATGGAAACTGGAAAAAAGGCACAAACTTAAAATGTCTTTACTAACCGCACACCCGCATACTAGCTCTTGCGTGCACTTGACACGACTGATGTTAAGCCTGCTCCTTGCGAACCTAATACCGATTCCAATCTCGCATGAGTACAAATTGTAAAATTCGTAAGCTTCGTTCAATGAATCGAAATACAATCCTACTTTTGGATTTACAACAACCCCTTCCTTCTTGTCAGCAAATCCTCTAACAATCAATTCAAGCGTGCTTTTCCTGCTTGCACACCACTCTCTTTCCTCCTCACAAGTAGCCAACCTGACCTTGTTGGTGCGTGTTAAACAAGTTGGTTCTTTTGAAATATTTACTCTACTATACATTATAAATGAAGCAATATTTAAGTATCAGGTGTGGGTGGCCATCGGCTCGTGTCATCGAGCGTTCCAAGCCCAATAACAAATCAGTCATCTATCAAATGATGATACCATCTCCCCCACACAGGCTACAAATATGGGCCAATTTCTGAAGCCCACATGTATTATTGCAAGATATCGTTAGTGTTTTAGTTAAAGATAAATATCCTCAAAAAAGGTTAAAGATAAATCATAAGAAAAACTTAGTTTGAACACCGTAGCATACGTACTTTTGTATGATCATCCTTCTACACAGTTTCAGGAAGTTGCGTAAATGATCTAAACTTAATAACAAAATTTATATACCTTCGTTTCCAAGTTGACGTAGCTTCCCCACCAGCTTCTGCGCCATCATTTTTGCAAGATCTAGTTTGTGTTGCTGCCCCACCCACTGCGCATGATGCAGATCCCTCGGCGATAGAGCAAGATCTTGGTCCTCCGGTTTTACTCACAACTCTAACCGGAGCAATGTCTTGAGGGACTAGAACAACTTCATCAACCGAGCACGCTCGCACACGATGATCCAGACGCGCATGTTCTTTGGGTGGCGACCACGATACCACATCAAGATCACGATCACACGAGGTGAATTCGTGCGGGATCAAGCTTGAAGGAGATATATGAAAGACAGTTCATTTTTTGCCACATCTGTAATGATTTTGTCTATGAACAAAACAACCGAAGATCTCAAAATAAGTACCTCAGGTTTCCTTCCATGTCGATGGACTCCATTAGCATCTGAAGTTCGTTGATTGACCACCACCCCCACATACCAAAGGATAGAGCACCGGTGCCACTGGTCGGCCGAACGTGCCATATTTTCTAATCCCGTCCCGAACGCCTCCTGAGCTATTTGATTCTTAGCACGAATCTTAGGGCGCGCTGATCAGCCACGTCACGTTTGTTTCTCGTTCGAGAAAGCAACTTCTCGTCCCGAACGCCCCAGCATGTTACTTATCCGCTTTCCTCGCGCACGGGTCAGAGAACTATCATGCGCCGGCGACGTCGGAAGGAGGCGAGCGGCGGTGAAGACGAGGACGGGGAAGAACGCCGTCCCGTAGCTCTAGCAGGCCCCTCATCGGGGCGTCCCGCGGCGGAGATGAGGCGAGCTGCGCCGTGCTCGAGGCGTTGCAGCTTGGGGCCGTGGGGGAGGAGGCGGAGGAGACCCCATGGTTGTGCTCTGACGGATCCCGCATGGAGAGCTCGAGCACGAGCGCGGGGAGGAACCGGCGGTGGCGACGGAGAGGACGAGCGGCGAAGGAGCTCCGCTGGATATGGTCGGGATTAGGTGTGGCGAGGGCGGCAGAGAGGAGGTGTGTGGTGACGGAGCTGCGCTGGAGAGCTCGAGCGCGGGGGAAAATGGAGATTGCGGGGTGGTGGCGGAGAGGAGGCGTGGTGAAGGAGCTGCATGACGCCGGAGATTTCGAGGTCTGACGCTACGGTGGTGGTGGCAACATTCGGGCAAGGGCGGCGTGCCGGAAACCACCACAACGGCCAACCTAGCGGAGGCCCTGGCGCGGCCTGGCTACCTGGGTCGCAGATGCAGTCCACCGCCGCCCGGCGCCCGCCCGCCTGATTCCATTATCATCTTCTCCCTCGGAGGTAAGGCCGCTGCTCAGCTGTTCTTCCCTGCATGTCATAGGTAGTGCCTTTCTCTGAATCTTTGAATTTGTTTTCCTCATTCTCAAATGGCTGCACCTCCAATTCGTCTACGATGTATGAGCTACATGGGATGAATGCCCTAGTGTAACAAATTCATATTCTACTGGCCTGCTAATTGGTACAAATGTCATATATGTTATTGCCATTTGCCCATTGCTGCAACATTTTCTGTAGGCTGTCAGTTTGTGGTTTTGTTCTAGAGCACATGGCAAGTTACAGATAAAAATGTGCCCCCCTAAAAATGATGGCAAATTTGTTTGCGATGCTGGCAATTTGATACGCACCAGGACTGCAATTTTACCATGTTTTTGTGATTTCGAGACAACAATATTGCCATGGCAAATTCATCAGTTTGACATCTTTGCAAAGAAGACCTTTATGGTTCAATCTTCTTAGCGGTAGAGATGTCATGGCAATTTTAAACCCATAGTTCAGCTCTGGAAATGCATGTAATTTTGATTTGTTTTGTTTGCCCATCCTGAATGTGATTTTTTGTGATGACTAAACTGATGGAAACTAGAAACGCCAATTGTTTTTGCCATGGGGAACTCAAATTTATGTTGCCATTGCAACTCAAAAAAATAATTTGTCGGCCAAATTAAATTATTTATAGCCATTGGCGAAAATTATGATATGTTGCCATGGGAACGCAAAATATGTTTGCTATGCCGAGTCAACTTCTGTTGCCATGACAAATTAAATCATGATTTTGTTTCCATGGTAATAAAACAATACAAAACTAAGTAATCGATCATGCAAATTTAGTTTATCGACCATGGCAAATTTTAAGTCCTTCCTTGACCATGGCAAATTTTATTCATTGACCCCGCAAATTTAAGTCCTTTTTCAACCATGGCAAATTCAGTTTATCGACCATGAAAAATTTAGTTTATTGACCATTGCAAATTTTAAGTCCTTCTTTGACCATGGCAAATTTTATTAATTGACCCTGGCAAATTTAAGTCCTTTTTCAACCATGGCAAATTTAGTTTATTGACCATGACAAATTTATTTTATTGACCATTGCAAATTTTATTAATTTACCCTGGCAAATTTTATCAGAAAAGTTGCCATGCCAAATTGTAGAGAGAAAATTTATTCTAAGTTTTTATCAAAAAGTTGCCATGGCAACTTTGTAGAGTGAAAAAAATTTCTTGTTGTTATTAAAAAGTTGCCATGGCAAATTGTGGAGATAGATAATTCTAATTTAGTTACCAGAAAAATTGCAGAAAACATTCCTACAGTTGATATATACTTGATGACAAAAATGTTTCCACAATGGTTTGTAGTTGTGGCAATTTCTAGAAATTATTTAGTATTGATCAGATGGCAAGTAAACAATTTGTTTTTATAACAAGATCTCAAGTGTAGAAATATGTTTGCCATGGAATAGTCACACGACAAATGGATGACAGTTTGATCTCCATACCATTTTTATCTTTAAAGAGCACGGCAATTTACTTTTTGTAGCATGGTTAATTTATTTTTTCTTGCCATGGCAAATTTCATTTTGTATTTGCCATTGCAAATTTTACTTTTTCATACCCATGGCAATTTTACCTTTGCTCCCTTGGTAAATTTTCCTTTATTGCCATGGCATATTTTTCTTTTTAAAATTTGCCATGGCAAATTTTTTGACTCATTGACATGGCAATTTACTTTTTTGTTTGCCATGGCAATATTTTCATTCATTGACATGGCAAATTTACATTTTATTGCCATGGCAAATTTATTTGAACATACATGGCAAAATTTTGCTTTTTGGTTTTTCCATGGCAATATTTTTCATTTATTAACCATCGCAATTTTTGACCATGTCAATTTTTCCTTTTTAAATACGATGCTAAATCTATTTTTATCATGTAACATGGCAATTTATTGTTTGAACCATGCCTTGTTCATACTTAAATCCATGGCATCTTGTTTTCCATTCTTTATCATGGAAAACATGGCATTTTTTGAACCATGGACCTTTTTTTTCCTTCGTTTGGAACCATGTCAATTTTTCCCATTTTTTCATAGCATTGGCAAAAAAAATTGTGCTCCATGACCAAACCGGGCTTTCTTTCTTTTTCAAGGGGCCCATCCATACTGACGTCACCTAGTTCGGGCTGGAGGCTAGTCGAAGCGAACAGTTTTGTTCGATCGATAGATCGGGTTCCCCCGAATGTTTCGTTCGGGATGGTGGTTTCCCAGACCGAACGTACGCGCAATATCTAACCTCCCGCACATTGTCTGCGAACAGTACACGACACCTAACCCAACCAGTGCCAAACTCGGGATAGGGTAATAAGCACGGCTGTTCTGCTCACGAATCACGTTATACTGGACCAAAGCGTGGGTATTATGATCTGTAGGCCGAAACGTATATTGCCGGTTGTAGTTACTATATAACAGGCTGGCAGACTTTAGTTCAATCTCGATGCGCGCAATGGATGCGGAAGATAAAGTGCACAGCTGACGCCGTGCACTGAAAGTGCGCTTCGGCTCCAACACTATAAGAGGTGCCTCGAGAAGAGAAAGGGAAGTCCACACGCCATGGTCCACCGAAATCCAGTCGTCGCGTTGCAGTGTGGCTTCCTTTTGCTGTTTTATTTTTTATGTCTTGGCATACAAGTTAATTATTTCTTGTCCGATAAGTATACGACTTAGAAAACAAGTCGGTTTGAGATAGTGATCGCGACACAATACCGCCTTTGGTCATAATATATCTACTGCTACCCGCTGCGCCAAAGACATATCGAAATTTTACCTATCTCACAACTTGCGCCGCCATTGTAGTGTACTTCATCCCTAATACGGACGTGCATCGGTGTGCGGGTGAGCAGGTCTCGGGAACCGTTCGTCCTTGCGATCTTGCACCGGGAGAGGACGAAATAGGTTTTGGGAAGCGCTTGGCACGACTGCTCAAGTTCATCATCACGGGTCATGTTCTGTCCAAGTTGGGTGCTACTACTCATCGTTGTCTTCATCGCCGTCGACAATGTATCATCGCCAACATCATCATCAACACTTCGCCTTCACCAACTAACTAACGAAAGACGCACTACGTGTTCTCGCTCATGTCTTTCCCGTGGTTGCTACTTCTTTTTGCGATGTTGGTGTGCATGTTTAGCTGTTCATCTAGTTTTCCAGCTTGTTGCATGCTAGTCTCGAACTTTGTTTTAGTCATGAATTATTTATCGGAATTAATCATGAACTTGCCTAATATTCCAAAAACCTAATTGTCGACAATTTCTGTGTTAACTATGGCTAGATTTGCCGATGCACTAAGGCTGGATAAGTTTACCGTGTGCACTTTAAGAGGTGGTAGGTCAAGACCACACTGCTTGTCGCTTCTCAGAAAGTTTTCCACGTTAGTATTGGTGCTCCAGAGGGAATGTCTGACGAAAATCAGAGAAAATCCCAGGAAGTCAATACTATATTTGTGGGATGCATTATGAGTGTTCTTGCTGACCATCTGTGTGATATGTACATGCACATAGATGATGGGAAGGCACTGTGGGATGCACTGGATGCAAAATTCGGTGCAATAGATGCATGAAGTGAACTATGCAACATGGAGAGTTTTCATGAGTACAAGATGGTGAATAACCGTTCTGTGGTTGAAAGTGTTGGAAATATGCCCTAGAGGCAATAATAAATTAGTTATTATTATATTTCCTTGTTCATGATAATCGTTTATTATCCATGCTATAATTGTATTGATAGGAAACTCGGATACATGTGTGGGTACATAGACAACACCATGTCCCTAGTAAGCCTCTAGTCGACTAGCTCGTTAATCAATAGATGGTTACGCTTTCCTGACCATGGACATTGGATGTCATTGATAATGGGATCACATCATTAGGAGAATGATGTGATGGACAAGACCCAATCCTAAGCCTAGCATGATCTTATAGTTCAGATGCTAAAAGCTTTTCTAAATGTCAAGTATCATTTCCTTAGACCATGAGATTGTGCAACTCCCGAATACCGTAGGAATGCTTTGGGTGTACCAAACGTCACAACGTAACTGGGTGGCTATAAAGGTGCATTACAAGTATCTCCGAAAGTGTCTGTTGGGTTGGCACGAATCGAGACTAGGATTTGTCACTCCGTGTGACGGAGAGGTATCTCTGGGCCCACCTCGGTAGGACATCATCATAATGTGCACAATGTGACCAAGGGGTTGATCACGGATGATGTGTTACGGACGAGTAAAGAGATTCTGCTTGCAATTTAGATTGAACAAGGTATCGGGATACCCATGATCGAATCTCGAGGCAAGTACAATGCCGCTAGACAAAGGGAATTGTATCACGGGATCGATTGAGTCCGTGACATCGTGGTTCATCCGATGAGATCATCGTGGAACATGTGGGAGTCAACATGGGTATCCGGATCCCGTTGTTGGGTATTGACCGAGAACGCCCTTTGGCCATGTTCAGATGGTTCCCGAACCCGTAGGGTCTACACACTTAAGGTTCGATGACGCTTAGGGTTATAAAGGAAGTTTGTATGTGGTTACCAATGTTGTTCGAGTCCCGGATGAGATCCCTGACGTCACGAGGAGTTCCTAATGGTCCAGAGGTAAAGATTTATATATAGGAAGTCTTATTTTGGTTCTTAGGAAAAGTTTCAAGGCGCATTATCGGTATTATGCACGGAGTGCCGAAAGGGGTCCGGGGTCCACCGGGGTCCACCTGCCGGGGGCCACATGGGTCGTAAGTGCGCCTTGGCCCATATGGGCCAAGGGCACCACTTCAAGAGGCCCATGCGCCAAGGAGACTTGGGAGGGAAGAGTCCAAGGGGAAGGCACCTCCGAGGTGCCTTGGGGAGGATGGACTCCTCCCCCTCTTGGCCGCACTCTTCCTTGGAGGAAGGGGCAGGCCTCGCCTCCCCCTCTCTTGCACCTATATAAAGGGAGGAGGGAGGAAAGCCACACCGAGTCCTCGGCACCTCCCTCCCTCCGTGACACCTCCTCCTCTCCCTTGCAGTGCTTGGCGAAGCCCTGCAGTGCCACGCTCCTCCACCACCACCACGCCTGCCAGGTCTTTGCTGCCGGATGGAGTCTTCCTCAACCTCTCTCCTCTCTCCTTGCCGGATCAAGGCATGGGAGACGCCACCGGGCTATACGTGTGTTGAACGCGGAGGTGCCGTCTGCTCGGCACTAGGATCATCGGTGATTTGAATCACGACGAGCAATGCGACTCCATCAACCCCTGCTCACTTGAACGCTTCCGCTTAGCGATCTACAAGGGTATGTAGATGCACTCTCCTTCCCTCGTTGCTAGTCTCTCCATGGATAGATCTTGGTGACACGTGGGAAAATTTTGAATTTCTCGCCACGCTTTCCCAACAAAGTGGCATCATGAGCTAGGTCTATTGCGTAGATTCTTTGCACGAGTAGAACACAAAGTAGTTGTGGGCGTTGATTTTGTTCAATATGCTTGCCGTTACTAGTCCAATCTTGTTTGACGGTATTGTGGGATGAAGCGCCCGGACCGACCTTACATCGCACTTTCACGTGAGATGTGTTCCACTTAATCGACATGCACTTGGTGCATAAGGTGGCTAGCGGTGCCGCCTCCCACTTTAGTCGGATCAGATCACGATGAAAAGGGTCCTTATGAAGGGTAAATAGCAATTGACATATCACGTTGTGGTTTTGGCGAGGTAAGAAACGTTCTTGCTAGAAACCCATAGCAAATGACCCGTAAAACATGCAAACAACAATTAGAGGACGCCTAACTTGTTTTTGCGAGGGTATGCTATGTGATGTGATATGGCCAAGAAGAATGTGATGAATGATATGTGATGTATGAGATTGATCATGTTCTTGTAATAGGAATCACGACTTGCATGTCGATGAGTATGACAACCTAAGTAAGAGCCATAGGAGTTGTCTTTATTTATTGTATGACCTGCGTGTCATTATAGAACGCCATGTAATTACTTTACTTTATTGCTAACCCAGTAGCCATAGTAGTAGAAGTAATAGTTGGCGAGACAACTTCATGAAGACACGATGATGGAGATCATGATGATGGAGATCATGGTGTCATGCCTTGGTGACGATGATGATCATGGAGCCCGAAGATGGAGATCAAAGGAGCAAAATGATATTGGCCATATCATGTCACTATTTGATTGCATGTGATGTTTATCATGTTTATGCATCTTATTTGCTTAGAACGACGGTAGTAAATAAGATGATCCCTCATTAAAATTTCAAGAAGGTGTTCCCCCTAATCAGGCACCGCTATGTAAAGTTCGTCGTTTCAAGCACCACGTGATGATCGGGTGTGATAGATTCTTACGTTCACATACAACGGGTGTAAGCCGATTTACACACGCAGAACACTTAGGTTAACTTGACGAGCCTAGCATGTATGCAGACATGGCCTCGGAACACAAGAGACCGAAAGGTCGAGCATGAGTCGTATAGTAGATAATGATCAATATGAAGATGTTCACCGATGAGGACTAGTCCGTCTCACGTGATGATCGGACACCTACTTAGTTGACTCGGATCATGTAATCACTTAGATGACCGGAGGATGTCTATCTCGAAAGTGGGAGTTCATGAGATGAACTTAATTATCTTGAACATAGTCAAAAGATCTTTGCAAATTATGCCATAGCTCGCGCTTTAGTTCTACTGCTTTAGATATGTTCCTAGAGAAAATATAGTTGAAAGTTGATGATGTAAATTATGCGAATGATGAAGGCTTATGTCCTTAATGCACCGCTCGGTGTCTTTGAACCTCGAACGTCAGTTCTGTGGATGTTGCGAACATCGACATACACGCCTTGATAACTACGTGATAGTTCGCTTAAACGGTTTAGAGTTGAGGCACCAAAGACGATTTCAAACGTCATGAACATATGAGATGTTTCGAGGGCTGAAATTGGGATTTCAAGCTCGTGCTCACGCCAAGAGGTATAAGACCTCCGACGATTTTCTTAGCCTCGCAAACTAAGGGAGAAAAGCTCAATCGTTGAGCTTGTGCTCGCATTGTCCGAGTGCAACAATCACTTGAATCGAAAGTGGGAGTTGATCTTCCGGATGAGATAGTGATGTTTCTCCAAAGTCATTGCCACCAAGTCGCTAGAGCTTCGTGATGAACTATACCATGTCAAGGATAGATATGATGATCCTTGAGGTATTCACGATTTTTGACACCGCGAAAGTAGAAATCAAGAAGGAGCATCAATTGTTGATGGTTGGTGAAACCACTAGTTTCAAGAAGGGCAAGGGCAAGAAGGACACTTCATGAAACGGCAATCGCTTGTCGCTTCCAAAGGAAGAAACCCAAGGTTGAACCCAAACCCGAGACTAAGTGCTTCAGTAATAAGGGGAACAACCTTTGGAGCAGTAATTACCCTAGATACTTGGTAGATAAGAAGGTCGGCAAGGTCGATAGAAGTATATTGGATATACATTATGTTAATGTGTACTTTACTAGTACTTCTAGTAGCACTGTGGTATTAGATACCGTTCGGTTGCTAAGTGTTAGTAACTCAAAACAAAAGCTACTTTAATAAACGGAGACTAGCTAAAGGTGAGTGACGATACGTGTTGGAAGTGTTTCCAAGGTTGATATGATCAAGCATCGCATGCTCCCTCTACCATCGAGATTGGTGTTGAACCTAAATAATTGTTATTTGGTGTTTGCGTTGAGCATAGACATGATTGGATTATATGTCCGTAATTCATTTAAGGAGAATAATGGTTACTCTGTTAATTTGAATAATACCTACAATGGTCTAGCACCTAAAAGGAATGGTTTATTGAATCTCGATCGTAGTGATACACATTTTCATGCCAAAAGATATAAGATAGTAATGATAGTACCACGCACTTGTGGCACCGCCATGTAAGTCATATTGGTATAAAACGCATGAAGAAGCTCCATGTTGATGGATCTTTGGACTCACTCGTTTTTGAAAAGTTTGAGATATGCAAACCATGTCTATTGGTGTATACGCATGAAGAAACTCCATGCAGATGGATCGTTTGGACTCACTTGATTTTGAATCACTTGAGATATGCAAATCATACCACATGGGCAAGATGACCAAAAGCCTCGGTTTCAAGAAGATGGAACAAGGTAGCAACTTTGTTGGAAGTAACACATTTTGATGTGTGCGATTCAATGAGTCTTTGAGGCATGCAAAGTGAATATCGTTATGTTCGACTCATGAGATGATTCGAGTAGATGTTGAGTATATTTACTTGATGAAACACAAAGTATGAATTATTGAATGGTTCAAGTAATTTCAGAGTGAAGTTAAAGATCATTGTGACAAGAGGATAAAAATGTCTATGATATGATCATAGAGATGAGTATCTGAGTTACGAGCTTTGTACGCAATTAAGACACCGTGGAAATTGTTTCACAATTAATACCGCTGGAACACCATAGTGTGATGGTGTGTCCGAACATCATAGTTGCACCCTATTGGATATGGTGCGCACTATGATGTCTCTTATCGAATTACCACTATCGCTCATGGGTTAGGCATTAGAGACAACCGCACTCACTTTAATAGGGCACCACGTAATTCCGCTGAGACGACACCGCTTGAACTATGGTTTGGAGAAACCTAAGTTGTCGCTTTCTTAAAGGTTTGGGGCTGCGACGCTTATGTGAAAAAAGTTTCAAAGTTGATAAGCTCGAACCCAAAGCGGATAAAATGCATCTTCATAGGACACCCAAAAGCGGTTGGGTATACCTCCTAATTCAGATCCAAAAGCAATATGGATTGTTTCTAGAAGCGGGTCCTTTCTCGAGGAAAAGTTTCTCTCGAAAGAATTGAGTGGGAGGATGGTGGAGACTTGATGAGGTTATTGAACCATCACTTCAACCGAGGTGTAGCAGGCATAGAAAGTTCTGTGGGCGCCTACATCAATTGAAGTAGAAGCTTATGATAGTGATCATGAAGCTTCAGATCAAGTCACTACCGAACCTCGTGAGGACGACAAGGACGCCAGCATCGCTTGGAGTGGTACGGTGATCCTGTCTTGAATGTCATGTTGCTAGACAACAATGAACCTGCGAGCTATGGAGAAGCAATGGTGGGCCCATATTCCAACAAATGGTTAGAAGCCATGAAATCGAGATAGGATCCATGTATCGTAACAAAGCATGGATTTTGGTGGACTTGCCCGTTGATCGGCAAGCCATTGAGATAAATGGATCTTTAAGAAGAAGACGGACGTGGATTCGTAATGCCACCGCCTATGAAGCTCGACTTGTGGCGAAGAGTTTTTCACAAGTTCAAGGAGTTGACTACGGCGAGATTTTCTCATCCGTAGCGATGCTTAAGTCCGCTGAATCATGTTAGCATTAGTCGCATTTATGAAATCTGGCGTATGGATGTCAAAACGAGTTTCCTTACCGGTTTTGTAAGGAAAGGTTGTATGTGATACAATCGTAAAGTTTTTGTCGATCCTAAGGATGCTAAAAGTTATGCTAGCTCCAAATGATCCTTCTAAGGACCGGAGTAAGCATCTCGGAGTTGGAATGTGCGCTTTGATGAGATGATCAAAGATTTTGGGTTTATACAAAGTTTACGAGAAACTTGTATTTCCAAAGAAGTGAGTGGGAGCACTATAGAATTTCTCGATGAGTATATGTTGTTGATCGTAAATGATGTAGAATTTCCGGAAAGCATACAGGTTATTTGAAAGGTGTTTTTCAATGGAAAACCTGGATTAAGCTACTTGAACATTGAGCATCAAGATCTATGAGGATAGATCAAAACGCTTAAATGGTATTTTCAAATGAGCACATACCTTGACATAATCTTGAAGGAGTTCAAGATGGATCGATCAAAGAAGGAGTTCTTGCCTAAGATGTAAGGCATGAAGTTAAGACTTAAAGCTCGACCACGGCGTAAAGAGAGAAAGGACGAAGGTCGCCCCTATGCTTTAGGACGTAGGCTCTATAGTATGCTATGTCGTGGTACCGCACCAAGTGTGCCTTGCCATGAGTCGATCAAGGGGTACAAGAATGATCCGTGAATGGGGATCATTGGACAATGATCAAAATTGTCCTTGGAGTAAATAAGGACATGTTTCTCGATTATGGAGGTGATAAAAAGTTCTACGTAAAGGGTTACGCCGATGCAAGCTTTGACACCTATCCAAATGACTCAATAGCAAACCGGATACGTATAGTGGAGCAACCATTTGGAATAGTTTCAAATGGAGCGTGGAAGCAACATTTATAATATGACCTAGAAAATTTGCAAAGCACACACGGATCTGAAAGGTTCAGATCCGTTGACTAAAACCTCTTTCACAAGCAAAACATGATCAAACCCCGTAACTCATTGAGTCTTAATCACATGATGATGTGAACTAGTTTAATGACACTAGTAAACTCTTTGGATGTTGGTCACGTGGCGATGTGACTCGTGAGTGTTAATCACATGGCGATGTGACCTAGATTATCGACTCTAGTGCAAGTGGGCGATCGTTGGAAATATGCCCTAGAGGCAATAATAAATTAGTTATTATTATATTTCCTTGTTCATGATAATCGCTTATTATCCATGCTATAATTGTATTGATAGGAAACTCGTGATACATGTGTGGGTACGTAGACAACACCATGTCCCTAGTAAGCCTCTAGTCGACTAGCTCGTTAATCAATAGATGGTTACGGTTTCGACCATGGACATTGGATGTCATTGATAATGGGATCACATCATTAGGAGAATGATGTGATGGACAAGACCCAATCCTAAGCCTAGCATGCATCTTGTAGTTCAGGTATGCTAAAGCTTTTCTAAATGTCAAGTACCATTTCCTTAGACCATGAGATTGTGCAACTCCTTGACACCGTAGGAATGCTTTTGGGTGTACCAAACGTCACAACGTGAATCGGGTGGCTATAAAGGTGCATTACGGTATCTCCGAAAGTGTCTCGCTGAGTTGGCACGAATCGAGATCGATTTGTCACTCCGTGTGACGGAGAGGTATCTCTGGGCCCACTCGATAGGACATCATCATAATGTGCACAATGTGACCAAGGGGTTGATCACGGATGATGTGTTACGGATTTGTAAAGAGATTCTGCCGTAACGAGATTGAACAAGGTATCGGGATACCGACGATCGAATCTCTGCAAGTACAATGCCGCTAGACAAAGGGAATTGTATACGGGATCGATTGATTCCTTGACATCGTGGTTCATCCGATGAGATCATCGTGGAACATGTGGGAGTCAACATGGGTATCCAGATCCCGCTGTTGGTTATTGACCGAGAACGCCTTGGCCATGTCTCAAGATGGTTCCCGAACCCGTAGGGTCTACACACTTAAGGTTCAATGACGCTTAGGGTTATAAAGGAAGTTTGTATGTGGTTACCGAATGTTGTTAGGAGTCCTGATGAGATCTCGGACGCCACGAGGAGTTCCGGAATGGTCCAGAGGTAAAGATTTATATATAGGAAGTCTTATTTTGGTTCTTAGGAAAAGTTTCACAGATTATCGGTATTGTACCGGAGTGCCGAAAGGGGTCCTGGGTCCACCGGGGGTCCACCTGCCCTGGGGCCACATGGGCTGTAGGGGGGTGCTGGGCCCATATGGGCCAAGGGCACCAGCCCCAAGAGGCGCATGCGCCAAGGAGACTTGGGAGGGAAGAGTCCAAGGGGAAGGCACCTGAGGTGCCTTGGGGAGGATGGACTCCTCCCCTCTGGTCAGCACTTTCCTTGGAGGAAGGGGCAAGGCTGCGCCCTCCCCCTCTCTTGCACCTATATAAAGGGAGGGAGGAGGGAGGCCACACCCGAGTCCCCCTGCACGTCCTCCCTCCCGTGACACCTCCTCCTCTCTCCCGCAGTGCTTGGCGAAGCCCCGCAGATTGCCACGCTCCTCCACCACCACCACGCCTGCCAGTCTTTGCTTCTTTGGATGGAGTCTTCCTCAACCTCTCTCCTCTCCTTGCCGGATAAAGGCATGGGAGACGCCACCGGGCCTGTACATGTGTTGAACGCGGAGGTGCCATCTGCTCGACACTAGGATCATCGGTGATTTGAATCACGACGAGTACGACTCCATCAACCCCTGCTTCACTTGAACGCCTCGCTTAGCAACAATCTACCAGGGTATGTAGATGCACTCTCCTTCCCCTCGTTGCTAGTCTCTCCATGGATAGATCTTGGTGACACGTAGGAAAATTTTGAATTTCTGCTACGTTCCCCAACAGAAAGCTCATGAGATACAGTGCATTATGAAGGAACTTGAACTCCTTAAGTGTGTTCTACCAGAAAAATTTGTGGTTGGGTGCATGATTGTAAAGTTACCTCCTTCATGAAGGGATTTGGCCAGAACTCTGAAACATAAGAGACAGGAGATATCAGTTGAAAATCAGATTGCATATCTTGATGTTGAAGAAAAAGCTCGCGCTAAAGACAGTACTGAGAAAGGAGGTGAGGTTTAACCTACCGCCAATCTAGAGTAGAGGTACCCACGGTACAAGAACAAAGGGAAGAACAAACCTGTTTTCAACAAGCCTACTAAGACTACTACCTTCAAGAAGAAGAAGTTTAACAAGGCTGATCTAGGGTGCTATGCCTGTGTGAAGCCCGAATACTTTTCCAATGAATGCCCAGAACGTGTAGACCACAAAGGGTAACGAGCTCCAAGCCTGTTAATATGATGATCGCTAGCAATACTGATGGGTATGGTAATTTGCTTTTTGTGCTTTCAGTATTTCAATCATCTTCGTGGTGGATTGATTTGGGTGCTAACATTCATGTGTGTGCTGACGTCTCTTTGTTTACTTCTTACCGTAGCACAAGGGTTTCTTCCGTCCTATTGGGGAATGGATCACATGCTTACGTTCGTGGCATTGGCACGGTGGATTTGAAGTTTATTTCGGGAAAGATGGTGCAACTAAGGAACGTGCAGCATGTCCATACTAGGAACAAGAATCTAATTAACGGATCCCTTCTATGTCGACATGGGTTTAAGGTAGTTCCAGAGTCTAATAAAGTAATTCTGTCGAGGTTTGGACAATTTATAGGCAAAGCCTATGAATGCGGAGGCTTGTTCCGCTTTTCCCTCTCAAATTTTTGCAATAAGTCAGTGAACCAAAATTGTGCTAGTGTTAACGATAATGCAAGTGTTTGGCACTTTCGTTTACGTCATATTAATTTTGGCTTAATGTCTCGGCTATCCATTATGAGTTTAATTCTAAATTTCACTATCGCCAAAGTTTCTAAGTGCCATAGTTGTTTGCAATCAAAGCAACCTCAAATGCCGTGTATGGCTGCCGAGGAGAGAAAATTGGCACCTATAGAACTCATGCATTCTAATCTTTGTGAGATGAACGGTGTGTTGACAAAAGGTGGAAATAGATATTTCATGACTTTGATTGGTGATGCTACTTGATTTCGCTATGTTTATTTGCTGCAAACTAAAGATGAAGCATTAGACTACTTTAAAATCTATAAATTTGAAGTTGAAAATCAACTAGAGAGAAAGATCAAGCATCTTAGGTCCAATCGTGGGGAAGTATTTTCCCAAAGTGTTTGATGAATTTTCCATCAACATGGTATTATTCATGAGAGGACACCTCCATGTTCGCCCCAATCAAATGGGGTTGCCGAGAGGAAAAACAGCACGCTCACTGACTCGGGGAATGCAATGTTAGACACCCGATTTATCTAAGGCATGGCGGGGGGCGGGGTGCTCTATTGACTTCATGTCATGTGATGTATAGAGTTCCTAACAAGAATAATGAGAAAACCCCTTATGAGAATGGGTTGGGAGAAAACCCTCACTTTCTTATTTGCGCACTTGGCCATGCTTGGCAAAGGTCAATATTCCTATTCCTAAAAAACACAAACTCTGACCAAAAAGACAGTGGATTCTGTCTTTCGAGGATATGCTCAAGGAGCATAGCTTATATATTTTTAGTGGAAAAATCTGAAGTACCTAATATGCATGTTCATACTATAATGGAATCTCGTCAGGCAACATTTTTTGAGAATATATTGTTGGGGAACGCAGTATTTCAAAAAATTTCCTACGATCACGCAAGATCTATCTAGGAGATGCATAGTAACGAGACGGGAGAGTGTGTCCATGTACCCTCGTAGACCGAAAGCGGAAGCGTTCAGTAACGCGGTTGATGTAGTCGAACGTGTTCAAGATCAACCCGATCCAAGTACCGAACATACGGCACCTCCGTGTTCAGCACACGTTCAGCACGATGACGTCTCCCGAGCTCTTGATCCAGTTGAGGATGAGAGAGAGTTCTGTCAGCACGATGGCGTGGTGACGGTGATGATGTAGTTACCGGTGCAGGGCTTCGCCTAGGCACTAAGACCATATGACTGAGGTGTTAAGTTGTAAAGGGGGGCACCATACACGGCTAAGAGAAGACTTGTTGTGTCTTTGGGGTGCCCCCCTCCCCCGTATATAACGGAGGAAGGGAGGAGGCGGCCGGCCTAGGGGGCACGCCAAAGAGGGGAGTCCAACTAGGACTCCGAATCCTAGTTGGACTCCCTTTCCTTTTCTGGGGAGGGGGAAAGAGGGAAGGGAGAGGAAGAGGAGAAGGAAAGGGGGGCGTGCCCCCCTCCCTCGTCCAATTCGGACTCCCTATAGGGAGGGGGCGTGACCACACCTTGGGGGCTGCCTCCCCTCTCCCCTATGGCCCATGTAGGCCCAATATTCCCCTTGGGGGTTCCGGTAAACCCTCCGTACTCTGAAAAAAATGCCCGAATCACTTGGAACCATTCCGATGTGCAAATGCAACCTTCCAATATATGAATCTTTACCTCTTGACCATAGCGAGACTCCCAGTCATGTCCGTGATCTCATCCGGGACTCCGAACAAACTTCGGTCATCAAATCACATAACTCATAATACAAATCATCATCAAACGTTAAGCCTACAGACCCTACGTGTTCGAAAAATATGTAGACATGACCAAGACACATCTCTAGTCAATAACCAATAGCGGAAACTGGATGCTCGTATTGGCTCCTACATATTCTACGAAGATCTTTATCGGTCAAACCGCATAACATACATTATTCCCTTTGTCATCGGTATGTTACTTTCCCAAGATTCGATCACCGGTATCTTCATACCTAGTTCAACCTCGTTACCGGCAAGTCTCTTTACTCGTTCCGTAATGCATCATCCCGTAACTAACTCATTAGTCACATTGCTTGCAAGGCTTATAGTGATGTGCATTACAGAGAGGGCTCACAGATACCTCTCCGATTCACGGAGTGACAAATCCTAATCTCTATCTATGCCAACTCAAAAAACACCATCGGAGACACCTGTCAAGCATCTTTATAATCACCCAGTTACGTTGTGATGTCTGATAGCACACAAAGTGTTCCTCCAATATTCGGGAGTTGCATAATCTCATAGCTAGAGGAATATGTATAAGTCATGAAGAAAGAAATAGCAATAAAACTAAACGATCATTATGCTAAGCTAACGGATGGGTCTTGTCCATCACATCATTCTCCTAATAATGTGATCCTGTTAATCAAGTGACAACACATGTCTATGGTGAGGAAACTTAACCATCTTTGATTAATGAGCTAGTCAAGTAGAGGCATACTAGGGGCACTCTATTTTGTCTATGTATTCACACATGTACTAAGTTTCCGGTTAATACAATTCTAGCATGAATAATAAGCATTTATCATGATATAAGGAAATATAAATAATAACTTCATTATTGCCTCTAGGGCATATTTCCTTCACCACCCACTTGCACTAGAGTCAATAATCTAGTTCACATCGTCATGTGATTTAACACCAATAGTTCACATCTTTATGTGATTAGTTCACATCTCCATGTGACTAACACCCAAAGGGTCTACTAGAGTCAATAATCTGGTTCACATCACTATGTAATTAACACCCAAAGAGTACTAAGGTGTGATCATGTTTTGCTTGTGAGAGAAGTTTAGTCAACGGGTCTGCCACACTCAGAGCCGTATGTATTTTGCAAATTTTCTACGTCTACAATGCTCTACACGGAGCTACTCTAGCTAATTGCTCCCACTTTCATTATGTATCCAGATTGAGATTAGAGTCATCCAGATCAATGTCAAAGCTTGCATCGACGTAACCCTTTATGTTGAACTTTTTGTCACCTCCATAAGCGAGAAAAATGTCCTTATTCCACGAAGGATAATTTTGACCGCTGTCCAGCGATCCACCCCTCGATCACTATTGTACCCTCTTGCCAAACTCATGGTGAGGTACACAATAGGTATGGTACACAGCATAGCATACTTTATAGAACCTATGATTGAGGCATAGGGAATGACTTTTCATTCTCTTTCTATTTTCTGACGTGGTCGGGTATTGAGTCTTTACTCAACTTCACACCTTGCATCACAGGCAAGAACTCCTTCTTTGACTGTTCCATTTTGAACTTCTTCAAAAACTTGTCAAGGTATGTACTCATTGAAAAAACTTATCAAGCGTCTTGATCTATATCTATAGATCTTGATGCTCAATATGTAAGCAGCTTCATCGGGTCTTCCTTTGAAAAACTCCTTTCAAACACTCCTTTATGCTTTCCGGAAAATTCTACATCATTTCTGATAAATAATATGTCATTCACATATGCTTATCGGAAAGGCTGTAGTGCTCCCACTCACTTGTGAATATAGGCTTCTCCAAAAGTCTGTATAGAACCATATGCTTTGATCACCTTATCAAATCGTATATTCCAACTCCGAGATGCTTCCACGAGTCCATAGATGGATATCTGGAGCTTGCACACTCTGTTAGCACCATTAGGATTGACAAAACCTTCTTGTTGCATCATATACAACTCTTCTTTAAGAAATCCATTAAGGAATGTAGTTTTGACATCCATTTGCCAGATTTCATAAAATGTGGCAATTGCTAACATGATTCAGATAGACTTAAGCATCGCTACGAGTGAGAAAATCTTATCGTAGTTAACAACTTGAACTTGTTGAAAACTTTTTGCAACAATTCGAGATTTGTAGGTAGTAACACTACTATCAGCGTTTGTCTTCCTATTGATAATCCATTAATTCTAACTTGACCTGAAGTTTCATGATAATCATCATTAGCTTCCTCTCTAATTGGTGTAGGAATCACTGGAACTGATTTCTGTGATGAACTACTTTCCAATTCGGGAGAAGGTACAATTAACTCATCAAGTTCTACATTCCTCCCACTCACTTGTTTTGAGAGAAGCTTCTTCTCTAGAAAGGATCCATTCTTAGAAACGAATATCTTGCCTTTGGATCTGTGATAGAAGGTGTACCCAACAGTTTCCTTTTGGTATCCTATGAAGACACATTTCTCCGATTTGGGTTCGAGCTTATTAGGTTGAAGCTTTTTCACATAAGCATCACATCCCCAAAATTTAAGAAACAACAACTTAGGTTTCTTGCTAAACCACAGTTCATATAGTGTCATCTCAACGAATTTAGATGGTGCCCTATTTAACATGAATGCAACTGTCTCTAATGCATAACCCCAAAACGATAGTGGTAAATCAGCTAGAGACATCATAGATCGCACCATATCTAATAAAGTACGGTTATTTACATCTCGGACACACCATTATGTTGTGGTGTTCCGTGGTGTGAGTTGTGAAACTATTCCACATTGTTTTAAATGAAGGCCAAACTCAGAACTCAAATATTCGCCTCCACGATCAGATCAGATACTTTATTTTCTTGTTACGATGATTCTCCACTTCACTATGAAATTCTCTGAACTTTTGAAATGTTTTAGACTTGTGTTTCATCAAGTAGATATACCCATATTTGCTCAAATCATCTGTCAATGTTAGAAAATAACGATACCCGTCGCGAGCCTCAACACTCATCGGACCACATACATCGGTATGTATTATTTCCAATAAGTCAGTGGCTCGCTCCATTGTTCCAGAGAACGGAGTCCTAGTCATCTTGCCCATGAGGCATGGTTCGCAAGCATCAAATGATTCATAATCAAGTGATTCCAAAAGTCCATCTGCTTGGAGTTTCTTCATGCGCTTTACACCAATATTACCTAAACTGTAGTCCCACTATTATGTTGCACTATCATTATCAACTTTGCATCTTTTGGCATCAATATTATGACTATGTGTATCACTAGGATCGAGATTCAATAAACCATTCACCTTGGGTGTATGACCACAGAAGGTTTTATTCATGTAAACAGAATAACAATTATTCTTCGACTTAAATGAATAGTCGTATTGCAAGAAGCATGATCCAATTATATTATGCTCAACGCAAACACCAAATAACATTTATTTTAGGTTCACCACTAATCCCGAAGATAAAGGGAGTGCGCGATGGTGATCTTATCAACCTTGGAATCACTTCCAGCACACATCATCACCTCGCCCTCAACTAGTCTCTGTTCATTTTGTAACACCCGTTTCAAGTTACTAATCATAACAACTGAACAAATATCAAATACCCAGGGGCTACTATGAACACTAGTAAAGTACACATCAATAACATGTATATCATATATACTTTTTTTTCACTTTGCCATTCTTCTTATCCGCCAAGTATTTGGGGCGCTCCGCTCAAGTGACCATTTCGCTTTGGCAAGAGAAGAACTTAGTTTCAGGCTTGGGTCTAGCTTTGGGCTTCTTCATGGGAGTGGCAGCTTGCTTGCCATTCTTCTCGTAGTTCCCTTTCTTCCCTTTCCCTTTTACTTGAAACTAGTGGTCTTGTCAACCATCAACACTTCATGCTTTTATTTATTTCTACCTTCTCCGATTTCAGCATCACGAAGAGCTCGGGGAATCATTTTCGTCATCCCTTGCATATTATAGTTCATCATGAAGTTCCGGTAACTTGGTGATGGTGATTAGATAACTTTGTCAATCACTATTTTATCTGGAAGATTAACTGCCAGTTGATTCAAGCGATTGTAGTACTCGGACATTCTGAGCACATGCTCACTGGTTGAGCTATTGTCCTCCATCTAGTAGGAAAAATACTTTTCAGTGGTCTCATACCTTTCGACTCGGGCATGAGCCTAAAATACCAATTTCAGCTCTTGGAACATCTTATATGCTCCTTGGCGTTCAAAGCATTTTTTAAGTCCCGGTTCTAAGCCGTAAAGCATGGAACACTAAACTATCAAGTAGTTATCATACCGAGCTTGCCAAACATTCATAACATATGCATCTACTCCTGCAATAGGTCTGTCACCTAGCGGTGCAAAGGACATAATTCTTCTGTGCAGCAATGAGGATAATCCTAAGATCACGTACCCAGTCCGCATCATTGCTACTATCATCTTTCAACTTCTTTTTCTCTAAGAACATATCAAAAATAAATCAAGGGAGCTATACACGAGCTATTAATCTACAACATAGATATGCAAAAACTATCATGACTAAGTTCATGATAAATTAAAGTTCAGTTAATCATATTAGTTCAGAACTCCCACTTAGATAGACATCTCTCTGGTCATTTAAATGATCACGTGATCCATATCAACTAAACCATGTCTGATCTCCACGTGAGATGGAGCAGTTTTCAATGGTGAACATCACTATGTTGATCATATCTACTATATGGTTCACGTTCGACCTTTCGGTCTTAGTGTTCTGAGGCCATATCTACATATGCTAGGCTCGTCAAGTTTAACCCGAGTATTCTGCACGTGCAAAACTGGCTTGCAACCGTTGTTTGTGAACGTAGAGCTTATCACACACGATCATCACGTGGTGTCTCTAAGACGATGAACTCAGAAAGTAACGGTGCATACCGAGGAGAACACTTATACCTTGAAATTTAGTGAGGGATCATGTTATAATGCTACCGCCGTACTAAGCAAAATAAGATGCATAAAGGATAAACATCACATGCAATCAAAATATGTGACATGGTATGGCCATCATCATCTTGTGCCTTTGATCTCCATCTCCAAAGCACTGTCATGATCTCCATCGTCACCGGATTGACACCTTGATGTCCATCATAGCATCGTTGTCGTCTCGCCAACTATTGCTTCCACGACTATCGCTACCGCTTAGTGATAAAGTAAAACAATTACATGGTGATTTCATTTCATACAATAAAGCGACAACCATAAGGCTCCTGCCAGTTGCTGATAACTTTTACAAAACATGATCATCACATACAACAATTTATATCTTATCATATCTTGACTATATGACATCACAAATTGCCCTACAAAAACAAGTTAGACATCCTATACTTTGTTGTTGCAAGTTTTACGTGGCTGCTAAGGGCTTCTAGCAAGAACCGTTATTACCTACGCATCAAAACCACAATGATTTTTCGTCAAGTGTGCTGTTTTAACCTTCAACAAGGACCGACAGTAGTAAAATTCGATTCAACTAAAGTTGGAGAAACAGACACCGCCAGCCACATGTGTCCGAAGCACGTTGGTAGAACCAGTCTCATGAACGCTGTCACGTAATGTCGGTCTGGGCCGCTTCATCCAACAATACCGCTGAATCAAAGTAAGACGTTGGTGGTAACCAGTATGACTATTATCGTCCACAACTCTTTATGTTCTACTCGTGCATATCATCTATGCATAGACCTGGCTCTGATACCATTGTTGGGGCACGTAGTATTTCAAAAAATTTCCTACGATCACGCAAGATCTATCTAGGAGATGCATAGCAATGAGACGGGAGAGTGTGTCCACGTACCCTCGTAGACCGAAAGCGAAGGTGTTTAGTAACACGGTTGATGTAATCGAACGTATTCACGATCCAACCAATCCAAGTAACGAACATATGGCACCTCCGTGTTCAGCACATGTTCAGCACAATGACGTCCCTCGAGCTCTTGATCCAGTTGAGCATGAGGGAGAGTTCCATCAAGCATCGACGGCGTGGCGGCGGTGATGATGAAGTTACTATCAGCAGGGCTTCGCCTAAGCGCTACGATGATATGATTGGGGTGTTAAACTATGGAGAGGGCACCGCATACGGCTAAGAGAAGACTTGTTGTGTCTTGGGGGTGCCCCCTCCCCGGTATATAAAGGAGGAGGGGAGGACGTGTAGGGGAACGCAGTATTTCAAAAAAATTCCTATGATCACGCAAGATCTATCTAGGATATGCATAGCAACGAGACGGGAGAGTGTGTCCACGTACCCTCGTAGACCTAAAGCGGAAGCAGTTGATGTAGTCGAACGTCTTCACGATTCAACCGATCCAAGTACCGAACGTACAACACCTCCGTCTTTCAAAGACACATTCAAAGACGATGACGCCCCTCGAGCTCTTGATCCAGCTTGAGGATGGGAGAGTTCCACAAAGACGACGGCGCAAGGCAGGACGGTGATGATGATGTTACTGGCGCAGGCTTTGCCTAAGCACTATGACGACATGACCGAGGTGTGTAACTATGGAGGGGGCACCACACACGGCTAAGACAAATCTTGGAGTGCCTTTGGCGTGCCCCGACCACGAGCATATTGGAGGGAGGGAGAGAGGTCGGCCCTCCTAGGGTCAAGCGCCAAGTGTAGGGAGTCCTTCTAGGACTCCTGTGTCCTAGTAGGATTCCCTTTCCTATTCGGAGTATGAAAGAAGGAAAGGAGGAGAGGGAGAAGGACAGGGAGCCCCACCCATTGTCCAATTTGGTTTGGGCAGGGGAGGCGGCGCCACCTCGTGGCCCTTCTTCCTCTCTCCACTAAATCCCAAGAAGGCCCATTAACTTCCCCGGTGAATATCCGTAACTCTCTGGTACTCTGAAAAATACCAGATCACTCGGAGCCATTTTGATGTCTGAATATAGCCTTCCAATATATGAATCTTTACCTCTCGACCATTTCGAGACTCCTCATCATGTCCGTGATCTCATCCAGGACTCTGAACAAATCACATAACTCATAATACAAATCGTCATCAAACATTAAGCTTGCGTACCCTACGGGTTCGAGAAATATGTAGACATGACCGAGACACATCTCCGGTGAATAACCAATAGCGGAACCTGGATGCTTATATTGGCTCCTACATATTATACGAAGAACTTCATCGGCGAAACCGGATAACAACATATGGTATTCCCTTTGCCATCGGTATGTTACTTACCCGAGATTTGATCGTCGGTATCATCATACCTAGTTCAATCTCATTACTGGCAAGTCTCTTTACTCCTTCTATAATGCATCATCCTGTAACTAACTCATTAGTTACATTGATTGCAAGGCTTATAGTGATGAGCACTACCGAGAGGGCCTAGAGATACCTCTCCGACACATGGAGCGGCAAATCCTAATCTTGATCTATGCCAACCCAACAAAACACCTTCAGAGACACCTGTAGAGCATCTTTATAATCACCCAGTTACGTTGTGATGTTTGATTGCGCACAAGGTGTTCCTCCGGTATTCGGGAGTTGCATAATCTCATAGTCAGAGGAATATGTATAATTCATGAAGAAATGAATAGCAATAAAACTTAACGACCATTATGCTAAGCTAACAGATGGGTCTTGTCCATCACATCATTCTCTAATGATGTGATCCCATTCATCAAATGACAACACATGTCTATGGTCAGGAAACTTAACCATCTTTGATTACTGAGCTAGTCAAGTAGAGGCATACTAGGGACACTCCGTTTTGTCTATGTATTCACACATGTACTAAGTTTCTGGTTAATACAATTCTAGCTTAAATAATAAACATTTATCATGATATAAGGAAATATAAATAAAAGCTTTATTGTTATCTCTGGGGAATATTTCCTTCAGGAGGCGGCCGGCCTAGGGGGCGCGCCAAAGAGGGGAGTCCAACTAAGACTCCCAATCCTAGTGGACTCTCTTTCCTTTTCTGTAGAGGGAGAAACAGGGAAGGGAGAGGGAGAGGAGAAGGAATGGGGGGGCGCGGCCACCCCTTGTAGGCTGCCTCCCCTCACCCCTATGGCCCATGTAGGCCCAATATTCCCCTGGGGGGTTCTGGTAACCCCTCGGTACTCCGAAAAAATGCCTAAATCACTCGGAACCATTCCGATGTCCGAATGCAACCTTCCAATATATGAATCTTTACCTCTCGACCATTTCGATACTCCGCGTCATGTCTGTGATCTCATCCGGGACTCCGAACAAACTTAGGTCATCAAATCACATAACTCATAATACAAATCATCATCGAACGTTAAGCGTGTGGACCCTACGGTTTCGAGAACTATGTAGACATGACCGAGACACATCTCCCGGTCAATAACCAATAGCAGAACCTGGATGCTCATATTGTGTCATATATATTCTACGAATATCTTTATCGTTCAAACCGCATAACAACATACATTATTCCCTTTGTCATCGGTATGTTACTTGCTCGAGATTTGATCGTCGGTATCTTCATACCTAGTTCAATCTCGTTACTGGCAAGTATCTTTACTCCTTCCGTAATGCATCATCCCGTAACTAACTCATTAGTCACATTTCTTGCAAGGCCTATAGTGATGTGCATTACCGAGAGTGCCCAGAGATACCTCTCCGAACACGGAGTGACAAATCCTAATCTTGATCGATGCCAACTCAACAAACACCATCGGAGACACCTGTAGAGCATCTTTATAATCACACAGTTATGTTGTGATGTTTGATAGCACACAAAGTGTTCCTCCGGTATTCGTGAGTTTCACAATCTCATAGTCAGAGGAATATGTATAAGTCATGAAGAAAGCAATATCAATAAAACTAAATGATCATTATGCTAAGCTAACGGATGGGTCTTGTCCATCACATCATTCTCCTAATGATGTGATCCTGCTCATCAAATGACAACACATGTCTATGGTCAGAAACTTAACCATCTTTTGATTAACGAGCTAGTCAAGTAGAGGCATACTAGGGACACTCTATTTTGTCTATGTATTACACATGTACTAAGTTTCCTGTTAATACAATTCTAGCATGAATAATAAACATTTATCATGATATAAGGAAATATGAATAACAACTTTATTATTGCCTCTACAGCATATTTCCTTCATATATTTCCTATGAAAGATATGCATACCATTGTTAGATTTTCTTCTGAGATAATTCCTGAATCTAGTACAACTGATGAATATTCTGAACAATCATATGAGGAAGTCCTTGAGAAGGATAATAATGAAGTTCCTGTAATGAGCATGAGACAAAGGGTTGGAAAATCCTTAGGTGAGGATTTCATTGTATACATAAGGACGACATACCCAAGTCTGTTAGAGAGGAATATGCATTATTTTGACACCTACTCACCCGTTGCTAGAATGACCACCATTCGGGTGCTACTTTCCTTGGCCGCCTCTTATGATCTTATCATTAGTCAAATGGATGTAATGATATCTTTCCACAATGGTGATTTCGAATAGGAAATCTATATGGATCGGCCTGAGAGTTTTGTGGTGAAGGGTGAAGAGAGAAAGGTGTGCAAGTTGTTAAAATCTTTGTATGGTCTAAAACAGGCACCTAAGCAATGTCATGAGAAGTTTGAAAGAACTCTCATATCTACGGGATTTGTCATTAATGAGGTTCATAGGTGTGTTTATTATCACCATGGTGAGGGCAATAGTGTCATATTTTGTTCGCATGTGGATGACATACTAATCTTTCATACAGATCAATGAGGTCAAGACTTTTCTATCAAAAAGTTCTGATATGAAAGATCTAGAAGAAGCCGATGTAATTCTTAACACTAAACTTATTAAGAATGAGAGTGGGAATATTCTAACGCAAGCTCACTTTGTTGAGAAGGTTTTGAAGCGATTAGGATTTATGGATAGCAAGCCTCCTCCAACACCTTATGATCAAAGTGTGACACTCATAAAATAACAAGAGAAAATAAACAAGAGATCAACTATGATACTCTCAAATTGTCGGGTTCACTCATGTACTTAGCTAGCCCTACAAGGCAGATATCTTTTGTTGTGAGCAAACTTAGTAGGTTCATGTCCACCCTGGGTGATGACTATTGGCATGCACTAGAAATGGTCTTGCACTATCTGAGATGTAGTATGAGTTATTGAATTCACTATTCAGAGCATCCTGCTATATATGCTTGAAGGATATAGTGATTCAATTGGATCTCCGATGTTGATGTACTCATGGGGTGGTGCAAAGGTCATGGAGGTCTTGCCAGACCATATTCAGGAGTTCAACTATGGACGCAGAGCTAATCGCTTTAGACACAACCACGCTTGAGATGTAATGGTCATGTGAACTCTTGATGGACTTGCCGGTGGTTGAAAAAACCTGTACCAACTATTCTTTTGAATTTTGACAACGAAACGGTTATCGCTCAAGTGAACAATTATGTCACATGAAGAGACGTTTGAAGTCTGTCGGGAAGCTAGGAAACTTCACAGTAATAATTGTTACGCATATTCAAACAGAGAAAAACCTGGCAGATAAGGGACTATCACGAAATGTGATAGATATTGCATCAAGGGAGATGGGTACGAGACCTTTATATGTTACACAGAAGTTCAACTTAACAATATCTGCTGAAACACTTGTATATTAAACAAGTGGTGTGAAAAGGTAAATCTCCAAATGGGTATTTGAGATCAGGTGGGGGTTTATTAGATTTAATAGGCCTAGCCCATTAACAAATTCTGAAATCTCACATAGTGGCCCATGAATAAAATAGCAAGTGGCGGCCCTAAGTTTCGTTCCACCCCGGGAGTTGCGGAAGAGTTGGACCTCTTTATATAGCGGGTTCTCACCACCACTCCAAGTGGTGTGTTGAGAATAGAAAGGGAAGACCACACACGCACGCTCAGTCTCCTCGCCTCGCCAGGCTTAGGCACGGGTCGGGACCGGGGCGACATGTACGTGCGACATGCGCATGAATGATCCGTGGAAATCAGGTTCGTTGCCTTGAAGGGGAGCGGCTTCCTTTTGTTGTTTTAATTTTATCTCTTGGCAGAAAAGTTAATTATTTCTTGTTCGGTATTTATACGACATAGAAAACAAGTCGATTTGAGATTGTGATCACGACACAATATCGCATGTAGTCGTAATATACATACTCCTACCGGCTGCAGCCAAAGATATTTTGAAAAGACTTAGCGTTTTACCTCATCTCACAACTTGCGCTACCGCCATAGTTCACTTCACCCCGCATCACGACATGCATTGGTGTGCGGGAGAGCGGGTCTCTGAAACCGTTCGTCCTTGCGATCATCCAGCCGGAGAGGACGAATTAGGCTTTTGGGAAGTGCTCGGCACGTCTACTCAAGTTCGTCATCACAGGTCGTCTTCCATCCAAGTCAAGCGGTGCTACTCATCATCGTCTTCATTGCCGTCAACAACATATCGTCGCGAACATCATCATCAACATTGTCATTGCCATCGCCATTGTGGAGCCAGCCCCTCTGCCTGAAGAAGTCGCCATCTTTCGAAACATGGTCAGTAACTTTGTTGTCAATGATCTGGGAAGAGCTGTTCTGGATGCCCAACCTTGCATACAAGGAGTTGGGCTATTTCGTTTTCGTAGTGCTCTGGCTCGTCAAGCTCTAGTTGATCGGTTTATGATAGATTTGTTCGGTTTATCCCACATGATGAGGGCATAAATTACGGAGCAACGTAGGGTTTTCGCCGTGGATGGGTTATGTTGCTTGGTGTCCCTCTGGATTACAGGCGCACTCAATACCTTGCGGATGTAATTAGCACTTTTGGTAGATTTCATCATTGGCATCAAGATGATCCGATGCTTGTCCGCTCGCTGGCCTATGTGTCTTTCCCTACGCCGACCTTGGTTCCTCGCCTGTGACTTATAGAGAATATGCTGACTTTTGGTGGGGCTAGGATCTCTTTGGTCTCAAGACTGCTCATATCCTCGTCAAGAGATTTTGCGTACATCTTACCGGCAGATGAAGACCCCATGCCTTTCAATGGCAACCCGCACTCTCCCCGGCAATTTACAGTTTCAGATCACAATTGGGTTATGCTGCAATTTCCGAGCTGGGCTGGAATGATGTGCCACATCCTCACAATGAACAAAGAAACAATGATGTGCACCCAGTTCATGATGTCAGGCAGCATGAGGAAGTTCAGAAATTCAGTCCTGTGAGTCCATTGTTCGCAACCTTCGATGATTCGATTAACAATGTTGACAATCAGCCGAGGTGGCTCTCTTCTATCCCCCAATGGGACCTCAAAGAACCACCTCTTATGATTGGGCAAGTTCTCGACTATCTATGGACCGGTTTTGCCACCGTGATGCAAAGGCAACGCTCTTTTGAGAAGATGTTGCCATTTATATGGTCTTCCAACATTCCTCAGTTTGTTTTCAAGTCTGACATTGGTGCTATGCTCAGTAAGCAGACCTGTGAGGCTCTCTGCAGTGTCCCAGCTTCTCTTAAGCTCCTGCCTGCACCTGACTCCTCGATCAACTCTGCTATGGATGTGCCAACTGCTCCTGTCAAACGACCAGTTGCTCGGGCCCTCTGCTTTGATGACCTGGATGACCCAGTTTCTGAAGCCTTTGAGTTCTCTGCTGTGCCTAAAGTATCTCTAAAGCGAGCAAGGAAGCCTAAAGCCTCACGAATTATTGTTGATACTGAGGTTTGGCGCGATTCTGCCTGAAGCGCTCTCCGTGATGGCTACCGCATAAAGTAATCGTGGCATTTCGCCCAAGAATTCCTACACTTTGAAGAAGCGCAAGACTAGCAGCTCGATCAAGATAGTCCTTCTGTGCCACCATCAACTGCTATTGCAGGTCTTCAACGCATTGGCACACGTCTTCACATTGCACCTGAGAAGATCTCTATGGATAAGCTTGTCGCTGATCCTGCTAAGTCCAGCAGCAGTGGGGGTTCTGATGATTAGTTACTTCATGTAGGGTTATGGTCTATGGTGTACCGCAATCGCCATTTATCTTTATTTCTTTGTTGGGAACTATGTGCTGCTTGCCTGCTTTGTGGGTCGTTGTAGGTCATTACGTGGCCTACATTCTATGCTTTTATTTATGGTTTGTAATGAATCAGGCAAGATTTAAGGAGTGGAAAGTTCTTTGTTGGAATGTTAGAGGCCTCAATTCTGAAGCTCGCCAGCTTGCTGTTAGGCAAAAGATCGATGAAAGTGGTTGTTCGCTGTTTGTCTTCGTGAAACTAAATGCATGCAAATGGACCTGCGCTTCATTAGGAAGTTCTACGCTTCGAGGCGATTTGATAATTTTGTTTTTGTACCTTCGGTACGGGTGCGTCTCTGGGATGGTGGTTGTTTGGAATTCTTCCTTTTCATTGGTTCTTTAATTGAGGCCAAATCATATGGGATAATTGTGGAGTTTAAATCCAAACATACTTGAAACATGGTCTTTAGTCTATGTTTATGGCCCGTGTCAAGGCCACCTGCCCGTGATGATTTTGTTCAAGGGTTATATAATCTTGATATTCCGCTTTGGTGAAAATTGGCTGCTTTTGGGTGATATCAACTTCATGCGATCGCATGAGAACCACAATCTTCCGGGAGGTGATGTTAATGATATCTTCTTGTTTAATGAGATAATTGGGCATTTGGGTCTTGTTGAGCTGCCAATCAAGGGGCGCCAATATACTTGGTCGAATATGCAAACTTCACCGCTTCTAGAGTAGATTGATTGGTTTTTCACGTCGGTTGCTTGGACATCGGACCATCCCAACACGATGTTTTTACCTCTCGCACGCACTGCCTCCGATCATGTACCGTGTGTGGTCTCGATTGCCACCTGTATCCCCAAGGCAAAGGTTTTCCGCTTTGAGAATTATTGGGTTGATCTGCCAGGTTTTGTAGACTGTGTTTCTGAGGTTTGGAATAGGTCAGTGGTAAAATTGTCGATGGCTCTAACAATTTCGGCTAAATTTAAGTCCCTCCGATATGCTCTTAAGAAATGGCATTTAAACTTGTCCACAGTCAAAGCTTTAATTGCTGATTGTAATAAAGTGATTATGTTCCTGGACAATCTTGAGGAAATTAGGCCTTTGAGTTGGCCGGAGTTTAATTTTCGTAGAATTGTTAAATTGCATCTTGAAGATATCCTACATTGGCAATTTATCTACTGGAAGAAGCATTGCACGATCAGAAACATCAAAGTTGGTGAAGAGAATTAAAAAAAATTTCATGCCATGGCTACGGAAAGATTTCGTAAGAATGCTATCTCCTCGATCAAGACTGTGGAGGGTGATGTGGTCACGGATCACCAACAGTTGGCTGGGATGTTCTGGGCTGATTTTAACCAACGAATGGGCCAATCAAAAGGCATTCAAATGGGTTTTGATCTAGACACATTAATTACCAGGATTGATGGTCTAGAGGAGTTGTCTTTACCGTTCACGGATTCTGAGGTGGATGCAGTAATTAAGAATACGCCTTCTGACCATGCTCCGGGACCAGACGGGTTTTCTGGCCTTTTCTTAAAGAAATTTTGGTCTATTTTGAAGGAGGACTTTATGAAACTTGTTCAAGAATTTTATGAGGGGAAATGTAATTTGGAGTGTCTCAACACATCTCTTATCACCCTCATTCCGAAGAAGCTTAACCCTGAATATGTTGGTGATTTCCGGCCCATATCTTTGACTAATACATGTTTAAAGTTCTTAACCAAGCTGTTGGAAAATCGGCTTCAGGGTGTGATTTTGAAATGTATCCACCGCAACCAATATGGTTTTCTACGGTGTCGATCCATTCGTGACCTGTCTCAAGCGTGGTGTTTTGAGTATATCCACCAATGCAAAGCTTCCAAGAGGCCTATCATTCTTCTTAAACTTGACTTCGCAAAGGCGTTCGACACCATTGAGCATGAGCTAATTCTTAGGATTTTGAAATGTAAGGGATTTGATGATCGTTGGAAAACTTGGATTGACAACATTCTGTCCACGGGCTCCTCTTTGGTTCTTTTGAACGGAGTGCCTGGGAATCATTTTGTCTGTCATTCGGGTGTTCGACAAGGAGATCCGCTATCTCCTTTGCTCTTTGTGATCGCGGTGGACTTACTCCAATCGGTTGTAAATGAGATGTGCTCAAGGAATATCCTCACCTTGCCAATCCCAACGACCTCGAAGGACTATCCGATCGTTCAAGATATCTTGACGATACCCTCATCGCTCTTCCAGCCTATTGACAGCTAGCTAATTGCTTTCAAAGAAATGCTTGAAGTCTTTGCCAAATCAACCATTTAAAGGTGAATTTCAGTAAGTCCTCTTTGATACCCATCAATATGAGTGATGACGAGGGCAAGCGTGTAGCCGCTTTGCTTTGGTGGGATGTTGGTTCCATAACATTCACTTACCTTGGCCTGCCAATGGGTACATCCAGGCCAACAATTTATGATCTGTTGCCTTTGGTGGATCGCATTGAGAGAGGTTTATCTGCGTCCTCTTGCCTCTTGAATCAAGGAAGCCGGCTACAGCTCTTGCAATCCGTCCTTAGTTCTATGCCAATATATTTCTTACTCGCACCCTTCGTTGCCCACGGGGTATCTTGAAGCTGATTGAGAGGATTATGCGGGAATGCTTGTGGAGAGGGAACACGGATACACCCCGGCAATCATTGGCGGCTTGGGACCTGGTATGTCGTCCTAAATCTTTGGGTGGTCTGGGAGTTCTGGACTTGAGCTTTCAAAACGATGCTTTGCTCATCAAGCATCTTTTTAAGTTCTTTAATAAGTTGGACGTGCCATGGGTATCTCTTATTTGGGACACTTATTACGCCTCTGCGCCCCCCAAGTCACTCAAACCTGCGGTTCATTCTGGTGGAGGGACGTGTTCAAGTTATATGATAAGTTTTGCAAGTTGGCGCTCCACTAGTTCGAACCGGGATACGGTGATCTTCCTGCTAGACCGCTGGCAACTTGGCAACAATATGGTTAGCATGCAACATCGGTTTCGAGGCTCCACTCTTTTGTGATCGGCGACACTCTCACGCTTAAGGATATTATGGAGCTATCTCGACCACCGATAATCTCCATCTGCCTCTCTGCCGAGGCGCTTGAGGAATTTAATCAGCTTCGTGAGTTTCTTCCTTTGGTTAATCTTCAAAATGGGAATAATGATGTCCTGAAATGGCCTTCCAAATCTGGTGATTACCATTCCGGTGATTTATTACTTGTCCCGCTTTTTCGGCACAGATGGTTGATCCCATATTCGTGGATCTCGAATTGTTCTTGTACTCTGAAGTTTAAGGTTTTTGGGTGGCTCCTATTGAAGGATCGCTTTGAACACTAGGGACATGATGCAACAAGTGCATTGGATCATCCAGATGACTCATGTGTCCTATGTCCCTTGGCATCACATGAGGACAGAGCACATCTCTTCTTTGCTTGTAATTTTAGCCAGCCAGATCTCGAACTACTGGGTATTTCATGGAGTCCTCAACCAAACTGCACCACTTATGAGATGGCTTCGATGCTAGGAGGGATTTTGGCCATCCTTTTTCTCTCGAGATCGCCTTCACCGCCACTTGGAATATTTGGACACAAAGAAATGGGAAGATCTTCAGGAATGAAACACCTTCTTTCAGGGCATGGAGGAGAAATTTTTTGCATGACATCTCTCTTTTAGCTCATAGGATCAAATGTAAATATAGGAATAGACTAATATCTTGGGTAGCTGCCTTGCCCTGATCAGTTCTTTTGTAAGTATTACTCTCTCCCCCTCTGTCTTAACTTTATAACTTTGTATTACATTGGCTCTGTGGTTTAATAAAAGGCTGTGAGGCTGTTGCCTTGCAGTATATAGTAAAAAAAACTAACGAATAGTACCGCGTGTTCTGTTCATGTCTCTCACCGTGGTTGCTACTTCTTGTGCGATGTTGGTGTGCATGTTTAGCTGTTCATCTAGTATGCGAGTTTGTTGCATGCTAGTCTTTGTTTTAGTCATGAATAATTTACTAGAATTAATCATGAACTTGCGTAATATTCCAACATCCATCCATTGCACTCCAATCCATGGGATAAAGTCCATGACTTGTGGAAAATATCCACGACAAAGAACGGGAGTGGGATTGGTGACAGGAGGGGGTTTACCTAATCCACTTGTGGTTGAGTTCCACTAGAATATTCATCCCTTCTATTATAAAAGATTCACCGTAGCACAAAGCACCCCCAAACATACCGAAAATTACATAGAGGTTCATGGACAACCGAATCCACCATTGCCGCCACCGTATCGAGTTGTTTCACCGCTAGCATACTAGAGCCAGCATGACCTTGTGTATGACAAATGGGAGTCTTTGTGCAGTGTGCCCTAAGAACCAAAGGTAAAGTCGGAGCCACCATCGTTGAATCCTTGCAATCGATATGAAGAACCTCGATACCAAATCTTGCGTTACGACGCATCGACGAGAAACCCTATCCTTCACGAATTAAAAACCCTATCCATGGCAGGGTTTTTGAAACGGCTGATGCAACAACAATTATTCAACTACCCTGGCAACGTTTCGACTGAAGATTTAGGATAACTGTGAAGACTTTCCCGGTGCCCAGGGCTATGCTATATCATGCTATTTATGAATTGGCTGAAATGCTTGTCCATTTATAGTTTGCACCAATGGTGATGAGTTAAAAATGTGCCCTTCCCAGTGTTGCAACTGAGTGCAAACGGATGTGAGGTGTAAGGTGGTGCATGGTCGCACTATTCTCAAGCGTATAACACTCGATCACACAGCTACATCCTCAGCGGGGTAGGCCATGGGCTAAAGCCTGACTTTAAATACCAGCTGTCACTTTTTTCGCCCGTTGTGGCACCAACCACGCCTCTCAACAACTCGCTACACTCGTTCTTGCCCATCAAATCCCGTATGAAAGCTTAGTATATATACGATAAGGGCGCGTTTGGTTGCCTGGGGTGAGTAGTGCCTGCATTGCGCCCACGCCTCAACTCCAGCCTCGTTTAGCAAAAAACAAAACAAACCAACATCGCAAGTTTTTGTTTGGTTGCCCGTGCATTGCATTAATGGCCAGTTTAGGGCGGTTGTTTGGTTGCCCGCATTTGTGCAGATGCAAACCACATGTACTGTTTGGCCGCATACACGCTTTGTGTTCTCGCTTAACTTATTCAAATGTGGTGGCCTTACCACCACATTAGGCACAACAGCTCCGTGCAGAGCACTATAAAACAAGATGTAAACTAGCAGATAAACAAGCAACTAAACAGTAGACAAGAGCAGATAAACAACAAGTAAACAACACACCTACTAAACAGACTTAAGTTTATCCACAGCAGGGGCATCACATGCCCCCTGCTTCACCACAGGGTGCTTAACCCTGGACAAAATATTAACGCCAAGTTCACGCCAAGTTCTCGTCACCGATGCAGCAAACTAACTACGAGTTCATGGTAACTACTTCAGAAGGCGACTTGTGGTCACCGATGCAAGCTGTGCTTGTCAGAGCGAACCCCCGCACCCGACGGCTGTTGTGGTTGTAGATTTGGACCTTGAGGCCTAGGCCGGAGATGCGCAGCACGACGAGGTCGCCGGGGACGATCCTGTGGCGCCTGCAGAAATAGTGCCTGCACCGGCCAAGCACCATCTACCCCTCGAAGGTCTGAACCTGCACCCAGAACTCGCACCACTTGTTTGCAGACAGCCTGACGACGCGCTTGGTCTTGTGCACGAGCCACTGCCTCATCACCTCCTCGAACTTGGGAGGGATGATGAGCATGGCCAGATCCTCCTCGTCCATGATTTGCACGTAGAAACGAAGCGGCTCTCAGGACCCCTCCTCGTAGCCGGTCCTAGGAGCTCGTCCCCTTGAAGGTGGCTGGCTCATGAAGGCGACACTGCCAGGCAGGTACACCCTCTTCACCCAGTTGTTCATGGGGATGAAGTCCACGGTGGCCTCGGGCTACCGGGCGATTTACATTGGCTCCTCCACCGGCCGAATCCCACTGGGTCTACATCACCTTGTCAGGTAAGATGACATGGATTAGTAACAGGGCATTGGCAGCATTCTTTTCAAAAAAAGAGGGCATTGGCAGCATGCGACATTTGTACTAGTGCCCAAAGTAGCAAACACATTGGTCCTACATACCATGAGAACCATGCACGTAAACCTAGCATGCACATTTGTACTAGATCCCTAAGCAGGAACATAAAAAATAGCACATCACCAATCAGCTAGCATGCCCATGAACCCTAAGCAAGTAAGCATGAACTTGAATAGCACACCAATCTAGATAACATGCACATGAACAAGTAGGAGGAACATCAAAGACATCAACAATATGGCTAGCATCATGAACAATTTGTTGCAAATGAGCCCAATGATGAACTCCGGTCAAAAATCACTAATGATGAACATCAAACACAATCTACCATGGCCATGAACAGATTTTACATCATGAGCACTAAGCACACACCAATCTTGCATGCCTATCAACACTAGTAAGCATGAACATCAATCAAAAACCTATCTACCATGCCCAAGAACCCATTCTACATCATCAGCACTAACCACAATCCAATCTTGCATGCCCATGAACACTATACTAGGCATGCACATGAAACACAGAACAAGAAAGAACACTACCCCTGCCTATGAACAGTGCCGCGCAAGAACGAATAGATTCACATCTCACTGTGGCTTGCTAATGATGAAAACCTACAAATCTACGAACATAGTGATTGTTCTTACCGGAGCGGGTGGAGTTGGAGTTGAGCGTCGCAGGTCGGGAGAAAACCCGGCGGAAGGAGATGGTCGGCGAGGAGGAGGAGGAGCCGCCAACGCCGACGGCCGTCTGCCCGCAGCGGGTGCTCCTGCCCACGCGCGTGGTCGAGGAGGAGGAGGTCACCGTCGTCCATGTGCCTGCGGCGATGCCCGGAGAAAACCCTTTGATGGGGATAAAAAACCCACCAAACACAGGGGTTCCGTGCAGCGTCGCGTTGCCAACCCCCACCGGCGGCGCCACCGAACCCAGGACCTCGAGGTCCGGTAACGGCGGCAGAGGCGGAGCGGCTGCACTGGATTGACGGACGAGGCGGCCTGCGTGCATAGGGGAGGGCGCGGCGTCCCGAGCCAGATCAGATCAACCCCGAGCTTAAGCCGGCAACCCACCGCTCATGGATGCGGTTGTTGCCGACGCTTATGGGGGTCAGCGGACGGTGCGGCGGAGGGAGACTCATAGGAGGGTAGGATAGGAGAGAAAGGGGCCAGTGGTGAGAGGAGAGTGAAGGGTAGGAGTGGTGTGAAAGGGAGTGGCCAGTGACTGGAGAGGGAGGGGGAGTTATGAGACGTCCTGTCCTGTCTCCCGCGCTTCCCGAGGCATGTAGCGACGAGCCACGCGTGGTGGCGCCCAGACTGGCTGTGAAAAAACCGGCTTTGCTACATCAATGGGCAATTACGGGGCTTTATAGGGCTTGGCGGCGCCCACACCCACCAGTTAATTAGGAGCAGTTAGCCCAATTAAAGAAGGACAAGTCATTGGTCCAGAAACCGATTCGCAAGAGCTCGCTGGGCCTCCATGGCGGCAAAACCTATTCGGCGCTGCAGCGCCAGCTTTCTTGGTTTTCTCTTTTACGCTAGCAAAGGCGCCGCTGACGAGCAGTAGCCGGAAAAATGTTCAAAAAGGTGCGCTCGCTTTGAGTTGAACTTCATGATCTCTCGCCACCATCTCCATGGACGCTAACCACTACCCTCGCTAACCAACTCATGATTTACATCTTGTTTTGTTTTATCTGTTCTCTTCGTTCGCGGGAATCCTCCCAGTTTTGGAAAGGTTCTGGATGCTTCCCAAACCGGGTTTCCCCGGTTGGTGGTCATTTCCGAGGCGGTTTTTATCTGGGTTTTCTTTTTTGTTCTATTTTACAAAATTTGTTTTTTTAATTGATGATTTTCCATTTTCGTATTTTGTTTATAAAAAAATCGATGATTTTTTAAATTTAATTTGTTGCAAAATCGAAGATATTTTTTCAAATTGGACGAAGCTTTTCCTGCTTTGATTTTTCCCAAATTTGCTGAACTATTTTAAATTTTGATAAACTTTTATATCAAATTTGATGAACTTTTTTCAAATGTGATGAACTTTTTTCAAATGCAATGAACTTTTTGGTAATCCGATGATTTTTCTTCAAATGTGTGAACTTTTTTCAAAATCGATGAACTTTTTTCAAACGTGATGAACTTTTTTTAAACCCAGTGAACTTTTTTGAAATCCGATGAACTTTTTTTCAAATCCGATGAACTTTTTTTCACATATGTGAACTTTTTAAAATTTCGTCAGATATGTAAAAGTTCATCGAGAAATGAAAATGGTCGACAGTGACTAAGAAATAGCACGCAGCTGCTTTAGTTCTAATCTGATTTTATGCGTTGCTTTTTGTTCAAGATGGCGTTACGATGGTCTCACTGGTTAAGAGAAGCGATTGCAGGGATGTATGCCGCGAGATCGATTCCCCATTGCAGCAATTTCTGGCATGGTTTTTTCACGAATATATCTTTTCCTGGGCCGAACTTCAAGCAGCCCATAGAGGGCGTGCTGTAGGCGCCAGTTTCAGGTTCAGGGGCCTACAGCGCCGAATAGGGCCTCCCCTGCATGGCCGGACCTGACCAAGCCAGTGGTAGAAAACTCAGGACCTACTTTTCAGACCCAAGCCTGGCCCACCACTTCAAAACCCCGCTGGGCCTCTTTAGTAAAGCGCAAACAACAACGGGCCTGGGCCTGACCCGACCCGGCCTTCGGGCTCAAAACCTAGGCCCTCGAGTAACATCAATCGCCCGGTCAGGTTTCTTTGGGGCGACTAATTAGGAGAAGTTAGCCCAATTAAAGAAGGACAAGTCACCTGGTCCAGAAAACCCGATTCTAAGAGTAGCTCGGGGGCCTGGCCCGGGGCTGCTTTAAGTTCTGTCGTCGGGCTTCGGGCCAGGCCTGACCAAGCCAGAAGTAGAAAACTCAGGCCCAAGCCCGGCCCGGCCCGGCCCCGGTCGTCGGACCTACTTTTCAGGCCCAAGCACGGCCCGCCACTTAAAACCCCGCCGGGCCTCTTGAGTAAAGCGCAAACAACAATGGCCCTGGGCCCGACCCGGCCCGCCTTGCCTCAAAACCTAGACCCTCGAGCAGCGTCGGGTGGACCAGGTCAGACTTTTTCGGGCGGAGCTACCCCTGGCAAGGACTAGTCGAAGCACACGCAACCAAACAGCTGGTTTTCGTCCCGCTCGGGCTTGGTTGGCCCATATATGAGAAACCAAAGGCGTCCCAAGTAAATTTTCCATTTGACAAAACCCGAGCGGTAGAGTGTATCTTCTGTTCAAAATATTAGCACTTTCTCGACTAATCTAATCCACGAGTAAACGATAAACATGGGAAATACAATATGCATCTCATACCGATATCTAAGCATGTGAGCGCGTACAGTGCATAGAACCGAAACATCTATGAACCACATATATACGGCCAGCACATGAACCAAAAAATAGGGGATGAACACGTTATAGCCTCCGATTGGCCAGGCCAAAGTGATGGCTACAACCTCAGCATTGGCCGAGGCCTTCCTCTTGGCGGCTTCATCGTCGGCCATAGAATCGATGCAGGAGAAGTAGTGGAAGAAGATGCGGAATGAGACGGGGCGGATCGAGAGCAGTTGCATTGAGAAGCTCCCCAAACACCTTATTGTCGTTCTCCCAGGCAGGATCTCGAACGACAGGATTCTGAAGGCACCTCTCTCATGACCAACTGTGCACATAGACATCGGGATGGGATCGCTGGAAGCAACACAGAGAGAGGAAGAGTCGATGACAGATAGGGATGTGCGAGAGGGAGTGAGTGAACTGAGTTAGGGTTCACTCCACTGGCCAGTACCTTCTTATATAGGCCATCGGGTAGAGGGCTCAGGCCCACAACCGAGTCCGCGAAAAGACCACAGTCCAACGTCTCGCACAGTGGCACTTCCATAAGCGATTCGTTAATTAAGCTGATATTAATTAACCATTCCTGACTAGCAAAAACAGGCTTCAGCTCGGCTCATTCTCGCAACCGCAACACGCGCGTCGTGATGAGGAAAGGTGTGGTGAGGCGAGGCGGGCAGCGAAGGGGGAGGAGGAGCGCACGTGTACAGCTCCTATTCCCAAGCTCCCAATAGCAAGTGGTAGAGGAGCCCTTATAAAGAGGTCTCACTCTTCTCACTGTAGCAGTATGGTACTAAGCTTCCCACACTTCCCACCACTTGTCGTGCACATTAATGGACCTTAGAGATTAACCAGGGATTGTTTTCTTATATGGGACTAAGCTCATCCATAATCTATCAATGCCCCACCAGAACTCGAGGCACGTAGGTTTGTTAACTCTTCTAAACAGTGTTTGATATACCAGAAAGTCAGTGGACACTGTTAAGCTGAACTTCCACCTAGAGCAATGGGATTAGACTACTTTACAACTGTACAATGGACTATGACTTGAAATGTCGGGTTCGAGTGCAAAAGTTTCCCCCATTGCCGCCTTTATATGTGGTCGCCAAGGCTAAACCCCATGGGTGGAGCTTACTAGTCTTACTCAATATCTTCTCATGAGCTTCCTAGAGATTAGCCAATCTCATATACTGTGACCAACAGTCGGGCTCATAGGTGTATTCCTCCAAAGAATGCTCTCTAGGTTAGCATCTTGCTTACATAAGCTTTGGAACACATTAAGACAAAAGTCAGTATGCCTTACAAAATTGAGAGTATTATTGAATCTCCAAAGGAGTGGGTTAATTAAGGATACTCTCCTCAGTTGACCACGTAATTGTTTTCCTGTGTCCTAATTCACTGGATATCCGCTGATATAGTTTGGGTTATCCACATGGCAACTTACTTGGGTCTCATACCCATCTCCATCACTGTATTTTCTATCATAACCCATGATAGACCTTTTCTAAAAGGGTATGCCAGATTCTTAGCCATCTGGATATAATCCAACGGTATCACTCCAGAGTTTCTTGATTTTAACTGATATTAATGTTCTTCTTATGTGCTTTGTGGATTTCATGTTATCCTTTGAACTCTTAGCCCTGGGAATCATAGTTTAATTGTCACAGTTCATAAGGACAGTCGAGACTGGTTTATCAACCACTCGCAAATCCATCAAAAGCTCTCGAAGCCATTCTTCTTCGTCGCATGATGTGTCTAATGTTGTGTGTTCTACTTCCAAAGTCGATCTCGCTAAGATCGTCTGCTTGCAAGACTTCCAAGGAACATACCACCACCAAGTGTGAAAACATATCCACTAGTGGCGTTCATCTAATTTGCATGAGACATCCAATTCGAATCACTATATCCCTCAAGTACCATATGGTACCCAGAATAGTGAATTCCATAGCTCACAGTACCCTGCAAATAGCGCATGACTTGTTCAACGGCATGCCAATACACATCTCCTGGATTGGAAATAAACCGGGTAAATTTGCACACAAGAAATGAGATGTCAGGACGAGTAGCACAAGGTAGGTACATCAGTGAACCAATCACTTGAGAATATCTCAATTGATCTATAGTCATGCCTTCGAACTTTCGAATCCGCACGCTAGATCATATGGGGTTGCAAAAGGTTTTAGTTCGAATATCCAAAACAGGTCAAAATCTTCTCAACATAGTGGGATTACAAAATTGTAACTCCACCCTCAGTATCTCTAAGTATCTTGATGTTCAAGATAACATCATCCACGCCCAGTTCTTTCATCTCAAAGTTATGAGATAGAAATGAATTGATCTCCTCAATGACTTTGAGGTGGGTCACAAGTATCTGTATGGCATCGATATATAGATACAGTATAACTCCTTCTCGCCCACCCTAGTGATAGTATACACTTTTGTCAGCTTGGCTAACAACAAAGCCAACATATGTCGAAGTTGTATTAAACTTCTCATGACATTGCTTTGGTGCTTGTTTCAGGCCATACAAGGATTTCACTAGGTTGCACAACTTTCTTTCCTGACCATTCACTACAAAGCTATCTGGCTTTTGCATGTAAATTTCCTTGTCTAGTTCTCCATTAAGGAAAGGAGTCTTAACATCCATCTGATGAACGAGAAGACTGCATGAGGCAGCCAAAGCAAGCAAGTAACACTCGAATGGTTGTCATTCTAGCCATGGGTGAGTAAGTATCGAAGTCCTCTTCTTCTTTTGGGTATAAACCACGGGCCACAAGCCTAGACTTGTACTTCTCAACAAAGCACCATCGGGCCAAAGCTTCTTCTTGAACACCCACTTACATCCCACTGGTTGGCAACCATAAGGACGATCAGTGATATCCCATCTCCCATTAGCCAAAATGGAATCCATCTCACTACGGACTGCGTCCTTCTAGTAGTCAGCATCCGGAGATGCATAAGCTTCTGAAAGGGAATGGGAGTGTCGTCATCCACGAGGTACACGAGGAAATCATCACAAAAGACTCTATAGTCATCTGTTTCTTGCTCTTAACACGAGCTTCCTCGTCATCCTCCACAGAACTTTCATCACTTTTGTGTTCATAGTGTTCCATTGGAATGGCAGGTTCAGGATTCTCATCGGCCTAGAAGTTCTTTTCATATCTCTCATGGAAAAAGTATCTTCAAACAATGTAGCATCCTTAGACTCTATAATTGTATCGACATTCTGGTCATGTAGCTTAGATTTCACAACTAGAAATATATAACCAACACTGTTATTAGCGTAGCCCAAATTAAGTCATTCCATAGTCTTTGGACCAAGCTTGCACTTTTTGGGGATCGGCACATTGACTTTCAAAAAATAGCCTCAAATTCGCAAGTAAGAGAGTGTAGTTCTTTTCTTTTCCCGTTGCCAGTAGGGAGTTGTTGTTGGGTAACATTGTATGGAAAACAAAAAATTGTAGGTACACACAAGATCTATCCATGGAGATGCATAGCTACAAGAGGGGGAGATCATCTACATACCCTTGTAGATCGCTAAGCGGAAGCATTTATCAATGCGGTTGATGTAGTCAAACATCTTCACAATCCATCAACATCAAGTACCGAATGAATGACACCTCCGAGTTCAACACACGTTTAGCTCGATGACGTTCTTGCCTTCTTGATCCAGCAAGAGGGGCGAAGTAGTAGATGAGTTCTGGCAGGACGACGGCGTGGTACGCCTGTGGTGAAGAACAATCTAAATGAGGGCTTCGCCAAGCACAATGGAAACTATGGTGGTGAAGAACAATCCATGCCCCTCTATTTATATGTTGAGCCCAGGGGTCGTTTCTTTGAAAAAGAGCCTCCTCAAAGTCGGTTTGGCACACAAGGCAAGTGTCCTCTTCGGACTCTAGGACTAGATGTCAGGGTCCCTGGCGTCTCCCCCCTGGCTCCGCAAAACTCCTTTCTGCACCCACCATGTACTCCTACATGGCCTCTCACCGCTACCTTTACCAAATCGTGTTCACACACTTCACTCTCAGCACCAGAACATATCATAACACGCCAATTCATTCCCAATGAATCAGACCTGACACGACTCTAAGCAATAGAGAGCATGGCATGGTAGGAACACAACATGGCTCAATCAACTGCTACACATGCTCGTGGGTTTCAACTATTTACTGTGGCAATGACAGGTCATGCAGAGGAATGGGTTCAACTATCGCAACACAAAGTAGTAGTTGAATCGTTGTTGTCCTAATGCAATAACTGAGAGCAGGAGCGACAGAGTAGGATTGTATCAAAATGAACAAGGGGGGTTTGCTTGCCTGGTAGATCAACAGGGTGGCACTGCTCCTCAGACAGGTATTCTGGAACACACACCAATTCAAATGCAACTCCAAACTAAGCACTTAATAAATGCCATTTTAGAGTTTCACTTATACAGTAGGTATAATTTGGTTTGTCATTCATGAAACTAGTACCAATGGATAGATTGCATTTTTATGATAATTTGTCATATATAAATTATTTCAATCGAAAGCTACTTTGAATTTCTATGATTTTTGAAGTTTATAACATTTTACGGAATTTCCTGATTTAATTTAAATCCGAAAAAGATTTAAGCTAACGTCGATCTTTGCGTCATGCTTGCGTCAGCAAGTCAACAGCGCTGACTGGGTCAAACCTGACGTGTGGGGTCCACACGTCAGTGTCTCATGGTTAAACGGAGGGTTTTTTATACTAATCTAATTAAAATTAGTGGCGCTGGGCCCACTGTCAGTGTCAGCAGGGGTAATTAGTCCTAAACTAATCTAGTCAGGGGCGGGGCCCACGTGTGTTGACCCTAGGGAGGTCAAACCCCGGGTCGAACAGGTCAAACCTTCCGGCGACTCCACGCCGGCGAGGCCAGATGTGGCGGAGGGCCTAGGATTTCGCCCTTCGACGACCAAACGCCGCGCGGAGGGGCTCTGTGGGTTCCTGGCGCTCATGCGCATCCGGAGGAGGCGACGGAAGGACGCAGGGTGGCCGGAGCTCATGAGCAGAGCTCATGAGGCGGCCGGAGCTCGGCTCGAGTGGCGAGAGGGCTAGAGGCGCCCGGAAAGAGTAGGGATAGGGGTGAGGGAGTCCTGGATTAGGGGTATCCGGATAGGCGGGATCGTACAACGTCCGGACTATTGAAGCGTGAAGATACAAGACTCAAGACTTCGGCCCGTGTCCGGATGGGACTTTCCTTGGCATGGAAGGCAAGCTTGGCGATTTGGATATTATATTTCCTTCTTTGTGACTGACTCCATGTAAACCCTAGCCCTCTCCAGTGCCTATATAAACCGGAGAGGTTGGTCCTTAGAAGGACGATCGCAATTACATTCCTACCATCATAGGCTAGCTCTTAGGGTTTAGCCTCTATGATCTCGTGGTAGATCTACTCTTGTACTACCCATATAATCAATATTAATCAAGCGGGAAGTAGGGTTTTACCTCCATCGAGAGGGCCCGAACACAGGTAAACACCGTGTCCCTTGCTTCCTGTTACCATCGAGCCTTGGCCTTGACGGTCGGGACCCCCCTACCCAAGATCCGCCGGTTTGACACCGACATTGGTGCTTTCATTGAGAGTTCCTGCAGTGTCGTCGCCATTGGGCTCGATGGCTCCTTCAACCACCGTCAATAACACGGTACCAGACAGATCCACGGCGAAAGCACGGCTTAGACTGGCATTGTCGGACAAAGCTCGAGGTATCACCCCCGCAGTAGCCTCGGACCTAAATCCGGAGCAGGCTGCGTCGCGTGAGGACGGAGGGCTGGACCCCGCCCCGCAGGTTGCGCACTCATCGGCGTTGGAGCCAAACACGGGCCTTACCTCTATGGTGGCCTATGACTCCGGACCCCCAGATTCGTATCCGGATGTTGAGTCCGGTCCGCGCACGCCCGGACCAGTCGAGCCACATTGGGCTCCGGCAATGGAATTCACCGCCGCGGACATTTTTCGGCGCTCGCCCTTTGGCGACATGCTGAATTCGTTGAAAACTCTCTCTTTGACAGAAATTTCTCGGCCAAACTAAGTCCGGTTCGAGTGGGAGGCAGACAACGAAGAAATTCGTTGCCCACCCACCACCCACTTCACAGCCACGGTCGATGATTTAACCGACGTGCCTGACTTCGACTCCGAAGACATCGACGATATGGACGACGATGCAGGAGAGGATGTAGAATCTATGGGGCGCCGGACTTCCCCCTCGTCACACGACGTATACATGGTGGATATGCCCAAAGAGAACAAAGCCGACAGTCCGGATGATAAAACCCCCGGACAAAAGCCAAAGCGACGGCGCAGATGCCGTTCTAAGTCGAGCAACAGTAAAAATAGCGACAAGAGCGCCAGAAGGATTGATAATACAATCAACCCCGAAGGCAACAACGACCATACGGACCCAGCGATGGAAGCGGGGCGAACCAGGTCGCCACGAACACGATTCGAAGCGAGCGTCGAGGACAATGATCCCGACGGACGAGGTCATCAAGACGAACCAGACACGGGAAAATGGTCCGGATAACGATTCAACCCCGGAAAAACACGTGGAGCGAGATAACCTCCACGAAAGCTTATGGCCACCGCAAGAAGCCTAAAGAAGCGAAGTAACGGCTCAAGGCCGCACAGAAAGCAACTCAACCGTAGATGGAATAAAGTGCTGAACCTTTGAAGAAACATACTGGCGATGATCGCCATACAAAGAGCTATCCAAAAGGCAAGCTACCGCGAGAATTCGACGCAGCTGTACCACTTCATAACCACAACAAAGCGGCTACCGATCCACATGAACACCCGAATAAGAAAAGCTGGCGCGGGTCCATTATGGATCCAAGGGCGCACCCCCGAAGGACTATGGTCGCCAAAGCGATTACGCCAATCGAATACCAGTCGGAATAAAGACCGGACACAACAACATCCGACGACATGCCGCGGACGTCCGGATCTGAGAGGGCTGCTCACCCCTGTGCTTTACCGATGAAATCTTTGGACCACAAATTCCCACCGGCTTTAAACTCGTGAACATAGGCGCATACGACGGAACGGCTGGACCAAGGGGTGCGGATCGAGGACTTTATCCTACACATACATATGGCTCGTGGGGATGACCTTCACGCCATCAAATACCTCCCCCCTCAAGTACATTTGAAGGGACCAGCTCGGCCTTTGGTTGAAAAGCCTCCCCAAAAAATTCAATTGGGAGCTGGGAGGAACTCGGGGGCGCTTTTCGGGGCCAACTTTCAAGGGACCTATGTCCGACCTCCCGGATGTTGGCGACTTAAGTCACATAGTCCAACAGCCCGGAGAATCCTGGCCAAATAGTTTTTGGAACAGATTCCTCACTAAGAAGAATCAAATTGTTGGTTGTCCGGATCCAAGCCTTAGCGACATTCAAACACAAAGACACCGTGGCGAGTGGCTTGCTGCACACCTCGGCCAAGAAAAGCCAAGGACAATGGCAGCCCTAACAAGCCTTATGACCCGCTTTTACTTGCGAGGAGAAGATAGCTGGCTGGCAGTAAAGGCACCAGTGATTCCCCGGCACATCCGAAATAAGGGATGGCAACAGAAGCCACGACATCATAAAAACAAACGCCAAAACAAGGAAGAGAGCCCTGGATAGCATAGCGATTAATGCGGATTCGTAGGCTCTCGACCTAATCAGCAAAAAAGCCATCTAAAGGCAAAAGAAGAGGGACCATCCGGTCTGAATAGAGTCCTAGACAGACTATGCAAAATTCATGGCACCACGACAAACACGCAAACCACACGCATAGAGAGTGCTGGGTCTTCAAGCAGGGCGGCAAATTAAACTCCGAATATAAGGAGAGGGAAAAACCAATTAAAGACGAGGATGAAACCCGCCACCAACACCGGCGACGTAAAAAATTCGCCAGAGGTTGAAGCGATGAACATGATCCACGCGACTTACACATCCACGAGGAGGCACTAACGCGCGCAGACAGAGACGCCGCTTCGATATAGAGCCCATCGTACTCACGCCTAACCACTGGATGCCTTATCTGATCACTTTCGCTAACTTGGATGACCAAACTAGTACTCGGCACGGAGGATCAATGGCCTTGGTGCTTGACCCAATAATCGACGGATACCGTCTCACCAGCGTCCTTATGGACGGCCAATGACAGCTTTAATTTAATATATGAGGACATTGTCCGGGATGATGGGGATAGACCCATCCAAAATTAACCAAAGCAACACCACCTTTGAAGGGGTGATACCGAGCGTTGAAGCCCATAGCGAGGGCTCCGTCACCTTTGGAGGTAAAATTCGGCTCTCGAGCAACCTCAGGCGAAGAACTACTCTTCACCATCGCACCCTTCCAAAGCGACTATCACACAGTGCTCGGAAGAACGGCCTTCGCTCGCTTCAACGCATTGCCACACTATGGCTACCTTATACTTAAGATGCCCGGTCCACGTGGCGTCATCACCGTTAGCGGACTAACAGAGCGACCGTCACGCGCAGAGGAACACGCAATGGCCCTCGCGGCGGACCGTATGTTACCTCCAACATCGAAAACATGATCGGTCCTTAAAGACCACAGACTTCGGCTAGACGAGTCCGGTTGCCCGGATAAAATTGAACGTAAGCACCGTATATGTAATCCCATAGCGGACACCAGGGGCTATAAATACTTAACATAGTCCCACAGCTATGGCTCAACCTTATGGGCAGGCCAACATCTCACACTTTTATTATCCATCGCATACTTACGTTGCACTCTTTCTACGAGTTTTCCTTTTTTCCACGCATAACGTCGTTACGATACTCCTTCCCCGGATACGCGGCACAACGGAGACAAAGGCGCAAACGTGCAGCAGGTCCCGTTCAACAGGTTTCTTTTTAGATTAAGCCCACAGTAAACCTTTTTTATTGCCTCTTGTTGTTTAACCATCCCATGGGTTCCATACCCACGAGGATACTTCCGTTTTGGCATCTCGCCACGGCGGATTAACGCGCGTGCACTGAAAAAGCGAGGTTTATAACGAGCGGGCATTCTTGAGCCCATCGACTATTATAAAGTCCGAATACCCTCGAGAGTGTTCGGCGTCACGAGTTTGGCCTTATATGCAGCAGCTCGAATCATGTCTTTGGTCAAATGTTGGGTTTGCCCGGCTCACAGGTTTGCCGCCTTACGTTCTATTACTCTCGGCTAAGGTGGCCAAAGGAGAACTACTGCGATTGTGCCTGGTTATTCGGGACGAGCACCTCAAGAGAGAAAGCCTAAATCGACCACATGATACAAAGAGACCTGCTCAACCACTCGAAGACTTATCGGAATCTTTAGGATTCCTCCGCATTAACTAAGGACCGTTGCCCAGTCATGTACACACGCGCCCGTATTCGGATGCCCGTGAAATGTACTAGGGGCTACATAGTAGCCCCAACATTAATTCCCATGGCTAAGCGAAGGTGTTACATCTATATAGTTCGGTTGGCTAGTTCGACGTGCGATCACCTCCTTCATGGACCAAGACGTTGGATCAAGTGTGATTATGCATATTTTTATGCGAACACCCGCATTGTTTGCGTGGGGGCTTTGAAACCCGACATTGCTATCTTTCGGATTACACATACATACATACATACATATATATATATATATATATATATATATATATATATATATATATATATATGTAAACAACCACACAGGGGACACAATAATACTTTCGGGCAAAATGTCTAAATATAGCCATATAACCAAACTAACAGTGTTTTTTACAATGATTCGATTCATCACTTTCGAATAAGACATTCTTTGAAACCTTTGCACCTCTATTAGGCGGGCACCTTGTGACCTGCGCCAAGTAGTGCTTTCGTGGGATCTTGGCCCCCGCCCGGATCTGAGTTGCTATAATATTGGCCTCCATATCCTTCCAATAGGCTTTAACGCTGGCAAGAGCCATCCGCACCCTCTATGCACGCCGACCTCCTCATGGCATCGATCAGAGCACGGCCCCAAGGAATTGCTGCAACAAGCCAAAGTAATCGTCTGCTTAAGCCCTTCCTACCAAAGATGGTCTATCACGAGCGCATTGCAAGACCGGACAGCCTATGAAGCTCCACTACAGCCCTTGACTTGTCATTTAACAGTGGCAGGCGAGTGGGAGCATTGAATTGCGACCAAAAGCTTCTCCACCTCCTTATCACCCTGACCCTCGAAGAACTTGGCAGCGCGGCCGTACTCTTGCCAAATCCGCACGCCTATTCTGCCAGGACTCCAAATACCATCCAGGGAGCGTGCCGGATCGAAAAACTTTGTCCGTAGCAAGTAGGAACCTCCAGCCACGATTTTACCGGCCTGTTGAAGCTCCTCCCACACACCCCTAAGCTCGGTCCATATTTCCTTTGTGGCATTGCATGCCTTATCCAGCTCGGCCAAGCTATCCTTATGCTCCCTTTTAAGGAGCTCATACCGGTCAGCGGCATTTTTTTAACTCAATAGCCATTTCGGCCATCTTTTCTTCGCTTCGGCGATGAGCTGCTTGTTCGGCTCTCAGTTCCTCGGTCGCCTTTAGGGCAGCCGCATTGCTATCCCGTGCTTGTTCCTTGGCTTGGACAAGCTTTGCCCTTAGGGCCTCCCACAGCAGCTGACACCATCTGCAGTCCGAACATATTACATTAATATCATGCCGCCTCCATATTTTCCTATACAAAGGAAGGCAGAGCATATACCTTGTGACTTGTCTGGCTGCTCGTTCACCAGCGTGATGTCGGCATCAATCGATCGAATCTGCCTGGTCAGTTCGGAAACTTCCGCGGACTGGTCGGCGGCCGAACTCACAGGTACCTGCACATATTTATAGCGCAATCATTGATTTATGATCCCGTTTGCCCCTAAGGCGGGCAACCGTGTCTCGAGGGCTACTATCTATATGGAGCACACCTCACGCGATGCCTCACAAAGAAAAATAGTGTATGCTTCACTACATACCTCATAGCCTCTGAGCAGACTTGCAAATGCTTCATTCAAACCGCTTGTAGCGGATGAAATCTTCTGGAGTACCGTGCTCATTATTGAGCGGCGCTCCTCTGAGAGCGCAGCCCGCTCCAGTAGGCCCGTCAGTATGTCCGGCCGGACATCGAACTGTGCCGGACCCTTCCCATCGCCCCTCGCGGGAGCCAAACGCTCCGAGCTCAGGGCGGCTGACGCGTTGGCCTCCGGCTTCGGCAGATCCGGACTCCTCCCTGACGACACTTCGGTGTCGCCCGCTTCGCGAGCTTGAGAGGTAGGTGGGGTCTCGCTCTCCATCATCTCCGGAGGAAGGTCCCCCGAAGACAAACTCTATTAAGAGGGGATGCTAGCCGAACTGCGAAAGACGAATCCTGGTTATTGATCTAGGAGGAGCGCAGTACCTTCGAATTACAAATTAAACATACAGCTCGGTGGAGGGCTGGCCCGTTGGTGGGCACGATGCGGTGAGGGTGCCCGTTGGGGTAGAGCCCCCTGGTTTTATCTTTTTCCCGGGTTTGGGCATCTCCATCCCCGAGCCTCTGGAGACGGCCCTCTTCTTCCTGCGCGGGGAGGAGGCCTTAGCCTCCCCTTCCCGACTATTCTCCTTAGGTGAGGTAACAATTCCCCCGGTTCGGATGCGTAGCGTGTTGGGTTCGGATTCTTCGTCCTTCCCCTTGTCTTTCCCCGGGGGCATCCTGCTGAGTACTCGGTCAAGCATCTTGGCCATGGTGGGGGCGGGCGAGCCTTCGGGAAGTGGCACCCTAATACTCTCATATGTCGAGCCATTCACGGGCCTTGGATGATTTTCAGAATAAACAATCATAACAAATATAAAACACGGTGTCGGTATCAAGTTTACTTACTTGGGTATCTAGGCGATTGCAGCTTAGGACCTCATCCTCGGTGGTGTCCTGGACAATTTACTTTCCGTCCAGAAGAATAATTTGCACATCTCTTGAGCTTGGGCGAACAAGTGCTTGGACGGTCCGCGGACCCTCAGGATTGAACTCCCACATCCGGAGAGGCCGGCGTTAGCCGCAACAACATCCGTCGGATCAACATCACTTGCATTATGCTGACAAGATTAATGTCCCTTGCAAGAAGCTCCCGAGATGCGATTCTGCGATCTTGGTATATCACCGCAGTGGTCCCCAATTCCGCCCTACGTCTATCCAAGACGCCAAGCTGTGACGGAGGGCTGAAGCGAAACTTCGGGCAGCCGCCCACTTTGTGCCTCACAGGAGCCATGACATAGAACCACCTCCGCTGCCATACATCGGATACTTCGGCAAAGAGCCCCTCGCCACGAGGCATCGCCGCTTCACAGCTATTACGGCACCCCAAGCCTCCACATGTCGCCCCTCTATCATCTTGGCGTCACATTGAAGGTCTTGAGCCATAAGCGAAGTGTGGGGGCGATATGAAGAAAAGCCTCGCACACGATAATAAACGACGAGATGTGGAGGATAGCGTCCGGAGCCAGATCGTGAAAATCCAACCCATAATAGAACATGAGCCCCCTCACAAAGGGATCTAGGGTGAAACCCAAACCACGGATGAAGTGTGGGACGAAAACGACACACTCGTTGGGCTCCGGCGTTGGGATGACCTGCCCTGGAGCAGGGGGCCTATGCTGGATATCTGCGGTCAAGTATCCGACCTCCCTAAGCTTGACAATGTCCTTCTCTTCGATCGAGGAGGCCACCCACCGGCCCTGAGGGTCAGATCCGGACATATTGAAGGATTCCGGAGGGGTGGAGCTTAGGTTTTGGGTGTTAGAACTCGAGGTGCGAGAAGGCTGTATGAAGGTTAAAAAGGAGTCGTAGGTCTCGACCCCTTTATAAAGAGGGTGAATATCAAGAGTCCCGGTGTGACCGCTTGAAGCTTATCTAAAAACACACGGGTTATACCAACAGCTGACGTGAGGTCACGCGTGCCCACATTGATGGAAAATCCCGTAATAAGGGGAACACGATCTCTGCCTCGACGGGACGTGCTAATAAAACCGCCTCGCGACACGAGTTGTTGTGGGGCAGGAAACGTCGGTTCGCGTTGAACCAAGCCTCGACGCGAGGGCACGATACACGAAGATTGCCAGCAAATCAGATCTATACCATGCGAAGATCATCTTGCGGATCCGGACACAGTCTACGTGTTCGATGACCATTTTGGAGTATTCGGAGCAGGAACCCGCCCTGCAATGCCGAAGACAAGATCAAGCGCCCGGACTCATCGTCATTGAAGCCTGGTTCGAGGAGCTACCGAGGAGTCTGGATTAGGGGTATCCGGACAGCGGACTATGTACAACGTCCGGACTATTGAAGCGTGAAGATACAAGACTCAAGACTTCGGCCCGTGTCCGGATGGGACTTTCCTTGGCGTGGAAGGCAAGCTTGGCGATCCAGATATTATATTTCCTTCTTTGTAACCGACTCCATGTAAACCCTAGCCCTCTCCGGTGCCTATATAAACTGGAGAGGTTGTTCCTTAGAAGGCCGATCGCAATTACATTCATACCATCATAGGCTAGCTCTTAGGGTTTAGCCTCTACGATCTCGTGGTAGATCTACTCCTGTTCTACCCATATCATCAATATTAATCAAGCAGGAAGTAGGGTTTTACCTCCATCGAGAGGGCCCAAACCTGGGTAATCACCTGTGTCCCTTGCTTCCTGTTACCATCAGCCTTGACGCACATATTGGGACCCCCCTACCCGAGATCTGCCGGTTCACAGCGGGGCTCACAGCGGTCTCGATGGCGTCGTCAGCGAGCTCGAGGAAGGCCGGACGGCGGCGTGGCGGCGAGGTCGATCTCCGGTGGCCGGAGGCGAAGATGGCGACAACGATGGCTCCACGGGGCGCCCCAGCCTGCGTGGCTCGGCGGAGAGCTTCAGAGCGAGGAGGCGGATCTCCTGCGGGTGTCGGAGAGGCGAGGGGGAGACTCTGGCTACAGAATGGCGCAAGGTGGTGACGGTGGTGCTCAGGCGGTCAGCGCGAGATTACCAGGAGGAGGAGAAGCGAGGAGAGGAGAGAGGTGCGGGCGGTGCGTGGCGTCGTCCAAAGCGATCGAGGCGGCGAGGAGGAGAAGCAGGAGGTGGCGGGGAGGCGTGGCCACGGCTGGGCTGTGGCGCGCCACGCTAGCAGCTCCCTCTTGGCGAGGAGCTTGAAGAATCTCCCAGCTGATTGGGTTTTGGGCGACCTCTTGGGCAGTAGGCACAGCTAGGATGCACAGGTGAGTTGGCGCAGGTAAGCTCCTACTCCTTTTCCCCTTCTGTTTTTGTTTTCTTTCTATTTTTCTGACATATGTTTTGATTTAATAATAATACTAAATCATTTTATTTTCTTATGCCAATTTTTGCAGGAACTAGTGGTATTATTCCAGAGCTCCTCAACAAATGGCATAATTTTTGGACATATATTATATATATAACATATATATATCCAATGCAAATAATTATGCATTAATTCCAAATGCCCAAAATAAATACTTATGAGCTCCTAAAAATATTGGTTTGATTTTTATCGCTGTCCAATATTTTCAGAGAGCAACATGAATATTTTCTTGGACCTTTTTGGAGCAATTTTTTATCTGGGTCATTTCCAGAAGTGATTCTGAGGATTTCACAAATCCTCACTTCAAATTTAAATGGAATTTAAATATGATGCACACATGACTAGCTAGCCTTGAGCATACAAGAACTAGGGATGTGACAAATCGCCCCCACTTGAAAGAATCTCATCCCGAGATTCAGGGGTCGACGGAAAGAAAGTGGGGTACTCCAGTCGGAGACAATCTTCTCGCTCCCAAGTAGCTTCTCTCTCGGAATGATGGGACCACTGAACCTTGAGAAACTTGATGTTATGACGTCGAGTGACACGCTCTGCTTGATCAAGAATGCGAACAGGGTACTCTCAATACGTGAGGTTATCTTGGATTTCAAGCATTTCATGGTCCACTCTGCGGATGGGATCCGATAAGCAACGCCTGAGTGGAGAGACGTGGAAGACATCATGCACTCTGGAAAGATGTGGGGGTAGTTCTAACTGGTAGGCAACCTCTCCTCGTTTAGCGAGAATGCGAAAAGGACCAATGTAACATGGAGCCAACTTGCCCTTGATACCGAAACGATGGTTACCCTTCAAAGGAGTAACCCGAAGGTAACATTTGTCGCCAACTTCATAAGTCATATCCTTATGATGACGATCATACTGGCTCTTTTGACGAGACTGGGCTGTTTTCAAGTTTTCACGAATGATGCGAACTTGCTCTTACGCCTCTGGATCATGTCCGTCCAAAGAATTGTCTTTCACCGGTTTCTGACCAGTTCAAAGGTGTTCGACATCTTCGTCCATAGAGAATCTCAAAAGGAGCTTTCTTAAGACTGGATTGATAGCAATTGTTATAAGCAAACTCGGCAAAAGGAAGGCATTTCTCCCAATACATACTGAATGAGATAACGCAAGCTCTAAGCATGTCTTCGAGAATTTGGTTGACCCTTTCCACCTGACCACTCGGTGAGGGTGGAAAGCGATCTTGAAAAGAAAGATGGGTTCCCATGGCAGTTTGGAAACTCTCCCAGAAATGAGAAGTGAAAAGACTGTCATGGTCTGAATTGATCTCTAGTGGAACACCATGAAGTGACACTATTCGGGGGATATATAAGTCAGCGAGCTGACTAGCGGTGCTACTCTCTCGAACAGGAAGGAAGTGAGCCACTTTGGAAAGACGATCAATGACTACAAAGATAGCATTATTCCCTCTCTTGGTCCCGAAAGCGGTGATGAAGTCCATACCAACTTTATCCCATTTCCACTCGGGAATAGCTAAAGGTCAAGGGTGCCGAGGTCTCTCGATGCTCTGCCTTATAACGCGTCGACAAACGTCCACAGAGCAATAAACTCAGCGATTTCTCTCTTCATCCTAGTCCACCGGAACCTCTCGGGCGTAGGTCTGATACATCTTAGTACTACCGGATGAACTGTGAGAGGAGATTCATGCGCCTCCTTAAGAATCAATTGTCGAAGATGTTGCTTCTTGGGGACCACTAGGCGGTTCCCAAAGAAAAGCGACACCTCGATTATCTATAGAGAAACTACCAAAGAATACCCTTGGCAATGTTTCTCTTGATCCCGTAATCCCGTATCATGCTTCTGGGCTTCTATGATATGATCCACAAGATTAGGTTTCGCCACCAAGGTAGAGAGGAATCCGTGAGGAGCAATGTGAAGGTTAAGCTTACAAAATTCCTCATGGAGAAGTGGTTGGCCCTGCTGCAACTTGAGATTGTTGAAATAGGATTTACGACTTAGCGCATCAGCCATGACATTGGCTTTGCCTGGGGTGTAAGTAATCCCTAGATCATAATCTGAGATCAAATCCAACCAACATCTTTGCCTAAGGTTCAGATCTGGTTGTGTGAAGATATACTTGAGACTCTGGTGATCGGTGTAGATCTCGCAACGTTTACCAAGAAGGTAGTGTCGCCAGGTCTTGAGTGCATAGACTACGGCCGCAAGCTCTAGATCATGTGTAGGATAATTCTCCTCATGTGGATGCAATCAGCCGAGATGCATAGGCAATCACATGACGATCCTGCATAAGAATGCAACCTAGTCCACATAAATGAGGCATCGCATGATGAGATAACAAAGTCTTTAGTGAAATCCGGTGGCACAAGTATGGGAGCAGAAGTCAGGCGTCTTTTCAGTTCCTGAAAACTGTGCTCACATTGTGGGGACCACTCAAACTTCTTATCTTTCTTGAGAAGTTCCGTGAGGGGTTTGGCCACTTTAGAGAAATTTTCAACAAAGCGGCGACAATAACTGGCTAGACCAAAGGAAACTCCTAACTTGTTTAACTGTTTCAGGTGGAGTCCAATCGAGAACAGCCTTAAGTCTCTCGGGATTGACAGCAATGCCCTTACCAGAGATTACGTGGCCTATGTAGGTCACTTCTGACAACCCGAATTCACACTTGGAGAGCTTGGCATAAAGGCGGTGCTCTCTGAGTTTTTCTAACACAAGTCTAAGATGTTAAGATGCTCTTCCTCGTTCTTCGAGTAAATAAGAATATCATCGAGATAAACCACAACGAATTTATCTAAGTACTCCATGAAGATCGAGTACATCAAGCGGGAGAAGGTAGCTGGAGCATTGGTTAGACCAAAGGACATGACGGTGTAGTCGTACTGGCCATAATGAGTGACAAAGGCCGTCTTAGGAATGTCCCCATTTCTGATCTTGATTTGGTGGTAGCCTAATCTCAAATCCATATTAGAAAAGACTGAGGATCCAGCGAGCTGATCATATAGGTCGTTGATCCCGGGGAGCGGATATTTGTTCTTTATCGTGACCAAATTAACGGGACGATAATCTACAACAATCCGGTCCGTACCATCCTTCTTCTTGACGAAGAGGACAGGGCAAGCCCAAGGAGAAGAAGCTGGAGACTCGGATGAAACCCTTTTGCAAGGACTCATCAAGTTGTTTCTTAAGCTCGGCTAGTTCTAAGGGTGCCATCTTGTAAGGTCTCCTAGAGATTGGAGCGGTTCCTGGATAAGATCTATGAAGAACTCTACATCTCCGGGTGGAACACCAGCGGTTCGTCTGGAAAGACATCCGGAAAGTCACGGACTACCGGGATATCTTCAAGGTCTGGAAGAGGGCTGGCATCAAGAGATTAGAGCTGACGCCTTACAACTCTAGTGGAGAAAGTGACTATCTTGCCAGATGGGTGTGTAAGCTGAACAGACCTGGTGTAACAATAAATCTTGGCATAATGAGCTTTCATCCAGTCCATACCCAAGAGGATGTTAATATCTATAGACTTGAGGGCTATAAGTGATGCAAGGAATACAAGTCTGTCTACAAGGATTTCGTTACCATGGCTTACACTAGAAGTTTGCCATTTGGATCCAGGAGTTTGAATGAGTAGTGGGGAGGGCATATCACAAAATGACATGTTGTGCAAGCGGGCATAGCTTTCAGAAATGAAGGAATGAGACGCTCCAGTATCAAACAGAACCGATGTTGGATGACAGTTGACAAGGAGTGTACCAAGAATGACGTCTGGATCATCATGAGCGTCCTTAGCTGAGACGTGATGCACACGTCCATGTTTAGGGTGAGCTAACTTGGCACTGATCATCTTGCATGATGGCTTACCATGGCCAACATACTTCTCTGGCTGGGGTGGAGCAACACTGGTCTGAGTGCAAATACGGGCAATGTGGCCTGGCTCTCCGCACTTGTAACAAATCTTGAAGGTAGGACATGGACCCGCATTAGCAGGAGGTCCACCAATAGGCCTGGGTGGAGCATACTGCTGAACTGGATGAGGTGCCACATAAGATGGCCTCGGTACATATCTGGGTGGAAGAGCGGAGTTGGAACCCAAATCCGGCGCTTTTGAGAACTAGAACCGGAGGAAGATCCCAAATCACGGGTGTGCTTACGAGACTCCTCGTAAGTGAGCTGGGCTGTTTCTACATTAATGGCCTTGTTCACAAGAGCTTGGAATGTATCACAATGATGCAGGTGGAGATCATGACGCAACTTGGGGTTTAGACCCTTCCGGAACCTAGCCTGCTTCTTGGCGTCCGTACACACCTCTTCTGTGGCATAGCACGCAAGGTTCTCGAACTCTCTACTGTAAGCATCGACAACAATCTTACTCTGGGTGAAACTACAGAACTCTTCTCTCTTGCGGTCGATGAGGGCCTGAGGAATGTGATGCTCACAAAAAGCCTCAGTGAAATCCCTCCAGGTAGGAATCTGGCCAGCTGGAAGCATAGCCTCATAGTTCTGCCACCAAAGACTAGCAGGACCTTCCAGATGGTATGTGGCATAAGTGACCTTGTCTTTTTCGGCTATGTTTGCGGAACACAACTTATGAGTGATGCTACGGAGCCAGTCATCTGCATCGAGTGGCTCGATGGAATGATGAAAGGTAGGTGGGTGCAAGCGAATTATGTCATGAATGGTTGCAGACCCTTTGAACAGATGTGCAGTGTTCTCCTCGATACGTGCCAACAAGCGGTTAGACTCACGCTTGTTTCTCTCCATCTCTAACATGAACTCTGTCAACGAAGGCTGGTCGGGAGGATCCTCATCCCTACCATCTCCATGGTTCTGGCTACGAGCAACAGAACATCGCTTAACTGATGACATCCTGAGAAATGAAACCAAGGACGGATCAGCATCAACTATAGACTGTAGAATGTAGGGCAAGGAAATTAGTAACTCTCGAACTCCTAGGCAATTCCGGCAGCATAACGGCAGTAAAATGCTCAGAATGAGACATCCTACTAAAATGGGGTAGTAACATACTCAACATCATCGCTCAAGGTTCTGAGATAGTACTAATCAGGCTACACCGGAAGTACTCGAAAACTGGAGTATGACTCTGATCAACCAATCCTATGGGACTACGGAGTAGTAACACGTGATCCTGATAGACGGAAGAGAAAGCCTAGTTCCTTAACCCCATAGGAAAGATAGGATGACTCGGATCGAAGGCCATGAGGTATAAGGAGTAAAAAGAGCCTTACGTTCCTTCCCACAATCAATTCCCTTACATAACTAGAGAATTTCTAGACTCAACTTGACCGGTTTGGCTTGGTAATCCTCTGAGCGATCGAGGTGCGATACCAAAGCTGTCAGGACCCCGATTCTAAGTCACACCGATCTAGCATGTAACACCTCATATCACTTTGCGGCCTCACGCACGGTATTCCCACGGGTGTAGCCTTACCATGCCCAGGACCGTTTGCGCCTTTTGACACACGTATATGACAGTGTCGCTAGCATCCATATGACCGAGAACCTGGGCTGACATGGCTAGTCGTGAACCCAAAGTGGCACTAACTTACAGGGACAGGCATACATGACCCAACAACGAACGTGTCGGTCATCGCCGAAAGTGAATCCGGCTGTAGCAGGGCAGCGAGGACTCCTGTAAACCGGGCTGTAGCAGGCTAACAGGACTTGAGACACCAAGCGTGACATTTCCGAAGGGAACGGACACGAGGAACAAAGAAGGTCACATGCCGGCCAGCCTAAGTGTTAGGGCGGTAGCAAGCTACCAAGGCTCAAAGGAAGCACTAAGAGACATTTCCGTAAGAGAGGCTACTAAGGATAAACAACTAGATAGTCAGATCCCACACATAGCAATACACATTACACGTCGCATAACATGCAAGTATGTGCTTTGTACAACATGGCATCACAAGCATAACTCAACAACTCATATAGATAAAGGCTCGGAGGAGCCATCATAGCATTATTACAACAGGGGTCACATGACCCAACATTCTGTGAGCAAACAAGCAACAAGCGGAAGCATTACATGTCCGAGTACGTACATCTACAAATGAAAAAGGTCAAGCGCCGACTATCTACAACATCCGATCAAGATCGTAGCCGAGGTACAAGCTACTCGTCGAAGTCCACGGGAACACTAGTAAGACCGAAGTCTCATTGCCAAAAACATAAATAAAGCAACATGAGTACAAACGTACTCAGAAAGACTTACATCACATCCTATCATACATGCATTTATATCAAGAGGGTAATGTGGGGTTTAGCTGCAGCAAGCCAGCTTTGACTCAGTGGCTATCCTAATCTACGACTACGAGAAACTTCTTTAAGGTGAGATGGCGCACACGAGTCCACTAATCACCACACAATACACTATTATGGATTCATCCCCGTCTCCCTACGAGAAGGCCATCCATAGCACTCACACTTGTATTGAGCATTTTATAGTATCCACTTCAAGTTGTCTATGTACCACGTAAGCATCCAAGAAGTCCATAACCGCTGACCGGCTATCCGAATAGATCATGTTAACCTCAAGTAGGGTGTACTTCTTCACACACGCTCTCGCCACTTACCGCCATGTACACGTCATGTATCTCGGCAACCTTCAAGCGAAGCTTTGGCGAGGGTGTCGGCCACGACCTAACTAACCACACAAGACTCTAGTCCGTGTTTATCGCCTATTCGGGTTCCATCCGCAAGGAGATCCGGCGGGGGTGTAAACTCCACGGCCCCAAACGATGTGTGCAGGGTTCCCAAGCCCACCTCGCCAGATGGATCTACACTTGGTACACCGTGCCACTTGTGCCTAGTCTGTCCCAAGCCCACCTGGCAGGGTGCCACTTGGTAGACTACTAACACTACCTACAAACACCGAAACTAGTTGCAACTCACGAGCCAGGAGGTCAAGTTGGTTAATATGCCGAGGAGAATTCGAAGTTCCCAGGAACCCAATGTGTGGTAGTATCGAGTCATTGGACAACATACATAGAACTTCAAGGCTTAAGGATGGTTCCAGTGAGACAACCCACCATGTACTCCTACATGGCCTCTCACCTCTACCTTTACCAAATCGTGTTCACACACTTCACTCTCAGCACCAGAACATATCATAACACTCCAATTCATTCCCAATGAATCAAACCTGACACAACTCTAAGCAATAGCAGGCATGGCATGGTAGGAACACAACATGGCTCAATCAACTCCTACACATGCTAGTGGGTTTCAACTATTTACTCACAGCAATGACAGTCATGCAGAGGAATGGGTTCAACTACCGCAGCACAAAGTAGCAGTTGAATCATTGTTGTCCTAATGCAATAACTGAGAGCAGGAGCGAGAGAGTAGGATTGTATTGGAATGAACAAGGGGGGTTTGCTTGCCTGGTAGATCAACAGGTTGGCACTGCTCCTTAGACAGGTATTCTGGAACGGACTCCAGAGCAGGACCTATCGAGAAGGAACGGTGTAGGCAATCAATACTCAAGCATATGCAACAATATGATGCATGATCATGGCATGAATATGTGATGTTGTTTGAGCTAATGCAACTAGTATTCAATTTGAATGAAGTCCATTTGAACCAAGGGTTCAAATGCAACTCCAAACTAAGCCCTTAATAAATGCCATTTTAGAGTTTCACTTACACAGTAGGTATAATTTGGTTTGTCATGCATGAAACTCATACCAATGGATAGATTGCATTTTTCTGATAATTTTTCATATATAAATTATTTCAATCTGAGCTACGGTTGAATTTCTATGATTTTTTGTAGTTTATAACATTTTCTGGAATTTCCTGATTTAATTTAAATCCAGAAAAGATTTAACTGCATCAGCACTGCGTCATGCTTGCGTTAACAAGTCAAAAGCATTGACTGGGTCATACCTGACGTGTGGGGTCCACACGTCAGTGTCTCATGGTTAAACGGAGGGTTTTTTGTACTAATCTAATTAAAATTAGTGGCGCTGGGCCCACTGTCAGTGTCTGCAGGGGTAATTGGTCCTAAACTAATCTAGTCAGGGGCAGGGCCCACGTGTGTTGACCCCAGGGAGGTCAAACCCCGTGTCGAACAGGTCAAACCTGCCGGCTACTCAACGCCGGCGAGGCCAGACGCGGCGGAGGGCCTCGGATTTCGCCCTCCGGTGACCAAACGCCGCGCGGAGGGGCTCTCTGGGTTCCTGGTGCTCATGCGCATCCGGAGGAGGCGACGGAAGGACGCAGGGTGGCCGGAGCTCGGCTCGAACAGGAGAGGGGCTAGAGGGCGCCAAAAGAGCAGGGGAGAGGTGTTGACCGCAGTGGCTCAGCCCAGTCTCGATGGCGTCGTCGTGGCTCGAGGAAAACCCGGACGAAGCGTGTCGGCGAGGACGATCTCGGGTGGCCGGAGGCGAAGATGGCGACGGTGACGGCTCCACGGGGCGCTCCAGCCTGCGTGGCTCGGCGGAGAGCTTCAGAGCGAGGAGGCGGATCTCCTACGGGTGTCGGAGAGGCGATGGGGAGACGGTGGCTACGACAACGGCGTGCGACAGCGACGGTGGTGCTCGGGCGGTCGTGCGGGAGAGAACCAGGGGAGGAGGGAGAGGGAGAGAGGTGCGGGGCGGTGCGTGGCGTCGTCCGAGCGATCCAGGGCGACGAGGAGGAGAAGGCTTAGGTGGCGTGGAGACGTGGCCACGACGGCCAGTAAGCGCTGGCCACGCAGTTAGCTCCTTTGGCGGCAGGAGCTTGAAGAAGCTCTGGCGGGTTGAGCTGGCCGTTTCTTTGGGCCGTAGGGCCTGGCCAGGCTGCACAGGTGAGTCGGCCCAGGTAAGCTCCTACTCCTTTTTCCCTTCTGTTTTTGTTTTCTTTCTATTTTTCTGACATATGTTTTGATTTAATAATAATACTAAATCATTTTATTTTCTTATGCCAATTTTTGCAGGAACTAGTGGTATTATTCCAGAGCTCCTCAACAAATAGCATAATTTTTGGACATATATTATATATATAACATATAAGCATCCAATGCAAATAATTATGCATTAATTCAAAATGCCCAAAATAAATACTTATGAGCTCCTAAAAATATTGTTTGATTTTTATCGCTGTGCAATATTTTCAGAGAGCAACACGAACATTTTCTTGGACCTTTTTGGAGCAATTTTTTATCTGGGTCATTTCCCGAAGTGATTCTGAGGGTTTCACAAATCCTCACTTCAAATTTAAATGGAATTTAAACATGATGCACACATGACTAGCTAGCCTTGAGCATACCAGAACTAGGAATGTGATATCCCGTTATCAAGTGACAACACATGTCCACAGTTAGGAAGCCCTAACCATCTTTGATCAATGAGCTAGTATACTAGAGGCTTGGGACACAATATTTATTTATATATCCACACACATATTTAAGTTTGTGATCAATACAATTCTATCATGAATAATAAACCTTTATCATCAATAAGGAAATGTAACAATAACAAATTTATTATTGCCTCTAGGGCATACTTCCATCAGTCTCCCACTTGCACTAGACTCAATAATCTATTTCACATTGCCATGTGATTAACACCCATAATTCACATCACCATGTGACTAATACCCAAAGAGTTTACTAGAGTCAATAATCTAGTTCAAATCGCCATGTGCTTAATACCAAAAGAGTATATTCATATCCGTATGTATTTTGCAAATTTCTATGTTTACAATGCTCTGCATGGGACTACTCTAGCTAATTGCTTCCACTTTCACTCTGAGATCCAGTTGATACTCGAGTCATAAAGCTTGCATCAATGTAACACTTTATGCCAAACTCATTATCACCTCCATAATCGAGAAACATTTCCTTAGTTATATTAGGTAACTAAGGATAATTTTGACCACCGTCCAGTGATCCACTCCTGGATCACTATTGTACTCCCTTGCCAGACTCATGGCAAGGCACACAACATTTCTGGTATGCTGTATGGCATACTATATAGAACCTATCGTTGAGGCATATGGAATGCCTTTCATTCTCTCTCTATCTTTGCCTTGTTCAGGTTTTGAGTCTTACTCGACTTCACACCTTGCAACACATGGAAGAACCCTTTCTTTGATTGATCCATTTGGAACTTCTTCAAAATTTTGTCAAGGTATGTGCTTTTTGAAAGTCCTATTAAGTGTCTCGACCTAACCCTATAGATCTTGATGCCGAATATATATAAGTAGCTTCACCGAGGTCCTTCATTGAAAAATTCTTATTCAAGTATCCACTTATGCTATCCAAAAATTCTATATCATTTCCAATCAACAATATGTCATCCACATATAATATCAGAAATCCTACACAGCTCCCACTCACTTTCTTGTAAATACAGGCTTCACCATAAGTCTTTATAAAACCATATGCTTTGATCACATCATCAAAGCATATATTCCAACTCCAGATGCTTGCACCAATCCATAAATGGATCGCCAGAGCTTGCACACTTTGTTAGCACATTTAGGTTCGACAGAACCTTCTGGTTGCATCATATACAACTCTTCTTTAAGAAATCCATTAAGGAATGCAGTTTTTGACGTCCATTTGCTAGATTTCATAATCATAAAATGCAGAAATTTCTAACAAGATTCGGTCAGACTTAAGCATCGCTACGGGTGGTAAGTCTCATCATAGTCAACCCCTTAAACTTGTCAAAAAACTTTTGCGACAAGTAGAGCTTTTTAGACAGTGATATTACCATCAACATTAGTCTTCTTCTAGAAGATCCATTTTTTTCTCAATGGCTTGCTGATCATCGGGCAAGCCCACCAAAGTCCACACTTTGTTCTCATACATGGATCCTATCTCAGATTTCATGGCCTCAAGCCATTTTTTGGAATCTAGGATCATCATAGCTTCTTCATAGATCGTAGGTTATTTGTTATCTAACAACATGACTTCCGGGGACATGATTACTATACCACTCTGGTGTGGTAGGTGTTCTGGTCGACCTATGTGGTTCAGTCGCAACTTGATATGAAGTCTCATGATCATCATAATTATCTTGCTCTCTGGTTGGTGTAGACATCACGAGAACATTTTCCTCTGATGTGCTACTTTCTGATTCGAGAGAAGGTACACCTACCTCATCAAGTTCTATTTTCCTCCCTCTCACTTCTTTCGAGAGAAACTCCTCTAGAAAGGACCCGTTCTTAGCAACAAAGATCTTTCCTTTCGATCTGTGGTAGAAGGTATACCCAATAGTTTCTTTAGGGTATCCAATGAAGACACAGTTCTCTGATTTGGGTTCAAGCTTATCAGGCCAAAGCCTTTTGAAATATGTGTAGCATCCCCAAACTTTCAGAAACAACAGCTTAGGTTTCTTGCCAAACCATAGTTCATACAGTGTCATCTCAACGGATTTAGACGGTGCCCTATTTAACGTGAATAAGGTTGTCTCTAATGCATAACTCAAAAATGATAAAGGAAAATCGGTATGAGATATCATCGAATGCACCATATCTAATAAAGTATGGTTACAATGTTTAGACACACCATTACGCTGTGGTGTTCCAGATGGTGTGAGTGGTGAAACAATTCCACATTGTTTTACATGAAGGCCAAACTCGTAACCCAAATATTCGCCTCCACGATCAGATCGCAGAAACTTTATTTTCTTGTTACGATGATTCTCCACTTCACTCTGAAATTCTTTGGACTTTTCAAATGTTTCAGACTTGTATTTCATCGACTAAATATACCCATACCTTCTTAAATCATCAGTGGAGGTTAGAAAATAACAATACTTGCCGCATGCCTAAACACTCACTGGACCGCATACATCGGTATGCATTATTTCCAACAAGATATTAGCTCGCTCCATTGTTCTGGAGAACGAAGTCTTAGTCATCTTACCCATGAGGCACGGTTCGCAAGTATCAAATGATTCATAATCAAGTGATTCCAAAATTCCATCCGCATGGAGTTTCTTCAAGCACTTTACACCAATATGACCTAAACGGCAGTGTCACAAGTATGTTACACTATCACTATCAACTTTGCATTTTTTGGCATCAATATTAAGAATATGTGTATCACTACGATGGAGATTCAGCAAGAATAGAATATTCATCAAAGGTGCATGACCAGAAAAGATATTACTCATATAAATAAAACAGCCATGATAGCGATTTAAATGAATAACTGTCTCGCAATTAACAAGATCCAGATAGAATGTTCATGCTCAACGTTGGCACCAAATAACAATCATTGAGGTCAAAATCTAATGAAAAAGGTAGATGTAGATGTAGTGTGCCGACGTCAATCACATCAACCTTGGAACCATTCCCGACGCGCATCGTCACCTCGTCCTTCGCCAATCTCTGTTTCTTTCGCAGCTCCTGATTCAAGTTATAAATATGAGCAACCGAACCGGTATCAAATACCCAGGCGCTACTATGAGCATTAATAAGGTACACATCAATAACATGTGTGTGAAATATACCTTTGTCCACTAGCCATCCTTCTTATCCGCCAAGTATTTGGGGTAGTTTCGCTTCCATTGCCAATTTCCCTTGTAGTAGAAGCACTCAGTTTCACGCTTGGGTCCAGCTTTGGGTTTCCTCACGGGAGCGGCAACTTGCATACCGTTCTACTTGAAGTTCCCTTTACTTCCCTTGCCATTTTAGTGAAACTAGTGGTCTTGTTAACCTTCAACACTTGATGCTCCTTCTTGATTTCTACCTCTGTGGCATTAAGCATTGCGAAGAGCTCCAGAACATTTTTTGTCATCCCTTGCATACTATAGTTCATCACGAAGCCTTTGTAGCTTGGTGGCGGTGATCGAGAACTACATCACTAACACTTTCAATCGGGAGATCAATTCCCGGCCTAGTCAAGTGGTTATGATACGGATATTTCGAGTATGCATTCACCATGTAACTATTCTCCTCCATCTTGCAGCTATAGAACTTGTTGGAAACTTCATATCTCTCATCCCGTGCATTAGCTTGAAATGTCAACTTCAACTCTTGGAACATCTCATATGCTCCATGGCATTAAAAAGATCTTTGGAGTCCCGCTTCTAAGCCGTAAAGCATGGAACATGATGTATGCTAGAACTACGTCGGTATTTCCCCAAAGAGGAAGGGGCGATGTAGCACAACGAGAATAGGTATTTCCCTCAGTGATGAGACCAAGGTTATCGAATCAGTAGGAGAACCACGCAACACTATGTGAACAACACATGCACACAAATAACAAATACTCGCAACCCGACATGTTAAAGGGGTTGTCAATCCCTTTCGGGCCACGGCGCCAGAAATAGGCAAACAAATGTGAGAGAGTTGTAAATATTGATAGATCGAACGTGAAAATGCCAAATAAAATAGAGTGCAGCAAGGTATTTTTGTATTTTTGGTTTAATAGATCTGAAAATATAAGCAAAGGAAAATAGATCACAAAGGAAAATATATTAAAGAAGAGACCCAGGGGCAGTAGGTTTCACTAGTGGCTTCTCTCGAGAAAAATAGCAAACAATGGGTGAATAAATTACTGTTGTGAATTGAAAGAAATTCAAATAACCATGACTATATCCAGGAGATGATGATTATATAGGCATCACGTCCGAGATTAGTAGACCGACTCCTGCCTACATCTACCACTATTACTCCACACGTCGACCGCTATCCATCATGCATCCAGTGTATTAAGTTCATGGAGAAACGGAGTAATGCAATAAGAATGACGGCATGATGTAGACCATATCTATTTATGTAGAAATAGACCCCATCGTTTTACCCTTAGTAGCAACGATACATACGTGTCGGTTACCTTTCTGTCACTGGGATCAAGCACCGTAAGATCAAACTCACTACAAAGCACCTCTTCCCATTGCAAGATAAATAGATCAAGTTGGCCAAACAAATCCCAAATATCGGATAAGAAATACGAGGCTATAAGCAATCATGCATATAAGAGATTCAAATAAGACTCAAATAACTTTCATGGATAGAAAGATAGATCTGATCATAAACTCAAAGTTCATTGGATTCCAAGAAACACACCGCAAAAAGGGTTAAATCAAATAGATCTCCAAGAGACCATTGTATTGAGAATCAAGGGGGAGAGAGAGAGAGAGAGAGCGAGAGAAAGATAGAGAGAAAGAGAGAGAGAGAGGAAGCCATCTAGCTACTAAATACGGACCCGTTGATCTAAATTGAACTACTTACGCATCATCGGAGAGGCGCCAATGGACATGATGAACCACTCCGTGATGGTGTCTAGATTGGATCTTGAGGTTCGAGAACTTGCGGCGGCTGGAATAAAATTTCACCGACTCCCCTAGTGTTTCTGGAATATTTGGGTATTTATATAGCAAAGAGTCAGTGCTGGGGGACCCCCGAGGTGGGCACAACCCACCAGGTCGCGCCAGGTGGGTTGTGATCCCCTCAGAGCCCCCCTCTAATACTTCTTATTGCTTCGGATGCTTTACGGTCCAAAAAAATCCACAAAAAGTTTCACTATGTTTGGACTCCATTTGATACAGATTTCCTACGATGTAAAAAACAGCAACTAACACTGGGCACTATGTCAATAGGTTAGTACCAAAAATGATATAAAATAACTATAAAATGATTGTAAAACATCTAAGAATGATAATATAACATCATGGAACAATAAAAAAATTATAGATATGTCGGAGACGTATCAACATCCCCATGCTTAATTCCTGCTCGTCCTCGACTAGGTAAATGATAAAAACAGAATTTTTGATGTGGAATGCTGCCTAACATGTCATCTCATTTTTTTTCTTTATAGCATGTACATTTGGACTTTTATATGGTTCAAAGCAATAATCTAGTTTTGACATGAGACTTAAATACTCAAGCATATCAACAAGCAACAATGTCTTTCAAAATATCAACGCTAAAATAAGTTATCCCTAGCCCATCATGCTCAATCATTGATCCATTCATGAAACACATTCGCATATTAGCTACACCCAATGCTTAAGTACGATCATAGTGCCTCCTAGTTGGTGCTTTATAAGAGAAGCGGCAGACTCAAATTAAAAATAAAATTACATAAAGTAAAAGAAAGGCCCTTCACAGAGGGAACTAGGGATTTGTATAGGTACCAGATCTCAAAGCGAAAAACATAGAGATTAAAACATTTTGGGAGGCATACTTTCCCCACCAACGAAAACGACTTGGAGTTCCCCACACTTTCCATGCTAGATATATCATAGGCAGTTCCCAAACGGAAAATAAAGTTTATTCCTTTTCCACCATACTTTCACTTTCCATGGCTAACTGTATTCACGAGTGCCCTCCATAGCAACACTTTCCAAGGAATTTATTATTTGATAACATAAAGTAAATTCTATTTTCATTTCAGGACTGGGCATCCCTAATACTTTTGCCTTACTCTCGTGCAATGACAAGTTAATAAACACTCATCGTGAGAATAACACATCTAGCATGGAAAATATCGGCCACCCCTCACGGCCCTGCGAGTGGTACGAGCACACAAAAGAAAAATTTATTGTGAAATTAGAGATGGCACATACAAACTTTCTTAGAATGGCAAAAGAATACCGCATATAGGTAGATACAGTGGACTCATGAGGCAGAACTGGTTTAAATGATTTTGGATGCACAAGTAGTGATCATACTTAGTGCAAAATGAAGGCTAGTAAAAGATTGAGAAGCGACTAACCAAGAGACGAGTAATCTCATAAGCGAACATTAAGCATAATCAACACCGAAGAATGCACCACAATTAGGATATAATTTCATTGCATGATTATTGAATTTCGTGCTTGCATAGGAAATCACAAACCTTAACACCAATATTCTTACTAAAGCACAATTACTCATCAACATGACTCACATATCACATCATCATATCTCAAAACTATTACAAGGAATCAAGTTTGTTTTTTCCATTGATCTTCATGAAAGCTTTTATTATATCCTTCTTGGATATCTATCCCTTTGGAACTAATTTTCATGTGTTGCTTTCGATAGGCTCAAACAAATATAAGTGAAGATCATGAGCATAATATTTCTTTTTCTCAAACTAATTTAAGTGAAGAAAGAGAAAATTTCCTAAAAAAATTACTAACTCTCACATAAATCTGAATGAATCAAGAGAGTATTCCTCAAAAATACTAAAACACACCATGCTCAAAAAGATATAAGTGAAGCACTAGAGCAATTCCATAGCTCATAAATTATTTTGGGTGAAGCATAGAGAGCAATTCTAACAAGTCATGGCATACTTTTGGCTCTCTCAAATAGGTGTGTCCAGCAAGGATTCATGAATCAAAACAAAAAAGCAAAACAAGTAAAACTCATATCATACAAGACGCTCCAAGCAAAACTCATAGTATGAGACGAATAAAAATATAACTTCTAGTAAAATACCGATGGTCGTTAGAAGAAAGAGAGGATGCCACTCGGGGCATCCCCAAGATTAGTTGCTTGCTTCTCTTTGGATAATAGCTTGGGATACCATGGGCATCCCCAAGCTTAAGCTTTTCTTACTCCTTATTCCTTCATCAATCGTATCATCATACAAAACATGAAAACTTCAATCACACAAAACTCAACAAAACTTTCGTGAGATCCGTTAGTATAAGAAAGCAAATCACCACTATAAGTACTGTATAAACCAATTCTTATTTTATTTTTCTATTATATATACTGTATTACAACTTTTCTATGGCAAGAAATCACCAACGGGAACCATGGAATCATCGAAACAAGCACACAACGCAAAGAAAACAGAATCTGTCAAAAATAGAACAGTCTGTAGCAATCTGAAAACATCGAATACTTCTGTAGAACCAAAACTTTGAAAAATTAGGACAACCTGACCAATTTGTATATCAATCTTGTCTAAAAAATTTAGAGGAAAAGCTCTCTTATGCAATTTAAGAAAATTATTTTTCTGAGCGCAAAAGTTCTTATTTTTCAACATGATCAAATCAACTATCACCCAAGAAGATCCTAAAGGCTTTGCTTGGCACAAAAACTAATTAAAACACAAAAACACAATCATAAGAGTAGCACAATGGTGCAAACACTCAGGAACAGAAAGAAAAAGACAAAAAATAAATTTATTCATTGGGTTGCCTTCCAATAAGCACTATTGTTTCACGCCCTTAGCTAGGCATAAAGTAAGGATCTACGTTTTGTCATCCATGCTTTTGGAAACTTTTGTGAGGGATTTCTCAAACCCGGGAGGCTCTTACGCTTTCCTAAATTCTCAGGAAAAGATACCATCTTGAGATCTACAATATCCAATCGCTTATTGCAAAGACTAATCAAAGCATTCATGTGATTGATACTACCGTTAAGATGTTTGAGGGGTTCATTATACTTTTGCAATTCAACCATATGTTTTTGCAAATCACCGAGTTTGTCCAACATTTGAACTCCCTCTGGAGTGAAATAAAACCCCTTCTTTTGAGGTGGAACCCCCAATATTCCTTCTAAAATTTCATAGGCAGCATTGGCATCAAGCTCGATAAAATTCCCTTTAGCAGCAAAATCTAAGAGTTGTCTATGATGCAAAGCCAATCATATGTAAAAAATACGAAGTAATATCTTTGCATCTCCCTTTAGGTTGCAAACACGGTAAGATTCCATTAGCCTATACAAAGAATCTTTCATATTTTCTCGTTGTCGTTGCTTGAAGTATAAAACTTCAAAATCGGGTGACAAAGGAGGAGTAGGCACGCTAGCCATTATGGCTAAAAATCAAAACAAGGATAGATTCGGCATGGAAACGGCGAATGAAAAAGGGGCGAATAAAATGGCATTTTTTTTGTGAAGTGGGGGAGAGGGAAACGAGAGGCAAATGGCAAATAATGTAAATTGCGAGGAGATGAGATTTGTGATTAGGAACGTGGTAGATGTTGATGATGTCTCCCCGGTAACGGCGCTAGAAAGCCCGTTAACGGGAGACTATCTTGACATGATCCTCCCCAGCAACAGCGCCAGAAATTCCTATTGATGTCTGCTAGAACGACGTCGGTATTTCCCCAAAGAGGAAGGGATGATGCAGCACAGTGACGGTAGGTATTTCCCTCAGTGATGAGATGAAGGTTATCGAACTAGTAGGAGAACCACCAACACTACATGAACAACACCGCACACAAATAACAAGTACTCACAACCCAGAAAGCGTTTTAAAGGGTTTGTCAATCCCTTCAGTGCCACGGTGCCATAAATAGGAAAACAGACATGAGAGAGTTGTAAATATTGATAGATAGAATGCCAAATAAAATAAAGTGCAACAATTTATTTTTGTATTTTTGGTTTAATAGATCTGAAAATAAAATCAAAGGAAAATAGATCAAAAAGTAAAATATAGTAAAGAAGAGACCCGGGGTCCGAAGGTTTCAATAGGCTTCTCTTAAAAAAATAGCAAACGGTGGGTGAAAAAATTACTGTTGGACAATTGAAAGAACTTCAAATAATCATGAGGATATCCAGGCAATGATCATTATATAGGCATCACGTCCAAGATCGGTGAGACCGACTCACCTTTGCATCTACTACTATTACTCTACACATCGATCGCTATCCAACATGCTTCTAGTGCATTATGTTCATGGAGAAACGGAGTAATGCAATAAGAACGATGACATGGTGTAGATAAGATCTATTTATGTAGAAATAGACCCCATCGTTTTATCCCTAATAGCAACTATACATACGTGTCAGTTCCCTTTCTGTCACTGGGATCAAGCTCCGTAAGATCGAACCCACTACAAAGCACCTCTTCCCATTGCAAGATAAATAGATCAAGTTGGGCAAACAAAACCCAAATATTGGAGAAGAAATACGAGGCTATAGGCAATCATGCATATAAGAGATTCAAAGAAGACTCTAATAACTTTCATGGATGAAAAGATAGATCTGATCATAAACTGAAAGTTCATCGGATCCCAACAAACACACCGCAAAAAGAGTTACATCAAATATATTTCCAAGAGACCATTGTATTGAGAATCAAAAGAGAGAGAGAGAGAGAGAGAGAGGAAGCCATCTAAGTACTAACTACGGACCCGTAGGTCTACAATGAACTACTCACGCATCATTAGAGAGGCACCAATAGACTTGATGTAACTCCCCGTGATGGTGTCTAGCTTGGATCTGGTGATTCTAGAACATCTTGGCTACTGGAATAAAATTTAATGAGACTCCCCTACGGTTTCTTGAATATTGGGGTATTTATAGAGCAAAGAGTCGGTCCGGGACCCTCGAGGTGGGCACAACCCACGGCACGCGCACAGGCCCCTAGGCACGCCCATGTGGGTTGTGCTCCCTGAACCCCCTCTTGTACTTCTTCGGCCCACTGGATGTCTTCTGGTCCAAAAAAAACCGACAAAAAGTTTTCCTGCGTTTGGACTCCATTTGGTACTGATTTCCTGCAATGTAAAAAACATGCAAAAAATAGCAACATGCATTGGGCACTATGTTAATAGGTCAGTACGAAAAATGATATAAAATGACTATACAATTATTGTAAAACATCCAAGAATGATTAGATAACAATATGGAACAATCAAAAATTATAGATACATTAGAGACGTATCAACACACTGAACTATCGAGTTGTCATCAGATCGAGTCTACCAGAGGTTCATAACATCTGTAATAGCTCCTGCAGTAGGTCTGTTACCTAGCGGTGCATCAATGACATAATTCTTCTGTGCAACTACGAGGACAATCCTCAAGTTACGGACCTAGTCTGTGTAGCTGCTACCATCATCTTTCAACTTAGCTTTCTCTAGGAACGCATTAAAATTCAGGGGAACAATAGCATGGGCCATTGATATACAACATTGATCTGCAAAAATATTAAGACTGAGTTCATGATAAATTAAGTTCAGTTAATCAAATTACTAATGAACTCTCGATTAAATTAATATCCCTCAAGTTATCTAAGTGATACATGATCCAAATGAAAATCAACTAACCCAGTTCCAATTGTCACGTGAAATGGGGTAGTCATCAATGGTGAACATCTCTATGTTGATCATATCTGCTATATGACTCACATTCGGCCTTTTGGTCTCTAGTGTTTCGAGACCATGTCTATACATGCCAGGCTAGTCAAGTTTAACCCAAGTATTCTGCATCTATAAAACTGTCTTACACCCATTGTACGTGAACGTAGAGTCTATCACACAAGATTATCACGAGGTGATTCGAAACGACAAACTTTGGCAATGACGCATACTCGGGGAGAACACTTTTATCGTGAAATTTAGTGAAGGGGTCATCTTATATTGCTACCGTTGTTCTAAGCAAAATAAGATGCATAAAAGACAAACATCATATGCAATCAAAATATGTGACATGGTATGGCCATCATCATCTTGTGCTTTTGATCTCCATCTCCAAAGCATCGTCTTGATTTCCATTTTCACTAGCTCGACACCTTGATCTCCATCGTAGTGTCGTGGTCATCTCGCCATTGTTGCAAGTGAAGGGATCATCTTATACATTGAAATGCAGTGAAGGGATCATCTTATAATGCTACCGCCGTACTAAGCAAAATAAGATGCATAAAAGATAAACATCACATGCAATCAAAATATGTGACATGATGTGGCCATCATTATCTTGTGCTTTTGATCTCCATCTTCAATGCATCGTCACGATCTCCTTCGTCACCAGCTCCACACCTTGATCTCTATCATTGTGTCGGGGTCATCTCCCCAACTATTGCTTCCACAACTATTACTAACACATAGTGATAAAGTAAAGCAATTACATGGCACTTGCATTTCATACAATAATTAAGAGAAAACCCTAAGGCTCCAGTTGGTTTTCGATATTACAAAACATGATCATCTTATACAATAACGCATATCACATCACGTCTTGACCATATCACATCACAATATACAATGCAAAAACAAGTTAGACGTCCTCTACTTTGTTGCTGCAAGTTTTACGTGGCTGCTACGGGCAACTAGCAAGAACCACTCTTACCTACAAAAAACCACAACACTGATTATCAAGTTTGTTGTTTTAACCTTCTTGGAGGACCGGTACGTACTCAAATTCGATTCAACTAAAGTAGGAGAAATAGACACCCACCAACCAACTTTATGCAAAACAAGTTGCATGTTAGTCTGTGGAACTGGTATCATGTGCGTGGACATATAAGGTTGGTCCAGGCCACTTCATCCCACAATACCGCCGAATCAAAATAAGATGTTGGTAGTAAGAAGTATGACCATCATGGCCCACAACTCCTTTGTGTTATACTCGTGCATACCATCTACGCATAGATCTGGATCATGATGCCACTGTTGGGTAAAGTTGCATGGAAAACAAAAAGTTTCTATGCACACGCAAGATCTATCCATGGAGATGCATACCTATGAGAGGGGGAGAGCATCTACATACCCTTGTAAATCGCTAAGCGGAAGCGTTTATCAACAAGGTTGATTAATTCATACACCTTCACAATCCGTCCCGATCAAGTACCGAACGTATGACACCTCCACGTTCAGCACTGTTTCAGCTTGATGACGTGCTCATCTTCTAGATCCAGGAAGAGGGTCGAAGTAGTAGATGAGTTCCGGCAGCACGACGCTGTGGTGACACTGATGGTGAAGAACAATCTTTGTAGGGCTTCGCCAAGCGCAACGAAAACTTTGTTGAAGGATAAACTAGAGGGGATGGTGTTGCCAGCACACGACTTTGTGAATGTTGATATATTCCCGGTGCAAGCCCTGCCCCTCTATTTATATGTCGAGCCTTGGGGTCTAAGGGAGTCCCGGATTAGGGGGTGTCCGGATAGCCGAACTATCACCGTTGGCCGGACTCCTGGGCTATGAAGATACAAGATTGAAGACTTTGTCCCGTGTCCGGATGGGACTTTCCTTGGCGTGGTAGGCAAGCTTGGCAATACTGATATGTAGATCTCCTACCATTGTAACCGACTACTGTGTAACCCTAACCCTATCCGGGTCTATATAAACCGGAGGGTTTTAGTCCGTGGGATCTAACAACAATCATACCATAGGCTAGCTTCTAGGGTTTAGCCTCTCTGATCTCGTGGTAGATCTACTCTTGTACTACCCATATCATCAATATTAATCAAGCAGGAGTAGGGTTTTACCTCCATCGAGAGGGCCCGAACCTGGGTAAAAACATCGTGTCCCTTGTCTCCCGTTACCATCCGCCTAGACGCACAGTTCGGGACCCCCTACCCGAGATCCGCCGGTTTTAACACCGACATTGGTGCTTTCACTGAGAGTTCCTCTATGCCGTCACCGTCAGGAAGGATGCCTCATCCCGTCTTTAAAGACGACATTATCGCCAGAGGAGCCTTGGTAGCCGGCCAGGCTCTTCGGCTAGGTGGTTTCCTTATGACCACCAGTTTGGCCGTCGTGCCGACGATGACTTCTCGGGCCATTGAAACCAATCTTCGTGTTAACTCGGAACTTGCCGAGCAGCTAGATCCGATCGAGCTCTCCTCCGCGAACGGGCTCTTGGATCGCTGTCCGCCTCGAGTCGCCACCGACTACGATCAGATCGGGCCTAAAACCGATCTGAGAGAGATTAACTCTCCCCAGGCTACCCACCATGTTGCTGTGGTAGAGGAACAATGCGGTGACTCTTCTTCTATCTTAAGGACTAGCTACGTCCGGATTCCCGACCCCTCCATGCCGGATTCCCGCAGAGGGACGGACGGCGATCAAATCCTGAACTTAAAGTCAGGCGGCGGGTTGGATTCAGTGGATAACATCCAAAATCCCAAACCTCCGAGTTCGGAAACTTCTCAGCCCCTGAGTCTTAGATTAGACGGGGTTCCGGATTTAGTTCCACCCGACCACCCAAACATTAGCGAACAATCCCGAATTCGGCAAGATCCCGCTGGAAAAGTACATCATTCTTGGGCCGATTCCTCCTGGTTATGGACAGGATAAGCGATCGCCGAGAGGAGGACGCAATCTCACTCTTCCGCAATAATTGCACGGACGAAGGAATCCTAAACGCCATAAGTCGTACATTGAAATTACACGCTTTGCCGACTTGGTAACCATAGTACAAAAGTACTGCGCGATGGAGAGTGCTTGGAAAACCGAAAGTAAATTTTGGGATAATCCGGCCCCGAACACAGCCCCAGTCCGAAATAAAAGGGTGTATTATCACCAACCACCTGGGTTAAATACCAAAAAACAAAGACCCCTAAAGGGCATGGAACCGTCTTGGAGGGATGGCTCAACGGACCTGCAAAATTCATAGCGCGGGGCGCCACTCCAACTCATAGCCTTGAGCATGTTGGATACTACGGCGAGGTGGCCAAAAAGTGGCGAAGAGCTTCTAGCTTCGTAATCTCAGCCCAACAACACCGATGCAGTACTAACAATCTTGAGACTTTCGCATCAAATAACATGCGGCGAACACTCCATAACCTTGCCAAGTCTACCAAGTAGCAACAATAAATCCATGGGTGACACAGCTATTACCTTTAATGCCGTTGATTTAACCCAAATTCGAACAGCCCGAGCACCGGCCGCCTTTGGTCCTCGGTCCAATTGTGGGCGGCTTTACTTTACTAAGGTACTCATGGTGGCGGCATGATTAAACCTCATCTATGAGGAAACCCTCGAAAAATGGAAATAGATCGGAACCGCATTGAGCGAAGCGGCACAACCTTTAGAGGAATAATCCCTACCGGGAAGCATGCTTTGCACAGGAAAAATCACATTGGACGTAGTGTTAGGCTCACCGGACAATTACAGGTCCGAGGAGGTCACCTTTCAAGTGGCCCCGTTCAGCAGCGGATATCACGCTATATTAGGGCGAGAGGCATTCACAATTTTTCAAGCTATACCCAATTATGGGTACATGAAGCTTAAAATGCCCGAACCTAACGGAATCATCACTCTCGCTAGTGATCCGAACATAGCGCTCCGCGCCGAAAACAAGACAGCCGCACTAGCCCTCGAGGCACTATCCGAAGCCCTAGCGGCCGAGGAACTAATCTTGATCGCTCCACGGTGAACAGAGACGATGTGATACTTGATAAAAGATCCAAGTCCACCTCTTTTAAACCAGCGGATGAAATAGTCAAATTCCAAGTCCACCCAACGGACCCTGCAAAGATGGCCTCCATTGGGGCACAGTTAAACCCTGATGTAGACGCCGCACTACGAGAATTTCTACGAGAAAACTGGGACATTTTTGCCTAGCACCCTTTGGACATGCCAGGAATCCCACGTCGGCTGGCCGAGCACAGCCTAAATATCCTAGAAGGATTTAAGACAGTCAAGCAAGATCTTCGGCGTTTTTCCGAACCCAAGAGATAGGCCATGGGAGAGGAGCTACCCAAACTTCTGGAAGAAGGATTCATCAGAGATATAAAACATCCGGACTGGCTAGCAAATCTGGTGATGGCACCAAAGAAGGAGAAATCCTGGCGCCTATGTGTCGATTTCAAAGACCTTAATAAGGCTTGCCCAAAGGATCCCTTCCCCCTCCCTCGCATTGATCAAATTATCGGCCCACAGCAATGGACACGATTCATTGTGTTTCCTCGGCGCATACTCCGGCTACCACCAAATTAAGATGGCAGAGCCGGACCAAGCCCATAAGCGGCATTCATCACTCCATACGGCCCATTCGCTTCAACACAATGCCCTTCGGGCTCAAAAACGCCAGCGCAACATATCGTAGCATGATTCGAGACATGTCCGCAAACCAGATCGGGAAAAGCGGTGGAGGCATATGTAGATGGCGTGGTCGTCAAATCCAAGCATGTCGAAACTCTAGTAGGCGACTTGAGGCTCACATTCGACAATCTCCGAAAATCGACATTAAGCTCAATCCGGAAAAATGCGTCTTGGCGTTCCAAAGGAAAGCTCTTGGGCTTCATTGTGTCCGATAGAGGAATTGAAGCAAACCCAGCCAAGATTCGAGCTCTGTCACAATTGGATATTCAAAGACCTCAAACAAATACAAAAATTGATCGATGTGTAGCGGCTCTAAGCCGCTTTATTTCCGTTTGGGAGAAAAGGCGTTACCCTTTACCGCCTCCTCCGTATACCGAACACTTGAGTGGATTTGGATACGCATACGGCCGGACTCGAAGAAATAAAAGCCATATTGGCAAAAAATCCAGTCTGGCGGCGCCCAATATGGGCGAACCAATGTTATTATATATCGCCGCAACACATCAAGTTGTTAGCGCGGTGCTTTGCGTCGTCGAGAAAGCAGACGGACCTGGGTTCCCTCTTCAAAAACCAGTTTATTACATGTCCACTTTGTCCTAACTCCATGCAAGTCCCGGTACCCACATTATCAGAAGATAGTATAAGCGGTGTTCATGGCATCCCGGAAGCTGTGACACTAATTTCAAGAGTGTTCGATTACAGCAGCCTCCGAAGTACCTCTTAACGACATTATAAACAACCGCGACGCGACAGGCCGGATTGCCAAATGGGCCATCGAGCTCCTCCCATTCGACATAACCTATATGCCACGACGAGCTATTAAGTCACAAGTGTTGGCCGATTTCATTGCCGAATGGACCGGCCGAACTCCCTAAAGTGTATGCGGCGCATATTCCAATTGGATCATGCACTTCGACGGCTCCAAAATTACGGCGGCACTGGGGCTGGCGTCGTCAACGTCCCCGACCGGGACACAGTCAATACATCCTTCAGATAATGTACACGGACTCCAACAACGCACGAATCTGAGGCCCATACGCACGGCCTCCGGATGGCAGTCTCCATGGGCATTAAACGCTTAGAGGTGCGCGGGGATTCAAACCTCGCGATATCTCAAATAAACGGAGACTTTGACGCCAAAGATCCAAAAATGGCAGCATACCGCAACGCGGTTCTAAAAATGTCAGCATGGTTCGAAGGGCTCGAATTTCATCATATAGCCCGGATAACAACCCGATGGCGGACGTGATTAACGCGCGCCGGCACAAAGCAGCGATGCCGTCCCGCCAACATCTTCACAGGAACGGCTGTTCAAGCCATCCGTACTATGGGAAGGGAGTCCGGAAATAACAATCCGGACCCAACCGCACCGCCTCGACACCGAGCAGCTACGACACAATCGGAGGCTCGCCAGCGACATAACACCCTCCGCCCACGAAATAATGGCAGTTATTGCCCGTGGACGGAGCCCTACCTAACCTACCTAACTGGCGGGAACTCCCGAAGACCAAAATGAGGCTTGCCGCATAGTGCGGCGATCCAACGCCTATAAAGTCCATGAGGGAGAGCTTTATAAGAAAAGCACAACAAGAGTCCTTCAAAGGTGTATCTCCGAAGAGGAAGGGCGAAACCTCCTGGCTGAAATTCATGCCGGACTGGGTGGGCACCACGCCGCAGCCCGGGCCCTTGTAGGCAAGGCCTTCCGTACAGGATTTTATTGGCCGACGGCCCGAGCGGATGCGCAGGATTTAGTCCAATGATGCGTCGGATGCCAGCTTTTTGCTAACCAAAGCCACATGCCACCCACCGCCCTCAAAACTATACCCATCACACAGCCGTTCGGCAGTGCAGGGGCTTAACATGGTTGGACCCTAAAGGGAGGAACCCACAAGCAAAAATACCTATTGGTCATGGTGGATAAATTCACCAAATGGATAGAGGCCAAGCACATTAAAAGCGGCGAATCCGGACCGGTGATAGACTTCATATCGGGGGTAGTGCACCGTTACGGTGTCCCCCACAAGTATCATCATCGATAACGGCACCAACTTCACAGGTGATGAGGTCAAATTATGGTGCAAAAACATGGGCATTAAGCTCAATTACGCCTCGGTCTATCACCCTCAAACTAACGGTCAAGTCGGCGGCAAGCGGTCTAATCATGAGCGGCATTAAACCCGGACTAGTGCGGTCCCTTAAGGAATCTAATACGCCTTTGGGTAGAGGAGCTTCGACTCCGTACTCACGGGGGCTGCGGACCACGCCAAACCGCACTACCGGATTCACACCATTTTTATGGTGTATGCAGTATGAAGGCAGTTTTGCCTGCGACATAATTCATGACTCACCTCGATGCGCATGTATAAAGAAAGAGAAGCCGAACTTCGATCGGCGGGATAGTCTGGACGCATTGGAGGAGGAGCGACGTGGCAAGAGCTCGTTCCGCATTTTATCAACAGCAGGCTCGAAGATATCAAAGCGAGAAGTATGCGGGCCAAAGCTTACAACGTTGGCGAACTAGTTCTCGCTGCCGGACAAGAAAAGGACAAACTCAAGCCCAAATGGGAAGGTCCCTACATCATCGACCAGGTCACGACCGGCGGGCATACCGTCTACAAACGCATCGGATAACCGACTCGAGCCAAACCCATGGAACGCAGCCCGTCTCACGAAGATTCTCGCCCTAGTGCGGACTCTGAGTTCGTCTCCTTCCTCCGTCCAAAATTTATACTTTAGTTGTCTTTTATTTCTCTCCTTCCTCCTTCCTTTTTCTTGAAGCCTTTAGAGGCTCACTTGCGCTTTGTTCAAGACATACTTGACGCTACCACTCGCGCTCATTATACTGAGGGGCTTCTTTAATGTAAGCTTATTTATCTGAGTTTTATGCCCAACACATGTGTCAAACTTCCACATGTACCTTTTATTCACCATTATATGCATCGATATGACTTAAGTTTTGGCCAAGCTGGGTTGCTGGCTCCCTGCTTACCCCTACGTTCCCGATTGTTCGGCTAGGCGGTAAAGGGAGCTCCCTCTGCGATTATTCTTGCCCGGGTTAGCGGATGTGTACCTCAGATCGGTGAAGCCGAAAGCTAAGCGTTCTTAAGGGAATATTCGGTCGGTGAACTGAAAGATGATTTTTAAACTATTTATCCATCTGCCCCCAGATGATTTTCTGCTTTCTTAGCAGTTCGGACATGCACTTTAGGGCATGCCTCCCAGGGAAAGGAACCCTTAACAGAACTATTCTCCCTGGAAGATGTTTCTTACTATCCATGTAATATAACATAACTAGTTGGGCACTTATGCGATCAGCAATAATGACCCCTACGCCTTGTCTCCATGCATGCCCGGTTCTTACATAAGCTGTGAGGGTATTCGGACACACTCCGGACTATTGGGTCCCGAGGTTGAAGCGAAAAGGTCCGCTCGACAAACGATCTACAATCCCGGCTAGAAGGCATTTTACATGTCACTTTAAATTACATAGTCAACTTGATCATCGTATTCCTCTTCAATACCATCTAATAGGCTGTCTAGTTTACAGTCCTGCTGGGAATACTTTGCGGCCAATTCTACTTGGCCGTACACTAAGCTTACAGGGATCTCCTTCCCATCAGGCCCCACAGGTCCGACCTCGGCCATGTGGTTTGGGTCAGCCTTCGTGTACCGCGTCTTTACCATGGCCCAGGCCTCCCTGGCGCCTTAATGACATCTGCAGATATCTTCCATAGCGGAAGCGCCGCCGTGCTCCTTGAAGCCGCTCAGACTCCCCAATGCCTTCGGGTAGGAGATAGATGGCCACAAGTCCGGCGACGCCCTTCATCACCGCCGAACTTCGTTAGGTGCGGTAGCCTTGATTCGGGAAGAAGATTGCCCAAGAATCGGGCATCTCCTCCTCGGGGCGACCTATGAGCAAACCTACATACATGTTTATGTTAGTCGCCTTCCTTGCCGAACTCTTTCAAAGTTCGTTTAAGCACTCTTGAAAATGCCGCTCTGAAGGCGCCGATTCTCCTTTACGGAGTCGGACAACCGAGCACGAACATCCTTTAGTTCCTCTCCCGGTTGGGTGTTGGCATCTTGGAGGTTATTTTTCTCTGCCGCACCCTTGTAAGCACGCTCTCGCCCGGCCTTTAGCTGGCGCAGGAGCTGTTGCTTGTCCGGATCGATCCGGCGCCATCTGCAATATCATTGTCGACTTATACACACGCCGCACTTCACAAACTACTTATTTTTCAAAGTATATATATTACGGAGGGGTTTCGTGGCTCCCCAGGCGGCTAGTGCGGCCTCAAGCTGGGCCTTGCACTCTTCAAGCTCCCCGACAGTCGGGTATTCTTTTCCGTAAGATCCTACATAACAAATGATCCTTAAATCAGTTATCCTAACTATTTTAAGTCTCGGGGGCTACTGGCATATACAACTGTCAAAATTTCTTACCCATATGTCCTTTACATACTGCTCCGTGGCTCTGGCTAGACCATCTTGAGCGGCACGGAGGTGCGCATCTCCCGAATTGAAGGCATTCAAGGCCTCACAGGAGAAAGCGTCGTCACGAAGAACTGTCCGTGGCGCACGTGATTCATGGCACTCTCCACCTCGAGTTGGTGGCGGATAATCTGTCGGCATCCTGCAGCCGGAGGAGCATCCGGACCAGCGTTGGAGCTTTGGCCGACGGAGGCTCGATTGGCAATCTCCGGACATAGTCCGGCAAGCGCTCTTTTTCACGAAAAGAGCACTTTGGTGATAATACGCCTTCGAGGAATCAATCCACAGGGATATGGTGGCACGCCTTACCGTTCTTGGCGGTGTTTCGATCCGAACCGCACTTCTTTTTTAGCCCTCGTGGCGCTGCCCCTTGTTGGTTAGCAGCATGGGCTTCGACCTCCTGCCTTGAAAGAACCCCTGCGAAACACCATCGGACACGCGGTGGTTAGAAATAAAAGCACGGGTGGGTCATGGGATCCGGACTTGATCCACGGTTACAGGAGGCCGGAAATACTCCGGGTAGTCGGTAGTGATGGCAACCAAAGCATTGTCGATGCTAAGTTGATGGAACACCACAGCCGATCAGCTCCACCTTTATATCCGGGTCCTCTTGGAGGCGGATCGAGGGACCGTTCGGATCCTCGGGTTGTGGAGGCGGGCTGTGTATCTTCTCCACGGCCCGGCGCAGTTCCTGCGTAGAAACCATAAAATGAGATACGTAACCACGGGAACATGGATCGGACAGGCCACAAAGATATTCGCTTACCCAACTTCGAGGATTATTCGAAGAAATCCCGTTCAGCGGACAGACGCGGAGAAAATCCTCCTCTTCTCCTTGGGACATGGCGGACAAGGTCTTCGCCAGTTCTGTGACCGATCCCGCCCTTTGCGGCCATGACGGGTGGCATCATCCTCCCGTTGAAATCCCACATGGGGTGGCCCCTATATTGGAGCCATTGAACTCCCGCGCATAACACATGTGGCCATGACACCAATCATAGTCGATACTGAATGAGCCAACAATCTTATTCGGCTCATTAGGTAAAGGACGTCCCTCCGACTTCTCCCTGGGGGCTCCGCGGGCGCCAACTCAGGCGTTTCTTCAAAGGAGCATTGCTGAACTCCGGGAGACCGATCCGAACAGGATCCCGGCGGGCGAACCGTCTTCTATATAAAACCATTAGAAGGCCAGTCTTGGACGCCTTTCGGAGTTCCGGATAGATATCCGGTCCCGGCGATCTTGCTCCAGCTCGGCTCCGCCCACTTGATATATTGACCCCTCATGAGGACGGGCACAAAGGCAGAACAATCTCTTCCACAGATTGAAATGGGCCTCAACACCTGTGAACAGCTCGCAGAGGGCTACAAAGCCCGCTATATGCAAGATGGAGGCAGGCGTAAGGTTGTGCAGCTGGAGGCCGTAGAACTCCAGAAGCCCCCGGAGAAACGGATGGATTGGAAATCCGAGTCCTCTCATTAGATGAGAGACGAAGCATACCCGCTCTCTCCTTAGAGGGATCGGGGCGCTCTCCGCCTGCTTCCCGCCCTTATAAGTGGCGCGTGGTCCGGAACGCACTTAACTAGGGAAGGCGGAGGAAGGAATCCCCTTGGTTTGGGCGCCACCAATTACGCTGTCTTGGGATCGAGCATCTCCCCCAATCTCCGGGCTGAAATTTGGGAGGCGTGAGAGGAGGAGCAGCGACGGCTGTCCATGGTGGAATGGATTTTTTGTCGAAGGCGCCTGATGAAGGCTCATGAGGGAGGATGGTGCGATCCGGATCTGGGTCCCCGTCTCTTTTATAGGCGGCTCATTTGCACAAAGCAAGGGGGTAAATGTAAAGATACCTGACTTTTCACATTCGCTTGACATGTGGAAGATGGCCATTATTAGGCGTAGAAGCCAAAGGAGCGCAGACTTATCGAAGCCGGACAATATTCGACAAGTATATGGAATTTGGAGAAGAACCGCCTCGCAATGCGAAGACAATCTCTGGCCCGGACTCATCGTCATTGAAGCCTAGTTAAAGGGCTCTTGAGGAGTCCCGGATTAGGGGGTGTCCAGGATAGCGAACTATCACCGTTGGCGGACTCACAGGCTATGAAGATACAAGATTGAAGACTTAGGTCCCGTTTCCGGATGGGACTTTCCTTGGCGTGGAAGGCAAGCTTGGCAATACGGATATGTAGATCTCCAACCATTGTAACCGACTCTGTGTAACCATAAACATATCCGTTGTCTATATAAACTGTAGTGTTTTAGTGAGTAGTAAGAACAACTATCATACCACAGGCTAGCTTCTAGGGTTTAGCCTATCTGATCTATTGGTAGATCTACTCTTGTACTACCCTTATCATCAATATTAATAAATCAGGAGTAGTGTTTTACCTCCATCTAGAGTGCCCGAACCTAGAGTAAAAACATCGTGTCCCTTGTCTCCTGTTACCATCCGCCTAGACGCACAGTTCGGGACCCCCTACCCGAGATCCGCCGGTTTTGACACCGACAGGGTCGTTTTCTTGGAGAAAGAGCCTCCTCCAAGTCGGTTTGGCACGCAAGGCAAGAGTCCTTCTCGGACTCCAGAACCCGAACCTTCTGATCCTTTTATGCGGCACCATGGCCTCCGCAAAACTCCTTTTTGCACATTCGTAAAGCCTTGTGGGCTTTACCCCTTGCCCAAAATAAAGTGTTCTCATAGTCGAACATTTCGGGAAACATCAGTAACCCATTCAAGTGAATTCTGGAACCCTTCTGGAGACCAAACACTATTATCCCATATATCAGTCTTTAACTCCGGACCATTCCGAAGCTCCTCTTCATGTCCATGATCTCATCTGGGACTCCAAACAACATTAGGTCACCAACATACATAAACCATATAATAATATATCATCAAGGAACATTAAGTGTGTGGACCCTGCCAGTTCGATAATGATGTAGACATGGCTGAGACGCTTCTCCGATAAATAACCAATAGCGAGGCCTGGATACCCATATTGGTTCCTACATATTTTACAAAGATCTTTATTGGTCGAACCTTTATGACAACAAACGTAGTTCCCTTTGTCTATCAGTATGTTATTATTTTGAGATTCGATCATCAGTATGTTCATACCTAGTTCAATCTCGTTACTGGCACATCTCTTTACTCATTCTGTAATACATCATCTTGTAACTAACTCTTTAGTCACTTAGCTTGCAAGGTTCTTGTGATGTGTATTACCAAGAGGGCCCAGAGATACCTCTCTGATACAAGGAGTGACAAATCCCAATCTTGGTCCATGCTAACTCAATAGACACCTTTGGTGTTACCTGTAGAGCATCTTTATGATCACCCAGTTACGTTGTGATGTCTTATAGCACACAATGTATTCCTACGGAGTCCGGGAGTTGCATGATCGCATGGTCGAAGGAATATGTACTTGACATTTAGAAAGCAGTAGCAATAAACTGAATGGTCATATGCTAAGCTAACAGATGGGTCTTGACCATCACATCATTCTCCTATGGATGTGATCCCATTATCAAGTGAAACCACATGACCATTGTTAGGAAGCCTTAACCATCTTTGATTAACGAGCTAGTCTAGTAGAGGCTCACTAGGACACATTATTTGTTTATGTATCCACACATGTATTTATGTTTCTGATCAATACAATTCTAGCATGAATAATGAACCTTTATCATGAATAATCAAAAATAACAAAAACAACTTTATTATTGCGTCTAGGGCATATTTCCATCAGTAGTCTCATTATCCTCTGCGGGGACTTTATTTAGGACATGAATGATGTCAATACAGCCACCCCCCACACCATGCCTTGGAGAAACCCGATGTATCCAACATGGCGTCAACCAAATCTGTTAGGTTATGATTTTTCCGTTTGGTAACTCTGTTTTACTAGGGTGAATAGGGAGGCATCCTATCATGAATAATACCATGTTCCGCCCAGAATAAATTTAATTCATTAGATAAGTACTCTCCATGATGATAAGACCAGACTCTTTTTGTTTTCTTCTCATGTTTGTTATCAACTTCAGCTTTGTGTATTTTAAAGTAGTGTACAACCTAATTTTTTGTATTTAACAAATACACATAACATAATCTAGATGAATCATCAATCAAAGTCATGAAGTATTTATTTCCACCTTTAGTGAACACACCATTCATCTCGCAGAGATTTCAATGTATGATCTCTAATGGCGCCACGTGTCTCTCCTTCACAGGCTAGTGAGGCTTACGAGGTTGCTTTGCTTGCACAAACGGATGGAACTTGGAGCCTTTGGCTAAGGTAAAACTCGGGATTAAATCCATCTTAGCTAGCCGCGTCATACAACCAAAATTTATGTGACAAAGAAATGAATGCCAAACCTCAGTTTGTTGATATTAGAATGATTATGGTTCACGACTTTATTATGGAAATCCTCCAAGGAAAGGCGAAACAAACCAACACAATCATATCCTTTCCAACAAATAATCCATATCGAGATATGACTACTTTTTTGGACTCAAATACTAACTCAAACCCTTCTTTACCTAGAAGGGATCCACTAACGAGGTTCTTCTTCATGTCGGGGACATGTTGCTTGTTATTCAGTTACACAATATCTCTCAAAGTAAACTTCAGATCCACTGTGCCAATAACATGAACCGAAGCATGCGAGCTATTCCCCATCAGGACGAAACAATCTCGTGCGACCTGGTCAGAAGACAACAAAGACACATCAGCACACACATGAATATTGGCCCTAGTGTCAACCAACCAATCGGTTGACTGACAAACTAAAAGTACGGTAAGCAGATTACCATACCCAGATGTCCCATCATTCTTGCTTAGAGTGACACTGAAGGGCGTGGAGTCCTTTCCTGGCAACTTATACTTGTTTGGGCATGATATGTCTCCAACATATCTATAATTTATGAAGTATTCATGCCATGTTTACAACAATTTTATATGGTTTTGGTATGATTTGCATGGAACTAACCTGGACTGACGCCGTTTGCACCAGAATTACCATGGTGTTAATTTTTTGTGCAGAAATGAAATTTATCCAAATGAGTTGAAACTTTTTGACGAAGTTTTTGGAACAAAAGACACCCCCGAAGCTTCATGGGAGGGCCATAAGAGCCACGAGGAAGCCACAACCCACCAGGGTGCGCCTGAGGGTCCCGGCTTTCCCTGGTGGGATGTGCTCACCTCGAGGCCCATCTTCACGTGAAACTGATGCCAAAAATCCTATAAATGGAGAAACCATCAAAATATCCTTATATCAGAAGTTCTGCCACTTCAAGCCTCTGTAGCCACGAAAAACCAATCTAGACCCTGTTCCGGCACCCTGCCGGAGTGGGAAATCATCACCAGTGTCCATCTTCATCGTCCCAGTGTCTAGCATGATGGGGAGGGAGTAGTCCACCCTCGGGGCTGAGGGTTTGTACCAGTAGTGATGTGTTTAATCTCTCTCTCTCTCTCATGTTCTTGAGATGTCACGATCTTGATGTATCGTGGGCTTTAATAATGTAGTTGTATACTATGGTGTTTCTCCCTCTCTATCTTGTTGTGATGTATTGGGTTTTCCCTTTGAGATTTATTTTTATTGGATTGATTACTTTTATGGATTTGAGACACTTGATGTATGTCTTGCCATGAATACCCATGGTTACAATGGGGTATCATATTGATTCACTTGATATGTGTTTTGGCACTCAACTCATGGATTCCCGAGGTGACATTGGGGTAATCTATGCATAGGGGTTGATGCACATTCTCATCCTTGTTTCGCCGGTAGAATCTTGGGGCACCCTCTGAGGTTCTTTGTGTTGGATTGAGTATTATGAATCTGAAATTGTTTGATGCATATCGTATAATCAACTCATGAATACTCACAATGTGATTAGAGTATCTAGGTGACATTAGAGTTGGTTGATGTGTATCATATGGTGTTATTTTAGTACGAACTCTTGGTTAGATCGATTGAAAGAATAGCTTGGTGTTATTGTAATACGAACTCTAGAATAGATTGATTGGGAAGTATAGCTTTGAGGTGGTTTCATACCCTAAAAACACTTTCTTCTTATGCTAGATAAGAACTTTGGAGTGATTCTTCATCAAAAGTGTTAGATTAGCATTGTTGAGATATTGCACTAGCGAAAGTATGGACCCTAGGCCTCATTTTCAGGCATTGCAATACCGTTTGTATGCACTTTTGTTACTTGCTACCTTGTTGTTTTTTTGTTCCTATTACAAAAATCAAAATCTACTATCATTACTGCACTTGTATCACCATCTCTTCGCCGAACTACTGCACCTATACAATTTACCATTGTATTTGGTGTGTTGGGGACACTAGGAACTTTAGGGCACTTGCTTAACCAGTGTTCCCGTGAACCTCAATTAAAGCAGCCATCTCTATTTTTGTCTTTCATCTTACCCTTCCTCTTAAAGGTAGTATTCTGCTGGACAAAGTTCTTCCCTTGAACTTGTGGAAATTCTTCTGCACTACATTGGCACTAGAAGAACCCTCTGCCCCTTTCACGTGTGAGTCCTTTTATCTCGAGTTCTGCTCAACACTTAGATGACCAATGACATTATTAGCAAAGAGTTCACATCTCAAGTCCTTGAGAGAAGTAGCAAAGTTCCTCCATCCAGGAGGGAGTTTTGCAATAATGCAACCCGTGATAACTTTATCTGGTAAATCCCACTTCAGGACCTCCAGCTCCTTAGCTATGCATTGTATCGCATGCACCTGGTCCAATATAGAACAATTATCAACCATTTTGTAATCATGGAACTGCTCTGTAGCAATTAATTTGCTCCCAGAATCTCTTGCAACTTACTTAGATTCGAGCGCATCCCACAAATTATTGGCAACACACATATGGAGATATGCATCAACCATCTTGTCTCTGATCATAGTAAGAACAACTCTGACAAAGATGGTGGTTGCCTCCCTCAATGCATTCACCTAATTAGGAGCAACCGTTACCATGGGAGACACACCACCAACCCAGAACACATTCATCACTATGGGCCACAAGGTGGTCCAAGTCTGCCAATGCTTAAAATGCGTCCGGGTGAACTATTCCGGTTTTAGAGTAGTGGTGAAGCCATGAGTAGAAACGTGCCTAAAATAAGGTTTTTGGAGTGATGGAAATATTATCACTTTCTCCACTAATGTAATCCATGAATAAATAGTAAACATGGCAAATATGGTATGCACCTCGTACCAATACCTAAGCATGTGAGGACGTACAATACATAGAACCGAAACATCTATGAAAAACATATATATGGACACCACATGAATGAGCTAATAGGGGATGAACGAGTCATACCCTCCGGTTGGCCAGGCTGACACGGTAGCGGCAGCGGCAACCACGACATCGGCTGAGGCCTTCTTCTTGGTGGCCTCGTCATCAGCCAAGGAGTCGATGGAGGGGAAGAAGTGGAAGCAAAGGTGGGCGAAGACGGGGATGGATCGAGAGCAGTTGCCTCAAGACGCTCCCCAAAAACCTTGTTGCTTTTCTCCTGGGCAGGATCTTAAATGACAGGGTTCCAGAGACACCTGCTCACCTGACCAACCATGCACGCGGTCGCCGGGATGGGATCACCAGAAGCAACATATAGAGAGGAACATTAGATGATGGCTAGGGTTTTTGGAGATGGGGTGAGTGAATGTAGTTAGGGTTCATTCCACTAGCTGGTGCCTTCTTATATAGGTCGTCGGGTAGATGGGCCTGGGCACGGATCTACGACTGAGACCTCGAACAACGCATGGTCCAATGCCTCGGGTAGTGTCACTTCCATAAGTGGCTCATTAATCTATCCGAGATTAATTAACAATTCCTCACCGGCAAAAATAAGTTTCCGCTCAGCTCATTTCCGCAAACTGTGGCTCATTGCGCGTCTTGACGAGGCAAGGTGTGGTGAGGCAAGGCACGCGGTGCAGGAGGAGGAGCGCCCGTGTACAACTTCTATTCCCAAGCTCGCAATAGAAAGTGGTACAACAACCCTTATAAAGAGGTCTCACTCTTCTTACTATATCAGCATGGTACTAAGCTTCCCACACTTCCCACCACTTGCCACCTTGCGTTAATGCGCGCTTGAGATTAACCAGGGATTATTGCCTTATATGGGCCTAAGCCCATCCATAATCCATCAATTCCCCACCAGATCTGGAGGCACATAGGTGTGTCAAGTGTTCCAAACAATATTTGATATACCAGAATTTTCAGTGGAGACTATTAAGTCGAACTTCCACCTAGAGCACTAGGATTAGACTTCTTTACAACTAAACAATGGACTATGCCTTGAATTGTCAGTTTGGCATGCAGACGTTTTAACCATTGTCTGCCGATACGTGTCTGCCGAAGCCTAAACCCCACAGGTGGAGCTTATTAGTCATACTCCGTACCTTCTCATGATCTTCCTAGAGATTACCCAATCTCATAGACTATGACTAGAAGTCGGGGTCACACAGGTGACGCTTTGTAGATTAGCATCTTGCTTACATAAGCTTTGGAACACATTAAGACAGATAGCCTGCCTTATAGAATTGAGAGAATTATTGCATCTCCAACGGAGTGGGTTAATTAAGGATACTCTCCTAAGTTAACCATTGAATTGTTTTCCCAGGTCCTAATTCATAGGATCTTCGATCACATAGGTTGGTTTACCCTCATGGCAACTTACATAGGTCTCATATCCATATCCCTCGATGCATTTTCTACCACAATCCGTTATAGCCCTTTTGTAAAAGGGTCTACCAGGTTCTTAGCCGTCTAGATATAATTCAACCATACCACTCCGAAGTTTCTTGATTTTTTGACAGATTTTAATCTTCTTCTTATGTGCTTTGCAGATTTCATGTTATCATTTGAACTCTTAGCCTTGGCAATCACAGTTTGTTTGTCACAGTTTATAAGGACTGGTTTATCAAACACATTCCGCTTCGACGCATGCTGTGTCTAATGCTGTGAGTTCTGCTTCCATAGTTGATCTCGCTAAGATCGTCGGCCTGCATGAGTTCCAGGAAACAACACCACCACCAAGTGTGAAGATAGATCCACTTGTGGCTTTCATCTCATCAGCATCAGATATCAAATTCAAATCACTATATCGCTCAAGCACTGCAGGGTACCCATAATAGTGAATTCAATAGCTCATAGTACCTTGCAGATAGTACATGACTCATTAAATGTTATGCCAACGCACATCTCCACCCGGTTTGAAACAAACCCGAGTTTGAGTTTGCACACAGCAAATGAGATGTCATGACGAGTAGCACAAGATAGGTACACAAGTTAACCAATCACTTGAGAATATCTCAATTGATCTACAACCGTGTCATACGTCCATTTTGCATCATGTTTTCTTACTGTTATTTATAATGTTTTTATCCATAATAATGCTTTTTGGAGTATTTTTAATGCCTTTTCTCTCATAATTTGCAAGGTACAAACAGAGAGGGAGAATTCCGGCAGCGGGAAATCTGGACCTGGAAAAGCTACGTCAGGCCACCTATTCTGCACAACTCCAAATGATCCGAAACTTCATGGAGATTTTTTATGGATTATTTAAGAAATACTGGAGCCAATAAACATGAGAGGGGGGCCACCAGGTGGGCACAACCCACGTGGGTGCGCCAGGCACCCCAGGTGCACCCTGGTTGGTTGTGGCCTCCTCGGCCCACCTCCGGTCCCCATCTTTTGGTATATATGTCATTTTGAACTAGAAAAAATATGAGGAGACTTTCGGGACAGAGCGCCGCCCTCTCGAGGCGGAACTTGGGCAGGAGCACTTTTGTCCTCTGGTAGAGCGATTCTGCCAGGGGAACTTCCCTCCGGGAGGGGGAAATCATCGTCATCATCATCACCAACAAATCTCCCATCTTGGGCAATCTACATCAAATTTCCCTCCCCAAGATGGGAGAGATCTAACATAAAGCGTGCGGACCCTACGGGTTCGAGAACTATGTAGACATGACTGAGACACATCTTCGGTCAATAACCAATAGCGGAACCTGGATGCTCATATTGGCTCCTACATATTCTATGAAGATCTTTATCGGTCAAACCGCATAACAACATACATTGTTCCCTTTGTCATCGGTATGTTACTTGCCGAGATTTGATCGTCGGTATCATCATACCTAGTTCAATGTAGCGACCTGACCCGAATGGATCAAGTCTCTGTGCTTTCGTGTCATCCCTGGATCGATATGCTGACACACACAGTACTCGAAGGATTTATAACAGAGGTAAATCACATGTATAAAGTAACATAAATACTATTACCTCAATCCAAAATATAGCGGAAGTAACAAGGTTGTGGATTCCCATCAACACCAACGGCAAAGTTGAGTATAGGAAATCGTAACCCTAACGTATCACTTACTAAATGCGAAAAGTCTCGCAACATGAAAAGTTGCAGCAAAACGGGCCAAAGACATGGAATATCTTTGGCAATGTAACACATAGAGAGTAATGAAAGAATAAGCTATACTACATGCATATATGGCTGGTGGAAAGCTCTATGGTTACAGTTTTTGGAAAAGCCAATTTTTCCCTACTACAAAGGAATAAATTTATTTAACTATCATGGTGGTTGTTAAACATTGAGAATGGTTGACAGCATCCTCAATCCCAATTAAAAGTACTCATTAAAAACCCAACAACATTAATTAGAGTAACATGATGAGATTCACATGATATTCAAGTACTAGATACTCAAGATGTCCATAACCGGGGACACGGCTAATCATGATTAGTTTATACACTCTGCAGAGGTTTGTGCACTTTTCCCCACAAGACTCGATCGCCTCCGTTTGGTTTCTCGTACTGCAGAGTGTTTGAGAAACGGATGACCGAGACATAGTCTTTCAGAAGCGCTAGCACTTTACGACGGGTAGACCGGTACACCTACATCCCCTACATCTGCTAGTCCACCACTATAAGAGTTCGCACGACTTAATCAACTATGCCAGAGCCCATAATGGCTTGTGGCTGCACCACGAAAGTTACTAGTTTGAATAATCTCATGATCCCTTTGAGCACGGGTGGCGGTCCAAGAAAAAGCAGGCAAGTCCCGATGGAAACCAGTGCCTCAATCCACCCAGATGTGTGTTTAAGTTGCCACCTTAAATAAAGCATTAATTTAACAATCTCACATCTGTCATAGATACACTCACGCAATCCAGGTCTACTAGCATAGCATGGCAAATAAGCAAACGTAGAAGTAACTCCCAAGGTTTTGATAATAAAACAAGTAATAGGTACTACCTCAATCTACTTCCCATCCCAGAATTTAATTAGATCCTAATCATGCAAGTGTTTGAGGATTGATCTAATGCATAAAAACTGGGTAGTAGAAAAAGGTATGATCAAGTGTTACTTGCCTGCAAAGTTGATGAAGATGATACGCACTCAAAACTCTTGATAGATCTACTCGTCACACTCCGGTCAATCTATCGTAATCAAGCAATAGTAACAACACATAAGCAATCACTCAAAAGATCGGAAAGAACGAAGAAAACGATTCGGAAAACATCCAAACTAAGCAAATAACTCTTGCAACATAAAACAATTTCTAACAGTACCAAAATTATGTGAATTTGGGCTTATCAGAAATTTTAGGTCAAGAGCTTTAATTTGCAAAAAGAATCAACTAAATCGGAGTTACGGAACTCAAGTTATGATCAAACGAAGTTCAAATACTAATCTGAACTGAACTCAATTTTTAAATTGTCAAAAACATGTTTAAGTTGTTTATCTGGATAGAGGGGATCATAACGAAGAAGTGGGCGTTGGTTTCGCTGGATTTGGATAAACGGGCAAGAAGTTGTGATCGTTTGAAGTTTAGGGTCTAATCTGTAAAAATAACACTACGGATAGGTCCCTGGCAGTAAATCTAAAATAAAAAGAAAAATTCTAACGGACGAACGTTCACTACTAAAACCTAACGAACGGATTCGTTCGCTGTGAAAACCTAACCGGTGAAAGTTCACTAAATAACTAGGTAAAAAAAACAAAACCGGGTTTCTAAAAAAACGAAACAGGAAAATAAACCGGATCGGGCCGGGCGGTTTTATCGGCTAAACGGGTCCGCCGGCGGCGGTCAATGGCGACACGGGCGGCGGTTCAAGCGAGGCGAAAGTGGCTCCGGGCGAACTCGAGGCGGTGGCTCGACGAGGAAGGCGGCGAGGAGCACGGGAGGCGCAGCGAGGCGAGGAGGTTGGCGGGCGTCGGCGGTGGCTCCGGCCGAATCGGAAGCGGGCGGCGGCGGTTAGATCTCACGGCGGAGATGCGGCGCAAGGCGGCGAATAGAGAGAAGAGAGGGGGGCGGCGGATTTATAGAGGAACGGCCTCGGTGGCGTCTGCAGGGCAGGCGGCGCTGGGAGGCCGACTTCGCCACGACGGTGGCTCATGAGTCGTCTTGGGCGGGACTCCAGCCGAGTCGGGGCGGTAGCCTTGGGCTGGCCTGGCTGGAGCTAGCGCAAGCTTGAGGGAGTTTTTTCTTTTAAAAAAAAAACAGACAAAGAAATAAAACAAAAGAGGTAAATACAAAATATAATATAGGCATATTATATATCAAAATTTTCGGAAAAAGATTTCCAACAACCTGAACATTATTCTAGCTTCAAATAAAATACACAAAAATTCAAATAAAGCAAAGAGTGCTTCTGGTCCAATAAAATCCAACAAAAATCATTTTAAGAATACCAACATGACTTCAAATTAATTTCTCTCAATTTTACGATGTAGGGAATCATGTTACCCTATTTTCCATATATTTTATTTTGGAGAAAAATAATTTGAATAAAACTCAAATAACTCCAAATTGAAATTAAATTCAAAAGAACTTTGAATTTAATTCTTTGAAACGCCCAACTCGTATTTCATATGTTTTGAAGAAGTCATTTTATCTTCGCTCGTGAAAATCATTGAGTTGCATAAAGTTTCAGAATTTGAAATATTTTCCAAATGAAATTCAAATATTTTCAACACCCTTGTCATTTAAATAAATGGAAGAAGTCATGTCATCTTCTCTCCGTGGTTTTGTGATGAAAAGAATTTGAATTCGAAGATCATAAAAGCAAAATGAAAGTTTGGGAAAGTCCTTTTATTCCCTCTCATTTAACTTCCAAAAAGTCTCGAATTCACTCAGTTTCAGTCAATCAATCAAACAATCAACCAAAACTATCTATTTGTTTATAACATTCCAAAATTTAGAATTTTGGGATGTTACATTCAATATCGTTACCGGCAAGTCTCTTTACTCGTTCCGTAATACTTCATCCCACAGCTAACTCATTAGTCACATTTCTTGCAAGGCTTATAGTGATGAGCATGACCGAGAGGGTCCAGAGATAACTCTCTGATACCCGGAGTGACTAATCCTAATCTCTATCTATGCCAACTCAACAAACACCTTCAGAGACACTTGTAGAGCATCTTTATAATCACCCAGTTACGTTGTGACGTTTGACAGCACACAAGGTGTTCCTTCGGTATTTGAGAGTTGCATAATCTCATAGTGAGAGGAACATGTATAAGTCATGAAGAAAGCAATAGCAATAAAACTTAACGATCATTATGCTAAGCTAATGGATGTGTCTTCTCCATCAGATCATTCTTTAATGATGTGATCCCGTTCATCAAATGACAACACATGTGTATGGTTAGGTAACATAACCATCTTTGATTAACGAGCTAGTCAAGTATAGGCATACTAGGGACACTCAGTTTTGTCTATGTATTCACACATGTACTGAGTTTCCGGTTAATACAATTCTAGCATGAATAATAAACATTTATCATGATATAAATAACAACTTTATTATGCCTCTAGGGCATATTTCCTTCAGATTACTATATGGTTCATTTGGTGGAAGATTATAGGTTCTGATCCATTATGCTATTTATTACTCCTCTGATCATGAGCATGTTTATCATTTGTGAGTAGTTACTTTTGTTCTTGAGGTCACGGGAGAAATCATGTTGCAACTAATCATGTGAACTTTATATGTGTTTGATATTTTGATAGTATGTATGTTGTAATTCCCTTAGTGGTGTCATGTGAACGTCGACTACATGACACTTCACCATATTTGGGCCTAATGGAATGCATTGTGGTGTAGCAATTAGATGGTGGGTTCCGAGAGTGACCGAAACATAAATCCTAGATTATGCGCTATTCCTTAAGGGACCGATTGGATCCAAAAGTTTAATGCTATGGTTAGAATTTATTCCTAATACTTTTCTCATAGTTGCGGATGCTTGCGGGAGGGTTAATCATAAGTAGGAGGCTTGTTCAAGTAAGAACAGCACCTAAGTACCGGTCCACCCACATATCAAAGTATGAAAGTAGCGAAAACAAATTGAACCAACATGATGAAAGTGACTAGATGAATTTCCCGTCTACCCTCAAGAATGCTTTGCTTATCATAAGAGACCGTTTTGGCATGTCCTTTGCCTCAAAAGGATGGGCTACCTTGCTGCATACTTATTACTATTATCGTTACTTGCTTGTTCCAAATTATCTTGCTATCAAAGTGCTTACAAATTCAGCACTTGCAAACATTACCTTACTGAAAACTACTTGTCATTTCCTTCTGCTCCTTGTTGGGTTCAACACTCTTTCTTATCAAAAAGAGCTACAATTGATCCCCTATACTTGTGGGTGTCGGTGTACGAAAGTAGGGGCTCTCTTTGTACCCCATTACTTGTGGGCACTCGAGTCGCGCCCGTGGCCACACTTATCGAGTATAGGGAGGAAGCCAAAGGCGGAAGACAATCAAAGCAATGCCAAGACCGGAGACATAAAAAGAAAAAGGGCAAGGTAGACTCCCCCGGCAAGAGCCTTGCTGGGGCAGCCTCCAAAGCCATGGCAAGAGCCTTGCCGGGGCAACTTGCCCAGCGCCAGCGGAGCATGCCACCCTTGAGCCCAAGGGTTCCAATGCCATCAACAACATTGGACCCAAGGCTCGGGAGGCACTTCCAGCTGGCATGCAGATCTTTGTGAAGATCATAAACACGCAAGATCAGATGAGGACCACAAGACGACGATCCTTGGCAACTTCCTTGCCGAGGAAATCCACAAGACCTCCGACAAGATCCTTCCCGGGGACAACCACAATGTCACGGCAAGACCGTTGCCGGGCCCCCGGCAAGACCCTTGCCGAGCACATCAGCGGGGCCGCGGCCAGGCCGACATCTGCCAATACTCCACCGCCGTTCCCATGCAGCTGCCAGCTCAGCCAGCTAGGCGATCAACTGCATGGCGACGTGCGACCTCTAGACCAACTCAGCAAGCACCTTCGTGGTGGCATGCAGATCTTCATGAAGACACTTCCACCGCACCAGCTCAGCAGCCTGCCGACTTACATGGCGCTGCATGCCTCGTTGACCTGGACGCGTGTCGAAGCGAGGCAGAGCGGCGACAGATGGGACGGGCTTCGTTACCATCCCCAATAAAGCAAGGGGACACCTAAGGAGCGCATTTAATACACTTTTTCCCGTAATGACCGGCGATAAACTTGTCCACTGTACACCTTTCCACCTCGTATGTGCCACCGTGGCGTCCCCTTTGACCTATAAAAGGAGGCCCGAGGCATACTGAGAAGGGATTCATATCTTTTGGACTACGCACACGCCGTAGCTAGTCCAAGAACAATCAAATATACACCAAAGCAGGACTAGGGTATTACGCATCCTCGTGGCCCGAACCTGGGTAAACGATCTTTGTGCTGGCTCCTAGACCCTCTCTTTCCACAACCTCGCGCCCACCGACCGTAGTAGGGATTCGAATGATACCATAGGTGTCGCTTCCACCGGCTGGGTCATCATGGCTATTTTCTCGCCGTTGTTGTGGAATGAAGTGCCTTTGGTAAGTGGAATTCGGTAAGGAAACATTTATATAGTGTGCTGAAATTTATTGTCACTTATTACTATGGAAAACAATCCTTTGAGGGGTTTGTTCGGGGTATCTTCACCTTGTCTGGAACCACAATTAGCCACCCCTCAACCTATTGCACCTACTGACAATATCGAATATGAAATTCCTTCGGTTATGATATAACAACTGCTAGCTAATCCTTATGCAGGAGATGGAACCGAACATCCTGATATGCACTTGATATATGTGGAACAAATTTGTGGATTGTTTAAGCTTGCAGGTTTACCCAGGGATCAAGTTATGAAAAAGGTTTTCCCTTTATCTTTGAAGGACAAAGCATTGGCATGGTATAGGCTATGCGATGATATCGGATCATGGAATTGGAATCATTTGAAATTGGAGTTCCAACAAAAATTTGATCCTATGCATCTAGTTCATCATGATGTGATCGGAATTATATATAACATAGCATTAGTCAATGATGCAACTCATGCCATGTTTCATCATTGACTAATGCTATGTTTCTCAATCTCTAATAAAATTTTCTTACTTATACTTTTCCTTATGTGGTGCTATCACCTACCATAGGATTAGCATATAATCTTATTGATTTATTTCCTTTCTCTTTTTCTTTCTTTCTTATATCTTTTCTTTATTTGCAACATGAAAGTAAAGAAAGCAAAAAACTAAAACTAAACTTTATTATATAACTTGCACATGATTAAAATGATAGATCACCAAGCAAACTCTCAAACAAGAAAGGATCGAAATAAACTTTATTTCATCTAAATAAAAATATCGAAATAAGATAAGTAAAAGCAAAAAGATAGTGGGATGATACGATACTGGGGCACCTCCCCCAAGGTTGGTGAAGCCAAGGGGAGTGCCCATACCCGATACTCAGTTCTCCTTTGGTGGTGAAGAAGATGGTGGTGAAGTAGATGGTAATGGTGGTGGTGAGAAGGTAGGGGATTTGCCATTTACTTCGTTTAGCTTCTGACTAAGGGTAAAATTCTCCATCATCAACTCACAATTATTTATCTCGAGTTTTATTATCCTCTTGCATAACGCCTTCATGCTCTCCTCCTTGAACCGGGAAGGAATCAATTCTTCTTCGGAGGTCCAGCTATATTGCCCCTCATCCCCATAGGACTTGGGGTTTGTGATGAGATCAGCAATATAGCTCTCACCCTCGGAGTCTTGGGAGGACGTATTTTCAGATCTACGCAGGAAACAGCAAGAAAAGAGAAGAAAGGATTTCTCCGCGATATGGTGGTTAATAGGTTGAGGAAATATATATATAGATTTTTTTTATCTTGGAGGACAAGTACATGGATGAAAAATGGAGTATGGGCGGTGTCCCAGGTGGGCACACCCACCAGGCCTGTATTTGGGGAAACTGGCGCGCATACAGTGTCTTGTGCCCACCAGGGGACGCTTCCTGGGAGCTTCTTTGTTTCCAAAATTCTGAAATATTATCTTGCTATCAAACTACTCAACTACTTACAATTTTAGCACTTGCAGACATTACCTTACTAAAAACTACTTGTCATTTCCTTCTGCTCCTTGTTGGGTTCGACACTCTTACTTATCGAAAAGAGCTACAATTGATCCCCTATACTTGTGGATCATCACCATGCAGAAGGTTTGTAGTCTGAATATCCAAAATGGCTCAAAATCTTCTTAACATAGTGGGATTGCAAAAGTGTACCACCCTTAATATCTCTTAGTAGCTTGATGTTCAAGATAACATCAACCACGCCCAGGTCTTTCATCTCAAAGTTATGAGATAGAAAATCCTTGACCTCCTTAATGACTTTGAGGAGGGTCCCAAATATCGATATGTCATTGACATACAGACACAGTATAACTCCTTTGTCCCCATCTAGTGATAGTATAGACATTTCTCAGCTTCATTAACAACTAAGCCAGCAGATATCAACCTCATCCACAGAAAACTCAACAAGAACTCGTGAGATAAGTTAGTATAAATTAATGCAAAAACCTTAGAATCATTATCTAGTGTAGCAAATCACTAAAATTATTATTCAACATTTCATACTAAATGCCTCTGCATATTTAATACTCATATCCTCAAATAGAATCATTAAACAGGAAAACATATGCAAACAAGGCAAACATAACAGCAATCTGACAACACAGGATAGTCTGTAAATAATGCAAGAATGTCAATACTTATTTAACTCCAAAAATTCAGATAAATTACCATACTATAAAAACATGATAGCTTATTGTGCAAAAATCACACCATTTTATTGCATTTTGACTTTTTCCAAGAATTCACGCACTAGCGTGCAACTTTTTGTTTCCAAACAGCCACATATAGACTTGCAAAAAAAAAGCATGGTAAATGCTATACTTGAAATTTTTATTCAAATGGAAGGTGCAAAACGTTATTCTAAATAGCAGCAAACAAATACAAATAGATTAAAAGGACACTCCAAGAAAAACACATATCATGTGACGAATAAAAATATAGCTCCAAGTGAGGTTACCGATAATGTTGGAGACGAAAGAGGGGATGCCTTCCAGGGCATCCCCAAGCTTAGTTGCTAGGATATTCCTTGAATGTTACCTTGGGGTTCCTTGGGAATCCCCAAGCTCAGGATCTTGTCACTCTTTTTTCTTCTCATATCGACATCTCGCCCAAAACATGAAAAATTCAATCACACAAAACTTAACGGAACTTCGTGAGATAGGTTAGTATGATAAAGACAAATCATTCGCTTTGGCACTGTCGATGACAAGATTCATAATTGTTCTCACACAATGCCTACTATACCTTATCATTCCCACATAAGCAAATTTGTTCTCATCAATAGTGGTGGGAGCAAACTCAACACATGTAACTATCATGTGATTGAAAATTAAAATCATGATGACAAGTTTCATGGGTATAATTATCCAATATAGCATACATGGCATCTCCATAATTATCATAGACAGCAACTTTGTTGTCATAATCAATTGGAACCTCTTCCAAAATAGTGGATTCATCACTGAATAAACTCATGACCTCACCAAATCCACTTTTATCATTATAATAAGATTCAACACCCTGCAATATAGTGGGATAATTATTACATAAAGTGGACACTCTTCCAAACCCACTTTCATCAGTATAATCATAATAAATAGGAGGCATGCTTTTATCATAATAAATTTGCTCATCAAAACTTGGGGGACTAAAAATATCATCTTCATCAAACATAGCGTCCCCAAGATTATGGCTTTGCATATCACTAGCATAATGGATATTCAAAGAATTCATACCAGCAACATTGCAATCATGCTATTGTGCCAAACATTTTATCGAAATCTTCGTTGATCAATTGAGCACAATTTTCTGCTGCATCAATTTCAAGAAATACATGATAAATATGAATAATATGAGACCAACTCAGTTCCATTTTCTGTAGTTTTATTTTATAAAACAAACTAGTAATAAAACAAGAACAAAAAGATTCAATTGCAAGATCTGAAGATATACCATCCAACACTCACCTCCCCAGCAACGATGCAAAAAAAGAGCTTGATGTCTACTACACAACTTGTTATTGTAAACTCATGTTGGGCCTCCAAGCGCGGAGTTATGTAGGACAGTAGAAATTTACTATCAGGTGGATGGCCTAAGGTCTATCAATCCCTGGGAGAGGTAGGGTGAAGATGGTTTCTCTCAAACAACCATGCAACCAAATAACAAAAAGTCTCGTGTGTCCCCCAACACCCAAATACAATGGTAATTTGTATAGGTGTACTAGTTCCACGAAGAGATGGTAATAAAGCATAGTAATGATAATATACATTGATTTTTGTAATAGGAATAATAACAAACAGAAATGTAGCAATTGATAAAATGGAGCACAACCGGTATTGCAATGCTTGAATATGAGGCCTACGGTCCGTACTTTTGCTAGTGCAATCTCTCAACAATGCTAAAATAATTGGATCATATAACCATCCCTCAATGTGAGATGAAAAATCACTCCAAAGTTCCTATCTAGAGGAGAACATAAGAAGGAATTGTTTGTAGGGTACGAAACCGCCTCAAAGTTATCCTTCCCGTTCGATCTATCGAAGAGTTCGTATTAAAATATCACCAAGCTATCCTTTCTAATCGATATATCTAAGAGTTCATACTAAAATAACACCATATGATACACATCAACCAACTCTAATGTCACCTAGATACTCCACTGTCACCACAAGCGTCTGTGTGTTGATTATACTATATGTATCAAACAATTTCAGATTTGCAATACTCAACCAACACAAAGAACCCAAAGAGTGCCCCAAGATTTCTATCGGAGAAACAAAGACAAGAACGTGCATCAACCCCTATTCTTAGATTATCCAAATGTCACCTCGAGAATCCGTGAGTTGAGTGCCAAAACATATATCAAGTGAATCAATATGATACCCCATTGTCACCATGGGTATTCATAGCAAGACATACATAAAGTGTTCTCAAGTCCATAAAACAACAATCCTGTAAAAATGAAATCTCAAAGGGAAAACTTAGTTCACATCAAGATAGTGAGGGGAAAACACCATATGATTCAAATATATTAAGAAAGCCTGCGATACATCAAGACCATGACATCTAAAGAACACGAGAGATAATGAGAGAGATTGAATGCATAGCTACTGGAACAAACCCTCGGCCCAGAGGGGTGACTACTCCCTCCTCATCATGGTGGCCTCCGGGATGATGATTTCCCCCTCCATCAAGGGAAAGAACTCTGTCCAGGAGAATACTACATTTAAGAAGAAGGATAAGACGAAAGACAAAAAAGAGAGACGGTTGCTTTAATTGAGGTTCACAGGAACACTGGGCAAACAAGTTCCCTGAAGTTCCTTGTGTCCCCAACACACCAAATACAATGGTAAATTGTATAGGTGCACTAGTTCGGCGAAGAGATGGTGATACAAGTGTAGTAATGATAGTAGATTTTGATTTTTGTAGTAGGAACAAAAAAAACAGCAAGGTAGCAAGTAAAAAAAGTGCGTACATACGGTATCGCAATGCTTGAAAGTGAGGCCTAGGGTCCATACTTTCGCTAGTGCAGTATCTCAACAATGCTAATCTAACACGTGTGATGAAGAATCACTCCAAAGTTCTTATCTAGCATAAGAAGGAAGTGTTTTTAGGGTATGAAACCACCTCAAAGCTATACTTTCCGATCAATCTATTCCAGAGTTCATACTAAAGTAACTCCAAGCTATTCTTTCTATCAATCTAACCAAGAGTTCGTACTAAAATAACACTATATGATACACATCAACCAACTTTAATGTCACTTCAAGTATCCGTGAGTTGATTATACAATATGCATCAAACTATTTCAGATTCATAATACTCAATTCAACACAAAGAACCTCAAAGGGTGCCCCAAGAATTATACCAGAGAAACAAAGATGAGAACGTGCATCGACCCCTATGCATAGATTACCCCAATGTCACCTCGAGAATCCGTGAGTTGAGTGCCAAAGCACATATCAAGTGAATCAATATGATACCCCATTGTCACGACGGGTATTCATAGCAGGACATCCCTAAAGTGTTCTCAAATCCGTAAACTATTAAATCTAGTAAAAACAAAATCTAAAAGGGAAAACTTAATTCACATCAAGATAGTGAGGGGAAAACAACATATGATCCAACTATATTAACAAAGCCCGCGATACATCAAGATCATGACATCTAAAGAACGAGAGAGTGTGAGAGAGATTAAACGACATATCTCTTGGTACAAACACGTCCGGGCGGTGATTACTCCCTCCTCATCATGGTGGACTCGGGATGATGAAGGTGGCCACCGGTGATGATTTCCCCCTCGGCTGTGGTGCCGAAAAGAGGGTCTAAATAGGCTTTTTGTGGCTACAGTGGCTTGTGGCGATGGAACATCTGATTTAGGGTTATTTCGATGGTTTTACGTATTTATAGGATTTTTAGCGTTGGAATCACTGCGAAGATAGGCCTCGAGGTAACCACAACCCACTGGGCAAGCCAGGCCCCTCCGGCATGCCCCGTGGGTTGGGCTCACCTCGTGGCTCTTCTGGCCCTCCCACGAAGCTTCTAGTGCCTCTTTTGTTCCAAAAGAATCATCAAAAAGTTTCGTTGCATTTGGAGAACTTTGATTTCTACCCAAAAACAACACCATGGTAGTTCTGCTGAAAGCAGCGCCAGTCCAGGTTAGTTCCATCCAAATCATACCAAAACCATAAAAAATTGTTGTAAAAATGGCACGAATACTTCATAAATTATAGATACGTTGGTTTCATACGTTGGAGATGTATTAGGCCACAAGCCTAGCCTTGTACTTCTCAACAGTACCATCGGGCCTAAGCTTCTTCTTGAACACCCATTGACATCCCAATGGTTGGCAAGCATAAGGATGATCAGTGCTCTCCCATGTACCGTTAGCCAATATGGAATCCATCTCGCTACGGACTAGGTCCTTTATGTAGTTAGCATCCGTATATGCATAAGCTTGTGAAATGGAACATGGAGTGTCGCCATCCATGATGTACATGAGGAAATCATCACCAAAAGACTTTGCAGTCCTCTATCGTTTTCTCCTAGCAGGAGCTTCCTCGTCATCCTCTGCGGAACTTTCATCACTTTTGTGTTCATAGTATTCCATCGAATTGGCAGGTTCAGGAGTCTCATCAGATTCTAGTCTAGAAGTGATTTGCATATCTCTCATGGGAAAAATATCCTCCAGGAATGTAGCATCCTTAGACTCTAGAATTGTACCAACCTTCTGGTCAGGTACCTCAGATTTCACTAATAGAAATCTATATCCACCGCTTTTCTTAGTGTAGCCCAAATTAATGCAGTCCACAGTCTTTGGTCCAGCTTGCGCTATTTGGGGATTGGCACATTGACTTTCACGAAGTAGCCCCAAGTGAGCAAGAAAGAGAGTGTATTTATTTTATTTTCCCATTGCTCATATGGAGTAGTCTCATTATCGTGTACGGGAACTTTATTCAATACATGACATGATGTCAATACAACCTCTCACCACCATGCCTTGGATAGACCTGATCTATCTAACATGGCGTTAATGAAATCTGTTAGAGCATGGCTTTTCCGTTTGGCAACCCCGTTTGACTAGAGTGCATAGGAAGGCATCCTCTCATGAATAGTACCATCTTCCACACATAATAAATCAAACTCATTAGAAAAGTACTATCCACCATGATCAAAGCGGAGTCATTTTATTTTCTTCTCAAGTTGGTGCTCAACTTCAGCCTTACAGATTTTAAGGTAGTGTACAGCCTCATCCTTTGTATTTATCAAACACACATACAAAATGTAGTAGAATCATCAATGAAAGTCATTAAGTATTTATTTCCACCTTTAGGCAACACACCATTCATATCACCTTGAACTGAATGTATGAGCTCTAATGGTGCCAGTTGTCTTTCCTTCGCAGGCTTGTGAGGCTTACGAGATTCCTTTGCTTCCACACACGCATGGCACTTAGTGCCTTTGGCTAAGGTGAAACTCGGGACTAAATCCAGCTTAGTTAGCCGAGTCATACAACCAAAATTTATGTGACAAAGATGTGAATGCCAAACCTCGGATTCGTTCACATTAGAATGAATTTGGTTCACGACTTTATTATAGAAATCCTCCAGGGAAAGGCGAAACAAACCACCACAATCATATCCTTTTCCAATAAATTGTCCAAATCGAGATACGACTACTTTGTTGGAGTCAAATACTAACTTAAGCCCTTCTTTACATAGAAGAGAGCCACTAACGAGATTCTTCTTGATGGCGGGGATATGTTGCACGTTCTTCACTTTTGCGAACTTTCCAGATGTAAACTTTGATCTACCGTGCCAACACCATGAACAGAAGCATGCAAGCCGTTCCCCACCATGACAGAACAATCTCGTGCGACTAGGTAAGAATAAAACAAAGACACATCAGCACACACATGAGTATTGGCTCCAGTGTTAACCCACCAATTGGTGGACTGACAAACTAAGAGTATGGTAAACAGATTATCATAGCTAGATGCCCCAATCATTGCTGCTTAGAGTGACATTGACAGACTTGGAGTCCTTTCCTAGCATGTTGTACTTGTTTGGGAACTTTTTTGGCCAGTGTTCCTTTGAACCAAAAGTAAAGCAGCCATCTCCTTTTTTTGTCTTTCTTCTTACCCTTCTTCTAAAAGGTAGTATTCTGCTGCACAGAGTTCTTTTTGTTGAACTTGTGGATATTCTTCTGCACCACATTGGCGCTAAAAATACTATCATCCCCTTTCATGTGTGAGTCCTTTTCTCTCGAGTTCTGCTCAACACTTGGATGACCAATGATATCCTAGACATAGAATTCACGTCTCAAGTGCTTGAGAGAAGTAGCAAAGTTTCTCCATCCAGGATGGGTTTTTGCAATAATACCACCCGCGACAAACTTGTCTGATAACTCACACTGGAGGAGCTCCAGCTCCTGTGCGATGCATTGGATCTCACGGGCCTGGTCCAAGATGGAATGGTTATCAACCATTTTGTAATCATGGAACTGATCCATAGCATACAGTTTTCTTCCATCATCGGTTGTGCCGAACTTAGCTTCGAGCGCATCCCACAAATTCTTGGCAACACGCATATGGCGATATGCATCAACTAGCTTGTCTCCAATTAGAGTAAGAATGGCTCCGACAAAGATGGTGGTTGCCTCCCTAAACACATTCTCCTATTCAAGAGCAATCATTACCGTTGGAGACTGATACGTCTCCAACGTATCTATAATTTTTGATTGTTCCATGCTATTATATTATCCATCTAGTATGTTTTATATGCATTTATATGCTATTTTATATGATTTTTAGGACTAACCTATTAACCTAGAGCCCAGTGCATGTTTCTGTTTTTTCCTTGTTTTTGAGTTTTACAGAAAAGGAATACCAAACGGAGTCCAATTAACGTGCCAATTTTTGATGATTTTTTATGGACAAAAAGAAGCCCCCGGAGTAAAAGAGTTGGGACAGAAGAGTCTCAGGCTGTCCACGAGGGTGGGGGGCGTGCCCTACCCCCCCTGTGTGTGCGCCCTATCTCGTGGACGACTCGAAGACCACCCTGACGTGAGACGTATGCCAAAAATTCCTATAAATACAGAAACCTCCAGAACATAACCTAGATCGGGAGTTCCGCGGGCGCAAGCCTGTGTAGACTCCAAAACCCAATCGGGACCTTGTTCCGGCACCCTGCCGGAGGGGGGGGGGTCCCTCACGGGTGGCCATCTTCATCATCCTGGCAGTCTCCATGACGAGGAAGGAGTAGTTCACCCTCCGGGCCGAGGGTATGGACCCGTAGCTATGTGTTTGATCTCTCCCTCTCTCTCTCTCTCTCTCTCTCTCTCTCTCGTGTTCTTGATATGGCACGATCTTGATGTATCGCGAGCTTTGCTATTATAGTTGGATCTTATGATGCTTCTCCCCTCTATCTTCTTGTAATGGATTGTTTTTCCATTTAAAGTTATCTTATCGAATTGAGTCTTTAAGGATTTGAGAACACTTGATGTATGTCTTGCATGTGCTTATCTGTGGCGACAATGGGATATTCACGTGATCTACTTGATGTATGTTTTGGGGATCAAGTTGCGGGTTCAGTGACCTTGTGAGCTTATGCATAGGGGTTGGCACACGTTTTCGTCTTGACTCTCCGATAGAAACTTTGGGGAACTCTTTGAAGTACTTTGTGTTGGTTGAATAAATGAATCTGAGATTGTGTGATGCATATCATATAATCATACCCATGGATACTTGAGGTAACATTGGAGTAGCTAGGAGACATTAGGGTTTTGGTTAATTTGTGTCTTAAGGTGTTATTCTAGTATGAACTCTAGGATAGATCGAACGGAAAGAATAGCTTCGTGTTATTTTACTACGGACTCTTGAATAGACCGATCAGAAAGAATAACTTTGAGGTGGTTTCATACCCTACCATAATCTCTTCGTTTGCTCTCCGCTATTAGTGGGTTCGGAGTGACTCTTTGTTGCATGTTGGGGGATAGTTATATGATCCAATTATGTTATTATTGTTGAGAGAACTTGCACTAGTGAAAGTATGAAACCCAGGCCTTGTTTCAACACATTGCAATACCTTTTACGCTCACTTTTACCACTTGCTACCTTGCTGTTTTAATATTTTCATATTACAAAAACCTATATCTACCATCCATATTGCACTTGTATCACCATCTCTTCGCCGAACTAGTGCACCCATACAATTTACCATTGTATTGGGTGTGTTGGGGACACAAGAGACTCTTTGTTATTTGGTTGCAAGGTTGTTTGAGAGGGACCATCTTCATCCTACGCCTCCCACGGATTCATAAACCTTAGGTCATCCACTTGATGGAAATTTGCTACTGTCCTAGAAACCTCTACACTTGGAGGCCCAACAACGTCTACAACAAGAAGGTTGTGTAGTAGACATCAAGCAGTTTGTAGCGCCGTTGCCGGGGATGTGAGTGCTTGAAGGTATATCTTTAGATCTTGCAATCGAATCTTTTAGTTTCTTGTTTTATCACTAGTTTTTTCTATGAAATAAAACTACAAAAATGGAAGTAAGTTGGCTCATATGCTTCATCTTTTTAATGTCTTTCGTGAAAATTATGGGATGGAAAATTGTGCTCAAGTACTAAAAGAGAAATTACATAGAATGCTTGGCATAAAATATGTGAATGATGAGCATGATTGCAATGTTGTTAGTATGAATTCTTTGAATACCCATGATGCTAATCATATGCAAAGCCACAAGCTTGGGGATGCTATGTTTTATGAAGATGATATGTCTAGTCCCCCAAGTTTTGATGAGAATATTTATAATGATGAAATCATGCCAGCTATTTATGATGATTATATTTATGAAAGTGGATTTGGGGAGGTCATGACTTTATTTAGTGATGAATCCACTATTTTGGAAGAGGTTCCAATTGATTATGAGAGAAAAGTTCCTATATGTGATGATTATTGTGATGACTTTTATGCTATTAAGAATAATGGTAACCATGAAACTTGTGATCATGATTTTAGTTTTCAATTGGATTATGCCACATGATAATTATTTTGTTGAGCTTGCTCCCACTATTATTCATGAGAACAATTTTGCTTATGTGGAGAGTAGTAAATTTTCGATGCTTGTAGATCATGAAAATAATGCTTTATGTGATGGTTATATTTCTGAATTCATTCATGATGCTACTGAAAATTATTATGAGGAAGGAACATATGCTTGTAGGAATTGCAATAATATCAAGTTTCCTCTCTATGTGCTTAAAGTTCTAAAGTTATGCTTGTTTTGCCTTCCCATGCTAGTTGATTATTGTTCCCATAAGTTGTTTGCTCACAAAATCCCTATGCATAGGAAGTGGGTTAGACTTAAATGTTCTAGTCATATGCGTCATGATGCTCTTTTTATGTTTCAAATCTTATCTTTTATGTGAGCATCATTGAAAGCATCCTGCCTAGCTAGGGGCGTTAAACGTTAGCGGTTGTTGGGAGGCAACCCAATTTTATTTTTGTTCTTTGCTTTTTACTCCTGTTTAGTAATAAATAATTAATATAGCCTCTATTTAGGTGTGGTTTTATGTTTTAATTAGTGTTTGTGCCAAGTAGAACCATTGGGAAGACTTGGGTGAGTCTTTGCAATCTTGCAATAAAAAACAGAAACTTTTGCGCTCACGAGATTAGCTGCCATTTTTTTACAGAAGTGTTATTTTAGGTTGATTATTTTGAAGAAGATTAATAGAAAAATTCCTCAGTTGCACCAATTTATTTAGGAATTTTTGGAGTTACAGAAGTATTCGAATGATACAGATTACTACAGACTGTTCTGTTTTTGATAGATTATGTTTTCATTGTGTTGCTTGCTTATTTTGACGAATCTATGAGTAGTATCGGAGGGTATGAACCATAGAGAAGTTGGAATATAGTAGATATTACACCAATATGAATTTAGAATGAGTTCACAACAGTACCTAAGTGGTGGTTTTATTTTCTTATACTAACGGAGCTTCTGAGTTTTTCGTTGAGTTTTGTGTTGTGAAGTTTTCAAGTTTTGGGTAAAGATTCGATGGACTATGGAATAAGGAGTGGCAATAGCCTTAGCTTGGGGATGCCCAAGGAACCCCAAGGTAATATTCAAGGAAAACCAAGAGCCTAAGCTTGGGGATTCCCTGAATGGCATCCCCTCTTTCATCTTTGTTCATCGGTAACTTTACTTGGAGCTATATTTTTATTCACCACATGATATGTGTTTTGCTTGGAGCGTTATTTTATTTTATTTTGTTTTGCTTGCTGTCTGAATATAACATACCAAGATCTGAAATTCTTAAATATTAGAGAGTCTTCACATAGTTTCATAATTATTCGACTACTCATTGATCTTCACTTATATATTTCGGAGTAGTTTGTCATTTGCTCTAGTGCTTCACTCATATCTTTTAGAGCACGATGATAGTTTTATTTTCAAGAAATAGATGAAATCTCATGCTTCACTTATATTATTTTGAGAGTCTTCAAAACAGCATGGTAATTTTCTTTGGTTATGAATTTAGTCCTAATATGATGGGCATTCAAGATGGGTATAATAAAAACTTTCATATAGAGTGCATTGAATACTATGAGAAGTTTGATACTTGATGATTGTTTTGAGATATGAAGATGGTAATATTAGAGTCGTGCTAGTTGAGTAATAGTCGAATTGATAAATACTTATGTTGAGCTTTGCAAGTCCCGTAGCATGCACGTATGGTAACCGAAGTGTAACAAATTTGAAGCATGAGGCGTTTCTTTGATTGTCCTCCTTATGAGTGGCGGTCGGGGACGAGCGATCTTTTCCTACCAATCTATCCCCCTAGGAGCATGTGCATAGTGCTTGGTTTCAATGACTTGTAGATTTTTGCAATAAGTATGTGAGTTCTTTATGACTAATGTTGAGTCCATGGATTATATGCACTCTCACCCTTCCATCATTGCTAGCCTCTTTGGTACCATGCATTGCACTTTCTCACCTCAAAGAGTTGGTGCAAACTTCGCCCGTGCATGCAAACCCCGTGATACGATATGCTCTATGACACATAAGCCTCCTTATATCTTCCTCAAATCAGCCACCGTACCTACCTATTATGGCATCTCCATAGCCATTCTGAGAAATATTGCCATGCAACTTTCCACTGTTCCATCTATTATGACATGCTTCATCATTGTCATATTGCCTTGCATGATCATGTAGTTGACGTCGTATTTGTGGCAAGGCCACCATTCATAATTTTTCAGACATGTCACTCTTGTTTCGTTGCACATCCTGGTACACCGCCGGAGGCATTCATATAGAGTCAGAATTTATTCTAGTATCAAGTTGTAATCTTTGAGTTGTAAATAAATAGAAGTGTGATGATCATCATTAATAGAGCATTGTCCCGAAAAAAATGAAAAAATGGAAAGGCCAGATAAAAAAAGGCCCAAAAAACCAAAACAAAAAAACCAAAAAAAGAAAAAAAGAAATAAAAGGGACAATGCTACTATCCTTTTTGCACACTTAAAAGTAGCACCGTGATCTTCATGATATAGAGTCTCTTATATTGTCACTTTCATATACTAGTGGGAATTTTTCATTACAGAACTTGGCTTGTATATTCCAACAATGGGCTTCCTCAAATGCCCTAGGTCTTCGTGAGCAAGAAAGTTGGATACACACCCACTTAGTTTATTTTCTTGATCTTTCATACATTTATAGCTCAAGTGCATCCGTCGCATGGCAATCCCTACTCTTCGCATTGACATCAATTGATGGGCATCTCCCTAGCCTGTTGATTAGCCGCGTTGATGTGAGACTTTCTCCTTTTTTGTCTTCTCCACACAACTCCCATCATCATATTCTATTCCACCCATAGTGCTATGTCCATGGCCTGCGCTCATATATTGCGTGAAAGTTGAAAAAAGTTTGAGAATACTAAAGTATGAAACAATTGCTTGGCTTGTCATCGTGGTTGTGCATGATGAGAGCATTTTTGTGTGACGAAAATGAAGCATGGCCAAACTATATGATTTTTTAGGGATGAGCTTTCTTTGGTATGTTATTTTGATAAGACATAATTGCTTGGCTATTATGCTTGAAGTATTATTATTTTTGTGTCAAAATTAAACTTTTGTCTTGAGTCCTATGGATCTGAATATTCTTGCCACAATAAAGAAGATTACATTGAGAAATATGTTAGGTAGCACTCCACATCAAAAATTCTGTTTTTTTCATTTACCTACTCGAGGATGAGGAGGAATTAAGCTTGGCGATGCTTGATACGTCTCCAACGTATCTATGATTTTTGATTGTTCCATGCTTTCATATTATCCATCTAGGCTGTTTTATATTCATTTATATGCTATTTTATATGATTTCTGGCACTAACCTATTAACCTAGAGCCCAGTGCCAGTTTCTGCTTTTTCCTTGTTTTTGAGTTTTACAGAAAAGGAATACCGAACGGAGTCCAATTAACGTGCCAATTTTTGATGATTTTTTATGGACCAAGAAGCCCCCGGAGAGTTGGGCAAGAAGAGTCCTGGGCTGTCCACAAGGGTGGGGGGATGCGCCCTACCCCCTAGGCGTAGGCCCCGATCTCGTGGACGACTCGGAGACCCCCCTGACGTGATACCTACGCCAACAATTCCTATAAATACAGAAACCTCAAGAACATAACCTAGATCAGCAGTTCCGCCTCGGCAAGCCTCTGTAGCCACCAAAAACCAGTCGGGACCCTGTTCCGGCAACCTGCCGGAGGGGGGGGGGGATCCCTCACCGGCGGCCATCTTCATCATCACGGCACTCTCCATGACGAGGAGGGAGTAGTTCACCCTCGGGGCTGAGGGTATGTACCAGTAGCTATGTGTTTGACCTCTCTCTCGTGTTCTTGATATGGCACGATCTTGATGTATCGCGAGCTTTGCTATTATAGTTGGATCTTATGATGCTTATCCCCCTCTATCTTCTTGTAATGGATTGAGTTTTCCCTTTGAAGTTATCTTATTGGATTGAGTCTTTAAGGATTTGAGAACACTTGATGTATGTCTTGCATGTGCTTAATTGTGGTGACAATGGGATATTCATGTGATCTACTTGATGTATGTTTTGGTGATCAACTTGCGGGTTCAGTGACCTTGTGTGCTTATGCATAGGGGTTGGCACACGTTTTCATCTTGACTCTCCGATAGAAACTTTGGGGCACTCTTTGAAGCACTTTGTGTTGGTTGAATAGATGAATCTGAGATTGTGTGATGCATATCATTAAATCATACCCATGGATACTTGAGGTGACATTAGGGTTTTGGTTGATTTGTGTCTTAAGGTGTTAGTCTTGTATGAACTCTAGGATAGATCGAACAGAAAGAACAGCTTCGTGTTATTTTACTATGGACTCTTGAATATATCGATCAGAAAGAATAACTTTGAGGTGGTTTCGTACCCAACCATAATCTCTTCGTTTGCTCCCTGATATTAGTGACTTTGGAGTGATTCTTTGTTGCATGTTGAGGGATAGTTATATAATCCAATTATGTTATTATTGTTGAGAGAATATGAATCCTAGGCCTTGTTTCAACGCATTGCAATACCGTTTACGCTCACTTTTACCACTTGCTACCTTGCTGTTTTTATATTTTCAGATTACAAAAACCTATATCTACCATCCATATTGCACTTGTATCACCATATCTTCGCCTAACTAGTGCACCTATACAATTTACCATTGTATTGGATGTGTTGGGGACACAAGAGACTCTTTGTTATTTCGTTGCAGGGTTGTTTGAGAGAGACAATCTTCATCCTACGCCTCCCATGCATTGATAAACCTTAGGTCATCCACTTGAGGGAAATTTTCTACTGTCCTACAACCTCTGCACTTGGAGGACCAACAACGTCTAGAAGAAGAAGGTTGTGTAGTAGACATGAAAGACACACCCAGAACGCGCTCATTGCTGTGAGCCACAAGATGGTCCTAGTCTGCCAATGCTTAAAATGTGTCCTAGTGAACTTCTCCGGATTGAGAGTAGCGACGGAGCCATGAATTGAGAAGTGCCTAAAATAAGGTTTTTGGAGTGTTGGGAATATCAGTACTTTCTCGACTAATCCAATCCATGAGTAAACAGTGACCATGGAAAAAATAGTATGCATCTCGTACCGATACCTAAGCATGTGAGCACGTACAGTACATAGAACTCAAACATCTATGAACATCATATATACGACCGGTGCATGAACGAGCAAATAGGGGATGGAGCAGTCATATCCTCTGGTTGGCAAGGCAAACGCAGTGGTGGCAACAGCAGCCTCGGCATCAGCCGAGGTCTTCTTCTTGGCCTCTTGGTTGTCCTCCATGGATTCGATGCAGGGGAAGTAGTGAAAGCAAAGGCAGATAGAGACTGGGATGGATATGGATGAGTCATGTCAAGACGCTCCCAAAAAACCTTATTGCCATTCTACCGGGTAGGATCTCCAATGATAGGGTTCCGGAGGCACCTGCCCTCCTGACCAACTGTGTGCGCGGTCCTCGGGATGGGATCGCCGGTAGCAGTACAGAGAGAGGAATAGTAGATGAAAACTAGGGTTGTGCGAGCGGGAGTGAGTGAACGAAGTTATGGTTCACTCCACAGACCATAGCCTTCTTATATAGGCCATCGGGTAGACGGGCCTAGGCTCGGGCCCACGACCAAGTCCACAAATATCCCACGGTCCAATGTCCCTGACAGTGGCACTTCCATAAGCGACTTATTACTCCGAGATTAGTTAAACATTCCCGACTGGCAAAAATAAGATTAGACTCAGCTCATTACCGCAACCAGTGGTGCACGCACGCGTCGTGATGAGGCGAGGCGTGGCGAGGCGAGGCGGGCGGAGGAGGAGGAGGAGAGCACGTGTACAACACCTATACCCAAGCTCCCAATAGCAACTTGTAGAGCAGCCCTTATAAAGTGGTATCACTCTTCTTACTGTAGAAGTATGGTAATAAACTTCCCACACTTCCCACAGCTTCACGTCCACATTAATGGACGTTAGAGATTAACCAGGGATTATTTTCTTATACGGTCCTAAGACCATCAATAATCCATCAATCCTCCACAAGATCTCAAGGCACATAGGTTTGTCAAATGTTCCAAACTATGTTTGATATACCAGAATTTTCAGTGGAGATATTAAGTTGAACTTCCACCTAGAGCAATGGGATTAGACTTCTTTACAACTAAACAATAGACTATGCCTTGAATTGTCAGTCGGCGTGCAGACGTTTCACCCATTGTCTGATGATACGTGTTTGCCGAAGGATAAAGCCCACGAGCGGAGCTTATAAGTCATACTCCATACCTTATCATGAGCTTCCTAGAGATTACCCAATCTCACAGAGTATGACCAGAAGTCGGGCTCACATAGGTGTGTTCCTCCCAAGAATTCTCTATGGGTTAGCATCGTGCTTACATAAGCTTTGGAACGCATTATGACATAAGTGAGCCTGCCTTACGACATTGACATTATTATTGCATATCCAATGGTGGGGGTTAACTAAGGATACTCTCCTCATTTGACTGCTGAATTTTTTTCCCAGGTTCAAATTCACGGGATCTCCGATCACGTAGGTTGGGTTACCCCCATGACAACTTACATTGGTCTCATACCCATCTCCATCTATGCATTTTCTATCACAGACCGTGATATCCATTTGTAAAAGGGTCTGCCACATTCTTAGCCTTCTGGATATAATCCAACGCTATCCTACAGAGTTTCATGATTTTCTGACACATTTTAATCTTCTTTTTATCTGCTTTTTGGATTTCATGTTATCCTTTGAACTCTTAGCCTCTGCAATCACAGTTTGATTCTCACTGTTCATATGGACAGTCGGGGCTAGTTTATCAACCACTGGCTAATCCATCAAAATCTGTCAAAGCCATTCCACTTTGACGCATGATGTGTCTAATGTTCGAAGGTCCGCATCACTAGTTGATCTCGTTAAGGTCGTCTGCTTGCAAGACTTCAAGAAAAAAACACCACCACAAAATTTGAAGATATGTCCACTTGAGGTTTCAGCTCATCAGCATCAGAAATCCAATTCTAATCACTATACCCTCAAGTACCATAGCGTACCCAGAATAGTGAATTCCATAGCTCATAGTACCTTGAAACTAGAGCACGACTCGTTCAATGGCATGCCAATGCAGATATTTTGGATTGGAAACAAACCGACCCAATTTGCACATAGTAAATGAGATGTCAGGACGAGTAGCACATGGCAGGTACATCATTGAACCAACCACTTGAGAATATCTCAATTAATTTATAGTCGTGCCATCGAAATTTCGAATCTGCATGCTTGGGTCATATGGTGTTGCAGAAGGTTTAAAGTCCGAATATCATAAACGAATCAACATCTTCTCAACATAATGGGATAGCAAAAGTGTAATTCTACCCTCAGTATCGCTCAGTAGCTTGATGTTCAAGATAACATCAGCCACGCCCAGTTATTTCATCTCAAAGTTATGAGATAGAAAAGCCTTCACCTCCTCAATGAGTTTGAGGTGGGTCCCAAATATCTGTAAGTCATCGACATACAAACACTGTATAAATCATTCCCCCCACCATATAGTATACACATATGTCAGCTTTGTTACAACAAAGCCACTAATATCAAAGTTGTATTAAACTTGTTATGCCATTCCTTAGGCCCTTGATTCAGGCCATACAAGGATTTCACTAGCTTGCTCACCTTTCTTTCCTGACAATTTACTACAAAGCCATCTGTCTTTTACATGTAAACTTCCTCGTCTAGCTCTCCATTAAGGAAAGCAGCCTTAACATCCATATGATGAATGAGCAGACCATGAAAGGCAGCGAAAGAAAGTAACACTCGAATGGTATCAGTCTAGACACGGTTGAGTAAGTATCGAAGAAATCCTCTTCTTATTTTTGGCTAAAATGCTTGGCCACAAGCCTAGCCTTGTACTTATCAACAGGACCATCGGGCCTAAGCTTCTTCTAGAAAATCCACTTATATCACAATGGTTAGCAACCATAAGGACGATCGGTGATCTCCCATGTCCCGTTAGCCAAGATGGAATCCATCTCGCTCTGAACACGCCCTTCCAAAGAGTCAAAGACCTAGAGATGCATAAGCTTCTAAAATGGAACTGAGAGTGTTATTATCGACGAGATCACCAAAAGACTCTGCAGTCCTTTGTCTCTTGCTGCTAACTGGAGCTTCCTTGTCATCCTCCGCAGAACTTTGATCACTTTTGTGTTCATAGTATTCCATCAGAATGGCGGGTCTAGGAGTGTCGGTGTGGAACGACACCTATGGGATCACAAGAATCCCTACTACGGTTGCGGGGCGCGGGGTCATGAGAAGAGCGGATCAAACAGATAGCACACGGTTTCTTTATCCAAGTTCGGGCCCCGAGGATACGTAAAACCCTACTCCTGCTTTGGTGGTTTGTTTATCTGTGTTCTTGAGCTAGCGATGGGGCGTGAGGAGCTCCAAAAAGCCGAATCCTCCTCCTGGTCGCCTTGGGCCTCCTTTTATAGGGAAAGGGGTTGCCACAGTGGCACACATGAGGTGGAAAGGGTACATTGATGTGAGTTTATCCCTCGCATTACATGACAAGGCGCCTTAAATGCGTCTTGCTTAGGTGTCCTTGCTTTATCGGGGGCGGGGGAGAGTCCTGTCTCGTCCGTCGTCGCTTCCTTCGATGTCGACATGCGCCTGCCAGCGGTGCCAGCGGTGCCATGTAGGCGGCAGGAAGTCGAGGCGCAGATGGTGGGTCTCCACGAAGACTCATGGCCACACGCAGTGTGCCTGCCCAATTGGTTGGGTCGGCAGCTGCATGCGAACGGTCATGGAGATTTGCTTGGCGTGGGCCTGATGGTGGCCCTACGGGTGCTCTTGGCAAGGGCCTCGCCGTAGCCCCTGCAAGGGTCTTGCCGGGGCCCCAGCAAGGGTCTTGTCGTGGCGCCTGCTATCATCCCCGACAAGGTTCTTGCCGGGGGCCTTGTAGTCCTCCTTGGCTGGGATCCCGCCAAGGGTCGTCGTCTTCTATCGTGTGTATCTGATCTTGAATGTCTTCACAAAGATCTGCATGCCACCACGGGGATGTCTCCCGAATCCTTGCCCCATGGGGGCAGTGGACTCAAGGGTGACTCGCTCCGTAGGTGTGGGGCGAGCTGCCACGGCAAGGGTCTTGCCGGGCTTGCTAAAACCGCCTCCCGGCAAGAATCTTGCTGGGGGAGTCCGCTTCGTCCCTATTGCTCTTTGTGGTCTTGGTCTTGGCGTCGTTCTGCTCCTTTCAAGCTTTGACCTTACCATGGCTCACCTCCCTTGCCTTGCGCAGTGTGGTGGTGCGCGTGGCTAAGACTGCCCGTGCACAGTTATAGGGGTACAAAAAGTGTACCCCTCTTTTTGTACACCGACAGGAGCCCCCGGGCCTGGGCCACACGTAAGCGCAATCGCGTCGTTGGGCTAGGCCCAAAAACGGTGCGCGGGCAGGCAGGGTGGTTTTTACCGCGGTAAGTTTCTTCCCACGCTGCGCTTCCCATGCCTCTCCTGGCGTGGCTCAGCGTGGGGAGGCGTGCGTGGCGTGGGCGGCATGCGTGGGGCTGAGCCTGCGGCGCATGCGTCATGTCGCAAGAAAGGGTGGTTCGCACCTTCCCCATAAGCGGGGGGCGTGGGCGTGGCCCATTTATTGAACGGGCCGAGGCGTGGTCTTCAGGCGTCCACTCCCCACGATCACGGGGTGGGGAGAGGTCGCCTCACCCGTCGCCTTGGTCCCTGCAGCCCGCCACGTGGTGCTCATGCGCTTGGGGTGGCGAACGGTGGAGGCGGGAAACCGGCCGTCGGGCTGGGGCAGCGGGCTGGTCGATTCCTCACGCCTTCAGCGTTTTGTTTGGCTGCGCGGGGCGGCCGAGCCCCCACCACGTTCCTTTATAAGGAGCGGGGGGGGGGGGATGGTGCCCCGCATTCTTCCATTTCCTCCTTCCTTCAGCTTCTGCTTCCCCCTCCATCCGCCATGGAGAGAGGGAATCCTGGCTCTTCAACGGTGGCGGCGAGGGTCGCTGCCGACAACGCTGTCCTTCCCTCTCCTGCACCTCTGGCGGAAAGCAGCGCCTTGAGGAAGGGGGAGTGGCGAGGCCGTGGGCGAGACGGCGAAGTGCTTTCGGGGAAGAGGAGGAGGCGGCGGCCGCCCGGCCTCGCCTCCGCCAAGAGATCCTCCCCGTGGAGGCCATGTTGGGGATGACCCTTGAAGTTCTTCATCAGCTGCGCCGCCTCGCCATCGCCTTCGTCTCCCGGCTCCATTCGCGTGGGAGATGGAGCTGGATCCACCGCAGTCGTTGCGGCTGCACATGAGGGGCTGTGGGATCAGCGGTACGCGAGTTCGCGTCGACTTCCCAGCCCCTCACGTGATGTATCTTCGTCAGGGATGGAAGACGTTCGCTCGCATCCACAGCTTGACGGCGGGGCTCACTCTCCATTTCAAGCTGATGGAGGGCAGCCTCCTCTCCGTCAAGGTCTTGAGTGCCGGGACTCGGGCAAGGTGCTGCGTGGAGAGCTCTTACGATAGCGAGACTCCTCCTCGAGGGAGAGTGGCGAGGAGGACAGCGGCGGTGGACGACAAGGGTAGCGGGCGGCAGGATGACAGGTCCGACTAGGTGTCGGGCGTCGCTCCGTGCGGCACCGGCGATTCCATCATTCTTGTCGCCGGCTCCCTGAACTTCTCGGGGTCGTCTCCTTGGGTGGCTGGCGTTGGGAGGCTGCGGAAGAGGAAGAGGGCGGGCGGCAAGGCCGTCAAGTCGGAGTCCGCGGGCACCGACGCCGCCTTCGGCGCATGCTGACGTCCTGCCGCCTCGTCTTCGAGCTCTGCTTCGGCGCCCGCCATCACCATCCCCGCCTTGAATGACGGCCACCGAGATGTTCTCTTGGTGTCTTACGCAACCTGTAGCTTCGCCTAGGCGCCCCTTTTGCCCTTTTCGCCTCCTTGACCTGCCTCCCGAGGAGAGGGACAAGAAAGGGGTTCTGAGCACCTTATCTCTTTTTAGGTTGTAAGCCTTTGGGCCTTGGCCCGAATTTAAAACTTGTAATCCCATCATTCATGTTTTCATTCCCCATGGGCTGTACACAGAGTGGAATGTTTTTAATGAAAAAGGGATGCTTTCCGGGTCATTTGTTTGTGGGTAGAACCCACGACAAGGAGTAAATCCTTGATATCTCTAAGATAAACATTTCCTTGCCGGCAGAGACCTCGCCGTCTTCCCACTTCGCTCGACCTTTCTCACGCTTTTGGCGGAGGCAGGGATGAGGTGTGTTCAGGCTCCTCGTTTCATCCTTTTGCTGCCCTGACTACGACCAAACCTGGCCCCAGGAACGAGCCCTAGGGCGTAGAGGTTTTAAGGGGAGCACGGTAGTTTTTAGGAAAAAACGAGGTTTCACATACCTCAGTCCACAAGGGAATGCATGATAAGGGATGAAGAACTTATCTGAAGCTGTAGCCCCCGGCAACTCTGGTTTGCCGTGGGTGAATCTTTGCATTTGCAGCCCCCGGCAATACTGGCTTGCCGGGGTCTAGATGCCGATCTGTCCCTCTTCTCTTTTCCGTCCTCAAGTGATCCGGCAAGGATATCTGTGAGTCCTGCAAACCAAAGAAGACAAAGGAACGGCAAAGGGACGCACACTCGACCTCTAAGCTAGGGGTTAGTCGCTGCTAAGCACTATCAACCATAACCAAGGACGAGACTTGACCCAGCATGCATGCTATAACTTAGGGCGCAACGCTTCAGTGATTTATGCTCGAGTGGTCTGCGCTGGCTTTGTACAAAGGGTTACATGCATCATCGGCAATGCTTGTACAAAAGGTGGCTTGTCGGGGGCCGGCAAGCCGCTACCTGAGTAGAACTTGCGAAGATGCTCAATGTTCCGTGAGTTACTCACCGAACGACATCTTGAACTCGAGCGGACTGCGCGGGCACGGTGACTCGTATTACCCGGTAAGGGCCTTCCCACTTTAAGGCGTCAACTTGTTGGAATTCTTGGCGATTGAATGCGCGAAGGACAAGGTCGCCTTCCTCAAGGCTTTGGGCATGAACCTTGCGGCTATGGTAGCGGCGCAAGGCTTCTTTGATAGCGTGCTGCTCTCCACGGCCGCCCAAAGACGATCTTCCTCAAGGAGCATTGCGTCATCTTGCCGCTGATTTCTCTTGCTCAAGCTCGTCATAAGCGAGCACTCGAGGTGACCCGTATATGAGTTCGATGGGAGAACTGCTTCTGCCCCGTATACCAGGGCAAAAGGTGTCTGGCCGGTGGCTCGATTTGGCGTCGTCCTGATCGACCAAAGAACCGTCAACAACTCATCAATCCAGCGCCTTCCACTCTTGTGCAGCCTGTCAAAGGTCTTGGTCCTTAATCCTCACAGTACTTGACATTTGCCCTCTCGGCTTGACCATTGCTTCGTGGGTGAACAGCAGGCGAAATAGACTTTCTTTGCCGAGGTCTTGGATATATTGCATGAAGGTGAGGCTTGTGAACTGTGCCGTTGTCGGTGATAACCCGGTTAGATGCGCCAAAGCGGCACACTAGTCCCTTGAAGAACTTGACGGCTGATCGAGCTGTGACCTTCCTCATCGCCTCCACCTCCGGCCACTTTGTGAACTTGTCGATTGCAATGTACAAGTACTCAAAGCCCCCGCAATGGGGAAAGGGCCCGATATGTCGAGCCCCTGCACCGAGAAGGGCCAGGAGAGAGAGGAATGGTTTGAAGGTCTTGAGCTAGCTGATGAAGCTTCTTTGAATGGGCCCACACGCTTCACACGGTGACTAGTGTCGCCAAGCATCTCAGAGGGCGGTGGGCCAGAAGAAGCCTTGCCGAAATGCCTTGTCGGCAAGGGCTCTTGACCCAATGTGGGATCCACATATGCCTCCGTGTATCTCCACCAACAGCTCCAGTCCTTCCTCTCGAGGGAAACACTTAAATTTCACACCGTTCGGCCTCTTTCTGTACAGGACGTCATCGATGAACTGGTACATGGTAGAGCGACAGGCTACTTTTTCCGCTTCTTCCTGCTCCTCAAGAAGTTCCCCTGTTTGGAGGAATCGGACGGTATGCTGTGCCCACGCTGGAGCCTGGGGCTCGACGGCGAGGACTAAAGGCATTTCCTCCGCTATAGGAGCGGCTGCCTCGACGGCAAGAGCTTGACGCTCCGTCGGAGCAGTCGTCCGTGGCGAGCTCAAGATATCCCGGCAACATCCTTGCAGGCGGCTCGGGGAAGCTTCGGCGGGAAAGGTACTTGCGGCCCTGATTTCTCTCGCTTATTCTGCTCTGTTGATGGATCAACGGATGGCTGAGTTAGTCAAGCACAAAGGTACCTAGTTCCATAGGTAGCTAGAGGGCAGCAGCGTTTTGAGTGTCGGCGATATCGTTCTCCGCTCGGGTAACGTGTTCAGCCTGTATACCATCGAAACGCTCTTCCAGCTTTCTCACTTCATCGATGTAGGCCTTCATCAACGGGCTCTGGTAATCCTTGTTGACTTGCTTGATGACAAGCTGCGAGTCTCCCCTGACGATGAGTTTCCTGATTCCGAGGTCCGCCGCGATCCTAAGACCGGCAAGCAGCCCTTCGTACACTGCCGTGTTGTTCGTTGACACTTCCCTGGGGAAGTGCATCTGGATCACATACTTGAGGTGCTCTTCGGTGGGCGCGACAAGCAGTACGCCAGCTCCGGCGCCTTGCAAGGAGAAAGCTCCATCAAAGTACATGATCCAATCACAACTTGCCTCTTTGCGGGGAAGCGGTCTCTTGGGCTTCTTCGTCGAGGCGTTGCGGTCCATTCTCGCAATGAACTCTGCTAGGACTCGGCTCAATCGTCAAGTACTTTCAAACTTGAGGCCAAAGATGGACAGCTCCGATTGCCCATTCCACCATTCTTCCCGTTGCATTCGGATTATGCGATATCCGTTGCAGCGGGGAAGCGGTAACGACAGTGATCTCGTGTGCACGGAAGTAGTGGCGCAGCTTCCTCGAGGCCATATCAAGGCGAAGAGCAGTTTCTACTGCCGGAGTACCTTGATCTAGCCGCTGCGAGGGAACTAACAAAGTAGACCGGGTCTGCATCATTTTCTTCTTTGGCGGAACTTCAACTGGCTGTGTCGTCTCTACATTGGTGGTGTCGGCCTCTGCCGCTGCCATTACCTCGTCTTCAACCTCTCTCTGCGCCGCTAGTGCGGCACTGACCACCTGGTCCGTTGCCGCTAGGTATAGCAGCAACGGCTCCTGTGGCCTAGGCGCAACTAGTATTGGCATGGAGGAGAGGTACTTCTTCAAACCTTGCAATGCTGCTTCGCTTACGGCGTCCACTCCATCGGGCCTGCCTTTTTCGGGATCTTGAAGAAGGGAAGGCGGCGCTTTCGGCGAACACTGAAATGAACCTGCCCATGGCGGCGACGCAACCAACAAGCCGGCGCACATCCTTGATCCGCTTGGGTGCTTTAATCTGCTCTATAGCTTTGATTTTGTCTGCGGATTGGCCTCTATCCCACGCTATGACACCAAGAACCGAGAAGCTTGCCGAGCAGGGCCTTGAAGACGCACTTCTCAGGGTTCATCTTGAGATTGATCTTGCGCAGGTTCGCAAATGTTTCTTGCAAATCTAGTATGAGGGTTGCCCTGTCCTTGGTTTTGACCTCTATGTCATCCATATAAGCCTCCATATTTCTATGGAGCTGGGGTTCAAAACCAATCTGGACCGCCCTTTCAAACGTCGAACCAGCACTCTTCAACCCGAAAGGAATCCGCATGAAACAATACGTACCTCATGGGGTGATGAATGCTGTTTTGTCTTCGTCTTCTCTTGTCATGAAAATCTGGTGGTAGCCGGAGTAGGCGTCGAGGAATGACAACAGATCACACCAGTAAGTGGATTCTACAATCGGTCGATCTTGGCGGCAGCGGAAGGGTCTTTGGGGCCAGCCTTATTGATATCTCGTGTAATCAATGCACGATCTCCACTTCCCATTTGCCTTGGCGCTCTGACGGATTGGCCAACCACGTTGGATGGAGCACTCCTCTTACCAAACCCGTTGCTTCCGGTTTACGGATCTCTTCGTGATGAACTCTTGTCGTTCCCAAGCTTGCTTTCGACCTTACGCTTGACGGGCGCGCGCATGAGAGGGCATGACAGCAGGTGGTGCTCAATCACCTCCACAGGAACACCGGGGATGTCGGAAGCTTGCCATGCAAACACATCGACATTACGCGCGGGAAGGTGACGAGCGCGTCTTCCTATTTGTCGTCAAGGGTGGAGCTTATGGTAAAAGCTCCTCCCGTGCGAATCCTCATTGACGTAAACCTTCTTGGTTCCGGCGGTATGGCCCTCGGCTTCTTGTTTCCGCGGTGGAGCTCTCGGCACGTCCTCGTGACGGCGCTACACTCCGAAGAGGTGCGCTTGCGGAGTGGGTGTCCGAGGTCTCACCGATCTTCTTCTTATTCCCTCCGGGATCCCAGTGGCGGGAGCAAGTACCTTAAGCGGCGGCCTCTCTTTGCAGCCCTTCTTTGGTATAGTTGGTCGGTATAAACCAGCGCATCCTTCTTATCGGAGGGGATGGTGATGATTGTCACGAGTCCTGGCATCTTCGTGGTGTTGCGAGCGTAGTGTGGCCGCCGCCTTGAACTTGGCTATTTGGGCGGCCAAGGATCCCGTTGTAGGGCAAGGGATCTTGGCAATATCAAACCGCGATCCTCTCGTCCTGTAGTTCAGTGTCGCTTCCAAAAGTCACGGGCAGCGTGACCTTTCCCTTGGGTTGGCTTCTTCCGGTTGACCACGAAGCGTGCCGTCTCTTCGAGGTCTCCATCAGGAATCTGCGGTTTCTCGATCACGGCGGCGAGATCAAGTTCAGACCGGCCCGCCATCGACCGGCATCTTCGTCACCTTGAGGTTGCGTATTGTTGGCGAGACCAGCAGCGACAAGCACCCGACCGCAATAGTGCGATCGGTGATCCTCGATCAAAAATGATAGGTGTGTTGGACCACTTCAGCGGCCTTTGGGCATCAAAGCGGCGACTCGTCAGCGTAATCTCTCGTGCCCACTGTTTAAGCCGGCGGTGAGAAGTATGCAGCGACGCCGCCAGAGACGCACATGGCCTCTGTAGCTTTACGAAACCCTTGGTCGCCCGGATTAAATGCGTCCTCTTCGTGATCGTCGTCTTACGGCTTTACATCACGCGGCCCGGCGAAACCTCTCCTGTTGTTTATCTCTTGCCGCGGCGGCCGCTTTGGCCGCTGCGTTAACTTCTTGCCGGACCCCTCAAGACCGTCTGGGCTCCTTCTCCTTGTCCCGCCTCTCATACTCAGCCCTCTGCTTCTCAGCGAGGAGCTCAACTTGTCGGCAGTCTTGGAGAGCATGGCCTTTGGTATGATGGATCTTGCAGTATCGCTTGTCGGAGTTTCCTGGCCTCTCGGCAGCCGCCAAGGCCCGGCAGGCGACACATCCGGCAACTCCCTTGCCGGGGTCATCTGCCTTGGTTTTCTTGGTTTTCTTGTTGCGGCACTAGCCTTTCTTCGCCGGGGCGGCAATATCCTCGTCTGAGGAGTCGGTTTCCACGCCGGCATCTTCGCCGGGGTACTTCCTTCCCTCTTCAGCTCGGGCACATCATCGGCAAGAGCATAGAGTTCTGCTACATCTTTCACCTTGTTCATTGCCGCGACTCTTGGCGCATCTTGCGATTACATGCGTTCGATGGAACGCAGCGATGATGGCGGCAGGGTGCACATCGGGGATGTTATACTGTACCCTGAACCTCTGAATCTACTTGCGGAGACTCTCGCCTCCCTTCGGGGGAATGACGTGCAGGTCGCTTGCTTGGCCATGGGCTTGGTGGCCTCCAGTGAAGGCGCCCACGAACTCATGGCAGAAATTCGACCAGGAGGAAATAGAGTCTACCGGCAAGTGCGTCAACCATGACATGGCATTGGGTTTGAGAGCCAACGGAAAGTAATTCACGAGCACCTTATGGTCGCGGGCTCCGGCAGCTTGCATCGCGATGGTGTAGATGCGGAGGAACACGGACGGGTGAGTCTTGCCGCTGTACTTTTCGCCCACGTCAGGTTTAAAGGTGCGGTGAGTGGGCCACTGGAACTGCCGCAGCTCACGGGTAAAAGCAGGACAGCCTACCTCGTAAGGTAGGCCTCCAAAAGCTCTCCGGTGCGGGTGGTTCACGGCCAGGCCCTGCTGCTGTCACGATTGGTGGCGGCGCTCCGCGCCCGGCGCTTTCGATAGTGGTTCGGCGTCTTCATGTTCTCGTTCGAAGAACTTGGCGCTGGTCGCGATGGGCCCATGGTCGAGACGGCGCTATGGAGATTTAAATCGCCCGTGCCGTCGCGGTCAAGTGGCGTCCGCGGATGCGGGCGAGGAAGGCGAGTGCACCGTGGTCGCGGCGCCGCCGGATTTCCTGCAACTGGTGCGTGGGACTCCGTTGGAGCGTCGACCCAGGGACTCCACCGGACTTGGTTCGTCTTTGTTGGCCACCGCAACAAGGCTTCGGATAGTGGCTCTCCATTCGTCGAGTTTCCCGTAGTGGGAGGAAAATCGAGAGCAAGCTAACAGACGCCCGAGAACTTCTATCGGCGTTGGTGGCAGCGAAACCTGCACGGATCGCGGCAGCGCCCGACTTGACCATGTCGGAAGGAGCTCTATCACGACCCAGCGATGCATGCCATCTTCACCGATTGCCTCGGTGGCGGGCAGGTCTTCTAAATCCGGGAGTGGCGCTCGGGGCTCTTTCATGGCGGCGCCGGGGTCCTCGGCGTGATTACGCCCGTTAAATCGTCAGCGCCTCTTGAGAGGAGCGCGCCATTGGCGCCGGCGTGGGAGTCTTGGAAGCCCTCGCGTCGCCCTCGGGCGGGGTGGCAGCGATCTTAGAAGGCCCTGCGCCACCCGCCGAGGGCTTGGCTCCGTCTTTGGATTTGGCGGCGTGCGGCCCGTTACCAGGCGCACGAACATCGCCGCCTCCCAAGCTTCGGCCTTTGGGGCGGTGTTGGTGTTCGCGACGGCGCCCGGGTCCTTCTGCGACGGTCCGCATCAGCTTCGCCAGCGTCGGGACGGGATGTCCGACCTCCGGCAGACCCAACCGCCACCGTCATCTTCTTCTTGGGGGCCATGATGATGAAGAAGCGTCGAACTAACTGCTGAAACCCGATTCTCTAACTGCGCCCCCTACCTGGCGCGCCAAAGATGTCGGTGTGGAACGACACCTATGGGATCACAAGAATCCCTACTACGGTTGCGGGGCGTGCGGTCGTGAGAAGAGCGGATCAAACAGATAGAACACGGTTTCTTTATCCAGGTTCTGGCCCCGAGGATGCGTAAAACCCTACTCCTGCTTTGGTGGTTTGTTTATCTGTGTTCTTGAGCTAGCGATGGGGCGTGAGGAGCTCCAAAAAGCTGAATCCTCCTCCTGGTCGCCTTGGGCCTCATTTTATAGGGAAAGGCGTTGCCACAGTGGCACACTGGAGGTGGAAAGGGTACAGTGATGTGAGTTTATCCCTCACATTACATGACAAGGCGGCTTTCATCGTCTTGCTTAGGTGTCCTTGCTTTATCGGGGCGGGAGAGTCTGTCTCGTCCATCGCCGCTTCCTTCCGTGTCGACCACGCATACAGCCAGCGGTGCCAGCGGTGCCATGTAGGCAGGCGGCGGTGAGGTGGCGCGATGTGGGTCTCCACGAAGACCCGGCTGGCAGCCACGCAGGAGCCTCGCCAATTGGTTGGGTCGGCGTTGCATGCTAGCAGTGGTGGAGATTTGCTTGGCGTGGGCTCGATGGTGGACCTACGGTGCTCTTGGCAAGGTCTTGCCACGGCCCGGCAAGGGTCTTGCCGTGGCGCATCTTTGTCATCCCGGCAAGGCTCTTCTTGCCGGGGCCTTAATAGTCCTCCTTGGCTAGGATCCCGCCAAGGGTCGCCTTCTATCGTGTGTATCGATCTTGAATGTCTTCACAAAGATCTCCATGCCACCACGGGATGTTGTGGCCTTGGGATATTTAAGCTACAATGAAACCTCGCTAATGATGCCACGTAACCTCGATTCTTTATTGCTAATCTCGCGTTAGTTCGAAACCGGTTCAATTCAAATTCAAAATCAAGCAAACAATAAAAGTTTTCAAATATTAAAACTAAAATGTTGAGTGAGCCAAATAATGCATAGGTAATTATGGTGGTGAAACCACACTTTTATCAAATGTTTAAATACTCTAAAATGAATAAAATAATGCATAAATACAATTATTTAAATGCTTTAAAATAATAAACATTTTCAAAACTAATTTGTTATAAGTATTAAACTATTGTGGCGTTAGCATAATTTGTAAAATCTATTTAGGTGCCACTTTAGTAATTTACTAAAACTAAAATAAAAGAGAAACTAAAAGTAAAAGCGGTAAAAGAAAATTAAGAAAAACAAAATACAAAGAAAAGAAAACGCCCCCCTCATTTGGGCTGCACGGCCCGAATGGCCTCGTAATCGTCGAGTGCCCAAAAGTACCTCTTGCCCTAATGGCCCCCTCCCTCGTGACCTACCCCCCGAACGCCCCATTCCCCTCACGATCCGCACCTCCCCCTCGTCTCCCTCACCCGCCGCCACCACACACACACACACACATGCACGCACGCACGCATCCTGGCGGGAGAAGGCTCCAGCCCGATCCTCGCGTGCATCGGTGCCCCGCCTCCCTCCGTCACCGGCGACCACCAGCAGGCCGCCGCCCCGGTCCGCCGCCGCCAACGGCCCCATGTTGGCTGGAGCTTCATTGCCGACGCCGCCTGGAGGCCTCCAGCGCCCGCTGCCTCCGCTCGAAGCTCGTCGTCCGTCGCCGCCTCCTCCCCACCGGCGCTCGTCCCCATCCTCCTCCTCAACTCGGCTCTTGCGAGCCTCACTGCCCCAGATCCCACCGCAGGGGTGAGCAGCAAATCCCCCTCTCCTCCTCCTTCCCCTGTCCCCGTGTGCAACGCGCCCGCACGTCTGTCATCGCGATTGTCCGGCCGCCTGATGCATGCTGCTGTCACCGCAGACCACCGCCCCATCTGCTTCCCGAAGCCACGCCTGTCGCGGACCTCTGGCATGACGGCTCTGCCTTGCCAGCGCCTCCACGCATACGCCACAGCATGAGCCTCGCCACTTTGTGCTTCTCTCTGCTACACGCACCCAGCTCATCGGCCTTGCACACCACCGAACCTCCTCGTGCTGCCGCCACTTCCCCAGCAGTGCCGTTTGGGTCCGTCCGCCGGCCTCCGCCTCCCTGCCGCCCGCCCGCCTCGGCTGCCATGCCTGCTGCCGCCCACGCTCGGCCTTATTTCGGCGCCCGCCGCCCGACCACCGGCGGTGGTGCCGCCCGTTCTGGCCTTGCGTTTGGCCCCTAGGGCCATTGACATGTGGGGCCCGGCCCCAGAACGTTTTTAATAAAATAAAAATAAAATAAGTAAAAATGAATTAATAAAATTTATAATTAATTAATTAATTAGTTAATGAGTGATTTAATTAAGTTAATTAATCCTCTTTATTTAATCTAATTAACTCTTTGTTAGTTTAGATGAGCGATAATTAGTTTAACCTAAACCCTAATCAACCTAACGATTGTATGACGGTGGGTCCCACTAGGCCCCTACGTCAGTTTGACCAGTCAACACCTCTGTTGACTGCTTATGTCATGCTGACGTCATGATGACGTCAGCAAACACTGTTTTGGATAATGTTGAATTATATTAATTAAATAAATTCTAAAAATGATTTAAAACTTTAGAAAATCATATAAAATAAACCGTAGCTCAGATGAAAATACTTTCTACATGAAAGTTGCTTAGAACGACGAGACGAATCCGGATACACAACCCGTTCATCCGCCACACACCCCTAACATATCAAACTAAACTTTCCTCCTCGCCTCCTCTTCCGAAACGCGGAACCGGGGATACTTTCCGGATGTTTCCCCCTTCACGGTATCATCACATACCGCGTTAGAGACACGCCTAGCATCACGCTTTGCTTTGTCATGCATCGTCATGCATCTGTTTGCTTAAATATTCATTGTTTCTTCCCCTCTTCTTCCGCTTAGACACCGAGACCGACTGCTGCTTTGCCCGGTTCGACTACGGTGTTGATGACCCCATTCCTTGCGAGCAACCAGGCAAGCCCCCCCCTTGATCACCGGATATCGCCTACTCTCCTCTATATCGCTTGCATTAGAGTAGTGTAGCATATTCTGCTTCCGTTATTCCTATCACGATGCATAGCCTTTGTCTTTGCTACTTACATTGATACCTTTATCTGCATTCCTAGTTGCCTAGTATAGGATGCTAGTATTTCCATCTGTGGCCCTACATTCTTGTCCGTCAGCTATGCTATACTATCGGGCCGTGATCACTTGGGAGGTGATCACGGGTATATACTATATACTTTATACATGATACATGTGGTGACTAAAGTCGAGTAAACATGTGGAGCACCCGCAGTGATTCACGGATTGGGGGCTGAAAGGACCTTTGTCCCAACGGCCCTCTGTGTGGATCTTTGTGGCGGGCGACAAGGTAGGTTGAGACACCGCCTAGGAGAGAGGTGGGCCTGGCCCTGTTCGGGCGTATGGATACTTAACACGCTTAACGAGATCTTGGTATTTGATCTGAGTTGGGTCGTTGACCTTATGCTTGCACTAACCGCCACGTGGGACAAGTTATGGGCAACCGGCGTCATGGTATCGGCCGAAGCATTTAAATGACGTCGATGTTGGCCGGCGCCTTGCCGCGGATTAATTTGGACCGCACGCCACTAGGCTAGGTCTGCTTTGACGCGTTACATAGCGTCTTGGTGTGCTAAGGCGATGGGCCCGGACCCACTGGCGCTTAGGTTTAGACCGGCGTCTTTGACCTCTCTGTTATGCCTAGGTGGGGCTGCGGCGTGTTGATCTTCTGCGGCGGGCATGACCGAGAATGTGTGTCCGGCCAAATGGGATCGGCGTGTCGGGTAATGTGGTGCACCCTGCGGTGATTAATTTATTGAATAGCCGTGATATTGATAGCAGAACGACTTGAGTTGTACCTTGACCTTATGACAACTAGAACCGGATACTTAATAAAACACACCCTTCCAAGTGCCGAGATACAACCCGGTGGTCGCTCTCTAACGGGGCATTGAGGAGGGATCGCGGGTAGGATTATGCTATGCGATACTACTTGGAGGACTTGATCTACTCTCTTCTATATGTTGCAAGGCCGGAGGCTGCTGTAAGCGGAGTCTTCGACAGGATTAGCTATCCCCCTCTTATTCTGGCATTCTGCAGTTCAGTCCACTGATATGGCCCTTTACACATATATCCATGCATAAGTAGTGTAGCTCCTTGCTTGCGAGTACTTTGGATGAGTACTCATGGTTGCCTTGTTCCCCCTTTTCCCCCTTCCTTTACCCGGTTGCTGCGACCAGACGATGGAGCCCAGGAGCCAGACGCCACCGTCAATGACGACTACTACACTGGAGGCGCCTACTACTACGTGCAGCCCGCGGACGACGACCAGGAGTAGTTAGGAGGATCCCAGGCAGGAGGCCTGCGCCTCTTTCGATCTGTATCCCAGTTTGTGCTAGCCTTCTTAAGGCAAACTTGTTTAACTTATATGCGTACTCAGATATTTTTGCTTCCGCTGACTCGTCTATGATCGAGCACTTGTATTCGAGCCCTCGAGGCCCCTGGCTTGTATTATGATGCTTGTATGACTTATTTATGTTTTAGAGTTGCGTTGTGATATCTTCCCATGAGTCCCTGATCTTGATCGTACACGTTTGCGTGCATGATTAGTGTATGATTGAATCGGGGGCGTCACAAGTTGGTATCAGAGCCATTTGCTGTAGGAATCCCCTTCCACACTCCTTGGCGAAGTCGAGTCTAGACATTACAAAACTTTTTACTAACATGGCTGTGTGTGCCTTCACGGGCTGCGCCGCCATTGGGTGGTAGTAGGATCTTTTACTCCTCGACCTTTACTCCGGGACTACGAACTCTCTTCTACTCGGGTTAAACAATTTTACTAAAATCTAACATTAGGATCTCGTTATCACTTTCACCCGAAGAGCCCCTTATTACTGATGATCATCTGTTGCACGTGAAGACCCTGAAGATACTCTCCGCTGTTAACCCGAGAACTTGTGTTCATCGCTTTTGCAATTCCCTTCCACCGAAATATCCCTATGGATACATACTTACCCCTGTCGTGCTTACTTTTATTCCAATGATCTTGTTATTACAAGATACCCCGAGAATAATTGGTGCCTCTTGCCTTGCGCTTCTTTGCCACTGAATACCCCCAAGAATAATTTCCCGCACTTTCCGAGTATCCGCTCATCCCCAGTTGTTCTGATGTTTCACAAAAGTCTTTGAAATACTATTCAATCCTCCGAAAATCCTTAGCAGCTTTATTGCTCTGTAAATACTTGTCTACTTGCATTATGGATGCTTCCCATATATTTGGCAATATTCACTAGTATCTTTTGACACCGGGCCATTTTGATCCTATTGATTCAACATGTGTGCGAATGCACACAATCATCTATCAACCCTTCTAAATTATCTTTCCAGCTCAGACATCATTTTTGAACATGAGCTGGTTCTCGACCAAACAATTGGTCGTCAAGTGTGCCTCTGGTCTATCCAACTTGTCCATCCTTGATCGTGAGCGATCGCTTACGATCCTTTGTTTTGGAAATCGTAATTCCTTTGTTATCTAAGCATCGAATTATTCAGATGTTCTATAATATGATGCCCGTGCATTCTTCTTCCTTCCGGGTTGAGTACCGATGCTCACATCGGATCCCTTGTGGACCATCGTGTCCTTTGTTGGATTTTATCCGACAACATTCCTTCATATTCAATAACTTTCTGTGAGCCTTTCCTCGGATACATAATGCCTTTGGTAAATTGTATCCTCTCGCTTTGTCAACCATGCTATGCTTTCGAGCTTGAGTTATTCGCTCCCGAAGTTTGTGGTATATGTTCCTAAGAGGCCGGATGGGTTGAACCTATGCCTTTTCGAATCAGTGTGAACCCGGAAACTACTACGGGTCATACTCTACTGGTGTTATGTCAGATAAAATTTCAATACTACAACTAATGTCATTTTCGAAATACGAGAGGTGAATGAAAGGTTATGCGTTGAACAAGTGGGAGTCGACCTTGAACCCTGTGTTCATGCCCATGGACACGATGTATACCTTATCATGGAAGCTTCTCTTAAAATAATTATCCCTTGTTATAAGTTTATCTTGTATCTGTGGACGTGGTTCCGACCATGTTTCTCCTTGATTCCATTTCTCCTGCAAGTTTGAGCACTTGTCTTCTGCAGAGCATTACCCTAGTCCAACCTCTACTTTGATCTGTCATCGAATATTACCCCCTGGTGTCTCAAGGTTATCATGGAACTGCATAACTTCTTAAGAGCTCTTCATCAAGTGCTACATTCTCATTGATTCCAATTTTGCACGGGCTCCGAGTTATTAAACACTCAACTACATCGATAACTGAATTGAGTCCGCATCGTGATTAAACAACTCTTAGTAATCTTCCTTGCTTACGAGTTTGTACTCGATCACGCGTCATCCCTAGCCCGATCAGCTATATCATTATCATGCTGATTTTAACTGTGCTACCTGGTCCTTATCCCAGGAGCACAACTTTCGACGATTGAGCTAAGCTTACGTCGATTTCCTTGTCTTATCGTTCCATCTTGAACAACAAACTTGATCTCAAGTTTGTGTCCTACTCGTGGTTCCAATAACCTTTCGCTTCATCATTTGTTTGACTTGATGTCATCGTCGATCGATTACATCTTCGTGAAATCTCTCGACAAATGTGTCGTGATCATCATCAGTATTCTGAGCTTTTCCAAGATATCAATTGAATTCATGATGAGAAATACCATCCTTGCCTCGATGATTTTTGTTGTCATCGACCACTTTATTGCCTTCCGTCCAACATAAACTTGTTCGTGTTCTATGTTATTCCTTGAGGTCCTTGCTATGCAGCCTGAGTTCTTCTTTACCTGGAGTATTACCATCCTTTATGTCAGGAATGTCTTGAGATTGCTCCACCTCTTAAGGATTCTTGGTATAGTGATGCTTCTCCCCATCATCATTCTTTCTTGGTCCCGTGTTGGTTCTAACCGGGTACCAACAAGTGAACGGTGTTGTTTGGATTATGCTCTTCTAGCAATCCTATTGCTTTGAAATTAATGATCGATAGTTCATTCTTAGACTACTGATTATTGAATCACCATTCTGACATTGGTCGTGCAACCCAACCCATATTTTGGGCACACCTTTCAACCAATGTTTAATTGTGTATCTTTTCCTTGAGCATACGTCGTTATATCATTTGATCTGGCAAATGTTATCTCATTGTTCACATAATTGTGGAAATCCATCTTTTGACAATCTCAATGAATTGTAGCTGAGTCAATCAACCACCACCTCACCTCTCCTTGATTTAATGATGAACTCGTGTGTCGGAACTCGCTCCATAGTTCATTTCCCGAGAATCTTACATTGTCATCTAAATCAATTGTGTTGCACCTTTTCTTCCTAGGTATCCTGCCACCAATCGAACTGAATCTCGATGCGATATGATGGTTGGAAAATATTTCCAAGAGATATAACACTGGTCTTTATGTGACCCGGTAAGGTGATGTCGTGCCTAGCACACCTGGCCGGAGGCCCTATTGTTATAGATTCCTTTTCAGTAAGGTTATCCATTCTTCCGTGAGGAAATTGTAAGACTTATTCTATAAGTTGATCCTGTTGGATCCTTTGTGTATCCAAGATCTGACCTTTGCTTGAAGACAACGTCAGTGCTATCTCGAAGCATGTCTATGGTACTCCGATTTTCAATAAGAACATTTGAAGCAACATGCTAAATGTTTCTTGTTGAAATTACCCAAACACCGTAATGTCATGAAATTTCTCTCGCCTTACCTAATGGGTTTTCTACATTATATCCTGTCGCGGATATCATGCTCTGCTTGTCCTTGGGAAGAATATACCCCTGCAGTATGTGTTTAAACACATTTCCCTTCTATTGATTTGTTTAATCTGATAACACATTTTCCTTTTCATTGGTTTGTTTGAACTTTCTTGTGATCTATATAATCTAAGCAGTAAAGATTCACTGCTTATGTAAACACCTCGGTGTACAATTTTGTCAGCGAGACCCTGTTTCTATTGTTGATGACATTCCGGTAACCACCGATGGATGAGAACTTTGCCTATTGGTCCGCCTCGTTCAACGAAGCGGGGAAAAATGGTTCTCTTCGTCCCTCGCCCTTGGTACCGATGTTGTTGCCAACATAACCGATGTGCTACCCTCCGACATGCCTTACTTACATGATCGTGCAAGGCGTCACCGCCTCTTCCTACTTTTACCCCACATGGTGGGCCCGTAACCACAGTTCCACATGATCGAGCAACCTGACTCTCCTATACACCCCTGTTCCCAAAGTTATTCCTCCAGCGTGGACTCGTATGTAATTCATGAGCCACCTTCCGATGAGATCGTCAATTCCGCTTCGGACACAATAATTATTCCGTTGCTTGAAACCCCTTTCACCTTCCTCGACTAGGCATTGAGCGATTACGGCTGCTTGAAACTTCTTATTGTACCTTCCAACTTTACTCTCGATGTGTTTTATTTGTTCAACTCGAGAGGTACTCATATGCTCATTCATGGGTTAATCCCAGTTATTACCCTTATAGCATTCTCGTCATTGCCGATCTGCCCGTTACTCTGTTCAGAAATACGGTGAAGATCCCGAAGAAAGGATGCCGACTTCATCATGATGACCTGAAGCAGAGAAATGAAGACATCAATGTATTGGACCGATCTCTTCGAGAAGAGCAAGCCAGAATGAGAAGACCCGCGAGATTCATTACCAAACCTACCCCCTTCCACTACCTCTTAAATCTCAGGACGAGATTTATTGTAGTGGAGGAGAATTGTGACGCCCGGATATTTAAGCTACAGTAAACCTCTGCTAATGATGCCACGTCACCTCGATTCTTTGTTGCTAATCTCGCGTTAGTTAAAACCGGTTCAATTCAAATTCAAAATCAAGCAAACAATAAAAGTTTTCAAATATCAAAACTAAAATGTTGAGTGAGCCAAATAATGCATAGAGTAATTATGGTGGTGAAACCACACTTTTATAAAATGTTTAAATACTCTAAAATGAATAAAACAGTAGCAAATACAATTATTTAAATGCTTTAAAAATAATAAACATTTCCAAAACTAATTTGTTATAAGTATTAAACTATTGTGGCAGTGGATTAATTTGTAAAATCTATTTAGGTGCCACTTTAGTAATTTACTTAATCTAAAATAAAAGAGAAACTAAAAGTAAAACGGTAAAGCAACATTAAGAAAAACAAAATACAAAGAAACGAGAACACCCCCCCCTCGCTGGGCCACGGCCCACATGGCCTCGTGGCCAATCGGGCCGGCCCAGCCGCACCTCTCTCTGCCTAATGGCCCCTCCTCGTGACTCTAACCCCGACGCCCCATTCCCCTCACGATCCCCACCTCCCCCTCATCTCCCTCACCCGCCGCCACCACACACACACACACGCACGCACGCACGCATCGTGGCGGGGAGAGGAGCTCCCCGCGCCCGATCCCCTCGCGTGCATCGGTGCCCTGCCTCCCTCCGTCACCGGCGACCACCAGCCATGGCGCCCAGTCACGCCGCCGCCTTGGGCCCCATGTTGGCTGCAGCTTCGCCAGACGCCGCTTTGGAGGCCTCCAGGCGCCCGCTGCCTCCGCTCGGGCTTCGTCTGCCGCCGCCTCCTCCCACCGGTGCTCGTCCCTATCCTCCTCCTCAACTCGGCTCCTGCGAGCCTCGCCGCCCAGATCCCCACCTGCCGGGGTGAGCAATCCCTCTCGTCCTCCTTCCCCTGTCCCCGTGTGCGACGCACCCGCGTGCCTGTCGTCGCAACCGTCCGGCCGCCTGATGCATGCTGCTGTCACCGTAGACCGCCGCCCCATCTGCTTCCCGAAGCCACGCCCGTCGTGGACCTCTGGTTGAACGGCTTCCTAGCCGCCTCCACAGCACCTTGGCGCGTGCCTCGCCCGCTGCTTCTCCGGCTCTACGCACCCTTGATCATCAGTAGCGCCATCACCGAACCTCCTGTCGCTTCGCCACTTCCCCATGCAGCCGTTAAGGTCCGTCCCGCTCGGCGTCCGCCTCCCTGCCGCCGGCCCCGCGTAATGAATTAGTGATTTAATAAAGTTAATAAATCCTCTTTATTTAATCTAATTAACCTGTTAGTTTAGATAGACAGTAATTAGTTTAACCTAAACCCTAATCAACCTAATAAAGGTATGGCCGAATTGGGTCCCACTAGGCCCACACGTCAGTTTGACCGATCAACACCTCTCATTGGATCGCTGATGTCATCTTGACGTCCTGATGACATCAGCAAACACTGTTGTGGATAATGTTGAATTAAATTAATTAAATAAATTCTAAAAATGATTTAAAACTTTAGAAAATCATATAAAATAAACCGTAGCTTAGATGACTTTCTACATGAAAGTTGCTTAGAACGACGAGATGAATCCGGATACGCTGCCCGTTCATCCGCCACACACCCCTAACATATCAAACTCGCAACTTTCCCCCTCCGGCTCCTTTGCCCGAAAACGCGGAACCCCGGGGATACTTTCCCGGATGTTTCCCCCCTTCACCGGTATCATCACATACCGCGTTAGGGCACGCCTAGCATCACGCTTTGCTTTGTCATGCATCGTCATGCATCTGTTTTCTTAAGTATTCATTGTTTCTTCCCCCTCTTCTTCCGCTAGACACCGAGATTGTATTTCTTTGCCCGGTTAAACTACGGTGTTGACGACCCTCTCTCTTGCAGCAACCAGGCTAGCCCCCCTTGATCACGGATATCGCCTACTCTCCTCTATATTGCTTGCATTAGAGTAGTGTAGCATATTCTTACTTTCCGTTATTCCTATCCTGATGCATAGCCTGTCTTTGCTACTTATGTTGATACCTTTACCTGCATTCCTACTTGTCTAGTATAGGATGCTAGTATTTCCATCTGTGGCCCTACATTCTTGTCCGTCTACTGTGCTATACTATCGGGCCGTGATCACTCGGGAGGTGATCACGGGTATATACTATATACTTTATACATGATACATGTGGTGACTAAAGTCGAGTCGGCTTGTGGAGCACCCGCGAGTGATTCACGGATTGGGGGCTGTCCCAACGGCCCTCTGTGTGGATCTTTGTGGCGGAGCGACAGGGTAGGTTGAGACCGCCTAGGAGAGAGGTGGGCCCAGCCTGTTCGGCATTCGCGGATACTTAACACGCTTAACGAGATCTTGGTATTTGATCTGAGTTGGGTCGTTGACCTTATACGCACTAACCGCCACGTGGGACAAGTTATGGGCAACCGGCGTGCGTGGTATCACCGAAGCATTTCGTGACGTCGTGGCGGCCGGCTGCCACGGATTGGACCGAACGCCACTTGTCTAGGTCTGCTTTCGGCCGCGTTTGCAACGTGCAGGTGTGCTAAGGGCATGGGCCCAGACCCCTGGGCGCTTATGTTTAGACCGGCGTGCTGACCTCTCTGTTATGCCTAGGTGGGACTGCGACGTGTTGATCTTCCGCGGCCGGGCATGACCCAGGAAAGTGTGTCTGGCCAAATGGGATCGAGCGTGTCGGGTAATGTGATGCACCCCTATAGGGAAGTTAATCTATTCGAATAGCCGTGATCTTCGGTAACAGGACGACTTGGAGTTGTACCTTGACCTTATGACAACTAGAACTGGATACTTAATAAAACACACCCTTCCAAGTGCGAGATACAACCCGGTGGTCGCTCTCTAACAGGGCATTGAGGAGGGGATCGCCGGGTAGGATTATGCTATGCGATACTAATTGGAGGACTTCATTCTACTCTCTTCAGCTATCCCCCTCTTATTCTGGCATTCTGTAGTTCAGTCCACTGATATGGCCCTTTACACATATATCCATGCATAACTAGTGTAGCTCCTTGCTTGCGAGTACTTTGGATGAGTACTCACGGTTGCCTTGTTCCCCCTTTTCCCCCTTCCTTTACCCGGTTGCTGCGACGCACGATGGAGCCTGTGGAGCGACGCCACCGCCGATGACGATTACTACACCGGAGGCGCCTTTACTACTATGTGCAGCCCGGATTTACCACTGTGAGTAGTTAGGAGGATCCCGGGCGGAGGCCTGCGCCTCTTCGATCTGTATCCCAGCTTTGTGCTAGCCTTCTTAAGGCAAACTTGTTTAACTTATGTCTGTACTCAGATATTGTTGCTTCCGCCGACTCGTCTATGATCGAGCACTTGTATTCGAGCCCTCGAGGCCCCTGGCTTGTATTATGATGCTTGTATGACTTATTTATGTTTTAGAGTTGCGTTGTGATATCTTCCCGTGAGTCCCTGATCTTGATCGTACACGTTTGCGTGCATGATTAGTGTATGATTGAATCGGGGGCGTCACAGATGTCTCCCGAATCCTTGCCCCATGGGGGCAGTGGACTCAAGGGTGACACGCAACGTAGGTGTGGGGCGAGCTGCCACGGCAAGGGTCTTGCCGGGCTTGCTAAAACCGCCTCCTTGCCGGGGGAGTCCGCTTCGTCCCTATTGTTCTTTGTGGTCTTGGTCTTGGCGTCGTTACGCTCCTTTCGAAGCTTTGACCTTACCTTGGCTCACCTCCTTGCCTTGCTCGGTGTGGTAGTGCCGTGGCTCAGGGCTCGCCTGCAGTTATAGGGGTACAAAAGTGTACCCTCTTTTTGTACAATCAAACAAGGAGTCTCGTGGAGATTCCATTGTAGAAGTGCTTTTCATATCTCTCATGGGAAAAATATCCTTAAAGAATGTAGCATCCTTAGACTCTATCATTCTACCGACCTTCTGGTCAGGTACCTTAGATTTCACTACTAGAAATCTGTCCTATAGCCAATACTATTCTTAGCATAGCCCAAATTAACGCAGTCCATAGTCTTTTGTCCAAGCTTGCATTTTTTGGGGATTGGCACTTTGACTTTCGCCAAACAGCCCCAAGTGCACTAGTAAGAGAGTGTTGTTCTTTTTCTTTTCACATTGCTCATAGCGAGTAGTCTCATTATCCATTGAATGAACTTTATTCAGGACATGAAATGATGTCAATACAGCCTCCCACTGTTCCTTGGATAAACCCAATGTATCTAACATGGCGTTAACCAAATATGTTATTGTACCATTTATCCGCTGAGCTACCCCATTTGACTAGGGTGAATAGGGAGGCGTCCTTTCATGAATAATACCATGTTCCACACACAATAAATCAAACTCATTAGAAAAGTACTCTCCACGACGATCAGACCGGACTTTCTTCAAGGAAATATGCCCTAGAGGCAATAATAAAGTTATTATATATTTCCTTATTTCATGATAAATGTTTATTATTCATGCTAGAATTGTATTAAGCGGAAACTTAGTACATGTGTGAATACATAGACAAAACAAAGTGTCACTAGTATGCCTCTACTTGACTAGCTCGTTGAATCACAGATGGTTAAGTTTCCTAGCCATAGACATGAGTTGTCATTTGATTAACGGGATCACATCATTAGGATAATGATGTGATTGACTTAACCCGTTCCGTTAGCTTAGCACTTGATTGGTTAGTATGTTGCTATTGCTTTCTTCATGACTTATACATGTTCCTATGACTATGAGATTATGCAACTCCCATTTACCGGAGGAACACTTTGTGTACTACCAAACGTCACAACGTAACTGGGTGATTATAAAGGTGCTCTACAGGTGTCTCCGAAGGTACTTGTTGAGTTGGCGTATTTCGAGATTAGGATTTGTCACTCCGATTGTCAGAGAGGTATCTCTGGGCAAGCAACATTTTGAACCCCTAGATTGAGGATGCCAAGACCACCCTTGTTTTTGGGCCTAGAAATGAGCTCCCAAGCTGCAAGTGAGGGGGCAGGTTCATCTCTATTCTTTCTCCACAAACACTGCCTTTGAATTCTCTCCAACTGTTTGAGAATGCCAGCTGGAACAGCCAAGCTACCCATGAAGAAAATGGGCATTGAGGAAAGAGCAGAGTTGAGGAATTGAAGTCTCTCTCCTTGATTAAGGAAGGAAGAACTAGCAGTCATTCTTCGCTCCATGCAGACCACCAGAGGCATAAAGTCCACCATTTTAGGCCTTGTGGTCCCCACAGGCAGACCAAGATAGGTGAATGGCATCTTTCCGATTTGGCAACCAAAACTAGCAGCAAGGTCATTCATCACAACATGATCCACATTAATGGGGATGAGGAAAGATTTGTGGTAATTGACATCAAGGCCAGTGGACAGAGCAAACACTTGGAGCATATCCTTCAAGGCCAGAAGCTGAATCCTGTCAGCAGGTAGGATGATAAGAGTATCATTAGCATACTGGATCACAGGGTAATCCTGGTCATGATGACAGTTTGCAAAAGGTCAGCAGCAATAACAAAAGAGCAGGGGAGAAACAAAGTCACCTTGCCTGACCCCTTTTTTACAAATAAATTTTCTGCCTGGAACTCCATTAAGAAGAACTGAAGAGGTACCAGTGCCCAGAAGCTGCTTCGTCCAGAGAATCCATTTGTCATTAAACCTTTGTGCCTAAGAATCTAAAAAAGAGCTTCATGTTCCAAAGAGTCAAATGCCTTTTCAAAATCCAACTTAAGAATTACAATTGGCCTCTTAGATTGATGGCACTGGTGCAAATATTCAAAAGTCCATCCAATACAGTCCTGGATTGTTCTACTCTTAATAAAGCCATATTGATTCTTGTGGATGCACTGTAAAATTAACTCTTGAAACCTATTTGCAGCCATTTTAGAGAGAAATTTCAGACCCATACTAGTTAAAGAGATAGGCCTATAATCTCCAACCTCTTCAGGTGAAAGCTTTTTAGGAACAAGAGTAATGTAAGAATCATTAATGTTCTCCAGGAGAGCAGTACCCTCATAGAATTCCTGAGCTAGCTCATAGAAGTCATTAGAAATTAGATGCCAACACTTCTTGAAGAAAAGACCATTGAAACCATCAGGGCCTGGAGCTTTGTCAATAGGCATGTACTTAACCACCTTGTCCATTTCCTCTTTTTCAAAAGGCTTGGCTAGGATGTCAAGACCAGCCACAGGGTTGATGAGAGCAGCTAGGTCAAAGCCCATGACAATTCCTCTTGAGGTGCCCATTCTGTTTTTAAAACAATTCCAAATAATTCCCTCCATTTGAGCATGATCATTGACCACAGTACCATCAGGTAATTTTAGACCGGCAATAGAATTCCTTCGTCTTTCAAAGGGCCATGGCATGAAAAATTTGGTGTTTTCCTCCCACCTTAATATATCCGACAAGACACCTCTTTTTCCAATAAAGTAACTGCAAATGAAGCGGTTTCTCCAGTGTACCTTGACAGTTTTCACGAAATTAAACTCCTGAATGAAGAGAGGCCTCCACTCTTCCAAATCATCGAGCAACAAAATGACATGATTGCATTTAGCAATGAGCAGCTTTAACTTAGAGACATTCATTTGCCACCTTTTAAGACATATTCTAAGATGCTTAAACTTATCAGTAATTTTGGCAGTTATGTGGCCCTTCCTAGAAGGGACTTTCCAGGAGTTAGCAACATAGTCCATGAATCCTTCCAATTCCATCCAATAGTTTTCAAACCTAAAGAGATTTGACTTAGGGATAGAAGTCTTGATTCTGACAACACATGGCACATGGTCAGAAGCAGTCCTAGCAAGGGGGAGCACTTCAGTCATGGGGTACACAGATATCCAGTCAACTGATGTGAAAAACCAGTCTAATTGCTCTAGGAGGGGGAAATCTTGCATATTTGACCATGTAAAGGCCCTTCCCTTGATGGGCAACTCCAGGAGTCCCAAATGCCCAATAATCTCATTGAAAATGAACATGTCATTCAGGTCTCCCCCAGGCAAATTCCTGTTATCAACGGACCTAAGGAAATTAAAATCCCTAAGAAGTAGCCAATTCTCATCAATAGGAATATTGAGATTATAAAGCCTAGAGAGAAAAGCATCCCTAGGTTCTCCTTGACAAGGACCATAAACAGCCACCAAAGTCCACTTTTCATTATTCTGTCTGGACACGAACTCAACCACAACAGCAAACTGTTGAATTTCAATTAAGGATCCAATAAAAGCTGAAGAATTCTGCATCACAACAATACCCCCAGAGGCTCCCATTGCAGGAGAGCAAGCAAAAGCTGTCAAATCTCTTGGGGATGAAACTCTTAATTGACCTAGAGTCAAAAGAGGAGCATTTGGTTTCTGTAAGCATGCAACATCACATCGACTCTCATCTATTTTACATCCTAGCGCTCTCTGCCTAGCTTCTAATTTAAACCTCTCGACATTCCAGACAAAGACATTCCAGTTTCTCTGATTATTACTCATAAAAACAAGCACTGAAAAGATCCAGATAGCATACAGCACATAATGCCATATTAACAGAGTAGTGCATGACAGGCTGACCCAGTGGCATTACAATAAAGTTTGCAAAACAAGATGACCCATAAGAGAACAGTAGCATAGCAAAATCAAAGGCTTGCCAGACCCAAACACCAAAGAGAACACTAATCATTTGCATTGGAGGCAGCAGCATGTGGTGGATTCGCCATTAGAGCATCCACAGAAAGGAGTTGAGCATCAATCTCCAACTCCCTGCCAATTTCTTGTAGACGAGCAAGTGGTGTAGGTGGAGGGATCTCCTCTTGGGCTGGGTCATCAGGCGCAGAGTAGGGCTTCGCTCTGGGCTTCCTCCTTTTGGGCTGCAGGGAGAGCTCCTGGAAGGTGGGCTTGAAACCATCACGTTGGGCCGAGCTTCTGGTGCATCTTCGAACAGAAGTTTCAATGATGGGAGTTGGCGCCACCGTCTTGCGAGGCTTCCTAGCTTTACTGGGCAATCGCAAAGAAATGAGTTTGAAACAACTTGAGGAACAAAGCCCTAGCAACTGCCTAACTGGTGGCTGCTCCTTCCGTAAGCATAGGCGCATCGATGTCACCAAAAAGCCAAATCCCAACTTCTCTTAGACAAAATCACAGGTTCAAAAGGCTGAAAAGCAACAGGTTTGGGAATTTCATAGACCACAGGAGCCTGCAGAAGGTTCTCGAAAGACCTCATCCACACCATCTCAGGGGGCAAAGGTGTCCCAAAAGGGACAGCAGCAGGCAAATCCACTTCAGGCACAAGCAGAGGAGGCTGGTAAATCACAATCGCCCAGTTTCTAGCATCATTAACCTCATCAGCAACAAGGACAATATTAACTTCAAAGCTCCTCATCGGAAGAAACCCGGAATGACATGATCGTGCTGGATCGTGACGGAACTGGCTGAGCGAGAGACATCAATGACCATAGATTCACGATCTTGCGGCACCGATGGTCCACGAGCTCCTCATTCCAACCCAGTTGTTCTCTTCCACCTCATTCACATCGGGTTCAGGAGCGGGATGAGGGATGTCATTCCATCCCAAAGCAGGATACGGTGGCAGAATGAAAGGCAGGATATCAGGGAACTGAACCCCAGGAACCGGATGCGGATTGCCATTGATGGGCATCCAATCCTCATCCTCCGGCATCTGTTCAGCAAAATTGGCCCCCAGGATATAGAGAGGAGCCGTCCAAGAAACTCGCGCACCACCCCAGGCCGCATAATCCATGAAGACAACATCACGGGGTACAAGAACATCTTCAGGGAAAGAAGCAAAAACCAGAGATCGAACCAGGTAAGGATCATCATTAATCAAGTGGTGAAACTTTCCAAAAGTATTCACAGCAGCCCTCATACAGTCAATGTTGTGAAGATCCAACGGGATGCCCAAGAACATGAGTAAACCTTGATGGAAACCTTGGGCGCCCCGAAACGACTCCCCCTCGTCATGTTTCATGAAATGAACGAAATGATCATTGCCCAGTGGCTGCGGCGGAAGTTGGAGCAAATGGAATCGGACAGCAGCATCACGAAGCTCAAAGAGACCTACAGAACGAATCCATGGCTGTGCTGACCTGACTAACACACCATGCGCCTGCAGCCACTGCACGACATCTTCCCTAGCAGCTCCTATCTGATCGGGAGATGGGATCGGCATTACCTCTTCGAGCATAAACTCCTCATGACGGCGCACAATTGGGGTATGTGGCGTCACAAAGGTGCGCGACACCCGATCTTCACCACCGTCAACAATGTGGTGGCCAGCCGGGAGATAGAGAAGAGGGTCCAGATGGAAGTTGGCCATGGGGCCAGCGCAATGAAGCTCTGGAGATGCCGACGGAGAGTGGAGCGGCGGAGGAGAAAATCCGCTGAGAAGAAGGCTTATTAAATGTGGTTAGGCAAGAAACCAAAGTTGTCGTTTCTTAAAATTTGGGGCTGCGATGCTGATGTGAAAAAGTTTCAACCTGATAAGCTCGAACCCAAATCGGAGAAGTGCGTCTTCATAGAATACCCAAAGTAAACTGTTGGGTACACCTTCTATCACAGATCCGAAGGCAAGATATTCGTTGCTAAGATGGATCCTTTCTAGAGAAGGAGTTAATCTCGAAAGAAGTGAGTGGGAAGAAAGTAGAGCTTGATAAGGTAATTGTACCTTCTCCCGAAACAGAAAGTAGTTCGTCACAGAAATCAGTTCTACTGATTCCTACACCAATTAGTGAGGAAGCTAATGATGATGATCATGAAACTTAAAAATTAAGTTACTACAGAACCTCGTAGGTCTTCCAAAGTACAGTCCGCACCAGAGTGGTACGGTAATCCTATTCTGGAAGTCATGTTACTAGACCATGATGGACCTACGAACTATGAGGAAGCGATGATGAGCCCAGATTCCTCGAAATGGCTTAAGGCTATGAAATCTGAGATGGGATCCATGTATGAGAACAAAGTGTGGACTTTGGTTGACTTGCCCGATGATCAACAAGCCATAGAAAATAAATGGATCTTCAAGAGGAAGACGGATGCTGATAGTTGTATTACTATCTACAAAGCTCGAATTGTTGAAAAAGGTTTTTGACAAGTTCAAGGTGTTGAATACAATGAGATTTTCTCACTCGTATCGATGCTTAAAAAGTCTGTCCGAATCATGTTAGCAATTGCCACATTTTATGAAATCTGGCAAATGGATGTCAAAACTGGATTCCTTAGTGGATTTATTAAAGAAGAGTTGTATATGATGCAACCAGAAGGTTTTGCCGATCCTAAAGGTGCTAACAAAGTGTGCAAGCTCCAAGGATCCATCTATGGACTGGTGCAAGCATCTCAGAGTTGGAATATACGCTTTGATGAGTTGATCAAAGCATATGGTTTTATCTGAGACTTTTGGAGAAGCCTGTATTTACAAGAAAGTGAGTGAGAGCTCTGTAGCATTTCTAAAACTATATGTAGATGACATATTGTTGATTGGAAATGATATAGAAATTCTGGATAGCATAAAAGGATACTTAAAGAGTTTTTCAAAGAAAGACCTCGGTGAAGCTGCTTACACATTGAGCATCAAGATCTATAGAGATAGATCAAGACGCTTGATAAGATTTTTCAATAAGCACATACCTTGATAAGATTTTGAAGTAGTTCAAAATGGAACAGTCAAAGAAGGAGTTCTTGCCTGTGTTGAAAGGTGTGAAGTTGAGTAAGACTCAAAAACCCGAGCATGGCAGAAAATAGATAAAGAATGAAAATTCATTCCCTATGCCTCAGTCATAGGTTCTATAAAGTATGCTATGTTGTGTACCAGACATATTGTATACCTTGCTCTAGGTTTGGCAAGGGAGTACAATTTTGATCTAAGAGTAGATCACTGGACATCGGTCAAGAATATCCTTAGTGAGGACTAAGGAAATATTTCTCGATTATTGAGGTGATAAAAGAGCATGTCGTAAAGAGTTACATCGGTGCAAGCTTTTACACCGATCTAGATGACTCTAAGTCTCAATCTAGATACATGTTGGAAGTGGGAGCAATTAGCTAGAGTAGCTGCGTGCAGAGCATTGTAGACATAGAATATTTTGCAAAATACATATGGCTTTAAATGTGACAGACCCGTTGACTAAACTTCTCTCATGAGCAAAACATGATCACACCTTAGTACTCTTTGGGTGTTAATCACATACCGATGTGAACTAGATTATTTACTCTAGTAAACCCTTTGGGTGGTGGTCACATGACGATGTGAACTATGGGTGTTAATCACATGTAGATGTGAATATTAGTGTTAAATCACATGGTGATGTGAACTAGATTATTGACCCTAGTGCAAGTGGCGGTGAAGGAAATATGTCCTAGAGGCAATAATAAAGTTATTATTTATTTCCTTATTTCATGATAAATGTTTATTATTCATGCTAGAATTGTATTAACCGGAAACTTAGTACATGTGTGAATACATAGAGAAAACAAAGTGTCACTAGTATGCCTCTACTTGACTATCTCGTTGAATAAAAGATGGTCAAGTTTCCTAGCCATAGACATGAGTTGTCATTTGATTAACGGGATCACATCATTAGGAGAATGATGTGATTGACTTGACCCATTCCGTTAGCTTACACTACTAGGGAAAAGCCTAGCAGCAGCGCAGGGTTTTGGGCTATCAGTCTTGAGCAGGGAGGCGCTCTTGATAAGGCGCTTCTGACTAAAGCTTAGCATTGGCGGCGCTGGACCTGCTCTTGCTAAAGTGATCTAGTAATGGCGCTTCTACTGAGCAATGACTGCTATTGGTAATTAGTAGTAAGCGCTCCTCCTTGCCCGCTACTACTATTACTTAGTATTTTATTTCATTTTTATTTCATGTTGTATTTCATACACCTTTACACAATTTTTCATACAACAGGAATTTAGAGATTGTTTTTACATCATAATGAGTAGGTGAAACAACCGTGGACTAGTTTCAAGTGGATGGACATCCACTTGAAACTAATCCACGGTTCTTTCACCCAATGATATAATAAATATCATCATCATTATCATATCATTAACAACTTATCATCATAATACATCATTGTCATATAAGACCTCCTCAAGATCATCGTTTTCATCAATGAGACATCACATAGCAAATTGGTCACTAGCCGTAATCACAAGTACTCATCATCATCAACTCTAACACATTGTATCACTTAATAAACATATTTTACCTCATAGGACCTACTACATTCTCTTAGGACCTACTATATTCTCTAAGGTAAAATAGCAAAAAACAAGATAGCCCCTGACTCTCCCTTATGGAGAATGGAGATTATCCATCTCCAATTCTTGCCTTTAAGCAATGTTACTTCCAAGAACCTCCTTGCGAATATCCAAACATTTTTTCCATTCTTTGATTAGCATGTGTTCACCGGTTTTAGAAATCCGATATGCACAGTGAGATCCGTGAGGATAACACGGCTGTATGTTCAGAACTTCAAGGCAACCATTGTAATACATCGATGAGGCACACAATCCATCGGATTTTCTGTTGAAAAACATAGTAATAACTTCGTAGTTAGCAATGATGTACTAGTTTTGGAAGTATGCAAAAGATGCACGGATGTCGTAATAGTAAAAAAAATCTTACGAGGGTATTTCCATAGAAGTTATCGTGGTTCAACACGTGCACTAGTGGCACGTATTCACCATAATTTGAAGGAGTTCGATAATAGGTATTGTAATTCTCAAAGAAAGTACAATAAGCAATCGGATGACTTTTCTCCTTATAAGTTAATTCGAGCCATCGGTGTAGTGGGTTTTGTCTACCATCTTCGCACATTCTTTGAAGATTCAAAATAAAGTCACAATGGAAATAAGCTGTATCAACTATTATGAAATAAAACAATATAAATTAGTTAATAACTATGTTTGAGAAACTCACATTGTGGTAGAATCGAAGCGTATCAACAAGGACCCAAATGTCCATATTGTCTTGCTCGATGTCGATCACCAAGATCCATGGTGACAATCATACCCTCATAAAAACCATACATTTTGCAAAGTGCTTCCCAATTTTGGCAACCAAAATGGGTTACGCTCTGAGCATTGTACAGATTTACTTCAAAATCCATATCATGATGGGTCCTTAGGTGTATTTTTTTTGTTTCAAAATTTTCATGGTCTTCAAAACCCATCCTCTCCAAGACATAGCATCTTGCATGGCATGGGATAAGCTAGTCGAATTGTAAAAGATGAAAATTAGACGTTGAAATAGTTGAAGTCATGCTTAATTACCAAAAAAAACTCTTGTCGTTGTTGCGTACCATTTTAACATCGAAGGTCTTCTCGAGCTTAATGCTGAAGCGCCGATCTTCGCCCAAATTTCAATGAACCCGTCGAACATACCTCAATCGTCGTGGCACCATTGCACTCCCCGGAGACTATCGTCCAAATGCACGGCATTTCCTACGTTCATAATTCAAAGATTAAGCGGAAAAATCCGGCATGACCTTTGCTAAAAAAGGACATATCGGCGCTTTGAAATTTGCGAACGGAAATTAATAAACACTCCTGAAAATCGTAGGCCACTCGTTGGTGTAAACTGTACATGAACTGCCACTTTGGCTACCACATATCATATTTGAGGAACAAAAGATATACATGGATATTTGGATGGTCTCACCTCGACGTCCGGAGGAATTGATGGCCGGGACGACGGCAGGGATGATGGAGGGGCTCCTTGATTTCTGCAAAAGCAAAAACCGTATAAGTTATCACTAATACATCCCGAATAATTGCTTTAACTAAAAAATAACAACAAATAGACATGTTCAACTAGTTTTATTAATTCAACTAGTTCTTACTAAATATAAACTTACTATATATAGAATATGTGCTCCAACTAGTTATATTAATTATCTTACTAAAAAACTAGTTCTTTCTAAAAATAAAGTAGTTCAACTAGTTATATTAATTATCTTACTAAAAATACATTAGTTCTATTAATTCAACTAGTTCAACTAGTTGAACTAGTTTATTAATTTACTTACTAAACTAGTTCAACTACAACTAAAGTAGTTCAACTACAACTACTATTAATCATACTGCCCTAGTTAACTAGGCAAGTACCATCACTACTAGTAATATGGAAAAAACATTTGAAAATATCTTATATATAATCCTAACACTAAATAAAATAGTTTTATTAACTACTTACTAAATAAACTATTGCTATTAAGCACTTACTATAAATAAACTAGTTCTATTAAGCACTTACCAAATAAACTATTTCTATTAAGTACCTAATATAAATAAACTAGTTATATTAATCACTTACTAAATAAAGTATTTTCTATTAAACACTTGCTAAAAAATTCTACTACCCTAGTTCTACCCTAAATTTTCTTACTTCTATTTATTCAAAACACCTACGATTTGCAAGAACAGAGACAAGGGAGGAGGGAGGAGAGAGGAGGGAGGCGGGCGTCCAGGAGGAGGAGGGAGGCGGTGGGAGGAGGCTGCCGGCGAAGGAGGGAGGAGGGAGCGGTCATGACGGAGGAGGAGGAGCACGGTGGGAGGAGGAGGGAGGAGGGCGCGGTGGGAGGAGGAGGCACGGAAGGAGGGAGTACCTCGTGGCGGATGGAGGACGGCGGCGGCAGCATCGGACGATGGTGAGGTCGAGAGCGGCACGGTGAGGTCGAGAGCGGAGGGGGTGGGGGAGGCGGCGTGACAAAGGAGGTGAGGAGCGCGGCGGCGTGGTGGTGAGGTTGAGGCGGCCTCGGGCGGGCGGCGGCGGTGAGGGCAGGCTCGGGCTCGAGAGGCGCGATAGAGGAGTAGGGGAACAGGGGAGGAGGACTTGGTGAAATTTTGAGCGGGTTAAGTCAGACTAGCGATGGCGCACTTTAGGAACCAGCTATAGCTAAAGTAGCTATAGCGCATTTTTCTGAAAAACGCTCTTGCTAAGTCTAAGCACGCATCAAAATACATTGGCCATCAATGATCTTTTCTGTACAATCTGAATTGTCAATATGAGTCCACTCCAGTGGGAACTGGAGAGGACTCATATTGCGCCTATAAATTCTACACATAGAGTTCATTGAAGACCAACTGGTTGTGATACTTTCGAGTAACATATTTAAGGTGGTAAACAACCTGCTCATGGCGGGCGAGGTGGGACTAAACTTGTGGGCTGATCGTAGCGATGGCGATTTTCTTAAAGCGCTGTCGCTAACTTCTATAGCATGATGGCGCTGTTCAGATAGGGCGCTACTGCTATAACTAGCTGGGTTGCGAGGTCATCACAATTAGAAGCAGTAGCGTGTTTGGCATGGAAGCGCCATCGCTATTTTCCTTTCAGCTGGCGTTTTGCTATCACGTCTTTCAACGCTAAATAGCGATAGCGTTGTATTTTGAGGCGCTCTTTGGTAAGAGTCTGTGTATAGGCTTTTCCCTAGTAGTGTTAGCACTTGATCGTTTAGTATGTTGCTATTGCTTTCTTCATGACTTATACATGTTCCTATGACTATGAGATTATGCAACTCCCGTTTACCGGAGGAACAATTTGTGTGCTACCATACATCACAACGTGAATCGGGTGATTATAAAGGTACTCTACGAGAATTGTCTCCAAGGTACTTGTTGAGTTGGCATATTCCGAGATTAGGATTTGTCACTCCGATTTGTCACTTCTTCTTAAAGGTAGTACTCTGGTGGACAGAGGTCTTTCGCTTGAACTTGTGGAAATTCTTGTTCACCACATTTGCCCTAGAAGAACCCTCAACCCCTTTCACGTCTGATTCCTTTGCTCTCGAGTTATGCTCGACACTTACATGACCAATGACATCCTCAACAGAGAATTCATGTCTCAAGTGCTTGAGAGAACTATCAAAGTTCCTCCATCCAGGAGGGAGTTTCGCAATAATGCAACTTGCGACAAACTTGTCGTGTAACTCACACTTTAGGATCTCTAGCTCCTTAGCGATGCATTGTATATCTCTTGGGCCTAGGCCAAATACAGGACGGTTATCAACCATTTTGTAATCATGGAACTCCCCGATAGCATACGATTCACACCCAACATTGGTGCCAAACTAAGCTTCAAGTGCATTCCAGAAAATTCTTGGCAACACGCATATGGAGACATGCATCAACCAGCTTGCCTTTGATCAAAGTAAGAATGGCTCCGACAAAGATGGTGGTCGCCTCCCTAATCACATTCTCCAGTTCTGAAGCAATAGTTACCATGGGAGACAAAACCACCAACCCAGAACACGTACTTCGCTGTGAGCGACAAGGTGGTCCTAGTTTGCCAATGCTTAAAATGCATCCCTGTAAACTTTTCCAGATTCAGAGTAGCGGTGAAGCCATGAGTCGAAAAGTGCCTAAAATAAGGATTTTGGAGTGTTGGAAATATTATCACTTTCTCCATTAATCTAATCCATGAGTAAACAATATACATGGAAAAGATGGTATGCATCTCATACCTGAATACTCTAAGCATGTGAGCACATATATTACATAGAACCGAACATCTATGAACATCCCATATACGGTCAACAAATGAACAAGAAAATTGGGGATGAATGAGTCGCACCCTCCGGTTGTCCAGGCGAATGTGGTAGCGGCAGCCTCACAAGTGGTCGAGTCCTTCTTCTTGGTGGCTTCATCATCGGCCATGGAGTCTATGCGAGGGAAGTAGTGGAAGCAGAGGCGGACGGAGACAGCAGTTGCATCGAGACGCTCGCCAAAAACCTGATGGCCATTCTCCTTGGGAGGGTCTCAAACGGCAGGGTTCCGAAGGCACATGCTCTCCCTACCAACCATGCACGCGGTCATCGGGATGGCATCGTTAGAAGCAGCACACAAAGAGGAACAATAGATGATGGCTAGGGTTACGATCTCATATCACATAGGTTGGGTTACCCCCATGGATACTTACGTGGGTTTCACAACCATCTCCCTCGATGCATTTTCTATCACAATCCATGATAGCCCTTTCATAAAAGGGTCTCCCAAATTCTTAGCCTTCTGGATATAATCCAGCACTATCACCTTGGAGTTTCTCGATTTTCTAACAGATTTTAACCTTCTTCTTATGTGCTTTGTGGATTTCGTGTTGTCCTTTGAACTCCTAGCCTTGGCAATCACAGTTTGATTGTCATAGTTCATAAGGACAACCAGGACTGGTTTATCAACCACTGGTTATCCATCAAAAGCTCTCGAAGTGAATTTTCTTCGATGCGTGATGTGTCTTGATACGTCTGCAACGTATCTATATTTTTGATTGTTCCATGCTATTATATTATCTATCTTGGATGTTTTATATGCATCTATATGATTTTTGGGACTAACTTATTAACCTAGAGCCCAGCGCCAGTTTTTGTTTTTTCCTTGTTATTGAGTTTCGCAGAAAAGGAATATCAAACAGAGTTCAATTAAGCTGAAAAAATTTACGGTGATGGATGGGCGCCCTACCCCCCGAAGCAAAAGAGTTGGGCCAGAAGAGCCACGAGGCCTCCACAAGGATGGATGGCGCGCCCTACCCCCTGGGGGCGCCCTCCGGTCCGGTGGGCTCCTCGTGGATCCCCTGACTTGTTCTCGACGCCAAAAATTCATATAAATATTGAAACACCCAGAAATAAACCTAGATGGGGAGTTCCGCCACCACAAGCCTCTATTGCCACGAAAAACCAGTCGGGTGCTAGTTCCGGCACCTTCCCGGAGGGGAAAGCATCACCGGTGGCCATTGATGAGGCTTGAACTATGTCAGTATTTCCCCAAAGAGGAAGGGAAAATGCAACACAACTAGAGTAGGTATTTCCCTCAGTGATGAGACCAAGGATATCAAACCAGTAGGAGAACCACGCAACACTACGTGAACGGCACTGCACACAAATAACAAATACTGCAAGCCAACATATTAAAGGGTTGTCAATCCCTTCGAGAATGTGGCGCCCAGAAATTGGCAAGTAGATGGGATAAAAGTATGGTAAATTGGATAAATAGACCTCGAATAAACACAAATAAAATAAAGTGCAGCAAGGTATTTTTGGGTTTTTGGAAATATAGATCTAGAAATAAAAGCAAATATAAATAGATCGCAAAGGAAAATATAATAAAGAAGAGACCCGGGGGCCGTAGATTTCACTAGTGGATTCTCTCAAGAAAAATATAATACGGTGGGTAAAGAAATTACTGTTGGGAAATTGGTAGAACTTCAAATAATCATTAGAGTTTCTTTCTGATTTTTGCGCTTAGATGGGCTGCTCATTAAAATGAGGCACTAGGTGGAATATATAGGTGTTGATTGTCGTCAATCGTATAGTAGGCGTTAATAAACCTCCTTTTCTGAGCCATATGGAGTTAATTTTCCCATATTCAGCCTTAAGTTTGTTTCACGTGAGCTCTCTGAAGGTCACCAAATATCGTTAAGCGACTCCTCGTTCGAGCCGAATGGTACAATGATTCTCCGAGGCGGAGGATCATTGCCTAATTCAATTTCGAGACCTATCATGTTAAGTTTCTCAATATTCTTCACTAAGTTTCTTTTCTGATTTTTATGCGCCTTTGCTTCAAAGATTTCCACATGGTTATTAAACAACACCTCATGATAAGAGACCATTGTGTATATTTTAGGTCGGTACTCGCCGTTGCGAAATCTCTCAAAAACATGAGAGGAGAGGGATGGTGACAAAAGGAGCATCGCGCCATTCATCGACCAGAGTATATTTGATATTCACCTGCGAAGTATTTTCTAGAACACATGAAATACGTTCACACGACGAGGGTTGAGATATGAGGGCACCAGGTCCAACGCCAAAATCGCCTCTTTCCAGCTTGATGTAGTTCAGTTTCCTAATTAGGCACTAAGTTTGTTCTCCGTGAGCTCTAGGAGTATGTGAAGGGGGAAGGATTGTGGGAAAATGTGTATCGAGACAGCCATATACCGAAGGATACGCGAGATTTGTTTGTCATCAGTACGTCGTCTATGTGTAGGGCGACTTTTTTTTCTGATTTTTGCGCTTAGATGGGTGCTCGTTAAAATGAGGCACTAGGTGGAATATATAGGTGTTCGGTGTGCGTCACCCGCGAGCGTTGTAAACCTCCTTTTTCTGAGCCATATGGAGTTAAGTTTCCCATATTTAGCCTTAAGTTTTTCTCACTTGAGCTCTACAAAAGGGTCACCAAATATGCGTTCCACGACTCCTTGTTCAACCGAATGGTACATGTGATTCTCCCGAGGCAGAGGATCATTGCCTAATTTCAATTTTGAGACCTATCATGTTAAGTTTCTCAATCTTCTCACTAAGTTTCTTTTTGATTTTTGCACCTTGCTTCAGCATTTCCACATGGTTATTAAACCAAAACCTCATGATAAGAGACCATTGTGTATACTTTAGGTCGATACTCGCCGTTGAAAAATCTCTCAACAAACATAAGAGGAGAGGGATGGTGACAAAACGAGCATCGCGCCATTAATCGACCGAAGTATATTTGATATTCACCTGCGAAGTATTTTCTAGAACGCATGAAATGCATTCACATGACGAGGGTTGAGCTATGAGGGCATGAGGTCCATCGCCCAAATCGCCTCTTACGAGCTTGATGTAGTTAAGTTTCCTAATTAGGCACTAAGTTTGTTCTCCGTGAGCTCTAGGAGTACGTGACGGGGGAGGGATTGTGGGCAAATGTGGATTTAGTCAGCCATATACCAAAGGATACACGAGATTTGTTTGTCATCAGTACGTCATCTATGTATAGGGTGACTTTCTATCTTCCGAGCTCATAGACATATACATATGTTGCTCACTGCAGGGACCTAGATTCTTACCTCACAAAAAAAATCCAATCCCAGCACTTCCCTTTCATAATATATTAGACCACTTATTAGACCTAGTTACATCGAACGAGGACTAGGATACCCGTCTATGGGGAGTTGCTTCTAAAATCACCTCTGTTGAGCTCCCTTGTAGTTAAGTTTCTCAATTTTAGCACTAAGTTCCATTTTCATAACCTCTATTGAGCAGGTGATGGGAGAGGGGTGGTTTCCAAATGTGCATTGGCCATCCCTAGATAGAAGAACATATCTGATTCGTCTATGACAAGGCGCTAGGTGCAATTTTTTCATGACAAGGCAAAATCTCTCAACCAGTGCCAGTGGAGACGGATGGTGATAAAATGACCAATTATTTTTGCACCATATGGATGCGTAGCTCATTATGACGAGGCACTATGTGGAATATATATAGGGGTGCGCAACCGGTGAAGGTCGAAAACCTCCTCTTTTTCAGCCATATGGAGTTAAGTTTCTCATATTTACCCCTAAGATTCATTCCCGTGAGCTCTACGGAAGGGTGACCAAATATGCGCTCGCCGACTCTATCGTGTTAAGTTTCTCAATCTTCTTCACTAAGTTTCTTTCTCATTTTTGCGCTTAGACGGGCTGCTCATTAAAATGAGGCACTAGGTGGAATATATAGGTGCTCGCTGTGCGTCACCGGCGAGCGTTGTGAACCTCCTTTTTCTGAGCCATATGGAGTTAAGTTTCTCATATTTAGCCTTAAGTTTCTTTCACGTGAGCTCTACAGAAGGGTCACCAAATATGCGTTCGACGACTCCTCGTTCGACCGAATGGTACACGTGATTATCCCGAGGCAGAGGATCGTTGCCTAATTCCAATTTCGAGACCTATCAAGTTAAGTTTCTCAATCTTCTTCACTAAGTTTCTTTTTGATTTTTGCGCCTTTGCTTCAAAAAAGATTTCCACATGGTTATTAAACCAACACCTCATGATAAGAGACAATTGTGTATATTTTAGGTCGGTACTCGCCGTTGCAAAATCTCTCAACAAACATGAGAGGAGAGGGATGGTGAAAAAAGGAGCATCGTGCCATTAATCGACCGAAGTATATTTGATATTCACCTGCGAAGTATTTTCTAGAACGCAAGAAATGCGTTCACAGGACGAGGGTTGAGATATGAGGGCATGAGGTCCATCTCTCAAATCGCCTCTTTAGAGCTTCATGTAGTTAAGTTTCCTAATTAGGTACTAAGTTTGTTCTCCGTGAGCTCTAGGAGTATGTGACGGGGGAGGGATTGTGGGCAAATGTGGATCGAGTCAGCCATATACCGATGGATACAAGAGATTTGTTTGTCATTCGTACATCCTCTATGTATAGGGTTACTTTCTTTCTTCCGAGCTCATAGACATATACATACGTTGCTCACTGCAGGGACCCAGATTCTTAACTCACAAAAAAAATCCAATCCCAGCACTTCCCTTTCATAATATATTACACCACCTATTAGACCTAGTTACATCGAATAAGGACTGGGATACCCGTCTATGGGGAGTTGCTACTAAAATCACCTCTCTCGAGCTCCCTTGTAGTTAAGTTTCTCAATTTTAGCACCAAGTTCTTTTTTCGTAACCTCTATTGAGCAGGTGATGGGAGAGGGGTGGTTTCCAAATGTGCATTGGCCATCCCTAGATAGAAGAACATATCTGATTCGTCTATGACAAGGCACTAGGTGCAATTTTTTTCATGACAAGGCAAAATCTCTCAACCAAGTGCCGGAGACGGATGGTGATCAAATGACCATTGATATTTGCACCATATGGATGGGTAGCTCATTAAAACGAGGCACTAGGTGGAATATATACTGAAATTATGCATAACCGTGAGCGTTGAAAACCTCCTCTTTTTCAGCCATATGGAGTTAAGTTTCTCTTATTTACCCCTAAGATTCATTCCCGTGAGCTCTATGGAAGGGTGACCAAATATGCGCTCGCCGACTCTATCGTGTTAAGTTTCTCAATCTTCTTCACTAAGTTTCTTTCTGATTTTTGCGCTTAGACGGGCTGCTCATTAAAATGAGGCACTAGGTGGAATATATAGGTGTTCGGTGTGCGTCACCGGCGAGCGTTGTAAACCTCCTTTTTCTGAGCCATATGGAGTTAAGTTTCCCATATTTAGCCTTAAGTTTCTTTCACGTGAGCTCTACAGAAGGGTCACCAAATATGCGTTCGACGACTCCTCGTTCGACCGAAAGGTACACGTGATTCTCCCAAGGCAGAGGATCGTTGCCTAATTCCAATTTCGAGACCTATCATGTTAAGTTTCTCAATCTTCTTCACTAAGTTTGTTTCTGATTTTTGCGCCTTGCTTCAGCATTTCCACATGGTTATTAAACCAACACCTCATGATAAGGGACCATTGTGTATATTTTAGGTCGGCATCATTGCTGCAAAATCTCTCAACAAACATGAGAGCGGAGGGATGGTGACAAAAGGAGCATCACAGCCATTAATCAAAGGAAGTATATTTGATATTCACTGCGAAGTATTTTCTAGAACGCATGAAATGCGTTCACGGACGAGGGTTGAGATATGAGGGCATGAGGTCCATCGCCCAAATCGCCTCTTTCGAGTTTGATGTAGTTAAGTTTCCTAATTAGGCACTAAGTTTGTTCTCCGTGATCTCTAGGAGTACGTGACGGGGGAGGGATTGTGGGAAAATGTGGATCGAGTCAGCCATATACCGAAGGATACACGAGATTTGTTTTTCATCAGTACGTCTCCTATGTATAGGGTGAATTTCTATCTTCCGAGCTCATAGACATATACATACGTTGCTCACTGCAGGGACCCAGATTCTAACCTCACAAAAAATCCAATCCCAGCACTTCCCTTTCGTAATATATTAGACCACTTATTAGACCTAGTTACATCCAATGAGGACTGGGATACCCGTCCATGGGGAGTTGCTACTAAAATCACCTCTGTCGAGCTCCCTTGTAGTTAAGTTTCTCAATTTCCGCACCAAGTTCCTTTTTCATAACCTCTATTGAGCAGGTGATGGGAGAGTGGTGGTTTCCAAATGTGCATTGGCAATCCCTCGATAAAAGAACAAATTTGATTCGTCTATGACAAGGCACTACGTGCAATTTTCTCATGACAAGGCAAAATCTCTCAACCAGTGCCAACGGAGACGGATGGTGATCAAATGACCATTGATATTTGCACCATATGGATGCATAGCTCATTAAAACGTGGCACTAGGTGGAATATATATATAGGTGTGCGCAACCGGTGAGCATCGAAAACCTCCTCCTTTTCAGCCAAATGGAGTTAAGTTTCTCATATTGACCCATAAGATTCATTCCCGTGAGCTCTACGGAAGGTTGACCAAATATGCGCTCGCCGACTCTATCGTGTTAAGTTTCTCAATCTTCTTCACTAAGTTTCTTTTTGATTTTTGCGCTTAGATGGGCTGCTCACTAAAATGAGGCACTAGGAGGAATATATAGGTGTCCAGTGTGCGTCACCGGCGAGCGTTGTGAACATCCTTTTTCTGAGCCATATGGAGTTAAGTTTCCCATATTTAGCCTTAAGTTTCTTTCACGTGACCTCTACAGAAGGGTCACCAAATATGCGTTCAACGACTCCTCGTTCGACCGAATGGTACACGTGATTCTCCCGAGGCAGAGGACCGTTGCCTAATTCCAATTTCGAGACCGATCATGTTAAGTTTCTCAATCTTCTTCACTAAGCTTCTTTTTTATTGTTGCGCCTTGCTTCAGCATTTCCACATGTTTATTAAGCCAACACCTCATGATAAGAGACCATTGTGTATATTTTAGGTCAGTACTCGCCGTTGCCAAATCTCTCAACAAACATAAGAGGAGAGGGATGGTGACAAAAGGAGCATCACGCCATTAATCGACCGAAGTATATTGGATATTCACCTGCGAAGTATTTTCTAGAATGCATGATATGCGTTCACAGGACGAGGGTTTCGATATGAGGGCATGAGGTCCATCGCCCAAATCGCCTCTTTCGAGCTTGACGTAGTTAAGTTTCCTAATTAGGCACTAAGTTTGTTCTCCGTGAGCTCTAGGAGTACGTGAAGGGGGAGGGATTGTGGGCAAATGGGGATCGAGTCAGCCATACACCGAAGGATACACAAGATTTGTTTGTCATCACTACGTCATCTATGTATAGGGTGACTTTCTATCTTCCGAGCTCATCGACATATACATACGTTGCTCACTGCAGGGACCTAGATTCTTACCTCACAAAAAAAATCCATACCCAGCACTTACCTTTCGTAATGTATTGGACCAGTTATTAGACCTAGTTACATCCAATGAGGACTGGGATACCCGTTTATAGGGAGTTGCTACTAAAATCACCTCTGTCGAGCTCCCTTGTAGTTAAGTTTCTCAATTTTAGCACTAAGTTCCTTTTTCATAACCTCTATTGAGCAGGTGATGGGAGAGGGGTGGTTTCCAAATGTGCATTGGCCATCCCTCGATAAAAGAACATATCTGATTCATCTATGACAAGGCACTAGGTGCAATTTTATCATGACAAGGCAAAATCTCTCAACCAGTGCCAGCGGAGACGGATGGTGATCAAATGACCATTGATATTTGCACCATATGGATGCATAGCTCATTAAAACGAGGAACTAGGTGGAATATATATATAGGTGTGCGCAACCGGTGAGCATCGAAAACCTCCTCTTTTTTAGCCATATGGAGTCTAGTTTCTCATATTTACCCGTAAGATTCATTCCCGTGAGCTCTACGGAAGGGTGACCAAATATGCGCTCACGGACTCTATCGTGTTAAGTTTCTCAATCTTCTTCACTAAGTTTCTTTCTGATTTTTGCGCTTAGACGGGATGCTCATTAAAATGAGGCACTAGGTGGAATATATAGGTGTCCTGTAAATCACCGTGACGTTGTAAACATCCTTTTTCTAAGCCATATGGAGTTAAGTTTCCAATATTTAGCCTTAAGTTTCTTTCACGTGAGCTCTACAGAAGGGTCCCCAAATATGCGTTCGACGACTCCTCGTTCGACCAAATGGTACACTTGATTCTCCCGAGGCAAGGGATCGTTTCCAAATTCCAATTTCGAGACCTATCATGTCAAGTTTCTCAATCTTCTTCACTAAGTTTCTTTTTGATTTTTGCGCCTTGCTTCAGCATTTCCACATGGTTATTAAACAACACCTCATGATAAGAGACCATTGTGTATATTTTAGGTCGGTACTCGCTGTTGCAAAATCTCTCAACAAACGTGAGAGGAGAGGGACGGTGACAAAAGGAGCATCGCGCCATTAATCGACCGAAGTATATTTGATATTCACCTGCGAAGTATTTACTAGAACGCATGAAATGCGTTCACAGGACGAGGGTTGAGATATGAGGGCATGAGGTCCATCGCCCAAATCGCCTCTTTCGAGCTTGATGTAGTTAAGTTTCCTAATTAGGCACTAAGTTTGTTCTCCAAGATCTCTAGGAGTACGTGACGGGGGAGGGATTGTTTGCAAATGTGGATCGAGTCAGCGATATACCGAAGGATACACGAGATTGGTTTGTCATCAGCACGTCGTCTATGTATAGGGTGATTTTCTATCTTCCGAGCTCATCGACATATACATACGTTGCTCACTGCAGGGACCCAGATTCTTACCTCACAAAAAAATCCAATCCCAGCACTTCCCTTTCGTAACATATTAGACCACTTATTCGACCTAGTTACATCTAACGAGGACAGGGATACCCTTTGTCGTGGAATTGTCACGGCAGATGTCCTCATGAAAGGACTTAGTCGCGGGGCCATCGTACGGGTTAACTTAGAGGGGTTAAAGCGGACGCAAGGACACGAGAGTTATACTAGTTTGGCCCCTTCGATGAAGGTAAAAGCCTACGTCTAGTTTGTGATGGGATTGATGTGATTCCGGCGACTAGGGAGCAATAGCTTCGCCTAAGCCTCGGATTGTTGTTGTCTATCCCCAAACCGCCACGGGTCGCCCCTTATATACACGGGATTGGCGTCCCGGCTGGTCTCACAGAATCCCGAGGCCGGCTCATACAAGTGTCCGCTCGGTCTCTCCTTTCTCTTATCTTACAACACAAGTTACATGGTTATGGCGGTTCTACCATTATGGGCCCTAATTCGCCGCCTGGCTCGGGCCTCTAAGCTCTGACCATCGCCAGACTTCTAAGTCTTCGTGGGCTCCAATTATGGTCGAGGGTAAACCGGCCCCTCCAGGCGGTTTATATTCAAGATACATCCCCAACATTAGGCCCCAGTTGACTAGAACCTGTTCATGTTAATCTTCAACATCTTAGGAAACTCTGAATATCTTCCTTCATATTTCCTAAACCGCCATCTTCTTAAACTGCCGTGACGTCATCCTCCGACCACAGCGACAGAGCATCTTGACATTATCTTTATTAAAGAAGCCCAAACAATCAGATTCCCTTCATTTAATACTATCCCAGAAATCGAGGGCGACACGCTACTGGCTCGGGCCGCTTTCAACTCCTCGATTCTCGCGCTTATCAATTACTCCGTCTCATTATAAATAGACCGGAAGGCCCTTTCTCTTCTTCCTCCTTCCGCGCTTCTTCTTCCTCGCGACGCTCCAGCTCTGAAGCTCCGCCATTGCCTCCGATTCTAGCCTCAACAACGCCAGCGTCGATGCAAGGCACGGCATCAACCTGGTTGTACCGGAGACTCTCGGCGCTCCTCCATTCAATTGCATGCATCGGGTAAGGGCTCCTCCTCATACCCTAGATCTGCATCTTAGGCTCCTGCTCATATAAATGCGTTCATAGGTGTTCATCCCTAGTCTCTTCATACCTGCTCGCCATGGCTTTTTTAATCCAACCGTAGCATATATCCTCTCAGTAGTAATCGCTTTCCGCCTTGATTTAGCACTTTGCACATCTTTCTTTTGTTCCGACCCTCTTAATAGAACGCATTTAACTTCCCCGCCTTTTATAAGGCTTGCACGGATCGCAGAAATTTTTCTCATCGAACCTTCGTAGATCCAAATTAACTCCATTCATATGTGAAACCTGTTTACATCCACACTTAGCAGATTTTCCAGATTCTGCCCCTTCCTCCTAAGGGCGGTTTAATTTTTTGATAGCTAATCCGCCATACTCCATTAGTCCTCGCTAAACCGGAAATACGAACTGAATGCCAAATTGCCGTTTAGCATTGGATAATATGTCTAAACCGTTAATCGGTGAACCGGCTTTACTTTTCCTTTCGCAGCTTTCTTCTTCCACAATGGCCAAACAATTCAAGGCAGCTTGCAACTGGGTCCGGTCCAAGATTACTGAGACGCAACTCAATGGATATGTCACCACCGGCGCTTTAGCCTCCAAAAATGTCCTTCATTGGCGTGTTCCGGATGCCGAATGCCCTCCTGAACCTCAAGAAGGAGAAGTAATCGTATTTATGCAACACTTAGACCGAGGATTCAGCCCGCCGGATCAAAATTCTTTCGATGTCCTCGCAAGTTTCCAACTCCATCCACAAGATATTGGTCCGAACTCGTGTCCAATATATGCAATTTCCAAGTTTTCTGTGAAGTCTATCTTCAAGAAGAACCATCTCGTGGAGCTGTTCGGGATTTCTTTCATTTGAACCGCCGTCTGAGTTTTCGGATGGTCCTAACACGGAATCGGGTGGCGTTTAATCCAAAAAAAGGAAGGAAGTAGACTTTCCTCACGCAAAACACCATAGCCATCCGAAAGATTGGAACCAAACCTGGTTCTATTGCGAATACCGCTCTAACAGCGAGAACCCTTTGCCGGGCTACCGCCCTCACCGGCTTAGCAACCATCACCTATTGCCTTTACGCTTGACCGCCGCAGAACGGAAGAATTTCACGCCTCAAATTATCAAACTCCGGGCTCTAATGGCCAATGGCTTGACTGGTGTTGACCTTGTTCGGTGTTGGGTTTCTTGGGGCATCTTGCCATTAAGCCGCCGCCCCGGATTGATGCACGAATACACTGGTAGCGTCAAAGACCCTCAAAGACGTCACGAGCTACCAATAACTGAGCTTGAAATCACTGAGACAGTGAAGAAGATGCTCGATGAATCGATCTCCGTCTGCAGCCAAACCGGGTTGGCCCGATTATGTTTCCAAACAAACCGCTGCGGTAAAGCTCCAATCATCACTCTTCCGATATTAATGCCTTATTGATATATATTAATCCTTGTTACTTCTCGTGCTAATAGCTCCTTCCGAAACGAACCAAACCGCCGGGTTCCTCGTGTAAAGTCCAAGACCACCAAGAAAGGCGGTAAGAGGAAAACCGCCGATTCTTCCGATCCGCCGGAAGGAGAAGATTCGTGGCTGAGGTAAAGCTTGATTTACCTTGTCCCTTTATACTTCATCCTATTGATGCTACAATTCCTGTGACGATCTTTGAAGCTAGTCATGCCGATCCTGTTGAGGTAATCCTTCTCTCTTCCGAATCTGATCTTGTCTTGGGTTAAAAGAATTCGTCGGACAGTCAGGAAAGTGAAAAAATCTCACCCCGTGGTCATTTGAATCGAACCTTTCTTTGAAGACACAGAAGAGGTCAAGAGCGCCAGACGACCCAAGACAAGCCAGTCAACAAATTACATCGTCCGGCATTCGGCACCCCAACCCTAAGGCGTCGCCCGTAGGTGATTTGTTCTCCTGAAAAGCGTTATCCTTTGAAAGGTTTCTTCCGATGTCCTCTCAATCCGTCCGATCCGAATTATCAGGCCTCTTCCAACTCATCTGGCGGTTCATCAACCACTCAACTGCCTCCTAATAAAGTTGCTGCGGGGTAAGCATAATACTTTTGTTTGCTTTCTTCGCATTTGTCTATTTACCATACTCTAACTCTGAATATTGCAGCACCAAGGCTCGCTTAAGCAAGAAGGCGAAAACCCTTGACCCTCATCAGGATGTTGATCCGGAGAAGACTCCAGAGCACCATGGCGAAAAGCCCGAAGTTGCTAAAAGCAGCTTATGCCGGGTGAACCAAGACGACAATGCTAATCCGCCAGAGGGTTGACCCGGATGCCCAAGTGGGAACCTCACATCCTGCTCCACCGGAGTCCTGTGGTAAACAGGTCGCAGTCTTTGAATCCGAAGTCCGGGTATGAAAATACCAAGCCCAAGGAAGAATGCCAATCCGCCAGCCCGCCAAAGATGAATATGTCATAGTGACGAGCACCGCCTATACGCCCACAGCAATCCGTCAGCTCTATCAAAACCACAGCGCCAAGGAAGAGTCTCGCCATGAGTAAAGAGAAGGGAAAAACTGATCTGTCAGCTTATGACAACTTATCTGCCGAAGAACTTCACTCTGGCTTCCTGAACCGACTCTTCACAAGTCGTGACTTCGAAGCCGGTCTGGTGAATCATATGAAGGAACACTATGAGGTAAGGAGTTATGCCTCTCTTGTACTTTTGTTGTATAGTTGCCCCCAAGGGCCGGTTTAACTATGCATAGTTAAACCGGGACTGAATATAAAACTCATACGTCTCAAACTTCAGTGCTGTAGCCCCCATGGGCCGGCTCAACTTAGCATAGTTAAACTGGGACCGTAACTTGTATCACCATAGCAAGATGAGATCAATTAGCCATTAGCCCCCAAGTGCCAAGTTGAATACCTGTATTGAGCTTGGGACTTCATAATGAAACAACTAATGCGATCCATTTTTATCGTGAGTGAGATATACCAAAGAAACCGTACAACTCAAGGACCTTCATGCCAATCGAAGACTCAACAAGCGAAGCCACCAAGGCCAAGGATGAATTGAAACCGCCTTGACCACTATGGAGCAGCTCAAGGAGTGGTATAAATCCGAGCGAGGCCAACTGGGACACCGAGAAGGCTGGTTTGCTAAAGCAGGGCGGAAGATCTTTGAAGCGGCTCTGAAACCGGTGATGTAAGAGCTCACCGGACTAAAAGCGCCAAATTAATGCCATGACCTCTGCGATCTTTCCGCGGTTTAACCTGAGCTGTCTTAAACCGTATAGGGAAACGTATTGCTCATCACGGGCTCGGATATGCGGAAGAAGCTCAAGGTCTGCATACACGCTGATTGAGCAAACCGTGACACCGCACCCAATGAAGTCATATGCGCTTACGTCAGATGATAACACAGCTCCGTCCTTGATCAAAGATACGCTGGACTGGCTATCCATGATTCCGCACAACTTGAAGAGTTGAAACGATCCATGACCGGTGGCGGCACTTTATTGGCACTAACTCGCGTAAAGCGTGGATAGCGGACCTTGATCCGGTACCGACATAGCCAAGGGCTTCCCAGCAGCTCAAGAAAATGGCGAAGCCTTTGATAATGACGCCCTCAAACGAATAACAAAGGAGATGCGTCCTCTGGCGAGTCAATCGCGTAAGCCAACCCGGGCGGTTTACCGCTCTTTCTATGATGCAAACAACAAGCGGGTGGAATTTGTCATTCCGAAGTGCGTAACCTTGTTCCTCCCATCCGTAAGCACACTTATGCCCTCGACGTTGATCCGGTGAGCTTATAAGTGAAGAGGCTGTCTTCGTGCTTTAAACCGGATTATTTGGTCCACCAATGACTTCCGCCATTGGGTGATGAAGGGAAAAAGCTGAACCGACGCTGCATTTACCCATCTTCTTCACGTCAACCCGGCGAGGAAGCTTAATCCGTCAAGCCGGTTGATGCATCATAAGCTGCTAGTTATAACGCCATTTTGAAATGTTGGGCCTCTCAAGATCTTGTAATAGAATAGCGGGACCTTTGTTTTGAATATGCCTTTATGCTTTCGACCGCAACCTTGGCGTAGAGGTGCTGATATTTTTGATTGAATAATGAAACCTTCAATCTATATTGCTCGCAATCACAAATTCTTAAACTGCCACGGCTCGTGTCGCCACCGGCTTGTGACGCTCATATGTATATGTAAGGAAATATTGAGGTATATGATCAAAATTTTGTGATACAAAAATACACCGCCGTCGGGCCTGCAGTTGGCTGAGTCAACCTTGAAGCGGAGGTTGTATAAACCATTACCGTCAAAGGAGACAACAGCTCCTGTGTTTAGAATGCCGGTTTACCAGGTAAACCATGCTGGGTCATGTGAAGCCCCCTGTTACTCCACAATGGGACGTTTAACAGGAAAAATCAAACCGGAAGAGTTATCTCCGTATTAAAAAATAAACCAAATACCGTCAATGGACTGGTTGAACTGATTTTAACAATAGTTATGAAAAAAAGAAATACGGAAGCAAAGGCAATGATAAAACCGTTTGCGAAAAGAGGCTTTCTTGAGCGATCGGATGGCATTACCATGGTGGGACACGACCAAGCTCCCAATAAGGTGTAGCTATGGTTCAAGTCAGCCCGGTCCCCAACTGAAACCGTGGCATTATGCCGATCAAGTGGCGTGGCAATGGTTCAGTTCGACCAAGCCCCCAAGTGACTCTAATGACCTTAGGGCCGACCAAGAGGCGTGGACTGGTTCAGACTTGACCATGTCCCCAAGTGATCTGGTGGCTTTTCGCCTATCAAAAGGTGTTGCATTGGTTCGGACACGACCAAGCCCCCAAATGACATCTAAAATCTTACGAAGAGCAAGCTCAAGGGGTAAACCGGAGGCCGTTTAAGACAACAACTCCATGTACCCAAGCCGATCTTTCTGAGCGGATACCCCGCTTTAGCCGAGGCTCCGGTTTATTGCTTTTATTCATAATATATACATTGTCATAATATGTACATAAGGAGAGCCGATGGCTCAGGTATAATAAGGCCGAAGATGAGCTATGTTCCATGGCCTGTTGGTCTCCTCTTCCGGCGTGCGTGAGTCTTTATGCTCTCGAACATCAATCGAGATAGTATGACCCGTTGTGCGATTCTGCCGACCACAAAAGGCCCTTCCCAAGGTGGGGATAGCTTGTGCATATCTGTCTGGTCTTGAATGAGCCAAGCACCAAGTCTCCTTCTTGAAAGGTTCTGTTACGACCGTCGATTGTGATACCGACGAAGATCCTGGCCGGTAAATCGCCGAGCGAGCAGCCGCCATATCTCGTTCTTCATCCGATTGATCCAAAGCGTCCTGCCGTCTTTGCCTCGTTATACGCCTCAACATAGGCTGCCACACGAGGTGAGTCATGACGGATATCGCTGGGAGGACCGCCTCCGCTCCATAGACCATAAAAAGCGGTGTGTATCCGGTGGATCTGTTAGGGGTAGTATTTATACTCCATAACACGGATGGTAGCTCTTCTACCCAACAGCCCGGCGTCCTCTCAGAAGGGACCATAAGCCGGGCTTGATACCTCTCGAGATCTCTGATTAGCCTGCTCGCTTGACCATTGGACTGCGGGTGAGCTCTTCAAGAAAACGTCAAGCCGGATGTGCTCACGTTCACAAAACTCCTTCATGGCACCTTTGGACAAATTGGTACCATTATACTGTGATGATCGTGTGGAAACCCAAACCGAAGATCACCCTTTTGATGAACTGAACCGTCGTGGCGCATCACACCTTCTAATGTGCTACTGCCTCGACCCACTTTGTAAAATTGTCAACTGCTACCAGCAAGTGTGTCTTCGTGGCCGTGGACCTTTTAAGAGGGCCCACCATGTCCAAATTTCAAGTCGCAAGCGGCCAAGTAATTGGAATCATCCTCAATTCTTGGGCCGGTATATGAGCACGCCTAGAAAACTGGCAACCATCACATCGCCTCGACCGGATCTTCCGCATCGGCATGGGCGGTCAACCAATAAAAACCATGGCGAAACGCCTTAGCCACCAAGGATTTTGAACGGCGTGGTGACCACGATCCCTTCGTGGATCTCACGCAATATTTCACAACCTTCCTCGGGGACACACACGGCTGAAACGCCTCGACACCTTTGCAATGATGCAGCTCGCCATTAACAATGGTCATAGACTTAGACCGCCCGAACTATCTGTCGGCCAACGTCTCATCTTACGGTAACTTCGCCCGGCTCATGTACGCCAAATAAGGGAGCGTCAATCCGGAATGACATGCAGGGCTGCCACCAACCGAGCCTCCGGATCGTGAATAGCCAAATCTACTTCATCGGGGAAGCTTGGTAGACGGGTTGTGTAGTACATCAAGGAAGACATTAGGCGGGACCGTTTACATTGAGAGCCCAACGGCTTAAAGCGTCCCGCCGCCGTTCTTCCGACGATCCACATGGTCCACTGATAGCCTTTAAAATGACCTGCAACAACATCCACCTCCGGTGATACGCAGCCATGAGTGGGTCTTGAATCCCAAGTGCTCGACACTTGCTGGGCCACCAAGTCCGAGTCACGAAGCACTTAACCGGCTTAGATTCATCTCCTTAGCCATCCGAAGACCATGGAGAAAGGCTTCATACTCAGCTGCATTGTTAGTACAAGGGAACGATTGCGGAGGACGTAACAAAACTTTTTCACCTCGTGGGGAAGTTAACACGACTCAAATTTCGAGCCTCCAACCGCTTGGACCCGTCAAAAGTGGATCGTCCAATAGGTATGATCCGGCTTTTCTTCGGTAGCGCTTGTAACTCCGTCCAATCATTAATGAAATCCACAAGTGCAGGATTTCTACCGCCGTCCGAGGCACATACCTTAAACCGTGCGACCCAAGCTCTATAGCCCACTTAGCAATCCGACGCCGCTTCCGGTTACGTATGATATCACCCAAGGAGCTGAATCGACCACCGTGATGGGATGCCCTTGAAAATACTGCGCTTCAGCTTCCGCCGCCATAAAAACTCCATATACCAGCTTCTACCAATGCGGATATCTCGCTTGGACTCAATGAGCACCACACTGATATAATAAACCGGACGTTGAACCGGATGTTCCTTCCCTGTCTCCTTCCGCTCTACCACAATGGCTACGCTAACTGCCCTGGCATTAGCAGCAACATACAGCAGAAGCGGCTCTTTGTCAATGGGAGCGGCGAGAATAGGCGGGTTGGCCAATTGCCGCTTCAAATCCTCCAATGCTTCATCGGCGGCTGAACTCCAAACAAACTGATCCGTCTTCTTCAAAGATTCGTACAAAGGAATGGCCTTCTCTCGAGGCGGCCGATAAACCGGCTTAGCGGGCAATCCGACCCGCCAAACGCCGACATCATTAATACACTTTGGCTTAGCCCAGAGGTGATAGCCGTAATTTTCTCCGGATTAGCTTCAATCCCCTGTTGGACACAAGGAAACCCAATAACTTGCCCGCCGCAACACCGAAAACACATTTGGCGGGTTAAGCATCATCTTGTACACCCGCAAGTTGTCAAAGGTTTCTTTCGGATCCGCAATCGATGTTTCCTTCTTCCTTGATTTAACCACAATATCATCCACATAAGCATGCATTACGGCTGATCTGTTCGCAAGAAATTCTGCACAACGCCGATAAGTTGCTTGGGCGCTCTTGAGCCCAAAAGGCATAGACACATAGCGTAAAAGCTCCAAAGGGAGTGATAAACGCTGTCTTCTCCTGGTCTTTAACCGCCATTTTGATCTGATGATATCCGTAATATGCATCCAAAAGCTCAAACGCTCACAACCCGCCAGTAGCATCAATAATCTGGTCAATGCGGGAGGGCGAAAGGATCTGCTGGACAAGCCTTGTTAAGATCTGTGTAATCCACACACATCACGCGCCAAGTGCCGCTTTTCCTTAAGGACCAACACCGGATTAGCAAGCCACTCTGGATGGAAAACTTCAACGATAAAACCTGCCGCTAAGAGCCCGCAACCTCCTCTCCAATGGCCTTGCGCCTTTCCTCGTTAAACCGCGAAGAAAGCGCTTTACCGGTTTGTACTTGGGATCGACATTAAGAGTGTGCTCACGAAGTTCCCTCGGTACACCCGCATGTCGAAGGCTTCCATGCAAAAATGTCCCGATTCTCACGGATGAACTTCGATGAGTGCGCTTTCCTATTTAGGATCCAAGTTAGCATCGATGATGAACTGCTTGGGACGAATCACCGGGCATAAAGTCAACAAGTTTAGTCTCAGCCGCCGATTTAAACTTCAGATCTGGATCGTGCTCCGTAGTTGGCTTCTTCAACGGGGTCATATCCGCCGGATCAACATTATCCTTATAATACTTTAGCTCTTCGGCGGCACAAACCGACTCTGCGTAAACGCATCACCTTCCTCGCACTCTAAAAGCGATCTTGCGGCTCCCATGAACCGTTATCGTCCCTTTGTGACCCGGCATTTTCAGCTGCAAATAGACATAACAAGGTCGCGCCATGAACTTTGGCATAATGGCCGCCCAAGCGAGCGTGGTAAGGGCTTTGAATTTTCACCACTTCAAATGTCAATGTTTCCGATCTGAGTCATGTTCATCCCCAAAGGCCACCTCCGTGAGCTATTTTACCAACGGATATGCTGACTTGCTGTGCACCACACCATGAAACACTGTATTGGACTGCTTGAGATGTTTATCACATTAATCCCATACGACGGAAGGTCTCATAATACGTGATGTTGATGCTGCTTCCCCCGTCCATCAGTACCTTGGTGAACTTGTATCCTCCCACCTGAGGCGCCACCACTAGGGCTAGCTGACCCGGATTGTCAACCCGGGGAGGATGATCCTCTCTACTCCACACAATAGGCTGCTCTGACCAGCGTAGGTAATGCGGCACGGCCGGTTCAACAATGTTGACTGCCCGCTTCTGAAGTTTCCGGTCTCGCTTGTCCAAGCTAGTGGTGAAGACGTGATACTGTCCACCATTCAACTGCTTCGGATTGCGTTGATAACCCGACTGCTGCTGCCGTTTGGATTGTAACCACCTTGGTTGTTCATTGTTCGATTGTTCGATTGTTACGCCTACCGGATTACCATTAAACCCTGGACCGGAATTTCCTCCATCGTAATCCGGGCGGACCACAGCTGGCCAACGGCTGGCCCTTGATCATACCGGAAGCATTAGAACTTTTGAACTCCTGCATAATGTAACAATCCTTCCAGAGGTGGTTATTTGTCGCCTCTTTTCGTCCCATGCTTTGGACAGGGTTGATTCAACAGATAATTCAACCGGTCCGGATTGTGATTAGGCGCACCACCTCGGTTCGGATTCTTACCCTTGCGTCGTTGACCCTTGTCCTGCGCGTTGGTGTTGGCTACGAAGCCCATGTTACCATTCGCCTTACGCTTGTTTCCTCCATTACACGCCGAGTGATGTCTTGGCAGCCTCTGGAGTTCTTTGTTACTGTTTTCCCTTCCCTGTTTCATCATCCGCCTCGAGACTGGGATCCTTGGTACTATCGAATCAGCATACTTCACTAAAACGCCCATGAGAGTGCCCATGTCATTGCAAAAACGCTTCATGCACCCAGCTTCAATTTTAAAGGTTTGAACCGGCGGTTGCCTTCTAGGGTTAAGATCGCAGAATCGGTGTTGATCCGATGCTCAAGAATGCAGAACTTCAAAGCGGCGTACCCAACGGGTTGTGGATTCTCCCTCCGCACGACACAAGCCGCCAAGTCCACCAGGACATGGGCTGCTTACGGTGTCTTTGAAATTTTGAATGAACCGGTCCGCATATCGGGCCCATGAATCGATGGAATTGGGTGGCAAGTTTTTCAACCAAGTACGGGCCGTGCCTTCAAGCATCATGGTGAAATACTTTGCACACGCAGCTTCATCCACATCCAAAGCATCTCCATGGCCATCTCATAGCTTTCTATCCACGCTTCTGGAGCCAGATCGGCGGTATAATTGGGCACCTTGCGTGGCCCCTTGAAGTCTTTGGGCAAGCGTACATTGCGTAAAGCGGGGACGAGGCATGGCACCCCCAAAGAGCCAGATGTAACCCCAGGCTCGAAGATGGTCGGTCGAACCGGCGTGAGCTGATGATCCACATGTTGTGCAGCTAACTCGGCCTCCCTACGTGCCCTGGCCCGGTCTACCACCTCTTGAGCGTTTTCGAAACCACCCGCCGGGTTGTTGCCGCGGGGTGCACCGCGCTGCGCATTACTTGACACGGCTGGTTCATCTGCTGCGTTCGCTATAGCTCCGGCTTGGGCGGGGTGGAGTGAATCCGATCCCGGCTATGAATACGCTTCTGTTGGTCCGCGAGCCGTCCTAAGGAGCTCTTTGACCCGGCGTGTTTCTACCGCTTTGTGGTGAATCGCCTTCGATTGGAATCGCCTCCAACCGCGCGCCGAGCCGCAATAAGGTTATCCATCGGGTTGGAGTAGTGACACGGTGTTTGCACAGCTGGCGCACCGGCATAATGGCGAGGCGAGATCTATCACACGGGCTGAATCGGCGCGCCCGTCCCGAGTGCTTCCGCCCGGTTCACCATCGGCGGATTACTGTCCCTGCTCACGGGGTGTTGAAGAGGTCTCTTCCCTCGAAACCGAGGGCAAGCGGGATCTGTACTTTCTTTTCATGACTTCATGCGACGCGTTACGATGCGGCATGAGCCTATAAACTGCGCATCCAAAGCGGCTCGTTACGCGCCATCCTAACGTTCTTCGGCTGCGGATCCGCTTTTAGCTTTGGTGATTTGTTCCTTCACCTTTGCAATCTCCGCATTATGCAGGTCTTGATCTGCCGGGTTAGCCTCTGCCATGAGCACGGCCAATGCATCAAATAGTTACGATAAAACTTGAGCGGCGGGCGACAGGCCTCTCTGCGCCGCCATCGCCGCTGTTGAACCGGCGACCATCGGCGCAGCGGTCGAAGAGTGAAGCATCGCTTGTGCCGGCCATGAATATTCCAACCCGGTTGGGCAGATCAAAGGGTGGAATACTCTCATCGTCGGAACAGCCCCGATCTGGCCATCTTGCGGTGATACAGAGACTCGGTTTCCCGGTCGACGACTGCGTCATCGAGTGGACAACGGTTTCGCCACGGATGCTGATCCGCCCTCATAGTCTCCTCCGTGGATGACTCCCACGAAGGCATGCTTTGACAGCGGTTTAGCCAAAGGCAGGTTTCTTCTTCGCCCACGAGCCGTCTCGGCGAGGTCGGTGCAGATGTCCGCCCAGCCCTGGCTCACCGATCTTGCCGATGAACACGTGTATGCCACCAAAGGGACCCGTACCCGTACCCAATCGAGCCGGGCCTGGGACCCCTGCATTGCCGATGTAGAGCTTGTCATGACGACTCTTGGTCATCCGGCCCACAACATAGCCTTGAGTCCTCGAACTTGCCCTCTAAGATCATCAAACCATTGTGCGATAGCCCCACGGTGGCGCCAAGCGTCAGTGGAATTGTCACGGCAGATGTCCTCATGAAAGGACTTAGTCGCGGGGCCATCGTACGGGTTAACTTACAGGGGTTAAATCGGACGCAAGGACACGAGAGTTATACTAGTTCGGCCCCTTCGATGAAGGTAAAAGCCTACGTCTAGTTTGTGATGGGATTGATGTGATTCCGGCGACTAGGGAGCAATAGCTTCGCCTCCTCGGATTGTTGTTGTCTGTCCCCAAACCGCCGCCGGGTCATCCCCTTATATACACGGATTGACATCCCGGCGGGTCTACAGAGTCCCGAGGCTGGCTCATACAAGTGTCCGGCTCGGTCTCTCCTTTCTCTTTTCTTACAACACAAGTTACATGGTTATGGCGGTTCTACCATTATGGACCCTAATTCGCCCCTGGGCTCCGGGCCTCTAAGCTCTACAGCCATCGCCACCTTCTAAGTCTTCGTGGGCTCCAATTATGGCTGAGGGTAAACCGGCCCCTCCAGGGCGGTTTATATTCAGTAGTTACATCCCCAACACCCTTCTATGGGGAGTTGCTACTAAAATCACCTCTGTCGAGCTCCCTTGTAGTTAAGTTTCTCAATTTTGGCACCAAGTTCCTTTTTCATAACCTCTATTGAGCAGGTGATGGGAGAGGGGTGGTTTCCAAATGTGCATTGGCCATCCCTCGATAAAAGAACATATCTGATTTGTCTATGACAAGGCACTAGGTGCAATTTTATCATGACAAGGCAAAATCTCTCAACCCGATTGCGGTGAGAGGCGGATGGTGATCAAATGACCATTGATATTTGCACCATATGGATGCATAGCTCATTAAAACGAGGAACTAGGTGGAATATATATATATAGGTGTGCGCAACAGGTGAGCATCGAAAACCTCCTCTTTTTCAGCCATATGGAGTTAAGTTTCTCATATTTACCCGTAAGATTCATTCCCGTGAGGTCTACGGAAGGGTGACCACATATGCGCTCGCCGACTCTATCGTGTTAGGTTTCTCAATCTTCTTCACTAAGTTTCTTTCTGATTTTTGCGCCTATATGGCCTGCCCATTAAAATGAGGCACTAGGTGGAATATATGGGTGTCCGTGAAAAGGCGTCACCGGCGTGACGTTGTAAACATCCTTTTTACGAGCCATATGGAGTTAAGTTTCCAATATTTAGCCTTAAGTTTCTTTCACATGAGCTCTCTGAGAAGGGTCCCCCAAATATGCGTTCGACGACTCCTCGTTCGACCGAATGGTACACTTGATTCTCCCGAGGCAGAGGATCGTTTCCAAATTCCAATTTCGAGACCTATTATGTCAAGTTTCTCAATCTTCTTCACTAAGTTTCTTTTTGATTTTTGCGCCTTGCTTCAGCATTTCCACATGGTTATTAAACAACACCTCATGATAAGAGACCATTGTGTATATTTTAGGTCGGTACTCGCTGTTGCAAAATCTCTCAACAAACGTGAGAGGAGAGGGACGGTGACAAAAGGAGCATCGCGCCATTAATCGACCGAAGTATATTTGATATTCACCTGCAAAGTATTTACTAGAATGCATGATATGCATTCACAGGACAAGGGTTGAGATATGAGGGCATGACGTCCATCGCCCAAATCGGCTCTTTCGAGCATGATGTAGTTAAGTTTCCTAATTAGGCACTAAGTTTGTTCTCCAAGAGCTCTAGGACTACGTGACGGGGGAGGGATTGTTTGCAAATGTGGATCGAGTCAGCGATATACCGAAGGATACACGAGATTGGTTTGTCATCAGTACGTCGTCTATGTATAGGGTGACTTTCTATCTTCCGAGCTCATCGACATATACATACGTTGCTCACTGCAGGGACCCCGATTCTTAACTCACAAAAAAATCCAATCCCAGCACTTCCCTTTCGTAATATGTTAGACCACTTATTCAACCTAGTTACATCTAACGAGGACAGGGATACCCTTCTATGGGGAGTTGCTACTAAAATCACCTCTGTCGAGATCCCTCGTAGTTAAGTTTCTCAATTTTAGCACTAAGTTCCTTTTTCATAACCTCTATTGAGCAGGTGATGGGCGAGGGGTGGTTTCCAAATGTGCATTGGCCATCCCTCGATAAAAGAACATACCTGATTCATCTATGACAAGGCACTAGGTGCAATTTTATCATGACAAGGCAAAATCTCTCAACCAGTGCCAGCGGAGACGGATGGTGATGAAATGACCATTGATATTTACACCATATGGATGCAAAGCTCATTAAAACAAGGCACTAGGTGGAATATATATACAGGTGTGCGCAACCGGTGAGCATCGAAAACCTCCTCTTTTCAGCCATATGGAGTTAAGTTTCTCATATTTACCCCTAGGATTCATTCCCGTGAGCTCTACGGAAGGGTGACCAAATATGCGCTCGCCGACTCTATCGTGTTAAGTTTCTCAATCTTCTTCACTAAGTTTCTTTCTGATTTTTAGCGCTTAGGCAGGTTTGCTCATTAAAATGAGGCACTAGGTGGAATATATAGGTGTCCGGAAATTAAATCACGTCAAGCGTTGTAAACATCCTTTTTCTGAGCCATATGGAGTTAAGTTTCCAATATTTAGCCTTAAGTTTCTTTCACGTGAGATCTTTAGAAGGGTCCCCAAATATGCGTTCGACGACTCCTCGTTCGAACGAATATTACACGTGATTCTCCCTAGGCAGAGGATCATTTCCAAATTCCAATTTCGAGACTTATCATGTTAAGTTTCTCAATCTTCTTCACTAAGTTTCTTTTTGATTTTTGCTCCTTGCTTCAGCATTTCCACATTGTTATTAAACCAACACCTCATGATAAGAGACCATTGTGTATATTTTAGGTCGGTACTCGCTGTTGAAAAATCTCTCAACAAACATGAGAGGAGAGGGATGGTGACAAAAGGAGCATCGCGCCATTAATCGAATCAAGTATATTTGATATTCACCCTCGGTATTTTCTAGAACACATGAAATGCGTTCCGCAGACGAGGGTTGAGATATGAGGGCATGAGGTCCATCGCCCAAATCGCCTCTTTCGAGTTTGATGTAGTTAAGTTTCCTAATTAGGCACTAAGTTTGTTCTCCGTGATCTCTAGGAGTACGTGACGGGGGAGGGATTGTGGGCAAATGTGGATCGAGTCAGCCATATACCGAATGATACACGAGATTTGTTTTTCATCAGTACGTCATCTATGTATAGGGTGACTTTCAATCTTCCTAACTCATCGACATATACATACATGCTCACTGCAGGGACCCAGATTCTTACCTCACAAAAAAAAATCCAATCCTGTAAGTTCCCTTTCAATATATTAGACCACTTATTAGACCTAGTTACATCCAATGAGGACAGGATACCCATCTATGAGGAGTTGCTACTAAAATCACCTCTGTCGAGCTCCCTTGTAGTTAAGTTTCTCAATTTTCGCACTAAGTTCCTTTTTCATAACCTCTATTGAGCAGGTGATGGGCGAGGGGTGGTTTCCAAATGTGCATTGGCCATCCCTCGATAAAAGAACATACCTGATTCGTCTATGACAAGGCACTAGGTGCAATTTTATCATGACAAGGCAAAATCTCTCAACCAGTGCCAGCGGAGACGGATGCTGATCAAATGACCAGTGATATTTGCACCATATGGATGCAAAGCTCATTAAAACGAGGCACTAGGTGGAATATATATACAAGTGTGTGCAACCGGTGAGCATCGAAAACCTCCTCTTTTCAGCCATATGGAGTTAAGTTTCTCATAGTTACCCCTAAGATTCATTCCCGTGAGCTCTACGGAAGGGTGACCAAATATGCGCTCGCCGACTCTATCGTGTTAAGTTTCTCAATCTTCTTCACTAAGTTTCTTTCTGATTTGTGCGCTTAGACGGGTTGCTCATTAAAATGAGGCACTAGGTGGAATATATAGGTGTCCGGTGTGCGTCACCGGCAAGCGTTGTAAACATCCTTTTTCTGAGCCATATGGAGTTAAGTTTCCAATATTTAGCCTTAAGTTTCTTTCACGTGAGCTCTTTCGAAGGGTCCCCAAATATGCGTTCGACGACTCCTCGTTACGACCAGAATGGTACACGTGATTCTCCGAAGCGAGAGGATCATTTCCAAATTCCAATTTCGAGACCTATCATGTTAAGTTTCTCAATCTTCTTCACTAAGTTTATTTTTGATTTTTGCTCCTTGCTTCAGCATTTCCACATTGTTATTAAACCAACACCTTATGATAAGAGACCGTCGTGTATATTTTGAATTAAATTTTCGTACGTTGAAAAATCTCTCAATGCATATGAGAGGAGAGGATGGTGACAAAAGGAGCATCGCGCCATTAATCGACCGAAGTATATTTGATATTCACCTGCGAAGTATTTTCTAGAACACATGAAATGCGTTCACAGAACGAGGGTTGAGATATGAGGGCATGAGGTCCATCGCCCAAATCGCCTCTTTCGAGTTTGATGTAGTTAAGTTTCCTAATTAGGCAGTAAGTTTGTTCTCCGTGATCTCTAGGAGTACGTGACGGGGGAGGGATTGTGGGCAAATGTGGATCGAGTCAGCCATATACCGAAGGATACACAAGATTTGATTTTCATCAGTACGTCTCCTATGTATAGGGTGACTTTCTATCTTCCTAACTCATCGACATATACATACTTGCTCACTGCAGGGACCCAGATTCTTACCTCACAAAAAAAATCCAATCCCAGCACTTCCCTTTCGTAATATATTAGACCACTTATTAGACCTAGTTACATCCAATGAGGACAGGGATACCCATCTATGGGGAGTTGCTACTAAAATCACCTCTGTCGAGCTCCCTTGTAGTTAAGTTTCTCAATTTTCGCACTAAGTTCCTTTTTCATAACCTCTATTGAGCAGGTGATGGGCGAGGGGTGGTTTCCAAATGTGCATTGGCCATCCCTCGATAAAAGAACATACCTGATTCATCTATGACAAGGCACTAGGTGCAATTTTATCATGACAAGGCAAAATCTCTCAACCGATTGCCGGTAGAGGCGGATGGTGATCAAATGACCATTGATATTTGCACCATATGGTTGCAAAGCTCATTAAAACGAGGCACTAGGTGGAATATATATACAGGTGTGCGCAACTGGTGAGCATCAAAAACCTCCTCTTTTCAGCCATATGGAGTTAAGTTTCTCATATTTACCCCTAAGATTCTTTCCCGTGAGCTCTACGGAAGGGTGACCAAATATGCGCTCGCCGACTCTATCATGTTAAGTTTCTCAATCTTCTTCACTAAGTTTCTTTTTTAGTTTTGCGCTTAGACGGGTTGCTCATTAAAATGAGGCACTAGGTGGAATATATAGGTGTCCTAAAGGCCAATCGCAAGCTGCGTTATAAACATCCTTTTTACGAGCCATATGGAGTTAAGTTTCCAATATTTAGCCTTAAGTTTTCTTTCACGTGAGCTCTTTCAAGGGTCCCCAAATATGCGTTCGACGACTCCTCGTTCGACCGAATGGTACACGTGATTCTCCCGAGGCAGAGGATCATTTCCAAATTCCAATTTCGAGACCTATCATGTTAAGTTTCTCAATCTTCTTCACTAAGTTTACTTTTGATTTTTGCTCCTTGCTTCAGCATTTCCACATTGTTATTAAACCAACACCTTATGATAAGAGACCGTCGTGTATATTTTAGGTCGGCATTTTCAGCTGTTGAAAAAATCTCTCAACAAACATGAGAGGAGAGGGATGGTGACAAAAGAGCATCGCGCCATTAATCGACCAGTATATTTGATATTCACTGCGAAGTATTTTCTAGAACACATGAAATGCGCGTTCACGGAGAAGGGTTGAGATATGAGGGCATGAGGTCCATCGCCCAAATCGCCTCTTTTCGAAGTTTGATGTAGTTAAGTTTCCTAATTAGGCACTAAGTTTGTTCTCCGTGATCTCTAGGAGTACGTGACGGGGGAGGGATTGTGGGAAAATGTGGATCGAGTCAGCCATATACCGAAGGATACACGAGATTTGTTTTTCATCAGTATGTCATCTATGTATAGGGTGACTTTCTATCTTCCTAACTCATCGACATATACATACTTGCTCACTGCAGGGACCCAGATTCTTACCTCACAAAAAAAAATCCAATCCCAGAAGTTCCCTTTCGTAATATATTAGACCACTTATTAGACCTAGTTACATCCAATGAGGACAGGGATACCCATCTATGGGGAGTTGCTACTAAAATCACCTCTGTCGAGCTCCCTTGTAGTTAAGTTTCTCAATTTTCAGACTAAGTTCCTTTTTCATAACCTCTATTGAGCAGGTGATGGGCGAGGGGTGGTTTCCAAATGTGCATTGGCCATCCCTCGATAAAAGAACATACCTGATTCATCTATGAGAAGGCACTAGGTGCAATTTTATCATGACAAGGCAAAATCTCTCAACCAGTGCCAGCGGAGACGGATGGTGATCAAATGACCATTGATATTTACACCATATGGATGCAAAGCTCATTAAAACAAGGCACTAGGTGGAATATATATGAGGTGTGCATAATAAATTGAGCATCGAAAACCTCCTCTTTTCAGCCATATGGAGTTAAGTTTCTCATATTTACCCCTAGGATTCATTCCCGTGAGCTCTACGGAAGGGTGACCAAATATGCGCTCGCCGACTCTATCGTGTTAAGTTTCTCAATCTTCTTCACTAAGTTTCTTTTCGATTTGTGCGCTTAGGCAGGTTGCTCATTAAAATGAGGCACTAGGTGGAATATATAGGTGTCCGGTGTGCGTCACCGGCAAGCGTTGTAAACATCCTTTTTCTGAGCCATATGGAGTTAAGTTTCCAATATTTAGCCTTAAGTTTCTTTCACGTGAGCTCTTTAGAAGGGTCCCCAAATATGCGTTCGACGACTCCTCGTTCGACCGAATGGTACACGTGATTCTCCCGAGGCAGAGGATCATTTCCAAATTCCAATTTCGAGACCTATCATGTTAAGTTTCTCAATCTTCTTCACTAAGTTTATTTTTGATTTTTGCTCCTTGCTTCAGCATTTCCACATTGTTATTAAACCAACACCTTATGATAAGAGACCGTCGTGTATATTTTAGGTCGGTACTCGCTGTTGAAAAATCTCTCAACAGACATGAGAGGAGAGGGATGGTGACAAAAGGAGCATCGCGCCATTAATCGACCGAAGTATATTTGATATTCAGCTGCGAAGTATTTCCTAGAGCACATGAAAAGCGTTCACAGGACGAGGGTTGAGATATGAGGGCATGAGGTCCATCGCCCAAATCGCCTCTTTCAAGTTTGATGTAGTTAAGTTTCCTAATTAGGCACTAAGTTTGTTCTCCGTGATCTCTAGGAGTACGTGTGACGGGAGGATTGTGGGCAAATGTGGATCGAGTCAGCCATATACCGAAGGATACACGAGATTTGTTTTCCACCAGTACGTCATCTATGTATAGGGTGACTTTCTATCTTCCTAACTCATCGACATATACATACTTGCTCACTGCAGGGACCCAGATTCTTATCTCACAAAAAAAAATCCAATCCAAGCACTTCCCTTTCGTAATATATTAGACCACTTATTAGACCTAGTTACATCCAATGAGGACAGGGATACCCATCTATGGGGAGTTGCTACTAAAATCACCTCTGTCGAGCTCCCTTGTAGTTAAGTTTCTCAATTTTCGCACTAAGTTCCTTTTTCATAACCTCTATTGAGCAGGTGATGGGCGAGGGGTGGTTTCCAAATGTGCATTGGCCATCCCTCGATAAAAGAACATACCTGATTCATCTATGACAAGGCACTAGGTGCAATTTTATCATGACAAGGCAAAATCTCTCAACCAATGCCAGCGGAGACGGATGGTGATCAAATGACCATTGATGTTTGCACCATCTGGATGCAAAGCTCATTAAAACGAGGCACTAGGTGGAATATATATCACAATTAATGTGCATAACCGTGAGCATCGAAAACCTCCTCTTTTTCAGCCATATGGAGTTAAGTTTCTCATATTTACCCTAAGATTCATTCCCGTGATCTCTACTGAAGGGTGACCAAATATGAGCTCACGGACTCTATCGTGTTAAGTTTCTCAATCTTCTTCACTAAGTTTCTTTCTGATTTTTGCGCTTAGACGGGATGCTCATTAAAATGAGGCACTAGGTGGAATATATAGGTGTCCCGTGTGCGTCACCGGCGAGCGTTGTAAACATCCTTTTTCTAAGCCATATGGAGTTAAGTTTCCAATATTTAGCCTTAAGTTTCTTTCACGTGAGCTCTACAGAAGGGTCCCCAAATATGCGTTCGATGACTCCTCGTTCGACCGAATGGTACACGTGATTCTCCCGAGGCAGAGGATCATTTCCAAATTCCAATTTCGAGACCTATCATGTTAAGTTTCTCAATCTTCTTCAGTGAGTTTCTTTTTGATTTTTGCTCCTTGCTTCAGCATTTCCACATTGTTATTAAACCAACACCACATGATAAGAGACCGTCGTGTATATTTTAGGTCGGTACTCTCTGTTGAAAAATCTCTCAACAAACATGAGAGGAGAGGGATGGTGACAAAAGGAGCATTGCGCCATTAATCGACCGAAGTATATTTGATATTCAGCTGCGAAGTATTTCCTAGAGCACATGAAAAGCGTTCACAGGACGAGGGTTGAGATATGAGGGCATGAGGTCCATCGCCCAAATCGCCTCTTTCAAGTTTGATGTAGTTAAGTTTCCTAATTAGGCACTAAGTTTGTTCTCCGTGATCTCTAGGAGTACGTGACGGGGGAGGGATTGTGGGCAAATGTGGATCGAGTCAGCCATATACCGAAGGATACACGAGATTTGTTTTCCACCAGTACGTCATCTATGTATAGGGTGACTTTCTATCTTCCTAACTCATCGACATATACATACTTGCTCACTGCGAGGGACCTGCATTCTTACCTCACAAAAAAAATCCAATCCCAGCACTTCCCTTTCGTAATATATTAGACCACTTATTAGACCTAGTTACATCCAATGAGGACAGGGATACCCATCTATGGGGAGTTGCTACTAAAATCACCTCTGTCGAGCTCCCTTGTAGTTAAGTTTCTCAATTTTCGCACTAAGTTCCTTTTTCATAACCTCTATTGAGTAGGTGATGGGCGAGGGGTGGTTTCCAAATGTGCATTGGCCATCCCTCGATAAAAGAACATACCTGATTCATCTATGACAAGGCACTAGGTGCAATTTTATCATGACAAGGCAAAATCTCTCAACCAATGCCAGCGGAGACGGATGGTGATCAAATGACCATTGATGTTTGCACCATCTGGATGCAAAGCTCATTAAAACGAGGCACTAGGTGGAATATATATACAGGTGTGCGCAACCGGTGAGCATCGAAAACCTCCTCTTTTTCAGCCATATGGAGTTAAGTTTCTCATATTTACCCCTAAGATTCATTCCCGTGATCTCTACGGAAGGGTCACTGTCGGTGTCAAAACCGGCGGATCTCGGGTAGGGGGTCCCGAACTGTGCGTCTAGGCGGATGGTAACAGGAGACAAGGGACACGATGTTTTTACCCAGGTTCGGGCCCTCTCGATGGAGGTAAAACCCTACTCCTGCTTGATTAATATTGATGATATGGGTAGTACAAGAGTAGATCTACCACGAGATCGGAGAGGCTAAACCCTAGAAGCTAGCCTATGGTATGATTGTTGTGTATATCTATCGACTAGCATGGCCTCTGTTTATATAATGCACCAGAGTCCTAGGATAACAAGGGTCCTAGCCGAATACGCCCGGTGGGGGAGGAGTCCTTGTCTTGATCGCCATGTCTTGTGGAATCTTCCTTGTATGCGGCAACTTTCCGGACTGGCCCATGAGTATACGGCCATGGGGGTCCTCGGCCCAATCTAACAGATTGGGAGATGACGTGTTGAGTACCCCCTAGTCCAAGACACCGTCAGTAGCCCCCTGGACCAGTCTTCAAGTTAGGGACACTCCTCGATTCTTCCGAACTGTTCTTCATCTTCGGTTGCCGGTCTTGAAAACTGGTTCAACAAATCTTCTCATCTTCTACTTGAGGATCGCCGAAATGCATTCGACGAGTTTACACTTCGTGTATCCGAGGAGCCCCTTTAAGTTTCCGGCCTTTATCAATGCCTTGTTATTTTTATGCCACACCTCGGGTTCAAGTTGTTCGCAAGGTGTCCTCTTTCGTCCGAGCTCCAATGCCGGACTGCATTCGAGGGTATCTTTTGCAGCCGAGCACCAATGCCGGACTGCTTCCTAGCTCTAACGCCGCCTATGTATCCGAGCTCCAACGCTGGATCAGATCCGAGCACCAACGCCGACTATATCCGAGGGTGTAAGTAAATCACCTTGGGTCAAAGAAGTTTGAAGGAGTTTAGCTGAGCTTAATGCCGGAAATGCCCTCACGGAGCAGCCACTAGCGCCCGAGCTTTATGCCGGACTGATTCGAGGTGGTGCACCATCCCAATGTGGGCTGATTTTTGTCAATATTTTTAATCAGTGCGGTTTATCCTCTGCTTGAAATATACAGCCGGTATCCCTCAAGGTGTGTATCAGTCTAAAACCGAGATGCACTTGAAGGAAAGCATAAAACCGCTGTTCCTGCTGTTGCCCACGAGACTCAGGTCGATCTTGAAATCGGCCCGAGGATCAACTCCTAGCTCAGCGGCATACATAGGAATAAAATGCAGTGTAATATATTAGAGATAATAGTGATCGCTGACGGGCCCACGAGAGAGTGTCGTGAGAAGTCGCCGCAATATACTAGCTTGACGCCGGATAGGTCCATATGGTACCTATTATTGTCCGAAGACATGCATGTGCATAGTTCGGTCAAGCCGAACACTGAGCACTTTGAATTCTTTGCATTGAATAAGCAATGCAGTAGCCCCCGAGACACTGGTCGGGTAGCAAGACCAGATCAGGGGATCGATGTGCCCCTTTTATATTTATAGATAATGAGAGCAAAGCCCAGTAGCCCCCGAGCCTTATTGGGGGCATGGGTGGCCGAATTAAGGATCGATATCTAGAGTAAAATCACAGATTATGTGTAATGATTCTATGTATCCAAGTACTTTACATCATTATTTGGACTCCATTTCGACCGTTTATCAGTTGAAAGTGGCCCATCGTCGGCTTCTACCCCTTGGTAGATACTACACAGGGTGTTTCTGCACTAACACAACAACCCTTAGCCGACGCCTCTAAGTTCAAGGCTGGCGGTTCTGTTAGCGGAAATGAGGCAATCAGATATGTGGGCTTTATAACTTTCACTTAGTCGTAGGAGCTTTAAACTGGGGAAGCTAGCTATGAGCCCCCGGTTAGTGTTCGGCGACATTCAAGGTCAAGCCGTAAACACTTCGGCCAATGTTATGAACGGCCCGTCATTTAACATAGTCATCGATCGGCTGACCAGTTTCGCCTATTGTGACAGTCAGTTTTCGGCTTTCTCCACTGAGGTGCTTGACCATGCGAGCTGGAAGCACAATCGCAGTGGTTCTCTCTTTGCACACCTAGCCGAACAAAGCGAAACGTAGGAGGCAAGCACAGGGGCCGGGCAACCCCACTATTGACCGAAGACACAATTCGAAACCGATGCATATATAGCAATATCCGAGAATGTTTTTGCCAAATCCCTAAAGGTGTCCGGCGTTGCAATGCGAGACTAATGCTGGAAACGCACAAGTAGTTGAAAAGTGCCATAGGCTCGAAAAGCCAAAAAAAACTTTAGCAAAAGCTAGACATCCAAACTAAATCGAGTGTTCGGTGCCAAATCGAAAATTGGACTTAGAAAAAGAAAATTGTGTTTCCTGCCGTGCTTTATAATGACACATCATATCTCAAGACTTCAAGCGAATTGACCTATGACTTTAACCTCCCTATCCCGGCGGAGTGCTTCTCCGAGGCTAGTTTAGCAAACTGCACTCGGCGGATTTAGAGAGAAGCAAGGCTATCCGGCTATTGACCACACACTTGCATCGAGAAAGGAGCGATAGAAAAGACTTTGCAACGACTAATAAGAAGAACACTTATTATCAAACAGCTCAAATAAACTTAAGAGCCCCCAAGTGACTTGGGTAAAAGAATAATTGTATGTACCGAAGTACTTATATCATATCTATGTTCACACGAACTTTAAACGCGTCTTAACCGACCGTCGGCTTCTCCCTCTTCGGTCGGAGACAAAAAGTGTTATAGTACTCCACCATCGAGAATATCGATGGTGTTTAATAACCAGGCAATCAGGTCATAAAGGCATAGCAGACAAAGCGGCGCTCGGGGAACTTATGCTATATTATCGATAAAGTGTAAGAAGCATCTTGAAGAATATAGTACCCCCACCGATACCTTTCTTCGGTGCTCATTGGTAATATGAGACTTGTGCAATAGATTTTTTGTACTCATGAGTTCCGTTATGTGCCGACCATTATTGAAAACAGTAAGAGCGCTAGCTTTCGGCTTCTCCCAGTCTGAGGTCCGGCTCGGGTGACCCGATCGTGACAATCGCCCCTTTACTCCCTAGTCGAACAATCGAAAACGTAGGGGTAAACACAGGAGCAAGGCAACCCAGCCTGCAAATCGCTTTAGTCAATATGGTGCATATTGTTGCGTAATACACGAACAAGGAACGAAGCCGTACGAGTATAATCATATGCAAGAGGAAAAGCTCCAGCAAGGGAGCCCCCAAGTAAGCAGAATTATTTGAATTTGTGCGTCACAAACAAAGTTTGGACAAGGAAATCTTTTACTAGCAACTTTTTCCAAAAAGGTATAATGCTTGATCGAACCGAACACCAGTTGAAAATTTAAAACTTTGAGCATGAAGGCAACTTAGCTGGTTAATGTGTTCGGTATTGATGACGCGGTCCGAGCTTGATGTGGGACAAGGTTCCATCCCCCAAGCCGGTCCCGAGGTGGCGGAGCAAAGAGCTCGGCACTCCGAAGTGGTGACATAGCACGGTCAATGCAGGCCGGTAGAGTGATGCCGAAATCCCCGGCATGGGGTAATGAAGTGTTGATGAGGCCCCCCGTCCAGCCGAGGTGACGCCAAAGGATATAGTCCGGCTGGATCATTTTCCTGTGCACAAAAAATAGTGCAGACCGGGGATAATAGTAATAATAAAAAAATGTTGCATAATAAATAATTTATGCAAAGTGAGTAATAAAAGAAATATGGCCTGGCGCCGAAGTCAATGTTGATGCAGGACGTCAGCGTGATGCGGTAAAGGCGTGGCAAAGCCTGAATTCACAGGTCGGTCCGAGTTCCGGATGCGGCGTTAGCGGACTATGTTCGAAGCCCGGCCGAACCACCATGCGACCTGCGTCGATAATGCGGCCACCATTTGATAGACACTGTGTACATATGATGGACAAACCAGTAATAATTCCTTATGAAAAATGAACCCAAACAAGCAAAAATACTAGGATTGATAGCACCTGGTTTATTTGTTGTAGCAATCCGAAGGAAGGTGATTCCCAAAATTGGGACTCGATCCGCGCACCCATTGCACGATGGGCGATAAAAACGACGGCATGGCAATCTTTGGCAAGGTTTGCTTTCGCCGAGGCAAAGCCCTCGGTCCAGCTAACGTGACGAGCTGGTCGGCCAGTGGCGCCGAAGTGTCCGGAGTAGGTTGATGAAGAGATGGCGAAGCCCCTGGTCCAGCCGAGATGTCGAAGTAGGTCGGCGTGATGGACACCAGCTTGAAGAAGCAATAGTGTGGCCCTGCCGATGCAGGTCGTGACGTGGTCAATGCCGGCTTGATGAAGCGGTCGTGCGGCGATGCCGGTATGCCCGCTCCGTGTAATCCGTGGGGCGGCGATGTTGGTGATGATTTATCCTTCGCAATGCCGGACTCTTGTCCGGCTTGCCGAGATGATGATCCGAAGAAGTTGAGCTCTGCTCAACAAAGTGACGATGTGTCTAGCGTAGGTCGGCAGCCGTGGAGCAATATTGCCGGATTGGTTTGACACCAGCATGATGTTGAAGATCATGTTCAAAAGATTTTAAAGTTAGTGGGATGTATTCGGAAACAAAACACAACACCCCATACAAAACTTCCTTCAAAAAGGATGTCCGAAATCCCGTTCATAAAAAAGACGAACTCGGTTCGGATTCGTTTCGCCGCGAAAAGCAGATCCGAAAAGTGATGCACTAATCGGAAGGTTCCGGAGTTTGGGCCGGTCGGATCGAGCTGAAATTTTGAGGGGTAGTAGATATAGGAATTCCGCAGCCGATCAATGGTTGGATCTTCCAAAGGAAGTCCGAGCTAGAATCTGGACACCACACCCTAAACTCATCCGGATTCTCGTCCAGATTCAATCTTGCTCCGGTATATGGGAGATTGCCGTGAGATTCCTCCATCGGAACTCGGCGAAATTTTCCAGGGTTGTTGTAGACTCAATTCCGCACAATTCCACCAAAGCAATCGTTAAAAGCGACGCTTGAGGAGGCGGTGACGGCCGGACACAAGTCCGCTGTCCGAAAAATCTGACGGTCGCCCAAGGGCAATGTTGACGTTGAGCCCTCGGGCTCCCTGGATGATTCCTCCATGATCTTGATAGAGATCGGAGTTGATGTTGATGAAGGCCGTCATCCGGACATGACGATCGGAGGTAGGGCGCGGCCCTTGGTCGAACCAAGGTGACCAGTGGAGCTGGTGACGAAGATGCCGAAGTCGCAGTTGATCTGCAGGCGAGCCATCGAACTTTTGCCGAACACACAGCGAAACTCTCAATGAAAGCACCAATGTCGGTGTCAAAACCGGCGGATCTCGGGTAGGGGTCCCGAATCGTGCGTCTAAGCGGATGGTAACAGGAGACAAGGGACACGATGTTTTTACCCAGGTTCGGGCCCTCTCGATGGAGATAAAACCCTACTCCTGCTGGATTAATATTGATGATATGGGTAGTACAAGAGTAGATTACCACGAGATCAGAGAGGCTAAACCCTAGAAGCTAGCCTATGGTATGATTGTTGTGTATATCTATCGACTAGCCTGGCCTCGGTTTTATATAATGCACCGAGGCCTAGGATAACAAGAGTCCTAGCCCGAATCGCCGGTGGGGAGGAGTCCTTGTCTTGATCGCCAAGTCTTGTGGAATCTTCCTTGTATGCGGCAACTGTCCGGACTAGCCCATGAGTATACGACCATGGGGTTCCTCGGCCCAATCCAACAGATCGGGAGATGACGCGTTGAGTACCACCTAGTCCAGGACACCGTCAGTGACCAAATATACGCTCGCAGACTCTATCATGTTAAGTTTCTCAATCTTCTTCACTAAGTTTCTTTCTGATTTTTGTGATTAGACGGGCTGCTCATTAAAATGAGGCACTAGGTGGAATATATTGGCGTCTGCAAAAGGCCACCGCAAGCGTTGTAAACATCCTTTTTCTGAGCCATATGGAGTTAAGTTTGCAATATTTAGCCTTAAGATTCTTTCACGTGAGCTCTACAGAAGGGTCCCCAAATATGCGTTTGACGACTCCTCGTTCGACCGAGTGGTACACGTGATTCTCCCGAGGCAGAGGATCGTTTCCAAATTCCAATTTCGAGACCTATCATGTTAAGTTTCTCAATCTTCTTCACTAAGTTTCTTTTTGATTTTTGTGCCTTGCTTCAGCATTTCCACATTGTTATTAAACCAACACCTCATGATAAGAGACCATTGTGTATATTTTAGGTCGGTACTCGCTGTTGAAAAATCTCTCAACAAACATGAGAGGAGAGGGATGGTGACAAAAGGAGCATCGCGCCATTAATCGACCGAAGTATATTTGATATTCACCTGCGAAGTATTTTCTAGAACACATGAAATGCGTTCACAGGACGAGGGTTGAGATATGAGGGCATGAGGTCCATCGCCCAAATCGCCACTGTCGAGCTTGATGTAGTAAAGTTTCCTAATTAGGCACTAAGTTTGTTCTCCGTGAGCTCTAGGAGTACGTGACGGGGGAGGGATTGTGGGCAAATGTGGATCGAGTCAGCCATATACAGAAGGATACACGAGATTTGTTTGTCATCAGCACGTCATCTATGTATAGGGTGACTTTCTATCTTCCGAGCTGATCGACATATACATACGTTGCTCACTGCAGGGACCCAGATTCTTACCTCACAAAAAAAATCCAATCCCAGCACTTCCCATTCATAATATATTAGGCCACTTATTAGACCTAGTTACATCGAATGAGGACTGGGATACCCGTCTATGTGGAGTTGCTACTAAAATCACCTCTGTCGAGCTCCCTTGTAGTTAAAATTCTCAATTTTAGCACTAAGTTCCTTTTTCATAACCTCTATTGAGCAGGTGATGGGAGAGGGGTGGTTTCCAAATGTGCATTGGCCATCCCTGGATAGAAGAACATATCTGATTCGTCTATGACAAGGCACTAAATGCAATTTTATCATGACAAGGCAAGATCTCTCAACCAGTGCGAGCGGAGACGGATGGTGATCAAATGACCATTGATATTTGCACCATATGGATGCGTAGCTCAATAAAACTAGGCACTAGGTGAAATATATATAGGTGTGCGCAACCGGTGAGCATCGAAAACCTCCTCTTTTTCTGCCATATGGAGTTAAGTTTCTCATATTTACCCCTAAGATTCATTCCCGTGAGCTCTACGGAAGGGTGACCATATATGCTCTCGCCGACTCTGTCGTGTTAAGTTTCTCAATCTTCTTCACTAAGTTTCTTTCTGACTTTTGCGCTTAGACGGGCTGCTCATTAAGATGAGGCACTAGGGGGAATATATATAGGTGTGTGCAACCGGTGAGCGTCGAAAACCTCCTCTTTTTCAGCCATATGGACTTAAGTTTCTCATATTTACCCCTGAGATTCATTCCCGTGAGCTCTATGGAAGGGTGACCAAATATGCGCTCGCCGACTCTATCGTGTTAAATTCGTCAATCTTCTTCACTAAGTTTCTTTTTGATTTTTGCGCTTAGACGGGCTGCTCATTAAAATGAGGCACTAGGTGGAATATATAGGTGTTAAAGGCCAACGCGGCGTTTAAACCTCCTTTTTCTGAGCCATATGGAGTTAAGTTTCCCATATTTAGCCTAAAGTTTCTTTCACGTGAGGTCTACAGAAGGGTCACCAAATATGCGTTCGACGACTCCTCGTTCGAGCGAATGGTACACGTGATTGTCCCGAGGTAGAGGATCATTGCCTAATTCCAATTTCGAGACCTATCATGTTAAGTTTCTCAATCTTCTTCACTAAGTTTCTTTCTGATTTTTGCACCTTGCTTCAGCATTTCCACATGGTTATTAAACAACACCTCATGATAAGAGACCATTGTGTATATTTTAGGTCGGTACTCGCTGTTGCAAAATCTCTCAACAAACATGAGAGGAGAGGGATGCTGACAAAAGGAGCATCGCGCCATTCATCGACCGAAGTATATTTGATATTCACCTGTGCATTTTCTAGAACGCATGAAATACGTTCACACGACGAGGGTTGAGATATGAGGGCATCAGGTCCATCGCCAAAATCGCCTCTTTCGAGCTTGATGTAGTTAAGATTCCTAATTAGGCACTAAGTTTGTTCTTTCTGAACCCTAGGAGTACGTGATGGGGGAGGGATTGTGGGCAAATGTGCATCGAGTCAGCCATATACCGAAGGATACACGAGATTTGTTTGTCATCAGTATGTCGTCTATGTATAGGGTGACTTTCTATCTTCGGAGCTCATAGACATATACATACGTTGCTCACTGCAGGGACACAGATTCTTACCTCACAAAAAATCCAATCCCAAAGACTTCCCTTTCGTAATATATTAGACCACTTATTAGACCTAGTTACATCCAATGAGGACTGGGATACCCGTCTATGGGGAGTTGCTACTAAAATCACCTCTGTCGAGCTGCCTTGTAGTTAAGTTTCTCAATTTTAGCACTAAGTTCCTTTTACATAACCTCTATTGAGCAGGTGAGGGGAGAGGGGTGGTTTCCAAATGTGCATTGGCCATCCCTAGATACAAGAACATATCTGATTCCTCTATGACAAGGCACTAGGTGCAATTTTTTCATGACAAGGCAAAATCTCTCAACCAGTGGCAGCGGAGACGGATGGTGATAAAATGACCATTGATATTTGCACCATATGGATGCGAAGCTCATTAAAACGAGGCACTATGTGGAATATATATATGTGTGCGCAACCGGTGAGCGTCGAAAACCTCCTCTTTTTCAGCCATATGGAGTTAAGTTTCTCATATTTATCCCTAAGATTTATTCCCGTGAGCCCTACGAAAGGGTGACCAGATATGTGCTCGCCGACTCTATCGTGTTAAGTTTCTCACTCTTCTTCACTAAGTTTCTTTCTGATTTTTGCGCTTAGACGGGCTGCTCGTTAAAATGAGGCACTAGGTGGAATATAAAGGTTTTCGGTGTGCGTCACCGGCGAGCGTTGTAAACCTCCTTTTTCTGAGCCATATGGAATTAAGTTTCCCATATTTAGCCTTAAGTTTCTTGCACGTGAGCTCTCTGTAAGGGTCACCAAATGCGTCTGACGACTCCTCGTTAAATGGTAGTACACGTGATTCTCCCAAGACAGAGGATCATTCCCTAATTCCAATTTCGAGCCCTATCATGTTAAGTTTCTCAATCTTCTTCACTAAGTTTCTTTTTGATTTTTGCGCCTTGCTTCAACATTTCCACATGGTTATTAAACCAACACCTCTTCATAAGAGACCATTGTGTATATTTTAGGTCGGTACTCGCCGTTGCAAAATCTCTCAACTAACATGAGAGGGGAGGGATGGTGACAAAAGGAGCATCGCGCCATTCACTGACCGAAGTATGTTTGATATTCACCTGCAAAGTATTTTCTAGAACGCATGAAATGCGTTCACACGACGAGGGTTGAGATATGAGGGCATCAGGTCCATCGCCCAAATCGCCCTCTTTCGAGCTTGATGTAGTTAAGTTTCCTAATTAGGCACTAAGTTTGTTCTCCGTGAGCTCTAGGAGTACGTGACGAGGGAGGGATTGTGGGCAAATCTGCATCGAGTCAGCCATATACCGAAGGATACACGAGATTTGTTTGTCATTAGTACGTCGTCTATGTATAGGGTGACTTTCTATCTTCGGAGCTCATAGACAAATACATACGTTGCTCACTGCAGGGACACAGATTCTTACCTCACAAAAAATCCAATCCCAAAGCACTTCCCTTCAGAATATATTAGACCACTTATTAGACCTAGTTACATCCAATGAGGAATGGGATACAAGTCTATGGGGAGTTGCTACTAAAATCACCTCCGTCGAGCCGCCTAGTAGTTAAGTTTCTCAATTTTAGCACTAAGTTCCTTTTACATAACCTCTATTGAGCAGGTGAGGGGAGAGGGGTGGTTTCCAAATGTGCATTGGCCATCCCTAGATAGAAGAACATATCTGATTCGTCTATGACAAGGCACTAGGTGCAATTTTTTCATGACAAGGCAAAATCTCTCAACCAGTGCCAGCGGAGACGGATGGTGATCAAATGACCATTGATATTTGCACCATATGGATGCGTAGCTCATTAAAACGAGGCACTAGGTGGAATATATATAGGTGTGCGCAACCGGTGAGCGTCGAAAACCTCCTCTTTTTCAGCCATATGGAGTTAAGTTTCTCATATTTACCCCTAAGATTCATTCCCGTGAGCTCTAGGGAAGGGTGACCAAATATGCGCTCGCCGACTCTATCGTGTTAAGTTTCTCAATCTTCTTCACTAAGTTTCTTTTTTATTTTTTCACTTAGACGGGCTGCTCATTAAAATGAGGCACTAGGTGGAATATATAGGTGTTCGATTAAAAGGCCACGGCGAAGCGTTGTAAACCTCCTTTTCCTCGAGCCATATAGAGTTAAGTTTCCCATATTTAGCCTTAAGTTTCTTGCACGTAAGCTCTACAGAAGGGTCACCAAATATGCGTATGACAACTCCTCGTTCGACCGAATGGTACACGTGATTCTCCCAAGACACAGGATCATTGCCTAATTCCAATTTCGAGACCTATCATGTTAAGTTTCTCAATCTTCTTCACTAAGTTTCTTTTTGATTTTTGTACCTTGCTTCGGCATTTCCACATGGTTATTAAACCAACACCTCTTGATAAGAGACCATTGTGTATATTTTAGGTCGGTACTCGCCGTTGCAAAATCTCTCAACAAATATGAGAGGGGAGGGATGGTGACAAAAGGAGCATCGCGCCATTCATCGACCGAAGTATGTTTGATATTCACCTGCGAAGTATTTTCTGGAACGCATGAAATGCGTTCACACGATGAGGGTTGAGATATGAGGGCATCAGGTCCATCGCCCGAATCGCCTCTTTCGAGCTTGATGTAGTTAAATTTCCTAATTAGGCACTAAGTATGTTCTCCGTGAGCTCTAGGAGTACGTGACGGGGGAGGGATTGTGGGCAGATGTGCATCGGGTCAGCCATATACCGAAGGATACAGGAGATTTGTTTGTCATCAGTACGTCGTCTATGTATAGGGTGACTTTCTATCTTCGGAGCTCATAGACATATACATACGTTGCTCACTGCAGGGACACAGATTCTTACCTCACAAAAAAATCCAATCCCAGCACTTCCCTTTCGTAATATATTAGACCACTTATTAGACCTAGTTACATCCGATGAGGAATGGGATACAAGTCTATGGGGAGTTGCTACTAAAATCACCTCTGTCGAGCTGCCTAGTAGTTAAGTTTCTCAATTTTAGCACTAAGTTCCTTGTACATAACCTCTATTGAGCAGGTGAGGGGAGAGGGGTGGTTTCCAAATGAGCATTGGCCATCCCTAGATAGAAGAACATATCTGATTCGTCTATGACAAGGCACTAGGTGCAATTTTTTCATGACAAGGCAAAATCTCTCAACCAGTAGCAGCGGAGACGGGTGGTGATCAAATGACCATTGATATTTGCACCATATGGATGCGAAGCTCATTAAAACGAGGCACTAAGTGGAATATATATATGTGTGCGCAACCGGTGAGCGTCGAAAACCTCCTCTTTTTCAGCCATATGGAGTTAAGTTTCTCATACTTACCCCTAAGATTCATTCCCGTGAGCTCTACGGAAGGGTGACCAAATATGCGCTCGCCGACTCTATTGTGTTAAGTTTCTCAATCTTCTTCACTAAGTTTCTTTCTGATTTTTGCGCTTAGACGGGTGCTCATTAAAATGAGGCACTAGGTGGAATATATAGGTGTTCGGTGTGTTTCACCGGCGAGCGTTGTAAACCACCTTTTACTGAGCCATATGGAGTTAAGTTTCCCATATTTAGCTAAGTTTCTTTCACGTGAGCGCTACAGAAGGGTCACCAAATATGCGTTCGACGACTCCTCGTTCGACCGAATGGTACACGTGAGTCTCCCGAGGCAGAGGGTCGTTGCCTAATTCCAATTTCGAGACCTATCTTGTTAAGTTTCTCAATCTTCTTCACTAAGTTTCTATAACATCCCAAATTTTCAATTTGGAATGTTATACATAGATCATCATTTGCATATCATATTTTATTGCATTTTTTCTTGATCCTAGAAAATTTCACGCAACTCAAGGACCCACGGAGAGAGTTGGAGATTTCGTTATTTTCATATTTGAGTTTTCTCAAATTTTGGAAATAGGATCATTTGATTTTATTTATTTTATCTTCAATTATTTCTACTACCAAAATATGAGAGAGGGAATAAAATGACTTTCCCAAAATGAAGAAATATTCAAGGTTTAATAAAAAAATCAAATAAGATTTTTATTTGGAGTTTATCGCTATTTTATTTGAATTTAGGGAAAATGCGCGTTTTTCAAAATTGCATTTAGGCCCCAAATAAATATTCATCTTGCCCGGCTTGATTTTAGAAGCCGGGGAAAATTTATTTCGGGATTTTTGGAGTATATTTAGTATTTCTTTTATTTGTTTTTCTGCGTGAAATTATTTAAAAACAACGAAACCGACTTTGGGCCATGTTCGGCCAGGACTCCGCCTGGCCGAGGCCTTTATATAGCGCCGCCCCGAGCCCACCGCAGCCCACCCGCGCCTCCCCAAACCCTAGCCCGCCCCAGTCACCGCCGCCGCCGCCACCTCGCCGCCCGCCGTCGTGCCGCCGACCACCACCGCCGCCGGTTTTCGTCGATTAACCGCCATTTTTTTAAAACCGCGGTTGTTTTTTTCTAGATCGGTTTTATTTTTTTTCTGGTTTAGTTATTTAGCGGACGCCCGTTCGTTCGTTTTAACGAACAATTTTCATTTTTTTTCGCAGATAGCGAAGGTTGGTTCGTTGGCCTATTTGTCCGTTTTTCTTTTTCTTGGATTTTCCGCGATTATTTCTGATCGCGATTTGTTATCCGATTTTCTATCTAGTATAATTTTTCGCTCGTTTGTCGGAATCAGGCGATTCAAGCGCCTAGAGTTTCGTCTCGAAACACTCTTTCCGAATAAACTACTCAAAAGAAGTTTTTGACTCTGTAAAATTTGACTTAGGTCCAGATTAGTAAACGAAGCTTGTTTCTTTCGTCGTTTGACTTTCGTTGCTTCGTTTGATTTGGTTCTTTTTGCAAACCGGAGTTCTTAAGTTGAACTTTTTGGTTAGATCTTTTTTTTAGTTTTACCTGTGCATTAGATGAGTACTTATTGTATGCTTGTTTGTTTGCGATAGAGTACCCAGAGTGTGCCGCTTGCTACTTTGAATCTCTAGGTTTCGCGGATCATCAGCAAGGCAAGTAACACTTTGATCATATCCCTTTTCATACCCAGTTTTTATGCATTAGATCAATCCTCAAACATTGCATGATTAGGATCCAATTAAATTATGGGTTTTGGAAAGTAGATGAGGTAGTACCTATTACTTGTTTTATTATCAAACCCTTGGGAGTTACTTCTACGTTTGTTCTTTATGCCATGCTATGCTATTAGACGTGGATTGGGTGAGTGTATCCATGACAGATGTGAGATTGTTAATTAATGGTTTATTTAAGGTGGCAAATTAAAAACTCATCTTGGTGGATTGAGGTACCTAGGTCTTCCAGATTGCCTGCTTTCTTTTGGACCGCCACCCTGTGCTCAAAGGGATCATGAGATTATTCATGCTAGAAACTTCCGTGTGCAGCCAAAAGCTACTATGGGCTCTAGCATAGTTGACTAAGTCGTGCGAACTCTTACAGTGGTAGACTAGCAGATGTAGGGGATGTAGGTTGGTACAGTCTACCCGTTCGTAAGGTGCTAGCACTTCTGAAAGACTATGTCTCGTTCATCCGTTTCTCAAACACCTAGTAGTGCGAGAATCCCAACGGAGGAGATCGAGTCTTGTGAGGAAAAGTGCGCAAACCTCTGCAGAGTGTACAAACAAATCATGGTTAGCCATGTCCCCGGTTATGGACATCTTGACTATCTAATACTTGGATTATCATGTCAATCTCATCATGTTACTTTAATCAATATTGTTTGGTTTTTAATAATGATGCTTAATTGGGATTGAGAATGCTGTCAACCATTCTCAATGTTTAACAACCACCATGATAGTTAAATAAAATTTATTCCTTTGTAGTAGGGAAAAATTGGCTTTACGCAAAACTGTAAACATAGAGCTTTCCACCAGCCATATATGCATGTAGTATAGCATTACTCTTTCATATTACTCTCTATGTGTTACATTGTCGCGATATTCCATGTCTTTGACCCATTTTCGGCTGCAACGTTCATGTTGTAGACTTTTCAAACAACGAGTAAGGTGCCTTAGGTCGTGGTCCTATACTCAGTGATGCCGTTGGAGTTGATGGACTCTCTTATCTTCCAAGCCTTCCGCTGTTATCGTTATTAGATGGCCTTAAGCCATATTTATTGTAATAAGTTCTCTTTTGAGACATTCGTTGTAATAAGTGTGTGATTAATACTCTGTTATAAATTCTTCAAGTACTGTGCGTGTCAGCATTACTGATCCAGGGATGACACTGATGCACAGACATCAGACTGTTTGAGGTCTGGTCGCTACAAGATGGTATCAGAGCACGCAGTGATTTGTAGGACACGACCACTAAGCTAAAGCCCTAGATCACTACTCTTTCTTCTCATTTTTGACTCCTCATCTTTTCTACTCTTTTAGAATGGCAGATGCAAGGAACAAGTTCGTGCAACCAGATGATGATACACCCTTTGGATGTCACTTGAAGGATTACCAAGCTTCACCGGGACCTACAACGCCACTTTACCCGAAGAGGAGCGCTGGATGATTCAAGTTCAAGTTCCAGGAAGGACGTTCGCGCCAGTCACGGAGCGCATAGAGTTTTCCTTTGATGCACCAACCTGGAATCTAGGAAAGAGCATGGCAGCCCACATCACCATGGGACGCATTGGAGAAGTTTACCGCAATGATCTCAAGGATACTATCTACCAGATTTGTGGGTGTCGAGATGACCAATGGGAGATGATCAGCACCATGTAGGATAGATCAATCGCAGCTTTTATCCAGGAGTTAAACCAGCACATCCGACGTCAGGAGAACCAGATGTGCGCAGGCAAGATGGATCTGCAGAAGGCCTTGACCAAGATCACGGAGCTAGAGTAAGAACTCAAGGCTACACGCGAAGATTACATGGAAGAAATTGAAGTGCTAGTGGAGAAGAATGACGACTTAAGCAGGAAGCTAGGAGTTTTCATAGGAGACCCCGCACCAGGAAGAGAAGACGACGATTCCACTTGCCCGAATAACTATATCATCATCGACGACACCGACTCGGACCCCCACGACAGCGATGATGACTATGTTGATGAAGCCGGAGCGGATATCATGGAGTCTTCATCGGAGCAGTTTTTCAAGATGATCACCGTAACAGTAGTAGTATTTCCCCCATGTATCTAGTTTAGTCCAAGCACTTTTGTAACGATAGATAGACCATTGTATACCTTGTTTGAATTTATTGGAGTGATATTGTTTGCATTTGTCTCATATGCATATGGGTAGTGTTTTCTCAGTAGACCCCATTCTATTCTATATTCTCATCCTTCTCTAAAACCCTCGAGATGCCTCAGGGAATAGCGACACGGATTTGTTTTTCCACCGGAGATCACTCCGGTTGATTAAGCGGCAATGCCTTGATGCAAGCACTAATGCGTAACCAAGGCAACAACAACAACAACAACAACCCACCACCACCACCACCGCCGACCATTTGACTCGTTTCTTGAGGCTAAATCCGCCGGTGTTTTCCAAGAGCACCGAGCCGATTATTGCGTATGATTGGCTCCACAAGGTTGGAAGGGAGCTGGCCAACGCAGGATGCATGATGCAGAGAGAAGCGCTGCTTTTGCCGCACATCGCCTTTGATGGACCCGCAGATCATGGTGGGAGAATTACAGCCGGGCACCCTATTGACACTGTCACACAGGATCGATTTGACAAGCTTTCCATCGCCCACGCTTTCAGCAGGAGCTATGGCCATGAAGAAGCGTGAGTTTATAACTTCACGCCAAGGAGGACGCCTTTCGGTAGGCGATGGGTGGAAGACTTTAGTAAGTTGGCACGTTATGCCTCGAGATGACGTTACTCTGAGATACAACTAAGCAAGAGAAGTTTCTGGAAGGACTGAATGATGAGTTGAGCATGCAGTTGATGGTAGCAACTTTCAACAACTACCAGGAGTTGGTAGATCGTGCTCTTATGATTGAAGGTAAGCAGCAGCAGATTGAAAACCGCAAGAGGAAGTATGGCCAGGGGAAGTACAATTCTGGAGGACAGCAGAAGCTACGCTTTACCCCAAAACCGGGAAGGCAATTTCAGCATACCCATGGAGGAGGTAGCTCGCACAATCATAATGGCTCCAAGAATGGTAACGGGAATGGAGGAAGCAACGGACAAAACCGCACTAACCCTTCAACCCCAGCAAAGAGAGACCTGAGCCAAGTCACTTGCTTTAAGTGTCAGAAGACTGGACATTATGCCAATGAATGTCCCGAAGCCCAGAATGGAAATGGCAATGGAAGCTCAGGGAAGAAGCCGAACCGCTTCAACAGGGACAAGTGAACCACGTTAACGTGGAGGAGGTTGAAGCCCAGCCCGATGCGATAATAGGTAAGTTTTTGGTTAAGTCATTTCTTGCAATCGTTCTTTTGATCTGAGTGCATCGCATTCTTACATATCAAGGGGATTTGTGGATAAGTATAAACTTCCAACCCCAAGCCCTTAGGTCACCCATGTTAGTAACCTCGCCTGGAGCAGAATATATGGCTAGTCTATGGTGTGATCGATTACCATTAAGGATTGGTAACTACGTGTTTCCCTCGGACCTAATAGTATTGGAATCGCAAGGATTGGATGTGATATTAGGCATGAATTGGTTATCAAAGAATGGTGAGAACATCGATTGCGCCAGTAAGTCGATTTTGCTTACCACCCCAGAAGGAAGAAGAATCAAGTATGTGTCACGGCATGAGCCGAAGAGGACACAAGTAAATTCCTTATCAGGAGTTGTACAAGAGGAAGCACCAGTGGTGAAGGATTACCCGGACGTATTTCCAGAAGAGTTGCCAGGTATGCCACCAGATAGAGACATTGAGTTTTTGATTGAGCTTTTGCCAGGCAGAGGGCCGATATCTAAGAGACCGTCTTTGGATGCCCGCACAAGATTTGGAAGAAATTAAGAAGCAAATTAAGGAGTTCTTTGGATAAAGGTTTTATTCGCCCAAGTTCTTCGCCTTGGGGATCGCCAGTACTTCTAGTGGAGAAGAAGGATGGATCATTGAGAATGGTTGTTGATTATAGAGGATTAAATGAAGTGACCATTAAGAATAAGTACCCGTTGCAATGATCAATGATTTATTTGATCAATTGCAAGGAGCTAAGGTATTTTCCAAGATCGATTTGCGATCAGGATACCATCAGTTGAAGATTCGAGAGCAGATATACCTAAGACGGCTTTTACCACCAGGTATGGACTGTATGAGTATACCGTTATGTCATTTGGTCCGACTAACTTTTTTGCCTATTTCATGAACATGATGAACAAAGTATTTATGGAGTTTTTGGATAAGTTCATCGTGGTGTTCATTGATGATATTTTGGTTTACTCGAAGAATGAAGAGGAGCATAAGGAGCATTTGCGTTTGGTACTTGAGAAGCTCAGAGAACATCAGTTATATGCCAAGTTCAGCAAATGTGAGTTTTGGTTGAAGGAAGTTGGATTCCTCGGACACGTTATATCCGGAGAAGGTATAGCAGTAGATCCCACCAAGGTTGTCACTGTGACAAACTGGGAAGCACCAACGACAGTTGGAGAAATCCGGAGTTTTCCTGGACTGGCAGGATACTACCAGAGATTCATTGAGAATTTCTCAAAGATTGCGAAGCCTATGACGGAGTTATTAAAGAAGGATACCAAGTTTAATTGGACTGAAGAATGTGAAGCTAGTTTCCAGGAGTTAAAGAAACGTTTGGTTACATCACCCATGTTGATCTTGCTAGATCAGCGCAAGGATTATGAGGTGTATTGCGACGCTTCACGTCGAGGACTTGCAGCAGTGCTTATGCAGGAGGGAAGAGTTGTTTCGTATGCTTCACGACAACTGAAACCTCATGAGTAGAATTATGCCACCCATGATTTGGAGTTAGCAGCCGTAGTGCATGCGTTGAAGACTTGGAGACATTTTCTCATTGGAAATCACTGTGAGGTGTACACGGATCACAAGAGTTTGATGTACATCTTCACGCAGAAGGAGTTGAATCTCAGGCAAAGGAGATGGTTGGAGCTCATTAAGGATTATGATATGAGATTGCATTATCACCCCGGAAAGGCAAACATAGTAGCAGATGCGTTGAGCCGCAAGAGCCATGTCAACACACTCATGACCGGAGATTTACCAAAGAAGTTAGCCGAGGATCTTCGGGAGCTATGTTTAGAGATAGTTCCGAGAGGCTATGTAGCAGCATTGGAGATACAATCTACTTTGATGGATAAGATCAGAGAAGCTCAGGCAACAGACAAGGAGATTGCCTCTATTAAAGAGAAAATGAGCAAGGGAAAAGCTAAGGGATTTCGTGAGGACGAGCACGATACCCTATGGTTTGAGGACCGCGTTTATGTGCCTAATGATCCGGAGATCAGGAAGTTGATTTTCCAAGAAGCCCATGACTCGCCGTACTCGATTCACCCAGGAAATACCAAGATGTATTTGGATTTGAAGGACACTCTCTGGTGGACCCGAATGCAGAAGGATATTGCGAAGTATGTAGCAGTTTGTGATGTATGTCAGAGAGTGAAGGCAGAGCATCAGAAGCCAGTAGGATTGTTACAGCCACTGCCGATACCCGAATGGAAGTGGGAAAAATTAGGCCTGGATTTTATCACGGGATTGCCCAGGACTCGTCCAGGCTATGACTCGATTTGGGTTGTAGTTGATCGTTTGACGAAGGTAGCTCATTTCATTCCAGTGAAGACCGCTTACAGCAGTGCCAAGTTGGCTAAGATATACATGACCAAGATCGTATGTATACATGGAGTTCCGAGGAGCATCGTATCAGATAGAGGAACCCATTTTACCTCAAAGTTCTGGAATCAGTTGCACGAAACTTTGGGTACCACACTAGAGTTCAGTACAGCTTTTCATCCGCAAACAGATGGACAGACCGAGAGAGTCAATCAGATTTTGGAGGATATGCTGAGAGTTTGTGCACTAGATTATGGATCTAGTTGGGATGACAACTTGCCATATGCGGAGTTCTCTTATAACAACAGTTATCAATCTAGTTTGAAGATGGCCCCTTTCGAAGCCTTGTACGGAAGGAGGTGCAGAACACCATTCTCATGGGATGAAGTTGGAGACCGCCAGTTGTTTGGACCAGATTTGATAAAGGAGTCTGAACAGAAGGTGAAGTTGATTCGCGATAGGCTCAAGGTAGCCCAGTCTAAGCGGGTAAGAGCTATGCGGATTCTAAACGCAAGAGAGGCAGTTTTGAAGTCGGAGATAGAGCCTATCTTCGAGTATCTCCACTTCGAGGAGTTAAGCGCTTTGGAGTTAAAGGAAAATTAGCGCCACGTTTTGTGGGACCATACAAAGTTTTCGAGCGCATGGGAGAAGTCGCTTACAAGTTGGAATTGCCCAAAGGATTGTCAGGAGTTCACGACGTGTTTCACATTTCCCGGCTGAAGAAGTGCCACGCAGAGATGGCTGATATACCGCTGAGGGATACTGTGCCGCTAGAAGCGATTCAGTTGGGTAATGATTTGACCTACGAGGAGAAACCAGTCAAAATTCTCGAATATGCCAGCCTAGTCACCCGCAGCAAGGTTATCAAGTTTTGCAAAGTCCAGTGGAGCCACCACACCAAGGATGAAGCCACCTGGGAGCGAGAAGAAGACCTGCTAAAGGACCACCCTCACCTATTATCTAGCCAACCCGAATCACGAGGGCGAGATTCATCTTAAGGGGGGTAGGTTTGTAACATCCCAATTTTTCAATTTGGAATGTTATACATAGATCATCATTGGCATATCACATTTTATTGCATTTTGGCTTGATCCTAGAAAATTTCACGCAACTCAAGGACCCACGGAGAGAGTTGGAGATTTCGTTATTTTCATATTTGAGTTTTCTCAAATTTTGGAAATATGATCATTTGATTTTATTTATTTTATCTTCAATTATTTCTACTATCAAAATATGAGAGAGGGAATAAAATGACTTTCCCAAACTGAAGAAATATTGAAGGTTTAATAAAAAATCAAATAAGATTTTTATTTGGAGTTTATCGCTATTTTATTTGAATTTAGGAAAATGCGCGCTTTTCAAAATTGCATTTAGGCCCCAAATAAACGTTTCATCTTGTCGGCTTTATTTTAGAAGCGGGGAAAATTTATTTCGGGATTTTTGGAGTCTGTTTAGTATTTCTTTCGTTTGTTTTTCCGCACGAAATTATTGAAAAAAAAAACAAAACCGACTTTGGGCCGTGTTCGGCTGGGACTCCGCCTGGCCGGGGCCTTAATATAGCGCCGCCCCGAGGCCACCGCAGCTCACCCGCGCCTCCCAAACCCTAGCCCGACCCCATTGCTTACGCCGCCGCCGCCATCGCCGCCGCGAGCGCCACACTGCCTCGCGGACCCGCCGCCGTCGCGCCCGACCACCGCCATTGCGGAGCCCGCCGCCCGGAGGTAGCCACCGGATCCGCCGGTTAACCGCCGTTTTTTTTTAAATCGCGGTTGTTTTTTTCTCGATCGGTTTTATTTTTTTTCCAGTTTAGTTATTTAGCGAACGCCCGTTCGTTCGTTCGTTTTAACGAACGATTTTTTTCCGCATGAACGAACGTTACGCTCGTTAGCCTGTTCGTCTGCTTTTTCTTTTCTCGAATTTTCGCGATTATTTAAATCGCGATTTCTGATCCGATTTTCGATCTAGTATAACTTTTCGCTCGTTTTTCGGAATCACACGATTCAGGCGCCTAGAGTTTCGTCTCGAAACCCTCTTTCCGAATAATCTACTCAAAAGAAGTTTTTGCCTTTGTAAAATTTGACTTAGGTCCAGATTAGTAAACGAAGCTTGTTTCTTTCGCCGTTTGACTTTCGTTGCTTCGTTTGATTTGGTTCTTTTTGCAAACCGGAGTTCTTAAGTTGAACTTTCTTGTTAGATATTTTATTTGAGTTTTACCTGTGCATTAAATGAGTAATTATTGTATGCTTGTTTGTTTGCGATAGAGTACCCGGAGTGTGCCACTTGCTACTTTGAATCTCTAGGTTTCACGGATCATCAGCAAGGCAAGTAACACTTTGATCATATCCCTTTTCATACCCAGTTTTTATGCATTAGATCAATCCTCAAACATTGCATGATTAGGATCTAATTAAATTGTGGGTTTTGGAATGTAGATGAGGTAGTACCTATTACCTGTTTTATTATCAAACCCTTGGGAGTTACTTCTACGTTTGCTCTTTATGCCATGCTATGCTAGTAGACGTGGATTGGGTGAGTGTATCCGTGATGTATCTGAGATTGTTAATTAATGGTTTATTTAAGGTGGCAACTTAAACACACATCCGGGTGGATTGAGGTACCTAGGTCTTCGAGATTGCCTGTTTCTTTTTGGACCGCCACCCGTGCTCAAAGGGATCATGAGATTATTCATGCTAGAAACTTCCGTGTGCAGCCACAAGCTACTACGGGCTCTAGCATAGTTGACTAAGTCGTGCGAACTCTTGCAGTGGTAGACTAGCAGATGTAGGAGATGTAGGTTGGTACTGTCTACCCGTTTGTAAGGTGCTAGCACTTCTGAAAGACTATGTCTCGGTCATCCGTTTCTCAAACACCTTGTAGTGCGAGAATCCCAACGGAGGAGATCGAGTCTTGTGGGGAAAAGTGCGCAAACCTCTGCAGAGTGTACAAACTAATCATGGTTAGCCGTGTCCCCGGTTACGGACATCTTGAGTATCTAATACTTGGATTATCATGTGAATCTCATCATGTTACTTTAATCAATATTGTTGGGATTTTAATAATGATGCTTCATTGGGATTGAGAATGCTGTCAACCATTCTCAATGTTTAACAACCACCATGATAGTTAAATAAAATTTATTCCTTTGTAGTAGGGAAAAATTGGCTTTACGCAAAACTGTAACCATAGAGCTTTCCACCAGCCATATATGCATGTAGTATAGCATTACTCTTTCATATCACTCTCTATGTGGTACATTGACAGCATATTCCATGTGCTGACCCGTTTTCGGGTTGCAACGTTCATGTTGCACTTTTCGCATTTACGAGTAAGGTGCCTTAGGTCGTGGTTCTATACTCAGTGATGCCGTTGGAGTTGATGGACTCACTTATCTTCCAAGCCTTCCACTGTTATCGTTATTAGATGGCCTTAAGCCATATTTATTGTAATAAGTTATCTCTTGAGACATTTCGATGTAATAAGTGTGTGATTGCTACTCTGTTATAAATCCTTCAAGTACCGTGCGTGTCAGCATTACTAATCCAGGGATGATACTGATGCACAGAGGTCAGACTATTTGAGGTCTGGTCGCTACAGTTTCATTTTGATTTTTGTGCCTTGCTTCAGCATTTCCACATGGTTATTAAACCAGCACCTCATGATAAGAGACCATTGTGTATATTTTAGGTCCAATGAGGACTGGGATACCCGTCTATGGGGGGTTGCTACTAAAATCACCTCTGTCGAGCTCCCTTGTAGTTAAGTTTCTCAATTTTAGCACTAAGTTCCTTTTCCATTATATCTATTGAGCAGGTGAGGGGAGAGGGGTGGTCTCCAAATGTGCATTGGCCATCCATAGAAAGAAGAACATATCTGATTCGTCTATGACAAGGCACTAGGTGCAATTTTTTCATGACAAGGCACAATCTCTCAACCAGTGGCAGCGGAGACGGATGGTGATCAAATGACCATTGATATTCGCACCATATGGACGTGAAGCTCATTAAAACGAGGCACTAGGTGGAATATATATATGTGTGCGCAACCGGTGAGCGTCGAAAACCTCCTCTTTTTCAGCCATATGGAGTTAAGTTTCTCATATTTACCCCTAAGTTTCTTTCTGATTTTTGCGCTTAGACGGGCTGCTCATTAAAATGAGGCACTAGGTGGAATATATAGGTGTTCGGTGTGCGTAACCGGCGAGCGTTGTAAACCTCCTTTTTCTGAGCCATATGGACTTAAGTTTCCCATATTTAGCCTTAAGTTTCTTTCAGGTGAGCTCTACAGAAGGGGTCACCAAATATGCGTTCGACGACTCCTCGTTCGACCGAATGGTACACGTGATTCTCTCGAGGCAGAGGATCGTTGCCTAATTCCAATTTCGTGACCTATCATGTTAAGTTTCTCTATCTTCTTCACTAAGTTTCTTTTTTATTTTTGCGCCTTGCTTCAACATTTCCACATGGTTATTAAACAAACACCTCATGATAAGAGACCATTGATTATATTTTAGTTCGGTATCATGGGCAAAATCTACGAACAAACATGAGAGGAGAGGGATGGTGACAAAGGGAGCATCACGCCATTCATCGACCGAAGTATGTTTGATATTCACATGCGAAGTATTTTCTAGAACGCATGAAATGCGTTCCCACGACGTGGGTTGAGATATGAGGGCATCTGGTCCATCGCCCAAATTGCCTCTTTCGAGCTTGATGTAGTTAAGTTTCCTAATTAGGCACTAAGTTTGTTCTCCGTGAGCTCTAGGAGTACGTGACGGGGGAGGGATTGTGGGCAAAGGTGCATCGAGTCAGCCATATACCGAAGGATACACGAGATTTGTTTGTCATCAGTACGTCGTCTATGTATAGGGTGACTTTCTATCTTCTGTCAGGACCGGCTTTTCGGGATATTAGTTTCCAGAAAATGGCCCTTGTGCTCACTCAGCCCTGTGGATTATCGTTAGCTGATGAGGCACCAACTTGATACGTAAATTCCAAGCAAAATACATAATATATAGTACAAGACCATTCGCCTTTGAGTACAACAAGTGGTTTCTAGTGGTTGATGGCGGAAGCGGTTTGTGGATCATCAGCGTCTATGGGACTCCAATTCCCACAGGAACAGCTGACCAGGTTAACTCCTATCTTCGTGAGGCTGCTATCACCGTTGCTTAGGTTCCGGGGCTGTCATCGCAACGCTCCTCTCCAAGCAAGAAATCTGGCCAAGACAATAGCCAGGGACAAGCCAGTGAGTACTTTGAATGTACTCGCAAACATTATGAACACGGGTATAGTATAACAAACGATAATCATACTCTGAAATATTCTACGATCACATTGTCAGTCATAAAAATAAAATCCCTGATGCATGCAAGCAGGTTATTTATATGCAATGATAAATATGTAATAACAGAGTAGTAATAAAATACACCGATCGGGTGTCTGAAGCAACGCCTCGAAAGGATAGTAAATAACGAGCATGCCTTAGTCGGGCGTCTGAGCGACACCACATAAAGGGCTTATAATGTAAACAATAAGCATGCCATAGTCGGGCGTCTGAGCGACACTACATAAAGGGCTTGTAATGTAAACAATAAGCATGCCACAGTCGGGCGTCTGAGCGACACCACATAAAGGGCTTATAAAGTAAATAAATAACAAGCATGCCATAGTCGGGCGTCTCAGCGACACCACATAAAGGGCTTATAAATAATCATAGTGAATATCCAGGAGGTAGAACCGTCCCAGAGATACTCAATAATTCAAATAATATAAAGGGTTAGTCCACAAAAATAATCATCATAATCAACACAAGTCACAAGTCGTGATCCATGTTCTGGTTTAGTAGTTTCTCCTCCAAAGACCGACACTAAGACCGACACTTGACCCATCCCAGACTGTAGTCCTTAACTATGGTCACGGTTATACGAATAGTTTTTATCTCTGCAGAGGGTGTACTCTTTACCCACGAGTAACGGATTCCTTTAGTCCATCGGGACTAATTCCGTCTACGGTCTTTTAATTGAAAACACACCTGACTTGCACACCGACTTAACTTACCGGTGCGGGAATCACCCACGACACCTGTCAAGCAAAACTCTAAGTGGGGAGTCTACAACCTCGCGTAGCATGGGATCAAATTTATATCATGCGCTCTAAGGGGTGCCCCCCTCTCAGTCCCAACCGGAAACACCCATGCCCCCGGACCAGGTGGCATGCCTACCGGATGCAGCCGGTATCTTCCACCATGGCCTCTCTGTACAGTGTGTGCTAGGAGGGGTTTACAACTTACTGAACCGTACCCTACTGCAGCGGGGACAAGTGGTAGTCTGAAACAAGAATGGGGTTACCGGAACAAGACTCGATCTAAGGTGGGCCTTCAGGAGGCTTAAGTATTCCCTGCATGATTAGTATAACAATTCATACTTCTAGCAACAAACAGAATCACCACTCATCATACCCCATCGTGCCATACCGAACACACTCGTCTCGACGAGGAACTAGGGACAAGTTCGGGTCTACCCAAGACAGAAACATTCCTGTTTTCCTTCCGGTAGGCACGAAGGGCATACGAGGATGATCACTATCACAAGCATGTCCATTTCCAACAGCAAGGAAATCCCCAATATGCATTCATGCAAAAGATCGTATCACCACATAAACTAACGAGTTCTCCGTATTAAGGTGGTGTTATAATCGTGTCAACCAACACGCAAAAATATTATGCCAGGGTTCAGAATGCTTGCCTTCAAGGTGTGGAGAGGTGAGGTGCTCTCCAAAACTTTTTGAAAGTTTTCTTCTCCTCCAAAAATCCTATTTTGAAAATATTCAAATTAACACATAGTTTCAAAATGGTACAGAAAAGTTGTCCGAAATTTTTTCAAATAAATCTTAAAATAAACTATACAATATTTGAGACAGGTAGGAAAAAGAATCAACTCATTTGGAGTTATATTTAAAAAGTTATAGCCAGTCAAAGTTTAGTCAAATTTCTGATTTTAAATAAAACAAAGAAAAGAAAAAAGCTTGGAAATAAATACACGTCTAAGGCGTACTCGGGAAATTACGCCTCCACTTACGCCAGCGTGGATCGGCCGGGTCACCGACAAGGTCCAGTGATGGTCCGAGGCCACCGGTCAAATTGACGAGTCCACGCTACCGTCTCCTCCGACCGAATAAGGCGGGGCTCGCCCGTGAGCTTCGCCGTGACTGAGGCACCCTCGGGGATCTGAGCACATGGGTGTGCTCAGTGGTCAGCGAACCCGTGGGTACCCAGCCAATGGTCACGACGGCAGTGAACGAGTCACAGCGATGAGCTCCCGGCCGAGACGGCGGCGTCGGGTGAGATTGGGGTTACAGGTTGCGGTGGTTCCCGACCGGGTTTGAGGTGTTAGCGGCCTCCCTTGGTCATGGGGAGTCGAGCGGTAGCGCTAGATGGACGGGAGGGCTCGGGTTGCGATCGAATGGAGCTGGGCGTGGCGGCGGCCGAATACCGCCGGAGGCGGGAAGAAGACCTCTGCCGCTGACTACGGCCATGGGGGGTCCTAGGGAGATGGCTTGAGGCTGCCACGAATGCTTTGAGACGAGCTCGGGCTTTCCATTTTATAAGCGTAGCGAGGTCCGATTCGCTGGCCATGGATAAGATTGCGAGCCGCCATTCTCAGAGCAGCAGGGATGTGGCGGCGGCAGTGCTTGCGGACAAGCTTGCGGATGAGCCTGAGCTGCTCGGGGGCAGGTGGCGCTATAGTGGCTCAGGCGCGCCGTCCGGGCAGGAGCTGCTCGATGGCGGTGGCGGCTCATGGGTGGCGGCGGTGGCGAGGAGGGGGCCAGGGTGGCCTGCAGTGAGGAGGGTTGGGCGCGGCCGGGAGAGGGGAGAGGCCGGGGCCAGGCGCGGGGAGGCGGCAACGCGACGGGCGACCTGCGCATGCACGATGCAAAATCTGGTGCGCTGGCCTTGGCGCCAGGCGTGCACGCCAGCTTCGATGAAATGTCAGCGTGTGCTAGAGGATTAGGATGAGGGTGGGGATTAGCAGGCCTGTGTTAGGGTCATCTAGGAGCTTAATGGACATGCTAGTTTGTCCAGAAGTGCAAGGTCACAGTGCAAAACTAAAATCATGCCAAAACTGTCCCCGCACTTAAGGTGTTTGACAAAATGCCAAGAGCATCTAGGAAACTCTTGGAGAGGCCAAAATATCTAGATCAGGGTCTCTTTAGATGCAGGTGGGGATGGTAAGGTTAGTTGGCCAAGTCTAGAAACTTGATAGTGCAAGTTTGTGAGAAAACTGATTCTGGACAGAAAGAAAAGGGCATAATTGCATAAACTTAAAAGCCTCCAATGGGCCCACCCTTCTGGACTTAAGGTTTTGGCAGGGTGGTCTATAAGCAGGAGAAATAATCATGGGTAAAGGAGCAAGTTAAAAAATGGTTGTAGTACAAATCATCAAGTTGGACCAGAATGAAAATGAGGATGTTACACTCAATTTTTTCAAAGGGCACTAATGGGTTTTTGCATAAAGATGAATAATATACTCCTACTGACATCCCCTAATTTTGGTGGGAGTTTTAAAGAAATATTTAATTAGGTTGTAGTGCAAAATTGCCCACTGGACCAGATTTGAAAATTTGATGTAGAGCTCAAAATATCCAAAGAATGAAATATATTTTTGCATAAAAGTGTTTTCAAAACATCACATGACATCCCCAAATTTTGGTGGAATTTTTGAATGACTTTCTAAAAGGGTTGCAGTGCAAATGGGACCCTAGACTTATGAAAAACCCTTTTGGAGAAATAAAGCTCAGGAAAAGATAATTATATAAATAATCCCACTAATAAAAGAATTATTTTATTTGAGAGGGTAAATAAGTCCAATAATGATTGAAAAGTTTTCACTTGGAGTAAAAACTCCATAATAATAAAGAAAAGAATGGTTCTGAAATCAAAAGAAAATCCAGAAAAATAAAAGTTTAAGTTTCCTGGCAAAATTTTAATTAATAAAACAAGGTTAAAATTTTGGGGTGTCACATCTTCCCAGCTCATAGACATATACATACGTTGCTCACTGCAGGGACCCAGATTCTTACCTCACAAAAAAATCCAATCCTAGCACTTCCCTTTTGGAATATATTAGACCACTTATTAGACCTAGTTACATCCAATGAGGACTGGGATACCCGTCTATGGGGAGTTGCTACTAAAATCACGTCTGTCGAGCTCCCTTGTAGTTAAGTTTCTCAATTTTAGCACTAAGTTCCTTTTTCATAACCTCTATTGAGCAGGTGATGGGAGAGGGATGGTTTCCAAATATGCATTGGCCATCCCTCGATAGAAGAACATATCTGATTCGTCTATGACAAGGCACTAGGTGGAATATATATAGGTGTCCGCAACCGGTGAGCGTCGAAAACCTCCTCTTTTTCAGCCATATGGAGTTAAGTTTCTCATATTTACCCCGAAGATTCATTCCCCTGAGCTCTACGGAAGGGTGACCAAATATGCGCCACGACTCTATCGTGTTAAGTTTCTCAATCTTCTTCACTAAGTTTCTTTCTGATTTTTGCGCTTAGATGGGCTGCTCATTAAAATGAGGCACTAGGTGGAATATATAGGTGTTAGATTGTGTTTCACCGGCTGACGTTAATAAACCTCCTTTTTCTGAGCCATATGGAGTTAAGTTTCCCATATTTAGCCTTAAGTTTCTTTCACGTGAGCTCTACATAAGCGTCACCAAATATGCGTTCTACGACTCCTCGTTAGACCGAATGGTACACATGATTCTCCCGAGGCAGAGGATCATTTCCTAATTCAAATTTCGAGACCTATCATGTTAAGTTTCTCAATCTTCTTCACTAAGTTTCTTTTTGATTTTGGCGCCTTGATTCAGCATTTCCACATGGTTATTAAACCAACACCTCATGATAAGAGACCATTGTGTATATTTTAGGTCGTTACTCAACGTTGAAAAACCTCTCAACAAACATGAGAGGAGAGGTATGGTGACAAAAGGAGCATCGCGCCATTCATCGACCAAAGTATGTTTGATATTCACCTGTGAAGTATTTTCTAGAACGCATGAAATACATTCACACGACGAGGGTTGAGATATGAGGGCATCAGGTCCATCGCCAAAATCGTCTCTTTCGATCTTGATGTAGTTAAGTTTCCTAATTAGGCACTAAGTTTGTTCTCCGTGAGCTCTAGGAGTACGTGACGGGGGAGGGATTGTGGGCAAATGTGCATCGAGTCAGCCATATACCAAAGGATACACAAGATTTTTTTGTCATCACTACGTCGTCTATGTATAGAGTGACTTTCTATCTTCCGAGCTCATAGACATATACATACGTTGCTCATTTCAGGGACCCAGATTCTTACCTCACAAAAAATCCAATCCCAGGTGAGGAGTCACAGATTAGGGAAGTCCGGATAGCGAACTATCACCGTTAGGCGGACTCTGGACTATGAAGATACAAGATTGAAGACTTCGTCCGATGTCCTGATGGGACTTTCCTTGCCGTGGAAGGCAAGCTTGGCCCGATCTGGATATGTAGATCTCCTACCATTGTAACCGGCATTGTGTAACCCTAACCCTATCCGGTGTCTATATAAACCGGAGGGTTTTAGTCCGTGGGGACGAACAACAATCATACCATAGGCTAGCTTCTAGGGTTTAGCCTCTTTGATCTCGTGGTAGATCTACTCTTGTACTAACCATATCATCAATATTAATCAAGCGGGGAGTAGGGTTTTACCTCCATCGAGAGGGCCCGAACACAGGTAAAAACATCGTGTCCTTGTCTCCTGTTACCATCCGCCTAGACGCCTTGTTAGAGACCCCTACCCGAGATCCGCCGGTTTTACACCGACATTGGTGCTTTTCATTGAGAGTTCCTCTGTGCGTCACCTTTAGGCCCGATGGCTCCTTCGATCATCAACAATAGCCGCGGTCGAGGTGATACTTTTCTCCCGAGACAGATCTTAAATATTCAGCGGCTTTGCACTGCGGGCCAATTCTCTTGGCCATCTGGAGCAGATCGAAAGCTACGCCCCTGGCCATCAGGTCAGATTTGGGAGTTTAAACTACACGGCCGACATTCGCGGTGACTTGATCTTCGACGGGTTCGAGCCACAACCAAGCGCGCCGCACTGTTTCGATGGGTACGATCTAGCTCTGCCGCCGAATCGTGCCTTGGAGGCCGCACCAGCATCCGCTCCGACCCTTAGCTCGGAGCCGACTTCGCCGATCGAGGACGAGTGGCTGGACACCGCCTCAGGGCTCACGATCTCTGTGATTGAGCCGAACTCCATCCCTGTCGCTGCGAAGACCGTGACTCCAAGGTGCCAGACTCCTCTCCGGACACCGAACCCTCGGCGCCCTACCAATCGAATCCAATTGGGCGCGGTTATGGAGTTCATCTGCCATGGACATCTTTCGAGACTCGCCCTTTGGCGACATCCTGAATTCACTAAAGTCTCTCTCTTTATCGGAGAGCCTGGCGGACTATGTTCAGGAAGAGGCTGGTAAAACATAAGCGGGTGTCTGGCGCCTGTGTATTTAGGTGTGCCGCTGTCTTGAACACTTGTTGTGTTGTGTTATTTCTGAGGCCTTCTTTTTGGCCCGTAGATGGACCTAATTGGGCCGTCCGTTTTCCAGGATTATAAGTCGGCTTGTGCGTGGCCCGCTTGTCGCTTTTTGGCACATCATCCGGTCGTCTATCCGGCCGGGTGGCCTCTTTATTTTGAGCGTGAAGGCTCTATGGCTTCCTCGTCAAATTCTGGCGCAGCAACTTGCGCTCGGGTAGCTCTTCGTTTGATGGCCATTGCCATATTTGTCTGCCGATCTTGAATACTTTGCTCCACTTCATTCTGGCGTGTCTTACGCTGTTTTGAGCTTGTTTCTCCTTCTTCAAACTTCTTGCGATTGGCGGCAGGTCTTTTTTGTATGCTCTTATGCTCCGTGTTGTGTCAGGACTGTTGATTGCTCCATGAAGGGGTTGATTATCCGGCTCGTCCTGTTAAATGCGTCCTTTGGTTTGCCTGCTCTATCGCGGAGTCGTTAGGAAGGCTGCTTTGATCGAGGCGGGACTTAGGGGCGGCGTTTACGTCGCCGTTTTGGTGTTTATCGGCGGGATTATCCTCTGCCGTCCGTTGTTCCTTCTTATTGCTTCCCTTTGGGGTGTCCACCATGTATATATGCATTATGGCGAGGTGGTCTTCCAGGTGTCCTGCGAGCCTTTGGTTCTTAGTAGTCTCCGGCATCGTCGTCCATACCGTCGATGTCTTGAAGTCATAGTCAAGCTCGTCCGGTTAAATCATCGGCGGTGGCTACTGAAGTGGGTGGTGGGTGGGCTCTGAATTTCTTCGTCGTCGCGTCCCAACCGTCAAATCTGGCCGTAGCTCGGCGAGGCTCTCGGATAGCGAGAGATGCTTTAGTGAATTTATGATATCGCCCGAAGGCGAAGTCTTGAAAAAGATGTCCGCAGCGGTGAATTCCATGATCGGCGTAATCGGATTGATTGGCGGTAGCGAGGAGGTCGGAGTCGGCGGAAAGTCCGACACCGAGTCATAGGCTTTATGCGGGACAAGGTAAGTGTTGGCTCTATCGCCGTAGAAGTTGCGGCTCCAGGGGTGTCCAGCCATCAAGTCCTCGATCCGAAGCGATCGACTCCGGACCATGGGTCGGGCGGATTCGATGTCTTGACCTCAAAGGTGTTGTCCGGTGGCGAGTTAGGTCATGCCCATCGTGGCGGCTGCACGCTTCGGTATAGCTCGAGATCCATCGAAGATCAAGTCCCCGCGGATATCAGCCGTGAAGTTTAGGCTTCAAACCTGACTGACGGCAGGCGTAAGCTTTCGATCTGCTCGGATGGCCAAGTGAGCTGGCCCTTGATCGAAACCGGTTACCGAATCTGAAGATCTGTCCGGGAGAAAAGTCTCACCCAGGCTAACGTCGTTGTTGATTGAAGAGGCCATCAAGCCTATCGGTGGCGACCTGGAGGAACTCTCAATGAAAGCACCAATGTCGGTGTCAAAACCGGCCGGATCTCGGGTAGGGGGTCCCGGCTGTGCGTCTAAGGCGGATGGTAACGAGGAGACAAGGGACACGATGTTTACCGAGTTCGGGCCCTCTTGATGGAGGTAAAACCCTACGTCACAACTTGATTGATATTGATATTGTGGATGTTTACAAGAGTGGATCTACCACGAGATCAAGGAGGCTAAACCTAGAAGCTAGCCTATGGTATGATTGTCGGGGTTGTTGATGTTGTCCTCTACGGACTAGAGCCATCCGGTTTATATAGACACCGGAGAGGGCTAGGGTTACATAGAGTCGGTTACAATGGTAGGAGATCTACATATCCGTATCGCCAAGCTTGCCTTCCACGCCAAGGAAAGTCCCATCCGGACACGGGGAGAAGTCTTCAATCTTGTATCTTCATAGTCTTGGAGTCCGGTCGATGATGATAGTCCGGCTGATGATAGTTCGGCTGATGATAGTTCGGCTGATGATGGTAGTCCGACTATCCGGACACCCCCTAATCCAGGACTCCCTCGGTAGCCCCTGAACCCGGGCTTCAATGACTGATAAGTCCGTGGCGTATATTGCTTGGCATTGCAAAGGCGGGTTCCTCCTCGAATGATAGAAGATTGTGAACACGAGGATAGTGTCATTTCGCAAAATAAATTCCACGTTCCACCGTAGAGAATAATAATATACACAAGCTCAATCTGGCGGCGTTTTACGTGGCATGACGTCACACCACTACCAAGCCATTACTTAGAATTGTTTTTCACTCTACCACCTCGGTAGCATTTAGCGAGGCGGTTTCCTTAACACGTCTTGTCGAGCGAGATCGTGTTTCCCCTTAATCCAGGATTCTCATTAATACGGAATGGGTAACCCAACAGCGCCCGTTTGCCCCTCTATCCAGGCGAGTCCCAAAGCGGTCACGGAGGCGGCTCTTGGTATTCTTCCTCTTTATAACGGGACCAAGGCTCGTTCCTTTTCTTCAATCCTCCATGAATCCTCTCCCTGCTCCAAGTTCCAGCACCCAGAGCTCTAGATTGACGCTTGGACTTTCAGCGATGTCGTTCCGTAGCCTCGGGGCGGTGGATGCCCTCCTCCGTCACGGAGGAGGGCGATGCTAAAGCTGCGGAGGCCAAGTACACAGCTTATGAGATTTCGCGCAGGTTGCTGCCGAAGGCGCTGACCATCCCACCGAGCCGGCTAGTATATCGTTTATATCCCACCTCCGTCGGGGTTTAGGCTTCCGATGGATCCTTTTGTGAGAGGGCTCATGTTTTACTATGGGTTGGAATTCCAAGATTTGGCTCAGGTCTATCCTCCATATTTCGCATTTATTATAAATCATGAGGCCTTCCTCCGTCACCCCTCACTTGACTGTGGCTAAGACCTTCAATGTGGCGCGCCAAGAAGATGATCGGCGCCGGCGAAGTCTTGGCCAGGCGGCCATAAGTAGGAGGCAGAAGCCGGCGCCCGTGTGGGCTCCTTCCAAGAGGAGCTCGGCCCGTGGCAGCAAGAGTGGTTCCTATTACCGTTCGAGGGAGCGAGCAAAAAGCCGCCGCCCTTATTCCGGCCGGGACCTCCACGACGGTTGATGTCGTGGGTCGACCAAGGAGCTCAAGCGGGGGCCGTCAAAGGGCGTGCCCCTCTTTGCAGGCAGATTCGAGATCTCCAAGCGAGGGAGGTCGATATGGTGAGTGGTGATGCAGGTTATGCTGATTAGGCGTCTCCCGCCACGCAAAGCGCCACCCTCTCCGGCTATGGGAGTTTAATCCAAGAGGCTACAGATTCTTCAACACTTCATGGGTATAACACCCTGGAGATGTACAAATTATTCTTGGATCGCAAGAGAGTGCGTCGGAATTGACCGAGGATGCTGGCCTAAGCTGCAATCGCCGGATACTCAAGTAAGTAGTTCGAGTCCGGACATACCGTTTGTTTGCCTTTCAATGATTAGCCTTATGACCAACTTCCTTCTACACAGGAGTGGATAGCGCAAGCAAAATTGATCTGATGTCGGCCCCCTCCCGAGACCGCGGATCCGTCTTGGTCGGATGCTTGAGGATGCGCCTTTAGAGGAAGGCCGAAGGGGAAAGCGGAAAGCTACTTGCCTCGCCTAAGGAGGCTCTTGAAAGAGGGGGGATCGAGAATCCCTCCCTCCAAGGGAGAAGAGGACTGCCACCGAGGGACCCGGGGCAAAAGCCCTAAGCGGGGAAGAAATCTTCGCCCGAGGTCCTGCGTCCGGGGAGGCCCGGCCGCACAATCTCCCTTAAAAAGTCAGCCCTCAACGAGCCATAAGTAGAAAGAAAGGAGTTTTATAATAAGGGACATCCCTATTTGTGCTTACGAGGATAACTAAAGTTTTTACCTTGTAGTTCGGATCTCCGCTCCTTGCAGATGAGCTCGTCTTGGGGACCTTAATCCAGGAGATGATAGAGGCGAGGCAGCCTCCGTCCGGCGCCCGTCGAGATAGAGGCGGACGAGCCTGAAGTGTCGTCGCGGAGGAGCCCAGGTTTGGCAAAAGCCAGGATAGTTGGCGCCGACTAGTGTCTGTTGAAGGATCTGCTTGAGAAGGCGTCTATCTCGAGAAGATCACGCGCATTGATGAGCATGGTGATTGAAAGGATTTAGATCCGCCGGTTGCGTTACGCAATCTTTGTCGGGGAGTTTCTTTGGCGGGGTTTGAGAATGCGTAAAAATGACACACCTTTTAACAGTTTTGCATATAGAATGCATACTGTATAGATAGTAGCCCACGAGACTCGGTAGGTTATCGAAATCGACGGCGTCGAGGATCAAAATCGCAGATTTAAATTCCGTCATGCCGATGCAGGTGGCGGGTCGTCCAAGGCCAGCCGGACTGATGGAGTTAACCGTTGAACTAGCGGCAACTTCGATGTTGCCGGATAGAGGACATCACGCAGATCAACAGGCGACTTGATGAGTCGCAAGGTATTAAGTGTTCTTCTTGGCGGTCACTTGGTAAGGGGCGAAGCCCTCCTTACAATATGTGTGTGAAATGCAGATAGTGCCGCTCTTGTGGAGAGCCTTGAGCGAACTTGCAAAAGCCAAGGAGCGGGCGGAAGAATGTCTGGCTGACCTCGAGGCTGACCTTAGCCCGATGAGTTAAGCGACGAAAAGGTCGCACGTGGGCGAGGAAGAGATGGCTGCAATGGCCCTGAAGTTAAAGATGCTACCGACCGCAATGAGGCTCTTGAGAAGGAGGCGCCTAAGCGGGGCAAGAAGACCTGCGGAAGGCCACCGCTTGAAGCCAAGGATGCCCGCTTCCTGTCACGGGCTATAAGGAAAAACTCGCCCGGGCGGAGATATTGTAGCTGGCAAGCCTTTTACGCTTTCTGTAGAAGGTTTCTGGATCAAAATATGCTCATTTGGGCCAGCTGTGGGGTTCGAGGAGGACCCTTATATGGACTTAGCGGCTGAGTCTGGCGGATCTTGGTTATTGCATTCGAGGCGGAAGGATCACAACACGGAAGAGCTGTTTTGGTCTCAATTCCATAGTCCCGGTGTTCACTTCCATTGGCCGACCGTTTGGCTTAATGGGCTGAGCTAAATAGGTTGTCGGGCTTGCTATAGCCGGATATAGTGACCCATATCCGGCGAGATAGGCCCGGACGAAGAAGTTACTTTGGCTTATTGCAGCAATTTCTTGGGGCGGTACCGCATATCAAAGCGATAAGCGGTCGGCCTGCATAGAGGTGCGCGGATGGCGCTTCGCCCGTGTGAAGACACATTGGACGAGAGATGGATGCCACCGCTATTGCGACCCGGATTCGATGATAACCTGGTTACCCTGCCGAGCACTATTTTTGGCGAAGTCTTTGCATTAATTGCTCGTGTAATAGAGTCGCGGTGCTCAAAAATGTTACGTTGAATGAGCGTTTATATGATAATAAAAGCGATATTTATGATGTAGCGCCTTTTATACTTACGCATTCAAGTAATAGAATATCTCCCTATCACGGCCGTTCATGTATACGTGGGTATAACACGAAAGATGGCGGTCGTCGGCTTCAGCCCCCACGCACAAGGTGCTTGAAGTGTTCATAAAAAATAGCGTGTTTTCACACTTAATCCGGCGTCGGTCCTGTAAAGGAGTTGGTAAGCGTAGCAAGCGAAACAACCGGACTATAATGCTTTATCACTTTCACTTAGCCATGGAGTTCGAGGTGGGAACTCGACATAGCCCACAGGGGCACCTGCGCTCTCCGAATTTGAAGGCGCGGATGTGCTGGCGGAAAGCAGTACCTTCGTCAATGGAGGAATCCTAAACATTCCCATAGTCGATCGAGTGGTTGACCCGGTCTCTCGCTGTATCATAATGATCGGTTTTCGGCTTTCTCTCTTGAGGTGCTTTCGCCCAGCCGAGCCCGGGGCACAATGTCGCGATAGTTCTCCTGGAGCAGCGTTAGCCGATAATACTGAGCGTAAGGCGGCAAAACCACGAGGCAGGTAAACCCAACATTTGACCAAAGACCTGATTCGGAGCTGATGCATATAAGGCCCTAACTCGAGGCCGAACACTCCCGAAGGTGTTCGGTCTTTATAATAGCGGGCAAAACAAAGCCCTAAGCCCCTTGTGTCCAGTGCAGGCGGGTTCTTCTAGCGGCCGATGCCAAACGCAGATCTCCACTCTGGTTATAATGATAAACCGAGGATTATAGCAACAAGGAGAGCGATGAAAAGGTTTACGTAGGGTCTTAGTCCGAAAAGAGTCCTTACAGCGGGTCCCTCTTGCGCACGTCTGCTTTGTGTCTCCATTGTCTTGCCGTATCACGGGCCGGGTGTGCGCTGTTCATCTGTAAAAAAAAAGAGGAACTTGGTTGGAAAAAGAAATGCGATGCGAAAGTGCATAAAAATTGAAATATAGATTAATAAAAGGCGGAGCCTATGCTAGCTCATTGTGGCTTATATGTGCAAACCCTTGTGAAGGGGTGTGCGGCTAGGTAGCCTAGCTTATTTATCCCGGACTCGTCCGGCCCGTGTCTGGGGTCTCGAGGCGACCTTATAATGAAATGATGCCCACGTTGACCCGGGCATTTTAAGCGTGAAGAGGCGCGCGTAATGTGGTATTGCATTGAAGCGGACAGCTTCCCGTCCGATGATGCTTGATAGCTACTTTTAAATGGGGGCGACATGAAAGGTTAGCTTTCTCGTCGGAAGTTGTCGGGTGGCACGAACACAACTTCTAGTAATAATGAAAGCTGCACTGGCGTAAGGGCACTGGCGCCACTCCTTTGAAGTAAGTGTGGCTATGCGAATTGTAGTATGGTCTATCCCAACTTGCGGATTGTGTCCGGATATAGCAGGTTTAAGTCCTTTGCCGCCGTCCATCAAAACCTGCGTGAAATGCGGTCCGAAATCTGTTATGGGATCAATATCGAGCGGATCTATCCTGCGTTTAGGATATACGGACTAATCGAGGATGGTCGAAAGTGATTGGTTTTTGACATCCAATCTCGGTGTTCCCTTAGGTGGACCGTGCGACACTTGTCTTAACGAGTGCCGTGTTGGTTTCCGTACTATCACGTGAAGCGAGTTCTTGTTTGGACTTCTTGTGGGAAAGTCTTTTGACTTCCGGTGCTCTGCTGGTGGGGTTCGTCATCGTCCTCGCTTGGCGCGTCGAGCCCCTTGTGTCCGGCGTTGAGTCTGCCGGACTGTTTAAAAACCCAACAATTTCGGTTGGTGTGGTTTGCAGGCCTTCCGCTGGTACTTTGGATTTGACATATCCGATCAAAAATTTTGTTTAAATTTGATAGCTCGTCTCTGTTGTCCTTAAGAGGCCGTGTTTTTATTGTTTGGACGCGAGCTTTTGAATCCGGCGTTGACGCCGTGCCGCTTTGGGCTTTTTATTTATTTGTTGATCCTTCTGTGCGTGACTTCTCCGTTCCATCTACGATCTCGGATGTACTTTCGGGTGTTGGTGCTTTGCATCTTGCTAGCAATTTGTCTTCTGCTGCACAAAAGCGCGTCCATGAGGCTAGTTAAGCGTGGCCATTGTTCTTGCTTCTCTTGGCGAGGTGTGCAGCGACCATTCATCTCGGACGTTGTGTTTAAAAGCTGCTAAAGGCTTCAGCGTCCGGACGATCGACTATTTGGTTCTTTTGGTAAGGAACCTGTTCCGAGAATTCTTGGCCCGACTATCAAGGCTGTTGGGTTATATATTTCAGATAAATGCGCATCCGGAGGCGGGACATAAGTCCCTTGAAAATTTGCTCCTAAGCAGCGTCCTCAAGCTCTTCCCAACTTCCAGCAGTGTTTTTACAGGAGGCCTTTGAGCAGATGCAGGCGAGGCCCTTTGAGCTTGAGGGTAGGTATTTTATGGCGTGGAGATCATCTCCTCTAGCCATGTGTATGTGTAGTATGTAATCTTCTATCCCGGACTCAAAATTCTGTTGTGCCGTCGTATGCCTCTATGTTCATGGGTTTGAACCCTGCTGGAAATTCATGATCCAGCACCTCATCCGGTAAAACATAAGCGGGTGTCTTGGCGCCCTGTATTTGGGTGTGCCGCTGTCTTTGAACACTTGTTGTGTTGTGTTATTTCCACAGGGCCTTCTTTTTGGCCCGTGGAGATGGACCCTAGTTGGGCCGTCCGTTTTCCCAGGATTATAAAGTCGGCTTGTCGTGGCCCGCTTGTCGCTTTTGGCACATCATCGGCCGTCTATCCGGCCGAGTGGCCTCTTTATTTTTGGCGTGAAGGCTCTATGGCTTCCTCGTCAAATTCTGGCAGCAACTTGCGCTTGGGTAGCTCTTCGTTTGATGGCCATTGCCATATTTGTCTGCAGTCTTGAATACTTTGCTCCCACTTCATTACGAGCGTGTCTTACGCTGTTTTGAGCTTTTGTTTCTCCTTCTTCAAACTTCTTGCGATGGCGGCGAGTCTTTTTGTATGCTCTTATGCTCTCGGTGTTGTGTCGGGACTGTTGATTGCTTTCCGTGAAGGGGTTGATTATTGACTCGTCCTATTAAATGCGTCATTGGTTTGCCCTGCTCTATCGCTGGAGTCGTTAGGAAGGCTGCTTTGATCGAGGTGGGACTTAGGGCGGCGTTTACGTCGCCGTTTTAGTGTTTATCGGTATTATCCTCTGCGGCGTCCCGTTGTTCCTTCTTATCGCTTCCCTTTGGGGTGTCCACCATGTATATGTCGTATGGCGAGTGGTCTTCCGGTGTCCTGCGAAGCCTTTGGTTCTTAGTAATCTCCGGCATGCGTCGTCCATACCCGTCGATGTCTTGGTCGTAGTCAATCCGTCGGTTAAATAAATCGTGACGGTGGCTCTGAAGTGGGTGGTGGGTGGGCTCTGAATTTCTTCGTCGTCCAGCGTCCCAACCGTCTGGCCGTAGCTTCGGCGAGGGCTCTCCGAATAGTGAGAGATGCTTTAGTGAATTTATGATATCGCCCGAAGGCGAAGTCTTTGAAAAGATGTCCGCAGCGGTGAATTCCATGATCGGCGTGTCGGATTCGGTGGCGGCGCGGGAGGTTGAGTCCGGCGAAATCGGCACCTCGGAGTCATGAGCTTTATGCGGGACAAGGTAAGTGTTCGACTCTATCGCCCGTAGAAGTTGCTGACTCCGGCGGTGTCCGACCATCCGTCCTCGATCCGGCGATCGGCTCCGGACCATGGAGTCGGAAGCGGATTAATGTCTTGACCTCAAAGGTGCTGTCCGTATGAGTTAGGTCATGCCCATCGTGTATTGCAACCGCTTCGGCTGTGGCTCGGATCCATCGAAGATCAAGTCCCGCGGATATCGGCCGTGAAGTTTAGGCTTCTTCAAACCTGACACGGCCGAGCGTAGCTTTTCGATCTGCTCGGATGGCCAAGTGAGTTGGCCCGATGCTGGCTTGTCAATCTGAAGATCTGTCCGGGGAGAAAAGTCTCACCCAGGACTGCGTCGTTGTTGATTGAAGAGGCCATCAAGCCTATCGGTGGCGACCTGGAGGAACTCTCAATGAAAGCACCAATGTCGATTGTCAAAACCGGCGGATCTCGGTAGTAGGGGTCCCGAAGCGTGCGTCTAGGCGGATGGTAACGAGGAGACAAGGGACCGCGATGTTTACCCAGGTTAAGGCCCTCTTGATGGAGGTAAAACCCTACGTCTGCTTGATTGATATTGATATTGTGGATGTTTACAAGAGTGGATCTACCACGAGATGAAGGAGGCTAAACCCTAGAAGCTAGCCTATGGTATGATTGTCAGGGTTGTTGATGTTGTCCTACGGACTAGAGCCATCCGGTTTATATAGACCACCAGGAGAGGGCTAGGAGCTACATAGAGTCGGTTACAATGGTAGGAGATCTACATATCCGTATCGCCAAAGCTTGCCTTCCACGCCAAGGAGAAGTCCCATCCAGGACACGAGGAGAAGTCTTCAATCTTGTATCTTCATAGTCTTGGAGTCCGGGTCGATGATGATAGTCCGGCAGATGATAGTTCGGTGATGATGGTAGTCAGGCTATCCGGACACCCCTAATCGAGGACTCCCTCAAGCGGGATGCAGACGTGAAGAAATTCAACGCCCACCCACCACCCACTTTGTAGCCCTTGTCGATGATTTAACCGACATGCTCGATTTCGACTCCGAAGACATCGGACGGTATGGACAACGATGCGAGGAGATAACCAAAGAACCGGTGCCTACGAGCGCTTTGGAAGGCCACCTAAATCATATGACATATACATGGTGGACACCCCAAAAGATGGGAATGGCGATGGAGCGGCGGAGGATGACCCCTCGAGCTTATTAGCGCCCGGCGTCGGTGGCGCCCGCTCTAAATCCGCCCACAGCAAAAAGCGGTGATTCCGGCACGGGAGATAATAACACCGGGACGGTGCGAAGACAACCCCCTCCGGCGAGATTTAGCATAGGAGGAGGAGAAGCCAGCCCTCATGATAGAGCGGCGGAGAGGTAGAGGGCTGATAATTATATGCCTCCCTTGAAGGCGAGGCAAGCCTCGGCGACTGACAATTTAATCGTGCCGAGGATCCCGTCGAACAAGAGCGTTTCAAGCGCGAGCTTATGGCCTGACAAGCAGCCTCAAGAAAAAGCAGCTGACTTAGAGTGACCAAGACTTGCTAGCTAACGAGATGGACGAAGTCCTTGCAGGTGAAGAGTGCGAACTTCGATCGCCCCTCCGGAGCTACCCAAAAGCGCTGCTACCCCAATTAGAGGAGGAAGCACCCAAACCTACATCACCCGATTGCATGGCCCGACCGGCCACCTCGTGGCTTGTGACGGAAGACCTCTAGGCCCTCCATTTAAGCCGCACCCGGCGTCGCTCGAAAAGTACAAAGCCACGCGAAATCGCCCGGACTTGTGAGACATATTGGAGGACAAGGCAAGGCAAATAAGATTGATCTCACGGATTGCATGGGCGCCCACGACACGTGATGACAACCGTCCGCGCGGATCTGACAATTCCGGCCGGGCGGAACCACCGATGAGACAAAGCTCATTTGAGTTGCCTGCGTGATATATCCCAATACTGGGCGCCGCACACCCACTATGCTTGTGAGGCGAAGTAATGGATCATCAAATCCCGAGGGTTTCAAACCCGTAAACATTGAATCATCTGACGGCACAACAGATCCTGCGGTTTGGATCGAGGACTATCTCCTTCACATCCACATGGCCCTTGGTGATGATCTACGCCATCAAATACCTCCCACTCAAGCTTAAAGGACCCAGCTCGGCATTGGCTCAACAGCTTGCCGGCAGAATCAATTGGTTGTTGGGAAGACACGGAAGCCGCATTCCTTGATAACTTCCGGGGCACATATATGCGACCACCGGATGCCGATGACCCTAGGCCACATAATTCCAGCAGCGGATGAATCGGCCGGACAATTACGGACATGGTTCTTAACCAAGAAAAATCAAATCGTTGACTGTCCGGATGCGAGAGGCCCTTGCAGCCTTCAAACATAACATCCAGCGATGAGTGGCTTGCACGGCACCTAGGAGCAGGAAAAGCGAAATCCATGGCAGCCCTCACATCACTCATGACCCGCTTCTGCGCGGAGAGGACAAGTAGCTAGCTCGCGATAACAACGACCAAAAACCTGGTAGTTCGGATACCAAGGACAGCAATGGCAGGTCACGTCGCATAGCAAGCACAAAGCGCCATTATGCAGCGATAATCTTTGAAGATATGGCGATCAATGCCGGATTGAGCTCTAAACCGGTCGGCGGAAAAAGCCGTTCAAAGAAATACTCGAGGCCCGTCCAATTTGGACCGAATACTCGATCGCTCGTGCGGATACATGGCACCCCGAAAAACCAACCACACCAACATGGATTGTTGGGTGTTCAAGCGAGCGAGCAAGTTAAATGCGAACTCAATGACAAGGGGATGCATAGCGATGGCGAGGAGCCCGGCCGCCCGAACAATAGTGGGGCGAAAGGGCTTCCCCCACAAGTCGCGGACGGTAAACATGATATCATAACCCACATACCCAAAGGGGCGGAAGCATGCACTAAAGGGAAGTATATGCGATGGAGCCCGATTAGCCCCAAAAGTTCAACCCGTGGTCCTCCTGCCCGATCACTTTTGATCAAAGGGACCACCCCACTAACATCCGCCACGGCGGATTCGCGCAGTGGTTCTTGACCCAATCATTGTGGATTTCACCTCACTAGAGTCACGATGGGCCGGCGGCGGCTTGAACCTGCTTTACCGGGATACTGGTCGCCAAAATGGGCATAGACCCTCAAGGATTAAACCCACAAAAAGCGACCTTTAAAGGCGTCATACCAGTGTAGAGGCCAAGCATGCGAGCTCGGTTACACTTTCGAAGTGGTCTTGGATCCCGGATAACTTCCAAAGCGAGGAATTAATCTTGACATAGTCCCGTTCCCGCGGTGACTATCACGCCTTGCTCGGACGAACCACATTTACAAAAAGTTCAATGCGGTGCCGCTTTTCGCATACCTCAAGCTCAAGATGCCGAGGCCTTGAGGAGTAATCACGGTCAATGGAAACACGAGCGCTCTCTCGAGCGGAGGAGCATCTGGCGCTGACCCTAGCGGCGGAAGTACAAGCAACCTTCTAAGGCAATTCTCGAGTCCCGGACTACTAAGCGTCCGGGGACACCGTCCAAGCGGCGCTGAGTAACATACAACAAGACCGCTGGCATGTTCGAGAACGCAGCGTAGCAATCGCGGCTAACCCGGCCCTCGCGAAATTGCGAAGCCAGTACTACGCGTACATAACTACGCTCTGGAGATACCATGGGCACAAGGGGAGGGGCACGACCACGGCACGCCCAGAATGCGGCTCAACCGCACCAGGGGCTCCCGATTGTGTCATTCTTTTTCTTTCTTCTTTTCTCTTACTTTTAGGACTCTGTTTTCCGGAAGCCACAATGTCCAGGCACTAGAATTGCTTGAACTCACGATCACGGCGGTCGAAGAAGCGGCTTCGTCGAATGTCGGTGGTCTCTACTCACGAGCATTATACCTGTTTTACATACCATCCATGACCTACCCCACGGAGAAAGGACATGTTAAATAGTCCCATCCCTTGCTTATCGCACTATTTGTATCGTTACGCTTTCATTGCGGTATCTTTTGAATAAACAATACATAGCTTACGCTTAATATCGCATTCCTTTTTTTCATATATGTTCATCTATGACATGTTGCACCCGAGTACAACTTGGTACGGTCCAATACACCGAGGCTTAAGTACCCCCAAAAATATGGTGTGATAAGTCCGTACACTTTCACAAGTCGGCACCAGAACTTATAGCATTATATGCATCGGCTCGAATCATGTCTTGGGTCAATAGTTGGTTTGCCGGCTCCCATGTTTTGGTACCTTACGTTCCGTTATATCGGCTAAGGTAATGGCTGGGAGAACCAACTGCGATTGTGCCCGGTTGAGCTGGGTTGAGCACCTCGGTGGAAAGCTAAAACTGACCCGTCATGATAGAGGCGAGAGCCGGTCGCTGTTCGAGAGGTTTTGGTCCCTAAAGACTTATGCCGCTTAGGCGAGTCGGCATTGTCCGGCCAAAGTGGATACCGCCCGAACTTCGGTCTTCGAATACTAGGGGCTTGGCGAAATTTAAAATTATAGAATTCTATGGCTAAGTGAGAGTGTTCAAGCACTATAGTTCGGTTGCCTTGTTCGTTGTGTTGGCGCCTCCCTCGAAGGACCCAAGAATGGGAATAAGAGCGCTCAAGTTTATCCCGAACACTGACACTTTCGTGGCATGGGGTTGAAGCCAACGACTTGCCATCTCTCAAATTTGATAAAGCGGCCGCACTGAAGGTAATATTTTAAATTCACAAGCGTTGCTTAGCGCATATTAACAAGTTTTCACCGTCTGAGGATAACAAATACGAGTCTATTCAAAATTACATCTTTGGAGCATTCACCGCTATAAAGCGGGCACCCTTGAGGACTCCCTCATAATACATTTCAGGCTTGCGATGCTCCTTGCCGGTGGTGGTCCGTCCTTCACAAGCTTCTCGGCGTCCGGCTTGCCCCAGTGCACCTTAGCGGGGCAAAGACCCTCTGAGCACCTTCAATGTAGGCGGGCGCTTGATGACTTCAATCCATGATACAGGCGTCCACCAGCCGCCCGCACTAGCCCGGTAGCTCCGGGCATGGCTTCCGTGAAGGCCACAGCCGAACTATGAGGCCCTTCGTGGCTTTGTTCGGCGACCTTGTGGAGCTCGACCAATTGCTTAATTTGGTCGCCCGAACACCGGATGTCCGGCCTCGACATCTTTGAGACAGAACACCTTTTCGTCGAGCTCCCCTCCTCGGCCTTGGTAGAAAGCCTTGGCGACATCGGACACCTCTGAGGCAGATCTGCGAATGCTCTGGAGAACTCGGATTCGGGTAAGTAATAGATAATTCACTTTTACATGCTTGCTTTGCATAAAGAATGCCTTACCCGCGCTATCTTCTTTAATGATTCAATTTCTGGAGGGCTTTTTGGGCTTGGCCTTGGCGGCTTTGGCACTCTCAAGGCCGAGGCGAGCTCGGACTCTCGAGTCTTGAGTCACGCTCAAACTCTCGTGTTTTTCCACTAGAGTCTGGAGCTCTTGCCCCCTCCGCCCACCGCGCCTCATGCTTCTCTCGCTTGAGTGCGCTCTGCGGCCGCTTTGCTTTCGGCCGTGGACACCGCTTCCTTGAGTCGCCACCTCGTTAATGGCCCTACAATACCCACGTTATTCACATCATTTTTGCAACCAAATCCTTTCTATAAGGTATTACTTTAATAAGGTATTACTCACCTTCCTTGTCCTCGAGCTGCTTCTTGGCAAGGCCGAGCTTCGTTCTCGGACCCGCTCGAGGCTCTGCTTCAACGCATGGACCTCCGCATCCCGGTCTTGGCCGAGAGGTCAAAGCAGCGCTTTGCATTCCCATATTGATATACTTATGTTAGACTCACTGCTTATATCTTTTTTAGATCCTCAGTCAGACTTTTCTTTCCGAACACCAAACTAAGCATCGAGACTCTTGTCTATGTGGTAATATTTTTACATATTCTAAACTTACCTCAAAGCTTTGTTAGAAGGCTGGATGCAGGGCTTCGATCGGCCCGCTCTTGGCGGGACTGAACTTCTGGATCACCGCACTCATGATAGTGCGGTGCTCCTCGTCGATGGAGGTGCCGTTAAGTGCCTCCCGACAAGCTATCAGTGCCCCGGTTGGGCCGGAGGTCACAGCGTCGCGATCTTGCCCTTCTTATGAAGGGCCGCTGCCGGACTTGGAACCACTTGTAGGTTCCGATGCGAGTCCGGCACAGGGCGGACTTAGAGCCCTCGGGTTTTGCCCCCTTTGCGCTTGGAGTCAGGAGGTGGCCTTGCGGCGCCTCGAGACCACCTCCTCCTGGTTGGGCCTTTGGGGACTCCACCCGGTGTCGTCTGCGTCACGAGGAGAGGCGGTCGGAAGTGAAGTTCTATTCACATCCGGCGAATCGAGGAGCCGCTCGGCAAGCGGCGAGCTCATCCTTAGGCGGGCTGCATGGTTATATTCGGCGTTAGAAGACACTGTCACGACAAATAAAAGTCATGAGCTATTCGGAGTCCGGACGCTTACGATCTCGCTAGGGGCTTGGCCCTTGGTGGCCCTCCTCCTCCTCGTCGTTGTCGGCGTTGGTGGAGAAGTCCGGGAGGAAGGACCTTCCTTTCTTGGACCCTCCGGCCTCCCCGGTCAGGCGGCCTTCCTTTTCTTCTCTCCCCGGCCCGGGGAAGAGGCTTCTTTCCTCCTCCTCGTCCTCGGAGAGGATTCCGCCCCGAGCCCGGCGCACACTGGGCGCGGGAGCTCCTTGAAGTTCCGTGGCCTTCTTCTTAGCCTTCTTCTCCGGCACCACGTGAGGTGCGAACCAGCTTTCCGTCAATAGGGCGTCCATTGAGTCTTCGGCAAGCGGGCGGACGATTAATCTGTCGAACGTCTTCGACCAGTCTGTCAAAGGTTAGGGAGTTTTTAGATCCCACATAGAGTCGGACCATGAAAACAAGAGTCTGTAAAGGGTAAAATAACTCACCTTGCGGCAGCGGCTGCGAGCTGAATCCGCGCGATCTTGATGGCGGATGCGGGAGCTTCAGCGTATGAACAGCACCTTCCAGGCATCTTCATACATAGTGTCGAAGAGCCGGCTCAAGGTTCGGTGCTATACCGGATCAAACTCCCACAAATTGAAGGCCCGTTGCTGGCATGGGAGAATCCGACGGATGAGCATCACCCGGATTACGTTGACAAGCTTGAGATTCTTGTCCACCGGGTTTCGGACACACGGGTTTGGAGTCCGGACAGCTCTTCGAATCACCCACGTCGAGGCCCGTCTCTTTCCATGATGTGAGCCGTGTAGGAAGCCAGATCGAATTCGGGGCCGCCGCCCATTTGGAGTCGCGCGGCTCGGTGATGTAGAACCACCCCGATTGCCACCCCTTTATTGTCTCCACGAAGGAGCCCTCGAGCCATAGGACGTTGGCTATCCGGCCCGCCATGGCGCCTCCGCACTCCGCTTGGCGGCCGCCCACTACCTTCGGCTTGACATTAAAAGTCTTGGCCATAAGCGAAGTGGGGCTGGATCTGAAGGAAGGCCTCGCACCTGACGATGAAGCGGCAAGATGTTGAGGATGAAGTTCGAGGCCGGATCGTGGAAATCTAGGCCATAGTAGAACATGAGCCCCGGACAAATGGGTGAAGTGGAAAACCTAGTCCAGCGGAGGAAGTGGGTGAGAACACCACCCTCTCATGGGGCATGGGAGTGGGGATGAGCTCCCCCTTGTTGGGGAAGCCGACCGCAGCGATGTCATGGGACAAGTATCCGGCTTCCCGCAGCTTTCGATGTGCCCCTATATGACGGAGGAGGCCATCCACTTGCCTCCGCTCAGGACATGGCTGGAGAAGGTTGAGGAAGGATGTGCGGACTTAGGCGCTAGAGCTTTCAGTCTGTGAGAATGGATAAACAAAGGAGGAAGGAGGCGTAGATGGAAAAAGGTGGATCCTTATCCTTATATGGCGAGACGCAACTAAAGCGTCCCCACCGGCCGATAAACTTCGCTTATCTCCCAAGCGCCCGTAAATTAATGCTTGCGGTTGGGTTACCCACGTCCGTATTGATGAGAATCCCGGAATAAAGGGACCACGATCTACTGCTTTGACAAGGCGTGCCAAAGAAACGCCTCTCGCTAAGCTGGGCTGAGGTGGAGCAGTAAAAAGCGATTGAATAAAGACTTGCGGGTGGCGTGATAGCCTTACTGCGGAATCGTCGGCCGATTGATTTTGTGTAAATATTATTCTCTCTCTGATGTTATGTGGAAATTATTTTGTAGAGCTCGACCTTTGTCCTTGTGTTCAAAATCTTCTATGAAGTATTCGGAGGAGGAACCCGCCTTGCAATGCCGAAGACAACATGCTTGCCCGGACTCGTTGTCATTGAAGCTTTGGTTCGGGAGACTCTTGAGGAGTCTGGATTAGGGGGTGTCCGGGATAGCGAACTATCACCGTTGGCGGACTCTAGACTATGAAGATACAAGATTGAAGACTTCGTCCCGTGTCCGGATGGGACTTTCCTTGGCGTGGAAGGCAAGCTTGGCGATACGGATATGTTGATCTCCTACCATTGTAACCGATTCTGTGTACCCTAGCCCTATCCGGTTTCTATATAAACCGGAGGGTTTTAGTCCATAGGATGAAGAACAATCATACCAAAGGCTAGCTTCTAGGGTTTAGCCTCTTTGATCTCGTGGTAGATCTACTCTTGTAATACCCATACCATCAATATTAATCAAGCAGGAGTAGGGTTTTACCTCCAATGAGAGGGCGAACACAGGTAAAAAATCGTGTCCCTTGTCTCCTGTTACCATCCGCCTAGACGCACAGTTCGGGACCCCTACCCGAGATCCGCCGGTTGTGACACCGACACCAGCACTTCCCTTTCGTAATATATTAGACCACTAATTAGACCTAGTTACATCCAATGAGGACTGGGATACCCGTCTATGGGAGTTGCTACTAAAATCACCTCTGTCGAGCTCCCGTGTAGTTAAGTTTCTCAATTTTAGCACTAAGTTCCTTTTTCATAACCTCTATTGAGCAGGTGATGGGAGAGGGGTGGTTTCCAAATGCGCATTGGCCATCCCTCGATAGAAGAACATATCTGATTCGTCTATGACAAGGCACTAGGTGCAATTTTGTCATGACAAGGCAAAATCTCTCAACCAGTGCCAGTGGAGACGGATGGTGATCAAATGGCCATTGATATTTGCACCATATGGATGCGTAGCTCATTAAAACGAGGCACTAGGTGGACTATATATAGGTGTCATGGGGTGGCGTCGAAAACCTCCTCTTTTTCAGCCATATGGAGTTAAGTTTCTCATATTTACCCCTAAGATTCATTCCCGTGAGCTCTATGGAAGGGTGACCAAATATGCGCTCGCCGACTCTATCGTGTTAAGTTTCTCAATCTTCTTCACTAGTTCCTTTCTCATTTTTTAGCAGCTTAGGCGGGCTGCTCATTAAAATGAGGCACTAGGTGGAATATATAGGTGTTGATTAATGCGTCGCGTGAGCATTACAAACCTCCTTTTTCTGAGCCATATGGAGTTAAGTTTCCCATATTTAGCCTTAAGTTTCTTTCTTGTGAGCTCTGGAAAGGGAATTACCAAATATCGTTCGACGACTCCTCATTCGACCCGAATGGTACACGTGATTCTCCAGGCGGAGGATCGTTGCCTAATTCCAATTTCGAGACCTATCATGTTAAGTTTCTCAATCTTCTTCACTAAGTTTCTTTTTGATTTTTGCGCCTTGCTTCAGCATTTCCACATGGTCATTAAACCAACACCTCTTGATAAGAAACCATTGTGTATATTTTAGGTCGGTACTCGCCGTTGCCAAATCTCTCAACAAACATGAGAGGAGAGGGATGGTGACAAAAGGAGCATCACGCCATTCATCGACCGAAGTATATTTGATATTCACCTGCGAAGTATTTTTAGAACGCGTGAAATGCGTTCACACGACGAGGGTTGAGATATGAGGGCATCAGGTCCATCGCCAAAATCGCCTCTTTCGAGCTTGATGTAATTAAGTTTCCTAATAAGGCACTAAGTTTGTTCTCCGTGAGCTCTAGGAGTACGTGACGGGGGAGGGATTGTTGGCAGATGTGCACCGAGACAGCCATATACCGAAGGATACACGAGATTTGTTTTTCATCAGTACGTCGTCTACGTATAGGGTGACTTTCTATCTTCCGAGCTCATAGACATATACATACGTCGCTCACTGCAAGGACCCAAATTCTTACCTCACAAAAAAAATCCAAATAAATTATACGACTTATTAGACCTAGTTACATCCAATGAGGACTGGGATACCCGTCTATGGGGATTTGCTACTAAAATCACCTCTGTAGAGTTCCCTTGTAGTTAAGTTTCTCAATTTCAGCACTAAGTTCTTTTTCATAACCTCTATTGAGCAGGTGATGGGAGAGGGGTGGTTTCCAAATGTGCATTGGCCATCCCTCGATAGAAGAATATATCTGATTCGTCTATGACAAGGCACTAGGTGCAATTTTCTCATGACAAGGGAAAATCTCTCAGCACTTTGTCTTGGCGGGAGGCGGATGGTGATCAAATGACCATTGACATTTACACCATATGGATGCGTAGCTCATTAAAACGAGGCACTAGGTGGAATATATATAGGTGTGTGCAACCAGTGAGCGTCGAAAACCTCCTCTTTTTCAGCCATATGGAGTTAAGTTTCTCATATTTACCCCTAAGATTCATTCCCGTGATCTCTACGGAAGGGTGACCAAATATGCTTTGCCGACTCTATCGTGTTAAGTTTCTCAATCTTCTTCACTAAGTTTCTTTCTGATTTTTGTGCTTAGACGGGCTGCTCAATAAAATGAGGCACTAGATGGAATATATAGGTGCTCGGTGTTCGTCACCGGCAAGCGTTGTAAACCTCCTTTTTATGAGCCATATGGAGTTAAGTTTCCCATATATTTCACGTGAGCTCTACAGAAGGGTCACCAAGTATGCGTTCGACAACTCCTCGTTCGACCGAATGGTACATGTGATTCTCCGAGGCGGAAGGATGGTTGCCTAATTCCAATTTCGAGACACATCATGTTAAGTTTCTCAATCTTCTTCACTAAGTTTCTTTCTGATTTTTGCGCCTTGCTTCAGCATTTCCATATGGTTATTAAACCAACACCTCAAGATAAGAGACCATTGTGTATATTTTAGATCGGTACTCGCCGTTGCCAAATCTAACAACAAACATGAGAGGAGAGGGATGGTGACAAAAGGAGCATCGCACCATTCATTGACCAAGGTATATTTTATATTCACCTGCGAAGTATTTTGTAGAACGCATGAAATGCGTTCACACGACGAGGGTTGAGATATGAGGGCATCAGGTCCATCGCCAAAATCGCCTCTTTCGAGCTTGATGTAGTTAAGTTTTCTAATTAGGCACTAAGTTTGTTCTCCATGAGCTGTAGGAGTACGTGAAGGGGGAGGGATTGTGGGAAAATGTGCATCGAGACAGCCATATACCAAAGGATACACGAGATTTGTTTGTCATCAGTACATCGTCTATGTATAGGGTGACTTTCTATCTTCCGAGCTCATAGACATATACATATCTTTGCTCCTTTGCGAGGACCCAAATATCGCTTCGCCGACTCTATCGTGTTAAGTTTCTCAATCTTCCTCGATAAGTTTCTTTCTAATTTTTTTGCGCCCTAGGCAGGCTGCCCATTAAAATGAGGCACTAGGTGGAATATATATAGGCGTTCGATGTTAAATCGCGGCAAAGCGTTGTAAACCTCCTTTTTCTGAGCCATATGGACTTAAGTTTCTCATATTTAGCCTTAAGTTTCACTCTCTGAGAACTATTGAAGGGTCACCAAATTTAGGTTGGACGACTCCTCGTTCGACCGAATGGTACATGCGATTCTCCCGTGGCGCACGAATGTTCCCTAATTCCAATTTTGAGCCCTATCATCTTAAGTTTCTCAACCTTCTTCACTAAGTTTCTTTCTGATTTTTGCGCCTTGCTTCAGCATTTCCACATGGTTATTAAACCAACACCTCATGATAAGAGACCATTGTGTATATTTCAGGTTGGTACTCGCCGTTGCAAATTCTCTCAACAAACATGAGAGGAGTGGGAAGGTGACCGGAGGAGCATTGCGCCATCCATCGACCGAAGTTTATTTGATATTCACCTGCGAAGTCTTTTGTAGAACGCATGAAACATGTTACGCAGCGAGGTTGAGATATCGGGGCATCGAGTCCATCGCCAAAATCAGCTCTTTCGAGCTTGATGTACTTAAGTTTCCTAATTAGGCACTAAGTTTGTTCTCTGTGAGCTCTAGGAGTGCGTGTGGGGGAGGGATTGTGGGCAAATGTGCATTGAGTCGACTATATCTTGGAAAGCATACACGAGATTTGTTTGTCCAAAGTACGTCGTCTATGTATAGGTTGACATTCTATCTTCCGAGCTTGTAGACATATACATACGTTGCTCACTGCAGGGACCCAGAATTCTTACCTCACGAAAAAAATCCAATCCCAGCTCTTCCCTTTCATAATATATTAGATCACTTATTAGACCTAGATACATCCAATGAGGACCGAGATACCCGTCTGTCGGGAGTTGCTACTAAAATCACCTCTGTAGAGCTCCCTTGTAGTTAAGTTTCTCAATTTTAGCACTAAGTTCCTTTTTCATAACCTCTATCGAGCAGGTGATGGGAGAAGCGTGGTTTCCAAATGTGCATTGGCCATCCCTCGATAGAAGAACATATCTGATTCTCCGATGACAAGGCAAAATCTCTCGACCAGTGCGAGCGGATAAGGATGGTAATCAAATGACCATTTATATTTGCAGCATATGGATTCGTAGCTCACTAAAACGAGGCACTAGGTGGAATATATATATATATATATATATATATATATATATATACATAAACACTATTCTTATCACGGGATCAGAATAATATTCTGATCACAACACAACTACTGATGCTTTTGAACTTCTCTATACGAACCCGACCTTGGGCTATCTTATAACCGTGCCTTCTCTAGCGAGTTTTTACGGTTGAGTCGTGTTCCATGTGATGTAAGTGTAATCTTCAAGCGATTTTAGGAACTAAATACTCGTTTTAGATAGGAATCTCGGCTCGTGGCGAATTTTGCACTTTCGGGTCATGAAGAACTAGCGTTTTTGCGATTTCTTTGCTGAGTTGTTCGACTGAACTTCCCCCATGCTAGAGTTGAACTTTCCATAATATTGCCCAAATAGGGCTTGCTATATACCGTTGGAAAGCTATGGACACAGTATCATGACCCAAAGTTAAATTTTTCGCAAAATGTCAGCGGTTTAAGAGCGATTTTGAAAACCGTTTTCTTCACACAAAAAGCGTGAATCGTAATTTCGATCGCATTTCTAAACCGTTTATCGGAATGAGGCATATAATATGGCGTTGGTAAGCTGCTGCAAAACCGCTCCTTCCACATGTTGAAAGTTTTTTCAAATTCCCTATGGTTAAAGAGTAATTTGAAAAAATGTAAAATTTAAATAATAAACACAATTTGAGTTCGTTTTTTTCGATGTCATTTCTAAGCAGCTAATCCAATGGAGGCATATGATATGGCGTTGGAAAGCTTATGAAAATGCACTACTTTTTCATCTTGAAAGTTTTTTCTAATTTTGAATGGTTTAAGAGTAATTTAGAAAATGGTCCAAGTCCTACCGAGTTAAGTATTTTCGGGCTAATTTTTTAGCAGGTAACCGAATCTGACAAATGATATTGCGTTGGAAAGCTTGAACAAATGTGAAACTTTTTGGTATGTATTGTTTCTCCCAATTCTTTACAGTTTTAAGTCAGTTTCCAAAATGGCGAAAAACGTATTTTCGCCGTAATTTCTACAAACTTTATCGGAATTGGGCAAATAATATACCGTTGAAAAGCTACGGAAATTGCGAAAACTTTTCATTTTGATGGTTTTCTCTGATTCCTAGCCTTTTTCAAGTAATTCCAGCAGCGAGGATCATTACGTTACTGCTTCTCTCATGAAATGCATTCTTTGAAAATGCACCGCGTGAAGAACTGAACTTCTCGGTCTGCGTGTACTGAACTTCACTCTGTTTTTCCGCGTGATTTTTTGCTCGTAGATCTTCATCCTTTGCTCGTAGCTCTCCATCCCACTCCACGGGAATTGTGCGGGTGATATCACAGATGGAAAGGCTGCTGTAAACACGCATAACTTTCCCGTGTTGATTATTTTTTCATACTTGCGACGGTTTTGAAAGTTTTTCATCTGAAATTCATTTAGTGTAGTAGTTGAACTTCCTGGTGTTTTCAGTTGAACTTCTGTGACGTATTTTCATTTGTAATTTTCTCACCCGTCCGTCAAATGATATTCCTTTTGTACAAATCTCTCTCACAATAATTTTTTTAACTTTCTCCGACGAAGGACTTGAACTTATAACAACACAACTTTTAGCCTTTTATTTTCTATTCTTTTTTAATACAAAATTCACACCGTGTAGTACATGAACTTCTCACGGTTATCAACTTTGATCTTACATCGGTTATGTGAAAATATTTGAGTTTTTATGAATTTTTAATCTGATTTTCTTAATACTTTTTTTAGGAATTTTGAAGCGCTCTATTTTTAATAGTTGAACTTCTTGTTGTTTCATTTTTGAACTTCTTGTTTCCATTCTTTAATAACGAGGAAAATCTGAGTTTTCTATAATCATCGAACTTCTCCATCTTTTTAATTTGGACTTCGTTGATTTTATTTTTGTTATAATGTAAGGGAAAAATCACGAACTTCGAGTTACACAACTTTGAACTTCCCTTTGTAGGAACTTGAGCCTTGAATATCTTCATGCTTTATGTCTCCCATGAATTATTACGATCGATCGTGTTCTATGTGATGTAAGTGTAATCTAGAAGCGGTTTTAGCAACTAAAGGCCCATTTTAAATAGGAATCTAAGCTCATTGGTGGATTTGCTCTCGGTTACGTGATGAGCGTGTGATGAGAAATATTACGATAACTACATAACTGCAGCTAAGTAGCACTTGAACTTCCCAAATGCTAGGTTGAACTTCCACAAACATTGCCCAAATGGGGCTTGCAATATACCGTTGGAATGCTATGGATCTGAGTATCATAACCCAAGTTAAAAGTTTGGCAACATGTACACGGTTTAGAAGCGAGTTTTAAAACCGTTTTCTTCATACAAAAAAGCGTGAATCGTATTTTCGAGTCTATTTCTAAACCGTTTATCGGAATGAGACAAATGAGATGGCGTTGGAAAGCTGCTGCAAATCCGCTCCTTCCCAATGTAGAAACTTTTTCCAAATTCTCTACGGTTAAATAGATTTATTTAGTAGATCGTTACCATATTCGGCACCCTGAGGTGCAAGGTGGCGACACCGAAAAGCTTATGTATAGAAAACCGAGTTATTTGAATTTGAACTACTCTATAATTATAAATTGAACTTCTTGGTTTATTCATTAGTAACAGGAGAAATCCGATTTTTGTAAAAACATCAACCCACTATACTATTATGAATTGAACTTCTTGGGTTTACTGTTTTAGTAATAAGAAAAAATGCAGTTTTCATATACATTGAACTACTCCGTTATTTTAGTTTGGACTTCTTGGTTTTATTCTTTTAATAACGAGAAACATCCAAGGTTTTAATATACGTCAAACTATTCTATTATTTAAAATTGAACTTCCTAGTTTTTATTTTTGCTAGGAGTATTTTAATAAAGATCCAATTGTTGCCTATTTAAACCTAAACATTTTATTTATTTTATAGACGAAGAAAATTTGTTTTGTTTTTAATAAACTTAGGACTTATCTATTTTTAAAATTTGAACTTCATAGATTTTTTGTTAGCCTCTTTTACTTTTGGATACCCAATATGTGTGCTTTGTAAATGGCGAACATTTTGAACTATCTGCTGACAAAGAATATGAACTTAGCATCAACACTTTTTTGTCTTCTAGAAATGCTAAGCTTTTTGCTTTTTAATTTTGAACTTCTATGCTCTATTTTTGTGTAATGCAAAATAGTAAAAATTAAAGCTTGTGATTGTTGATCAAGAGATACAAGCAGGGATCGATTGGATGAAACAAGATCGATTTTGTTCGAAGACCGTAGAACATCAAAAATTGAATACTTGAAAATAAAATCAAAGTGTCTGTAGAGGAGAGTTCAACGAACTTCTCATCCACCCAGACTGTTCCTTTTATTACGTCGACATCACATGCACAACTATAATTTTTTGCGTCGACATCACGTGCACACAACCAAAAGTCCATTTTATTTACAAATTCATAATCTTGGTATGTTATAGTTGAGAGAGAACATCGAGGGTTTTGTCCTGGTTTTGGTGGTAGTATAACTTGAACTAAATCGGCTTGAAAAAATTTAAACTAGACAAGAGTAGATGCAACTCTCTGCATTTATTCGATTTTTGAATTTCTTCTTCTTTGTGATGTTCACGGAGATCCTAACAAAAAGTTTTATCATATTTTTATTCTATTTAACTATATCATGTATTTGATTTTGAATTGTTGAAAATTTCAGAGAGTGTACTTGAACTTCCCGGCAAAATTCTTTAATTGAACTTCAAAGGAAAAATTCTTTTAATTCATGCTATAATGTATTCTTTAATTCTTGGTGTTTTCCTGAGACAGTGTATTTGAACTTCCTCAACAAAATTCCGTTAACTTCAACATGCGGTACAACCATATGAATGAGAACCTTCGACTTAGTCAGAAATATTATTCTTTTCTTTTGCAAGCCCTCGAAATTATACGATGTTTTTTATGTTTATCTTTTAATCATTTTTTTCATGTACCAGCATTTAGAAATGTACCAATTAATTTCCCGAGTGATATAAAGGCCAAATAGGAAAAACAGTATTTACACGAGTAAGAAACCCCCCTGAAGAAATCACGTATTTTTTGCACTACTGCACAATGGACATTGTACTGGACATGTCCAGCAGCCTATATTCACACACATTTTTCTGAATGTACACATTCACACACAAAAAAGTACTGATTCACAATTTTTTTGTTTGGAAATCACATTTTTTTGGCCTTTTTCTCTCACGGAAATTGGCATATGTGAACTCACACCCAATCAGTACGTGAACTTCTGCTAGAAATCTAAACATATGTGAACAGTGTAAGAGAAGCAAAAAATTCACCTGAAAACAGAGAAAATGCAAAAGCAACAGTTCAGGAGGAATCGAGGCATAGGTCCAGTCACCACATAGAACGAGGATAGACTTGGTTGCTCTCTCTCCAGTTGCCCCTTTTCTTCTCTCCTTTGTGGCTTTGTCTGCCCAAATCAACTCGTGAGCAGCAATGGATTAGCAGCAGAGCACGAGGCAGGAGTGTGGAGCAGAGGTAGAATGCATGGAAGAGATGGAATGGAGCGGCAGTGTGTGGTAGGCTTCCGGCCACGACGCCACGTACATACGTGAGTACTGGGGGAGCGCTGCAGTTTTGTGCGTGGCCGGCTGCACACAATGAAGTCCGCTGATGGCTCGCTAGGAAGGTCACCGCTGTCAGGCAATGCAGGTTGGGGGATCTGCGTGTGGTAGCAGCTGACCCTGATGACAGCCGCGACCCAGGGCTATGCGTGATTGACCGCAACACGCTGAAGATGGACAATGGGGGTGCACAACTGCAGCTGGGAGGTGCTTGTGACCACCGCGTCTGCGCCCAAGCTGTTACAGAAGGCGCACGACCATGCCCGGAGGTGCACGTGGTTGCCCGCAGCAACGCCAATGAAACCCGAAGAGCTTGGCAGCGGGGCATGGTGGGCCGAGGTGGTTAGGAGCGCAACCGCAGACTGGGAAGAGATGACAGTGAAGTTCATGAGAGGCGCCGGGGCAGGTCACGCGCTGAGGGTTGTCGAGGCAGGGCATGCAGAGGCGACAGAAGGAATCCTCCAACCGTGGCCGCCTATAGGAAGAGGAAGCTGCCGCCGGGGGTGCAGAGGCGACAAACGGAGTTCGCAGGGTCCCTTGGCAGGCAGCGGCGATGGGATCCGCGGCGCCATGCTCGGCGTGCTGGTGGGCGGCGACGACTGGTGGGTGTGCGCTGCCGCCTTGTGGAAGCTGGCGGATGGAGGCCAACGGCGCGCTGGATTTGAGGTAGCCGGGGGACGAATCGTGGGGAGGAGTGGGAGGGTGCTGGTACTGGCGGCGGCGCACGAGGTTCTTGGTGGGCGGCGGCGTGCGGGTGGTCCCTGGCGACGGGTGGCTCCGGGATCTTCGATGGGTAGGTGGGTCAGTGTCTGGGATCGAGGGAGAGTGGGAGATGAGGGATGGACGGTAGGTGGGTCGGAGTCGGGGATGGAGTTCTTGTTCGTGGGCTTTTTGTTCTTAGAATCCCAGGAACACCTCGGTCGCCCTCTATATAGGCGTTGTGATCCAAATAGTTATTCTAATTCCAGGATTAGAATAATGTTGTCCTATATATATATATATTAGGTAGTTGGTCAGGTAAAGGCTGACCAAGCCAATGATGCTTAGCTGGTCTTTTCGGATGATCGACCACACTTTGGGGCCGAGACCACGGCCGGACTCCTTGAGGCGGCGCAGTGGGAATCTTGGACAATGGGCGAAAGCCCGATCCAAGAATATCGGCGTGAGTGAAGAAGGCAATGCCGCTTGTAAAGCTCTTTAAAAGTCTTGCGATCATGTGAGACTTCGAGGAAGAAGCCGGCTAACTCCGTGCCCGTGACCCGTGATGAGGCAGAGGCAAGTGTTCTTGAATGATTTGCGTAAAGGGCACGTGGGCGGTGAATCGGGTTGATAGTGAATGTCGCCAAAAATTGGCGGAATGCTCGAAACCAATTCACTTGAGTGAGACGGAGGAGAGTGGAATTTCGTGTGTGGGGGTGAAATCCGTAGATCTCTGAAGGGCGCGCCAAAAGCGGCGACTCTCGGGTCCCTCATTTGAGGTCTTGAAAGCATGGGGGAATGACAGGATTAGATACCACAGTAGTCCATGCCGTAAGCGATGAGTGTTTGCCCTTGGTCTCACGCGGATCGGGGCCCGGCTAACGCGTGAAACACTCACTTTGGGGAATCTGATGCATGACCCGAAACTCAAAGGAATTGTGAGGAGCTGCACAAGCGGTGGAGCATGTGGTTTAATTCGATACAACGCGCAAAACCTTACCAGCCCTTGACATATGAACAACAAAACCTGTCCTTAAGGATGGTCTTGACTTTCATACTGAGTCTTTGCATGGTGGCATCGTCATTTCGTGTCGTGAGATGTTTGGTCAAGTCCTATAACGAGCCGAAACCCTCGTTTTGTGTTCTTTGAGACATGCGCCTAAGGAGAAATTGCCACACCGAGTGGCGTGCAGCGCTACTACTTGATTGAGTGCCAAAGACGTGGGCTCGGTAAGCTTTTCAGCAAGAATTTCACCATTGGGAGCCGGTGCCTTTGAAGCACTTTCACGTGTGAACAAGTCGTCTTGCCCAAGACCCACGGAGACCTACCTATAGTGACGTCAAAGTACCGGTGAGCATGGAGGTTTGGTTGAAATTGGTTCTGACGGCGTCGAGTTGGCGGCGGAGGAAGACTCGGCATGAAGGCGTAAAATGGTGTGGAGCGTAGTGGTAATAATGCAGCGCCCTTTCGAAACAAAGAAAAAGGTCGTGCCGCACTCACGAGGGCGCCGGTGAGATCTTTGGAGGAAGGTGGGGATGACGTCAAGTCCGCATGGCCCTTATGGGCTGGGCCACACGTGCTACAATGGCAATGACAATGGGAAGCAAGGCTGTAAGGCGGGCGAATCCGGAAAGATTGCCTCGATTCGGATTGTTCTCTCGCAACTCGGGAACATGAAGTTGAAATCGCTAGTAATCAGCGGATCGGCATGCGCGGTGAATATGTACCGGGCCACAGCACACACCGCCGTCACACCACAGGAATTGGTTTCGCGAGAAGCATCGGACCAATGATCACCCATGACTTGTGTACCACTAGTGCCACAAAGGCCTTTGGTGGTCTTATTGGCGCATACCACGGTGGGGTCTTCGGTGGGGTGAAGTCGTAACAAAGGTAGCCGTGGGGAACACGTGGCTGGATTGAATCGCCAGCGATGGAAATGCCCTCGCCTACTTGACTAAACTAAGGACCTCAACGGTATAAACATGTAGATTTTCTACTTTTCCATTTTCCTTCTTGTTTATCAATCACCAATCAAGACAAACCGGGCACTACGGTGAGGCGTGAAAACACCCGATCCCATTCCGACCTCGATATATATGTGTGGAATCGTCTTGCATATATGTACAGAAATTGTTCGGGAGACATGGTCAAAGCTTGGGAGAAAGAGCAAGAAAAGCGGATGCGCTAACGCAGCATAGCGGCTTTCGCTGAAGTTGCTCAAAAAATCGTATAAAAATCAAGCAAGAAAACTAAAGAAAGCGTTAGCGCATTGGACTCGAAATCCAAATTGTGCTGGTGACAAAGAAAAAGCAGAATATAACAGAGAAATATTGGTTACATTTGGTTGGTAAAGGACTCTAAATCCTTTGAGTGGTTCGATTCCACAATGAACAAAGAATGAAATGAATGAATGAAAGCCATGACCATGCCTCCGGTGGGAAGATCGAGGAACCCGGTCTTTGGCGCTCACTGGTTCATGGGATCCTAACATGATGGGAGATAAGATATTATTCTTTAGTAAGTCCATCAAATGGAGATAGGTTGATGAGAAAGAAAGGAGAAAACTAAAGAGAAAGATGGACGATGAGATTGACAAGATCCGAATCAAATAAGAAAAAAACGTAGCTATTTCATCAAATCCCGATTGTGTGGGTGTGAAGTGGAAAAATCCCGTTAATTTGGCTGGCGGGGCATAGGACTGAAAATCCTCTTTTCGCGGGCCTTTTGGACTCGAAATCCAAGCGGAGAGTGGTTGAATCCACCTCGAGCGAACAATGAAAAAAGGCGTCGGCGGGTGCAAGCTCGAGGAGCTAGGAAGGATGGAAGAAAGCTTGACCGTTTTTCACTGAACTACTCGAACTTTTTGTTCAAAAAGCGGAAATAGCTCGATTCGAGAGAGGGTTGAGCTTCATCGGTTAGTGTGCACCAAAGGATGAGGTTTCTTTCCCGTCCTACAAATTGAAACCGTTCTAGCTTGATCTTGCGATATCGTCAAATCATCCAACGGAGCATGGAAACCATTTCGGTGGCGGTAATGGCCTCCGATGATTTTCTATGGAACCATACCACTATGGTCATCTATATGATTAGACCGTGCGCTTCACTAGACTTTCCTGAACCATCCATTTGATCCCCACGGTCGTGACACCACTTTCTAAACAAAGTTTCCTAAATCCAATGCGGAACCAAGCGGTAAGAGAAATTCATCATGGTAATTATTAGTGAAAACCAAAGTGGAGCGGAGAGAACGGAGAGTCGATTACAATGAAAAAATTGTTGAGGAATCATGTTGAAAGAACAACATTACGTGTCATAAATATCGTATATAGAGATTTTTCATGTATCGACGCTTTTGATTCAATTATGAAAGTACTGTATCTTTGGACTTGCACCCCTAGTTACGCCAGTGCAAGCCTGAAAGCGGATGACCGGACCTTACCAACATACTCAAAAAAGTATTCTATCTTTGGGTGCATGCTCTTGACAAGCGGTGTTTCCAGTCTAGTATGTCAAATCGGGTGTGAAGTGTCCTTCTAGGTTACATTTGGTAGAAGCGGAGGACTGAAAATCCTCTTTAGTTTCACGCATGGGACTCTAAATCCCAATTGCGCTAGCTCTGTGGTTCGATTATATATATATATATATATATATATATATATATATATATAGGTGTGCGCAGCTGGTGAGGGTCGGAAACCTCCTCTTTTTGAGCCATATGAAGTTGAGTTTCTCATATTTACTCCTAAGTTTATTTCCCCTGAGCTCTATGAAAAGGTGATCAAATATGCGGTCGCCGACTTTATCGTGTTAAGTTTCTCAATCTTCTTGATGAAGTTTCTTTACGATTTTTTGCGCCCTAGAGCAGACTGCTTAGTTAAAATGAGGCACTAGGTGGGATATATATAGGCATTCGCATTATGCCAAATCCTTGCAAGTGTTGTAAACCTCTTTTTACGAGCCATATGGACTTAAGTTTCTCATATTTAGCCTTAAGTTTCCTTTGTATGAGCTCTACTGGAAGGGTCACCAAATTTGCGTTGGGCGACTCCTCGTTCGTAAGATATGGTACATGTGATTCTCCCGTGTCACACGGGTGTTGCCTAATTCCAATTTCGAGCCCTATCATGTTAAGTTTCTCAACCTTCTTGACTAAGTTTCTTTCTGATTTTTGCGCCTTGCTTCAGCATTTCCACATGGTTATTAAACCAACACCTCATGATAAGAGACCATTGTTTATATTTCAGGTCGGTACTCGCCGTTGCAAAATCTCTCAACAAACATGAGAGGAGAGGGCTGGTGACCAAAGGAGCATCGCGCCATCCATCGACCGAAGTTTATTTGATTTTCACCTGCGAAGTCTTTTATACCGAAGGATACACGAGATTTGTTTGACATCAGTACGTCGTCTATGTATAGGGTGACATTCTATCTTCCGAGCTCGTAGACATATACATACGTTGCTCACTGCAGGGACCCAGAATTCTTACCTCACGAAAAAAAATCCTATCCCAGCACTTCCCTTTCATAATATATTATATCACTTATTAGACCTAGATACATCCAATGAGGACTGAGATACCCGTCTATCGGGAGTTGCTACTAAAATCACCTCTGCCGAGCTCCCGTGTACTTAAGTTTCTCAATTTTAGCACTAAGTTCCTTTTTCATAACCTATATCGAGCAGGTGATGGGAGAAGGGTGGTTTCCAAATGTGCATCGGCCATCCCTCGATAGAAGAACATATCTGATTCTCCTATGACAAGGCAAAATCTCTCTGGAAAGGTCTTGACGGAGAAGGATGGTATTCAAATGACCATTTATATTTGCGACATATGGATCGTAGCTCACTAAAAGCGAGGCACTAGGTGGAATATATATATATATACATATATATATATATATATATATATATATATATATATATATATATATATATATATATTCAAATGACCATTTATATTTGCAGCATATGGATGCGTAGCTCACTAAAACGAGGCATCCATATATATATAGGTGTGCGCAGCTGGTGAGGGTCGGAAACCTCCTCTTTTTGAGCCATATGGAGTTGAGTTTCTCATATTTTCCCTAAGGTTATTTCCCTAAGCTCTCTGAAAAGGTGATCAAATATGCGCTGCATGACTCTATATCGTGTTAAGTTTCTCAATCTTCTTGGGAAGTTTCTTTACGATTTTTAGCCTAGGCAGACTGCCCATTAAAATGAGGCACTAGGTGGAATATATATAGGCGTTAAATTAATAAATCGCAGGCAAAGCGTTGTAAACCTCCTTTTTCTGAGCCATATGGACTTAAGTTTCTCATATTTAGCCCTAAGGTTCACTCTCGTGAGCTCTACGGAAGGGACACCAAATTTGTGTTGGACGACTCCTCGTTCGACCGAATGGTACATGTGATTCTCCCGTGGCACACGAGTGTTGCCTAATTCCAATTTCGAGCCCTATCAAGTTAAGTTTCTCAACCTTCTTCACTAAGTTTCTTTCTAATTTTTGCAGCTTGCTTCAGCATTTCCACATGGTTATTAAACCAACACCTCATGATAAGAGACCATTGTGTATATTTCAGGTCGGTACTCGCCGTTGCAAAATCTCTCAACAAACAAGGGAGGAGTGGGATGGTGACCAAAGGAGCATCGCGCCATCCATCGACCGAAGTTTATTTGATATTCACCTGCGAAGTCTTTTGTAGAACGCATGAAATACGTTCACACGACGAGGGTTGAGATATGAGGGCATCAGGTCCATCGCCAAAATCACCTCTTTCGAGCTTGATGTAGTTAAGTTTCCTTATTAGGCACTAAGCTTGTTCTCTGTGAGCTCTAGTAGTACGTGACGGGGGAGGGATTGTGGGCGTCAGCTATATGCCGAAGGATACACGAGATTTGTTTGTCCTTAGTACGTCGTCTATGTATAGGTTGACATTGTATCTTCAGAGCTCGTGGACATATACATACGTTGCTCACTGCAGGGACCCAGAATTCTTACCTCACGAAAAAAATCCAATCCCGGCACTTCCCTTTCATAATATATTAGACCACTTATTAGACCTAGATACATCCAATGAGGACCGAGATAACCGTCTATCGGGAGTTGCTACTAAAATCACCTCTGCCGAGCTCCCTTGTAGTTAAGTTTCTCAATTTTAGCGATAAGTTCATTTTTCATAACCTCTATCGAGCAGGTGATGGGAGAGGGGTGGTTTCCAAATGTGCATTGGCCATCCCTCGATAGAAGAACATATCTCATTCGCCTATGATAAGGCAAAATCTCTCAACCAGTGCCAGCGGAGAAGGATTGTAATCAAATGACCATTGATATATGAAGCATATGGATGCTAGCGAGCTCACTAAAACGAGGCACTAGTTGGAATATATATAGGTGTGCGCAACCGGTGAGCGTCGGAAACCTCCTCTTTTTGAGCCATATGGAGTTGAGTTTCTCATATTTACCCCTAAGTTTATTTCCTCTGAGCTCTATGAAAAGGTGACCAAATATGCGCCTAGATGGGCTGCCCATTAAAATGAGACACTAGGTGGAATATATATAGGCGTTCAGTGTGCGTCACCGGCAAGCGTTGTAAACCTCCTTTTTCTGAGCCATATGGACTTAAGTTTCTCATATTTAGCCTTAAGTTTCACTCTTGTGAGCTCTATGGAAGGGTCACCAAATTTGGGTTGGACGACTCCTCGTTCGATCGAATGGTACATGTGATTCTCCCGTGGCACACGAATGTTGCCTAATTCCAATTTCGAGCCCTATCATGTTAAGTTTCTCAACCTTCTTCACTAAGTTTCTTTCTGATTTTTGCGCCTTGCTTGACATTTCCACATGGTTATTAAACCAACACCTCGTGATAAGAGACCATTGCGTATATTTCGGTCGGTACTACGCCGTTGCAAATTCTCTCAACAAACATGATAGGAGTGGGAAGGTGACCGGAGGAGCATTGCGCCATCCATCGACCGAAGTTTATTTGATATTCACCTGCGAAGTCTTTTGTAGAACGCATGAAATCGTTCACCTGGCGAGGTTGAGATATGAGGGCATCGGTCCATCGCCAAAATCACCTCTTCCGAGCTTGATGTAGTTAAGTTTCCTAATTAGGCACTAAGTTTGTTCTCTGTGAGCTCTAAGAGTACGTGACGGGGGGGGGATTGTGGGCAAATGTGCATTCAGTCAGCTATATCCCGAAGGATACACGAGATTTGTTTTTTCCTCGATGCGTCGTCTATGTATAGGTTGACATTCTATCTTAGGAAGCTTGTGGACATATACATATGTTGCTCACCGCGGGGACCCAATTCTTACCTCACGAAAAAAATCCAATCCCAGCACTTCCCTTTCATAATATATTAGACCACTTATTAGACCTAGATACATCCAATGAGGACCGAGATACCCGTCTATCGGGAGGAAGGAGTTGCTACTAAAATCACCTCTACCGAGCTCCCTTTTAGTTAAGTTCCTCAATTTTAGCACTAAGTTCCTTTTTCATAACCTCTATCGAAAGGTGTGATGGGAGAAGGTGGTTTCAAATGTGCATTGGCCATCCCTCGATAGAAGAACATATCTGAATCTCCTATGACAAGGCAAAATCTCTCGACCCGGTCTGACGGAGAAGGATGGTAATCAAATGACCATTTATATTTGCGACATATGGATCGTAACTCACTAAAATGAGGCACTAGGTGGAATATATATATATATATATATATATATATATATATATATATATATATATATATATATAGGTGTCTTGGTGGTGAGGGTCGGAAACCTTCTCTTTTTGAGCCATATGGAGTTGAGTTTCTCATATTTACCCTAAGTTTATTTCCCACAGGCTCTCTGAAAGCGGTGATCAAATATGCTCATTTCGCCCGACTCTATCGTGTTAACTTTCTCAATCTTCTTGATAAGTTTCTTTTACGATTTTTGCGCCTAGACGGGCTGCCCATTAAAAGGAGGCACTAGGTGGAATATATATAGGCGTTGATTGTGCGTCACGGCAAGCGTTGTAAACCTCCTTTTCTACGAGCCATATGGACTTAAGTTTCTCATATTTAGCCTTAAGTTTCACTCTCATGAGTTCTACGGAAGGGTCACCAAATTTTCTTTGGACGACTCCTCGTTCGACCGAATGGTACATTTGATTTTCCGTGGCACCACAGTGTTGCCTAATTCAATTCCGAGCCCTATCATGTTAAGCTTCTCAACCTTCTTCACTAAGTTTCTTTCTGATTTTTGCGCCTTGCTTCAGCATTTCCACATGGTTATTAAACCAACACCTCATGATAAGAGACCATTGTTTACATTTCAGTTCGGTACTCGCCGTTGCAAAATCTCTCAACAAACATGAGAGGAGAGGGATGGTGACCAAAGGAGCATCGCGCCATCCATCGACCGAAGTTTATTTGATATTCACCAGCGAAGTTTTTTGTAGAACGCATGAAATACATTCACACGATGAGGGTTGAGATATGAGGGCATCAGGTCCATCGCCAAAATCACCTCTTCCGAGCTTGATGTAGTTAAGTTTCCTAATTAGGCACTAAGTTTGTTCTCTGTGAGCTCTAGGAGTACGTGACGGGGGAGGGATTGTGGGAAAATGTGCATCGAGTTAGCTATATGCCGAAGGATACACGAGATTTGTTTGTCCTCAGTACGTCGTCTATGTATAGGTTGACATTCTATCTTCCGAGCTCGTGGACATATACATACGTTGCTCACTGCAGGGACCCGAATTCTCACCTCATTTAAAAAAAATCCAATCCCAGCACCTCCCTTTCATAATATATTAGACCACTTATTAAACCTAGATACATCCAATGAGGTCCGAGATACCCGTCTATCGGGAGTTGCTACTAAAATCACCTCTACCAAGCTCCCTTGTAGTTAAGTTTCTCAATTTTAGCACTAAGTTCCTTTTTCATAACATCTATCGAGAAGGTGATGGGAGAGGGGTGGGTTCGAAATGTGCATTGGCCATCCCTCGATAGAAGAACATATCTGATTCTCTTATGACAAGGCAAAATCTCTACCCGATGCCGTGAGAGAAGGATGGTAATCAAATGACCATTGATATTTGCTGCATATGGATTCGTAGCTCACTAAAACGAGGCACTAATTTGAATATATATATATATATATATATATATATATATAGGTGTCTTATAACCGGTGAGCCTTGAAACCTCCTCTTTTTGAGCCATATGTAGTTTATTTCTCATATTTACCCCTAAGTTTATTTCCCCTGAGCTCTACGAAAGGGTGACCAAATATGTGCTCGCCGACTCTATCGTGTTAAGTTTCTCAATCTTCCTCACTAAGTTTCTTTTCTGATTTTTTGCGCCTAGGCAGGCTGCCTATTATAATGAGCCACTAGGTGGAATATATATAGGCGTTCGGTGTGCGTCACCGGCAAGCATTGTAAACCTCCTTTTTCTGAGCCATATGGACTTAAGTTTCTCACATTTTGCCTTAAGTTTCTCTATCGTGAGCTCTACGGAAGGGTCACCAAATTTGCATTGGACGACTCCTCGTTCGACCGAATGGTACACGTGATTCTCCCGTGGCACACGAGCGTTGCCTAATTCCAATTTCGAGCCCTATCATGTTAAGTTTCTCAACCTTCTTCACTAAGTTTCTTTCTAATTTTTGCAGCTTGCTTCAGCATTTCCACATGGTTATTAAACCAACACCTCATGATAAGAGACCATTGTGTATATTTCAGGTCGGTACTCCCCGTTGCAAAATCTCTCAACAAACAGGGGAGGAGAGGGATGGTGACCAAAGGAGCATCGCGCCATCCATCGACGAAGTTTATTTGATATTCACTGCGAAGTCTTTTGTAGAACGCATGAAATACGTTCACACGACGAGGGTTGAGATATGAGGGCATCAGGTCCATCGCTAAAATCACCTCTTTCGAGCTTGATGTAGTTAAGTTTCCTTATTAGGCACTAAGCTTGTTCTTTGTGAGCTCTAGTAGTACGTGACGGGAGAGGGATTGTGGGCGTCAGCTATATGCCGAAGGATACACGAGATTTGTTTGTCCTCAGTACGTCGTCTATGTATAGGTTGACATTGTATCTTCCGAGCTCGTGGACATATACATACGTTGCTCACTGCAGGGACCCAGAATTCTTACCTCACGAAAAAAAATCCAATCCCAGCACTTCCCTTTCATAATATATTAGACCACTTATTAGACCTAGATACATCCAATGAGGACCGAGATACCCGTCTATCGGGAGTTGCTACTAAAATCACCTCTGCCGAGCTCCCTTGTAGTTAAGTTTCTCAATTTTAGCAGTAAGTTCATTTTTCATAACCTCTATCGAGCAGGTGATGGGAGAGGGGTGGTTTCCAAATGTGCATTGGCCATCCCTCGATAGAAGAACATATCTGATTCGCCTATGACAAGGCAAAATCTCTCGACCAGTGCCAGCGGAGAAGGATGGTAATCAAATGACCATTGATATTTGCAGCATATGGATGCTAGCGAGCTCACTAAAACGAGGCACTAGGTGGAATATATATAGGTGTGCGCAACCGGTGAGCGTCGGAAACCTCCTCTTTTTGAGCCATATGGAGTTGAGTTTCTCATATTTACCCCTAAGTTTATTTCCCCTGAGCTCTATGAAAAGGTGACCAAATATGCACCTAGACGGGCTGCCCATTAAAATGAGGCACTACGTGGAATATATATAGGCGTTTGGTGTGCGTCACCGGCAAGCGTTGTAAACCTCCTTTTTCTGAGCCATATGGACTTAAGTTTCTCATATTTAGCCTTAAGTTTCACTCTTGTGAGCTCTACGGAAGGGTCACCAAATTTGGTTTGGACGACTCCTCGTTCGATCGAATGGTACATGTGATTCTCCCGTGGCACACGAATGTTGCCTAATTCCAATTTCGAGCCCTATCATGTTAAGTTTCTCAACCTTCTTTCCTAAGTTTCTTTCTGATTTTTTGCGCCTTGCTTGACATTTCCACATGGTTATTAAACCAACACCTCGTGATAAGAGACCATTGCGTATATTTCAGGTCGGTACTCGCCGTTGCAAATTCTCTCAACAAACATGAGAGGAGAGGGATGGTGACCAGAGGAGCATCGCGCCATCCATCGACCGAAGTTTATTTGATATTCACCTGCGAAGTCTTTTGTAGAACGCATGAAATACGTTCACACGACGAGGGTTGAGATATGAGGGCATCAGGTCCATCGCCAAAATCACCTCTTCCGAGCTTGATGTAGTTAAGTTTCCTAATTAGGCACTAAGTTTGTTCTCTGTGAGCTCTAAGAGTACGTGACGGGGGAGGGATTGTGGGCAAATGTGCATTCAGTCAGCTATATCCCGAAGGATACACGAGATTTGTTTTTCCTCAGTACGTCGTCTATGTATAGGTTGACATTCTATCTTCCGAGCTTGTGGACATATACATACGTTGCTCACTGGAGGGACCCAGAATTCTTACCTCACGAAAAAAATCCAATCCCAGCAGTTCCCTTTCATAATATATTAGACCACTTATTAGACCTAGATACATCCAATGAGGACCGAGATACCCGTCTATCGGGAGTTGCTACTAAAATCACCTCTGCCGAGCTCCCTTGTAGTTAAGTTTCTCAATTTTAGCACTAAGTTCCTTTTTCATAACCTCTATCGAGCAGGTGATGGGAGAAGGGTGGTTTCCAAATGTGCATTGGCCATCCCTCGATAGAAGAACATATCTGAATCTCCTATGACAAGGCAAAATCTCTCGACCAGTGCGAGCGGAGAAGGATGGTAATCAAATGACCATTTATATTTGCAGCATATGGATGCGTAGCTCACTAAAATGAGGCACTAGGTGGAATATATATATATATATATATTATATATATATATATATATATATATATATATATATATATATATATATATATATATATAGGTGTCTTGCATTGGTGAGGGTCGGAAACCTCCTCTTTTGAGCCATATGGAGTTGAGTTTCTCATATTTACCCCTAAGTTTATTTCCACTGAGCTCTCTGAAAGGGTGACCAAATATCTTTCCTTACGACTCTATCATGTTAAGTTTCTCAATCTTCCTCGCTAAGTTTCTTTCTGATTTTTGCGCCTAGACGGGCTGCCCATTAAAAGGAGGCACTAGGTGGAATATATATAGGCGTTCGGTGTGCGTCACCGGCAAGCGTTGTAAACCTCCTTTTTCTGAGCCATATGGACTTAAGTTTCTCATATTTAGCCTTAAGTTTCACTCTCGTGAGTTCTACGGAAGGGTCACCAAATTTTCTTTGGACGACTCCTCGTTCGACCGAATGGTACATGCGATTCTCTCGTGGCACACGAGTGTTGCCTAATTCCAATTTCGAGCCCTATCATGTTAAGCTTCTCAACCTTCTTCACTAAGTTTCTTTCTGATTTTTGCGCCTTGCTTCAGCATTTCCACATGGTTATTAAACCAACACCTCATGATAAGAGACCATTGTTTATATTTCAGGTCGGTACTCGCCGTTGCAAAATCTCTCGACAAACATGAGAGGAGAGGGATGGTGACCAAAGGAGCATCGCGCCATCCATCGACCGAAGTTTATTTAATATTCACCAGCGAATTTTTTTGTAGAATGCATGAAATACATTCACACGACGAGGGTTGAGATATGAGGGCATCAGGTCCATCGCCAAAATCACCTCTTCCGAGCTTGATGTAGTTAAGTTTCCGAATTAGGCACTAAGTTTGTTCTCTGTGAGCTCTAGGAGTGCGTGGCGGGGGGAGGATTGTGGGAAAATGTGCATCGAGTTAGCTATATGCCGGAGGATACACGAGATTTGTTTGTCCTCAGTACGTCGTCTATGTATAGGTTGACATTCTATCTTCCGAGCTCGTGGACATATACATACGTTGCTCACTGCAGGGACCCAGAATTCTCACCTCACGAAAAAAATCCAATCCTAGCACTTCCCTTTCATAATATATTAGACCACTTATTAGACCTAGATACATCCAATGAGGACCGAGATACCCGTCTATCGGGAGTTGCTACTAAAATCACCTCACTCGAGCTCCCTTGTAGTTAAGTTTCTCAATTTTAGCACTAAGTTCCTTTTTCATAACCTCTATCGAGCAGGTGATGGGAGAGGGGTGGGTTCAAAATGTGCATTGGCCATCCCTCGATAGAAGAACATGTCTGATTCTCTTATGACAAGGCAAAATCTCTAAACCGATGCGGTAGAAGGATGGTAATCAAATGACCATTGATATTTGCTGCATATGGATTCGTAGCTCACTAAAACGAGGCACTAATTTGAATATATATATATATATATATATATATATATATATATATATATATATATATATATATATATATATATATATATATATATATAGGTATGTATAACGGTGAACGTCGGAAACCTCCTCTTTTTGAGCCATATGGAGTTGAGTTTCGCATATTTACCCCTAAGTTTATTTCCCCTGAGCTCTACGAAAGGGTGACCAAATATGCGCTCGCCGACTCTATCGTGTTAAGTTTCTCAATCTTCCTCACTAAGTTTCTTTCTGATTTTTGCGCCTAGACGGGCTGCCTATTAAAATGAGCCACTAGGTGGAATATATATAGGCGTTCGGTGTGCGTCACCGGCAAGCATTGTAAACCTCCTTTTTCTGAGCCATATGGACTTAAGTTGCTCACATTTTGCCTTAAGTTTCTCTATAAATGTGAAGCTCTCTGGAAGGGTCACCAAATTTGCATTGGACGACTCCTCGTTCGACCGAATGGTACACGTGATTCTCCCGTGGCACACGAGCGTCGCCTAATTCCAATTTCGAGCCCTATCATGTTAGGTTTCTCAACCTTCTTCACTAAGTTTCTTTCTAATTTTTGCAGCTTGCTTCAGCATGTCCACATGGTTATTAAACCAACACCTCATGATAAGAGACCATTGTGTATATTTCAGGTCGGTACTCCCCGTTGCAAAATCTCTCAACAAACAGGGGAGGAGAGGGATGGTGACCAAAGGAGCATCGCGCCATCCATCGACCGAAGTTTATTTGATATTCACCTGCGAAGTCTTTTGTAGAACGCATGAAATACGTTCACACGACGAGGGTTGAGATATGAGGGCATCAGGTCCATCGCTAAAATCACATCTTTCGAGCTTGATGTAGTTAAGTTTCCTTATTAGGCACTAAGCTTGTTCTCTGTGAGCTCTAGTAGTACGTGACGGGGGAGGGATTGTGGGCGTCAGCTATATGCCGAAGGATACACGAGATTTATTTCGAGCTTGATGTAGTTAAGTTTCCTAATTAGGCACTAAGTTTGTTCTCCGTGAGTTCTAGGAGTACGTGACGGGGGAGTGATTGTGGGCAAATGTGCATCGAGTCAGCTATATACCGAAGGATACACAAGATTTGTTTGTCATCAGTACGTCGTCTATGTATAGGGTGACATTCTATCTTCCGAGCTTGTAGACATATCATACGTTGCTCACTGCAGGGACCCAGAATTCTTACCTCACGAAAAAAATCCAATCCCAGCACTTCCCATTCAAAATATATTAGACCACTTATTAGACCTAGATACATCCAATGAGGACCGAGATACCCATCTATCGGGAGTTGCTACTAAAATCACCTCTGCCGAGCTCCCTTGTAGTTAAGTTTCTATATTTTAGCACTAACTTCCTTTTTCATAACCTCTATCGAGCAGGTGATGGGAGAGGGGTGGTTTCCAAATGTGCATTGGCCATCCCTCGATAGATGAACATATCTGATTCCCTTATGACAAGGCAAAATATCTCGACCCGTGCGGTAGGAGAAGGATGGTAATCAAATGACCATTGATATTTGCAGCATATGGATGCGTAGATCACTAAAACGAGGCACTAATTGGAATATATATAGGTGTGCGCAACCAGTGAACATCGGAAACCTCCTCTTTTTGAGCCATATGGAGTTGAGTTTCTCATATTTACCCCTATGTTTATTTCCCCTGAGCTCGACGAAAGTGTGACCAAATATGCGCTCGCCGACTCTATCGTGTTAAGTTTCTCAATCTTCTTCAGTAAGTTTCTTTCTAATTTTTGCGCCTAGACGGGCTGCCCATTAAAATGAGGCATAGGTGGAATATATATAGGCGTTCGCAAAGGCCACCGGCAAGCGTTGTAAACCTCCTTTTTCCTAGCCATATGGACTTAAGTTTCTCATATTTAGCCTTAAGTTTCACTCTCGTGAGCTCTACGGAAGGGTCACCAAATTTGGATTGGACGACTCCTCGTTCGACCGAATGGTACATGTGATTCTCCCGTGGCACACGAATCTTGCCTAATTCCAATTTCGAGCCCTATCATGTTAAGTTTCTCAACCTTCTTCACTAAGTTTCTTTCTAATTTTTGCGCCTTGCTTCAGCATTTCCACATGGTTATTAAACCAACACCTCATGATAAGAGACCACTGTGTATATTTCAGGTCGGTACTCGCCGTTGCAAAATCTCTCAACAAACATGAGAGGAGAGGGATGGTGACCAAAGGAGCATCGCGCCATCCATCGACCGAAGTTTATTTGATATTCACCTGTGAAGTTTTTTGTAGAATGCATGAAATACGTTCACACAACGAGGGTTGAGATATGAGGGCATCAGGTCCATCGCCAAAAACACCTCTTTCGAGCTTGATGTAGTTAAGTTTCCTAATTAGGCACTAAGTTTGTTCTCTGTGAGCTCTAGGAGTACGTGACGGGGAGGGATTGTGGGAAAATGTGCATCGAGTCAGCTATATGCCGAAGGATACACGAGATTTGTTTGTCCTCAGTACGTCGTCTATGTATAGGTTGACATTCTATCTTCCGAGCTCGTGGACATATACATACGTTGCTCACTGCAGGGACCCAGAATTCTTACCTCACGAAAAAAAATCCAATCCTAGCACTTCCCTTTCATAATATATTAGACCACTTATTAGACCTAGATACATCCAATGAGGACCGAGATACCCGTCTATCGGGAGTTGCTACTAAAATCACCTCTGCCGAGCTCCCTTGTAGTTAAGTTTCTCAATTTTAGCACTAAGTTCCTTTTTCATGACCTCTATCGAGCAGGTGATGGGAGAGGGGTGGGTTCGAAATGTGCATTGGCCATCCCTCGATAGAAGAACATATCTGATTCTCTTATGACAAGGCAAAATCTGTCGACCAGTGCCAGCAGAGAAGGATGGTAATCAAATGACCATTTATATTTGCTGCATATGGATTCGTAGCTCACTAAAACGAGGCACTAATTTGAATATATATATATATATATATATATATATATATATATATATATATATAAATTATGTAAACCGGTGAGCGTGGAAACCTCCTTTTTACGAGCCATATGGACTTAAGTTTCTCACATTTTGCCTTAAGTTTCTCTATAAATGATCTCTACGGAAGGGTCACCAAATTTGCATTGGGCGACTCCTCGTTCGACCAAATGGTACCGCGTGATTCTCCGTGGCACCTGACGTTGCCTAATTCAATTTGAGCCCTATCATGTTAAGTTTCTCAGCCTTCTTCACTAAGTTTCTTTCGAGCTTGATGTAGTTAAGTTTCCTAATTAGGCACTAAGTTTGTTCTCCGTGAGCTCTAGGAGTACGTGACGGGGGAGTGATTGTGGGAAAATGTGCATCGAGTCAGCTATATACCGAAGTATACACGAGATTTGTTTGTCATTAGTACGTCGTCTATGTATAGGCTGACATTCTATCTTCCGAGTTTGTAGACATATACATACGTTGCTCACTGCAGGGACCCAGAATTCTTACCTCACGAAAAAAATCCAATCCCAGCACTTCCCATTCAAAATATATTAGACCACTTATTAGACCTAGATACATCCAATGAGGACCGAGATACCCATCTATCGGGAGTTGCTACTAAAATCACCTCTGCCGAGCTCCCTTGTAGTTAAGTTTCTCAATTTTAGCACTAACTTCCTTTTTCATAACCTCTATCGAGCAGGTGATGGGAGAGGGGTGGTTTCCAAATGTGCATTGGCCATCCCTCGATAGAAGAACATATCTGATTCCCTTATGACAAGGCAAAATCTCTCGACCAGTGCCAGCGGAGAAGGATGGTAATCAAATGACCATTGATATTTGCGACATATGGATCGTAGATCACTAAAACGAGGCACTAATTGGAATATATATAGGTGTGCGCAACCGGTGAACATCGGAAACATCCTCTTTTTGAGCCATATGGAGTTGAGTTTCTCATATTTACCCCTATGTTTATTTCCCACAGGCTCGTGAAAGTGTGACTAAATATCATCGCCGACTCTATCGTGTTAAGTTTCTCAATCTTCTTGATTAGTTTCTTTCTAATTTTTAGCCTAGACGGGCTGCCCATTAAAATGAGGCACTAGGTGGAATATATATAGGTGTTCCGTGTGCGTCACCGGCAAGCGTTGTAAACCTCCTTTTTCTGAGCCATATGGACTTAAGTTTCTCATATTTAGCCTTAAGTTTCACTCTCGTGAGCTCTACGGAAGGGTCACCAAATTTGGGTTGGACGACTCCTCGTTCGACCGAATGGTACATGTGATTCTCCCGTGGCACACGAATGTTGCCTAATTCCAATTTCGAGCCCTATCATGTTAAGTTTCTCAACCTTCTTCACTAAGTTTCTTTCTGATTTTTGCGCCTTGCTTTAGCATTTCGACATGGTTATTAAACCAACACCTCATGATAAGAGACCATTGTGTATATTTCAGGTCGGTGATCGCCCGTTGCAAAATCTCTCCAACAAACATGAGAGGAGAGGGATGGTGACCAAAGGAGCATCGCGCCATCCATCGACCGAAGTTTATTTGATATTCACTGCGAAGTCTTTTGTAGAACGCATGAAATCGTTCACCACGGCGAGGTTGAGATATGAGGGCATCAGGTCCATCGCTAAAATCACATCTTTCGAGCTTGATGTAGTTAAGTTTCCTTATTAGGCACTAAGCTTGTTCTCTGTGAGCTCTAGTAGTACGTGACGGGGGAGGGATTGTGGGCGTCAGCTATATGCCGAAGGATACACGAGATTTATTTCGAGCTTGATGTAGTTAAGTTTCCTAATTAGGCACTAAGTTTGTTCTCCGTGAGTTCTAGGAGTGCGTGTGGGGAGTGATTGTGGGCAAATGTGCATCGAGTCAGCTATATACCGAAGGATACACAAGATTTGTTTGTCATCGATGCGTCGTCGTCTATGTATAGGGTGACATTCTATCTTCCGAGCTTGTAGACATATCATACGTTGCTCACTGCAGGGACCCAGAATTCTTACCTCACGAAAAAAAATCCAATCCCAGCACTTCCCATTCAAAATATATTAGACCACTTATTAGACCTAGATACATCCAATGAGGACCGAGATACCCATCTATCGGGAGTTGCTACTAAAATCACCTCTGCCGAGCTCCCTTGTAGTTAAGTTTCTATATTTTAGCACTAACTTCCTTTTTTTCATAACCTCTATCGAGCGGGTGATGGGAGAGGGTGGTTTCAAATGTGCATTGGCCATCCCTCGATAGATGAACATATCTGATTCCCCTTATGACAAGGCAAAATATCTCGACCCGGTGCGGCGAGGAGAAGGATGGTAATCAAATGACCATTGATATTTGCGGCATATGGATCGTAGATCACTAAAGCGAGGCACTAATTGGAATATATATAGGTGTGCAACCAAAGTGAACATCGAAACCTCCTCTTTTGAGCCATATGGAGTTGAGTTTCTCATATTTACCCTATGTTTATTTCCCACAGAGCTCGGCGAAAGTGTGACCAAATATCATTTCGCCGAATCTATCGTGTTAAGTTTCTCAATCTTCTTCAGTAAGTTTCTTTCTAATTTTTGCGCCTAGACGGGCTGCCCATTAAAATGAGGCACTAGGTGGAATATATATAGGCGTTCGGTGTGCGTCACCGGCAAGCGTTGTAAACCTCCTTTTTCTGAGCCATATGGACTTAAGTTTCTCATATTTAGCCTTAAGTTTCACTCTCGTGAGCTCTACGGAAGGGTCACCAAATTTGGGTTGGACGACTCCTCGTTCGACCGAATGGTACATGTGATTCTCCGTGGCACCACGAATCTTGCCTAATTCAATTTCGAGCCCTATCATGTTAAGTTTCTCAACCTTCTTCACTAAGTTTCTTTCTAATTTTTGCGCCTTGCTTCAGCATTTCCACATGGTTATTAAACCAACACCTCATGATAAGAGACCATTGTGTATATTTCAGGTCGGTACTCGCCGTTGCAAAATCTCTCAACAAACATGAGAGGAGAGGGATGGTGACCAAAGGAGCATCGCGCCATCCATCGACCGAAGTTTATTTGATATTCACCTGCGAAGTCTTTTGTAGAACGCATGAAATACGTTCACTGGCGAGGGTTGAGATATGAGGGCATCAGGTCCATCGCCAAAAACACCTCTTTCGAGCTTGATGTAGTTAAGTTTCCTAATTAGGCACTAAGTTTGTTCTCTGTGAGCTCTAGGAGTACGTGACGGGGAGGGATTGTGGGAAAATGTGCATCGAGTCAGCTATATGCCGAAGGATACACGAGATTTGTTTGTCCTCGATCTTGTCGTCTATGTATAGGTTGACATTCTATCTTGAGCCTCGTAGACATATACATACGTTGCTCACTGCAGGGACCCAGAATTCTTACCTCACGAAAAAAATCCAATCCCAGCACTTCCCTTTCATAATATATTAGACCACTTATTAGACCTAGATACATCCAATGAGGACCGAGATACCCGTCTATCGGGAGTTGCTACTAAAATCACCTCTGCCGAGCTCCCTTGTAGTTAAGTTTCTCAATTTTAGCACTAAGTTCCTTTTTCATGACCTCTATCGAGCAGGTGATGGGAGAGGGGTGGGTTCGAAATGTGCATTGGCCATCCCTCGATAGAAGAACATATCTGATTCTCTTATGACAAGGCAAAATCTCTCAACCAGTGCCAGCAGAGAAGGATGGTAATCAAATGACCATTGATATTTGCTGCATATGGATTCGTAGCTCACTAAAACGAGGCACTAATTTGAACATGTATATATATATATATATAGGTGTGCGCAACCGGTGAACGTCGGAAACCTCCTTTTTCTGAGCCATATGGACTTAAGTTTCTCACATTTTGCCTTAAGTTTCTCTATCGTGAGCTCTACGGAAGGGTCACCAAATTTGCATTGGACGACTCCTCGTTCGACCGAATGGTACACGTGATTCTCCCGTGGCACACGAGCGTTGCCTAATTCCAATTTCGAGCCCTATCATGTTAAGTTTCTCAACCTTCTTCACTAAGTTTCTTTCGAGCTTGATGTAGTTAAGTTTCCTAATTAGGCACTAAGTTTGTTCTCCGTGAGCTCTAGGAGTACGTGACGGGGGAGTGATTGTGGGAAAATGTGCATCGAGTCAGCTATATACCGAAGTATACACGAGATTTGTTTGTCATTACTACGTCGTCTATGTATAGGGTGACACTCTATCTTCCGAGCTTGTAGACATATACATACGTTGCTCACTGCAGGGACCCAGAATTCTTACCTCACGAAAAAAATCCAATCCCACCACTTCCCATTCAAAATATATTAGACCACTTATTAGACCTAGATACATCCAATGAGGACCGAGATACCCATCTATCGAGTTGCTACTAAAATCACCTCTCTGCCGAGCTCCTTGTAGTTAAGTTTCTCAATTTTAGCACTAACTTCCTTTTCATAACCTCTATCGAGCGGTGATGGGAGAGGGGTGGTTTCCAAATGTGCATTGGCCATCCCTCGATAGAAGAACATATCTGATTCCCTTATGACAAGGCAAAATCTCTCGACCAGTGCCAGCGGAGAAGGATGGTAATCAAATGACCATTGATATTTGCAGCATATGGATGCGTAGATCACTAAAACGAGGCACTAATTGGAATATATATAGGTGTGCGCAACCGGTGAACATCGGAAACATCCTCTTTTTGAGCCATATGGAGTTGAGTTTCTCATATTTACCCCTATGTTTATTTCCCCTGAGCTCGACGAAAGTGTGACTAAATATGCGCTCGCCGACTCTATCGTGTTAAGTTTCTCAATCTTCTTCAGTTAGTTTCTTTCTAATTTTTGCGCCTAGACGGGCTGCCCATTAAAATGAGGCACTAGGTGGAATATATATAGGTGTTCATGTAATGCGTCACCCGACAGCGTTGTAAACCTCCTTTTTCTGAGCCATATGGACTTAAGTTTCTCATATTTAGCCTTAAGTTTCACTCTCGTGAGCTCTACGGAAGGGTCACCAAATTTGGGTTGGACGACTCCTCGTTTGACCGAATGGTACATGTGATTCTCCCGTGGCACACGAATGTTGCCTAATTCCAATTTCGAGCCCTATCATGTTAAGTTTCTCAACCTTCTTCACTAAGTTTCTTTCTGATTTTTTGCCTTGCTTGACATTTCCACATGGTTATTAAACCAACACCTCATGATAAGAGACCATTGTGTATATTTCAGGTCGGTACTCGCCGTTGCAAAATCTCTCAACAAACATGAGAGGAGAGGGATGGTGACCAAAGGAGCATCGCGCCATCCATCGACCGAAGTTTATTTGATATTCACCTGCGAAGTCTTTTGTAGAACGCATGAAATACGTTCACACGACGAGGGTTGAGATATGAGGGCATCAGGTCCATCACCAAAATCACCTCTTTCGATCTTGATGTAGTTAAGTTTCCTAATTAGTCAGTAAGTTTGTTCTCTGTGAGCTCTAGGAGTATGTGAGAGGGGAGGGATTGTGGGCAAATGTGCATCGTGTCACCTATATGCCGAAGGATACACGATATTTGTTTGTCCTCAGTACGTCGTCTATGTATAGGTTGACATTCTATCTTCCGAGCTCGTGGACATATACATACGTTGCTCACTGCAGGGACCCAGAATTCTTACCTCACGAAAAAATATCCAATCCCAGCACTTCCCTTTCATAATATATTAGACCACTTATTAGACCTAGATACATCCAATGAGGACCAAGATACCCGTCTATCGGGAGTTGCTACTAAAATGACCTCTGCCGAGCTCCCTTGTAGTTAAGTTTCTCAATTTTAGCACTAAGTTCCTTTTTCATAACCTCTATCGAGCAGGTGATGGGAGAGGGGTGGCTTCCAAATGTGCATTCGCCATCCCTCGATAGAAGAACATATTTGATTCTCCTATGACAAGGCAAAATCTCTCGACCAGTGCCAGCGGAGAAGGATGGTAATCAAATGACCATTGATATTTGCAGCATATGGATGCGTAGCTCACTAAAACGAGGCACTATGTCGAATATATATATATATATATATATATATATATATATATATATATATATATATATATATATATATATATATATATATAGGTGTGCGCAACCGGTGAGCGTCGGAAACCTCCTCTTTTTGAGCCATATGGAGTTGAGTTTCTCATATTTACCCCTAAGTTTATTTCCCCTGAGCTCTACGAAAGGGTGACCAAATATGCGCTCGCCGACTCTATCGTGTTAAGTTTCTCAATCTTCTTCAGTAAGTTTCTTTTTGATCTTTGCGCCTAGACGGGCTGCCCATTAAAATGAGGCACTAGTTGGAATATATATAGGCGTTCGGTGTGCGTCACCGGCAGCGTTGTAAACCTCCTTTTTCTGAGCCATATGGACTTAAGTTTCTCATATTTAGCCTTAAGTTTCACTCTCGTGAGCTCTACGGAAGGGTCACCAAATTTGCGTTGGACGACTCCTCATTCGACCGAATGGTACACGTGATTCTCCCGTGGCACACGAGTGTTGCCTAATTCCAATTTCGAGCCCTATCATGTTAAGTTTCTCAACCTTCTTCACTAAGTTTCTTTCTGATTTTTGTGCCTTGCTTCAGCATTTCCACATGGTTATTAAACCAACACCTCATGATAAGAGACCATTGTGTATATTTCAGGTCGGTACTCGCCGTTGCAAAATCTCTCAACAAACGTGAGAGGATAGGGATGGTGACCAAAGGAGCATATCGCCATCCATCGACCGAAGTTTATTTGATATTCACCTGCGAAGTCTTTTGTAGAACGCATGAAATACGTTCACAGGATGATGGTTGACATATGAGGGCATCAGGTCCATCGCCAAAATCACCTCTTTCGAGCTTGATGTAGTTAAGTTTCCTAATTAGGCACTAAGTTTGTTCTCTGTGAGCTCTAGGAGTACGTGACGGGGGAGGGATTGTGGGAAAATGTGCATCGAGTCAGCTATATGCCGAAGGATACACGAGATTTGTTTGTCCTCAGTACGTCGTCTATGTATAGCTTGACATTCTATCTTCCGAGCTCGTGGACATATACATACTTTTCTCACTACAGGGACCCAGAATACTTACCTCACGAAAAAAAATCCAATCCCAGCACTTCCCTTTCATAATATATTAGACCTAGATACATCCAATGAGGACCGAGATACCCGTCTATCGGGAGTTGCTACTAAAATCACCTCTGCCGAGCTCCCTTGTAGTTAAGTTTCTCAATTTTAGCACTAAGTTCCTTTTTCATAACCTCTATCGAGCCGGTGATGGGAGAGGGGTGGTTTCCAAATGTGCATTGGCCATCCCTCGATAGAAGAACATATATCGATTCTCTTATGACAAGGCAAAATCTCTCGACCCGATTTGCCGGAGAAGGATGGTAATCAAATGACCATTGATATTTGCGACATATGGATGCGTAGATCACTAAAAAGCGAGGCACTAGGTCATATATATATATATATATATATATATATATATATATATATATATATATATATATATATATATAGGTGTGCAAGAACTAATGAGCGCTTCTGAAACCTCCTCTTTTGAGCCATATGGAGTTGAGTTTCTCATATTTACCCCTAAGTTTATTTCCCCACGAGCTCTCTGAAAAGGTGACCAAATATCGCTTTCGCCGAGTCTATCGTGTTAAGTTTATAAATGTTCTTCAGTAAGTTTCTTTCTGATCTTTGCGCCTAGACGGGCTGCCCATTAAAATGCGGCACTAGGTGGAATATATATAGGCGTTCGGTGAGCGTCACCGGCAGCGTTGTAAACCTCCTTTTTCTGAGCCATATGGACTTAAGTTTCTCATATTTAGCCTTAAGTTCCACTCTCGTGAGCTCTACGGAAGGGTCACCAAATTTGCGTTGGATGACTCCTCGTTCGACCGAATGGTACATGTGATTCTCCCGTGGCACACGAGTGTTGCCTAATTCCAATTTCGAGCCCTATCATGTTAAGTTTCTCAACCTTCTTCACTAAGTTTCTTTCTGATTTTTGCGCCTTGCTTCAGCATTTCCACATGGTTATTAAACCAACACCTCATGATAAGAGACCATTGTGTATATTTCAGGTGGGTACTCGCCGTTTCAAAATCTCTCAACAAACATGAGAGGAGAGGAATGGTGACCAAAGGACAATCGCGCTATCCATCGACCGAAGTTTATTTTATACTCACCTGCGAAGTCTTTTGTAGAACGCATGAAATACGTTCACACGATGAGGGTTGAGATATGAGGGCATCAGGTCCGTCGCCAAAATCACCTCTTTCGAGCTTGATGTAGTTAAGTTTCCTAATTAGGCACTATGTTTGTTCTGTGAGCTCTAGGAGTACGTGACGGTGGAGGGATTGTGGGCAAATGTGCATCGAGTCTGCTATATGCCGTAGGATACACGAGATTTGTTTGTCCTCAGTACGTCGTCTATGTATAGGTTGACATTCTATCTTCCGAGCTCGTGGACATATACATACGTTGCTCACTGCAGGGACCCAGAATTCTTACCTCACGAAAAAAATCCAATCCCAGCACTTCCCTTTCATAATATATTAGACCACTTATTAGACCTAGATACATCCAATGAGGAACGAGATAACCGTCTATCGGGAGTTGCTACTAAAATCACCTCTGCCGAGCTCCCTTGTAGTTAAGTTTCTCAATTTTAGAACTAAGTTCCTTTTTCATAACCTCTATTGAGCAGGTGATGGGAGAGGGGTGGTTTGCAAATGTGCATTGGCCATCCCTAGATAGAAGAACATATCTAATTCGTCTTTGACAAGACACTAGGTGCAATTTTCTCATAAGAAGGCAAAATCTCTCAACCAGTGAGAGAGGAGACGGATGGTGATCAAATGACCATTGATATTTGCACCATATGGATGTGTAGCTCATCAAAACGAGGCACTAGGTGGAATATATATAGGTGTGCGCAACCGGTGAACGTCGGAAACCTCCTCTTTTTGAGTCATATGGAGTTGAGTTTCTCGTATTTACCCCTATGTTTATTTCCCCTGAGTTCTACGAAAGGGTGACCAAATATGCGCTCGCCGACTCTATCGTGTTAAGTTTCTCAATCTTCTTAAGTAAGTTTCTTTCTAATTTTTGCGCCTAGACGAGCTGCCCATTAAAATGAGGCACTAGGTGGAATGGATATAGGCGTTGATTGTGTGTCACGGCAAGCGTTAATAAACCTCCTTTTACGAGCCATATGGACTTAAGTTTCTCATATTTAGCTTTAAGTTTCACTCTCGTGAGCTCTCTGGAAGGGTCACCAAATTTGCGTTGGGCGACTCCTCGTTAAATCGAATGGTACATGTGATTCTCCGTGGCACACGAGTGTTGCCTAATTCAATTTAGAACTATCATGTTAATTTTCTCAATCTTCTTCCCTAAGTTTCTTTCTGATTTTGTGCCTTGCTTGACATTTCCACTTTGTTGTTAAACCAACACCTCATGATAAGAGACCATTGTGTATATTTCAGGTCGGTACTCGCCGTTGCAAAATCTCTCAACAAACATGAGAGGAGAGGGCTGGTGACCAAAGGAGCATCCCGCCTCCATCGACCGAAGTTTATTTGATATTCACCTGCGAAGTCTTTTCTAGAACGCATGAAATACGTTCACACGACGAGGGTTGAGATATGAGGGCATCAGGTCCATCGCCAAAATCACCTCTTTCGAGCTTGATGTAGTTAAGTTTCCTAATTAGGCACTAAGTTTGTTCTCTGTGAGCTCTAGGAGTATGTGACGGAGGAGGGATTGTGGGCAAATGTGCATCGAGTCAGCCATATACCGAAGGATACACGAGATTTGTTTGTCATCAGTACGTCGTCTATGTATAGGGTGACATTCTATCTTCCGAGCTCGTAGACATATACATACGGTTCTCACTACGGGGACCTAGAATTCTTACGTCATGAAAAAATCCAATCCCAGAACTTCCCTTTCATAATATATTAGACCTAGATACATCCAATGAGGAGTGAGATACCCTTCTATCGGGAGTTGCTACTAAAATCACCTCTGTCAAGCTCCCTTGTAGTTAAGTTTCTCAATTTTAGCACTAAGTTCCTTTTTCATAACCTCTATCGAGCAGGTGATGGGAGAGGGGTGGTTTCCAAATGTGCATTGGCCATCCCTCGATAGAAGAACATATCTGATTCGCCTATGACAAGGCAAAATCTCTCGACTAGTGCCCGCGGAGAAGGATGGTAATCAAATGACCATTGATATTTGCACATATGGATGCGTAGCTCACTAAAACATGGCACTAATTGGAATATATATATAGGTGTGCGCAACCGGTGAACGTCGGAAACCTCCTCTTTTTGAGCCATATGGAGTTGAGTTTCTCATATTTACCCCTAAGTTTATTTCCCCTGAGCTCTACGAAAGGGTGACCAAATATGCGCTCGCCGACTCTATCGTGTTAAGTTTCTCAATCTTCTTCAGTAAGTTTCTTTCTAATTTTTGCGCCTAGACGGGCTGCCCATTAAAATGAGGCACTAGGTGGAATATATATAGGCGTTCGGTGTGCGTCACCGGCAAGCGTTGTAAACCTCCTTTTTCTGAGCCATATGGACTTAAGTTTCTCATATTTAGCCTTAAGTTTCACTCTCGTGAGCTCTACGGAAGGGTCACCAAATTTGCGTTGGACGACTCCTCGTTCGACCGAATGGTACACGTGATTCTCCCATGGCACACGAGTGTTGCCTAATTCCAATTTTGAGAACTATCATGTTAAGTTTCTCAATCTTATTCACTAAGTTTCTTTCTGATTTTTGGGCCTTGCTTGACATTTCCACTTGGTTGTTAAACCAACACCTCATGATAAGAGACCATTGTGTATATTTTAGGTCGGTACTCGCCGTTGCAAAATCTCTGAACAAACATGAGAGGAGAGGGATGGTGACCAAAGGAGCATCATGCCATCCATGGACCCAAGTATATTTGATATTCACATGCGAAGTCTTTTCTAGAACGCATGAAATAAGTTCACACGACGAGGGTTGAGATATGAGGGCATCAGGTCCATCACCAAAATCATCTCTTTCGAGCTTGATGTAGTTAAGTTTCCTAATTAGGCACTAAGTTTGTTCTTCGTGAGCTCTAGGAGTACGTGACGGGGAGGGATTGTGGGCAAATGTGAATCGAGTCAGCCATATACCGAAGGATACACGAGATTTGTTTGTCATCAGTATGTCGTCTATGTATTGGGTGACATTCTATCTTCCGAGCTCATAGACATATACATACGTTGCTCACTACAAGGACCCATAATTCTTACCTCACGAAAAAAAGTCCAATCCCAGAACTTCCCTTTCATAATATATTATACCAAGATACATCCAATGAGGACTGAGATACCCGTCTATCGGGAGTTGCTACTAAAATCACCTCTGTCGAGCTCCCTTGTAGTTAAGTTTCTCAATTTTAGCACTAAGTTCCTTTTTCATAACCTCTATCGAGCAGGTGATGGGAGAGGGGTGGTCTCCAAATGTGCATTGGCCATCCCTCAATAGAAGAACATATCTGATTCGCTTATGACAAGGCAAAACCTCTCGACCAGTGCCAGCAGAGAAGCATGGTAATCAAATGACCATTGATATTTGTAGCATATGGATGCGTAGCTCACTAAGATGAGGCTCTAGGTGGAAAATATATAGGTGTGTGCAACCAGTGAGCGTCGGACACCTCCTCTTTTTGAGCCATGTGGAGTTGAGTTTCTCATATTTACCCCTAAGTTTATTTCATGTGAGCTCTACGGAAGGGTGAAAAAATATTCGGTCGCCGACTCTATCGTGTTAAGTTTCTCAATCATCTTCACTAAGTTTCTTTCTGATTTTTGCGTCTGGACAGGCTGCCCATTAAAATGAGGCACTAGGTGGAATATATATAGGTGTTGATTGTGCAACCGCAAGCATTGTAAACCTCCTTTTTCCGAGCCATATGGAGTTAAGTTTCTCATATTTAGCCTTAAGTTTTTTCTCTCGTGCGTGAGAAGGATGGTAATAAAATGACCAGTGATATTTGCAGCATATGGATGCGTAGCTCACTAAAATGAGGCTCTAGTTGGAAAATATATAGGTGTGTGCAACCGGTGAGTGTCGGAAACCTCCTCGTTTTGAACCATATGGAGTTGAGTTTCTCATATTTACCCCTAAGTTTATTTCCTGTTAGCTCTACAGAAGGGTGACCAAATAAGCGGTCGCCGACTCTATCGTGTTAAGTTTCTCAATCTTCTTCACTATGTTTCTTTCTGATTTTTGCGCCTGGACAGGCCGCCCATTAAGATGAGGCACTAGGTGGAATATACATACTTGGGTCCAGCGGAGAAGGATGGTAATGAAATGACCAGTGATATTTGCAGCATATGGATGCGCAGCTCACCAAAATGAGGCTCTAGGTGGAAAATATATAGGTGTGTGCAACCGGTGAGCGTCGGAAACCTCCTCTTTTTGAGCCATATGGAGTTGAGTTTCTCAAATTTACCCATAAGTTTATTTCCCGTGAGCTCTACGGAAGGGTGACCAAATATGTCGTCGCCGACTCTATCGTGTTAAGTTTCTCAATCTTCTTCACTAAGTTTCTTTCTGATTTTTGTGTCTGGACAGGCTGCCCATTAAAATGAGGCAATAGGTGGAATATATATAGGTGTTCGTGTCATCAAGCGTTGTAAATCTCCTTTTTCTGAGCCATATGGAGTTAAGTTTCTCATATTTAGCCTTAAGTTCCTCTCTCGTGCCAGCGGAGAAGGATGGTAATGAAATGACCAGTGATATTTGCAGCATATGGATGCGTAGCTCATTAAAATGAGGCTCTTGGTGGAAAATATATAGGTGTGTGCATCCGGTGAGCGTCAGAAACCTCCTCTTTTTGAGCCATATGGAGTTGAGTTTCTCATATTTACCCCTAAGTTTATTTCCTGTGAGCTCTATAGAAGGGTGACCAAATATGCAGTCGCCGACACTATCGTGTTAAGTTTCTCAATCTTCTTCACTATGTTTCTTTCTGATTTTTGCGCCTGGACAGGCTGCCCATTAATATGAGGCACTAGGTGGAATATACATACTTGGGTCCAGCGGAGAAGGGTTGTAATGAAATGACTAGTGATATTTGAAGCAAATGGATGCGTAGCTCACTAAAATGAGGCTCTAGGTGGAAAATATATAGGTGTGTGCAACCGGTGAGCGTCGGAAACCTCCTCTTTTTGAGCTATATGGAGTTGAGTTTCTCATATATACCCCTAAGTTTATTTCCTGTGAGATCTACGGAAGGGTGACCAAATATGCGGTCGCCGACTATATCGTGTTAAGTTTCTCAATCTTCTTCACTTATTTTCTTTCTGATTATTGCGTCTGGGCAGGCTGCCCATTAAAATGAGGCACTAGATGGAATATATATAGGTGTTCGGTGTGCGTCACCGGCAAGCGTTGTAAATCTCCTTTTTCTGAGCCATATGGACTTAAGTTTCTCATATTTAGCCTTAAGTTTCACTCTCGTGAGCTCTACGGAAGGGTCACCAAATTTGCGTTGGACGACTCCTCGTTCGACCGAATGGTACATGTGATTCTCCCGTGGCACACGAGTGTTGCCTAATTCCAATTTCGAGCCCTATCATGTTAAGTTTCTCAATCTTCTTCCCTAAGTTTCTTTCTGATTTTTGTGCCTTGCTTCAGAATTTCCACTTGGTTGTTAAACCAAAACCTCATGATAAGAGACCATTGTGTACATTTTAGGTTGGTACTCGCCGTTGCAAAATCTCTAAACAAACATGAGAGGAGAGGGATGGTAACCAAAGGAGCATCGCGCCATCCATGGACCCAATTATATTTGATATTCACCTGCGAAGTCTTTTCTAGAACGCATGAAATAAGTTCACACGACGAGTGTTGAGATATGAGTGCATCAGGTCCATCACCAAAATCACCTCTTTCGAGCTTGATGTAGTTAAGTTTCCTAATTAGGCACTAAGTTTGTTCTCCGTGAGCTCTTGGTGTACGTGACGGGGAGGGATTGTGGGCAAATGTGCATCGAGTCAGCCGTATACCGAAGGATACACGAGATTTGTTTGTCATCAGTACGTCGTCTATGTATAGGGTGACATTCTATCTTCCGAGCTCGTAGACATATATATGTACGTTGCTCACTACAGGGACCCAGAATTCTTACCTCACGAAAAAATACAATCCCAGAACTTCCCTTTCATAATATATTAGACCTAGATACATCCAATGAGGACTGAGATACCCGTCTATCGGGGGTTACTACTAAAATCATCTCTGTCGAGCTTAGTTAAGTTTCTCAATTTTAGCACTAAGTTCCTTTTTCATAACGTCTATTGAGCAGGTGATGGGAGAGGGATGGTTTCCAAATGTGCATTGGCCATCCCTCGATAGAAGAACATGTCTGACCAGTGCCAGCGGAGAAGTCTGGTAATGAAATGACCAGTGATATTTGTAGCATATGGATGCGTAGCTCACTAAAATGAGGCTCTAGGTGGAAAATATATAGGTGTGTGCAACCGATGAGCGTCGGAAACCTCCTCTTTTTGAGCCATATGGAGTTGAGTTTCTCATATTTACCCCTAAGTTTATTTCATGTGATCTCTACGGAAGGGTGACCAAATATGCGGTCGCCGACTCTATCGTGTTAAGTTTCTCAATCTTCTTCACTAAGTTTCTTTCTGATTTTTGCGTCTGGATGGGCTGTCCATTAAAATGAGGCAATAGGTGGAATATATATAGGTGTTCGGTGTGCGTCACCGGCAAGCGTTGTAAATCTCCTTTTTCTGAGCCATATGGAGTTAGGTTTCTCATATTTATCCTTAAGTTTCTCTCTCGTGCCAGCGGAGAAGGATGGTAATGAAATGACCAGTGATATTTGCAGCATATGGATGCGTAGCTCACTAAAATGAGGCTCTAGGTGGAAAATGTATAGATGTGTGCAACCGGTGAGCGTCAGATACCTCCTCTTTTTGAGCCATATGGAGTTGAGTTTCTCATATTTACCCCTAAGTTTATTTCCCCTGAGCTCTACGAAAGGGTGACCAAATATGCGCTCGCCGACTCTATCGTGTTAAGTTTCTCAATCTTCCTCACTAAGTTTCTTTCTGATTTTTGCGCCTGGACAGGCTGCCCATTAAGATGAGGCACTAGGTGGAATATACATAGGTGTTCGGTGTGCGTCACCGGCAAGCGTTGTAAATCTCCTTTTTCTGAGCCATATGGAGTTAAGTTTCTCATATTTAGCTTTAAGTTTCTCTCTCGTGAGCTCTACGGAAGGGTCACCAAATTTGCGTTGGACGACTCCTCGTTCGACCGAATGGTACACGTGATTCTCCCGTGGCACACGACTGTTGCCTAATTCCAATTTCGAGAACTATCATGTTAAGTTTCTCAATCTTCTTCCCTAAGTTTCTTTATTATTTTTGTGCCTTGCTTCCACATTTCCACTTGGTTGTTAAACCAACACCTCATGATAAGAGACCATTGTATATTTTAGGTCGGTACTCGTCGTTGTAAAATCTCTGAACAAACATGAGAGGAGAGGGATGGTGACCAAAGGAGCATCGCGCCATCCATGGACCCAAGTGTATTTGATATTCACCTGCGAAGTCTTTTCTAGAACGCATGAAATACGTTCACACGACGAGGGTTGAGATATGAGGGCATCAGGTCCATCACCAAAATCACCTCTTTCGAGCTTGATGTAGTTAAGTTTCCTAATTAGGCACTATCCGTGAGCTCTAGGAGTACGTGACGGGGAGGGATTGTGGGCAAATGTGCATGGAGTCAGCCATATACCGAAGGATACACGAGATTTGTTTGTCATCAGTACGTCGTCTATGTATAGGGTGACATTCTATCTTCCGAGTCCGTAGACATATACATACTATGCTCACTACAGGGACCCAGAATTCTTACCTCACGAAAAAAATTCAATCCCAACACTTCTCTTTCATAATATATTATATCACTTATTATACCTATATACATCCAATGAGGACCGAGATACCCGTCTATCGGGAGTTGCTACTAAAATCACCTCTGCCGAGCTCCCTTGTAGTTAAGTTTCTCAATTTTAGCACTAAGTTCCTTTTTCATAAACTCTATTGAGCAGGTGATGGGAGAGGGATGGTTTCCAAATGTGCATTGGCAATCCCTCGATAGAAGAACATGTCTGATTCGCATATGACAAGGCAAAATCTCTTGACCAGTGCCAGCGGAGAAGTATGGTAATGAAATGATCAGTGATATTTGCAGCATATGGATGCGTAGCTCACTAAAATGAGGCTCTAGGTGGAAATTATATAGGTGTGTGCAACCGGTGATCATCGGAAACCTCCTCTTTTTGAGCCATATGGAGTTGAGTTTCTCATATTTACCCCTAAGTTTATTTCCTGTGAGCTCTACGGAAGTCTTACCAAATATGCGGTTGCCGACTCTATCGTGTTAAGTTTCTCAATCTTCCTCACTAAGTTTCTTTTTGATTTTTGCGCCTGGACAGGCTTAAGATGAGGCACTATGTGGAATATACATAGGTGTTCGGTCTGCGTAACCGGCAAACGTTGTAAATCTCCTTTTTCTGAGCCATATGGAGTTAAGTTTCTCATATTTAGCTTTAAGTTTCTCTCTCGTGAGCTCTATGGAAGGGTCGGCAAATATGCGTTGGACGACTCCTCGTTCGACCGAATGGTACACGTGATTCTCCCGTGGCACACGAGCGTTGTCTAATACCAATTTCGAGAACTATCATGTTAAGTTTCTCAATCTTCTTCCCTAAGTTTCTTTCTGATTTTTGTGCCTTGCTTGACATTTCCACTTGGTTGTTAAACCAACACCTCATGATAAGAGACCATTGTGTATATTTTAGGTCGGTACTCGCCGTTGCAAAATCTCTGAACAAACATGAGAGGAAAGGGATGGTGACCAAAGGAGCATCGCGCCATCCATGGACCCAAGTATATTTGATATTCACCTGTGAAGACTTTTATAGAACGCATGAAATACGTTCACACGACGAGGGTTGAGATATGAGGGCATCAGGTCCATCACCAAAATAACCTCTTTCGAGCTTGATGTAGTTAAGTTTCCTAATTAGGCACTATCCGTGAGCTCTAGGAGTACGTGACGGGGAGGGATTGTGGGCAAATGTGCATGGAGTCAGCCATATACCGAAGGATACACGAGATTTGTTTGTCATCAGTACGTCGTCTATGTATAGGGTGACATTCTATCTTCCGAGCTCGTAGACATATACATACGTTGCTCACTACAAGGACCCATAATTCTTACCTCACGAAAAAAAATCCAATCCTAGAACTTCCCTTTCATAATATATTACACCTAGATACATCCAATGAGGACTGAGATACCCGTCTATCGGGTGTTGCTACTAAAATCACCTCTGTCGAGCTCCCTTGTAGTTAAGTTTCTCAATTTTAGCACTAAGTTCCTTTTTCATAACCTATATTGAGCAGGTGATGGGAGAGGGATGGTTTCCAAATGTGCATTGGCCATCCCTCGATAGAAGAACATGTCTGATTCGCCTATGACAAGGCAAAATCTCTTGACCAGTGCCAACAGAGAAGGATGGTAATGAAATGACCAGTGATATTTGCAGCATATGGATGCGTAGCTCACTAAAATGAGGCTCTAGGTGGAAAATATATAGGTGTGTGCAACCAGTGAGCGTCGGAAACCGCCTCTTTTTGAGCCATATGTAGTTGAGTTTCTCATATTTACCCCTAAGTTTATTTCCTGTGAGCTGTACGGAAGGGTGACCAAATATGCGGTTGCCGACTCTATCGTGTTAAGTTTCTCAATCTTCTTCACTAAGTTTCTTTCTGATTTTTGCGTCTAGACAGGCTGCCCATTAAAATGAGGCAATAGGTGGAATATATATAGGTGTTATATTGTGCATATAGCGTTGTAAATCTCCTTTTTACGAGCCATATGGAGTTAGGTTTCTCATATTTATCCTTAAGTTTCTCTCTCGTGCCAGCGGAGAAGGATGGTAATGAAATGACCAGTGATATTTGCAGCATATGGATGCGTAGCTCACTAAAATGAGGCTCTAGGTGGAAAATATATAGGTGAGTGCAACCGGTGAGCGTCGGAAACCTCCTCTTTTTGAGCCATATGGAGTTGAGTTTCTCATATTTACCCCTTAGTTTATTTCCTGTGAGCTCTACGGAAGTTTGAACAAATATGCAGTCGCCGACTCTATCGTGTTAAGTTTCTCAATCTTCCTGACTAAGTTTCTTTCTGATTTTTGCGCCTGGACAGGCTGCCCATTAAGATGAGGCACTAGGTGGAATATACATAGGTGTTCGTAAAAGGCCACCGACAAGCGTTGTAAATCTCCTTTTTCTGAGCCATATGGAGTTAAGTTTCTCATATTTAGCTTTAAGTTTCTCTCTCGTGAGCTCTACGGAAGGGTCACCAAATATGCGTTGGATGACTCCTCGTTTGACCGAAAGGTAGACGTGATTCTCCCGTAGCACGCGAGCGTTGCCTAATTCCAATTTCGAGAACTATCATGTTAAGTTTCTCAATCTTCTTCCCTAAGTTTCTTTCAGATTTTCGTGCCTTTCTTGAGCATTTCCACTAGATTGTTAAACCAACACCTCATGATAAGAGACCATTGTGTATATTTTAGTCGGTACTCGCCATTGCAAAATCTCTGAACAAACATGAGAAGAAAGGGATGTTGACCAAAGGAGCATCGCGCCATCCATGGACCCAAGTATATTTGATATTCACCTGCGAAGTCTTTTCTAGAACGCATGAAATACGTTCACACGACGAGGGTTGAGATATGAGGGCATCAGGTCCATCACCAAAATCACCTCTTTCGAGCTTGTTGTAGTTAAGTTTCCTAATTAGGCACTAAGTTTGTTCTCCATGAGCTCTAGGAGTACGTGACGGGGAGGGATTGTGGGATAATGTGCATGGAGTCAGCCATATACCGAAGGATACACGAGATTTGTTTGTCATCAGTACGTCGTCTATGTATAGGGTGGCATTCTATCTTCCGAGCTCATAGACATATACATACGTTGCTCACTACAAGGACCCAGAATTCTTACCTCACAAAAAATCCAATCCCAAAACTTCCCTTTCATAATATATTAGACCACTTATTAGACCTAGATACATCCAATGAGGATTGCGATACCCGTCTATCGGGAGTTTCTACCAAAATCACCTCTCTCGCCGAGCTCCCTTGTAGTTAAGTTTCTCAATTTTAGCACTAAGTTCCTTTTTCATAACCTATTTTGAGCAGGTGATGGGAGATGGATGGTTTCCAAATGTGCATTGGCCATCCCTCGAAGAAGAACATATCTGATTCGCCTATGACAAGGCAAAATCTCTTGACCAGTGCCAGTAGAGAAGGATGGTAATGAAATGACCAGTGATATTTGCAGCATATGGATGCGTAGCTCACTAAAATGAGGCTCTAGGTGGAAAATATATAGGTGTGTGCAACCGGTGAGCGTCGGAAACCTCCTCTTTTTGAGCCATATGGAGTTGAGTTTATCATATTTACCCCTAAGTTTATTTCCTGTGAGCTCTAAGGAAGAGTGACCAAATATGCGGTCGCCGACTCTATCGTGTTAAGTTTCTCAATATTCTTCACTAAGTTTCTTTCTGATTTTTGCGTCTGGACAGGCTGCCCATTAAAATGAGGCACTAGGTGGAATATATATAGGTGTTCGATTAAAAGGCCACCGGCAAGCGTTGTAAATCTCCTTTTTCTGAGCCATATGGAGTTAAGTTTCTCATATTTAGCTTTAAGTTTCTCTCTCGTGAGCTCTACGGAAGGGTCACCAAATATGCGTTGGATGACTCCTCGTTCGACCGAAAGGTAGACGTGATTCTCCCGTAGCACACGAGCGTTGCCTAATTCCAATTTCGATAACTATCATGTTAAGTTTCTCAATCTTCTTCCCTAAGTTTCTTTCAGATTTTCGTGCCTTTCTTGAGCATTTCCACTTGGTTGTTAAACCAACACCTCATGATAAGACACCATTGTGTATATTTTAGTCGGTTTTCGCCATTGCAAAATCTCCGAACAAACATGAGAAGAAAGGGATGGTGAACAAAGGAGCATCGCGCCATCCATGGACCCAAGTATATTTGATATTCACTGCGAAGTCTTTTCTAGAACGCATGAAATACGTTCACACGACGAGGTTGAGATATGAGGGCATCGTGTCCATCACCAAAATCACCTCTTTCGAGCTTGCTGTAGTTAAGTTTCCTAATTAGGCACTAAGTTTGTTCTCCGTGAGCTTTAGGAGTACGTGGACGGGAGGGATTGTGGGATAATGTGCATGGAGTCAGCCATATACCGAAGGATACACGAGATTTGTTTGTCATCAGTACGTCGTCTATGTATAGGGTGGCATTCTATCTTCCGAGCTCATAGACATATACATACGTTGCTCACTACAAGGACCCAGAATTCTTACCTCACAAAAAAAATCCAATCCCAAAACTTCCCTTTCATAATATATTAGACCTAGATACATCCAATGAGGACTGCGATACCCGTCTATCGGGAGTTTCTACTAAAATCACCTCTGTCGAGCTCCCTTGTAGTTAAGTTTCTCAATTTTAGCACTAAGTTCCTTTTTCATAACCTATTTTGAGCAGGTGATGGGAGATGGATGGTTTCCAAATGTGCATTGGCCATCCCTCGAAAGAAGAACATATCTGATTCGCCTATCACAAGGCAAAATCTCTTGACCAGTGCCAGTAGAGAAGGATGGTAATGAAATGACCAGTGATATTTGCAGCATATGGATGCGTAGCTCACTAAAATGAGGCTCTAGGTGGAAAATATATAGGTGTGTGCAACCGGTGAGCGTCGGAAACCTCCTCTTTTTGAGCCATATGTAGTTGAGTTTATCATATTTACCCCTATGTTTATTTCCTGTGAGCTCTAAGGAAGAGTGACCAAATATGCGGTCGCCGACTCTATCGTGTTAAGTTTCTCAATATTCTTCACTAAGTTTCTTTCTGATTTTTATGCGTCTGGACAGGCTGCCCATTAAAATGAGGCACTAGGTGGAATATATATAGGTGTTCAGTGTGCGTCACCGGCAAGCGTTGTAAATCTCCTTTTTCTGAGCAATATGGAGTTAGGTTTCTCATATTTAGCCTTAAGTTTCTCTCTCGTGCCAGCGGAGAAGGATGGTAATGAAATGACCAGTGATATTTACAGCATATGGATGCGTAGCTCACTAAAATGAGGCTCTAGGTGGAAAATATATAGGTGTGTGCAACCGGTGAGCGTTGAAACTTCCTCTTTTTGAGCCATATGGAGTTGAGTTTCTCATATTTACACCTTAGTTTATTTCTTATGAGCTCTACGGAAGTTTGACCAAATATGCGGTCGCCGACTCTATCGTGTTAAGTTTCTCAATCTTCCTCACTAAGTTTCTTTCTGATTTTTTTCGCCTGGACATGCTGCCCATTAAGATGAGGCACTAGGTTGAATATACATAGGTGTTCGGTGTGCGTCACCGGCAAGCGTTGTAAATCTCCTTTTTCTGAGCCATATGGAGTTAAGTTTCTCATATTTAGCTTTAAGTTTCTCTCTCGTGAGCTCTACGGAAGGGTCACCAAATATGCGTTGGATGACTCCTCGTTCGACCGAAAAGGTAGACGTGATTCTCCCGTAGCACACGAAATTGCCTAATTCCAATTTCGATAACTATCATGTTAAGTTTCTCAATCTTCTTCCCTAAGTTTCTTTCAGATTTTCGTGCCTTTCTTGAGCATTTCCACTTGGTTGTTAAACCAACACCTCATGATAAGAGACCATTGTGTATATTTTAGTCGGTACTCGCCATTGCAAAATCTCTGAACAAACATGAGAAGAAAGGGATGGTGAACAAAGGAGCATCGCGCCATCCATGGACCCAAGTATATTTGATATTCACCTGCGAAGTCTTTTCTAGAACGCATGAAATACGTTCACACGACGAGGGTTGAGATATGAGGGCATCAGGTCCATCACCAAAATCACCTCTTTCGAGCTTGCTGTAGTTAAGTTTCCTAATTAGGCACTAAGTTTGTTCTCCGTGAGCTTTAGGAGTACGTGACGGGGAGGGATTGAGGGATAATGTGCATGGAGTCAGCCATATACCGAAGGATACACGAGATTTGTTTGTCATCAGTACGTCGTCTATGTATAGGGTGGCATTCTATCTTCCGAGCTCATAGACATATACATACGTTGCTCACTACAAGGACCCAGAATTCTTACCTCACAAAAAAATCCAATCCCAAAACTTCCCTTTCATAATATATTAGACCTAGATACATCCAATGAGGACTGCGATACCCGTCTATCGGGAGTTTCTACTAAAATCACCTCTGTCGAGCTCCCTTGTAGTTAAGTTTCTCAATTTTAGCACTAAGTTCCTTTTTCATAACCTATTTTGAGCAGGTGATGGGAGATGGATGGTTTTCCAAATGTGCATTGGCCATCCCTCGAAAGAAGAACATATCTGATTCGCCTATCACAAGGCAAAATCTCTTGACCAAAGGCTGATGAGAAGGATGGTAATGAAATGACCAGTGATATTTGCAGCATATGGATGCGTAGCTCACTAAAATGAGGCTCTAGGTGGAAAATATATAGGTGTGTGCAACCGGTGAGCGTCGGAAACCTCCTCTTTTTGAGCCATATGTAGTTGAGTTTATCATATTTACCCCTAAGTTTATTTCCTGTGAGCTCTAAGGAAGAGTGACCAAATATGCGGTCGCCGACTCTATCGTGTTAAGTTTCTCAATATTCTTTACTAAGTTTCTTTCTGATTTTTGCGTCTGGACAGGCTGCCCATTAAAATGAGGCACTAGGTGGAATATATATAGGTGTTCAGTGTGCGTCACCGGCAAGCGTTGTAAATCTCCTTTTTCTGAGCAATATGGAGTTAGGTTTCTCATATTTAGCCTTAAGTTTCTCTCTCGTGCGGCGGAGAAGGATGGTAATGAAATGACCCAGTGATATTTACAGCATATGGATGCGTAGCTCACTAAAATGAGGCTCTAGGTGGAAAATATATAGGTGTGTGCAACCGATGAGCGTTGAAACTTCCTCTTTTTGAGCCATATGGAGTTGAGTTTCTCATATTTACACCTTAGTTTATTTCCTATGAGCTCTACGGAAGTTTGACCAAATATGCGGTCGCCGACTCTATCGTGTTAAGTTTCTCAATCTTCCTCACTAAGTTTCTTTCTGATTTTTGCGCCTGGACAGGCTGCCCATTAAGATGAGGCACTAGGTGGAATATACATAGGTGTTCGGTGCGCGTCAACGGCAAGCGTTGTAAATCTCCTTTTTCTAAGCCATATGGAGTTAAGTTTCTCATATTAAGCTTTAAGTTTCTCTCTCGTGAGCTCTACGGAAGGGTCACCAAATTTGCGTTGGACGACTCCTCGTTTGACCGAATGGTACACATGATTCTCCCGTAGCCCACGAGCGTTTCCTAATTCCAATTTCGAGAACTATCATGTTAAGTTTCTCAATCTTCTTCCCTAAGTTTCTTTCTTATTTTTGTGCCTAGCTTTAGCATTTCCACTTGGTTGTTAAACCAACACCTCATGATAAGAGACCATTGTGTATATTTTAGGTCGGTACTCGTCGTTGCAAAATCTTTGAACAAACATGAGAAGAAAGGGATGGTGACCAAAGGAGCATCGCGCCATCCATGGACCCAAGTATATTTGATATTCACCTGCGAAGTCTTTTCTAGAACGCATGAAATACGTTCACACAACGAGGGTTGAGATATGAGGGCATCAGGTTCATCACCAAAATCACCTCTTTCGAGCTTGATATAGTTAAGTTTCCTAATTAGGCACTAAGTTTGTTCTCCATGAGCTCTAGGAGTACGTGACGGGGAGGGATTGTGGGCAAATGTGCATGGAGTCAGCCATATACCGAGGATACACGAGATTTGTTTGTCATCGATCGTCGTCTATGTATAGGGTGACATTCTATCTTCCGAGCTCATAGACATATACATACGTTGCTCACTACAAGGACCCGTAATTCTTAACTCACAAAAATCCAATCCCGTAACTTCCCTTTCATAATATATTAGACCTAGATACATCCAATGAGGACTGAGATACCCGTCTATTGGGAGTTGCTACTAAAATCACCTCTGTCGAGCTCCCTTGTAGTTAAGTTTCTCAATTTTAGCACTAAGTTCCTTTTTCATAACCTATATTGAGCTGGTGATGGGAGAGGGATTGTTTCCAAACGTGCATTGGCCATCCCTCGATAGAAGAACATGTCTGATTCGCCTATGACAAGGCAAAATCTCTTGACCAGTGCCAGCCGAGAAGGATGGTAATGAAATGACCAGTGATATTTGCAGCATATGGATGCGTAGCTCACTAAAATGAGGCTCTAGGTTGAAAATATATAGGTGTGTGCAACCGGTGAGCGTCGGAAACCTCCTCTTTTTGAGCCATATGGAGTTGAGTTTCTCATATTTACCCCTAAGTCTATTTCCTGTGAGCTCTACGGAAGGGTGATCAAATATGCGGTCGCCGACTCTATCATGTTAAGTTTCTCAATCTTCTTCACTAATTTATTTCTGATTTTTCCGTCTGGACAGGCTGCCCATTAAAATGAGGCACTAGATGGAATATATATAGGTGTTCAGTGTGCGTCACCGGCAAGCGTTGTAAATCTCCTTTTTCTGAGCCATATGGAGTTAGGTTTCTCATATTTAGCCTTAAGTTTATCTCTCGTGCCAGCGGAGAAGGATGGTAATGAAATGACCAGTGATATTTGCAGCATACGGATGCGTAGCTCACTAAAATGAGGCTCTAGGTGGAAAATATATAGGTGTGTGTGTAATCGGTGAGCGTCGGAAACCTCCTCTTTTGAGCAATATGGAGTTGAGTTTCTCATATTTACCCTTAGTTTATTTCCGTGAGCTCTACGGAAGGGAGACCAAATATCATGCGGTCGCCGACTCTATCGTGTTAAGTTTCTCAATCTTCCTCACTAAGTTTCTTTTCGATTTTTTGCCTGGACAGTGCCCATTAAGATGAGGCACTAGGTGGAATATACATAGGTGTTCGTAAAAGGCCACCGGCAAGCGTTGTAAATCTCCTTTTTCTGAGCCATATGGAGTTAAGTTTCTCATATTTAGCTTTAAGTTTCTCTCTCGTGAGCTCTACGGAAGGGTCACCAAATTTGCGTTGGACGACTCCTCGTTCGACCGAATGGTACACGTGATTCTCCCGTGGCACACGAGCGTTGCCTAATTCCTTTTTCGAGAACTATCATGTGAAGTTTCTCAATCTTCTTCCCTAAGTTTCTTTCTTATTTTTGTGCCTTGCTTCAGCATTTCCACTTGGTTGTTAAACCAACACCTCATGATAACAGACCATTGTGTATATTTTAGGTTGGTACTCGCCGTTGCAAAATCTCTGAACAAACATGAGAGGAGAGGGATGGTGACCAAAGGAGCATCGCGCCATCCATGGACCCAAGTATATTTGATATTCACCTGCGAAGTCTTTTCTAGAACGCATGAAATATGTTCACACGGCGAGGGTTGAGATATGACGGGATCAGGTCCATCACCAAAATCACCTCTTTCGAGATTGATGTAGTTAAGTTTCCTAATTAGGCACTAAGTTTGTTCTCTGTGAGCTCTAGGAGTACGTGACGGGGAGGGATTGTGGGCAAATGTGCATCGACTCAGCCATATACCGAAGGATGGACGAGATTTGTTTGTCATCTGTACGTCGTCTATGTATATGGGGACATTCTATCTTCCGAGCTCGTAGACATATATGTACGTTGCTCACTACAAGGACCCAGAATTCTTACCTCACAAAAACAATTCAATCCCAGAACTTCCCTTTCATAATATATTAGACCTAGATACATCCAATGAGGATGAGATACCCGTCTATCGGGAGTTGCTACTAAAATCACCTCTGTCGAGCTCCCTTGTAGTTAAGTTTCTCAATTTTAGCACTAAGTTCCTTTTTCATAACCTCTATTGAGCAGGTGATGGGAGAGGGATGGTTTCCAAATGTGCATTGGCCATCCCTCGATAGAAGAACATGTCTGATTCGCCTATGACAAGGCAAAATCTCTTGACCAGTGCCAGCGGAGAAGGATTGTAATGAAATGACCAGTGATATTTGCAACATATGGATGCGTAGCTCACTAAAATGAGGCTCTAGGTGGAAAATATATAGGTGTGTGCAACTCGTGAGTGTCGGAAACCTCCTCTTTTTGAGCCATATGGAGTTGAGTTTCTCATATTTACCCCTAAGTTTATTTCCTGTGAGCTCTACGGAAGGGTGACCAAATATGCGGTCGCTGACTCTATCGTGTTAAGTTTCTCAATCTTCTTCACTATGTTTCTTTCTGATTTTTGCGCCTGGACAGGTTGCCCATTAAGATGAGGCACTAGGTGGAATATACATAGGTGCTCGGTGTGCGTCACTGGCAAGCGTTGTAAATCTCCTTTTTCTGAGCCATATGGAGTTAAGTTTCTCATATTTAGCTTTAAGTTTCTCTCTCATGAGCTCTACGGAAGGGTCACAAAATTAGCGTTGGACGACTCCTCGTTCGACCGAATGGTACACGTGATTCTCCCGTGGCACACGAGCGTTGCCGAATTCCAATTTCGAGAACTATCATGTTAAGTTTCTCAATCTTCTTCCCAAAGTTTCTTTCTGATTTTTGTGCCTTGTTTCAGCATTTCCACTTGGTTGTTAAACCAACACCTCATGATAAGAGACCATTGTGTATATTTTAGGTCGGTAATCGCGGTTGCAAAATATCTGAACAAACATGAGAGGAGAGGGATGGTGGCCAAAGGAGCATCGCGCCATCCATGGACCCAAGTATATTTGATATTCACCTGCGAAGTCTTTTCTAGAACGCATGAAATACGTTCACACGACGAGGGTTGAGATATGAGGGCATAAGGTCCATCACCAAAATCACCTCTTTCGAGCTTGATGTAGTTAAGTTTCCTAATTCGGCACTAAGTTTGTTCTCCGTGAGCTCTAGGAGTACGTGACGGGGAGGGATTGTGGGCAAATGTGCATGGAGTCAGCCATATACCGAAGGATACACGAGATTTGTTTGTCATCAGTATGTCGTCTATGTATAGGGTGACATTCTATCTTCCGAGCTCATAGACATATACATACGTTGCTTGCTACAAGGACCCAGAATTCTTACCTCACGAAAAAAAATCCAATCCCAGAACTTCCCTTTCATAATATATTAGACCTAGATACATCCAATGAGGACATAGATACCCGTCTATCGGGAGTTGCTAGTAAAATCACTTCTGTCGAGCTCCCTTGTAGTTAAGTTTCTCAATTTTAGCACTAAGTTCCTTTTTCATAACCTCTATTGAGCAGGTGATGGGAGAGGGATGGTTTCCAAATGTGCATTGGCCATCCCTCGATATAAGATCATGTCAGATTCGCCTATGACAAGGCAAAATATCTTGACCAGTGCTAGCGGAGAAGGATGGTAATGAAATGACCAGTGATATTTGCAGCATATGGATGCGTAGCTGACTAAAATGAGGCTCTAGGTGGAAAATATATAGGTGTGTGCAACCGGTGAGCGTCGGAAACCTCCTCTTTTTGAGCCATATGGAGTTGAGTTTCTCATATTTACCCCTTAGTTTATTTCCTGTGAGCTCTACGGAAGGGTGACCAAATATGCAGTCGTCGACTCTGTCGTGTTAAGTTTCTCAATCTTCTTCACTAAGTTTCTTTCTCATTTTTGCGCCTCGACATGCTGCCCATTAAGATGAGGCACTAGGTCGAATATACATAGGTGTTCGGTGTGTGTCACCAGCAAGCGTTGTAAATCTCCTTTTTCTGAGCCATATGGAGTTAAGTTTCTCATATTTAGCTCTAAGTTTCTCTCTCGTGAGCTCTACGGAAGGGTCACAAAATTAGCGTTGGACGACTCCTCGTTCGACCGAATGGTACACCTGATTCTCCCGTGGCACACGAGCGTTGCCGAATTCCAATTTCGAGAACTATCATGTTAAGTTTCTCAATCTTCTTCCATAAGTTTCTTTCTGATTTTTGTGCCTTGTTTCAGCATTTCCACTTGGTTGTTAAACCAACACCTCATGATAAGAGACCATTGTGTATATTTTAGGTCGGTAATCGCGGTTGCAAAATATCTGAACAAACATGAGAGGAGAGGGATGGTGGCCAAAGGAGCATCGCGCCATCCATGGACCCAAGTATATTTGATATTCACCTGCGAAGTCTTTTCTAGAACGCATTAAATACGTTCACACGACGAGGGTTGATATATGAGGGCATAAGGTCCATCACCAAAATCACCTCTTTCGAGCTTGATGTAGTTAAGTTTCGTAATTAGGCACTAAGTTTGTTCTCCGTGAGCTCTAGGAGTACGTGACGGGGAGGGATTGTGGGCAAATGTGCATCCAGTCAGCCATATACCGAAGGATACACGAGATTTGTTTGTCATCAGTACGTCGTCTATGTATAGGGTGATGTAAGTGCATCTAGTGCCCCTTAGTGATTTTGGTGTATTGAAGACTTATAGGTTAAGTAACTAATGCGTTTGTGAGTGTACACAGGTATATAAGTCTATGAGGAGTTTGATATTTACAGAGAAAGTCGACCCCTAAAAATGAATTTCTTCAATCAAGAATTTGATATTCTCAAGACTTTACGAAGACTTTGAAAGTGAAGAAATTGGTGTGATTACGAAGACTTGGTATTCGCTTGAGGAATATGAAGCGTGAAGGCTTTTGTTTTCGTAGTTTCATTTTCTCTTTCTTGAGTCATAGGAAACACCGTCTTTGTTAAAGGGGTCGAGGAAATACTAAGGAAAAATTTCCATTTGATGCTCAACTCAAAATCCTCACCTACCAATCCCTTCGAGTGAAGCTTTTGGAAATCTCATACAGTTCAATCAATTTCTTGATGTGTAGACGAAGCTCTTACAGTCAATGAGGAATTTGTTTCGACCGAGGAGTTAGGAATTCGCCAAAGGTGAATTACCTACACTGTGAGGAACATGATAGCCTCAAGAATTTGATATTCCAAATTCCGACCGTTCTTTGTCTTGCTTGGCCACCGTCCCCAAAATATCTCCACCTAACGGTCATATCATTGAAGGGCATTTATGTCTTATCATGTCGGGCTGCTCCGAGGCTATAAATAGCCGCCCCCTACAACCACTAGTTGGTTGGCTGCTCCGAGAGAACTTGACACTTGTCATTTGAGAGCAACCCATCCTCTGAGGACTTTGAGCGAAAATCATCAAGTGAGGAAAAACCCAAAGTGAGGAAAATCCCAAAAACCAAACCCCAACAAACCCAAAGTGATTGAGCATCATCAAGAAATTGATCCCGTGGATCCGGCGCTTTTACCTTTGAAGACTGTGCTTCTTCCAGACGGTTAGGCGTCACGGTCTAGAGCATCCAAGAGGAATTGTGGATCGCCGAGTGACCAAGTATGTGAAGGTTTGGAAGTCGCTCAAGACTTACCACGAGTGATTGGACGAGGTCTGTGTGACCTTAGTTCAAGGAGAATACGGTGAGGACTTGGTGTCCTGAGCTGCGTGCTTTCGATGTTGGGTGTCCGGACTGTGTGTCCTCGAGTTTAAATACTCACCGCTTCCAACTGCACGTACAACCGAGACAGCAGTTGGAACTGGTCTACCAAATCATTGTCTTCACCAACCTAACTGGTTCTATTTCCTCAACCCTTTCATTTCCTCATAACTGTGTTGAGTGTTTGTCATATCTGTGTTTGAAGACTTTGGTAGAAGACTTTCTCAATTTCCTCAGTTCAATTTCTTGATCTGTTTGTCTTCATCTTGTGTTATCCTGTGATTACGTTTTACGTACTCTGTGATTGTCTTCATTTCATCATGATGACTTTGCTTGTAACCTGTTATGCTTACTTTGAGTACTTATTCCGCTGCATGTATTTCTTCGCTAAGGAATTTCCTCACCAGCAAATTCCTCGATGAAGAATTTGTAAAATTCTCTAAAATCGCCTATTCACCCCCTCTAGTCGATATAACGCACTTTCAATTGGTATCGAGCAAGGTACTCCCTTGTTACGTGTGATTTTAGTTTAACCACCGGAGTTTTAGTTATGTCGACCGCAGGTATGATCAAGGTCTCGGCAGGGTGTCCTACCTTCGATGGGACGGACTACCCTCTTTGGAAGAACAAAATGCGAATGCATCTTGAAGCAATTGACAACGATCTACGGTATGTTGTGACAAAAGGTATTTCCTCAGTCACACTTTCTCCGAATGATGCCGATGTGAAGAGATTCAAGCAACTCGATTCTCAAGCGAAGAATATCATATGTGGCCATCTCGAGCAAAGGTCAATATGGAAGAGTGAGTGCTTTGGAATCGCCAAACTCGTCTGCAGGACAGGCTGTCCAAAGTAAATGAAGGTGTTTCAACTCAGCGTGACTCTCGAGTTGATGTTCTTCGAAATCTCTTCAACCGCTTCAAAAGACTCGACAATGAAAATGTTCAACAAACCTTCGATCGCCTCTCTGACATCTCAAATGAGCTTCAAGCACTTTGGGTGCCTTGACATCACCGACCATGAGGTGGTGAAGAAATTGCTAAGATCGCTTTGATTCCTCATTTGACACTCACGCAATCGATGATACAAGAACGAGCTGACTACAAGTCTCTTGATCCTGCTGATATCCTCGAAAGGCTAAATACTCACGAAGTTCCAAATTCTTTGAAAAGAGAGATCTCTATGGTTCTGGCTATGGAAGAACACGTGCCCTGAAGGCCAAGGCTGAAACTGAATCTGAGAGTGAAGAATCTGGAAGTAGCCTTGGAGATCCTGAAGAATTTGGCCAGGAGCTAGCACTGCTCGTGAAGAAATTTCAGAAATTCACAAGGCGTGGTCGTTTTGGAAAATCCTCAAGAAGCAGTGATTCTTCATCTAGTGACTATAAGCGAAGACTTTGCCACAAATGCAAGAAACCTGGTCACTATATCCAAGATTGTCCTCGGTGGGAAAAGGAATTAAGAAAGAAGAAACACAAGGATTACGGTTACGATGACGTGAAGAAAAAGAAGAAATCATCAAAATCTTCATCATCAAAATCTTCATCATCAAAATCCTCAAAACCTTCTTCTCACAAGAAGAGTAGCTCCAAAAGGGCTCGGGCATTCATTGGCAAGGAAATGGACTCAAGCTGAATCGAGGAAAATGAAGAGGAGGAGTCCAAGAATCCGAATCTGGTGTGGCTAGTCTGCTCTTGCAATCGCCTATGTTAGCAAGTCCATCTTCAACATCAAGAAACCGACTACCGACAAACCTGATGAGGAAAATGATGACTACACTCCCACCTATTGCTTCATGGCAAAAGGTGCCAAGGTACTCAATTACACCTCCTCTGAATCTAGTGAAAATGAATCTGATGAGGATCTCAAGCCCAGCTATTCTAAACTTGCTAAGATTGCTATAAAACAACAAAGGGCTTTTGAAAAGGTTCAAAATATGCTAGATAAGAGTGATGATATGTTAGGTGAAGAAATGGATCGCACTCAAGCCCTCGATCGAAAATCTTCAGAGACTTCAGTCTAAGCTTGATAACCTTCAAGGTCATCATAACACTCTCTTATCTAATCATGAGAAACTTTCTTATGAATTTCTTCAAAGAAAGCAAGATCTTGAGAAGCTAAGAGCGAAGTTATGAAGATCTTCGAAGGAGCGCGATTCATTACTTGCTCAACAAATCAGCGCTTCTCAAGAAGAATTTGTTCCTCCATGCTTAAAGTGCATTGAACGTGAAACTGCTAATTCTTCACCTGAATGTTCAAATGCTTCAACTGTTACAAATTCTTCACATGCCTCTGCAATCACTAATTCCTCATCTGAGGACATTGCTAGTATCACTGACGATGCAGGATTGAAGGAATTGTACATGACAGGCATGTACAAAAGCCTCAAAGGGCATCAGACTCTTTGTGATGTGCTTAAAAGCAGATCCTCAACAAACCCTAGGAAAGAGGGTATCGCATTTGAGAGGAAATTAAATGCCGATGGAACATCTTTGGAAGCTTTGAAGCAAGACCCCAAAACTTCATGGGTTCTTTGCCAAAGGGACCTCTAGTTGATCCATCTACCTTATCTGGCTTTACATGTGAATTTCCTCATTCTGATGATGAGTCATTTGACTCAAACTATAAACTGTTCAAAAATCAGAATGGTGAAGTATTTGCTAGATATGTTGGCACTAATCGCGAGAACGGTTCCCTATGAAGAAAATCTGGGTTCCCAAGCAAGACCTTGAAAATCTTCAGTGAATGTCCTCATGACACCACCAGTGAAGAAAAGGAACCCCAGATCAAATTCTTCATATGGACAAAATTCTTCATATGGATCCAAGTCCTCATACGGACCAAATTCCTCACGTGGATCAAATTCCTCAAAAGGATCAAAGTCCTCATATGATTATCATCGTGCTAACAACTCGCTTTCGCAGGTAGAGCTAAGGGCTATGAATATGTGCATTATTCTTCAAATCATTATGTTCATAAGTCCTCGAAGAATTTCTCTGCTTATTCATATGCTTACCCTAACCCCTTTTATGTGAAACGAAATGGTTTGGCCTCTATGCCACCATTCTCATATGGTGCTCGCAGAATGATGAACTCTTTGCCACCCCTTCAGATGTGGGTGGTAAAGAAAAGAACTAATATTTTCTGCAGGTCAGGTCTCCGGGCGTGCCTTTAACGCCCAAGAATTTCTTTGGGGGCACGACAAATTGCACGAAAGGACGCAGCTAATCATGATGAAATGAACTTTCATTTCACACGTCCTCATACCGCTTATCTGAATTTCGATGAAATTCATCTGATGAAATTGATATCATATTCTTCACTGATGAAGTATATGAGACCGTAAGTTGTACTAATTCATCTGCAGGATGATCAACCCAAAGCCACTGAGTGGGTTCTCGATAGTGGATGTACAAATCACATGACTGGTGACAAGAATCTATTGATGGATGCTCCTTTGTCACCGTCGCATCTGAAGCATATCATCTTTGCTGACAAAGGCAAAAGTCAGGTATTGGGACTTGGTAAGGTTGCTATCTCTAAGGACATGCACATGGACAAAGTCATGCTTGTTGAGTCTTTAGGATATAACCTCATGTCAGTCTCAATGCTTTGTGATCTTGATATGGTTGTTATCTTTGGCAAGTATCGATTGTGTTGTGATTATGGAAGCTGACAAATCCAAAGTCTTCGAAGGCTTTAGGAAAGGAGACTTGTATATTGTTGATTTTTCCACAGGACCACAACCAGCCGTATGTCTACTTGCAAAAGCTTCAGAAGGCTGGCTATGGCATCGACGACTTGGTCATGCAGGCATGAGGAATTTGCACACGCTTGCGAAGAAGAAGCATGTCATTGGCATTGAAAATGTCAAATTCCTCAAGGATCACTTATGCGGAGCCTGTGAAGCTGGAAAAATGACCAAGGCCAAGCATCCAGCAAAGACTATCATGACCACTACTCGTCCCTTCGAATTGCTTCACATGGACCTCTTTGGTCCCAATCATTACTCAAATTGGCCACTAATGATGCATCCCTTTATGGCTTTGTTATTGTTGATGATTACTCGTTACACTTGGGTACACATTGTTACTTACAAAAATCAAGTGCAGGAAATCTTCAAACGATTTTCCTCGAGGGCTTCAACCAACTTTGGTGTGAAGATCCAGCACATCAGAAGTGACAATGGAACTGAGTTCAAGAATTCCGGTCTTGATGACTATCTTGATGAACTTGGTATTACTCATGAGTTATCTGCTCCCTATACTCCTCAAAGAAATGGCGTCGTGGAGCGCAAGAACAGAACTCTTGTTGAGATGGCTCGCACTATGCTTGATGAATACAAAACGCCTAGTCGTTTCTGGATTGAAGCAATTGACACTGCGTGCCACATCATCAACAGAGTATATCTTCACAAATTCTTCAAAAAGACTGCCTATGAACTCCTCACAGACAAGAAACCCAATGTAAGTTATTTCAAAGTCTTCGGTGCTAAATGCTGGATTAGAGATCCTCACCACACCTCTAAATTTGCACCAAAAGCACATGAAGGTTTTATGCTTGGTTACGGAAAGGACTCAAGACACCTACAAAGTCTTCAACATCGCCCTTCACAAGGTTGTTGAAACTGTAGATGTGCGGTTCGATGAAACTAATGGCTCGCAAAGAGAGCACCTACCTTCTATGTTAGACGAACCAGCACCTGAGGATTCTATCAGGTTCAAGGCAACTGAGGATGTCATCCCTATCAAGAAAACTGAAGAATTCATTCTCAGACGCGAAGAACGCCGAAATGATGCACCAAGATAATGTCAAGAAAATGGTGCCGAGGAAAATGGTCAAATTCCTCGAAGACAACCAGCTCATCCTCGCGTTGCAAAAAGAAGTGCAAGTTGACAAGATCATCGATGACATTGAAGCGCCAGTCCTCTCACACGCTCAAAAGCTTCACATTTATCTAACTTTTGTGGGCACTATGCTTTTGTCTCTATCACAGAGCCCACTAAGGTAGATGAAGCATTTACGAGCCGGAGTGGATTCAGGCCATGCAAGAGGAATTACATCGATTCGAGCTCAACAACGTCTGGGAACTGGTCAAACGTCCAGATCCTCGCAGTAAGCATAATATCATTGGCACAAAGTGGATCTATCGCAACAAGCAAGATGAAAATGGTCTTGTGGTGAGGAATAAGGCACGACTAGTAGCTCAAGGCTACACGCAGGTTGAAGGAATTGACTTCGATGAAACTTTTGCACCTGTCGCTAGACTTGAGTCTATTCGCATATTACTCGCCTATGCTAACCATCACAATATCACTTTATATCAAATGGATGTGAAAAGTGCATTCCTCAATGGTAAGCTTGAGGAAGAAGTATATGTTGCTCAACCACCAGGTTTTGAAGATCCAAAGAATCGACAAAGTCTTCAGACTAAATAAGGCTCTCTATGGCCTCAAGCAAGCCCCTCGGGCGTGGTATGATACATTGAAGGAATTCTTCGTGAAGAATGGCTTCACACCGTTCACTCGATCCTACTCTCTTTACTAAATCTTATGATGGTGAACTTTTGTGTGCCAAATATATGTTGATGATATTATCTTTGGCTGTCTTGACCAACGTTATAGTGATGAATTTGCCTATATGATGAGTGAAGAATATCAAATTTCTATGATGGGAGAGTTGAAATTCTTCTTAGGTCTTCAAATTCACAACAACACAATGGTATATTCATATCTCAGAGAAATACCTCAAAGATGTCCTCAAGAAATTCGCATGCAAGATTGCAAAGGTGTCAAAATTCCTATGCCCACAAATGGCCATCTATGCACCGATGAAAATGGTATTGACTTGATCACAAGGTATACCGCTCCATGATTGGTTCTTTATTGTACTTATGTGCATCTAGGCCAGATATAATGCTTAGTGTTTGCATGTGTGCCCGATTTCAAGCTACAATCAAGGAATCACACCATAAGGCTGTGAAGCATATTCTTCGATATCTAGCTCACACACCAACACTAGGATTATGGTACCCCAAGGGCTCTACTTTTGATCTTATTGGATATTCTGACTCTGACTATGCCGGTGATCGTGTGGACCGCAAGTCAACATCTGGTACTTGTCATTTCCTCGGACGATCTTTGGTCTGTTGGTCCTCGAAGAAACAGAACTGCGTATCACTATCCATCTTTGAAGCTGAATACATTGCTGCTGGCTCGTGTTGTGCTCAATTATTATGGATGAAGCAAACCCTCAAGGACTATGGCATCAACGTGAAGAATGTGCCTCTCATCGTGACAATGAGAGTGCCATCAAAATTGCTCACAACCCAGTTCAAAGCATTCAAGACAAAGCACATTCAAATTCGTCATCATTTTCTTCGTGATCATATGTTGAAGGGCGATATCTCCATCGAGCACGTGAAGATCAAGAACAGCTAGCTGATATCTTCACTAAGCCCTTGGATGAGAAGAGATTTAGCAAGTTGCGGTGTGAGCTAAATATCTTAGAATCTTCGAATATTCTTTGAAAAGGACACACATCCTAACACTTATGCAAAATTGATGACTTAGATGTGCAACACATGAAGAAACGTTTTTCTTCAATCAATGAAGAATAACACTCTAAGTGTGAAGAAATTAATAAGAATTTGATTCTCAGAACCCTACGACAATTGTACGCGGTGTCTGAAATCATCATTCTTATACGGTGGGTCACGCCACCACCAAAGTTGAAAATCTTCAATCCTCAAATTGAAATTCTTCAGTTTTTTTTAAATTCTTCAACTTTGCAAATTCTTCACTATTTCCGTCGTCTTTCTTCATTGGCTATATGGATTAATGTCCTCTACAGCATTCACTTATGGCTATTTCTTCAAGTCGCTTTTTTACGCTAAGTGAATGTGATCGGACCCTTCCCTCTATGCTATACTCAACCCAATCCATTCACAAATTCTTCATGTGCGTTCTACTTTGAAACTCGTTCAAATTCTTCACTGTGTCTTTGACAGATGAAGAAATTGCGAACGGAACTTTAAAACGAATCTTATCCAAATTTCGATTTTACCGCTCAAACCGTTCCGCATCCCACGATCGCAACACGATCTCCACTACACAAGACGTGTGACACATGTCGTGAGAAGGGAAGCAGTCAGGCACGTTCGTCCAAAATCTTCGGACGATCCGCTTTTCACCGTGGCTATAAATACCTCTCTCCCTTCCTCACTCTTTTACTTCGCTCGACTCCTCTCTCGCCGAGCTCCTCGAAACCCTAAGCGCCGCCGCTATTCCATCGTCAGCGGTGAGGAAAAGCTTCACCGCCTTGACCTCTTCGCCGACGTACTCGCGCCGACCGTGGAATTTCTTCACTCCGCCGTCAGCCGTAGCTGATTTCCTCTGCCAAGTTAGGGCGGAGAAGATCTGAACGGACGAACTTCTAAACTGTTCATCTCAGTTAAATCGTGTTCTTCACTTCGGGTAAATTAAAAGTTACTTTTATTTACTCGCTTTGATTCTCAAATTTTCTTCAAATTCTTCAAAGGTGTTTATTTCAAATTCTTCACACATATGAACACCTCAAATCTCTTGACTCATTTCTCTAAGCAATGATTTTCTTCAAGATTCCTCAATTGTGTGGATCTTCGATCTATACAACTCTGGAACCTAAGATAAAGAACGCTTATTGAAATTCTTCAAGGCTCATCTGGTCAAAATCCTCAAACTTGTTCCTTTTGAAAAACACTCTGAGAACGCATATGACCTCTTCAAATTCCTCGCACCTATACTCTGTTCACAGGTACAAATGTCTCTGCTGAATCCCTAGGTTCTCATCAACTTAACTCATTTGCAGCGTTCCTCGAAGAAAAACTGCACACTTCTTCGTAAAACTCATTTGTTCAATTTCCTCAATCAAGAAAATGGCAGATGGTAAGAAGCCGCATGAAGGGAGGAAAGAAACCAGAGGTTATGACAGCGTTTGAAATCCACGAGGATATATATGCTGACTCATCGCACTCCAGATGAAGAAAGTAAAAATCAACGCAAGGTGCGTATTCGTAAGATTGAACGGAGATGGGCACGGAATGGAGGGAATATAGATATGTAACTCCTAAGTACATGAAGAAATTCGCTTTAAATCCTCCATGCCCAAGAGCTCCTTTGGCACTGGCCAAATAGCTGATCCCACTAGCGTCCAAACGCGGTGAGGACTTTCCTAAGGAATGGGCTAAACGCCAAGCAAAATTGGCTAAGCAAGCAAAGGAAGCAGTGAAGAAATTCAATGAGGATTCTCGCCATTGCCATCGCCTGCAGGTCTCGGTCAAACCGAGGAAATCAATGCAAAAGAAGCCTGCTTATAAGCCAAGTGCTTCATCATCTGTGCCCTCACGGCCAAGTTCCTCGGCACCTTCCAAGCAAATTCCTCAAACTGCTGCTGCTCCATCAAAGTCCTCAATCGCTCCGTCAAAACCTTCGCCTCTGTGCACCTAGCTACATGTCAACGGATCGCTGGATTTTCAATTGCCTCGAGCATCTCTGCAAGTTCCTCGGCAGCTCCCATTTCTTCAACTGGTCCTACTCAATTTGAAGACCAAAGCAACAATGGTCGAGGTCCTCGGCCTAGCCCGACGAAGAAATTGGTTGCATTCCATGTGCCATCGAGGATGAGGCATCTGATGAAGAACTCGCAGAAATCATCAGAGACCGCCAAGCAAGGGCCGCTAGAGCCAAAGGTACATCGGTGCCACTGCTATTGGACCCGAAGATAGTCCTCGACTTTATTGATCTCTGGCACGATGATCCCAATACCCCTCTGCCTGATCTTCACTTGACACCTGGTCAAAGTCATATGTTGACTCACTTCATAGCTGAAGAAAAATGGAAATATGAAAAGGCGAGGGAAATCAAAAAGGCTCAATACAGGAAGGAGAAGTTCCTGAAGAAAAACATTGTCAAGATGACACCTGAGGAGCTTCTCCGAGTCCAGACTGAAATCCAAAACCTCAAAGAAAAACTTCGATTCGTTCAATGCTGATTGGCAAGGAGCCAAGGACAGATTCGTCAATCTGACGAAGAATCTCACAAGTGTTGCTGCACCTGTGCAACGTGAAAATCCTCAGGCTGAAGCATCTGCTCAGCCTAATGAAGAAAATGCCAGCAACGCTGGAGCTCAGCCTGCTGAAGAAAATACTGATTCCAGGGCTGATGAAGAAATTCCAGCCGCTGAAGAAACTGCCAGGGCACTCACTAGTGGTGCGCCTGAAGAAATTGCTCAAGACAGGGGAACTGCATCAGTTGCTCCTGAAGAAACTGCCCCAAATTCCTCAGCTCCTCCTGCACCAACTCCAACTCCAATTCTTCCATCTGCTTTTGAAGTGAAGAAAACCAAGGCTGCATAACTAGCTGCTGTGAAGAAAAGAAAAGCATCAGCTGCGTCAGATTCTTCGGCTGCGAAGAAAATGAAGCCAATGACCAGCTCTGTTGAAAACCCGATTGATGCTATTCCAATTTCCTCTATACCTTCAAAGGAAGTGGTTCCTTTTGGAGAAGAATATGAAGTGCCAACCGGATCTGATGAAGAACATCAATCTCCTGCTCTGTCTGAGAAAATGGATGAAGAAATTGAAGTGGATGCCATCCCTTCAACCCAAGTTATTTCCTCATCACCTATGAAATTCCTCGATCGGTGTCGAGGAAATTGAAGATGAAGATGTGGATATTGGATGCACCACACCAGTGTTCAATGATGATTTTTGGGAAAATCAGCATCCCAATACTCCTCTCTTCACTACGCTCCAACAAGTTCCTCACTCTCCTGCTCACACTGTCCAAATAGACTCTGAAGAAAATCAACCAACTGGTTCTGTGCATGAAGAAATTCCAGCCACTAGTCTTTGATGAAAACTGCTGTCTTTGTTCCTCGACCGCACAAGTTGAGGAGCAAGTAATTCCTCGGTGAAGAAACTGAACTTGTGATTCCCGAGGTGGTGATGCAAATCACCGACACCCCTCTGCCCAAGCGAAGAATCCGTTCTCAACCAAGCAAAAAATCAATGCTGAAGAAATCTTTGCCGAGCACGTGAACTTCACTGAATATAATCCTTACGATTCTGCTCGAATTAGGAAGAGGCGCTTCTGGACTGCCAGTCAAGCCAACTTCTATTCCTCAGTGCTGTTCAACAAGGATAAAATCTTCGATCATGCTCATATTCCTCATGTGGATATGGAGACACTGCCAGGCTTTGAGCCAGTCCTCTGTGTTCTTCACGACGCAGGACTCCTAAGCTTCTGCACTGATATTTGTGACTGGAACGAAGAGCTAATTCTTCAGTTCTATGCAACCCTGCATATCACCGGAGATGCTGAAGATATCAATTCATGGGTCTTAGATTGGATGACCGAAAACACTCACTACAAGGCTCCTGCAATTGAATTGCTTCGTGCCCTTCCTCTCAGACCACCGATTGATTGTTCTCGTCGCATCTATGAAGAAAAGGAACTTTCAAATCATTATATGCAAGTGCTGATGAAGCCTTTGAAGCCAAGGCAGGCACCAAGAACCAAATTCCTCGTCAAGGAATTATTATATGTGCCTCGGACCGTCTATCGAATCTTGACGAAGACTTTGAGTCCCATCAAAGGCCACGACTCGAATGATGAAGAAGTCGTTGGCATCATGAAGAATATGCTTTTCAACATCATCCATGGCGTTCCGTCAATTTCCATGATTTCTTCATGAGGACTCGCTAACATTGCCATGTCACCATTTGAGCTGAAACCTTATGCGCCTTGGATTATGAGATTCATCGTGTCAAGATCTTCACTAAATTACAAAGCTGATACTTTGAACCACTGCAGCTACCGCCTCGATTGAAGTCCTCAAACGGCCAATTGCCTCGGTGATGAAAAGGGCAAGGCTATCTGCTGTGATAGATGAAGGTATTCGTCCATTGGATGGACAGTTTAGCAGCAGCATCTTATTCCACCAATGATGACTCGCTACACATGACTCAAAGAAGCAAATACCTCAAGAAAGCAAAATCCTCAAGGAACTGCACCCAGGGTGATGACTGATCGTGAATTACTCCTCAGTCTTCATCAGAAGGTTGATCGCAATCACAAGTGGGTCAAACGTCAGTTTGGCACTCTTCTTTACAACATGACCTCAACTCACAATGCAGTGAAGAAAAACCACTACTATCTTCATGAAACCTTCAAGCGCTCCTGGGCTGTTACATCACATGTCTACAATGAAGAAGAACTGAAATCAATGGGTCTCAAGGAAGAATTTGATCGGTCTGCACCTCCTCCAAGAAATTCAAGAAGGTCAAAGTTCCTTCCTTGGTGGCCAGCTCCTATTCTTCATCTCGCGACACTGATGAAAATGAAGATTTGGAAGACACTGCTGCTGGTCCTACTTCAACGAACAACCCCGACAATGCTGGCGCTCCGTCTTCAACTTGAAATTCCTCTAGAGCGTTAGTCCTCAGTTTCGATCCTTTTGGTCATTCGATGACAAAGGGGGAGAAATTTGAGTTAGTCTTCAAGCGGGTCTCGTTTTTGTCTATATACTATATTTTATTAAGTTACAACTCTCGTTCTTCCGAAACTTTTTATTGGATCGAGTTGTAATCTTAAACCCGATGGTGCTTTGATACTTTTACACTATGCTTCATAGCAAATCTACTTGTGCTCTGATTACAGTGGTATTGATATGCTTTGATCCTTGTTATGCTCTCGATCCTCATGAGCTCGATGAAGAGTTTCAAATTCCTCATACGCATTGGGCTCGATACTCTTTATGCATTATTTTGCATGCTCGCATATCATCAAGCACCATATTTCATCATGCATTTCAAATTCTTCATACTATATGTTAAATGCGTGTATGAATTACAAGATATAGGGGGAGATCTCCATGATTCAATTCTTCAAGTGTGCATTGCCTCAAAAGCAAATTCCTCACTATGCACATCTTCGTGGGGAGTTCTTCTATATCTTGCAATCAAATTCCTCATTATCGTATTTACAAGTCATATGTTTATCCTCATGAAAACTTAACCCATATTGTCATCAATCACCAAAAGGGGAGATTGTAAGTGCATCTAGTGCCCCTTAGTGATTTTGGTGAATTGAAGACTTATAGGTTAAGTAACTAATGCGTTTGTGAGTGTACACAGGTATATAAGTCTATGAGGAGTTTGATATTTACAGAGAAAGTCGACCCCTAAAAATGAATTTCTTCAACTGAAGAATTTGATATTCAAGACTTTCAAGACTTTGAAAGTGAAGAAATTGGTGTGATTCTCAAGACTTGGTATTCGCTTGAGGAATATGAAGCGTGAAGGCTTTTGTTTTCGTAGTTTCATTTTCTCTTTCTTGAGTCATAGGAAACACCGTCTTTGTTAAAGGGGGTCGAGGAAATACTAAGGAAAAATTTCCATTTGATGCTCAACTCAAAATCCTCACCTACCAATCCCTTCGAAAGTGAAGCTTTTGGAAATCTCATACAGTTCAGTCAATTTCTTCAGTGACAGAGACGAAGCTCTTCTGGTCACTGAGGAATTTGTTCTGACTGAGGAGTTAGGAATTCGCCAGTGTGAATTACCTACACTGTGAGGAACATGATAGCCTCAAGAATTTGATATTCCAAATTCCGACCGTTCTTTGTCTTCTTGGCCATTGTCCCCAAAATATCTCCACCTAACGGTCATATCATTGAAGGGCATTTATGTCTTATCATGTCGGGCTGCTCGAGGCTATAAATAGCCGCCCCTACCACCACTAGTTGGTTGGCTGCTCCGAGAGAACTTGACACTTGTCATTTGAGAGCAACCCATCCTCCGAGGACTTTGAGCGAAAATCATCAAGTGAGGAAAAACCCAAAGTGAGGAAAATCCCAAAACCAAACCCCAACAAACCCAAAGTGATTGAGCATCATCAAGAAATTGATCCCGCGTGGATCCGACGCTTTTACCTTTGAAGACTGTGCTTCTTCCAGACGGTTAGGCGTCACGGTCTAGAGCATCCAAGAGGAATTGTGGATCGCCGAGTGACCAAGTATGTGAAGGTTTGGAAGTCGCTCAAGACTTACCACGAGTGATTGGACGAGGTCTGTGTGACCTTAGTTCAAGGAGAATACGGTGAGGACTTGGTGTCCTGAGCTGCGTGCTCAAGGATCGGGTGTCCGGACTGTGTGTCCTCGAGTTTAAATACTCAGCCGCTCCAACCAGACGTACAACCGAGACAGCAGCTTGAACTGGTCTACCAAATCATTGTCTTCACCAACCTAATCTGGTTCTATTTCCTCAACCCTTTCATTTCCTCATAAGCATGTTGAGTGTTTGTCATATCTGTGTTTGAAGACTTTGGTGAAGACTTTCTCAATTTCCTCAGTTCAATTTCTTCATCTGTTTGTCTTCATCTTGTGTTATCCCTGTGATTACGTTTTCAACTCTGTGATTGTCTTCATTTCATCATGATGACTTTGCTTGTAACCTGTTATGCTTACTTACGAGTACTTATTCCGCTGCATGTATTTCTTCGCTAAGGAATTTCCTCACCAGCAAATTCCTCAGTGAAGAATTTGTAAAATTCTCTAAAAATCGCCTATTCACCCCCCCTCTAGTCGATATAACGCACTTTCAGGTGACATTCTATCTTCCGAGCTCATAGACATATACATACGTTGCACGCTACAAGGACCCAGAATTCTTACCTCACGAAAAAAATCCAATCCCAGAACTTCCCTTTCAAAATATATTAGACCTAGATACATCCAATGAGGACATAGATACCCGTCTATCGGGAGTTGCTAGTAAAATCACCTCTGTCGAGCTCCCTTGTAGTTAAGTTTCTCAATTTTAGCACTAAGTTCCTTTTTCATAACCTCTATTGAGCAGGTGATGGGAGAGGGACGGTTTCCAAATGTGCATTGGCCATCCCTCGATAGAAGATCATGTCAGATTCGCCTATGACAAGGCAAAATATCTTGACCAGTGCTAGCGGAGAAGGATGGTAATGAAATGACCAGTGATATTTGCAGCATATGGATGCGTAGCTCACTAAAATGAGGCTCTAGGTGGTAAATATATAGGTGTGTGCAACCGGTGAGCGTCGGAAACCTCCTCTATTTGAGCCATATGGAGTTGAGTTTCTCATGTTTACCCCTAAGTTTATTTCCTGTGAGCTCTAAGGAAGGGTGACCAAATATGCGGTCGCCGACTCTATCGTGTAAAGTTTCTCAATCTTCTTCACTAAGTTTCTTTCTGATATTTGCGTCTCGACAGGCTGCCCATTAAAATGAGGCACTAGGTGGAATATGTATAGGTGTTCGGTGTGCGTCACCGGCAGGCGTTGTAAATCTCCTTTTTCTGAGCCATATGGAGTTAGGTTTCTCATATTTAGCTTTAATTTTCTCTCTCGTGAGCTCTATGGAAGTGTCACCAAATTTGCGTTGGACGACTCCTCATAAGACCGAATGGTACACGTGATTCTCCCGTGGCACACGAGCGTTGCCTAATTCCAATTTCTTGAACTATCATGTTAAGTTTCTCAATCTTCTTCCCTAAGTTTCTTTCTGATTTTTGTGCCTTGCTTCAGCATTTCAAGTTGGTTGTTAAACCAACACCTCATGATAAGAGGCCATTGTGTATATTTTAGGTCGGTACTCGCCGTTGCAAAATCTCTGAACAAACATGAGAGGAGAGGGATGGTGAACAAAGGAGCATCGCGCCATCCATGGACCCAAGTATATTTGATATTCACCTGCGAAGTCTTTTCTAGAACGCATGAAATACGTTCACACGTCGAGGGTTGAGATATGAGGGCATCAGGTCCATCACCAAAATCACCTCTTTCGAGCTTGGTGTAGTTAAGTTTCCTAATTAGGCACTAAGTCTGTTCTCCGTGAGCTCTTGGAGTATGTCACGGGGAGGGATTGTGGGCTAATGTGCATCGAGTCAGCCATATACCGAAGGATACACGAGATTTGTTTGGCATCAGTACATCGTCTATGTATAGGATGACATTCTATCTTCCGAGCTCATAGACATATACATACGTTGCTCACTACAAGGACCCAGAATTCTTACCTCACGAAAAAAAAATCCAATCCCAGAACTTCCCTTTCATAATATATTAGACCTAGATACATCCAATGAGGACTGAGATACCCGTCTATCGGGAGTTGCTACTAAAATCACCTCTGTCGAGCTCCCTTGTAGTTAAGTTTCTCAATTTTAGCACTAAATTCCTTTTTCATAACCTCTATTGAGTAGGTGATGGGAGAGGGATGGTTTCCAAATGTGCATTGGCCATCCCTCGATAGAAGAACATGTCTGATTCGCCTATGACAAGGCAAAATATCTTGACTAGTGCCAGCGGAGAAGGATGGTAATGAAATGACCAGTGATATTTGCAGCATATGGATGCTTAGCTCACTAAAATGAGGCTCTTCGTGGAAAATATATAGGTGTGTGCAACCGGTGAGCATCGGAAACCTCCTCATTTTGAGCCATATGGAGTTGAGTTTCTCATATTTACCCCTAAGTTTATTTCATGTGAGCACTACGGAAGGGTGACCAAATATTCGGTCGCTGACTCTATCATGTTACGTTTCTCAATCTTCTTCACTAAGTTTCTTTCTGATTTTTGCGCCTGGACAGGCTGCCCATTAAGATGAGGCACTAGGTGGAATATACATAGGTGTTCGGTGTGCGTCACCGGCAAGCTTTGTAAATATCCTTTTTCTGAGCCATATGGAGTTAAGTTTCTCATATTTAGCTTTAAGTTTCTCTCTCGTGAGCTCTACGGAAGGGTCGCCAAATTTGGGTTGGACGACTCCTCATTCGACCGAATGGTACACGTGATTCTCCCGTGGCACACGAGCGTTGCCTAATTCCAATTTCGAGAACTATCATGTTAAGTTTCTCAATCTTCTTCCCTAAGTTTCTTTCTGATTTTTGTGCCTTGCTTCAGCATTTCAAGTTTGTTGTTAAACCAACACCTCATGATAAGAGACCATTGTGTATATTTTAGGTCGGTACTCGCCATTGCAAAATCTCTGAACAAACATGAGAGGAGAGGGATGGTGACCAAAGGAGCATCGCGCCATCCATGGACCCAAGTATATTTGATATTCACCTGTGAAGCCTTTTCTAGAACGGATGAAATATGTTTACACATCGAGGGTTGAGATATGAGGGAATCAGGTCCATCACCAAAATCACCTCTTTCAAGCTTGATGTAGTTAAGTTTCCTAATTAGGCACTAAGTTTGTCCCCCGTGAGCTCTTGGAGTATGTGACGGGGAGGGATTGTGGGCTAATGTGCATCGAGTCAGCCATATAACGAAATATACACGAGATTTGTTTGTCATCAGTATGTCGTCTATGTATAGGGTGACATTCTCTTCCAAGCTCGTAGACATATACATACGTTGCTCACTACAAGGACCCAATATTCATACCTCACGAAAAAAATCCAATCCCAGAACTTCCCTTTCATAATATATTAGACCTAGATACATCCAATGAGGACTGAGATACCCGTCTATCGGGAGTTGCTACTAAAATCACCTCTGTCGAGCTCCCTTTTAGTTAAGTTTCTCAATTTTAGCACTAAGTTCCTTTTTCATAACCTCTATTGAGTAGGTGATGGGAGAGGGATGGTTTCCAAATGTGCATTGGCCATCCCTCGATAGAAGAACATGTCTGATTCGCCTATGACAAGGCAAAATCTCTTGACCAGTGCCAGCGGAGAAGGATGGTTATGAAATGACCAGTGATATTTGCAGCATATGGATGCGTAGCTCACTAAAATGAGGCTCTACGTGGAAAATATATAGGTGTGTGCAACCGGTGAGCATCAGAAACCTCCTCATTTTGAGCCATATGGAGTTGAGTTTCTCATATTTACCCCTAAGTTTATTTCATGTGAGCTCTACAGAAGGGTGACCAAATATGCGGTCGCCGACTCTATCGTGTTACGTTTCTCAATCTTCTTCACTAAGTTTCTTTCTGATTTTTGCGCCTGGACAGGCTGCCCATTAAGATGAGGCACTAGGTGGAATATACATAGGTGTTCGTAAAAGGCCACCGCAAGCTTTGTAAATCTCCTTTTTCTGAGCCATATGGAGTTAAGTTTCTCATATTTAGCTTTAAGTTTCTCTTTCGTCAGCTCTACAGAAGGGTCGCCAAATTTGCGTTGTACGACTCCTCGTTCGACCGAATGGTACACGTGATTCTCCCGTGGCACACGAGCGTTGCCTAATTCCAATTTCGAGAACTATCATGTTAAGTTTCTCAATCTTCTTCCCTAAGTTTCTTTCTGATTTTTGTGCCTTGCTTCAGCATTTCCACTTGGTTGTTAAACCAACACCTCATGATAAGAGACCATTGTGTATATTTTAGGTCGGTACTCGCCGTTGCAAAATCTCTGAACAAACATGAGAGGAAAGGGATGGTGACCAAACGAGCATCGCGCCATCCATGGACCCAAGTATATTTGATATTCAGCTGCGAAGTCTTTTCTAGAACGCATGAAATATGTTCACACGATGATGGTTGATATATGAGGGCATCAGGTCCATCACCAAAATCACCTCTTTCGAGCTTGATGTAGTTAAGTTTCCTAATTAGGCACTAAGTTTGTTCTCCGTGGGCTCTAGGAGTACGTGACGGGGAGGGATTGTGGGAAAATGTGCATCGAGTCAGCCATATACCGAAGGATACACGAGATTTGTTTGTCATAAGTACGTCGTCTATGTATAGGGTGATATTCTATCTTCCGAGCTCGTAGACATATACATACGTTGCTCACTACAGGGACCCATAATTCTTACCTCACGACAAAAATCCAATCCTAGAACTTCCCTTTCATAATATATTAGACCTAGATACATCCAATGAGGACTGAGATACCCGTATAACGGGAGTTGCTACTAAAATCACCTCTGTCGAGCTCCCTTGTAGTTAAGTTTCTCAATTTTAGCACTAAGTTCCTTTTTCATAACCTTTATCGAGCAGGTGATGGGAGAGGGATGGTTTCTGTCGGTGTCAAAACCGGCGGATCTCGGGTAGGGGGTCCCGAACTGTGCGTCTAGGCGGTTGGTAACAGGAGACAAGGGACACGATGTTTTTACCCAGGTTCGGGCCCTCTCGATGGAGGTAATACCCTACTCCTGCTTGATTAATATTGATGATACGGGTAGTACAAGAGTAGATCTACCACGAGATCAGAGAGGCTAAATCCTAGAAGCTAGCCTATGGTATGATTGTTGTTCGTCCTACGGACTAAAACCCTCCGGTTTATATAGACACCGGATAAGTTAGGGTTAGACAGAGTCGGTTACAATGGTAGGAGATCTACATATCCGTATCGCCAAGCTTGCCTTCCATGCCAAGGAAAGTCCATCCGGACACGGGACGAAGTCTTCAATCTTGTATCTTCATAGTCCAGGAGTCTGGCTAACGGTGATAGTTCGGCTATCCGGACACCCCCTAATCCGGGACTCCCTCAATAGCCCCCGAACCAGGCTTAAATGACGATGAGTCCTGCGCGTTGATTGTCTTCGGCATTGCGAGGCGGGTTCTTCTCCAAATTCCATATACTTGTCAAATAGTGTCCGGCTTCTGATAAATGCTGCGCTCCTTGGCTTCTACGCCCAATAATGGCCATCTTCCACGTGTTTGAATGAATGCGAAAAGCCAAGGTATTTTTACACTTACCCCCCTAGCTGCGCAAATGAGCTGCCTATAAAAGGGGCGAGGATCTAGATCTGAGTCACACCATCCCCTCTGACCAAAGCCCATTCCATCATGGACAGTCGACGCGGCTCCTCCTCTCGTGCTCCCAGCCCTCGGCTGAAATTGGGAGAGATGCTCGATCAAGACATACCGAGCTAGTTATACTCCAAACCAAGGGATTTTCCCCCCGGCCTTCATGGTTCCGGTTCGAGCCGGACTTGCCACCTACAAGGGCAGAAAGCAAGCGGAGAGTGTCCTCGATACCTCTAAAGGAGAGCGGGTATGCTTCATCTCTTATCTAGTAAGAGGACTCGGATTTCCAATCCATCCGTTTCTCCGGGGGCTCTTGGAGTTCTCTGACCTCCGGTTGCACCACCTTACGCCTGCCTCCATTTTGCACATCGCGTGCTTCGTGGCCCTTCTTGAACTGTTCTTGGGCGTCGAGGCTCATTTCGCTGTGGAAGAGATTATTCTGCCTAGTACCCCGTTCTCATGAGGGGTCAATATATCAAGTGGGCGGAGCCGAACTATGGCGCATCGCCGGACCGGATATCTATCCGGAACCCGAAGAAGGCGTCCAAGACTGGCCTTGAATGGTTTTACATGGAGGACGTCCATTGCCGGATACTGTTCGGATCGGCCTTCCGGAGTTTAGCAATGCTCCTCTGAAGAAGCGCCTAAGCTGGCGCCCTCGGAGCCCCCAGAGGGAAAATGACCGGAATGTCCTTTACTTGATGAGCCGAATAAGATTACTGGCTCATGCCGGATTGACCATGATTGGAGTCATGGCAATCTGCATTATGAGGGGAGTGCAGCCGCTCCAATATAGAGGCCACCCCATGTGGGACTTCAACGGGGAGGACGATGCCACCCGCCATGGCCGCAAAGGGCCGGGATCGGTCACCGAACTGGTGAAGACCTTGTTTGCCATGTATAAAGGGGAGGAGGAGGATTTCCTCCGCGTCAATCCACTGAGGGAGTTTCCTTTGAATAATCCTCGAAGTTGGGTAAGAAAACATCTTTGTGGCCTGTCCGATCCATGTTCCCGTGGTTAAATATCTCATTTCATGGTTTCTGCGCAGGAACTGCACCGAACTATGGAGAAGATACACAGCCCGCCCCCACAACCCGAGGATCCGAAATGGTCCCTCAGTCCGGCCTCCGAAGAGGATCTGGATATAAAGGTGGAGTTGATCGACGGGGTGTTCCACCAACTTAGCATCGACAATGCTTTGGTTGCCATTACGGCCGATTACCCCGGAATACTTCCAGCCTCACAGGTAACTGAGACCGAGGTCCCAATACTCTGATAATGACCCAACCGTGCTTATTTCTTGATCACCGTATACCAATGGTGTTTCGCAGAGGGTGCCTTCGAGGCAGGAGGCCGAGCTCAGCGGCTGGCCAACAAGGCGACGTCTGGCCCGCAGGTTAAAAAGAAGTGCGGTCCGGATCGATACTCCGCCAAGCAGCGGTATGGCGTGTCACCATGTTCCTAGGATTGATTCCTGGAAGGCGTACTAACGCCGATGATCTTTTCAGAAAAAGAGCGCCACGGACCGAGTCCAAGAGGTTGCCAATCGAACCTCTCGGCCAGAGCTCCAAAGCCGGGTCGAAGCGGAGGCGAGCACGAGGCGTCGTCGGATGCTCCTCCAACAGAGGATGCCGACAGATTGTCCGCCACCAACTCGAGGTGGAGAGCACCATGAATCACAGGCGCCGCCGGACAGTTCTTCGTGACGCATGTTTCTCCCAAGAGGCCTTGAATGCCTTCAATTCGGGGGATGCGCACCTCCGTGCCGCTCAAGATGGTCTAGCCAGAGCCATTGAGTAGTATGTAAAGGACATACAGGTGAGGAAATTTGACAGTTATATATGCCAGTAGCCCCCGAGAATTAAAATAGTTAGAATAACTGATTTAAGGATCATTTGTTATGCATGATCTTACAAAAAGAGTACCCGACCGTCCCAGAGCTTGAAGAGTGCAAGGCCCAACTTGAGGCCGCACTAGACGCTACAGGGGGAGCCACAGAGACCCCCTCTGGTAATATACGCTTCAAAAGATAAATAGTTTATGAAGTGCGGCGGGTGTGTAAATCTGACAAAAATATTGCAGATGGCGCCGAACTAGATCCGGACAAGCAACAACTCTTGCGCCAGCTAAAGGCCGGCGAGAGCGTGCTTACGAGGGTGCGACAGGAGAAAAATAACCTCCAAGATGCCAACACCAAGCTGGGTGAGGAACTAAAGGATGTTCGTGCCCAGTTGTCTGACTCCGTAAAGGAGAATCGGCGGCTTCATCGCGGCATTTTCAGTAAGTGCTTGAGCGAACTTTGAAAGAGTTCGGCGTGGAAGGCGACTAACATAAACATGTATGTAGGTTTGCTCACAGGTCGTCCTGAGGAGGTGATGCCCGATTCTTGGTGATCTTCTTCCCGATCAAGGCTACCGCATTTAACGAAGTTCGGCAGGTGATGAAAGGCGTCGGCCAGTCCTTGTGGCCATCTATCTCCCTGCCCGAAGGCATTGGGGAGCTGGCAGAGCGGCTTGAAGGAGCACAGTGGCGCTTCCAACTATGGAAGATTTCGGCCTGCCGTCAAGGCGCCAGGGAGGCCTGGGCCATGGTAAAGACGCAGTACACGAAGGCTGACCCAAACCACATGGCCGAGGTCGGACCTGTCGGGCCTGATGGGAAGGAGATCCCTGTAAGCTTAGTGTACTGCCAAGTAGAACTGGCCGCCAAGTATTCCCAGCAAGATTGTAAATTAGATAGCCTATTAGATGGCATTGAGGAGGAATACAATGAGTCGAGTTGACTATGTAAAAATATGACATGAAAAATGTCTTCTAGCCGGATTGTAGATCGTTTGTCATAGCGGACCTTTTCGCTTCGACCTCAGGACCCAATAGTCTGGAGTGTGTCCGAATACCTTCGTGGTTATATAAGAACCGGGGTATGCACGGAGACAAGGCATAGGGGTCATTATTGCTGTATCAGACAAGTGCCCAACTAGTTATGTTATATTACATGGATAGTAAGAAACATCTTCCAGGGAGAATAGTTCCGTTGGGTTCCTTTCACTGGGATGCATGCCCTAAAGTGCATGTCAAAACTGCTAGGAAAGCAGAAAATCATCTGGGGGCAGATTGGTAAATAGTTAAATATCATCTTTCAGTTCCCCGACCGAATATTCCCTTAAGAACGCTAGCTTTCGGCTTCACCTGTTCGAGGTACACATCCGTGACCCGGCAAGAACAATCGCAGAGGTGCTCCCTTTACCACCTAGCCGAACAATCGAGAACGTAGGGGTAAGCACAGGAGCCAAGCAACCCAGCTTGGCCAAAACTTAAGTCATATCGATGCATATAATGGTGAATAAAAGGTACATGCGGAAGTCTGACGCATGTGTTGGGCATGAAGCCCGTATAAATAAGCTTCTGGTAAAGAAGGCCCCAGGTATAATGAGCGCGTACAGTGCGTCAAATATGTGCAAACAAACCGAAACGAGCCTCTGAAGGCTTCGGGAAGAAGGAGGAGGAAGGAGAGAAATAAAAGACAACAAAAATAGAAAATGTGGACGGAGGAAGGAAACAAGTCCGGCGCTTAGGCGTAGAATCTTCGTAGACGGGTTGCGTTCCATGGGTTCGGCTCGAGTCGGTTATCCGATGCGTTTCGCAGACGGTATGCTCCGCCGTTCATGACCTGGTCGATGATGAAGGGACCTTCCCATTTGGGCTTGAGTTTGTCCTTTTTCTTGTCCGGCAGTCGTAGAACTAGTTCGCCAACGTTATAAGCTTTGGCCCGTACTTCGCTGCTTTAATATCTTCGAGCCTCATCGTTGATAGAATGCGGAACGAGCTTTTGCCACATCGCGCTCCTCCTCCAATGCGTCCAAACTGTCCTGCCGATCGAGCTCGGCTTCTCTTTCTTCATACATGCGCACGCGAGGTGAGTCATCTATTATGTCGCAGGGCAAGACTGCCTCTGCGCCGTACACCATAAAAGATGGTGTGAATCCGGTAGTACGATTTGGCGTGGTCCGCAGCCCCCGTAGTATGGAGTCGAAGCTCCTCAACCCAAAGGCGTGTTAGATTCCTTGAGGGACCGCACTAGTCTGGGTTTAATGCCGCTCATGATTAGACCGTTTGCTCGCTCGACTTGACCGTTGGTTTGAGGGTGATAGACTGAGGCGTAATCGAGCTTGATGCCCATGTTTTTGCACCATAATTTGACCTCACCGACCGTGAAGTTGGTGCCGTTATCGCGATGATAATCTTTGTGGGGGACACCGTAACGGTGCACTACCCCGATATGAAGTCTATCACCGGTCCGGATTCGGCCGTTTTGACAGGTTTGGCCTCTATCCATTTGGTGAATTTATCCACCATGACCAATAGGTATTTTTGCTTGTGGGTTCCTCCCTTAAGGGGTCCAACCATGTCAAGCCCCCAGACCGCGAATGGCCAGGTGATGGGTATAGTTTTGAGGGTGGTGAGTGGCATGTGGCTTTGGTTAGCAAAAAGCTGGCAACTGATGCATCGTTGGACTAAATCCTGCGCCTCTGCCCGGGCCGTCGGCCAATAAAATCCTCTACGGAAGGCCTTGCCTACAAGGGCCCGGGCTGCGGCGTGGTGCCCACCCAGTCCGGCATGAATTTCAGCCAGGAGGTTTCGCCCTTCCTCTTCGGAGATACACCTTTGAAGGACTCTTGTTGTGCTTTTCTTATAAAGCTCTCTGTCGGTGTCAAAACCGGCGGATCTCGGGTAGGCAGTCCCGAACTATGCGTCTAGGCGGATGGTAACAGGAGACAAGGGACACGATGTTTTACCCAGGTTCGGGACCTCTTGATGGAGGTAAAACCCTACGTCCTGCTAGATTAATATTGATAATGTGTGTTACAAGAGTGGATCTACCACGAGATCAAGGAGGCTAAACCCTAGAAGCTAGCCTATGGTATGATTGTTGTTCGTCCCTCTGGACTAAAACCCTCCGGTTTATATAGACACCGGATAGGGTTAGGGTTACACAGTCGGTTACAATGGTAGGAGATCTACATATCCGTATCGCCAAGCTTGCCTTCCACGCCAAGGAAAGTCCCATCCGGACACGGGACGAAGTCTTCAATCTTCTATCTTCATAGTCTTGGAGTCCGCCTATGATGATAGTTCGCTATCTGGACAGCCCCTAGTCCGGAACTCCCTCAAGAGCCCTGAACCGGCTTCAATGACGCATTTAGTCCGGCCAAGCATGTTGTCTTCGGCATTGCAAGGCGGGTTCTCCTTCAGTCTTCCTGTTCCCGCCGAATAGTGTCCGGCTTCTTTATAAATGTTGCGCTCCTTGACTTCTACGCCCAATAATGGCCTTCTTCCATGTGTCGTACGAATGCGAAAGTCTGGGATATTTTTACATTTTACCCCCTAGCCGTGCGAACGAGCCGCCTATAAGAGAGGCGAGGATCTAGATCCAGTTCGCACCATCCTCCATCCGCAAGTTCTCATCGAAGCGCCTCTGACAAAAATCCATTCCATCATGGATAGCCGACGCGGCTCCTCCTCTCGCGCTCCCAGCCCTAAGCCGTGAGATTGGGGAGATGCTCGATTCCACACAGCCGAGCTAGTGGTGCTTCAAACCGAGGGATATCTTCCCCCAGCTTTTATGGTTCCGGTTCGAGCCGGACTGGCCACCTACAAGGGTGGAAAGCAGGCGGAGAGCGTCCCCAACCCTTCCAAAGGGGAGCGAGTATACTTTGTCCCCTATCTAATAAGGGGACTCGGATTTCCCATACATCCGTTTCTCCGGGGGCTCCTAGAGTTCTACGGACTCCAACTTCACCACCTTACGCCCGCCTCCATTTTGCACATCGCGGGCTTCGTAGCTTTTTGCGAGCTGTTCTTGGGCATCGAGCCCCATTTTGCCCTGTGGAAGAGATTGTTTTGTCTTGTACCCCATTCTCATGAGGGGTCGATATATCAAGCGGAGCGAAATATGGCGCATCGCCGGACCGGATATCTATCCGGCACCCCGAAGAAGGCGTCCGAAGACTGGCCTTCGGAATGGTTCTACATGGAGGACGCCCCTCTGCCGGATCCAGTCCGGATCGGCCTCCTGGAGTTCAACAATGCTCCCTTGAAGAAACGCCTGAGTTGGCGCCCGCGGAGCCCTCAACGAGAAGATGACAAGATGGCGTCCATTATCTGATGGGCCGGATTAGGTTACTGGCCCATTCCGGATTGACCATAATTGGAGTCATGGCCACGTGCATTATGCGAGGGGTGCAGCCACTCCAATATAGGGGCCACTCTATGTGGGATTTCAACTGGGAAGATGACGCCACCCGTCATGGCCGCAAAGGGCTAGGCTCGGCAGTCGATCTGGCTAAGATCCTGTCCGGCTTGTACAAGGGAGAGGAGGAGGACTTCCTCCGCAAGAATCCGTTGAATGGATTTTCTATGCATAACCCTCGGAGCTGGGTAAGCGGATGTTCATCTACCCGATCCATACCTTTTTAAAGTCAAGTATCTTACTCTGTGATTTGAAGCGGGGAGCTGCTTTGGGGCGTGGAGGGCATCTGAAGCCTAGCTCCACAGCCCGAGGATCCGAACGATCCCTTGATCCGACCTCCAAGAGGATCCGGACATAAAGGTGGAGCTGATTGACGGGGTGTTCCACCAACGTAGCATAGACAATGCCCTAGTCGCCATTACGGTGACTACCCGGTTTGTTCCGGCTTCCCAGGTGACTGTGACCAAGGTCTTGACACCATCATTTGATCCGCGCTGAATTCTAACCATCCCATACTGATGGTGCATCGCAGGAGGTGCCTTTAAGGTGGGAAGCCGAACCCGCGGCGGCCGGACAACAAGGGTCAGTCCGGCCCAGCAGGAGGAAGAGGAGCGCGACGCGAACAGAAACGTCGCCACAACGGTACGGAGCACCGCTATTTTTAAGGGAAGGATCCCCAGAAGGTATATTAATGCTCATAACTTTTCCAGAAAGAGCACTCGCCGGACGATGTCCGGAGAGGTTGCCAATCAAGCCTCCGCCGCCATGCTCCAACGCATGGTCCGGAGGGAGGTGAATACAAGGCGTAAACCGGACGCTCCTCCGACGGAGGATGCCGACAGGCTGTCCGCCACCCGGTGTGAGGTGGAGAGCGCCATGAATCACAGGCGTCGCCGGACAGTTCTTCGTGACACGTGTTTCTCTCCGGAGGCGTTAAATGCCTTTAAAGCGGGAAACGCGCACCTCCGTGCCGCTCAAGATGGGTTAGCGAGCCGAGGAGCGGTATGTGAAAGACATACGGGTAAGTAATTTTAATATTTATATATGCCAAGAGTCTCGAGACTTAAAATAGTTGAAATAACTGATTTAAGGATCAATTATTATCTTGGTCTTGCGGAGAAGAATACCCAGCTGTCCCGGGAGCTCCAAGAGTGCAAGGCCCAACTTGAAGTCAAGACTGGCCGCCACGAAGTCACAGAGACCCCCGCTGGTAAGACGTACTTTGAAAAGATAATTATTTAGCAAAGTGTGGCGTGAATCTGACAATAATATTGCAGAGGGCGCCGGACTAGATCCGGACAAGCAACAGCTACTGCGTCAGCTAAAGGCCGGGGAGAGGGTGCTTATGAAGGTCCAGCAGGAGAGAAACAAGCTCCAAGATGCCCACACCCAGCAAGGAGAAGAGCTGAAAGGTGTTCGGGCCCAGCTGTCTGGCTCCGTGAAGGAGAATCAACGGCTTTATCACGACATTTATAGTAAGTGCTTGAACAAATTCCTTTGAAAAGAAGAATTCGGCGAGGAAGGCGATTGACAGAATTATGTCTTTAGGTTTGCTAACAGGTCGCCCTGCGGAGGAAATGCCTGAGTCAACGGGTGACCAACTTCCCGAGCTAGTGCAATTGCTCGATCGTGTTCGGCAGGCAATGAGTGGCGTTGTTCATGCTTTATGGCCATCCGTCTCCCTACCCGAGGGCCTTGGTGAGCTTGCTGAGAAGCTTCAGGGAGCACGGCGACGCCTCCGTTTGTGGAAGATATCGGCCTGCCGTCAAGGCGCCAGGAGGCTGGGCCATGGTGAAGACATCGTTCAAGTTCGACCCAAACCACATGGCCGAGGTCGGACTGCGGGGCCTGATGGGAAGGAGATCCCTGTGAGCTTGATGTACGACCAAGTAGAACTGGCCGCGAAATATTCCCAACATGACTGTTAGATGGGATTGAAGAGGAGTACAATCAGTCGGTTTGACGATGTAATTTGAAATGACATGTAAAATGCCTTCTAGCCGGATTGGAGATCGTTTGTCTTTGCGGACCGTTTCGCTTCAACCTCGGGACCCGACAGTCCGGAGTGTGTCCGAATACCCTTGCGGTTATAAAAGAACCGGGGCATGCATGGAGACAAGGCGTCGGGGTCATAATTGCTTTATCAGACAAGTGCCCAACTAGTTATGTTATATTACATGGTTTGTAAGAAACATCTTCCAGGGAGAATAGTTCCTTAAGGGTTCCTTTCCCTGGGAAGCATGCCCTAAAGTGTAATGCCGGACTGCGAAAATAGCAGAAAAAGCATCTGGGGGTAGATAAATAAGTAAGTAATAAATCATCTTTCAAGTCACCGACCGAATATTCTCTTAAGAACGCTAGCTTTCGGCTTCACCCAGTCTGAGGTACACATCTGGCTGACCCGGCAGTAACAATCGCAGAGGTGCTCCCTTTACCTCCTAGACGAACAATCGGGAACGTAGGGGTAAGCGCAGGAGCCAGGCAACCCAGCTTGGCCAAAACTTAAGTCATATCGATGCATATAATGGTGAATAAAAGGTACATGCGGAAGTATGACACATGTATTGGGAATGAAGCCCGTATGAATAAGCTTCTGTTAAAGAAGCCCCCAGGTATAATGAGTGCCAAGGGCACATCAAGTGTGTGCGAACAAAGAGCAAATCAGCCCATAAAAGGTAAAAAAAAAGTGGGAAGAAGGAGGAGGAGGAGAGACAGTAAAAAACAAGGAGTGGACGGGGGAGTGAGACGAACTCGGAGTCCGGCGTTAGGCGTAGAATCTTCGGAGACGGGCTGCGTTCCATGGGTTCGACTCGAGTCGGTTGTCCGATGCGTTACGTAGACGGTACGCTCCGCCGGTCAGGACTTGGACGATGATGAAGGGTCCTTCCCACTTGGGCTTGAGTTTGTCCTTTTTCTTGTCCGGCAGGCGTAGAACAAGTTCGCCAACATTGTAAGTTTTGGCCCGTACTTCTCTGCTTTGATATCTTCGAGCCTGCTGCTGATAAAATGCGGAACGAGCCTTTGCCACGTTCCGCTCCTCCTCTAAGGTGTCCAGACTGTCCTGCCGATCTAGGTCGGCTTCTCTTTCTTCGTACATGCGCACACGAGGTGAGTCATGAATTATATCACAGGGCAGGACTGCCTCTGCGCCGTATACCATGAAAAATGGTGTGAATCCGGTAGTTCGCTTTGGCGTGGTCCGCAGCCCCCCAGAGTACAGAGTCGAGCTCCTCTACCTAGTGCTTGTTAGATTCCTTGAGGGACCGCACTAGTCTGGGTTTGATGCCGCTCATGATTAGACCATTTGCTCGCTCAACTTGACCGTTAGTTTGGGGGTGATAGACTGAAGCGTAATCGAGCTTAATGCCCATGTTTTTGCACCAGAGTTTAACCTCGTCGGCCGTGAAGTTCATGCCGTTGTCGATGATGATCTTTGTGGGGGACACCGAAGCGGTGTACTACCCCGGATATGAAGTCTATCACCGGTCTGGATTCTGCCGTTTTAACCGGCTTGGCCTCAATCCATTTGGTGAATTTGTCCACCATGACCAATAAGTATTTGTGCTTGTGGGTTCCCCTTTAAGGGTCCGACCATGTCAAGCCCCAGACCGCATAAGCGGTCAGGTAATGGGTATAGTTTTGAGGGCGGTGGGTGGCATATGGCTCTGATTAGCAAAGAGCTGGCAACCAACGCATCGTTGGACTAAATCCTGAGCATCTGCCCGGGCTGTCGGCCAATAAAATCCTGTACGGAAGGCCTTGCCTACAAGGGCCCGAGCTGTAGCGTGGTGCCCGCCGAGTCCGGCGTGAATTTCAGCCAGGAGATTTCGCCCTTCCTCTTCGGAGATACACCTTTGAAGTACTCCGCTTGTGCTTTTCTTATAAAGCTCTCCCTCATGGACCTTGTAGGCTTTAGATCGCCGAACTATGAAAGGGGCCTCATTTTGGTCTTCGGGAAGTTCCTGCCGCATTAAGTAGGCTAGGAATGGTACTGTCCACGGGGCAATGACTGCCATTATTTCGTGAGCTGAAGGTGTTATTTCGTTGGCTGAGCCGCCGATTGTGTCAGAATGGTCTGAGTTAGGTGATGCAGCTGGCTCCGGATTGTTTTTTCCGGACTCCTCTTCCCATAATACAGATGGCTTAAAGAGCCGTTCCAGGAAGCCGTTCCAGGAAGATGTTAGGAGGGATGGCGTCTCGTTTCGCGCTGATGCGTGCTAACACGTCTGCTGCCTGGTTATTATCCCGGGCTACATGATGGAATTCTAGTCCTTGAACCGAGCTGACATTTTTAGGACGGCGTTGCGGTAAGCTGCCATTTTTGGATCTTTGGCGTCAAGTCTCCATTTACTTGGGATATTGCAAGGTTTGAATCGCGCACCTCTAGGCGTTGAATGCCCATGGAGATTGCCATCCGGAGGCCATGTAGGAGGGCCTCGTATTCGGCTGCGTTGTTGGAGTCCATGTACATTATTTGAAGTACGTATTGGATTGTGTCTCCCGTTGGGGACGTCAGGACGACGCCAGCCCCCAAGCCAGCCAACATTTTGGATCCGTCGAAATGCATGATCCAGTTGGAGTACGCGCCGTACTCTTTAGGGAGTTCGGCTTCGGTCCATTCGGTGATGAAGTCCGCCAGAACCTGCGACTTTATAGCTCGCCGTGGTTTGTAGGTTATGTCAAATGGTAAGAGCTCGATAGCCCATTTTGCAATCCTGCCCGTTGCATAGCGATTGTTTATAATATCGTTGAGAGGTACTTCGGAGGCCACCGTTATTGAACACTCTTGAGAGTAGTGACGCAGCTTCCGGGATGCCATGAACACCGCGTACGCTATCTTTTGATAATGTGGGTACCGGGATTTGCATGGAGTTAGAACAGTGGATACGTAGTACACTGGTTTTTGAAGAGGGAATTTGTGCCCTTCTGTTTCTCGTTCAACAACGAGTACCGCGCTAACAACTTGATGTGTTGCTGCGATATATAATAACATAGGCTTGCCCAGGTTGGGCGGGGCCAGGACCAGATTTGTTGCCAGTATGGCCTTTATTTCTTCGAGTCCGGCTGTGGCAGCATCCGTCCATTTGAAATGTTTGGTGCACCGGAGGAGGCGGTAGAGGGGCAGAGCCTTTTCTCCCAAACGGGAGATGAAGCGACTTAAGGCCGCTACGCATCCGGTTAGTTTTTGTATCTGCTTGAGGTCTTTTGGAATATCCAATTGTGACAGAGCTCGGATTTTGGCTGGGTTTGCTTCAATTCCTCGACCGGATACGATGAAGCCCAAGAGCTTTCCGGCTGGTACGCCGAAGACGCAATTTTCCGGATTGAGCTTAATGTCATATGCTCGGAGGTTGTCGAATGTCACCCTCAATTCTTCTACTAGAGTTCCGACGTGTTTTGTCTTGACGACCACATCGTCTACGTATGCCTCTACTGTTTCGCCTATCTGGGTGGCCAGACATGTTTGAATCATGCGCTGATATATTTGCGCGGTGTTTTTGAGTCCGAAGGGCATGGTGTTGAAGCGAATGGCCCATATGGAGTAATGAATGACGTTGCGGCCTGGTCTTTCTCCGCCATCTTGATTTGATGGTATCCGGAGTATCGTCGAGGAAGCACAATGAATCGTGCCCTGCGGTAGCATCGATGATTTGGTCGATGCGAGGGAGGAAAGGGTCCTTTGGACAGGGCTTGTTAAGGTCTTTAAAATCGACGCAGAGGCGCCAGGATTTGTCCTTTTTTGGTACCATTACTAGATTGGCTAGCCAGTCCGGATGCTTTATATCTCTGATGAATCCGGCTTCTAAGAGTTTGGCTAGCTCTTCTCCCATTGCCTGTCTTTTGGGCTCGGAAAATCGCCGAAGAGCTTGTTTGACTGGATTGAATCCTTTTAGGATATTTAGGCTGTGCTCTGCCGACTGCGTGGGATTCTGGCATGTCTCAAGGATGCCGTGCAAAAATGTCCCAATTTTCTGAAGGAATTCTCGTGAGTCGGCCTCGACATCATGACTTAATTGTGCCCCAATGGAGGCCGTCTTTGTGGGGTCCGTTGGATGGACCTGAAATTTGACTATCTCGTCTGCTGGTTTAAAAGAGGTGGATTTGGACCTCTTATCGAGTATCACATCGTCCCTATCCACCGTGGAGCGCAGCGTAGCTAGTTCCTCTGCCGCTAGGGCTTGGACAATGCCTCTAGGGCCGGTCTGGCTGTCTTATTTTTCGGCGAGTGCCGTGATCTGAATCATGGCGAGTGATTATCCCATTGGGTCCGGGCATTTTGAGCTTCATGTACCCGTAGTGGGGTATAGCTTGGAAGATTGTGAATGCCTCTCGCCTCTAACAAAGCGTGATATCCGCTGCCCGAATGGGGCCACTTGAAACGTGACCTCCTCGGACCTGTAATTGTCCGGTGAGCCGAACACTACATCTAGTGTGATTTTTCCTCATGGCGTGCTTCTCGACTTGGGATTATCCCTCTGAAGGTTGTGCTGCTTCGCTCAATGCGGCTCCAGTCAATTTCCATTTTTGAAGGGTTTCCTCATAGATGAGGTTTAATCATTGCCGCCATCCATGAGTACCTTAGTAAGACGAAAACCGCGTCCACTATCGGACCGAGGACCAATGCGGTGGTGCCCTAGCTGTTCGAATTTAGGTTAAATCATTTGGCGTTGAAGGTGATAGCCGTGTCGCTCCATGGATTTGTTGTTGCTATTTGGTAGACTTCGCCGAGGCTGTAGATTGTTCGTTTCCGCATGTTGTTTGATGCGAAAGTCTCGAAGACTGTTAATACCGTACTGGTACTGCTGGGTTGGTTGCCCGGGGCTAAAAAGCCTACGCCACTTTTGGCCACCTGCTCGAAGGCTGTGTGTTGGAGTGGCGCCCTCCGTGCTGTGGATTTTGCAGGGTCCGTTGAGCCAACCCACCAGTACGGTTCTGTACCCTTTAGGGGTTTTTGGTTTTTTGGTATTCGACCCGGGTGCTTGATAATGATGCACCCTTTTGTTCCGGACTAGGGATGTATTCGGGGCGGATTATCCCAAAATTTACTTCGGTTTTCAGCGCTCTCCATCATACAAGACTTTTTGTACTATGGTCGCCAAGTCAAGAAGCGTGTAATTTCGCGACAACTTATGGCGCTTAGGATTCCCTTGTCCGTGCAATTATTGCAGAAAATTGGGATTGCATCCTCCTCTCGGCGATCCTTTATCCTGTTCTTAACCAGAGGAATCGCCCAAAGAATGATGTCTTGTTTCAGCGGGCTCTTGTCGAATTCGAGAGAGATGGCTAATGTTTGGGTGGGCGGGTGGAACTAGATCTGGAACCCTGTCGATTCAGGACTCAAGGGCGAAGTTTCCGAACTTGGAAGTTTGGATTTTTGAGTGTTATCCAATGAGTCCGACCACCGACTTTAAGTTCAGGGCTTGGTCGACATCCGTCCCTCTTCGAATCCGGCATGGAGGGATCGAATCCGGACGCAACTAGTCTTTAAGATACAAGAAGAATCGCCGCATTGCTGCTCTATCACATCAACATGATGGGTAGCCCGGGGAGAGTTGATCTCTCTCAGATCGGTTTTAAGCCCGATCCGGTCGTAGTCTGTGGCGACTCCCAGGGCAGCGATGTGATCCAAGAGCTCGTTTACGGAGGAGAGCTCGATCGGATCCAACTGTTCGGCAAGTTCCGAATTAACGTGAAGATTGTTTTCAATGACTCGAGAGGTCATCGTCGGTGCGGTGGCTGAACTGGCGGTCATAAGAAAACCACCTAGCCGAAGAGTCTGACCAGTGGCCAGGGCTCCTTTGGCGATAGTATCGTCTTTAAAGACGGGATGAGGCATCCTTCCTGACGGCGGCGGCACAGAGGAACTCTCAATGAAAGCACCAATGTCGGTGTCAAAACCGGCGGATCTCGGGTAGGGGGTCCCGAACTGTGCGTCTAGGCGGATGGTAACAGGAGACAAGGGACACGATGTTTTTACCCATGTTCGGGCCCTCTCAATGGAGGTAATACCCTACTCCTGCTTGATTAATATTGATGATATGAGTAGTACAAGAGTAGATCTACCACGAGATCTGAGAGGCTAAACCCTAGAAGCTAGCCTATGGTATGATTGTTGTTCGTCCTGTGGACTAAAACCCTCCGGTTTATATAGACACCGGATAGGTTAGGGTTACACAGAGTCGGTTACAATGGTAGGAGATCTACATATCCGTATCGCCAAGCTTGCCTTCCACGCCAAGGAAAGTTCATCCGGACACGGGACGAAGTCTTCAATCTTGTATCTTCATAGTCCAGGAGTCCGGCCAACGGTGATAGTTCGGCTATCCGGACACCCCCTAATCCGGGACTCCCTCAGTTTCCAAATGTGCATTGGCCATCCATCGATAGAAGAACATGTCTGATTCACCTATGACAAGGCAAAATCTCTTGACCAGTGCCAGCGGAGAAGAATGGTAATGAAATGACCAGTGATATTTGCAGCACATAGATGCGTAGCTCACTAAAATGAGGCTCTAGGTGGAAAATATATAGGTGTGTGCAACCGGTGAGCGTAGGAAACCTCCTCTTTTTGAGCCATATGGAGTTGAGTTTCTCATATTTACCCCTAAGTTTATTTCCTGTGAGCTCTACGGAAGGGTGACCAAATATGCGGTCGCCGACTCTATCGTGTTAAGTTTCTCAATCTTCTTCACTAAGTTTCTTTCTGATTTTTGCGTCTGGACAGGCTGCCCATTAAAATGAGGCACTAGGTGGAATATATATAGGTGTTCGGTGTGCGTCACCGGCAAGCGTTGTAAATCTCCTTTTTCTGAGCCATATGGAGTTAAGTTTCTCATATTTAGCCTTAAGTTTCTCTCTCGTGCCAGCGGAGAAGGATGGTAATGAAATAACCAGTGATATTTGCAGCATATGGATGCGTAGCTCACTAAAAAGAGGCCCTAGGTGGAAAATATATAGGTGTGTGCAATCGGTGAGCGTCGCAATCCTCCTCTTTTTGAGCCATATGGAGTTGAGTTTCTCATATTTAGCTCTAAGTTTATTTCCTGTGAGCTCTACGGAAGGGTGACCAAATATGCGGTCGCCGACTCTATCGTGTTAAGTTTCTCAATCTTCTTCACTACGTTTCTTTCTGATTTTTGCGCCTGGACAGGCTGCCCATTAAGATGAGGCACCAGGTGGAATATACATAGGTGTTCGGTGTGCGTCACTGGCAAGCGTTGTAAATCTCCTTTTTCTGCGCCATATGGAGTTAAGTTTCTCATATTTAGCTTTTAATTTCTCTCTCGTGAGCGCTACGGAAGGGTCACCAAATTTGCGTTGGAGGACTCCTCGTTCGACCGAATGGTACACGTGATTCTCCCGTGGCACACGAGCGTTGCCTAATTCCAATTTCGAGAACTATCATGTTAAGTTTCTCAATCTTCTTCCCTAAGTTTCTTTCTGATTTTTGTGCCTTGCTTCAGGATTTCCACTTGGTTGTTAAACCAACACCTCATGATAAGAGACCATTGTGTATATTTTAGGTCGGTACTCGCCGTTGCAAAATCTCTGAACAAACATGAGAGGAGAGGGATGGTGACCAAAGGAGCATCGCGCCATCCATGGACCCAAGTATATTTGATATTCACCTGCGAAGTCTTTTCTAGAACGCATGAAATACGTTCACACGACGAGGGTTGAGATATGAGGGCATCAGGTCCATCACCAAAATCACCTCTTTCGAGCTTGATGTAGTTAAGTTTCCTAATTAGGCACTAAGTTTGTTCTTCGTGAGCTCTAGGAGTACGTGATGGGGAGGGATTGTGGGCAAATGTGCATCGAGTCAGCCATATACCGAAGGATACACGAGATTTGATTGTCATCAGTACGTCGTCTATGTATAGGGTGACATTCTATCTTCCGAGCTCGTAGACATATACATACGTTGCTCAATATAGGGACCCACAATTCTTACCTCACGAAAAAAAATCCAATCCCAGAACTTCCCTTTCATAATATATTAGACCTAGATACAGCCAATGAGAACTGAGATACCCGTCTATCGGGAGTTGCTACTAAAATCACCTCTATCGAGATCCCTTGTAGTTAAGTTTCTCAATTTTAGCACTAAGTTCCTTTTTCATAACCTCTATTGAGCAGGTGATGGGAGAGGGATGGTTTCCAAATGTGCATTGGCCATCCCTCGATAGAAGAACATGTCTGATTCGCCTATGGCAAGGCAAAATCACTTGACCAGTGCCAGCGGAGAAGGATGCTAATGAAATGACCAGTGATATTTGCAGCATATGGATGCGTAGCTCACTAAAATGAGGCTCTAGGTGGAAAATATATAGGTGTGTGAAACCGGTGAGCGTCGGAAACCTCATCTTTTTGTTAAGTTCCTCAATCTTCTTCACTAAGTTTCTTTCTGATTTTTGCGTCTGGACAGGCTGCCCATTAAAATGAGGCACTAGGTGGAATATATATAGGTGTTCGATTATTAAATCCGGCAAGCGTTGTAAATCTCCTTTTTTCTGAGCCATATGGAGTTAAGTTTCTCATATTTAGCTTTTAGTTTCTCTCTCGTGAGCTCTCTGGAAGGGTCACCAAATTTGCGTTGGACGACTCCTTGTTCGACCGAATGGTACACGTGATTCTCCCGTGGCACACGAAGCGTTACTAATTCCAATTTCGAGAACTATCATGTTAAGTTTCTCAATCTTCTTACCTAAGTTTCTTTCTGATTTTTGTGCCTTGCTTCAGCATTTCCACTTGGTTGTTAAACCAACACCTCATGATAAGAGACCATTGTGTATATTTTAGGTCGGTACTCATGTTGCAAAATCTACGAACAAACATGAGAGGAGAGGGATGGTGACCAAAGGAGCATCGCGCCATCCATGGACCCAAGTATATTTGATATTCACCTGCGAAGTCGTTTCTAGAACGCATGGAATACGTTCACACGACGAGGGTTGAGATATGAGGGCATCAGGTCCATCACCAAAATCACCTCTTTCGAGCTTGATGTAGTTAAGTTTCCTAATTAGGCACTAAGTTTGTTCTCCGTGAGCTCTAGGAGTACGTGACGGGGGAGGGATTGTGGGCAAATGTGCATCGAGTCAGCCATATACCGAAGGATACACGAGATTTGTTTGTCATCAGTACGTCGTCTATGTATAGGGTGACATTCTATCTTCCGAGCTCGTAGACATATACATACGTTGCTCAATATAGGGACCCAGAATTCTTACCTCACGAAAAAAATCCAATCCCACAACTTCCCTTTCATAATATATTAAACCTAGATATAGCCAATGAGAACTGAGATACCCGTCTATCGGGAGTTGCTACTAAAATCACCTCTATCGAGCTCCCTTGTAGTTAAGTTTCTCAATTTTAGCACTAAGTTCCTTTTTCGTAACCTCTATTGAGCAGGTGATGGGAGAGGGATGGTTTCCAAATGTGCATTGGCCATCGTTCGATAGAAGAACATGTCTGCTTCGCCTATGACAAGGCAAAATCTCCTGACCAGTGCCAGCGGAGAAGGATGGTAATGAAATGACCAGTGATATTTGCAGCATATGGATGCGTAGCTCACTAAAATGAGGCTCTAGGTGGAAAATATATAGGTGTGTGCAACCGGTGAGCGTCGGAAACCTCATCTTTTTGTTAAGTTGCTCAATCTTCTTCACTAAGTTTCCTTCTGATTTTTGCGTCTGGACAGGCTGCCCATTAAAATGAGGCACTAGGTGGAATATATATGGGTGTTCGGTGTGCGTCACCGGCAAGCATTGTAAATCTCCTTTTTCTGAGCCATATGGAGTTAAGTTTCTCATATTTAGCTTTTAGTTTCTCTCTCGTGAGCTCTACGGAAGGGTCACCAAATTTGCGTTGGACGACTCCTTGTTCGACCGAATGGTACACGTGATTCTCCCGTGGCACACGAGCGTTGCCTAATTCCAATTTCGAGAACTATCATGTTAAGTTTCTCAATCTTCTTACCTAAGTTTCTTTCTAATTTTTGTGCCTTGCTTCAGCATTTCCACTTGGTTGTTAAACCAACACCTCATGATAAGAGACCATTGTGTATATTTTAGGTCGGTACTCGCGGTTGCAAAATCTCTGAACAAACATGAGAGGAGAGGGAGGGTGACCAAAGGAGCATCGCGCCATCCATGGACCCAAGTATATTTGATATTCACCTGCGAAGTCGTTTCTAGAACGCATGGAATACGTTCACATGACGAGGGTTGAGATATGAGGGCATCAGGTCCATCACCAAAATCACCTCTTTCGAGCTTGATGTAGTTAAGTTTCCTAATTAGGCACTAAGTTTGTTCTCCGTGAGCTCTAGGAGTACGTGACGGGGAGGGATTGTGGGCAAATGTGCATCGAGTCAGCCATATACCGAAGGATACACGAGATTTGTTTGTCATCAGTACGTCGTCTATGTATAGGGTGACATTCTATCTTCCGAGCTCATAGACATATACATACGTTGCTCACTACAGGGATCCGGAATTCTTACCTCACGAAAAAAATCCAATCCCAGAACTTCCCTTTCATAATATATTAGACCTAGATACATCCAATAAGGACTGAGATACCCGTCTAGCGGGAGTTGCTACTGAAATCACCTCTGTCGAGCTCCCTTGCAGTTAAGTATCTCAATTTTAGCATTAAGTTCCTTTTTCATAACCTCTAGGTGTTCGGTCTGCGTCACCGGCAAGCGTTGTAAATCTCCTTTTTCTAAGCCGTATGGAGTTAAGTTTCTCATATTTAGCTTTAAGTTTCTCTCTCGTGAGCTCTACGGAATGGTCACCAAATTTGCGTTGGACGACTCCTCATTCGACCGAATGGTACACGTGATTCTCCCGTGGCACACGAGCGTTGCCTAATTCCAATTTCGAGAACTATCATGTTAAGTTTCTCAATCTTCTTCCCTAAGTTTCTTTCTGATTTTTGTGCCTTGCTTCAGCATTTCCACTTGGTTGTTAAACCAACACCTCATGATAAGAGACCATTGTGTATATTTTAGGTCGGTACTCGCCATTGCAAAATCTCTTAATAAACATGAGAGGAGAGGGATGGTGACCAAAGGAGCATCGCGCCATCCATGGACCCAAGTATATTTGTATTCACCTGTGAAGTCTTTTCTAGAGCGCATGAAATACGTTCGCACGACGAGGGTTCAGATATGAGGGCATCAGGTCCATCACCAAAATCACCTCTTTCGATCTTGATGTAGTTAAGTTTCCTAATTAGGCACTAAGTTTGTTCTCTGTGAGCTCTAGGAGTACGTGACGGGGAGGGATTGTGGGCAAATGTGCATCGAGTCAGCCATATACCGAAGGATACACGAGATTTGTTTGTCATCAGTACGTCGTCTATGTATTGGGTGACATTCTATCTTCCGAGCTCGTAGACATATACATACGTTGCTCACTACATGGACACATAATTCTTACCTCACAAAAAAAAATCCAATCCCAGAACTTCCTTTTCATAATATATTAGACCTAGATACATCCAATGAGGACTGAGATACCCGTGTATCGGGAGTTGCTACTAAAATCACCTCTGTCGAGCTCCCTTGTAGTTAAGTTTCTCAATTTTCGGACTAAGTTCCTTTTTCATAACCTCTATTGAGCAGGTGATGGGAGAGGGATGGTTTCCAAATGTGCATTGGCCATCCCTCGATAGAAGAACCTGTCTGATTCGTCTATGACAAGGCAAAATCTCTTGACCGGTGCCAGCAGAGAAGGATGGTAATGAAATGACCAGTGTTATTTGTAGCATATGGATGCGTAGCTCACTAAAATGAGGCTCTAGGTGGAAAATATATAGGTGTGTGCAACCGGTGAGCGTCGGAAACCTCCTCTTTTTGAGCCATATGGAGTTGAGTTTCTCATATTTACCCCTAAGTTTATTTCCTGTGAGCTCTACGGAAGGGTGACCAAATATGCGGTCGCCGACTCTATCGTGTTAAGTTTCTCAATCTTCTTCACTAAGTTTCTTTCTGATTTTTGAAATTGGACAGGCTGCCCATTAAGATGAGGCACTAGGTGGAATATACATAGGTGTTAGGTCTGCGTCACCGGCAAGCGTTGTGAATCTCCTTTTTCTGAGCTATATGGAGTTAAGTTTCTCATATTTAGCTTATAGTTTCTCTCTCGTGAGCTCCGGAAGGGTCACCAAATTTGCGTTGGACGACTCCTCGTTCGACCGAATGTTACACGTGATTCTCCCGTGGCACACGAGCGTTGCCTAATTCCAATTTCGAGAACTATCATGTTAAGTTTCTCAATCTTCTTCCCTAAGTTTCTTTCTGATTTTTGTGCCTTGCTTCATCATTTGCACTTGGTTGTTAAACCAACACCTCATGATAAGAGACCATTGTGTATATTTTAGGTCGGTATTCGCCGTTACAAAATCTCTGTACAAACATGAGAGGAGAGGGATGGTGACCAAAGGAGCATCGCGCCATCCATGGACCGAAGTATATTTGATATTAACCTGCGAAGTCTTTTCTAGAACGCATGAAATAAGTTCACTTGAGATATGAGGGCATCAGGTCCATCACCAAAATCACCTCTTTCGAGCTTGATGTAGTTAAGTTTCCTAATTAGGCACTAAGTTTGTCCTCCGTGAGCTCTAGGAGTATGTGACGGGGAGGGATTGTGGGCAAATGTGCATCGGGTCAGCCATATACCGAAGGATACACGAGATTTGTTTGGTATTAGTACGTCGTCTATGTATAGGGTGACATTCTATCTTCCGAGCTCGTAGACATATACATACGTTGCTCACTACAGGGACCCAGAATTCTTACCTCACGAAAACAAATCGAATCCCAGAACTTCCCTTTCATAATATATTAGACCTAGATACATCCAATGAGGACTGAGATACCCGTCTATCGGGAGTTGCTACTAAAATCACCTCTGTCGAGCTCCCTTGTAGTTAAGTTTCTCAATTTTAGCACTAAGTTCCTTTTTCATAACCTCTATTGAGCAGGTGATGGGAGAGGGGTGGTTTCCAAATGTGCATTGGCCATCCCTCGATAGAAGAACATATCTGATTCGTCTATGACAAGGCAAAATATCCTGACCCGATTACCCGGTAGGAGAAGGATGGTAATGAAATGACCAGTGATATTTGCAGCATATGGATGCGTGCTCACTAAAATGAGGCTCTAGGTGGAAAATATATAGGTGTGTGCAACCGGTGTGCGGCGGAAACCTACTCTTTTTGAGCCATATGGAGTTGACTGTAGGACCTTGAAGTATGTCTAGAGGGGGGGTGATTAGACTACTTGACCAATTAAAAACTTAGCCTTTTCCCAGGTTTAGAGTTTGGCAGATTTTAGCTATCTTAGGACAAGTCAAGCAATCATCGCACAATTCAATCAAGCATTCTAAGAGTATATTGGCAGCGGAAATTAAAGCATGTAACTTGCAAGAAAGTAAGGGGAAGGGTTTGGAGGATTCAAACGCAATTGAGACACAGATGTTTTTGGCGTGGTTCCGATAGGTGGTGCTATCGTACCTCCACGTTGATGGAGACTTCAACCCACGAAGGGTAATGGTTGCGCGAGTCCACGGAGGGCTCCACCCACGAAGGTTTCACGAAGTAGCAACCTTGTCTATCCCACCATGGTCGTCGCCCATGAAGGACTTGCCTCACTAGCGGTAGATCTTCACGAAGTAGGCGATCTCCTTGCCCTTACAAACTCCTTGGTTCAACTCCACAATCTTGTTGGAGGCTCCCAAGTGACACCTAGCCAATCTAGGAGACACCACTCTCCAAGAAGTAACAAATGGTGTGTTGATGATGAACTCCTTGCTCTTGTGCTTCAAATGATAGTCTCCCCAACACTCAACTCTCTCTCATAGGATTTGGATCTGGTGGAAAGAGGATTTGAGTGGAAAGCAACTTGGGGAAGGCTAGAGATCAAGATTCATATGGTAGGAATGGAATATCTTGGCCTCAAAACATGAGTAGGTGGTTCTCTCTCAGAAATGGTAAGTTGGAAGTGTAGGTTTGTTCTGATGGCTCTCTCCATGAATGAAGAGGAGGTGGAGGGGTATATATAGCCTCCACACAAAATCTAACTGTTACACACAATTTACCAATCTCGGTGGGACCGAATCAACAAACTCGGTCAGACCGGTTTTAGTAAACCTAGAGACCGTTAGGGTTTTCGGTGGGACTGACATGCATCTCGGTAGGACCGATATGGTTAGGGTTAGGGCATAACGTAATCTCGGTGAGTCTGATTACACAAATTCGGCGAGACCGATTTTGGTAATTAGCCAACCAGAGAGTTGGTCAGGTAAACTCGGTGGGACTGATTTGCTCTTTTCAGTGAGACCGAAATGTTATAAAAGGGAAACAGAGAGTTTACATTGCAATCTCGGTGGGACCGATCCGCTCTTTCGGTGAGACCAAAAAGTTATGAAAAGGAAACAGAGAGATTACAATCCCATCTCGGTGAGACCGAGATCCCTATCGGTAGAAACGATTTGCCTAGGGTTTGTGGCAGTGGCTATGACATATGGAATCGGTGGCGCGGATAGGAAGAATCGGTGAGACCGATTTTGGCTTTAGGTTTAGGTCATATGTGGATGTGAGAAAGTAGCTGAGGGTTTTGGAGCATATCACTAAGCACATGAAGCAAGAGGCTCATTAAGAAACACCTCATCCCTCCTTGATAGTATTGGCTTTTCCTATAGACTCAATGTGATCTTGAATCACTAAAATATAAAATGAAGAGTCTTGAGCCAATCCTTTGTCATTAGCATTTTGAGGATCCACTTTCATCATCCATGCCATGCCATTCATTGAGCTTTCCTGAAATGTTCATCTTGGAATAGCATTAGCTCAATGAGCTATATGTTGTTATGAATTACCAAAACCACCTAGGGATAGTTGCACTTTCAATCTCCCCCTTTTTGGTAATTGATGACAACATATAGATCAAAGCTTCGACAAATGATAATAAGATTAAAAAAACATCATCGCTTTGAGAAGTATGTGATAAGCAAGATCTCCCCCTAAATTTATGCATAGATTATGATTTGCTTTGGACTGCAAATGCACAAGGAATTAGGCTCATGGGTTACTCTTCCATGTCACATACATCTTGGTGGAGCGCTCAAAATGATACGAAATGAATACATGCACTCATCACCAAGCACAGTGAATGATCACATAGGATAGATAAGATAATATCATCAAACATGCATAAGTGTAGCTTATGATCAAACGCATGATCATCAATGTCTCACGAACATAGTATATCAAGCAACCAAAAGCAAACAAGTTTGAAAAACCACCAAATCAAGAGAGAACAAAAGCAACACTCTCTCTCTCTCGAAGCCTATGATCTATACATTTTTCTCCCCCTTTGGCAACAAGTTAACAAAAAGTTCATAGAAAATGCATAGTGCTAGATCGACTCTCAGGCTTGATCTTCAGGTGGTGGAGTCCAGATAGCGCCGAGGACAAAAGCTTCAGTTGCAGTAGATGGAGCTGGAGCTGGGGGCACTGAGGCTGTAGCTGGTGCAGATGAAGTTGCTCTTGTGTCAGGAACTGGCACAGCAGATGACCCCTGGGCTCTAGGCACTCTGGCAAATGCATCAGTTGTTGTTTTGCCCTTCCTCTCCTGCATGTCATCTTGTAGTTGCTCCACTACAGACTGAATCTCAGTTACTTTCACATCTAAGTCATAGAACTTTTGTTCTATGATTCTCTCCAAGCTCTCCTGATTTTGAGTGAGGGTGGCCAATCCCTTCTCAATCCTCAGGGTTGATGCTATTAAGTATCCGAGCTGCTCCTGCTTGTTCTTCAAGAAATAATCAGATGCCTCCTCTTGAGTTGGCATCCTGGCAGCCTTCTCCTTCCTTGCCTTCTCCTTCTTCTCTTGTGCTTGAACTGATGATGGATCATTCTCATTCATGACAACCTCATTGTCCTCAAAGTCTGGATAAATTGGAAAATGCTCTTTATCCAATTGATATTTGCATGTGCCCATCTTTGAGTTAATCAACTCCTGGATCTGAGGGGCATATCCACAACTTCTTTTCTGATCAGCTGCAGTCCTCTTAATGGTTTCAACCATAAGGCTCATGACTTCAATTTCTGTGGCACATCAAACAAATGCAACATGTTGATTGCATGTCCTCTGATCATGTTGTGGTCACCAGACTTTGGCAGAAGGGTATGCCTTAAGATGCAGTTAATTGTTGGCAGCCCTGACAGAAGGAAGTGGACTGATCCAAACTTATGTGTCTCAATGGCTGTATGCAGGATCTCCTTGTACATGTGTGCCATGGAATTGTGGTCCATTTTCTTCTTGGCATATACATCAAGGTCATCTTCATTCTCCTTTGGGGCATTTATCAGCTTTGCCCACTCCTCAATAGTTTACTGGTACCTTGTACCTTCAGACATCCACACTATCCTGCCATCTGGATAAAAGTGTGCTATGGAGTAGAACTGCATCATAAGTTCATCGTTCCAGTTAGTGAGCTTTTGCCCAACAAAGTCTGCAACTCCAACAACAACAAAATTGTCTTGCACTCCAGGATAGTGCTCTACATTTTCCTTCGTGTAGGTCCAGTCGACCCACCTCATTTCACACACTATGGGCTTCTTATCCAGCAAAACAGTCTCATAAAAGTCCTGTTGTTCCTTGGTGTGGAATCTGTAGTCCACAGCAGTTCTTGTCCTTGAGGCATATGGATCTGTCATCCTCCATAGCCTCAAACCATTGTCTCTTCTAATCTTCATATCCTCAGCACAGGATGCACATCATTGTGGTCTGGTATCTTGGGCTTGAGCTTCCTCAGAACTTGTCCTTCTTCATCTTCTTCTTCAGCAACCTCAGGCACTTGGGCCTTGTTCTTCTCAAGAGTCGAATACTCCAGGTATTCCTCTTTGGTGCAGACTTGGCCTTGGGGGCAGCTTTGGGTGCTTCCTTGGGCTTAGATGTGGCAGCCCCTGATCTTATTGCATCACCCATTAGCTTTGGTGCCTTTGGTGCTGGTGCAGCTATCTCTTCTTCCTCTTCCATCATGGAAGGCTTCCAATAACTCGATCTGTGGTCTTCTTGACCCTCTCTTTCCTTTTCTTCCCTTCAAAGAAGCTGGCTCTTTGGGATCAGGCTTATCAGGAATTTGAGTTGATGCTCTGACTTTTGGCATAGGTGTCCTCTTGGCAGGAACCTTCTTATTGAGTCCAGGCTTTGAGCTATGTGCTGAGCCATACTCCTTTTTTAGCACAATCTTCTTGGAGGTTGCTTCATCCTCTTCTGATCTATAATCCTCATCTTCTGAATCTGAGGTTTTCTTCTTCCTTTGCCTGGTGGCAGCTTTAGGCAGATTGCTTGGGGTGCTCCTGCTGCCTTCATCTGAAGAGCTGGAGGGACTAGTGCCCTCACTCATGTTCACCTATTCCTCTGACTTGTTCTGACTGTTACTCTGGTCTGACATGCTGACTGATAGATGAGGTAGAGTGGATGAGCATCACAAAATGCAGAGATTTTTGCAAAAGAATGATTCAAAAAATTTAGTTTTAGTTTTCCATAGAAAGCATTTCGAATCAACCGATTTTCAAACTCGGTGATCTTGAAGCAGTTTTGGAACCTAAAGCGATGAACTCGGTTGGACCGAGTCATAGTTGATGGCACCGAGACTGCTAGGGTTTCACAAAGTCCTAAAATCGGTCTCACCGATTAGTAATTCTCGGTCAGACCGAGTCTCACTAGTACAATGGCATAAGCCAAATTGGTGGGACCAAGTTTTTCAACTCGGTGGGTCCGAGATGGTTTCATGGAAACCTAACCCTAAATTTTCGAATCAAAACTATTCTAAGGATTGCATTGACTTGAGAGGAGTGTTTCAATCGTGGCAAGAATCAATAAGAACACAATGTGCTGAGAATCGGACGAGGAAAGCACAGTGATCGAGTCCATACCCTAGTTCGGCAGAGACTCGCTACGGCGGCAACGGCTGGGTTGAATTCCGTTGACAGCGGCGGATACCAGCGACAGGGGGCGGCTGGCGACGAGGAGACGATCCGGAGACCATGGAGGCAGAGCGAGCTATTGCGCAGGCGAAGAGGTTCGGAGAAATTTCCAAATTTTTGCCCGTGACTATATATAGCCCGACCCTGTCGGTGTGACCGAGTGGAACAACTCGGTGGTACCGAGATGCAAAACTGTGTACAATTATTGCAACTCGGTGTGACCGAAGAGTTCAAATCGGTTGCACCGAGATTGAAAACCTAGATCGACTAAGTGATCTCGGTAAGACCGAAATGGTAGGTGTGTGCAACCGGTGAGCGTTTGAAACCTCCTCTTTTTGAGCCATATGGAGTTGAGTTTCTCATATTTACCCCTAAGTTTATTTCCTGTGAGCTCTACGGAAGGGTGACCAAATATGCGGTCGCCGACTCTATTGTGTTAAGTTTCTCAATCTTCTTCACTAAGTTTCTTTCTGATTTTTGCGCCTGGACAGGCTACCCATTAAGATGAGGCACTAGGTGGAACATACATAGCTGTTCGGTGTGCGTCACCGACAAGCGTTGTAAATCTCCTTTTTCTGAGCCATATGGAGTTAAGTTTCTAATATTTAGCTTTAAGTTTCTCTCTCGTGAGCTCTATGGAAGGGTCACCAAATTTGCGTTGGACGACTCCTCGTTCGACCGAATGGTACACCTGATTCTCCCGTGGCACACGACCGTTGCCTAATTCCAATTTTGAGAACTATCATGTTAAGTTTCTCAATCTTCTTCCCTAAGTTTCTTTCTGATTTTTGTGCCTTGCTTCAGCATTTCCACTTGGTTGTTAAACCAACACCTCATGATAAGAGACCATTGTGTATACTTTATGTCGGTACTCGCCGTTGCATAATCTCTGAACAAACATGAGAGGAGAGGGATGGCGACCAAAGGAGCATCGCGCCATCCATGGACCCAAGTATATTTGACATTCACATGCGAAGTCTTTTCTAGAACGCATGAACTACGTTCACACGACAAGGGTTGAGATATGAGGGCATCAGGTCCATCACCAAAATCACCTCTTTCGAGCTTGATGTAGTTAAGTTTCCTAATTAGGCACTAAGTTTGTTCTCCATGAGCTCTAGGAGTACGTGACTGGACGGATTGTGGGCAAATGTGCATCAAGTCAGCCATATACCGAAGGATACATGAGATTTGTTTGTCATTAGTACGTCGTCTATTTATAGGGTGACATTCTATCTTCCGAGCTCGTAGACATATACATATGTTGCTCACTACAGGGACCCAGAATTCTTACCTCATGAAAAAAATCCAATCCCAGAACTTCCCTTTCATAATATATTAGACCTAGATATATCCAATGAGGACTGAGATACCCGTCTATCGGGAGTTTCTACTAAAATCACCTCTGTCGAGCCCCCTTGTAGTTAAGTTTCTCAATTTTAGCACTAAGTTCCTTTTTCAAAACCTCTATTGAGTAGGTGATGGGAGAGGGATGGTTTCCAAATGTGCATTGGCCATCCCTCGATAGAAGAACATGTCCGATTCGCCTATGACAAGGCAAAATCTCTTGACCAGTGCCAACGTAGAAGGATGGTAATGAAATGACTAGTGATATTTGCAGCATATGGATGCGTAGCTCACTAAAATGAGGCTCCAGGTGGAAAATATATAGGTGTGTGCAACTGGTGAGCGTCGGAAACCTCCTCATTTTGAGCCATATGGAGTTGAGTTTCTCATATTTACCCCTAAGTTTATTTACTGTGAGCTGTACGGAAGGGTGACCAAATACTCGGTCTTCGACTCTATCGTGTTAAGTTTCTCAATCTTCTTCACTAAGTTTCTTCCTGATTTTTGCGTCTGCACAGGCTGCGCATTAAATTGAGGCACTAGGTGGAATATATATAGGTGTTCGGTGTGCACCACCGACTAGCGTTGCAAATCTCCTTTTTCTGAGCCATATGGAGTTAAGTTTCTCATATTTAGCCTTAAGTTTCTCTCTCGTGCCAGCGGAGAAGGATGGTAATGAAATGACCAGTGATATTTGCAGCATATGGATGCGTAGCTCACTAAAATGAGGCTCTAGGTGGAAAATATATAGGTGTGTGCAACCGGTGAGCGTCGGAAACCTCCTATTTTTGACCCATATGGAGTTGAGTTTCTCATATTTACACCTAAGTTTCTTTCCTGTGATCTCTACGGAAGGGTGACCAAATATGCGGTCGCCGACTCTATCCTGTTAAGTTTCTCAATCTTCTTCACTAAGTTTCTTTCTGAGTTTTGCGCCTGGACAGGCTGCCAACTAAGATGAGGCACTAGGTGGAATATACATAGGTGTTCGGTGTGCGTCACCGTCAAGTGTTGTAAATCTCCTTTTTCTGAGCCACATGGAGTTAAGTTTCTCATATTTAGCTTTAAGTTCCTCTCTCGTGAGCTCTATGGAAGGTCACCAAATTTGCGTTGGACGACTCCTCGTTCGACCGAATGGTACACATGATTCTCCCGTGGCACACGAGCGTTGCCTAATCCAATTTCGAGAACTATCATGTTAAGTGTCTCAATCTTCTTCCCTAAGTTTCTTTCTGATTTTTGTGCCCTGCTTCAGCATTTCCACTTGGTTGTTAAACCAACACCTCATGATAAGAGATCATTGTGTATATTTTAGGTCGGTACTACGCCTGCAAAATCTCCGAATCTAACATGAGAGGAGAGGGATGGTGACCAAAGGAGCATCGCGCCATCCATGGACCCAAGTATATTTGATATTCACCTGCGAAGTCTTTTCTAGAATGCATGAAATACGTTCACACGACGAGGGTTGAGATATGAGGGCATCAGGTCCATCACCAAAATCACCTCTTTCGAGCTTGATGTAGTTAAGTTTCCTAATTAGGCACTAAGTTTGTTCTCCGTGAGCTCTAGGAGTACGTGACGAGGAGGTATTGTGGGCAAATGTGCATCGAGTCAGCCATATACCGAAGGATACACGAGATTTGTGTGTCATCAGTACGTCGTCTATGTATAGGGTGACATTCTATCTTCCGAGCTCGTAGACATATACATACGTTGCTCACTACAGGGACCCAGAATTCTTACCTCACAAAAAAAATCCAATCCCAGAACTTCCCTTTCATAATATATTAGACCTAGATACATCCAATGAGGACCGAGATACCCGTCTATCGGGAGTTGCTACTAAAATCACCTCTGCCGAGCTCCCTTGTAGTTAAGTTTCTCAATTTTAGCACTAAGTGCCTTTTTCAAAACCTCTATTGAGCAGGTGATGGGAGAGGGATGGTTTCCAAATGTGCATTGGCCATCCCTCGATAGAAGAACATGTCTGATTTTCCTATGACAAGGCAAAATCTCTTGACCCAAAGGCCCGGAGAAGGATGGTAATGAAATGACCAAAGGATATTTGCAGCATATGGATGCGTAGCTCACTAAAATGAGGCTCTAGGTGGCAAATATATAGGTGTGTGCAACCGTGAGCGCCGAAACCTCCCCTTTTTGAGCCATATGGAGTTGAGTTTCTCATATTTACCCCTAAGTTTATTTCCCCTGAGCTCTACGAAAGGGTGACCAAATATGCGCTCGCCGACTCTATCGTGTTAAGTTTCTCAATCTTCTTCACTAAGTTTCTTTCTGATTTTTGCGCCTAGACGGGCTGCCCATTAAAATGAGGCACTAGGTGGAATATATATAGGCATTCGGTGTGCGTCACCGGCAAGCGTTGTAAACCTCCTTTTTTTGAGCCATATGGACTTAAGTTTCTCACATTTAGCCTTAAGTTTCTATATCATGAGCTCTACGGAAGGATGTAGTTAAGTTTCTCATATATGGCTGATTCTCCATCGCCAAAATCACCTCTTTCGAGCTTGATGTAGTTAAGTTTCCTAATTAGGCACTAAGTTTGTTCTCTGCGAGCTCTAGGAGTACGTGACGGGGGAGGGATTGTGGGCAAATGTGCATCGAGTCAGCCATATACCGAAGGATACACGAGATTTGTTTTTCATCAGTACGTCGTCTATGTATAGGTTGACATTCCATCTTCCGAGCTTGTAGACATATACATACGTTGCTCACTGCAGGGACCCATAATTCTTACCTCACGAAGAAAATCCAATCCCAGAACTTCCCTTTCATAATATATTAGACCTAGATACATCCAATGAGGACTGAGATACCCGTCTATCGGGAGTTGCTACTAAAATCACCTCTGTCGAGCTCCCTTGTATTTAAGTTTCACAATTTTAGCACTAAGTTCCTTTTTCATAATGTCTATTGAGCAAGTGATGGGAGAGGGATGGTTTCCAAATGTGCATTGGCCATCCCTCAATAGAAGAACATATCTGATTCGCTGACAAGGCAAAATCCCTCGACCAGTGCCAGCGGGATGGTAATGAAATTACCAGCGATATTTGCAGCATATGGATGCGTAGCTCACTAAAACGAGGCAGTAGGTGAAATATATATAGGTCTGAACAACCGAAGAGCATCGAAAACCTCCTCTTTTTGATCCATATGGAGTTGAGTTTCTCATATTTACCCCTAAGTTTATTTCCCCTGAGCTCTACGAAAGGGTGACCAAATATATGCGCCGACTCTATCGTGTTAAGTTTCTCAATCTTCTTCAGTAAGTTTCTTTCTGATTTTTTCGCCTAGACGGGCTGCCCATTAAAATGAGGCACTAGGTGGAATATACATAGGCGTCCGGTGTGCGTCACCGGCAAGCGTTGTAAACCTCCTTTTTCTGAGACATATGGATTTAATTTTCTCATATTTAGCTTTAAGTTTCTCTATCGTGAGCTCTACGGAAGGGTCACCAAATTTGCGTTGGACGACTCCTCGTTCGATCGAATGGTACATGTGATTCTCCCGTGGCACACGAGTGTTGCCTAATTCCAATTTCGAGCCCTATCATGTTATGTTTCTCATCCTTCTTCACTAAGTTTCTTTCTAATTTTTGCGCCTTGCTTCAGCATTTCCACATGGTTATTAAACGAACACCTCATGATAAGAGACCATTGTGTATATTTCAGGTCGGTACTCGCCGTTGCGAACTCTCTCAACAAACATGAGAGGAGAGGGATGGTGACCAATGGAGCATCGCGCCATCCATCGACCGAAGTTTATTTGATATTCACCTGCAAAGTCTTTTCTACAACACATGAAATACGTTCACACGACGAGGTTTGAGATATGAGGGCATCAGGTCCATCGCCAAAATCACCTCTTCCGAGCTTGATGTAGTTAAGTTTCCTAATTAGGCACTAAGTTTGTTCACTGTGAGCTCTAGGAGTACGTGACGGGGGAGGGATTGTGGGCAAATGTGCATCGAGTCAGCTATATTGGATACACAAGATTTGTTTGTCATCAGTACGTCCTCTATATATAGGTTGACATTCTATCTTCCGAGCTCGTAGACATATACGTACGTTGCTCACTGCAGGGACCCAAAATTCTTACGTCACGAAAAAAAACCAATCCCAGCACTGTGCTTTCATAATATATTAGACCACTTATTAGACCTAGATACATCCAATGAGGACCGAGATACCCGTCTATCGGGAGTTGCTACTAAAATCACCTCTGCCGAGCTCCCTTGTAGTTAAGTTTCTCAATTTTAGCACTAAATTCCTTTTTCATAACCTCTATCGAGCAGGTGATCAGAGAGGGGTGGTTTCCAAATGTGCATCGGCCATCCCTCGATAAAAGAACATATCTGATTCGCCTATGACAAGGAAAAATCTCTCGACCAGTGCCAACGGAGAAGGATGGTAATCAAATGACCATTGATAGGTGTGCGAAACCGGTGAGCGTCGGAAACCTCCTCTTTTTGAGCCATATGGAGTTGAGTTTCTCATATTTACCCCTAAGTTTATTTCCCCTGAGCTCTACAAAAGGGTGACCAAATATGCGCTCGCCGACTCTATCGTGTTAAGTTTCTCAATCATCTTCAGTAAGTTTCTTTCAGATCTTTGCGCCTAGACGGGCTGCCCATTAAAATGAGGCACTAGGTGGAATATATATAGGCCTTCGGTGTGCGTCACCGGCAAGCATTGTAAACCTCCTTTTTCTGAGCCATATGGACTTAAGTTTCTCATATTTAGCCGTAAGTTTCTCTATCGTGAGCTCTACGGAAGGGTCACCAAATTTGCGTTGGACGACTCCTCGTTCAACCGAATGGTACATGCGATTCTCCCGTGGCACACGAGTGTTGACTAATTCCAATTTCGGGCCCTCTCATGTTGAGTTTCTCAACCTTCTTCACTAACTTTCTTTCTGATTTTCGCGCCTTGCTTCAACATTTCCACATGGTTATTAAACCAAAACCTCATGATAAGAGACCATCGTGTATATTTCAGGTCGGTACTCGCCGTTGCAAAATCTCTCAACAAACATGAGAGGAGAGGGATGGTGACCAAAGGATCATCGCGCCATCCATCGACCGAAGTTTCTTTGATATTCACATGCGAATTCTTTTCGAGAACGGATGAAATATATTCACACGACGAGGGTTGAGATATGAGTGTATCAGGTCCATCGCCAAAATCACCTCTTTCGAGCTTGATGTAGTTAAGTTTCCTAATTAGGCACTAAGTTTGTTCTTTGTGAGCTCTAGGAGTACGTGACGGGGGAGGGATTGTGGGCAAATGTGCATCGAGTCAGCTATATACCAAGGATACACAAGATTTGTTTGTCATCAGTACGTCGTCTATGTATAGGTTGACATTCTATCTTCCGAACTCGTAGACATATACGTACGCTGCTCACTGCAGGGACCCAGAATTCTTACGTCACGAAAAAATCCAATCCCAGCACTTCCCTATCATAATATATTATACCACTTATTAGACCTAGATACATCCAATGAGGACCGAGATACCCGTCTATCGGGAGTTGCTACTAAAATCACCTCTGCCGAGCGCCCTTGTAATTAAGTTTCTCAATTTTAGCACTAAGTTCCTTTTTCATAACCTCTATCGAGCAGGTGATCGGAGAGGGGTGGTTTCCATTGTTAGGTGTGCGCAACCGGTGAGCGTCGGAAACCTCCTCTTTTTGAGCCATATGGAGTTGAGTTTCTCATATTTACCCCTAAGTTTATTTCCCTTGAGCTCTAAAAAAAGGGTGACCAAATATGCGCCACGACTCTATCGTGTTAAGTTTCTTAATCATCTTCAGTAAGTTTCTTTCAGATTTTTGCGCCTAGACGGGCTGCCCATTAAAATGAGGCACCAGGTGGAATATATATAGGCGTTCGGTGTGTGTTACCGGCAAGCGTTATAAACCTCCTTTTTCTGAGCCATATGGACTTAAGTTTCTCATATTTAGCCTTAAGTTTTCGTGAGCTCTCACCAAGGGTCACCAAATTTATGCGTTGGATGACACCTCGTTCAACCGAATGGTACATGTGATTCTCCCATGGCACACGAAAGTGTTGCTCGATTCCAATTTCGAGCCCTCTCATGTTAAGTTTCTCAACCTTCTTCACTAAGTTTCTTTCTTATTTTGCGCCTTGCTTCAGCATTTCCACATGGTTATTAAACCAATACCTATGATAAGAGACCATTGTGTATATTTCAGGTCGGTACTCGCCGTTGCAAAATCTCTCAACAAACATGAGAGGAGAGGGATGGTGAACAAAGGAGCATCGCGCCATCCATCGACCGAAGTTTATTTGATATTCACCTGGGAAGTCTTTTCGAGAACGGATGAAATACGTTCACAGGCCGAGGGTTGAGATATGAGTGTATCAGGTCCATCGGCAAAATCACCTCTTTCGAGCTTGATGTAGTTAAGTTTCCTAATTAGGCACTAAGTTTGTTCTCTGTGAGCTCTAGGAGTACGTGACGGGGGAGGGATTGTGGGCAATTGTGCATCGAGTCAGCTATATACCGGAGGATACACAAGATTTGTTTGTCATCAGTACGTCGTCTATGTATAGGTTGACATTCTATCTTCCGAGCTCGTAGACATATACGTACGTTGCTCACTGAAGGGACCCAGAATTCTTACATCACGAAAAAAATCCAATCCCAGCACTTCCCTATCATGATTTATTAGACCACTTATTAGACCTAGATACATCCAATGAGGACCGAGATATCCGTCTATCGGGAGTTGCTACTAACATCACCTCTGCCGAGCTCCCTTGTAGTTAATATTCTCAATTTTAGCACTAAGTTCCTTTTTCATAACCTCTATCGAGCAGGTGATCGGAGAGGGGTGGTTTCGAAATGTGCATTGGCCATCCCTCGATAGAAGAACATATCTGATTCGCCTATGACAAGGCAAAATCTCTCGACCAGTGCCAACGGAGAAGGATGGTAATCAAATGACCATTGATAGGTGTGCGCAACCGGTGAGCGTCGGAAACCTCCTCTTTTTGAGCCATATGGAGTTGAGTTTCTCATATTTACGCCTAAGTTTATTTCCCTTGAGCTCTAAAAAAAGGGTGACCAAATATGCGCTCGCCGACTCTATCGTGTTAAGTTTCTTAATCATCTTCAGTAAGTTTCTTTCAGATTTTTGCGCCTAGACGGGCTGCCCATTAAAATGAGGCACCAGGTGGAATATATATAGGCGTTCGGTGTGTGTTACCGGCAAGCGTTATAAACCTCCTTTTTCTGAGCCATATGGACTTAAGTTTCTCATATTTAGCCTTAAGTTTTCGTGAGCTCTACCGAAGGGTCACCAAATTTGCGTTGGATGACACCTCGTTCAACCGAATGGTACATGTGATTCTCCCATGGCACACGAGTGTTGCCTGATTCCAATTTCGAGCCCTCTCATGTTAAGTTTCTCAACCTTCTTCACTAAGTTTCTTTCTTATTTTTGCGCCTTGCTTCAGCATTTCCACATGGTTATTAAACCAATACCTATGATAAGAGACCATTGTGTATATTTCAGGTCGGTACTGCTGCAAAATCTCTCAACAAACATGAGAGGAGAGGGATGGTGAACAAAGGAGCATCGCGCCATCCATCGGATCAAGTTTATTTGATATTCACTGAAGTCTTTTCGAGAACGGATGAAATACGCTCACGTGCCGAGGGTTGAGATATGAGTGTATCAGTCCATCGGCAAAATCACCTCTTCGAGCTTGATGTAGTTAAGTTTCCTAATTAGGCACTAAGTTTGTTCTCTGTGAGCTCTAGGAGTACGTGACGGGAGGGATTGTGGGCAATTGTGCATCGAGTCAGCTATATACCGGAGGATACACAAGATTTGTTTGTCATCGACGCTGCCTATGTATAGGTTGACATTCTATCTTCCGAGCTCAGAGACATATAATGCACGTTGCTCACCCAAGGGACCTGCAATTCTTACGCCACGAAAAAAATCCAATCCCAGCACTTCCCTATCATGATTTATTAGACCACTTATTAGACCTAGATACATCCAATGAGGACCGAGATATCCGTCTATCGGGAGTTGCTACTAACATCACCTCTGCCGAGCTCCCTTGTAGTTAATATTCTCAATTTTAGCACTAAGTTCCTTTTTCATAACCTCTATCGAGCAGGTGATGGGAGAGGGGTGGTTTCCAAATGTGCATTGGCCATCCCTCGATAGAAGAACATATCTGATTCGCCTATGACAAGGCAAAATCTCTCGACCAGTGCCAGCGGAGAAGGATGGTAATCAAATGACCATTGAAGCGTCGGAAACCTCCTCTTTTTGAGCCATATGGAGTTGAGTTTCTCATATTTACCCCTAAGTTTATATCCCGTGAGCTCTACAAAAGGGTGACCAAATATGCGCTCGCTGACTCTATCGTGTTAAGTTTCTCAATCATCTTCAGTAAGTTTCTTTCAGATTTTTGCGCCTAGACGGGCTGCCCATGAAAATGAGGCACTAGGTGGAATATATATAGGCGTTCGGTGTGCGTCACCGGAAAGCGTTGTAAACCTCCTTTTTCTTAGCCACATGGACTTAAGTTTGTCATATTTAGCCTTTAGTTTCTCTTTCGTGAGCTCTACGGAAGGGTCACCAAATTTGCGTTGGACGACTCCTCGTTCAACCGAATGGTACATGTGATTCTCCCGTGGCACACGAGTGTTGCGTAATTCCAATTTCGAGCCCTCTCATGTTAAGTTTCTCAACCTTATTCACTAAGTTTCTTTCTGATTTTTGCGCCTTGCTTCAGCATTTGCACATGGTTATTAAACCAACACCTCATGATAAGAGACCATTGTGTATATTTCAGGTCGGTACTCGCCGTTGCAAAATCTCTCAACAAACATGAGAGGAGAGGGATGGTGACCAAAGGAGCATCACGCCATCCATCGACCGAAGTTTATTTGATATTGACCTGCGAAGTCTTTTCGAGAATGGATGAAATACGTTCACACGACGAGGGTTGAGATATGAGTGTATCAGGACCATCGGCAAAAACACCTCTTTCGAGCTTGATGTAGTTAAGTTTCCTAATTAGGCACTAAGTTTGTTCTCTATGAGCTCTAGGAGTACGTGACGGAGGAGGGATTGTGGGCAAATGTGCATCGAGTCAGCTATATACCGAAGGATACACAAGATTTGTTTGTCATCAGTACGTCGTCTCTGTATAGGTTGACATTCTATCTTCCGAGCTCGTAGACATATACGTACATTGCTCACTGCAGGGACCCAGAATTCTTACGTCACGAAAAAAATCCAATCCCAGCACTTCCCTATCATAATATATTAGACCACTTATTAGACCTAGATACATCCAATGAGGACCGAGATACCCGACTATCGGGAGTTGATACTAAAATCACCTCTGTCGAGCTCCCTTGTAGTTAAGTTTCTCAATTTTAGCACTAAGTTCTTTTTTCATAACCTCTTTCGAGCAGGTGATTGGAGAGGGGTGGTTTCCAAATGTATATTGGCCTTCCCTCGATAGAAGAACATATCCGATTCGCCTATGACAAGGCAAAATCTCTCGACCAGTGCCAACGAAGAAGGATGGTAATCAAATGACCATTGATAGGTGTGCGCAACCGGTGAGCGTCGGAAACCTCCTATTTTTGAGCCATACGGAGTTGAGTTTCTCATATTCACCCCTAAGTTTATTTCCCCTGAGCTCTAAAAAAAGGGTGACCAAATATGCACTCGCGGACTCTATCGTGTTAAGTTTCTCAATCATCTTCAGTAAGTTTCTTTCAGATTTTTGCGCCTAGACGGGCTGCCCATTAAAATGAGGCACTAGGTGGAATATATATAGGCGTTCGGTGTGCGTCACCGGCAAGCGTTGTAAACCTCCTTTTTCTGAGCCATATGGACTTAAGTTTGTCATATTTAGCCTTAAGTTTCTCTATCGTGAGCTCTACGGAAGGGTCACCAAATTTGCGTTGGAGGACTCCTCGTTCAACCTAATGGTACATGTGATTCTCCCGTGGCACACGAGTGTTGCCTAATTCCAATTTCGAGCCCTCTCATGTTAAGTTTCTCAACCTTCTTCACTAAGTTTCTTTCTGATTTTTGCGCCTTGCTTCAGCATTTCCACATGGTTATTAAACTAACACCTCATGATAAGAGACCATTGTGTATATTTCAGGTCGGTACTTGCCGTTGCAAAATCTCTCAACAAACATGAGCGGAGAGGGATGGTGACCAAAGGAGCATCGCGCCATCCATCGACCGAAGTTTATTTGATATTCACCTGCGAAGTCTTTTCGAGAACGGATGAAATACGTTCACACGACGAGGGTTGAGATATGAGTGTATCAGGTCCATTGGCAAAATCACCTCTTTCGTGCTTGATGTAGTTAAGTTTCCTAATTAGGCACTAAGTTTGTTCTCTGTGAGCTCTAGGAGTACGTGACGGGGGAGGGATTGTGGGCAAATGTGCATCGAGTCAGCTATATACCGAAGGATGCACAAGATTTATTTGTCATTAATACGTCGTCTATGTATAGGTTGACATTCTATCTTCCGAGCTCGTAGACATATACGTACGTTGCTCACTGAAGGGACCCAGAATTCTTACGTCACGAAAAAAATCCAATCCCAGCACTTCCCTATCATGATATATTAGACCACTTATTAGTCCTAGATACATCCAATGAGGACTGAGATACCCGTCTATCGGGAGTTGCTACTAAAATCACCTCTGCTGAGCTCCCTTGTAGTTAATTTTCTCAATTTTAGCACTAAGTTCATTTTTCATAACCTCTATCGAGCAGGTGATCAGAGAGGGGTGGTTTCCAAATGTGCATTGGCCATCCCTCGATAGAAGAACATATCTGATTCGCCTATGACAAGGCAAAATCTCTCGACCAGTGCCAAAGGAGAAGGATGGTAATCAAATGACCATTGATAGGTGTCGGTGTACTAGAGTAGGGGTACCCTAGTATCCCGAACTTGTGCACGGGCCGTTGCAGCCCTCCGCGGCAAGGCTTACCGGGTGACCGCCAAGGTCCTCCGTGGTTCCTTTGGAGCCATTCAAGAACAAAGTATTCTAGCCAAGGAGACAAGGCCTCGGCAAGAGGAGCTTGCCGGGAAGGCCACCCAAGGCACCTTCAAGACAAGGCCACGACAAGAGGAGCTTGCCAGGAAGGCCCGGTGAGCGACAAGCTTCCGGACGCGACAAGACAACACCCGCGGTAAGGCGCTGTCATGCGCATCACCACTCAGTACTTCCACGCTCAAAGACATCCACTAACGTGTCGCCTCGACCTTTCCAGCGCTGCGTGGCGAGAGGTCAGGCCAGCCAAAGCGAGGTGGCAAACGGCGCTGACAAGATTGCCATCGTGGCAGCGATGGCGCTCGACGCCCTGTTTGCACTTTGTTAGAGGCGACGAGACGGGCATTTAATGCCTTTGTCCCTGCCGCCGTGGTTAGGTATGATACATCAGACCTTTGTACACTGTACAAGTAGCTGTACCAACCACTCCTTTTCCATTTGTACCCTTGTCTACGTTGCCACCTGTCGGAGACCCCTTGAGCATATAAAAAGAGGCCCATGCGCAACGTGGGGGGGGGGGGGGTTCGAAAGGTTCAACACTCACGCTCAGTCTCGTTAGCAGCTTGTGTGTACTGTAGCACTCAGCGCTCCTGAGCAAGAACTCAATACACTCAGACCTTCAGCAGTAGGGGGATTATCTCCGGAGAGCTCCGGGTGGGTAAACCTCCCGTGTGCTTCGCCTCGATCTGCTCTTCGTGCGACCTCCGCTCCCCGCCGAACCGAAAGGGGCTCGGTCCACCGGTCCCATAGGTGTTCGTGGGCCAGATCAGCCCGCCCCGACATCTTTGGCGCGCCAGGTAGGGGTGTCGAGATTGTGTGAACCTGATCCAGCATCTACGCGAGCTAGATCTTCATCATCTTCATCGACATGCCACCGAAGAAGAAGGCTTCGGCGGCAGAAGCTCCGTCCGCGTCGAACCCACCACCGCCGGAGCAAGCAGGTGGTGGGGTAGACGCTGGCGGAAGAATGGATGGCGACGGGGGAGCTCACAGTGCTGCCAAGTCCAAGGACAAGGCTGCGCAGACCTCGGCGTTCGTACATGCACCACGCCCGTCTCAGGAGGTGCAGGACTAACAGCGTCAAGGCATTCACAATGCCATACGCTCGTTGGACCAAGATCGAGCTGGTGGATCTCGGGATGCTCAAGACCAGCATGCACGCCAACATGCTGGCGCGAGTGAGGCACGGTCGCCTGGACGGGATACTGCTCCTTCTAACATAGTTAGAAGTCCGAGCATATCCCGCCTCGCGCCGCTCGCCATCGCCACCCACCACTCCAGCGAAGCTTTGGCGAGAGCTCAACTGCTCCTAGATTACCCTCCAACAGCCGACAAGGTCGATGAATGGGGCCACCATTCAGAGTCTCATCGGCTTCGCTTAACGGCGACGCCCGCTGACAACCGAAAGTGCCTCGCTGCCGCGGCAGACTGCCGAACACGAGCCGATGGCGACGAAACTGGTGGGGTGCAACCACCATGCACTCTCCGCCCCGAAGGCCAAGATCGCCGACTCGCCGGATCCACCTCGACAGTGACTCCACCGCATCATCGGATCCACGAGCTCGTCGCGATCAGCGCCAAGTTCTTCACAAACGACAACAAGAAGAAGCGGAAAGAGTAGCCCGGCAGTCAAGTATGTACCAGTTTGTCGACAGCACACTGTACAGAAGAAGACTCAACGGTGTGAAATTGAAGTGTATTCACCGGGAAGACGGACAAAAGCTGTTGGCGAAGATACATGGAGGCATATGTGGTCACCACATTGGCGCAGAGCACTTGCCGCAAAGCGTTAAAGCAAGGTTTCTTTTGGCCGACAGCCCTCCGTGATGCAATCGCACAAGTAACCAAGTGTGAAGCGTGCGTTCCATTCCAAGCAGATACACCAGCCAGCTCAAGCTCTCCGCATAATCCCTTTATCCCGCCATTTTCGGTCTGGGAGCTCGACATCCTCGGCCCTTTCCCCGAAGCTGTCGGGGCTTTGAGTACTTGTACGCTGTAATCGACAAGTTCACAAAGTGGCCGGAAGTGGAAGCAAGGAGGAAGGTGACAAAGACAATCGGTCAAGTTCTTTAGGTCGATTGTTTGCCGTTTCGGAATCCCTAACAGGATCATCACCGACAACGGCACGCAATTCACGAGCCACACCTTCATGCAGTACGTCCAAGATCTTGGCACCAAGGTCACTTCGCTTCTGTTGCTCATCTGAGAAGTAACGGTCAAGCGGAGAGGGCAAATGCTGAAGTGCTGCGCGGGCTCAAGACCAGAACTTTCGACAGGCTGCACAAGTGTGGAAGAAACTGGATTGAGGAGCTGCCGGTGGTTCTTTGGTCGATCAGGACGACGCCAAATTGAGCCACCGCCGGACACCTTCGCTCTAGTCTATGGAGCAGAGGCAGTTCTCCCCACGGAACTCAGATACGGATCGCCTCGAGTGCTCTCTTATGATGAGCTTGAGCAAGAGCAGCTGCGGCAAGATGACGCGCTGCTCCTTGAGGAGGATTGTCTTCGTGCTGTCAGACGAGCTGCTCGATACCAGCAAGCTTTGCACCGCTACCATAGCCGCAGTTAATGCCGAAGTCTCGAGGAAGGCGATCTTGTTCTTCAGCGTTCAGTCCGCCAAGAATTCCAACAAGTTGACGCCAAGTGGGAAGTCCCTTATCGGGTGAAACGAGTCACTAGGCCTGGCGCTGTCCGCTTTGAGATCAAGATGGCGTTCCGTGAGCAACTCCTGGAACATTGAGCATCTTCGTAAGTTTTACTCCGTGAAGGCGGTTCTTGAACTGTTCCGGCAACCACCTTTTGTACAAGTCTTGCCATTGTTGCATGTAATCCTTTGTACAAAGCCGGGCGCAGACCCCGTGCATAAGAAAAGCTAGCGTGCTTCGCACACCTTGTCAATTTCATGCTTTTTACTTCTATTTGCATGCGTTATCTGACACTTTGTGCAGCACCTACCCGTGGTAAGTAATAACGATCCATAAGGCTCCATATCTTTATTTTCTCTTCTTTCTCTTTCTCAAAGAAAGGAAGGTTCCCTCGCACACAAGTTTGCCGGGGGGAAAGGAGAAGATAATGGTGTGGACCAAGCGTCGCTCAAGGAAGCCTAGCCTTACCGGAAGCTTAACGACGTAAAAGCTAAGTTGCTAAAGTTTGAGCAATCAGTTTTAAAATTTTTAAGTTATCTTCCTCGAACGACCGTACTTTGTATGGAAAACTTGTGCGCAGAGGAACCAACTCGTAGCTAGTTGCGCCTTTACTTTGTTTCGAGTCCGCTCAACAACTTAAGTGAGCTGCGAATAGTTGCGACAAGGTTGCTTGTCGGAAGCGGTACCGCCAAAGAAGTCACGCCGACGTCTCAAGACTTTCGGCCATGCCTGTGTGCTCATGACAAGTTCCCTAAAAGCGTAGGGCAAAAACATATAGCAATTGCTACCCAAAATAGAGTTATATTACAAGATAACTTGTCGCAGCGCTAATAGATTGTTCTCCTAACATGACCAGCAGCGACAAGAAAAAGAGAAAGCGGGCGGCCTAATCTACGCGATCGCCTCAACCCTCTTGATCCCGCTCACCCTGTCCACGATGGGTGCGACAAAGTCTTGAGCGCCTCCACATCAAGCATCCGTGGCAAGGACTTGAGGACGTTGGTGAGGTTGAGGCCTGGATTGCGGAAGGCCATCTTCATCAGCACCTTTTGAAGAGCTCCCGCGCAGATCTGGCGCTACTCCTCGGCCAGCTGTTTTGGGACTTCTTCCCGGAGTCGCTGGAGGGCCGTCACCACGCCCTTGAAGAACAAGCTGAGCTTGGCGCTGGGTTGGAGGTGCTCATCGGAGGAATATCCAAGATCCACCATCCCCAGCTCCGCCAGCTCCCTGTTGATGGCTGCAGCAACATCCACGAGACCCTCGGTCCAGTGCTCCACATTCTCCCTCAAGGCATTCTGGGCGGCAAGAAGATTAGCCAGCCAGCCTCGTCGGCCTTGATCTTCTCCTTCAAGGCCACCTCCTGCTCCCTGGCGCCGTCCAGCGTCTGAGTCAAAGTAGTTAGCTTCAACTCAAGATCTACATTGGAGTCCTTGGCGGCGCTGAGCTCCTTGCTCCTCTCGGCGAGATGGCCCTGCAGCTCGCCAAGAGTGTAGGTGTCCTTCTCGCCAGTGCTTGAGTGTAGCAAGCTCCTCGCCGCTCTCCTTGAGATTGGCCTCCAACTGCGCCACCTTCGTCTCCAGCTCCTTCTTGGCGGCTTCGGCAGCTGCGGCAGCATCCTTAGCCTCCTTGAGAGCCCCGCCAAATGTTTGCTCGCGCATGGCAAGATCCTCCTCGTGGCTGTCAAGATTAACCTTCCGCTGCGCCAATTCGCCTTCCTGTGCAGGCAGCTTCTCGGCAGCAAGCCGCTGTTCCTCTTCAGCTTCAGCCTTCTCGAGGAGGAAGGCTTTGCGCTCCTCGGCGAGTTGCTCCCGCTCCTCTGCCAAGGCCCGGAGAACTTCCTGGTTGAGGCCCCGGAGCTCCTCCGCGCTTCTCGATGTCTGCTCCCGCCTTCGCGACAAGCGCTTCCTGTGATTCCAGCTGAGCATATGCCGGGCACGGTAAGCGACAACAGCCTTCGCGGCTGCTCCTCCTCGAGCTCGCCCTCTTCTGCTTGGCGCGTCGACTAAGCGTCGATCCAGTGGAAGCGAGCAGCTCTTCATCAAAAAGTTACTCCTTGGCGGCGCTCTGGAACTCGACTCCCATGGGAGCTTGATGAAAAGCGCCATCGCCGACCTTCAAATAAGCGCCGGGCTGGGGCTCTTGAGCCCGGCAGCTGCCACTGTGGCCGGAGAGGATCGGCCCGGTCGGCGTAAGCGCTGGCGCTCCTGCGGCCTCGGGGCCGTCGGTCACGTCGCCGGACCCCTACGCCCGACTTCTGCGGCGGCGTCTGGCGGCCTCTTCGCGGCCGGGCTCGTCGGCTTCTTCTTGATTGGCGGCCAGGCGTCGTCGATGTGCCTTGGCGTCCTCCTCGCCCGACGACCTCGGTCTCCATTGGCTCTGTGGCGGATGGATGAAGAAAAGTCAAGCAAATATTCAAAACAAAATCAGAAGAAGAAGAACACAAGGAAAGTTTTCAGTAAGAAGATTACATGCGGGATCTGCGGTCATGGTCTCCGCCGCCAAGGGATCGCTGGTGCCGCCCCTTGCCGGAGAACTGCCCTTGCCGAAGAACGCTCCTTGTTGGGGAATCCTCCTTGGCGGCGTAGTCGGCGAAGGAGGCTGCTCTGCTCCTACACAAATCAACGATCGAGATATCAAGAAAGAAAGAGCACCCATGCACGCCGAACAGCAAGAAGTAGACCATATACTTACGCTGGGGGCTGCGCTGGGGGCTGCTTTGAAGAAGAGTTGCCGCATCCGGCAAGGTGGTCTCGGACGCGCCTCCTGCTGTCGTAGTGGGTTCGTCCTCGACGACAATCACCGGGGTCTTGGCTCTCTTCGACATTCTCTGGGCCAGCGTCCTGAAAAGGAATGGGTTCAGAGTAAAGCAAATCAGATACAAGACAAAGCAACAAATCGAAGAATTACAAGTACAAGAAAGAATCTTACTCTTCTTCTTCCTCGCCGGAGCTGGCGCGGAGAGATCAAATTCTGGCCCGCCTCCGACGACGAGGCGGAGGAGTGGGGTTCCCTTGGACGCTTGGCGGGAGCGGAACCGGTGGTCTGCGAGGGCCCGCTCCAGCTTGCCGCGGCGTGAGGTGCTCCCGCTGCAACAAAGTGCTTGCCGCGGTGGAGCACGTCAGCCGCGCTGTGGCTGTTGGGTCTGGCCCGCTTCGCCACGCTCTCCGGCCTTGCGAAGACGCCTTCTTGGTGGAGCTGGGGGCTCCGCTCGTGGCAAGCTGCTTGGAGGTGGGGAGGATGCGCCCTCGACGGGCTCGCTCGACTCGGCTTCAAGCTCGGCAAGCTCTTCCTCGCCGGCAAACTCCTTTCGCTCGACAAGGCTTGTCGCCTCTGCTGCCTCTGCCTCCTCCACGGTGAAGCCGATCTACGCCCTTGGCGGCCGCTGCCGCCTCTTCCAGCCTGGTGGCGATGCGCTGCATCTCATCATCGGTGGTGTCGCGGGTGAGGCCCCTCTGTTCATCGGGACGGACCGACATTTCTACTAGATTGTCAAAGAATTGCCGCACGACGTCATCTGCAGGCTCTTGCCAAGTTGGGACAATTCCATGCGAGTCGCACAACGGCATCATTGCACGGATGCGGTCAAGCGAGGAATTGTTGCAATGGAATGACGCCCCTCGGTAACCTAAACATTTCTGGATGATCAGGATCGGGCTTGAACAGCTCCAAGAGCATCGCGTCAAGCTCCAAGACGGTGAAGTTGAAGTTGAGGCCTGGGCGCAGCCTCATGATATCTGCCGCGTTCTGAAACTCCCAGGCAGGTCTCCTCCTCTCCTGCAAGGGGCGATGCGGCGGCGAAGAAAGTCTGCGCCAACGGTGCCTACGGTGAGCCCGGCAAGTCTAAGGCGAAGGATTCGGGTGACAGCAATCTTCAGCCTAGTGTCTTCCGGGGCCAGATTGCTCCAATCGTTGCCGCGCACTATTGGGGTTTGGCGCTGGGCGGTAAATGGCTGCGGGTTCTCCTCAACAATCCAACACCAATCCGCCCTCCATTCCTCCCATTTGCTACGGAGCTCTCCCTCCAGATAGGCTTCCTTCTTGCCGACCCTCGAGATCCAAGCGATTCCTCCCAAGAAGAGGCTCCCTCTCTCAACTCGGGGTATAAAGAAGTGGCGGAAAAGGGCTACATTTGGATGGACTCCGACAAAGTTTTCGCAGAGATGTGCGAAAACTGCCATGGTCGTAACAACATTGGGGGTGAAATCAAGGAGGCGGAACCCAGAGGTGTTCATGATGTCACAAAAGAATTAGAGAAAGGCGGGCAGAGCCCGCAGAGAAGAAGAGCGCCAAGAAGGGATACCCAGTCGGGGCCAATTCGAAGTAACAGCTGAGTACCTTCGTGCGCGGATGCGCCGCGTCTCCGTCGACCGAAGAGGTAGTAGTTCTCCGCACTCTCCCTCGAGCTGAGGGGAAAGATGACCGCTCCTTCCAGCGCCGCAAGTCACTGCGCCTCGGCCGACTTCACGGCCTTCCCTTCTCGGCTTTCGGAGCCATGGCGGAGGTGGTGAGGGAGATCGACGGCGTTGGTGATGCTGGTGGCGATGGGGGGCGGAGCGCTGCTCTCTTCAGCCTTGGGAAGAAGGGGGGGAGCAGCGGAGGTTTTTTCGAGATGGGACAGCAACTGGCGAGATGGGTGGACTGCCCCTGTTTCCCCTGCTTATAAAGAGGGAGGGGGCGGACGTTCCGTTTTTCCGAATAAAGAAACCCCCCACGATCTCGCCCACGATCTCTCACACGACGCCGCATTCGACGCGTGCTGCCTGTGGAGGGCGTGGTGGGTCCGGGGTGAGTTACGGTGTGACCCAGGCCGCGTGTGCCGTGCCTGTTTTGGGCCCGCCCAACAGCGCTTCGGCACTGCAGTGTGGCCCAGGCCGGGGCTCCTGTCGGTGTACTAGAGTAGGGTACCCTAGTATCCCGAACTTGTGCACGGGCAGTTGCAGCCCTCCGCGGCAAGGCTTACCGGGTGACCGCCAAGGTCCTCCGTGGTTCCATTGGAGCCATTCAAGAACAAAGTATTCGAGCCAAGGAGACAAGGCCCCGGCAAGAGGAGCTTGCCGGGAAGGCCACCCAAGGCACCTTCAAGACAAGGCCCCGGCAAGAGGAGCTTGCCGACAAGCTTCCGGACGCGACAAGACAACAACCGCGGCAAGGCGCTTGCTGTGACAGACCACCACTCTGTACCTACGCTCCAGCACATCCACTAACGTGTCGCCCTGGGACCTTTCCAGGCGCGCGTGGCGAGAGGCTGTGCAGCCAGCGGTGCGAGGTGGCAAGCGGCGCTGACAAGATTGCCATCGTGGCAAGCGATGACGGCCCCTGTTTGCACTGTTAGGGCGACGTAGACGGGCATTTAATGCCTTTGTCCCCTGCCGTCAGGGTTAGGTATGATACATCAGACATCGTACCTTTGTACATAAGTAGCTGTACCAACCACTCCTTTTCCATTTGTACCCTTGTCTACGATGCCACCTGTCGGAGACCCCTTGAGCATATAAAAGGAGGTCCATGCGCAACGTGGGGGGGGGGGGGGTTCGAAAGGTTTGACACTCACGCTCAGTCTCGTTAGCAGTTTGTGTGTACTGTAGCACTCAGCGCTCCTGAGCAAGAACTCAATACACTCAGACATGCAGCAGTAGGGGTATTGTCACTCCGGAGAGCTCCGAAGCTGGGTAAACCTCCCGTGTGATTCGCCTCGATCTGCTCTTCGTGCGACCTCCGCTCCCCGCCGAACCGAAAGGGGCTCGGTCCGCCAGTCCCATAGGTGTTCGTGGGCCAGATCAGCCCGCCCCGACAATAGGTGTGCGCAACTGGTGAGCGTCGGAAACCTCCTATTTTTGAGCCATATGGAGTTGAGTTTCTCATATTTACCCCTAAGTTTATTTCCCCTGAGCTCTACAAAAGGGTGACCAGATATGCGCTCGCCGACTCTATCGTGTTAAGTTTCTCAATCATCTTCAGTATGTTTCTTTCAGGTTTTTGCGCCTAGACGGGATGCCCGTTGAAATGAGGCACTAGGTGGAATATATATAGGCGTTCAGTGTGCGTCACCGGCAAGCGTTGTAAACCTCCTTTTTCTGAGCCATATGGACTTAAGTTTCTCATATTTAGCCTTAATGTTCTCTTTCGTGAGCTCTACGGAAGGGTCACCAAATTTGCGTTGGACGACTCCTCGTTCAACCGAATGGTACATGTGATTCTCCCGTGGCACACGAGTGTTGCCTAATTCCAATTTCGAGCCCTCTCATGTCAAGTTTCTCAACCTTCTTCACTAAGTTGCTTTCTGATTTTTGCGCCTTGCTTCAGCATTTCCACATGGTTATTAAACCAACACCTCATGATAAGAGACCATTGTGTATATTTTAGGTCGGTACTCGCCGTTGCAAAATCTCTCAACAAACATGAGAGGAGAGGGATGGTGACCAAAGGATCATCGCACCATCATCAACCGAAGTTTATTTGATATTCACCTGCGAAGTCTTTCTGAGAACGGATTAAATACATTCACACGACGAGGGTTGAGATATGAGTGTATCAGGTCCATCGGCAAAAACACCTCTTTCGAGCTTGATGTAGTTAAGTTTCCTAATTAGGCACTAAGTTTGTTCTCTGTGAGCTCTAGGAGTACGTGACGGGGGAGGGATTGTGGGCAAATGTGCATCGAGTCAGCTATATACCGAAGGATACACAAGATTTGTTTGTCATCAGTACGTCGTCTATGTATAGGTTGACATTCTATCTTTAGAGCTCAGAGACATATCGTCGTTGCTCACTGCGAGGGACTCGTAATTCTTACGTCACGAAAAATTCCAATCCCAGCACTTCCCTATCAAAATATATTAGACCACTTATTAGACCTAGATACATCCAATGAGGACCGAGATACCCGTCTATCGGGAGTTGCTACTAAAATCACCTCTGCCGAGCTCCCTTGTAGTTAAGTTTCTCAATTTTAGCACTAAGTTCCTTTTTCATAACCTCTATGGAGCAGGTGATCGGAGAGGGGTGGTCTCTAAATGTGCATTGACCATCCCTCGATAGAAGAACATATCTGATTCGCCTATGACAAGGCAAAATCTCTCGAGCAGTGCCAAAGGAGAAGGATGGTAATCAAATGACCATTGTTAGGTGTGTAACCGGTGAGCATCGAAACCTCCTCTTTTGAGCCATATGGAGTTGAGTTTCTCAAATTTACCCCTAAGATTATTTCCCGAGCTCTACAAAAGAGTGACCAGATATGCGCCGACTCTATCGTGTTAAGTTTCTCAATCATCTTCAAGATGTTTCTTTCAGATTTTTTGCGCCGACGGGCTGCCCACTAAAATGAGGCACTAGGTGGAATATATATAGGCGTTAAAATGCGTCATCGGCAAGCGTTGTAAACCTCCTTTTTCGGAGCCATATGGACTTAAGTTTTTCATATTTAGCCTTAAGTTTCTCTTTCGTGAGCTCTACGGAAGGGTCACCAAATTTGCGTTGGACAACTCCTTGTTCAACCGAATGGTACATGTGATTCTCCCGTGGCACACAAGTGTTGCCTAATTCCAATTTCGAGCCCTCTCATGTTAAGTTTCTCAACCTTCTTCACTAAGTTTCTTTCTGATTTTTGCGCCTTGCTTCAGCATTTCCACATGGTTATTAAACCAACACCTCATGATAAGAGATCATTGTGTATATTTCATATCGGTACTCGCCGTTGCAAAATCTCTCAACAAACATGAGAGGATAGGGATGGTGACCAAAGGATCATCGCACCATCCATCGACCGAAGTTTATTTGATATTCACCTGCGAAGTCTTTTCGAGAACGGATGAAATACATTCACACGACGAGGGTTGAGATATGAGTGTATTAGGTCCATCGGCAAAGACACCTCTTTCGAGCTTGATGTAGTTAAGTTTCCTAATTTGGCACTAAGTTTGTTCTCTGTGAGCTCTAGGAGTACGTGACGGGGGAGGGATTGTGGGCAAATGTGCATCGAGTCAGCTATATACCGAAGGATACACAAGATTTGTTTGTCATCGTGATGTCATCTATGTATAGGTTGACATTCTATCTTCCGAGCTCGTAGATATATACGTACGTTGCTCACTGCAGGGACCTAGAATTCTTACGTCATGAAAAAAATCCAATCCCAGCACTTCCCTATCATAATATATTAGACCACTTATTAGACCTAGATACATCCAATGAGGACCGAGATACCCATCTATCGGGAGTTGCTACTAAAATCACCTCTGCCGAGCTCCCTTGTAGTTAAGTTTCTCAATTTTAGCACTAAGTTCCTTTTTCATAACCTCTATCGAGCAGGTGATCGGAGAGGGGTGGTTTCCAAATGTGCATTGACCATCCCTCGATAGAAGAACATATCTGATTCGCCTATGACAAGGAAAAATCTCTAGACCAGTGCCAAAGGAGAAGGATGGTAATCAAATGACCATTGTTAGGTGTGCGCAACCGGTGAGCGTCGGAACCCTCCTCTTTTGAGCCATATGGAGTTCAGTTTCTCATATTTACCCCTAAGTTTATTTCCCCTGAGCTCTACATAAGGGTGACCAAATATGCGCTCGCCGACTCTATCGTGTTAAGTTTCTCAATCATCTTCAGTATGTTTCTTTCAGATTTTTGCGCCTAGACGGGCTGCCCGTTAAAATGAGGCACTAGGTGGAATATATATAGGCGTTAAAAGGCCACCGCAAGCGTTGTAAACCTCCTTTTCCGAGCCATATGGACTTAAGTTTGTCATATTTAGCCTTAAGTTTCTCTTTCGTGAGCTCTCTGAAAGGGTCACCAAATTTGCATTGGACGACTCCTCGTTCAACCGAATGGTACATGTGATTCTCCGTGGCAAACGAGTGTTGCCTAATTCCAATTTCAAGCCCTCTCATGTTAAGTTTCTCAACCTTCTTCACTAAGTTTCTTACTTATTTTTGCGCCTTGCTTCAGCATTTCCACATGGTTATTAAACCAACACCTCATGATAAGAGACCATTGTGTATAGTTCAGGTCGGTACTCGTCGCTGCAAAATCTCTCAACAAACATGAGAGGAGAGGGATGGTGACCAAAGGATCATCGCACCATCCATCGACCGAAGTTTATTTGATATTCACCTGCGAAGTCTTTCCGAGAAAGGATGAAATACATTCACACGACAAGGGTTGAGATATGAGTGTATCAGGTCCATCGGCAAAAACACCTCTTTCGAGCTTGATGTAGTTAAGTTTCCTAATTAGGCACTAAGTTTGTTCTCTGTGAGCTCTAGGAGTACGTGACGGGGGAGGGATTGTGGGCAAATGTGCATCGAGTCAGCTATATACCGAAGGATACACAAGATTTGTTTGTCATCAGTACGTCGTCTATGTATAGGTTGACATTCTATCTTTCGAGCTCGTAGACATATACGTACGTTGCTCACTGCAGGGACTCAGAATTCTTACGTCACGAAAAAATTCCAATCCCAGCACTTCCCTATCAAAATATGTTAGACCACTTATTAGACCTAGATACATCCAATGAGGACCGAGATACCCGTCTATGGGGAGTTGCTACTCAAATCACCTCTGCCGAGCTCCCTTGTAGTTAAGTTTCTCAATTTTAGCACTAAGGGCCTGTTTCATAACCTCTATCGAGCAGGTGATCGGAGAGGGGTGGTTTCCAAATGTGCATTGACCATCCCTCGATAGAAGAACATATCTGATTCGCCTATGACAAGGCAAAATCTCTCGAAAGCAAAGGTCAAGGAGAAGGATGGTAATCAAATGACCATTGTTAGGTGTAAGAATCCGGTGAGCGTCGGAAACCTCCTCTTTTTGAGCCATATGGAGTTCAGTTTCTCATATTTACCCCTAAGTTTATTTCCCCTGACCTCTACAAAAGGGTGACCAAATATGCACTCGCCGACTCTATCGTGTTAAGTTTCTCAATCATCTTCAGTATGTTTCTTTCAGATTTTTGCGCCTAGACGGGCTGCCCATTAAAATGAGGCACTAGGTGGAATATATATAGGCGTTAAAAGGCCACCGCAAGCGTTGTAAACCTCCTTTTTCCGAGCCATATGGACTTAACTTTCTCATATTTAGCCTTAAGTTTCTCTTTCGTGAGCTCTACGGATGGGTCACCAAATTTTCGTTGGACAACTCCTCGTGCAACCGAATGGTACATGTGATTCTCCCGTGGCACCCGAGTGTTGCCTAATTCCAATTTCGAGCCCTCTCATGTTAAGTTTCTCAACCTTCTTCACTAAGTTTTTTTCTGATTTTTGCGCCTTGCTTCAGCATTTCCACATGGTTATTAAACCAACACCTCATGATAAGAGACCATTGTGTCTATTTCAGGTCGGTACTCGCCGTTGCAAAATCTCTCAACAAACATGAGAGGAGAGGGATGGTGACCAAAGGATCATCGCACCATCCATCGACCGAAGTTTATTTGATATTCACCTGCGAAGTCTTTTCGAGAACGGATGAAATACATTCACACGACGAGGGTTGAGATATGAGTGTATCTGGTCCATCGGCAAAAACACCTCTTTCGAGCTTGATGTAGTTAAGTTTCATAATTAGGCACTAAGTTTGTTCTCTCGTGAGCTCTAGGAGTACGTGACGGGGAGGGATTGTGGGCAAATGTGCATCGAGTCAGCTATATACCAAGGATACACAAGATTTGTTTGTCATCAAGACGTCGTCTATGTATAGGTTGACATTCTATCTTTCGAGCTCAGAGACATATCGTCGTTGCTCACTGCAGGGACTCAGAATTCTTACGTCACGAAAAAATTCCAATCCCAGCACTTCCCTATCAAAATATATTAGACCACTTATTAGACCTAGATACATCCAATGAGGACCGAGATACCCGTCTATCGGGAGTTGCTACTAAAATCACCTCTGCCGAGCTCCCTTGTAGTTAAGTTTCTCAATTTTAGCACTAAGTTCCTTTTTCATAACCTCTATGGAGCAGGTGATCGGAGAGGGGTGGTCTCTAAATGTGCATTGACCATCCCTCGATAGAAGAACATATCTGATTCGCCTATGACAAGGCAAAATCTCTCGAGCAGTGCCAAAGGAGAAGGATGGTAATCAAATGACCATTGTTAGGTGTGCGCAACCGGTGAGCATCGGAAACCTCCTCTTTTTGAGCCATATGGAGTTGAGTTTCTCAAATTTACCCCTAAGATTATTTCCCCTGAGCTCTACAAAAGAGTGACCAGATATGCGCTCGCCGACTCTATCGTGTTAAGTTTCTCAATCATCTTCAGTATGTTTCTTTCAGATTTTTGCGCCGAGACGGGCTGCCCACTAAAATGAGGCACTAGGTGGAATATATATAGGCGTTCGGTGTGCGTCATCGGCAAGCGTTGTAAACCTCCTTTTTCGGAGCCATATGGACTTAAGTTTTTCATATTTAGCCTTAAGTTTCTCTTTCGTGAGCTCTACGGTAGGGTCACCAAATTTGCGTTGGACAACTCCTTGTTCAACCGAATGGTACATGTGATTCTCCGTGGCACACAAGTGTTGCCTAATTCCAATTTCGAGCCCTCTCATGTTAAGTTTCTCAACCTTCTTCACTAAGTTTCTTTCTGATTTTGCGCCTTGCTTCAAAGCATTTCCACATGGTTATTAAACCAACACCTCATGATAAGAGATCATTGTGTATATTTCATATCGGTACTCGCCGTTGCAAAATCTCTCAACAAACATGAGAGGATAGGGATGGTGACCAAAGGATCATCGCACCATCCATCGACCGAAGTTTATTTGATATTCACCTGCGAAGTCTTTTCGAGAACGGATGAAATACATTCACACGACGAGGGTTGAGATATGAGTGTATTAGGTCCATCGGCAAAGACACCTCTTTCGAGCTTGATGTAGTTAAGTTTCCTAATTTGGCACTAAGTTTGTTCTCTGTGAGCTCTAGGAGTACGTGACGGGGGAGGGATTGTGGGCAAATGTGCATCGAGTCAGCTATATACCGAAGGATACACAAGATTTGTTTGTCATCAGTATGTCATCTATGTATAGGTTGACATTCTATCTTCCGAGCTCGTAGATATATACGTACGTTGCTCACTGCAGGGACCTAGAATTCTTACGTCATGAAAAAAATCCAATCCCAGCACTTCCCTATCATAATATATTAGACCACTTATTAGACCTAGATACATCCAATGAGGACCGAGATACCCGTCTATCGGGAGTTGCTACTAAAATCACCTCTGCCGAGCTCCCTTGTAGTTAAGTTTCTCAATTTTAGCACTAAGTTCCTTTTTCATAACCTCTATCGAAAAGGTGATTGGAGAGTAGTGGTTTCCAAATGTGCATTGGCCATCCCTTGATAGAAGAACATATCTGATTCGCCTATGACAAGGAAAAATCTCTAGACCAGTGCCAAAGGAGAAGGATGGTAATCAAATGACCATTGTTAGGTGTGCGCAACCGGTGAGCGTCGGAAACCTCCTCTTTTTGAGCCATATGGAGTTCAGTTTCTCATATTTACCCCTAAGTTTATTTCCCCTGAGCTCTACATAAGGGTGACCAAATATGCGCTCGCCGACTCTATCGTGTTAAGTTTCTCAATCATCTTCAGTATGTTTCTTTCAGATTTTTGCGCCTAGACGGGCTGCCCGTTAAAATGAGGCACTAGGTGGAATATATATAGGCGTTCGGTGTGCGTCACCGGCAAGCGTTGTAAACCTCCTTTTTCTGAGCCATATGGACTTAAGTTTGTCATATTTAGCCTTAAGTTTCTCTTTCGTGAGCTCTACGAAAGGGTCACCAAATTTGCATTGGACGACTCCTCGTTCAACCGAATGGTACATGTGATTCTCCCGTGGCAAACGAGTGTTGCCTAATTCCAATTTCAAGCCCTCTCATGTTAAGTTTCTCAACCTTCTTCACTAAGTTTCTTACTTATTTTTGCGCCTTGCTTCAGCATTTCCACATGGTTATTAAACCAACACCTCATGATAAGAGACCATTGTGTATAGTTCAGGTCGGTACTTTCAGCTGCAAAATCTCTCAACAAACATGAGAGGAGAGGGATGGTGACCAAAGGATCATCGCACCATCCATCGACCGAAGTTTATTTGATATTCACCTGCGAAGTCTTTCCGAGAAAGGATGAAATACATTCACACGACAAGGGTTGAGATATGAGTGTATCAGGTCCATCGGCAAAAACACCTCTTTCGAGCTTGATGTAGTTAAGTTTCCTAATTAGGCACTAAGTTTGTTCTCTGTGAGCTCTAGGAGTACGTGACGGGAGGGATTGTGGGCAAATGTGCATCGAGTCAGCTATATACCGAAGGATACACAAGATTTGTTTGTCATCGACGTCGTCTATGTATAGGTTGACATTCTATCTTTCGAGCTTCGTGAACATATCGTCGTTGCTCACCGCAGGGACTCGTAATTCTTACGCCACGAAAAAATTCCAATCCCAGCACTTCCCTATCAAAATATGTTAGACCACTTATTAGACCTAGATACATCCAATGAGGACCGAGATACCCGTCTATGGGGAGTTGCTACTCAAATCACCTCTGCCGAGCTCCCTTGTAGTTAAGTTTCTCAATTTTAGCACTAAGGGCCTTTTTCATAACCTCTATCGAGCAGGTGATCGGAGAGGGGTGGTTTCCAAATGTGCATTGACCATCCCTCGATAGAAGAACATATCTGATTCGCCTATGACAAGGCAAAATCTCTCGAGCAGTGCCGAAGGAGAAGGATGGTAATCAAATGACCATTGTTAGGTGTGCGCAACCGGTGAGCGTCGGAAACCTCCTCTTTTTGAGCCATATGGAGTTGAGTTTCTCATATTTACCCCTAAGTTTATTTCCCCTGACCTCTACAAAAGGGTGACCAAATATGCACTCGCCGACTCTATCGTGTTAAGTTTCTCAATCATCTTCAGTATGTTTCTTTCAGATTTTTGCGCCTAGACGGGCTGCCCATTAAAATGAGGCACTAGGTGGAATATATATAGGCGTTCGGTGTGCGTCACCGGCAAGCGTTGTAAACCTCCTTTTTCTGAGCCATATGGACTTAACTTTCTCATATTTAGCCTTAAGTTTCTCTTTCGTGAGCTCTACGGATGGGTCACCAAATTTTCGTTGGACAACTCCTCGTGCAACCGAATGGTACATGTGATTCTCCCGTGGCACCCGAGTGTTGCCTAATTCCAATTTCGAGCCCTCTCATGTTAAGTTTCTCAACCTTCTTCACTAAGTTTCTTTCTGATTTTTGCGCCTTGCTTCAAAGATTTCCACATGGTTATTAAACCAACACCTCATGATAAGAGACCATTGTGTATATTTCAGGTCGGTACTCGCTGCAAAATCTCTCAACAAACATGAGAGGAGAGGGATGGTGACCAAAGGATCATCGCACCATCCATCGACCGAAGTTTATTTGATATTCACCTGCGAAGTCTTCTCGAGAACGGATGAAATACATTCACACGACGAGGGTTGAGATATGAGTGTATCTGGTCCATCGGCAAAAACACCTCTTTCGAGCTTGATGTAGTTAAGTTTCATAATTAGACACTAAGTTTGTTCTCTGTGAGCTCTAGGAGTACGTGACAGGGGAGGGATTGTGGGCAAATGTGCATCGAGTCAGCTATATACCGAAGGATACACAAGATTTGTTTGTCATCAGTACGTCGTCTATGTATAGGTTGACATTCTATCTTTCGACCTCGTAGACATATACGTATGTTGCTCACTGCAGGGACCCAGAATTCTTACGTCACGAAAAAATTCCAATCCCAGCACTTCCCTATCATAATATATTAGACCTAGGTACATCCAATGAGGACTGAGATACCAGTCTATCGGGAGTTGCTACTAAAATCACCTCTGCCGAGCTCCCTTGTAGTTAAGTTTCTCAATTTTAGCACTAAGTTCCTTTTTCATAACCTCTATCGAGCAGGTGATCGGAGAGGGGTGGTTTCCAAATGTGCATTGGCCATCCCTCGATAGAAGAACATATCTGATTCGCCTATGACAAGGCAAAATCTCTTGACCAGTGCCAACAGAGAAGGATGGTAATCAAATGACCATTGATAGGTGTGCCCAACCGGTGAGCGTCGGAAACCTCCTCTTTTTGGGCCATATGGAGTTGAGTTTCTCATATTTACCCCTAAGTTTGTTTCCCCTGAGGTCTAAAAAAAGGGTGACCAATTATGCGCTCGCCGACTCCATCGTGTTAAGTTTCTCAATCATCTTCAGTAAGTTTCTTTCAGATTTTTACGCCTAGACGGGCTGCCCATTAAAATGAGGCACTAGGTGGAATATATATAGGCGTTCGGTATGCGTCACTGGCAAGGGTTGTAAACCTCCTTTCTGTGCCATATGGACTTAAGTTTGTCATATTTAGCCTTAAGTTTCTCTATCGTGAGCTCTACAGAAGGGTCACCAAATTTGCGTTGGACGACTCCTCGTTCAACCGAATGGTACATGTGATTCTCCCATGGAACACGAGTGTTGCCTAATTCCAATTTCGAGCCCTCTCATGTTAAGTTTCTCAACCTTCTTCACTAAATTTCTTTCTGATTTTTGCGCCTTGCTTCAGCATTTCCACATGGTTATTAAACCTACACCTCATGACAAGAGACCATTGTGTATATTTCAGGTTGGTACTCGCCGTTGCAAAATCTCTCAACAAACATGAGAGGAGAGGGATGATGACCAAAGGATCATCGCGCCATCCATCGACCGAAGTTTATTTGATATTCACCTGCGAAGTCTCTTCGAGAAAGGATGAAATACGTTCACACGACGAGGGTTGACATATGAGTGTATCAGGTCCATCGCCAAAATCACCTCTTTCGAGCTTGATGTAGTTAAGTTTCCTAATTAGGCACTAAGTTTGTTCTCTGTGAGCTCTAGGAGTACGTGACGGGGGAGGGATTGTGGGCAAATGTGCATCGAGTCAGCTATATACCGAAGGATACACAAGATTTGTTTGTCATCAGTACGTCGTCTATGTATAGGTTGACATTCTATCTTCCGAGCTCGTAGACATATACGTACGTTGCTCACTGCAGGGACCCAGAATTCTTACGTCACGAAAAAAATCCAATCCCAGCACTTCCCTATCATAATATATTAGACCACTTATTATACCTAGATACATCCAATGAGGACCGAGATACCCGTCTATCGGGAGTTGCTACTAAAATCACCTCTGCCGAGCTCCCTTGTGGTTAAGTTTCTCAATTTTAGCACTAAGTTCCTTTTTCATAACCTCTTTCGAGCAGGTGATCGGAGAGGGGTGGTTTCCAAATGTGCATTGGCCATCCCTCGATAGAAGAACATATCTGATTCTCCTATGACAAGGCAAAATCTCTCGAGCAGTGCCAACGGAGAAGGATGGTAATCAAATGACCATTGATAGGTGTAAGAACCGTGAGCGCCGGAAACCTCCTCTTTTGAGCCATATGGAGTTGAGTTTCTCATATTTACCCCTAAGTTTATTTCCTGAGCTCTACAAAAGGGTGACCAAATATGCGCCACGACTCTATCGTGTTAAGTTTCTCAATCATCTTCAAGAAGTTTCTTTCATATTTTTGCGCTTAGACGGGCTGCCCATTAAAATGAGGCACTAGGTGGAATATATATAGGCGTTGTCAAAAGGCCACCGCAAGCGTTGTAAACCTCCTTTCTCGGTGCCATATGGACTTAAGTTTGTCATATTTAGCCTTAAGTTTCTCTATCATGAGCTCTATGGAAGGGTCACCAAATTTGCGTTGGACGACTCCTCGTTCAACCGAATGGTACATGTGATTCTCCCGTGGCACACGAGTGTTGCCTAATTCCAATTTCGAGCCCTCTCATGTTAAGTTTCTCAACCTTCTTCACTAAGTTTCTTTCTGATTTTTGCGCCTTGCTTCAGCATTTCCACATGGTTATTAAACCAACACCTCATGATAAGAGACCATTGTGTATATTTCAGGTCGGTACTCGCCGTTGCAAAATCTGTCAACAAACATGAGATGATAGGGATGGTGACCAAAGGAGCATCATGCCATCCATCGACCGAAGTTTATTTGATATTCACCTGCGAAGTCTTTTCGAGAACGGATGAAATACGTTCACACGACGAGGGTTGACATATGAGTGTATCAGGTCCATCGCCAAAATCACCTCTTTCGAGCTTGATGTAGTTAAGTTTCCTAATTAGGCACTAAGTTTGTTCTCTGTGAGCTCTAGGAGTACGTGACGGGGGAGGGATTGTGGGCAAATGTGCATTGAGTCAGCTATATACCGAAGGATACACAAGATTTGTTTGTCATCAGTACGTCGTCTATGTATAGGTTGACATTCTATCTTCCGAGCTCGTAGACATATCGTCGTTGCTCACCGCAGGACCCAGAATTCTTACGTCACGAAAAAAATCCAATCCCAGCACTTCCCTATCATAATATATTAGACCACTTATTATACCTAGATATATCCAATGAGGACCGAGATACCCGTCTATCAGGAGTTTCTACTAAAATCACCTCTGCCGAGCTCCCTTGTGGTTAAGTTTCTCAATTTTAGCACTAAGTTCCTTTTCATGACCTCTTTCGAGCAGGTGATCGGAGAGGGGTGGTTTCCAAATGTGCATTGGCCATCCCTCGATAGAAGAACATATCTGATTCTCCTATGACAAGGCAAAATCTCTCGACCGGTGCCAACGGAGAAGGATGGTAATCAAATGACCATTGATAGGTGTAAGAATCAAGTGGCGTCGGAAACCTCCTCTTTTTGAGCCATATGGAGTTGAGTTATTCATATTTACCCCTAAGTTTATTTCCCCTGAGCTCTACAAAAGAGTGACCAAATATGCACTCGCCGACTCTATCATGTTAAGTTTCTCAATCATCTTCAGTAAGTTTCTTTCAGATTTTTGCGCCTAGACGGGCTGCCCATTAAAATGAGGCACTAGGTGGAATATATATAGGCGTCAAAAGGCCACCGCAAGGGTTGTAAACCTCCTTTCTGAGCCATATGGACTTAAGTTTCTCATATTTAGCCTTAAGTTTCTCTATCGTGAGCTCTATGGAAGGGTCACCAAATTTGCGTTGGACGACTCCTCGTTCAACCGAATGGTACATGTGATTCTCCCTGGCACACGAGTGTTGCCTAATTCCAATTTCGAGCCCTCTCATGTTATGTTTCTCAACCTTCTTCACTAAGTTTCTTTCTGATTTTTGCGCGTTGCTTCAGCATTTCCACATGGTTATTAAACCAACACCTCATGATAAGAGACCATTGTGTATATTTCAGGTCGGTACTCGCCGTTGCAAAATCTCTCAACAAACATGAGAGGAGAGGGATGGTGACCAAAGGAGCATCGCGCCATCCATCGACCGAAGTTTATTTGATATTCACCTGCGAAGTCTTTTCGAGAACGGATGAAATACGTTCACACGACGAGGGTTGACATATGAGTGTATCAGGTCCATCGCCAAAATCACCTCTTTCGAGCTTGATGTAGTTAAGTTTCCTAATTAGGCACTAAGTTTGTTCTCTGTGAGCTCTAGGAGTATGTGACGGGGGAGGGATTGTGGGCAAATGTGCATCGAGTCAGCTATATGCCGAAGGATACACGAGATTTGTTTGTCCTCAGTACGTCGTCTATGTATAGGTTGACATTCTATCTTCCGAGCTCGTAGACATATACATACGTTGCTCACTGCAGGGACCCAGAATTCTTACGTCATGAAAAGACAGTAGGAGAGGCTCCTACTAGTTGTATATATTCCTTCCTTTGTGGTTAGTTACATGTGTGTTACAAGGTAAAGTACAGAGCATTTGCACGCGCATCACTCCACGCCCTGTTGGGGTGGATTAAGATGGGTACCAAAACAAGGGTTCACTACACAAAGGTCGTGGAGGGGTTTCTAGACTAGGGAGTTACAAAAGTAGTTACAATAGACGTTTGCGCCTCCTTCACTCTGTATTGGAGGAGGTCGAAATCACCCTTGAATCGTGTCAACCAGAGCCAATGTCAGCTGACCCCTCCAAGTGTTTATTGTTATGCTCCTTCCACAAACTCCAAGCTGCTTGGAGGAAAATTTCCATGAAGAAATGTCTTCGAAGACTCATTAGTTTGTGCGATCGAGATCAAGTCCGAATCAAACCCCGGCCAAGCAACGCCAATCTTCTCCCAGCAAGCCTTACTGAACGGGCAGGTGAAGATCCTGTGGTCCACTGTTTCTTCAATATGTTGCCCACAGAGAAGGCAATCAAAGACCTCACCAATGTTGTAGTGGCGACGCTTGAGCATGTTCCTTGTATTCAGGCGGTCAAGGAGCAGCAGCCAACCAAAGACTTTAATTTTCATGGTACTTTTAGATTTCCACAGTAGCCTGAAAGTTGGATGTTTCGGGGCCAGCCTAAAGCAAAATTTATAGTAATCAGCAGACTTAAAATCAGTTTGCCCCCAGGTATAGTGCCAAGTGTCCGTGGTAGACGTGGAAGGGCGCACGTGGGTAGTTAGGGTTTGCAGATCACGGACTTCTGAAAGAGCTTCAGGAGAGAGCGGCAGGTGAAAGAGGTCATGCAGCGATGTGCTCTCCAAGAAGTCCTTAACAGACGCATCTTCATGCAGGGCAAAGGAAAAGGCCCGAGGGTGCGACGTCTCTAGGGTTTCGTCAAGCCACAGATCTTTCCATATGAGAGCAGTTGTCCCATCAACCACTTGGACAGTCGAAACGCCGCGGTATTTCGGTGTACGTTTAAGCACGTCGCGCCACCAGAACGAGCCCACCGCATCCAACGCATGCGGAATTTTACCAACGTAGTAAGAGTCCCAAAGTAAGTGCACCCACAGTACATCCTTCTTGTCATAGAACTTGTGAAGGAATTTCATGAGTAAGGCTTCATTTTGAAGTTTCAAGTCGATCACTCCGAGGCCTCCACATTTCTTGGGCTTGCAGACCAAATTCCAAGCGGCAAGAGAGTTGCATTTATCTCCATGTTCATCTTCTTATTCCAAAGGCAGCGGCGGCGGATCTTGTCCAACATCTCAACTATTTGGGGTGTAACTTTAGTGTGCACATGGCATAAATAAGCGTGGACGTGATCGTTGCATTAAGCCATGAAAGCTTCCCCGTATGACATCATGGAAATTGTGGCGGTAAGGCGTCGTTCAGCACTGCAAACGAGAGGCATGAGGTCCTGCACCGTAGGTTTGGAGGTACCCATGGGAATACCAAGGTATGTAAAAGGCATGGCACCAACCGAACAGCCAAAGATTGCAGCGAGCTTAGCAGTTGAGGTATCATCAAGGTTTATAGGGATAAGAGTGGACTTGTTGAAGTTGATCTTGAGACCAATGGACATTGCATAGTCAGAGAGAATCTGCTTGATAATTCCAGCTTGACGTGGGCATGCGGGAGGGCGAGGATGGTATCGTCGGCATCTTGGATGACAGGATATTCAGTTTGACCAGGCAAGGGAATGGTAGCTCGATCCTCCCCGCCTAAACGCATCGTTGATGGTCATCAAGAAGATCAGCCGCAATGACAAAGAATAAGGGGGAAAGTGGATCACCTTGGCGTACCCCACTCTTACAATGAAATTGGCGCCCCGGCACGCCATTTAGCAGAACAGATGATCTCCCTGAAGAAAAGATACAGCGGATCCATTTAAGCCATTTATCAGGGAAACCCATATGCCTCATGATGTTGATCATAGGATCATGACCAATAGTGTCAAAGGCTTTCGCAAAGTCCAGTTTGAGCAGAATGATTTCCCGTTTTGATGCATCACATTGGTGGATATATTGGAAGGCCCAAGCCAGGCAGTCTTAAATGGTCCGGCCCTTTATAAAACCATATTGGTTGCGGTGGACTAAACTCAAGATGATCTTTTGCAGCCGATTAGCCAAGAGTTTGGTGATCAATTTGAGGCAACAGTTTAACAACGTAATCTGTCTGTAGTCATTGACTGACAAAGGCGAATGAGTCTTTGGGATCAGAGTAATAAGACCATCATTGATGCTAGTTAGATCAAGGTCACCTGTGTGGAATTGGGAGCATAGGTTATAAAAATCATTTTTGATCAGAGGCCCTCAAGCTTTGAGAAATGCTCCACTAAACCCATCCGGGCCAGGCGCACGGTCAGGAGGCATCTCTTTTACAATTGCATCAATCTCTTCATGTGTGAATGGATCTGTTAAGTGTTCAAGATCATTGGAGCGCCGAAGTAACGAAGGTAAGTCAAATTTCATCTCAGCAGGTGATGTGGAACCCAGGCGATTTTTGTAAGTCTGAAAGAGGAGAGCTTCTTTACTAGTGTAATCCTCCACTTGATTGCCCTCAATCCCAACACTTCCCTATCATAATATATTAGACCACTTATTATACCTAGATACATCCAATGAGGACCGAGATACCCGTCTATCGGGAGTTGCTACTAAAATCACCTCTGCCGAGCTCCCTTGTGGTTAAGTTTCTCAATTTTAGCACTAAGTTCCTTTTTCATAATCTGTTTCGAGCAGGTGATCGAAGAGGGGTGGTTTCCAAATGTGCATTGGCCATCCCTCGATAGAAGAACATATCTGATTCTCCTATGACAAGGCAAAATCTCTCGACCAGTGCCAACGGAGAAGGATGGTAATCAAATGACCATTGATAGGTGTGCGCAACCGGTGAGCGTCGGAAACCTCCTCTTTTTGAGCCATATGGAGTTGAGTTTCTCATATTTACCCCTAAGTTTATTTCCCCTGAGCTCTACAAAAGGGTGACCAAATATGCGCTCGCCGACTCTATCGTGTTAAGTTTCTCAATCATCTTCAGTAAGTTTCTTTCAGATTTTTGCGCCTAGACGGGCTGCCCATTAAAATGAGGCACTAGGTGGAATATATATAGGCGTTCGGTGTGCGTCACCGGCAAGCGTTGTAAACCTCCTTTTTCTGTGCCATATGGACTTAAGTTTGTCATATTTAGCCTTAAGTTTCTCTATCGTGAGCTCTATGGAAGGGTCACCAAATTTGCGTTGGACGACTCCTTGTTCAACCGAATGGTACATGTGATTCTCTCGTGGCACACGAGTGTTGCCTAATTCCAATTTAGAGCCCTCTCATGTTAAGTTTCTCAACCTTCTTCACTAAGTTTCTTTCTGATTTTTGCGCCTTGCTTCAGCATTTCCACATGGTTATTAAACCAACACCTCATGATAAGAGACCATTGTGTATATTTTAGGTCGATACTCGCCGTTGCAAAATCTCTCAACAAACATGAGAGGAGAGGGATGGTGACCAAAGGAGCATCGCGCCATCCATCGACCGAAGTTTATTTGATATTCACCTGCGAAGTCTCTTCGAGAACGGATGAAATACGTTCACACGACGAGGGTTGAGATATGCGTGTATCAGGTCCATCGGCAAAATCACCTCTTTCGAGCTTGATGTAGTTAAGTTTCCTAATTAGGCACTAAGTTTGTTCTCTGTGAGCTCTAGGAGTACGTGACGGGGGAGGGATAGTGGGCAAATGGGCATCGAGTCAGCTATATACTGAAGGATACACAAGATTTGTTTGTCATCAGTACGTCGTCTATGTATAGGTTGACATTATATCTTCCGAGCTAGTAGACATATACGTACGTTGCTCACTGCAGGGACCTAGAATTCTTACATCACGAAAAAAAATCCAATCCCAACACTTCCCTATCATCATATATTAGACCACTTATTAGACCTAGATACATCCAATGAGGACCGAGATACCCGTCTATCGGGAGTTGCTACTAAAATCACCTCTGCCGAGCTCCCTTGTAGTTAAGTTTCTCAATTTTAGCACTAAGTTCCTTTTTCATAACCTCTATCCAGCAGGTGATCGGAGAGGGGTGTTTTCTAAATGTGCATTGGCCATCCCTCGATAGAAGAACATATCTGTTTTGCCTATGACAAGGCAAAATCTCTCGACCAGTGCCAACGGAGAAGGATGGTAATAAAATGACCGTTGATAGGTGTGCGCAACCGGTGAGCGTCGGAAACCTCCTCTTTTTGAGCCATATGGAGTTGAGTTTCTCATATCTAGCCCTAAGTTTATTTCCCCTGAGCTCTAAAAAAAGGGTGACCAAATATGCACTCGTCGACTCTATCGTGTTAAGTTTCTCAATCATCTTGATGAGTTTCTTTCAGATTTTTGCGCCTAGACGGGCTGCCCATTAAAATGAGGCACTAGGTGGAATATATATAGGCGTTCGATTGTGCCACCGCAAGCGTTGTAAACCTCCTTTTTCTGAGCCATATGGACTTAAGTTTGTCATATTTAGCCTTAAGTTTCTCTATCGTGAGCTCTACGGAAGGGTCACCAAATTTGTGTTGGACGACTCCTTGTTCAACCGAATGGTACATGTGATTCTCCTGCGGCACACGATCGCTGTTTAATTCCAATTTCGAGCCCTCTCATGTTAAGTTTCTCAACCTTCTTCACTAAGTTTCTTTCTGATTTTTGTGCCTTGCTTCAGCATTTCCACATGGTTATTAAACCAACACCTCATGATAAGAGACCATTTTGTATATTTCAGGTCGGTACTCACCGTTGGAAAATCTCTCAGAAACATGAGAGGAGAGGGATGGTGACCAAAGGAGCAACGCGCCATCCATCGACCAAAGTTTATTTGATATTCACCGCGAACTCTTTTCGAGAACGGATGAAATACATTCACACGACGAGGGTTGAGATATGAGTGTATCAGGTCCATCGGCAAAACACCTCTTTCGAGGTTGATGTAGTTTAGTTTCCTAATTAGGCACTAAGTTTGTTCTCTGTGAGCTCTAGGAGTTCGTGACGGGGAGGGATTGTGGGCAAATGTGCATCGAGTCAGCTATATACTGAAGGATACACAAGATTTGTTTGTCATTAGTACGTCGTCTATGTATAGGTTGACATTCTATCATCCGAGCTCGTAGACATATACGTACGTTGCTCACTGCAGGGACCCTGAATTCTTACGTCATGAAAAAAATCCAATCCCAAAGACTTCCCTATCATAATATATTATACCACTTATTAGACCTAGATACATCCAATGAGGACTGAGATACCCGTCTATCGGGAGTTGCTACTAAAATCACATCTGCCGAGCTCCCTTGTAGTTAAGTTTCTCAATTTTAGCACTAAGTTCCTTTTTCATAACCTCTATCGAGCAGGTGATCGGAGAGGGGTGGTTTCCAAATGTTCATTGGCCATCCCTCGATACAAGAACATATCTGATTTGCCTATGACAAGGAAAAATCTCTCGACCAGTGCCAACGGAGAAGGATGGTAATCAAATGACCATTGATAGGTGTGCGCACCGGTGAGCGTCAGAAACCTCCTCTTTTTGGGTCATATGGAGTTGAGTTTCTCATATTTACCCCTAAGTTTATTTCCCCTGAGCTCTACAAAAGGGTGACCAAATATGCGCTCGTCGACTCTATCGTGTTAAGTTTGTCAATCATCTTCAGTAAGTTTCTTTCAGATTTTTGCGCCTAGTACGGGCTGCCCATTAAAATGAGGCACTAGGTGGAATATATATAGGCGTTCGGTGTGCGTCACCGGCAAGCGTTGTAAACCTCCTTTTTATGAGCCATTGGACTTAACTTTGTCATATTTAGCCTTAAGTTTCTCTATCGTGAGCTCAACGGAAGGGTCAACAAATTTGCGTTGGACGACTCCTCGTTCAACCGAATGGTACATGTGATTCTCCCGTGGCACACGAGTGTTGCCTAATTCCAATTTCAAGCCCTCTCATGTTAAGTTTCTCAACCTTCTTCACTAAGTTTCTTTCTGATTTTTGTGCCTTGCTTCAGCATTTCCACATGGTTATTAAAACAACACCTCATGATAAGAGACCATTGTGTATATTTCAGGTCGGTACTCGCCGTTGCAAAATCTCTCAGAAACATGAGAGGAGAGGGATGGTGACCAAAGGAGCATCGCGCCATCCATCGACCGAAGTTTATTTTATATTCACCTGCGGAGTCTTTTCGAGAACGGATGAAATACGTTCACACGACGAGGGTTGAGATATGAGTGTATCAGGTCCATCGGCAAAAACACCTCTTTTGAGCTTGATGTAGTTATGTTTCCTAATTAGGCACTAAGTTTGTTCTCTATGAGCTCTAGGAGTACGTGACGGGGGAGGGATTGTGGGCAAATGTGCATCGAGTCAGCTATATACCGACGGATACACATGATTTGTTTGTCATCAGTACATCATCTATGTATAGGTTGAATTCTATCTTCCGAGCTCGTAGACATATATGTACGTTGCTCACTACAGGGACCCAGAATTCTTATGTCACGAAAAAAATCCAATCCCAGCACTTCCCTATAATAATATATTAGACCACTTATTAGACCTAGATACATCCAATGAGGACCGAGATACCCGTCTATCGGGAGTTGCTACTAAAATCACCTCTGCCGAGCTCCCTTGTAGTTAAGTTTCTCAATTTTAGCACTAAGTTCCTTTTTCATAACCTCTATCGAGCAGGTGATCGGAGAGGGGTGGATTCCAAATGTGCATTGGCCATCCCTCGATAGAGGAACATATCTGATTCGCCTATGACAAGGAAAAATCTCTCGACCAGTGCCAACGGAGAAGGATGGTAATCAAATGACCATTGATAGGTGTGCGCAACCGGTGAGCGTCGGAAATCTCCTCTTTTTAAGCCATATGGAGTTGATTTTTTCATATTTACCCCTAAGTTTATTTCCCCCGAGCTCTACAAAAGGGTGACCAAATATGCGCCACGACTCTATCATGTTAAGTTCTCAATCATCTTCAGTAAGTTTATTTCAGATTTTTGCACCTAGACGGGCTGCCCATTAAAATGAGGCACTAGGTGGAATATATATAGGCGTTCGGTGTGCGTCACCGGCAAGCGTTGTAACCTTCGTTTTTTTGAGCCATATGGAATTAAGTTTCTCATATTTAGCCTTAAGTTACCGTGAGCTCTACGGGAGGGTCACCAAATTTGCGTTGGACAACTCCTAGTTCAACCGAATGGTACATGTGATTCTCCCGTGGCACACGAGTGTTGCCTAATTCCAATTTAGAGCCCTCTCATGTTAAGTTTCTCAACCTTCTTCACTCTGTTTCTGTCTGATTTTTGCGCCTTGCTTCGACATTTCCACATGGTTATTAAACCAACACCTCATGATAAGAGACCATTGTGTATATTTTAGGTCGACATCACTGCTGCAAAATCTCTCAACAAACATGAGAGGAGAGGGATGGTGACCAAAGGAGCATCGCGCCATCCATCGACCAAGTTTATTTGATATTCACCTGCGAAGTCTCTTCGAGAACGGATGAAATACGTTCACACGACGAGGGTTGAGATATGCGTGTATCAGGTCCATCGGCAAAATCACCTCTTTCGAGCTTGATGTAGTTAAGTTTCCTAATTAGGCACTAAGTTTGTTCTCTGTGAGCTCTAGGAGTACGTGACGGGGGAGGGATAGTGGGCAAATGGGCATCGAGTCAGCTATATACTGAAGGATACACAAGATTTGTTTGTCATCAGTACGTCGTCTATGTATAGGTTGACATTATATCTTCCGAGCTAGTAGACATATACGTACGTTGCTCACTGCAGGGACCTAGAATTCTTACATCACGAAAAAAAATCCAATCCCAACACTTCCCTATCATCATATATTAGACCACTTATTAGACCTAGATACATCCAATGAGGACCGAGATACCCGTCTATCGGGAGTTGCTACTAAAATCACCTCTGCCGAGCTCCCTTGTAGTTAAGTTTCTCAATTTTAGCACTAAGTTCCTTTTTCATAACCTCTATCCAGCAGGTGATCGGAGAGGGGTGTTTTCTAAATGTGCATTGGCCATCCCTCGATAGAAGAACATATCTGTTTTGCCTATGACAAGGCAAAATCTCTCGACCAAGCCAACGGAGAAGGATGGTAATAAAATGACCGTTGATAGGTGTGCTAACCGGTGAGCGTCGGAAACCTCCTCTTTTTGAGCCATATGGAGTTGAGTTTCTCATATCTAGCCCTAAGTTTATTTCCCCTGAGCTCTAAAAAAAGGGTGACCAAATATGCACTCGTCGACTCTATCGTGTTAAGTTTCTCAATCATCTTCAGTAAGTTTCTTTCAGATTTTTGCGCCTAGACGGGCTGCCCATTAAAATGAGGCACTAGGTGGAATATATATAGGCGTTCGGTGTGCGTCACCGGCAAGCGTTGTAAACCTCCTTTTTCTGAGCCATATGGACTTAAGTTTGTCATATTTAGCCTTAAGTTTCTCTATCGTGAGCTCTACGGAAGGGTCACCAAATTTGTGTTGGACGACTCCTTGTTCAACCGAATGGTACATGTGATTCTCCCGTGGCACACGACTGTTGCCTAATTCCAATTTCGAGCCCTCTCATGTTAAGTTTCTCAACCTTCTTCACTAAGTTTCTTTCTGATTTTTGTGCCTTGCTTCAGCATTTCCACATGGTTATTAAACCAACACCTCATGATAAGAGACCATTTTGTATATTTCAGGTCGGTACTCACCGTTGGAAAATCTCTCAGAAACATGAGAGGAGAGGGATGGTGACCAAAGGAGCAACGCGCCATCCATCGACCAAAGTTTATTTGATATTCACCTGCGAACTCTTTTCGAGAACGGATGAAATACATTCACACGACGAGGGTTGAGATATGAGTGTATCAGGTCCATCGGCAAAACACCTCTTTCGAGGTTGATGTAGTTTAGTTTCCTAATTAGGCACTAAGTTTGTTCTCTGTGAGCTCTAGGAGTTCGTGGACGGGAGGGGTTGTGGGTAAATGTGCATCGAGTCAGCTATATGCCGAAGGATACACAAGATTTGTTTGTCATTAGTACGTCGTCTATGTATAGGTTGACATTCTATCATCCGAGCTCGTAGACATATACGTACGTTGCTCACTGCAGGGACCCTGAATTCTTACGTCATGAAAAAAATCCAATCCCAGCACTTCCCTATCATAATATATTATACCACTTATTAGACCTAGATACATCCAATGAGGACTGAGATACCCGTCTATCGGGAGTTGCTACTAAAATCACATCTGCCGAGCTCCCTTGTAGTTAAGTTTCTCAATTTTAGCACTAAGTTCCTTTTTCATAACCTCTATCGAGCAGGTGATCGGAGAGGGGTGGTTTCCAAATGTTCATTGGCCATCCCTCGATACAAGAACATATCTGATTTGCCTATGACAAGGAAAAATCTCTCGACCAGTGCCAACGGAGAAGGATGGTAATCAAATGACCATTGATAGGTGTGCGCACCGGTGAGCGTCAGAAACCTCCTCTTTTTGGGTCATATGGAGTTGAGTTTCTCATATTTACCCCTAAGTTTATTTCCCCTGAGCTCTACAAAAGGGTGACCAAATATGCGCTCGTCGACTCTATCGTGTTAAGTTTGTCAATCATCTTCAGTAAGTTTCTTTCAGATTTTTGCGCTTAGTACGGGCTGCCCATTAAAATGAGGCACTAGGTGGAATATATATAGGCGTTAAATTGTAAATCAAGGCAAGCGTTGTAAACCTCCTTTTTATGAGCCATTGGACTTAACTTTGTCATATTTAGCCTTAAGTTTCTCTATCGTGAGCTCAACGGAAGGGTCAACAAATTTGCGTTGGACGACTCCTCGTTCAACCGAATGGTACATGTGATTCTCCCGTGGCACACGAGTGTTGCCTAATTCCAATTTCAAGCCCTCTCATGTTAAGTTTCTCAACCTTCTTCACTAAGTTTCTTTCTGATTTTTGTGCCTTGCTTCAGCATTTCCACATGGTTATTAAAACAACACCTCATGATAAGAGACCATTGTGTATATTTCAGGTCGGTACTCGCCGTTGCAAAATCTCTCAGAAACATGAGAGGAGAGGGATGGTGACCAAAGGAGCATCGCGCCATCCATCGACCAAAGTTTATTTTATATTCACCTGCGGAGTCTTTTCGAGAACGGATGAAATACGTTCACACGACGAGGTTGAGATATGAGTGTATCAGTCCATCGGCAAAAACACCTCTTTTGAGCTTGATGTAGTTATGTTTCCTAATTAGGCACTAAGTTTGTTCTCTATGAGCTCTAGGAGTACGTGACGGGGGAGGGATTGTGGGCAAATGTGCATCGAGTCAGCTATATACCGACGGATACACATGATTTGTTTGTCATCAGTACATCATCTATGTATAGGTTGAATTCTATCTTCCGAGCTCGTAGACATATATGTACGTTGCTCACTACAGGGACCCGTAATTCTTATGTCACGAAAAAATCTAATCCCAGCACTTCACTTTCATAATATATTAGACCACTTATTAGACCTAGATACATCCAATGAGGACCGAGATAACCGTCTATTGGGAGTTGCTACTAAAATCACCTCTGCCGAGCTCCCTTGTAGTTAAGTTTCTCAATTTTAGCACTAAGTTCCTTTTTCATAACCTCTATCGAGCAGGTGATCGGAGAGGGGTGGATTCCAAATGTGCATTGGCCATCCCTCGATAGAGGAACATATCTGATTCGCCTATGACAAGGAAAAATCTCTCGACCAAAGGCCAGCGGAGAAGGATGGTAATCAAATGACCATTGATAGGTGTGCGCAACCGGTGAGCGTCGGAAATCTCCTCTTTTTAAGCCATATGGAGTTGATTTTTTCATATTTACCCCTAAGTTTATTTCCCCCGAGCTCTACAAAAGGGTGACCAAATATGCGCTCGCCGACTCTATCATGTTAAGTTCTCAATCATCTTCAGTAAGTTTATTTCAGATTTTTGCACCTAGACGGGCTGCCCATTAAAATGAGGCACTAGGTGGAATATATATAGGCGTTCGGTGTGCGTCACCGGCAAGCGTTGTAACCTTCGTTTTTTTGAGCCATATGGAATTAAGTTTCTCATATTTAGCCTTAAGTTACCGTGAGCTCTACGGGAGGGTCACCAAATTTGCGTTGGACAACTCCTAGTTCAACCGAATGGTACATGTGATTCTCCCGTGGCACACGAGTGTTGCCTAATTCCAATTTCGAGCCCTCCAATGTTAAGTTTCTCAACCTTCTTCACTAAGTTTCTTTCTGATTTTTGTGCCTTGCTTCAGCATTTCCACATGGTTATTAAACCACCACCTCATGATAAGAGACCATTGTGTATATTTGAGGTCGGTACTCGCCGTTGCAAAATCTCTCAACAAACATTAGAGGAGAGGGATGGTGACCAAAGGATCATTGCGCCATCCATCGACCGAAGTTTATTTGATATTCACCTGCGAAGTCTTTTCGAGAACTGATGAAATACGTTCACACGACGAGGGTTGAGATATGAGTGTATTTGGTCCATCGGCAAAAACACCTCTTTCGAGCTTGATGTAGTTAAGTTTCCTAATTAGGCACTAAGTTTGTTCTCTGTGAGCTCTAGGAGTACGTGACGGGGGAGGGATTGTGGGCAAACGTGCATCGAGTCAGCTATATACTGAAGGGTACACAAGATTTGTTTGTCACCAGTACGTCGTCTATGTATAGGTTGACATTCTATCTTCCGAGCTCGTAGACATATACGTACATTGCACACTGCAGGGACCCAGAATTCTTACATCACGAAAAAAAATCCAATTCCAACACTTCCGTATCATAATATATTAGACCACTAATTAGACATAGATACATCCAATGAGGACCGAGATACGCGTCTATCGGGAGTTGCTACTAAAATCACCTCTGCCGAGCTCCCTTGTAGTTAAGTTTCTCAATTTTAGAACTAAGTTCCTTTTTCATAACCTCTGTCGAGCAGGTGATCGGAGAGGGGTGGTTTCCAAATGTGCATTAGCCATCCCTCGATAGAAGAACATATCCGATTCTCCTATGACAAGGCAAAATCTCTCGACCAGTGCCAACGGAGAAGGATGGTAATCAAATGACCATTGATAGATGTGCGCAACCGGTGAGCGTCGGAACCTCCTCTTTTTGAGCCATATGGAGTTGAGTTTCTCATATTTACCCCTAAGTTTATTTCCCCTGAGCTCTAAAAAAGGGTGACCAAATATGCGCTCGCCGACTCTATCATGTTAAGTTTCTCAATCATCTTCAGTAAGTTTCTTTCAGATTTTTGCGCCTAGACGGGCTGCCCATTAAAATGAGGCACTAGGTGGAATATATATAGGTGTTCTGTGTGCGTCACCGGCAAGCGTTGTAAACCTGCTTTTTCTGAGCCATATGGACTTAAGTTTGTCATATTTAGCCTTAAGTTTCTGTATCGTGAGCTCTACGGAAGGGTCACCAAATTTGCGTTGGACGACTCCTCGCTCAACCGAATGGTACATGTGATTCTCCCGTGGCACACGAGTGTTGCCTAATTCCAATTTTGAGCCCTCTCATGTTAAGTTTCTCAACCTTCTTCACTAAGTTTCTTTCTGATTTTTGCGCATTGCTTCAGCATTTCCTCATGGTTATTAAACCAAGAGCTCATGATAAGAGACCATTGTGTATATTTCAGGTTGGTACACGCCGTTGCAAAATCTATCAACAAACATGAGAGGAGAGGGATGGTGACCAAAGGAGCATCGCGCCATCCATCGACCGAAGTTTATTTGATATTCACCTGCGAAGTCTTTTCAAGAATGGATGAAATACGTTCGCACGACGAGGGTTGAGATATGAGTGTACCAGGTCCATCGCCAAAATCACCTCTTTCGAGCTTGATGTAGTTAAGTTTCCTAATTAGGCACTAAGTTTGTTCTCTGTGAGCTCTAGGAGTAGGTGATGGGGGAGGGATTGTGGGCAAATGTGCATCGAGTCAGCTATATACCGAAGGATACACAAGATTTGTTTGTCATCAGTACGTCGTCTATGTATAGGTTGACATTCTATCTTCCGAGCTCGTAGACATATATGTACGTTGCTCACTGCAGGGACCCAGAATTCTTAGTCACGAAAAAATTCCAATCCCAGCACTTCCCTATCATAATATATTAGACCACTTATTATACCTAGATACATCCAATGAGGACCGAGGTACCCGTCTATCGGGAGTTGCTACTAAAATCACCTCTGCCGAGCTCCCTTGTAGTTAAGTTTCTCAATTTTAGCACTGAGTTCCTTTTTCATAACCTCTATCGAGCAGGTGATCAGAGAGGGGTGGTTTCCAAATGTGCATTGTCCATACCACGATAGAAGAACATATCTGATTCGCCTATGACAAGGCAAAATCTCTCGGCCAGTGACAACGGAGAAGGATGGTAATCAAATGACCATTGATAGGTGTGCGCAACCGGTGAGCGTCGGAAACCTCCTATTTTTGAGCCATATGGAGTTGAGTTTCTCATATTTACCCCTAAGTTTATTTCCCCTGAGCTCTAAAAAAAGGGTGACCAAATATGCGCTCGCCGACTCTATCGTGTTAAGTTTGTCAATCATCTTATGTAAGTTTCTTTCAGATTTTTGCGCCTAGACGGGCTGCCAATTAAAATGAGGCACTAGGTGGAATATATATAGGCGTTCGGTGTGCGTCACCGGCAAGTGTTGGAAACCTCCTTTCTCTGAGCCATACGGACTTAAGTTTGTCATATTTAGCCTTAAGTTTCTCCATCGTGAGCTCTACGGAAGGGTCACCAAATTTGTGTTGGAGAACTCCTCGTTCAACCGAATGGTACATGTGATTCTCCCGTGGCACACGAGTGTTGCCTAATTCAAATTTCGAGCCCTCTCATGTTAAGTTTCTCAACCTTCTTCACTAAGTTACTTTCTGATTTATGCGCCTTGCTTCAGCATTTCCACATGGTTATTAAACCAACACCTCATGATAAGAGACCATTGTGTATATTTCAGCTCGGTACTCGCCGTTGCAAAATCTCTCAACAAACATGAGAGGAGAGGGATGGTGACCAAAGGATCATCGCACCATCCATCGATCTAAGTTTATTTGATATTCACCTGCGAAGTCTTTTCGAGAACGGATGAAATACGTTCACACGATGAGGGTTGAGATATGAGTGTATTTGGTCCACCGGCAAAAACACCTCTTTCGAGCTTGATGTAGTTAAGTTTCCTAATTAGGCACTAAGTTTGTGCTCTGTGAGCTCTAGGAGTAGGTGATGGGGGAGGGATTGTGGCCAAATGTGCATCGAGTCAGCTATATACCGAAGGGTACACAAGATGTGTTTGTCATCAGTACGTCGCCTATGTATAGGTTGACATTCTATCTTCCGAGCTCGTAGACATATACGTACGTTGCTCACTGCAGGGACCCAGAATTCTTACGTCACGAAAAAAATCCAATCCCAGCACTTCCCTATCATAATATATTGGACCACTTATTAGACCTAGATACATCCAATGAGGACCGAGATACCCGTCTATCGGGAGTTGCTACTAAAATCACCTCTGCCGAGCTCCCTTGTAGTTAAGTTTCTCAATTCAAGCACTAAGTTCCTTTTTCATAACGTCTATCGAGCAGGTGATCGGAGAGGGGTGGTTTACAAATGTGCATCGTCCATCTCTCGATAGAAGAACATATCTGATTCGCCTATGACAAGGCAAAATCTCTCGACCAGTGCCAGCGGAGAAGGATGGTAATCAAATGACCATTGATAGGTGTGCGCAACCGATGAGCGTCGGAAACCTCCTCTTTTTGAGCCATATTGAGTTGAGTTTCTCATATTTACCCCTAAGTTTATTTCCCCTGAGCTCTACAAAAGGGTGACCAAATATGCGCTCGCCGACTCTATCGTGTTAAGTTTCTCAATCATCTTCAGGAAGTTTCTTTCAGATTTTTATGCGCTTAGACGGGCTGCCCATTAAAATGAGGCACTAGGTGGAATATATATAGGCGTTCAAAGCGCTCACCGCAAGCGTTGTAAACCTCCTTTTTCTGAGCCATATGGACTTAAGTTTGTCAAATTTAGCCTTAAGTTTCTCTATCGTGAGCTCTACGGAAGAGTCAACAAATTTGCGTTGGACGACTCCTCGTTCAACCGAATGGTACATGTGATTCTCCCGTGGCACACGAGTGTTGCCTAATTCCAATTTCGAGCCCTCTCATGTTAAGTTTCTCAACCTTCTTCACTAAGTTACTTTCTGATTTATGCGCCTTGCTTCAGCATTTCCACATGGTTATTAAACCAACACCTCATGATAAGAGACCATTGTGTATATTTCAGGTCGGTACTCGCCGTTGCAAAATCTCTCAACAAACATGAGAGGAGAGGGATGGTGACCAAAGGATCATCGCACCATCCATCGATCTAAGTTTATTTGATATTCACCTGCGAAGTCTTTTCGAGAACGGATGAAATACGTTCACACGATGAGGGTTGAGATATGAGTGTATTTGGTCCACTGCAAAAACACCTCTTTCGAGCTTGATGTAGTTAAGTTTCCTAATTAGGCACTAAGTTTGTTCTCTGTGAGCTCTAGGAGTAGGTGATGGGGGAGGGATTGTGGCCAAATGTGCATCGAGTCAGCTATATACCGAAGGGTACACAAGATGTGTTTGTCATCAGTACGTCGCCTATGTATAGGTTGACATTCTATCTTCCGAGCTCGTAGACATATACGTACGTTGCTCACTGCAGGGACCCAGAATTCTTACGTCACGAAAAAATCCAATCCTGTGACTTCCCTATCATAATATATTGGACCACTTATTAGACCTAGATACATCCAATGAGGACCGAGATACCCGTCTATCGGGAGTTGCTACTAAAATCACCTCTGCCGAGCTCCCTTGTAGTTAAGTTTCTCAATTCAAGCACTAAGTTCCTTTTTCATAACGTCTATCGAGCAGGTGATCGGAGAGGGGTGGTTTACAAATGTGCATCGTCCATCTCTCGATAGAAGAACATATCTGATTCGCCTATGACAAGGCAAAATCTCTCGACCAGTGCCAACGGAGAAGGATGGTAATCAAATGACCATTGATAGGTGTGCGCAACCGATGAGCGTCGGAAACCTCCTCTTTTTGAGCCATATTGAGTTGAGTTTCTCATATTTACCCCTAAGTTTATTTCCCCTGAGCTCTACAAAAGGGTGACCAAATATGCGCTCGCCGACTCTATCGTGTTAAGTTTCTCAATCATCTTCAGTAAGTTTCTTTCAGATTTTTGCGCCTAGACGGGCTGCCCATTAAAATGAGGCACTAGGTGGAATATATATAGGCGTTCGGTGTGCGTCACCGGCAAGCGTTGTAAACCTCCTTTTTCTGAGCCATATGGACTTAAGTTTGTCAAATTTAGCCTTAAGTTTCTCTATCGTGAGCTCTACGGAAGAGTCAACAAATTTGCGTTGGACGACTCCTCGTTCAACCGAATGGTACATGTGATTCTCCCGTGGCACACGAGTGTTGCCTAATTCCAATTTCGAGCCCTCTCATGTTAAGTTTCTCAACCTTCTTCACTAAGTTTCTTTCTGATTTTTGCGCCTTGCTTCAGCATTTCCACATGGTTATTAAACCAACACCTCATGATAACCGACCATTGTGTATATTTTAGGTCGGTCTCGCTGTTGCAAAATCTCTCAACAAACATGAGAGGAGAGGGATGGTGACCAAAGGAGCATCGCGCCATCCATCGACCGAAGTTTATTTGATATTCACCTGCGAAGTCTTTTCAAGAACGGATGAAATACGTTCGCACGACGAGGGTTGAGATATGAGTCTATCAGGTCCATCGCCAAAATCACCTCTTTCGAGCTTGATGTAGTTATGTTTCGTAATTAGGCACTAAGTTTGTTCTGTGTGAGCTCTAGGAGTACGTGACGGGGGAGGGATTGTGGGCAAATGTGCATCGAGTCAGCTATATACCGAAGGATACACAAGATTTGTTTGTCATCAGTACGTCGTCTATGTATAGGTTGACATTCTATCTTCCGAGCTCGTAGACATATACGTACGGTGCTCACTGCAGGGACCCAGAATTCTTACGTCACAAAAAAAATCCAATCCCAGCACTTCCCTATCATAATATATTAGACCACTTATTATACCTAGATACATCCAATGAGGACCGAGGTACCCGCTCATCGGGAGTTGCTACTAAAATCACCTCTGCCGAGCTCCCTTGTAGTTAAGTTTCTCAATTTTAGCACTAAGTTTCTTTTTCATAACCTCTATCGAAAGGTGTGATCGGAGAGGGTGGTTTCAAATGTGCATTGGCCATCCCTCGATAGAAGAACATATCTGATTCTCCTATGACAAGGCAAAATCTCGACCGGGCCAACGGAGACGGATGGTAATCAAATGACCATTGATAGGTGTAAGAATCGATGAGCGCCTAAACCTCCTCTTCTCGAGCCATATTGAGTTGAGTTTCTCATATTTACCCCTAAGTTTATTTCCCCGAGCTCTACAAAAGGGTGACCAAATATGCGCCGACTCTATCGTGTTAAGTTTCTCAATCATCTTCAGTAAGTTTCTTTCAGATTTTTGCGCCTAGACGGGCTGCCCATTAAAATGAGGCACTAGGTGGAATATATATAGGCGTTCGGTGTGCGCTCACCGGCAAGCGTTGTAAACCTCCTTTTTCTGAGCCATATGGACTTAAGTTTGTCAAATTTAGCCTTAAGTTTCTCTATCGTGAGCTCTACGGAAGAGTTAACAAATTTGCGTTGGACGACTCCTCGTTCAACCGAATGGTACATGTGATTCTCCCGTGGCACACGAGTGTTGCCTAATTCCAATTTCGAGCCCTCTCATGTTAAGTTTCTCAACCTTCTTCACTAAGTTTCTTTCTGATTTTTGCGCCTTGCTTCAGCATTTCCACATGGTTATTGAACCAACACCTCATGATAACCGACCATTGTGTATATTTTAGGTCGGTACTCGCCGTTGCAAAATCTCTCAACAAACATGAGAGGAGAGGGATGGTGACCAAAGGAGCATCGCGCCATCCATCGACCGAAGTTTATTTGATATTCACCTGCGAAGTCTTTTCAAGAACGGATGAAATACGTTCGCACGACGAGGGTTGAGATATGAGTCTATCAGTCCATCGCCAAAATCACCTCTTTCGAGCTTGATGTAGTTATGTTTCGTAATTAGGCACTAAGTTTGTTCTGTGTGAGCTCTAGGAGTACGTGACGGGGGAGGGATTGTGGGCAAATGTGCATCGAGTCAGCTATATACCGAAGGATACACAAGATTTGTTTGTCATCAGTACGTCGTCTATGTATAGATTGACATTCTATCTTCCGAGCTCGTAGACATATACGTACGGTGCTCACTACAGGGACCCAGAATTCTTACGTCACAAAAAAAATCCAATCCCAGCACTTCCCTATCATAATATATTAGACCACTTATTATACCTAGATACATCCAATGAGGACCGAGGTACCCGTCTATCGGGAGTTGCTACTAAAATCACCTCTGCCGAGCTCCCTTGTAGTTAAGTTTCTCAATTTTAGCACTAAGTTTCTTTTTCATAACCTCTATCGAGCAGGTGATCGGAGAGGGGTGGTTTACAAATGTGCATCGTCCATCTCTCGATAGAAGAACATATCTGATTCGCCTATGACAAGGCAAAATCTCTCGACCAGTGCCAGCGGAGAAGGATGGTAATCAAATGACCATTGAGAAAACCTCCCCTTTTTGAGCCATATGGAGTTGAGTTTCTCATATTTACCCCTAAGTTTATTTCCCCTGAGCTCTACGAAAGGGTGACCAAATATGCGCTCGCCGACTCTATCGTGTTAAGTTTCTCAATCTTCCTCGGTAAGTTTCTTTCGGATTTTTGCGCCTAGACGGGCTGCCCATTAAAATGAGGCACTAGGTGGAATATATATAGGCGTTCGGTGTGCGTCACCGGCAAGCGTTGTAAACCTCCTTTTTCTGAGCCATATGGACTTAAGTTTCTCATATTTAGCCTTAAGTTTCTCTATCGTGAGCTCTACGGAAGGGTCACCAAATTTGCGTTGGACGACTCCTCGTTCGACCGAATGGTACATGTGATTCTCCCGTGGCACACGAGTGTTGCCTAATTCCAATTTCGAGCCCTATCATGTTAAGTTTCTCAACCTTCTTCACTAAGTTTCTTTCTGATTTTTGCGCCTTGCTTCAGCATTTCCACATGGTTATTGAACCAACACCTCATGATAACCGACCATTGTGTATATTTTAGGTCGGTACTCGCCGTTGCAAAATCTCTCAACAAACATGAGAGGAGAGGGATGGTGACCAAAGGAGCATCGCGCCATCCATCGACCAAGTTTATTTGATATTCACCGCGAAGTCTTTTCAAGAACGGATGAAATACGTTCGCATCGACGAGGGTTGAGATATGAGTCTATCGTGTCCATCGCCAAAATCACCTCTTTCGAGCTTGATGTAGTTATGTTTCGTAATTAGGCACTAAGTTTGTTCTGTGTGAGCTCTAGGAGTACGTGACGGGGGAGGGATTGTGGGCAAATGTGCATCGAGTCAGCTATATACCGAAGGATACACAAGATTTGTTTGTCATCAGTACGTCGTCTATGTATAGGTTGACATTCTATCTTCCGAGCTCGTAGACATATACGTACGTTGCTCACTGCAGGGACCCAGAATTCTTACGTCACAAAAAATCCAATCCCAAAGCACTTCCCTATCATAATATATTAGACCACTTATTATACCTAGATACATCCAATGAGGACCGAGGTACCCGTCTATCGGGAGTTGCTACTAAAATCACCTCTGCCGAGCTCCCTTGTAGTTAAGTTTCTCAATTTTAGCACTAAGTTTCTTTTTCATAACCTCTATCGAGCAGGTGATCGGAGAGGGGTGGTTTCCAAATGTGCATTGGCCATCCCTCGATAGAAGAACATATCTGATTCTCCTATGACAAGGCAAAATCTCTCGACCAGTGCCAACGGAGAAGGATGGTAATCAAATGACCATTGATAGGTGTGCGCAACCGGTGAGCCTCGGAGACCTCCTCTTTTTGAGCCATATGGAGTTGACTTTCTCTTATTTTCCCCTAAGTTTATTTCCCCTGAGCTCTACAAAAGGGTGACCAAATATGCGCTCGTCGACTCTATCGTGTTAAGTTTCTCAATCATATTCAGTAAGTTTCTTTCAGATTTTTGCGCCTAGACGGGCTGCCCATTAAAATGAGGCACTAGGTGGAATATATATAGGCGTTCAAAAGGCCACCGCAATCGTTGTAAACCTCCTTTTTCTGAGCCATATGGACTTAAGTTTCTCATATTTAGCCTTAAGTTTCTCTATCGTGAGCTCTACAGAAGAGTCACCAAATTTTCATTGGACGACCCCTCATTCAAACGAATGGTACATGTGATTCTCCCGTGGCACACGAGTGTTGCCTAATCCCAATTTCGAGCCCTCTCATGTTATGTTTCTCAACCTTCTTCACTAAGTTTCTTTCTGATTTTTGCGCCTTGCTTCAGCATTTCCACATGGTTATTAAACCAACACCTCAGGATAAGAGACCATTGTGTATATTTCAGGTCGGTACTCGCCGCTTCAAAATCTCTCGACAAACATGAGAGGAGAGGGATGGTGACCAAAGGAGCATCGCGCCATCCATCGACCGAAGTTTATTTGATATTCACCTGCGAAGTATTTTAGAGAACGGATGAAATACATTCACACGACGAGGGTTGAGATATGAGTGTATCAGGTCCATCGCCAACATCACCTCTTTCGAGCTTGATGTAGTTAAGTTTCCTAATTAGGCACTAAGTTTGTTCTCTGTGAGGTCTAGCAGTACGTGACGGGGGAGGGATTGTGGGCAAATGTGCATCGAGTCAGCTATATACCGAAGGATACACAAGATTTGTTTGTCATCAGTACGTCGTCTATGTATAGGTTGACATTCTATCTTCCAAGCTCGTAGACATATACGTACGTTGCTCACTGCAGGGACCCAGAATTCTTACGTCGCGAAAAAAAATCCAATCCCAGCACTTCCCTATCATAATATATTAGACCACTTATTAGACCTAGATACATCCAATGAGGACCGAGATACCCGTCTATCGGGAGTTGCTACTAAAATCACCTCTTTCGAGCTCCCTTGTAGTTAAGTTTCTCAATTTTAGCACTAAGTTCCTTTTTCATAACCTCTACCGAGCAGGTGATCGGAGAGGGGTGGTTTCCAAATGTGCATTGGACATCCCTCTATAGAAGAACATATATGATTCACCTATGACAAGGCAAAATCTCTCTACCAGTGCCAACGGAGAAGGATGGTAATCAAATGACCATTGATAGGTGTGCGCAACAAGTGAGCGTCGGAAACCTCCTATTTTTGAGCCATATGGAGTTGAGTTTCTCATATTTACCCCTAAGTTTATTTCCCCTGAGCTATACAAAAGGGTGACCAAATATGCGCTCGCCGACTCTATCGTGTTAAGTTTCTCAATCATCTTCAGTAAGTTTCTTTCAGATTTTTGCGCCTAGACGGGCTGCCCGTTAAAATGAGGCACTAGGTGGAATATATAAAGTTGTTCGGTGTGCGTCACCGGCAAGCGTTGTAAACCTCCTTTTTCTGAGCCATATGCACTTAAGTTTCTCATATTTGGCCTTAAATTTCTCTATCGTGAGCTCTACGGAAGGGTCACCAAATTTGCGTTGGAAGACTCCTCGTTCAACCGAATGGTACATGTGATTCTCCCGTGGCACACGAATGTTGCCTAATTCCAATTTCGAGCCCTATCATGTTAAGTTTCTCAACCTTCTTCACTAAGTTTCTTTCTGATTTTTGCGCCTTGCTTCAGCATTTCCACATGGTTATTAAACCAACACCTCATGATAAGAGACCATTGTGTATATTTCAGGTCAGTACTCACCGCTGCAAAATCTCTCAACAAACATGAGAGGAGTGGGATGGTGACCAAAGGAGCATCGCGCCATCCATCGACCGAAGTTTATTTGATATTCACATGCAAAGTCTTTTTGAGAACGGATGAAATACGTTCACACGACGAGGGTTGAGATATGAGTGTATCAGGTCCATCGCCAAAATCACCTCTTTCGAGCTTGATGTAGTTAAGTTTCCTTATTAAGCACTAAGTTTGTTCTCTGTGAGCTCTAGGAGTACGTGACGGGGGAGGGATTGCAGGAAAATGTGCATCGAGTCAGCTATATACCGAAGGATACACAAGATTTGTTTGTCATCAGTACGTCATCCATGTATAGGTTGACATTCTATCTTCTCGAGCTCAGAGACATATCGTCGTTGCTCACCGCAGGGACCCGTAATTCTTACGTCACTTAAAAAATCCAATCCCAGCACTTCCCTTTCATAATATTTTAGATCACTTATTAGACCTAGATACATCCAATGAGGACCGAGATACCCATCTATCGTGAGTTGCTACTAAAATCACCTCTGCCGAGCTCCCTTGTAGTTAAGTTTCTCAATTTTAGCACTAAGTTCCTTTTTCATAACCTCTATCGAGCAGGTGATCGGAGAGGGGTGGTTTCCAAATGTGCATTGTCCATCCCTCGATAGACGAACATATCTGATTCTCCTATGACAAGGCAAAATCTCTCGACCATTGCCAACGGAGAAGGATGGTAATCAAATGACCATTGATAGGTGTAAAAGAATCGGTGAGCGTCGGAAACCTCCTCTTTTTGAGCTATATGGAGTTGAGTTTCTCATATTTACCCCTAAGTTTATTTCCCCTGAGCTCTACAAAAGGGTGACCAAATATGCGCTCGCCGACTCTATCGTGTTAAGTTTCTCAATCATCTTCAGTAAGTTTCTTTCAGATTTTTGCGCCTAGACGGGCTGCCCATTAAATTGAGGCACTAGGTGGAATATATAGAGGCGTTCGGTGTGCGTCACCGGCAAGCGTTGTAAACCTCCTTTTTCTGCGCCATATGGAGTTAAGTTTCTCATATTTAGCCTTAAGTTTCTCTATCATGAGCTCTAAGGAAGGGTCACCAATTTTGCGTTGGACGATTCCTCGTTCAACCAAATGGTACATGTGATTCTCCCCTGACACACGAGTGTTACCTAATTCCAATTTCGAGCCCTCTCATGTTAAGTTTCTCAACCTTCTTCACTAACTTTCTTTCTGATTATTGCGCCTTGCTTCAGCATTTCCACATGGTTATTAAACAAAAACCTCATGATAAGAGACCATTGTGTATATTTCAGGTCGGTACTCGCCGTTGCAAAATCTCTCAACAAACATGAGAGGAGAGGGATGGTGACCAAAGGAGCATCGCGCCATCCATCGATCGAAGTTTATTTGATATTCACCTGCGAAGTCTTTTTGATAACGGATGAAATACGTTCACACGACAAGTGTTGAGATATGAGTGTCTCAGGTCCATCGCCAACATCACCTCTTTCGAGCTAGATGTAGTTAAGTTTCCTAATTAGGCACTAAGTTTGTTCTCTGTGAGCTCTAGGAGTACGTGACGGGGGAGGGATTGTGGGCAAATGTGCATCGAGTCAGCTATATACCGAAGGATACACAACATTTGTTTGTCATCAGTACGTCGTCTATGTATAGGTTGACATTCTATCTTCCAAGCTCGTAGACATATACGTACGTTGCTCATTGCAGGGACCCAGAATTCTTACGTCGCGAAAAAAATCCAATCCCAACACTTCCCTATCAAAATATATTAGACCACTTATTAGACATAGATACATCCAATGAGGACCGAGATACCCGTCTAGCGGGAGTTGCTACTAAAATCACCTCTGCCAAGCTCCCTTGTGGTTAAGTTTCTCAATTTTAGCACTAAGTTCCTTTTTCATAACCTGTTTCGAGCAGGTGATCGGAGAGGGGTGGTTTCCAAATGTGCATTGGCCATCCCTCGATAGAAGAACATATCTGATTCGCCTATGACAAGGCAAAATCTCTCGACCAGTGCCAGCGGAGAAGGATGGTAATCAAATGACCATTGATAGGTGTGCGCAACCAGTGAGCGTCGGGAACCTCCTATTTTTGAGCCATATGGAGTTGAGTTTCTCATATTTACCCCTAAGTTTATTTCCCCTGAGCTCTACAAAAGGTGACCAAATATGCGCTCGACGACTCTATCGTGTTAAGTATCTCAATCATCTTCAGTAAATTTCTTTCAGATTTTTGCACCTAGACGGGCTGCCCATTAAAATGAGGCACAAGGTGGAATATATATAGGCGTTCGGTGTGCGTCGCTGGCAAGCGTTGTAAACCTCCTTTTTCTGAGCCATATGGACTTAAGTTTCTCATATTTAGCCTTAAGTTTCTCTATCGTGAGCTCTACGGAAGGGTCACCAAATTTGCGTTGGACGACTCCTCGTTCGACCGAATGGTACACGTGATTCTCCACAGCACACGAAAGTGTTGCCTAATTCCAATTTCGAGCCCTCTCATGTTAAGTTTCTCAACCTTCTTCACTAAGTTTCTTTCTGATTTCTACGCCTTGCTTCAGCATTTCCACATGGTTATTAAACCAACACCTCACGATAAGAGACCATTGTGTATATTTTTTAGGTCGTTACTCGCCGTTGCAAAATCTCTCAACAAACATCAGAGGAGAGGGATGGTGACCAAAGGAGCATCGCGCCATCCATCGACCGAAGTTTATTTGATATTCACCTATGAAGTCTTTTCGAGAACGGATGAAATACGTTCACACGACGAGGGTTGAGATATGAGGGCGAGGGAGGGATTGTGGGCAAATGTGCATCGAGTCAGCTATATACCGAAGGATACACGAGATGTGTTTGTCATCAGTACGTCGTCTATGTATAGGTTGACATTCTATCTTCCGAGCTCATAGACATATACGTACGTTGCTCACTGCATGGACCCAGAATTCTTACGTCACGAAAAAATCCAATCCCAGCACTTCCCTTTCATAATATATTAGTCCACTTATTAGACCTAGATACATCCAATGAGGACCGAGATACCCGTCTATCGGGAGTTGCTACTAAAATCACCTCTGCGAGCTCCCTTGTAGTTAAGTTTCTCAATTTTAGCTCTAAGTTCCTTTTCATAACCTCTATCGAGCAGGTGATCGGAGAGGGTGGTTTCAAATGTTCATTGGCCATCCCTCGATACAAGAACATATCTGATTCGCCTATGACAAGGAAAAATCTCGACCAATGCCAACGGAGAAGGATGGTAATCAAATGACCATTGATAGGTGTAAGAATCGGTGAGCGTCGGGAACCTCTTATTTTTGAGCCATATGGAGTTGAGTTTCTCATATTTACCCCTAAGTTTATTTCCCTTGAGCTCTACGAAAGGGTGACCAAATATGCGCTCGCCGACTCTATCGTGTTAAGTTTCCCAATCTTATTCAGTAAGTTTCTTTCTGATTTTTGCGCCTAGACGGGCTGCCCATTAAAATGAGGCACTAGGTGGAATATATATAGGCGTTAAAAGGCCACGGAAAGCGTTGTAAACCTCCTTTTCTGGGCCATATGGACTTAAGTTTCTCATATTTAGCCTTAAGTTTCTCTATCATGAGCTCTACGAAAGAGTCAACAAATTTGTGTTGGACGACTCCTCGTTCGACCGAATGGTACATGTGATTCTCCTGTGGCACAAGAGTGTTGCCTAATTCCAATTTCGATCCCTATCATGTTAAGTTTCTGAACATTCTTCACTAAGTTTCTTTCTGATTTTTGCGCCTTGCTTCAGCATTTCCACATGGTTATTAAACCAACACGTCATGATGAGAGACCATTGTGTATATTTCAGGTCAGTACTCGCCGTTGCAAAATCTCTCAACAAACATGAGAGGAGAGGGATGGTGACCAAAGGAGCATCGCGCCATCCATGAACGGAAGTTTATTTGATATTCACTGCGAAGTCTTTTCTAGAACGCATGAAATACGTTCGCACGATGAGGGTTGCGATATGAGGGCGAGGAGGGATTGTGGGCAAATGTGCATCGAGTCAGCTATATAATGAAGGATACACGAGATTTATTTTTTCATTAGTACGTCGCATATGTATACGTTGACATTCTATCTTCCGAGCTCAGAGACATATACGTCGTTGCTCACCGCAGGACCCAAAATTCTTACGTCATGAAAAAGAATCCAATCCCAAAGACTTCCCTTTCATAATATATTAGACCACTTATTAGACCTAGATACATCCAATGAGGACCGAGATACCTGTCTATCGGGAGTTGCTACTAAAATCACCTCTGCGAGCTCCCTTGTAGTTAAGTTTCTCAATTTTAGCACTAAGATCCTTTTTCATAACCTCTATCGAGAAGGTGATCGGAGAGGGGTGGTTTCCAAATGTGCATTGGCCATCCCTCGATAGAAGAACATATCTGACTCACCTATGACAAGGCAAAATCTCTCGACCAATGCCAATGGAGAAGTATTGTGATCAAACCATTGATATTTGCAGCATATGGATGCGTAGCTCACTAAAACGAGGCACTAGGTGGAATATATATAGGTGTGCATAACCGGTGTGCATCGGAAACCTCCTATTTTTGAGCCATATGGAGTTGAGTTTCTCATATTTACCCCTAAGTTTATTTCCCTTGAGCTCTACGAAAGGGTGACCAAATATCTTTCACGACTCTATCGTGTTAAGTTTCTCAATCTTCTTCAGTAAGTTTCTTTCTGATTTTTGTGCCTAGACGTGTTGGCCATTAAAATGAGGCACTAGGTGGAATTTATATAGGCGTTCCGTGTGCGTCACCGGCAAGCGTTGTAAAGCTCCTTTTTCTGAGCCATATGGACTTAAGTTTCTCATATTTAGCCTTAAGTTTCTCTATCGTGAGCTCTACGGAAGAGTCAACAAATTTGCGTTGGACGACTCCTCGTTCGACCGAATGGTACATGTGATTCTCCCGTGGCACAAGAGTGTTGCATAATTCCAATTTCGAGCCCTATCATGTTAAGTTTCACAACATTCTTCACTAAGTTTCTTTCTGATTTTTGCGCCTTGCTTAAGCATTTCCTCATGGTTATTAAACCAACACCTCATGATAAGAGACCATTGTGTATATTTCAGGTCGGTACTCGCCATTGCAAAATCTCTCAACAAACATGAGAGGAGAGGGATGGTGACCAAAGGAGCATCGCGCCATCCATCGACCGAAGTTTATTTGATATTCACCTGCGAAGTCTTTTCTAGAACGCATGAAATACGTTCGACGATGAGGTTGAGATATGAGGGAGAGGGAGGATTGTGGGCAAATGTGCATCGAGTCAGCTATATACCGAAGGATACACGAGATGTGTTTGTCATCGACGTCGTCTATGTATAGGTTGACATTCTATCTTCCGAGCTCATAGACATATACGTCGTTGCTCACCGCATGGACCCGGAATTCTTACGTCACGAAAAATCCAATCCCAAAGCACTTCCCTTTCATAATATATTAGACCACTTATTAGACCTAGATACATCCAATGAGGACCGAGATACCCGTCTATCGGGAGTTGCTACTAAAATCACCTCTGCGAGCTCCCTTGTAGTTAAGTTTCTCAATTTTAGCTCTAAGTTCCTTTTTCATAACCTCTATCGAGCAGGTGATCGGAGAGGGGTGGTTTCCAAATGTTCATTGGCCATCCCTCGATACAAGAACATATCTGATTCGCCTATGACAAGGAAAAATCTCTCGACCAATGCCAACGGAGAAGGATGGTAATCAAATGACCATTGATAGGTGTGCGCAACCGGTGAGCGTCGGGAACCTCCTATTTTTGAGCCATATGGAGTTGAGTTTCTCATATTTACCCCTAAGTTTATTTCCCTTGAGCTCTACGAAAGGGTGACCAAATATGCGCTCGCCGACTCTATCGTGTTAAGTTTCCCAATCTTATTCAGTAAGTTTCTTTCTGATTTTTGCGCCTAGACGGGCTGCCCATTAAAATGAGGCACTAGGTGGAATATATATAGGCGTTCGGTGTGCGTCACCGGAAAGCGTTGTAAACCTCCTTTTTCTGGGCCATATGGACTTAAGTTTCTCATATTTAGCCTTAAGTTTCTCTATCATGAGCTCTACGAAAGAGTCAACAAATTTGTGTTGGACGACTCCTCGTTCGACCGAATGGTACATGTGATTCTCCTGTGGCACAAGAGTGTTGCCTAATTCCAATTTCGATCCCTATCATGTTAAGTTTCTGAACATTCTTCACTAAGTTTCTTTCTGATTTTTGCGCCTTGCTTCAGCATTTCCACATGGTTATTAAACCAACACGTCATGATGAGAGACCATTGTGTATATTTCAGGTCAGTACTCGCCGTTGCAAAATCTCTCAACAAACATGAGAGGAGAGGGATGGTGACCAAAGGAGCATCGCGCCATCCATGAACGGAAGTTTATTTGATATTCACTGCGAAGTCTTTTCTAGAACGCATGAAATACGTTAGACGATGAGGGTTGCGATATGAGGGCGAGGGAGGATTGTGGGCAAATGTGCATCGAGTCAGCTATATATCAAGGATACACGAGATTTATTTTTCATTAGTACGTCGCATATGTATACGTTGACATTCTATCTTCCGAGCTCAGAGACATATCGTCGTTGCTCACCTAGGGACCCAAAATTCTTACGTCATGAAAAAGAATCCAATCCCAGCACTTCCCTTTCATAATATATTAGACCACTTATTAGACCTAGATACATCCAATGAGGACCGAGATACCTGTCTATCGGGAGTTGCTACTAAAATCACCTCTGCGAGCTCCCTTGTAGTTAAGTTTCTCAATTTTAGCACTAAGATCCTTTTTCATAACCTCTATCGAGAAGGTGATCGGAGAGGGGTGGTTTCCAAATGTGCATTGGCCATCCCTCGATAGAAGAACATATCTGACTCACCTATGACAAGGCAAAATCTCTCGACCAATGCCAGCGGAGAAGTATTGTGATCAAACCATTGATATTTGCAGCATATGGATGCGTAGCTCACTAAAACGAGGCACTAGGTGGAATATATATAGGTGTGCATAACCGGTGTGCATCGGAAACCTCCTATTTTTGAGCCATATGGAGTTGAGTTTCTCATATTTACCCCTAAGTTTATTTCCCTTGAGCTCTACGAAAGGGTGACCAAATATGCGCTCGCCGACTCTATCGTGTTAAGTTTCTCAATCTTCTTCAGTAAGTTTCTTTCTGATTTTTGCGCCTAGACGTGTTGGCCATTAAAATGAGGCACTAGGTGGAATTTATATAGGCGTTCCGTGTGCGTCACCGGCAAGCGTTGTAAAGCTCCTTTTTCTGAGCCATATGGACTTAAGTTTCTCATATTTAGCCTTAAGTTTCTCTATCGTGAGCTCTACGGAAGAGTCAACAAATTTGCGTTGGACGACTCCTCGTTCGACCGAATGGTACATGTGATTCTCCCGTGGCACAAGAGTGTTGCATAATTCCAATTTCGAGCCCTATCATGTTAAGTTTCACAACATTCTTCACTAAGTTTCTTTCTGATTTTGCGCCTTGCTTAAGCATTTCCTCATGGTTATTAAACCAACACCTCATGATAAGAGACCATTGTGTATATTTCAGGTCGGTTTTCGCCATTGCAAAATCTCTCAACAAACATGAGAGGAGAGGGATGGTGACCAAAGGAGCATCGCGCCATCCATCAACCGAAGTTTATTTGATATTCACCGCTAAGTCTTTTCTAGAACGCATGAAATACGTTCAGACGATGAGGGTTGAGATATGAGGGAGAGGGAGGGATTGTGGGCAAATGTGCATCGAGTCAGCTATATACCGAAGGATACACGAGATGTGTTTGTCATCAGTACGTCGTCTATGTATAGGTTGACATTCTATCTTCCGAGCTCATAGACATATACGTACGTTGCTCACTGCATGGACCCAGAATTCTTACGTCACGAAAAAATCCAATCCCAGCACTTCCCTTTCATAATATATTAGACCACTTATTAGACCTAGATACATCCAATGAGGACCGAGATACCCGTCTATCGGGAGTTGCTACTAAAATCACCTCTGCGAGCTCCCTTGTAGTTAAGTTTCTCAATTTTAGCTCTAAGTTCCTTTTTCATAACCTCTATCGAGCAGGTGATCGGAGAGGGGTGGTTTCCAAATGTTCATTGGCCATCCCTCGATACAAGAACATATCTGATTCGCCTATGACAAGGAAAAATCTCTCGACCAATGCCAACGGAGAAGGATGGTAATCAAATGACCATTGATAGGTGTGCGCAACTGGTGAGCGTCGCAAACCTCCTATTTTTGAGCCATATGGAGTTGAGTTTCTCATATTTACCCTAAGTTTATTTCCCCTGAGCTCTACGAAAGGGTGACCAAATGTGCGCTCGCTGACTCTATCGTGTTAAGTTTCTCAATCTTCCTCACTAAGTTTCTTTCTGATTTTTGCGTCTAGACGGGCTGACCATTAAAATGAGGCACTAGGTGGAATATATATAGGCGTTAAAAGGCCACCGGAAAGCGTTGTAAACCTCCTTTTTCTGGGCCATATGGACTTAAGTTTCTCATATTTAGCCTTAAGTTTCTCTATCATGAGCTCTACGAAAGAGTCAACAAATTTGTGTTGGACGACTCCTCGTTCGACCGAATGGTACATGTGATTCTCCTGTGGCACAAGAGTGTTGCCTAATTCCAATTTCGATCCCTATCATGTTAAGTTTCTGAACATTCTTCACTAAGTTTCTTTCTGATTTTTGCGCCTTGCTTCAAAGATTTCCACATGGTTATTAAACCAACACGTCATGATGAGAGACCATTGTGTATATTTCAGGTCAGTACTCGCCGTTGCAAAATCTCTCAACAAACATGAGAGGAGAGGGATGGTGACCAAAGGAGCATCGCGCCATCCATGAACGGAAGTTTATTTGATATTCACCTGCGAAGTCTTTTCTAGAACGCATGAAATACGTTCAGACGATGAGGGTTGCGATATGAGGGCGAGGGAGGGATTGTGGGCAAATGTGCATCGAGTCAGCTATATACTGAAGGATACACGAGATTTATTTTTCATTAGTACGTCGCATATGTATACGTTGACATTCTATCTTCCGAGCTCGTAGACATATACGTACGTTGCTCACTGCAGGGACCCAAAATTCTTACGTCATGAAAAAGAATCCAATCCCAGCACTTCCCTTTCATAATATATTAGACCACTTATTAGACCTAGATACATCCAATGAGGACCGAGATACCTGTCTATCGGGAGTTGCTACTAAAATCACCTCTGCGAGCTCCCTTGTAGTTAAGTTTCTCAATTTTAGCACTAAGATCCTTTTTCATAACCTCTATCGAGAAGGTGATCGGAGAGGGGTGGTTTCCAAATGTGCATTGGCCATCCCTCGATAGAAGAACATATCGACTCACCTATGACAAGGCAAAATCTCTCGACCAATGCCAATGGAGAAGTATTGTGATCAAACCATTGATATTTGCAGCATATGGATGCGTAGCTCACTAAAACGAGGCACTAGGTGGAATATATATAGGTGTGCATAACCGGTGTGCATCGGAAACCTCCTATTTTTGAGCCATATGGAGTTGAGTTTCTCATATTTACCCCTAAGTTTATTTCCCCTGAGCTCTCTGAAAGGGTGACCAAATATCTTCATGCCGACTCTATCGTGTTAAGTTTCTCAATCTTCTTGATGAAGTTTCTTTCTGATTTTTGCGCCTAGACGTGTTGGCCATTAAAATGAGGCACTAGGTGGAATTTATATAGGCGTTCGTAAAGGCCACCGCAAGCGTTGTAAAGCTCCTTTTTCCGAGCCATATGGACTTAAGTTTCTCATATTTAGCCTTAAGTTTCTCTATCGTGAGCTCTACGGAAGAGTCAACAAATTTGCGTTGGGCGACTCCTCGTTCGACCGAATGGTACATGTGATTCTCCGTGGCACAAGAGTGTTGCATAATTCCAATTTCGAGCCCTATCATGTTAAGTTTCACAACATTCTTCACTAAGTTTCTTTCTGATTTTTGCGCCTTGCTTAAGCATTTCCTCATGGTTATTAAACCAACACCTCATGATAAGAGACCATTGTGTATATTTCAGGTCGGTACTCGCCATTGCAAAATCTCTCAACAAACATGAGAGGAGAGGGATGGTGACCAAAGGAGCATCGCGCCATCCATCAACCGAAGTTTATTTGATATTCACCTGCCAAGTCTTTTCTAGAACGCATGAAATACGTTCAGACGATGAGGGTTGAGATATGAGGGAGAGGGAGGGATTGTGGGCAAATGTGCATCGAGTCAGCTATATACCGAAGGATACACGAGATTTGTTTGTCATCAGTACGTCGTCTATGTATAGGGGTTGACATTCTATCTTCCGAGCTCAGAACATATCGTCGTTGCTCACTGCAGGGACCCAGAATTCTTACGTCACGAAAAAAATCCAATCCCAGCACTTCCCATTCATAATATATTAGACCACTTATTAGACCTAGATACATCCAATGAGGACCGAGATACCCGTCTATCGGGAGTTGCTACTAAAATCACCTCTGCGAGCTCCCTTGTAGTTAAGTTTCTCAATTTTAGCACTAAGTTCCTTTTTCATAACCTCTATCGAGCAGGTGATCGGAGAGGGGTTGTTTCCAAATGTGCATAGGCCATCCCTCGATAGAAGAACATATCTGATTCAGCAAATTCCAATTTCGAGCGCTATCATGTTAAGTTTCTCAACATTCTTCACTAAGTTTCTTTCTGATTTTTGCGCCTTGCTTCAACATTTCCAAATGGTTATTAAACCAACACCTCATGACAAGAGACCATTGTGTATATTTCAGGTCGGTACTCGCCGTTGCAAAATCTCTCAACAAACATGAGACGAGAGGGATGGTGACCAAAGGAGCATCGCGCCATCCATCAACCGAAGTTTATTTGATATTCACATGCGAAGTCTTTTATAGAACGCATGAAATACGTTCATACGATGAGGGTTGAGATATGAGGGCATCAGGTCCATCGCCAAAATCAACTCTTTCGAGCTTGATGTAGTCAAGTTTCCTAATTAGGCACTAAGTTTGTTCTCTGTGAGCTCTAGGAGTACATGACGTGGGAGGGATTGTGGGCAAATGTGCATCGAGTCAGCTATATACCGAATGATACACGAAATTTGTTTGTCATCATTACGTCGTCTATGTATAGGCTGACATTCTATCTTCCGAGCTCACGTGCCGGACACCTATCATTTTAATGACTCAAAATTGGAATTAGGCAATGCTCGTGCGCCGCGGGAGAATCACGTGTACCATTCGGCTCAGAAAGAGGAGGTTTCGCTCACCGGTGACGCACACCTATATATATATCCCACCAAGTGGCTCATTTTAATGAGCAGGGCATCTAGGCACGAAAAACAGAAAGAAAGTTATTGAAGAAGATTGAGAAACTTAACACGATAGACCTAGAAATCGGAATCAGGCAACGCTTGTCTGCCGCGGGAGAATCGCGTGTACCATTCGGTCGATCGAGGATTCAGCGAACGCATATTTGGTCACCCTTCCGTAGAGATCACGGGAAAGAAACTTAGGTGTAAATATGAGAAACTTAACTCGATATTGCCCAAAAATATGAGGGTCCCAATGCTCACCGATTACGCACACCTATATATATTCCACCTAATGCCTCATTTCAATGAGCAGCGCATCTATATGCTGCAAATATCGATGGTCATTTGAGCACCATCTATCTCCTCTCGCACTGGTTGAGAGATTTTGCCTTTTCATGAGAAAATTGCACCTACTGCTTTGTCATAGGCGAATCCGATATGTTCTTCTATCGAGGGATGGACAATGCATATCTGGAAATCAGATATGCCTACGAGCTCGGAATATAGAATGTCACTCCATAGGTAGACGTCATACTGATGACAAAGAAATCTCGTGTATCCTTCGGTATATGGCTGACTCGATGCACATTTTCCCGCAATCCGTCCCCCGTCACGTACTCCTAGAGCTCACGGAAAAAAACTTAGTGCCTAATCAGGAAACTTAACTCCATCAAGCTTGAAAGAGGTGATTTTGGCGATGGACCTGATGCCCTCATATCTCAACCCTCGTAGAGTGAACGTATTTCATGCATTCTAAAAAAGACTTCGCGGGTGAATCTCAAATATACTTCGATCGATGGATGACGTGATGATCCTTTGGTCACTATCCCTCCCCTCTCATGTATGTTAAGAGATTTTGCAACGTCGAGTACCAACCAAAAATATACGCAATGGTCTCTTATCATGAGGTGTTTTCTTAATAAGCATTCGCATTTGGAAATGCTGAAGCAAGGGGCGAAAATCAGAAAGAAACTTAGTGAAGAAAATTGAGGAACTTAACATGATAGGACTCAAAATTGGAATTAGGCAACGCTCGTGTGACGCGGGAGAATCACGTGTACCATTCGGCTCAGCAAGAGGAGGTTTACAATGCACTCTGATGATGCACACCTATATATATATCCCACCCAGTGGCTCATTTTAATGAGCAGCGCATCTAGGGGCGAAAACCAGAAAGAAAGTTAGTGAAGAAGATTGAGAAACTTAACACGATAGAGCTCGTAATTGGAATCAGGCAACGCACGTCTGCCGCGGGAGAATCGCGTGTACCATTCGGTCAATCGAAGATTCAGCGAACGCATATTTTGTCACCCTTCCATAGAGATCACGGGAAAGAAACTTAGGTGTAAATATGAGAAACTTAACTCCATATATTCCTAAAAGATGAGGTTTGCAACGCTCACCGGTTATGCACACCTATATATATTCCACCTAATGCCTCATTTTAATGAGCAGCGCAACTATATGCTGCAAATATCGATGGTCATTTGATCACCATCCGTCTCCTCTGGCAATTGGTTGAGAGATTTTGCCTTGTGATGAGAAAATTGCACCTAGTGCCTTGTCATAGGCGAATCAGATATGTTCTTATATCGAGGGATGGACAATGCATATCTGGAAATCAGATATGGCTGCGAGTTCGGAATATAGAATGTCACCCTATACGTAGACACTGTACTGATGACAAAAAAATCTCGTGTATCCTTCGGTATATGGCTGACTCGATGCACATTTGCCCGCAATCCGTCCCCCGTCACATACTCCTAGAGCTCACATAAAACAAACTTAATGCCTAATTAGGAAACTTAACTCCATCAAGCTTGAAAGAGGTGATTTTGGCGATGGACCTGATGCCCTCATATCTCAACCCTCGTCATGTGAATGTATTTCATGCGTTCCAAAAATACTTCGCAGGTGAATCTCAAATATACTTCGGTCGATGGATGACGTGATGCTCCTTTGGTCACTATCCCTCACATCTCATGTTTGTTGAGAGATTTTTGAACGGCGAGTACCAACCTGAAATATACGCAATGGTCTCTTATCATGAGGTGTTTGCTTATTAAGCATTCACATTTGGAAATGCTGAAGCAAGGCGCAAAAATCAGAAAGAAGCCCAGTGAAGAAAATTGAGGAACTTAACATGATAGGACTCAAAATTGGAATTAGGCAACGCTCATGTGCCCCGGGAGAATCACGTGTACCATTCGGCTCAGAAAGAGGAGGTTTACAACGCTCACCGGTGACACACACCTATATATATATATCCCACCAAGTGGCTCATTTTAATGAGCAGCGCATCTAGGCGCGAAAACCGGAAAGAAACTTAGTGAAGAAGATTAAGAAACTTAACACGATAGAGCTCGAAATTGGAATCAGGCAACGCTCGTCTGCCGCGGGTGAATCGAGTGTACCATTTGGTCGATCGAGGATTCAGCGAACGCATATTTGGTCACCCTTCCGTAGAGATCAAGGGAAAGAAACTTAGGTGTAAATATGAGAAACTTAACTCCATATTGCCCTAAAAGATGAGGTTTCCAACGCTCACCGGTTACGCACACCTATATATATTCCACCTAATGCCTCATTTTAATGAGCAGCGCAACTATATGCTGCAAATATCGATGGTCATTTGATCACCATTCGTCTCCTCTGGCACTGGTTGAGAAATTTTGCCTTGTCATGAGAAAATTGCACCTAATGCCTTGTCATAGGCGAATCAGATATGTTCTTATATCGAGGGATGGACAATGCATATCTAGAAATCAGATATGCTTGCGAGTTCGGAATATAGAATGTCACCCTATACGTAAACGTTGTACTGATGACGAAAAAATCTCGTGTATCCTTCGGTATATGGCTGACTCGATGCTCATTTGCCCGCAATCCGTCCCCCCTTCACGTACTCCTAGATCTCACGGAAAACAAACTTAGTGCCTAATTAGGAAACTTAACTCCATCAAGCTTGAAAGAGGTGATTTTGGCGATGGACCTGATGCCCTCATATCTCAAACCTCGTCGTGTGAACGTTTTACATGCGTTCTAAAAAAGACTTTGCAGGTGAATCTCATATATACTTCAGTCGATGGATGGCGTTATGCTCCTTTGGTCACTATCCCTCTAATCTCATGTTTGTTGAGAGATTTTTGAACGGCGAGTACCAACCTGAAATATACGCAATGGTCTCTTATCATGAGGTGTTTGCTTATTAAGCATTCACATTTGGAAATGCTGAAGCAAGGCGCAAAAATCAGAAAGAAACTTAGTGAAGAAAATTGAGGAACTTAACATGATAGGACTCAAAATTGGAATTAGGCAACGCTCGTGTGCCATGGGAGAAGCACGTGTACCATTCGGCTCAGAAAGAGGAGGTTTACAACGGTCGCCGGTGACGCACACCTATATATATCCCACCCAATGGCTCATTTTAATGAGCAACGCATCTAGGCACGACCAGAAAGAATATTAGTGAAGAAGATTGAGAAACTTAACACGATAGAGCTCGAAATTGGAATCAGGCAACGCTCGTCTGCCGTAGGAGAATCGCGTGTACCATTCGGTCGATCGAGGATTCAGCGAACGCATATTTTGTCACCCTTCCGTAGAGATCACGGGAAAGAAACTTAGGTGTAAATATGAGAAACTTAACTCCATATTGCCCTAAAATATGAGGTTTCCAACGCTCACCGGTTAAGCACACCTATATATATTCCACCTAATGCCTCATTTTAATGACCCGCGCATCTATATGTTGCAAATAACAATGGTCATTTGATCACCATCCGTCTCCTCTGGCACTGGTTGAGAGATTTTGCCTTGTCATGACAACATTGCACATAGTGCCTTGTCATAGGCGAATCAGATATGTTCTTCTATCGAGGGATGCACAATGCATATCTGGAAATCAGATATGCCTGCGAGCTCGGAATATAGAATGTCACCCTATACCTAGACGTCGTACTGATGACAAAAAAATCTCGTGTATCAATCGGTATATGGCTGACTCGATGCACATTTGCCTGCAATCCGTCCCCCGTCACGTACTCCTAGAGCTCACAGAAAACAAACTTAATGCCTAATTAGGAAACTTAACTCCATCAAGCTTGAAAGAGGTGATTTTGTCGATGGACCTGATGCCCTCATATCTCAACCCTCGTCATGTGAACGTATTTCATGTGTTCTAAAAAAGACTTCGCAGTTGAATCTCAAATATACTTCGGTCGATGGATGACGTGATGCTCCTTTGGTCACTATCCCTCTCATCTCATGTTTGTTCAGAGATTTTTGAACAGCGAGTACCAACCTGAAATATACGCAATGGTCTCTTATCATGATGTGTTTGCTTAATAAGCATTCGCATTTCGAAATGCTGAAGCAAGGCGCAAAATCAGAAAGAAGCTTAGTGAAGAAAATTGAGGAACGTAACATGATAGGACTCAAAATTGGACTTAGGCAACGCTCGTGTGCCACGGGAGAATTACGTGTACCATTCGGCTCAGAAAGAGGAGGTTTACAACGCTCACCGGTGACGCACACCTATATATATATCCCACCAAGTGGCTCATTTTAATGGGCAGCGCATCTAGGCGGCAAAACCAGAAAGAAACTTAGTGAAGAAGATTGAGAAACTTAACACGATACAACTCGAAATTGGAATCAGGCAATGCTCGTTTGCCGCGGGAGAATCGCGTGTACCATTCGATCGATCGAGGATTCAGCAAACGCATATTTGGTCACCCTTCCGTAGAGATCAAGGGAAACAAACTAAGGTGTAAATATGAGAAACTTAACTCCATATTGCCCTAAAAGATGAGGTTTCCAACGCTCACCGGTTACGCACACCTATATATATTCCACCTAATGCCTCATTTTAATGAGCAGCGCAACTATATCTTTGCAAATATCGATGGTCATTTGATCACCATCCGTCTTCTCCGGCACTGGTTGAGAGATTTTGCCTTCTCATGAGAAAATTGCACCTAGTGCCTTGTCATAGGCGAATCAGATATGTTCTTATATCGAGGGATGGACAATGCATATCTGGAAATCAGATATGCCTACGAGCTCGGAATATAGAATGTCACCCTATACGTAGACGTTGTACTGATGACAAAAAAATCTCGTGTATCCTTCGGTATATGGCTGAGTCGATGCACATTTGCCCGCAATCCGTCCCCCCGTCACGTACTCCTAGAGCTCACGGAAAACAAACTTAGTGCCTATCTAGGAAACTTAACTCCATCAATCTTGAAAGAGGTGATTTCGGCGATGGACCTGATGCCCTCATATATCAAACCTCGTCGTGTGAACGTTTTTCATGCGTTCTAAAAAGACATCGCAGGTGAATCTCAAATATACTTCAGTCGATGGATGACGTGATGCTCCTTTTGTCACTATCCCTCTCATCTCATGTTTGTTGAGAGATTTTTGAACGGCGAGTACCAACCTGAAATATACGCAATGGTCTCTTATCATGAGGTGTTTGCTTAATAAGCTTTCGCATTTGGAAATGCTGAAGCAAGGCGCAAAAATCAGTAAGAAACTTAGTGAAGAAAATTGAGGAACTTAACATGATAGGACTCAAAATTGGAATTAGGCAACGCTCGTGTGCCGCGGGAGAATCATGTGTACCATTTGGCTCAAAAAGAGGAGGTTTACAACTGTCGTCGGTGACGCACACCTATATATATCCCACCCAGTGGCTCATTTTAATGAGCAGTGCATCTAGGCGCGACCAGAAAGTATATTAGTGAAGAAGATTGAGAAACTTAACATGATAGAGCTCAAAATTGGAATCAAGCAACGCTTGTCTGCCGTAGGAGAATCGCGTGTGCCATTCGGTCGATCGAGGATTCAGCGAACGCATATTTTGTCACCCTTCCATAGAGATCACGGGAAAGAAACTTAGGTGTAAATATGAGAAACTTAACTCCATATTTCCCTAAAATATGAGGTTTCCAACGCTCACCGGTTACGCACACCTATATATATTCCACCTAATGCCTCATTTTAATGAGCAGCGCAACATTATGCTGCAAATATCGATGGTCATTTGATCACCATCCGTCTCCTCTGGCACTGGTTGAGAGATTTTGCCTTGTGATGAAAAAATTGCACATACTGCCTTTCATAGGCGAATCAGATATGTTCTTATATCGAGGGATGGACAATGCATATCTGCAAATCAGATATGCCTGCGAGTTCGGAATATAGAATGTCACCGTATACGTAGACGATGTACTGATGACAAAAAAACTAGTGTATCCTTCGGTATATGGCTGACTCGATGCACATTTTCCCGCAATCCGTCCCCCGTCACATACTCCTAGAGCTCACATAAAATAAACTTAATGCCTAATTAGGAGACTTAACTCCATCAAGCTCGAAAGAGGTGATTTTGGCGATGGACCTGATGCCCTCATATCTCAACCCTCGTCATGTGAATGTATTTTATGCGTTCTAAAAAGACTTCGCAGGTGAATCTCAAATATACTTCGGTCGATGGATGACGTGATGCTCCTTTGGTCACTATCCCTCACATCTCATGTTTGTTGAGAGATTTTTTAACAGCGAGTACCAACCTGAAATATACGCAATGGTCTCTTATCATGAGGTGTTTGCTTATTAAGCATTCACATTTGGAAATGCTGAAGCAAGGCGCAAAAATCAGAAAGAAGCTCAGTGAAGAAAATTGAGGAACTTAACATGATAGGACTCAAAATTGGAATTAGGCAACGCTCATGTGCCCTGGGAGAATCACGTGTACCATTCGGCTCAGAAAGAGGAGGTTTACAACGCTCACCGGTGACACACACCTATATATATATATCCCACCAAGTGGCTCATTTTAATGAGCAACGCATCTAGGCGCGAAAACCAGAAAGAAACTTAGTGAAGTAGATTAATAAACTTAACATGATAGAGTTCGAAATTGGACTCAGGCAACGCTCGTTTACTGCGGGAGAATCGCGTGTACCATTCGGTCGATCGAGGATTCAGCGAACGCATATTTGGTCACCCTTCCGTAGAGATCAAGGGAATGAAACTTAGGTGTAAATATGAGAAACTTAACTCCATATTGCCCTAAAAGATGAGGTTTCCAACGCTCACCGGTTACGCACCCCTATATATATTCCACCTAATGCCTCATTTTAATGAGCAGCGCAACTATATGCTGCAAATATCGATGGTCATTTGATCACCATCCGTCTCCTCTGGCACTGGTTGAGAGATTTTGCCTTGTCATGAGAAAATTGCACCTAGTGCCTTGTCATAGGCGGATCAGATATGTTCTTATATCGAGGGATGGACAATGCATATCTGGAAATCAGATATGCCTGCGAGTTCGGAATATAGAATGTCACCCTATACGTAGACGTTGTACTGATGATGAAAAAATCTCGTGTATCCTTCGGTATATGGCTGACTCGATGCACATTTGCCTGCAAACCGTCCCCCCTTAACGTACTCCTAGAGCTCACGGAATACAAACTTAGTGCCTAATTAGGAAACTTAACTCCATCAAGCTTGAAAGAGGTGATTTCGGCGATGGACTTGATGCCCTCATATCTCAAACCTCGTCGTGTGAACGTTTTCATGCATTCTAAAAAACACTTCGCAGGTGAATCTCATATATACTTCAGTCGATGGATGGCGTGATGCTCCTTTGGTCACTATCCCTCTAACCTCATGTTTGTTGAGAGATTTTTGAACGGCGAGTACCAACCTGAAATATACGCTATGGTCTCTTATCATGAGGTGTTTGCTTAATAAGCTTTCGCATTTGGAAATGCTGAAGCACGGCGCAAAAATCAGAAAGAAACTTAGTGAAGAAAATTGGGGAACTTAACATGATAGGACTCAAAATTGGAATTAGGCAACGCTCGTGTGCCGTGGGAGAATCACGTGTACCATTCGGCTCAGAAAGAGGAGGTTTACAACGGTCGCCGGTGATGCACACCTATATATATCCCACCCAGTGGCTCATTTTAATGAGCAGCGCATCTAGGCGCGACCAGAAAGAATATTCGTGAAGAAGATTGAGAAACTTAACACGATAGTGCTAGAAATTGGAATCAGGCAACGCTCGTCTGCCGCAGGAGAATCGCGTGTACCTTTCGGTCGATCGAGGATTCAGCGAACGCATATTTTGTCACCCTGCCGTAGAGATCACGGGAAAGAAACTTAGGTGTAAGTATGAGAAACTTAGCGCCATATTGCCCTAAAAGATGAGGTTTCCAACGCTCACCGGTTGAGCACACCTATATATATTCCACCTAATCCCCCATTTTAATGACCAACGCATCTATATGCTGCAAATAACGATGGTCATTTGATCACCATCTGTCTCCTCTGGCACTGGTTGAGAGATTTTGCCTTGTCATGATAAAATTGCACCTAGTGCCTTGTCATAGGCGAATCAGATATGTTCTTCTATCGAGGGATGGACAATGCATATTTGGAAATCAGATATGCCTGCGAGCTCGGAATATAGAATGTCCACCTATACGTAGACGTCGTACTGATGACAAAAAGTCTCGTGTATCCTTCGGTATATGGCTGACTCGATGCACATTTTTCCGCAATCCGTCCCCTGTCACGTACTCCTAGAGCTCATAGAAAACAAACTTAATGCCTAATTAGGAAACTTAACTCCATCAAGGCTGAAAGAGGTGATTTTGGCGATGGACCTGATGCCCTCATATCTCAACCCTCGTCATGTGAATGTATTTCATGCGTTCTAAAAAAGACTTCACAGGTGAATCCCAAATATACTTCGGTCGATGGATGACGTGATGCTCCTTTGGTCACTATCCCTCTCATCTCATGTTTGTTCAGAGATTTTTGAACAGCGAGTACCAACCTGAAATATAAGCAATGGTCTCTTGACTTATCATGAGGTGTTTTCTTAATAAGCATTAGCATTTCGAAATGCTGAAGCAAGGCGCAAAAATCAGAAAGAAACTCAGTGAAGAAAATTGAGGAACTTAACATGATAGGACTCAAAATTGAAATTAGGCAACGCTCGTGTGCACCGGGAGAATCACGTGTACCATTCGGCTCAGAAAGAGGAGGTTTACAACGCTCACCGGTGACGCACACCTATATATATATATCCCGCCAAGTGGTTCATTTTAATGAGCAGCGCATCTAGGCGCGAAAACCAGAAAGAAATTTAGTGAAGAAGATTGAGAAACATAACACGATAGAGCTCAAAATTGGAATCAGGCAACGCTCGTCTGCCGCGGGAGAATCACGTGTACCATTCGGCTCAGAAAGAGGAGGTTTACAACGCTCACCGGTGACGCACACACACACACACACACACACACACACACACACACACACACACATATATATATATATATATCTATATATATATATATATATATATATATATCCCACCAAGTCGCTCATTCTAATGAGCAGCGCATCTAGGCGCAAAAACCAGAAAGAAACTTCGTGAAGAAGATTGAGAAACTTAACACGATAGATCTCAAAATTGGAATCAGGCAATGCTTGTCTGCCGCGGGAGAATCGCGTGTACCATTCGGTCGGTCGAGGATTCAGCGAACGCATATTTGGTCAACCTTGCGTAGAGATCAAGGGAAAGAAACTTAGGTGTAAATATGAGAAACTTAATTCCATATTGCCCTAAAAGATGAGGTTTCGAACGCTCACCGGTTACGCACACCTATATATATTCCACCTAATGCCTCATTTTAATGAGAAGCGCAACTATATGCTGCAAATATCGATGGTCATTTGATCACCATCCGTCTCCTCTGGCACTGGTTGAGAGATTTTGCCTTGCCATGAGAAAATTGCAAATATCAGATATGTTCTTCTATCGAGGGATGGACAATGCATATCTGGAAATCAGATATGCCTGCGAGCTCGGAATATAGAATGTCACCCTATATGTAGACGCCGTACTGATGACAAACAAATCTCGTGTATCCTTCGGTATATGGCTGACTCGATGCACATTTGCCCACAATCCGTCCCCCGTCACGTACTCCTAGAGCTCACGGAAACAAACTTAGTGCCTAATCAGGAAACTTAACTCCATCAAGCTTGAAAGAAGTGATTTTGGAGATGGACCTGATGCCCTCATATCTCAACCCTCGTCGTGTGAATGTATTTCATGCGTTCTAAAAAAGACTTCGCAGGTGAATCTCAAATATACTTCGGTCGACGGATGACGTGATGCTCCTTTGGTCACTATCCCTCTCCTCTCATGTTTGTTGAGAGATTTTGCAACGTCGAGTACCAACCTGAAATATACGCAATGGTCTCTTATCATGAGGTGTTTGCTTAATAAGCATTCGCATTTGGAAATGCTGAAGCAAGGGGCAAAAACAGAAAGAAACTTAGTGGAGAAAATTGAGGAACTTAACATGATAGGACTCAAAAATGGAATTAGGCAACGCTCATGTGCCGCGGGAGAATCACATGTACCATTTGGCTTAGAAAGAGGAGGTTTACAAGGCTCACCGGTCACACACACCTATATATATATATATATATATATATATATATATATATATATATCCCACCAAGTGGCTCATTCTAATGAGCAGCGCATCTAGGCGCGAAAACAATAAAGAAACTTAGTGAAGAAGATTAAGAAACTTAAGACGCTAGAGCTCGAAATTGGAATCAGGTAACACTCGTCTGCTGTAGGAGAATCGCGTGTACCACTCATTCAATCGTGGATTCAGTGAACACATATTTGGTCACTGGGGGAGTCCTGGATTAGGGGGTATCCGGACAGCCGGACTATATCCTTTGGCCGGACTGTTGGACTATGAAGATACAAGATTGAAGACTTCGTCTCGTGTCCGGATGGGACTCTCCTTGGCGTGGAAGGCAAGCTTGGCGATACAGATATGTAGATCTCCTCCCTTTGTAACCGACTATGTGTAACCCTAGCCCCCTCCGGTGTCTATATAAACTGGAGGGTTTAGTCCGTAGGACAAGAACAATCATACCATAGGCAAGCTTCTACGGTTTAGCCTCTACGATCTCATGGTAGATCAACTCTTGTACTACTCATATCATCAAGATCAATCAAGAAGGAAGTAGGGTATTACCTTCACCGTGAGGGCCCGAACTTGGGTAAACATTGTGTCCCTTGCCTACCGTTACCATCCGCCTTAGACGCACAGTTCAGGACCCCCTACCCGAGATCCACCGGTTTTGACACAGACATTGGTGCTTTCATTGAGAGTTCCACTGTGCCGTCGCTCAAAGGCTCGATGGCCCCTTCGATCATCGACAACGATGCGGTCCAGGGTGAGGTCTTCGTCCCAAGACAGATCTTTGTGTTTGGCGGCTTCGCACTGCGGGCCAACTCGCTTGGCCTTCTGGAGCAGATCGAGAGCTACGCCCCTGGCCATCAGGTCAGGTTTGGAAACTTGAATTACACTGCCGATATCCACGGAGATTTGATCTTCGACGGATTCGAGCCCATGCAGGGTGTGCCACACGATCACGACGAGCATGATGTTGCTCTGCCGTCGGACAGTGTGCGGGAAATCACGCCAGCAACCACTCCAGCCTTCAATCCGGAGCATATCGCGCCATCCGAGGACGGGTGGATAGACCCCGCTTGGGAGGCCGCACCCTTAGTGGCGATAGAGCAGAATACTGACCTTACCCCTTACGAGAGCCGTGACGCCGAACTACTGGACTCGTCCCCGGCCACGGACTCCGAACCGCCTGCGCCCATACCTATCGAATCCGATTGGGCACCGATCATGGAGTTCACCTTCGCGGATATCTTTCAGCACTCACCCTTTGGCGACGTACTGAACTCATTAAAGTCTCTCTACCTGTCAGGAGAATCTTGCCGAACTATGTTCGGCTAGGATGGGATGCGGATGACGAAGAAATTCACTCCCCACCCACCACCCACTTAGTATCCACTGTCGATGATTTAACCGACATGCTCGACTTTGAATCCGAAGACATCGATGGTATAGACAATGATGTAGGAGATGAACAGGAACCATCGCCAATAGGGCGCTGGACTGCCACTTCATCACATTACATATACATGGTGGATACACCCAAAGAAAATAATGACGAGGAACGGAAGGGTGCAGCGAGAGATAGCTCCCTCGACATGCAATCAAAGCTGCGCCATAGGCGCCGCACCAAATCCCGCCTTGGCAAGAATAGCAATAACAGCACAAGAAGAAGCCAAATTGACCCAACGATAGAGCAGGTTGAGCCAACGGACGACGAACAAACTCCGGAGCCGCTGTCCGAACACGGCGACGCCGAGCGTCAAGCCAATCAACCCGTCTCCGGAGAAGAGAACAGTCCAGATGACGACGAACGCATCATCCCGGAAAGGCAGCTGGAGCAAGAAAGGCTTATTGCCACTGCAAGAAGTCTGAAGAAGCAGAAACAAAGGCTCAAGGCCGCACAAAACACACTCAACAGTAGATGGAATAAAGTGCTCGACACGGCAGAAAAGTACGATGGCAGTCGCCACACGATGAGCTACCCGAAGCGAAAGCTGCTGCCCGAATTCGACGATGAGGCCTTAGAGCCCACGCAGCCAAAAAATAAAACCGTCGACCAGCCAGGTCGACGACACTCAGCCAACACCAAATACCACAACCGTCCAAACACCATGGCATAGCCAAAATACAGGGGTGCCGCACACCCCCTATGTTTCACCGACGAGGTACTAGACCATGAATTTCCAGAAGGATTCAAACCAGTGAACATAGAGGCGTACGACAGGACCACAGACCCAGGGGTCTGGATTGAGGACTTTATCCTCCAAATTCATATGGCTTGCGGAGACGATCTCCACGCCAGCAAATACTTGCCCCTCAAGCTCAAAGGACCAGCTTGGCACTGGCTAAAAAGCCTCCCCGAAAACTCCATTCGAAGTTGGGAGGAGCTCGAGGACGCCTTTCGGGCCAATTTTCAAGGGACTTATGTCTGACCTCCGGACACAGACGATCTAAGTCATATAATTCAACAGCCCGGAGAGTCAAGCCGAAAGCTCTGGAACAGGTTTCTCACTAAAAAGAACCAAATTGTCGACTGTCCGAAGGCCGAAGCCTTAGCAGCTTTCAAACACAGCGTCCGAGATGAATGGCTTGCCAGACACCTCGGCCAAGAAAAACCAAGAACAATGGCAGCCCTAACAAGCCTGATAACCCGCTTTGGCGCAGGCGAGGACAGTTGGTTAGCCCGAAGTAGCACCAGCGACCCAAGCACATTTGAAGTCAAGGATGGCAATGGAAAACCACGACGCAGTAAAAACAAGCGCCGGAACAAAGAAGACAGCCCAGATATCACGGCGGTAAACGCCGGATTCAGGGGCTCTCGACCGGGTCAGCGGAAAAAGCCCTTTAAAAGCAACAGAGATGGACCGACCAACCTAAACAAGATTCTAGACAAACTATGTCAAACCTGCAAACCATACCCATAGAGAATGTTGGGTCTTCAAGCAGGCTGGCAAGCTAAACGCCGAAAACTAGGGGGAGGACACTCCGAGCGAGGACGAGGATGCGCCTCGCCAGCAGAACACTGGGGGATAGAAAGAATTCCCACCAGAAGTCAAAACAGTAAATGTTATCCACGTGACAAAGAGGAGAGGCAAATATGCACTCCAAAATACACAAGCCGTAGAGCCCGTCACCCCTGAGTTCTACCCCTGGTCGGCCTGCCCGGTCACTTTTGATCGCAGGGATCACCTAATAGGTATCCGACATGAAGGATCAGGTGCCTTGGTGTTGGACCCAATAATAAACGGATACCATCTCACACGAGTCCTTATGGACGGCGGCAGTAGTCTAAATATGATATATTAGGACAACATCCGCAAAATGGGGATAAACCCAACAAAAATCAGCCACAGTAATACTACCTTCAAGGGAGTAATACCAGGCACAGAGGCCCGCTACATAGGCTCTCTGGTACTAGAGGTTGTGTTCGGCTCGCCCGAAAACTTCCGAAGCGAAAGGTTAACCTTCGACATTGCTCCATTCCGAAGTGGCTATCAAGCACTACTCAGACGGGAGGCTTTCGCTCATTTTAATGCAATACCGCATTATGCTTTACTCAAGCTTTAAATGCCCGGTCCGTGTGGCATCATCACAGTACATGGAAATGTTGAGCGCTCCACACGAGCAGAAGAACGTACGGCTGCTTTAACAGCCGGACACTAGGCGGCCTCACCACCAGAACAGATGACCGGTCGTTAAAGACCACGGACACAGATAGACGAGTCTGGCTAATCATTGGATAGAGATTGGGTTGATGGTTATACCCTTATAAACGATACAAGGGGCTTCTTTGCGATAACTCGGCTCAACCTTACCCATCCTGACTTTTCATTGGTTTATTTATACTAGCCAAATTTTTGCACGACAACTTTCTACTAAGTTCCTCTCTTTTATAGATGACAATCGTGCTACACCCGTCCAGGATATGGCACAATGGAGACACAGGCGTAGACGCGCAGCAGGGACCCGTCCAAAGGTTTATCTTTAGATTATGACCCTGCGTCAACCTTTTTTACTTTCTATTGTTGTTCACATCCTCCGGATTCTCCATACAACCGAGAAGGATGCTGACGTTCTTCGCATGTGGCCACGTCAGAATATTGCTCGTACCCGGCCACTAGGGGCTCATTACCCAAGGGCATCATTTAGCCCGGTATATATTTCAAAGACCGAATACCTTAGGGAGTGTTCGACATCGCGAGTTAGGCCTCGCCTTATATGCATCAGCTCCGAATTATGTCTTTGGTCAAATGTTGGGTTTGCCCGACTCCTGTGTTTTGCTACCTTACGTTCCCCTCTATCGGCTAAGGCGGCACCAGGAGATCTACTGCGATTGTGCCCTGGTTCGGCCGGACGAGCAACTCAGTAGAGAAAGCCGAAAACTGACTGTCATGATAAAGCGTGAGACTGGTCAACCACTCAATGACCTAGCGGAATCTTCGGGATTCCTCTGCATTAAGAAGGGTCATTTCCCGACCAGACACGTACGCGCCCCATATTCGGACGAGTGCGGAGCCACCAGGGGCTATATAGTAACCCCACTATCAAACTCCTATGGCTAAGTGAAAGTGTTAAAGCAATACAGTCTGATTGCCTAGTTCGCTGCGCTATCACCTCCTTAATGGACCAAGACATTGGATCAAGTGTGAACACGCATCTTCTGCGAACAACATCGCATTATATGCGTAAATGGCATTTAACGCAAACTTTCAGGTTATATAATATATATATATATATATATATATATATATATATATATATATATATATATATACATATACATACATAAACGGCCGCACAGGAGGCATCATAATACTTTGAGACAAAAGTATAAAAATAGCCTTTATAAGTCAGTAAAACATTGTTTTTCAATGGGAATACATGTCACTAGAACATAATATTTTTCGAGCACTGCGCTTCTATTGAACGAGCGCCTTCAAGGACCTCGTCAAAGTAGTGCTCAACAGCTACTCGGCTAACTGCCGAACTCGGGGTTGCAACTGCGGCGGCCTCCATCTCCGCCCAGTATGTTTTGATATGGGCAAGCACCATCCGCGCACCCTCGATGCACGCCAACCTCTTCATAGCGTCGATGCGCGGCACGACACCAAGGAACTGCTGCACCAAACCAAAATAACTGTTCAGCCGTGGAACCCTCGGCCACAGATGACCCACAACAGACCCCATGGCAACCCCAAACAACCTATGGAGCTCGGCCCACTCGGTCATGCGCTCATTTAACAGGAGCGGACGCGCTGGACCGTTGAACTACAACCAGAATAGCTTCTCCTCTTCACGATCTTTTTGATCCTTGAAGTACTCGGCTGCATCAGCCGCACTGGCTGCGATCTGCATATGCATCCGCAGAACTCCATAGCTGATCAGGAGGGGAATACTTTGGATCTCTTTACTTCGTCCGCAGCAAGAAGGGCTTCCCAATCGCGATATCTCCAGCTTGACGCAGCTCCTCCTTCGACACTCTCATCTTGGAGGTGAAAAGATACTTATTCATGGGTGGTCTCAAATAATGAAGGCCCGTCCATCTTGGAGAATAGGACAGAAGATTATGTTCATGCTTTTCCATGGCTCTAAAGCGAATATCCTGTTTATTGACCACATTGCAAGATGAAGCCGCTTTCAGAAGGTTGTGGATGCGCGGGGTGGCGCCTGGGCCTTGTCCTGGGGCTTTGCAGCCTCACCCTTGGTTAACTGTAGGCAAAGTAGCACTGTTCGAGGCGTGCTTTGTACAATTGAACCTGTATAAGTACTCATACTGCTTTCAGCTTTGGTTGTTAAGTGCCCCTGCTGGATTTAGGTAAGGTTGTTAAGTACTCCTGCTGCTTTTACAGTCTGTCGTGTTTCTTCAGTCCTGTCTTCCTCCAGCCGCCAAAACCAAACCAGCGCCGGCCAATAGGGCCGCCGCTTCCGCCTCCCACGGTCGCGCCTCAAGACGATCGCCGCCCCACCGTCTCCTAATTCGTTAACGCCGGCGTCCTCCATGCGCTTTGGTGCGCTCGCTGCGGCGCCGCCCTCTCGTGTTGTCAACATGGTGAACAAACAACAGGAATCGACGGAAGTACATGGAGAGGATGACAGTAGGGGCCCACCACGTCAGCGTATGGAAAAATAAAATGCTTCCTCCTAGTGTTTTCCTGACATCTGGGACCCACGACATTGTGAGCGTATATAGTCAATAGACAAGAGAACAACACAAGATCGGCTGACACAGGGACGTAGCTACTCGGCAGTATTTTTTTTGGTATTATTGAGACGGAGCAAGGTTTGAACTGGGGTGGCTCGCCTAGCCTGTGCTTATATTTTATGTTCACCATGTGACCAGCCCAGCTATTTTTTTCTTTGTGAAAATGAGCCCAATTTATTTTTTCTAAAGAATACCCAATCCAGGCCTACTTATTTTTCTACTCCCTGATGGGCTGCAACTCTTTCAAGATGCCTGCAAATCTTGAAAGTAATATGAAATGGGTTGTAAATATAAAAACAGATGACAAATTGGAAATTACATTATAATTTCTGATTTCTTTCACATTTTCAGATTCCTATTTCACTAGGAATTAACCTAATTTAAATATATCTTCAAAGTACTTTAAATTTGGCTCGACATTTCGGTATTAAAAATAGTTTGGAACCCATAGAAATATGCGAAATTAGCCCTGGCCAAACAAAAAAAACGACTGCAATAAATTGCATAAGAAGTTGCCATGAGCTATATATAAATTATTAAAAAAAGAGGGAGTGGTCTGACTTGTGGGCCTGTTTAGTTGACGCGTATGCAAGATTTTTTTAGTTATTATATACATCAACAAACGATTCTAGCAGACGTAACCGTTGGATGTCAATCCAACGGCTGTCGTGTTTCTTCAATCTCTGATCTTCTTGCTCCAGCCGCTAAAGTAGCACCGGCGGGACCGCCTGCTCCCGCCTCGCGTGGCCGGCTGTGCTGCCGCGCAGGCCTCAGCGCCCCCTACTACTCCCACCACTGGCCAGGGCATCCCTCTACTCACCCACACCCCCTGTTATTCTGCGGCGTCAGAAGCCTCACACCGCAGCCGAACCGGTGAACCCTCGTACTCCTCTCCGCACGGGATTCCATTGTCGCGTCGTCCCCTTCCTAGGCCTCGCCGTCGTCCACCGCCGTGGTGCTCTCGGCGCGGCGTGGTCAATGTGGTCAACGACCGACTTCCATCGGAAGAGTACTGCACGTGGAGAGGCTGACTGTTGGGTCCACGACAGCCGCAAGGAAGTGCCTCCTTATCACGCGGAAAATAATTATTCCTCCACCTGACAGCAGGGACCCACCGGACGGGCCACCAATATTTCGCAAAAAACGTTAGCCCCTGACTGCTGGGACCCACAGGACGAGCCACCGTACTTCACGAAAAAAACGTTCCCCCCGCTGCCAGCTCGGACCCACCGGAAGTGCCTCCTTATTACGCACAAAAAATTGAATACCCCCCTGCTAGCTGGGACCCACCTTGGTGGGAGGCTGACTTGTGGGGCTACTAAGTTGACTAGGACAGATGCCTTTGTCAACTTTTGTCAATATATGAACAATTCTAGTTCCAGTGACCGTACGATGTACATCCAACGGCTGTAGTGCTTCTTCAACCTCTGGTCTTCTTGCTCCAGCCGCCCAAAGCAGCACCGGTCGTGCCGCCTGCTCCTGCCGCCCGTGGCCGGCTGTGATGCCACGGAGGCCTCACCGCCCCTACTACTCTCACCGCTGGCCAGGACATCCCTCTACTCACCCACACCCCCTGTTATTCTGCGGCGACGGCAGCCTCACAACGCAGCCGAACGAGTGAACCCTCATACTCCTCTACGCATGGGCATCCACTGCCGCGTCTTCCCCGGCTCCGCGTCATCCCCTTCCTAGGCCTCGTCATCGTCCACCGCCCTGGTGCTCTCGGCGCGGCATGGTCAATGTGGTCAAGGAATGGCTTCCATCAGACGTGGACTGTACGTGGAGAGGCTGACAGGTGGGTCCACGGCCACATCAAGGAAGTGCCTCCTTATTACGCGGAAAATAATGATTCCTCCACTTGACAGCTGAGACCGACCGGAAGGGGCACTGTATTTCATGGAAAAAACGTTTCCCCCTGACTGCTAGGACCCACCAGCTTCATCTTCGCCTTGCAGGAAGTGCGTCCGCAAAAAACGATTCGCCCCATCGCTGGGACCCACCAGCTACACTTTCGCACGCAAGGAAGTGTGTCCCGGGCAAAAAAAAGATTCCCCCCTGACTGCTGGGACCCACCGGCTACATCTTCGCACGCAAGGAAGTGCATCCGGGCAAAAAAACGATTCGACCCCTTGACTGCTGGGACCCACCAGCTACATCTTCGCACGCAAGGAAGTGCCTGACAGTCGGGACCCACCTGGTCGAAGCGTCACGTGGCGTTGTCATTCTGGTCGCGAACGTGTGCGTACATACTGCGTCGTTGTAGAGGCGCCGCACGTGTCGTAGTAGAGGCGCGCGCACATAGCATGTACACGCACGTCTGGCGGCCAAGGTGCAAGAAAGAAAATACGGCCACGTATGTGTACATACGGGCGGGGTCTCGAACGCCTACTCACGCATACGTACGGCCAGGGCTCGTCTACATGGCTGGGTAGGAACGGAGAAACATCGTCGTCGTCGTGTTCATGGGGAGGCAACGGAGTGCGTCGTGTTCATGGGGAGGCAACGGAATGCGTCGTGTTCATCGGGAGGCAACGGAATGTGTCGTGTTCATCGGGAGGCAACAGAACGTGTGGGAGCCAATTGGCTTGGACGGAAAAGGCGATGGAAACGAGGCCTGGCATATTGCACAACGGAGGAAACTGACCTCCTACGTTCGAAACAGGGTCCTATTGATCGGGAGGGGTTTGGCGTACCACAAAACGGAGGAAACGGACTTCCTACGGTCGAAACGGGGGTCCTGTTGATCGGGAGGGGTGTGGCGTACCGCAAAACGGAGGATACGGACCCCTACGGTGGAAACGGGGGTCCTGTTAATTGGGAGGGATGTGGCGTACCGCAAAACGGAGGAAACGGACCTCTTACGGTCGAAACGGGGGTCCTGTTCATCGGGTGGGGTGTGGCGTACCACAAAACGAGACTCCACGGGATACTGTTCATCTCCATCGTCAACCTCCTCCAGCCTCCACGGGCTCCTGTTCATCCAGCCTCCACCGTGCGCTACTCCACCGGCTACTGTTCAACCACCCCTCCACCATCTACTGTTCATCCAGCCCTCCACACCACGGGGTCCTGTTCAACCACCCCTCCACGGGCACCCCTCCACCATCTCTTTGTTCATCCAGCCCTCCACACCACGGGTCCTGTTCAACCACCCCTCCACGGGCACCCCTCCACCGCCCATCGATCATCCAGCCCTCCACCACACCACAGGTCCTGTTCATCCAGACAAACGCCACCGCCACTGCTCATCCAACCCCCCGCAACACTCACTATTCATCCCAGGCAGCATCGATCGGCTTGATTAGCAGCAGATAGCGAAGGAATCACTCGATCGGGTTCGATTAACAGCCATCGATCGATCACCGGGTTCACTAACGCCAGAGCTCGCAAAGGTAATCGCCGCTTCGCCATGATTCCAATGCCTCGCTCGGGTTCATTTAGAGCCAACGCCTCGCACACATGCGCTTACGTGTATGACAGAAACGCGCATCGCTCGGCCCCCGACCTCCCATCGTAACCGGGAACTCCCCTAAATTTTCCTCCCCCTCGCTTCTACCACGGTTTTTTCCATCATGGACGGCCCAAAGAATGTCATGCAGCTGCATCTCCGGCCCGCCCAGGACGAAAAGCCCATTTTCTGTCATGATTTTTTGTCATAGAAGTAGGAGCCCACCACATCTATGATGATACCGGGTTTTGTCACAATTATCGTCAGAGAAGTGTCATATGTATGACAAAAAAAATTCGTTCGTCCCAAAATGTCAAAGATGTGTCTTTTTTTTGTAGTGACAAGACCCTCGCGAGGGGCCAAGCCTAGCGAGGCGGACGCCACCAAGATCTCCGGAGGGAGCAGCCTCCCCAGGCTGCCTCCCGAGGAGTGGAAATTCCTATGCAGGCACCTGCCTCATGAGGTTGAGGTGATGCCAGCCATGACAACCAAGGCCAGGCAGGTGCCAACGGGCACAGAGTAGTAGGTTTTCCTCTTTGGTGCTAAGGAGGCAAGCGCAGGCGCGGGGTCCCGAGGAATCAGCTAAAGGTTTCCATTCCCATGCAATGAGACCAAGACCATCAGGACGGCAGGACGGATGTCATCACCGAGCCCACCATGGCGTCACGACCAGAAGCTTTGCAGGCAAAGACCACCTTTCGTCAGGATAGGATGTACTTATTGTCCCCCTTCAAATTTGGCCACTATGGGATCCCTTCCCACCTTCGTTTGGAGGAAGAGGACCAAGGCCACTATAAATATAGCTTAACCAACACTATAGGAAGGGATCCATATCCGGAGAAACCTCACTAGCTCTTACCCACACAAGAACTGGCCTCCTGAGGTTGTTCTTCCCTTGTACTAGTTCATCCTCAGCCCCTCGCAAGGCTAATCAACCACAAAGCAGGAGTAGGGTCTTACACCGCAAGGTGTCCCAAACCTGGGTAAACTATTGCGTCCCTTTCCCTTCTTATTCATCGAGCTAGGCCGCGGGGGTGACGAACTGGTTGGCTAGAGAGGTTGAATTCTTCGCACACGCCCCAGAGTTCGAACCTTTCTTGGGTCTCCAGAGTCCTGAATCCAACATTTTGCGCACCAGGTAGGAGTGTGTTGAAGATCCGCCTCTTCACCAGCCGTGCTCCACCCGTGCTTTGATTGCCATGGCGGGCACTACTCCACCATTGGGCTGCCAGCGCGTTCGGGGCATCGCGGCCTTCGAAGCTTTCCCGCCTTGACAGTGCGATGGTGGCGAAGTTGGGACGGAGTTGTTGCCGCGGTACGATGGCGCGACGGACCCTGTGGAGTTCCCCCGATGGTACGCGGAAGCCATCTGGGCGGCAGGTGATAACCCACAAGTATAGGGGATCGCAACAATTTTTGAGGGTAGAGTATTCAACCCAAATTTATAGATTCGACACAAGGTGAGCCAAAGAATATTTGTAAGTATTAGCAGCTGAGTTGTCAATTCAACCACACCTGGATATTAATTTTCTGCAGCAAAGTGATCAGTTGCAAAGTAGTATCATAGTTTTGATAGTAGTGACAACACCAATGGTAACAGTGATAGCAATATTTTTTGTAGTATTGCGACAGTAACGATAGCAGTAGTAACTTAGCAAGATCAATATAAGATAAATTCGTAGGCATTGGATCGGTAATTTGTTGAATGATATTCATCATGTGACAGTCATAACCTAGGGTGATATGGCACTAGCTCTAGTTCATAAATATAATGTAGGCATGTATTCCATAAATAGTCATACGTACATATGGAAAGAACTTGCATGACATCTCTTGTCCTACCCTCCCGTGGCAGCGGGGTCCATATTGGAAACTAAGGGATATTAAGGCCTCCTTTTAATAGAGAACCGGAACAAAGCATTAACACATGGTTAATACATGAATTCCTCAAACTACGGTCATCACTGGGGGTGGTCCCGACTATTGTCACTCCGGGGTTGCCGGATCATAACACGTAGTAGGTGACTATAAATTGCAAGACCGGATCTAGAACATGGATATAATTATGATAACATAAACGGTTCAGATCTGAAATCATGGCACCCGGGCCCAAAGTGACAAGCATTAAGCATGGCAAAGTCATAGCAACATCAATCTCAGAACATAGTGGATACTAGGGATCAAGCCCTTAAAAAACTCACTTGATTACATGATGAATCTCATCCAACTCCTCACCGACCAACGAGCCTATGAAAGAATTACTCACTCTCGGTGGGGATCATCATGGAATTGGGGATGGAGAAGGGTTGGTGATGACAAAGAACGAAGATCCCCTCTTCGGAGCCCCAAACGGACTCCCGATCTGGCCTCCCGATGAGGAACGGGAGGTGACGGCGGCTTAGTCTCGTGGATCACGATAATTCTTTCTCCCTGATGTTTTTCTGAAAAAATAGGATTTTTTAGCATCGGTTTCAGGGTCTGCGGGCCCACCAGGTGGGGACAACCCACCTGGGCGTGCCTTGGGGCGCACCTGTGGGTTGTGCCCACCTGTGTGCCCCCTCGTGTGGCTCTTGGCTCCAGAAATTCTCTTCTATTGTATAAAAAATCCTCGCAAAGTTTCATTCCATTCTGAGAACTTTTATTTCTGCACAAAAACAAGAGGAAAACAGCGTCAGTGCGGGGTTAGTTTCATTCAAATCATGCAAATTAGAGTCCAAAACAAGAGGAAAAGCATTAGGAAAAGTAGATATATTGGAGACGTATCAACTCCCGCAAGCTTAAACCTTTGCTTGTCCTCAAGCAATTCAGTTGATAATCTGAAAGGGAAAAATAAAAACTTCTACAAACTCTGTTGTTGTTGTTTGCACAAATAAGCTTAAACAACACCCAGGTTTTCAGCCAACATTACAACTAACCATGCTGATAATAACTCTTAAAAATTATATTGACTCATAGCAATGACATAGTCAACTAGCGAGCAATAATAAGATATCTCAAACAGCAACATGTTATCAAAACAACCATGATATAATATGACAATAGTGGTATCTCTCTAGCCCTTTCTGAGACCACAAAACATAAACGCGGAGCACCTCCAAAGTTCAAGCAGCGACTAAACATTGTAATTCATGGTAGAAAAGATCCAGTCATGATGCACCCAACATTAGCATCAGCATGACAACAGTGCTCTCAGGTTCTGGCGCTTATTTTAGAGGGTGATGAGACAACATAAAAGTAAATAGATAGTCCCTTGGCAGAGGGAAGCAGTGATTTGCAGAGGTGCCAGAGCTCAAGTTTTTAAAAGAGAGGTAAATGATATTTTTAGACATGCACTCTTCTCATTTACTTCACGACCATCAGTTATCAACATTTTCCATGCTAAGCACGCTAGTGGCGGTTCCCAAGCAATAAAAGTAAAGGTTTACTCCCCCTCCACCATCAATCACACTCCACGGCTTGTCAAAAACAATGGGTGTCATCAATAGAAACAACAGTCCCAGGGGTTTTTGTTTAATTATTTGCATTTTTTTAGTTCGGGACTAGGAGTGCCTATTATCGCCCTTTTCTCGTGCGATGGTGAGTGAATGAAAACTCGACCTAAGAATAACCCGCTTAGCATGGAAGATACCGACCACCTCCTGTCGTTCCATGAATGATCCAGGCACACAAAAAGGATATTTATTTGAAGTTTATTTTAGAGGTGGCACATGCAAATTTACTTAGGACGGCAGGGTAATACCGCATATAGGTAGGTATGGTGGACTCATCTGGAATAACTTGGGTTCAAGGTTTTTGATGTACAAGTAGAATTCCCACTTAGTACAGGCGAAGGATAGCAAATAGGTTGAGAAGCGGCCAGCTAGAGAGCAACAACGGTCATGAACATGCATTATGCATAAGTAACATTGGATACTAGCATGAGTAGGATATGAACACCATGGACATAAATATCATAGAGGCTATGTTGGTTTTGATTCAACTACATGCATGAACATGTGCCAAGTCAAGCCACTCGAATATTCAGAGGAGGATACCATATCATCATACTACATCACAATCATTTTAACGCAATGTTGATGTCCAAGATAAATCATTATCCACTCCTAGCTACTTATGCATGGCATGAGAAACTATAATCTCTAATTGTCATTGCAAACATGTTTAATCATAATGGTCTGAATCATGGATACTAGGTTAAACATATTTAAAAAAACAGAACAAGTCGAATTCATACCCGTTTCTCTCTGCCACGACCAGCTCATCGAATATCTTCATTATTTCCTTTCACTTGCACGACCGAACGATTCGAAAATAAAAAATAGTGCAAGAGTCTGGTGGACTAAGCTGGAATCTGCAAACATTTTATTCAACAGGAGAAGACAAGGTAAAACGGGCTCTATGTTAGATCATAAATTATTCAAACGAGAGTCACTCAACATTTTCATCCTGGTCATCTCCTCGGTAAGACTCGAATAAAAGGAAAAAAATTCAGAGAAACACATTGAAATATTTTTGGAGTTTTTGATTTTCTTGGACAAGCAAATAAGAGGGAAAAGCAAGAACGAGAAAAACTATTTACACGGGAAGCTCCCAACAAGCAAAAGAAGAACAAGGAAATCTTTTTGGGTTTTCTTCTTAATATTACAACTAAGAATGCATAGAAAGTAAACTAACTACAACTATTTTTTTTTGTTTTTCTCAGCTTTTTCAAACGCACAAGAAGAAAGCAAGAAAATAAATTTAAGCATGGATAATACAATGAAAAAGTGTGAACACCGACAACTGGAATGGAATGTGTGAACATGAATGTAATGTCAGTGAGAAACACGTACTCCCCCAAGCTTAGGCTTTTGGCCTAACTTGGTAGTCGTTTAGTATCCTGGATAGTAGTCGGAGTGGTAGCTCACGGAGGCTCTTGGTGTGGATGCCTCAGCCTGCAGTGCAGCCACAACCGCCGCGCGTTGTGGGCTCGGGCCTCGCTTTCAAGAACAAAATATCTTCCCCCGCTATGATAATCAAAGAGAGCAGGCGCAGGAAAATATGTGTATATGATGGACTCTTGATTAAACAACAATTTGTAGGTGAAATTATCAGGTTTACCCTTAAGGATCTAATGACGGTTCACAACATCAAAGTCTAAATATTGCATGGGTAACATAGGGTCATATGACAAAGGTGAAACACTCAGCCCTCTTGCTAAGCATGTGGCATAAATTCCACCATAGAAATAGCCACTATTAGCGTTGTGTTGCAACCTACGTGCAAAAATTGCTCCAAGATTATAGCTTTTGTCACCAGTGAGAGCGGCGCGTATGAGGCTCAAGTCTGGAGCACAATGTGTACTACAATCTTGTTTGCCTACAATACATTTCCCATTTAATAATGCAAAGTACTGAATTGCGGAAAAATGAATGCTCTTTATTCTACCTTGCGTCATTCCCCTACTCTCACCATAGCAAAGACTAGTCAAAATATTTCGAATTCACACCTTTGTTGTTCATCAAGCGAAACCCAAAATGGAATTTTGTAGTAGTGGGAAAATCTCTCTAGTGATATGGTAAATGGATTTTCATACAGTTTAAATGACACCCTAGACTCACGGGGATGGAATTTAAATCCTTTGACAAAAGTTTCAGTGAGGGTGTGGTGTTGATTGCACTAATCTGAGATGTAGGGACCGAGCTCGGCATTGTGTAAATATTGCTCAAATTCCTCCTTAATGCCCACACTTAGCATATAATCATCGCATGGCCATCAACATGTTTTGGTGGCAGCAAATCATATGGAACTCTCACTTGGTTCAACATAAGACCGATGAGCGGAGCTGTCACTAGAAGATGCCCCCGAGGATATCCTCCTCGAAGAACTCCTTCCAAAGAGGTTCATCATATTCGCATACAATTTTCTGAAAATTTATTGGGTGACAAAAATTTTGTCAACAAAACTTCACAATATTGGTAGCAACTACTCATAGGGATGCATAGAGGCCATAGCAAGCATTCAAACTACTTAGAACTCTAAGAATTCAACATGCAAGCTCACCTACAGCAGCACCAAGAGTAGCTAATTATTCAAAATATAAACCACAAAAACAAAAAATAATTGGACAAACGGAGGAGTCACATAACAAGCAACAATCCCCCGTAACAGTTTCGGAAACGGAGCTTCGAGCAAAGAGATCGAAATCCGCGGGTTTGAGAGCAAGAACACGAGAGAGAGAGAGAGAGAGAGAGAGAGAGAGAGAGAGCAATGGTGAATTTTTTCTGGAGGTAGCTGATGATGTGGTGTCAAGGGATAAGTGAGGGGGCCCAAGTGGGGACCACAACCCACCAGGGCTGGGTGGGTTGTGCCCACCTGGTGCACCTCCCTCTGATATTATTTGCATCATAAATTCTTAAATATTCAGAAAAAAATTGTATTAAATTTTCAGAGCATTCTGAGAACTTTTATTTTTGGGTCATTTTTTATTGCACGGGAAATTCAAAAAACAGACAAAACATGGCATTTTATTTTATTTAACTAATAAGAACAGTAGACAAAAGGTAGGAAGAGAAGGTAGTGCTTACTAAATTCATCAACTTTATACCTCTAAAAAATGATCCATTAATAAGGTTCATAAAGTCTTATTAACAACCACTTTTGATTAGCATGAAACCGAAGAAATTTCGTAAATCACTAAGTTCCCTCAACGGGGATATGAATGTGCCCAACAATAAGCATTTCATATTTCTTTTTTGCAGTAGGTAGAGGTAGTTGAAAACTTCCAATAGTGATTGTTGGAGATTTTTCAAAAACATTAATACCATTCACTTGGAATTGTTTCTTCGGAAAGTGCACTGTCTACTCATTACCATTGTTATGAAAAGTAACCTTGCTTTTATTGCATTCAATAGCAGCCCCTACAGTATGCAAGAAGGGTCTACCAATGATAATCGACATGTTGTCCTCGGGCTTCTCAAGTATAACAATGTCAGTCAAAATAGTAACATTAGCAACAACAATGGGCACATCCTCACAAATATTGATAGGTATGGCAGTTGATTTATCAGCCATTTGCCAAGATATTTCAGTAGGTGTGAGTTTATTCAAATCAAGGCTTTTATATGAAGAGAAAGGCATAACACAAACACCAGCTCCTAAATCACATAAAGAAGTTTTCACATAATTCTTTTTGATGGACCAAGGTATAGTTGCTATTCCCGGATCTCCAAGCTTTTTAGGTACTCCATCTGTAAAAGTATAATTAGCAAGCATAGTGGAGATTTTAGCTTCTGGTATTTTTCTCTTATTGGTGATGATGTCTTTCACGTACTTTGCATAAGGAGGCATTTTCAAGATATCAGTCAAACGAGTACGCAAAAAGACTGGCCTCAACATTTTAGCAAAGCTTTCAAATTCTTCATCATCTTTCTTTTTAGTTGACTTGGATGGAAAAGGCATAGGTTTTTGAACCCACGGTTCTCTTTCTTTACCGTGTTTTCTAGCAATAAAATCTCTTTTATCATATCGTGTATTCTGGGGTTGTGGGTTATCAAGATCAACTAGAGGTTCTATCTCAACATCATTATCTGGTTCTTTTTCATTCTTTGGTTGAGTATCTTCATGAACATCAGCATTATCTTTTTCATTATCACTTGGTGAGTGTTCATTACCAGATTGAGTTTCAGCATCAGCAATAGAAACATCATTTTCATTATCAGGAGGTTTTTCTATTTTAGGTTCTCTAGAAGCAAGAAAAGTCCTATCATTTTTTTCTTTTTCTTTTTAGAAGGACTAGGTGCAGTGGTATTGTTCCGTTGTGAATCATGTTCAATTTTTTTGGGTGTCCATCAGGATAAAGTGGTTCCTGAGTCATTTTACCTCCTCTAGTTGCAACTCTAATAGCAAAGTCATGTATATTGTTATTCATTTCATCAAGCAATTCTCTTTGTGATTTAGCAACTTGTTCTAACTGAATTTGTACCATAGAAGCATGCTTTCCCACACCTCTAAGATCATTTGAGATTCTAAATAACAAGTCACTCAAGCAAGCAATCATATCAAAATTGTATTTCAATTGTGTCATAACATTTGCATTGAAGTGATATTGTTTCCTAATGTAGTTTTAAAACTCATAAAGGCATTGGCTAGGGTGCATATTGTGAGGATTTTCATTATCACTGAATTAAATTAGGGAATTTACCTCTACCACCTTTGGCAGTGGTGTTGTATTAAGCCCATGAATTTCTTCAATAGGAGGTAAATTTTTAACATCATCAGCATTAATACCTTTTTCCTTCATAGATTTGTTTGCCTCTTGCAGATCTTCAGGACTGAGATATAAGATACCCCTCTTCTTCGGAGTGGGTTTAGGCGGTGGTTTAGGAAGAGTCCAATCATCATAAATTTTCAATATGTTATTCAATAATTCTTCAGCTTGTCCAACAGTTCGTTCCAAGAAAACACAACCATCACAACTATCTAGGAAATCCCTACAAGCATCGGTTAGTCAATTATAGAAGATATCAAGTATTTAATTTTTCTTAAGAGGATGATCAGGCAAAGCATTAAGTAACTGGCAAAGCCTCCCCCAAGCTTGTGGGAGACTCTCTTCTTCAGTTTGCACAAAGTTAAATAATTCCTGTAAGGCAGCTTGTTTCTTATGAGCAGGAAAATATTTTTTAGAGAAGTAATAAATCATATCTTGGGGACTAAGCACACAACCAGGAGCAAGAGTATTCTATGAAGCCTTAGCATCACCCTTTAATCAGAATGGAAATAATTTGAGAATATAGTAATAGTGAATTTTCTCATCACGAGCAAAAAGGGTGGTTATGTAATTAAACTTAGTAAGATGTGCCACAACAGTTTCAGTTTCATATCCATTGAGAGGATCAGATTCAACCAAATTAATTAACTCTGGGTCGACAGAGAATTCATAATCATTATCATAAATAAAGATAGGTGAGGTACTAAACTTAGGATCGTATTGCATTCTGGCATCCAGAGATTTTTCTTTATACTTGCATAATAATTTCTCTGGATCATCTCTATCCTTACAAGCAAGAATATCTCTAGTTGTCTCCTCATTCATAACATAACCTTTTGGTACCTTACGAAATTCATATCTTGGAAGGCTAGTTCTAGCAGGTGTTTCAAGATTTTCAGTTTCAAGCTCATCATCAGATTCAACAACAACGTGTTGTATTACTCTAGCAATTTGTTCATCAAGAAAGTCACCAAGTGGCACATCGTCATCAAGCAAGGTACTAGCATCATCATAAGTGTCATTCATAGCAGAAGTAGCATCATAAATAACTTGCAACATATCAGGATTAAGAGCATTTGGTGGTGTTGCAAGTTTACTTATAACAGAAGATGAATGTAAAGTAGAACTGGATGGCAGTTCCTTACCTCCCCTAATCTTAGAGGGATAAATCTTAGTCTTAGCATCCTTCAGATTCTTCATAGTGATAAATTGATAATAATCCCAAGTGACTCAACAAATATAGCTATGCTCTTCGGCAGCGGCACCAAAAAAGGTCTAGATAACCCACAAGTATAGGGGATCGCAATAGTTTTCGAGGGTAGACTATTCAACCCAAATTTATAGATTAGACACAAGGGGAGCCAAATAATATTTGTAAGTATTAGCACCTGAGTTGTCAATTCAACCACACCTAGAGATTAATTATCTACAGCAAAGTGATCAGTAGCAAAGTAGTATGTTTTGATAGTAGTGACAACAACAATGGTAATAGTGATAGCAGTATTTTTGTAGCAAGTGCAACAGTAATGATAGCAGTAGTAACTTAGCAAGATCAATATAATATAAATTCGTAGGCATTGGATCGGTAATTTCTTGGACGATATTCATCATGTGACAGTCATAACCTAGGGCGATATGGCACTAGCTCCAGTTCATAAATATAATGTAGGCATGTATTTCGTAAATAGTCATACATGCTTATCGAAAGAACTATCATGACATCTTTTATCCTACCCTCCCGTGGCAGCGGGGTCCATATTGGAAACTTAGGGATATTAAGGCCTCCTTTTAATAGAGAAACGGAACAAAGCATTAACACATGGTGAATACATGAACTCCTCAAACTACGGTCATCACCGGGAGTGGTCCCGACTATTGTCACTCCGTGGTTGCCGGATCAGAACACATAGTAGGTGACTATAACTTGCAAGATTGGATCTAGAACATGGATATAATTGTGATAACATAAATGGTTCAGATATAAAATCATGGCACCCGGGCCCAAAGTGGCAAGCATTAAGCATGGAAAAGTCATAGCAACATCAATCTCAGAACATAGTGGATACTAGGGATCAAGCTCTAACAAAACTAACTCAATTACATGATGAATCTCATCCAACTCCTCACCGACCAGCAAGCCTACGAAGGAATTACTCACTCCCCGTGGGGAGCATCATGGAATTGGTGATGGAGAAGGGTTGGTGATGACGCAGAACGAAGATCCCCCTCTCCAGGGCCCCAAACAGACTCCGGATCTGACCTCCCAATGAAGAACAAGAGGTGACGGCGGCTCCATCTCATGGATCATGATAATTCTTTCACCCTGTTTTTTCTGGAAAAATAGGATTTTATAGCGTCGGTTTCAGGGTCTGCGAGGCCACCAGGTCGGGACAACCCACCTGGGCGCACCTGGGGGGTGGGCACGTGCGCCCTGGTTGGTTGTGCCCACCCAGGTGCCCCCCTCAGGTGGCTCTTGGCTCAAGAAATTCTCTTTTGTTGTATTAAAAACCCTCGCAAAGTTTCGTTCCATTCCGAGAACTTCTATTTCTGCACAAAAACAACACCATGGAAGTTTTGCTGAAAACAACGTCTATCGGATAGTTTCATTCAAATCATGCAAATTAGAGTCCAAAACAAGAAGAAAAGCGTTCGGAAAAGTAGATACGTTGGAGACGTATCAGCAGGCGGGGACGACACGGTCATGACGAATTGGCTCCCTATGGCTCTTACGGTGTGTCGCACGCCTGGCTGCTCAACCTGCCAGATTCTTCGGTAGCCACCTGGGATGTGCTGCGCGACCTGATCACTGTGCACTTCACGGCACCGGCACCCCATGCCGTTGCGGCCATCCTTGGCGGGTCGCACGCACAAGCCTCAAGCCGCCACGTGAAGCAGTTCTTCCGGTAGGTAGGGATCACCCAGTCGCGGACGGGGGCTCCTCCAGGCTAGGCGGCGCTCCTGGCCGACCTCGTCTTCGACTCTAGGGACAACCCCAAGACCACGGTCAGTGCCGGCGCGCTCCCCATGCTCTGCACCCCCACCATCTGTCACCAGGACCCTCATCAACGGTGGTGCCGGTCTCAATGTCCTCTTCGTGGAGGCCTTCCGCCTGCTCCATGTGCCTTACGACCGGCTCCTCCCCGCCAAGCCTTTCTTGGGGTGGCCGAGGCTCTACCCACTAGAAAAAAAGACACATCCGTGACATTTTGGGCCGAACGAATTTTTTCTGTCATGCTTATGACACTTCTATGACGATAATTGTGACAAAAACCGGTATCATCATAGATGTGGTGGGCTCCTATTTCTATGACAAAAAATCATGACAGAAAATGGGCTTTTCATCCTGGGCAGGCTGGAGACGCAGCGGCATGACATTCTTTGGGCCGTCCATGATGGAAAAACCCGTGGTAGAAGCGAGGGTGCGGAAAATACCGGGGAGTTCCCGGTTATGGTGGGTGGTCGGGGGCTGAGCGATGCATGTTTCTCTCGTACGTACGGGCATGTGTGCGAGGCGTTGGAATCTAACTGAACCCGAGCGAGGCGTTGGGCTCTAACTGAACCCGAGTGATTGCTCTGCAGGCTACGTGTTACTGAACCCGAGCGATCGATCGATCCCTTGCTGTTAACTGAACCCGAGTGATTCCTTCGCTACTGCTGCGAACTGAAGTCGATAGATGCTGCCTCTGGATGAACAGTGAGCGTTGTTTGGGGGGGGGGGGGTTGGATCAAAAGTTCCCGGCGGGGGGTCGGATGAACAGGACCCGTGGTAGTAGAGGCCGTTGCCACTGGATGAATAGTACCCCGATCGATCGAGCCGGTGCAGGGGTGGATGAACAGGACCCCGTGGAGGGGTGAATGAACAGGACCCCGTGGAGGGCTAGTTGAACAGTAGCCGGTGGAGGGCTGGATGAACACTAGCCCGTGGTGGGGTGGTTGAACAGGACCCCGTGGAGAGGGTTGGTTGAACAGTAGCCGGTGGAGGAGCACGCGGTGGAGGCTGGATGAACAAGAGCCTATGGATGAACAGTCGCAGGTGGAGGCTGGAGGAGGTCGTCGTTGGATGAACAGTAGCCCGTGGAGGCAGTCGACGGTGGAGACAAACAGTATCCCATGGAGTCCCATTTTGCGGTACGTCACACTCCTCCCGATGAACAGGACCCCGTTTCGACCGTAGGAGGTCTGTTTCCTCCGTTTTGCCGTACACCAGACCCCCTACCGATGAACAGGATCCCGTTTCGACCATGGCAGGTCGAACACAAGGCCGTTTCCTCCGTTCTGCGGTACACCAGGCCCCGTTTCCATCAGCTGTTCCATCCAAGCCGGTTGGCTCCCGATGAACACGACGACGCATTCCATTCCGACCAAGCCGGTTGCCTCCCCATGATCACGACGACGGTGCAACTTCTTTGTTCTGACCCAGCCATGTACACGAGACCTGGCCATACGTATGCATGAGTAGGCGTTTGAGACCCCGCCGTCATGTACGTACATGGTCGTATTTACTTTCCTTGCCGATGTACGTACGTGTACATGCTACGTGTGCGCCTCTACTACGACACGTGCGCGCCTCTACATCGACCAGTATGTACGTACACATTTGCGAACAGAATGACAATGCTACGCACGCTTCGACCAGGTGTGTCCTAACTGTCAGGCACTTCCTTCCGTGCGAAGATGTAGCTGGTGAGTCCCAGCAGTTAGGGGGAAACGTTTTTTTTTGCAAAATACGGAGGCACTTCCTTGCTGCTGCCGTGGACCCAGCTGTTAGCCTCTCCACGTACAGTACTCTTCCGATGGAAGTCATTCGTTGACCATGTTGACCACGCCGTACCGAGAGCACCAGGGCGGTGGATGACGACGAGGCCTAGGAAGGGGACGACGCGGAGCCGGGTAAGACGCGACAGTGGATGCCCATGCGGAGGGGAGTATGTGGTTTGACTACTTCGACTGTGGTGTGAGGCTGCCGTCCTCGGAGAATAACAGGAGGAGTGGGTGATTATAGAGGGATGGCATGGCTAGCAGTGGTAGCACAGCCGAACACGGGAGGCAGGAGCAGGCGGCATGGCCGACGCTTGTTTGGGCGGCTGGAGCAAGAAGACTAGAGCTTGAAGAAGCACTACAGCCGTTGGATGGACATCGTACGGTCAGTGGAGCAAGAATCGTTCAGATTGACTAAGTTGACAAAGCCCTCCGTCCCCGTCATCTTAGTAGGCCCACAAGTCAGCCTCCTACTATGGTGTGTCCCAGCTAGTAGGGGGAGTATTCATTTTTTGGTGCGTAATAAGGAGGCACTTCCTTGCGTGCGACGATATAGCTGGTGGGTCCGACTTGTCAGCGGTAGTATTCATTCTTTTTGGCATAATAAGGACGCACTTCCTTGTGCAAAGATGTAGCTGGTGGGTCCCAGCAGTCAGGGGGAGAAAACATTATTTTTTCAGGGTAAAAAGGATGCAGTTGCATGCATGCCTCCATGGGCGTGGTGCATCCCCACTGTCAGCCTCTCACATATAGTCATCTTCTGATGACTCTTGTTTGTTGACCATGTTGACCACACCGTGGCGAGCACACCAAGGCCGGCGGACGATGGCGAGGCCCCAGACTGGAACGACCCAGAGATGGGGAAGACGCAGTAGTGGAGTCGCAGATAGAGAGGAGTGGGAAACTTGACTGGTTCGGATGTGCGGCAGCACTGCCGCCCACGGGAGACAGGAGCAACAACAGAGGTTGAAGAAGGAGCACGGCTATTGGATTAACATCCAACGGTCCAGCTGCTAGAATCGTTTGTTGATTAAGTTGATAAAGCCCTGCGTACACGTCCGCTTAGTAGGCCCACAAGTCAGCCCCAAATCTGATGGGTCCCAGCTGTCAACGGGAGGAATAGTTTTTTTTCACATAACATGGAGGCACTTCCTTTCGTGCAAAGATACAACCGGTGGGTTCCAGTTTTCAAGGGGAGGAAACATTTTTTTCAGCTTAATAAGGAGGAACTTTCCTTGCGTGCGACCATGGACCTCGTGGGTCCCAGCCGTCAGGCTCTCCACGTATAGTCCTCTTCCTATGACTCTTGTTTGTTGACCACGCCGCGCCGAGCGCAGCGAGGCGGTGGCCGACGGCGAGGCCCCGGACATGAACGACCCGGAGATGGGAAGACGCGGCAGTGGAGTGATAGATTGAGAGGAGTACATGGGTTATAACTGGTTCTGATGTGGCGTGGGGCTGCAGTCGATGGAGAATAACAGGAGGTGTGGAGGGGTGGAGGTATAACCTGTGTGCTAAGCAAGGACGCCAGCCGCCAGAGACCGGACCAGGCGGTCCCGGCGACGCCTGAGGAAGAAGACGAGAGATTGAAGGTGCATGACGGCCGTGGATATAAATCCAATGGCTGTGGATGTCATAATCATTTGTTGACCAAGTTGACAACGCCTTGCGTAGGCTTCGACCTATTGTCTCACATGTCAGCCTGCAAAAATGTGGCATATATTTAACTCGTGTTTCCTAGAATGTACAGTCCATTTGCTGGGCTGGGTGAACAAATAATTTCGCATCAATGCGGCCCATTTAATATTTTCTAAGAAATCCCAGCCTATTTGCACTTTCTTGAAATACACGAATTAGCTGGGCTCGTTCTATATATAATCTTGGGTTAGAAGGAGCAATTAATATCAAAAAATAAACCGTTGCGACACCTTTTTTATATATAAAATTGACAAATTAGTGAGTTATTGCTCAAAATAAAAATGAGCGTGTTATTATTACATTGGTCCTTAAAATCTTCGCAAGCTTTTGTACGCAATCACCTGTGAGTCAAAAACAACAAGGATTTTCCTTGCCAGCTTCTGTTAAACATTTACTTTTATAAGTTAATAACACGTGGTATGTTTTTATAATGTCTATATAAGTCCCTATAAAATATCCGATAATAGTAATACTATAAATATATATAATCTGGTTAGAAGGGAAAACATAAATTGGACACAACATTATTATTCTTATATAAAGATAAATAGAAGAGAGATTTGTGTTTTATTAAGAAAATACATTGGGCTGCCGATCTTTAGGAAAAAGTAAAACCTACGCTGGGAGGCCCATAGGCTAGTATGGACCTCAAAAAATAAGTTGAAACCACTGTCTCCGTATGTCGTGAGCTACGCATACCTGGGCCTAGCTGATACTTGTTCGCCCTCTGAAAAAAATGATGGTACCAGCTAGATCCCTTGTTTAACCGGATTAAAGAGGGGCAACAATTTTTTCTTCAAAGGATGGCTCTCGATGGCGTTTTTACTTGCCTCTGCACCATACAACTTGTATTTTAGCCTCCCAAATTGCCGTGGTGGACCAAGAGCCATTTGTCAAGCGTGCTAACCTACAGAAACCAACACTCGATTTTTCATCAAGCCCCCAAAACAACGCAGTACTATGCTTGTTTTGAGGCCGAAAACATTACGACACGGGTTGAGCGGGGGAGGGGGGAAGACAGAGCAAAAATATTAAAAAGAGTTGATGTGTCGTTGCTACCCTAACAAAGCAGGTGCAATTCTTCTCGGGAAGAAGGTGTGGCGTTGACACCCACACATCACAATTCCCACAGTAGACATACTAACAAGTTCACACACCAGTACAACAGAATAGGTAAACATTCGAATCAAACTCAGGCTCACAGGACACGTTCATATTCATAGCCAACATTTATAATCAACAACTCAAAAGATTCGTATATACACAAGTTCAGCATGTCTATGCATCCAAATGATTGATAGATCACATGACAATATTCATAGATAATTCACAAAAAGATTCAGATATACACATGTTCAGTATGTTTATGCAACCAAATGATTGAGATCACAACCAATATCATCCATGGACGAACTTTAATTACCTAGGGTACAGACTGGTAAATGGTGTTCAGTCGGAGGTACTTCTTGCTAAAATTAATGCTTGTACGAGTTAACTTTCAAGTACATAATAGGGAGCACAGACGATCTGAACTTTGCTTGAAGGTTTATCCTCAAATAGTGGCCTCGTGCCGAGAGAGGTTTGAGCAACTTGGCCAGTACTTTCATCCAACTAGTTTACTGGCTCATCTTGGTCCTGTAGCTCGCCAAAATTCTACATTGCAGACAAGAAAGGAGGCGGTTGAGAAAATGAACCACCCAAATTTTTTGTGCAGTTCAACTGAAATGGAGCATACCTGGCGTGCAGGCTGATTAAGTGCCATATGAATATACGCGTCAACCAACTTGTCTGGAATCTTTAGACTCCATGCCATATAGTTCGCTACCATATGTGTAGATAACCAAAAGGCACAAGTTGGGACCAAACACTGGACTGCGTTTTTCTGGGCTATGCGCCAAGCAATATTTTTGGTGTTCACTCTACTAATACTTGGAGTTTGACAACTAGTTGACGCCGGTTGATACTCGAATGATTATAGGCACTTCTTCTTGTCATCATCGATGCTTGTCTTAGTGAACTTTGGAGCACATAGCAGCAGTAAGTACCTGTCCATCTGATCTTTTTGTGCAGTTCTACTAAAATCACCCAATGTAATGATTTGCCTACGAGTTCAGGCTCCAAGTTATTGCTTTATGAAATCGGCAAACAGTAGCACAATACCAAATTACCAATACATATGACAAGCACAATAATGAGGATAAAGACCAGTACCAACCTGTGTGAGGTGGCATATCAATTACTATTTCCTTTGACTGGAAGCCGAGATAAGCCAAGTGGCTGACAACAAAGGAAGGAAGCAAGCCCAAATTAGCGACTGACATGAAAGGAAGGAAGGTGGCGAGGCAATGAAGCACCCAAAGTTTTTGTGCAGTTCCACCAAAATCGAGCATCCCTGTTGGCACATATATTGAGAGAGTGAGATTGCTGTAATAGTGGGATTGGTGATGAAACATACACTAACAAATAGAAGCACCCTCATTATCTTAATGGGTAAAGTTAGCAACTGTAGCGACCCGACCTCAAACGGTCAAGTCTCTGTGCTCAGTGTCATCCCTGGATCAGTAATGCTGACACCACACAGTACTTCGAAGGATTTATAACAGAGTAGAAATCACACACCTATTACAATCGAATGTCTCAAGAGAGAACTTAATAAAATAAATATGGCTTAAGGACATCTAATACGATAATAGCGGAAGGCTTGGAAGAATAAGCGAGTCCATCAACTCCAACGGCATCACTGAGTATAGAACCACGACCTAAGCACCTTACTCGTCGTCTGAAAAGTCTGCAACATGAAACGTTGCAGCCCGAAAACGGGTCAGCACATGGAATATGCTGGCAATGTAACACAGAGAATAATGGAATGAATAGCCTATACTACATGCATATATGGCTGGTGGAAAGCTCTATGGTTACAGTTTCTAAATAAAGCCAATTTTTCCCTACTGCAAAGGAATAAATTTATTTAACTACCATGGTGGTTTTGAAACATTGAGAATGGTTGACAGCATCCTCAATCCCAATTAAAAGTACTCATTAACAATCCCAACAATATTAATTAGAAGTAACAATGATGAGATTCACATGATATCCAGGTACTAGATACTCAAGATGTCCATAACCGGGGACACGGCTAACCATGATTAGTTTATACACTCTGCAGAGGTTTGTGCACTTTTCCCCACAAGACTCGATCGCCTCCGTTTGGTTTCTCGCACTACAAGGTGTTTGAGAAACGGATGACCGAGACATGCCTTTCGTAAGCACTAGCACCTTACTTGTAGGTAGACCGGTACACATACTTTCCCCTACACCTGCTAGTCTACCCGTAAGAGTTCGCACAACTTAATCAACTATGCCAGAGCCCATAATGGCTTGTGGCTGCACACGGAAGTTTCTAGTTTGAATAATCCCATGATCCCTTTGAGCCTGGGTGGCGGTCCGAAGAAATACAGGCAAGTCCTGATAGAAACCAGGTGCCTCAATCCACCCAGATGTGTGTTTAAGTTGCCACCTTAAATAAACCATTAAATAACAATCTCACACCTGTCATGGATACACTCACCCATTTCACGTCTACTAGCATAGCATAGCATAATAAGCAAAACGTAGAAGTAACTCCCAAAGGTTTGATAATAAAACAGGTATTAGGTACTACCTCAACTACTTCCCATCCCACAATTTAATTAGATCCTAATCATGCAAGTTTTTGAGGAATAGATCTAATGCATAAAAACTGGGTATGAGAAAAGTATGATCAAAGTGCTACTTGCCTTGCTGATGATCCGCGAAACCTAGAGATTCGAAGTAACAAGCGGCGCACTCCGGGTACTATCGCAGACAAACAAACAAGCATACAATAAGTACTCATCTAATGCACAGGTAAAACTCAAATAGATCTAACCAGATTGTTCAACTTAATAACTCCGGTGTGCAAAAAGAATGAAATCAAACGAAGCAACGCAAGTCAAACAGCGGAAGAAAACAACTTCGTTTTACTAATCTGGATCTAGGTCAAATTTGACTGATGCAAAAACTTGTTTAATTAGATTATTCAGAAAGAGGGTTTCGAGACGAAACTCCAGGCGCTTGAATCGCATGATTCCGATAAACGAGCGCAGAGTTATACTAAAACGAAAATCGGATCTGGAATCGCGATCAGAAAAATCGCAGATTAAATCCAAGAAAAAGAAAAATACGACGAACATATTTGAACGGAAAAAGAAAAAAAATAAAAAATAATAAAATAATAATTCAAAAAACCGAAGAAAACCGATCGTTTTTTTTTAAAAAATCGGCACGAAAATCGAGGCGCGGCGAACCTCGGCGGCGAACTCAATGAAGTCGGCGGCGGGCGGCGGGCGAACTCCGGCGGCGGCGGCGGCGGCCGGGCTGGGGCTCGGGTGGGCTTGGCGGCTCGGGGTGGTCATGCTATTTAGCGCCCGAGCGGAGTCCCGCCGGCACGCCTTTGAAGGCGGTTCATTTTTCTTAATAAAACATTACGCGTAGAAAAAAATCAAAAGAAGTATCAAATGGGTTCCAAAAATCCCGAAATAAATTTCCCCGGTTTCTAAAATCAAGCCGGATTTAATGAACATTTATTTGGGGCCTAGATGCAATTTTGAGAAACGCGCATTTTTCTTAAATTCAAATAAAAAGGCGAAAAACTCCAAAATAAAATCTTATTTGATTTTATTATTAAATCTTCATTATTTCTTTATTTTGGGAAAGTCATTTTATTCCCTCTCGCATATTTTTGTAATAGAAATAACTGAAGATAAAATAATTAAAATCAACGATCCTATTTTCAAAATTTGAGAAAACTCAAATATGAAAATAACAAAAATCCCCAACTCTCCCCGTGGGTCCTTGAGTTGTGTAGAATTTCTAGGATCGAGCAAAATGCAAAGAAAATGCGATGAAAAATATGATATGCAATGATGTTTCTATGTATAACATTCCAAATTGAAAATTTGGGATGTTACAAACCTACCACCTTAAGATGAATCTAGCCCTCGAGATTACGGTTGGCTAGAAAATAGGTGAGGGTGGTCTTTAAGCAAATCTTCCTCTCGCTCCCGTGTGGCTTCATCCTCTCGTGGTGGTGGCTCCACCGAACTTTGCAAAACGTAGACCTTGTCATGAGTGACTCTGGCGGCATACTCCAAAATCTTAACCGGTTTCTCCTCGTAGGTCAAATCATCATTCAACTGAATCGCTTCCGGTGTACGGTATCTCTCTGGTATATCAGCCATCTGTGCCTGACACTTCTTCAACTGTGAAACGTGAAACACATCATGAACTCCTGACAATCCCTCGGGTAATTCCAACTTGTACGCAACTTCTCCCATACGTTCCAAAACACGATAAGGTCCAACAAATCGAGGTCCTAACTTTCCCTTAACCCCAAAACGCTTAACTCCTCAAGTGGCGATACTCAAGATAAACTCGCTCTCCGACTTCAGATTCTCGCCTCCTTGCGTTTTGAATCCGCATAACTTTTCTGTCTTGACTGGGCTACCTTGAGCCTATCGTGAATCAACTTTACTTTCTGCTCGCACTCCTTAATCAAATCCGTCCAAACAATGGCGGTCTCCAACTTCATCCCACAACAACGGGGTCCTGCACCTCCTTTCGTACAAGGCTTCGAAAGGTGCCATCTTCAGACTGGTTTGGTAACTATTGTTATATGAAAACTCCGCATACGGCAAATTGTCATCCCAACTTGATCCATAATCCAATGCACAAGCTCTAAGCATATCCTCCAAAATCTGGTTGACTCTCTCGGTTTGTCCATCTGTCTATGGATGAAAAGCTGTGCTAAACTCCAGTCTGGTTCCTAAAGTCTCATGCAACTGCTTCCAGAACTTTGAGGTAAACTGGGTTCCTCTATCTGATACGATACTCCTCGGAACTCCATGCAAGCATACAATCCTGGTCATGTATATCTTAGCCAATTTGGCAATCGCTATAGGTAGTCTTTCTTTGGAATGAAATGTGCTACCTTCACAAACGATCGACTATAACCCAAATCGAGTCATAGCCCTAACGAGTCCCGGCAATCCCGTGATAAAATCCATACCTAGTTTATCCCACTTCCATTCGGGTATAGGCAATGGTCATAATAATCCTGCGGGCTTCGATGTTCGCCTTCACCCTCTGACATGCATCACAAACTGCTACGTACTCTGCAATATCCTTCTTCATTCCGGTCCACCAGAAAGTATTCTTCAAATCCAAATACATCTTGGTATTTCCTGGGTGAATCGAATATGGTGAATCATGTGCCTCTTGCAAAATCAACTTCCTGATCTCCGGGTCATTGGGCACATAAACACGGTCTTCAAACCATAGGGTATCGTGCTCATCCTCACGAAATCCCTTTGCCTTTCCTTCGCTCATTCTCTCCTGTATAGAGGCAATCTCTTTGTCACCTTCTCTGAGCTTCCCTGGTCTTGTCCATCAAAGTTGACTGAATCTCCAATGCTGATACATAGCCTCTCGGAACTATTTCCAAACATAGCTCTCTAAGATCCTCGGCTAACTCCTTTGGTATTTCTCCTGTCATTAACGTGTTGACGTGACTCTTACGGCTCAACGCGTCTGCTACAATGTTAGCCTTTCCGGGGTGATAATGCAATCTCATATCATAATCTTTGATGAGTTCCAACCATCTCCTTTGCCTGAGATTCAGCTCCTTCTGCGTGAAAATGTATTTCAAACTCTTGTGATCCGTATACACCTCACAATGATTTCCAATGAGGAAATGTCTCCATGTTTTCAACGCATGCACTACGGCTGCTAACTCCAAATCATGCGTAGCATAATTTAACTCATGAGGCTTAAGCTGTCGTGAAGCATACGAAACTACTCTTCCCTCCTGCATAAGCACTGCTCCAAGTCCTCGACGTGAAGCGTGGCAATACACCTCATAATCCTTGGTCTGATCTGGCAGAATTAACACTGGTGAGGTAACCAAACGTTTCTTCAACTCTTGGAAACTAGCTTCACACTCCTCGGTCCAAATGAACTTGGTATCCTTCTTCAACAATTCTGTCATAGGCTTCGCAATCCTTGAGAAATTCTCAATGAATCTCCGGTAGTATCCCGCGAGTCCAAGGAAACTCCGGATCTCTCCAACTGTTGTTGGTGCTTCCCAGTTTGTTACGGTGACAACCTTAGTGGGGTCTACTGCTATACCTTCTCCGGATATAACATGTCCAAGAAATCCAACTTCCTTCAACCAAAACACACACTTGCTGAACTTGGCATACAACTGGTGTTCTCTGAGCTTCTCGAGTACCAAACACAAATGCTCCTTATGTTCCTCTTCATTCTTCGAGTAACCAAAATATCATCAATGAACACCACGACGAACTTATCCAAAAACTCCATAAACACTTTGTTTATCATGTTCATAAAATAGGCAGGTGCGTTAGTCAGACCAAATGACATAACGGTGTACTCATACAGCCCGTACCTGGTGGTAAAAGCCATCTTAGGTATATCCTGCTCTCGAATCTTCAACTGATGGTACCCTGATCGCAAATCAATCTTTGAAAACACCTTAGCTCCTTGCAACTGGTCAAACAAGTCATTGCTCATCGGCAGTGGGTACTTTTTCTTAATGGTCACTTCATTCAATCCTCGATAATAAACAACCATTCTTAATGATCAATCCTTCTTCTCCACTAGAAGTACTGGTGATCCCCAAGGCGAAGAACTTGGGCGAATAAAACCTTTATCCAGTAACTCCTTAATATGCTTCTTAATTTCCTCCAAATCTTGGGCTGGCATCCTATATGGTCTCTTAGATAGCGGCCCGGTGCACGGCAAGAGTTCAATCGTAAACTCAATGTCTCTATCCGTGGCATGCAGCAACTCTTCCTAAACACGTCCGGGTAATCCCTTACCACTGGTAATTCTTCCTGCACAACTCCTGATAAGGAATTTACATGTGCTCTCCTCGGCTTATGCCGTGATACATACTTGATTCTCCTCCCTTCTGGGGTGGTAAGCAAAATTGACTTACTGGCGCAATCGATGTTTCCTCCATACATCGACAGCCAATCCATACCAAGAATTACATCCAAACCTTGGGATTCCGATATGATTAAATCCGTTGGGAAAACATGCCTCCCTATACTTAATGGCACTTGAAAACATCCTTGACTGGCCATATACTCCGCTCCCAGTGAGCTTACTAGCATGGGTGTCTTAAGAGTTTTTGTGGGTAGGCTAAACTTATCCGCAAATCCCCTTGATATGAGTGAATGCGATGCACCAGTATTAGAAAGAACAACTGCAGTAAATGACTTAACCAAAAACTTACCTATTACTGCATCTGGCTGAGCTTCAACATCCTCCACGGTAACGTGGTTCACTTGTCCTTTATTGAAAGGGTTCGGCTTCTTTCCTGAGCTTCCATTGCCATTTCCATTCTGGCCTTCTGGACATTCGTTTGCATAATGCCCAGTCTTGTGGCACTTAAAGCAAGTGATGTGGCTCAGGTCTACCTTGGATGGTCTTGACGGGTTGGTGCGGTTCTGTCCATTGCTTCCTCCATTCCCGTTCCCATTCTTGGTGCCATTATGGTTGTGCGGGCTACCTCCTCCATGGGTATGCTGAAACTGTCCTCCTGGCTTCGGGGTAAAGCGAAGTTTCTGCTGAGCTCCGGAGTTATTCTTCCCCTGTCCATACTTCCTCTTGCAGTTTTCAATCTGCTGTTGCTTCCCTTCAATCATAAGCGCACGATCTACTAACTCCTGGTAGTTATTGAAGGTGGCTACCATCAACTGCATGCTCAGCTCATCATTTAGTCCTTCTAGAAACTTCTCCTGCTTAGCTGCGTCTGTAGCAACGTCATCTGGGGCATAACGTGCTAGCTTCATCAAATCATCTACATATCGCCAACCGTCTGGCCCTCCTTGGCACAAGTTCAAACTCACGCTTCTTCATGGCCATAGATCCTGCTGAAACATGGGCAGACGAAAAGCTTGTCAAATCGATCCCATGTGACAGGTGTCTCTTTGGGTAAGTGGATGTAAAATTCTCCCACCATGTCAGCTGCTGGTCCTTCAAGATGATGTGCAGCAAACTTCACCCTTTCTCCCTCTCAGACATCCTGCAGTGGTCAACTCCCTCCCTATCTTACGGAGCCAATCATCTGCAATAATCGGCTCGGTGCTATTGGAAAACACCGGCGGATTCAGCCTTAAGAAACGGGTCAGATGGTCAACAGGTGGTGGTGGCGGTGGGTTGTTGTTGTTGTTGTTGCCTTGGTTCTGTACCAATGTTTGAATCAAGGTATTCTGCTGCTGAATCAACTGGGTGATCTCTGGCGGGAAAACAAATCCGGGGTCGCGTCTCGGAGGCATCTGAGGGTTTTAAGAAAAGACGAGAATTTAGAATAGAATGAGGTCTAGAGAGAAACACTACCCATATGCACATGAGACAAATCACACAATATCACTCCAATCAATTCAAACAAGGCATACAACGGTCTATCTATCGTTACAAAGTGCAGAAACTAAAACTAATATAATATGGGGGTAATCTACTACTGTTATGGTGGTCAACTAGAAAAACTGCTCCGAAGAAGACTCCATGATATCTGCTCCAGCTTCATCTTTGTAATCATCATCACTAGGATCGGAATCAGTGTCGTCGATGATGATGTAGTTCTCTGGACAGGTGATATCTTCATCTTCTCCTCCGGGTGTTGAATTTCCCATGAGTTCTTCAATCTTCTCCTTAAGATCGCCGTTTTGTCCCACTAGAGCTACAATCTCCTCCATGTAGTCCTTGCGAGTGGCCTTCGCCTCCTTCTAGTTCGATAATCTTGGCTTTTGCTGCCTTCAACTCCATCATGTTTACAAGACATCCTGGTTCTCCTGGCGCCGAATGTGCTGGTTTAACTCTGGATGAAAGCTGCAATGGATCGATCCTTCTTAGTGCCAACTATCTCCCATTGTTCATCTCGGCGTCCGCAAATCTGGTAGATAGTATCCTTGAGGTCTTCTTTGTAAACTTCTCCAATGCGCCCCATGGTTATGTGAGCTTCCATGCTCTTTCCTGCACTCCAGGTTGGTGCATTGAAAACACACTCTATGGGCTCAAAGATTGGCGCAAATGTCCTTCCGGAACTTGAGCTTGAATCTTCCAGTAGCTCTTCTTCGGTAAAGTGAAATTGTAGGTCCCGGTGAAGCTTGGTAATCCTATGTTTAGGTACTTAGTGACTTCCTTCAGGTGTCGTCCAAAGGGTGTATCTTCATCCGGCTGGGTGAACTTGATCCTCGCTTCCGTCGTCCTAAAAGAATAGAAAAGATGAGGAGTCAGAAATGAGAAGAGAGAGTAGTGATCTAGGGCTTTAGCTTAATGGTCGTGTCTCATACCAACAGTGTGCTCGATACCATCTCTCAGAGCGACCCGACCTCAAACGGTCAAGTCTTCCGAGCTCAGTGTCATCCCTGGATCAGTAATGCTGACACCACACAGTACTTCAAGGATTTATAACAGAGTAGCAATCACACACTTATTACAATCGAATGTCTCAAGAGAGAACTTAATAAAATAAATATGACTTAAGGCCATCTAATACGATAACAAATGAAGGCTTGGAAGAATAAGCGAGTCCATCAAGTCCAATGGCATCACCGAGTATAGAACCACGACCTAAGCACCTTACTGTCATTCTGAAAAGTCTGCAACATGAAACATTGCAGCCCGAAAACGGGTCAGCACATGGAATATGCTGGCAATGTAACACATAGAGAATAATGGAATGAATAGCCTATACTACATGCATATATGGCTGGTGGAAAGCTCTATGGTTACAGTTTTTGCATAAAGCCAATTTTTCCCTGCTGCAAAGGAATAAATTTATTTAACTACCATGGTGGTTGTGAAACATTGAGAATGGTTAACAGCATCCTCAATCCCAATTAAAAGCACTCATTAACAATCCCAACAATATTAATTAGAAGTAACAATGATGAGATTCACATGATATCCAGGTACTAGATACTCAAGATGTCCATAACCGGGGACACGGCTAACCATGATTAGTTTATACACTCTGCAGAGGTTTGCGCACTTTTCCCCACAAGACTCGATCGCCTCCGCTTGGTTTCTCGTGACTACAAGGTGTTTGAGAAACGGATGACCGAGACACGCTTCTTCGTAAGCACTAGCACCTTACTTGTGGGTAGACTGGTACACCTACTTTCCCTACATCTCGCTAGTCTACCCGTAAGAGTTCGTGACTACTTAGTCAACTATGCCAGAGCCCATAATGGCTTGTGGCTGCACACGTAAGTTTCTAGTTTGAATAATCTCATGATCCCTTTGAGCTTGGGTGGCGGTCCAAGAAATACAGTGCAAGTCCTGATAGAAACCAGGTGCCTCAATCCACCCAGATGTGTGTTTAAGTTGCCACCTTAAATAAACCATTAAATAAGAATCTCACATCTGTCATGGATACACTCACCCAATCCATGTCTACTAGCATAGCATAGCATAATAAGCAAAACGTAGAAGTAACTCCCAAAGGTTTGATAATAAAACAGGTAATAGGTACTACCTCAACTACTTCCCATCCCACAATTTAATTAGATCCTAATCATGCAAGTGTTTGAGGAATAGATCTAATGCATAAAAACTGGGTATGAGAAAAGTATGATCAAAGTGTTACTTGCCTTGCTGATGATCCGCGAAACCTAGAGATTCGAACCTCGGCGGCGGCGAACTCCGGCGAGTCGGCGGCGGCGGCGGCGAACTCCAGCGGCGACGGTGGCTGGGCTGGGGCTCGGGTGGGCTTGGCGGCTCGGGTGTGGCCGCTATTTAAAGGCGCCCACGAGCGGAGTCCCGCTCGGGTACATCCCGGTAAGGCGGTTCGTTTTTTTAATAAAACATTACGCGTAGAAAAAAAATCAAAAGAAGTATCAAACGGACTCCAAAAATCCCGAAATATATTTTCCCCGGTTTCTAAAATCAAGCCGGATTTAATGAACATTTATTTGGGGCCTAGATGCAATTTTGAAAAACGCACATTTTTTTAAATTCAAATAAAAAGGCGAAAAACTCCAAAATAAAATCTTATTTGATTTTATTATTAAATCTTCATTATTTCTTTATTTTGGGAAAGTCATTTTATTCCCTCTCGCATATTTTTGTAATAGAAATAATTGAAGATAAAATAATTAAAATCAACGATCCTATTTTCAAAATTTGAGAAAACTCAAATATGAAAATAACGAAAATCCCCAACTCTCCCCGTGGGTCCTTGAGTTGTGTAGAATTTCTAGGATCGAGCAAAATGCGAAGAAAATGCGATGAAAAATATGATATGCAATGATGCTCTATGTATAACATTCCATATTGAAAATTTGGGATGTTACAGCAACATAGTAGTCTTGCTTAAAGAGAGGTATTAGTTTATTTAATCAGTGCCAATTAGCTCAACACTCAAAGCATTGCCATGTATCATAGGTTGCAAAACTTTAACGTGCAAAGATAAAGGAGTTTCTCATGACAGTAGCACGATACAAATAGAGATGACAGAAAACTAATATGGATGAAGGCCTTAGGCGGTACCAACCTCGAGGAAAAAGCTTATTCATGTAGTCCCAGAAGAGATGATAAAGCACTCACTTGAATCACTCAATAGTATATATTTTTGTGCACTTCAAATGTATGGTTGAAATCACTCTTGTTTACCAGTGTTGAGATTATATCGAAATATTATCAAGAACTTCCAGCAGAGTTAAAGCACTGGTGGGATACAGTTCATTGTATTGTCTTGTGTAGTTCCACTAAAATGTATGATTGGTACAACATGATCCCCGTTTGCACAAGTAGGAACAAGGTGAACCCTTCATTAGCTTAGTGAGAAAGGATAGAAAGACATTAGCATATTACTCTAACAGTAGCATCAAATTCATCATGGACAATATGCAGAAGTGGAAGGGCACCCTAGAGGATCGTCTCACATGTAAAGTAGACGTTGCCGGAGCCCTTGAATGGCCTCGACTGAGGCCTCGACTTCAGCAATATCACCTTGGCACTGTTTATTCTTCTTATTCTTCCTCTTCATGCTCTGTTTCTCTTTCTCCTCACAAGTTGGTGAATCCAAGTACATGATTGGCCTTCTATTTTAGAATTGGTTTTGTCAGTGAGGGAATACTAGTATACTAGTAAACTATAGCATTATTTTATCATGGCAGTTGCAAAATAGAGATGAATACATGCATTAAATATCATTATTACCTAAATGAAGGTCATGGTGCCAATATTGATGATGAGGATTGGAACACAGATCTCCCTTTGTGCAGTTCCACCGAAATGAACCAGCTGTTCCATTCTGACATTCCAGTTAAACAGCATAAAAGTCACTTCTTTTAAGAAGTGTTTTGTGCAGCGCACCAAAAGGTCACAACAACAACCAGGTGAAATGGATATCCCTGTTTGCACAAATAGCTACAGAGGAAACAGTGAGAGTCTCAAACAATTACAGGCAAAAACATTTGGCTAAACTTGTCATGGCTTATAAAAGTGGCATCGCTTCATTTTACCAGGAGCACTAGATTAAGAACAACTAAATATTTGGTATAAGGGCATGGGACAGTGGGTGCACCAGCAGTCCAGCACCATGTACCTAAACCGGGGCATAAAGTGGTGATTCAGAGTTTGTTGCCCCGAGAAACAAACATCCAAGAAACATATCTGGGTTGATCCCATTTTTGTTCACTCTAGCCACCTACTCCTATGTTTTTTTTTGGAAATGGAGGCGTGCCCCTGGCCTCGACATCATAATGATGCATGCAGCCATCTTATGTGTGGGTAGCTAATCTAGTCCTGGTCATACTACTGTGTACAATGTTTCCCCTATATTTCCCTTTTTGACCAAGAGACCGGTTGGATGACCAGTCTGTACTACTTTCACCCCATATCCTTCCTATTTGTACCAAGTCCGATGTACATACTAAATTCCCCCACCCCACTTTTATTTCTTGTTTGAACCAAGTACAATATTTGAGTCCATGAAGTAGCTTTACCTCTAACAATAGAAGAAAAAAAATATGTGTCGTTGGACCATCCGATCCAGAGGGCCTGAGAGGTAGAAAATGATGCACATGCAGCGACGTAGCAAGCCAGGGAAGTAGAGCTAGGGGGTTTAGAAGGAAGATATACCTGAAGGTCGTCGGGATGTAGATAGGTGGGCGGCGGAAGGCCAGATCCGCCCACACTAGGGCAACGACGAAGGGTTCGAAGGACCTCCCGCGCCGGCGCTCAGCCAGAGATAACGGTGTGGCCGGCAGTGGGTCTCCTCCCTCGCTGTCGACGATGGCCTAAATGCTGCCCCTCCTCCCCTTCACCGGTGGAGGGGGATACGTCTGGATCTGTAACCAGCGGTGAGGATAGAAAGACATTGTTTTTTTAAGGGAGAAAGACAGTGTTACCAACGCTATCTTGTTTAGATCTGGAGAGGGTGAGATTGTGTGAATAGAGCAACCCTAGCAAGCAAGCGTGGAGGCTCCGGCCTATATATACGTAGTAGGGCGTATTTCGTTTTTCACTCCATCAAAACAATCGTTTAAAATTGTGAATGTGCCAGGTCGCTGTTTTTTTGAGTTGTTGATTGTTTTTTGAGATAGCTACCCGCTTATTTCAAGTGGTGTTACGGTGTGCCAGGTCGCACTTTGTATCGTTCAAGTCTGGTACAAGACCCTCCATTAAATGACCAACCACCCCCTCGTAAAATTTGTGAACAAGCCCACGGCTAAAATTATCAGAAACGTGGGCTACCCCAACATGCATTATTACTTATATTTTCTATGTGGGAGTATCCTCAAAACAAAATGTGAGAGTACAATATTTATTGGGCCCCTTTGTAATTGGTGATAAATTTTGACCAAAGATTTAACTGACAAAATGTTAGTGCATGTTAACAAAATTATATCCTTTGGTTCGTATTTGAACATAGTTTTCAATTATGTAATTTTTTGTGACATGCATGAACATTTGGTTAGTTAAATTTATAGTCAAAATTTGGTAAGGTGCATTAAATCAACACATGCAAGTATCAAAAGGAGAGTCACGGCATGCATGCATGCGTTGTAATTAATGCATCGGTAAATGCAAATTATTGAAATATATCGAGTGCAGTGCTTTGATGTGTCCCGTCAACTCGTACAAGACCAAGAGCGTGGTGGCTGGCAGGACTAGGAGAAGCTTTCGTTCGCTACACGCTCTCCCTCCCGCACACGATGGGCATGCAGCAGTTCAATCGGTGTCAGATGGCCAGAAGCATATTGTAGTACTCCTCCACTGCAGTAGTACTCCATCATTGTTCGACTTCCTATAGAGAAGAAGAGCCAAGCGCAGCCTGGACGCTCGTGTCGCAGTTTCATGTGTAGAGTAGTCTAGGATAGTGTGTATCGTGCATGTAAGCTTAAAATCATTGGGGTCGGCTCCATGCTTTGTTTATTGAACTAATCTTCTAGCCCTACCTGTCATCATGGTGATTATAGTTTGCATGCTCATCTGGTCAAGATAGGAATATATATTTTAATTTGTGGTGGGGTAAACGTTAGAGGTTGCAGCAAATATAGAGTATACAACAAGCTATCCCTCCCGCACGCGGTGGACGAACATGCAGTAGTGGATTCGATACTGTAAAAGTAGTAGTAACATCATTCTTCATCTTTTCGAAGAGGTGAAGTGACATGCGCAACCCAAACATGGCAGTTGCAAACGTTCGCCACAGTGTGTTTGGTTGCATTCTCATCTCAGCATAATTGTTCCCTCTTCGTGCATGCTCATCCTAGCACCCCTCTTCATGCATGGTCTTCTCATGCATGCTCCTGTGTATTTGTGTTAAGCTAGTGTGGACTCATGCACCATTCATACACCCTACCAAACATCAAAGCATCAAAGCATATCACAAAGCATCCGGGCCCGCGTGCCATTAACTAAATCACAGTGAGGTGCTATAGTCGAGACTCACCGGTCACCCCAGTGTGGCCGTCATGACCCATCATATCACAAAACACACACCTTTACTAGTAGTGCTAAAGTGTCCTTGAAGTTGGACTGGACAAAGCAACCATCATTTCATTGGAACGCTCGTTGAAGCCCTTTCTCCCCTTTTTGAAGAAAACCTCACTCCTGGCTACTCACTTCTGCCATTTTTCTTCTGTACCAACAAAGGAAAGGTGGGCGAACCAGTGATGCTACTATATTTTCATTCCAAGAATCTTCTTTATGGGCAATCAATCGATTCTCACAGCCTATTATTTTCCTGTTTTCATTGCGATTGTGGTTTCCTTTTGATTGTTTTTTGTTTGTTAGTTCATTGATGGATCCTGGAGCACTAGGCAAAGAGTTGCCAGTGGACAACCCACTAGAGACAGCGCTCTCTAGGAAGCGAGCACCGACCAACGAGTACACCATGTTGGCGAGCCAACCCATGGAGACTAAGAACTCCAGAAACAAGCACTTGGCAAAGAGTTGACGACGTTGGCAGACGAACTCTTCAAAGAAAGTTGGAAGAACAGCAAGGGCCCCACCGTGCCTACCCCAGAAACTCTAATGGCCACCTATGTGAGGCTCAAGGCCGAGTTTGAGGAGATAGTCGTTGTTGAGAAGTAGTATTCCCTTGGCAAGGTGCTGGCCCCCATCAAGGACGAGGAGATGGCCCCGGAGGGATGGGATCCCCCAGTGAGCTGCACAAGGTAAAAAATAATGGCTTACTACAGTTGTGGATTTTGATTATTTGCAATGTGCTTGCTAATATGTTAGGGTTGTGCAGGTGCTAGTGGACGTCCTAGATGATTCCGATGTCGCAGCCTGTCCTGTGGACAACGCCCCAGAGATCATTTTCGATGTCGCGGTCCGTCCTGTTGACATCGCCCTGGAGATCGATTCCGATGCCGCTGTCCATCCTGTGGACATCGCCCCAGAGATCGATTCCGATGTCGCAGTGGACATCACCCCAGAGATTGATTCCCATGCTGCTGTCCATGCTGTGCTCATTGCCTGAGACATCGATGACAAGAAATAGTTGGTCGCGCTAATCCTTCAGGGTAGTTTGCATTGTGTTTAATTACAAGAACGATGTGTTTTATCAAACCATCTTAGGGCTAGTGCATTGTCTTGTGTGGGCGGTACTTGCTACTTTTGTCATGCGAACCCTCTCCGAGTTGTGGAAATAGATGTATCCTCACCAACTTTGGATGTAATATATGGCATGCTTAGATGTAAGTTTGAACTGTTTATCATTACAGTACAACCGATAAAGATCTTCGTAGAATATGTAGGAACCAATATGAGCATCCAGGTTCCACTGCCGTTTACTGACCGGAGAGGTTTCTCAGTCATGTCTACATAGTTCTCGGATCCGTAGGGTCGGCATGCTTAACGTTCGATGATGATTCTGTATTATATGAGTTATGTGATTTGGTGAGCGCATGTTGTTCGGAGTCCCGGATGAGCTCTGGACATGACGAGGATTCTCGAAATGGTCGAGAGGTAAAGATTCATATATAGGACGATGATATTCGGACACCAAAAGTTTTTTGGGGGTACCGGGTACATATCGGGTCACCGGAAGGGGTTCCGGACATCCCCCCGGCAACTACATGGGCCTAATGGGCCAAGAATGGGATAGACCAGCCCCTAAGGGGCTGGTGCGCCCCATGTAGGCCAAAATAGGGGGGAATGGAAGAGGAGAAGGGAGAAAGGAAGGGGAGGGATTCGTCCTCCCCGTACCTTCTCTCCCCCCTCCTCCTTCCTTCCCCCTCCTGGAATTATGGTAAGGGGCGAATAGGATTAGGGCCCCAAGTAGGATTCCTCCTACTTGGGCGTCCCCTTGGCTGCCCCATCTCCCTCCCCCCTATATATATGAGGGGGGGAGGCGCCTAGAACACACAACAACATCTGTTAGCCGTGTTCGGCGCCTCCCTCCATAGTTTACGCCTCCGGTCATATTCACGTAGTACCTAGGCGAAGCCCTGCGCGGATCACTTCACCATCACCATCACCATGCCATTGTGCTGATGGAACTCTCCGTCGACAGTTTTCTAGATCAAGAGTTTGAGGGTTGTCATCGAGCTGAACATGTGCGGAACTCGGAGGTGGCGTATGTTCGGTGCTTGATCGGTCGGAACGAGAAGAAGTTCGACTACATCAACCGCGTTGTCAAACGCTTCCACTTTCAGTCTACGAGGATACATGGACACACTCTCCCTCTCTTGTTTCTATGCATCTCCTAGATAGATCTTGCGCGAGCGTAGGAATTTTTTTGAAATTGCATGCTAAGTTTCCCAACAGTGTTATCAGAGCCAGGTCTATGCGTAGATGATATGCACGAGTAGAACACAAAGAAATGTGGGCGGTGATTGTCATATTGTTTACTACCAATGTCTTATTTTCATTAAGCGGTATTGTTGGATGAAGCGGCCCGGACCAACCTTACATGACCACATTCATGAGACCGGTTCCACCAACAGACATGCAACTAGTTTTGCATAAAGGTGGCTGGTGGGTGTCTGTTTCTCCTACTTTAGTTGAATCGAATTTGACTGCGGCCGGTCCTTGTTGAAGGTTAAAACAACAAACTTGATAAGTCACCGTTGTGGTTTTGATCCGTAGGTAAGAACGTTTCTTGCTAGAAGCCCGTAGCAGCCACGTAAAACTTGCAAAAACAAAGTAGAGGACGTCTAACTTGTTTTTGCAGGGCATGTTCTGATGTGATATGGTCAAGATATGATGTGGTATACGTTATGGTATGAGATGATCATGTTTTGTAAAAGTTACCGGCAACTGGCAGGAGCCTTATGGTTGTCGCTTTATTGTATGAAATGCAAGGTGCCTCGGGAGGAGCCACCCATGGCACCCTCCTGGAGTGCCCCAACCCGCGGCCTGACTTCGGGGGTCCGCCCGCTCCTTGCGCTCAAGCCTCGGGAGGGGTGCTGGACCAAGGAATTCAAGGCGTACCTGCTCCGAGGCACCTTGCTAGAGAAGGAGGAAGACGCAGAATGCATGCCCCGCCATGCCACCGCGTACTACATCCGGGATGGCGAGCTCTACCGAAGGCGCACAAACGACGTCTCCTTGCGATGCATCTCCAAGGAGTAGTGGTGCAAGTTGTTGGCCGACATCCACAGCAGGGACTACGGGCATCACTCCTCATCACATACCCTCGTAGGCAAGGCGTTCCGCGGTGGGTTCTACTGGCCGCTGGTGAGATCTTGCGAGGCATGTGCGTTCCATGACAAGCAGATCCACCAGCCCACTCAGGGCCTCCAGACCATCCCGCTCTCATGGACATTCGTGGTGTGGGTGCTGGACATCCTGGGCCCGTTCCCTTGAGCGCCCGGGGCTATCGCTACCTCTACGTCGCCATCGACAAGTTCACCAAGTGGGCGGAGGTGGAGGCCGTGAGCACCATCCCAGTTGTCTCGGCCTTCAAGTTCGTCAAGGGCCTCGTGAGCCATTTTCGGGTCATCAACCGTATCATCACTGACAATGGCTCTCAGTTCACGAGCAACCTTTTCAAAACATATTGTGCTAACCTTGGAACGCAGATATGCTATGCTTTGGTGGCACAACCATGGAGCAATGGCCAGGACGAGCGCGCCAACGCGGTGGTCCTGAGGGGCCTGAAGGCAAGGAGCTTCAAGAACAAACTCGAGGCCTGTGGCAGGGAATGGCTCTATGAGCTCCAGTCCGTGTTGTGGTCCATCCGCACCACCACGACCAAGCCCACGGGCCAGACCCCATTCTTCCTCGTCTACAGAGCTAAGGAGGTACTCCCTCACGAGGTCAAACATCGCTCCCCGTGGGTCTTAGCATTTGACGAGGCACGCCGGGACGCCTCGCGGGGGATGGACCTCGTGCTAGGAGAGGAGCATCGCTGCCAAGCCTCGCTCTATGCAGCGAGGTACCAGCAGGCGCTGCGGCGGTATCACTGTCGTTGCGTCCGCTCCAGGACCCTCAAGGTTGGTGACCTCGTCCTGAGGCGGGTGCTCTCCAAGGAGGGGCTTCAAGCTCTCGCCTATGTGGGAAGGACCGTTCAGGATCGCCCGCGTCTCCAGGCCTGGCGCCGCGTGCCTGGAGACGCGGGACGGGATCCCCATCCAGAATGCCTGGTACATCCAGCATCTCCAGATGTTCTATCCGTGATCAAGGTCTCCGCTCGTGACACTGTCACGTAATAATGAGTTGGGGTTGTACACGCCCCGGAGTCTCCTGAGTGCCTCCCCTGGGCCACACGGGGGCTCCCACCCACGTCCTAGCTAGTGGAGGCCCCATGCTCCGTGCTAGTGGGAAGACAAGAAGACTAGTGTAGGTACCGGACGCGGCTGTTCTTTCGCTTGCTTTCTGTAGCTGGTTTGCTACTTCTTGAATGGAATTTTAGGTTTTCGTGTCTCCTTTTCGAGAGGGCTGGGAATTATTTATTCTCCTTGCAGTGTTCACTCTTCCAGACCTCACCTTTGGGAGAATGACAGTTGCCCGTCGCTCTTCCTCATGCGTCTCGCGCGTGGGGGCTGGGTATGGTGTGTGCGCTCGAGTTCGCCCACGAACACACCTTGCTAAAGCCTCGATTTCCTGGCCGTTTGCGCCTTTTTGCTCACGCGACGCTCTCAAACAAGCTTACGGGCACACATGCTAGTGGCGACCAGCTCACGCTCAGGGGCTCACCGGCGGTCGGACCTCCGGAGGTCTCATAACTCTACAGCCACAAGGTGCCTCCTAAGGCTCGACGACTCTCAAATCTTCAAGAAGGAAACCCTTGGAGAACCTACCCGGAATAAGAGGCATGCTCTCACGGCAAGGGAGTATACCACAAGCATATTAAGCCAAGTCACCCCAATCACAATCAGCAGCAACACAGATATCATGATGCAATATGAAAATGATAACTTAATGGCCCAAGCGCCATGGTTCATTACATGCCGCGATAGGGCCTTCTACCTTTTTTCCAACGCAAGAGAAAGAAAGAAACAAAAGCAAGCTGCACGACTACAGCGGCTCCTGAGGCCCGGCTCTCGCAGCGCCCGAGATCAGTCGCGGTCTTCCTCCTGCTTCACCGGGGTGCGCCAGTGAGGCAGCTCGTCTCCCTCTCCGGTCTGAGCCCAATGGCGTGGCGGCTCGTCATAGTCACCATCGCTCGTGCTCTCCCCAGAAGAGGAGCTTTCGCTGCTGAGGCGGTGTGACCGTCGCCCAGGGCAAGCTCACCACCGGCAATGGCGCCGCCTCCCCAGTCGTCGTCGTCGCCGCTGTCGCTCTTCGGGCAGCACCCCAGGCACCGTCCGTCTTCCCCAAAGACCCTAACATAGAGGGTCGCGATGCCGTCTGATACATCTCCAACGTATCTATAATTTATAAAGTATTCATGCCATTATATTATCATTATTGGATGTTTTCCAATCATTTTATGGCAACTTTATATAATTTTGGGGACTAAACAATTGACATACTGCCCAGTGCCAGTTGATGTTTTTTGCTTGTTTTTTACATCGCAGAAAATCAATACCGGCGTAATACCTACCATTGTTGTGCTGCATCATCCCTTCCTCCTTGGGGAAATACCGACGCAATCCTAGCACACAGGAGATTTTCTGGCGCTATAGTCAGAGAGCAATCAGTGTGTCAGAAGCTGACCAAGTGGAATGATGAACTCATCATGCAATTCTACTCCACAACACACTTCTATCCTGATGGTAGAATTGTTTGGATGTCTGAGGGTACAAGGTACCAATCAACTGTTGATGAGTGGGCCAAATTGATAAATGCCCCTGAAGAGCATGAAGATGGCTTGGATGTCTTTGCCAAGAAGAAGAAAGACCACAACTCAATGGCCAACATCTACAAAGAAATTCTAGATAAAGCCTTGGAAACACGCAAGCTTGGGTCTGTTCATTATTTGTTGTCTGGTTTGGCCAAAATCAATACTATCTTGAGGCATATATTATTGCCCAAATCTGGAGATCACAAGATGATCAGAGGCCATTCTATCAACTTGCTGCAATTTTTTGATGTGCCCCAAAAGTTTAAAAGTCATGAGCCTGATTTTTGGAAACAATAAAGAGGACAGCTGCAGATCAGAATAGATCATGTGGGTATGCTCCACATATTCAGGTGCTCATCAACTCCAAGATGTGCACAGGCACCTTCTTGTTAGATAAGGAGCATCTACCCTTGAGACCAGACTTTGAGGACAACACTGTTGTCACGAATGAAGAAGATCCCACATATGTGCAGGCACAAGAAAAGAGAGAGAAAACTAAGGCTGATAAAACTTCAAAGATGCCAAGTGTTGAAGAGGCATCTCAAGTGTTTCTCAAGACCAAACAAGATCAACTTCCATATCTGATTCAAGCAACATTGAGGATAGATAAGGCCTTGGCCACTCTGACTCAAAACCAAGAGAGCTTGGAAAGGATCATTGAAACTAAGTTCTATGACCTTGATCTTAAAGTGACAGAGATGCAAACACCAGTTGAGAAGCTCCAGAAAGATGATGAGGAGAGGAAAGGGCAGGCTACCACAGATGCCTTTCAAAGAGTGCCAAAGAGGTCAGAGTTCTGCTGCAGTGCCTATGGCTGACACTAGAGCTCCATCAGTGCCACCTGCAGTTGCAACTCCACCAGCTCCATCAACTTCCATAGATGCATTCGTCCTTGGAGTCCTCTCAAAACCACCTCCCGAAGATCAAGCCTAGAGAGGCACATAGCACTAGGCATTTTCAAATTTTTGGTAACTTGTTGCCAAAGGGGGAGAAATGTATAGATCATAGGCTTTGAGAGAGAGTGGTTTTGCCTCTTTTGTCTCTTTTGCCATTTGGTTGATACTTTTGTGTGCTTGCTTAATACTTTATGTCTATGTGTGTGAGATACTTGTATGATCATGTGTTTGATCATATCCTACATTAATGCTTGCGCTTGAATGATGTTATCTTTTATACCTCTTGTATGATCATTCACTTTGTCATGGTGATGAGTGCATGTTTTTACTTTTTATCATTTTGAGCGCTCCACCAAGATGTATGTGAGGAAGGTAATCCATGATCCTAATCGATTGTGCATTTGCATTCAAAAACAAATTTTAAATATTGCACAAATTTAGGGGGAGCTCTTGCTTATCACATACTTCTCAAAGCGATGATGTATTTCAATCTTATTATCATTTGTCAAACCTTTGATCTATATGTTGTCATCAATTACCAAAAAGGGTGAGATTGTAAGTGCAACTATCCCTCGGTGGTTTTAGTAATTCCTAACAACATATAGCTCATTGGACTAATGTTATTTCAATATGAACATTTCAGAAACTTCAATGATTAGCATGGCATGTACTAGGAATGTGTACCCCTCACAATTCTAAGGACACATATTGGCTCAAGCTCAAGACTCTACTTTTTCATTTCAGTGATCCAAGATCACATTGAGTCCATAGGAAAAGTCAATACTATTAAAAGGGGATGATGTGTGCTTAATGGCTTGCTTGCTCAAAATGCTTAGTGATATGCTCCAAAAGCCCTCAAACACTTTCTCATATCCACATATGTCCCAAACCAAAAGTCAAACTCGGCCCCACCGATTTGATCTATCCGGCGCCACCGAGTTCATTTGACATAGCCACTGCCAGAATCCCTAGTAGTTTCGGTCTCACCGATAGGGATCTCGGTCTCACCGAGATGGGATTGCAAACTCTCTGTTTCCCTTCCTAACATATCGGTCCAACTGAGATGAGCGATCGGTCCCACCGAGTTCGCAATGCAAACTCTCTGTTTCCCTTTCGTAATATTTCGGTCTCACCGAAATGAGCGATTCAGTCCCACCGAGTTTGCTTGACCAAGTCTTTGTTTGCCTATTACAGAAATCGGTCCTACCGAGTTCATGTGATCGGTCGCACCGAGATTATGTTATGCCCTAACCTTAATGAAATCGGTCCCACGGAGTTGACATGTCAGTCCCACCGAAAAGCCTAACGTTCACATTTTGAACTAAATCGGTCTGACCGAGTTTCATGATTTGGTCTCACCGAGTTTCGTAAATTGTGTGTAACGGTTAGATTTTGTATGGAGGCTACATATACCCCTCCACCCACTCTTCGTTCATGGAGAGAGCCATCAGAACGTGCCTACACTTCCAGCATACATTTTCTGAGAGAGAACCACCTACTCATGTGTTGAGACCAAGATATTCCATTCCAACCACAAGAATCTTGATCTCTAGCCTTCCCAAGTTGCTCTCCACTCAAATCATCTTTCCACCAAATCCAAATCTGTGAGAGAGAGTTGAGTGTTGGGGAGACTATCATTTGAAGCACAATAGCAAGGAGTTCATCATCAACACACCATCTATTACCTTTTGGAGAGTCGTGTCTCCTAGATTGGCTAGGTGTCACTTGGGAGTCTCTAACAAGATTATGGAGTTGAACAAAGGAGTTTGTACGGGCAAGGAGATCTCCTACTTCATGAAGATCTACCCTAGTGAGGCAAGTCTTTCGTGGGCGATGGCCATGGTGGGATAGACAAGGTTGCTTCTTTGTAGACCCTTCGTGGGTGGAGCCCTCCGTCGACTCGCGCAATTGTTACCCTCTGTGGGTTGAAGTCTCCATCAACGTGGATATACGATAGCACCACCTATCAGAACCACGCCAAAAATCTCCGTGTCTACATTGCGTTTGCTCCTTCCAAACTCCTCCCTTTACCTTCATATGCAAATGTTTGACATTCCGCTGCTATACTCTTAGATTTGCATGTGTAGGTGTAGCGACCCGACCCGAATGGATCAAGTCTCTGTGCTTAAGTGTCATCCCTGGATCGGTATGTGGACACACACAGTACTCGAGGATTTATAACAGAGGTAAATCACATGTATAAAGTAACGTAAATACTATTACCTCAATCCAAATAGCGGAAGTAACAAGGTTGTGGATTCCCATCAACACCAACGGCAAAGTTGAGTGTATAAATCGTAACCCTAACGTATCACTTACTCGTCGCAAGATCCTGCAACATGAGACGTTGTAGCCACAAAGGGTCAGTCCATTGAATGTACTGGCAAATTCACACCATAGAATAATGATGAATAAGGCTATCACTACATGCATATTTGGCTGGTGGAAAAGCTCTGTGGTTAAAATGTTTTTGCGAAAAGCCAATTTTTCCCTACTACAAAGGAATAAATTTTATTTAACTATCATGGTGGTTGTTAAACATTGAGAATGGTTGACAACATTCTCAATCCCAATTAATCATCATCATTAAACCCAACAAAATTAATTAAAGTAACATGATGAGATCAACAGGATAATCCAAGAACTAGATACTCAAGACGTCCATAACCGGGGACACGTCTAATCATGATTAGTTTGTACACTCTGCAGAGGTGGCGCACTTTTCCCCACATGACTCGATCTCCTCCGTTGGTTTTCTCGCACTACATGGTGTTTGAGAAACGAATGACAGAGACATAGTCTTTCGTGCGCTTAGCACCTTACGATGGGTAGACTGGTACACCTACTTTCCCCTACATCTGCTAGTCTACCACTGTAAGAGTTCGCACGACTTAATCAGCTATGCTAGAGCCCATAATAGCATGTGGCTGCACACGGAAGTTTCTAGTATGAATAATCTCATGATCCCTTTGAGCCTGGGTGGCGGTCCATAAAAAAACAGGCAATCCTGGTCTACCCAGGTGCCTAGACGGCAATCCTAGAATACCCAGGTGCCTCAATCCACCCAGATGTGTGTTTAAGTTGCCACCTTAAGTAAACCATTAATTAACAATCTCACAACTGTCATGAATACTCTCAAAACCCAATCCATGTCTACGAGCATAGCATAGCAATATAAGCAACGTAATAGTAACTCCCAATGTTTGAATGCAGGGAAATAGGTTCCTACCTCATCAACTACTTCCCGATACCCACATGTTATCAATCCTACTCATGCAATGTTTGAGGGTTGAAACTAATGCATAAAACTGGGTATGAAAAGGGATATGATCAAATTGTGAACTTGCCTGCAATGTTGATGAAGATGATTCGCACTCAAATCTCTTGATAGGTCTACTCGTCACACTCCGGTCAATCTATCGTAAGCAAGCAATAGTAACCACACATAAGCAATCACTCAGAAGATCCGAAAGAACGAAGAAAACAATTCGGAAAACATCAAAACCAAGCAAATAACTCTTACAATATAAAACAATTTCTAACAGTACCAAAATTATGTGAATTTGGCCTTATCAGAAAGTTTAGGGCAAGAGCTTCGATTTGCAAAAAGAATCAATTAAATCGGAGTTATAAAACTCAAGTTATGATCAAACGAAGTTCAAATTCAAATCTGATCTAATTCAAATTTTAAATTTTCAAAAACATGTTTGAGTTGGATTACTGGATAGGGGGGATCATAACGAAGAAGTGGGCATTGGTTTCATCGAGTTCCGACTAACGAGCAAAAAGTTATGAGTGTTTGAAGAACAGGGGCTAAACTGTAAAATAAAACAACTACAACTTGGTCCCTGGCGTAAATAAATAGAAAACGAAAAGACTAAATATCGAACGCTCATTTATAAGATCTAAACAGTGGACGTTCGCTATTTAATAAAACCTAAAAAAACAGATCTAGTCCAGCGTTTTTTTTAAACGAACTTAAAATAAAACCGGATCGGACGGCGGGTTTATACCGGTCGTCAGCGGTTTTCTTCAAAGAACCGACGACGGCGGTTAGTCCGGCGAAACGGGACGGCGGCGGCGGCTCGGGTCAGGTCGGGGCGGAGGCTTCGGTCGTCCAGGAGGGCGGCGAAGGGGCCGGGGAAGGGCGGCGTGGCGAGGCGAGCAGGATGGCAGCGTCGACAGTGGTCTACGGCAACGGGACGGAGCGAGGCGGCGGCGGATCTCGCCGGAGCGGCAGCTTCCGCGAGCGCGGTGGGAAGTGCGGAGGCATCGCAAAGTGCGAGGAGGAGAGGAGGCGGGGCGGCGGCCTCGCCTTATAAAGGCGAGGGGAGGGCGCGGCTTGGAGGAGGGGGTAGGAGGAGGCCTGAGGCGGTACGACGGCGGAGGTCGGCGTGCTCGGGCGGGACTCCGCCCGGGGTCAGTGGTGACGGCGCGCATGGGCTGGGCCGTGGCCTGGCATGGGAGCTGGGCCGGCCAAGTCGGAGGAAGAAGTTTTTTTTAAACGTTTTCTCGCACAAATAAAAACAGAATAGAACAAATATATTATATATAATATATCAAAATTTTCAAAAAAATATTTTACATCATGAACATTTTTCTAGAGTCAAATAAAATCCACACAAATTAAGATAAATCAACCACTGCCGCTGCTCTAATAAAATCCAACGAAAATCATTTTATACATACCAAAAGGAATTCAAATTTATTTCTCTCCAATTTTCTATTCTAGGGAATCTTGTTGCCCTAATTTCTGTATATTTTATTTTTGGAGAAAAATAATTTGAATAAAACTCCAATAACTCCAAATTGAAAATAAATTCAAAAGAACTTTGAATTTAATTCTTTTAAAACTCCCAAGTCATATTTCATATAATTTGAAGAAGTCATTTTATCTTCTATCATGTAAATCATTGAGTTGCATGAAGTTTATGAATCGAAATATTTCCAAATGAAATTATTCAAATATTTTCAAATACCCTTTCATTTAATTAAATGGAAGAACTCATGTTGTCTTCTCTCCAGGGGTTTGTGGTGAAAAGAATTTGAATTCACGGAGATCATAAAATGCAAAAATGAAAGTTTGGGAAAGTCCTTTTATTTCCTCTCATTTAACTTTCAAAAAGTTTCGAATTTCACTCAATCAATCACACAACAATCAAGCAACAATCAAATCTATGTATTTTTTATAACGTTCCAAAATTTAGAATTTTGGGATGTTACAAACCTACCACCCTTAAAATGAATCTCGTCCTCGAGATTTGGAGAGGCTAGCAAGAAATAGGTTAGGTTTGGGGTCTTCTCAAAATCCATCGATCATCACAGGGGGAGTCTGGGGTGCTACCACCCTTAGAAGCATGGTTACTATTCCATCAAAACTCAGATAGTCCATCCTTATTGTTGACAGTGTCGGTCTTCTCAGATCTTAAGGATAATTCCTTCTCTGGGCTCTTCCGGTAGTGGCAATACCTTTTCCTCAATTCTTTTGTCCTTTCCTCTTGGTAAGGTTATTCCGAGATTGGGTCTTCATAGCTGATAGGTCTGGCGCCAATACTAAACAACTATCGATATCTCATGGTGGTCAACAATTCATGGTTTGTCCTGCAGGAAATGGGTCTGGGTTGAACCTCACCGTATAACCTACGGTTGGCAACAACTGCCGTGTACAAGGGAAAAAATACCTATACCATTCTAAGGTTCAAACAAGGTTTTGATAAATCGTCTCTCTACTATAGGTAAGTCACTCAGATTTACCATCCCATATAGCAAGGCGAATAATAAGAGTAAGTCGGTATGGTGATCAATCCATCCTGCACTCCAAATCATTACCTTGTACATGGTTTAGCGAATCTCGCATTCTAACACTCGGTCATCCTCACAAGCATTGCAGAATTTCTCTTGTCGACGAACCAAGTTCAGATAAATCCATTGATTTTGCAAGCCAAACAAACATCTATCATTCCTTAACAACTCTCAGGTTTTGCGTTACTCCTATAAATTCGTCTGTGGGTAAGGTCGTAATCTATTCCAGGGTTTTTCCTTCAGCAAGAGTGTGCTTGCTTCTTGGCAGGTCCTGGGGCCTGTGGGTTATGGCCCATCTCATCACTTGTAAACCTTGAACTCATCCTCTGGGCAACTGATCATTATTCCAACATTCAACTTCCATCTTCCTAGCATACTCAAAATCCATCCAACTGTACTGTCTTCCTTCCTTCTATTGGCACCAAACTAAAACGTGATTACTCAGACTCATCATGGAGTTACAGTTGCTCCATAATCAACATTCTACCTCCTTTATATAAAATAGTACTTCATCTCTTCATCCTCGCGGGATGTCGCACATACCGTGATAAAAACTTATACTTATGAAGTCCATATTCCACTTCGTGGAACATCATTATCCTTTCCAGGGTCAAGCGTCCTTACAGGGGAATATTGGCCATCTCCGCATGGCACTTCTTCAACTGGGAAACGTGAAACACATCATGAACTCCTGACAGTCCTTCGGGTGACTCCAACTTGTTAGCCAATTATCCCATACGTTCCAAACTCGGTATGGTCCTACAAATCTCGGGTCTAACTTTCCCTTAACTCCAGATCGTTTAACTCCTCGCAAAGGGGACACATGAAAACATGCTCTGTCTCAAATTTCATAGACTACCTCCTTGCGTTTTTGAGTCTGCATAACTCTTCTGCCTGGACTGAGCTACCTACAGTCTATCTCGAATCCACTTAACATTCTCTTTTGACTCCTTGATCACATTTGGTCCAAACAACTGACGGTCTCCAACTTCATCCCACATCAACAGTGTCTGGCTCCTTCTCCCATACAAAGTTTAAAAAGGGGCCATCTTCAAACTGGCTGGGTAACTGTTGTTGTGTGAGAACTCCACGTAAGGTAGATTATCATCACTACTAGATCCATAACCTAACGCACACGCTCTCAACATGTCCTCCAGAATCTGATTGACTCTCTCGATTTATCCATCTGTCTACGGATGAAAGGTCATCTTGAACTCTAGCCTAGTACCAAGTCCGGTGCAGCTGATTCCAAAACTTTGAGGTAAACCGTGTTCCTCTATCTCGATACGATGGTCCTCGGAACTCCATGCGGACATATACGATCCTGGTCAAATATATCTTGGCCAACTTCTCACTTGTATAGGTGGTTTTCATTGGGATAAAGTGAGCCACTTTGGTCAAGCGAATCAACTACTACCCAGATAGAATCATATCCCGTTCGGGTTCTAGGAAATCCGGTAATGAAATCCATGCCAAGCTTATCCTACTTCCATTCGGTTATCGGCATAGGCTGTAGTAATCTTGCTGGCTTCTGAAGCTCTGCTCTTACTCTCTCTGGCATACATCACCTATGACTACTTACTCAGCAATATCCTTCTTCATACCAGTCCACCAGAAACGCTCCTTCAAATCCAAATACATCTTGGTGTTTCCAGGGCGAATCGAGTATGGTGAGTCATGAGCCTCCTGAAGTATTAACTTCCTGATCTTTACATTATTGGGCACATATACACGGTCCTCGAACCATAAGGTGTCGTGCTCATCCTTACGAAAATCTTTGGCCTTTCCTTTGCTCATCCTCTCTTTTATCTCAGCAATCTCTTTGTCATACTTCTGAGCTTCACGGATCTTTCCCAACAATGTAGACTGAACTTCCATTGCTGCAACAAAACCTTTGGGAACTATCTCCAACCGAAGTTCCCTGAGATCCTCTACTAACTCCTTTGGTAATCCTCTGCTTATGATGGTATTTGTCCTTATTTTCTTTATGGTTGTGTCCTATTTCTCCACAAAGCTTGTATGCACAAGGTTTCTTCATATCCTTTATAAAAGGCCTCAACTTCTGGGACACAAGACGAGATCTTTGCAGAGTCAACTTAAATTCTTCCCAAGTGGTTACTCCTTGCCATCCATTGATGGTTTGGTACATCCTCCACCAAGTAGCAACACCTCTTTCAAAGCACTGAAGGGCATGCTGGGTCATATCCTTTCCGGCTATAGTGTTATTAGTCATATGACCTTCCATGTTCTAAATCCATCGGTCTGTCTCCAATTGACTCATCGGTCCAAAAAATACAAGCTCATCTCCATTCATTCTCTATTGGGTCCATGGGTTTTGGGGTGGGATAACAGAGATAGAGAGGGATACACACAATACAAACAATAGTTTTGAAAAGACAGGTTTTATTGTGGCTGTTGGAAAAACATCAAACAAATGACAGCTCACAATCGTCGCATCTAACGCAGGTATATAATAGGGGTTTGGGCTTCTAATGGTCAATAAATCTTCAAAGTCATCAAACTCTTCGATTCTTGTTCATGTCTCCGATGGCTTCTTCTGATCTTGCTTGTCCTACTCAAGTTCTTTTGCCAGATCATCTCTGTTGTCGCAAAGTCTCTCGTGACGTCCTTCAATATTTCTGGAGTTACGTTCCAACTTCTGGATTTCATCAACCTCGACATGAACCATGGTCCTACTGTCCTTCAGTTCCTGATAAATCTCCGGTATCTCGAGGTTTAGCTCCTCCTGCTTGGCTATTTTAATCTTCTGGGACCTGGGTTCTTCACGAACTGCTTCCTTGTCAAATACGGCTTCCTGCAGATCCACCCTAAACTTCTTGATGTAATACTCCAGATCCTGGTGATGCACCAGCTATGTTAAAACCGCATCCTTCGCTGACACATGCTCCTTCAGCCTTCTACCATCCAATTCTTCCATGCATATGCACGCTTAACTCCGCATGGTGACAATAGCATAGGCGGGCAATAACACCATGGTTAGCCATGTCTATGCCCATGTTACTGCCATGAGCTTTCATTCCATAATTGATATCTCCTGTCTTAGGGTTTTCTTGACAAAAACTTTGAGTTCTAATGCTCCATGTTCCGGTCTTTCTCCGATACACCTTGATCTCGGGTATTGACAACCTCCATAGTCTGCCAAGTTCCATACGGGGTGCCTTCCTAGGTCATACAAATCCGGAAATTCTTCAAAGCCTTCAAATTCTCCTAGTCTTCGGAGTCTTCACCCTTGTAGTTTTCCATTATTGTAATGCACGGTAAAAATCCTATTTATTCCAAAGTAGTCTTAGTTGTCCGATATCTTGTACTTCTTGGAGTGGTCTCATCAGCCAAATCTTCATGTGGTCAAAAGGGGAAAGGGTATAGTCTAACTAGAAAGGAATATTTGAATAAGCTCAGAAGAGAAGAGAGGTAAGAGATCTTTTTGAAAAGAAAGTTGTAGAGGAAATATTTCCTATGAGCTTGCCAGTTTCTAGGGTCACGTCCTACAGTCAACATGTGCTCTCATACCATCTTGTAGCGACCCGACCCGAATGGATCAAGTCTCTGTGCTTAAGTGTCATCCCTGGATCGGTATGTCTTTGACACACACAGTACTCGAGGATTTATAACAGAGGTAAATCACATGTATAAAGTAACGTAAATACTATTACCTCAATCCAAATAGCGGAAGTAACAAGGTTGTGGATTCCCATCAACACCAATGTCGGTGTACAAGAGTAGGGGTACCCTAGTATCCCGAACTTGTGCACGGGCAGTCGCAGTCCTCCGCGGCAAGGCTTACCGGGTGACTGCCAAGGTCCTCCGTGGTTCCTTTGGAGCCATTCAAGAACAAAGTATTCAAGCCAAGGAGACAAGGCCCCGGCAAGAGGATCTTGCCGGGAAGGCCACCCAAGGCACCTAGGAGACAAGGCCCCGGCAAGAGGAGCTTGCCGGGAAGGCCCGGTGAGCGACAAGCTTCCGGACGTGATGAGACAGCCCCGGCAAGAGGAGCTTGCCGGGAAGGCCCGGTGAGCGACAAGCTTCCGGACGCGACAAGACAACAACCACGGCAAAGGCGCTTGCCAGCGCATCACCACTCAGACTGCGCTCCAGCACATCCACTAACGTGTCGCCACGACCTTTCGGTAGCGCCAGGCAAGAGGCCGTCTTGACGGCCGGAGCGCTGATGGCAAGTGGCGCTGACAAGATGGCCATCGTGGCAAGCGGTGGCGCCCCTGACGGTCCCTTTCTGCACTGATCGGGCGACGTAGACGGGCATTTAATGCTTTTGTCCCCTGCCGTCAGGGTTAGGTATGATACACTGTACAAGTAGCTGTACCAACCACTCCTTTTCCATTTTTACCCTTGTCTACGTTGCCACCTGTCGGAGACCCCTTTAGCATATAAAAGGAGGCCCATGCGCAACGTAGAGGGGGGCTCGACCTCACGCTCGGTCTCGTTAGAACCTTGTGTGTACTATAGCACTCAGCGCTCCTGAGCAAGAACCCAATACACTCAGACATGCAGCAGTAGGAGTGTTATCTCTCCGGAGAGCTCCGAAGCTGGGTAAACTGCTCGTGTGCTTCGCCTCGATCTGCTCTTAAATGCGACCTCCGCCCCCGCCCGAACGAAAGGGGCTCGGTCCGCCGGTCCCATAGGTGTTCGTGGGCGATCAGCCTGCCCGACATCTTTGGCGCCAGGTAGGGCGTCGAGATTGTGTGAACCTGATCCGGCGTCCACACGAAGCTAGATCTTCATCATCTTCATCGACATGCCACCGAAGAAGAAGGCTTGGCGGCAGATGTTCCGTCTGTCGAACCCACCACCACTGGAGCAAACGGGTGGTGGGGTAGACGCCGGCGGAAGAATGGACGTCGACGGGGGAGCCCACGGTGCTGCCAAGTCCAAGGACAAGGCTGCGCAGACCTCGGCGTACGTACATGCACCGCGCCCGTCTCAGGAGGCGCGGGACCGACAGCGTCATGGTATTCACAACACCATACGCTTGTTGGACCAAGATTGAGGTGGTGGATCTCGGGATGCCCAAGACCAGCATGCACGCCAACATGCTGGCGCGAGTGAGGCACGGTCGCCTGGACGGGATACTGCTCCTTCTAACATAGTTAGAAGTCCGAGCATATCCCACTCCTCGCGCCGTTCGCCACTGCCACCCACCACTCAGCGAAGCTTTGGCGAGCCCAACTGCTCTGGATTACCCTCCAACAGCCGACAAGGTCGATGAATGGAGGGCCACCGGTCGAAGTCTCATCGGCTTTGCTAACGGCGACGCTCCGCGACAGCCGAGTGCATCGCTGCCGCTGCGGACTGCCAAACACGTGCGGTGGCGGCAGAAACCGGTGGGGTGCAACCACCATGCACTCTCCGCCCGAAGGCCAAGATCGCCGACTCGCCGGATCCACCTCGGCAATGACTCCACCGCATCATCGGATCCACGAGCTTGTCACGATCGATTGCCAAGTTCTTCACGAACGACAAGAAGAAGACGCTCGAACTCGCGCCGAGCAATCAAGAGAAGCGCGGCGTCAATCCGACCAGCGTCTTTGGGCCCTCTGTCGACATGCATGCGCCCGAAGAACCAGGCGACTTGTCCGTCTGGCGCTAGGTTGCCCTGCGTTCACTCGTGAGCTGCGGCAAGTCCGATGGCCCAGCAAGAAGAATTTCAAGCCGACGCATTGCAGAAGCACGACGGCAAGACGCATCCGTCGGAGTTCCTCAGCATCTACACCATCGCGGTGCATGCTTGCCGGGGCGAGACGACAAGATCCTGGCCAACTACTTCACCGGTGCTCAAGCCCAATGTCGATCCTGGCTCATGCACTTGCCGGACAACTCCATATCCTCTTGGGCAGATCTATGCCATCGGTTTGTCGGCGCCTTTACAAGCGCCACAAGCCCCATGGCCAAGAAAGCGACCTTCATCTGCCGCCCGGAAGGAAGGAGAGCCCTGTAGTACATTCAGAGATTCAGCCACAGACACAACATCCCAGATGTCCACCACTGCGCCAGTAATCAGCGCGTTCCATCGAGCGTGCGAAACCGCGAGATGCGGAGGAGATGGCAATGTGCAAGATCGAGAGGCGTCGATGAGCTATATGCCCTGGCCGACAAGTGTGCACGTCTTTGAGGAAGGAGGAGACTCCCGGAGAGAATACCGAAGCGGGAGGATCGATAGTAAGGAGACCGCCTGGCAAAGAAAAACCGCGGCGAGAACAACAGGAAGAAGAAAGGCAAAGATGTGCAAGTTGTTGAGCAGTCCGGCAATGGAGGTGGCGCCAAGAAAGCCAAAGCTGGTAGCTCGCAAGGAGGTTGCCGCCGGCACCAACTGCCAGCTGTGGCGGTCGCCGACAAGCGGGACGGCTCCAACAAACAAGATCTTGCAAGATCCACCGCACCAAGGGCCATGACCTCCGTGAGCTGCAAAAGGTCGAGCAGCTTGTCGAGCAGCAGAAGGCTGAATACGAACGACGCGACAAGGAGAATGCCCAAGAAGGTGCTGGAAGAGCTAGCAAGAAACGTCCCGACCGAGGAGGACGCCGCGGCAAGGCCAAGCAGCGGCAAGGAGACAGACCTCCCCGCGGCCGCGACAAGGATGAAGACGACGACGATGATGAAGACATGGATGATGATGAGACCAATGAGCAGGAGTTCCAGAAAGCCATAGAGGTCCTCATGCGTTGACGGCGGTGCTTCTCGCATACTTCACACCGCCAGCTCAAGCGGTGGATGCGGAAGTCAATGCGCGAGAACCATCCGTCGAGTCACGCAAGCCTCGAAATGGTCCAAAGACGCCTATCATCTTTGATATTGTGGACCACCCTGATCGTGTAACTGCGGTCGGGTGCATGCCGATGTTGGTTTCACCAACTACCTGCAACCTCAAGGTCACTAAGATGCTAGTTGACGGCGGGGCCGGCTTGAACCTGATCTCCTCCGCGGTGCTCCAGAAACTCCAAATCCCTAATGGCGAGCTCGAAGAGACCGGCACATTCCAAGGAATCAATCTGGGAAGGAGCAAGCCGAAGGGAAAGATCACGTTGCCGGTGACGTTTGGCAGCGAGTTGAACTTCAGGACTGAGAGGGTCACTTTTGACGTTGCTGACTTTCCATTGCCTTACAATGGGATACTTGGCCGTCAAAGACTCGCCAAATTCATGGCAGCCTCTCATTATGCATACAACATGTCAAGATGCCAGGCCCGATAAGTGTCATCTCTGTCCCTGGCGACAAGAAGGATGCTCTTATCTGCGCCGACAAGATCTACCGGGAAGCAGCAGCTGCAGCAGATTGCAAGCCACTTGCCGCTGAAGCTCCCGGGGCGAAGAAGAAGACCCATTTTGTAAAGTTAGTAGAAGAGGATAGATCCGAAGTCCGGCAAGAGCTCTGATGCCCACTCGGCAAGCGCACCTCTTCGGAGTGCTGCGCTACCGTCGAGGACGCACCATCGAGCTCCACCGGCAAGTGTAAGAAGACAATGGCAGCTCCACCAGAGAACAAGAAGGTGTCCGCCAAGGAGGACGGCACTGGTGGTACCTTCACCATCAGTGCCACTCTCTACCCTAAATAGGAAGGCGCGCTCGTTGCTTTCCTGCGGGCGAACGGTCGACATGTTTGTGTGGCAACCGTCTGACATCCCCGGTGTTCCCAGGAAAGTAATTGAGCACCATATTGCCGTTTGTCCTCATGCGCGCCCGTCAAGCGAAAGTCGAAGCGTGCAATGAGCGCCAAGAATTCATCGCAGAAGAAATCAAGAAATTGGAAGCAGCGAGGCCTTGTCGAGGAGTGCTCCATCCTACGTGGTTGGCCAATCCTGTAGTTGTATCAAGAAGGCAAACGGGAAATGGAGGCTTTGTATCGACTTTACCGATGTCAATAAAGCTTGTCCCAAAGACCCATTTCCTTGCCGCGCATCGACCAGATTGTTGACTCCACGGCGGATGTGATTTGCTTTCATTCTTGGATGCATACTCGTGGATATCATCGGATCTTCATGGCGTAAGAGGATGAGGAGAAGACCGCATTCATCACCCCATGTGGCACATCTTTGTTTTCTGGATGCCTTTCGGATTAAAGAATGCTGGTTCAACATTTGCAAGAGTAGTCCATAATGCTTTTGAGCCGCAAATGCACGTAAATGTGGAAGCCTACATGGATGACATAGTGGTCAAAAGCAAGGACAAGGCGACTCGATTCAAGATTTAGTCGAAACCTTTGCAAATCTGCGCCAAGATCAACCTCAAGCTCAACCACGAGAAGTGTGTGTTTGGAGTCCCTTCCGCAAGCTTCTCGGGTTCTTCGTCTCTCTGGGAATTGAAGCCAATCCCGACAAGATCAAGGCCATTGAGCAGATTGAAGCACCAAAGCGCGTCAAGGATGTACGAAGACTTGCGGTTGTGTAGCTGCTCTCGGCAGGTTTATCTCTAGGTCTCTTTGAGCCGCCACCGCCATTTTTCAAAATTTTGAAAAAGGCATGTCCGATGAAATGGACTCCAGAAGCGGAGGCTGTGCTGCAGGACTTGAAGAGATACCTGTCCTCGACTCCAACACTTGTCGCACCTAGGCCACAAGAGAAGTTGCTGCTATACATAGCGGCAACCAATCAAGTGGTTAGTGCTGCGTTAGTAGCGGAGAGGGAGGCAGATGATGAGCTAGCAACCATGGCAGATGCACCCAGCTGACGAAAGGTGGGGCTTCACCGGCAAGCTCTCGTCCGACAAGGATGGATCTACGCAGACGCATGAGAAGATGCAGAAAAGAATGGTGCAGCGCCCAATTTACTTTGTCAGTTCCCTTCTGCAGGGGGCTAGGTCAAGGTACTCTGGTGTGCAGAAATTGCTTTTCGGCCTCCTCATGGCCTCGAGAAAGCTGCGCCATTACTTCCGGGCACATGAGATCACAGTCGTCACTCGTTTTCCGCTGAAGAGGATACTGCAAAATCCAGAGGCAACAGGCAGGATTGTCGAGTGGGCACTGGAACTGTCAAGCTTTGGCCTCAACTATCCAAAGCAGAGCATTGGCGGAGTTCATAGCAGAATGGACACAAACACAAGATGAAGAAATTCCAGAAACGAGCATCCCCGTCAAGGAAGCAAGCAAAGAGTGGCTGATGTACTTTGATGGTGCCTTCTCACTGCAAGGCGCCGGTGCGGGCGTGCTACTTGTTGCACCCACCGGAGAGCACCTCAAGTACGTAGTCCAGATGCACTTTCCCAAGGAGCAAGCAACAAACAATACTGCAGAGTATGAAGGTTTGCTTGCCGGTCTCAAGATCACAGTAGACCTTGGGATCAAGAAGCTCATTGTTAGGGGTGAATCACAGCTTGTCATCCGCCAAGTGAACAAGAGTTATCAGAGTCCGTTGATGGAAGCTTATGTTGATGAAGTGAGAAAGCTAGAAGAGCACTTTGACGGCCTACAAATGGAACATGTTCCAAGAGCTCGAACGACATTGCCGATGGCTTTGTCAAAGTCGCTGCACTTAAGTTACCTGTGGAACCAGGGATTTTTGTGCTCAAGCTGACTCAACCGTCTGTAACGCCATCAACCGGACAGAGTAAGAAGAGGAAGTTGATCTCTGGTGACTATTTTCTGGCAGAGCTTCCCGAAGTCGCCATCAAGAAGGTCCTCAAGATCAACACCAAGGGTGCTGAGGAGCAGTCTGCTCCGGCAAGCCCTAGGGTTTGTTCCATTGCAGCAGACGCTCCCGACAAGTTTTGCTCCGGCAAGCTTGCCGGGGAACGTCAAGCTCCGGCTGAGCCGCAGGTTCTCGCCGTGGAAGCAGATGTTCCCGCAGCAGCAGATGTGCCTTTAGTCCTTGGCGGCGCTGAGCTCCTTGCTCCTCTCGGCGAGATGGCCCTGCAGCTCGCCAAGAGTGTAGGCATCCTTCTCGCGCTCATGCTTGAGTGCAGCAAGCTCCTCGCCGCTCTCCTTGAGATTGGCCTCCAGCTGCATCACCTTCGTCTCCAGCTCCTTCTTGGCGGCCTCGGCAGGCGGGCGATCCTTTGCTTGCTTGAGAGCCCGTCAAATGTTTGCTCATGGCGTGGCTAGATCCTCCTCATGGCTGTCAAGATTAAACTTCCTCTGCGCCAACTCGCCTTCCTGCGCAGATAGCTTCTCGGTGGCAAGCCGCTGTTGCTCCTCAGCTTCAGCCTTCTCGAGAAGGAAGGCTTTGCGTTCCTCGGCGAGTCGCTCCCGATTCTCTGCCAAGGACCGGAGAGCTTCCTGGTTGAGGCCCCGGAGCTCCTCCGCGCGCTTCTTGATGTCTGCTCCCGCCTTCGCGAAAGCGCTTCCCGGGATTCCATCTTGGCTTGTCGGAAGCGGTAGAGCGACAGCAGCTTCCGCAGCATCTCCTCCTCCTCAGACTCGCCGCTGCTGCTGTTTGGTGCGTCGACCAGCGTCCCGATGGGAGGCGAGCAGCTCTTCATCAAAAGTTTCTCCTTGACGGCGCCACAGGCTCGGCGCCCATAGGAGCTTGATGTAGACGCCATCGCCCGGCCTTCAAATAGGTGCCGGGCTGGGGCTCTTCGAACCCGATCTTTGCCGCCGGGCGGAGGGATCGGCGGTCGGCGTGGCGCTGGCGCTCCTGCGGCCTCGGGGCCGTCGGTCACGATCGCGGACCTCGCCCGGCTCTGTGGCGGCAGCTTTGGCGACCTCTTCGTCGGCGGACTCTCGTCGGCGCCGACTTCTTCTCCGATGGCGTGGCGTCGTCGGTGTTGCCTTGGCAGGCCCTCCTCGCCGGCGGCTTCGGTCTCCATTGGCTCTGTGGCAGATGGATCCGACGACCGGAAAATGAAGAAATGTCAAGCAAATTTTCAAAAAGAAAATCAGAAGAAGAAGAACACAAGGAAAGTTTTCAAGCAAGAGGATTACCTGTGTTAGGGTCTGCAGTCATGGTCTCCGCCACCAGGGGATCGCTGGTGCTGTCCCTTGCCGGAGAGCTGTCCCTTGCGGAGAGCTGTCCTTGCGGAGAACTGCCCTTGCCGGAGAAGTCTCCCTTGCCGAAAACGCTCCCTTGCCGGGGAATCCTCCCTTGGCGGTGTAGTCGGCAGAAGGCATGTCGAGCGGCTTGAGGCACTCTGGTAAGGCTGATCTGCTCCTACACAAATCAGCACTCTTATGTCAGCAAAGATAGGGCACCCATGCGCGCCTATCAGAAAGTAGTAAACCATTTACTTACGCTGGGGGCTGCGCTAGGGGCTGCTTTGAGGATGAGTTGCCGCGTCCGGCAAGGTGGTCTCGGACGCGCCTCCTGCTGTCGTGGTGGGTTCGTCCTCGACGACAATCACCGGGGTCTTGGCTCTCTTCGACGCTCTCTGGGCCAGCGTCCTGAAAAGGAATGGGTTCAGAGTAAAGCAAATCAGATACAAGACAAAGCAACAAGCCGAAGACTTACAAGTGCTGCAAAGAATCTTACTCTTCTTCTTCTTCGCCGGAGCTGGCGCGGAGAGATCAAATTCTGGCCCGCCTCCAGTACGACGAGGCGGAGGAGTAGTTTCCCTTGGCCGCTTGGTGGGAGCAGAAGCGGTGGTCTGCGAGGGCCCGCTCCAGTTGCCGCAGCGGCGTGAGGTGCTCCCGCGGCAACAGTGCTTTCCGCGGTGGAGCGCGTCACGCGGCGCGGCGGCTGTTGACCCGTCTGCCGCCCCGCTACGTATCCGGCCTTGCGGAGACGTCTTCTTGGTGGAGCTGGGGGCTCCGCTCACGGCAAGCTGTCTCAGGGAGGGGAGGAGGCACCCTCGGCGGGCTCGCTCGACTCAGCCTCAGGCCCGACAAGCTCTTCCTCGCCGGCAAACTCCCCTCGCTCGACAAGGCTTGCCGCCTCTGCTGCCTCTGCCTCCTCCACGGTGAATCCGAACTTCGCCCGGCGGCCGCTTCTGCCGCCTCTTCCACTTGGTGGCGTCTGGCGCATCTCATCATCGGTGGTGTCGTGGGTGAGGCTCTTCTGTTCATCGGGGCGGACCGGCACTTCTACCAGGCTGTCAAAGAACACTCGCACGACGTCATCTGCAGGCTCTTGCCAGGTTGGAACGATTCCATGCGAGTCGCACAACGGCATCATTGCACGGATGCGGTCGAGCGAGGAATTGTTGCACAGCGGGACGACATTCTTCAGCAACCTGAACGCTCCGGGATGCTCAGGATCGTGCTTGAACAGCTCCAAGAGCATCGCGTCAGTTCGGGGCGGTGAAATTGAAGTTGAGGCCCGGCGCAGCCTCATGATATCCGCCGCATTCGAACTCCCAGCGGGTCTCCTCCTCTCCCGCGAAGCGTCGCGGCGACGGAGGAAATCTGCGCCAACGGGCGCTTACAAAGTGAGTCCGGCAAGCCTCGGCGTAGGATCCGGATGACGGCAATCTTCAGCCTAAGCGTCTTAGGGCGGCTGCTCCAATCGTTGCCGCGCCTCACGAGGTTCGGCGTGGGCGGTGGCAACTGCGGGTTCTCCTCAACAATCTAGCACCAGTCTGCTCTCCACTCATCCCATTTGCTGCGGAGCTCTCCCCAGATAAGCTTCCTTCTTGCCGGTCCTCGAGATCCAGGCGATCCCACCGGAAAGAGGCTCCCCTCTCTCAACTCGGGGCATAAAGAAGTGGCGGAAAAGGGCTACGTTTGGATGGACTCCGACAAAGTTTTCGCAGAGATGTGCGTAAACCGCCATGGTCAGAACAGCATTGGGGGTGAAGTCAAGGAGGCGGAACCCGTAAGTGTTCATGATATCGCAGAAAAATTCAGAGAAAGGCGGGCAGAGCCCGCAGTAGAAGAACAGCCTTGAAGAAAAGGGTACCCATTCGGAGCCGATTCAGCAGCGGTAGGAGTACCTTCGTTGCACGGATGCGCTCGCGTCTCCGTCGACCGAGAGGTAGTAGTACTCCCTCAGCTCCCGCAGCGAGCTAGGGGAGATTGCCGCTCCTTCCGCGCCGCAAGCCACTGCGCCTCAGCCGACTTCACGGCCTTCCCCTTGTCGGCTTTCGGAGCCATGGCGGAGGTGGTGAGGGAGATCGACGGCGTTGGTGATGCTGGTGGAGATGGGGGGCGAAGCGGTGCTCTCTCTTCAGCCTTGGGAAGAAGGGGGAAGCAATGGGGGTTTTTCGAGATTGGACAGGGACTGGCTAGATGGGTGAACTGCCCCTGTTTCCCCTGCTTATAAAGAGGGAGGGGGCGGATGTTCCGTCTTTCCGAATAAAGAAACCACCCACGATCTCTCACACGACGCCGCATTCGACGCCGTGCCTGTGGAGGGCGTGGTGGGTCCGGGTGGTTCTGGCGTAACCCAGGCCGCCCGTGCCGATGCCTGTTTTGGGCCTGGCCCAACAGCCTTCGGCTTGCACTGTGTGGCCTAGGCAGGGCTCTGTCGGTGTACTAGAGTAGGGGTACCCTAGTATCCCGAACTTGTGCACGGGCAATGAGCCCTCCGGCAAGGCTTACCGGGTGACCGCCAAGGTCCTCCGTGGTTCCTTTGGAGACATTCAAGAACAAAGTATTCAAGCCAAGGAGACAAGGCCCCGGCAAGAGGAGCTTGCCGGGAAGGCCACCCAAGGCACCTAGGAGACAAGGCCCCGGCAAGCTCCCGGTGAGCGACAAGCTTCCGGACGCGACGAGACAGCCCCGGCAAGAGGAGCTTGCCGGGAAGGCCCGGTGAGCGACAAGCTTCCGGACGCGACAAGACAACAACCGCGGCAAGGCGCTTTGCCGCAGACCACCACTCAGACTGCGCTCCAGCACATCCACTAACATGTCGCCCTGGGACCTTTCCAGGCACGCGTGGCAAGAGGCCGTACGGCCAGTGGAGCGCAGTGGCAAGCGGCGCTGACAAGATTGCCATCGTGGCAAGCGGTGGCGCCCCTGACGGTCCCTTTCTGCCTTGTTAGGGGCGACATAGACGGGCATTTAATGCTTTTGTCCCCTGCCGCCGTGGTTAGGTATGATACATCGTACATAAGTAGCTGTACCAACCACTCCTTTTCCATTTTTACCCTTGTCTACGTTGCCACTTGTGGAGACCCTTTAGCATATAAAAGGAGGCCCATGCGCAACGTGGGGGGGCTCGACCTCACGCTCGGTCTCGTTAGCAGCTTGTGTGTACCGTAGCACTCAGCGCTCCTGAGCAAGAACTCAATACACTCAGACATGCAGCAGTAGGAGTGTTATCTCTCAGGAGAGCTCCGAAGCTGGGTAAACTGCTCGTGTGCTTCGCCTCGATCTGCTCTTCGTGCGACCTCCGCCCCCCGCCGATCCGAAAGGGGCTCGGTCCGCCGGTCCCATAGGTGTTCGTGGGCCACATCAGCCTACCCCGACAACCAACGGCAAAGTTGAGTGTAGAAATCGTAACCCTAATGTATCACCTACTCGTCGTAAGATCCTGCAACATGAGACGTTGCAGCCACAAAGGGTCAGTACATTGAATGTACAGGCAAATTCACACCATAGGATAATGATGAATAAGTCTATCACTACATGCATATTTGGCTGGTGGAAAAGCTCTATGGTTAAAATGTTTTTGCGAAATGCCAATTTTCCCCTACTGCAAAGGAATAAATTTTCTTTAACTATCATGGTGGTTGTTAAACATTGAGAATGGTTGACAGCATTCTCAATCCCAATTAATCATCATCATTAAACCCAAAAAAATTAATTAAAGTAACATGATGAGATCAACAGGATAATCCAAGAAGTAGATACTCAAGACGTCCATAACCGGGGACACGACTAATCATGATTAGTTTGTACACTCTATAGAGGTTGCGAACTTTTCCCCACATGACTCGATCTCCTCCGTTGGTTTTCTCGCACTACATGGTGTTTGAGAAACGAATGACTGCGACATAGTCTTTCAGAAGCGCTAGCACCTTACGATGGGTAGACCGGTACACCTACTTTCCCCTACATCTGCTAGTCTACCACTATAAGAGTTCGCACGACTTAATCAGCTATGCTAGAGCCCATAATAGCATGTGGATGCACACAGAAGTTTCTAGTATGAATAATCTCATGACCCTTTGAGCCTGAGTGGCGGTCCATAAAAAACACAGGCAATCCTGGTCTACCCAGTGCCTAGACAGTAATCTGGAATACCCAGGTGCCTCAATCCACCCAGATGTGCGTTTAAGTTGCCACCTTAAGTAAACCATTAATTAACAATCTCACAACTGTCATGAATACTCTCAAAACCCAATCCACGTCTACGAGCATAGCATAGAAATATAAGCAACGTAATAGTAACTCCCAATGTTTGAATGCAGGGCAATAGGTTCCTACCTCATCAACTACTTCCCGATACCCACATGTTATCAATCCTACTCATGCAATGTTTGAGGGTTGAAACTAATGCATAAAACTGGGTATGAAAAGGGATATGATCAAATTGTGAACTTGCCTGCAATGTTGATGAAGATGATTCGCACGCAAACTCTTGATAGGTCTACTCGTCACACTCCCGTCAATCTATCGTAAGCAAGCAATAGTAACCACACATAAGCAATCACTCAAAAGATCGGAAAGAACGAAGAAAACAATTCGGAAAACATCAAAACCAAGCAAATAACTCTTGCAACATAAAACAATTTCTAACAGTACCAAAATTATGTGAATTTGGCCTTATCAGAAAGTTTAGGTCAAGAGTTTCGATTTGCAAAAAGAATCAATTAAATCGGAGTTATAAAACTCAAGTTATGATCAAACGAAGTTCAAATTCAAATCTGATCTAATTCAAATTTTAAATTTTCAAAAACATGTTTGAATTGGATTATTGGATAGAGGGGATCATAACGAAGAAGTGGGCGTTGGTTTTATCGAGTTCCGACTAACGAGCAAAAAGTTATGAGTGTTTGAAGAATAGGGGCTAAACTGTAAAATAAAACAACTACAACTAGGTCCCTGGCGTAAATAAACAGAAAACGAAAAGACTAAATATCGAACGCTCGTTTATGAGATCTAAACAGTGGACATTCGCTGTTTAATAAAACCTAAAAAAACAGATCTAGTCCAGGGGTTTTTTTTAAAACGAACTTAAAATAAAACTGGATCGGACGGCGGTTTTATACTGGTCGGCAGCGGTTTTCGTCAAAGAACCGGCGACGGCGGTTACTCCGGCGAAATGGGACGGCGGCGGCTCGGGTCCGGTCGGGGCGGCGGCTTCGGTCGTCCAGGAGGGCGTTGAAGGGGCCGGGAGGGGCGGCGTGGCGAGGCGAGGAGGATGGCGGCGTCGGCGGTGGTCTGCCGCAACGGGACGGAGCGGGCGGGCGGCGGCGGATCTCGCCGGGCGGCAGCTTCATGAAAGGCCAAGGGAAGTGCGGGCGGGCGAAAGTGCAAGGAGGAGAGGAGGCGGGGCGGCGGCCTGGCCATATAAAGGCCAGGGGAGGGCGCGGCTTGGAGGAGGGGGCAGGAGGAGGAGAGGAGGCGGGGCGGCGGCCTGGCCTTATAAAGGCCAGGGGAGGGCGCGGCTTGGAGGAGGGGGCAGGAGGAGGCCGGAGGCGGTACGGCGGCGACGATCGACGTGCTCGGGCGGGACTCCGCCCGGGGTCGGTGGTGATGGCGCGCATGGGCTGGGCCGTGGCCTGGCATGGGAGCTGGGCCGGCCAAGTCGGAGGAAGAAGTTTCTTTTTTTTAAACGTTTTCTCAGACAAATAAAAACAGAATAGAACAAATATATTATATATAATATATCAAAATTTTCAAAAAAAGATTTTCTAGAGGATGAACATTTTTCTAGAGTCAAATAAAACCCACACAAATTCAGATAAATCAAACACTAATGCTGCTCTAATAAAATCCAACAAAAATCATTTTAAACATACCAAAAGGAATTCAAATTTATTTCTCTCCAATTTTCTATTGTAGGGAATCATGTTACCCTAATTTCTGTATATTTTATTTTTGGAGAAAAATAATTTGAATAAAACTCCAATAACTCCAAAATGAAAATAAATTCAAAAGAACTTTGAATTTAATTCTTTTAAAACTCCCAACTCATATTTCATATAATTTGAAGAAGTCATTTTATCTTCTCTCATGAAAATCATTGAGTTGCATGAAGTTTATGAATCGAAATATTTCCAAATGAAATTCAAATATTTTCAAATACCCTTTCGTTTAATTAAATGGAAGAAGTCATGTCATCTTCCCTCCAGGGTTTTGTGGTGAAAAGAATTTGAATTCACGGAGATCATAAAAAAGCAAAAATGAAAGTTTGAGAAAGTCCTTTTATTCCCTCTCATTTAACTTTCAAAAAGTTTCGAATTTCACTCAATGAATCACACAACAATCAAGCAACAATCAAATCTATCTATTTATTATAACGTTCCAAAATTTAGAATTTTGGGATGTTACAGTAGGTTATTTTCTTGACTTCTGCCAAGTTGCTAAAATCTGCCAAGACTTAAAATTGGGAAAAGGCTAGATTTTTATTTGGTCAACTAGTCTAATCACCCCCCTCTAGACATACTTTTGATCCTACATACACCTATACAAATTACCATTGTATTTGGTTTGTTGGGGACACAAGAGACTTTTCATTTTTTGGTTGTAGGGTTGTTTGAGAGAGACTATCTTCATCCTATGCCTCTCATGGGTTGATAAACCTTAGGTCATCCACTTGAGGGAAAATTGCTACTATCCTACAAAATTCTGCGCTTGGAGGCCCAACACGACTCTACAAGAACAAGTTGTGTAGTAGACATCAAGCTCTTTTCTGGCGCCGTTGCCGGGGAGGTGAGTGCATGAAGGTATATCTTTAGATCTTGCAATTGAATCTTTTAGTTTCTTGTTTTATCACTAGTTTGGTTTGCAAAAGGAAAACTAAAAATGGAATTGAGGTGGTCTCATATTATTCATCTTTGTAATGTCTTTCGTGAAAATGATGGAAAGGAAAATTGTGCTCAATTGATAGAGGAAGAATTCAATAAAATGTTTGACATCAATGATGAGAATGATTGCAATGTTGCTTGTATGAATTCTTTGAATATCCATGATGCTACTGATATGCAAAGCCATATGCTTGGGGATGCTATATTTGATGAATATGATATTTTTAGTCCCCTAAGTTTTGATGAGAAAATATATTGTGATGATTGCATGCCTCCTATGTATGATGATTATATTGATGAAAGTGGTTTTGGAAGAGTGTCAACTTTATGTGATGATGATCCCACTATTTTGGAGGGTGTTGAATCTTATGATAATAATTATGAAAGTGGATTCGGAGAGGTCATAACTTTATTTTGTGATGATTCCACTACTTCGGTAGAGGTTTCAATTGATTACTATGATAACAAAGTTGCTATATATGATGATTATGGTGATGACATGTATGCTATATTGAGATAACCATGAAACTTGTCATCATGATTTTAATTTTGAATCACATGATAGTTATTTTGTTGAGTTTGATCCCACTACTATTGATGAGAATAAATTTACTTATGTGGAGAGTAATAAAATTTCTATTCCTTTGGATCATGAAAATAAACCTTTATGTGATATTTATATTATTTAATTCATTCATGATGCTGCTGAAAATTATTATGAGAGACTAACATATGCTTGTAGGTATTCTATAATATCAAGTTTCCTCTCTATGTGTTGAATATCTAGAAGTTGCACTTGTTTTGCCTTCCAATGCTCGTTGATTCTTAGTCCCAAAAGTTATTTGCTCACAAAATCCCTATGCATAGGAAGTGGGTTAGACTTAAATGTGCTAGTCATATGCTTCATGATGCTCTCTTTGTGTTGCAATTCTTATCTTTTATGTAAGCATCATTGAAATCATCATGCCTAGCTAAAAAGGCATTAAAGAAAAATGCTTGTTGGGAGACAACGCAATATTTTTACCTACTGTTTTTATGTGTTAACATGATTAAGCTAGTGTATTAATCATGTTTTATATCTTTTGTTTAAATAAAGTGCCAAGTAAGGCCTTCGGGATTATGTTTGGTGATAGTTGATTTCATCTTCTTAGAAAACATAAACTTTTGCGTCCAGTGAAACAATTTTGAAAAATGATAGAAGTGACAAAAGATTCTAAATTTTTACACAAGATTGATATACAAGTTTCCTACGTTGTCCTAATTTTCCAGAATTTTTGGACTAACAGAAGTATGGTTGGAGTACAGATTACTACAGACTGTTTTGTTTTTGACAGATTCTGTTTTCAATGCATAGTTTGCTTGTTTCCTAGTTTATATGGCTTATATTGCTCAATATTAATTTTGGAAATGATAAGGTACAGTAGGCATGGTGTGAGAAAAAAAATATGAATCTTGTCTTTGACAGTACCAAAGTGAATGATTTGCTTTATCATACTAACCTATCTCATGAAGTTCCGTTAAGTTCTGTGTGATTCAAGTTTTCAAGTTTTGGGTGAGATATTGATATGAGTAGAATAAGGAGTGACAAGACCCTAAGATAGGGGATGCCCAAGGCACTCTAAGTTAATATTCAAGGAAGATCCAAGCAACTAAACTTGGGGATGCCCCGGAAGGCATCCCCTCTTTCGCCTCCAACATTATCGGTAATCTTATTTGGGGCTATATTAATCTTATTTGAGTTTTGCTTGGATCGTCATTTTCTTTTGTTAAGATTTGCTTTCTGTTATTTATAATAAGGTTTTGGATCTTTTATTTCAATAAAACTCGCAAGGGTAGCCTTTGCCATGCTTATTTTGCAAGTCTATATATTGCTGTTTCAAAACAGAAAGTTTGTCGATGTTGCAAAAATTCCCGAGAAAAGTCAGAATGTGACAAAATGTTGAAACTTTTTGTACAATAAGATCTGATAAATTTTCTACAATGTGTGAAATGTCTAGAATGTTTCTAGTTAGATAAGTATGGATACTTCTTCGTCCATTATAGACTGTCCTGTTTTGGTAGATTGCTGTTATGTTTGCATTGTTTGCATATGTTTATGTGTTTAATGATTCTATTTGAGGATGGGAGTATTAAATATGCAAAGGCATTTAGTATGCAATGTTAAATTATAATTTTAGTGATTTGTAATAGTAGAGAATGATAATGTTTTGCGTATATTTATACTAACTTATATCATGAGTTCTTGTTTAGTTTTGTGTGGATGAAGTTTTTAAGATTTAGGGAAACCGTGATACAAAAGAAATTAAGGAGAAGAAAAAGCTCAAGCTTGGGGATGCCCAAGGCATCCCAAGTTAATATTCCAACAATTATGAAGCATCCAAGCTTGGGGTGCCCCGGTAGGCATCCCACCTTTGTTCTTCAACAATTATCGGGTTGTATCGGTTGAGCCTAAGTTTTTTCTTCTTCACATGATGTGTGCTATCCTTGGAATGCCATTTTATTTTGTTTTTCATGCTTTTTTAATAAAATACTTAGATCTGAAAGTTTTAAATAAGTGGGACTCCTCAATTAGCTACCCATTTACTTAACTACTCATTTGATCTACACTTGTATCTTTTTGGAGTACTTTGTGATTTACTCTCATGCTTCACTTAGATTATTTTGAGAGTTGAAAATTTTGAAGAAATACTTATGCTCTCGTGCTTCACTTAAATTTATTCTAGAGCTTGTTAGTAGCAATGGTAATAAGTAAATTTAGTCGCAAAGTAATGGATATTCAAGAAGTATATAATAAAAACTTTCATGTAGATCACTGGATATGATAAGTTTGATTTCTTGCAATAGTTTTGCAATAGGGAGATAATAATATGTGAGTCATGTTGGTGAGTAATTATGCTTTGGTAAGAATATTGGTGTTAAGGTTGGTGATTCCCTATGAAATCACGAAAGTCAATAATTATGCAATAAAATTACATCCTACTTGTGGTGCATTATTCGGTGTTAGTTATGCTCAACGCTCGTTTATGTGAATTTTCGTTTCTTGGTTGGTTCCTTCTCAATCTATTTGCTAGCCTCCATTTGTACTAAGTTGGAAAACTACTTGTGCATCCAAATTCTTAAACCCAGAGTTGTGCCAAATGAGTCCACTGTACCTAGCTATATGCGGTATCTCCATGCCGTTCTAAGCAAATTTGTATGTGCCATCTCTAATTTTCAAAATAAATTTCCTTTTTGTGTGCTCGTACCGCTCATGAAGCGGTAGGGGTGGCCAATATTTTTCATGCTAGATGTGTTATTCTCAAGATGAGTGTTTATTCACTTGTCATTGCACGAGAGTGCGGTGGTAATAGGGGTGCCCAGTCCCGAAATGAAAAAGAAATTTACTTTATGTTGTTAAATAATAAATTCCTTGGAAAGTGTAGGTATGGAGGGAACACGTGCATACGGCTAGCCGTGGAAAGTGAAAGAAGTGGTGGAAAGTGGAATAAACTTTATTTTCTGTTTGGGAACCACCTATGATATATCTAGCATGGAAAGTGTTGGGAATTACTCGGTCGTTTTCGTTGACGGGAAAGTATGCCTCTCAAAAATTTATCTCTCAATTTAAGCTTTGAGCTGTGGCACCTCTACAAATCCCTACTTCCCTCCGCGAAGGGCCAATCTATTTAGTTTATGCAATTTTTATTTTTATTTGAGTCTCCATCTTCTCTTATAAAGCACCAACTAAGGGGCACTATGATCATACTTGAGCATTGGATGTAGCTAATATGCGAGTGTGTCTTGCGAATAGATCAATGATTGAGCATGATGGGCTAGGGATAACTTTGTTTAGTGTTGATATTTTGAAATACATGGTTTCTTGTTGATATGCTTGAGTATTGATGTCTTCATGTCAAATTATACACTATTGCTTTGAATCATTCAAGTCCAAATGTCCATGCTACAAAAGGAAGAGTATATGATGAATATGATAGGTAGCCTTCCACAAGAAAAATTCTGTTTTCAATTGCTACTTTATCATGATAAGTTTTATGAGAAAGAGTTACTATTATGATGCTAGAGAAAGTGATTGAAATTATCATTGATCAAACTTATGCACTTTGCTAGCATTCACACTTCATAAATTATTTCTTTTATCATTTACCTACTCGAGGACGGGTAGGAATTAAGCTTGGGGATGCTGATACGTCTCCAATGTATCTATAATTTATGAAGTATCCATGCTGTTATATTGTCATTCTTGGATGTATTACAATCATTTTATAGCAACTTTATATCATTTTTTGGGACTAACCTATTGACATAGTGCCCAGTGCCAGTTACAGTTTTTTGCTTGTTGTTTACATAGCAGAAAATCAATACCAAACGGAGTCCAAGCGCAGCGAAACTGTTTGGAGATTTTTTTCTAGACCAGAACACGCCCGGTGGGCAAAAGAAGTACCAGAGGGGAGCTCCGAGGAGATCACAACCCACCAGGGCCAGCACCGCCTCTTCGCACTATAAATTCACAAATGTTCCAAAAACCCTAGGGTAATGAGGGAGTCCTGGACTAAGGGGTCCTCGGACGTCCGGCCTGTTGGCCATGGGCCGGACTGATGGGATGTGAAGATGCAAAGACCGAAGATTGCACCCGTGTCCGTATGGGACTCTCCTTGGCGTGGAAGGCAATATTAGCGACCGGATATGTAGATTCATTTCCATTGTAACCGACCTTGTGTAACCCTAGATCCTCCCGGTGCCTTTATAAACCGGAGGACTTAGTCCGGAAAGGGCAGAGACACATTACCATAGTCATACAGGCTAGACTTCTAGGGTTTAGCCATTATGATCTCATGGTAGATCAACTCTTGTAATACTCATATCCATCAAGATCAATGAAGCAGGAAGTAGGGTATTACCTCCATAGAGAGGGCCCGAACCTGGGTAAACATCGTGTCCCCTGTCTCCTATTACCATCGGCCTTAGACGCACATTTCGGGACCCCCTACCCGAGATCCGCCGGTTTTGACACCGACATTGGTGCTTTCAATGAGAGTTCCACTGTGCCGTCGACGAAAGGTTCGATGGCCCCTTCAGTCGTCAACAATGATGCTGGCCAGGGAGAATCCTTCCTCCCCGGACAGATCTTGGTGTTCGGCGGCCTCCCACTGCGGGCCAACTCGTTTGGCCACATGGAGCAGATCGATAGCTTGCGGACATCCGTGGAGATTTGATCTTCACCGAATTCGGGACCGCGGCGACCGCTCCTGGCCACCTTGACGAACATGATTAAATCTGTCGTCAGACCGCATCCAGGAGATAGCTCCAGTGACCACTCTGGCCTTAGATCCTGAGCACACTGCGGCATCCAAGGATCGGAGGCTCGACCCCAACACGGATGCCACAGATTCCCCTGCGTTGGAGCCGCACATGGACTTAACCCCACACCATATCTGTGTCACCGGAACTCTGGACTCTTCTCTGGTTATAAGTTCCGAACCATGTGAGCCTGTGAACGCCGAACTCGATCGCTCATCGATCTTCGAATTCAGCACCGCAGACATCTTCCAGTACTCGCCTATGGGCGATATGATAAACTCATTAAAAAGCCTGTCCTTGGCAGGGGACTCACAGCCGAACTCTATCCGGTCCGGACTGGGGGCTGATGATCGAGAATTTTGCTTCCCACCCGCCACCCACTTCATAGCCACTGTCGAGGACCTAACTGACACGCTTGATTACGACTCCGAAGACATCGACGGTATGGACGACGATGCCGATGAGGAGCAAGACCAAAATCCACCATTTACGGGACGCTGGACGACCACTTCTTAGTACGATGTGTACTTGGTGGATACACCCAAAACAACCAACAACAACGACAAAGAAAATCCAGTCAAGAATAAACCTCCTGAGACACAGCAAAAACGCCGGCGTCCTCGGCGCCGCTCTAAGGTACGTCGTTCAAAAGACAGCAATGCTGGCACCAGTGAAAATAATACTCCGAATGATATAGAAAACAATGAAGACCTTGCTGAGGTAACATCCGAGCAGGACGAGCAAGAAAACAGGTAAGCCAGCCCCGACGAACAGGCCAGGCCCAATGACTCGGACGACGGTAGTTACCGTCCGCTCTCCGAGGATGACGAAAGCATCGGCAATGAATATTTCATTGTGCCCGAGGAACCTCTCGAGCAGGAGCGCTTCAAGCGCCAGCTAATAGCAACGGCGAGGAGCCTGAAAAAGAAACAACAGCAGCTTCAAGCTGACCAAGATCTGCTCGTTGACAGATGGACCGATGTCCTGGCAGCCGAAGAATACGGCCTCAGACGCCTAGCCAAGAGTTACCCAAAGCGAAGGTTGCTACCCCAGTTCGATGAAGAGGCACCGGAGCTCATACCCCCTTGCGTAACGCGGCCGATCGACCACCACGCGGTTGGGACAGTGTGGCGGACCAACCACCACGTGGTCGGGATAGAGCGGCAGCTTAGGCCGAACAGCAGCCTGCCCCACCGCCTCGTAAAAATAGAGACGAAACAGCTCGGGGTCACACATACGACCTCCGTCAGACCCTGGATAGTAGAGCAGGACATACCCGATCAATTTATGGATCGGGAGGACGTCCCTCGACACGCGATGATGGCTACCTATTCGGGCGCGACAAACCTAGTCACACCCGAGCCGATAACCGCAGTCGAACTCCATCGGAGCTACAGCGCAATGCAGCCAGATATAGAGGTGCCGCAGACCCTCTCTGCTTCACTGATGAAGTAATGGACCATGAATTCCCCGAAGGGTTCAAACCCGTCAATATTGAATCATACGACGGGACAACCGATCCCGCGGTATGGATCGAGGATTTTATTCTCCACATCCACATGGCCCGCGGAGATGACCTTCATGCTATCAGATACCTTCCACAAAAAATCAAAGGGCCACCCCGGCACTGGTTATACAGCCTGCCTGAAAATTCCATCGGCAGCTGGGAGGACTTGGTAGAAGCTTTTCTTGACAACTTCCATGGTACATACGTCCGGCCACCAGACACCGACGACTTAAGTCACATAGTCCAACAGCCTGGAGAGTCAGCCAGGAAATTCTGGACTAGATTCCGAACTAAAAAGAACCAGACCGTTGACTCTCCGGATGCCGAAGCCCTAGCGGCCTTTAAATATAGCATCCGTGACGAATGGCTCGCCCACCATCTCAGCCAAGAAAAGCCCAAATCTATGGCAGCCCTCACGACACTCATGACCCGCTTTTGCGCGTGTGAAGACAGTTGGCTGGCTCGTAGCAAAAACACAGCTAGCGAGGCGGGGCCCTCCGAGGTCAAAAACAACAACGACAAGCTCGGACGTAATAGGCACAAGCGCCAAAGCAATGGTGATAATACCGATGACACTACAGTTAATGCCGGATTCAGCGGCTCCAAGTCCGGTCAGCGGAAAAAGCCGTATAAAAGCAGCGGTCCGGGACCATCCAGCTTGGACCGCATACTCGATCGTCCGTGCCAGATACATGGCACCCCAGACAAACCTGTCAATCATAGCAACAGGGATTGCTGGGTGTTTAAACAAGCCGGCAAGTTAAATTCCGAGAACAAGGAAAAGGGATCGCAAAGTGAGGACGATGACGAAGAGCCCCGGAAACTGAACTCAGCGGGGCAGAAGAAGTTCCCCCCTCAAGTCAAAATGGGGACACATGATATATGCTACACACATCCCCAAAAGGGAGTGCAAGCGCGGACTAAGGGACGTTTACGCGATAGAGCTAGTCGCCCCAAAATTCAACCTATGGTCATTATGCCCGATCACTTTTGATCGTCGGGATCATCCGACCAGTATCCGGCATGGCGGATCAGCTGCACTAGTCCTGGACACAATCATTGTCGGATTCCACCTAACGCGAGTCCTCATGGACGGTTGTAGCAGCCTCAATCTGCTCTATCAAGACACGGTCGCAAAATGGGCATTAATCCATCAAGGATCAAGCCAACGAAGACTACCTTCAAAGGAGTCATACCAGGCGTAGAGGCCCGTTGTACGGGCTCAATCACACTAGAGGTTGTCTTTGGATCCCCGGACAACTTCCAAAGCGAGGAGTTAATCTTCGACATCGTCCCTTTCCGTAGTGGTTATCACGCACTGCTCGGATGGACGGCATTCGCCCGGTTCAACATGGTACCACACTACGCTTATCTTAAGCTTAAGATGCCCGGTCCAGACGACATCATAACGGTCAACGGAAACATGGAATGCTCCCTCCGCACAGAGGAGCACACCGCCGCCCTAGCAGCAGAAGTACAGAGCGGCCTTCTCAAGCAGAACCGTAATCCGGCTGCCGAGCCCCTGGACATTGTAAAGAGGGTCCGGACTATGCTGCAACAGGACATCTCGGCTCATCAAGAGCTCGACTAGAAATTTGGCCTCTGCCCCAGCCCTTACCAGGTAACAGCGTTCGTACCATGCGTGCATAATTACACACTAGAAATCCCATGGGCATCGACGGAGGCACAGCTAGCTTCTGATCCATAGTTCGGCTTGACCGATCCCGGACACACATATACTGTCACTATTTCCTTTTTTCCTTCTCCAGGTTTATTTTACATAGGCCTTCTTCGACGGCCCGACCACCAATCCTGTCAAAGCATAAAAACACCAGGATGGTGATAACCCACAAGTGTAGGGGATCGCAACAGCTTTCGAGGGTAGAGTATTCAACCCAAATTTATTGATTCGACACAAGGGGAGCCAAAGAATATTCTCAAGTATTAGCAACTGAGTTGTCAATTCAGCCACACCTGAAAACTTAATATCTGCAGCAAAGTGTTTAGTAGCAAAGTAGTATGATAGTAGTGGTAACGGTAATAAAAGTAACAGAAGCAAAAGTAATATTTTTGGTATTTTGTAGTGATTGTAACAATAGCAACAGGAAAGTAAATAAGCGTAAACCAGTAGATGGAAAGCTCATAGGCATTGGATCGGTGATGGATAATTATGACGGATGCGGTTCATCATGTAACAGTTATAACATAGGGTGACACGGAACTAGCTCCAATTCATCAATGTAATGTAGGCATGTATTCCGAATATAGTCATACGTGCTTATGGAAAAGAACTTGCATGACATCTTTTGTCCTACCCTCCCGTGGCAGCGGGGTCCTAATGGAAACTAAGGGATATTAAGGCATCCTTTTAATAGAGAACCGGAACAAAGCATTAGCACTTAGTGAATACATGAAATCCTCAAACTATGGTCATCACCGAGAAGTATCCCGATTATTGTCACTTCGGGGTTGTCGGATCATAACACATAATAGGTGACTATAGACTTGCAAGATAGGATCAAGAACACACATATATTCATGAAAGCATAATAGGTTCAGATCTGAAATCATGGCACTCGGGCCATAGTGACAAGCATTAAGCATAGCAAAGTCATAGCAACATCAATCTCAGAACATAATGGATACTAGGGATCAAACCCTAACAAAACTAACTCGATTACATGATAGATCTCATCCAACCCATCACCATCCAGCAAGCCTACGATGGAATTACTCACGCACGGCGGTGAGCATCATGAAATTGGTGACGGAGGATGGTTGATGATGACGACGGCGACGAATCCCCCTCTCCGGAGCCCCGAACAGACTCCAGATCAGCCCTCCCGAGAGGTTTTAGGGCTTGGCGGCGGCTCCATATCGTAAAACACGATGATTTCTTCTCTCTGATTTTTTTCTCTCAGAAAGCCAACATATAGAGTTGGAGTTGGCGTCGGAAGGTCTTCAGGGGGCCCACGAGGTAGGGGGCGCCCAGGAGGGGGGGCGTGCCCCCCACCCTCTTGGACAGGGTGTGGGCCCCCTAGTCTTCATCTTTGGCGAGGATGTTTTATTATTTTTTTCTAAGATGTTCCGTGGAGTTTCAGGTCATTCCGAGAACTTCTGTTTTCTGCACATGAAACAACATCATGGCAATTCTGCTGAAAACAGCGTCAGTCCGGGTTAGTTCCATTCAAATCATACAAGTTAGAGTCCAAAACAAGGGCAAAAGTGTTTCGAAAAGTAGATACGACGGAGACGTATCAACCCCCCCAAGCTAAAAACCTTGCTTGTCCTCAAGAAATTCGTATGACAAACTGAAATAGAAAAAGAAAAACTTCTACAAACTCTATTTGCTCTTGTTGTTTTAAATATGTCAAGCCAGCATTCAAGTTTTCAGCAAAGATTATAACTAACCACATTTGGAATAATTCTCAGGTCTCATGTTTACTCATATCAATGGCATAATCAACTAGCGAGTCATAATAATAAATCTCGGATGACAACACTTTCTCAAAAGAATCATAATATGATATAACAAGATGGTATCTCGCTAGCCCTTTCTGAGACCGCAAAACATAAATGCAGAGAACCTTTAAAGATCAAGGACTGACTAGACATTGTAATTCATGGTAAAAGAGATCCAGTCACAGTCATACCCAATATAAATTAACAGTAATGAATGCAAATGACACCTACGCTCTCCAGCTAGTGCTTTTTAATAAGAGGGTGATGACTCAACATAAAAGTAAATAGATAGGCCCTTCGTTGTGGGAAGCAGGGATTTGTAGAGCTGCCAGAGCTCGATTTTGAAATAGAGATGAATAATATTTTGAGTGGTATACTTTCATTGTCAACATAAAAACTCAGAGATGGCGACATCTTCCATGTCACACACATTATAGGCGGTTCCCAAACAGAATGGTAAAATTTATACTCCCCCTCCACCAACAAGCATCAATCCACGGCTTGCTCGAAACAACGAGTGCCTCCAACATACATCAGGTCCCAGGGGGAGTTTTGTTTGCAATTAATTTTGATTTAGTTTGCATAAAGCATGGGACTGGGCATCCCGGTTACCAGCCATGTTCTCGTGAGTGAGGAGCGGAGTCCACTCCTCTTGAGAATAACCCGCCTAACATGGAAGATAAGGACAACCATAGTTGATACATGAGCTATTCGAGCATACAAAACAGAATGTTTATTTGAAGGTTTAGAGTTTGGCACATACAAGTTTACTTGGAACGGCAGGTAGATACCGCATATAGGAAGGTATAGTGGACTCATATGGAATAACTTTGGGGTTTAAGGGATTGGATGCACAAGCAGTATTCCCGCTTAGTACAAGTGAAGGCTAGCAAAAGACTGGAAGCGACCAACTAGAGAGCTAATTACAGTCATGAACATGCATTTAAATTAATAAACATTGGATGCAAGCATGAGTAGGATATAATCCACCATGAACATAAATATCGTGAAGGCTATGTTGATTTGTTTCAACTACATGCGTGAACATGTGCCAAGTCAAGTCACTTAAATCATTCAAAGGAGGATACCACCCCATCATACCACATCACAACCATTTTAATAGCATGTTGGCACGCATGGTAAACTATTATAACTCATAGCTAATCAAGCATGGCACAAGCAACTATGATCTCTAATTGTCATTGCAAACATGTTTATTCATAACAAGCTGAATCAGGAACGATGAACTCATCATATTTACAAAAACAAGAGAGGTCGAGTTCATACCAGCTTTTCCCATCTCAGTCAGTCCATCATATATCATCATAATTGCCTTTCACTTGCACGACCGAACGATGTGAATAATAATAAGAATGCACGTGCATTGGACTAAGCTGGAATCTGCGAGCATTCAATAAACAGGAGAAGACAAGGCAATATGGGCTCTTGGTTAAATCAACAATAAGGCATATAAGAGTCACTTCAACAATTTAATCATGGTCTTTCTCCTATCGACCCCCAAAGAAAAGAAAAGAAATAAAACTATTTACACGGGAAAGCTCCCAACAAGCAAAAGAAGAACGGGAAATATTTTTGGGTTTTATTTTTAATTATTACTACTACAGCAGGAAAAGTAAACTAACTAGAAGCTACACTAAATTTTTGTTGTCGTTTTCTTAAAGTTTATTAAACACACAAGAAGAAAGCAGGAAAAACAAAATAAACTAGCATGGATATTACAGTGAAAGAGTATGAGCACCGACATCTAGTAATGAGTGTGTGTGAACATAAATGTAATGTCGGTGAGAAATACGTACTCCCCCAAGCTTAGGCTTTTGGCCTAAGTTGGTTCATTGCCAGGGATAGCCTGGTTGATACCCGTAGGTGTGGCTAGGGTCGTATTGCGATGCAGCGGCTATCGCCTCCTGAGCTGCAGCGTGGCGTCGAGCCGCCTTCGCTCTCCTCTCATACTCATCTGCCTCCTCTCTGGTAATAACATATCTTCCTTTTGTCTGAGAATCAAAGAAGGCAGGAGCAGGAAGAGTAATACGGACAACATGCCGTTTGTTAAAGATTAGTCGATACTGGAGAGGTGGTTCAGCCATCTCTACAAACTGGTGGGAAACCATAGAATCAAAATCTAAATAAGTAGGGGGTAACTCCATATCACCCTCGTGAAAGTATATCTCAAGAAAATTAGCTAAGTGGGTTGCATAAATTCCTCCAAAGAAATCTCCGTTATATCTATTATGATGCAACCTACGAGCTACTATGGCTCCCATATGATAAGATTGGTCTCCTAACACAGCACTCCTGAGAATGCTAAGATCAGGGACACACATGTGACATGCTTCATCCTTAGCATTTATGCACCTACCGATGAAGAGAGCAAAATAATGTATAGCAGGAAAGTGAATGCTCCCTATAGTGGCTTGCGTTATATCTCTAGATTCCCCCACAATTATGCTAGCAAGAAAGTCTCTAAATTCATATTTACGGGGATCAACAGTACTACCCCATTGTGGGAGTTTGCAAGCAAGAGTGAAGTCCTCTAAGTCCATGGTATAAGATTTTTCATAAAGATCAAACATGACAGAAGGAGAATTACGTGAAAATGAAAATTCAAACCTCCTCACAGATGAACTAGTGAGATCATGATACTGTGGGCATTTGTCTGCCTCGAAGTCCACAAGACCGGCGTTACGCAAATATGCGTTAAATTCTTCTTTGATTCCCGCTTGATCCATAAAATTTTCCGAACGCCATTCACAGGGCCTCACAAGAGCGTCTCTTGGTGGTTCCTCGTCAGCATCACGCATTGCAAGCCTGGGACCTTGCTTCCTTGAAGATCCATAAAATATATTGTTTTCTCTGAAAAGATTCTGAAATTTTTAGTAACTTCAAATAAAAGTGAACCAACTTCAATAAAATTGATAGCAACTACTCCTACAAGTGTCTAGAGCCTATATCAAGCATTAGAACTACTTGGAACCATATAAAATTGACATGAAAGCTCAAGAACATGGTCACCTATGCAGCACAAATTTGCAATGAATAAAGCACTAGGACAAAAACTAATTGGACAAATGGAGGAGTCGCATACCAAGGAACAATCTTCCCAAGCAGTTTTGGGAGAGGTGCTTTGAGCAAAGAGATCAAAAATCACAGCAACGGGGGCTGGAACTCGTGTTTGAGCTAGTTATTCGTGTTTGTGGGAGGAAGAAGAAGAGGATGGGTGCAGGAATAAGTGGAGGAGGGCCACCATGGGCCCACGAGGCAGGGAGCGCGCCCTCCACCCTCATGGCTAGGTGGCAGTTCCCCCCGCGGTAATTTTTGCACTAAAAATCCTCAAATATTCCTGAAAAAATCATATTAAATTGGCATGGCATTCTGAGGACTTTTATTTTTGGGATATTTTTTGTTGCATGGATAAATCAGGAAACAGACAGAAAAATGCTAATTTTACTTTATTTCCACTAAATAACAGAAAGTATAAACAGGGTACAGAAGGTTGTGCTTCTAGTTTCATCCGTCTCATGATCATCAAAAGGAATCCACTAACAAGGTTGATCAAGTCTTGTTAACAAACTCATTCCGATTAACATGGAAACCGGATAAATTTCTAATAACACTAAGTTACCTCAACGGGGATATGCACATCCCCTATAATAAGAATATCATATTTCTTTTTGACAGTAGGAAGAGGAAATTCAAAACCTCAAAAAATAATCGATGGAACTTTTCCAATAGAGTTGATGCTATAAACTTGAGGTTGTTTCCTCGGAAAGTGTACCGTGTGCTCATTACCATTAACATCAAAAGTGACATTGCCTTTGTTGCAATCAATAACAGCCCCTGCAGTATTCAGAAAAGGTCTTCCAAGAATAATAGACATACTATCGTCCTCAGGAATATCAAGAACAACAAAGTCCGTTAAAATAGTAACGCAGTAACCACAACAGCACATCCTCACAAATACCGACAGGTATAGCAGTTGATTTATCAGCCATTTGCAAAGATATTTCATTAGGTGTCAACTTATTCAAATCAAGTCTACCATATAAAGAGAGTGGCATAACACTAACACCGGCTCCAAGATCACATAAAGTAGTTTTAACATAATTTCTTTTAATGGAGCATGGTATAGTGGGTACTCCTGGATCTCCAAGTTTCTTTGGTACTCCACCCTTAAAAGTATAATTAGCAAGCATGGTGGAAATTTCGGCTTCCGGTATCTTTCTCTTATTAGTAATGATATCCTTCATATACTTAGCATAAGGATTCGTTTTGAGCACATCAGTTAATCGCATACGCAAAAAGATAGGTCTAATCATTTCAGCAGAGCGTTCAAAATCCTCATCATCCTTTTTCTTGGATGGTTTGGGAGGAAAAGGCATGGGATTCTGAACCCATGGTTCTCTTTCTTTACCATGTTTCCTAGAAACAAAGTCTCTCTTATCATAACGTTGATTCTTCGATTGTGGGTTATCAAGATCAACAGCAGGTTCAACTTCTACATCATTATCATTACTAGGTTGAGCATCATCATGAAGATCATCATTAACATTTTCACTAGATTCATGTTCATTACGAGACTGTGTTTCAGCATCGGACATAGAGATATCATTTGGATTCTCAGGTGGTTTAGCAATAGGTTCACTAGAAGTTTGCAAAGTCCTATCATTTTTATTTTTCTTCCTTTTAGAAGAGCTAGGTACATCAGTATTACTCTCTGAGAATCTTGCTCAATTCTCTCAGGGTGGCCTTCAGGATACAAAGGTTCCTGAGTCATTCTACCAGTTCTAGTAGCCACTCTAACAGCATAATCATTTTTCTTACTATTCATTTCATTGAGCAAATCATTTTGAGCCTTAAGTACTTGTTCTACTTGAGTGGTAACCATAGAAGCATGTTTGCTAATGAGTTTAAGTTCACTTCTAACATTAGCCATATAATCACCCAAGTGTTTAATCATATCGGAATCATATTTCAACTGTCTACCAAAATAAGCATTAAAATTTTCTTGTTTGACAATAAAATTATCAAACTCATCCAAGCATTGCTTAGCAGATTTATACTGAGGAATATCACCTTTATCAAATCTATAGAGAGAATTTATCTTTACTACTGTGTCGGGTTATCGGGATCAGGATGTTCTTCAATAGGTAATGGATCAAGATCATATGTTACTTCAACAGGCGGTAAATCAAGACCATGTATTTCTTCAATAGAAGGTAAATTCTTAACATCTTCAGCTTTAATACCTTTTTCTTTCATAGATTTCTTTGCCTCTTGCATATCTTCAGGACTGAGAAATAGAACACCTCTCTTCTTCGGAGTTGGTTTAGGAATAGGCTCGGTAATTGGCTCAGGAGCTGGCTCAGGAGGTGGATCGGGAGGTGACCAATTATTTTCATTTGTCAACATATTATTCAATAGAACTTCAGCTTCATTCGGTGTTCTTTCCCTGAAAAGAGAACCAACACAACTATCCAGGTAATCTCTGGAAGCATCGGTTAGTCCATTATAAAAGATATCAAGTATTTCATTTTTCTTAACAGGATGATCAGGCAAAGCATTAAGTAACTTGAGAAGCCTCCCCCAAGCTTGTGGGAGACTCTCTTCTTCAATTTGCACAAAGTTGTATATTTCCTTTAAAGCAGCTTGTTTCTTATGAGCAGGGAAATATTTAGCAGAGAAGTAATAAATCATATCCTGGGGACTACGCACACAACCAGGATCAAGAGAATTAAACCATATCTTAGCATCACCCGTTATGAGAACGCAAATATTTTAAGGATGTAAAAGTAGCGAGATCTCTCATCATTCGTGAACAGGGTGGCTATATCATTTAATTTAGTAAGATGTGCCACAACAGTTTCAGATTCATAACCATGAAAAGGATCAGATTCAACCAAAGTAATTATATCAGGATCAACAGAGAATTCATAATCCTTATCGGGAACACAAATAGGTGAAGTAGCAAAACCAGGGTCAGGTTTCATTCTATCTCTAAGAGATTCTTTACACCTTTTAACGAACAGCCTCTTAAGTTTGTGTCTATCCTGGCAGGCAAAAATAGCTGCAGAAGATTCTATATCAAAAAGGTAACCCTCAGGAATAGCAGGCATACCTTCATCATGACTATCATCAACATAATCAGTTTCAATAGTGTCTTTCTCTCTAGCCCTAGAAATTTGTTCATCAAGAAATTCACCAAGAGGCACAGTAGTATCAAGCATAGAAGTAGTTGAAGGAAATATGCCCTAGAGGCAATAATAAAGTTATTATTTATTTCCTTATATCATGATAAATGTTTATTATTCATGCTAGAATTGTATTAACAGGAAACATAATACATGTGTGAATATATAGACAAACAGAGTGTCACTAGTATGCCTCTACTTGACTAGCTTGTTAATCAAAGATGGTTATGTTTCCTAACCATAGACAAAAGAGTTGTTATTTGATTAACAAGGTCACATCATTAGTTGAATGATCTGATTGACATGACCCATTCCATTAGCTTAGCACCCGATCGTTTAGTATGTTGCTATTGCTTTTATCCATGACTTATACATGTTCCTATAACTATGAGATTATGCAACTCCGTTTACCGGAGGAACACTTTGGGTACTACCAAACGTCACAACGTGAATCGGGTGATTATAAAGGAGTACTACAGGTGTCTCCAAAGGCGGATGTTGGGTTGGCGTATTTCGAGATTAGGATTTGTCACTCCGATTGTCGGAGAGGTATCTCTGGGCCCTCTCGGTAATGCACATCACTAAGCCTTGCAAGCATTACAACTAATGAGTTAGCTGTGAGATGATGTATTACGGAACGAGTAAAGAGACTTGCCAAGAACGAGATTGAACTAGGTATTGGATACCGACGATCGAATCTCGGGCAAGTAACATACCGATGACAAAGGGAACAACGTATGTTGTTATGCGGTCTGACCGATAAAGATCTTCGTAGAATATGTAGGAGCCAATATGGGCATCCAGGTCCCGCTATTGGTTATTGACCGGAGACGTGTCTCGGTCATGTCTACATTGTTCTCGAACCGTAGGGTCCGCACGCTTAAGGTTTCGATGCCGGTTATATTATGAGTTTTGTGTATTTTGATGTACCGAAGGAGTTCGGAGTCCCGGATGAGATCGGGGACATGACGAGGAGTCTCGAAATGGTCGAGACGTAAAGATTCATATATTGGATGAGATGTTTAGGCCAAGGGTCAAGCCCATGAGGCTTTAGGTCGGTGCAAAAGGAGTTTTGCGGAGGCCGAGGGCCAAACGCCGGAGACCTGGCGTCGGCCTGGGCGAACGCCGAGGCCCATGGCGTCTGGGCGACGCCAAGGATTGTGGTGTTTGGTCCTGGAGTCCGAGTGGGACCCTTGCCTTTCGGGCAAAACCGACTTTGAGGAGGCTTTTGCTCCAAGTTTCGACCCCGGGGCTCCACATATAAATAGAGGGGCAGGGCTAGCACCAAAGATACAACAATTGATCTCTTGGATCTCTTAGCCGTGTCTGGTGCCCCTCCACCATATTCCACCTCGGTCATTTCAGATGGCGGTGCTTAGGCGAAGCCCTGCGTCGATAGAACATCAAGATCGTCACCACGCCCGTCGTCTTGTGGAACTCTCTCTCCCGGAGCTTTCTTGGATCGGAGCTGAGGAGGCGTCACCGAGCTGAGCGTGTGCCAAGAACTCGGGAGGCGCCGGAGTAATGCCGCTGGGATCGGTTGGATCGCGAGGAGAACGTACTACTACTTCCTCTACGTTGTGATCGCTTCCGCTTGGTCTCTGAGGGTACGTAGACAACACTCTCCCCTCTCGTTGCTATGCATCACCATGATCTTGCGTGTGCGTAGGAAAATCTTTTGAAATTACTACGTTCCCCAACAGTGGCATCCGAGCCAGGTTTTATGCGTTGATGTTATATGCACGAGTAGAACACAAGTGAGTTGTGGGCGATACAAGTCATACTACCTACCAGCATGTCATACTTTGGTTCAGCGGTATTGTTGGATGAAGCGGCCCGGACCGACATTACAGCGTGCAGCTTACGCCGAGACTGGTTCTACTGACGTGCTTTGCACACAGGTGGCTGGTGGGTGTCAGTTTCTCCAACTTTAGTTGAACCGAGTGTGACTACGCCCGGTCCTTGCGAAGGTTAAAATGGAGTCTATTTGACAAACTATCGTTGTGGTTTTGATGCGTAGGTGAGAACGGTTCTTGCTAAGCCCGTAGCAGCCACGTAAAATTTGCAACAACAAAGTAGAGGGCGTCTAACTTGTTTTTGCAGGGCATGTTGTGATGTGATATGGTCAAGACGTGATGAGATATAAGTTGTTGTATGAGATGATCATGTTTTGTTGAAGTTATCGACGGCTGGCGAAGCCCTATGGTTGTCTCTTTGTTGCATAAGATGCAAGTGCCAAATAATTGCTTTACTTTATCGCTATGCGATAGCAATAGTTGCAAGAGCAATAGTTGGCGAGACAACCATGTGATGACACATTGATATAGATCAAGATGATGAAGATCATGGTGTCGTGCGGTGACGATAAAGATCATGACAAGAGCTTTGAGATGGAGATCACAAGCACAAGATGATGATGGCCATATCATATCACTTATATTGATTGCATGTGATGTTTATCTTTTATGCATCTTATCTTGCTTTGATTGACGGTAGCATTTTAAGATGATCTCTCACTAAAAATTATCAAGACGTGTTCTCCCTGAGTATGCACCGTTGCCAAAGTTCGTCGTGCCTGCACACCACGTGATGATCGGGTGTGATAAGCTCTCGTCCATGTACAACGGGTGCAAGCCAGTTTTGCACACGCAGAATACTCGAGTTAAACTTGACGAGCCTAGCATATGCAGATATGGCCTCGAACACGGAGACCGAAAGGTCGAGCGTGAATCATATAGTAGATATGATCAACATAGTGATGTTCACCATTGAAAACTACTCCATCTCACGTGATGATCGGTTATGGTTTAGTTGATTTGGATCACGTGTTCACTTAGATGACTAGAGAGATGTCTCTAAGTGGGAGTTCTTAAGTAATATGATTAATTGAACTTAAATTTATCATGAACTTAGTCCTGGTAGTATTTTGCAAATTATGTTGTAGATCAATAGCTCGCGTTGTTGCTTTCAAATGTTTATTTTGATATGTTCCTAGAAAATTGTGTTGAAAGATGTTAGTAGCAATGATATGGATTGGATCCGTGATCCGAGGTTTATCCTCATTGCTGCCTGAAGAATTATGTCCTTAATGCACCGCTAGGTGATGAGACCTATTGCAGGAGAGCGGTCTGACGTTATGAACGTTTGGCTAGCTCAATATGATGACTACTTGACAGTTTAGTGCACCATGCTTAACGGCTTAGAACCGGGACTTCAAAGATGTTTTGAACGTCATGGACCATATAAGATGTTCCAGAAATTGAAGTTAATATTTCAAGCAAATACCCGAGTTGAGAGATATGAAGTCTCCAACAAGTTCTATAGCTAAAAGATGGAGGAGAATCGCTCAACTAGTGAGCATGTGCTCAGATTGTCTGAGTACTTCAATCGCTTGAATCAAGTGGGAGTTAATCTTCCAGATAAGATAGTGATTGACAAAATTCTCTAGTCACCATCACCAAGTTAGTAGAACTTCGTGATGAACTATAGTATGCAAGGGATGATGAAAATGATTCCAGAGTTTTTCATGATGATGAAATCGATGAAGGTAGAAATCAAAAAAGAACATCAAGTGTTGATGGTTAACAAGACCACTAGTTTCAAGAAAAGGGCAAAGGGATAGAAGGGAACTTCAAGAAGAACAGCAAGCGAGTTGCTGCTCAAGGTGAAGAAGCCCAAATCTGGTCCTAAGCACGAGACTAAGTGCTTCTATTGCAAAGGACTGGTCAATCGAAGCGGAACTACCCCAAGTGATTGGTGGATAAGAAGGATGGCAAAGTGAACATAAGTATATTTGATATACATGTTATTGATGTGTACTTTACTAGTGTTCATAGCAACCCCTCAGTATTTGGTACTAGTTCAGTTGCTAAGATTAGTAACTCGAAACGGGAGTTGCGTAATGAACAGAGACTAGTTAAGGGTGAAGTGACGATGAGAGTTGGAAGTGGTTCCAAGATTGATATGATCATCATCGCACACTCCCTATACTTTCGGGATTAGTGCGGAACCTAAATAAGTGTTATTTGGTGTTGAGCATGAATATGATTTGATCATGTTTATTGCAATACGGTTATTCATTTAAGTAAGAGAATAAATTGTTGTTCTGTTTACATGAATAAAACCTTATATGGTTACACACCAACAAAAATGATTTGTTGGATCTCGATATTAGTGATACACATATTCATAATATTGAAACCAAAAGATGCAAAGTTAATAATGATAGTGCAACTTATTTGTGGCACTGCCGTTTAGGTCATATTGGTGTAAAGCGCATAAAGAAACTCCATACTGATGGGTTTTTGGAATCACTTGATTATGAATCACTTGATGCTTGAAAACCATGCCTCATGGGCAAGATGACTAAAGCTCCGTTCTCCGGAACAATGGAGCGATTAACAGATTTGTTGGAAATCATACATACTGATGTATGTGGTCCGATGAATATTAAGGCTCATGACAAGTATCATTATTTTTTGATCTTCACAGATGTTTTTGAGCAGATATGGGTATATCTACTTGATGAAACATAAGTCTGAAACATTTGAAAAGCTCAAAGAATTTCAGAGTGAAGTGGAGAATCATCGTAACAAGAAAATAAAAGTTTCTACGATATGATCGCAGAGGTAAAATATTTGAGTTCTGAGTTTGGTCTTCAATTAAAACAATGTGAAATAGTTTCACAAATTCATGCCACCAGAACACCACAGCATAATGGTGTGTCCGAACATCATAACCGTACTTTATTGGATATAGTGCAACTATGATGTTTCTTACCGATTTACCGTTATAGTTTTGGGGCTATGCATTAGAGACTGCATTCACGTTAAAAGGGCACCATCTAAATCCGTTGAGACGACACCGTATGAACTGTGGTTTGGCAAGAAACCAAAGTTGTTGTTTCTTGAAGTTTGGAGTTGCGATGCTTATGTGAAAAGTTTCATCCCGATAAGCTCGAACCCAAATCGAAGAAATGCGTCTTCATAGGATACCCAAAATGTTGGGTACACCTTCTATCACAGATCCGAAAGGCAAGACATTCGTTGCCAAGAATGGATCCTTTCTAGAGAAGGAGTTTCTCCCGAAAGAAGTGAGTGGGAGGAAAGTAGAACTTGATGAGGTAATTGTACCTTCTCCCTTATTGGAAAGTAGTTTATCACGTAAATCAGTTCGTGACTACTACACCAATTAGTGAGGAAGCTAATGATGATGATCATGTAACTTCAGATCAAGTTACTACCGAACCTCGTGGGTCAACCAGTGAGATCCGCACTGCAGTGGTACGGTAATCCCATTACGGAGGTCAGGTTACTTGGCCATGACGAACCTCTGAACTATGAGGAAGCGATGATGAGCCCAGATTCCATAAAATGGTTTGAGGCCATGAAATCTGAGATATGATCCATGTATGAGAACAAAGTATGGACTTTGATGGATTTGCCCGATGATCGGCAAACCATAGAAAATAAATGGATCTTCAAGAGGAAGATGGACGCTGATAGTAGTGTTACTGTCTACAAAGCTAGAATTGTCGCAAAAGGTTTTCGACAAGTTCAAGATGTTGACTACGATGAGAGTTCCTCACTCGTATCTATGCTTAAGTCTGTCCGAATCATGTTAGCAATTGCCGCATTTTATGAAATCTGGCAAATGGATAAACAAAACTGCATTCCTTAATGGATTTATTAAAGAAGAGTTGTATATGATGCAACCGAGAAGGTTTTGTAAATCCTAAAGGTGCTAACAAAATATGCAAGCTCCGATGATCCATCTATGGACTGGTGCAAGCATCTCGAGTTGGAATACATGCTTTGATAAGTTGATCATAGCATATAGTTTTATACAGACTTGCGGTGAAGCCTGTAATTACTAGAAAGTGAGTGGGAGCACTACAGCATTTCTGATAAGTATATGTGAATGACATATTGTAAATCGGAAATAATGTAGAATTATTCTGCAAAGCATAAAGGAGTATTTGAAAGGAGTTTTTCAAAGAAAGACCTCGGTGAAGCTGCTTACATATTGAGCATCAAGATCTATAGAGATAGATCAAGGCGCTTGATAAGTTTTTTCAATGAGTACATACCTTGACAAGATTTTGGAGTAGTTCAAAATGGAACAGTCAAAGAAAGAGTTCTTGCACTGTGTTACAAGGTGTGAAATTGAGTAAAACTCAAAACCCGACCACGGCAGAAGATAGAAAGAGAATGAAAGTCATTCCCTATGCCTTGGCCATAGGTTCTATAAAGTATGCCATGTTGTGTACCAGATCTATTGTATACCCTACACCGAAGTTTGGCAAGGAGTACAATAGTGATCTAGGAGTAGATCAACATCGGACAATGGGTCAAAATTATCCTTAGTGGAATAAGGATATGTTTCTCGATTATGGAAGTGACAAAAGGTTAGTAAATAAAGGGTTACGTCGATGCAAGTTTTGACACCGATCTGGATAACTCTAAGTCTCGATCTAGATACATATTGAAAGTGGGAGCAATTAGCTAGAGTAGCTCCGTGCGAGCATTGTAGACATAGAAAATTGCAAAATACATAACGGATCTGAATATGAAAGACCCGTTGACTAAGATTCTCTCACAAGCAAAACATGATCACACCTTAGTACTCTTTGGGTGTTAATCACATAGCGATGTGAACTAGATTACTGAATCTAGTAAACCCTTTGGGTGTTGGTCACATGGCGATGTGAACTATGGGTGTTAATCACATGATGATGTGAACTATCGATGTTAATCACATGGTGATGTGATCTAGATTATTGACTCTAGTGCAAGTGGGAGACTGAAGGAAATATGCCCTAGAGGCAATAATAAAGTTATTATTTATTTCCTTATATCATGATAAATGTTTATTATTCATGCTAGAATTGTATTAACAGGAAACATAATACATGTGTGAATATATAGACAAACAGAGTGTCACTAGTATGCCTCTACTTGACTAGCTTGTTAGTCAAAGATGGTTATGTTTCCTAACAATAGACAAAAGAGTTGTTATTTGATTAACAAGGTCACATCATTAGTTGAATGATCTGATTGACATGACCCATTCCATTAGCTTAGCACCCGATCGTTTAGTATGTTGCTATAGCTTTTATCCATGACTTATACATGTTCCTATAACTATGAGATTATGCAACTCCCGTTTACCGGAGGAACACAAAGTGTACTAACAAACGTCACAACGTAATCGGGTGATTATAAAGGAGTACTACAGTGTCTCCAAAGGCAGATGTTGGGTTGGCGTATTTCGAGATTAGGATTTGTCACTCCGATTGTCGGAGAGGTATCTCTGGGCCCTCTCGGTAATGCACATCACTAAGCCTTGCAAGCATTACAACTAATGAGTTAGCTGTGAGATGATGTATTACGGAACGAGTAAAGAGACTTGCCAAGATATGAGATTGAACTAGGTATTGGATACAAACGATCGAATCTCGGGCAAGTAACATACCGATGACAAAGGGAACAACGTATGTTGTTATGCGGTCGACCGATAAAGATCTTCGTAGAATATGTAGGAGCCAATATGGGCATCCAGGTCCCGCTTATTGGTTATTGACCGAGACGTGTCTTGGTCATGTCTACATTGTTCTCGAACCGTAGGGTCCGCACGCTTAAGGTTTCGATGACGGTTATATTATGAGTTTTGTGTATTTTGATGTACCGAAGGAGTTCGGAGTCCCGGATGAGATCGGGGACATGATGAGGAGTCTCGAAATGGTCGAGACGTAAAGATTCATATATTGGATGATATGTTTAGGCCAAGGGGTCAAGCCCATGAGGCTTTAGGTCGGTGCAAAAGGAGTTTTGCGGAGACCGGGCGTAAACGCCGGAGACCTGGCGTCTAGCCTCGGGCCGCAGACGCCGAGGCCCATGGCGTCTGGGCGACGCCAAGGATTGTGGCGTTTGGTCCTGGAGTCCGAGTGGGACTCTTGCCTTCGGGCAAAACCGACTTTGAGGAGGCTTTTGCTCCAACTTTCGACCCGGGCTCAACATATAAATAGAGGGGCAGGGCTAGCACCAAAGACACAACAATTGATCTCTTGGATCTCTTAGCCGTGTGGTGCCCCTCCACCATATTCCACCTCGGTCATATCAGAAGCGGTGCTTAGGGCGAAGCCTGCGTCGGTAGAACATCAAGATCGTCCTGCCACGCCGTCGTCTTGTGGAACTCTCTCTCCCCGGAGCTTTGCTGGATCGGAGCCTGAGGTGCGTCACCGAGCTGAACGTGTGCCAAGAACTCGGAGGCGCCGGTGTAACGGCCCTGGGATCGGTTGGATCGCGAGGAGAACGTACGACTACTTCCTCTACGTTGTGATCGCTTCCGCTTCGGTCTACGAGGGTACGTAGACAACACTCTCCCCTCTCGTTGCTATGCATCACCATGATCTTGCGTGTACGTAGGAAAATCTTTTGAAATTACTACGTTCCCCAACAGTAGTTTCATCATAAGTATCATGCATAGCAGAAGTGGCATCATCAATAACATGCGACATATCAGAACAAATAGCGGAAGCAGGTTTAGGTGTCGCAAGCTTACTCATAACAGAAGGTGAATCGAGTGCAGAGCTAGATGGCAGTTCCTTACCTCCCCTTGTAGTTGAGGGATAAATTGTTGTCTTAGCGTCTTTCAAGTTCTTCATAGTGTCCAGCAGATATAAATCCCAAGTAACACAAAGAATAGAGCTATGCTCCCCGGCAATGGCGCCAGAAATTGTTCTTGATAACCCACAAGAGTAGGGGATCGCAACAGCTTTCGAGGGTAGAGTATTCAACCCAAATTTATTGATTCGACACAAGGGGAGCCAAAGAATATTCTCAAGTATTACCAACTCTGTTGTCAATTCAGCTACACCTGGAAACTTAATATCTACAGCAAAGTGTTTAGTAGCAAAGTAGTATGATAGTAGTGGTAACAGTAACAAAAGTAACAGAAGCAAAAGTAATATTTTTGGTATTTTGTAGTGATTGTAACAATAGCAACAGGAAAGTAAATAAGCGTAAACCAGTAGATGGAAAGCTCGTAGGCATTGGATCGGTGATGGATAATTATGACGGATGCAGTTCATCATGTAACAGTCATAACATAGGGTGACACAGAACTAGCTCCAATCTATCAATGTAATGTAGGCATATATTCCGAATATAGTCATACGTGCTTATGGAAAAGAACTTGCATGACATATTTTGTGCTACCCTCCCGTGGCAGCGGGGTCCTAATGGAAACTAAGGGATATTAAGGCCTCCTTTTAATAGAGAACCGGAACAAAGCATTAGCACTTAGTGAATACATGAACTCCTCAAACTATGGTTAGCACCGAGAAGTATCCCAATTATTGTCACTTCGGGGTTGTCGGATCATAACACATAATAGGTGACTATAGACTTGCAAGATAGGATCAAGAACACACATATATTCATGAAAACATAATAGGTTCAGATCTGAAATCATGGCACTCGGGCCCTAGTGACAAGCATTAAGCATAGCAAAGTCATAGCAACATCAATCTTAGAACATAATGGACATTAGGGATCAAACCCTAACAAAACTAACTCGATTACATGATAGATCTCATCCAACCCATCACCGTCCAGCAAGCCTCCGATGGAATTACTCACGCACGGCGGTGAGCATCATGAAATTGGTGATGGAGGATGGCTGATGATGACGACGGTGATGAATCCCCCTCTCCGGAGCCTCGAACGGACTCCAGATCAGCCCTCCCGAGAGGTTTTAGGGCTTGGCAGCGGCTCCGTATCGTAAAACGTGATGATTTCTTCTCTCTGATTTTGTCTCTCCGAAAGCCAATATATAGAGTTGGAGTTGGAGTCGGAAGGTCTCCAGGGGGCCCACGAGGTAGGGGGCGCGCCCAGGAGGGGGGGCGCGCCCCCCACCGTCGTGGACAGGGTGTGGGCCCCCTGGTCTTCATCTTTGGCAATGATTTTTTATTATTTTTTCTAAGATGTTCCCTGGAGTTTTAGGTCATTCCGAGAACTTTTGTTTTCTGCACATAAAACAACATCATGGCAATTCTGAAAAGCAGTGACAAGACGGGTTAGCTCTATTCAAATCATACAAGTTGGAGTCCAAAACAAGCGCAAAAGTGTTTGGAAAAGTAGATACGATGGAGACGTATCAGATGGCAAGAAGCAAAGACGTATAGGGGAAGCTCTAGAGGTCAATTCAAACGACCACTCTACCTGCTATCAGGACCCACACGCAGCTCGCCCTTGGTCATGGCATGTTAAATAGCCGGATTGCTTATCGCACTATTTGTATTAATGCTCTTTGACGCATTAACCCAATTATAATGGAAGCAGTTCGTGGCTTAATTTTAAGGGCCCCAGATATCACCTATGTGTTCTTTCCGTTTTCCTTATCTTCTAGCACCCGTACACTTTGGTACGTTTCATATTTGCCAGGGGCTCCCCGGCGCCCCACAATACGGCAACAAAGTCCGAACATTTTTTATAGTATAGTTCAGCACCACGAATTTAGCATTATATGCATTGGATCTGAATCATGTCTTTGGTCAATAGTTGGGTTGCCCAGCTCCTGTGCTTGCTACCTTACGTTCCGCTATATCGGCTAAGGTAGTAAAGGGAGAACTACTGCGATTGTGCCCTGGTTTATCCAAAGGAGCACCTCAGTAGAGAAAGCCGAAAACTGACTGTCATGATACAGCGAGAGCCGGTCAGCTGTTCGGAGGTTGCAAATCGTTGGAGATTTCTCCCGTGTTCCACGAAGGACCGGCACTTCCCGATTAGATGCTCATAGCACTCTAGTTCGGAAACTAGGGGATGCGTCAATGTTTTTATTGTCGAACTCCTATGGCTAAGTGAGGATGTTAAAGCCGAATAGTCTGGTTGCCTGGTTCGTTGCGCTAAACAACTTCTTCAAGGACCATATAATTGGATCAAGATTGTTTAGATTCCATCCCGAACACCTTCGCACTACCTACGTGGGGGCAGGAGCCGACGACTGGCAAACCCTCAGATTTCATATAAACACGGCCACACAGGAGGAAAAATAAAAAACATAACAATCATTATATTACAAACCCACTTTGTTTCACCATACAAGGCAAAGACAACATGAATGTATTCATTCAAAAATAATGTCCTACCCACACTGTGTTGCCACAATGCGAGACCCCTCCAGGATATCCGCAAAATAGTGCTCGGGTGTACGGTGCTCCTTGCCCTCCAGCGGCCACCGGGCCAGCTCGACGGCATTCATCTTCGCACGCCACATCTTGCAATGGGCGAAGGCCATACGAGCACCTTCAATACAGGCCGATCGCTTGACGATGTCCAGCCGAGGACAGGCATTCACGATCCGCCTCATGAGTCTGAAGTAGCTGCCGGGCATAGCTTCGGCTGGCCATAGCCGGATTATCAAATCCTTCATGGCTAGTTTGGCCACCCTATGCAGCTGCACCAGCTGTTTCAACTGATCGGTGAAGGGCACGGGATGCTCTGGCGCAAGATATTGCGACCAGAATAGCTTCTCTGTGGAGCTCCCTTCTTCGGCTCGGAAGAACTCCGCGGCATCGGACACAATTTGCGGGAGATCAGCAAAAGCCTCTGGACAACTCTGAATCCGGGTTAGTAAAAGATACTTCCTCTTTGCATATTTGCTTTGCATATTGAATGCCTTACCTGCCGCAATCTTCCTCGCCTCCTGGACCTCTTGGAGGGCGCCCCGGGACTCATTCTGGGCCGTCTCCTCGCTCTAACGAGCCTTGGAGAGTTCGGCCTCTTTAGCCGACGCGTCACGCTCCATGGTCTCATACTTATTCACCGCGTCGTGCAGCTCTTGTTGGACCTCATTGACCCGGGCCTTGAGCTTCTTACAGGCAGCCTGCTCCTTGACGGCCTTCCCCTCGGCTTCGCCCAGGGCCTTTTTCAGGGCCTCGACCTCGGTCGTTGCTCCTATTTATATCAAGACACTTCGGTCAATATATAACATCCTACTCTTTTTGAATACTTTTTCAGGGCCTCGACCTCGGTCGTTGCTCCTATTTATATCAAGACACTTCGGTCAATATACCAGGACGGCGCAACTACTCGAAGCCGGCTCCTAGCTGCCGGCTCTTTAGGATAGGAAGTTGATCGAGATTCTTGTCCCCTCTTCAGCCTCGAAGCCCAACCAACTTCGGGGACTACTGTCGGAGTAAATGACCATGGGTAGCCTAGCCGGCTCTCCTCGGCTCTTCAGAAAAATTGCAGGCCGATCGGGCCTTCAAACATCCAAGGCATGGGGCCACTTCCCCTTGGCTGGCTACCTCTCAAGCCGGCTACCCGGAGGCGGCCCGACCCTAAACCCACAGGAGGAAAGCCGTCAGAGCGCCGACTCCTAGAAGCCGGCCACGAGAAGGCCGACTCCAAGAAAGCCGTCCACGAGAAGGCCGACTCCAAGAACCCGGCCTCCCAGTAGGCGGCCAGGATCGTACCCTCAATCTCTACACCGACATAACAGCGATGAGACGGGGCATGGCTACAGTAAAGCCTGCCACCCGCGAATCCTGGAGCGCGCATGGCCACAGTGCGCCGTACGGGGCGGCCATCACCCGTCCGACGCGGCACTGTTGCCATGTTGACCATGACATCACCCAGGACGAGCTGTCAGAACGGCCCACAGGTGGCGAGCCCCTTCGGATAGAGAGACGTCCGAAGGCGGCCTGGCCTACCCAGTCGGCCTGAGACAAGGCCGGCTCCCAACAGTCGGCTAGCTCCCTCCCTCGAAGGAAGCGCCTCATTGAGGAGACAAGACGAGGTAAGGCTACAGTGATCGCCGCCAAGCGGCGGCACTGTAGCCATGCTTACCTCGACAAAGCCCTCATCATCAGGAGTGAGGCAACAGTAACCAGCCCCCGACAAGGCCCCCGAGCGGTGGGACCAGCTTGTCGATCAGGAAGCCGGCAGCCGGCGGGACCCACGAGTCAGCGGGCCCCAGCAGCCGGCGGAGAAGCCGGCGAACATAGACACTGACGACTAGGGCCCTCGCCCAGCCGGATTACCATTGTACCCCTGGGGGGTAGGCCTATATAAATCCCCCAGGGCACCCATGCAAAGGGTTGATCTCTGAGAGGTTTAGACACCACATAGAGGGAAGAGGAGAGCTAGCCTTGTTCTTCTTCTTCCTCTCACCAAACAGCTCAAGGAGTCTCTTGTAGCTACTTGTTGACCTAGTGATCATGCGGAGACCCCGCAGAGCAGCAGTAGGGGTGTTATCTCCACGGAGAGCCCCGAAGCTGGGTCAGATTCGCCGGCGTGCATGTCTTCGCCTTATCCTGTTTCCAGGCACCGACGACGTCTTATTGGCTCCGACAATGATAAGCCACCCGTTGAGATATGTCGCACCTACCACCCGACATTTGGCGCCCACCGTGGGGCCAGGTGAACCATCGTCCGGAGACCTGTTCTAGATGGGAACCCTCTTCCTTCCCCGGGAGCGTAGCCAGCCCAACACGCCCGATGGCGCTTCCCCCGACGAGCTGCAAGGCGTCGCTGACGCCTGCGTGGCGAGCTGCCTCGCCGATCTTCTTGGCGAGGCCCGCATCTCCGACGAGCCCGCATCCGACGCAGGCACAGGCTGCCTCAAGAGCCACCTCGTCAGCCTCCTCGACCAACTCCACGTCTCCACCGAGCCTGCTGTGGATTTGGAGTCGGTTGGCTCCACTGACCCGATGCTTGTCGACTCCGACACGGCCCGCTCGCGCCTTCCCACCAACGTTGTGATCTTCAACGACCCGCTCCCTCGAGCCGACAGCTGTGGCAGCGCCATCACCTTGGTGCTGGTCATCAGCCACGGCGCCGCCTCTGGCGAGAACGCCCACGACACCCTACAAGCGGCACTGCATGACCTGTCCGTCCCCCTTCCGGCTGACGCCGACGCCGAGACACTGGAGGCGCACCGCCTCGCTCTCATCGCGGAGGGCCAGAAGATAGCCTCCATGAGACGCCTCACCGAGGCTCACCAGCGCGAAGTCGACCGCGCCGCCTTCGGCACGCCGCCCCCTAACGGGCCCAACCGAATCGGCTTCATCAAGAAGCGTGGCGCAGCCATCGCCGACATGCTGGGAGCGGACCGCCTAGTCTATGCCACGCCCCTCGAGAACCTACGCGCCGCCCAGGCGGCCGTAGACGAGCTGAATGGACTGGGGGCCGACGAGCTCCCCTACATGACCAGACGCATCCAGCAGCTAATCGACGCGGCTGCAGAACAACATGCAGCCGACGTCCGTGCTGAAAGTCCTCGCCGCGCCGAGAGCACGGCGCAACGTCACGAACGCCGACTGCGGGCAACACCCGCGCCAGGCAAGAAAAGGAACCGGCTGACAGCCGTAGCCGCACTCAGATCTCCATCGAGCGCGACGCAGAAGGCCGCCCTCGAGCCGTGGAGCGACGAGGCAATCCGCCTCCTCCTCCGCCTCGTGGGGAGAGATACCCCACCCCGCCGCCTATCACGCATCCGACTCTCAGCGGCCAACTAGGCCGCCGCGAAAAGTCGGGCGAAGCAACGCCCGCCATCGGATCGACCTCCTAGCGCGATCCCTGGCGCTAGAAGAAGAAGACGATGTCGGCCCGCCTTGTTTCGGCCCCCGCATCCACGACGAGCCCTTCCCCAAAGGGTTCTCGCTCCCAAGAGACACGCCCAGGTACAACGGCTCTGTGAAGCCGGAAGATTGGTTGATCGACTACTCCACTGCAGTTAGCATAGCAAACGGCAACAGGCGTGGTGCCGTGAAGTATGTCCCCCTCATGCTCCAAGGCACAACGCGTACCTGGCTCAACAGCCTCAAGCCTTACAGCATCAAGAGCTGGCTAGACTTCACAGAAGCCTTCATCCGCAACTTCACCAGCACCTACAAGCGGGCTCCCAAGCCCCGACAGCTCTCCTTGTGTGTTCAAGGGCCCACTGAATCGACTCGCGACTACCTCACGCGTTGGGACGAGCTCCGCAATTCCTGCAAGGGTGTGCACGAGGTTCAAGCCATAGAGTACTTCACCGCCGGGTGCCGAGAAGGCACCCTCCTCAAGCACAAACTCCTCTGCGATGAGCCGACTACCCTCGACGAGCTGCTGGTCATAGCAGACAAGTACGGCACGGCCGACTCTTCGATGAAGACCGAGCTTCGGGTAGACGCCTCTGGAAAGGTGCTCAACCCGGCTCCCAAGACGTCGGCTGGGGACTCCAGCCGATGCCCATACCAGAACGACAACAAGCGCAAGGGCCCTATCCCGCCTTCAACCAGTCGGCAGGTGGCCACAGTCGAAGATGAACCACCCGAAGGGCGGCCCAGCGCCAAGAAGCGAGAAGCGGCGGGCGGCTTGGCAGCCGGCTTTCTCCTACGAGCAAGCCCTTGATGCCCCTTGCAAGTTCCACAGTGGCGCGAAGCCGTCCAACCACACGACCCGGAAATGCCACTGGCTCACCCGAATCTCCAAAGGCGAAGGGCTAGTGCCACCTCCGCCTGCTGGTCAGCCGCCTCCGGCTCCTCAACAGCCGGCCGGTCGACCAGCAGACGGAGTTGTTCAAGACGAGTTCCCCGACGAGCAGGCCGCCTACATCGTCTTTACAAGCCAGCCCGAAGACCGGCGCAGCCGGCACCGCCAGAACCAAGAAGTCAACGCAGTCGCCTCCAACAACCCTGAGTACATGCACTGGTCCGAAAGGCCAACAGCTGGAGCCGGGCCGACCACCCAGAGGTGATGCCATCCCCCGCTCTTACGCAATGGTTTTGGATGCCACCCTAGCAACAGACAGGCGTGCCGCCCGTTTCTCCCGCGTGCTGATAGATGGCGGGAGTAGCATCAACATACTGTACCGTGACACCATGGAGAAGCTGAACATCAAGACAAAGCAGCTCGTGCCTAGTCGGACCTTGTTCCATGGCATCATACCCGGCCTGTCCTGCTCACCAATCATCAAGATCAAGATAGATGTTCTCTTTGGGGACAAGGATCACTTCCGCCGAGAAGCAGTTTGGTTTGAGGTAGTGGATTTGGAGAGCCCTTACCACACGTTGCTTGGCCGACCTGCTCTGGCCAAGTTCATGGTTGTACCCCACTAGGCCTACCTCAAGATGAAGATACCGAGTTCCAAGGGCATCATCACCATAGCCGGCGACTACAAGAAATCCTCGGATTGTGCAGCAGCTAGCAGCCGGCTGGCCGAGTCCCTCGTGATCGCCAAAGAGAAGAAGATGCTTGATCGGGTCGTGGCCATGGCCGGCAAGCAGACAACCTTGTCCCCCGACCCCAGGGAATTTGATGCCCAAGGTTCTTTCCAGCCGGCCAAAGAAACGAAGAAGATACCTCTGGACCCGGAGCACCCAGAAAGGTTTGCCGTCATTGGGGCAAACCTGGACGGCAAATAGGAAGGCGAGCTCGTCGATTTCCTCTGTGAAAATCGGGAAATCTTCTCTTGGTCCCCCAAGGACATGTCGGGTGTTCCGAAGGAATTCGCCGAGCACAAGCTACACGTCCGACCAGATATTAACCAGTCAAGAGCCCCTCCGACGACTGTCGGAAGAGAAGTGAAGGATTGTAGGAAAAGAGATAGCCCGACTTCTGGCAGCCGGCTTCATAATGGAGGTGTTCTTTCCGGAATGGCTTGCCAATCCGGTCCTCATGCTGAAGAAGAATAACAAGTGGCGCATGTGTATAGACTACACTAGCCTCAACAAAGCCTGCCCCAAAGATTCCTTCGCCCTGCCAAGGATTGATCAAGTGATAGATTCCATAGCCGGATGCGAGCTGTTGAGTTTCTTGGATGCTTACTCAGGCTACCACCAGATAAGGTTGGATCCACCTGACCGCCTGAAGACCGCCTTCATCACACCATTCGGGGCTTTCTGCTACCTGACTATGATATTCGGCTTGAGAAATGCCGGTGCCACTTTTCAGCGTTGCATGCAGAAATGCCTCCTCAAGCAACTCGGCCGAAATACCCACGTCTATGTAGACGATATTGTGGTGAAGACGGAGAAGCGTGGCACCCTGCTGGAAGACCTCAAAGAGACGTTTGAAAACTTGCGCCGGTTTCAGATTAAGCTCAACCCAGAGAAATGCGTGTTCGGAGTACCAGCCGTCCAGCTTCTAGGCTTACTGGTCTCCGAACGCGGCATCGAATGCAACCCGGTGAAGATCAAGGCCATAGAGAGAATGGAGATCCCCACCAAGCTACGATACGTCCAAAAGTTTACCGGATGCCTGGCCTCCCTGAACCGCTTTATCAGCCGGCTCGGAGAGAAAGCTCTCCCCCTCTGCCGACTCATGAAGAAGACCACTCACTTCGAGTGGAACGACCAAGCCGATCAAGCTTTCCACGAACTGAAGAAGATGCTGGCCACGCCGCCTATCCTGACGGCGCCGACTGAGAAAGACCCCATGCTCCTTTACATTGCCGCCACCAGCTTGGTGGTCAGCACCGTTATCGTGGTTCAGCGCCCGGAAGAAGGCCGGGCTCAGCCCGATCAGGCGGTGTATTATTTAAGTGAAGTGCTGTCCACCTCGGCGGTAACTACCCGCACTACCATAAGATGTGCTATGGTGTGTACTTCGCCGCCAAGAAGCTCAAGCCCTACTTTCAAGAGCACCCCATCACGGTCGTGTGTACTGCCCCGCTCGCCGAGATCATAGGCAGCCGGGATGCATCCGGCCGAGGGGCAAAATGGGCCATTGAGCTGGCCCCTTACACGATCTTCTACCAGCCTCGCACCGCCATCATGTCCCAAGCATTGGCTGACTTCCTTGTCGACTGGGCCGAGACCCAGTACCTGCCACCGGCCCCCGACTCCACTCATTGGCGGATGCACTTCGATGGGTCCAAGATGCGCACCGGCTTGGGAGTCGGCATCATTCTCACCTCTCCCAAAGGCGACAAGCTCAGATACACATTGCAAATTCATTTTGCCGCCTCCAATAATGTGGCCGAGTATGAGGCGCTCATACACGGGCTCCGGCTAGCCAAAGAACTCGGCATTCGCCGGATCCTTTGTTATGGCGACTCGGATTTGGTAGTCCAACAAGCATCTGGTGACTGGGACGCCAAGGACGCAAACATGCTGAGCTACCGTTTCCTTGTTCAGCAAATCAGCGGGTATTTTGAAGCATGCGAGTTCCTCCACGTGCCAGGCCGACAACGAGAAAGCAGATGCCCTGGCACGAATAGGCTCCACCCGACAAGCCATACCAACCGGCGTCTCTCTCCAACGCCTCCTCAAGCCGTCTATCAAGCCGTCTCCAGAATCCAACTCCATCTTCGTACCGCGTAACCCCGACGCAGTCGGATCCGGCTTGGGGAACCGAGCAAGCGGCTCGGGGACTTCAACATGCGGCTCGGGGACTGCCATAGTCGCACCCGGCCCGGGGACTTCAGAGCCCGGCCCGGGGACTATGGTACGGCCGGCTACGATCGACACAACAGCGGTGGCCGACTCCAGCTCTTCACCACCCAGCCCACCCGCCCTGGTCACAGTAGCCATGTTGGCAATAGAAGAAGTCACAGCTCCATCATGGGCCCAACCCATCCTCAATTTCCTGGTAAATAGAGAGCTGCCGACTAACGAGATCTCGGCAAGGCAAGTCCAACGCCGAGCCGGAGCATACACAATAGTTAACCGAGAGCTCATTAGGCGCAGCGTCACTGGAGTCTTCCAGCACTACGTCGAGCTAGAGAAGGGCATAGCAATCCTCAAGGCCATCCACCAAGGCGAATGCGGCCACCACGCGGCCTCTAGATCACTCGTCGCCAAAGCTTTCCGCCAGGATTCTTCCGCCGATCGCTGGATGACGCCAAGGAGTTAGTCAAATACTGCAAAGGGTGCCAAGTCTTAAGTTCCAAGCAACACCTGCCGGCTTCTGCACTCAAGACCATTCCCCTCAACTGGCCTTTCGCCGTCTGGGGACTGGATATGGTGGGCCCGTTCAAGACGGCGCGCGGCGGCATAACACATCTGCTCGTCGCCGTGGACAAATTTAGCAAGTGGATTGAAGCAAAGCCGATCAAAAAGCTGAATGGGCCGACTGCCGTGACATTCATCGCAGATATTACAACCCGGTACGGCGTACCATACAGCATCATCACCGACAATGGCACGAATTTTGCCAAGGGAGCACCGCACGCGTTCTGCGCGACCGTGGCATCCGATCGACTTAGCGTTCGTTGCCCTCCGCAGTCAAACGGCCAAGTTGAGCGAGCAAGCGGCCTCATCCTCTCGGCATCAAGCCCCGACCGGTCGTAAGCATCGAGCTGCTCGGCCGTTGTTGGTTTGACGAAGCTGCCGGCCGTCCCTCTCGAGTCTCCTGCGACTACCTCGAACAAGTCAACCGGCTTCACCCCTTTCTTCCTTCTATATGGTGCCGAGGCTATCATCCCAACTGACATCGAGTTCGACTCACCTCGGGTCACCATTTACACGAAGGCAGAGGCCAAGGAAGCACGAGAAGACGGTGTCGACCTGCTGGAAGAAAGCCGGCTGTTAGCCCTCAGCCGGTCCGCCATCTACCAGCAGGGTTTGCGCTGCTACCATAGCCGGAAGGTCAAGCCAAGATCCTTCCAAGAGGGCGACCTTGTGCTCCGGCTGATCCATGTAACAACCCGGCCAGCACAAGCTCTCGGCCCCTTGGGAAGGCCCCTTCGTCATCACCAGAGCATTAGGCAACGACTCCTACTACCTGATCGACGCGCAGAAGCCGAAGGCACGCAAGAGAGATGATTCCGGCAAGGAGTCGGAACGACCATGGAATGCCAATCTTCTCCAAAAATTTTACAGTTAAAAAGCAGTACGTACCACGCTAGCTTTTGTATAAGTATGAGACAACGGGCCCCCCGAGGAACACTCGGGGACTACCCTCTTTTATCTATGAATGATGAGTATCATGCCTATGATTATGTTACTACATTCATTCTTTTTCGTCCGGCACCGGCTTCGACCAGTCGGCCCGAGGACTTGCTGCCTTGAGTTATATCCAAGTTCCACATGCAGTCAGACAAGTAGTGTGCCGGCACCCAAGCCCTCTCTTGTCGAAAAGTCGCAGCTCAAAAGAATCGGGTCCTCCGGGTGGCAAGAGCCAAAGGAGGGAAAGGATGTCCACATGAAAAAACGGCTAAGGACTAACGAACTTATATAACGAAAGCCGGTCCCCCTCTTCATCGTTCTGCACGACGTCTTCGCCATCCCCCTCTTCGTCTTCACCTCGTCCGAAGCGATCTCCTCCGCCGAAGTCTTCACCTTCTGCCGGAGTTCGGCTGAACCGCACCTCCTGTTGGCGACGCCGCGTCATCGTTTACCTCGGGGCGGCGGCTGGTGTCGGTGTAGTCGGTGATCGCCGGGGCGCTGGATGATAGCCGGCCGCACCGCCACCAGCTCTTCGTTGGCCTCCTGCCGCGAGGTGCTCAGCTGGGCCAAGCTCAGCCCAGGATACCAGGCTCGGACGAACTCCAGCGCCCGCCTCGCGCCGGACCGAACCGCAGAAGCCTTCCAGGTCTCGAAGCAGCCGATCGCAACCTCCAGCCAGTCGACAGTCCGACTGGGGGTGCGCGGAACCGCCTCGCCGGGCCAGAGGGCGGCCAACACTTGCGCTCCGGCACGCTGAAGACGGCGGAGCATGCGGTGAGCCGGCTACAGACGGGCCTGGATCGCCAGAAGCTGCTCCTCAAGTGTCCGGTAAGCATCCGGTGCAATCTCGACTCCCTCCTGTTGGCGTGCGTCGCGGTGGGCCTCAATGGCTTGGGTGGCGGCGACGGAATAGCCAGGGAAGTAATCTGCACAAAGAAGAAAGAAGTAGCGCAAGGTCAGAAGGCGAATCAGAAGACAAAGGGCAAGCAAAGGGGCAAAGAGGAAGGCGGCCTACCGTCGATCAAATCCTCGACCCGTCCGTAGCCTTCGCTCAGCGCCTGCTTCGCCACAGCCCAGCCTGCGGCCTCGGTCTCATAGTCGGCTTTGAGGGGGGCCTCGCTATCCTGCACCGTCTTCAGGGCCGCCTTATGGCTCTCCTCCTGGTCGGCCAATTTCTTGGCCAGACGGTCACCTTCCTGGGCCAGGGCGGCGCACTCGGCTCCCTTGGCGCGAAGGGTGGTTTGGACCCCGCCTAGCTGCCCCCTCAAGTCAGCATTGGCCCTTGCAGATATGAAGAAGAAGGAAAAAGCAATAAGGAAGAAGTCGTCGGGAAAGATCAGACCCGACTGCTCAGCAGTCGGCCTGAATCTCGGGGACTACACCCAGTGGGTGCGCTGACGCGCCCCCACGTGAGATAAAAACGAAGCAATCACTCCGGCTATCAGTCAGATCAGCGGTCTTCTGGTTTAGCTCCTGGGCCTGGGAGTTGAAAACAGCCGCGCGGAGATTATGATATTCCTGGAAATAGGACGGAGGTGCGAATAAGAACAAGCCAGTGATCGAAGCCTACTAGAAGTTCCAAGCCGCCTGCTCAGTAGCTGACTCGGAACTCGGGGACTACACCCAGTGGGTGCGTTGAGGCGCCCCCACGGAAGAAATCAAGAAAGCAATCGACCAAAGCGGGAGGACTCACCCGAATGACCGTCCGCGTCGTGAGGAACTCCTGGGTGTACTGCTTCAACGAGGCCGCCTGGGCCTGAAGCCGGCTCCGGACCTCCTGCGCCGCCACGTTCAGCTCGGCAATCCTACCGCTGGGTTTCCACTCAGACGTGCTGGCGCTGGCCGTGTAACGCCCTCGATGCGGCTATATCTCCCACGTGTCGAAGCACGACTTAGAGGCATAACCGCATTGAAAGCAATGTCGCAAGTGAGGTAATCTTCACACAACCCATGTAATACATAAGGGAAAGAGATACATAGTTGGCTTACAAATCGCCACTTCACACAATACATAAATAAACATCCATCATCCAGATTACACTCAAGGTCCGACTACGGAACCAAAATAAAAGAAGACTACCCCAAATGCTACACAGATCCCCGATCGTCCCAATCGGGCTCCACTACGATCATCGTGAAAAGACACATAGTAACGATCACGTTCTCGCCGAACTCCCACTTGAGCTTGGTTGCGTCACCTGCACTGGCATCGTCGGCACCTGCAACTGTTTTGGTAGAATCTGTGAGTCACGGGGACTCAGCAATCTCACACCCGCGAGATCAAGACTATTTAAGCTTATAGGAAGGACAGAGTTGTGAGGGGGCTCTGCAGCAAGCGACTAGCATATATGGTGGCTACATTCGCAAAAGAGAGCAAGAAGAGAAGCAAAGCGCGGTCGTGAAGCTAGTAGCGATCAAGAAGTGATCCTGAAACTACTTACACCAAACATAACTCCAACACCGTGTTCACTTCCCGGACCCCGCCGAGAAGAGACCATCACGGTTACACACGCGGTTGATGTATATTAATTAAGGTCAACTTCGGGTTTTCTACAACCGGACATTAACAAATTCCCATCTGCCTCATAACCGCGGGCACGACTTTCGAAAGATAATACCCTGCAGGGGTGTCCCAACTTAGCCCATTATAAGCTCTCACGGTTAATGAAGGATATTCCTTCTACTGGGAAGACCCGATTAGTCTCGGAATCCCGGACTACAAGACATTTCGACAGCAATAAAACAAGACCAGCAAAGCCGCCCGAATGTGCCGACAAATCCCGATAGGAGCTGCACATATCTCGTTCTCAGGGCACACCGGATGAGCCAGACGTCGGGTTGGCATAGACCCTGATTGCCCAAGGGGCGCCGGACATCGCTCAAGTTGGACCAGCACTCAAAGGAGAACTGGCCCGGGGGTTAAAATAAAGATGACCCTTAGGCTCGCGAAAACCCGGGGGAAAAAGGCTTAGGTGGCAAATGGTAAAACCAAAGTTGGGCCTTCTTTGGAGGAGTCTTATTCAAAGCGAACTGTCAAGGGGTTCCGATAAATCACCCAACCGTGTAAGGAACGCGAAATCAAGGAACATAACACCGGTATGACGGAAACTAGGGCGGCAAGAGTGGAACAAAACACTGTGCATAAGGCCGAGCCTTCCACCCTTTACCAAGTATATAGATGCATTAATTAAACAATAGATATTGTGATATCCCCAACAAGTAAACATGTTCCAACAAGGAACAACATCTCCATGTTCCAACACGGAACAAACTTCATCTTCACCTGCAACTAGCAATGCTATAAGAGGGGCTGAGCAAAGCGGTAACATAGCCAATCAACGGTTTGCTAGGAAAGGGTGGTTAGAGGTTTGACATGGCAATATGGGTGGCATGATATAGCAAGTGATAGGCATCGTAGCATAGGCATAGCAAAAGAGCGAGCATCTAGCAAGCAAAGATAGAAGTGATTTCGAGGGTATGGTCATCTTGCCTGCAAAGTTCTCAGAGTTGTCGAAAGCTTGATCCTCGTAAGCGTTCTCAACAGGTTCCTCGTTCACGTACTCGTCTCCCGCACTACAACAAAAACCCCCCTATACCAACACATTTGTACCAACGATATTATAGGATCTGTTGTTTATCCCACCTCCCACCTCCCACACTTAAAGCTAACCTCCTCGTCCCTAAGGATGATTAAATAAAACTCCTCGTCGCCTACGGAGCTTAGAGCTAACCTCCTCTCCCTAAAATAAATCAAACCACCCCATACCCGCACCCCCCATCTATACCTCGCCCGCCATCTCTCTCCCCCGATTCCCCTCTTTCCCATCTATCTTCCATTGCGGCCGCCGCCACCTTCAATTCTGCCAAGATCCGGCGCTGTCCGGCGACGTCGCTCATAGGTCAGGCTCCCCCTCAGTGCACTCGTCCTATATTCTTCCTTGGCGACGTCCTCCATGCCACTGCACGCGTCCTGCAGTACTAGTCGACACGGATTGCCGGCGCAGCTCGCTCGCCTCTGTTTCGGAGGCCACTGCTCCGCGTCGCTGCTGCAGGCTCGGGCATGGATCTGAAATAAGTTGTGTGTAGGGTGATGCTCCCTTGTCTCGGTGCTGGCCGGCAGTAGAGACGGACCTGAGGTGAGAGTAGGACAGGGTGGAACTCCGGCCGTGTTCCTCAACTGCCAATTGGATCCCGCGCGTGCGGGTGGTTCTTGTGGCTCGCGAAGCCTTCGGCGGCGGTGGTGCCCCTTTTGGATTTATTTTGGCGCCCCGCGTGCTCAAGCTCTGGTGGTCTCGCGTGCGTTTGTCTACAGCTGCGTGCGTGGTTGGCTCGTGTGCATGTCTGATGTCTCTGTGTGGTGCGTCCGTGCTGATTGAAAGTACAGCCATGTGACACTGATTGTTTGCTACTGCCGCTGATTACTAGGCCGATGCTGCTCCTTAGTTCCTAACTTCCTATACAGTAGATAGAATATGATTAACGCTGACGCTGATTGTTTGCTATCGCCGCTGGTTGCTATTGCTGCTGCCGATGATTGCTGTTGCCATTGCTGCTGATATTTCTTCTCCTTATATTAGTACCTATACAGTAGATGATATTCATTCCCAATAAAAAATATAGAAGATCTGTATGTTTTAAAATTCTTGCAAATTGAACGAACTACTTGTTATCTCTTCTCTAATCTTTCTCTTGATCAGACTCTCTTTTTTACTATCCATTGCAAAATTTACTCAATAATATGTACAATGCGTACAATAATAATCATGGAACCTTCTAGCTCCTTATTGAGTCCATGGCCCCTTTTTCCATGCAATGGTTAGTATTATTTGTTCCACCTGTATCTCATCATATGATTTTTTCCCTTGCAATTTTTGTGCTTGCAAGATGTCAGCTAGCAGTCTATCAGTATCTAAACAATGCAGTAACCATGATGTTGGTACAAAACTGTCCTACATGTCAGGTTTTGAACTGTTGACAATAGATGCGCAGATTGATAAGATTGTGTTAAAATCATTAATTTGCCTTGGCTGATCGTGTAAGGGATTAACTTTCTTTATTAGCGTGCAGCTTCAGGGGCAGATGGAAATGTATAGCTTATGACATAATAACAGAAAGTCGGGCAACCCATTCGCTTACTTGATAAATCCTCCCCTGGTTCAGTCCACTAAGGTCTCCATTTCCTTATCTCCTCCTCATGACGCAGCATTCTTATTTATTCCATATCCTTAAGTTTTACACTAACTAGTCCAGCGAGTCTTTGTTAGTTAAGTGTGCCAGTATATGTCTATTTTTTCCGATCATAACTTTTGTACATGCCTATATTTTGTAGATTCATATAGGTATTGATATTCAGGTATTCAATGCATGACAAATGATACATGATTAGGGAGCTGAATTGTGACCAAAGATCAAATCCTCTTGGGTATATGATATTCTATATTGGCAGGAAAGGCACATGGGCAGTGTTTCTTATAACTGGGTAAGTACTGACATAGAATTGTTCATCCATTAGTTAGGTTTGCTATTATTCATATTGTTCAGCCATTACATAGGTCGCCCCTGATGCTTTTTTCTTAAATATATATTCAGCTTATTGATAGGTTGGTCTTGAAAAATTAAATGTTGCCACATTAAATTATTTTTATTTCCCTGTAAACACCTTGGATCCTACCTTCTCTCGAAACAAAACTCCACTACTTTTTCCTAGAAAAGACCAAATGTAAAGAAGTGTTTCTTTTCATGTTGTTTCTTCTACTAGTTCTAAGAGTCTTATTCTTGAATCTTGATTGAGAAATTATAATGTGACATTGTAGTTCTCAGGTAACTACGAAATTTTTTGTGATGTAGATTAGTTAATGACTTTGAGCTGTTGGCATTGAGTTCTTTTCTCCTAATACGTCATAGCAAGCATGAGCAGTACGTGGGTAATCGTGAAACTAAACTAGTTAGTGCTGAGACCTTTAGAAAACGGAAATATCCCATTTGGTATAGTCGATATTATTGCTTTCCTACTCATCATTTAGTTGGTTGCTGAATGCATATCATTCTTGATATAATATAATCTATGGATAATTGTTAGTAGTGAATACATGCCGCTGGCTGTTCGCAGTGAACATGCACACTGGATTGGTCAAAGATAATCAGTGTTTTAACATGTCCTCCTACTAAGTCATTTGTTACACATACATAAGATTATTTCTTCTCCCCCGACAATCTTTTCTTGCACACTTTGTAATTTTTATGTGGATCCTTTTATGTACAATACATATTATGTTTATTTTTAAACTTCATTTAGAATTTATGCCTAAATAGTATTATGATTTTTCTTTGTAGGTGAGAATTTCAATACAAGATGATTACTTGGATCTTGGAGAACGTATGATGGTTCTTGGTACTTGGAGGAAAAACAAGACATTTCTCTGAATGTTTAGAAATTTTATATTTTGTTTTGTTTTATTTTTCGAAGGAAGTGATGTACTCATAATTGATGATACTTCCATTGTAATGTAACAGATTGTTCCATTGAATCAATATATCATTTTCATTTCTACTCTATCGAATTTTACTAAATTTCTACCTTGTACTGCCATTCAAACTACCTACTGTTACAAATGATTATATATGGAGGCTATTCTATTTTATAAGCACCAGTGCATAGAACAACAGTGTTATAAATGATTATATATGGAGGTTATTCTATTTCGCAAGCACCAACGCATAGAAGCGTTGCATGAATACATTGTTGCTTTGCAACACATTATTTCCCAGTTACCAACGGATCTATATACGTTGTTGTAGACCCTTGCAACGCCACCAACGACAACACATATGAATCCGTTGGTGTAGACCTTTGCAACGTTTATGCGGACAAACGACAACACATCTATGCGTTGCAATAGGGGGGTTCTTGTTGTAGTGCCGGCTCTACCCAAAGCAAGAACACAAACAATGGAATCACAATAAATCACGGTGCAATGCACAAGCAACATGATGCAATACATGGCATGATATGCAATGCGTATGCGTGCTCCGGAAGGAAAATGATGAACCAGGCATCATCTTGGCAAACCAAGTATGCCGCGGGAAAGGTGAGATGATTTCGGTTGAAATCGATATAAAGATCACCGGAATCGGATGCACGGTTTGCAAATGACAAGCAAAACAAGAATGACACAAATCTGCCATTAGCAGCATGATGCCACATAGCAAGCAACAAGGAATTAAGCTAATGCACCCAAACGTACCAGAAAAGAATATGGCAGTTATCTACTCAAGAAGCTTGACAAAAGATGAACACTGGGCTACGCCTAAATCACACCATAACAGGTCCAAACAAGCATGGCAAAAGTGCAAAATATATCAGCTTCACAGACTTGGATCATAAAACAGCAAAACAAGGCATGGCTTGGATCTACTCAAAGCATATAACAAAAGTCCCTTACTGACCACAAGCCAAAAGGGATCATAAAATGTAATAGCACCCATGTAAACATAGAAAGTTTCGTTAACAGATTTCAGGAAAACAGGGTATGACATTGACAGAATTAAGTAGGCATCTTTGCGAGCTCGATGCACTCACTACAGAGCATTTCATGATAAACTAAGCATACATCCATCAAGAAGACATGGCATAGAAGCTACACATGGCAAGAACAACATCATAGCATACACGGATCAACTACAACCACCTTGGCAAAATTGAATAACATGTAAACAATCTGCCAGGAAACATTTTATATCAAAAGTAGAGCTCGATTGACTCAAGCTATGGCACTTCATAATTGCAAACAAGGGCATCGATGGATAGAGCATAACCATATGTTCAAAACATCCTTACTGAAGTATCTCAAAATATGCATGGATCTCTCGGCAGTATCAAGTTAACATGGCATAAAAATATCAACAAAACAGGGGCTGAAAACAACAACATCATGAAGCCTTGTTTGCATGCTTGTGCTAGTCACCACAGAGATCACAAAAATACATGGCATACACCCCTGTAAAGATGGCATGGCATATTACAAAACACATGTAGGACTCAAGTTCATAGGATCCACACATCAATCATGGCAAAAATGACAAAAGTGCAAGTTCTGATAAGAATCTGAAACTAACATCACATAGCCCTCTTCTAACAGCATTTCACGCACCAAGATGAGCTCAAATGAAAATGGTGCAATGATAAGAAATGATTTACTCATCGAGGTGAATATTTCGGTATGCTACACGCCCAAATCGGGGACACGGGTGGAAAGTTATGGCATGATAAAAATACAACAAAATAATCACAGAATAATGACGGAGGAAATTTCGGGGGAGAAGAAGTCAACCCTCGTTTGGATCTAGATCGGATCCGTCGCCGGAGCGGGAGCTCGGGCAGGAGGGAGGAGAGGCCGACGCGGGGGCCGAGGCCGGAGGAGGCGGTGGCCGACGGCGAGGAGGCGATCATGAGGCGACCGCGACGGGCGGAGGCGGAGGTGGCTGGCGCGCATCAAGCGACGGGTCGGGCGCGCCGGGCGCTGCTGGATGAAGCGGCGCGGGCGGCGGTGGCCGGGTCGAGGGCGCAGGCGGCGGCGGACGGAGGCGCCGGGCGCGGCACGGCTGGGCCGGGAGGGCCCTGCACGGGCTCATGGGACCTGGGTCGGCGGGCGGCGGGCGCTGGCACGCCCACGTGGCAGCCTGCGATTCGCGCGGGCGGCCAAGGGCCGATCCGCTCCGTCCGGACGAAGTCCCAATGGCGCGGAGAGGAGCGGGGCTAGGGTTAGGGTGGAAATGATCTAGGATTTGGAAATGGGGGTTCTTTAAATAGAGGTAGAGGAGGCTAGGGAGCTCCAAATTGAGCACGGTTTTCGCCCACACGATCGTGATCCGACGACGGAGAGCATGGAAGTGACTTAGATGGCTTATTGGGCATTTTTAGAGGGGTGTTGGGCTGCAACTTAAAGAGGCCTTTGCGAGAGTGCGGTTAACTGTTGGAGTACCAAACGAGCTCCAAATGACCCGAAACTTGACAGTGGTTCATCGGTGGTGTACCAAGGCCACTTGACAAACCTCGGTCCATTCCGAGAAAGTTTAGTACCCGGCTCACGGAAAAATGTAAAAGGGGACGCCAAGGGACAAAGGAGTGTCGATTGCAAAAGCGGACAACGGGAAAATGCTCGGAATCATGAGACGAACACGTATGCAAATGAGATGCACATGATGACATGATATGAGATGCATGACATGAACAAAATGCAAAACGAAAGACAAAACCCAACCACGGAGGGAATATCATTACACAATGCCGAAAATGGCAAGAGTTGGAGTTACAAATATGGAAAGTTACATCCGGGGTGTTACAACACTCCACCACTACAAGAGGATCTCGTCCCGAGATCTAGGACTAAAAGAACTCCGGATATTCGGAACGGAGGTGATCCTCGAGCTCCCAGGTGGCTTCTCGGTCGGCCTGGTGTAACCACTTCACTTTCAGGAATTTGATAGACTTGTTGCGTAGTCTTGCGCCAGCTTCTTCAAGAATAGCAACGGGTGCTCATGATAAGAGAGATCTTCTTGGAGGTCAATTTCTTCGGTTGATAGTGCGCCAGAGTCTTGAAGCACTTGCGAAGCTGTGACACGTGAAACACATCGTGCACGTTCGCGAAGTTGGACGGGAGCTCAAGTTGATAGGCGAGATCGCCTCTTTTTCCAATGATCTTGAAAGGACCCACGTATCTAGGGGCAAGATTCCCTTTGATACCGGGTTTATGAAAGTGCCTTTCATTGGAGAGATGTAGAGGTAGACATGGTCTCCGATTTCAAAAGCCGTCATGATGCTTGTCATCATAATAGCTCTTCTGACGCGATTGCGCGGCTTTGAGATTCTCACGAATGACTTTGCACATTTCTTCGGCTTCTGTGATCAAGTCGTTGCCAAGAAGTTGGCGTTCACCTATCTCGGACCAATTGAGAGGAGTACGGCACTTTCTGCCATGGAGAATTTCGAATGGGGCCTTGCGCGAACTCGCTTGGAAGCTGTTGTTGTAGGAGAACTCGGCATATGGAAGACAATCTTCCCACTTCATACCGAAGGAAATGACACAAGCCCTGAGCATATCTTCAAGGATTTGATTGACTCGCTCGACTTGGCCACTTGTTTGAGGATGGAAAGCTGTGCTGAAACGAATGTTGGTGCCCATGGCCTTCTGAAAAGAATCCCAAAACTTGGAGGTAAAGATGCTGCCACGGTCTGAAGAGATCAATTATGGAATGCCGTGCAAGGACACAATCCTGGAGGTGTATAGTTCTGCCAACTGAGCTGCTGTGATAGATTCTTTGATAGGAAGAAAATGAGCCACTTTAGTAAGCTTGCCAATGACAACGAAGATAGCATCATTTCCGCGCTTGGACTTAGGAAATCCAATCACGAAGTCCATTTCGATATGATCAAACTTCCATTCTGGAATAGCAAGAGGTTGGAGGAGGCCAGCTAGTCGTTGGTGTTCTGCTTTCACCCTTCTGCAGACATCACATTCATTCACGAATTGAGCAATTTCTCGCTTCATTCGAGTCCACCAGTATGACTGCTTGAGGTCATTGTACATCTTCGTACTTCCAGGATGAATGGATAGAAGCGAATTGTGTGCCTCGTTCATAATGACTTTATGTAGATCACCCTTAGGAACCACAATCCGGCCCTCGAAGAAAAGAGTATCTTTGTCATCAATGTGGAAGCACTTGTATTTGAAAATGCCCTTGTCGATACCACGTTTCACCTTTTTCACCATGGTATCCAGGAGTTGAGCCTCATGAATTTGGTCTTCCAAAGTAGGAGAGACTATGAGGTTGGCAAGAAAGCCTTGAGGAACAACTTGAAGATTCAGCTTGCGGAAAGCTTCACAGGGCTTGAGAATTAAACTGTTGCGTAAGCCTTCCTACTCAAAGCATCTGCAATCACATTGGCCTTGCCTTGAGTATATTCAATACTTGGGTTGTACTCTTGAATCATTTCGACCCATCGAGTTTGCTCGAGGTTGAGGTTGGGTTGAGTGAAGATATACTTGAGACTCTTGTGATCGGTGAATATGTCCACTTTCCTTCCCAACAAGAGATGTCTCCATGTTATCAATGCATGGACAACTGCCGCCAACTCAAGATCGTGAGTGGGGTAGTTCTTTTCATTGGGCTTCAACCGACGAGAGGTATAGGCCACAACTTTCTTCTCTTGCATTAACACAGCACCGAGACCTTGAAGAGAAGCATCACAGAAAACTTCGAATGGCTTGGATTCATCAGGAGGAGTCAAGACAGGAGCTGTGATCAGTTTCTCTTTGAGAGTATTGAAAGCAACGTCACACTCAGGAGACCAGACATACTTCACATGCTTCTTGAGGAGGTTGGAAAGAGGCTTTGCAATCTTAGAGAAGTCTTAACGAATCTTCGGCAATAGCTTGTAAGTCCAAGAAAACTGCGAAGCTGCTTGACATTCTGAGGAGGTTCCCAATTCACAACTGCAGACACCTTCTCGGGGTTAACAGCGATGCCCTTGGCGGAGATGATATGACCAAGATAAAGCACTTCATCAAGCCAAAATTCACATTTGGAAAACTTCAGATAGAATTGATGCTCTCTCGAGCTTGTCGAGCACCAATCGCAAATGTTTGGCATGATCCTTCTTATTCTTGGAGAAGACCAAAATATCATCAAGATAGACCAAGACGAATTCATTGGTGTAGGGGTTGAAGATGAAGTTCATCATTCGAGAGAATGTTGGAGGAGCATTGACAAGGCCGAAAGACATGACAGTATATTCATAAGAACCAAAGCTTGTTCTTAATGCTGTCTTGGGAATATCTTGTTCATGAATGCGAATTTGATGATAACCCATACGAAGGTCAAGCTTGGAGAACACTTTAGCACCTTTGAGTTGCTCGAAAAGCTCATTGATGCTGGGAAGTGGATACTAGTTCTTGATAGTCTTCTTATTCAATGGACGGTAATCGACGCAAAGTCGGTCCGTGCCAATCTTCTTCTGGACAAAAAGAACACCACAACCCCAAGGAGATGAACTCGGTCTGATCAAACCCAGACGCTCTTGTTCATCGAGCTGCTTCTTCAATTCCTTCAGCTCATTAGGTCCAAGCTTGTATGGACGCTGTAAACGGCTTCAAAGCCATGGTGAAGATCTATAACGAACTCAATCTGGCGGTGAGGAGGCATACCCGAAGCTCTTCCGAAAGACATCTTGGTACTCACAAACGACTCGAATCGAGAGATAGCATCCAACTCGCCCTTCTCATTGAGGGAAAACAACTGAATGGTTTCATCACGAGCGGCATAGATGATCACATCATTAGAAGAGTGAGTCAATTGAATTTCCCTGGCAGCACAATCAAGCTGAGCTTTGTGCTGAGAAAGCCAGTCCATCCCGAGAATTAGATCAATATCCGAGTCACCAAGGACAATTGGTTTAGCCAGAAATCTATAGTCGCCCATCTTGATAGAAACATCCGGAACCAAGGAGCTTGCATGCATGAATTTACCTTTAGAGACAACCGATAACGGTTTAGGAAAATCTTGAAAACCAACTCATGCTTAGATGCAAAAGGTCTTGAAATGAAAGAATGCGATGCACCAAAGTATCAAATAAGACTTTTGCGGTGAATATCATTAATCGAGAGATTACCCATTATCACATCAAGAGATTCCTCCGCTTGAGCTGCATTCATCATGTTCACCTTGCGCACTTGGGATTATACTTGACCACTTCATTGCTGGAAGATCTCATAGGAGGAGGAGGCGGAAGGCGCCTTTGGTTGAAGCATTTGTTCGCATAGTGACCTTTCTGCTGACACTTGTTGCAAGTCACCTCTGAGAGCGGACGGTGATAAGGAGCATTTGACCTTGGAGCTTGAGAATTAGACTTGTTCTGATAGCCAGGGTTGGGTGGGTGGGAAGATCCACGACCACCTGAGTTCTTCTGCTGATAAGGCTGACGGAACGGAGGAGGAGGAAGGTAGAACTTTTGCTGCTTAGCTGCCACTTGAGAGGAAGAAGAAGACTGAATTGCATCCCTGATTCTCTTCTTAGAAGCCTCACATTTGAGCTGGGCAGCTTCTTGCTTCAGTGCCATGTTGTAGAATTCATCATACTTTTCTGGCTCAAAAAGCACGAGAGCTAATTACAAATCTTCTCTGAGACCACCTCTGAATTGATAGATCATACTCTTTTCATCGTGGACGCCTTTGCTTAGCGGCGAGCGAAGTTTCTCGAACTGGATATTGTATTGGTACACGACATGTTGCCTTGCTTGAGATTGCGGAACTCCTCACGCTTGCTCTCAACAACACTTTTCTAATGTGGTGAGCTTTGAAGTCTCGGCGGAACTCATCCCAGGTAATTACACGACCTCCTCTGGAATCTTTGTATTGTTGATACCACTCAGCAGCTTGGTCCTTGAGTTGAAACGAAGCAAACTTGACAAAGTCCTCAGGTCTGACATTGCTACATTCAAAATGTTTGCAGATGTCCACAAGCCAATCATCGCGCCCTGTGGCCTCGGCTACGTGTTTGAAAGATTTCGGCTGATTAGCGAGGAACCGATTGAGGGTAGCAAAGTGCGGCTGGTTGTTGCCTTGGCCTTGATTTCCTTGGTTGCCTTGCCCTTGGGTACGCTCTTGCAAGAGTTGCAAAATCATCTCGAGCATTGGCATTGGTGGCTGCCATGATAGTTGCCATGCCTCCGGAGGCGGAGGTGGAGGTGGAGGGTCTGACCGAGTCCCATCATTATGCTCCGGATTCGTACGCTGCTATGGAGCCATCCTGAAGAGGGTGACATCCGTTAGCACTTGATAGACAGATCGACAAGTTGAATCAACGGATAGAAATTGCAACATATAGTCTTCACAATAAACATTCGAACAAGGATGAACGAATGAATTCCAAAAGCTAACATCACACGTCCATTAAGGTGAGAAGCCACTGGACTAAGGGTTGATGAAAAAAAAACATGGTACGACTGGAACAAATAAGTGGTAAGGATTACCCTATCACAAACCAAATATTTGTGGGAAGAAATGCTAAGAGCTACTTGAATCCCACCTATAAACTCCCGAAACTTTCTGGTTATGCAATCTGGTGTTGGGGATACAGGGGACACAAAATATATCACCCAAACTAACAATACTTAGATCCAAATTGTATCCATCCGTCAACACATAACCAAGAAACCTTCGAAATCGTGGTACCTCGACCTTCAAAAGCATCCGTTATACGAAGTCATGGCAATACTCCCGAGCTCGCCCCAAAGATCAAGTTATCGGGTTATCTCACCAACAACTGTACAAAAGAGATTTTCGATGTCGGCAAAGCTCGTATTCCGTAATCGCAACGATAAAATTGTGACGACAACACCTCGGAGCTCAACTCCCCGGGACACTGCCACAACCCCTAAATGTCAGGAGGCACCAAGAACAATGTTCTCGTCACAAAACCATCGGAACGATTCCAAGATACCCACGTGATCCTAAAAAAAAAATTTTTTTAGTGAAATTTGAGGAGAGAAGAGTCAAAACTTCTACATCAGGAGACCTCACCAGAGCTGACGAAGGACTGGGAGTAAAAGAATCCTACTCTCCGATATATATAATCCTAAGACTCGTAACATTTTTGTTCTAGACTCAACAACGCCAAAGAAACAATCAAGCTGTGGGGTCCTAAGTCGGGATGGCTCGATTACTAACTTAGAACCCTCGATGCGGCTATATCTCCCACGTGTCGGGCACGACTTAGAGGCATAACCGCATTGAAAGCAATGTCGCAGGAGGTAATCTTCACACAACCCATGTAATACATAAGGGAAAGAGATACATAGTTGGCTTACAAATGCCACTTCACACAATACATAAATAAACATCCATCATCCAGATTACACTCAAGGTCCGACTACGGAACCAAAATAAAAGAAGAATACCCCAAATGCTACAGATCCCCGTTCGTCCCAACTGGGCTCCACTACTGATCATCAGGAAAAGACACATAGTAACGACCACGCCTCGTCGAACTCCCACTTGAGCTCGGGTTCGTCACCTGCGCGTCAAGTCGGCACCTGCAACTGTTTTGGTAGAATCTGTGTGTCACGGGGACTCAGCAATCTCACACCATGAGATCAAGACTATTTAAGCTTATAGGAAGGACAGAGTTGTGAGGGGGAACTGCAGCGTTTACTAGCATATATGGTGGCTACATTCGCAAAAGAGAGCGAGAAGAGAAGCAAAGCGCTGGTCGTGAAGCTAGTAGCGATCAAGAAGTGATCCTGAAACTACTTACACCAAACATAACTCCAACACCGTGTTCACTTCCCGGACCCCGCCGAGAAGAGACCATCACGGTTACACACGCGGTTGATGTATATTAATTAAGGTCAACTTCGGGTTTTCTACAACCGGACATTAACAAATTCCCATCTGCCTCATAACCGCGGGCACGACTTTCGAAAGATAATACCCTGCAGGGGTGTCCCAACTTAGCCCATTATAAGCTCTCACGGTCAACGAAGGATATTCCTTCTACCGGGAAGACCCGATCAGTCTACGAATCCCGGACTACAAGACATTTCGACAGCAATAAAACAAGACCAGCAAAGCCGCCCGAATGTGCCGACAAATCCCGATAGGAGCTGCACATATCTCGTTCTCAGGGCACACCAGATGAGCCAGACGTCGGGTTGGCATAGACCCTGATTGCCCAAGGGGCGCCGGACATCGCTCAAGTTGGACCAGCACTCGAAGGAGAACCGGCGGGGGCTTAAAAATAAAGACGACCCTCGGGCTCGCGAAAACCCGGGGGAAAAAGGCTTAGGTGGCAAATGGAAAAACCAAAGTTGGGCCTTGCTGGAGGAGTCTCATTCAAAGCGAACTGTCAAGGGGTCCCATAAATCACCCAACCATGTAAGGAACGCGAAATCAAGGAACATAACACCGGTATGACGGAAACTAGGGCGGCAAGAGTGGAACAAAACACTGTGCATAAGGCCGAGCCTTCCACCCTTTACCAAGTATATAGATGCATTAATTAAACAATAGATATTGTGATATCCCCAACAAGTAAACATGTTCCAACAAGGAATAACATCTCCATGTTCCAACAAGGAACAAACTTCATCTTCACCTCCAACTAGCAACGCTATAAGAGGGGCTGAGCAAACCGGTAACATAGCCAATCAACGGTTTGCTAAGAAAGGGTGGTTAAAGGTTTGACATGGCAATATGGGTGGCATGATATAGCAAGTGATAGGCATCGTAGCATAGGCATAGCAAAAGAGCGAGCATCTAGCAAGCAAAGATAGAAGTGATTTCGAGGGTATGGTCATCTTGCTCGCAAAGTTCTCGAGTTGTCGAAAGCTTGATCCTCGTAAGCGTTCTCAACAGGTTCCGCTCACGCACTCGCCTCCCGGCTCTACCCAAAGCAAGAACACAAACAATGGAACCAATAATAAATCACGGTGCAATGCACAAGCAACATGATGCAATACATGGCATGATATGCGAGATGTGATATGCAATGCGTATGCGTGCTCCGGAAGGAGAATGATGAACAAGGCATCAACTTGGCAAACCAAGTATGCCGCTGGAAAGGTGAGATGATTTCGGTTGAAATCGATATAAAGATCACCGGAATCGGATGCACGGTTTGCAAATGACAAGCAAAACAAGAATGACACAAATCTGCCATTAACAGCATGATACCACATAGCAAGCAACAAGAAATTAAGCTACTGCACCCAAACGTACCAGAAAAGCACATGGCAGTGATCTACTCAAGAAGCTTGACAAAAGATAAACAATGAGCTACGGCTAAATCACACCATAACAGGTCCAAAGAAGCATGGCAAAAGTGCCAAATATATCAGCTTCAGACTTGGTGAAAATACTGAACATGGCAGAATCAGCATCAGGAAGCAATGTTCAGAGCAAGCAAACTACAAGCTACAGGAACTTATAATAGCAAAACAAGGCATTGCATGAATCTACTCAAAGCATAGAATAAAAGTCCCTTACTGACCATGAGCCAAAAGGGATCAGAAAATGTAATAGCACCCATGTAAACATAGCACGTTTCGTTAAGAGATTTCAGGAAACAGGGTATGACATTGACAGAATTAAGTAGGCATCTTTGCGAGCTCGATGCACTCACTACAGGGCTTTTCATGATAAACTAAGCATACATCCATCAATAAGACATGGCATTAAAGCTACACATGGCAAGAACCACATCATAGCATACACGGATCAACTACAACGACCTTGGGAAAATTGAATAACATGTAAACAATCTGCCAGGAAACATTTTATATCAAAACTAGAGCTCGATTGACTCAAGCTATGGCACTTCATAATTGCAAACAAGGGCATGGATGGATAGAGCATAACCATATGTTCAAAACATCCTTACTGAAGTATCTCAAAATATTCATGGATCTCTCGGTAGCATCAAGTTAACATGGCATAAAAATATCAAGAAAACAGGCTGAAACAAAGAACATCATGAAGCCTAGTTTGCATGCTTGTGCTAGTCACCACAGAGATCACAAAAATACATGGCATACACCCCTGTAAAGATGGCATGGCATATTACAAAACACATGTAGGACTCAAGTTCATAGGGTGCACACATCAATCATGGCAAAAATGACAAAAGTGCATGTTCTGATAAGAATCTGAAACTAACATCACATAACCCTCTTCTAACAGCATTTCGGGCATCAGGATGAGCTCAAATTAAATGATGCATTGAGAAATGATGTACTCATCGAGATGAACATTTCGGTATGCTACACGCCCAAATCGGAGCCACGGGTGCGAAGTTATGGCATAATGAAAATGCAACAAAATAATCACAGAATAATGACTTAAAGGAAATTTCGGGGGAGAAGAAGTCGACCCTCGTTTGGATCTAGATCGGATCCGTCGCCGGAGCGGGAGCTCGGGCCGGAGGGAGTAGAGGCCGGCGCGGGGGCCGAGGCCGGATGCGGCGGTGGCCGACGGCGAGGAGGCGATCGACGGAGGCGGCCGGGCGCCGGGCGGAGGCGGAGGCGGCCGGGCGCGACGGGACTGGTCGGGCTGGCCGGGCGCTGGGCGAAGCGACGGCGCGCGGGCGGGCGGTGGCCGGGTCGAGGGCGAGGGCGGCGGCGGACGGAGGCGCCGGGCGCGGCGCTGGGTTGGCCGGAGGGGCTCGCGACGGGCCTCAAGGGGCCTGCTGGGTCGGCGCGGCGGCGCGAGCGCCGCCACGCGGCAGCCTCGCGATTCGCCGGGCGCTGGCGGCGATGCCTGCCCGTCCGGACGTGTCCGGCGGCGCGGAGAGGAGCGGGGCTAGGGTTAGGGTGGAAATGATCCGGGATTTGGAAATGAGGGTTCTTTAAATAGAGGTAGAGGAGGCTTGGGAGCTCCAAATTGAGCACGGTTTTCGCCCACACGATCGTGATCCGACGACGGAGAGCATGGAAGTGACTTAGATGGGTTATTGGGCTGTTTTGGAGGGGTGTTGGGCTGCAACTTAAAAGAGGCCTTTGCGAGTGCGGTTAACTGCTGGAGTACCAAACGAGCTCCAAATGACCAAACTTGACAGGTGGTTCACTGGTGGTGTACCAAGGCCACTTGACAAACCTCGGTCCATTCCGAGAAAGTTTAGTACCCGCTCACGGAAAAATGTAAAAGGGGACGCCGGGGGACATAGGAGTGTCGGATTGCAAAACGGACAATGGGGAAAATGCTCGGAATCATGAGACCAACACGTATGCAAATGAGATGCACATGATGACATGATATGAGATGCATGACATGAACAAAATGCAAAACGAAAGACAAAACCAAACCACGGAAGGAATATCATATCACAGTGCCGAAAATGGCAAGAGTTGGAGTTACAAATATGGAAAGTTACATCCGGGGTGTTACAGGCCGCCTCCAGATCCTGAGCCGACGAGCTGGTGCCCACGGTTTTCCGTGGCTCCAGGGCCGAAGTCGCAGTTTCGCCCACGACGAGGCGGCGATCGAACCACAAGATCCGCCCACAACCGCTCGCCTCCGGCCGGCTGCTCGGCGGCACGTCTGCCGCCGCTTTGGCCTGCTCCATCGGTGCCGACGGTGCCGCCTCTCCCTCCAGGACGATCACGTCGCCCTCCTCCCTCTCCATCGCCGGCCGGTCGCGGCCGGCTTCCTCCGACGGGGGCATTGGGATGTCGGGAGCCACGGTGCGTAGGGGGATGACGAGCTGCGGAGGCTGGTTACGCCTGGCCTCCGCCGCCTTCTCCATGGCCTCTGCCTCCAACTGAGCCTTAGCCGCCGCGTCGGCTTGCGCCTCCGCCGACTTCTCCCTCGTCTCCTGGGCCGCCCTTCGCTCCTCCGCCTCGCGCTCCTCCCGCGCCTCCCGCGCCTTCCGCTCCGTCGCCTCTAGGAGATCGGCACGGGGATCCACGCGGCAGGAGCTTGTAGACCCTCCCGCCGTTCCGACTATGGAGGCGGCAGGGACCCGCTCGAGAGAGAGCGAGGCCCTGTTTGACAAAGTCAAGAAGAAGGCTTAGAAGAATATCGAGCAAAGAGAAAAAAGAAGGGCGTGAGAAAATCAGCACTTACGCCGAAACCGCCTGTGGCTGCTTCACCACCTTGCGGAAGCGAGCCGCCTTCGCGGCCACCTCGTCCCGCTTGGTCGCCGCTGTGGTGCCCCTGGGCTTTTTCGGCCAACTGCCAAAGAGAGTCGGCGTGCACCGGCGTTTCTACGCGCCACCCCGAGCGGCCGGCGTAGCAGATGGGCCCGCGCCCTGACGATCGGGCGCCGGCTGACGACGCGGAATAACTTCGGCCTCGTCGTCATCCAGCCAGTCCCCGAAGCCGGCTCCGAGCTCGGGGCCGCCCGTCTCACCGCCTCCTCCTATGACGGCGTCGTCCATGGAGGCCTCCCCCAAGTCTGGATCGTCAACGTCGTCCACCAGGCGGTTGGGCAGGAACTAGCGCTCCATCCCTACGGCCCCGTCCGCTGGTCGAAGAAGGGGGCTCTGCTAAAAACAAGCCGGCTGGTCAAGAGTCGGCCGTTATGAACCCGGAAACAAGAGAAGAAGAAAAGAAGGGAAACATACCATAGGCGGAGGATCGGCTCGACAATACGGCTCCTTGCCGTACCGCCATTCCTCGGTGAGCTTGCAGCTGGAGATGTAGTTCACCATGTAAGATACCTCATCGTGAGGCATCTCCTTGGTGCTCAGCCGACTTGGGTCGAAGCGGCCGCTCATCTGGCAGATCATATGCGGTCGGCCTTGGAGTGGGAAGCACCCGGCGCTCCACAAAGGCGGCCACCAGGTCGGCCCCGACCAGGCCTTCTGACCGGACCATCACCCAGAGCCGGGCGACGGCAGCAGCCCTAGCCGGAGACAGCGTCCTGGCTCGGTAGGACAACGAAGGTTGCCTCCCAGCCAGCGGGCCAGCTACGTAAGCCGGCAGTTTGACGAAGTCGCCTTGCGGGGCGACGTTCTTCACGTAGAAGTAGGATTGCTGCCAGAGCTTCACCGACTGGATCAGCGGGATGGGCGGAAACGGGTTGTTGTCGCTCGACCTCCGCATGGCGATGAAGGTGCCACATGGGGCGGGCACGCCCGCAGTGACGGTGCCGAGCTTGCACTAAAAGAATTCCCCCCAGAGCTCGAGGGTCGGGAGGACGCCAAGAAAGCCTTTCCACAGAGTGACGAAGGCCGACAGCAGCATCACCATGTTGGGGGTGAGGTGATGCGGCTGGAGATGGTAAAACTCAAGGAAGGCGCGGAAGAACCTGCTCGCCGGTAGGCCGAGGCCGCGCAGGCAGTGCAAGCGGAAGATTACCCGCTCGTCCTCCTCCGGTGCCGGTGAGACCTCCATCTCCAACGAAGGCGGGTCCGCACGTAACCCGCGCCTGGCAGCCGACGCGTCTTGCGGAGCCAGTCAATATGGTCCTCATGGACATTGGAACCATCCCAAGAGCTGGACAGCGCCATGAGGATGAGGAAGCAACGGGAAAGGCGCGGCGGCAGAGGATGCGCGACCCAACTGCGGCAGAGCTGTGGCGAGCCAAGAAGGAGAAAGGATGGAGCGAGGGCGAGCGTGCGAGTGTGTACCGCTCCCCCTCCTCCCCCTACTTATGGCCTCGCGCGGCGAAGCCGAGGAGGCAGGCGTGGGGGACGTGGGATTAAATGCGCCCACTCCCCCACACCCCGCGATTATCGCACCCTAAAGGCATGCGGAAACTGCCGCTGGAAGGTGAGCGGTCCGTTCGGGCCACAGAAGATCTGCACTTGGGCCGAGGCCTAGGAGTGGTAGGCCCCAGCCTGCGGCGACGTCCCATCGCGCGCGTGGGCTGGCAGGCCTTTTTCCTACTGACGGCTGCCATGTGGCGTGCGAGTGGCAAGCGGTCAGCGCGCAACTCGGCTCGTGTGCCATCTGGTTCCCGCCTTCAAGCTGCGAAGCCTCACAAGGACGGCGCAACTACTCGAAGCCGGCTCCTAGCTGCCGGCTGTTCAGGATAGGAAGCTGATCGATCTTCTCATCCCCTCTTCAGCATCGAAGCCCAACCAGCTTCAGGGACTACTGTCGGAGTAAATGACCATGGGTAGCCTAGCCGGCTCCCCTTGGCTCTTCAGAAAAATTGCAAGCCGATCGGGCCTTCGAACATCCAAGGAGTGGGGCCGCTTCCCCTTGGCCGGCTACCTCTCAAGCCGGCTACCGAGAGGCGGCCCGACCCTAAACCCACAGGAGGAAAGCCGTCAGAGGGCCGACTCCAAGAAGCCGGCCACAAGAAGGCCGACTCCAAGAAAGCCGGCCACGAGAAGGCCACTCCAAAAACCCGGCCTCCCAGTAGGCGGCCAGGATCGTACCCTCAATCTCTGCACCCACATAACGGCGATGAGACGGGGCGTGGCTACAGTGAAGCCTGCCACCCCCGAATCCCGGGACACGCTCGGCCAAAGTGCGCCGTACGGGGCGGCCATCACCCGTCCGGCGCGGCACTGTTGCCATGTTGACCATGACGCCACCCACGACAAGCTGTCGAAGGCCCATTGTGCGGCGGGCCCTTCTACAGAGATACGTCCGGCGGCCTGCCTCACCTACCCAAATGACTTGAGACAAGGCCGGCTCCCAACAGCTGGCTAGCTCCCTCCCTCGAAGGAGGCGCCTCATTAAGGAGACAAGACGAGGTAAGGCTACAGTTATCGCCGCCAACCAGCGGCACTGTAGCCATGCTTACCTCGACAAAGCCCTCATCATCAGGAGTGAGGCAACAGTAACCAGCCCCCGACAAGGCCCCCGAGCGGTGGGACCAGCTTGTCGATCAAGAAGCCGGCAGCCGGCGGGATCCACCAGTCGGCGGGCCCCAGCGGCCGGCGGAGAAGCCGGCGAACATAGACACTGATGACTAGGGCCCGCGCCCAGCCGGATTACCATTGTACCCCTGGGGGGTAGGCCTATATAAACCCCCCAGGACACCCATGCAAAGGGTTGATCTCTGAGAGGTTTAGACACCACATAGAGGGAAGAGGAGAGCTAGCCTTGTTCTTCTTCTTCCTCTCACCAAACAGCTCAAGGAGCCTCTTGTAGCTACTTGTTGACCTAGTGATCATGCAGAGACCCCACAGAGCAGCAGTAGGGGTGTTATCTCCACGGAGAGCCCCGAAGCTGGGTAAGATTCGCCGGCGTGCATGTCTTCGCCTTATCCCGTTTCCAGGCACCGGCGACGTCTTATTGGCTCCCACAATGATAAGCCACCCGTTGGCATATGTCGCACCTACCACCCGATACTTCGGTCAGCCCGCTCTTGGCGGACTAGACCCTCTCAATCACCATACCAATAAGGATACGGTGCTCGTCCACAATGGAGGCACCTTGAAGCGCCTCCATCAGATTATCTGGTGCCCCTGGTTGGACAGGAGCCACTGGTGGAACGGGCGCACCTCCCTCTTTCTAAGGATGTCGCTCGCCAGATTCCAGAGCTGTATGGGTCTCCGTAACCATATTTGGCTGCGGGCCAAACTGAATACGGCCCACCTCGCCAGTCCCCGTCGGGATTTGCTCCCTGTGTGTCCGGTGGTAGACGTTTCGCCCTCTGGCGCCCTCTTGACAGTGTCCGGAGCCTCTCCTCGGCCTGGAGCGGTCCTTCAGGACAACACCTTGGTGTCGTCCATGCCCTTGGGAGAGTGAGCGGTCGGCGGTGACATGCTGGCCATCTCCTTGGAGTCCAGCAAACCTCCTGACGAGGATCGCTGGAAGCTGTCGTGGGGCGGACTGAAATAACACAACTAACCATGATAATACAATGAGGAGAAGAGGTTGGATATATGGATATGCATGAATCGTAGTACTTACGATGCGGCCTGCGGCTTAGCGCGGGACCGGCGCTCCGGACTACTGTCGACATCCCGTACGGAGTTATCCGCAAAGGATCCCTTCCTCTTCTTGGGCGTCCCCGCCTCCAGATTCGTGGAGGCCACCCTCTTCTCCCTCCCCTCATCATGGGGAGGGATCTCCTCCTCCTCCTCGTCGTTGTCCTTAGGGACAGAGGAACGGGTCTCTCCGTCTTCGGATGTTATGTCCGAAGTACCCTTATGGCGGGGGCCACCTTTGGCCCCCTTGGCCTTCTTCTCCGGCGCCTTATAGGGCGCCGGCACCAGCATCTTCGCTAAACGCGGGATGACTGGTTCTTTAGGCAGCGGAGCTGGACACTGGATCCACTTCGCCCTCTCCATCCTATCCTGAAGAAGGAATGATGATAAAAGCTCAGACATCACCCTTGAAACAAGCAAGTAGGAGATGCATTAAAAATAACATACCTCGCTGGCGAGGTGGTTAATATCGTGCCCGCGGTCCGAATCTGTGGCCGGCGGTTTCTCGTTGCCCTTAAAGAGCAACTTCCAGGCACCTTCGTGAGAGGTTTCGAAGAGCCTCTTCAGGGTATGGTGCTTCTTCGGGTTGAACTTCCATAGAGGGCGGCTTCGTCTTTGGCACGCGAGAATCCGGCGAACTAGCATCACCTGGATTACATCGACAAGTTGACATCCTTTTCCACCATGCTTTGAACGCGCGTCTGCAGCGCTGTCAGCTCATCTGGTGAGCACCAGTTCGGGCTCTTCTAGACCCAGGAGGTAAGTCGCATGGGAGCGCCAGAGTTGAATTCGGCAGCCACGGCCCAGGTGGCACCACGGGGTTCTGTGATATAGAACCATTGTTTCTGCCATTCCTTTACCGTCTGCACCAAAGTGCCTTTCACCCAGGAGACGTTGGCCTGCTTGCTCACCATGGCGCCCCCGCACTCCGCATGCTAGCCATCCACCACTTTCGGCTTCACATTGAAGACCTTAAGATACAGGCCGTAGTGGGGGTGGATGCGGAGGAAGGCCTCACACACGACGATGAACGCCGAGATGTTGAGGAAATAGTTCGGGGCCAGATCATGGAAATCTAGGCCGTAATAATACATTAGACCGCAGACGAAGGGGTGAAGTGGAAATCCCAGTCCATGGATGACGTGAGGGAGGAAAACTACTCTCTCAGTAGGCTTCGGGGTGGGGACGACCCGCCCCTGGGCCGGAAGGCGGTGGGCGATTTCCTTCGCCAAATACCCGGCCGCCCGAAGCTCAACAATTTCTTTCTCCTTGATGGAGGACACCATCCATTTGCCTTGACCTCCGGATCCGGACATGGTCGGATGCTTTTCGGAGATGGAGAAAGATGGGGACTTGGGCGCTGGAGCTCGAGGATGGAAGGGCACAGGAAGGGGAAGGCATGAGTAGAAAAGGGCGAATTCTTATCCCCTTATAAAGGGTCAACGAATATCAAGCGTCTCCTCCCTTGCCTTAAAACTCACCTATTCCCAAGGGTTGTGTCAACAGCACGGTTGGGTTACCCGTACCCGTATTGATGAGAACCCACAATAAGGGGACACGGTATCTGCTTCGACAAGACGTGTCAATGGCAACCTGTCGATGTACTAGAGTAGGGGTACCCTAGTATCCTGAACTTGTGCACGGGCAGTTGCAGCCCTCCGCGGCAAGGCTTACCGGGTGACCGCCAAGGTCCTCCGTGGTTCCTTTGGAGCCATTCAAGAACAAAGTATTCAAGCCAGGGAGACAAGGCCCCGGCAAGAGGAGCTTGTCGGGAAGGCCACCCAAGGCACATAGGAGACAAGGCCCCGACAAGAGGAGCTTGCCGGGAAGGCCACCCCAGGCACTTACAAGACAAGGCCTCGGCAAGAGGAGCTTGCCGGAAGGCCCGTGAGCGACAAGCTTCCGGCGCGACAAGATAACAACAGCGGCAGGCGCTGTCAAGCGGACCACCTCTTCAGATTTACGCTTCCAAATAAGATCCACTAACATGTCGCCCTGGGGCCTTTCCAGGCGCGCGTGGCGAGAGGCTGTGCAGCCAGCGGAGCGAGGTGGCAAGCAGCGCTGACGAGTTTGCCATCGTGGCGAACGGTGGCGCCCCTGACGGTCCCTGTTTGCACTGTTAGGGCGACTAGACGGGCAATTAATGCCTTTGTCCCATGCCGTCAGGGTTAGGTATATTACACTGTACACTGTACAAGTAGGTGTACCAACCAATATTTTTCCATTTGTACCCCCGTCTACGTTGCCACCTGTCGGAGCCCCTTTGATCATATAAAAGGAGGCCCATGCGCAACGTAGAAAGGGGTTGGTCGATCACTTCCCTCCACGCTCAGTCTCGTTAGCAGCTCGTCTGCATCAGAGCACTCGAGCGCCCCGAGCAAGAACGCAATACACCTAGACATGCAGCAGAGGAGTATTATCTCCGGAGAGCTCCGGTTGGGTAAACCTCTCGCGTGCTTCAAGGCCGATCCGCTTCTTCGTAGGCGACCTCCGCTTCCCCACCGAACCGAAGGGGCTCGGTCCGCCGCCCCATAGGGTATCCCTTCTTCGCTCTTCTTCTATCAAGGGCTCTGCCCGCCCTTCTCGAAGTTCTTTTGTGACAAGATGAACACCTACGGGTTCCGCCTCCTTGATTTCACCCCAACGCCGTTTCGACCATGGCAGTTTTCGCACATCTTTGCGAAAACTTTGTCCGAGTCCACCCAAATGTAGCTCTTTTCCGCTACTTCTTTTTACCCCGAGCCGAGAGGAGAGCCCTTGCCGGAGGAATTGCTTGGGTCTCTGTGGTCGGCAAGAAGGAGGCCTATCTGGAGGAGAGCTCCGTAGCAAATGGGAGGAGTGGAGGGCAGATTGGTGCTGGGATTGTTGAGCGTAACCCGCAGCCTTTACCGCCCAGCGCCAAACCCCAGAGTACGCGACAATGATTGGAGCAATCTGGCCCCGGAGGACACTAGGCTCAAGATCGCAGCATTCAATCCTCCGCGTCGGACTTGCCGGACTCACTTTGTAGGCACCTGCTATGTGGCCTTTCTTCGCCGCCAGACGCTTCCCCTTGCAGGAGAGAAGGAGACCTGCTTGGGAATTTCAGAATGCAGCAGACATCATGAGGCTGCGCCCAGGCCCTAACTTCAACTTCACTGTCTTGGAGCTTGACGCAATGCTCTTAGAGCTGTTCAAGCCTGATCCTGATCATCCGGAGATGTTTAGGTTGCCGAGGGGCGTCTGTTCATTGCGGCAACAAATCGTCGCTGACCGCATCCGTGCAATGATGCCGTAGCGACTCCCATGGAATTGTCCCCACTTGGCAAGAGCCGCGGATGACGTGGTGCGGCAGTTTTTGACAATCTAGTGGAAATGTCGGTCCGCCCGGCGAAAGCAGAGGGGCCTCACCATGACACTCATCGACGATGAGATGCAGCGCGACGCCACCAGCCGAAGAGGCGGCGTGAGCGGCCGCCATGGGCGAAGTTTGGCTTCACTGTGGAGGAGGCGGAGGCAGCCGAGGCGGCAAGTCTTGTCGAGCGAAAGGAGTTCGTCGGCGATGAAGAGCTTGCCGAGCCTGAAGCCGAGTCGAGCGAGCCCACTGAGGGCGCATCCTCCCCACCTCCAAGCAGCTTGCCACGAGTGGAGCCACCGGCTCCACCAAGAAGGCGTCTTCGCAAGGCCGGAGACGCAGCGGGGCGGCAGACGGGCCAACAAGTCAGTAGCGCTGCTGCGTGACGCGCTCCACCGCGGCAAGCACAAGCTGCCTGGAGCTCCTCACGCCGCTGCGGCAATCGGAGCGAGGTCCTCGCAGGCCACCGGTCCCGCCTCCCGCCAAGCGTCAAGGGAGCCCACCTCCGCCTTTGTCGTGCCGGGAGGCGGGCTGACTTGACCTCTCCGCTACCAGCTCCGGACGAGGAAGAGGAAGAGTAAGATTCCTTGTTGTACTTGTAATTCTTTGATTTGTTGCCTTGTCTTGTATCTCGATCTCGCTTTACTCGAATCCATTCCTTTTCGTGACGCTGGCCCGGAGGATGTCGAGAGAGCCAAGACCCCGGTGATTGTCGTCGAGGACGAACCCACTGCGACGGCAGGAGGCGCGTCCGAGACAACCTTGCCGGATGAGGCAACTCTCCTTCAAAGCAGCCCCCAGTGTAAGTATATGGTCTACTTCTTGCTGTTCGGCGTGCATGGGTGCTTTTTCCTTTGCTGATATCTGACTGTTGACGTGTGTAGGAGCAGAGCAGCCTCCTTCTGCTTCGACTACGCCGCCAAGGGTGGATTCCCCGGCAAGGGAGTGTTCTCCGGCAAGGGAGCCTTCTCCGGCAAGGGACGGCACCAGTGATCCCTTGGCGGCGGAGACCATGACCGCAGCCCCCGGCGCCGGTAACCTTCTCACCTAAGTACTTCCCTTGTGTTTTTCTTCTTCTGATTTTGTCTTTGAATATTTGCTTGATTTTCTTCATCCGTCCGCCACAGAGCCGATTGAGACCGAGGTCGCCGGCGAGGAGGACGTGGCGCTAACACCGACGCCGCCGTGGAAGAAGAAGCTACCGACGAGCCTGCCGCGAAGAGGCCACTGGCCGCCGCCGCAGAAGCCGGGCGAGGGGTCCGGCGACAGACCGACGACCGAGGCCAAGCAGTAGCGCCAGCGCTACACCGACCGCCGATCCCTCCGCCGGTGTTGCAGCCGCCAGTTCAAGAGCCCCAGCCCGGCGCTTACTTGAAGGCCGGGCGACGGCGTCTTCATCAAGCTCCCATGGGAGTCGAGCTCAGGCGTCGGCCGAAGGAGAAACCTTCGATGAAGAGCTGCTCGCCTTCCACTGGCCGACGCTTAGTTGACGCGCCAAAGCAGCAGCGAGCCCGAGGAGGAGCAACTGCCGCGAAGCTGCTGTCGCTCTACCGCGCCCGACAAGCCAAACTGGCATCCCGGGAGGCGCTTGTCGCAAAGGCGGGAGCAGACATCGAGAAGTGCGCGGAGGAGCTCCGGGGCCGCAACCAGGAAGCTCTCCGGTCCTTGGCGGAGGAGCGGGAGCAACTCGCCGAGGAGCGCAAGGCCTTCATCCTCGAGAAGGCTGCAGCTGAGGAGGAACAGCGGCTTGCCGCCGAGAAGCTGTTTATGCAGGAAGGCGAAAGCCGGCGCAATGAAGGTTAACCTGGACAGCCACGAGGAGGATCTCGCCATGCGCGAGGAAACATTTGGCGGGGCTCTCAAGGAGGCAAAGGATTCTTCCGCGGCTGCCGAGGCCGCCAAGAAGGAGCTGGAGACGAAGGTGGCGAAGTTGGAGGCCAGCCTCAAGAAGAGCGGCGAGGAGCTTGATGCACTCAAGCACGAGCGCGAGAAGGACGCCTACACTCTTGGCGAGCTGCAGGGCCGTCTCGCCGAGAGGATCAAGGAGCTCAGCGCCACCGGGGACTCCAATGCAGATCTTGAGTTGAAGCTAACTACTTTGACTCAGACGCTGGACGGCGCCAAGGAGCCGGAGGTGGCCTTGAAGGAGAAGATCAAGGCCGATGAGGAGCTGTTGGCGAATGTTGTTGCCGCCAAGAGTGCCTTGAGGGAGAATGTGGAGCACTGGACCGAGGGTCTCGTGGATACTGCTGCAGCCATCGACAGGGAGCTGATGGAGCTGGGGATGGTGGATCTTGGATACTCCTCCGACGAGCATCTCCAACCCAGCGCTAAGCTCAGCTTGTTCTTCATGGGCGTGGACGGCGCTCCAAATGACTCGGGAAGAGGTCCCAAAACAGCTGGCCGAGGAGTCGCGCCAGATCTGCGCGGGAGCCCTCCAAAAGGTGCTGATGAAGGTGGCCTTCCGCACCCCAGGCCTCAACCTCACCAACGTCCTCAAGTCGTTGCCGCCGGATGCTGATGTGGAGGCGCTCAAGACCCTTGTCGGACCCATTGTGGACAGGGTGAGCGGAATCAAGAGGGTTGAGGGCGATCGCGTAGATTAGGCCGCCCATTTTCTCTTTCTCTTGCCGTTGCTGGTCATGTCATAGGAACAATCCATTAGAGCTGCGGCAAGCTATATTGTAATATAACTTTTATTTTGAGTATCAATTGCTATGTTATTTCCTTTACTTGATTCCTTCCTTTGTATGTTTTTCCCTTACGCTTCTAGGGAACTTGTCGGCGCGGGCACCTGAGCCGCGAGCGCTGAGTGCGGAACGTCAAGAGCTGTCAAGGCGGTGCCGCTCCGACAAGCAACCTTGTCGCAACTAGTCGCAGCTCACTTAAGTTGTTGAGCAGACTCAAGCAAAGTAAGGCGCGACTAGCTACTGAATTGGTTCCTCTCACACAGGTTTTCCATACAAAGTTCGGTCGTTCAAGGAAGATAACTTAAAAATTTTAAAACTGATTGCTCAAACTTTGGCAACTTAGCTTTTCTGTCATTTGCTTCCCTGTAAGGCTAGACTTCCTTGAGAGACGCTTGGTCCGCACCATTATCTTCTCCTTTCCCCCCGGCAAACTTGTGTGCGAGGGAACCTTCCTTTCTTTAAGAAAGAGAAAGAAGAGAAAATAAAGATATGGAGCCTTGTGGCTCGTTATCACTCACCAGGGGTAGGTGCTGCACAAAGTGTCAGATAACACATGCAAATAGAAGTAAAAAGCATGAAATTGACAAGGTGTGCGAAGCACGCTAGCTTTACTGATGCACGGGGTCTGCGCCCAGCTTTGTACAAAGGATTACATGCATCAACGGCAAGACTTGTACAAAAGGTGGTTGCCGGAATAGGTTCCGGCAACCGCGCCCTACGGGTAAAACTTACGAAGATGCTCAATATTCCGGGAGTTGCTCACTGGAATGCCATCTTCGGTCTCAAGGCGGACAGCGCCAGGCCTAGTGACTCGTTTCACCCGATAAGGGCCTTCCCACTTCAGCGTCAACTTGTTGGAATTCTTGGTGGACTGAACACGCCAAAGAACAAGGTCGCCTTCCTCGAGACTTCTGGCATTGACTTTGCGGCTATGGTAGCGGCGCAAAGCTTGCTTGTACCGAGCAGCTCGTACAGCAGCCTGAAGACGATCTTCCTCAAGGAGCAGCGCGTCACCTTGTCGCAGCTGCTCTTGCTCAAGCTCATCATAAGCGAGCACTCGAGGCGATCCGTATATGAGTTCCGTGGGGAGAACTGCCTCGCTCCATAGACTAGAGCGAAAGGTGTCCGCCGCGGCTCGATTTGGCGTCGCCCCGATCGAATTAAAGAACCACCGGCAGCTCCTCAATCCAGTTTCTACCGCACTTGTGCAGCCTGTCGAAAGTTCTGGTCTTGAGCCCGCGCAACACTTCAGCATTTGCCCTCTCTGCTTGACCGTTGCTTCTCGGAGGAGCAATGAGCGAAGCGTACCTTGGCGCCAAGATCTTGGACGTACTGCATGAAGGTGCGGCTTGTGAACTGTGTGTCATTGTCGGTGATGATCCAGTTAGGGATTCCAAAACGGCAAACCATCGACCTGAAGAACTTGACTGCTGACTGTTCTGTCACCTTCCTCACTGCATCCACTTCCGGCCACTTTGTGAACTTGTTGATTGCAAAATACAAGTACTCAAAGCCCCTGACAGCTCGGGGGAAGGGGCCGAGGATGTCGAGCCCCCAGACCGAAAATGGCCAGGATAAAGGGATCGTCTGGAGAGCTTGAGCTAGCTGGTGTGTCTGTTTGGAATGGAACTGGCATGCTTCACACTTGGTTATTTGTGCAGTTGCATCCTGGAGGGCTGTCGGCCAAAAGAAACCTTGCCGGAACGATTTGCCGGCAAGTGCTCTGGCGCCAATGTGGTGACCACATATGCCTCCATGTATCTCTGCCAACAGCTTTTGTCCGTCCTCCCGTGAATACACTTCAATTTCACACCGTTGAGTCTTCTTCTCGCATGCAGTGTGCTATCGACAAACCGGTACATACTTGATCGCCGGGCTACTCTTTCCGCTTCTTCTTGCTCTTCGGGAAGTTCTCCTGTCTGAAGGAAATGGACAATCTGCTGCGCCCATGCTGGAGCTTGCGGCTCGACAACAAGGACTAAAGGCACATCTGCTGCTGCGGGAATATCAGCTTCCGCGGCGAGAACCTGCGGCTCAGCCGGAGCTTGACGTTCCCCGGCAAGCTTGCCGGAGCAAAACTTGTCGGGAGCGTCTGCTTCAACGAAACAAACCCTGGGGCTTGTCGGAGCAGACTGCCCCTCAACACTGTTGGTGTCGATCTTGGGGACCTTCTTGGCGGCGGCTTCGGGAAGCTCTGCCGGAAAGTAGTCACCAGAGATCAACTTCCTCTTCTTGCTCTGTACAGTTGGTGGTGTTACAGACGGTTGAGTCAGCTTGAGCACAAAAATCCCTGGTTACACAGGTAACTTAAGTGCGGCGCACTTTGACAGCCATCAAGAATGTCGCTCGAGCTCTCGGAATATATTCCATTTGCAGGCCGTCAAAGTGCTCTTCTAGCTTCCTCACTTCATCAACATAAGCTTCCATCAACGGACTCGATAATTCTTGTTCACTTGGCGGATAACAAGTTGTGAGTCACCCCCGACAATGAGCTTCTTGATCCCAAGGTCCATCACGATCTCGAGACCGCAAGCAAACCTTCATACTGTTGTATTGTTTGTTGCTTGCTCCTTGGGAAAGTGCATCTGGACTACGTACTTGAGGTGCTGTCCGGTGGGTGCGACAAGCAAAGCACGCCGCACCGGCGCCTTTGCAGCCGAGAAGGCACCATCAAAGTACATCAGCCACTCTTTTCTTGTTTCCTTGACGGGACGCTGCTTACGTAATTTCTTCATCCGGGCGTTGGTGTCCATTCTGCTATGAACTCCGCCAATGCTCGCTTTGGATAGTTGAAGTGCTCTCAAACTTGAGGCCAAAGCTTGATAGCCCAAAGGCCCACTCGACAATCCTGCCTGTTGCCTCTGGATTTTGCAGTATCCTCTTCAGCGGAAAGCGAGTGAGAACTGTGATCTCATGTGCCTGAAAGTAATGGCGCAGCTTTCTCGAGGCCATGAGAAATCCGAAAAGCAATTTCTGCACACCAGAGTACCTTGACCTAGCCCCCTGCAGAAGGGAACTGACAAAGTAAACTGGGCGCTGCACCATCCTTTTCTGCATCTTGTCATGCGTCTGCGCAGATTTGTCCTTGTCAGGACCAGAGCTTGCCGGCGAAGCCCCCTGCTTGTCGCTGGATGTGTCTGCCATGGTTGCTAACTCATCATCCGCCTCCCTCTCCGCTACTAACGCAGCACTAACCACTTGATTGGTTGCCGCTATATATAGCAGCAACTTCTCTTGTGGCTTAGGTGCGACAAGTGTTGGAGTGGAGGATGTATCTCTTCAAGTCTCGCAGCGCTGCCTCCGCTTCCGGAGTCCATTGCATCGGACCTGCCTTTTTCAAAATTTTGAAAAATGGCAGGGCACGCTCAGCAGATCTAGAGATGAACCTGCTGAGAGCAGCTATGCAACCGGCAAGTCTTCGTACATCTTTGACGCGCTTTGGTGCTTCAATCTGCTCAATGGCCTTGATCTTGTCGGGATTGGCTTCAATTTCCCCCGCCGACACGAAGAACCCGAGAAGCTTGCCGGAAGGGACTCCAAACACGCACTTCTCGGGGTTGAGCTTGAGGTTGATCTTGCACAGATTTGTAAAGGTTTCATCTAAATCTTGAACTAGGATCGCCTTGTCCTTGCATTTGACCACTATGTCATCCATGTAGGCTTCCACATTTCTGTGCATTTGCGGCTCAAAAGCATCATGAACTGCTCTTGCAAACGTTGAACCAGCATTCTTTAACCCGAAGGGCATCCGTACAAAACAGTATGTGCCACATGGGGTGATGAATGCGGTCTTCTCCTCATCCTCTTCTGCCATGAAGATCTGATGATATCCCGAATATGCATCCAGAAATGAAAGCAAATCACATCCGCCGTGGAGTCAACAATCTGGTCGATGCGCGGCAAGGAAATGGATCTTTGGGACAAGCTTTATTGACATCTGTAAAGTCGATACAAAGCCTCCATTTCCCGTTAGCCTTATGCATAACTACAGGATTGGCCAACCACGTAGGATGGAGCACTCTCCGACAAGGCCTGCTGCTTCCAGCTTCTTGATTTCTTCCGCGATGAACTCTTGACGCCCACCGCTTGCTTCCCGACTTTCTTCTTGAAGGGCCGCGCATGAGGACAAACGGCAAGATGGTGCTCAATTACTTTCACAGGAACACTGGGATGTCGACGGTTGCCACGCAAACACGCCGACGTTTCGCCCATCGTGAAAGCAACGAAGCGCTTCCTATTTAGGGTCGAGAGAGGCACCGATGGTGAAGGTACCACCAGTGCCATCCTCCTTGGCGGACACATTCTTGGTCTCCGTGGAGCTGTCATCGCTTTCTTACACTTGCCGGTGGAGCTCGATGGTGCGCCCTCGGACGGTAGCGCAGCACTCAAGAGGTGCGCTTGCCGGAGTGGGCATCGAGCTCTTGCCGGACTTGGTCTTCTTCTTCCCCGGAGCTTCGCGGCAAGTGGTTTGCAACTGTCATGTCGCTGTCGCTTCCCGGTAGATCTTGTCGGCGCAGATAAGAGCATCCTTCTTGTCGCCAGGACGGAGATGACACTTATCGGCCCGCATCTTCAACATGTTGTAGGCATAGTGAGAGGCCGCCATGAATTTGGCGAGCGCTGGACGGCCAAGTATCCCATTTTAAGGCAATGGAAAATCAGCAACGTCAAAATTGACCCTCTCAGTCCTGAAGTTCAACTCGCTGCCAAATGTTACCGACAACGTGATCTTTCCCTTCGGCTTGCTCCTTCCCGGATTTATTCCTTGAAAAGTGTCGGTCTCTTCGAGCTCGCCATCAGGGATCTGGAGTTTCTGGAGCACCGCGGAGGAGATCAGATTCAAGCCGGCCCCACCGTCAACTAGCATCTTGGTGACCTTGAGGTTGCGGATAGTTGGTGAAACCAACATCGGCAAGCACCCGACCGCCGTTACACGATCGTGGTGGTCCTCAATATCAAAGCCGATAGGCGTCTTTGGACCATTTCGTGAGGCCTGCGTGACTCGATGGATGGTTCTCACGCATTGACTTCCCGCATCCATTGCTTGAGTTGGCGGTGTGAAGTATGCGCAGAAGCACCGCCACAACGCACAGGACCTCTGTGGCTTTCGAACTCCCCGCCCATCGGCCTCGTCATCATCCATGTCTTCATCGCCGCCGTCGTTGCCATCCTTGTCGCGCCACGGGAGGTTCTGTCTCCTTGCGCTGCTTGGCCTTGCTGCGGCGTCCTCCCCGGCCGGGCGTTTCTTCTTGGGTCCTCCGAACCCTCCCTGGGCCTTCTCCTTGTCGCGTCGTTCATATTCAGCCTTCTGCTGCTCGACAAGCTGCTCTACCTTCTTGCAGCTCTAGAGGTCATGGCCCTTGGTGCGGTGGATCTTGCAGTACTGCTTGCCGGAGCCGTCCTGCTTGTCGGCGACCGCCACAGACTGGCAGTTGGTGCCAGCGGCAACCTCCTTGCCGGAGCTACCAGCCTTGGCTTTCTTGTCGCCACCTCCGTTGCCGGACTGCTCAACAACTAGCACATCTCTGCCTTTCTTTTTCCTGTTGCCCCGCCGCCGGCTCTTCTTTGCCGGGGCGGTCTCTTCACTATCAGATCCTCCTGCTTCGGTATTCTCTCCAGGGAGTCTCCTCCCTTCCCCAGCACATGCACACTTGTCGGCCAGGGCGTATAGCTCACTGACGTCCCTGATTTTGCACATCGCCATCTCCTCCCGCATCCTGCGGTTTCGCACGTGCTGATGGAACGCACTGATTACCGCGGCAGGGTGGACGTCTTTGAATATACTTGCGCAGGGGCTCTCCTTCCTTCTGGGCAAGCAGATGAAGGTCGCTTTCTTGGCCATGGGGCTTGTGGCCGCCTGTAAAGGCGCCGACAAACTGATGGCATAGATCTGCCCAAGAAGATATGGAGTTGTTCGGCAAGTGCATGAGCCAGGATCTCGACATTGGGCTTGAGCACCGCCGGAAGTAGTTGGCAGGATCTTGTCGTCTCGCCCCGGCAGCCTTCACCGCGATGGTGTAGATGCCGAGGAACTCGACGGATGCGTCTTGCCGTCGTACTTCTCTGCACGCGTGCGGCTTGAAGTTTTCTTCTTGCCGGGCCATGGACTTGCCGCAGCTCACGAAAGTGAATGCAGGGCAACCTACCGCGCACGGCAAGTCGCCTAGTTCTTCCGGGCGCATGCATGTCGACAGAGGGCCCAGCGCCGCTTGTCGGATTGACGCCGCGCTTCTCTTCGGGCGCCGATGCGCAGTTCGAAAGCGCCCTCTTGCCGCTGCTCGTGAAAAACTTGGCGCCGATCGCGATGAGCTCGTGGATCTGATGACGCAGCGGGAGTCGCTGCCGAGGTGGATCCGGCGAGTCGGCGATCTTGGCCTTCGGGCGGAGAGTGCATGGTGGTTGCACCCCACCGGTCTCTGCCGCCACCGCTCGTGTTTGGCAGTCTTGCCGCGGCGATGATGCACTCGGTTGCCGCGGAGCGTCGCCGCTGTTAAGCGGCCGATGAGACTCGAATGGTGGCCCTCCATTCGTCGACCTTGTCGGCCGTTGGAGGTAATCCAGAGCAGTTGCGCCTCGCCAAAGCTTCGCTGGAGTGGTGGGTGGCGATGGCGAACGGCGCGAGGAGCGGGATATGCTCGGACTTCTAACTATGTTAGAAGGAGCAGTATCCCGTCCGGGCGACCGTGCCTCGCTCGCGCCAGCATGTTGGCATGCATGCTGGTCTTGAGCATCCGAGAACCTCCAGCTCGATCTCGGTCCAACGAGCGTATGTCATTGTGAATGCCATGACGCTGTCGGTCCCGCGCCTCCTGAGACGGGCGCGGTGCATGTACGGACACCGAGGTCTGCGCAGCCTTGTCCTTGGACTTGGCAGCACCGTGAGCTCCCCCGTTGCCGTCCATTCTTCCGCCAGCGTCTACCCCACCACCTCAACCGCGTCTTGAAATGTGGATCGACAAACACAAAACGGTCCGAAATTATGAACGGGCGGACATGATGTCATGTTGTAAAAACTTGCCAGCGGATTGGACTCGTGGAGTATTATATTCTCTCTGCGGTTGTGTGTGGTGTGTGTGTCACGTCCGGATACAATCATCTCGTCTTGAGATTGGAGTTCGGAAAGAGGGGAACCCTCCTTGCAATGCCAAAGATAAATCTGCGCGTCGGACTCCTCGTTATTGAAGCCAGGTTCAGGGGCTACTAAGGGAGTCCTTGATTAAGGGGTCCTCGGACGTCCAGCCTGTTAGCCATGGGCCAGACTGATGGGCTGTGAAGATGCGAAGACCGAAGACTGCACCCGTGACCGGATGGGAGTCTCCTTGGTGTGGAAGGCAAGCTTGGCGACCGAATATGTAGATTCCTTTCATTTGTAACTGACCTTGTGTGACCCTAGATCCTCTCGGTGCCTATATAAACCGGAGGACTTAGTCCGCAAAGGGCAAAGACTCATTACCATAGTCATACAGGCTAGACTTCTAGGGTGTAGCCATTACGTTCTCGTGGTAGATCAACTCTTGTAATACTCATATCCATCAAGATCAAACAAGCAGGAAGTAGGGTATTACCTCCATAGAGAGGGCCCGAACCTGGGTAAACATCGTGTCCCCTGTCTCCTGTTACCATCGACCTTAGACGCACAGTTGGGGACCCCCTACCCGAGATCCGCCGGCTTTGACACTGACAGGTAACCCTAGATCAGAAGCTCCGCTACCGCAAGCCTGTGTAGACACGAAAAACCAATCTAGACCCCGTTCCGGCACCCTGCCGGAGGGGGGAAATCATCACCGGAGGACATCTTCATCATCCCACGGCCACCATGATGAGGAGGGAGTAGTCCACCCTCGGGGCTGAGGGTTTGTACCAATAGCTATGTGTTTTTGAGATGGCACGATCTTGATGTATCACGGGCTTTGTTAATATAGTTGGATCTTATGGTGTTTTCCCTCTCTATCTTGATGTGACGAATTGAGTTTTCCCTTTGACATTTCATTTTATCAGATTGAATACTTTTATGGATTCGAGAACACTTTATGTATGTCTTGCTATGAATACCCGTGGTGGCAATAGGGTATCCTATTGATTCACTTGATATATGTTTTGGCACACAACTCGCGGATTCCCGAGGCATTGGGTTAATCTATGTATAGGGGCTGATGCACGTTCTTGTCTTTCTTTCTCCGGAAGAAAACTTGGGGCACTCTTTGAGGTTCTTTGTGTTGGTTTAAGTATTATGAATCTGAAATTATTTCTTGTTATTTTGGTACTAACTCTTGGATAGATCGATCAGAAAGAATAGCTCCGAGATGGTTTCATACCCTACAAACAATTTATTCTTATGTTCCCCTCTACATAAGAACTTGGGAGTGAGTCTTCATCGCACTTTGAGGGATGGTTATATGATACAATTAGATTAGCATTGTTGAGAGATTGCACTAGCGAAATTACGGACCCTAGGCCTCATTTTCAAGCATTGCAATACTGTTTGTGCTCCGTTTTATCAATTGCTACCTTGTTGTTTTTTCCTATTACAAAAAACAATATCTACTATCATTACTATGCTTATATTACCATCTCTTCGCCGAACTAGTACACCTCTATAAATTACCATTGTATTTGGTGTGTTGGGGACCCAAGAGACTTTTTGTCATTTGGTTGCAGGGTTTTTTTGAGAGAGACTATCTTCATCCTACGCCTCCCACGGATTGATAAACCTTAGGTCATCCACATGAGGGAAAATTGCTAGTGTCCTCCAAAACCCCGCGCCTGGAGGCCCAACAAGACTCTACAAGTACAAGTTGTGTAGTAGACATCACCGTCGTACCTGAAGTGGAGGGTGCACCTCCCATGCAGGCCGCGCGCGCGGGCGAACAGCTGCCACCCGCGGTTCAGGAACACGTTGCTGGCGGTGGTGACCTCGACATCCACCCATGAGGCCTTGCTGCAGCAAATGTTGGCCTGCAGCCAGAGGCCGCCGGGTCCCCCAGGCAGCAGTGCGCCCGCGAAGAAGCACGGAAGCTGGAACCAGACGCCTGCAGGCCTCTCTGACCACACCATAAATTCCGGGAGCGTGGCGGCCGGGTGGGAGCGCGGGTGTGGGGGCCGAACGGATACCACATGCCTTCCCCCGTCACTAGGGCCACCGCGTCCGCGACAACTTCCATCGCAGGAAGAAGCACCCCCATGGATTCCTGAAGCGGCGCCAGCCTTCGAAGGGGTGTGTCCGTTCCCTCGAGGAGCCACTGCTAGCATCACGGCGTGTTTGCAGGGCGCCCGCGGCCTCTCTTGGGCAGCAGTGAGCCCGACCCTTCCTTGGGGGCCTTTCCTTTCTCTGCGGTGGAAAACCTCCTCATTGGTGCCATGGACGCTTTGGCAAGACGATGGGACGAAGAGGAGGAAGGAGGAAGCGAGCAGCGAGAAGATGAAGATGAGAAGGGGGCTCCGCCCCCTCTCGCATTTATAGTCAAGGGAGGCCAATTGCCGGCCTCTCGTGATTCCAGGCAATGATGGATTTTTTCATGCATCAGGCAGTTGTCAGGTCAGGCGGATGCCGAGGCGACGTGAGGAAGTGGAGACTCCCACGTCCCATCAAGCGCCACGTGTTGGCTCGGTCCACAGGCGATTGGGGCCCACGGTGCTTCGCCCTTGCCCTTTGGCTTCGCCTCAAAGCCAAGTCCGAGCACATCTTGGGCCCGGGGGCTACTATCGGCGTTCTGGGAACCAGGGTACCTAGACTTGACTGCCTACAACCGACGGCGTGGCTCCAACGACGGCTTGGTATGGCCCATCTTCAACACCAGCAAGACAAGACCCTTGCGAGGGGCCAAGCCTCGCGAGGCGGACGACGCCAAGACCTTCAGAGGGAGTGGCCTCCCCAGGCTGGCTCCCGAGGAGCAGAGATTCCTGTGCAGGCACCCACCTCATGAGGTTGAGGTGACGCCAACCATGACGACCATCGCCAGGCAGGCGCCAATGGGCGCAGAGCAGCAGGTTTCCTCTTTGGAGCTACGGAGGCAAGCGCAGGCGCGGGGTCCCAAGGAATCAGCCAAAGGTTTCCATTCCCGTGCAACGAGACCAAGACCGCCAGGACAGCTGGATGGATGTCATCACCGAGCCCACCACGGCGTCATGGCCAGAAGCTTTGCAGGCGAATTCCATCTTTCGTCAGGATAGGGTGTACTTCTTGTCCCCCTTCAAATTTGGCCGCTATGGGATCCCTTCCCTCCTTCGTTTGGAGGAAGAGGACCATGGCCACTATAAATATAGCTTAGCCACCACTGTAGGAAGGGATCCAGATCCGAAGAGACCTCACTAGCCCGTACCCACACAAGAACAAACCTCCTGAGGTTGTTATTCCCTTGTACTAGCTCATCCTCAGCCCCTCGCGAGGCTAATCTAGCACAAAGCAGGAGTAGGGTCTTACACCGCAAGGTGGCCCGAACCTGAGTAAACTGATGTGTCCCTTTCCTTTCTTGTTCATCGAGCTAGGCCACAGGGGTGACGAACTGGTTGGCTGGAGAGGTTGAGTTCTTCGCCCACGCCCCAAAGTTCGAACCTGTCTTGGGTCTGGGGAGCCCTGAATCTAATAGTCCCAAGTGAGGAAAGAAAATAAATAAAAAGGAGAGGCCAAAAGGAGCCCGAAAAAAGGGAGGTAAAAAACAGCCCAACAAAAAAATGAGAGAAAAAGAGAGAAGGGGAAATGTTACTATCTTTTCCACACTTGTGCTTCAAAGTAGCACCATGTTTTTCATATAGAGAGTCTCCTATGTAGTCACTTTCATATACCTAGTGGGAATTTTTCATTATAGAACTTGGCTTGTATATTCCAATGATGGGCTTCCTCAAATGCCCGAGGTCTTCTAGAGACAGCACGTTGGATGCACACCCACTTAGTTTTATTTTTTGAGCTTTCATACACTTATAGCTCTTAATGCATCTATTTAATGGCAATTCCTACACCTTGCATTTGGCATCAATTGATGGTCATCTCCGTAGCCCGTTGATTAGCCTCGTCGATGTGAGCCTTTCTCCTTTTTTGTCATCTCCATATCATCTCTACCACCATACTCTATTCCACCCATAGTGCTATATCCATGGCATGCACTCGTGTATTGTGTGGGGGATGAAAAATATGAAGCGCATGAAAAAGTATGAACCAATTGCTTGGCTGACACCGGGGTAGTGCATGATTTATACTTTGTGTTAAGAAGATGGAGTATTACAAGGCTATATGATTTTGTAGGGATAGCGTTCTTTAGCATTGATATTTTGAAAGGCATCATTATTTGTTGGTATGCTTGAGTATTGATGTCTTTATGTCAGATTATGGACTATTTCTTTGAATCATTTGGCTCTAAGTATTCATGCCATAAAAGAAAGATTACATGATGAACACGTTAGGTAGCATTCCACATCAAATATTCTGTTTTTATCATTTACATACATGAGGACGAGCAGGAATTAAGCTTGGGGATGCTTGATACGTCTCCAATGTATCTATAATTTTTTATTGCTCCATGCTATTATAGTATCAATCTTGGATGTTTAATATGAAATTGTTAATCTTTTTTGGGACTAGCCTATTAACTTAGTGCCAAGTACCAGTTGTTGTTTTGTTGCCTATTTTTTGGTTTTCTAGGAAATCAGTACCAAACAAAGTCCAAATGCCAAGAAATGTTTTGACGATTTTTTCTGGACAAAAGAGACCCTAGAAGCTTCGGGAGGACACCCGACATGCAACAAGGAGACAAGAAGGCAGTAGGGCGCTCCCAGGGGTAGGTGTGCCCTAGTGCCTTGTGGGTCCCTCATGGGCCTGTCTGACCTAATTCCACCTCTATAAATTCTCTAAAATTGGGAAACCAACAGAGAGCCACCCACAATATTTTTTCCTCCGCTGCAAGTTTTGGTTCTTCGGATATCCCATCTAGAGACCTTTTTCGATACTCTGCCGAAGGGGGGATCGATCACATAGGGCCTCTACATAAACCTTGCTGCCCTTCCGATGATTTGTGAGTAGTTTACCATAGACCTACGGGTCTATAGCTAGTATCTAGATGGCTTCTTATCTCTCTTTGATCTTCAATACAATGTTCTCCTCGATGTTCTTGGAGATCTATTTGATGTAATTTTCTTTCCCGTGTGTTTGTTGGGATCCAATGGATTGTGGGTTTATGATCAGATTATCTATGACTATTATTCGAGTCTTCTCTGAACTCTTTTATGCATGATTATTATAGCTTTGTATTTCTCTCCGATCTATCAGTTTGGTTTGGCCAACTAGATTGATTTATCTTGCAATGGGAGAGGTGTTTTGTAATTGGGTTTAATCTTGCGGTGCTTTATATACCAGTGATAGAAAGGGACAAGGCACGTAATTGTATTGCTGCCATTAAGGATAAAACGACGGGGTTTATTCATATTGCTTTATTTTACTTTATCTACATCATGTCATCTTGCTTAGGCGTTACTCTGTTCTTTATGAGTTTAATACTCTAGCTGCATGCTGGATAGCGGTGGATGTGTGGATTAATAAAGTAGATGCAGGAACGAGAGGGTCTACTTGTCTTGACGTGTCACCTATATACATGATCATTGCCTTGGATGTTGTCATAACTATGTACTTTACTATTAATTTCCCAACAATAATTTGTTTACCCACCATATGCTTTTTGTTCGAGAGAGAAGCCTCTAGTGAAAACTATGATCACCGAGTATATCTTTACCATATATTAAAATTGAAAAATACTTTTGCTGCAATTTATTTACCATTATTTTATTTTGTGTTTTTATCTATCTACCATTATCAGACTTGATCGTTGCAATTAACCGCCGAGGCGATTGACAGCCCCCTTGATCGCACTAGGTGCAAATATTTGTTCTTTTGTGTGTAAGTGTTGTTCATGTGGTCTTGCATGGTTCTCCTACTAGATTGATAACCTTGGTTCTTAACTGAGGGAAATACTTACCTCTTTGTACTGCATCACTCTCCCATCTTCGAGGAAACACAACGCAGTTCACAAGTAGCAACCATCTATCACAAAGCCATCTTACTGTTGCATGTAGATTTCCTTGTCTAGCTCTCTGTTCAGAAAAGTCGTCTTAACATCCATCTGGTGGACGAGAAGACCATGCGAGGACGCCAATGAGAGTAATACTCGAATGGTGGTTAGCCTGGCCAAAGGTGAATAAGTATCAAAGAAATCTTCCTCTTCTTTCTTGGCATAGCCCTTAGCCACAAGCCTAGCCTTGTACTTTCCAATCGTACCGCCGGGTGTAAGATTCTTTCTGAATACCCATTTACATTCCAATGGTATGCAACCGTAGGGATGTTTAGTAATTTCCCATGTCCCGTTAGACATGATGGAATCCATCTCGCCACGGACCACATCCTTCCAGTAGTGAGCTTCTGGAGAGGCATACACTTCTGAAATAGAAGTGGGAGTATCATCCACGAGGTACATGAGGAAATCATCACCAAAGGTCTTAGCGGTCCTGTGTCTCTTTCCCCTACCAAGGGTTCCCTCGTCATCCTCCTTGCGTTGTCATCATGTGTTTGTTTATAATATTCCATCGGAATGGCTGGCTCAGGAGTCTCCTCTGATTCCTATCTAGAAGTGCTTTGCATATCTCTCATAGAAAAAATATCCTTGAAGAATGTAGCATTCTTAGACTCCATAATTGTTCCAACCTTTTGGTCAGGTATCTCAGATTTTACTACTAGAAATCTAGCCAACGCTATTCTTAGCGTAGCCCAAATTAACTCAGTCCACGGTCTTTGGTCCATGCTTATACTTTTTGGGGATCGACACATTAACTTTTGCCGAACAACCCCAAGTGCGTAAGTATGAGAGTGTCGTCCTTCTCTTCTCCCATTTCTCATAGGGAGTAATCTCGTTATCCTTTACCGGGTCTTTATTCCGGACATGACATGATGTCAATATAGGCTCCCCTCACTATGCCTTGGATAAACCCGATGTGTCTAACATGACGTTAACCAAATCAGATAGAGTACGGTTTTTCCGTTCGACAACCCTGTTTGACTGGGGTGAATAGGGGAGGCGTCCTCTCATGAATAATACCATGTTCCGCACAAAAGGAATCAAACTCACTCGAGAAGTACTCTCCACCACGATCTGACCGGACTCGTTTAACTGTCTTTTCATGTTGATTCTCAACTTCTGCCTTATAGATTTTAAAGTAGTGTAGAGCCTCATCTTTAGTATTTAACAGATAGACATAGCAATATCTAGTGGAATCATCTATCAAAGTCATGAAGTATTTCTTTCCACCTTTAGTCAACACACCATTCATCTCACAAAGATAAGAATGTATGAGTTCTAGTGGCGCCAGGTGTCTCTCCTCCGTAGCCATGTGAGGCTTGCGAGGTTGCTTAGCTTGCATGCACGAAAGACACTTAGAACCTTTGGCTAAAGTGAAACTCGGGATTAAATTCAACTTAGCTAGCCACATCATAACACCAAAAATAATGTGACAAATACGTGAGTGCCAAACTTCAGATTCACTAAAACTCGAATGAATATTGTTCATGAATTTATTACAAAAATTTGCAAGGGAAAGGCATAACATTCCTCTGCATTTATAACCTTTTCCAACAAATAGTCCATATTCCATAACAACTAATTTATTAGACTCGAAGACCAACTTAAACCCTTCTCTACACAGAAGGGAGCCACTAATGAGGTTCTTCTTGATGGCGGGGACATGCTGCACGTTCTTCAGCTGCACGACCCTTCCGAGAATAAACTTTAGATCGACTGTGCCAATACTATGAATAGAAGCACTTGATCCATTTCCCATCAGTGTGGACCCGTGGCATGTGACCTAGTAAGAAGAAAACAATGAAATGTCAGCACACACATGAATACATGCACCTGTGTCCACCCACCAATCAATGGACTGGGAAACTAAAAACACAGTAAACAAATTACAGTACCAAGATGGACCATTCTCATTGTTGCTCACAATCATGTTGGCAGACTTGTGGTCCTGCCCTGGCTTCTTGTAGTTGTTTGGGCACTTGTTGGCCCAAGGTTCATCCGAACCACAAGTGAAGCAGCCATCTCCCATTTTGTTCTTCTTACCTTTTACTTAAACTCTTTATTCTGCTGGACACCTTTCTTTCCCTTGGGCTTGTGGGAATTGAAGTACCTCTTATGCACCATATTGGCAACAGAAGTTCCTTCGACCCCTTTTCCATGCGAGTCCTTTGCTCTCGAGTTATTCTTTACACCTCGATGGCCAATGACATCCCCTACTAAGAATTCACGCCTACGATGTTTCAGAGTGGTAGAAATGTTCCTCCAGGAATTTGGGAGCTTAACGATTATACATCCCGCGACAAACTTGCCCAGTAATCGCACTTAAGAAGCTCAAGCTCTTTAGCAATTCATATTATCTCATGAGCCTGTTCCAATATAGAATGGTTCTTGACCATTCTGTAATCGTGGAACTGAAGGAAATATGCCCTAGAGGCAATAATAAAGTTGTTATTATATTTCCTTATATCATGATAATTTTTTATTATTCATGCTAGAATTGTATTAATCGGAAACTTAGTACATGTGTGAATACTTAGATAAACAGAGTGTCCCTAGTATGCCTCTACTAAACTAGCTCGTTAATCAAAGATGGTTAAGTTTCCTAGCCATAGACATGTGTTGTCATTTGATGAACGGGATCACATCATTAGAGAATGATGTGATGGACAAGACCCATCCGTTAGCTTAGCACTATGATCATTTAGTTTATTGCTATTGCTTTCTTCATGACTTATACATGTTCCTATGTGAAAGTGCTAGTTATCGACTAGAGGGGGGTGAATAGGCGATTTTTATGAAAGTCTTCGAAACATGGAAGTTTTGAAGACAGACAATAGAAATGAACCTATTAACATGAAGCGGAAGGTGGACTACACTAGACAAGCCATAGTCAAGTAAGCAATGAAGTGAAAGCACAAATACTATTAGTAGCTAGGTAGTATGGATCAGGGGAAGATAGTATGAAGCCAAACAACAACATTCTTCACATAGTGAAGTCAATCGGATCATGCAAGCATGCAATGACTTCACGATGACACACTATAAGTAAGGAGAGTAAGAGATAGAACCAGTTGCTTGGTGAGGACAAGGATTTGTAGGACTTGTTCCAGTTGCTATGACAACTGTATGTCTGGTTAGGGAGGCTGAGATTCAACTCAGAAGACCGCGTCTTCACCTTATTCCCCTTGAGCTAAGGACACTTAGTCCTCGCCTAATCACTCTAGTAAGTCTTCAAGGTAGAGTCCCAAACCTTCACAGACTTCGTTCACTGGCGATCCACAATGACTCTTGGATGCTCAGAACGCGAAGCCTAACCGGCTGGAGGATTCACAGTCCTCAAGGGTAATAAGTCTTCAGATCACACGGATAGAAAGACTTCAGTGATGCCTAACACACTTTGGCTCTGGGTGTTTTGGGCTTTGTCCTCGCAAGGATCTCTCTCTCTCAAATGCTTCGGAGGTGGGTTGCTCTCAAACTACAAAAGCAATGTATTAACTCTGAGCAACCACCAATTTATGGTTTTGGGGGTCGACTATTTATAGCCAGGAGGAAACCCAACCTAATTTGTCCAAAATAACCCTGGGTCACTATGGAACTGACACGTGTCCAACGGTCAGATTTCAAACACACGCGGCAGCTTTACTTGAGCTACAAGTAAAGCTGACTCATCCAACTCTGCATAAGATTTTCTCTCATTATCTTCGCTCGAAGATATAGGATTTGGTTGAGCATCACTTCAGTCACTCTGACTTTGTTCACTTGGACCCCACTTAACAGTGCGGTGGTTCCTATGACTCAACAAAGAAGAAAAGGAAGATACGAAACAACTATGTCTTCGCACTCCATAGTATTCACCTGAAGGTCTTCTCAAGTCATAATCTTCATTGTGAATACCTTCACAGACCACCATTGTCTTCAATGACTTCACACATTTTTAGGGGTCATCTCTGGTAGGAAAACCGAATCAATGAGGGACTACTAGCTGTGTTATCCTGCAATTCTCACAGACAAATTAGTCCCTCAACCAAGTTTGTCATCAATACTCCAAAACCAACTAGGGGTGACACTAGATGCACTTACAATCTCCCCCTTTTTGGTGATTGATGACAAACTGGTTGGAGTTTTCAACGGGGATTAAAGTATGTGAAAGTTTAAGGATTTAAGGCATTGTCTTCATAAGTAGCAAAAGGCTCCCCCTGAAGATGTGCATATAAGTAGTTTGCTCTTGAATGCAAATGCACATGTCAGGTTTTACTTGTGGATATCCTCTTCAACCTATGAAGATCATTCATCACGCATATAAAGATATAACGAAGATAATGACATGCATAATGAAAAATGGACATCTGCGGAATGACTTCATGCGGAATTTATCACTGCATCACAGAGTAGCAGAAAACATAGCAGACGACCATCAAGTTTAAGTGTTACAACCCAAAGAACCAAATGTATCAAAAACAAGAGTTGTAAGCACTTGGCAAAAATTATAGCAACCACCCATATGGACCCACTTGAAGACTATCAACTCATATGCTTCTCCCCCTTTTGTCAGTAATGACCAAAAAGGTTTGAAGACAGCGCATCTACTGGTTCCCATCAGGAGTAGATGAAGGTGCAGGGTCGATGTTGAGTTTGGTGGTGCAGAGGGGCCTGGTGCAGTGTCGATATGTGCAAAATCCATGGTTGATGAAGTGGCGTCATCTTCTTCATCGACGACTCTGGCAACAACAGTTGCAGCTGAAGATGAATACTCAGAGTCTTCTATGGAAGGATTTCGATGCAAGACGGCATTCTAGGGAGGCGTGGAATCAAATTTGAAGCATTCTGTGAAGCCATCTTCGTGAAGATCATCTTCAGAGCATAGCAGAGTGAGACTCTTCCAAGACCGCCAACAGGCTTCACGAGCTACGAATGAGTTCTTGATGGCAAGGTTGCGAATGCGATTGACATCCCCCAAGATACTCTGCATCTGACGCTTTAGCCAATCATGGTGTATATCATGTTTCTGATGTAAGTCCACAAAAAGCTCTCGATCATTGAGTACACGAGATCGCTTTCGAGGCCTTTGAGCAATGGTGCTTTCAGTGGCTTTAGTTGGAGCACGATGAGGTGCATGCATATTCCCAGCCTGAGAATAGACTCGAGTAGTAGCAAGGACGCCCTCAATTGGTTGTGTGAAGCTTTGGCGATCAACATTATGAAGATAAAGTGGCTCCTTGGCAGGCTCAGGGTAGATGGCTTCGACAGACATATCAACCTCAGGCAAGAAGACAAGATGGTTGCGCGCTGAGGGCTGATAGTCGACAGAAGAGTGAAGCTTGATTAAGCGCATCACCCATGGAGCATAAAACTTCAAGCCAAACAGATCAATTCCAGATGCAGCAAGCTGTCTGATGAAGAAATCCTGGGAATTGAATCTGATGCCATTGACAATATAGAACACCAAAGTCTTCATGGCTCCTTCAAGTTTGTCTTCAGCTGAGTGTCCCTTGATGGGCCATAGAGTACGCCTCAGAATATGATAGACTGTGCGGGGCAGATACTCAAGGTCCTTGACAAAGAATTCCTTGGGATCATCAGCATCTTGCGGCAATGGCTTCATCATACTGAGGTTGTAGCACCTGGAAGCCTTGGTAGCCTGGGCTTTGGCTTCTGAACTTGTGGCATGTGCTCCACATGATAGTCATATTGAGGTCCGGGAGTAGTGGAGGCACCATGATGGGACACCGAACTATGACAAGTTCACCACGATTGTAGGCCTGTTCGATTGTGTGAGGCCTTGGGGCTAGAACAGTGGCATTGGCATCCACATGTGCTTCAGGCATAGCATTGGCTTCGGGCTCCACATTATCTTCAGCCATGACAACATCATTGGCTTCAGTACCATTGTCGGTGGCAGCCTCAGTGTTCTCAACCTCCGTGTGTTCAATGACAGGAGGGTTGGGCACAGCCAGGTTCTCCTCGAGAACGACTTCTTGAGTGACAGGGGGTGTGGCAACTCTTTCTTCTTCTTGTCTTGGTTCTTGATAGTCATCGATCGATGCAATTAAATGTCTTCAAAGAGGTTTTGCTTCAGCTCAGAGACATTCACTGTAGGAGTGGCTTCAGGAAATACTTCACGTGCGACTGAGCTTTATTGCACTTCTCCTTCTGGAATGCTCGACATGGTGGCCTAAGGCCTAGGGCCTTTGCGAAGCCTACGAAATGCGGGTGACGCATGTGGTGATGGAGTGGTCTGCACCATGTAGTCGTCGTCAAGCACTAGAGTGGTGACTTGAGGTGTTGGTGTTGTGGGAGTTTCATCATGAGCGGGGGTTTCTTGCTGGGGGTGATCAGCCCACGAATCATCCTGAGCAATTGGCATCAAAGGACGACCAATGCTGATGAGTTTGCTGTTCGTGAGAACAGGTGATGATACCGGTTGGTGCTCGATTTGAGGAAGGACTTCATCATCATCTACATTGTCTTCACGACCAATGTCTTTAGCTGTGATGGGGTCAACAGCTCGTACTTCTTCAGTTTCAGGAGCCTCTGTGAAAGCAGGCTCGTGGATCACAAGTTGACGCTCTTGGTTTGTGGAGGCAGGACGAGCAACAGAAATAGGCTCGACAACAAGAGGCTCAAAGGCGACAGAACGCTCTTTCTTTAAAGCCTTTTTCAGTTTCTTCTTTGATGGAGCACCATTAGAAACATTCTTGTGCTTGCGCTTCTTGGCTTCGGCTTCAGCTGCCCTTGTTTCCTTCAGCTCTAAAGCTGTTGAGGGGACCTTAGGCTTCGAGCCTGACATGCTGGCAGGGAAGACACTGCGAGCTGATTCCTGCCTTGATGCTTCAGCTTGGGCCACAGCAGGCTTCTTCTTCTGTTTGGCAGCCATCTTGGGGTCGATGCCTGGACGCCCAAGAGCCTTGCGCATTTCTGCCTCATTGTGTGCCTGAACACATTTCTCTGCTAAGCATTTCATCCGCTCTCTTGAACATTTTGCTTCTTCATGTTTCTTGTGAGATTGTTCTTTTAGCTCATGCAGCGTTTCCTTGAAGCTTTGAACATCAGCCATGCTGAGCTTGGCCATGTTCTTCTTGAAGTGAGCCTTTTCATAATCAATTTTGTTGTTCAGCTCGACGATCTTGTGAGCCAAGGCCAATTCATCAGCAATGGCTCCATGGAAGGTGATGCTGATGTCAATTGGCAGCTGGAGATCATCAATGCTGAGGCTCGGGTTGTCAAACCACTCATCAACGAAGTTATTCGGAATATCCACATTAAAGAGGGGCAGATCGTTGAAGATCTCCACCTCTTGCTTGCTCTTGATCAGAAGCTCAAGTGTGTCATCACCTAGATCGTCATCGCTGGACAGATCAATGGTTTCATCTTTGTTCCGCGGAACGGCAGCGGGAGTGCATTCATGCCAAGAAATCTTCATGGGCTTCTTCTTCTTGGGCTTCTCTGTCTTCTTGGAGACACGAGAAAGATCTTCGGATTGCACACTGAGTTCAGGAGGTGCAGTTGCCAATGGCTTCGCACGTGAAGCTTTTGGTGCGGCAGAGGGATTTGAAGCCTTTGATTTCTTCTGCTTCAGCGGCTTAGCTTGAGCTGACACTTCATCAGAATCTGCGTCATCAGCAGAGTACTCCACGGCTGCCCCCTGTACATCTATGTGAGTGAGAACGCTGTCGAGGTTATAGAAGGGGACGATGACATTTTGATTGGCATCACGGGTGCCATCAGCCCTTGGAGAATATGGACCAGGGTTGAAGTTGAGTCCAAATGCTTTCTTGTTCTTAGCCATAGACTCCTTTACGAACTGAAAATTGCGCTTGAATAGATTGTCTTCACGACACCATAACAGAGATGATGGGTCGGCATTTTCTGGCTGCGGTCCACGGACCATGCAAGGGTAGAAGCCTTGAGCAATGGCTTCAGACTGGGACTTGGGCAGCAGACCTCTGTATACAATATCTCCCCATGGTCGCTTGATGGCGTTCTTTTCAGCATACTCAGCAGTGACAAATCTGTACTTGAACCATTCCTCTGCCCAATATCTTCGAATCCATTGGATCCGAGTCTTGCGCTGATTGTAATTCTCTTCACGATCTGTCTTGTACATTTCAAAGAGATCTGGTGGCAAGTCCTTGGCTATATCCCCACAGCGCTACCTACCGCCCTTTCTAGTTGATTTCTCAATAGCCATTATATACAAGCTGAAAGGCTTCAAGACTATGAATGGCTTCTGTCTTCTGGTCAGACAGGAACTGGCTTCAGGAGAGTTGATATGTCACTGTAAGAACTCTGCAATTGAATGCAGACTATGAGAACCAAGGGATTCTCCCATGGACATGTACATGTGACATCATTAGAGGTGCAAGGGAAGGGAAGAAGTCATATGCATTCTCAGAAGATTCTGAAGATAAATCTGTTTGAAGACATTGACCTCATAGCGCGAAGACATTCACTTATTTGGAGAGAGTTGGTTCCAGATTTGTACAAATCCATGAAAAAGTACAAGTGAGGAATCTAACTAGTTGTGAAGCATAAGTGAATATACTTGGCATGACATGAGATGTAGAACAAGATAGATCAGGATTTTGAAGTTTAGAAACCACTTTTGGTTGAAGTGGATGGATCTGACGGATCAAAAAGACAGTAAAACATAAGTTTTAATTACCCTTGTCGAACTGCTAAACGAGGCGAAGAGGGAGGCCGAGTAGTTCAATCTCCCGCACCCTAACTTGGCGATGGAAGACGCCTACGGCGGCGGCGGAGAGGACGAGGTCCGCGGCCGACATGAGGACGGCGTCAAAGAAGTCATGGCAGGTAAGCGCTTCGTCTCCGGCATCATCGCAAGCTAGCGGAGCTGCTAGGTGGAAGAAGAGATTGTGACTGTGGTGAGTTGAGTATTTATAAGGAAAGGGACAGCACAGCGTAATTATGCAGGTGCCCCTGGCGGTTCACATCTGAAGGACATGTGGCATGCATGCAACACATTGAAAGTTGGTCCATGTTCCCACGCACGCCTGGACTATCGGGTGGTCATTCCGGCTTCTCCGGTTTTCAGGCAATAAGGATATAACATTAAAATAGATTCAATTTTTTTCTCTGTGTCTTCTACTGACAAGTACTCAAAGAAGACAATCGATAGTTCCAAAAGAATGCATATCATTTGGATAGATAGAATCTGAGGTAGAAGCATAGAGGGGGTTAGGGTCCGATCACATTCACTTAGATCAAAAGATTCAAACATGAAGTCATAGCTATAAGTGAATGCTGTAGAGGACAGAACACAAATATATGTATATATCAGTATGATACCAAATCAACATTGTGAAGATAAACATGAAGTCAATTCAATGTTGAAGACAAAACCAAATGCGAAGACTATGCAAATGTGACGCCAAATGAAACACTTCTAACAAGAATTTGGTGGTGGCTTTACCCACCGTATAGGAAGTATTAGACCCAGACACAGCGCACAATTATCGTGGCACTCCGAAGTCAAATTCTGTGTTTATGTATTCACACTTAGAGTGTATGTCTTCATTCATTGAAGATATACATTACTTCGTGTGTTGCACATCTAAGTCATCAACATGCATAAGCGTTAGGATGTGTGTCCAATCACAGGACATTTGAGGATTCTAAGATATTTAGCTCACACCGCAACTTGCAAAACCTTTTCTCATCCAACGGCTTTGTGAAGATATCTGCCAATTGCTCTTCAGTGTTGATGTGCATGATATCAATATCTTCCTTCATGACATGATCTCTGAGAAAGTGATGACGGGTCTGAATGTGCTTTGTCTTCGAGTGTTGAACTGGGTTGTTGGCAATCTTGATGGCGCTTTCATTATCGCAGTAGAGTGGCACTTGCTTCAGATGGATGCCATAGTCCTTGAGACTTTGCTTCATCCATAGAAGCTGAGTGCAACAAGATCTAGCAGCAATGTATTCAGATTCAGCAGTGGAGAGAGACACACAGTTCTGCTTCTATGAAGACCAACAAACAAGAGATCGTCCAAGAAAGTGACATGTGCCTGATGTGGACTTGCGATCAACCTTGTCACAAGCATAATCAGCAGCTGATAATCCAACTAGATCAAACTCTGAGCCCTTTGGATACCATAATCCTAGTGTTGGGGTGTAAGCCAAATATCGAAGAATTCGCTTCACAGCTAAGTAATGCAACTCTTTGGTGCCGCTTGGACTCGGGCACACATGCAAATGCTAAGCATGATATCTGGCCTAGATGCACATAAATAGAGTAAAGAACCAATCATGGAGCGGTATACCTTTTGATCGAACTCTTTACCATTGTCGTCGGGACCCAATTGACCTTTGGTTGGCATTGGCGTCGTGTACCCTTTGCAGTCTTGCATACCAAACTTCTTCAGGTAATCTTTGAGGTATTTTTCTTGAGATATGAAGATGTCATTGCTCTGCTGACGGATTTGAAGACCTAGGATGAACTTCAGCTCACCCATTATGGACATCTGATATTGCTCTTGCATCATGTGCCCAAACTCATCATTGTATTTCTTGTCAGTGCAGCCGAAGATAATGTCATCCACATAGATCTGGCACACAAACAGTTCACCATCGTATGTCTTCGTGAAGAGAGTGGGATCCAGGGAACCAGGTTTGAAGCCTTTGCTCTTCAGGAAGTCTTTGAGTGTGTCATACCAAGCATGAGGGGCTTGTTTGAGGCCATATAGTGCCTTGTTGAGCTTGTATACCATATCATGATGGTTTGGATCTTCAAAGCCAGGTGGTTGTGCAACATACACTTCTTCTTCAATCTTGCCATTGAGAAAGGCACTCTTCACATCCATTTGGTACAGGAGGATATTGTGATGGTTGGCATAGGCTAGCAGTATGCGAATAGCTTCAAGCCTAGCTGAGGGAGTCCTGGACTAAGGGGTCCTCGGGCGTCCGGCCTATTATCCATGGGCCGGACTGGTGGGCTGTGAATACATGAAGGCCGAAGACTCTACCCGTGTCTGGATTGGACTCTCCTTGGCATGGAAGGCAAGCTCGGCGATCAACTATGAAGATTCCTTCCTATGTAACCGACTCTATGTAGCCCTAGACCCCCCCGGTGTCTATATAAACTGGAGGGTGTAGTCCGGAAAGGATATACTCATTACCATAGTCATACAGGCTAGACTTCTAGGGTTTAGCCATTACAATCTCGTGGTAGATCAACTCTTGTAACACTCATATTCATCAAGATCAATCAAGCAGGAGGTAGGGTATTACCTCCATAGAGAGGGCCCGAACCTGGGTAAACATCGTCTCCCCTGTCACCTGCAACCATCAACCTTAGACGCATAGTTTGGGACCCTCTACCCGAGATCCGCTGGTTTTGACACCGACATTGGTGCTTTCATTGAGAGTTCCACTGTGATGTTGACGAAAGGTTCGATGGCTCGCCTTGTCCTTAAAGACAACATCACCTCCGGGGGAGTCCTGGCCCCAGGCCAAACCCTCCGGCTGGGCGACTTTACCATGATCGCTCGTTCGGCCGATGAGCCGACGATGACCTCTCGGGCCATCGAAAATACCCTTTGCATCAACTCCGAACACTCCAAACAGATTGATCCGGCAGAGTTTTCATCCTTAAACAAGCTCCTAGATTGTATCGCCACTTTGGGAATCACCACAAATTACGATCGGATCGGGCCTAAAACCGATCAAGTAGAAATCAAAACTCCACCAGTCACCCACCAGATAACGGTAGTCGAGGAGCAGGACGGCGAGTCTTCTTCTATATCAAAGACGGACTATGTTCAGATCACCGATCAGGAAGAACCAGATACTCACCAGCGAAAGGATGCGACCAGCCCTCCAAACATAGAATTGGACGACAATCCTAAACCATCAGAAGATAGTCCGGAGCCCGGACTGTTGAGTCTGGAAGGTCTTCAGACTCCGGATAATCGGCCAGGTTGGGGTTCGGATTTAATTCCACCCACCCGCCCGGACATAGACGCTCTCATGAGCATAAAACAGCAGTCTCGGGAAACGGTCCACCACTTCTGGGCCAGATTCCTCCTTGTAAAAAACAAGGTAAAAGATTGTCGCGACAAGGACACTATATCAGCGCTCTGCAACAACTGCATGGATGAAGGAATCATCAACGCCATCAATTGCCGCCGCATACTGAAGTTTGCTGACTTAGCAACTATCATACAGAAGTACAGCTAGATGGAAAGCGCGTGGCAAACTCAGGAAACTTGCGGGGAACCGTCGCTCCCAACTCAACTCCTCCTACAGGCGAAGAGGGCTCACCCCGTGGCACGCCCAGTCCAATAGTCAAGAAACATAAACCCATTACGTGGCACGGCACTGTTCTGGAGGGATGGCTAGACGGCCCATGCAAAATACGCACGACACAAGATACCGTGGCAACCCACGGCCTTAGAGCATGTTGGATACTCCGGCAGGTAGCCAAGTGCAGTGAGGAAATCCTTATCAAGGACACCCCAGAGCAGCACCCTCTAGAAAACGATGACACAAGAATATTGACGGTCTTCGAAACATTCGCTTCAAACAACAAGCGCAAAAGGGCACTCCGCGCCCTCGCCGAATTCTGCCAAATCGCTGCAATAAACCCTTGGAATGACACGGCTATAACATTTAATGTCGGCGACGAACCGAGGTACAGGACAGTCCGAGTGCCAGCCGCATTAGTCCTCAGTCCCATCGTGGACGGGTTTCGACTTACTAAGGTCCTCATGGACGGCGGCAGCGGACTAAACCTCATTTATGAGGACACACTCCACAAAATGGGAATAGACAGGAGCCGCATTAAACAAAGTAGCACAACCTTCCGAGGAATCATTCCCAGTCGGGAGCACGGTGCGCGGGCAAAATCACACTTGACATGGTATTCGGCACACTGGAGAACTATCGGTCCGAAGAAATCACTTTCCAAGTGGCCCCTTTCAGCAACGGATACCATGCCCTGTTGGGGCGGGATGCTTTTATACGCTTCCAAGCTATACCTCATTACGGGTATATGAAGCTCAAAATGCCCGGACCAAATGGTATAATCACTCTCGTCAGTGATCCGGACATAGCACTCCGCGCTGAAAACAAAACTGCATCCCTAGCCCTTGAGGCGCTACCCGAAGCCCTCGCGGCTGCAGAAATAACCGCACTACGCTCCACGGTGGACAGGGACAATGTGATCCTCGACAAACGCCCCAAATCCACCTCCTTTAAACCAGTAGAAGAAATAGTCAAATTCCAGGTCCACCCAACGAACCCCAAGAAGACAGCATCTATCGGAACACAACTGAACCCAACAGTTGACGCCGCACTACGAGAATTCCTGCATGAAAACTGGGACATATTTGCACCCTTCAGATATGCCAGGGATCCCACGCAAGCTAGCTGAACATAGTCAAAATATACTAAAGGGATTTAAACCGGTCAAGCAAACACTGCAGCGCTTTTCGGAGCCCAAGCGACAAGCCATGGGGGAAGAGCTGGCCAAGCTTATCGAGGCCGGATTCATTAGAGAAATCAAACATCCGGACTGGCTGGCAAACCTGGTGATGGTACCAAAGAAGGAAAAATCCTGGCGCTTGTGTGTCGATTTCAAATACCTCAACAAGGCTTGCCCTATGGATCCCTTCCCCCTCCACCGCAATTATCAAATCATTGACGCCACCGCAGGACACGACTCACTGTGTTTCCTCAATGCATATTCCGGATACCATCAAGTTAAAATGAAGGAGTCCGATCAAGCTGCAATAGCATTTATTACCCCATACGGGCCATTCTGCTTCAACACCATGCCCTTCGGGCTCAAGAACGTTGTCGCCACATACCAATGCATGATTTAAACATGTCTGGAGAAGCAGACCAGCAAGATAGTAGAAGCCTACGTCGATGACGTCGTCATCAAAACTAGGCATGTCAAAACACTAATAGACGACTTATGTCTTACACTCGACAACCTCCGTGCATATGACATTAAGCTCAACCCGGAAAAATGTGTGTTCGGCGTCCCCGCTGGAAAACTGTTGGGCTTCATCGTTTCCAATAGAGGAATACAAGCAAATCCAGCTAAAATCCGAGCTCTGTCACAGTTGGCTACACCAACAGACCTCAAACAAGTCCAAAAACTAGTTGGTTGCATGGCAGCGTTAAGTCGCTTTATCTCTAGATTAGGAGAAAAGGCACTACCACTCTATCGCCTCTTACGATGCACCGATAACTTCAAATGGACAGACGAGGCGACTGCCGGACTAGAGGATTTAAAGGCCCTCCTAGCAAGCAACCCAATCCTGGTCGCACCAAACGCTGGTGAACCCATGTTCCTATACATATCGGCAACACATTAGGTGGTGAGCGCCGTGCTTGTCGTCGAACGAGAACAGGATGGACAAAAATTCCCACTTCAAAAACCAGTATACTACGTATCTACTATCCTCACGCCATGCAAAACCCGGTACCCCCATTACCAAAAGATAGCATACGCGGTCTTCATGGCATCTCGAAATCTATGACACTACTTCCAGGAGTGTTGAATCACAGTGGCTTCCGAAGTCCCACTCAATGACATAATAAAAAACCGCGATGCCACAGGACGGATCGCCAAATGGGCCATAGAGCTACTCCCATTTGACATAACATACAAGCCACGTCGAGCCATCAAATCCCAAGTGCTGGCTGACTTCGTCGCCGAATGGACAGAGGCGAACTCACCAAAGAGTACGACGCATATTTCAATTGGGTTATGTACTTTGACGGCTCCAAAATGTTGGCAGGGCTGGGAGCGGGCGTCGTGTTAATATCCCCCACTGGAGATGTCATCCAGTATGTGCTCCAAATATTGTAAACAGACTCCAACAACACAGCCGAATACGAGGCCTTATTGCATGGTCTTCGGATGGCCGTATCCATGGGCATACAACGCCTGGAGGTGCGCGGGGACTCAAACCTTGCAATATCTCAAATAAACGGAGACTTTGATGCCAAAGATCCAAAGATGGCAGCTTACCGCAATGCCATCCTAAAAATGTCGGCTCAGTTCGAGGGGTTTGAATTTCATCACGTCGCCCGAGAAAGTAACCAGGCGGCGGATGTCCTTGTTCGCATTGGTGCTAAGTGCGACCACGTCCCACCTAACATCTTCCTGGAAAGGCTTTTCAAGCCATCCGTGGTATGGCAAGGGGAGGGCGGCAACAACAGTCCAGATCCAAACACAACCCCAGATTCTGAACACACAGATATCATCGGGGGTCAGCCACTGAAATTACACCTTCGGCCCATCTCATTATGGCAGTCATTGCCCCATGGATCGAACCCTTCTTGGCCTACATTGATAGGAAGGAGCTGCCTCAAGACTAGAATGAGGCCTGCCACATTGTCTGGCGCTCGAAGGCCTACAAGGTTCACGACGGAGAGCTCTACAAGAAAAGTACTACTGGAGTACTTCAAAGATGTATGTCCGAGGAGGAGGGGCGGCAGCTTTTGGCAGAAATTCATGCCGGTCTAGGCGGACACCAGGCCGCAGCCCGGGCCCTTGTTAGCAAGGCCTTCCGTACAGGGTTTTATTGGACGACAACCCGAGCAGACGCGCAGGACCTTGTCCAACGCTGCATCGGGTGCCAACTCTTCGCCAACCAAAGCCACATGCCCCCAACTGCCATACAGACACTTGGCCTTTCGCGGTCTGGGGACTGGATATGGTTGGACCCCTTAAAGGGGAAGCCATAAGAAAAAATATCTGCTGGGTATGGTGGACAAATTCACGAAGTGGATAGAGGCTAAAACGGTCAAAACGGCTGAGTCCGGCCCGGTGATAGATTTCATATCCGGTGTTGTGCACCGTTATGGTGTCCCACATAGCATCATCACCGACAACGGCTCTAATTTCATAGCCGACGAGGTAAAAACCTGGTGTACTAATCTGGGTATTAAACTCGATTACGCCTCCGTCTACCACCCGCAAAGCAACGGTCAAGTCGAATGAGCCAATGGTCTTATTATGAGCGGCATCAAGCCCAGACTAGTGCAGTCTTTGAAAGAATCAGACAAGCATTGGGTGGAGGAGCTCGACTACGTACTCAGGGGGCTGCGGACCACGCCCAACCGTACTACCGGATACACACCTTTCTTCATGGTGTATAGCGCAGAGGCCGTGTTGCCCTACGATATTATTCACGACTCACGTCGAGTGCGTATGTACGAAGAGAGAGAAGCCGAGCTTGATCGGCAGGACGGCCTAGATGCCCTGGAGGAGGAGAACGATGTCGCAAAAGCCCGTTCAGCATTTTACCAATAGCAGGCTCGAACATATCAAAGCAGAGAAGTACGGGCCAAGACTTACAACATTGGCGAACTCGTTCTACGCCTGTCGGAGAAGAAAAAGGACAAACTCAAGCCCAAATGGGAGGGTCCCTTCATAATTGACGAATTTCTCACCGGAGGAGGGTACCGTCTTTGTGATGCATCAGACAATCGCCTCGAGCCGAACCCCTGGAACGCGGCCAGACTCCGAAGATTCTATGCCTAGCGCCGAACTCCTTATTCGTATCCTTCTCCCCTGTAGTTTCCATTATTTTTATCTCTTTTTCGATTACTTTTTTCTTTCTTGCTTTAAAGCTTTGGTACAACTAGACCGCACACCCCTGACACATACATCTTTAAATATGTACGTCCGTTATACCTGGGGGCTTCTTGGACAGAAGCTTTTTATTGTTATTCCTCGAGCATCAAGCTCTTCACATGTGAGTTTTTCCATATGTACCTTTTCTTAGCCATTATATGCATTGATATGACTTAAGTTTTGGCCAAGCTGGGTTGCCTGGCTCCTGTGCTTATGCCCTACGTTCCCGTTAGTTCGGCTAGGGCAAAAAGGGAGCACCTCTACGATTGTTACTGCCGGGTCATTCGGATGTGTACCTCAGGCTTGGTGGTTCCGAAAGCTAGCGTTCTTAAGGGAATATTCGGTCGGTGAATTAAAGACATTTTTGCATTTACTCCATTGAGAACCCCCAGAAGTTACATACACTGTGATTTTTCTATCACAATTCGGACATGTACATTAATACATGCACACCCAGGGAAAGGAACCCTTAATGGAACTATTCTCCCTGGAAGATGTTTCTTACAATCTCAATGTAATATAACATAACTAGTAGGATACAACTTGTTTGTTCAAGAAACTATGACCCGTACGCTTAGTTTTCCAGGCATACCCCGGTCTATTTGGCCGCGAGGGTATTCGGAAACACTCCGCACCCTCGGGTCCGAAGGTTGAAGCGAAAAGGTCTGCCATGACAAATCCTATACAATTCAGCTAGAATTACACATGTTAAGGAAAGTACATAGTCACTTGGACTCAAACACTTCCTCCTCTATACCGTCCAATATGCGGTCTTACTTACAATCCTGTTGGGAATATTTTGCGGCCACCTCTACTTGGTCATATACTAAACTAACGGGAATTTCTTCCCCATTTGACCCTAGCGGTGTGGCGACCGGTTCTCCGGGTAGAAATTCCCAGGAAACTGGCCGTTGTGCTCATCAGCCCCAGCATAACTGTTAGCTGATGAGGCACCAACTTGATACAGAAATTCCAAGCAAATACAAAATATGTAGTACAAGACCATTTTGGTGCCGAGTACAACAATGATTTCTAGTGGTTGATGGCGGAAGCGGGTTGAAAATCATCAGTGTCTATGGGACTCCATTTCTCACGGGAACAACTGACCATGATAACTCCTATCTTCGCGAGGCTGCTATCACCGTTGCTTAGGTTCCGGGGCTATCATCACGGTCGCTCCTCTCCGCGCAAGAAATCTGGCCAAGACAATAGCTGAGGGACAAGCCGGTGAGTACTTTGAATGTACTGCAAACATTAAGAACACAGGGATAATATGGCAATGATGTGCTAAAAATATTTTATACTCATGACGTCAGTCACAAAAATATAAATATAACTCTGATACGTGTAAGCATGTTATATATGAATATGCAATATCAAAGAAGTATAAAAAAGTATAATGAAATAAATAACAAGCATGTCACAGTCGGGCGTCTGAGCGACACCACATAAAGGGCTTTAAAAGAAATGCCACAGTCGGGCGTCTGAGCGACACCACATAAAGGGCTTTAAAAGAAATGCCACAGTCGGGCGTCTGAGCGACACCACATAAAGGGCTTTAAAAGAAATGCCACGGTCGGGCGTCTGAGCGACACCACATAAAGGGCTTTAAAAGAAATGCCACGATCGGCGTCTGAGCGACACCACATAAAGGGCTTTAAAAGAAGTGCCACGGTCAGGCGTCTCGGCGACACCACATAAAGGGCTTTAAAAGAAATGCAGCGATCAGGCGTCTGGCGACACCACATAAAGGGCTTTAAAAGAAATGCCACGGTCGAGGCGTCTGGCGACACCACATAAAGGGCTTTAAAAGAAATGCCACGGTCGAGGCGTCTAAGCGACACCACATAAAGGGCTTTAAAAGAAATGCCACGATCGGGCGTCTGGCGACACCACATAAAGGGCTTTAAAAGAAATGCCACGGTCGGGCATCTGAACGACACCACATAAAGGGCTTTAAAAGAAATGCCACAGTCGGGCGTCTAAGCGACACCACATAAACGGCTTTAAAAGAAATGCCACAGTCGGGCATGCAAGCGACACCACATAAAGGGCTTTAAAAGAAATGCCACAGTCGGGCGTCTAAGCGACACCACATAAAGGGCTTTAAAAAGAAAAACATTCATAGTGAATATCCAGGAGGTAGAACCGTCCCATGGATATTCGATAATACCAATAATATCACGGGTTAGTCTACAACAAAATAATAATCATCATTACCACATGACACAAGTCGTAATATCGATTCGACTTAACGGTTTCACCTCCGAAGACCGACACTAAGACCGACACTTGACCCATCCTGCATGAAATCCTTAACCATGGACACGGCTATTCGAATAGGTTTAATCTCTGCAGAGGGTGTACTCTTTACCCACGAGTAGCAGATTCCTTTAGTCCATCGGGACTAATTCCGTCTCTGATCTTTTGTTGAAAACACACCTAACTTGCACACACCAGCTTAAATCACAATTTCTGGAATCACCCATGACACCTGTCAAGCAAACTCTAAGTGGGGAGGCTACAACCTCGCGTAGCATGGGATCAAATTTATATTGCGCGCTCTAAGGGGTGGCCTCCCCTCTCGGTCTCAACCGAAACACCCATGCCCCGGACCAGGTGGTCTGCCTACCAGCTACAACTGTATCTTCCACCCTGGCCTCTACATGCAGTGTGTGCTAGAAAGGGGTTGACAACTTACTGAACTGTACTCTACTTGTTGTAGAGACGAGTGGTAGTAATCTGAAGCAAGTATGGGGATTCTTTGGAACAAGACTCGGTCTCTGATCGACTCAGGAGGTTTAAGTATTTCCCTGCATGACATGTATAACAAATATATCTCAACCAACACGATCACCGCTCACCATACCTCACTATGCCATACCGGACATGACCGTCCCAACGGGGACCGGCGACAACCTCATGCCTACCAAATGCAGAGGCTTTCCGGGATTCCCTCCGGCATGCAAGCAAGGCACATGAGGATGATTATTATCACAAGTGTGATCATTCCCAACAGCATGGAAATCACAAATATGCATCCATGCACATGATCATCTCACATGAAATAACAAGTTTCTCCAAAGTGAGGGGATGTTATAAACGTGTCATCAAACACACAAAAATATTTATGCCGGGGTTCAGAATGCTTGCCTTCAGGTCATGGGAAGGCAGAGTGCATTTCAAACTCTTGAAATACTTATCCTCTCTTCAAAAATCCTATTTTGGAAATATAAATGAATTAACACAAAAATAAAAACAGCACAAAAACTTGTTCTGTAATTTTTTCAAATAAATCTTAAAATAAACTAGACAATATTTGAGATAGGTAGGAAAAAGAATCAATTTAATTGGAGTTGTATTTTAAAAGATACAAAGAGGTCAAAGTTTGGTCAAAATCTGTTTTTAAAAATAAGCAGAGAAAAGCGTTTCAAATAAAAAACGCATTACGCCGAGCGTATTCGAAAAGGCGCTTCCACTTACTCCCCTAGCGGACAGGCGCTGGTCGCCGACAGTGGGCCCGCCTGGCCCATCGGGTCAGTTTGACCAGCCACGCGCCGTCTCCCTCTCGACCGAATCGGAGGCGGAGCCCCGGCGAGGTTTTGGCGAACAGGCGTCTCTTGGTGATCTGAGGGTATGGGTGTACTCAGGGGGTCGAGACGAGTCTGTGGGTACCCGCCACGGTCGCCGACGTGGACGGAGTTGCCGGCGACGAGCTTCACGGCGGAGCCGGCGTTCGGGTGGATAGTGAGTTTGGGGTTGCGGAGGTCTCCGACCAAAATTGATCGAGGGGTTGCACTCGCGAGAGGGAGGAGTTCTTGGTGGAGAGAATGGAGAGGGAGGGGCACTGGTGGCGACGGAATCGGCCGGAGCGAGGCGGCGACCGAACTGGCCGGACTTCGGGAAGAAGGCCTTCCCTCCTCGAATGTTGACGGGGTAGCTCTAGGAGGATCGAAGAGGTTGCGAGAACACGATTGGTCTCCGGGGCCCTTATATCTGCGGTGGAGGTCGGTTCCGAGGCGGCGGCGATAAGGATGGCGGCGAACCGTCATTCTCAGTAGCAATGGCGACGTGGCGGCGACGCTAGAGGACGGCTGCGGCTGAGTTGGAGATGCTTAAGGGGCAGCTGGCGGCGGAGGAGGTTTGGGCGGCGCCGTCCATGGATGCTTGACATAGCGCCGCCAAGGAGCTTGTTGCGCGCCACCATGGCGAGCGAGGCGGTCGGGGCTCTTGGCACGACGCGGCGAGGGGGAAAGGATCGAGGTGAGCTCGGGAGGTTTATCGGTAGCGCTTGCTCGGCCGTGCACGCAAAGCAGCGTGCTATGCTCGCGCTCACGAGGCGTGCACGGCGTCTGCTCGACGAAATGCCGGGATGGCCAAAACGGCTAGGGATCAAATGCAAATCCACAGTGCAGGTTAGAGACCATTAGCGAGCTACTAGACAACTTGGTTTGGACAGATGGGAAAGTTCACAACACAAACTTACAATCATGCCAAAACTGTCCATGCCCACAGGTGTTCGACAAAATGCCGGATGCACTTAGGCATTTCTTGGAGCGACCAAAACTTCCAGAGTGGGGTCTCTGTGGGTGCACAAGAGGGTGGTGAGGTTAGTTGGTGAAAAGCACAAACTTCCTAGTGCAAGTTTTGCAGAACTTCAATTCTGGACAGGATGTGAGTGGCATTATTTCATGAACCAAAAATATGCCAAAGGTTGCATGCTCCTGGACTTAGGGGTTTAGTATGGAGGACTACAAGTAGGAGAAGGAATCAAGGGCCAAAGAGCAAGCAATAATATGGTTATTGTACAAACCATCATGATGGACCGAATGAAGATTAGGTTGATTCACTCAAAATTTTCAAAGAACATCCTTGGATTATTGTATATAATGGAATCATATGCTGCTCTTGACATCCCATAATTTTGGTGGAAGCTAGAAACAAATATTTAAAAGGGTTGCAGTGAAAAATTGCCTTTGGACCAGACAAGAAAAACATGTGTAGCTCTCAAAATATGCAATGAATGAAATATATTATTGCACAAAAGTGATTTAGGGACATCACATGACATCTCCAAATTTTGGTTGGATTTTTAGTTAAATTTATCAAATGGTTGTAGTACAAAAAGAGCTCCAAAACTAAAAACAAGTCATTTTAATGAATATAGCTCAGGGTGGAATAATTTAATAAATAAATCTACTGATGAGGAAATTTGTTTTAGTGAGAGGGCATAGAAGTCCAATATATTTTGGAGGGATCCACTAGGGAGAAATTCCTTAATATTAAAGGAAAAGTTTTGAAATCAACAGAGATATTCTTGCAGGCAAAAATTTTAAACTCTTGGAAACAATTTAATAACTAAAACCTGGTTAAATTTTTGGGGTGTTACAGTTACTAACCCCCTTAAGAAAAATCTCGTCCTTGACATTTCCTAAGAGCCGATTGGGAAAAACCAATACTCCATATGCGTCCGAGCGGTTGTGAGTCTGCTGCCGTGGTGCTGCGCAAATGAAAATAAACTACGTAGTGAGGGGATAAACGATGCAGCAACCCGGGGAGAAGAATTCTCATTCTAGGATTTCTCCGCGGTTACACATGTTGATCACGAAGAAAACCACTCACAAACGTAAGAACTAAATACTCGACTCGTCGCACAAATTCGAGGTACCACGCATAAGTTACCACATAAAAATAAATGCTGAAATAACAAATACAGCAGTGACGTCTAAAGTGAGAATGGTAACTGGTCAGGGTCTCGAGGAAAAGTCTCTGGTAGTGGAATACACTCCTCTTCTATCGGAGGAAGTGGATTGATCAGTCGATGTATGAGTCTCTCCGGATCGGGCCTCAGTGGTCTGCCGATTGCAATCTGAGGGTTTAGATCAGTGAGATTCTGGAGATAATCCATTACTCGCTGGTTCAGATGCTCTTGAGTGATGATGTCTTTGGATGAGGTTGGCTAGCACCGGTCTCTCTCAATCCGCCCACGGGAAAGATGTTACTCCTCCGGGCGTTGCACGGCTAGGAAAGTAATAATATCCACGTTCGCGGGCATAGGGTATCGCGGATCGAAGGCGGCGATCGCTTCTTCATGGCAGCTTCTATGGTCAAGCGTGGGGTTGGCATAGATCTCCCCACGAAGGAACCTTCCGTTGGATCTTGGTTGGGGTCTACGGGAGGGATGTGTACTGCTGCCCAATATTCCGAAGTGGAAAAAGTGATTCTCAATTTGAACAGCTCGTACTGGGGTGGCTGGGTAGAACCCATGGTACTGCAGGTGAAGTCCCACAATATTTTGACAAAGCTACATGGGGTTGCATCTGGAGTTCTCAGATGAATACTGGGGCTTGGCATGACAGGAAAAGGTTGTTTGGGTGGTGCACAAGGTGTGGGGTGCTTGGTAAGATCACAAGGTGGCCTTTATATAGCAAAGGAGCTGGGTCATTTTACCATAGTGAAAATTTACCCGCTTAGCTCCAAAGGTCGGGTCGATGTCAGAGATACACATATCTTGTAAAGAGACGTGTTACTGTGGTTGTCGTCGGGGTTGGTTTTGGTAGTTGTGCCCGGAAAATACGCAACTATGCGCTGACAAACTACGCAAAGCTACTATTAAAACAGAGGCACAACGACGGGCCGCGTTTATACACAAGATCGCACGATTACAAAGCGAGGATATACTGAGACTCGGCACTACTCGGGTGACTTAGTCTACCTCGTTTACATCTAAACGAGCGTGTCTGGTGTATGTCGAGGCTTCTCCATGGGTCTCACTGCCGGGATTAGTTGGAGATGATGGAGAAACTGCAGGGTCGGGGTAGCTATGATGACCATCGCGGGGATTGTTGGAAACAATCCCGTTGGAGTGTGTTCCCAAAAGGCGACGAAGCACTTCTGGGGTCATCACAGTATCTTAGATGATGGCTGGGGCTGACCTCAGGGTATCAATCGGGTGTCCGAACAGCACGACTGGGTTGTCGGTGTCGGCCTCGGTTTCTCGCTTCTAGGGGCTCGGCGAGCCAGCTCTCCTCGAGCTGTGATCAGATCAATTATTGATTTGATCGAACAAGGCCTCTAGTGCACTTACATAGCGCACTAGGTGTAACAATGCGGGATCCGTCTCGTGATTCCCGTTGGCAACTTGGGGTGGTCTACCATACCCTTCACGCCTGGGGTAGTAGTAGAATGAGCGACAGTTAACTCTGGGCGACAGGTGCCTGAGATGAATTATAGCTTCTCGAGCAGCTAGCTGGATGGCTTGTGGCACAAAGGAAGATGTTCTTCCGGTGAACCTGTAGGGGCGTTCTGGCGACAGACCCCTACCGTAGATGTGCAAAGTGGCCCAAAACTGATGGCTTTCATCGCCCATGGGTCCTTGGTACACAACATATTCTGGGGGTTCTTCTAACGCGTAGGCACGACGGGTGAGGTTTGCGAGTATGGTCACGAAAGCTCCAAGATTGGTTGCTGTGGTCTCATTGTGCACTATGGGACCAGGCATTGTGTTTAGGTTGGGGAAGATGCTGTGCTGGGTTGAGGCTAGCGTGCCCTTTTTATAGAAAAAGGGAACGGAGTCTTCCTTCGCCAGCTTGCCAATGAGACATTTTGCCATCAGTCATTGGCGTGTGATCGACGGGCTAGGCTGATAGGTTGGGCACCATTGTCAAAAGTGTCGGGTCACTGTGTGGCTATCTTGTGCGGGAAGCTTGGCTGGGGTTTGGTTAAGGTCTGGTAGGTTGGTTTGCCTAAGTTTTCCGACCTGGCTAAGATAGGATTAGCCAATGGTCAGCCTGGCTCTGATACCAAGTCTGTGGCGACCGGTTCTCCGGGTACAAATTCCCAGAAAACTGGTCGTTGTGCTCATCAGCCCCAGGATAACTGTTAGCTGATGAGGCACCAACCTGATACAGAAATTCCAAGCAAATACAAAATATGTAGTACAAGACCATTTTGGTCTGTGAGTACAATAATGATTTCTAGTGGTTGATGGCGGAAGCGGGTTGAAAATCATCAGTGTCTATGGGACTCCATTTCCCACGGGAACAGCTGACCGGGATAACTCCTATCTTCGCGAGGCTCCTATCACCGTTGCTTAGGTTTCGGGGCTATCATCACGGTCGGTCCTCTCCGCGCAAGAAATCTGGCCAAGACAATAGCCAGGGACAAGCCAGTGAGTACTTTGAATGTACTCACAAACATTAAGAACACAGGGATAATATGGCAATGATGTGCTAAAAATATTTTATACTCATGACGTCAGTCACAACAATATAAATATAACTCTGATACGTGTAAGCATGTTATTTATGAATATGCAATATCAAAGAAGTATAAAAAGGTATAATGAAATAAATAACAAGCATGCCACGATCGGGCGTCGGCGACACCACATAAAGGGCTTTAAAAGAAATGCCACAATCGGGCGTCTGAGCGACACCACATACAGGGCATTAAAAGAAATGCCACAGTCGGGCGTCTGAGCGACACCACATAAAGGGCTTTAAAATAAATGCCACAGTCGGGCGTCTCAGCGACACCACATAAAGGGCTTTAAAGGAAATGCCACAGTCGGGCGTCTGAGCGACACAACATAATGGGCTTTAAAAGAAATGCCACAGTCGGGCGTCTAAGCGACACCACATAAAGGGCTTTAAAAGAAATGCCGCAGTCGGGCGTCTAAGCGACACCACATAAAGGGCTTAAAAAGAAATGCCATACCGGTCGTCGGCGACACCACATAAAGGGCTTTAAAAGAAATGCCACGATCGGGCGTCTGGCGACACCACATAATAGGCTTTATAAGAAATGCCACAGTCGGGCGTCTGAGCGACACCACATAAAGGGCTTTAAAAGAAATGCCACAGTCGGGCGTCTGAGCGACACCACGTAAAGGGCTTTAAAAGAAATGCCACAGTCGGGCGTCTAAGCGACACCACATAAAGGGCTTTAAAATAAATGCCACAGTCGGGCGTCTAAGCGACACCACATAAAGGGCTTTAAAAGAAATGCCACAGTCGGGCGTCTAAGCGACACCACATAAAGGGCTTTAAAAAGAAAAACAATCATAGTGAATATCCAAGAGGTAGAACCGTCCCAGGGATATTCGATAATACCAATAATATCATGGGTTAGACTACAACAAAATAATAATCATCATTACCACATGACACAAGTCGTAATATCAGTTCTGACTTAACAGTTTCACCTCCGAAGACCGACACTAAGACCGACACTTGACCCATCCCAGACTGAAATCCTTAACCATGGACACGGCTATTCAAATAGGTTTAATCTCTGCAGAGGGTGTACTCTTTACCCACGAGTAATGGATTCCTTTAGTCCATCGGGACTAATTCCGTCTCTGATCTTTTTGTTGAAAACACACCTAACTTGCACACACCGGCTTAAATAACAATGTCGGAATCACCCACGACACTGTCAAGCAAACTCTAAGTGGGAGGCTACAACCTCGCGTAGCATGGGATCAAATTTATATTGCGCGCTCTAAGGGGTGGCCTCCTCTCGGTCTCAACCGGAAACACCCATGCCCCTGGACCGGGTGGTGCGCCTACCGGCTACAACCGGTATCTTCCACCACAGCCCCTACATGCGGTGTGTGTCTTTGGAAAGGGGTTGACAACTTACTGAACCGTACTCTACTTGTTGTAGAGACGAGTGGTAGTCCGAAGCAAGTATGGGGGTTACTGGAACAAGACTCTATCTACGGTCGACTCAGGAGGTTTAAGTATTTCCCTGCATGACATGTATAACAAATATATCTCAACCAACACGATCACCGCTCACCATACCTCACTATGCCATACCGGACATGACCGTCCCAACGGGGACCAGCGACAACCTCATGCCTACCAAAGGTAGAGGCTTTCCAGGATTCCTTCCGGCATGCAAGCAAGGCACATGAGGATGATTATTATCACAAGTGTGATCATTCCCAACAGCATGGAAATCACAAATATGCATCCATGGACATGATCATCTCACATGAAATAACAAGTTTCTCCAAAGTGAGGGGATGTTATAAACGTGTCATCAAACACACAAAAATATTTATGCCGGGGTTCGTAATGCTTGCTTTCGTGTCATGGGAAGGCAGGGTGCATTTCAAACTCTTGAAATACTTCTCCTCTCTTCAAAATCCTATTTTGGAAATATAAATGAATTAACACAAAAATAAAAACAGCACAAAAGTTGTTCTTAATTTTTTCAAATAAATCTTAAAATAAACTAGACAATATTTGAGATAGGTAGGAAAAGAATCAATTTAATTGGAGTTGTATTTTAAAAGATACAGAGGTCAAAGTTTGGTCAAAATCTGTTTTTAAAAATAAGCAAAAGAAAAGCGTTTCAAATAAAAACGTACACGTCGAAGCGTATTCGAAAAGGCGCTTCCACTTACTCCTGCGGACGGTGACTGGGTCGTGACAGTGGGCCCGCTTTGGCCCACCGGGTCGTTTGACCAGCCACGCCGCGCCGTCTCCCCTCGACCGAACGGAGGCGGAGCTCGGCGAGGTTTTGCCGTGACGGGGCGTCTCTTGGTGATCTGAGGGTATGGGTGTACTCGGGGGTGGAGACGAGTCGTCGGGTACCCGCCATGGTCGCCCGGCGTGGGACGGAGTTGCCGGGCGACGAGCTTCACGGCGGAGCCGGGCGTTCGGAGTGGATAGTGAGTTTGGGGCTGCGGAGGTCTCCACCAAAATTGATCGAGGTTGCACTTTCGCGAGGAGGAGTTCTTGGTGGAGAGAATGGAGAGGGAGGGGCACTTTGGTGGCGTGGAACCGGCCGGAGCGGCGGCGACCGAACCGGCGGACTTCGGGGAAGAAGGCCTTCCCATCCTCGAATGTTGGCGGGGTAGCTCTAGGAGGATCAGAAGAGGTTGCCTGAGAACACGATTGGTCTCCGGGGCCCTTATATACGCGGTGGAGGTCGGTTCCGAGGCGGCCGGCGATAAGTATGGCGGCGAACCGTCATTCTGTAGCAATGGGGACGTGGCGGCGACGCGCGCTAAAGGACGAAGCTGCGACTGAGTTGGAGATGCTTAAGGGGGCAGCTGGCGAGCGGAGGAGGTTTGGGCGGTGCCGTCCATGGATGCGGCCGAAAGCGTGCCGCCAAGGAGCTTGCTGCGGCGCCACTGTAGCGAGCCAGGGGCGGTCGGGGCTCTTGGCACGACGCGGCGAGAGGGAAAGGATCAGGGTGAGCACGGGGAGGTTTATCCGGTAGCGCTTGCTCGGTAGCGGCGAACGCGTGCAAAAGCGATGCTCTGCTCGCGCTCGGGCGTGCACGGTGTACGCTTTCGACGAAATGCCGGGATGGCCAAAAGCGGCTAGAGATCAAATGCAAATCCACAGTGCAGGTTAGAGACCATTAGCGAGCTACTAGACAACTTGGTTTGGACAGATGGGAAAGTTCACAACACAAACTTACAATCATGCCAAAACTGTCCATGCCCACAGGTGTTCAAAAATGCCGGATGCACTTAGGCATTTCTTGGAGTGACCAAAACTTCCAGAGTGGGGTCTCTGTGGGTGCACAAGAGGGTGGTGAGGTTGGTTGGTGAAAAGCACAAACTTGCTAGTGCAAGTTTTGCAGAACTTCAATTCTGGACAGGATGTGAGTGGCATTATTTCATGAACCCAAAATATGCCAAAGGTTGCATGCTCCTGGATTTAGGGGTTTAGTATGGAGGACTACAAGTAGGAGAAGGAATCAAGGGCCAAAGAGCAAGCAATAATATGGTTATTGTACAAACCATCATGATGGACCAGAATGAAGATTAGGTTGATTCACTCAAATTTTCAAAGAACATCCTTGGATTATTGCATATAATGGAATCATATGCTGCTACTGACATCCCATAATTTTGGTGGAAGCTAGAAACAAATATTTAAATGGGTTGCATTGAAAAATTGCCCTATGGACCTGAGTATATAATCATGTGTAGCTCTCAAAATATGCAATGAATGAAATATATTATTGCACAAAAGTGATTTAGAGACATCACATGACATCTCCAAATTTTGGTTGGATTTTTAGTTAAATTTATCAAATGGTTGTAGTACAAAAAGAGCTCCAAAACTAAAAACAAGTCATTTTAATGAATATAGCTCGTGGTGGAATAATTTAATAAATAAATCTACTGATTAGGAAATTTGTTTTAATGAGAGGGCATAGAAGTCCAATATATTTTGGAGGGATCCACTAGGGATAAATTCCTTAATATCAAAGGAAAAGTTTTGAAATCAACAGAGATATTCTTGCAGGCAAAAATTTTAAACTCTTGGAAAAATTTTAATAACTAAAACCTGGTTAAATTTTTGGGTGTTACAAGCGGTCCGACCCGGGCCATGTGATTAGGATCCAGCTTGGTATATCGCGTTTTCACCATGGCCCAGGCCTCTCGCGCACCATCTCGGCAGGACGATATCTTCCATTGTCGGATACGCCGCCGCGCTCTCTTGAACAGCTTTACAAGCTCCTCCATACTTCCTGGAGGGGATGCAGATGGCCATAGGGCCTTGGCAACACTCCGCATTGCCAGCCGAGCCTACTCGTGCACTTGCGACAGCCTTTGCAGCAGATCACTTGATGATCCGGACACCTCCTTGTTGGGACGGCCGTGAATATACCTACAATCATAATTATATCAGTTCCATTTAACTCCGAACTACTTTCAAAATAGTTCAGACACATGCTGAATGTACCGCCCCGCAACTTCCTGTTCTCCTTCATGGAGTCGGCTAGCTGGGCTCGCACATCTTTCAATTCTTCGCCCAAGGCGGTGTTGGAATCATGTAGCTTGTTTTTCTCCCCTCTGACCCAGGTCAGCACACCCTCGCCTGCGGCGCATAGCCTTTTAGCCTGTTTTCCCCTCTTGGGTGATCTTCAACTTCTCCTCAAGTTGATTGGGCGATCCTATTATGCAATCAGCGACAATATTAGTACAGGTGGTATACAATTATCATTCCTCGATGGAGGGGAATGTTAACAGAAGACGCCTTCTTGAAGTTTTCCAGTTCGGCGGTAGCAGCATTTAGCTGCCCGACACTGCTCCAGCTCTTGGGCTAGCAGGGCATTCTTTTCGGTAAGGACCTGGTTATACAATGATCCTTAAATCAGTTGTACCAACTACTTTCAGTCTCGGGGGCTACGGGCATATGGTTATCCTTTTCGGACAAAGAAAAAACTTACCTGCACATCTGTCAAATGTTGCTTTGTGGCTTTTCTAAGCCCATCTCGAGCAGCTCGGATGTATGCGTCAGCCGAGCTGAAGGCATTGAATGCCTCTTCCGAGTACTTGGGGTCTTGTAGGACAACCCTGCAGCGCCGATGATTCATGGCTCTCTGTACTTCCAAGTTGGTAACGAACATGTCTTCCGAACCCTCGGCCGAAGGACAGTCCGATGTTGTCCCCATAGCGGCCCCACCTCTCCGGTGGGATCTAAATCCCGGTTGTTGGGAGTGCGACCGGCCGAATCCCCGGACCAACATAGTCCGGCGAACCTTTTTCCTGATACAGGACTAACATAACAATCACGGCTGGGTACGACTGCCAAAGCATACCTTCAAATCCATACCTCTTTGATGAAGAGACGACCTTGTCTTCGTCAACCTTCCTTTTTGAGGCCTTGCTCGGCGCGGGGGCCCCTCTTCTTGGAGTAATCCTCGGCGTAGCATGACGCACCGAACGCCTCCCCTTTGAAGCATGAGATAGTGCGATGGGTGAGGTAGTGCGAGGAAACTCTTTCAAGGGGGGTTTCTCCTGATTACTTACATGGGAAGCTGGAAGAAGACCAGGATAATCGGTGATGATGGCCACTTCTGTTCCATCATAGCACGCCTGGTAAAACACCCCTTTCGCGAGTACCACGAATATATCCGGGTCCTCTTCGAACCCAGGATCAAGCTCCCGGTTGTGGCTCTCCAGCTGCGGGGCAGGGCTATTAAGCCCCTCGGTTACCTTCCGCTAGTGTTGTTTCAAAATAAGACGGATTGGGGATTCGTTAAAGATGGCCAAGAGGGCAGAGCGAATAAAAGCAAAGTGGATGGGACTTACCCAGCTGGGAGGGTTGTACATGGAGTACCCCTCTCTGCGATTGATGCGGAGAAATTCTTCTTCCTCCCCGTTAAACAGCTCGGCCAGTATCTTGGCTAGAGCAGCAGGGGTGTCCGGACCTTTCCGACCACAATGGGAGGCATCATCCTCCCCATTATAGTGCCACATTGGGAGCCCTCTGTATTGAAGTGGCTAAATCCCTCATACTATGGAGGTCACCATTACCTCTCCTATTGTAAAGCCGGACTGAGCAAGCATCCTTATCTTGCCCAGGAGCTGACGAACCTCCGCACTATCCTCTTCTTCAAGACTTTTGGGAAGGTAGTTGTGGCGTTTCCTCAACAGAACACTTGCAAATTCTGGGAGACCCTTTCGAACTCGCTCGGGAAGCACGACGTCCTCCATATAGAACCATTCCGAAGGCTATTCTTCAGACGCCTTCCTTGGTGTGCCAGACAGATATCTGGTATCGGCCATGCGCCATACTTTGGCTCCGCCCTCTTCAAATATTGACCCCTCATGGTTGCGTGGGACAAGATAGAACAACTTCCTCCACAGCTTAAAATGGGCCTCAATGCACAGGAATAATTCGCATAAAGCGACATAACCCGCAATGTGCAGAATGCACTAGTAGAAAAACGACTTTTAGTACCGGTTCGTATGGACCTTTAGTACCGGTTCTAGAACCGGTACTAAAGAGTGGGGACTAAAGCCCCCCCTTAGTACCGGTTCAACACAAACCGGGACCAAAGGCCCACCACGTGTACGAGGCGCCGCTGTGGTCCGGGGACTTTAGTCCCGGTTGGTAAGGATTTTTTTATTTTTATTTTTGAAATAAAACAAAAACAGCCCGCCTACTGGGTCGGCACCGCCTGCATACGACTAGAAACCCAATGTCGGTGTCAAAACCGGCGGATCTCGGGTAGGGGGTCCCGAACTGTGCGTCTAGGCGGATGGTAATAGGAGACAAGGGACACGATGTTTTTACACAGGTTCGGGCCCTCTCGATGGAGGTAATACCCTACTCCTGCTTGATTAATATTGATGATATGGGTAGTACAAGAGTAGATCTACCACGAGATCGTAGAGGCTAAACCCTAGAAGCTAGCCTATGGTATGATTGTTGTTAGATCCTACGGACTAAAACCCTTCGGTTTATATAGACACCGAATAGGGTTAGGGTTACACAGTCGGTTACAATGGTAGGAAATCTACATATCCGTATCGCCAAGCTTGCCTTCCACGCCAAGGAAAGTCCCATCCGGACACGGACGAAGTCTTCAATCTTGTATCTTCATAGTCCAGAGTCCGCCAACGGTGATAGTTTGGCTATCCGGACACCCCCTAATCCAGGACTCGCTCAGTAGCCCCTGAACCAGGCTTCAATGACGACGAGTCCGGTGCACATATTGTCTTCGGCATTGCAAGGCGGGTTCCTCCTCCGAATACTTCATAGAATATTTTGAACACAAGGATAGTGTCCGGCTCTGCAAAACAAGGTCCACATACTACCGTAGAGAGAATAACTTTTGCACAGATCTTCTGACGTATTCCGCGGCGTGACATCACACCACGGCCAGGCCTTTATCTGAATCATTTTTACTGTTCCACCTCGGTAGCGTTTAGCGGCGGTTTCCTTGGCACGTCTTATCAAAGCGGAGATCGTGCCCCTTATTCTGGGATTCCCATCAATACGGACATGGGTAACCCATCCGTGCCATTGATTACGGCGCTTGGGAGATAAGCGAGTTTTACCAGGCTCGCAGGGGACGCATAGCTTCCTCCGTCCATATATGGGGATAAGGATCCACCTTTTCACCTACGCCTTCTTCCTCCTTTGCTCATTCATTTCCCTTTTCGAGCTCCAGCGCCCAAGTCCGCACATCCCACCTCAACCTTCTCCAACTATGTCCGGAGCGGGAGGCAGGTGGATGGCCTCCTCCGTCATGGAGGGGCACATCGAAAAGCTGCGGAAGGCCGGATACTTGTCCAGCAACATCGCGCACCGGCTACCCGACGAGGGGCAGCTCATTCCAACCCCCAGGCCCCATGAGAGGGTGGTGTTTCTCACCCACTTCCTCTGCGGACTAGGTTTTCCACTTCACTCATTTGTCCGGGGGCTCATGTTCTACTACGGCCTGGACTTCCATGATCTGGCCACGAATTTCATCCTCAACATCTCGGCGTTCATCGTCGTGTGTGAGGCCTTCCTCCGCATCCAGCCCCACTTCGGCTTATGGCTGAAGATCTTCAATGTCAAGCCGAAGGTAGTGGGCGGCCGCCAAGTAGTCGGAGGTGCCATGGTTGGCAAGATGGCCAAAGTCCTATGGCTCGAGGGCTCCTTTGTGGAGACCATAAAGGGGTAACAATCGGGTGGTTCTACATCACCGAGTCGCGACTCTCAATGGGCGGCGGCCCCAATTCGATCTGGCCTCCCCACACGGCTCACATCATGGAAAGAGACGGGCTGGCGTGGGGGATTCGCCTGAGCTGTCCGGACTCCAAACCTGCGTCCAAAGCGTGGTGGACAAGAATCTCGGGCTTGTCAATGTAATCCGGTGATGCTCATCCGCCGGATTCTCCCATGCCAACAACGGGCCTTCAAATTGTGGGAGTTCGATCCGGCACAGCACCCAACTCTGAAAAGGCTCTTCGACACTACGTACGAAGATGCCTGGAAGGTGCTGTTCAAGGGCGCCAAGGCTCCCACATCCGCTACCGAAGATCGCGGATTCAGCTCGCAGCGTCAAGCCAGCGAGGTAAGTTATTTTACCCTTTATGGGACTCTTGTTTTTCATAGATTGACTCTATGTGGGATCTAAAACTCCCTAACCTTTGACAGGACTGGCTGAAGACGTCTGGACAGATTAACTGTCCGGCCCCTTTGCCAGAAGACCCAGCGGACGCCCAATTGACGGGGCTGCTGGCTCCGGCACCTCACGTGGTATCGGAGAAGAAGGCCAAGAAGGAGGCCACGGGAACTCGAAGGAGCTCCCGGCGCCAGGTGCTGTCGGACTCATCGCCCGACAACCCTGAGGCGGAATCCTCCTCTGAGGAAGAGGAGGAGGAAAAAAGCCTCTCCCAGCAGAGAGAAGAAAAGGAAGGCCACCCCAAGCTGGGGAGGCCGGAGGGTCCAAGAAGGAAGGAACCTTCCTCCGGGACTTCTCCACCAACGCCGACAACGACGAGGAGGAGTGGCCAACAAGGGCCAAGCCCTGGCGAGATCGTAAGTGTCCGGATACCCATGGCTTTTTTCATTGCATAGTGTTCTCTAATGCCGAACAATCATGCAGCCCGCCCAGGGCAGGCTCGCCGCCGTCGGCGGGTCCCTGAATCCATCGGAAGTGGAGAGTACTTCACTTCCGGCCGCCTCCTCCTCACCTCACGCTGCGGAGGGCGCCGAGGTGGGGCCACGAGGGGCCTGGTCAAGAGGAGGTGGCGCAGGAGGCGCCGCAAGGCAGCCTCCCGGACTCAGCCTTGCGAGGCGAGGCCCCGAGGCTCTATGCCCGACCCTTGTCCGGACTCCATACGGAACCTTCAGCGGTTCGAAGTCCTAATGACCCCTTCGTAGGAAGGGTAAGGCAGTGTCTTCCGTCCAACCGGAGGCACCAGATAGCTTACTAGAGGCGCTTAATAGCGCCTCCATCAAGGAGGAGCACCGCACTGTTATGAGTGTGGTGATCCAGAAAGTTCAGTCCGCCAAGAGCGGGCTGACTGAAGCCTATACCAGCCTTCTAACAGGCTTTGAGGTAAGTTTAGAATATGTAAAAATATTACCGCATAGACAGTAGCCCACGATGCTTAGTTCGGTGTTCGGAAATAAAAGCGGACTAAGGATCTAAAAAGATATCTGTGAGAGCCTAACATAAGTATGTCAATATGCGAATGCAGGCTCTTATTCTTGACCTCTGCCGCCTTGACTGCGGAGGTCAATGCATTGAAGAAGAGCCTCGGCGGTCCGAGAAACGAGCTCGGCCTTGCCAAGAAGCAGCTCGAGGACGGGGAAGGTAAGCAATACCTTATTAAAGAAATACCTTATAGAAAGGATTCGGTTGCAAAAAAGACAGGAATAACGTGGGTATTGTAGGGGCCCACGAGCGAGGTGGCGACCACGAAGGAAGCGGTGTCCATGACCCGGCTCAAGCGGCCATGAGCGCACCGAGCGAGAGAAGAAGGAGGAGCGGGTGGCGGAGGTGCGGCAAGAGCTCCAGGCTCTCGTGGAAAAACACGAGAGTTTGGAGCGTGACTCGAAGACTCGAGAGTCCGAGCTCGCCTCGGCTCTTGAGAGTGCCAAAGCCGCTAAGGCCAAAGGCCAAAAATCCCTCCAAGAAATCAAAGCATTAAAGAAGATAGCGGCGGGTAAGGCATTCTTTATGCAAAGCAAGCATGTGAAAGTGAATTACCTATTACTTACCCGAATCCGGAGCTCTCGAGGAGCATTCGCAGATCTGCCCTATAGTGTGTCTGATGCTACCGCGCCAAGGAGGGGAGCTCGACGGAAAAGGTGTTCTGGTCTCAGTATGCTGAGGCCGAACGTCTGGTGCCCCTGAGCGACCAGCTGAAGCAGCTGGTCGAGCTCCACAAGGTCGCCGAACAGGCCATGAAGGGCCTTATAGCGCGGCTGTGGCCATTGGAGGCCATGCACGGGAGCTACTTGGGCTAGTGCAGCGGTGGTGGATGCCTGTCCATGGATTGAAGTCATCAAGCGCTCCGTCTGCATTGAAGGTGCCCGTCGGGCCCTTGCCCGTGCTAAAGTGCACTTGGGCAAGCTGGATGCAGAGAAGCTTGTGACGGACGGGCCACCAAAGGGCAAGGAGCATCGCAAGCCCGAAATGTACTATGAGGGCATCCTGAAGGGTACCCGCCGTATAGCGGATGAGTGCTCCAAAGATGTAATTTTTTAATAGACTCGCATTTGTTATCCTGTACGCTGAAAACTTGTTCATATGCGCTAAGCAACGCTTGTTACTTAAATTTATTACCTTGAGTGCGGCCGTTTATCAAATTTGAGAGATGGCAAGTCGTTGGCTTCAGCCCCCATGCCACGAAAGTCTTTGGGGTGTTCGGGATAAACTTGAGCGCTCTTGTTCCCATTCTTGGGTCCGTCGAGGGGGGCGCTCAACGCAACAAACAAGGCAACCGGACTTATAGTGCTTGAAAACTCTCACTTAGCCATAGAATTCTATAATTTTAAATTTCGGCGAAGCCCCTAGTATTCGGAAGACCGAGTTTGGGGCGCTATCCACGCCTTGGCCGGACAATGCCGACTCCTCGCTCTAAGCGGCATAAGTCTTTAGGGACCCGAAAAAACCTCTCGAACAGCGACCAGCTCTCACCCTATCATGACGGTCAGTTTTAGCTTTCTCCACTGAGGTGCTCAACCCAGCTCAACCGGGGCACAATCGCAGTGGTTCTCCCAGCGCTACCTTAGCCGATATAACGGAACGTAAGGTACCAAAACATGGGAGCAGGCAAACCCAACTATTGACCCAAGACATGATTCGAGCCGATGCATATAATGCTATAAGTTCGGGTGCCGCACTTGTGAAAGTGTTCGGACTTATCACACCATACTTTTGGGGTACTTAAGCCCCTGGTATATTGGCCATACCAAAGTGTACGGGTGCAACATGTCATGAAATGAACATATATATAGATAAAGAAAGGAGTGCAATAATAGGCAAAAGCTATGTATTTTTTATTCAAAAAGGTACTGCAATGGAAGCAGAACGATACAAATAGTGTGATAAGCAAGGGATGGGACTATTTAACATGTCCCCCTCCAGGGGTAAGCTGGGGGATGGTATGTAAAACAGGTATAATGATCGTAGTAGAGACCACCTGGACACTCGACATAGCTTTCTGGCTCCCTGGCTATTGCATCGTGAGTTCGGCAATTCTAGTGACAGGCAGGACTTCTAGAAAACAGAGTCCTGAAAGTAAGAAAAAAGAAGAAAAGAAAAAGAATGACACAATCAGGGCCCACAGTGCGGTTGAGCCGCGTGCAGGCGTGTCGTGGTCGTTCCCCTCCCTTATGCCCATGGTATCTCCGGGCGTAGTTATATACGCGTAGTATTGGCTTCAGCAGTTTCGCGAGGCTGGGGTTGGGGCGGATTACTCTGGCGTGCTCGGATCGTCCAATGCGGTCTTGTTGTAGGTTACTCGGTAGCGCTTGAGCGGTGGCCGTCGTTTAATAGCCGGACTCGAGAATTGTTGTGAGAGGCTGCTTTGCACCTCCGCCCGCGAGGGCCGCCGTGTGCTCCTCCGTTCGGAGAAGGCGTTCGGTGTTTCCATTGACCGTGATTAATCCTCGAGGGCCTGGCATCTTGAGCTTGAGGTATGCGTGATGCGGCACCGCATTGAACCGCCAAATGCGGTTCGTCCAAGCAGTGCGTGATAGCCGCTGCGGAACGGGACTATGTCAAAGATTAACTCTTCGCTTCGGAAGTTATCCGGGGATCCGAAGACCACTTCGAGTGTAACTGAGCCTGTACAATTGGCCTCTACACCTGGTATTACGCCTTTAAAGGTCGTCTTTGTAGGTTTAATCCTTGGGGGTCTATGCCCATTTTGCGCACTGTATCCTGATAAAGCAGGTTCAGGCTGCTACTGCCGTCCATCAGGACTCTAGTGAGGTGAAATCCGTCAATAATTGGGTCAAGAACTAATGCGGCGAAACCGCCGTGTCGGATGCTAGTGGGGTGGTCCCTCGATCGAAGGTGATCGGGCAGTAAGACCATGGGTTGAACTTCGGGGCGACTGGCTCCCTCGCGTATACGTCCCTTAGTCCACGCTTCCGCTCCCTTTTGGGTATGTGTGTTGCGTATATCATGTTCACCGTCTGCACTTGTGTGGGAAAGCCCTTCTGTCCTCTATTGTTCGGCGGCCGGGGCCCCTCCTCGTCATCGCTATGCAGCCCCTTGTCGTTGTTTTCGGCACTTAGCTTGCCTGCTTGCTTGAACACCCAACAATCCCTGTTGGTGTGGTTGGCTGGTTTTTCGGGGGTGCCATGTATCCGCACAGCGATCGAGTATTCGGTCCAAGTTGGGCCAGACCTGGGTATTTCTTTTGAATGGATTCTTCCCACGACCGGGTTTAGAGCCTCTGAATCCGGCATTTCTTGTCGTATTTTCAGCATTATCACCGTTAATGCGGCGTTTATGCTTGTTGCGACGCGTGACCTGCCATTGCTGTCCTTGGTATCCGAACTATCGTGGTGTTTGGCCAAGTTGTTGCTTCGAGCTAGCCAGCTGTCCTCTCCAGCATAAGCGGGTCATGAGTGTGGTGAGGGCTGCCATGGATTTCGGCTTTTCTGTCCTAGATGCCGGGCAAGCCACTCTTCATGGATGTTATGTTTAAAGGCTGCAAGGGCCTCTGCATCCGGACGATCAATGATTTGATTTTTCTTGGTTAGGAACCGTGTCCAAAATTGTCTGGCCGATTCTTCTGGCTGCTGAATTATGTGGCTGAGGTCATCGGCGTCTGGTGGTCGCACATATGTGCCCTGGAAGTTATCAAGGAATGCGGCTTCCAGGTCCTCTCAACAACCAATTGATTCTGCTGGCAAGCTATTGAGCCAATTCCGAGCTGGTCCTTTAAGCTTGAGTGGGAGGTATTTGATGGCATGTAGATCATCACCGCGGGCCATGTGGATATGGAGGAGATAGTCCTCGATCCAGACCGCAGGATCTGTGGTACCATCGTATGATTCGATGTTTACGGGTTTGAAGCCCTCAGGGATTTGATGATCCATTACTTCATATGTGAAGCATAGTGGGTGTGCGGCGCCTCTGTATTGAGCTATATAACGACGCAGCTCAAATGAGCTTTGTCTACTATGTTCGGCCCGGTCGGAATTGCTGTATCCGGTGTGACGGTTATCGTCACGTGTCGTGGGGCGCCCACGCGATCCGTAGGTCGATCTGGTTTGCCTTTTCTTGTCCTCCAATATGTCTCGCAGGTCTGGCGCGTTTCCCCGTGCCTTTGTACTTTTCGAGCGACGCCGGAGTGCGGCTTGAATGGAGGGTCTAGAGGCCTCTCTGTCGTGACCACGGGGTGGCCGGTCGGCCGCATCATCTTGGCTGGTGATGTAGCTTTGGGTGCTGCTTCCTCTAATTGGGGTAGCAGCCTGCGTTTGGGGTATCTCTTGGAGGCGTTGAGTTCATACTCTTCGGCTGCAAGGACTTCAGTCCATCTGTCAGCTAGCAAGTCTTGGTCAGCTCTAAGCTGCTGCTGCTTTTTCTTGAGGCTGCTTGCCGTGGCCATAAGCCTGCCTTTGAAATGCTCATGTTCGGCAGGATCCTCAGGCACGACAAATTCATCGTCGTCGAGGCTTGCCTCATCTTCGGAGGGAGGTATATAATTATCGTCCTCCACCTCCTTGTCTGCCGCTCTATCATGAGGGTTGGCTTCTCCCTCCTCCTGTGCTGAATCCTGCTGGAGGGGGTTGTCTTCGGCACTGTCCGGGGTGCTATTATCTCCCATGCCGGAATCGCCATTTTTACTGTGGCGGGATTTAGAGCGGCGCCGCTGACGTCGGCGCTTGGGTTGTTTCTTGGAGGGGTCATCCTCCGCCGTTCCATCACCGTTCCCATCTTTTGGGATGTCCACCATGTATATGTCGTATGACGAGGTGGCCTTCCAGTGCCCTGTAGGCGCTGGTTCTTGGTCATCTCCGGCATCGTCGTCCATACCGTCGATGTCTTCGGAGTCGAAGTCGAGCATGTCGGTTAAATCATCGACAGTGGCTACAAAGTGGGTGGTGGGTGGGTGTTGAATTTCTTCGTTGTCCGCATCCCAACCTTCCTGATCGTAGTCCGGCCAGGCTCTCGATAAAGAGAGAGACTTTAGTGAATTCAGGATGTCGCCAAAGGCGAGTCTTTGAAAAGATGTCATGACGATGAACTCCATGACCGGCGCCTAATCGAATTCGATTGGCAGGGGCGCGGAGGGTTCGGAGTCCGGAGAGGAGTCCGGCACCTTGGAGTCACGGTCTTCGCCGTTGAGATAGTATCCCCCGAGGCGGTGTCCAACCACTCGTCCTCGATCGGGGGAGTCGGCTCCGATCTAAGGGTCAGAGCGGACGCCGGTGCGGCCTCCAGGGCACTGTTCGGCGGCAGAGCTAGATCGTGCCCATCGAGACAGTGCGGCGCGCTTGGCTATGGTTCGAATCCGTTGAAGATCAAATCTCCACGGACATCGGCCGTATAGTTCGGGCTTCCAAATCTGACCTGATGGCCAGGGGCGTAGCTTTCAATCCGCTCCAGATGGCCTAGCGAATTGGCCCACAGTGCAAAGCCGCCGAATACGAAGATCTGTCCGGGGAGAAAAGTCTCACCCTGGACTGCGTCGTTGCTGATGATTGAAGGAGCCATCGGGCCTATAGGAGGCGACGGAAGGAACTCTCAATGAAAGCACCAATGTCGGTGTCAAAACCGGCGGATCTCGGGTAGGGGTCCCGAACTGTGCGTCTAGGCGGATGGTAACAGGAGACAAGGGACACGATGTTTTTACCCAGGTTCGGGCCCTCTCGATGGAGGTAATACCCTACTCCTGCTTGATTAATATTGATGATATGGGTAGTACAAGAGTAGATCTACCACGAGATCGGAGAGGCTAAACCCTAGAAGCTAGCCTATGGTATGATTGTTGTTCGTCCTACGGACTAAAACCCTTCGATTTATATAGACACCGAATAGGGTTAGGGTTACACAAAGTCGGTTACAATGGTAGGAAATCTACATATCCATATCGCCAAGCTTGCCTTCCACGCCAAGGAAAGTCCCATCCGGACATGGGACAAAGTCTTCAATCTTGTATCTTCATAGTCCAGGAGTCCGGCCAACGGTGATAGTTCGGCTATCCGGACACCCCCTAATCCAGGACTCCCTCACCCAATCTCTAGTTGGGCCAGGATGTAGGCCCGTACGGCCCAGTAGGCCCCATAGGGCAGAAGACTTGCAATAGGCCCACAAAGGCCTGCTTAGAGAGGAGCTCGACACGGTAGCCGCGGCGGGGCTTATAAACCGATGCGAGCTCCTCTCAACTAGCGAGGTGGGACTAAACATTGTGCACTGCGGGTGGCAGCGCACCACCTTTAATACCGATTGGTGGCTCCAACCGGTACTAAAGGGGGGGTCTTTAGTACCGGGTGGAGCCACCAACCTGTACTAAAGGCCACCACCTTTAGTACCGGTTGGTGGCTCCACCCGGCACTAAAGACCCCCCCCCCTTTAGTACCGGTTTGAGCCACCAACCGGTACTAAAGGCCGCCACCTCTTTAATACCGGTTCGTGGCACGAACCGGTACTAAAGGTTCGCCATGAACCGGTACTAATGAGCGCCGCCTGCCTGGCCGTTGGAACCGGCACTAATGGTCACATTAGTGCCGGTTCAATTGCAAACCGGGACTAATGAGTTTCACATTAGACCCTTTTTCTACTACTGATGGAGGCAGGGGTGAAGTTGTGCAGCTGGAGGCCATAGTATTCCAGCATCCCTCGGAGGAACGGATGGATTGGAAATCCAACACCTCTTAGAAGATAGGGGACGAAACACACTCGCTCCCCCCCCCCCAGGATGGATTGGGGAAGTCCTCTGCCTGAGTCTCACCATTAAAGGAGGTCAGCCCCGCTCGAACAGGGACCAGATCTGCAGGGGAAGAAATCCCTGCGTTTGCAGCTTCATTAGTTGAGATACAGAATACCTCTCCCACTTGCCTTTCTTTGGGCCCGAACGGGAGGAGCTGGGAACGCTAGCCATGTTGGAATGGTTTCTCCTAGCAGTCTCCGGGAATTTTTCTATGCGTGGTGCCGAAATGGATCTATGATCCAATCTCTTTAAATAGGCGCTCTTCCTTGCCTGGACGGGGTGCTATTTGCAAAAATACCCTGACCTTCCGCATTCGCTCGACACGTGGAAGACGAAGTTATTTGACGCGCAGAAGCCGAGGGGAGCGACATTGATCAACGACTGAATACATTACTTGGAGGTCATCGGAGGAGGAACCCGCCTTGCAATGCCGAAGACAATTTGTGTGCCAAACACTTCGTTATTGAAGACTGGTTCGGGGGCTACTGAGGGAATCCTGGACTAAGGGGTCCTCGGGCGTCCGGCCTGTTACCCATGGGCCGGACTAGTGGGCTGTGAAGACATGAAGGCCAAAGACTCTACCCGTGTCTGGATTAGACTCTCCTTGGCGTGGAAGGCAAGCTCGGCGATCAACTATGAAGATTCCTTCCTATGTAACCGACTCTATGTAACCCTAGATCCCCCCGGTGTCTATATAAACCAGAGGGTGTAGTCCAGAAAGAATATACTCATTACCATAGTCATAAAGGCTAGACTTCTAGGGTTTAGCCATTACGATCTCGTGGTAGATCAACTCTTGTAACACTCATATTCATCAAGATCAAACAAGCAGGAAGTAGGGTATTACCTCCATAGAGAGGGCCCAAACCTGGGTAAACATCGTGTCATGTGTTTCCTGCAACCATCGACCTTAGACGCACAGTTCGGGACCCCTACCCGAGATCCACCGGTTTTGACACCAACACTAGCCACCGGAGCAAATGTTACATCAAAGTCAATCCCTTCAATTTGAGTGTATCCTTGAGCAACGAGACGAGCCTTGTTTCTAACAACTTGACCGTGCGCATCTTGTTTGTTGTGATAGATCCATCTTGTGCCTATGATATTGTGCTTGCGAGGATCAGGACGCTTGACTAGTTCCCATACATTGTTCGGCTCGAACTGTTGAAGCTCTTCTTGCATAGCTTGAATCCATTCAGGTTCCATGAAGGCTTCAGCAACTTGCTTGGGTTCAGGTATAGAGACAAATGCAAACTACCCATAGAAATTTGCTAGCTGTGTTGCTCTTGAATGAATGAGTGGACCAGGTGCATTGATGCTATCAATTATCTTCTCAATATGTACTTCATTTGCAACATGAGGATGAACTGGACGAAGATTTTGCCCTTGCTGATCATTGTCTTCTTCATCAGCATTGGCTTCAGGCTGAGCAAAGTTTGCAGGTTGATTAGGCGCAGAAATGATAAGTTCCTCTTCAGCCTGTGCCTCTGAAGGTATGATTTCTCCAGTACCCATAAGCTTAATCGATTCACTAGGAGGGACTTCATCTAGCACATTTTGCAGGTGCTCTCTCTGCGAGCCGTTAGTCTCATCGAACTCCACATCCACATTTTCAACCACTTTATAGTGAAAGAGGTTGAAGACTCTGTAGGAATGCGAATCCTTTCCGTAACCAAGCATAAAACCTTCATGTGCTTTCGGTGCAAATTTTGAAGTGTGATGTGGATCCTTGATCTAGCACCTAGCACAAAATACTCTGAAGTAGCTGACATTTGGCTTCTTACTAGTTAGAAGCTCATAGGATGTTGAAAGTGCAACTATCCCTGGGTGGTTTTGGTAATGATTAACAACATATATCTCATTGACCTAATACTATTTCAAGATAAATATTTCAGGAAAGCTCAATGATTGGCACGGCATGGATTAGAAAGTGGACCCCTCAAAATGCTAAGGACAAAAGATTGGCTCAAGCTCAAAGAACAAGACTCTACGTTTTACTTTTAGTGATCCATGATCACATTGAGTCCATAGGAAAAGCCAATACTATCAAAAGGGGGTGAGGTGTTGCTTAATGAGTTACTTGCTCAAAATGCTTAGTGATATGCTCCAAAAATCCTCAACTACTTTCTCATATCCACATATATCCTAAACCAAAAGTCAAACTCGACCCCACCAAAACATTCTATCCGGCGCCACCGTGTTCTCTTGATATAGCCAATGCCACAAACCCTAGTCACTTCGGTCTCACCGGTAGGGATCTATGTCTCACCGAGATGGGATTGCAAACTCTCTGTTTCCCTTCGTAATGTTTCGGTCTAACCGAGATGAGCAATCGGTCCCACGGAGTTGTCACAGCCCCAGATCAACCCTAGAGCTTGTTTGTAGCTAGTAGCATTGCATCCATGCATCATGTTTAACTTCCAAGAAATTTGAAATGGGGATGATCAAGCCCTAGCACTAAAGCAATTCAAATAGGTTTAAATTCAAAAATATTTTCAAAAACCCAAAGTGGTTTGCAAAATGTTCATGATTAATGGAAAAAGGTGAAAACCATATCCAGAGGTGATGGATATTTTTCCAAGACATTTTGGATTTTTGAATAAACCATATTGTATTTGAATTGGGGCATTTAAATACTATAAATATTTTGAATGCTCCAAAAATTCTGGTTTCAATTGTGGGCTTTTGGAATAATCCAAATAATGCCCCAATTTAGCTCAGGAGTTATAAAAAAATGATTTGGTGTCTAAAACTAAATCAAAACAAACTACAGAAAATAGGAAAACAGAGTTAAATAGGAAAAAGCAGGAGAAGGCATGCACAGCCTCACTGCGCAGCCAGCCCAACCTTCTTTCCCCTCCCCTCGCTGGCCCGGTTGGTGGCCCAGCCCACCACCGCCTCCTTCCTGTCGCCTTCCTCCTCTGCCAGAGGAGGGCAGCCTTGTTGGGCAGAGTCCCCGAACGCCACAGCAGCGCTTACGTGCCTCCCGACCCCCTGGCCCTCTCACTCTCTCCCGAACTCCTCCCCTTCTCTGTCTCGCTCTCTCTCTGCCGAACCCGAACGAGCTCGTCGCCGCCGTGCGCCATACCCATGACCACAGCCATCCCCACGCCTCTCAAACCGTCCTCGAGCTCCGCCGTTCCGCCCTCGTCCTCCTCGTCGTCTCACGCGACGGAAGAGCCGGGCGCCGTCCTCGACGTCTTCTTCCTCCTCGGGCCACCGAGATCGCCGGCGACCTCCCGTCGTCACCAGTCCCTCCCCGAGCACGCCGAGGCCACCTCCGCACTCCTCGTGAGCTCCTCTTCTCTTCCCCTCACTCCGTGCATTTGATTTCGTCCCCTAGCTAGCTGCCCCACCGAACCCGAGCTCCGGCCGCCGCCATGGACGGTGAGCTTCGTGCTCCCAAGCTCCTCCACTGCGCTTGTTGCCTTGGCGTGTTCATGGTGATCCCAGCAACCTTGAGAGCCCATCGGCCCGCGCCCGCCGTGCCCGTAACGCCTAAAGCTTGGATTTCGAACTCCGGCCGCCGCCAAAGCTCGGCAGCCGAGATTCCGCCACCCCGCACCTCCGCTAGTCTCCTTAGATCTTGCTTGTGAGCGGCGTCACGTAGGACCCCTCCGCCTCTCTTTTGGTCACCGGAGGAGGAAACCCGCACCCTCGTCGCCTCTGGCCCCGCTGGCGACGAGCAGAGTTAACTCCGGCGAGTTGACCCGGGTTTGGCCTAGTTTGACTTCCCCGGAGCCACTGACATGCGGGCCCCGCCCGGCTAATTAATTTAGTTTAGGTTTAAACTAATTTAACTTAACCTAGGTTAGTGCTAATTGACTAGGTTAGTTTAGTTAGTCACTGACGTGTGGCCCCACACGTCAGGTTTGACCCAGGTTGACTCTTGACGCGGTCTTGGCGTCATCTTGGCCTTAATTATTTGATTTTACGGATTAATTTAATTCAAGAAATTCGAGAAAATACTCTAAACTTCTAAAATCATATAAATTCAACCGTAACTTCGGATGGAAATAATTTATATATGAAAAATGATCAGAAAAATATGAAGAATCTGTTTATGCCATGATCATGCATATTTGAACAAGTTAACATCACTGAATAGGATGAATCATGATTAGGGTAATTTATGAAATAGCATTTGGAGTTGGAATTCAACCTTGTTTGAATTCCACTTCAACTAACAGATTATTATTGCATTAGGTGAATTCAGTACCTTAAAATGATCATGCATCATATATGTGCATTGCATTGATTGTGTTCTTTCTCGATTGCGGTGTTTGTTCCCTCCGGTAGAGCGATGTACAAGCGATGATTATTCGATGACACCGATGAAGAACTATTATCTTCGAAGTGCCGAACAAGCTAAACCCCTTGTTCATTCCGATCTGATCCCACTCTCTCGCTCCTGCTCTATTTTACTGCATTAGGACACCAACGACTCATGTGTTACTTGCTGCGGTAGCTGAACCCCTTGATCCTTTGCATGACCTGTCATTCCACGGTAATTAGATGAAACCCACTAGCATGAGTAGGAATTGTTTGAGCCATGTTGTGCCTACTCATTTATGCTTGTTTGTCATGCACTCTTTGCTTAGAGTTGAGTCGGGTCCGATTCATCGGGAATGAATTGGAATGGTTGTGTGAACATGTCCTCTTGTGTGTGTGAGCTAAGTGTGTGAACACGATTTGGTAAAGGTAGCGGTGAGAGGCCATGTAGGAGTACATGGTGGGTTGTCTCATTGCAGCCGTCCTCGAGGAACTGAGTTACGTGTTTGTGATCCATGAACAGTTACTACCACACATTGGGTTCCGTAACTCGACCCTCTCGACTTATTAACCAACTTGATCTCTGTCCGGGAGTTGCAACTAGTTTACGGTGTTTGTAGGTAGTGTTAGTAGTCTACCAAGTGGCACCCGATGCAGGTGGGCTTGGGACAGACTAGGCCTGATGTACGGTGTACCAAGTGGCACCCGGTTGGTGGGCTTGGGAACCCTGCTCACATCGTTTGGGGCCGTGAGCGACACCCCGGCCGGATCTCCTTGCGGATGGAACCCGAATAGGCGATAAACCTGGACCAGAGACTTGTGTGGTTAGTCAGGTCGTGGCCGACTCCCTCGCCCGGCTTCCGCTTGAAGGTTGCCGAGGTACATGACGTGTACAGGGCTATAAGTGGCGAGAGCATGTGTGAAGAAGTACACCCCTGCAGGGTTATCATTATCTATTCGAATAGCCGGATTCCTCGGATATGGAAACTTGGACCCCTTGCATAGTTCATAGACAAGTGAAAGTGGATACTCTAAAATGCGCAAGATAAGCGTGAGTGCTATGGATGGCGTTCTCGTAGGGAGGCAGGGAGGCGGGTCCATAGTGGTGTATTGATATGGTGAATGTGTGGACTCGCGTGCATCACCTCAAAAGAGTTACTTGCGATCGTAGTTCGGGATAGCCACCGAGTCAAAGCTGGCTTGCTGCAGTCAAACTCCACCACCCCTTTTGATAATGATGCATATGTAGTTAGTTCTGATGTAAGTCTTGCTGAGTACAATTGTACTCACGTTTGCTTATTTTATGTTTTGCGAGAGGCGTCGGTCTCGCTTAGTAGTTCCGCTTGGACTTGACGTTTAGCTTGTTACCTCAGCTACGATCTTGTGCCTTGGCGAGATCTGTAGATAGTCGGGCTTCTCGACCTTTTGTCATTTATAGTTATGCGTACTTTCGAGACATGATTAGCTTCCGCTTGTGCTTTGACTTGTATGCTCTGAGTGTTGGGTCATGAGACCCATGTTTGTAATATCTCGCTCTTCGGAGCCTAATGAATAATATTTTGAGTCGTAGAGTTATGTTGTGATGCCACGTCGTATTTGCACATATTGAGCATATTGTGTGTATGTTTGAAATGCTTGGTATGTGTGGGATCCGACAAACTAGTTGTTTATCCTTGGCAGCCTCTCATATGGGGAAATGTAGTCTCGTGATTACGGCGATAGTAGTCCGCTTCTGACCGGTTCACGAGTCCTGCTAGCCCGGACTACTGCTTGGACACTTGACTGGCGGCATGTGTTTCACTTCGTTCCTATGTCCCCTTCGGGAAATGTCACGCGGTGTTATTGAGTCTGCCTAGCCTGCTACAGCCAGGGATACCGGAGTCCTGTTAGCCCAGTGCTACAGCCCGAATATATTCGTTGATGACCGACATGTTCGATGTGATTCATGTATGCCTGTCCCCATAGGTTAGCGCCGCTTTGGGTTCATGACTAGCCATGTCGGCCGGGTTCTTTGTCATATGGATGCTAGCGACACTATCATATACGTGAGCCAAAAGGCAAAACGGTCCCGGGCCATGGTAAGGCGACACCGTGGGAATACCGTGCGTGAGGCTGCAAAGTGATATGATGTGTTACATGCTAGATCGGTGTGACTTAGGATCGGGGTCCTGACAGCTTTGGTATCAGAGCCTGACTGCCTGTAGGACTACCAAGCCAAACTGGTCGAAGTTGTGTCTAGAAATGCTTTAGTTATATAAGGGAATTGATTGTGGAAGGGAACGTAAGGCTCTTTTTACTCCTTATACCTCATGGCCTTCTGATCTGAGTCATCCTCTTTTCTTCTACGGGTTTAAGAACTAGGCTTCTCATCTATCTATTAGGATGACGTGTTACTAATCCATAGACTATAAGATTGTTGGTTTTAATTCCCAGTTCAGCTCCTACTATTTCTGTATGATAACTGTTGATCTCAGCATCTTGTTATGATGTTGTTGAGTGGTTATGCCACTATTCTTGCAGGATGTCTCAAATCATTTTGAGCATTTACAGCCGTTATGCTTTGTCAAAGTCATCCTGTGTCTCTAAATAGTCTGATGCATTTGCAAATCTTTTCTTTCCGCTCCCGATGTCCTTATTGGTCAGAATAAGCACACTAATCGGTAAGTTGAGGTACTCTGTTGCCTCGACATATATGTTGGAATTATTATTATGACCCTAGTTGTTTAGGAAGTCACTTAGCAATTCAGCAATGCTTTTGTATCCCAAGTGTGATGATTCTGGCCATCATTTTCGAAAGCATTCCGTGATGCCATGTAGTAGTAGGTATTCTACTCCTGGGTTGCTGAACCCGAGATTCATCCTACTTCATGTTGATAGTGTTTGCTAGTGCCTTTAGGATATTAGTAACCTTGCGATAGTCCTCGAAGTCCGTGGTATTCTCCTTCTTCCAAATACCATGAACTAATTATGGCAGAAGTTCTTTGAACCAAAAGATCACAACTAGAGTGCTCTTGAGGAGTTCTCCGTTCATAATTGTGAATCTGCCAATTCTACCTTTCTGCATGGGTTATCCGGAAGAAATGTTGAGCTTCATTCGACATACTAACCTATGCATCCACAACTCAGAAAATTATATGTTCCTCTGAGTTGCTCTCTTCAGTTGCATTCTGACCTTCATCTATCAATTGATAGCCAAGGGTATGTGCGCATTTGTGTTCATCGATGCATTTTGTCCTTGTGGTCCGTCAAGCCATTCTATTCTAGAATGACTAGGAGAAACAAACTCGATACCTCATCCATATCCAGGATTGGATCAAAGTAGTTGTATCCCGCAGATCAAAATGCCAATTCAGCTTTTGAATCTGTTCTACCACTGAAGTATTGCCATCTTATGTCAAGAATGTCATGGGAATTGCACAACCTCTTAGGAATTCTTGGCGCGGTGATACTCTCGCTATCATTATTCATTCCTCGGTTCCGTGTTGTTGTAACGGAATGCCGGCAAGTGAATTGTGATGTGTGAAATCAATACCCCGAGCAACTCGTTGCTTGGTAGTGAATGGACAATATTCTCATTCTTAGCGTGTTGGTTATTAAACCATCATCCTAAGATTGACCGTGCTACCTAGTCCTTATTTCTGGTGCACTCCTCGATTGATGGGTTAGGATCTTGTCAAGTCCTCACTCATTGGATCATATCGTCTTGCCCTCAAAAGCAAGATTGCTCTCGAGCTTAGTAACACACCGGCGGTTCGTGACTTTCCAAATATCTTCTTGGAAGTGTTGCAGGTTGCTCCACGACAGTTATGTTGAGCTCGTGATCAAGTTGGTTTCTTGTGAACCACCCTTCTCCAAGAATCTGTGTTGGATACCCCTGAGCTAGTTGGTTAAGCTAGACAACAACTTGGAGAGTTGGAAGATAAAAGCTTGTCCAACTTAGTTCGTTCCAAAGGGATATTCTTGTGTAGTGTGTGTTGAAGAGGGATGATATCTTCATCGATTGGTCCTCGTGATCAGTTGTTGGATCTATTGTTCTACCAATTCTTTGACTTGAGTATGGGCCATTGTCAAGTCAAATCGGAATAACGATATTCGTAATGTTGTCTTACTCGTGGTTGATCCCTCGAGCATACACCATTATGTCTTTTGGTGCGACCAATGCTATCACCGTGTTCACATGATGGTGGAAGTCCGATTGATATGGAAATTTCGATAAGTTGCTGTTGAGCCCATCGGTAGCATTTTGTCTCCCCATGAGTCATGTTGAGCATCAACCTAGTATTGGAAACTTGTGTAAGCAATTCTTCGTGTTTAGTTCTTGAAGCATATGTTTGGATGAAAGTAGTGACTTCCTCTAATTCATGTGCATCTGGTGTAAGTTGCCGCCATGAATTTGAGAAAGGTTTGTTTTGCTCCTTTGGAGTCATCCCAAGTCGATCATGCACGCGAAGTATTCTATGGTGCGATAGACTGATCATCTTCATTCCATATGGATTCCATAGCACACCAAGCCACCGATTGACTTGATCAAGGAAAAGAAGTCTATGCTTGGGATCTAATCCATGGACTTGTGTAAATACTTGATACCCTCGATGATGGTTCCCCACCGAACTTCGGTAGTGTTTTATTATAAGACTACCATGTGGTCATGCTTGTCTAGGACAATGTGTTCCGCAGGGTTGTAGCAGAACCAGCTCATGCTTTGGAGCTTACTACCTTGGTTCATATCCACGAGAATCTCGCAACATCTTCTCATCGATTTGTGTTGCAACCTTTCCTTTCAGACATGCTGAGTCTGAAATATCCTAACACCAACCAGATCTGAATCTCAGGCGGATATGATGGTTGGAACATTCGAACAGTTGCATTTCGTTCCCGGCTTGCACCGTCCTTGTGCTATCTCGCTATAGACTGTCTTCTTAGCAATTCTTGTCAAGGTTTATCTTCAAAAGTGGACTTACCATGGGTTCCCCCCCCATCTTCGATGATAAGCAAAATCATCCATTGCGTTGTCTTCAACAAGGTAGTCCACATCATCCATTCTAGTCCGGGTGTACCATTCCTCTGCATTCCATCAAATGATCGCTTGCGATTGCCTTGAAGCTGGTATAAAGAGTTCCAATGATCTATGGATCAAAAGTAATTCTTTTGCCACTTAAGGAATAGTTCTTTCGTCACCTTTTTCGAGGTGCCCGTTCACGGGATTATAGTAAATATTTCCTCACCACCTTGACACCATCCACCATCTCCCTAGGCGTGGAGTTGTTGCCACCAATCAAACCCCGTTGTTGTTCTCCCATCTCTTTCGATGTATTTTGTGCCTCAACTCGAGATGTGTCACCGTCTCAGTCCGTGAGTTGATCATGTTTACTTGATCTTCGTGAAGGTCGAATCATGTAAGGTTTCCCCCTTCTTTCTGTTGTCGTGTCGGGTAAAGATCTCGAAGACGTCAAGACTAAGATAATGGAGTGAATCAACATCTTCGAGAAGGGCAAGTGGATCATGAAGATTGTGATAGTTTGCGACTTCCCTTTTCCTCTTACCTCACGTCTTGAATCTCGGGGCGAGATTCTTGTTTAGTGGGGGTGAGTTGTCACAGCCCCAGATCAACCCTAGAGCTTGTTTGTAGCTAGTAGCATTGCATCCATGCATCATGTTTAACTTCCAAGAAATTTGAAATGGGGATGATCAAGCCCTAGCACTAAAGCAATTCAAATAGGTTTAAATTCAAAAATATTTTCAAAAACCCAAAGTGGTTTGCAAAAATGTTCATGATTAATGGAAAAATTGAAAACCATATCCAGAGGTGATGGATATTTTTCCAAGGCATTTTTGGATTTTGAATAAACCATATTGTATTTGAATTGGGGCATTTAAATACTATAAATATTTTGAATGCTCCAAAATTCTGGTTTCAATTGTGGGCTTTTGGAATAATCCAAATAATGCCCCAATTTAGCTCAGAGTTATAAAAAAATGATTTGGTGTCTAAAACTAAATCAAAACAAACTACGTAAAATAGGAAAACAGAGTTAAATAGGAAAAACAGGAGAGAACTGTACAAGGCCTCACATGCGCAGCCCACCCGGCCCAACCATCTTTCCCCTCCCTCGCTGGCCGGTTGGTGGCCCAGCCCACCACCGCCTCCTTCCTGTCGCCTTCCTCCTCTGCCCGAGGAGGGCCAGGCGCGTGCCCAGCAGCCCACCGCCCAGCGCCACCTCCACCCTGCCTGCCTCACTCCACCGGCTTGCCGGGCCAGGTCCCCGAGCCATACGAGCAGCCTTCGTGCCTCCCGACCCTCGGCCCTCTCACTCTCTCCCGAACTCCTCCCCTTCTCTGTCTCGCTCTCTGCCCGAACCCGAGCGAACTTCGTCGCCGCCGTTCGCCATACCCATGACCACAGCCATCCCCACGCCTCTCAAACCGTCCTCGAGCTCCGCCCGTTCCGCCCTCGTCCTCCTCGTCGTCTCACGCGACCAGAAGAGCCCCGGGCGCCCGTCCTCGGCGTCTTCTTCCTCCTCGGGCCACCGAGATCGCCGGCGACCTCCCGTCGTCACCGGTCCCTCCCGAGCACGCCGAGGCCACCTCCGCACTCCTCGTGAGCTCCTCTTCTCTTCCCCTCACTCCGTGCATTTGATTTCGTCCCCTAGCTAGCTGCCCCACCGAACCCGAGCTCCGGCCGCCGCCATGGACGGTGAGCCGTGCTCCCAAGCTCCTCCACCTGCGCTTGTTGCCTTGGCGTGTTCATGGTGATCCCGGCAACCAAGAGAGCCCATCAGCCCGCGCCCGCCGTGCCCGTAACGCCTAAAGCTTGGATTTCGAACTCCGGCCGCCGCCAAAGCTCGGCGCCCGGCGAGATTCCGGCCACCCCGCACCTCCCGCTAGTCTCCTTAGATGCTTGTGAGCCAGGCGTCACGTGGGACCCTCCGCCTCTCTTTTGGTCACCGGAGGAGGAAACCCGCACCCTCCGTCGCCTCTGGCCCCGCCGGGCGACGAGCAGCGGTTAACTCCGGCGAGTTGACCCGGGTATAACCTAGTTTGACTTCCCGGAGCCAGCGACATGCGGGCCCTTGCGTCTAATTAATTTAGTTTAGGTTTAAACTAATTTAACTTAACCTAGGTTAGTGCTAATTGACTAGGTTAGTTTAGTTAGTCAGCGACGTGTGGCCCCACACGTCAGGTTTGACCAGGTTGACTCTTGACGGCGGTCTTGGCGTCATCTTGGCGCAATTATTTGATTTTCTGGATTAATTTAATTCAAGAAATTCCAGAAAATACTCTAAACTTCTAAAAATCATATAAATTCAACCGTAACTCGGATGGAAATAATTTATATATGAAAAATGATCAGAAAAATATGAAGAATCTGTTTATGCCATGATCATGCATATTTGAACAAGTTAACATCACTGAATAGGATGAATCATGATTAGGGTAATTTATGAAATAGCATTTGGAGTTGGAATTCAACCTTGTTTGAATTCCACTTCAACTAACAGATTATTATTGCATTAGGTGAATTCAGTACCTTAAAATGATCATGCATCATATATGTGCATTGCATTGATTGTGTTCTTTCTCAGTTGCCGGTGTTTGTTCCCTCCCGGTAGGCGATGTACCGACGATGATTATTCGATGACACCGATGAAGAACTATTATCTTCAGAAGTGCCAGGCAAGCAAAACCCCCTTGTTCATTCCGATACAATCCCACTCTCGCTCCTGCTCTATTTTCTTGCATTAGGACAACAACGACTCATGTGTTACTTGCTGCGGTAGCTGAACCCCTTGATCCTTTGCATGACCTGTCATTCCACGATGAATTAGATGAAACCCACTAGCATGAGTAGGAATTGTTTGAGCCATGTTGTGCCTACTCATTTATGATTGTTTGTCATGCACTCTTTGCTTAGAGTTGAGTCGGGTCTGATTCATCGGGAATGAATTGGAATGGTTGTGTGAACATGTCCTCACTGTGTGTGAGCTAAGTGTGTGAACACGATTTGGTAAAGGTAGCGGTGAGAGGCCATGTAGGAGTACATGGTGGGTTGTCTCATTGCAGCCGTCCTCGGGAACTGAGTTTTGTGTTTGTGATCCATGAACAGTTACTACCACACATTGGGTTCCGTAACTCGACCCCTCTCGACTTATTAACCAACTTGATCTCTGTCCGGGAGTTGCAACTAGTTTCTGGTGTTTGTAGGTAGTGTTAGTAGTCTACCAAGTGGCACCCAGTGCAATTGGGCTTGGGACAGACTAGGCACCTGATGTACGGTGTACCAAGTGGCACCCGGTTGGTGGGCTTGGGAACCCTGCTCACATCGTTTGGGGCCGTGGCGACACCCGGCGGATCTCCTTGCGGATGGAACCCGAATAGGCGATAAACCTGGACCCGAGACTTGTGTGGTTAGTCGGTCGTGGCCGACTCCCTCGCCCGGCTTCCGCTTGAAGGTTGCCGAGGTACATGACGATGTCTGAGGGCTATAAGTGGCGAGGCGTGTGTGAAGAAGTACACCCCTGCGGGGTTATCATTATCTATTCGAATAGCGGATTCCTCGGATATGGAAACTTGGACCCTTGCATAGTTCATAGACAAGTGAAAGTGGATACTCTAAAATGCGCAAGATAAGCGTGAGTGCTATGGATGGCGTTCTCGTGGGGAGGCGGGAGGCGGGTCCATAGTGGTGTATTGATATGGTGAATGTGTGGACTCGCGTCATCACCTCAAAAGAGTTACTTGCGATCGTAGTTCGGGATAGCCACCGAGTCAAAGCTGGCTTGCTGCGGTCAAACTCCACCACCCCTTTTGATAATGATGCATATGTAGTTAGTTACGATGTAAGTCTTGCTGAGTACAATTGTACTCACGTTTGCTTATTTTATGTTTTGCGAGAGAGGCGTCGGTCTCGCTTAGTAGTTCCGCTTGGACTTCAACGTTTAGCTTGTTACCTCAGCTACGATCTTGTGCCTTGGCAGATCTGGTAGATAGTCGGGCTTCTCGACCTTTTGTCATTTATAGTTATGCGTACTCGAGACATGATTAGCTTCCGCTTGTGCTTTGACTTGTATGCTCACGAGTGTTGGGTCATGAGACCCATGTTTGTAATATCTCGCTCTTGAGCCTAATGAATAATATTTTGAGTCGTAGAGTTATGTTGTGATGCCACGTCGTATTTGCACATATTGAGCATATTGTGTGTATGTTTGAAATGCTTGGTATGTGTGGGATCCGACAAACTAGTTGTTTATCCTTGGCAGCCTCTCATATGGGGAAATGTAGTCTCGTGATTACGGCGATAGTAGTCCACTACAGCCCGGTTCACCGGAGTCCTGCTAAGCCCAGCACTCTTGCTTGGACACTTGATCGGCCGGCATGTGTTTCACTTCGTTCCTATGTCGTCCCTTCGGGAAATGTCACGCGGTGTTATTCGAGTCCTGCCTAGCCTTTCTGACAGCCCAGATACCGGAGTCCTGTTAGCCCAGTGCTACAGCCCGAATATATTCGTTGATGACCGACATGTTCGATGTGATTCATGTATACTGTCCCCATAGGTTAAGCGCCGCTTTGGGTTCACGACTAGCCATGTCGGCCCGGGTTCTTTGTCATATGGATGCTAGCGACACTATCATATACGTGAGCCAAAAGGCGCAAACGGTCCCGGGCCATGGTAAGGCGACACCGTGGGAATACCGTGCGTGAGGCCGCAAAGTGATATGATGTGTTACATGCTAGATCGGTGTGACTTAGGATCGGGGTCCTGACAGAGTCTACAATGCAAACTCTATGTTTCCTTTTCGTAACGCTTCGGTCCCACCGAGACAAGCGAATCGGTCCCACCGAGTTTGCCTGACCAACTCTCTGTTTGCTTATTACCAAAATCGGTCCCGCCGACTTTGCGTAATTGGTCTCACCGAGATTACGTTATGCCCTAACCCTAATGAAATCGGTCCCATCGAGTTGACATATCGGTCCCATCAAGTTGACATATCGGTCCCACCGAGTTGACATATCGGTCCCACCGAAATGCCTAATGGTCACATTATGAACCAAATCGGTTCGGCCGAGTTTTATGATTTGGTCCCACCGAGTTTGGGGATTTGTGTGTAACGGTTAGATTTTGTGTGGAGGCTATATATACCCCTCCACCCACTCTTCATTCATGGGGAGAGCCATCAGAACATGCCAACACTTCCAACATATATTTTCTGAGAGAGAACCACCTACACTTGTGTTGAGGTCAAGATATTCCATTCCAACCACATAAATCTTGATCTCTAGCCTTCCCCAAGTTGCTTTCCACTCAAATCATATTTCTACCAAATCCAATCCTATGAGAGAGAGTTGAGTGTTGGGGAGACTATCATTTGAAGCACAAGAGCAAGGAGTTCATCATCAACACACCATCTATTACCTTTTGGAGAGTGGTGTCTCCTAGATTGGCTAGGTGTCACTTGGGAGCCTCCGTCAAGATTGTGGAGTTGAACCAAGGAGCTTGTATGGGCAAAGGAGATCGCCTACTTCGTGAAGATCTACCCTAGTGAGGCAAGTCCTTCATGGGCGATGGCCGTGGTGGGATAGACAAGGTTGCTTCTTCGTGCACCCTTCGTGGGTGGAGCCCTCTGTGGACTCGCGCAACCATTACCCTTCGTGGGTTGAAGTCTCCATCAACGTGGATGTACTATAGCACCACCTATCGGAACCACGGATAAAAAATCTCCGTGTCTACATTGTGTTTGCTCTCACCAAACTCCTCCCTTTACCTTCATATGCAATTTTTTTACATTCCGCTGCTATACTCTTAGAATTGCATGTGTAGGTTGATTACTTGATTTGTGCTAAGTTGCTAAAATCTGCCAAGACTTAATATTGGGAAAAGGCTAGATTGTTATTTGGTCAAGTAGTCTAATCCCGCCCCCTCTAGACATACTTTCGATCCTACAATTGGTATCAGAGATTTTATCTCCATTTGCTTTGATTTCCATAGCTTTTGGTGATCATAGCCTTGGTTTCACAACCTAGGAGAGTATGGCGTCTAGCGATGGAAATTACCACCGTAGAGGTCCTTACATTGATGGTACTAATTTTGCTAGTTGGAAGCATAATATGAAAATGCATATTCTTCGACATAACCCCGCCGTTCAGGCTATTGCGTGTATTGGCTTACATGGTGAATTCTTTGATGGGAGAGAACCGAACCATGAAGCTACCGTGGAAGAGTTGAAGATGCTACAATACAACGCTCAAGCTTGTGATATTCTCTTCAACGGATTGTGCCCCGAAGAATTCAACAAAATCAGCCATCTTGAGAATGCAAAGGAAATTTGGGATACTTTGATTGATATGCACGAAGGTACCAACTCCGTTGACGGATGTGCGGTTCCGGCGAACCCTTAAGGTTCGAACACTGGGGTGTGCGCGAAGTCTTTCCCTCCTACCGATCTACGCTCTAGCTCGCTAAGATCTTGTGGTCGAATTCGATGAACTCACAACACAGAAAGATACACGGGGTTTATACTGGTTCGGGCCACCGTTTTGGTGTAATACCCTACTCCAGTGTGGTGGTGGTGGATTGCCTCTTGTGCTGAAGATGAACAGTACAATGGAAGAACAGCTTCCTGAGGTTGAGGTGTTCTTGTGCGTGTGTTGGCTTCTCGATCTGTTCAAGTTCGGATCAGATTGCCCCTACAGTGGTGGCTAGCTCTACTTATATAGGCCCTGGTACTCTTCCCAAATGTTGAGCGGGAACAGAGCCAACAACGGCGGGCAAATTTGAAGGGGATAGCTAGTACAAGCTATCCGTACAAAAGTGGTCTTCGCCTGCGAAAAGCCCTGGGGTGACGCTGTCTTGGGCTCCACGATGACCTCCGCCTTGCCGTCCTCCAGGTCTTGGTCTTGTTGCACCAATATGGCAACCTTTGCCTGATGCCTCAGTACCACTACAAAAAAAGACACATCCGTGACATTTTGGGCTGAACGAATTTTTTTCTGTCATACATATGACACTTCTATGACGATAATTGTCACAAAACCCGGTATCATCATAGATGTGCTGGGCTCCTACTTCTATGACAAAAAATCATGACAGAAAATGGGCTTTTCGTCCTGGGCGGGACATAGACGCAGCTGCATGACATTCTTTGGGCCGTCCATGACGGAAAAAACTATGGTAGAAGCGAGGGGGAGGAAAATTTCGGGGAGTTCCCGGTTACGGTGGGAGGTCGGGGGCCGAGCGATGCGCGTTTCTCTCGTACACGTACGCGCGTGTGTGCGAGGCGTTGGCTCTAACTGAACCCGAGCAAGGCGTTGGGCTCTAACTGAACCCGAGCGATTGCACTGCGAACTACGCGTTCATCGAACCCGAGCAATCGATCGATGGCTGTTAATCGAACCCGATCGGCGATTCGCCGCTACTGCTGCTAACTGAATCTCATCGATGCTGCCTGTGGGATGAACAGTGAGCGTTGTGGGGGGGTTTGGATGAACAGTGAGCCGTGGCGTTGCCTCTGGATGAACAGGACCCCAGGGTGTGGTGGAGGGCTGGATGAACAGTAGATGGTGGAGGGGTGCCCGTAGAGGGGTGGTTGAACAGGACCCCGTGGTGTGGAGGGCTGGATGAACAGTAGACGGTGGAGGGTGGTTGAGCAGTGGCGGTGGAGTAAGCGCCGCGGTGGAGGCTGGATGAACAGGAGCCCGTGGAGGCTGGAGGAGGTTGACGGTAGCCTGTGGAGGCTGGAGGAGGTCGACGGTGGAGATGAACAATATCCCGTGGAGTCCCGTTTTGCGGTGCGCCACACCCCTCCCGATGAACAGGACCCCCCTTTCGACCGTAGGAGGTCCGTTTCGTCTGTTTTGTGGTACGCGACACCCATCCCGATCAACAGGACCCCCGTTTCGACCGTAGGAGGTCCGTTTCCTCCGTTCTTGATGCGCCACACCCTCCAGATCAACAGGACCCCGTTTCAACCGTAGGAGGTCTGTTTCCTCCGTTTATGGTACGCCACACCCTCCCGATCAACAGGACCCGTTCCAAGCGTGGGAGGTCCGTTTCCTCCGTGTCTTGACGCCGGGCCTCGTTTCCATCGCTGTTCCGTCCAAGCCCCCGATGAACACGACCACGCATTTCGTTCCGACCCAGCCAATTGGCTCCCATGCGTTCTGTTGCCTCCCGATGAACACAACGCATTTCGTTGCCTCCCCATGAACATGACGACGACGCTGTTTCTCCGTTCTGACCCAGCCATGTACACGAGCCCTGGCTGTACGTATGCGCGAGTAGGCGTTCGAGACCCCGCCCGTATGTACACATACGTGGCCGTATTTTCTTTCTTGCACCCTGGCCGCTGTACATACGTGTACATCCTTTGTGCGCGCCTCTACCATGACACGTGCGCGCCTCTACAACGACCAGTATGTACGTACACGTTCGCGACCAGAATGACAACGCTACGTACGCTTCGACCAGGTGGGTCCCGGTATCGAGCACTTCCTTGCGTGCGAAGATGTAGCTGGTGGGTCCCAGCGGTCGGCGAATCATTTTTTGCCGGACGCACGTCCTTGCGAGCGAAGATGTAGCGGGTGGGTCCCAGCAGCCAGGGGGGCGAATCGATTTGTTTTTAGTGCCCGGACGCACTTCCCTGCGTGCGAAGGTGTAGCTGGTGGGTCCACGGCGATCGAGAAGCGTTTTTTCGTGAAATACGATGGCCTGTCCGGTGGGTCCCCATTGTCGGTGGAGGAATAATTATTTCTTGGCGTAATAAGGAGGCACTTCCTTGCTGCGGCCGTGGACCCAGTATCGGCGTCTCCATGCACGATACTCTTCCGATGGAAGTAGGTCGTTAACCACATTGACCACGCCCGTGCGAGAGCACCACGGCGATTGGGACGGCAGCGAGCCTAGGAAGGGGTCGACACGAAGGCAGGGAAGACTCAGCAGTTGTTTCCCACGCGGAGGGGAGTACGACTGTATGAGGGTTTACTGGTTTGTCTGCCGTCGCCGGAGAATAACAACAGGTGTGTGTGAGTAGAGGGATGGCTAGGCTAGCGATGGGAGTACGGTGGGGCGGTGAGGCATGTGCGGTAGCACAGCCGGCCGCGGGGAGGAGGGAGCAGGCAGTCCCGCCGGTGCTTGTTTGAACGGCTCGAGCAGGAAGAGCAGAGATTGAAGAAGCACGACAGCCGTTGGATGGACATACGATGGGTCCGTGCTGCAGCGGGGGGAACGTTTTTTTCGTGAAATATGGTGGGTCCCAGCAGTCAGGGGGAAACAATTTTTTTCTCAAAATACTGGTGGCCCGTCCGGTGGGTCTCCGCTGTCAGGTGGAGGAATAATTATTTTCCACGTAATAAGGAGGCACTTCCTTGCGGCTGCCGTGGACCCAGCTGTCAGCCTCTCCACGTACAGTACTCTTCCGATGGAAGTCGGTCGTTGACCACATTGACCACGCCGCGTCAAGAGCACCACGGCGGTGGACGACGGCGAGGCCTAGGAAGGGGACGACGCGGAGCCGGAGAAGACGCGGCAGTAGATGCCCATGCGGAGAGAAGTACGAGCGTTCACTGGTTCGGCTGCGGTGTGAGGCTGCCATCGCCGCAGAATAACAGGGGATGTGGGTGAGTGGAGGGATGGCCTGGCCAGTGGTGGGAGTAGTATGGGGGCGGTGTGGCCTCCGCGGTAGCATAACCGGCCACGGGAGGAAGGAGCAGGCGGCACGACCGACGCTGCTTTGGGCGGCTGAAGCAAGAAGACCAGAGGTTGAAGAAGCACTATGGCCGTTGGATGGACATCATACGGTCACTGGAGTATTGATTAAGTTGACAAAGCCCTCTGGCCCCGTCAACTTAGCAGGCCCACAAGTCAGCGCAACAATATGGTGGGTCCCAGCTAGCAGGGGGTATTCATTTTTTGGGCGTAATAAGGAGGCACTTCCTTGCGTGCGAAGATATCGCTGGTGGGTTCATCTGTCGGTAAGGGGGACGTTTTTTAAATGAAATCTGAGGCCCTTCCTGTGGGTCCTAGCTGTCAGGTGGAGGAATCATTATTTTGCGCCTAATAAGGAGGCATTTCCTTGCGTGCGGCCGTGGACCCAGCTGTGAGCCTCTCCACATACAACCCACTTCTGATGGATGTCGTTCATTGACCACGTTGACCAGGCCGCGCCGAGAGCACCAGGCGGTGGGACGGCGCGAGGCCTAGGAAGGGAATGACACGGAGCCGGGGAATACTTTCGGTAGTTGTTTCCCACGTGGAGGAATCTGAGGGTTTCTTGGTTAAATCTGTCATCGCCGCAGAATAACAACATGTGTGGGTGAGTAGAGGGATAGCTAGGCCAGCGATGGGAGTATGGTGGGAGCGTGAGGCCTGCGCGGCAGCATAGCCGGACGCGGGAGGAGGGAGCGGGCAGTCTCGCCGGCGCTTGTTTGAGCGGCTGGAGCATGAAGAGCAGAGATTGAAGAAGCACGACAGCCATTGGATGGACATCCAACAGTCACTGCTCTCGTTTGTTCACTAAGTTGACAGGGTGTTGCGTGTGTGTCAACCTTTTTTTATGAAAGCATACGCGTCAACCTGTAGTAGGAGCACAAGTCAGCCTCAAATCTGTGGCAAACAATATACAGCCCATCTGCCATTATTTCTAATAATGTACAGCCCATTTGCTAATTCTTAAGAATTTTTTTGGAGCCCATCTTCTTTTTTTAGCATTACACCCCATATTGTGGCCACGGTTAAAAAGTATACGAAATTTTGCATATTTCAATGCGGTCAACTGTTTTTAATCCAGAAATATCGATTCACGTTCAAACTATTTTGAAAAATAATTTATATAAATATAAAATCCAAATAATGGTCCACGCATAAAATTAATGGAATTTAAGATCTTGTAATGAAAAAAAATTGAAACTAATTCCCGGTTTGATGTATTTCAAAAATGTACAGCCCATTTCTGGGCAAACCGAATGAAACTCTCCTCGTCTTGAAAGATTTGCATCCCAACTGGGCCGATAAAGCAAGTAGGCCTTGTTTGGGTATTTCTTTAAAAAAATAGAACTGGGCTAGCCATTTTTAGCAAGAAAAAAACACAACTGGGCTCATGATGTGGTAAACATAAATAAAACCTTGGCTAGACGGGCCACAGCCCCCGCACAGCTCCGTTGTTACCCTGATCTGTCGCTAAAACTAGTATAAATAACAACTGTTTGCTCCTAAAAAAACTGTGCAACTTACTGGGTCCCTGGTGTCAGCCGCTCGTAGTGTAATTCTCTCGTTTATTGACTATGTTGACAATGGCGTGAGCCCCAGATGTCCAACCATTAGGAGGAACCATATTTTTGGGCTTGTACTGTAGAGGCACTTTCTTGCGTACTGCCATGGCCTGGTGGGTCCCTCATCATCCTCTCCACATCTGATCATCTCCTTGTTCCTCTCGGTTGTTGGCAGCGTTGACAACGCAAGAGGGCGGCGCACCGCGCACGGCGTCTGAACCAAGGCCGCAAAGCGAAGGGCAATGGCGAGGCCTCGGACGGAACAAAGCGAAGTCGTTGAACATGCGCCGGTCCGATCGCGGCGGAGAATCTGAGGTTGGCCCCGGTTGGTGCGGAGTGCGTGTTGGGGCTGGCGTCGCCGGAGAATAACGGGGCGTGTGGGGAATAGAGGGACTGGCCAACGTTGGAGAATGCGTATGGTAGAGCGGCGGGCGCAGCCAACCATGGGAGGCGGGGAGCGGCGGAGCCGGCAGGTGGTTTGGTTTGGGCGGCTGGAGGAATAAGAAGACAAGAGATAGAAGATACACGATAGATGTTGAATGTCAATCCAACGGCTGGTAGGCAGAATTGTTTGTTGACTGGCTAGTAAGTCGACACCCCCTTGGATAGGCTATTTCCTCACGGGTCCCAAGCTGTCAATCCAAATCATCACGGTCATGCAGCCTTTCCTATGAAAATTTACAGCCCATTTGATTTGCTAGTTAAAATAAGTTTGTGGAGTGCTGGTGGGGGCTAATCACTTGGCTTCAGAATGCACAAGTGAGCTCAAGCAATGGTGAGAGTGATGTTATTTCCCTTGGTTGGGATTTGTTACAACATTTCACTATAAATTAAACGAATGGCAAGCCATTTGCCTTGTTTCAAAGAAAATATGACAGTCACAGCCGAGTTGAAAAGGACAGGAACATCTAACTCTAGCTTACAAACTTTACAAAAGCACGAGGTTAATTGTTCATCAGGTTTGCAAAAAAAAAACCAGATTGAAAGGGCAACAACATCTAACTCCAGCACTTTTTTCGGCATCACAGTCAAATGGATCGGTCAGGTCCATAGAATGAACATCCTGGGTTGTAAAATTTACTGGATTATGACCACAATATGTTGTAAATAGAAGCCCGACACGTTCGTGCTCTTTTTCCCACACGAAACTCTTTTTTTGCTCTTTGACATACCCATCCGTCAAAACCATGTCTGCTGATAAACTTAAGCACGAAGGACAATAGCAACCTCGCATTCAGCAGGAAGAATGTGACAAATCTTGTGTTTGCACGGTTGGCTACATATCGTTCTAGTGTTATTGTCTTCAATCGAATCTCATGAGAAGTGAGAAAATCCCAATGCTTACGAATCCACCGATTGGTTATAACTTTCTTACCCCATCCTGTTGCCTAAATATACATGAAGATTGAAAACAGCTAAGGTCTAAAAGAAGAGTCTCAAAATAGCAACAACTGAACGGTTAATTCTAGTACACTATATGCGGGCTTCCAATGTGCGTGAAATTATCACCTTTATATACAACTTGTCCAGACATGGAAAGCATTGCAGCAAGCCAATAATCTTGTTCGGATCAAAACTATTCATTTGGATATATAAGATCTTGACAGAATCCAGCACCATTGATAGGCCATCCATGGAGAAACTCTTCATTGAGCATAGAACATAATATTAGTACAAAATGTGTACTCCAAGATGATATATAAATTATGTGCAGAAATTTAAAATGCAGCTTATGGTTACAAGTCTATATGATAATATAAAGTACCTGAAGAATTGTGGAGCCAAACACCATATTGAAATGAGCACAGAGATCATGTATTACACCCAAGGTCTCCAGTTTAGGCGAAGAGAGGACGGTTATTTGCAACGGTGAATAACTAGAATCAAGGATCAACCTTTGAAGTGAAGGGGCATCTTGGATGATGAGCTGCCTTCCGTCAAAAGAAATTCCAATTCTTACAAGGTTAGGCGACTTTATTTGGAGACAACCGATTCTAACTATGAAAACAAGCACCAAGCACTCCAGCGCAGGGCAACTGGAGTGGATGATGTTGTGCAATGAGGCCTCCGATATATGAACCCACACAAGTGAAAGTTTCTTGAGAAATGGGAGTCGAAGGTTTAGTACCAGATTGTGCAGTAGGTAGCACAAGCATAAAGGTGGCGGTGTGGAGAGAGGAGGAAAACCGCAAGATGGACATCGGTCTTTGAGGGCACAAGTTCATGGCGTTCGGTATGTGGTATGTGATTTCCGGGCAAATAGTAGAACTCAAGCAGCTGTAGTTACGTGAATTCGAGGATTTCAGCCGGCGTCCACCGTGCAGGGCATGGTATGCTTGCTCGGGTAGCATGGCCCGGGATGCAGAGGCTTTGAACGGAGCCCTGGTGGGAGGAGATGATGGCTCTAGGGATTTCAAAATCGTTGAAGAGAGATAGCCGACGACAGTCGAGATTAAGGGGCACGGTGCGCCATAGAGGGTGCCACCGAATTGAGAGGACTTGGGTGTGCCAGCAATCCTTGGTGTGGAGAAGCAAGATGATCTCCCCAAGGACGGCGTCCGGGAGATCGCTGATGTGGTCCACCCGAGATTCTACGGGTTCCTAGGATCCGGTGGGGGCGGGGTCGCCGCTTCTCCCTGCGCTGCTGGGTGTGGGATCTACAACAGGCGTCGCCGCTGGCGGGAGCCTCATCTTCTCGGCGCTGGGGTCCACCGACTCCATTTTCCTCGAGGGCGCCGCGTTGCGCTCACAGATTTGAGCAGAGGAACGCATGAAGAGCCTAGTTGTAGTGTGAGTGAAGAAGAACGGGAGCTGGGGGTTTTCTGTAGGAGTGAGGAAGAAGGGGAGCTGGGGTTTTCTGTAGGAGTGAGGTGAGGAATTTGGGGGTACGAGTGGAGCAAGCTGACGTGAGGTGGGTGGGAGCGAGGAGGAAGAAGAGCACCCAGGTTTTTTGGGGGGGGGGGGGCGGTGTGCTGGGTGTGGGTAGCGCCTCTCATTCAGTAAATATATGGGCTTTTGAATTGATTTTACTATTTACTAGTGTGGATGGGCTGTTTTGTCTTGGGCCCAGAGAAACAATTACTACTAGTGTAGTGGAGACACTCTATAGCTACCCAGAAAAACAATTACTACTAGTATAGTGGAGACACTCTACAACCACGGCTCCTCCTAGGTCATTGAAACGTCTCCCTCTACTGAATGCCATTATACTTTTGTTCACTGACATGCGGGCCATGCAGCGCGTGGGCCCAAATGCCATCCACCAAATTAGACAGCAGTATGCAGGCGGAGAGTCACCCCGGTCGTAGCGCGGCAGGAACAAGCCGTCGTATCACAAAACCCCACCTCCCCGCAGTCTAAGTTTGACGGACGAAACAACCATCATTTCACTCTTCGCTGAATCCCCTTCTCCCTCACCGTCTTCAAGAAAGGCAACAATCGCATCTGCCACTGTTCTTCTCTCCGAACGAAGGGAAGGTAAGCGGATCGGTGATGTTGGTATATTTTCGTTCAGAGAAAAAAAAAGAACTTTCGCAAAGCAGTAATCGATCCTCACTCTCTTTTTTGTTTCACTGTCATTGCAATTGTGTTTTCCTTTCAGTGGTCTCCTAGTATTCGTCAGTTTCATGATGGACCAAGGAGAACCAGGCAAAGATCTGTCGATACTGGAGCAGATGCGGGAGGCTGATCCCCACGATACAGAGAGCTCCAAGAAGATGGAGGCAACCACTAAGCCGACCCCAGATACGCTCACAGCCCCTACTGAGATGGTCAATGCCCCGTTTGAGGTTACAGCAACCGTGACACTGTAGGAGCAGTTTTCCCCCTTCGAGGATGTGCCCCCCCCCCCCCCGCTGAGCTGCCCAAGGTGATTTCCTTCTTTGCCGATCTCGATTGTGGTTTTTCATCTAAGTATGTGGTGATTTCTTTTAGAAAAGGAAGTATGTGGTGATTAATAATGCAAATTTTATTAGCTTCGATGCCATGCTATACATAGTGGTTTAAATAACTTGTGTTTCTTATACTGAAAAGTAATTCAGAATTTGTTTATGTTTCAATTAGAGCCCTGATGCAGAAAAGGATTGTGTGGTTGTACATGTCACTCGCTTTGAGGTGGACGACCTGAATATACGCACTGGGAAAACAGAGTTCTTAAGTTGTTGGATCCTGGAAGCCATTTGCGGTTAGACCAATGAAGAGTTGTATTCCAGCCTCACTGTTGTCAGGCGTGTTGTCCAGGGTGTACTGAACCACAAGAAGTTCAAAGCTTCTCCTTCGTTTGTGAGGCATACTGTTCTTGTCAAGATTACGCAGGAAGATGGCGTGGCATGCCTCCACAAAGAAGTTTATCAGTGGCAAGGCCACAAGGTTGTCTTCATGAAGGTTCACAGGATTGAGCTGCTGCAGGACGTCCTCGATGATGTTCATGGCAAGGTCCGTCTTGTGTCCAGCCCAAATTAGATCGAGGCATGAAATAGTTGCCCCAACTAGTGTTTATTAGTAGTTTGGATTGTGTCTAATTATCCGAACCTTGCCTGTTATCGACCCCTTTGGGGCTAGTACTCTGTTTGAATCCGTCTATGGGAACTGCTGCTACTTTTGTGTGCCCGTGAATCATGTGAGAACCATCATAATTGTTTCCGAAACAGATGCGTCCTCACTAGTTTTTTCATGAATATGGCATGGTAAGACATAAGTTGTCACGGTTTATCATACAAGCAGTGTGTGTTTTGATGAAATAGAGCACTCGTTCGAGAACCATGCGCTGACGTATTCATAAGTACTTGTAAACACTGTTGGTGCTACCCCGTAAGCAGTTGTGCAAAACATGGCACATTGGCTCAGCTCGCTTCAACACTAGGCTATCGACCAGCTAACAATCAAAAATCTGATGTCTGATATATAAGCAACTATGTATCTTGTTATAGTGGTTCATGCAGTTAATTGAGGCCACAATGTAATAAATTCCAAACGTTCACACGCTAGTCCAGCGCTCATGTGGAACACTCACATTAAACTCGTCTTCATAAAAAACATGAAAAACATAAGTTAAGCAATTTTATACATCTCAAGGATTCATAGAACATAACAAACATATACTAGTTCACGGCAAAAGACAAAGTTGTGAGAAGGTTTACAAATCAGGAAAAAACAAGCGAAATGCTTCTCTGAGCAAAGGGCCTCCCGGCAGGCTTAAATTTCCTTGAGTTCACTCTGGTTTTTTCTTGTTGCCACCATCCAGGGTTAGGTTCTCTCATTCCAGAATAACCAGTTATAATTGTGGTCTCAGCTGGAATGCTGAAATGAACCATGCAGTGTACTGACCTGGTGAAATTCTTGTGCATTCCACTAAATTTAAGCACCGCTATTTGCAGAAATAAGCATATCACAATGCCTCTTGTCCGCGCATCTGTCCAAAAAATCGCCATGCAGCCATGCCAGCTAGTCCTCGGTCCATGGATGAACTGGTAGAAAGTGCATTCCGGACTAGGATGCAGTTGTTTCATTTCGTCCACCTGCTTTGCAATCGAGAAGTAAAAGCGTCTGAATCAGCTTCTTTTAGATTGCGTTGGTCATTCTACCTTAGTTACTACCAATGTAGGGATACCTCGAAGACGGGAGGTTAGACGATGGCAACGAGGGATAGCCATCTCATTTTGCGCAGTTGTACTAAAACTAAGGTGTGTGCTTTTGATTGCACGGATAGAAATGATATGGAGACAGACATCCCTGTTTGCACAAATACGAAATACGGTTATTTAAACAGTGACAGAGATTACTACTTTCCCCCGTTTCCTCTTAGAACTAAGTCCTAGATTGTCGGGGAGGCTGATCTGGCCCACGAACACCTATGGGACCGGCGACCGAGCCCCTTTCGGTTCGGCGGGGGGCGGAGGTCGCACGAAGAGCAAATCGAGGCGAAGCACACGAGCGGTTTACCCAGCTTCGGAGCTCTCCGGAGAGATAATACTCCCTCTGCTGCATGTCCGAGTGTATTGAGTTCTTGCTCGGGGAGGCGCTGAGTGCTACAGACACACAAGCTGCTAACGAGGCTGGCGTGAGTGTTCTCTCGCTTCGAACCTCTCGAGCCCCCCCTACGTTGCGCATGGGCCTCCTTTTTATATGCTAAAGGGGTCTCCGGCAGTGTGGCAACGTAGACAAGGGTAAAATGGAAAAGGAGTTGTGGTTGGTACAACTACTTGTACGATGTACCATACCTAACCACGGCGGGGACAAAGGCATTAAATGCCCGTCTCGTCGCCCTAACGGTCTTGAAAAGGGACCGCCAGAAGCGCCACCGCTTGCCATGATGGCAATCTTCTCGGATGCCGCTTGCCACCCGGCGCTCCCGTGGCCGACGGCCTCTTGCCACGCAGCGCTGGAAAGGTCCCAGGCGACACGTTAGTGGATGTCTTTGGAGCGCAGTACAGAGTGGTGGTCTGCTGAAGCGCCTTGCATGATTTGTTGTCTTGTCGCGTCCGGAAGCTTGTCGCTCACGGGCCTTCCCGGCAAGCTCCTCTTGCCGGGGCCTTGTCTCCTAGGTGCCTTGGGTGGGCTTCCCGGCAAGTTCCTCTTGCCGGGGCCTTGTCTCCTTGGCTTGAATACTTTGTTCTTGAATGGCTCCAAAGGAACCGCGGAGGACCTTGGCTGTCACCCGGTAAGCCTCGCCGCGGAGGGCTGCAAGTGCCCGTGCACAAGTTCGGGATACTAGTGTACCCCTACTCTAGTACACCGACACGAGCCCCCGGGCCTGGGCCACACACGGTGCCGAGCGCTGTTGGGCCAGGCCCAAAAAAGCAACACGGGCATTTGTAGTTCTTGACTTGTTGCTTTGTCTTGTATCTGATTTGCTTCACTCGAACCGATTCCTTTTCGTGACGCTGGTCCAGAGCGTCGAAGAGAGCCAAGGCCCCGGTGATTGTCATCGAGGGCGAACCCACCGCGACAGCCAGGCGCGTCCGAGACCACCTTGCCGGACGTGGCAACTCTTCCTCAAAGCAGCCCCCAGCGCAGCCCCCAGCGTAAGTATATGGTTTACTTCTTGCTGTTAGGCGTGCATGGGTGCTCTTTATTTGCTGATATCTGACTGTTGATTTGTGTAGGAGCAGAGCAGCCCCACCAGGAGTGCCCTGAAGCCGCTCCTGACATGCCTTCTGCTTCGACTACACCGCCAAGGGAGGATTCCCCGGCAAGGGAGCGTTCTCCGGCAAGGGAGACTTCTCCGGCAAGGGACAGCTCTCCGGCAAGGGACAAGACCAATGATCCCCGGTGGCGGAGACCATGACTGCAGACCCTAGCACGTAATCCTCTTGCTTGAAAACTTTCCTTGTGTTCTTCTTCTTCTGATTTTCTTTTTGAATATTTGCTTGACTTTTCTTCATTTTCCGGTCGTCGGATCCATCCGCCACCAGAGCCAAATGGAGACCGAGGTCACGGGCGAGGAGGACGCGCTGCACATCTTGGCGACGCCACTGCCATCAGAGAAGAAGCTGGCCGACGAGCCCGCCGTGAAGAGGCCGCCAAAGTTGTCAGCCGCAGGCCGGGCGAGGGTCCAATGATCATGACCGACGGCCCTGAGGCCGCAGGAGCGCCCGGCGCTACGCCGACCGCCGATCCCTTGGCAACTGCGGCAGCATCCTTTGCTTCCTTGAGAGGCCCCGGCGGTCGGCGTAGATTAGGCCGCCCATTTCTCTTTTTCTTGCCGCTGCTGGTCATGTTATGAGAACAATCTATTAGAGCTGCGACAAGCTATCTTGTAATATTACTCTATTTCGGGTAGCAATTGCTATGTTATTTCCATTACTTGGTTCCTTCTTTTGTATGTTTTTTGCCCTACGCTTTTAGGGAACTTGTCGTATGAGCACTGGTCATGGCCGAGTCTTGAGACGTCAACTTCTTTGGCGGTCTTGCTACCGACAAGAAACCTTGTCGCAACTAGTCGCAGCTCACTTAAGTTGTTGAGCAGACTCGAAACAAAGTAAGGGCGCAATCGCAGCTCACTTAAGTTGTTGAGCGGACTCGAAACAAAGTATGGTCTCTAACCTAGACCTGTGGATTTGCATTTGATCTCTAGCCGTTTTGGCCATCCTGGCATTTCGTCGAGCAGACGCCGTGCACGCCCGGGCGCCAAAGAAACACGCTGTTTTGCACGTGCCGATGCTCGAGCAAGCGCGCCCTGGATAAACCTCCCCGAGCTCACCTGATCCTTTCCCCTCGCCGCCGTGCCAAGAGCCCCGACCGCCCCGGCTCGCTTCACATGGCTCAAGCGGCAAGCTCCTTGGCGGCACGCTTGCGGCCGCATCCATGGACGGCGCAGCCCAAACCTCCTCTCGCCGCCCGGCTGCCCCTTAAGCATCTCCAACTCAGCCGCAGCTTCGTTCTCTAGCGCGCGTCGCCGCCACGTCGCCATTGCTACAGAATGACGGTTCGCCGCCATCCTTATCGCTGGCCGCCTCGGAACCGACCTCCACCGCGTATATAAGGGCCCCGGAGACCAATCGTGTTCTCAGGCAACCTCTTCTGATCCTCCTAGAGCTACCCTGGCCAACATTCGAGGAGGGGAAGGCCTTCTTCCCCGAGTCCGGCCAGTTCGGTCGCCGCCTCGCTCCGGCCGATTCCGTCGCCACCAGTGCCCCTCCCTCTCCATTCTCTCCACCAAGAACTCCCCTCCCTCTCGCGAGTGCAACCCCTCGATCAATTTTGGTCGGAGACCTCCGCAGCCCCAAACTCACTATCCACCCGAACGTCGGCTCCGCCCATGGCTTCGTCGCCCGGCAACTCCGTCCACGTCGGCGACCATGGCGGGTACCCACAGACTCGTCTCGACCCCCAGTACACCCATACCCTCAGATCACCAAGAGACGCCCCCATTCGCCGGCAAAACCTCGCCGGAGCTCCGCCTCCGTTCGGTCAGAGGGGAGACGGCGCGCGCGTGGCTGGTCAAACCTGACCAGTGGGCCAGGCGGGCCCACCGTCAGCGACCCAGCGCCTGTCCGCGCAGGAGTGCGTTTTTATTTGAAACGTTTTCTTTTCTGTTTATTTTTTAAAAACAGATTTTGACCAAACTTTGACCTGCTGTATCTTTTAAAATACAACTCCAATTAAATTGATTCTTTTTCCTACCTATCTCAAATATTGTCTAGTTTATTTTAAGATTTATTTGAAAAAATTTCAGAACAACTTTTTGTGCTGTTTTTATTTTTGTGTTAATTCATTTATATTTCCAAAATAGGATTTTTGAAGAGAGGAGAAGTATTTCAAGAGTTTGAAATGCACCCTGCCTTCCCATGACCTGAAAGCAAGCATTACGAACCCGGCATAAATATTTTTATGTGTTTGATGACACGTTTATAACATCCCTCACTTTGGAGAAACTTGTTATTTCATGTGAGATGATCATGTGCATGGATGCATATTTGTGATTTCCATGCTGTTGGGAATGATCACACTTGTGATAATAATCATCCTCATGTGCCTCGCTTGCATGCCGAAGGAATCCCGGAAAGCCTACGCCTTTGGTAGGCATGAGGTTGTCGCCGATCCCGTTCTATGACGGTCATGTCCGGTATGGCATAGTGAGGTATGGTGGCGGTGATCGTGTTGGTTGAGATATATTTGTTATACATGTCATGCAGGGAAATACTTAAACCTCCTGAGTCGACCGTAGATAGAGTCTTGTTCCAGTAACCCCCATACTTGCTTCGGACTACCACTCGTCTCTACAACAAGTAGAGTACGGTTCAGTAAGTTGTCAACCCCTTTCCAGCACACACCGTACAGAGGGGCCAGGGTGGAAGATACCGGTTGTAGCTGGTAGGCAGACCACCTGGTCCAGGGGCATGGGTGTTTCCGGTTGAGACCGAGAGGGGAGGCCACCCCTTAGAGCGCGCAATATAAATTTGATCCCATGCTACGCGAGGTTGTAGCCTCCCCACTTAGAGTTTGCTTGGCAGACAGTGTCGTGGGTGATTCCGGACATTGTGATTTAATTTGGTGTGTGCAAGTTAGGTGTGTTTTCAACAAAAGATCAGAGAAGCGAATTAGTCCCGATGGACTAAAGGAATCCGTTACTCGTGGGTAAAGAGTACACCCTCTGCAGAGATTAAACCTATTCGAATAGTCAGTGTCCATGGTTAAGGATTTCAGATGCAGGATGGGTCAAGTGTCGGTCTTAGTGTCGGTCTTGAGGTGAAAGCTGTTAAGTCGAATCGATATTACGACTTGTGTCATGTGGTAATGATGATTATTATTTTGTTGTAGACTAACCCGTGATATTATTGGTATTATCGAATATCCACAGGACGGTTCTACCTCCGGATATTCACTATGATTTTTTTCTTTTAAAGCCCTTTATGTGGTGTCGCTTAGACGCCTCGATCGTGGCATTTCTTTTAAAGCCCTTTATGTGGTGTCGCTTAGACGCCTTGATTGTAACATTTCTTTTAAAGCCCTTTATGTGCTGTCGCTTAGACGCCTGACGCGTGGCATTTCTTTTAAAGCCCTTTATGTGGTGTCGCTCGACGCCTTCCGTGGTATTTCTTTTAAAGCCCTTTATGTTGTGTCGCTCGGGCCTTGCATTATGGCATTTCTTTTAAAGCCCTTTATGTGGTGTCGCTCAGACGCCCGACAGTGGCATTTCTTTTAAAGCCCTTTATGTGGTGTCGCTCGACGCCTTCATTGTGGCATTTCTTTTAAAGCCCTTTATGTGGTGTCGCTTAGACGCATGACTATAGCATTTCTTTTAACGCCCTTTATGTGGTGTCGCTTAGGCATCGATCGTGGCATTTCTTTTAAAGCCCTTTATGTGGTGTCGCTCAGGGCCTTCGATTGTGGCATTTCTTTTAAAGCCCTTTATGTGGTGTCGCTCAGACGCCTTAATCGTGGCATTTCTTTTAAAACCCTTTATGTGGTGTCGCTCAGGCCTGATCGTGGCATTTCTTTTAAAGCCCTTTATGTGGTGTCGCCAGACGCCTGACCGTGGCATTTCTTTTAAAGCCCTTTATGTGGTGTCGCTCGACGCCTGATCGTGGCATGCTTGTTATTTATTTCATTATACCTTTTATACTTCTTTGATATTGCATATTCATATATAACATGCTTACACGTATCGTAGTTATATTTATATTGTTGTGGTGACGTCATGAGTATAAAATATTTTTAGCACATCATTGCCATATTATCCCTGTGTTCTTAATGTTTGTGAGTACATTCAAAGTACTCATGGCTTGTCCACAGCTATTGTCTTGGCCAGATTTCTTGCTTGAGAGGAAGCGACCGTGATGATAGCCCGGAACCTAAGAAGCGGTGATAGCAGCCTCGCGAAGATAGGAGTTATCCTGGTCACTGTTCCGTGGAAATGGAGTCCCATAGACACCGATGATTTTCAACCCGCTTCCGCCATCAACCACTAGAAATCATTGTTGTACTCACAGACCAAAATGGTCTTGTACTACATATTTTGTATTTGCTTGGAATTTACGTATCAAGTTGGTGCCTCATCATTACTTGATTATCCACAGGGCTGATGAGCACAACGGCCAGTTTCTCGAATTTGTGCCGGAGAACCGGTCGCCACAGACTTGGTATTAGAGCCAGGCTAACCATTGGCTAATCCTATCTTAGCCAGGTCGGAAAACTTAGGCAAACCAACCTACCAGACCTTAGCAAACCCCAGCCAAGCTTCCCGCACAAGATAGCCACCACGGTGACCCCGACACTTTTGACGGTCGGTGCCCAACCTATCGATCTAGCACATCGATCACACGCCAATGACGATGGCAAAAATGTCTCATTCATGGCGTGCGAAGGAAGACTCCGTTCCTTTTTCTATAAAAAGGGCACGCTTAGCCTCAACCCAAAGACAAAGATCTTCCCCAACCTAGCCACAATGCACGGTCCCATAGTGCACAATGAGACCACAACAACCAATCTTGGAGGTTTCGTGACCATACTGCATAAACCTCACCCGTCAGGTCTACTCTGGCGTTAGAAGAACCCCGAATATGTTGTGTACCAAGGACCCATGGGCGGTGAAAGCCGTCAGCTTTTGAGCCACTATGCACATCTACGGTGAGGGGTCATCAGCGGAACGCCCCTACAGGTTCATCGTAAGAACAACTTCCTTTGAGCCACAAGCCATCCAGCTAGCTGCTCGAGAAGCTATAATTCATCTCAGGCACCTGTCGCCCAGAGTTAACTGTCGCTCATTCTACTAATACCCCAGGCGTGAAGGGTATGGTAGACCACCCCAAGTTGCCAGCGGAATCACGAGACGGATCCGCATTGTTACACCTAGTGCGCTATATAAGTGCACTAGAGGCCTTGTTCGATCAAATCAATATTGATCTGATCACAGCTTGAGGAGAGCTGGCTCGCCGAGCCCCCGATGAAGCAGAGAAACCGAGGCCGACACCGACAACCCAGTCGTGCTGTTCGGACACCCGATTGATACCCTGAGGTCAGCCCCAGCCATCATACAAGATACTGTGATGACCCCATAAGTGCTTCGTCGCCTTTTGGGAACACACTCCAACGGGATTGTGGCCAACAATCCCCGCGGTGGTCATCATAGCTACCCCGACCCTGCAGTTCCTCCATCATCTCCAACTAATCCCGGCAGTGAGACCCATGGAGAAGCCTCGACATACACCAGACACGCTCGTTTAGAGGTAAACAAGGTAGACTAAGTCACCCGAGTAGTGCCGAGTCTCAGTATATCCTTGCTTTGTAATCGTGCGATCTTGTGTATAAACGTGGCCCGTCGTTGTGCCTCTGTTTTAATAGTAGCTTTGCGTAGTTTGTCAGCGCATAGTTGCGTATTTTTCGGGCACAACTACCAAAACCAACCCCGACGACAACCACAGTAACACGTCTCCTTACGAGATTTGTGTATCTCTGACACTGACCCGACCTTTGGACCTAAACGGGTAAATTTTCACTATGGTAAAATGACCCAGCTCCTTTGCTATATAAAGGCCACCTTGTGATCTTACCAAGCACCCCACACCTTGTGCACCACCCTCACAACCTTTTCCTGTCATGCCAAGCCCCAGTATTCATCTGAGAACCCCAAATGCAACCCCAGGTAGCTTTGTCAAAATATTGTGGGACTTCACTGCGGTACCATGGGTTCTACCCAGCCACCCCAGTCTGAGCTGTTCAAATCGAGAATCACTTTTTCCACTTGAATATTGGGCAGCGGTACACATCCCTCCGTAGACCCCAACCAAGATCCAACGGAAGTTTCCTTCGTGGGGAGATCTATGCCAACCCCACGCTTGACCATAGAAGCTGCTGCGAAAGAAGCGACTGCTCGTCTTCAATCCGCAGTACCCTATGCCCGCTAACATGGATATTATTACTTTCCGAGCCGTTACAGCATAGAGGAGTAACATCTTTCCCGGTGGGCGGATTGAGAGAGACCCAGTGCTAGCCAACCTCATCCAGTACATCATCGCTCAAGAGCATCTGAACCAGCGAGTAATGGATTATCTCCAGAATCTCACTGATCTAAACCCTCAGATTGCAATCGGCAGACCACTGAGGCCCGATCCGGAGAGACTCATACATCGACTGATCAATCCACTTCCTCCGATAGAAGAGGAGTGTATTCCACTACCAGAGACTTTTCCTCGAGACCCTGACCAGTTACCATTCTCACTTTAGACGTCCTTTGCTGTATTTGTTATTTCAGCATTTACTTTAATGTGGTAACTTATGCGTGGTACCTCGAATTTGTGCGACGAGTCGAGTATTTAGTTCTTACGTTTGTGAGTGGTTTTCTTCGTGAGCAACATGTGTAACCGCGGAGAAATCCTAGAATGAGAATTCTTCTCCCGGGTTCTTTGCATCGTTTATCCCCTCACTACGTAGTTTATTTTCATTCGCGCAGCACCACGGCAGCAGACTCACAACCGCTCGGACGCATATGGAGTATTGGTTTTTCCAAACGGCTCTTAGCAAATCTCGAGGACGAGATTTTTCTTAAGGGGGGTAGTAACTGTAACACCCCAAAAATTTAACGAGGTTTTAGTTATTAAAAATTTTCCAAGAGTTTAAAATTTTTGCCTGCAAGAATATCTCTGTTGATTTCAAAACTTTTCCTTCAATATTAAGGAATTTATCCCTAGTGGATCCCTCCAAAATATATTGGACTTCTATGCCCTCTCATTAAAACAAATTTCCTAATCAGTAGATTTATTTATTAAATTATTCCACCCTGAGCTATATTCATTAAAATGACTTGTTTTTAGTTTTGGAGCAATTTTTGTACTACAACCATTTGATAAATTTAACTAAAAATCCAACCAAAATTTGGAGATGTCATGTGATGTCTCTAAATCACTTTTGTGCAATAATATATTTCATTCATTGCATATTTTGAGAGCTACACATGTTTTTCTTCTCTGGTCCAAAGGCAATTTTACACTTCAACCCTTTTAAATATTTGTTTCTAGCTTCCACCAAAATTATGGGATTTCAGTAGCAGCATATGATACCATTATATGCAATAATCCAAGGATGTTCTTTGAAAATTTTGATTAAATCAACCTAAACTTCATTACGGTCCATCATGATGGTTTGTACAATAACCATATTATTGCTTGCTCTTTGGCCCTTCATTCCTTCTCCTACTTGTAGTCCTCCATACTAAACCCCTAAGTCCAGGAGCATGCAACCTTTGGCATATTCTTAGTTCATGAAATAATGCCACTCACATCCTGTCCAGAATTGAAGTTCTGCAAAACTTGCACTAGCAAGTTTGTGCTTTTCACCAACTAACCTCACCACCCTCTTGTGCACCCACAGAGAAACCACTCTGGAAGTTTTGGTCACTCCAAGAAATGCCTAAGTGCATCTGGCATTTTGTCGAACACCACAATGGGCATGGACAGTTTTGGCATGATTGTAAGTTTGTGTTGTGAACTTTTCCATCTGTCCAAACCAAGTTGTCTAGTAGCCTCCTAATGGTCTCTAACCCAGACCTGTGGATTTGCATTTGATCTCTAGCCGTTTTGGCCATCCTGGCATTTCGTCGAGCAGACGTCGTGCACGCCCGGAGCGCGAGCAGAGCACGCGTTTTGCACGTGCCCGCGCCCGAGCAAGCGCGCCCCTGGATAAACCTCCCCGAGCTCACCCTGATCCTTTCCCCCTCGCGCGTCGTGCCAAGAGCCTCGACCGCCCCTGGCTCGCTACAGTGGCGCCGCAGCAAGCTCCTTGGCGGCACGCTTGCGGCCGCATCCATGGACGGCGCCGCCCAAACCTCCTCCGCTCGCCAGCTGCCCCCTTAAGCATCTCCAACTCAGCCGCAGCTTCGTCCTCTAGCGCGCGTCGCCGCCACGTCGCCATTGCTACAGAATGACGGTTCGCCGCCATCCTTATCGCCGGCCGCCTCGGAACCGACCTCCACCGCGTATATAAGGGCCCCGGAGACCACTCGTGTTCTCAGGCAACCTCTTCTGATCCTCCTAGAGCTACCCCGGCCAACATTCGAGGAGGGGAAGGCCTTCTTCCCCAAGTCCGGCCAGTTCGGTCGCCGCCTCGCTCCGGCCGATTCCTTCGCCACCAGTGCCCCTCCCTCTCCATTCTCTCCACCAAGAACTCCCCCTCCCTCTCGCGAGTGCAACCCTCGATCAATTTTTGCCGGAGACCTCAAGCCCCAAACTCACTATCCACCCGAACGCCCGGCTCACGCCCGAAGCTCGTCGCCGGCAACTCCGTCCACGTCGGCGACCATGGCGGGTACCACAGACTGCCTCGACCCCCGAGTACACCCATACCCTCGGATCACCAAGAGACGCCCCGTTCGTGGCAAAACCTCGCCCGAGCTCCGCCTCCGTTCGGTCGAGGGGAGGCAGCGTGGCTGGTCAAACCTGACCCGATGGGCAAGCGGGCCCACCGTCGGCGACCAGCGCTGTCAGCGCAGGGAGTAAGTGGAAGCGCCTTTTCGAATACGCTTTCGGCGTGTATGCGTTTTTATTTGAAACGCTTTTCTTTTACATTTATTTTTAAAAACAGATTTTGACCAAACTTTGACCTGCTGTATCTTTTAAAATACAACTCCAATTAAATTGATTCTTTTTCCTACCTATCTCAAATATTGTCTAGTTTATTTTAAGATTTATTTGAAAAAAATTCAGAACAACTTTTCGTGCTGTTTTTATTTTTGTGTTAATTCATTTATATTTCCAAAATGGGATTTTTGAAGAGAGGAGAAGTATTTCAAGAGTTTGAAATGCACCCTGCCTTCCCATGACCTGAAGGCAAGCATTCTGAACCCCGGCATAAATATTTTTGTGTGTTTGATGACACGTTTATAACATCCCCTCACTTTGGAGGAACTTGTTATTTCATGTGAGATGATCATGTGCATGGATGCATATTTGTGATTTCCATGCTGTTGGGAATGATCACACTTGTGATAATAATCATCCTCATGTGCCTTGCTTGCATGCCGGAAGGAATCCCGGAAAGCCTCTGCCTTTGGTAGGCATGAGGTTCTCGTCGGTCCCCGTTGGGACGGTCATGTCCGGTATGGCATAGTGAGGTATGGTGAGCGGTGATCGTGTTGGTTGAGATATATTTGTTATACATGTCATGCAGGGAAATACTTAAACCTCCTGAGTCGACCGTAGATCGAGTCTTGTTCCAGTAACCCCCATACTTGCTTCAGATTACCACTCGTCTCTACAACAAGTAGAGTACGGTTCGATAAGTTGTCAACCCCTTTCCAAAGCACACACCGCATGTAGAGGCTGTGGTGGAAGATACCGGTTGTAGCTGGTAGGCAGACCACACAGTCCGGGGCATGGGTGTTTCCGGTTGACACCGAGAGGAGACCACCCCTTAGAGCGCCAATATAAATTTGATCCCATGCTACAGAGGTTGTAGCCTCCCACATAGAGTTTGCTTGACAGTGTCGTGGGTGATTCTAGACATTGTGATTTAAGCTGGTGTGTGCAAGTTAGGTGTGTTTTCAACAAAAGACCGTGAAGCGGAATTAGTCCCGATGGGCTAAAGGAATCCGTTACTCGTGGGTAAAGAGTACACCCTCTCTGCAGAGATTAAACCTATTCAATAGCCGTCTCCATGGTTAAGGATTTCAGTGCAGGATGGGTCAAGTGTCGGTCTTAGTGTCGGTCTTGAGGTGAAACTGTTAAGTCGGAATCGATATTACGACTTGTGTCATGTGGTAATGATGATTATTATTTTGTTGTAGACTAACCCGTGATATTATTGGTATTATCGAATATCCACAGGACGGTTCTACCTCCTGGATATTCACTATGATTGTTTTTCTTTTTAAAGCCCTTTATGTGGTGTCGCTTAGACGCCTTCCGTGGCATTTCTTTTAAAGCCCTTTATGTGGTGTCGCTTAGGCATACGACTATGGCATTTCTTTTAAAGCCCTTTATGTCTTTGTCGCTTAGGCCTTTATGGCATTTCTTTTAAAGCCCTTTATGTGGTGTCGCTCAGACGCCTCGATCGTGGCATTTCTTTTAAAGCCCTTTATGCGGTGTCGCTCAGACGCCCGACTGTGGCATTTCTTTTAAAGCCCTTTATGTGGTGTCGCTAAGACGCCTGACTGTGGCATTTCTTTTAAAGCCCTTTATGTGGTGTCGCTAAGACGCCCATTGTGGAATTTCTTTTAAAGCCCTTTATGTGGTGTCGCTCACACGCCCATCGTGGCATTTCTTTTAAAGCCCTTTATGTGGTGTCGCTTAGACGCCTCGACCGTGGCATTTCTTTTAAAGCCCTTTATGTGGTGTCGCTCGGGCCTTGATTGTGGCATTTCTTTTAAAGCCCTTTATGTGGTGTCGCTCGGGCCTTGACTATGGCATTTCTTTTAAAGCCCTTTATGTGGTGTCGCTCGACGCCTCGACCGTGGCATTTCTTTTAATGCCCTTTATGTGGTGTCGCTCAGACGCCTCGATCGTGGCATTTCTTTTAAAGCCCTTTATGTGGTGTCGCTCGGGCCTTAGAAGCTAATAACATGCTTGTTATTTATTTCATTATACCTCTTTGATATTGCATATTCATATATAACATGCTTACACGTATCGAGTTATATTTATATTGTTTTTGGTAGCGTCATGAGTATAAAATATTTTTAGCACATCATTGCCATATTATCCCTGTGTTCTTAATGTTTGCGAGTACATTCAAAGTACTCACTGGCTTGTCCCTGGCTATTGTCTTGGCCAGATTTCTTGCGCGGAGAGGAGCGACCGTGATGATAGCCCCGAAACCTAAGCAACGGTGATAGCAGCCTCGCGAAGATAGGAGTTGTCCTAGTCAGCTGTTCCCGTGGGAAATGGAGTCCCATAGACACTAATGATTTTCAACCCGCTTCCGCCATCAACCACTAGAAATCATTGTTGTACTCACAGACCAAAATGGTCTTGTACTACATATTTTGTATTTGCTTGAAATTTCTGTATCAAGTTGGTGCCTCATCATTACTTGATTATCCTGGGCTGATGAGCACAACGGCCAGTTTTCTGGGAATTTGTACCCGGAGAACCGGTCGCCACAAGATTACGTTATGCCCTAATCCTAATGAAATTGGTCCCACCGAGTTGACATATCGGTCCCACCGAAATGCCTAACGGTCACATTATGAACCAAATCGGTCCGACCGAGTTTTATGATTCGGTCCCACCGAGTTTGGGGATTTGTGTGTAATGGTTAGATTTTATGTGGAGGCTATATATACCCCTCCACCCACTCTTCATTCGTGGGGAGAGCCATCAGAACTTGCCAACACTTCCAACATATATTTTCTGAGAGAGAACCACCTACACTTGTGTTGAGGTCAAGATATTCCATTCCAACCACATAAATCTTGATCTCTAGCCTTCCCCAAGTTGCTTTCCACTCAAATCATCTTTCTACCAAATCCAATCCTATGAGAGAGAGTTGAGTGTTGGGGAGACTATCATTTGAAGCACAAGAGCAAGGAGTTCATAATCAACACACCCTCTATTACCTTTTGGAGAGTGGTTCTCCTAGATTGGCTAGGTGTCACTTGGGAGCCAACGTCAAGATTGTGGAGTTGAACCAAGGAGTTTGTACGGGCAAGGAGATCGCCTACTTCGTGAAGATCTACTCTTGTGAGGCAAGTCCTTCCTGGGCGATGGCCATGGTGGGATAGACAAGGTTGCTTCTTCACGGACCCTTCGTGGGTGGAGCCCTCCGTGCACTCGCGCAACTGTTACCCTTCGTGGGTTGAAGTCTCCATCAACCTGGATGTACGATAGCACCACCTATCGGTACCACGGACAAAAAATCTCCGTGTCTACATTGCGTTTGCTCCCTCCAAACTCCTCCCTTTACCTTCATATGCAATTGTTTTACATTCCGCTGCTATACTCTTAGAATTGCATGTGTAGGTTGATTACTTGATTTGTGCTAAGTTGCTAAAATCTGCCAAGACTTAAAATTGGGAAAAGGCTAGATTGTGTCGGTGTACAAAAGTAGGGGCTCTCCTTTTGACCCCTTTACTTGTGCACGGGCAGTCAGAGCCGCTCGCCACGGCCATGCATAACATGGCAGGGAAGGGAAGCCGGAGAGAAGTCGGAGGCACAAGACAAATAAAGCAACGACAAGGACCAAGGCCACAAGGATCGGATGGGCGAAGCAGGTTTCCCCGGCAAGGACCCTTGTCGAGGCAGCCTCAGCGGCCCCGCAAGACCCTTGCCTGGGCAGCTCGCCCGCGCCAGCCAAGCGAGCCACCCTTGAGCCCACCAACGCTCAACAGACGCATTGCGACAGGGCTCGGGAGGCACCTCCGTGGTGGCATGCAGATCTTTGTGAAGACAAAGAATAGTCAAGATCAAGTGAGGATAGGAAGGCAATCATCCTCACCGAAGAATCCCACAAGACCCCCGACAAAGATCCTTGTCCGGGACGCCTACGCGCCGCGGCAAGACCCTTCCCGGGCCACCCGGCAAGGCCCTCGCCAGGCGCACCGGTAGGGCCACTGCCAGGCCCGCACCAGCCAAGTCTCCGCCGCTGTTCACATGTAGTTGCTGACTCAACCAGCTGGGCAGGCACCTGCGTGGCAACAAGCAACCCTTCCTGGAGGCTCCACCACCGCGCCACCTCAGCTGCCTGCCTGCCTAAATGGCACCGCATGCATCGCTGGCCAAGGCGCGTGTCGAAGCAAGGAGGAGCGGCGATGGATGGGACGGGCCTAGCTTCCGTCCCCGATAAAGCGAAGGGACACCTAAGCCTCGCATTAAATGCATCTTGTCCTGTAATATGAGGGATAACCTTGCGGCACTGTACCCTTTCCACCTCCTGCTTGCCACTGTGGCGACCCCTTTTCCTATAAAATGAGACCTGAGGCGACCAGGAGAAGGATTCGGCTTTTTGGAGCTCGTTACAACCCGTAGCTTGCTCAAGAACTCAGAATACATCCACCAAAGCAGGACTAGGGTTTTACGCATCCTCGTGGCCCGAACCTGGATAAACGAACCATGTACTCTCTGTCAGATCCGCTCTTCTCTCAACCCCGCGCCCCGCAACCGCAGTAGGGATCCTTGTGATCCCATAGGTGTCGTTTCCACCGACATCTTTGGCGCGCCAAGTAGGGGGGCGCAATTGTGAGAATCAGGTCTAGCAGTCGACCTAGCATTTCTTCGTCACCATGGCTCCTAAGAAGAAGACGACCATGGCGGTCGGTTCGTCCGGGACCGGATTGGTACCGGCGCGGACCGGAAGCGGGCCAGTTGCAGAGAGAACCCGTGGCTGCCTGCGAACATCCACATCACCCTGATGGTCCAGGCCTGGCAAGTGGCATCGTTCGCGCACCCGGCGACGAGCCACCAGTTGTGGGCTCCAGAGGTGAAGTCGGGCCCACCGCAGGCGGCGCGGGGCCCTCTAGAGGCGCCCTCATCCCGCCAGACGGCGGCGCGGTGACCTCCAAGACGCCAACACCAGCGCCCACGGTGCGCTCTTCCCAGGTTGTGCATGATGAGCAGCGTCGCCCTGTTGGTGACCCTGCGCACCGCCCTGAGAAGAGCCCCGTGCGCCTACCACATGAAGAAGAGGGCCAGCATACGCGCCGAGGTGCTGATGGGCGTGGCGAATGGCTGTGGAGCAGTGACGCGGCTCCTTCTAACATGGTTAGAAGTCGAAGCGCATCGTGGTCCACCCAGCTTTTGCCGTCGCCCACGCCAGCGGAAGCCCTAGCACGCGCGCAGCTGCCCCTCGATTTTCCTCCCGCCGCGGAAAAGCTCGACGAATGGAGGGCCACCATTCGGAGCCTCATCGGCATCGCCAACAACGATGAGTTGCAGCCGACGGGACCCGTAGGCCATCGCTCCGCCGGGCCACCGCATGCCAGCGGAGACCGTGCCGGAGGCGACACGGCCACGTTGTACTCCCCACCTCCATCCCGACCGCCCTGGGCGTCGGTCCGTCGTGACGACGCCTGTGATGGTATCTCCATCGCGTCATCCGACCCGCGGACCAACCGCAATCAACGTCAAATCCTTCAGGAGCGGGCTCATGAAGACGCTTGAACTACGATCGAGCGCCGACGTGACGTGCGCCACCAGTCAGACAGGCTGGCAGGGCCCGCTATGGACCGCCCAGCACCGGGAGACAATGGTGGCCTGCCTTACGAGGTGGGTTGTCCGGCTTTCACCCGTGAGCAGTGGCAGTTCTAGTGGCCCTCCCACCGTACGTTCAAGCCCGACGTCGGCGAGAAGTACAACGACAAGACTCACCCGTCAGAATTCCTCAGCATCTACACCATCGCGATGCAAGCTGTTGGGGCCCGTGACGATAAGGTGCTTGCCAATTACTTCCCATTGGCACTCAAGCCTAATGTTATGTCATGGTTGATGCACTTGCCGGTGGATTCCATCTCTTCTTGGCCCGATATGTGCCATGAGTTTGTTGGTGCCTTTACCGGAGGTCACCAAGCTCATGGCCAGGCGAGTGATTTACACATCATCCCCCAGAAGGAAGGAGAAAACTTGCGCAAGTACATCCAGAGGTTCAGCCGGGTGCAATACAACATCCCTGATGTTCATCCCGCTGCCGTGATCAGTGCGTTCCATCAGAACATGCGCAACCGCAAGATGCGTGAAGAGCTGGCGATGAACAAGGTTAAGGATGTAGCCGAGCTTTATGTCCTGGCCGACCGATGCGCTCGTGCTGAAGAGGGAAGGACGTACCCCGGCGAAGATGCCGGTGCGGAAACCGACTCCACTGGCGACACCGCCAACCCAACGAAGAAGGGCCAACGCCGCAACAAGAAGCGCAAGGGCAAGGCCGTGCTTGCCGTCGAGGGATCCGACGACACCGGCACCACCAAGAAGACCAAGGCGAGCGACCCCGGCACGGAGGTTGCCGGGTGCGTTGCTCGCCGGGCCTTGGCGGCTGCCAACAAGCCAGGAGGCTCCGACAAGCAGTACTGCAAGATCCACCGCACCAAGGGCCATGACCTTCAATACTGCCGGCAGGTAGAATTGCTCGCCGAGAAGCAGAGAGCCGAGTATGACCCGCGGGACAAAGAGAAAGGTCTAGATGGTGCCGAGGGGTGCGGCAAGAAACGTGGCGGCCAAGGAGGCCGCCGCAGCAAGGATAATCAGCAAGAGAGGCCCGCCCGGGGCCGTGACAAGAAGCAGGAAGACGATGATCATGACGAGGACGACGAGTCCGGCGACCACGAGTTTCAGAAAGCCACAGAGACCATGTGCGTCGATGGTGGCGCCTCACTGCATTCATCCAACCGCCAACTCAAGTAGTGGTCGCGTGAGATTACAGTGGTGGAGCCATCGTTCGACGCGCGGAAGCCGCTGAAATGGTCCAGCACGCCCATCATCTTCGACACAGAGGACCACCCTGACCGCACCACTGCGGTCGGGTGCTTGCCGTCGTTGGTTTCACCAACAATCCGCAACCTCAAGGTGACAAAGATGTTGGTCGACGAACTTGATTTTGCTTGTTGTGGTCAAAAGTTTGAATATCCCCGATGGAGACCTCGAGGATACGGGTACGTTCCAAGGGGTTAACCCGGGGAGGAGCCAGCCAAAGGGAAAGATCACGCTGCCCGTGACATTCGGAGGCGAGCAGAACCACAGGACAGAGAGGATTGTGTTCGATGTCGCCAAGATCCCCTTGCCTTACAACGGGATCCTTGGCCGCCCAGCGCTGGCCATGTTCATGGCAGCATCACACTACGCCTACAATACATTGAAGATGCCGGGGCCTGTGACAATCATCACCGTCCACTCTGACAAGAAGGATGGGCTGATTTGCGCCGACCAACTCTACCAGGAAGCAGTTGCAGCAGCAGCCGCCGCCAAAGCACCTGCTCCTGCCGCTGAAGCTCCGGGAGGGAAGAAGAAGACCGGTAAGACCTCTAGCACCCACTCCGGCAAGCGCACCTCTTCGGAGTGTAGTGCTCCCGTCGAGGACGTGCCAGAGAGCTCCACCGGCAGGAACAAGAAATCCAGGGCCACACCGCCAGAAACCAAGAAGGTGCCCGTCAAAGAGGATGGCACGGGAGGGGCTTTCACCATAAGCTCCACCCTTGACAACAAATAGGAAGACGTGCTCGTCACCTTCCTGCAGGCGAATGTCGATGTGTTTGCATGGCAAGCATCCGACATCCCTGGCGCTCCTGTGGAGGTGATTGAGCACCACCTTGCTGTCTGCCCTCATGCGCGGCCCGTCAAGCAGAAGGTCAGAAAGCAAGCTTTGGAACGACAAGAGTTCATTACGGAGGAGATCCGGAAACTGGAAGCAGCAGGTTTGGTAAGGGGAGTGCTCCATCCGACGTGGTTGGCCAATCTGGTGGTAGTGCGCAAGGCAAATGGGAAGTGGAGGCTGTGTATTGATTACACAGATATCAATAAGGCTTGTCCCAAGGACCCCTTCCCGTTGCCGCGCATCGACCAGATTGTTGACTCAACGGCTGGGTGTGATCTGCTATCATTCCTCGATGCCTACTCCGGCTACCATCAGATCTTCATGACGAGAGGAGACGAAGAGAAGACAGCGTTCATCACCCCATGTGGTACGTATTGCTTTATACGGATGCCTTTCGGGTTGAAGAGTGCTGGCTCAACATTTGCAAGGGTGGTCCAAATTGGTTTTGAACCCCAGATCCATAGAAATATGGAGGCTTATATGGATGACATAGTGGTCAAAACCAAGGACATGACGACCCTCATACCAGACTTAGAAGAGACATTTGCGAACATGCGCGAGATCAACATCAAGTTGAACCCTGAGAAGTACGTCTATGGCATCTTGTCCGGCAAGCTTCTCGGGTTCTTTGTGTCGCAGCGTGGGATCGAGGCCAATCCAGACAAGATCAAGGCTATAGAGCAGATTGAGGCGCCCAAGCGAGTCAAGGATGTGTGTCGGCTTGCTGGCTGCGTCGCCGCCATGAGCAGATTCATCTCCAAATCCACCGAACGCGCCCTTCCCTTTTTCAAGATTTTGAAAAAGGCAGGCCCGATGGAGTGGACCCCAGAGGCCGAAGCAGCACTGCAAGATTTGAAGAGGTACCTTTCATCCACGCCAATACTAGTTGTGCCTAAACCACAAGAACCGTTGCTGCTGTACTTGGCGGCAACGAACCAAGTGGTCAGCGCCGCACTAGTGGCGCAGAGGGAAGTTGACGACGAAGTAATAGAAACAACGGAGCCTGATGCCATTAGTGCAGAGACAACACGGCCAGCCGAGGTGTTGCCGAGGAAGAAGATGATGCAGCACCTGGTCTACTTTGTTAGCTCCCTCCTGCAGGGGGCTAGATCAAGGTAGTCTCGTGTGTAGAAACTGCTCTTCGGCCTCCTTATGGCCTCGAGGAAGCAGCGTCATTACTTCCAGGCGCACGAAATCACTGTCGTCACTCGCCTCCCTCTGCAACGGATATTGCATAACCCAGATGCAACGGGGAGGATCGTGGAATGGGCCCTGGAGCTGTCAAGCTTCGATTTAAAGTTCGAAAGTACCTCGACAATTCAGAGCAGAGTCTTGGCGGAGTTTGTTGCAGAATGGACCTCAACGCCGGACGTAGAGGTACAAGAGACCACTCTCCCCGGCAAGGAAACGAGTCGCAACTGGATCATGTACTTTGGTGGTGCCTTCTCGATGCAAGGCGCCGGTGCTGGTGTGCTGCTTGTCGCACCCACCGGAGAGCACCTCATGTACGTCATCCAGATGCACTTCCCCCGGGAGATGTCAACCAATAACACCGCCAAGTACGAGGGTTTGCTTGCCGGTCTCAGGATCGCGGCGGACCTCAGAGTTAAAAAGCTCACCGTCAGGGGCGACTCACAGCTCGTCGTCAGGCAGATCAACAAAGATTATCAAAGCCCATTGATGGAAGCTTACGTAGATGAGGTGAGGAAACTGGAGGAATGCTTTGACGGTATACAAGCGGAGCATGTCCCTCGGGCGGAGAACGACATCGCCGACTACCTGTCAAAGAGCGCTGCCCTCAACCTACCTGTGGAACCAGGTACTTTTGTGCTTCAGTTAATTCAGCCATCCGTTGAGCCGTCGATCGGGCAGAACAAGCGGAGGAAGCTAGGCCCCGGCAAGTACTTCCCCACCGAGCTCCCCGGAGCCGCCGATGAAGATGTTGCCATGGATGACGATCCTGCCACGGGGCGACCAACTACGGCAGGACCTCAGGTCATGGCCATGGAGGCAGCTGCTCCCGTAGAAGAAGAAATGCCTTTGGTCCTTATCGTCGGGCTCCGGCATGGGCACAGCACACCGTCCGATTCCTTCAGAAAGGAGAGCTTCACAGGAAGCGGGAAGAGGCGAAAAGAGTAGCCCGCTTGATCTGCCTGCATGCAGTTCGTTGATAACGAACTATACAGAAGAAAACCGAATGGGGTGAAATTGAAGTGCATCTCCCGGGAGGAAGGACTAAAGCTGTTGGCAGAGATACATGGAGGCATATGTGGCTCCCGCATAGAGTCGAGGGCCCTTGCCGGCAAGGCTTTTCGGCAAGGTTTCTTCTGCCCACCGCCCTCTAGGATGCGACGGCACTAGTAACCAAGTGTGAAGCGTGCCAGTTCCATTCGAAGAAGCTCCATCAACCAGCTCAAGCCCTTCAAACTATCCCTCTCTCCTGGCCCTTCTCGGTCTGGGGGCTCGACATATTGGGCCCTTTCCCCCGTGATGTCGGGGCTTTGAGTACTTGTACGTCGCAATTGACAAGTTCACAAAGTGGCCAGAGGTGGAAGCAGTGAGGAAGGTGACAGTGCAGTCAGCCATCAAGTTCTTCAAGGGACTAGTGTGTCGTTTTGGGGTGCCGAACAGGATTATCACCGACAACGCCACGCAGTTCACAAGCCATGCCTTCATGCAATATATTGAGGATCTCGACAGCAAGGTCTGTTTTGCTTCCGTGGCACATCCACGGAGCAACGGCCAAGCGGAGAGAGCAAATGCTAAAGTCCTGTGAGGGTTAAGAACGAAGACTTTTGACAGGCTACGCAAGAGTGGAAGGCGCTGGATTGACGAGTTGTCGGCGGTTCTTTGGTCGATCAGAACGACGCCAAATCGAGCCACCGGCCAGACACCCTTTGCCCTGGTTTACGGGCGTAAGCAGTTCTCCCCACGGAACTCATATACGGGTCACCTTGAGTGCTCTCTTATGATGAGCTTGAGCAAGAGCGATTGCGGCTAGATGACGCGACGCTCCTTGAGGAAGATCGACTCCGGGCGGCTGTGAGAGCAGCACGCTACCATGCTCTCCTCAAGGTTCAGGCCCGGAGCTTTGAGGAAGGCGACCTTGTTCTTCGGCATGTTCAATCGGCCAAGAATTCCAACAAGTTGACGCCGAAGTGGGAAGGCCCTTATCGGGAAACACGAGTCACCAGGCCCGGCGCAGTCCGGCTGGAGACCGAACATGCCATTCCAGTGAGCAACTCCTGGAACATCGAGCATCTCCGCAAGTTTTACCCATAAGGCACGGCTTGCCAGGCCTCCCGGCAAGCTACCCTTTTGTACAAGCCTTGCAGGGAAGGCATGTAACCCTTTGTACAAAGCCAGGCGCAGACCCTGAGCATAAATAAACAAAGCGCTGGCGCCATAAGATATAGCATGCATGCTAGGTTGAGTCTCGTCCTTGGTTAGGGTTGATAGTGCTTAGCGGCAGGACACATGAATATCCTTGCCAGGCTTCTTTGGAAGAAAGGGGACGGACCGGCGTACGGGTCCCGACAAGCCAATACTGCCGGGGGGCTACAAGGGCGAAGATCCACCCGCGGCAAGCCAAAGTTGCCGGGGGCTGCAGATTCAGATAACTTCTCTATCCCTTATCATGTGTTTCGTTATGGACTGAAGGATGTGAAACCTCGTTTTATCCTTAGGCTACCGTGCTCTCCTCATTCCGGACCCTAGGACTCGTCTCCTGGGACCGAGTTTGGTCGTAGTCGCGGCAGCAAGGAAATAAAACAAGGAGCCTAGGCCCACCTCATCCCTGCCTCCGCCAAGGGCGTGAGAAAGGTCGAGCGAAGTGGGGGGCGGCAAGGTTTGTTGTCGGGCAAAAAAAAGGTTTATCTTAAGGATAACGAGGATTCATTCCTTGTCGTGGGTTCCACCATGAGCGAAAATCCCGACAAACATCCCTTTTCATTGAAAAACATCCCGTCTGGTACAGTTCATACGAAATGAAAAACATGAGCAAGGTGATTACAAGCTTTAAATTCTACTAAGGTCCAAGGCTTACAAACTAAAAAAGATATAAGGTGCTCAGAATCCCTTTCTTGTCCCTCTCCTCAGGAAATGGAACAAGAAAAGCAGGAGGGCAAAACGGGCGCCTAGGCGAGCTACGAGTGGCAGAAGACACCAAGAGAACATCTTGGTGGCCGTCCAAGGGCTGGATGGTGATGGTGGCGCCTGAGGCAGAGCTCGAAGACGAGGCGGCATGACATCAGTACACGACAAAGGCGTCAGTGCCCGCGTACTCCGACTTGATGGCCTTGCCGCCCGCCCTCTTCCTCTTCTGCAGCCTCCCAACACCAGCCGCCCAAGGAGACGACCCCGAGAAGTTCAAGGAGCCGGCGACACGGATGATGGGGTCGCCGGTGCCGCCCGGAGCGGCGCCCGACACCTAGTCGGACCCGTCATCTTGCCGACCACTAGCCTCGCCTTCGCTGTTGTTGTCCTCCTCGTCACTCTTGCCCGAGGAGGAATCTTCGTCATCAGAAGAGCTCTCCACGCAGCACCTTACGTGAATCCCGAAGTGCCCGAAGATCTTGATGGAGAGGAGGCCAGCCTCCATTAGTTTGAAATGGAGAGTGAGCCCATCCGTCAAGCTGTGGAGGCGAGCGAAGGTCTTCCACCCTCGATGAAGATACATGACGTGAGGGGCGGGGAACTCAACGTCGGCCCATGTGCCGCTGTTCCCGCAACCCCTCGTATGCAGCCGCAACGCGTGCGGCGGATCCAGCTCCATCTCCCGCGCGAATGGGGTCGGGAGGCGAAGGCAACGAAGCGATGGCCGGCGTAGCCTGACGAAGAAATCGCAAGGGTTGTCCCTGGCAAGGCCCTCCATCGGAGGAGGGGCTACTCGCGGATGTGAGGCTGATCTGCTGCACCGTCCTCCTCTCCTCGAGCACCACGACGGCCTGGACCTCGCCCCCTCCCCCTTCCTCTAGCGGCCGGCTCCGCCGCAACGAGCTCTTGGGGAGGAGCAACGCGTTGTCTGGCCGAAACCCTCACCGCCACTGATGAAGCGTCGCCACGCCCCCTCGCCATAGCGGAAGGAAGGAAGAAACAAGAATGGGGAGAGGCAGATGGCGGAGGGTTGAGAGGCACCGTTCCTCCCACTCCCCTCTTTATAAAGGCGTGGGGGCGAGACTCGGCCGCCCCCTCTCGGCCAATCCGACCCACGAGTGACAGCGAGCAGGGCCGTCGACCGCCCTCCCCGCTCCATTGAAGGCGCGTGGGAATCGACCCACGCGTGCGCACGACTTCCCACGTCCTACGCGCCTGTCATTTGCTCTGCATTATGCATGCAGCGAACATGGCGCAAGGGGCAGGCGTAGTGGGACGCGTGGAGCGACGGTTCCCAAGCGGGGGCAGTAAATGGGAGGCGGCCCTGCAGTCTCAAAGAGACACGCAAGCCGCCTCTTTACTATCCACCGCGAGGTGACGCCAGCATGCTTCCGTCACACGCACACACATAACCCCCACGTCGCGCGTTCAACGCAGGTCGAGGAGAAGCACAGCGGACGGACCAGTTACCGCAGTAAAATCCGCCCCTCCTACCCGCGCACCGTTCTAGGCCTGGCCCAACAATGTGTCGCGCTTATGTATGGCCCAGGCCCGGGGGCTCCTGTCGGTGTACAGAAGTAGGGGCTCTCCTTTTGACCCCTTTACTTGTGCACGGACAGTCAGAGCCACTCGCCACGGCCACGCATAACATGGCAGGGAAGGGAAGCCGGAGAGAAGCCGGAGGCACAAGACAAATAAAGCAACGACAAGGACCAAGGCCACAAGGATCGGATGGGTGAAGCAGGTTTCCCCGGCAAGGACCCTTGCCGGGGCAGCTCGCCCGCGCCAGCCAAGCGAGCCACCCTTGAGCCCACCAACGCTCAATAGACGCATTGGGACAGGGCTCGGGAGGCACCTTCGTGGTGGCATGCAGATCTTTGTGAAGACAAAAAATAGTCAAGATCAAGTGAGTATAGGAAGGCAATCATCCTCACCGAAGAAACCCACAATACCCCCGGCAAAGATCCTTGCCGGGGATGCCTACGCACCGCGGCAAGACCCGTACCGGGCCACCCGGCAAGGCCCTCGCCGGCTGCACCGGCAGGGCCACTACCAGGCCCGCACCAGCCAAGTCTCCGCCGCCGTTCACATGCAGCTGCCGACTCAACCAGCTGGGCAGGCACCTGCGTGGCAACATGCAACACTTCGTGGAGGCTCCACCACCGCGCCACCTCAGCTTCCTGCCTGCCTACATGACACCGCATGCATCGCTGGCCAGGGCGCATGTCGAAGCAAGGAGGAGCGCCGACGGATGGGACGGGCCTCGCTCCTGTCCCCGATAAAGCGAAGGGACACCTAAGCCTCGCATTAAATGCATCTTGTCCTGTAATACGCGGGATAACCTCGCATCACTGTACCCTTTCCACCTCCTGCTTGCCACTGTGGCGACCCCTTTTTCTATAAAAGGAGGCCCGAGGCGACCAGGAGAAGGATTCGGCATTTTGGAGCTAGTTACACCTCGTAGCTAGCTCAAGAACTCAGAATACATCCACCAAAGCAGGACTAGGGTTTTACGCATCGGCCCGAGCCTGGATAAACGAACCGCGCACTCTCAGTCAGATCCGCTCTTCTCTCAACCCTGCACCCCGCAACCGCAGTAGGGATCATTGTGATCCCATAGGTGTCGTTTCCACTGACAGATTGTTATTTGATCAAGTAGTCTAATCACCCCCCCTCTAGACATACATTCGATCCTACAGATGTCTTCTTTAGAAGCTTGTGAAGATAAACACGGTTGATGACGTGACATGCAGTATCAATGGCTTCAGGCCAGAAATTCCTTGGACTCTTGTACTCATCAAGAATTGTCTGAGCCATCTCAATGAGTGTTCTGTTCTTGCGCTCTACGATGCCATTCTGCTGATGTGTGTATGGAGCGGAGAACTCATGAGTGATGCCCAATGTACCAAGATAAGTGTCGAGGCATGTGTTCTTGAACTCTATGCCGTTATCACTTCGGATGTGCTTGATCTTGATGCCATAGTTCGTCATGGCACGATTTGCGAAGCGTCTAAAGACATCCTGCACTTCATTCTTGTAAAGGATTATATGCACCCATGTGTATCTTGAGTAATCATCAACAATGATGAAGCCTATAGGCAAGCAGTAGTAGTAAGAGTAGAGTAGTGAGTAGGGCCAAATAAGTCCATGTGAAGCAGCTCGAAGGGTTGAGATGTCGTCATGATTGTCTTCGAGGGATGCTTGGCCCTAGTCATCTTCCTAGCTTCGCAGGCACCACACAGATGATCCTTCTTTAACTTTACGCCCTCGATGCCTATGACATGTTTCTTCTTCGCGAGTGTGTACAAGTTCCTCATGCCTGCATGCCCTAGCCTCCGATGCCAGAGCCAGCATTCTGAAGCTTCCGCTAGAAGACATACGGCCATATGTGGTCCTGCTGAGAAATCTACCATGTACAAATCATCTTTTCGATATCCTTCAAAGATTAGAGATTTGTCAGACTCCATAAGCACAAGGCAACGATATTTTCCAAATATCACAATCATGTTCAAATCACAAAGCATTGAGACAGACATTAAGTTGAAACCAAGGGATTCAACAAGCATCACTTTATCCATGTGTTGATCCTTTGAGATTGCAATTCGACCTAGACCCAATACCTTGCTTTTACCAGTGTCAGCAAATGTGATGTGACTCTTATCAGATGGACGTAACGTTGAGTCCATGAGAAGACTTCGATCACCAGTCATGTGGTTAGTGCATCCACTATCCATAATACATTCTGAAGCCTTTGGTGTCATACCCTATAGTGCAGTTAGGGGGATAGGCTTCACCAAGGTATTGTGAAGCATAAACATTTGACGAACGAGTGGATTATGGAAGTTTAGATCCTGGTTAGGGTAGATAGGATGACTGTCAAGGAAACCAGGAACAAAATACATAGTAAGACCATTTGAGCATTTTATCTTGTGCTCCACGAGATGTTTTAGGTCCCAAGCAATAGCATCTGACTCCTTTGATTTCCGGCTGGAGACCTTTCCCTGCAAAAGAGAGTTAATTTTTCTTAACCACCCACATTTTCAGGGGTAGCTTCGAAGCAATGAGTCTAAGTGCAGCATCTGAGAACTTCGGCTTTGGAGCCCTAGCAAATAGCGGGAGGTGAATAATACTCATATGAATAATCAGAATAGTTTTTGGTCTTATGAACATAGCGGTTTGAGGAAACACACTCATATTCATAATTCTGAGTATGATTTCCCTGCAAAACATTGGCGTTAGGGTGACTCTGTTGAGTCCTATGTCTGTATGAAGCCTTTGGACCATATGAAGCCTTTGGTCTGGGGTTTGTCTTCTTCCATGGTGGTATCATGATGACATTCACCTGAAGATTCTCAAGACAACTTTTGGGTACCCAGATCTTCTTCAAAGGTGGCCCATTCCTGCAGTTAGTACCAATATACCTGGCAAACACTTCACCATTCTGATTCTTAAATAGTTTATAGTTTGCATCAAAGGATTCATAAATGATAATCGGGTTAGCACAAGTGAAGCCGGATAAGGTGGATGGATCCATCAAGGTCCCTTTGCAAAGAACCTATGCGGTTTTGGGGTACTGCTCAGGCTTCCAGTAAGAACCATCAACATTCATTTTCCTCTCGAACCCAACACCCTCTTTCCTAGGGTTTCAGTTCAGAATCTGCTTTTTGAGGACATCACATAGTGTTTGATGCCCTTTGAGACTTTTGTACATTCCTGTCTCAAGCAATGTCTTCAACCTGGCATTGTCATCAGCAATAGTAGTGACATCCTCAGTAGAGGGGTTAGTTACCACATCAGTAGTTGAAGATATTGCAACAGTAGCAGCAGTAGAACATTCAGCTATAGAGACAGCGTTACCACGCTCAAGACATTTTAGACATGGTGGTTCAAATCCTTCCTGAGTGGAACTGATCTGTTGAGAGCGAAGTGACTCCTTCTCCTTTTGAAGATCTTCATGAGCCGATCTCAAGTTCTCAAGCTCTTGCTTCCTTTGAAGATAATCATAGGAGAGCTTTTCATGAGTAGTTGACAGCGTCCCATGACAACTTTCGAGTTCCTCCTACTTAACATAAAGATTTTTTGTGTCTTCAGTTAAGGACTGAGATCGGGTCATTTCCGCATCCAACAGGTCATCGCTTTTGTATAGCAATTTTTGAATGTGTTCCATGGCATTCTGGTGTTCATTTGCAATTTTAGCAAGTGTTTTGTAGCTAGGTTTAGATTCACATTCAGAGTCATGTTCACTTGATGTTTGAAAGTAAGCATCGCGTGAGTTTACCTTGGAACCGCGTGCCATGAAGCAGTAGGTGGGAGCAGAGTTGTCCTTGTCATTAGCATCAGCGTTGGTGACGGAGCCATTGTCTTCAGTGTTGAAGATGGACTTGGCAATGTAGGTTGTAGCTAGAGCTAGACTTGCAACGCAAGAGTGAGACTCCTCCTCAGACTCCACCTCTGCCTCCTCAAAAGTAGACTCCTCCTCTGAATCCATCTCCTTGCCAACAAAAGCACGAGCCTTGCCAGATGAGCTCTTCTTGTATGATGAAGACTTGGATGAAGACTTGGAAGAAGACTTTGAGGATTTCTTCTTCTTCTTGTCATCAGAATCTTACTCCTTGCTCTTCTTCTTCTTGGTCTCATTGTCCCACTGTGGACACTCAGAGATGTAGTGACCAGGTTTCTTGCACTTGTGGCATGTTCTCTTCTTGTGATCACGAGTGGAAGCTTCATCATTTCTTGAGCTGGATCCTGAAGACTTTCTAAAGCCTTTCTTCTTGGTGAACTTCTGGATCATCTTCACAAGCATAGCAAGCTCCTTTCCAATGTCTTCATGATCCTCAGAGCAGATGTCAGATTCTTCTTCAGAAGAGGAAACAACCTTTTCCTTCAAAGCGCGAGTTCGGCCATATAGTTGGGACCATAGATATCTCTTTTCTCAGATTGCTGGAACTGATGTGTGTTGAGACTCTCAAGTATGTCAGAAGGATCGAGAGTCTTGAAGTCAGGGCGTTCTTGAACCATCAGGGCGAGGGTGTCGAATGAGCTATCAAGAGATCTCAGAAGTGTTTTGACGATTTCATGCTTGGTGATCTCAGTGGCGCTGAGTGCGCGAAGCTCATTTGTGATGTCAGGCGATCAAATGTGAGCTAGACATTCTCATTGTCATTTCTCTTGAAGCGGTTGAAGAGGTGGCGGTGAACACTAATCCTTGAGTCTCTCTCGGTTGAGACACCTTCCTTGACCTTGGAGCCAGTCCCAGACTAGCTTCAAAGTTTCCAGAGCACTCACACGACCATACTATCCTTTTGTCTGATGACCACAGATGATGTTCTTGGCAGTAGAATCCAGTTGAATGAACTTCTTGACATCAGCAGGGTGACACCTTCACCGATCTTGGGAATATCGTTCTTGACGACATACCAGAGGTCGACATCAATGGCTTCAAGATGCATGCGCATCTTATTCTTCCAAGAGGTGTCGGTGCCATCGAAGGCAGGGGCGCATGGCGGAGACTTTGATTATCCCTGTAGTCGACATAACTAAAACTCCAGGTGGTTAAACCGAATCACACAGAACAAGGGAGCACCTTGTTCTGATACCAATTGAAAGTGCTAGTTATCGACTAAGGGGGGTGAATAGGCGATTTTTACGGAAGTCGTCAAAACATGTAAGTTTTGAAGACAAACAATAGAAATGAACCTATTAACATGCAACAGAAGGTAGACTACACTAGACAAGCCATAGTCAAGTAAGCAATGAAGTGAAAGCACAAAGACTATTAGTAGCTAGGTAGTATGGATCAGGATGGAAGATAGTATGAAACCAAACAACAACAATCTTCACACAGTGAAGTCAATCAGATCATGCAAGCAGACAATGACTTCACGAAGACAAACTGTAAGTAAGGAGAGGTAAGAGATAGAACCAGTTGCTTTGTGAGGACAAGGATTTGTTGGACAAGTTCCAGTTGCCGTGACAACTGTACGTCTGGTTAGGGAGGCTGAGATTCAAATCAGAAGACTTCATCTTCACCTTATTCCCCTTGAGCTAAGGACACTTAGTCCTCGCCCAATCACTCTGGTAAGTCTTCAAGGTAGACTTCCAAACCTTCACAGACTTCGTTCATTGGTGATCCACAATGACTCTTGGATGCTCAGAATACGAAGCCTAACCGGCTGGAGGATTCACAGTCCTCAAGTGTAATAAGTCTTTAGATCACGCGGACAGAAAGACTTCAGTGATGCCTAACACTCTTTGGCTCTGGGTGTTTTGGGCTTTGTCCTCGCAAGGATCTCTCTCTCAAATGCTTCGGAGGTGGGTTGCTCTCAAACAACAAAAGCCATGTATTATCTCTGAGCAGCCACCAATTTATGGTGTAGGGGGTGGGCTATTTATAGCCAGGAGGCAACCCGACCTGATTTGTCCGAAATGACCCTGGGTCACTAAGGAACTGACACATGTCCAACAGTCAGATTTCAAACACACGCGATAGCTTTACTTGGGCTAAAAGTAAAGCTGACTCATCCAACTCTGGATAAGATTTTCTCTCATTGTCTTTGCTCGAAGATATAGGATTTGGTTGAGCATCACTTCAGTCACTCTGACTTTGTTCACTTGGACCCCACTTAATAGTGTGGTGGTTCCTATGACTCAACAAAGAAGAAAAGGAAGCTACGAAACAACTATGTCTTCGCACTCCATAGTCTTCACGTGAATGTCTTCTCGAGTCATAATCTTCATTATGAATACCTTCACAGACCACCATTGTCTTCAATGTCTTCACACACTTTTAGTGGTCATCTCTGGTAGTAAAACCGAATCAATGAGGGACTACTACCTGTGTTATCCTGCAATTCTCACAAACACATTAGTCCCTCAACCAAGTTTGTCGTCAATACTCCAAAACCAACTAGGGGTGGCACTAGATGCACTTACACTATGGCTATCATATTATGCAACTCCCGAATACCGGAGGAACACTTAATGTTCTATCAAACGTCACAACGAAACTGGGTGATTATAAAGATACTCTACAGGTGTCTCCAATGGTGTTTGTTGAGTTGGCATAGATCGAGATTAGGATTTGTCACTCCGATTGTCAGAGAGGTATCTCTAGGCCCTCTTGGTAATGCACATCACTATAAGACTTGCAAGCAATGTGACTAATGAGTTAGTTGCGGGATGATGCATTACGGAACGAGTAAAGAGACTTGCCGGTAACGAGATTGAACTAGGTATGATGATACCGAAGATCGAATCTCGGGCAAGTAACACACCGATGACAAAGGGAACAATGTATGTTGTTGTGCGGTTTGACCGATAAAGATCTTCGTAGAATATGTAGGAGCCAATATGAGCACCGAGGATCTGCTATTGGTTATTGACCGGAGATGTGTCTCGGTCATGTCTACACAGTTCTCGAACCCGTAGGGTCCGCACGCTTAACGATCGATGACGATTTGCATTATGAGTTTATGTGATTTGATGACCGAAGGTTGTTCGGAGTCCCGGATGAGATCATGGACATGACGAAGAGTCTCGAAATGGTCGAGACATAAAGATTCATATATTGGAGGCTATATTCGGACATCGGAAATATTCCGAGTGATTCAGGTATTTTTCGGAGTACCGGAGAGTTACGGGAATTCGCCAGGGGAAGTAGTGGGCCTTAATGGGCTATACGGGAAAGGAGAGAAGGGACTCAAGGGTGGCCACGCGCCCCCCAATGGGCTGATCCGAATTGTACTAGGAGGGGGCGGAGCCCCCCTCCTTCCTTCTCCCCTCCTCCTCCTTCTCTCTTTCCCCTACTAGGAATTGGAAAGAGGAGGGGAATCCTACTTGGACTGGGGAGTCCTAGTAGGATTCCCGACACCTGGGGCACCCCCCTAGGGCCGACCACCTCTTCCCTCCCCTCCTTTATATACGTGGCCAGGGCACCCCATAGACACACAAGTTGATCTTAGCAATGTGCGGTGGCCCCCACCACAGATTTCTACCTCGGTCATATTGTCATAGTGCTTAGGCGAAGCCCTGCGTCGGTAACTTCATCATCACCGTTAACGCGCCGTCCTGCTGACGAAACTCTCCCTCGGCCTCAGCTGGAGCTAGAGTTCGAGGGACGTCACCGAGCTGAACGTGTGGAGATCGCGGAGGTGCCGTGCGTTCGGTACTTGATCAGTTGGATCGCGAAGATGTTCGACTACATCAACCGCGTTACTTAATGCTTCGCTTTGGTCTCACGAGTGCGTGGACACACTCTCCCCGCTCGTTACTATGCTTCTCCTAGATAGATCTTGCGTGATCGTAGGAATTTTTTTGAAATACTACGTTCCCAAATAGTGGCATCCGAGCCAGGTCTATGCATAGATGTTATATGCACGAGTAGAACACAAAGAGTTGTGGGCGATAATAGTCATACTACTTACCAGCATGTCATACTTTGATTCAGCAGTATTGTTGGATAATGCGGCCCAGACCGACATTACATGACCGCGTTCATGAGACTGGTTCTACCGACGTGCTTCGCACACAGGTGGCTAGTGGGTGTCTGTTTGTCCAACTTTAGTTGAATCGAGTGTGACTACGCCCGGTCCTTGTTGAAGGTTAAGGCAACAAATTTGACAAAAAATCTGTGTGGTTTTGATGCGTTGGTAAGAACGGTTCTTGCTAGAAGACCGTGCAGCCACGTAAAACTTGCAACAACAAAGTAGAGGACGTCTAACTTGTTTTTGAAGGGCTTGTTGTGATGTGATATGGTCAAGACGTGATGATATATAATTTGTTGTATGAGATGATCATGTTTTGTAACAGTTATCGGCAACTGGTAGGAGCCATATGGTTGTCGCTTTATTGTATGAAATGCAATCGCCATGTAATTGCTTTACTTTATCACTAAGTGGTAGTGATAGTCGTAGTAGCAATAGTTGACGAGACGACAATGATGCTTCGATGGAGATCAAGGTGTCAAGCCGGTGACGATGGTGATCACGACGGTGCTTTGGAGATGGAGATCAAATGCACAAGATGATGATGGCCATATCATATCACTTATATTGATTGCATGTGATGTTTATCCTTTATGCATCTTATTTTGCTTAGTACGACAGTAGCATTATAAGATGATCTCTCACTAAATTTCAAGGTACAACTGTTCTCCCTGAGTATGCACCGTTACAGCGGTTAAATGTCGTCTTAGAGACACCACGCGATGATCGGGTGTGATAAGCTCTACGTTCACATACAACGGGTGCAAGCCAGTTTTGCACACGCAGATTACTCGGGTTAAACTTGACGAGCCTAGCATATGCACATATGGCCTGGGAACACTGAGACCGAAAGGTCAAGCGTGAAAGATATAGTAGATATGATCAACATAGTGATGTTCACCATTGAAAACTACTCCATCTCACGTGATGATTGGACATGGTTTAGTTGATATGGATCATGTGATCACTAAGATTTTTAGAGGGATGTCTATCTAAGTGGGAGTTCTGAAGTAATATGATTAATTGAACTTTAATTTATCATGAACTTAGTCCTGATAGTATTTGCAAATTATGTTGTAGATCAATAGCTCGCGATGTAGTTCCTCGTTTATTTTTGATATGTTCCTAGAGAAAAATAAGTTGAAAGATGATAGTAGCAATGATGCGTACTAGGTCCGTGATCTGAGGATTATCCTCATTGTTGCACAGAGGAATTATGTCTTTCATGCACCGCTAGGTGACAGACCTATTGCAGGAGCAGATGCAGACGTTACGAACGTTTGGCAAGATCGGTATGATAACTACTTGATAGTTTAGTGCGCCATGCTTTACGGCTTAGAACCGGGACTTCAAAAACATTTTGAAAGCCACAAAGCATATAAGATGTTCCAAGAGCTGAAAATGGTATTTCAGACTCATGCCCGAGTCAAGAGGTATGAGACCTCTGACAAGTACTTTGCCTACAATATGGAGGAGAATAGCTCAACCAGTGAGCATGCGCTCAGATTGTCTGAGTACTACAATCGCTTGAATCAAGTGGAAGTTAATCTTCCGGATAAAATAGTGATTGATAGAGTTCTCTAGTCACTATCACCAAGTTACTGGAACTTCGTGATGAACTATAATACGCCAGGGATGACGACAGCGATTCCCGAGCTCTTCGTGATGCCGAAATCGACGAAGGTAGAAATCAAGAAAAGCATCAAATGTTGATGGTTGACAAGACCACTAGTTTCAAGTAAAAGGGGAAGCGAAATAAAGGGAACTTCAAGAAGAATGGCAATCAAGTTGCCAACCCCATGAAGAAGCCCAAAGCTAGACCCAAGCCTGAAACTGAGTGCTTCTACTGTGAAGGAAATGGTCATTGGAAGCGGAACTGCCCTAAATACTTGGCGGATAAGAAGGATGGCAAAGTGAACAAAAGTACATATGATATACATGTTAATTGATGTGTACTTTACTAGTGTTCATAGTAGCCCCTGGGTATTTGATCTTTGGTTCAGTTGCTATGATTAGTAACTCGAAACAGGAGTTACAAAATGAACAAAGACTAGTTGAGGGCAAGGTGACGATGTGTGCTGGAAGTGGTTCCAAGGTTGATAAGATCACCATTGCACACTCCCTTTACCTTCAGGATTAGTGTTGAACCTAAAATAAATGTTATTTAGTGTTTGCGTTAAGCATAATATGATTGGATCAGGTTTATGCAATATGGTTTTTCATTTAAGTCAAAGAATAATTGTTATTCTGTTTACATGAATAAAACCTTCTGTGGTCGTACACCCTAGGTGAATGGTTTATTGAATCTCGATCGTAGTGATACACATATTCATAATATTGATGCCAAAAGATGCAAATTTGATAATGATAGTGGAACATATTTGTGGCACTACCGCTTAGGTCATATTGGTGTAAAGCGCATGAAGAAACTCCATGCTGATGGGCTTTTGGAAATCACTTGATTATGAATCACTTGATGCTTGCGAACCATGCCTCATGGGCAAGATGACTAAGACTACATTCTCGGAACAATGGCGCGAGCAACTGACTTATTGGAAATAATGCATACTGATGTATGCGATCCGATGAGTGTTGAAGCTCGCGGCGGGTATCGTTATTTTCTGACCTTCACAGATGATTTGAGCAGATATGGGTATATCTACTTAATGAAACATAAGTCTGAAAAGTTCAAAGAATTTCAGAGTGAAGTAGAAAATCATCGTAACAAGAAAATAAAGTTTCTACGATCAAATCGTGGAAGTGAATATTTGAGTTATGAGTTTGGTCTTCATTTGAAACAATGCGGAATAGTTTTGCAACTCACGCCACATGGAACACCACAGTGTAATGATGTGTCCAAACATCATGACCGTACTTTATTAGATATGGTGCGATCTATGATGTCTCTTACCGATTTACCACTATCATTTTGGGGTTATGCATTAGAGACAACTGCATTCACGTTAAATAGGGCACCATCTAATCCGTTGAGATGACACCATATGAACTGTGGTTTGGCAACAAACCTAAGCTGTCGTTTCTTAAAGTTTGGGACTGCGATGCTTATGTGAAAAGGCTTCAACCTGATAAGCTCGAACCCAAATCGGAGAAATGCATCTTCATAGGATACCCAAAGGAGACTGTTGGGTACACCTTCTATCACAGATCCAAAGGCAAGATATTCGTTGCTAAGAATGGATCCTGTTTAGAGAAGGAGTTTCTCTCGAAAAAAGTGAGTGGGAGGAATGTGAAACTTGATGAGGTAATTGTACCTTCTCCCGAATTGGAAAGTAGTTCATCACAAAAATCAGTTCCAATGATTCCTACACCAATTAATGAGGAAGCTAATGATGATGATCATGAAACTTCAGATCAAGTTACTACCAAACCTCATAGGCCAACTAGAGTATGGTCTGCACCAAAGTGGCACGGTAGTCCTGTTCTGGAAGTCATGTTACTAGACCATGAAGAACCTACGAACTATGACGAAGCGATGATGAGCCCAGATTACGCAAAATGGCTTGAGGCCATGAAATCTAGATGGAATCCATGTATAAGAACAAAGTATGGACTTTGATTGACTTGCCCAATGATCGGCGTGCCATTGAGAATAAATGGATCTTTAAGAGGAAGACAGGCGCGGATAGTAGTGTTACTATCTACAAAGCTCGAATTGTCGCAAAAGGTTTTCGACAAGTTCAAGGTGTTGACTACGATGAGAATTTCTCACTCGTATATATGCTTAAAAGTCTGTCCGAATCATGTTAGCAATTGCCGCATTTTGTGATAACAAAATTTGGCAAATGGATGTCAAAACTGCATTCCTTAATGGATATCTTAAAGAAGAGTTGTATATGATGCAACCAGAAGGTTTTGTCGATCCGAAAGGTGCTAACAAAGTGTGCAAGCTCCAGCGATCCATTTATGGACTGGTCCAAGCATCTCGGAGTTGGAATATACGCTTTGATAGTGTGATCAAAGCATATGGTTTACAGACTTTTGGAGAAGCCTGTATTTATAAGAAAGTGAGTGGGAGCTCTGTAGCATTTCTGATATTATATGTGGATGACATATTGCTGATCAGAAATGATACTAAATGTAACATCCCAAATTTTCAATTTGGAATGTTATACATAGAGCATCATTGCATATCATATTTTTCGTTGCATTTTTGCTCGATCCTAGAAATTCTACACAACTCAAGGACCCACGGAGAGAGTTGGGGATTTCGTTATTTTCATATTTGAGTTTTCTCAAATTTTGAAAATAGGATCATTTGATTTTAATTATTTTATCTTCAATTATTTATACTATCAAAATATGAGAGAGGGAATAAAATGACTTCCCCAAAATAAAGAAATAATGAAGATTTAATAATAAAATCAAATAAGATTTTATTTTGGAGTTTTTCGCTTTTTTTTAATTTAGGAAAAATGCGCGTTTTTCAAAATTGCATTTAGGCCCCAAATAAATGCCCATCTAGTCCGTCTTGATTTTAGAAGCCGGCGAAAATTTATTTCGGGATTTTTAGAGTCCATTTAGTATTTCTTTTTATTTTTCTTCTGCGCGGAATTATTTAAAAAAAAGCATGGCAGACCTCTGAGCCGTGTCCGCCTAGGACACCCGACTGTGAGAACTTATAAGCCGGCCCACCCGAGGCCAAACCCTAAGCCCCAGCCGCCCGCCCGCCACCGCCACGCCATACCAGCGCCGCGCCCGCCATGGGATCCCGCGCCACGGACCCGCCCGCCGCCCGACCTCGCCGGACCCCATCGCCGACCCCGGACCCCCACGACCCGCCCGGACCCGCCACGAGGTTCGCCGCCGCCTAAAACCGTGCGCGGTTTTTTCTAAAACCGCTGTTTTTCTTCGGTTTATTTTCGGTTTTTTTTGTTTTCGTTTTTTTATTAGATCGGTTTTTCTTTCCGGTTCGGTTAAATAGCGAACGTTCGTTCGTTCGTTCGTTCGTTTTTAACGAACGCGTTCGTCAGATTAGTTTAGTTAACGAACGTCCGTTTATTAACCTGTTCGTCGTTTTTCTTTTTCTCGGATTTAATTCGTCATTTTTCTGATCGCGATTCCTGATCCGATTTTCGTTTTAGTATAACTTTTCGCTCGTTTATCAGAATCAGGCGATTGAAGCGCCTGGAGTTTCATCTCGAAACCCTCTTTCCTAATAACCAACTTAAACAAGCTTTTGCTACTTTAGAATTTGACCTAGATCCAGATTAGTAAAATGAAGCTGTTTTCTTTCGTCATTTCACTTTTGTTGCTTCGTATGATTTGATTCCTTTTGCAGACCGGAGTTCTTAAGTTGAACTATCTGGTTAGATCTATTTGAGTTTTACCTGTGCATTAGATGAGTACTTATTGTATGTATGCTTGTTTGTCTGCGATAGAATACCCGGAGTGCGCCGCCTGTTACTTCGAGTCTCTAGGTTTTGCGAATCATCAGCAAGGCAAGTAATACTTTGATCATACCTTTTCTACTACCCAGTTTTTATGCATTAGATCTATCCTCAAACATTGCATGATTAGGATCTAATTAAATTGTGGGATGGGAAGTAGATTGAGGTAGTACCTATTACCTGTTTTATTATCAAACCCTTGGGAGTTACTTCTACGTTTGCTTATTATGCCATGCTATGCTAGTAGACGTGGATTGGGTGAGTGTATCCATGACAGATGTGAGATTGTTAAATTAATGGTTTATTTAAGGTGGCAACTTAAACACACATCCGGGTGGATTGAGGCACCTGGTTTCTATCGAGACTTGCTCAGATTTCTTCGGACCGCCACCCAGGCTCAAAGGGATCATGAGATTATTCATGCTAGAAACTTTCGTGTGCAGCCACATGCTACTATGGGCTCTAGCATAGTTGACTAAGTTGTGCGAACTCTTACGGGTGGACTAGCTGATGTAGGGGTTGTAGGTTGGTACGGTCTACCCACATGTAAGGTGCTAAGCGCTTACGAAGACTATGTCTCGGTCATCCGCTTTCTCAAACACCATGTAGTGCGAGAAATCAAGCGGAGGAGATCGAGTCTTGTGGGGAAAAGTGCACAAACCTCTGCAGAGTGTATAAACTAATCATGGTTAGCCGTGTCCCCGGTTATGGACATCTTGAGTATCTAGTACTATGATTATCATGTGAATCTCATCATGTTACTTTAAATAATATTGTTGGGTTGTTAATGAGTACTTTTAATTGGGATTTAGAATGCTGTCAACCATTCTCAATGTTTCACAACCACCATGATAGTTAAATAAATTTATTCCTTTGCAGTAGGGAAAAATTGGCTTTACGCAAAAAAACTGTAACCATAGAGCTTTCCACCAGCCATATATGCATGTAGTATAGGCTTATTCTTCCATTATACTCTATGTGTTACTTTGCCAGCATATTCCATGTGCTGACCCGTTTTCGGGCTGCAACGTTTCATGTTGCAGACTTTTCAGATGACGAGTGTGGTGTTTAGGTCGTGGTTCTATACTCAGTGATGTCGTTGGAGTTCATGGACTCGCTTATTCTTCCAAGCCTTCCGCTATTATCGTTATTAGATGGCCTTAAGCCATATTTATTTTATTAAGTTCTCTCTTGAGACATTCGATTGTAATAAGTGTGTGATTGCTACTCTGTTATAAATCCTCCGAGTACTGTGTGGTGTCAGCATTACTGATCCAGGGATGAAACTGAGCACAGAGATCGACTGTTTGAGGTCTGGTCGCTACACTAAATTTCTGGATAGCATAAAAGGATACTTGAATAAGAATTTTTCAATGAAAGACTTCGGTGAAGCTGCTTACATATTGGGCATCAAGAATTTTTCAATGAGTACATAACTTGACAAGATTTTTGAAGTAGTTCAAAATGGAACAGTCAAAGTAGGACTTCTTGCCTATGTTGCAAGGTGTGATGTTGAGTAAAGACTCAAAACCCGACCACGGCAAAAAATAGAAAGAGGATGAAAAGTAATTCCCTATGCCTCAGTCATAGGTTCTATAAAGTATGCTATGTTGTGTACCAGACCTATTGTATACCTTAGCACAATTTTGGCAAGGGAGTACAATAGTGATCTAGGAGTAGATCATTGGACAGTGGTCAAAATTATCCTTAGAGGACTAAGGAAATATTTCTCGGTTATGGAGGTGATAAAAGAGTTCGTCGTAGTGAGTTACGTTGATTTTAGCTTTGGACACCGATCCCGATGACTCTAAGTCTCGATCTAGATACATATTGAAAGTGGGAGCAATTAGCTAGAGTATCTCTGTGCAGAGTATTGTAGACATAGAAATTTGCAAAATACATATGGATCTGAATGTTGCAGACCCGTAGACTAAAATTTCTCTCACAAGAAAAACATGATCATACCTTATTACTCTTGGGTGCTAATCACATAGCGATGTGAAGTAGATTATTGACTCTAGTAAAACTTTTGAGTATTGGTCACATGGTTATGTGAACTATGGGTGTTAATCACATAAATATGTGAACTTTTGGTGTTAAATCACATGGCAATGTGAACTAGATTATTGACTCTAGTGCAAGTGGGAGACTGAAGGAAATATGCCCTAGAGGCAATAATAAAGTTGTTTTTTTATATTTCCTTATATCATGATAAATGTTTATTAATCATGCTAGAATTGTATTAACCGGAAACTTAGTACATGTGTGAATACATAGACAACCAGAGTGTCCCTAGTATGCCTCTACTAGACTAGCTCGTTAATCAAAGATGGTTAAGTTTCCTAGCCATAGACATGTGTTGTCATTTGATGAACGGGATCACATCATTAGAGAATGATGTGATGAACAAGACCCATCCGTTAGCTTAGCACTATGATTGTTTCGTTTATTGATATTGTTGTCTTCATGACTTATACATGTTCCTAATACCGAATACCGGAGGAACACTTAGTGTGCTATCAGACGTCACAACATAACTGGGTGATTATAAAGATGCTCTACAGGTGTCTCCAATGGTGTTTGTTGAGTTGGCATAGTTCGAGATTAGGAGTTTGTCACTCCGATTGTCGGAGAGGTACCTCTGGGCCCTCTCGATAATGCACATCACTATAAGCCTTGCAAGCAACGTGACTAATGAGTTAGTTGCGGGATGATGCATTACGAAACGAGTAAAGAGACTTGCCGGTAACGAGATTGAACTAGGTAATGAGACTGTTTGAGGTCTGGTCGCTACAAAGATGGTATCAGAGCACACGCTGACTGTAGGACACGACCATTAAGCTAAAGCCCTAGATCACTACTCTCTTCTCATTTCTAACTCCTCATCTTTTCTACTCTTTTAGGATGACGGAAGCGAGGATCAAGTTCACCCAGCCGGATGAAGATACACCCTTTGGACGACACCTGAAGGAAGTCACTAAGTACCTGAACATCGGAATACCAAGCTTCACCGGGACCTACAATTCTACTTTACCCGAAGAAGAGCGCTGGAAGATTCAAGCTCAAGTTCCCGGAAGGACGTTTGCGCCAACCACGGAGCCCATTGAGATTGTTTTCAATGCACCAACCTGGAGTCTAGGAAAGAGCATGGCAGCTCACATAACCATGGGACGCATTGGAGAAGTTTACAAAGAAGACCTCAAGGATACTCTCTACCAGATTTGCGGGCGCCGAGATGAACAATGGGAGATAGTTGGCACTAAGAAGGATCGATTCATTGCAGCTTTCATCCAGGAGTTAAATCAGCACATTCGACGCCAGGAGAACCAGATGTGCGCAGACAGGATGGAGTTGAAGACAGCAAAAGCCAAGATTGTCGAATTAGAAGGAGAACTAAAGGCCACTCACAAGGACTACAAGGAGGAGATTGTAGCTCTAGTGGGACAAAACGGCGATCTTAAGGAGAAGATTGAAGAACTCATGGGAAATTCAGCACCAGGAGGAGAAGATGAAGATTGCACCTGTCCAGAGAACTACATCATCATCGACGACACCGATTCGATCCTAGTGGTGATGATTTCGAAGATGAAGCCGGAGCAGATATCATGGAGTTTTCATCGGAGCAGTTTTTTTCTAGTTGACCACCATAACAGTAGTAGATTCCCCCATTAAAGATTAGTTTTAGTTCCAGCACTTCCTAACGATAGATAGACCGTTGTATGCCCTTGTTTGAATTGATTGGAGTGATATTGTGTGATTTGTCTCATGTGCATATGGGTAGTGTTTCTCTCTAGACCTCATTCTATTCTAAACTCTCGTCTTTTCTATAAACCCTCAGATGCCTCCGAGACGCGACCCCGGATTTGTTTTCCCGCCGGAGATCACTCAGTTGATTCAGCAGCAGAATGCCTTGATTCAAGCATTGGTACAGAACCAAGGCAACAACAACAACAAATACAACAACCCACCGCCACCACCACCTGTTGACCATTTGACCCGTTTCTTAAGGCTGAATTCGCCGGTGTTTTCCAGTAGCACCGAGCCGATTGTTGCAGATGATTGGCTCCGTAAGATAGGGAGGGAGTTAACCACTGCAGGATGTACAGATGGAGAAAGGGTTAAATTTGCCGCACATCAGCTTGAAGGACCCGCAGCGGCATGGTGGGAGAATTTTACAGGCACTTACCCTGTAGACACTGTCACATGGGATCAGTTTCAACAAGCTTTCCGTACTGCCCATGTTTCAGCAGGAGCTATGGCCATGAAGAAGCGTGAGTTTCGCAACTTGCGCCAAGAAGGACGGACAGTTGGCCAGTATGTGGATGATTTCAGTAAGTTAGCACGTTATGCCCTAGATGACGTTGCTACGGACACAGCTAAGCAGGAGAAGTTTCTAGAAGGACTGAACGATGAGCTGAGCATGCGGTTGATGGTAGCCACCTTCAATAACTACCAGGAGTTAGCAGATCGTGCTCTTATCATTGAAGGGAAGCAGCAGCGACGACAATCGCAAGAGAAAGTATGGACAGGGAAGAATAACTCGAGCTCAAAGCATAAACTTCGCTTTACCACGAAGCCGGAGGACAATTTCAGCATACCCACGAAGGAGGTAGCTCGCACAACCATAATGGCACCAAGAATGGGAGCAGGAATGGAGGAAGCAATGGACAAAACCGCACCAACCCGTCAACACCATCCAAGGTAGACCTGAGCCATATCACTTGCTTTAAGTGACGTAAGACTGGGCATTATGCAAATGATTGTCCAGAAGGCCAAAATGGTAATGACAATGGAAGCTCGGGAAAGAAGCCGAACCACATCAGCGGGGACAAGTGAACCACGTTACCGTGGAGGAGGTTGAAGCTCAGCCAGACGCAGTAATAGGTAAGTTTTTGGTTAAGACATTTACTGCAATTATTCTTTTTGATACTGGTGCATCGCATTCATACATATCAAGGGGAATTGCGGATAAGTATAAACTACCAACCCAAGCCCTTAGGTCACCCATGCTAGTAACCTCACCCGGAGCAGAATACATGGCTAGTATATGGTGTGATCGACTGCCATTAAGGATTGGACACTATGTATTTCCCTCGGACCTAATAGTTCTGGAATCGCAAGGATTGGATGTGATATTAGGCATGGATTGGTTATCGAAGTATGGAGGGAACATAGATTGCGCCAGTAAGTCAATATTGCTTACCACCCCAGAAGGGAGGAGAATCAAGTTTGTATCATGGCATGAGCCGAGAGAGCACATGTAAATTCCTTAACAGGAGTTGTGCAGGAGGAAGTACCAGTGGTAAGGGATTACCCGGACGTGTTTCCGGAAGAGTTGCCAGGCATGCCGCCGGACAGAGACATTGAATTTCTGATTGAACTACTGCCAGGCACTGGGCCGATATCTAAGAGACCGTATAGGATGCCAGCCCAAGATTTGGAGGAAATTAAGAAGCAGATTAAGGAGTTACTGGATAAAGGTTTTATTCGCCCAAGTTCTTTGCCTTGGGGATCACCAGTACTTCTAGTGGAGAAGAAGGATGGATCTTTAAGAATGGTTGTTGATTATCGAGGATTGAATGAAGTGACCATTAAGTACAAGTACCCACTACCGATGATCAATGACTTGTTTGACCAATTGAGAGGAGCTAAGGTGTTTTCCAAGATTGATTTGCGATCAGGGTACCATCAGTTGAAGATTCGAGAGCAGGATATACCTAAGACGGCTTTTACCACCAGGTACGGGCTGTATGAGTATACCATTATGTCATTTGGTCTAACTAACGCACCTGCCTATTTTATGAACATGATGAACAAAGTGTTTATGGATTTTTTGGATAATTTAAATCGTGGTGTTCATTGATGATATTTTGGTTTACTCGAAGAATGAAGAAGAACATAAGGAGCATTTGCGTTTGGTACTCGAGAAGCTCAGGGAACATCAGTTGTATGCCAAGTTCAGCAAGTGTGAGTTTTGGTTGAAGGAAGTTAGTTTTCTCGGACATGTTATATCCGGAGAAGGTATAGCAGTAGACCCCACTAAAGTTGCCACGGTGACAAACTGGGAAGCGCCAACAACAGTTGGGGAGATCCGAGTTTCCTTGGACTCGCAGGATACTACCGGAGATTCATTGAGAATTTCTCGAGGATTGCGAAGCCTATGACAGAATTGTTGAAGAAGGATACCAAGTTTATTTGGACCGAGGAGTGTGAGGCTAGTTTCCAAGAGTTGAAGAAGCGTTTGGTTACCTCACCGGTATTAATCCTGCTGCATCAAAGCAAGGATTACGAAGTTTATTGCGACGCTTCACGTCGAGGACTTGGAGCAATGCTTATGCAGGAGGGAAGATTTGTTTCGTATGCTTCACGACAGCTGAAACCTCACGAATTAAACTATGCCACGCATGATTTGGAGTTAGCAGCCGTAGTGCATGCGTTGAAAACATGGAGACATTTCCTCATTGGAAATCATTGTGAGGTGTATACGGATCACAAGAGTTTGAAGTACATCTTCACGCAGAAGGAGTTAAATCTCGTGCGGAGAAGATGGTTGGAACTCATTAAGGATTATGACATGAGATTGCATTACCACCCCGGAAAGGCTAACGTGGTAGCAGACGCGTTGAGCCGTAAGAGTCATGTTAACATCCTAATGACCGGAGGTTTACCAAAGGAATTAGCCGAGCAAATTTCGGGAGCTATGTTTGGAAATAGTTCCGCGAGGCTATGTATCAGCGTTGGAGATTCAATCTACTTTGATGGATAAAATCAGGGAAGCTCAAAGGACAGACAAGGAAGTTGCTTCTATTAAGGAGAAGATGAGCAAAGGAAAAGCAAAGGGATTTCGTCAGGATGAGCACGATACCTTATGGTTTGAGGACCGCGTTTACGTACCAAGTGATCCAGAGATTCGGAAGATGATTTTGCAAGAGGCACATGATTCGCCCTATTCGATCCACCCCGGAAATACCAAGATGTATTTGGATTTGAAGGATACTTTCTGGTGGACCGGAATGAAGAAGGATATTGCAGAGTATGTAGCAGTTTGTGATGTGTGTCAGAAAGTGAAAGCAGAACATCAGAAGCCGGCGAGTTATTCTGACCATTGCATATACCCGAATGGAAGTGGGATAAACTAGGTATGGATTTCATCACGGGATTGCCCAGGACTCGTTCGAGCTATGACTCGATTTGGGTTGTAGTCGATCGTTTGACGAAGGTAGCTCATTTCATTCCAAAGTAAAGACTACCTCTGGCGATTGCCAAATTGGCTAAGATATACATGACAAGGATTGTATGCTTGCATGGAGTTCCGAGGAGTATCGTATCAGATAGAGGAACCCAATTCACCTCAAAGTTCTGGAAGCAGTTGCACGAAACTTTGGGAACCCGACTGGAGTTTAGTACAGCTTTTCATCCACAGACAGATGGACAAACCGAGAGAGTCAACCAGATTTTAGAGGATATGCTGAGAGCATGTGCTTTGGATTATGGATCAAGTTGGGATGATAACTTGCCCTATGGGAGTTTTCTTATAACAATAGCTACCAAACCAGTTTGAAGATGGCACCTTTCGAAGCCTTGTACGGAAGGAGGTGCAGAACCCCGCTATTGTGGGATGAAGTTGGAGACCGCTAGTTGTTTGGACCAGATTTGATTAAGGAGTCTGAACGGAAAGTAAAGTTAGTTCGCGATAGGCTCAAGGTAGCCCAGTCTAGACAGAAGAGCTATGCAGACTCAAAACGCAAGGAGTCAGAATACGAAGCCGGAGACAGAGTTTATCTTCGAGTATCTCCGCTTCGAGGAGTTAAGCGTTTTGGTGTTAAAGGAAAATTAGCGCCACGTTTTGTGGGACCATACAAAGTTTTGGAGCGCATGGGAGAAGTTGCGTACAAGTTGGAATTACCCGAAGGTTTGTCAGGTGTTCATGATGTGTTTCATGTTTCTCAGTTGAAGAAGTGTCACGCAGAGATGGCGGATATACCATTGAGAGATACTGTGCCACTAGAGGCGATTCAATTGAATAACGATTTGCCCTACGAGGAGAAACCAGTTAAGATTCTGGAGTATGCCAGCCGAGTCACCCGCAGCAAGGTCATTAAGTTTTGCAAAGTTCAGTGGAGCCACCATACTGAGGATGAAGCCACCTGGGAGCGAGAGGAAGATCTTCTTAAGGACCACCCTCAACTATTTTCTAGCCAACCCGAATCTCGAGGGCGAGATTCATCTTAAGGGGTAGGTTTGTAACATCCCAAATTTTCAATTTGGAATGTTATACATAGAGCATCATTGCATATCATATTTTTCGTTGCATTTTTGCTTGATCCTAGAAATTCTACACAACTCAAGGACCCACGGAGAGAGTTGGGGATTTCGTTATTTTCATATTTGAGTTTCCTCAAATTTTGAAAATAGGATCATTTGATTTTAATTATTTTATCTTCAATTATTTCTACTATCAAAATATGAGAGAGGAATAAAATGACTTTCCCAAAATAAAGAAATAATGAAGATTTAATAATAAAATCAAATAAGATTTTATTTTGGAGTTTTTCGCTTTTTTATTTGAATTTAGGAAAAATGCGTGTTTTTCAAAATTGCATTTAGGCCCCAAATAAATGTTCATCCAGTCCGGCTTTAGTTTAGAAGCCGGGGAAAATTTATTTCGGGATTTTTGGAGTCTGTTTAGTATTTCTTTTTATTTTTCTTCTGCGCGCAATTATTTTAAAAAACACGCAACCGACCTACGGGCCGTGTCCGCCTAGGACACCCGACCCATGAGGCTTTAGAAGCCCCCACCCGGACCAAACCCTAGCCCACCGAACCCAGCGCCCCACCCGGCCGCCGCCGTCACCCGCATCATGCCCATGGCCAAACCCGCCGGATCCGCCGCCCTTGCCCGACCCGCCGGACCCGCCGCCGCCCGCCGACCCAGCCCGCCGCCGCCCGACCTCGCCGGACCCCACCGCCCGCCGGACCCCGCCGCCGCCGCAGCCGACTCGCCGGACCCCGCCGCCGAGGTTCGCCGCCGCCTCGTAAACCGTGCCGCCGGTTTTTTCTAAAGCCCGGGCGGTTTTTCTTCGGTTTATTTTCGTTTTTTTTAGTTTTCGTTTTTTTATTAGATCGTTTTTTCTTCTGGTTCGGTTAAATAGCGAACGTTCGTTTGTTCGTTCGTTTTTAACACCTGACAAACGCGTTTGTCAGATTAGTTTAGTTAACGAACGTCCGTTCGTTAACCTGTTCGTCGTTTTTCTTTTTCTCGGATTTAATTCGTGATTTTTCTGATCGCGATTCCTGATCCGATTTTCGTTTTAGTATAACTTTTCGCTCGTTTATCGGATCAGGCGATTCAAGCGCCTGGAGTTTCATCTCGAAACCCTCTTTCCGAATAACCAACTTAAACAAGTTTTTGCTACTGTAAAATTTGACCTAGATCCAGATTAGTAAAACGAAGCTGTTTTCTTTCGTCGTTTTACTTTCGTTGCTTCGTTTGATTTAATTCCTTTTGCAAACCGGAGTTCTTAAGTTGAACTATCTGGTTAGATCTATTTGAGTTTTACCTGTGCATTAGATGAGTACTTATTGTATGTATGCTTGTTTGTCTGCGATAGAATACCCGAGTCGCCTGTTACTTCGAGTCTCTAGGTTTCGCGGATCATCAGCAAGGCAAGTAACAATTTGATCATACCTTTTCTACTACCCAGTTTTTATGCATTAGATCTATCCTCAAACATTGCATGATTAGGATCTAATTAAATTGTGGAATGGAAAGTAGATTGAGGTAGTACCTATTACCTGTTTTATTATCAAACCCTTGGGAGTTACTTCTACGTTTGCTTATTATGCCATGCTATGCTAGTAGACGTGGATTGGGTGAGTGTATCCATGACAGATGTGAGATTGTTAAATTAATGGTTTATTTAAGGTGGCAACTTAAACACACATCTGGGTGGATTGAGGCACCTGGTTTCTATCAGGACTTTCCTGTATTTCTTCGGACCGCCACCCAGGCTCAAAGGGATCATGAGATTATCCATGCTAGAAACTTCCGTGTGCAGCCACATGCTACTATGGGCTCTAGCATAGTTGACTAAGTTGTGCGAACTCTTACGGGTGGACTAGCTGATGTAGGGGTTGTAGGTTGGTACGGTCTACCCACATGTAAGGTGCTAAGCGCTTACGAAAGACTATGTCTCGGTCATCCGCTTCTCAAACACCATGTAGTCACGAGAAATCAAGCGGAGGAGATCGAGTCTTGTGGGGAAAAGTGCACAAACCTCTGCAGAGTGTATAAACTACTCATGGTTAGCCGTGTCCCTGGTTATGGACATCTTGAGTATCTAGTACTTGGATTATCATGTGAATCTCATCATGTTACTTTAAATAATATTGTTTGGTTCTTAATGAGTACTTTTAATTGGGATTGAGAATGCTGTCAACCATTCTCAATGTTTCACAACCACCATGATAGTTAAATAAATTTATCCCTTTGCAGTAGGGAAAAATTGGCTTTACGCCAAAAAACTGTAACCATAGAGCTTTCCACCAGCCATATATGCATGTAGTATAGGCTTATTCTTCCATTATACTCTATGTGTTACTTTGCCAAGATATTCCATGTCTTGACCCGTTTCGAACAGCAACGTTTCATGTTGCGACTTTTTCGCATTTACGAGTGTGGTGGTTAGGTCGTGGTTCTCTACTCATTGATGCCGTTGGAGTTGATGGACTCGCGTATTCTTCCAAGCCTTCCGCTGTAATCGTTATTAGATGTCCTTAAGCCATATTTATTTTATTAAGTTCTCTCTTGAGACATTCGATTGTAATAAGTGTGTGATTGCTACTCTGTTATAAATCCTCCGAGTACTGTGTGGTGTCAGCATTACTGATCCAGGGATGACATTGAGCACAGAGATCGACTGTTTGAGGTCTGGTCGCTACACTAAATTTCTGGATAGCATAAAAGGATACTTGAATAAGAATTTTTCAATGAAAGACTTCGGTGAAGCTGCTTACATATTGGGCATCAAGAATTTTTCAATGAGTACATACCTTGACAAGATTTTTGAAGTAGTTCAAAATGGAACAGTCAAAGTAGGACTTCTTGCCTAAGTTGCAAGGTGTGATGTTGAGTAAAGACTCAAAACCCGACCACGGCAAAAAATAGAAAGAGGATGAAAATTCATTCCCTATGTCTCAGTCATAGGTTCTATAAAGGATGCTATGTTGTGTACCAGACCTATTGTATACCTTAGCACGATTTTGGCAAGGGAGTACAATAGTGATCTAGGAGTAGATCATTGGACAGTGGTCAAAATAATCCTTAGAGGACTAAGGAAATATTTCTCGGTTATGGAGGTGATAAAAGAGTTCGTCGTAATGAGTTACGTTGATTTTAGCTTTGGACACCGATCCCGATGACTCTAAGTCTCGATCTAGATACATATTGAAAGTGGGAGCAATTAGCTAGAGTATCTCCGTGTAGAGTAGACATAGAAATTTGCAAAATACATATGGATCTGAATGTTGCAGAGCCGTAGACTAAAATTTCTCTCACAAGAAAAACATGATCATACCTTATTACTCTTGGGTGCTAATCACATAGCGATGTGAACTAGGTTATTGACTCTAGTAAAACTTTTGAGTATTGGTCACATGGTTATGTGAACTATGGGTGTTAATCACATAAATATGTGAACTATTGGTGTTAAATCACATGGCGATGTGAACTAGATTATTTACTCTAGTGCAAGTGGGAGACTGAAGGAAATATGCTCTAGAGGCAATAATAAAGTTGTTTTTTATATTTCCTTATATCATGATAAATGTTTATTAATCATGCTAGAATTGTATTAACCGGAAACTTAGTACATGTGTGAATACATAGACAACCAGAGTGTCCCTAGTATGCCTCTACTAGACTAGCTCGTTAATCAAAGATGGTTAAGTTTCCTAGCCATAGACATGTGTTGTCATTTGATGAACGGGATCACATCATTAGAGAATGATGTGATGGACAAGACCCATCCGTTAGCTTAGCACTATGATCGTTTCGTTTATTGATATTGCTTTCTTCATGACTTATACATGTTCCTAATACCGAATACCGGAGGAACACTTAGTGTGCTATCAGACGTCACAACATAACTGGGTGATTATAAAGATGCTCTACAGGTGTCTCCAATGGTGTTTGTTGAGTTGGCATAGTTCGAGATTAGGAGTTTGTCACTCCGATTGTCGGAGAGGTACCTCTGGGCCCTTTCGATAATGCACATCACTATAAGCCTTGCAAGCAATGTGACTAATGAGTTAGTTGCGGGATGATGCATTACGTAACGAGTAAAGAGACTTGCCGGTAACGAGATTGAACTAGGTATGATGATACCGACAATCGAATCTCATGCAAGTAACATACCGATGACAGGGAACAACGTATGTTGTTGTGCGGTTTGACCGATAAAGATCTTTCTAGAATATGTAGGAACCAATATGAGCATCCAGGTTCCGCTATTGGTTATTGACTGGAGATGTGTCTCGGTCATGTCTACATAGTTCTCAAACCCGTAGGGTCTGCAGGCTTAATGTTCGATGACGATTTGTATTATGAGTTTATGTGATTTGATGACTGAAGGTTGTTCGGAGTCCCGGATGAGATCACGTACATGACGAGGTGTCTCGAAATGGTCCAGACACAAAGATTCATATATTGGAAAGCTATATTCAGACATCGGAAAGGTTCCGAGTGATTCGGATATTTTTCGGAGTACCAGAGAGTTACGGGAATTCGTCAAGGGAAGTAGTGGGCCTTAATGGGCCATGCGGGAAAGGAGAGAAGGGCCTCAAGGGGTGGCCACACGCCCCCCCATGGGCTGGTCCGAATTGCACAAGGAGGGGGCGGCGCCCCCTCCTTCCTTCTCCCCTCCTCCTCCTTCCCTCCTTCTCCTACTAGGAATAGGAAAGAGGAGCGGAATCCTACTTGGACTGGGGAGTCCTAGTAGGATGCCCCACACCTGGCGCGCCCCCCTAGGGTCGGCCACCTCTTCCCTCTGCTCCTTTATATACGTGGCCACGGGGCACCCCATAGACACACAAGTTGATCTTAGCCGTGTGCGGTGCCTTCCCCCTCCACAGATTTCCACCTCGGTCATATTGTCGTAGTGCTAAGGCAAAGCCGTGCATCGGTAACTTCATCATCACCGTCAACACACCGTCATGCTGACAAAACTCTCCCTCGGCCTCAGCTAGATCTAGAGTTCGAGGGATGTCACTGAGCTGAATGTGTGCAGATCGCGGAGGTGCCGTGTGTTCAACACTTGATCGGTTGGATCGCGAAGACGTTCGACTACATCAACCATGTTACTTAATGCTTCCACTTTCGGTCTACGAGGGTACGTGAACACACTCTCCCCGCTCATTGCTATGTTTCTCCTAGATAGATCTTGCGTGATCATAGGTTTTTTTTTGAAATACTACGTTCCCCAATAGGAACTGCTTTATAATATACATCTTGCTTCGAGCATCGGCGGCGTCGAACTTAGATTCGAGTGTCTCCCACAAGTCCTTGGCAACCAGCAGATGTAAATATGCGTCAACCAACCTATCTTCGATCACGATCAGAATGCTCTAAGAAATACGTCGGTGGCCTCCCTGTACGCCTTCTCCTATTCAGTAGCAATCGTTCCCATGGAAGGGACACCGGCGACCCATAACACATTCATAGCCGTGAGGCATAAGGTGGTTTGGTCTGCCAACGCTTAAAGTATGTACCGATAAGTTTATCCGGTTTCAGTGCAGCGACAAAGCCACCATCCGAAAAATGCCCACACATGTTAGGTTTTTGGATTGCTGAGTAAATAGGCAGTTTTTCGATTAATCTAATCTAGGAAATGATCATGAACATGGTACTGACAGAATTAACGGCATACTGATTTTGATCGAGATAAACACGTACTACACAAATAGTAGACACATCTACACGTAATGCTAGTACAACTAACACAGAATAAACAAGAGCGGGATAAACGAGTTATACCCTCCAGTAGGCCAGGTAGAAGTTGCGGCAGCAGCATCGTCCTCGGTGGAATTCTTGTCGGCTTCAAGTTTCTCGGCGTCGGTGGACATCATGAGGGCGAAGAGGACGCCGACGATGTAGATGAAGCAAACAAACAGTGGCGAGCAGTCGCGTAGGAGACGCTCCCCAAAAACCTAATCGCCGCTCTCCCGTACAATCTGAGATGTGGGCTGGACCCACGTCCGAGTAGACAACAGTCCACAATCTAATGTCTCAGATCATGGTCCACTGTCAAAGATTCTCCCTTCTGATCGGCAAAAATAAGCGCGCATAGGTTTGAGCTCAGCTCGGCTCATTCCGCAACCAGCGGCCTTGGTATGGCGGCGTGGACGAGGTGGCTGACGGAGGAGAAGCGCAGGAACCACTTCTTTTCTCAAGCTCCAATAGCATGTGGAAGAGAATCACTTATAAGGAGCTCCAACTGGCTGATAGACATATCAAGATCAAGCCACATTGTCCAGTATGCAACCAAGGGGCGGAGAGTATCCGACATCTTCTATTTGAATGTCCTGTTGCGGTTCAGGTAAGGAAACTCCTTGGAGTGATAGATGTGATACAGAAGGGATTAGAGATGAACACATCTGGAAGGTTGTATTGGAATTTCTTCTCAGTCAAGCGAACGATCATATCCATGTGCTAGGGTTGCCGAAACTGAGTAAAACTATGGCTGCATGCTGTTGGTTTTTGTGGTGGGAAAGGAAAAAGATTACACATGGAGGTGATCCACAAACGGCGCCACCGATCAACCTTGGTGTACGAGCCTTAGCGGCGAACTTCATTGCAGCGAACTCCTCAAAGCCAAAAATTCGTGTGGGAGGCTGGACGAAACCAAGGACTGATTATGTCTAGTTAAATGTGGATGCGAGTTTGTATCATGACGTAGTTGAAGGTTCGGTAGGTGATGTCATCAAAAACCACAACGACAAGTTCATAGCTGCCGGGAATGAAAAACTTGGAATCTGTTATCATGCCTTCACAACAGAAGCAATTGCAATTAGATTTGGCCTAAACTTCGCTCGCACAGCTGGATGTAGCAAAGATGAAGTAAATTCAGATAATGTGGAGGTGATCTCAGCACTCAGAGAGCTTCAGTAGCCAGCGCGATATTTGATGATTGTTATTTCATGTCCTTAGATTTCAGTCATATTGTTTCTGAGCATTGTTTTAGAGAGAACAATAAAGTAGCCCGCGAATTAGCTAGACTAGCTAAATTCACTCCTGATATATGAATGGATGCAGCCTCGACGGCTGTCATTCCCCTCATTGTCTCATACGCTACAATTGTAGCCAATTAATAAAGGAGGTGTTTATAAAAAAAGGAGGTTCGACTTCTCTCCAATTAGCGGTATGGGACTAAACTTCCCACCACATCCTTGTCGTTTTACCCACGTAGGTCCTTAAAGATTTTCTGAAATTGTTAGACGGGCCCTAGGCCCACACTAATATTTCAACAATTAATGCACTCCACTGAGCTGTCGATTTAGGGCCTCTTTGATTCGTAGGATTTTGAAAACGTAGGAATAGAAAAAGTATAAGATTGGAGTGGCATGTCCACTTGAATCATATAGGATCAGCAATGAGTGTTTGATGCCACAGAAAAATAAAATAATTGTAAAAAGTGGTTGAAATGGATGTTAGATTTTATATGAAATGTAGTATAAAAGATTCCATAGAAAAAATTCCTATGAAATCCAATCTTATGAATCAAATGACCAATATAGGAAAAAATCCTAAGGATTTCAGTCCTTGAGAAAATCTATAAAATTTTCGTTTGAATCAAAGGAGCCCTTAGATTATGGAGAACTGAATCAATAGGCTCTATGCGATCAAAAGTGAGCTCAGATCCTCCCGCAAAAAAAGAAAAGTGAGCTCAGACCCTAGGTCAACGATGCAGGGAGCACATGGTGTCATAATAATGAAGAAAAGAGACCCCCGCGCACCAAAAGGAACTCACGCGCGAAGGTACGAAGCAGTACGCGTCTGATCGCGTCTCCGTCTGTTGCCCAACGCCAACCCAACCACATTTATTTCTCCTACAAAAAAGTCCCAACCATCCCTCAAAAAAAAAAATCCCAACCATATTTACACAACCCCGACCGACCGAGACCCACTCCTGCACGAGCACGACGCAACCGCCGTGCCGAGGCGCCCAACTTGCCTTCCGCGCGCACGTCTCACATTAATAACTCGAAACCGATCCTCGCCCGCGCTTCCTTCCCTTCTCCCTCCCTTGCTGCCTGCGCTGCGCTCCCTCCACCTCCGTCTTAATGGTAGCTCCGGTGGTTGCACCCACCTCCCGCTTACCGCAACCCCTATATATCGCTTCCGATCCCACCTCACATCCATCCGGGACAAACACTTCCCAACCCCGACCAACCGCGGCAGCCACCACGCACGCACGCACGCAAGCTAGCCGGCCCGCCCGTGTCCCACGGTGCTACGTACGTGTACGCCACCATGAGCGCCGCCGCCCAAGAAACCACGGCCGGCGGCGGCGATGGCAAGCGTCAGGGACCTCGCCGCCCGGGGTACCTCAAGCTTGGCTACCACATCGTGGTGTCCAACGCGGTCTACGTACTGCTCGCTCCGTTCGCCGCGGCGTTGGCGCTCCGTGCGTCCCGCCTCACCCCGTCCGACCTGGCCGCAGCGCGCGCCTACCTCCTCGCCAACCTCCAGCTCGCTGTCTCCCTCGTGTCCGTCGCCACGGCCCTCTCGACGGTCTACCTCGCGCGGCGGCCGCGCGCGGTGTACCTGCTAGACTTCGCGTGCTACAAGCCGGGGCCCAACCACGTGGTCACCCGGGAGACCTTCATGGAGCAGTCGAACAAGGCCGGGGTGTTCACCGACGATAACCTGGCGTTCCAGCGGAAGATCTTGGAGCGGTCGGGGCTCGGGCAGGGGACCTACTTCCCGGCGGCGGTGCTCAACTCGCCCCTAACCCGTGCATGGCGGAGGCGCGGCGGGAGGCGGAGGCTGTTATGTTCGGCGCCATCGACAGCCTGCTCGCGAAGACAGGGGTGAGGGCCAGGGACATCGGCGTCGTGGTCGTCAACTGCAGCCTCTTCAACCCGACGCCGTCGCTCTCCGCCATGGTCGTCAACCACTATAAGCTCCGCGGTAACGTCGCCAGCTACAACCTCGGCGGCATGGGATGCAGCGCCGGGCTCATCTCCATCGACCTGGCCAAGCAGCTGCTCCAGGTAATTTTTTTTATACCACTCCTCAAGTACGTACTACGTAGCGTAGTGTTAATTTCGCGGTGGGTTCGAGTGGGTTCAGCGACCATCTGTGGGTGCGTGCTCGCACGTCAGCCGATGGTTGGGTAGATGGACGGTGTTGATCGAAATCAGACAATGGGCAGTAACATAGAGTAACATGCCCATGTTACTACTCTGTTACTATCTGCATAGTGAAAAGTAACATATGTGTGGTAATATGAAATACTTCATTTATTACGCCGTAGACTTATCTTGCCTTTCTTTCTTCATTTATTACTTGCCACATCATCTATTTTATCTAGATATATGTGATGTTACTATCTATGTTACTCCACTGTGAGTAATCTTTGCGGCCGAGAAGGGAGAACAAACTTTGACTTGTTTGACTTTTCATGTACGTGGTTTTCTAGTAGAACTTTTTCTGACCTATACACCGATGCTGTCATTGTCAACATTAGCTGCTGCTATACGTGTTGGATTACAGCATCTACGGAGGAGTGCGATATTATCCTGGAGCATTAATACTTCTAGTTGGTTGTTAAGGCAGTATTATTTGTTATTTCAATTGTGTTAAGTCAGTGGCAATGGGAATCTTAATCTCGCTGAACAGAGATCTGTATCCTTGATTAATTTGTTGACTACCTGAGGAACTAAATTTTCTATTTGGTGGGCCTGCACACCTTGCGTGCTTTGGGCGTACTAGTTGTTAAGACGATAACATCCCATTGATTAACACTCAACCACTGCTCCAATAGAACTCGTACGTGACGTACTGATCGAAGCCTGTACTGATCGAAAACCTGTTGGTGCACCAGCTCGGGAGGGAGTGTTTCTGTTTCATTCGCTTGTATACTCCGAAATGGTCAAGGCAGCTGAGTGTTGAGTGGTTCAAGAACCTAATAGTAAAGGCCATAGGTAGAACGTTGACGTGTGCAGGGATCGATGGATCCATCGACGAGCTAGCTGATCACCACTTGTCGTAATATATATTCATGAGGGCAGCTAGCTAGTAGGTTCGTCGAGACTAGGGATGCACAGGCAGACGTCTACTAGCTAGTAGTAGTAGGAGGCATGTGTCTATTTGGTTGACAGATTAATTTGCTTCTCATTGGAGTTGCCACACATGTTATAATGGATGCATGCAGGTTTACCGGAACTCGTACGCGCTGGTGGTGAGCATGGAGAACATCACACTCAACTGGTACTGGGGCAACGACCGCTCCATGCTCTTGTCCAACTGCCTCTTCCGCATGGGCGGCGCGGCGATCCTCCTCAGCAACCGCGCCGCCGATAAGCGTCGCTCGAAATACCAACTCGTGCACACCGTGCGCACGCACCACGGCGCCGACGACCGTGCCTACCGCTGCGTGTTCCAGGAGGAGGACAAGGCTGGCCAGGTCGGCGTCGCGCTCTCCAAGGACCTCATGGCCGTCGCCGGCGAGGCCCTCAAGACCAACATCACCACGCTCGGCCCCCTCGTTCTCCCCATGTCCGAGCAGATCCTTTTCCTCACCTCTCTCATCGGCAAGAAGATCTTTGGTCTCAAGATGAAGCCCTACATTCCGGACTTCAAGATGGCCTTCGAGCACTTCTGCATCCATGCCGGCGGCAGGGCGGTGCTGGACACCATCGAGAAGAACCTGGAGCTCAGTGATTGGCACATGGAGCCTTCGAGGATGACGTTAAACCGGTGGGGGAACACGTCCAGCAGCTCGCTCTGGTACGAGCTTGCCTACACAGAGGCCAAGGGACGCGTCCGGCGCGGGCACCGTGCGTGGCAGATCGCCTTCGGGTCAGGGTTCAAGTGTAACAGCGCGGTGTGGCACGCGCTCAAGGACATTCACCCGTCAAAGGAAGCCCGCAGCAACCCATGGATTGAGGAGATCCACCGGTTCCCAGTCAAGGTGCCCAAGGTGGAGAGCGTCGTTTCATCGCCATGATAGACTCGTCAAGGTCGAGTACACAGGGTTTTCTAGAAAACAAATCTTCTTTCCAACTTGAAAGGTATCTGTTGAATTATTTGTATCATTGTGATGTAACATCAAGTTAATCGATGGTTTGAGCTAGCTGAATTGATATGATACTTCAATTGGTGTATTTTCGCTACCTTGGCTGCCCCAGTTTGTTAAAACTAGATGATGCCCCGCGCGTTGCTGTGGAAATTTATATGTGGATTTTTGGAGTAACATCGACATCTCAAAGAAAGGAAACAATTTCAATCCATGAAATGATAGATTATTTATATAGGAAATGATTGAAACTTCAAGTTGGTACAAATATGTATCATATGATAAAGTCGTAGCAGTTTGTGGCATGAACCATATAGCGTATGATAAAACTATAGCAACTTGTAGCATGTACTATATTCTTACTCTATATATATGTAGTTGTTCGTAGGTGTGTGTTCTTCAGTTACTATGACCTGGATATATGGTATCCCATTCTTTTCATACTCGACAATGTATCCCATGGATGATAATGGATGGTCACCAGACAGTTGGTTATTGAGGCTTGGACTCTAGTTTGAAAGTTATAAACGCCGGGTCTTTTGTGCCCTTCATCTTTGCAATTGCGTCCGTGTATTTCTTCTGAGCTTCTCTTATTGAAACGGCAGTAGAACATAGCAAATTACTTTTTGCAGAATGAGATGGCGTCCTTGAGAAGATAGGAGTATGTTGTCAATCAGGGTAATAAGTGGAATGAAAATACATACCAAACTAATTTCAATAGGAGTACATGTGGCTTTGGTTGTCCATTTGTACTGGCTGCCACCCGTGGTTGAAAAGATAAGTGGTAGACTGAAAATGCAACAGGATGGTGTTAATATAGATGTGTGTGTTTTAAGAGTAAGTTGTTTTGCTACTTACTAAGTGGGAATAAATAAAATGCACTCTTACTTGCCGCAGACCAAATGAAGTTATAAAATGCAGATTTACTTTGCTGCCACCTCCTACAAACTGAACAGATGGTGTACATCCATGATTTTCTATATGACAGAGAGGAACAGTTTAATACACAGTTACACACAAAAAAAAAGAAAATGATGATAATTCCAGAATAACTAAGAAATATGCTCAAATAAGTGGTAGTACCACTAGTGCGTGTCGGTCCTAAACAAACGGTTAAAACCCCTTTCCGCGACGGCATCTGGAACCGTCTCCAAATGAGTGTGGGCGATAGGAGGGTCTTTCCCACATGACCCAGAAACTATCGGGGATATGCCCTCCTGGCACACACGTTTGGCAAAATGAGGTCGTGTGCGGCCGGCGAGCGGTCAAATACGGAAATACGTACAGTACATATAAAAGAAATACAATTATGCGGTGAAATTGTTTCCGGTCGCAAGTACATCCCACACAGTCAGTCCCCGCTAAACGTTTCCGTTCGTATGCACATCCTGCACAGTCGCTCCAAGGAAAATGTTTCCGTTCACAGGTACATCACACACAATTTTTCCCGCTAAATCGTTTGCGTTATTGAATGGAGCACACACGGTCCGTACAAGAAACTGTGTGGCAAAGGCTGTCCATGACACATAGTTTTTATGTGTTAAACGTTTGCGCAAGGTGGCCTAACGCAAACAGTTTTCAAGAGAAAGTCGTGTGTGATTGTTTATTGATCCAACACGGTTTAGAAACTGTGTGCGTTGCCTGAGTTCATCGCCCCCGGTATTTTTTCAACAACCGTTTGCAATATCAAAACCCAATTAGCAGGCTAATTCGCCATTAGCATGCTAATTGCCCTATTATTAATAATCCATTATTAATCTAATTGACATTCATATTAAGCACACAATATATTTCATTTCCATATTAAGGAAGAAGAATTTCATAATTGAAATACATCAGAGTACGACATGATATAGCTTCAGCACTCAGCTACCCCATTACACAACTGCACCAACAGCAAGTTCCACATGCAACATGTAGAACCTTTTGAAATTAGCATCATAGACGGTATATAGACATATGCATCTCATATGGAAAACTTCTGAAGCGAAAGGCGAATATTGAGCCTTCATTCATGTTGAAGGTCTTTGCAACTTTAGGCAGTGCCTGTGGATGATTGACCGTCCGTCCTTCGACCTCTCCAGGAACACTTCAATATTGAACCGTGGGTGTTATATGAAAACCTTCCTTGCCTCCTGACCATAGAGGTGGTTTGAAAGGTAATCATTAGTGAACTGCTTTGGAAAGGCCTGAAAACAAGGATGTGCATAAATATCTTCTCTATATTGGAAATGGGGGCAAAGGAAAAAAAGGCAAGGTATAATAGTTAGTACCATCTTGTAGTGAACTGATGTCTTCTTCATTGTGCAGACAAAGATCTTGTTGTTTTTTGTCGCTACTTTCTTTATCCTAACAATCTTCCTGAGTTTCTTGATTTGATTGATATTCATGGATAACTCATTTCCCCATATGCAAAAAGGGTCGAACAGTGGGGCAAAACCTCTGACAGCAGGACCTACATGTGCAAGACCAAATTGTGAAAAACCAAAATATTAGAATGGTTTCTGCAATTGCACAATAATGTGCTATTAGACAACGGACCATGCACGTGCTAACCTCGATTGTAAACCTCAGTGCTTCCCATTGTTTCCCTACAACACATATAAGGTAGTTAGTCATCAGGTTAAGTAAGGGTTCACATGCTATCAAGAAATATGTTGATGAAAAATAAGCACATTGCAGATTCATCAGATTAATTGAAGCCACACGGAAAACCCATTTACCCAAACCAAGCATGATTATGAACTAGGAAATATAGCACTTGTATATGTTTGTCATATATTAAGTGCAGCCAAATTCGATTCATTCCTTACATGCACAACAATACAAAATTCTACCCACGACAATTGGACATCGCATTGCAGAATTGAACCAAACAGTTAACTAAACACCACAACAAATGAACCAAACATTAATCGAAAGCACCACATTGCACAATATAACATTGAACCAAGCAGTTAACTAAACACCACAACAAATGAACCAAACATTAACTGAAAGCACCACATTGCACAATATAACATACTCGTAATAGAAGATCAGAGAGTTAACCAAACAGTTAACTACAGCCAATTGTAGCAATTGTATTTGTTTCTCATGTATTTACTATAGCCAAATTCAATTTATTCCTCACATGGTATACAATAACATAATGCACCCACAATTTTGTAAAGATAAATTCGATTTATTTCTCGCATGGAAGACAATACAAAATTGCAGCCTGAAGAATTGAACATCACATTTGCAGAATTGAACCAAACAGTTAACTGAAGACGACAACTAATTAGAAAACAGTTAATAAGTGAGCACCACACTGCACGACATATAGAACATATACACTAGAGCAACAGATTGCATGGTGAAATTAGATAGCACAATTCACTAGATTTTGTGAAGTAAAGGCAGGAGCAGCACACGCAACGGGTAAACCGAGCATGGTTAACCGGCGTAGCTAGCAATTGGCAAGGTGCTCCTCCAAGATCTGGGGGTCGGCATGAATGGCAGCCATCGCGGCCTCATCCACGCGTGCGGCCGTGATTTGCTTCTCCGCTGCCAAATGCTCCTTGAGGTCCTGGCTATACTGCGTGCACCATGGCTTAGGCCGGCGCTTATCTGGTGGAGGGGTCGGTGATTTGGGTGGAAGGTCGCGCTCGTGCCGGCAGTCGGGGCATGTGGGATGTGGAAGGAGGAGGAGGATGGGGGTCGGGTGTGGATTACCTGCCTGGATAGAGGAGGCCGAGAGCATGAAGGAGGGTCGCCAGCGAGGAGGCGGCGGCGCTGCAAGCAAGGAGTGAAGGTTTCAACTTGGAAAGGAAGGCGGAAAGAGGGGAAATGTGGCTTTTGGTAAGGGGGAGGGGGCGGGGCGGTAGATATTTTCGTGGAAGCCGAAAATTTGGCTTCTGCCAAAAAACTGGCGCGCAAAGTGTCATCAGACACAGTCCCTTATTAAGAACTGTGTACGATATGTGGACATCACAAACGATTTAGATAGCTTAACCCGTGTGTGATGAGTCTGAACGTCAAAAGTTTTGGTTCGAATTTCCATGGTTACAGTGGTCATCCACGTCATTGCATAATTTGGGTACACAAAGGAGACTATAGCACACCCACACTTCTTAATCGAGCAAGTTCAGCAATTAAACAGAGCTAGCTGACCTAAACATTACTCTAACAAATTAAAGACCGACGCTCTTAATTAAACAAAACATAGAGTACCACTATGGCTGGTGCTCGTCGATCTCCGCCGCCGCCTCCATGTCCAGCTTGCGCCCGACGGTCTCCTGGAGAAGGGGCTCCATGGCATCCATCGCACCATACTCGACAAGCATCTCGCCATCTGCGTCCACCATCTCTTTGGAAAAGGCCGCCACGAGTTGGGCATGGGCGGACACGATCTGGTCTTGGACGGGCTCCGTCGTCACAAGGTATGCGGCGGAGGAACGGACGGCTGCTCGAACGCTCTTGGCGATTGCCAGCTCTTCGGCCGTGGGTTGCCGACCGTTGTCGGAGAAGCTTCGTTTGATTTGTGCGGTGACCGCCAGGAGCTGGGCGTGGGCGGCCTCGACATGGTCGTGGGCGGCCTCCATCAGGGCTAAGGCCGCAGCTGCTGTGCCGCTCTCACCAGTTGCTATCCCCGAGGCAGATGTTGCTGCTGCCACCTGAGAAGCAACAGTGGCCGTTTGGGCTACCTTTGCCGCTCGGTCGCAAATTGCGGCCGCGCTCATGCACCTTGTTAGCACGCGCATGGCGGCTGCAGCCGTGCTCTCGCCGGAGTGGGCCACCGAAGTTGCCCTCATGACGCGGGTCCACATGCCCATCTTTCACCGGCGACAATTGAACAGTGAAATGATATTTGGGGTGCGAGCTAGTGTGTTTGAGACGCCGGCTGTGGACTGTAGCCGACGCACCTTCTCACGTAAGCCATATAGGCGTACTATACACCGATGGTGCTCCAAGATATTTTGTACTACATCTCACACGGCTGCTGATAACAAACTGTGTGCGATCTACTTGATTTTTCATCTTGATTTGAATTACATAATGGGGTCACAGCGGCAATGGATGGTGTTTGAATTGCTAGACCTTTTATCTGGAGTGGACATGCAGCTATATGTGTGTCGTAAAAGAATTGGAATTATTCAGGGTTCGTTTGAACATTTTATACATTAAATTGGTTTTCTAGCCATTTCAGGTGAACAATTCAAATTTGAACTACATGCACATGCTCGAGTGCATATAAATTGGTTGAAAAATCAAACATGTGTCCTTGGGTGCATGCTTAGGTCCCATGCAAGAAATGGGAATGAATTTCAAACAAGAGCCTTTGTTGATTGCCGGCAAAACATTAAGATGCCTGGTTTTTAAATTCTAGTAAATCCAAAACTCGTCTGAAAATCATGAAACTTGGCATCTATCATGGAGCGGCATCAACATGCTGTGGTACAAATTTTGTCCCATTTGGGGCAGGTTTGGGTATATGCTTCTCACAAACCGGAGCTTCTCACAACAAGCATGATGGTTTTCGGTAGGGAACGTCCCACCTTTGGGGACGAAACGATATCCATTGCCTCTTATTGCTTTCAAATTTTTCTCGTGTCAACATAGAACAACAGGAGTGTTGTATGATTTTTTGTGATTTTTCGGGGTTCGTTTGGACATTTTTATGCATGAACTGAGTTTTCAATGCATTTTACATGCATAATTCAAATTTCAACTACATGCACATGCTCCAGTGCATTTAAATTGGTTGAAAAATCAAATGTGTGTCCTTGGGTGTGATACGTCTCCAACGTATCTATAATTTTTTTATTGTTCCATGCTATTATATTATCTGTTTTGGATGTTTAATGGGATTTACTAAGCACTTTTATATTATTTTTGGGACTAACATACTAATCCAAGGCCCAGTGAAAATTGTTGTTTTTTGCCTATTACAGTGTTTCGCAGAAAAGGAATATCAAACGGAGTCCAAACGGAATGAAACCTTCGGGTGAGTTATTTTTGGAACAAACGTGATCCAGAGGACTTGGAGTGGACGTCAAGAAACGAACGAGGAGGCCACGAGGCAGGGAGGCGCGCCCACCCCCCTGGCCGCGCCCCCCACCCTCGTGGGCCCTCGTAGCTCCACCGACCTACTTCTTCCTCCTATATATACCTATGTACCCCAAAAACCTCCAGGATCACCACGAAACCTTATTTCCACCATCGCGACCTTCTGTACCAATGAGATCCCATCTTGGGGCCTTTTCCGGCGCTCCGCCGGAGGGGGAATCGATCATGGAGGGCTTCTACATCAACACCATAGCCTCTCCGATGATGTGTGAGTAGTTTACCTAAGACCTTCGGGTCCATAGTTATTAGCTAGATGGCTTCTTCTCTCTCTTTGGATCTCAATACAAAGTTTTCCTTGATCTTCTTGGAGATCTATTCGATTTAACTCTTTTTGCGGTGTGTTTGTCGAGATCCGATGAATTGTGGGTTTATGATCAAGATTATCTATGAACAATATTTGAATCTTCTCTGAATTCTTTTATGTATGATTGGTTATCTTTGCAAGACTCTTCGAATTATCAGTTTGTTTTGGCCTATTAGATTGATCTTTCTTGCAATGGGATAAGTGCTTAGCTTTGGGTTCAATCTTGCGTTGCTCGATCCCAGTGACAGCAGGGAAAACGACACGTATTGTATTGTTGCCATCGAGGATAAAAAGATGGGGTTTATATCATATTGCTTGAGTTTATCCCTCTACATCATGTCATCTTGCCTAATGTGTTACTCTGTTCTTATGAACTTAATACTCTAGATGCATGCTGGATAGCGGTGGATGTGTGGAGTAATAGTAGTAGATGCAGGCAGGAGTCGGTCTACTTGTTGCGCACGTGATGCCTATATACATGATCATGCCTAGATATTCTCATAACTATGCGCTTTTCTATCAATTGCTCGACAGTAATTTGTTCACCCACCGTAATACTTATGCTATCTTGAGAGAAGCCACTAGTGAAACCTATGGCCCCCGGGTCTATCTTCCATCATATTAATCTTCCGTCAACTAGCTATTTCTATCTTCGTTTACTTTAAAATCTTTACTTTTAGTCTTTATCATAAAAATACCAAAAATATTATCTTATCATCTCTATCAGATCTCACTTTTCAAGTGGCCGTGAAGGGATTGACAACCCCTTTATCGCGTTGGTTGCAAGGTTCTTATTTGTTTGTGTAGGTACAAGTGACTTGTATGTGGCTTCCTACTGGATTGATACCCTGGTTCTCAAAAACTGAGGGAAATACTTACGCTACTTTGCTGCATCACCCTTGCCTCTTCAAGGGAAAACCAACGCATGCTCAAGAGGTAGCAAGAAGGATTTCTGGCACCGTTGCCGGGGAGTCTACGCATAAGTCAAGACATACCAAGTACCCATCACAAACTCTTATCCCTTGCATTACATTATTTGCCATTTGCCTCTCGTTTTCCTCTCCCCCACTTCACCTTTGCCTTTTCTTTCGCCTTCTTCCCGTATGTATCTTTGTTTGTGTTTCCATTTGCCTTCTATTTGCTTGCATCTTTGCTTGCTAAAAATCCATTGATATGGATCCACTTAAAGTGTTCTACTTGGATTATCTTCGATCCTTGTGCGCTCGTGCTGAAACCCCAACTAGCCTAGTTGATGGGAAATCTTTAGATGAGCATGCTCATTTTGTGTGTCAACGTCTGTCTGAAAAAGGGAGACTCTTATGGGATCAAATAAACAGATTGATGCGTTATGCTTGGAATCTTTGTGAAATTTATGATTTTACTTGTTGCTCGAAGAACCCTAAAAACACCTCCCCTAGCTATGTGAGTTTAATGATAATGAAATCTTATCTTCTTATGCAAAGGGTGTTTATAGTTACTACGATATCGAACAAATTGAAGAATTTGTTGCTTTTAAGGGTGCTTATGAAGTTGCTTCTTTGATTGAAAAGTATGATATTATTCTCTACGAATCTGAAAATTTTGACATACTTAAATATTGTTGGGTAACGTAGGAATTTCAAAAAAATTCCTACGCAGACGCAAGATCATGGTGATGCATAGAAACGAGAGGGGAGAGTGTGTCCACGTACCCTTGTAGACCGAAAGTGGAAGCTTTATGACAACGCGGTTGATGTAGTCGAACGTCTTCACGATCGACCGATCCTCAGTACCGAACGTACGGCACCTCCGTGTTCAGCACACGTTCAGCTCGGTGACATCCCGTGAACTAACGATCTAGTAGAGCTTCGGGGAAGAGCTTCGTCAGCATGTTGGCGTGATGACGGTGTTGATGAAGTTACCGACGCAGGGCTTCGCCTAAGCACCGCTACGATATGATCGAGGTGGATTATGGTGGAGGGGGGCACCGCACACGGCTAAGAGAGATCAATGACCAACTTGTGTGTCCATGAGGTGCCCCCCTCCCCCGTATATAAAGGAGTGGAGGAGGGGGAGGGCCAACCCTCTACTATGGCGCGCCCTGGGGAGTCCTACTCCCACCGGGAGTAGGATTCCCCCCCCTTCCATGTAGTAGGAGTAGGAGAGAAGGAAAGGGAAAATAGAAAAGAAGGAAGGAGGGGGCGCCGCCCCTCCCCCTAGTCCAATTCGGACTAGGCCTTGGGGGACTGTGCAGCCTCCCCTCTCTCTCTCTTTCCCCTAAAGCCCAATAAGGCCCATATACTCCCCGGCGAATTCCCGTAACTCTTCAGTACTCCGATAAATACCCGAATCACTCGGAACCTTTCCGATGTCAGAATATAGTCGTCCAATATATTGATCTTTACGTCTCGACCATTTCGAGACTCCTCGTCATGTCCCCAATCTCATCCGGGACTCCGAACTACCTTCGGTACATCAAAACACATAAAGTCATAATACCGATCGTCACCGAACGTTAAGCGTGCGGACCCTACGGGTTCGAGAACTATGTAGACATGACCGAGACTCATCCCCGATCAATAGCCAATAGCGGAACCTGGATGCTCATATTGGTTCCTACATATTCTACGAAGATCTTTCTCGGTCAAACCGCATAACAACATACACTGTTCCCTTTGTCATCGGTATGTTACTTGCCCGAGATTCGATCGTCGGTATCTCAATACCTAGTTCAATCTCGTTACCGGCAAGTCTCTTGACTCGTTCCGTAATGCATCATCCCGCAACTAACTCATTAGTCACAATGCTTGCAAGGCTTATAGTGATGTGCATTACCGAGAGGGCCCAGAGATACCTCTCCTATACACGGAGTGACAAATCCTAATCTCGATCTACGCCAACTCAACAAACACCATTGGAGACACCTGTAGAGCATCTTTATAATCACCCAGTTATGTTGTGACGTTTGATAGCAGACAAGGTGTTCCTCCGGTATTCGGGAGTTGCATAATCTCATAGTATGAGAAACATGTATAAGTCATGAAGAAAGCAGTAGCAATGAAACTGTAACAATCATAATGCTAAGCTAATGAATGGGTCCTGTCCATCACATCATTCTCCTAATGATGCGATCCCATTCATCAAATGACAACACATGTCTATGGTTAGGAAACATAACCATCTTTGATAAACGAGCTAGTCAAATAGAGGCATACTAGGGAACTTTGTTTTGTCTATGTATTCACTCATGTACTAAGTTTCCGGTTAATACAATTCTAGCATGATTAATAAACATTTATCATGAAATAAGGAAATATAAATAATAACTTTATTATTGCCTCTAGGGCATATTTCCTTCAGTCTCCCACTTGCACTAGAGTCAATAATCTAGTTCACATCGCCACGTGATTTAACACCAATAGTTCACATCACCATGTGATTAACACCCATAGTTCGCATCATCATGTGACCAACACCCAAAGGGTTACCAGAGTTAATAATCTAGTTCACATCGCTATGTGATTAACACCCAAAGAGTACTAAGGTGTGATCATGTTTTGCTTGTGACGGAAGTTTAGTCAACGGGTCAGCCACATTCAGATCCGTATGTATTTTGCAAACTCCTATGTCAACAATGCTCTGCACGGAGCTACTCTAGCTAATTGCTCCCACTTTCAATATGCATCCAGATTGAGACTTAGAGTCATCTGGATCAGTGTCAAAACTTGCATCGACATAACACTTTACGATGAACCTTTTGTCACCTCCATAATCAAGAAACATATCCTTATTCCACTAAGGATAATTTTGACCGCTCTCCAGTGATCTACTCCTAGATCAGTATTGTACTCCCTTGCCAAACTCAATGTAGGGTATACAATAGATCTAGTACAAAACATAGCATACTTTGTAGAACCTATGGCTGAGGCATAATGAATGACTTTCATTCTCTTTCTATCTTCTGCCGTGGTCGGGCTTTGAGTCTTAGTCAATTTCACACCTTGCAACAAAGCAAGAACTCTTTCTTTGACTGTTCCATTTTTAACTACTTCAAAATCTTGTCAAGGTATGTACTCATTGAAAAACTTATCAAGCGTTTTGATCTATCTCTATAGATCTTGATGGTAAATATGTAAGCAGCTTTGCCGAGGTCTTTCTTTGAAAAACTCCTTTCAAACACTCCTTTATGCTTTCCAGAAAATTCTACATCATTTCCAATCAACAATATGTCTTTCACATATACTTATCAGAAAACTGTAGTGCTCCCACTCACTTTCTTGAAAATACAGGCTTCACCGCAAGTCTGTATAAATCTATATGCTTTGATTAACTCATCAAAGCGTATATTCCAACTCTGAGATGCTTTGCACCAGTCCATGGATGGATCGCTGGGGCTTGCACATTTTGTTAACACCTTTAGGAACGACAAAACGTTCTGGTTGCATCATATACAACTCTTCTTTAAGAAATCCATTAAGGAATGTAGTTTTGTCATCCATTTGCCAGATTTCATAAAATATGGCAATTTGCTAACATGATTCGGACAGACTTAAGCATCACTACGAGTGAGAAAATCTCATTGTAGTCAACACCTTGAACTTTGTCAAAACCTTTTTCGACAATTCTAGCTTTGTAGATAGTAACACTACTATCATCGTCCATCTTCCTCTTGAAGATCCATTTATTTTCTATGGCTTGCCGATCATCGGGAAAGTCAAGCAAAGTCCACACTTTGTTCTCATACATGGATCCCATCTCAGATTTCATGGCCTCAAGCCATTTCGCAGAATCTAGGCTCATCATCGCTTCCTCATAGTTCGTAGGTTTGTCATGGTCAAGTAACATGAACTCCAGAATAGGATTACTGTACCACTCTGGTGCGGAACATACTCTGGTTGACCTACGAGGTTCGGTAGTAACTTGATCTGAAGTTTCATGATCACTATCATTAACTTCCTCACTAATTGGTGTAGGAATCACTGGAACTGATTTCTGTGATGAACTACTTTCCAATTCGGGAGCAGGTACAATTACCTCATCAAGTTCTACTTTCCTCCCACTCACTTCTTTCGAGAGAAATTTCTTCTCTAGAAAGGATCCATTCTTAGCAACGAATATCTTGCCTTTGGATCTGTGATAGAAGGTGTACCCAACAGTTTCCTTTGGGTATCCTATGAAGACACATTTCTCCGATAAGGGTTCGAGCTTATCAGGTTGAAACTATTTCACATAAGCATTGCAATCCCAAACTTTAAGAAACGACAACTTGGGTTTCTTGCCAAACCACAGTTCATATGGTGTCGTCTCAACGGATTTAGATGATGCCCTATTTAACGTGAATGCAGCTGTCTCTAATGCATAATCCCAAAACGACAGTGGTAAATCGGTAAGAGACATCATAGATCGCACCTTATCTAATAAAGTACGGTTATGTTCGGACACACCATTATGTTGTGGTGTTCCAGGTGGCGTGAGTTTGCGAAACTATTCCAAATTGTTTCAAATGAAGACCAAACTCGTAATTCAAATATTCGTCTCCACGATCAGATCATAGAAACTGTATTTTCTTGTTACGATGATTTTCCACTTCAGTCTGAAATTCTTTGAACTTTTCAAATGTTTCAGACTTATGTTTCATTAAGTAGATATACCCATATCTGCTCAAATCATCTGTGAATGTCAGAAAATAACGATACCCACGGCGAGCCTCAACACTCATCGAATCGCATACATCAGTATGTATTATTTCCAATAAGTCAGTTGCTTGCTCCATTGTTCCGGAGAATAGAGTCTTAGTCATCTTGCCCATAAGGCATGGTTCGCAAGCATCAAGTGATTCATAATCAAGTGATTCCAAAATCCCATCAGCATGGAGTTTCTTCATGCGCTTTACACCAATATGACCTAAACGGCAGTGCCACAAATAAGTTGCACTATCTTTATTAACTTTGCATCTTTTCGCTTCAATATTATGAATATGTGTATCACTACGATCGAGATCCAACAAACCATTTTCATTGGGTGTATGACCATAGAAGGTTTTATTCATGTAAACAGAACAACAATTATTCTCTAACTTAAATGAATAACCGTATTGCAATAAACATGATCAAATCATATTCATGCTCAAAGCAAACACCAAATAACACTTATTTAGGTTCAACACTAATCCCGAAAGTATAGGGAGTGTGCGATGATGATCGTATCAATCTTGGAACTACTTCGAACACACATCGTCACCTCGCCCTTAACTAGTTTCTGTTCATTCTGCAACTCCCGTTTCGAGTTACTACTCTTAGCAACTGAATCATTATCAAATGCCGAGGGGTTGCTATAAACACTAGTAAAGTACACATCAATAACATGTATATCCAATATACCTTTGTTCACTTTGCCATCCTTCTTATCCGCGAAGTATCTAGGGCAGTTCCACTTCCAGTGTCCATTTCCTTTGCAGTAGAAGCACTCAGTTTCAGGCTTGGGTCTAGCTTTGGTCTTCTTCACGGGAGCAGTGATACGTCCATTTTGCATCATGCTTTTATATCAATATTTATTGCATTATGGGCTGTTATTACACGTTATGCCACAATACTTATGCCTATTCTCTCTTATTTTACATGGGGCAGCTGGAATTCTGGGCTAGAAAAGGAGCAAATATTAGAGACCTATTCTGCACAACTCCAAAAGTCCTGAAACTCCACGGAATATCTTAAAATAAATAATAAAAAATCCTCGCCAAAGATGAAGGCCAGGGGCCCCACACCCTGTCCACGAGGGTGGCGGGCGCGCCCCCTCCTAGGGCGCGCCCCCTACCTCGTGGGCCCCCTGGTGGCCCTCTGATGCCCATCTTCTGCTATATGAGGTCTCTCGTCGAGAAAAAAATCAGAAGCAACCTTTCGGGATGAAACTCCGCCGCCACGAGGCGGAACCTTGACGGAACCAATCTAGGGCTCCGGCAGAGCTGTTCTGCCGCCGACAATTCCCTCCGGGAGAGGGAAATCATCGTCATCATCATCACCGACGCTCCTCTCATCGGGAGAGGGCAATCTCCATCAACATCTTCACCAACACCATCTCCTCTCAAAACCCTAGTTCATCTCTTGTATCCAATTCTTGTCTCCAAGTCCGGTTTGATACTAGTAGGTTGCTAGTAGTGTTGATTACTCCTTGTAGTTGATGCTAGTTGGTTTATTTGGTGGAAGATCATATGTTCAGATCCTATATGCATATTAATACCCCTCTGATTATGAACATGAATATGCTTTGTGAGTAGTTACGTTTGTTCCTGAGGACATGGGAGAAGTCTTGCTATTAGTAGTCATCTGAATTTTGTATTCATTCGATATTTTGATGAGCTATATGTTATCTAGCCTCTAGTGGTGTTATGTGAACGTCAACTACATAACACTTCACCATTATTTCGGCCTAGAGGAAGGCATTGGGAAGTAATAAGTAGATGATGGGTTGCTAGAGTGATGTGCTTAAACCCTAGTTTATGCATTGCTTCATAAGGGGCTGATTTGGATCCATATGTTTCATGCTATGGTTAGGTTTACCTTAATACTTTAGTTGTAGTTGTGGATGCTTGCAATAGAGGTTAATCATAAGTGGGATGTTTGTTCAACTAAGAACAGCACCCATGTGACGCCCGGATAATCAAGCTACAGTAAACCTCTACTAAAGATGCCACGTCACCTCGGCTACTGTTGTTAATCTCGCGTTAGATCAAAACCGATTCAAATTCAAATTTGAAATTAAGTCAAATGATAAAGGTTTTCAAATGTTAAAACTAAAAGCGTTAGAGTGAGCCAAATAATGCGTAGGTAATTATGGCGAGAAACCGCACTTTTATAAAATGTCTCAATACTCTAAAATGAGTAAAACAGTAGCAAAAACAATTACTTAAATGCTTTTAAAATGATAAACAATTACAAACTATTTTATTTTAGGTGCCAAGTTAATTGTGGTAGTGGCATAACTATTAGTACTGTTTTAGGTATAACTATTTGTATTTTATATAAACTAAAATTTAACAAAACAAAAAAGTATAATAACTAAAAGGTAAAACAACAAAACAAGAAAAACCCCTTTGGCCAACTGGGCCAAACGGCCTTGCTGGCCAGCCCACCAGGCCACAACCAGTCAGCCCACACCCCACTTGTCCCCTTCCTCCTGCTACAGGAGGCAGAGGAGGGCGTGGCAGCCATCCCAACCAACCTGCCCGCCGATGCTGCCGTGGCAGACATCCACCGCTTCCCCCATTCGGATAAGGTCGCGCCCAGCCTCCTCTCCCTCGCGGTCAAACCCTAGCGCCCACTTTCCCCTCTCCTTCGCTCGCTCGCATCCGCATCGCCTCAAGCGAAGCCTCGTCGCCATGGCCGAACTTCGCCCACGTAGCCACCATCGCCCCCGGGCCGTGAGATGTTGTCCGACCGCTCCATCGCCGTCCGCTACGCCGTCCTCGCAGAGCAAATCGGCGAGAGAGCCCCACGCCGCCACCATCGAACTCGTCTTCGACCGTCTGCATCACCGCCGCTTTCATCGATTCGCTCGACCCGACCTTCCCGGCCTCCTCGAGCTTGTCTTCGGCACCGCAGCGAGCTCCTCCTCCACCCCGCTTGCCTCCCTCGATTCGGTGTTGTAGCCTCCGTCCCGAGCTCATCCGATCTCGAGCATACGCGTACATACGACGTGCGTGCTCGGAGTTGCTTCTGCTCTTGCATACTTGCTGCTGCCACTCGCGCCGCCCGCGTGGTCGACCCCCATCGCCCGTGGCGCGACCGTGGCCCTGAACCCCGCCTCCTGCCTGCTACCGTCTGGGGTCGTGCCCTGCTCCCCTTACTGCAGCGCCAGCCGCCTCCTCCCTGTTGCCGCCCAATGCTTCGCTAGTTTCTATTCCTTATGCTGCTGCCGTGTGCTCTAACCGATGCTGCCCGGGGCGTAATGGCTGCGCCCAGCCAGCGGGTGCATGCGCGCTGCATCCCTGGCCGATGGCGTCGCTGGTTTCAGCCGCCGACACCCTTGTGTGCTCGTGCGTCTTTGTGGCTGCAGCTTCGCCTCTGTCAGAGGCCGCCCCCATTAGATTAGTACTAATCCCTCTAGTACTAATCTCCGTTTAGTACTAATTCTCTCTTGTACTAACGCACCCCACTTTGGGCCTAATACATGTGGCCCCACTAGGTAAATTGATTAACTAAAATAATTTTATCACATATTACACTTACATGTGGGTCCACTAACCACATTGACTGGTCAATCATTGACCTGGTCAACAGTCAACCAAACCCCCCTGACCCCACTGTCATAGACTAGGCTAGGCAACCCCTGGGTACACTTAGAATTTCTGTTTTAATTTCAAACTAATAATAAATCCAGGAATTTTAAAAATGAATTAAAACTTTGAAAATTATTATTTAATAATCCGTAGCTCGGATTAAAATACTTTGTACATGAAAGTTGCTCAGAACGACGAGACGAACCCGAATATGTAGCCCGCTCGTCAGCCACATGCCCCTAGCATAGCAAATCTGCAACTTTTCACCTCCGGTTCATCTGTCCGAAAACGCGAAACACCGGGGATACTTTCCCGGATGTTTCCCCCTTCCGCCGGTATCACCTACTACCGTGTTAGGGCACACTTAACACCGCTCATTGTCATGTCATGAATCGTCATGCTTATGTTTGCATTGTATTTATTGTTTCTTCCCCCTCTTCTCTCCGGTAGACTACGAGACCGACGCTGCTGCTGCCCAGTTCGACTATGGAGTTGACGACCCCTCCTTCTTGCCAGAGCAACCAGGCAAGCCCCCCCTTTGATCACCAGATATCGCCTATTCTACCCTCTACTGCTTGCATTAGAGTAGTGTAGCATGTTACTGTTTCGATTAATCCTATTCTGTTGCATAGCCTGTCATTGTTGCTACATCTGTTGATACCTTACCTGCAATCCTAAATGCTTAGTTTAGGATGCTAGTTTTCCATCAGTGGCCCTACATTCTTGTCCGTCTGCTGTGCTATACTATTGGGTTGTGATCACTTGGGAGGTGATCACGGGTGTCGGTGTACTAGAGTAGGGGTACCCTAGTATCCCGTGCAGTACGCAGACAGATTCTGACACCAGCGGCAGGGTTTGCCTGGTCACCGCCAAGATCCTTCGTGGCTCCTTTGGAGACATTCAAGAACAAAGTATTTTGACTAAGAAGACAAGGCCCCGGCAAGAGGAGCTTGCCGGGAAGGCCATTTAAGGCATGAAGAAGACAAGGCCCCGGCAAGAGGAGCTTGCTGGAAGGCCTCGAGCGCGACAAGCCTCCGGACGCGACAAGGATTCGGCCGGCAAAGGCGCTTGCAGCGGCAAGCAACCTCTCTCCATCTCCGCTCCAGCTCATCCAACAACGTGTTGCCATGGGACCATTCCATGCGCGCGTGTCAAGAGGCTGTGCAGCCGGCGGAGAGCAGCGATAAGCGGCCGACAAGCTTGCCATCGTGGCGAGCGGTGGCGCACCTGACGGTCTCTGTTGCACTGTTTAGGCGACGCAGACGGGCATTTATTGCTTTTGTCCCTTGCCGTCAAAGTTAGGTATTTTGCATTGTACACTGTTTAAGTAGGTGTACCAACTTCTGTTATTACATTTGTACCCTCATCTATGTTGCCACCTGTCGGAGACCCCTTGAGCATATAAAAGGAGGCCCATGCATAGCGTGGGGGTTCGATTCATTCGACTCACTCGAGACCATATACGCTCACGCTTAGGTTTTGTAGCTCAGACGCTCCCTAGCAAGAACACAATACATCAAACAAGCAGCAGTAGGAGTTTTATCTCTCCGGAGAGCTCCGCTGGGTAAACTGCTCGTGTGCCTCGCCTCGATCCGCTCTTCGTGCGATCTCCGCCCCTTGAACCACAAGGGGCCTGGTCCGCCGCCCCATAGGTGTTCGTGGGTACGATCAGCCTCCCCGACATCTTTGGCGCGCCAGGTAGGGGGAGCGTCGAGGCTGTGTGAATCCGATCCGGCGTTCACACGAGCAGCGTCCTCAACATCTTCCTCAACATGCCACCGAAGAAAAAGGCTTCGGCGGCAGCAGAGCCGTCAGCGTCATACCCACCATCCCCACAGCAAACGGGTGGTGGGGCAGACACCGGCGGAAGGACAGGCGCCGACGAAGGTGTTCGTGACATTGCCAAGTCCAAGGACAAGGCCCCGCAAACCTCGGCGTCCGCGCATCCCCCGCGCCCATCTCAGGAGATGCGGGACCAACAACGTCATGGCGTTCACAATGCCATACGTTCGTTGGATCGAGACCCTCAAGACCAGCATGCACGCCAACATGTTGGCACGAGTGAGATCTGATGCGCCTGGGCGGGTGCTGCTCCTTCTAACGTGGTTAGAAGTCCGAGCATATCCCGCTCCTCGCACCGTTCGCCAATGCCACCCACTACTCCAGCAGAAGCTCTGGCGAGCTCAGCTGCTCTCGACAACCCTCCAACGGCCGACAAGGTCGACGAGTGGAGGGCCACTATCCGAGCCTCATCGGCTTTGCCAGCATTTACGCCTCCGTGGCAACTAACGCCCGTCATTGCCGCGGCAAGACGACAAGGCACGAGCCGGTGGCGACGAGGCTGTCGAGGTGCAACTACCATGCACTTCTCCGCCCGAAGGCCAAGATCGCCGACTCACCGGATCCACCTCGGCGGCGACTCCACCGCGTCGTCGGATCCGCGAGCTCACCGCGATCAGCGCCAAGTTCTTCATGAACGACAACAAGAGGACGCCGAACTCGTGATCGAGCGCCGGAGAGAAGCGCGTCGACGTCAACCGGCTGCCGCCGGGCCCTATCTGACATGCGTGCGCCCGGAGGAGCCAGGCGATTTGCCGTCTGTGATAGGTTGCCCTGCGTTCACTCGTGAGCCGCGGCAAGTCCAGTGGCCCAGCCAGAAAAACTTCAAACCAGATGTGCCGGAGAAGTATGATGGCAGGACGCATCCGTCGGAGTTCCTCAGCATTTACACCATTGCGGTGCAAGCTGTAGGGGGACGGGACGACAAGATCCTCGCCGACTACTTCCCGCTCGTGCTCAAGCCCAACGTCAGATCTTGGCTCATGCACTTGCCGGACAGCTCCATATCCTCTTGGGCAGATCTGTGCCATCAGTTTGTTGGCGCCTTCACAGGTGGCCACAAACCTCATGGCCAGGAGAGTGACCTTCATCTGCTCGCCCAGAAGGAAGGAGAGTCCCTGCGCAAGTTCATTCAGAGATTCAGCCGTGTGCACTACAACATCCCAGATGTCCACCCTGCCGCGGTGATCAGCGCGTTTCATCGAGCGTGCGGAACCGCAGGATGAGGAGGAGATGGCGATGTGCAAAGTCAAGGACGTTAGTGAGCTGTACGCCTTGGTCGACAAGTGTGCACGCTACCGAGGAAGGGAGGAGACTCGGGAGAGAATGCACAAGCAGGATCGACAAGGAGGAGACCGCCCGGCAAAGAAGAGCCGGCGGCGAGGCAACAGGAAGAAGAAAGGTAGAGAAGTGCTAGCTGTTGAGCAGTCCGGCAACGGAGGTGACGACAAGAACGCCAAGGCTGGTGGCTCCGGTAAGGAGGTTGCCGCTGACACCCACCACTAGTCTGTGACGGCCGCCGACAAGCAGGACGGCTCCGGCAAGCAGTACTGCAAGATCCACCGCACCAAGGGCCACGACCTCCAGAGCTGCAAGAAGGTCGATCAGCTTGTTGATCAGCAGAATGCTGTTTACGAGCGGCGCGAAAAGGATAAGGCCCAAGAAGGTGCCGGGGAGCAAGCAAGAAAGCGTCCGGCCGGGGAGGCGCGCGGCAAGGCCAAGCGGCGGCAAGGAGATAGACCTCCCGCGTCGCGACAACGATGAAGATGATGACGACGACGAAGATATGGAAGACGCAGCGGCGCCCATGAGCAGGAGTTTCGTAAAGCCACGGAGGTCCTCTGCGTTGACGGAGGTGCTTCCCGCATACCTCCCGCCGCCAACTCAAGCGATGGATGCGGGAGGTCAACGCAGCGGAACCATCCGTAGAGTCACGCAAGCCTCCGAAGTGGTCCAAGACGCCTATCGTCTGTGATTTTGAGGACCACCCTGATCGCATAACTGGGGTCTGGTGCTTGCCGATGTTGGTCTCACCAACCATCCGCAACCTCAAGGTCACCAAGATGCTAGTTGACGGCGGGGCCGGCTTGAATCTGATCTCCTCCGCGGTGCTCCAGAAGCTTCAAATCCCTGACGGCGATCTCGAAGAGACTGGCACCTTCCAAGGAATCAATCCGGGAAGGAGCAAGCCGAAAGGAAGATTACGTTGGTAACATTTAGCGCCGAGCTGAACTTTAGGACTGAGAGGGTCACATTCGACGTTGCCGATTTTCCATTGCCTTACAATGGGATACTTGGTCATTCAAAGACTCGCCAAGTTCATGGTAGCCTCTCACTACGCCTACAATTTACTCAAGATGCCAGGCCCGATAAGCGTCATCTCTGTCCATGGCAACAAGAAGGATGCCCTTATTTGTGCCGACAAGATCTACCGGGATGCAGCAGCCGCGACAGATTGCCAAACACTTGCCGCTTAAGCTCCCGGGGGGGAGAAGACAAAGTCCAAGTCCGGCAAGAGCTCTGATGCCCACTCCGGCAAGCGCACCTCTTCGGAGTGCTGCGCTACCGTCGAGGACGCACCATCAAGCTCCACCGGCAAGTGCAAGAAGAATATGGTAGCTCTGCCAAAGACCAAGAAGGTGCCCGCCAAGGAGGACGACACTGGTGGTACCTTCACCATCAGTGCCTCTCTCGACCCTAAATAGGAAGGCGCGCTCGTTGCTTTCCTCAAGGGCGAATCGTCGACGTGTTTGCATGGCAACCGTCTGACATCCCCGGTGTTCCCAGGAAAGTGATTGAGCACCTCTGGCCGTCTGTCCTCATGCGCGCCCGTCAAGCAAAAATTCAGGAAGCAAGCAGTGGAGCGCCAAGAATTCATAGCGAAGAGATCAAGAAACCGGAAGCGGCGGGCCTTGTCAGAGGAGTGCTCCATCCTACGTGGTTGGCCAATCCTGTAGTCGTGCGCAAAGCAAATGGAAAATGGAGACTTTGTATTGACTTCACGGATGTTAATAAAGCTTGTCCCAAAGATCCATTTCCCTTACCGCGCATCGACCAGATTGTTGACTCCACGGCTGGATGTGATTTGCTTTCGCTTCTTGATGCATACTCAGATACCATCAGATCTTCATGGCTGAAGAAGATGAGGAGAAGACCGCATTCATTACACCATGTGGCACATAATGTTTCATACGGATGCCTTTCGGTTTGAAGAATGCTGGTTCAACGCTTGCAAGGGTAGTCCATGACGCTTTTGAGCAGCAAATGCACGTAAATGTAGAAGCCTACATGGATGACATAGTGGTCAAAAGCAAGGACAAAGCAACTCTGGTTCAAGATTTGGACGAGACCTTTGCAAATCTGCGCAAGATCAACCTCAAGCTCAACCCCGAGAAGTGCGTGTTTGGAGTCCCTTCCGCAAGCTTCTCGGGTTCTTCGTGTCTCAAATGAGGGGTTGAAGCCAATCCCGACAAGATCAAGGCCATTGAGCAGATTGAAGCACCAAAGCGGCGTCAAGGATGTACGAAGACTTGCGGTTGCGTAGCTGCTCTCAGCAGGTTTATTTCTAGGTCTGCTGAGCGCGCCTGCCATTTTTCAAGATTTTGAAAAAGGCGGGTCCAATGAAATGGACTCCGAAGCGGAGGCTGCTACCGCAGACTTAAAGAGATACCTGTCCTCCACTCCAACACTTGTCGCACCTAAACCACAAGAGAAGTTGCTGCTATATATAGCAGCAACCAATCAAGTGGTTAGTGCTGCGTTAGTAGCGGAGAGGGAGGCGGATGACGAGCCAGCAACCACGGCAAGCACATCCAGCGACAAGGGGGGGGGGGCTTCGCCGACAAGCTCTGGTCCCGACAAGGATGAATCCGCGCAGACGCATGAACAGATGCAGAAAAGGATGGTGCAGCGCCCAGTTTACTTTGTCAGTTCCCTCCTGCAGGGGGCTAGGTCAAGGTACTCTGGTGTGCACAAATTGCTTTTCGGCCTCCTCATGGCCTCGAGAAAGCTGCGCCATTACTTCCAAGCACATGAGATCACAGTTGTCACTCGCTTTCCGCTCAAGAGGATACTGCAGAATCCAGAGGCAGCAGGCTGGATTGTCGAGTGGGCACTGGAACTGTCAAGCTTTGGTCTCAAGTTTGAAAGCACTTCAACTATCCAAAGCAGAGCATTGGCAGAATTCATAGCAGAATGGACGCCAACGCCAGATGAACAGATTCCGGAGACGAGCATTCCCGTCAAGGAAGCAAGCAAAGAGTGGCTAATGTACTTTGATGGTGCCTTCTCGCTTCAAGGCGCCGGTGCCGGCGTCGCTTATCGCACCCACCGGAGAGCACCTCAAGTACGTAGTCCTGATGCACTTTCCCAAGGAGCAAGCAACGAACAATACTGCAGAGTATGAAGGTTTGCTTGCCGGTGTTAGGATCGCCGTAGACCTTGGGATCAAGAAGCTTATTGTCAGGGGCGACTCGCAGCTTGTCGTCCGCCAAGTGAACAAAGATTATCAGAGTCCGTTGATGGAAGCCTACGTCGATGAAGTGAGGAAGCTAGAAGAGTGCTTTGACGGCCTGCAAATGGAACATGTTCCAAGAGCTCAGAATGATATTGCTGACGGCCTGTCAAAGTGTGCTGCACTTAAGTTGCCTGTGGAACCAGGGATTTTCGTGCTCAAGCTGACTCAACCAACCGTAACACTCAAGCAAGAAGAGGAAGTTGCTCTCTGGTGACTACTTCCCGCCAGAGCTTCCCGAAGCCGCCGCCAAGGTCCCCAAGATCGACACCAACAATCTTTGAGGGGCAGTCTGCTCCGACAAGCCCTAGGGTTTGTTTCGTTGAAGCAAACGCTCCCGACAAGTTTTGCTCCGGCAAGCTTGCCGGGGAGCATCAAGCTCCGGCTGAGCCGCAGGTTCTTGCCGTAGAAGCTGATGTTCCTGCAGCAGCAGATGTGCCTTTAGTCCTCGTTGTCGAGCCGCAAGCTCTAGCATGGGCGCAGCCGATTGTCCTTTTCCTTCAGACAGGAGAACTTCCCGAAGAGCAAGAAGAAGCGGAAAGAGTAGCCCGGCAGTCAAGTATGTACCAGTTTGTCGACAAAGATAACTGCATGTAAGAAGACTCAACGGTGTGAAATTGAAGTGTATCCTGTGGAAGATGGATGTAAGCTGTTGGCGAGAGATACACGGAGGCATATGTGGTCACCACATTGGCGCCAAGAGCACTTGCCGCAAAGCTTTCCGGCAAGGTTTCTTCCGCCGACAGCCCTCCGTGATGCAACTGCACAAGTAACCAAGTGTGAAGCGTGCGGTTCCATTCCAAACAGATACACCAGCCAGCTCAAGCTCTCCAGATGATCCCTTTATCCTGGCCCTTTTCGGTCTGGGGGCTCGACATCCTCGGCCCTTTCCCCGAGCTGTCGGGGGCTTTGAGTACTTGTACGTCGCCATCGACAAGTTCACAAAGTGGCCGGAAGTGGAAGCAGTGAGGAAGGTGACGGCACAGTCAGCAGTCAAGTTCTTCAGGTCGATTGTCTGCCGTTTCGGAATCCCTAACAGGATCATCACCGACAACGGCACACAATTTACGAGTTGCACCTTCATGCAGTACGTCCAAGATCTTGGCGCCAAGGTCTGCTTTGCTTCGCTGCTCACCCGAGAAGCAACGGTCAAGCGAAAGGGCAAATCTTTGAAGTGCTGCGCGGGCTCATGACCAGAACTTTCGGCGGGCTGCACAAGTGCGGAAGAAATCGGATCGAGGAGCTGCCGGTGGTTCTTTGGTCGATCAGACGACGCCAAATCGAGCCATCGCCGCACACCCTTTGCTCTAGTCTATGGAGCAGAGGCAGTTCTCCCCACGGAACTCAGATACGGATCACCTCGAGTGCTCGCTTATGATGAGCTTGAGCTAGAGCAGCTGCGACAAGATGACGCTACCGCCTTGAGGAGGATCGTCTTCGCCGCCAGGCGAGCTGCTCGCTACAAAGAAGCTTTGCGTCGCTACCATAGCCGCAGTTAGTGCCGTAAGTCTCGAGGAAGGCGACCTTGTTCTTCGCGCATCCAGTCCGCCAAGAATTCAAACAAGTTGACGCCCGAAGTGGGAAGGCCCCTATCGTGTGAAACGAGTCACTAGGCCTGGCGCTGTCTGCCTTGAGACCGAATCTGTCATTCCGGTGAGCAACTACTGGAACATTGAGCATCTTCGTAAGTTTTACCCATAGGGCGCGGTTGTCGGAACCTGTTCCGGCAACCACCTTTTGTACAAGTCTTGCCGCTGTTGCATGTAGTCCTTTGTACAAAGTCGGGCGCAGACCCCGTCCATCAGTAAAGCTCATGCGTTGCGCACAACTTGTCAAATTCATGCTTTCATCATTTTATTGCATGTTTTGGCTAACACTTTGTGCAGCAACCACACCCGGTAAGCAAAATCGAGCCGCTAGGCTCCATAACTTTATGTTCTCTTCTTTCTCTTTTCTTAAAAGAAAGGAAGGCTCCCTCGCGCACAAGTTAACCAGGGGGGAAGGAGAAGATAATACTATGGACCAGGCATCGCTCGAGGAAGTTTCGCCTTATCGGGAAGCAAGAGACAGAAAAGCTAAGTTGCCAAAGTTTGAGTAATCAATTTTTAAATTTTTAAGTTATCTTCCTCGGACGATAGTACTTTGTATGGAAAACCTGTGCGCAGAGGAACCAACTCGCAGGCTAGTCGCGCCTTTACTTTGTTTCGAGTCCGCTCAACAACTTAAGTGAGCTGCAGCTAGTCGCGACAAGGTTTCTTGTCGGAGGCGGTCTTGCCAGCAGGCTGCTGACGTTCCGCACTCAGCGCTCGCGGCAAAGGTGCCCGCACCGACAAGTCCCCCAAATGCGTAGGGCAGAAACGTACAAAGGAAGGAATCAAGTAGAGGAAATAACGTTGCATTGATCGCCTAAGATAGAGTATATTACAAAATAACTTGTCGCTGATCTAACAAAGTGTTCTAAACATGATCAAGAATGACAAGGAAAGATAAATTTGGTGGCCTAGTCTACGCGGTCGCCATCAATCCGCTTGATCTTGTTCACCCTGTCCACAATGGGTGCGACAAGGGCTTTGAGCTCCTCCACGTTGGCATCTGGCGGCAGGGATCTGAGGACGCCGTTAAGGTTGAGGCCCGGATTGCGGAAGGCCACCTTTATCAACACCTTCTCGAGGGCTCCTGCATAGATCTGGCGTGATTCCTCGGCCAGCTGCTTTGGGACCTCTTCCGAGTCATTGGAGGCCCGTCACCACACCTTTGAAGAATAAAGCGAGTTTGGCTGGGTCGGAGATGCTCGTCGGAAGAGTATGCAAGGTCCGCCATTCCCAGCTCCATCAGCTCGTTGTGGATATCGGCAGCGGTGTCCACAAGGCCTTCAGTCCAATGCTCCACACTCTCCCTCAAGGCGCTCTGAGTGGAGATAGCATTCGCTAGCAGCTCCTCCTTGGCCTTGATAGTCTCCAACAGACCCACTTCCCGCTCTCTGGCGCCGTCCAGCGTCTGTGTCAGAGTGTTCAGCTTCAGCTCAAGGTCCACCTTGGAATCCTTGGCGGCGTCGAGCTCCTTGCCCCTGTCAGCGAGACGACTCTGCAGCTCGCCAAGAGTGTAGGCATCCTTCTCGCGCTCGTGCTTGAGCGCGGCAAGCTCTTCGCCGCTCTTCTTGAGGCTGGCCTCCAGCTGTGCCACCTTCGCCTTCAACTCTTCCTTGGCGGCCTCGGCGGCTGCGGCTGCATCCTTCGCTTCCTTAAGCGCCCCGCCAAGTGACTACTCACGCGCGGCAAGGTCTTCTTCGTGGCTGTCCAGGTTGACCTTCCGCTGCGCCAGCTTGCTTTCCTACGCGGAGAGCTTCTCGGCAGCCAGCCGCTGCTCCTCCTCAGCTGCGGCCTTCTCAAGGATGAAGGTCGTGCGCTCTTCTGCAAGTTGCCCCCACGCTTCTGCTACGTCACGGAGAGTTTCTTGGTTGGCGTTAGGAGCTCCTCTGCGGCGCTTCTCCATGTCCGCTCCCTGCCCTCGCGACAAGTGCTTCCGGGACTCCAACTTGGCTTGCCGGGCGCGGTAGAGCGACAACAGCTTCTTCAAGCTGCTCCTCCTCGAGACTTCGCCATGCTGCTACTTGGCGCGTCCACCAGCGTCGGCCATGGAGGCGAGTAGCTCGCCGTCGAAGGTCTCTCCTTCGACCGGCGCCTGAGCTCGACTCCCGGAGTTTGATGAAGACACCCTCGGCGGCCTTCGTGTAGGTGCGGGCTGGGGCTCCTCGAACTGACGCTGCAGCGATGGCGGGAGTCGGCTGTAGGTGTAGCGCCTTGCGCTCCTTCGGCCTCAGGGACGTCAGTGCGATAGCCCGACCCCTCTCCGGCTTCTGCGTCGGCAGCTTCGGTGTCATTCTCGCCAACAGGATCGTCGGCGACGGCCTCTTCTTCCACAACAACGACCTCTTCTTCCACGACGGCGGCCTCGTCGGTGTTGCCGCGCGCTTCCTCCTCGCCGGCAGCCTCGACCTCCATCGGCTCTGCGTCAGACGAAGAAAGAGCAGTCAAGCAAATGTTCAAAAAGAGAAACAAAAGAAAACAATCCCAAGGGAGATTTTCACAGAAGGAAATTACACCGCAACGGGATCCGCTGCCATGGCCTTGACCACCTTTGGAGGGTCATCGGCGCTGTCCTTGCCGGGTAGCCTCCCTTGCCGGAGTGGCCTCCCTTGCCTGGAGGGCGCTCCCTTGCCGGAGAATCCTCCCTTGGCGGCGTAGTGGCAGCAGACAGGATTTGAGGCGGCTTCCGAGCCCTCCCGATGAGGCTGCTCTGCTCCTACACAAGCAAACAATCGGTATCAACGAAGAAGGAGCACCCCTGCACACCTAATAAAGAAGGAGAAAGCCGCACACTTACCACAGGGGCTGCTCACGAGGAAGGGTTGCGGGTCCGGCAAGGGGTCTCGACGCCTCCTCTGTTGCCACGGGTGGATCGTCCTCAACGACGACCGTCGGGATCTTAGCCCTCTTCGACGCTCTGGCTAGCGTCACGAAAAGGAAAGAGTTCAGAACGAAGCAAATCAGATTCAAGATGAAGCAACAAAATTGAAGAAATACAAAGCGCGATATTGAGGCTTACTCTTCTTCTTCCTCCTCGGAGCTGGCGCGGAGAAGTCGAACTTCGGCTCGCCTCCCGGTGACGGCAGGCGGAGGAGTGGGCTCTCTTGGCCGCTTAAGCGGGCGTCGGTGGTGGCTCGGGAGGATCCGCCCCGCTTGTCGCAGCGGTGTCGAGCACTCCAGCGGCAACATCGCTTGTCATGAGAGCGCGTCGTCTTGGCGCTGCTGTGGGCCAGTCTGCCGCCCCGTCTCGTCTCCGGCCTTGCGGAGACGCCTCTTCGGCGGAGCCGGGGGCTCCGCTGGCGGCAAGTCGCTGGGTGGTGGAGAAGAAGCGCCCTCGGCGGGTCCACTCGACCCGGCCTCGGGCTCGACAAGCTCGTCCTCGCCCGGCGATCTCCCTTCGCTCGGCAAGGCTTGCCGCCTTCGCGGCGTCCGCCTCCTCCACGGTGTGTACCCGAAGGCTCCGGTAGCGGCAGCTGCCGCCTCCTCCACTGGTGGCAATACGCGCCATCTCCTCGTCGGTGGTGTCGCGGGTGAGCCTTTACGCTTTCGTCGGAGCGGGTCGGCACTTATTCCAAGTCGTCGAAGAACTGCTGCACGACCTTGTCGGGGGGCTCCTGCCAGGTTGGAACGATCCCATGGGAATCGCACAACGGCATCATGGCGCGGATGCGGTCGAGCGCCGAGTTGTTGCACAACGGGACGACCCCCCTCGGCAACCTAAACCACTCAGGGTGATCGGGGTCGTTCTTGAACAGCTCTAGCAGCATCGCATTCAGCTCCATGACGGTGAAATTCCAGTTCAAGCCCGGGCGCAACCTCATGATGTCTGCCGCATTTTGGAACTCCCAAGCAGGCCTCCTCCTCTCCTGCAAGGGAGCGATGCGGCGAAGGAAGTCTGCGCCAACCGCGCTTACGGTTAGTCCGGCAAGCCTAAAGGCGCAAAATCCGGTCACAGCCTATCTTCAACCTAGCATCCTCCAGCGCCAAGCTACTCCAATCTCTGCCGCGCACTATTGGGGTTTGGCGACGGCAGCGATCGAAGGGCTGCGGGTTCTCCTCTGACCCAACACCAATTGGCTCTCCACTCCTCCCACTTGTTGCGGAACTCCCCTTCCAGATAGACTTCTTTCTTGCCGATCCTGGAGACCCAAGCTATCCCTCCGGCAAGTGGCTCTCCTCTCTCGACGCGGGGCACGAAGAAGTGGCGGAAGAGTGCCACATTTGGGTGGACTCCGACAAAGTTTTCGTAAAGGTGTGCGAAAACTGCCATGGTCAAGACAACGTTGGGGGTGAAATAAAGGAGGCGGAGGCCATATCTGTTCATGATATCGCAGAAGAACTTCCGGAAAAAAGGCGAGCGAGCCATAATAGAAGAAAAGGGCAAAGAAGGGGTACCCAGTTGGGGCGAATCGAAGCGGAGGCGGGGAGTACCTTCGCGCGCGGATGCGCACGCTGCGTCTCCATCGACCAAAAGAGATAGAAGAGCTCCCACAGCTCGCTTTGGCGCCGAGCTGAGGAGAAGATGGCCCGCTCCTTGCGCAGCGCCCATGAGCCGCTGCGCGCCGCCGACTTGACGCCCTTCTCCTTGTCGGCTTTCGGAGCCATGGCGGCGGCGGAGGAGGCCGACGGCGGTGGGTGTGCTTGTGGCGAAAGAGGCGGGCGCTCTCTTCAGCCGGAGAAGAAGGGGGGAGCGGCGGTGGTTTTCTTGACAAGACATCAATGGCGAAGTGGATGGCCTGCCCCTGTTTCTCCTGCTTATAAGGAGGGGGAGGGGGCGGACGTTCCGCTTTTCCTAATAAAGAAACCCCCACGACCACGCCCACGATCTCTCGCGCGACACCACGTTCGGTGCGTGCCGTTAGTGGGGGTCGTGGTGGGTCCGGGGCGAGTTATGGCGTGATCGAGGCCGCGTGTGGCCGTGCACTGTCTTGGGCCTGGCCCGACAGCGCTCGGCACCGTGTACGGCCCAGGCCGGGGCTCTGTCGGTGTACTAGAGTAGGGGTACCCTAGTATCCCGTACTCGTGCCTGCAGACAATTGCAGCACCAGCGGCGGGGTTTGCCTGGTCACCGCCAAGATCCTCCGTGGCTCCTTTGGAGCCATTCAAGAACAAAGTATTTTGACTAAGAAGACAAGGCCCCGGCAAGAGGAGCTTGCCGGGAAGGCCATTTAAGGCATGCAGAAGACAAGGCCCCGGCAAGAGGAGCTTGCCGGGAAGGCTCGGAGCGCGACAAGCCTCCGGACGCGACAAGGATTCGGCCGCGGCAAGGCGCTTGCTGCGGCAAGCAACCTCTCTCCATCTCCGCTCCAGCTCATCCAACAACGTGTCGCCATGGGACCATTCCATGCGCGCGTGTCAAGAGGCTGTGCAGCCAGCGGAGAGCAGCGGTAAGCGGCGCTGACAAGCTTGCCATCGTGGCGAGCGGTGGCGCACCTGACGGTCTCTGTTGCACTGTTTAGGCGACACAGACGGGCATTTATTGCTTTTGTCCCTTGCCGTCAGAGTTAGGTATTTTGCACTGTACACTGTTCAAGTAGGTGTACCAACTTCTGTTTTTACATTTGTACCCTCATCTATGTTGCCACCTGTCGGAGACCCCTTGAGCATATAAAAGGAGGCCCATGCATAGCGTGAGGGGTTCGGTTCATTCGACTCACTCGAGACCATATACGCTCACGCTTAGGTTTTGTAGCTCGCGCCGCTCCCTAGCAAGAACACAATACATCAAACAAGCAGCAGTAGAGTTTTATCTCTCCGGAGAGCTCGAAGCCGGGTAAACTGCCGTGTGCCTCGCCTCGATCCGCTCTTCGTGCGATCTCCGCCCCCCTCCGAACCACAAGGGGCCTGGTCCGCCGGCCCCATAGGTGTTCGTGGGTACGATCAGCCTCCCCGACAACGGGTATATATTATATACTTTATACATGATACATGTGGTGGCCAAAGTCGGGTCGGCTCGTGGAGCACCCGCGTGTGATTCACGGATTGGGGGCTGAAAGGACCTTTGTCCTAACGGCCCTCTGTGTGGATCTTTGTGGCGGAGCATCAGGGCAGGTTGAGACTACTTGGGTGAGAGGTGGGCCTGGCCCTGGTCGATGTTTGCGGTTACATCATTAACATGCTTAACGAGATCTTGGTATTTGATCTGAGTCTAGCCATTTGGTCTATACGCACTAACCAACTACGTGGGAAAGATATGGGCACTCGGCGTCGTGGTATCAGCCGGAGCCTTCGCGACGTCAGCGACTTAGCGGCGCGCGCCGGATTGGAACGTAAGCCTGCTCTTGTATTAAGAGGGCTAGTTCTGCTTCCGGCCGCGTACGCAATGTGCAGGTTTGCTAAGGGCGATGGGCCCAGACCCATGTGCGCTTAGGTTTAGACCGGCGTGCTGACCTCTCTGTTGGCCTAGGTGCGGCTGCGACGTGTTGATCTTCAGCGGCCAGGCATGACCCAAGAAAGTGTGTCCGGCCAAATGGGATCAAGCATGTTGGGTTATGTGGTGCAGCCCTGCAGGGAAGTTAATCTATTCGAATAGTCGTGATCTTCGGTAACAGGACGACTTGGAGTTGTACCTTGACCTTATGACAACTAGAACCAAATACTTATTAAAACACACCCTTCCAAGTGCCAGATACAACCCGGTGATCGCTCTCTAACAGGGCGACGAGGAGGGGATTGCCGGGTAGGATTATGCTATGCGATGCTTCTTGGAGAACTTCAATCTACTCTCTTCTACATGCTTCAAGACGGAGGCTGCCAGAAGCGTAGTCTTCGATAAGACTAGCTATCCCCCCTTATTCTGGCATTCTGCAGTTCAGTCCATTGATATGGCTCTTTACACATATACCCATGCATATGTAGTGTAGCTCCTTGCTTGCGAGTACTTTGGATGAGTACTCACGGTTGCTTTTCTCCCTCTTTCCCCCCTTTCCATTCTACCTGGTTGTCGCAACCAGATGTCGGAGCCCAGGAGCCAGACGCCATCGTCGACGACGACTCCTACTACACCGGAGGTGCCTACTACTACGTGCAGCCCGCTGACGACGACCAGGAGTAGTTAGGAGGATCCCAGGCAGGAGGCCTGCGCCTCTTTCGATCTGTATCCCAGTTTGTGCTAGCCTTCTTAAGGCAAACTTGTTTAACTTATGTCCGTACTCGAGATATTGTTGCTTCCGCTGACTCGTCTATGATCGAAAGCACTTGTATTCGAGACCTCGAGGCCACTGGCTTGTATTATGATGCTTGTAAGACTTATTTATGTTTTAGAGTTGTGTTGTGATATCTTACCGTGAGTCCCTGATCTTGATCGTACACATTTGCGTGCATGATTAGTGTATGATTGAATCGGGGGCGTCACAAGTTGGTATCAGATCCGACTGCCTGTAGGAATCCCCCTTCCACACTCCTTGGCTGAAGTCGAGTCTAGTCACTACAAAACTTTTACTAACATGGTTGTGTGTCTTACGGGCCCACGTCGCCATTTGGGTGGTATTAGGATCTTTTACTCCTCGTCTATACTCTGGGACTCTGATCTCTCTTCTATTGGGGTTAAATGGTTTTGCTAACTCCAACTCTAGGTTCCCGTAACTATTTCTCCCGGAGAGCCCTCATTCTGGAAGATCACCTGCTTCATCATAAGATTCTGTGGATATCCCTCGATAATTTCTCAAGACCCTTGTGCTCATGCCTTTGCAATTCACTGCCGCCGATATATCCTTATGGATATCTGCATGCACATGTCATTCTTTTGATCATTCCTCATCACTCTTGTTGTTACAAGATGCCTCAAACTATTCGCCGTTATCCCGAGAATCCTTTGAGTTTACTGTCTTGCAATTTTATTCGCATGAAAACCTTACGAGGTTTTCCTCACATTTATCGAGGTCCCTTCGTCTCAATTGTTCATGTGTCTCACATAATTCTTCGGAATATTTTTCTGTCTTCCGAAAATCCTCTGCAGCCTGTTACTCTTGAAACTCTTGCCTGCTTGCATTATGGTTAATTCCATATGACTGGTAGTCCTCGTGAACATCCCTTGTCTTAGTCATTTTGAGCCTATTGATTCAATGTGTGCGTATGCACGCAGTCATCAGGTTATCCTTTTTAAAAATTAACTTTCCGGCTCAGGCGTCATTCCGGAAATGAGTTGGTTCTTGGAAGTTCAAACCTTTATTGCTTGTCCAACTAAGTGTTTTCAACTTATCCATCCTTGATCAGAGCGTCTACTTCTGATCCTTTGTTTTGGAAACCATAATTTCTTTCTATTTAAGCATCAGACTAATCAGGTGATTCTTGAATCTGATGCCTCTGCATTCTTTCTTCCTCTGAGTGAGTACATATACTCACATCAGCTCCATTGTGGATCGCCCGATCCATTGTTGGATTGTTATCTGATAGTGTCCTTCATATTCAATCACCTTGTGAGTCTTTCCCCTGATACATAATGCCTTAGGTAAATTGTATCCTCTGCTTGGCAACCATGCTCTGCTTTCGAGCTTGTGTAATTACTTTTGAAACTTGTGGTATATATGTGTTGAACCTATGCCTTCCCCTAATCCGTGAGAACCTGAAAGTTGTCACAATTCACACTCTTTCGGTGTTCTACCAAATAAAATTCCAACACTACAGTTTTATCAAAACGAGAGGTGAATGAAATGATATGCATTAAAGAAGTGGGAGTCGACCTTGAACTTTGTGTTCATGCCCATGAAAATGATGTAGACCATCTCGAAAGCTTCTTGCAAATGATTATCCAGCTGTATGATTCTTTCGGTATTCTTGAAGTTGATTCCTTACAGTTATGGTTCCGACCATGCTGCCCTGATCTGATATATCTGATGGGAATTCAATCCAGTGCCTCATCTATTTTTGGCAAGGTTGAAGTATCTACTGTCATAGGTCAATGACCCGGTTCTACTTCTATCATGTTCTACCTTCGAGTATTACCCCCTGGTATCTCGAAGATGTCTTGCCATTGCACCACATCTTACTAACTTTGTTGAAGTAATGTATTTCCTTGTCGTAATCACTCTACGGGTTCTGGGTTGTTGTCAACCGAGGACACCGACTAGTGAAATTATTCCGCACTACAAATCAAATACCCCTAGTATTTTTACTAGGAAATTCTGAACTCAATCTGGTCATTCCTAGACTATTGGCTGCATCCTGGTCTTTCTATCTTTGACTGTGCTACCTCGTCCTTCTCTGGTTCACAAATTCTTCAGTGTGTGAGCACGACTTACGTCGAGCTTTCAGCATCATGTTGCTTGTCTTGAAAGGCAGCTTTGGTTCCGAGCTTGCATCTTATATATTGATCCTATGACTTGCCACTTCGTCATTCTGTTGCTTGTTGCCGTTGTTGTTTGATTGCATCCTTTCGAAACCTCCCGGCAAATGTGTCGGAACACCTTCAACACTTTGGCTTCTTCCGAGATGTCAACTGTGTTCATGATGAGAAATACCCTCCTTGCCCTTGATGATCTTTATTATCATCGACAACACCCTTGACTTCCTTTCATCGCGAACTTGTCCACATTATGAATACAACTTGCTCTCCAGCTATGTTCTGCCTTGAAGTATTACTGTCTTTTCTGTCGGGAATGTTGTGGGGATTGCTCCACCTCTTAGAAACTCTCGGTATGATGATACTTATCACCATCACCATTCTTCCTTGGTCCCCGTGTTGTTTTTAACTAGGATACCAATATGCTAACGATGTTGTTCGAGTTCTGTACTTCTAGCAACCCTATTGCTTTGAAGTTAATGATCGACAGTTCATTCTTAGACTGTTGGTTATTGAATCGTCACTCTAACATTGATCTTGCTGCCTAAGGTCATATTTCGGGCACACCTTTCAACTAATGATTGATGGTGTATGTTTTCCTAGAGCATACAACATTATATCATTTGAATTGACAAGTGTCATCTTCTTGTTCACATTATTGTGGAAATCCATCCGTTTGGAATTCTCGATGAATTGTCGCTGAGCCCATCAGCCATCTCCTCATCCCCTCCTTGGTTTAATGATGAACTATTGTTTCAGGAACCCGCTCCCATAGTTCATTTCCCAAGAATCTTGCAATGTCATTTCGTCGATTTGTGTTGTCCCTTTTCTTTTCGGACATCCTGAGTCTGAGGTATCATGACACCAATCGGATCTGAATCTCAGTCAGATATGATGGTTGGGACAACTTTCCAGGAGTTATGATGTTGGTCCTTTGATGACCCGATAATCTGATGTCATGCCTAGCACCCCTGGCTGGAGGACCTATCATTATAATTTCTTTAGCAAGGATAACCATTCTTCCTGGAGGAAATTGTAGGACTTATTTTATAAGTTACTCTTGATGGATCATTTTTGTATCCAAAGTTCGAACCTTGATTCAAACACCATATCATTGCTACCTCGAAGCATGACTATGATACCCCGCTCATCAACAAGAACATTGGAGGCGTGATGCTAAATGTTTCTTGGTCAGTTATCCAAACACCGTTGTATGGGTAAAATCTTGATTAATCCTTGCCTATTTATCTGAATGGCTGGGTACTTGCTCTCCTACCCTGCATGCCATGTTCTGCTTGTCCATGGGAAGGGTATACTCCTAATAATTTTGTGTAATCACAATTTTCCTTTCCATTGTTCTGTTTAATCTGATAATCGCGTTTTCCTTTCCATTCTTTTGTTTAACCTTTCCTGTAATCCGACTTAACTGAGCAGATGTAATTCCCTGCTTTGGTAAGCACCTTGTTGTACCACTCTGTCTTTAAGACCTTGTTACTATTGTTAATGGAATTCCGGTAACCACCGATGGGTGAGAACTTTGCCAATTGGTTCGCCTCGTTCAACGAGCAGGAAAATGGTTCTCTTCATTCCCCGTCCTTGGTACCGACATTGCTGCCGACATAGCTGACAAGCTATCCACTGACATGCCTCCTTGTCGCGGCTGTGGAAGATGTCACCACCCTTCCTACTTTCAACCCACATGGTGGGCCCATAACCCACAGGTCCACTGGATCGAAACATGACTCTTCTTTACAACCCGGGTTCTAATGTGCCGTGTGCACGTGGCTTCGTATGTGATTCACGAGCTAAAATCTATACCATTATTCATCCTGGAATCAAACAACATGTTATTCTCGTTGTTCAAACCCCCATTCCAGCTTCTGTCTAGTCATCGAATGATTGCCTACCAGTTTGAAGCTTTGGCACCATCGTATATTGCAATCAACGAATTCACTGAAATACAACTCGTGGAATACCTTGTGTATTTCCCATTGAGTTCACCATCATATGCCCAGCTTTATGGAGATGCGTTCTTCCAGAGTTTTTCCCCTTGGTCGCGTTCGTAGGACGATGGAGATCCCGAAGAAAGGATGACGACTTGATCATGGTGACTTGAAGCAGAGAAATGAAGACATCAACGAAAGGGATCAACCTCTTCGAAAGAGCAGCCAAGACCGACAAGATAAGTTAGAATTTCGTAACCAGACCTTTCCCTCTTATCCCACCTCTTAAATCTCGGGATGAGATTTCTTGTAGTGGAGGAGAATTGTGACGCCCGGATAATCAAGCTACAGTAAACCTCTACTAAAGATGCCACGTCACCTCGGTTACTGTTGTTAATCTCGCGTTAGATCAAAACCGATTCAAATTCAAATTTGAAATTAAGTCAAATGATAAAGGTTTTCAAATGTTAAAAGTAAAATGTTCGGAGTGAGCCAAATAATGCGTAGGTAATTATGGCGAGAAACCGCACTTTTATAAAATGTCTCAATACTCTAAAATGAGTAAAACAGTAGCAAAAACAATTATTTAAATGCTTTTAAAATGATAAACAATTACAAACTATTTTATTTTAGGTGCCAAGTTAATTGTGGTAGTGGCATAACTATTAATACTGTTTTGTATAACTATTTGTATTTTATATAAACTAAAATTGAACAAAACAGAAAAGTATAATAACTAAAAGGTAAAACAACAAAACGAGAAAAACCCCTTTGGCCAACTGGGCCAAACGGCCCAGCTCGCCAGCCCACCAGGCCACAACTGGTCAGCCCACACACCACTCATCCCCTTCCTCCTGCTACAGGAGGCAGAGGAGGGTGTGGCAGCCATCCCAACCAACCTGCCCGTCGATGCCGCCGTGGCAGACATCCACCGCTTCCCCCATTCGGATAAGGCCGCGCCCAGCCTCCTCTCCCTCACGGTCAAACCCTAGCGCCCACTTTCCCCTCTCCTTTGCTCGCTCTCGCATCTGCATCGCGCAGCCGAGCCTCGTCGCCATGGCCGAACTCGCCCACGTAGCCACCGTCGTCCCCGGGCCGTGAGATAGTGTCCGACCGCTCCATCGTCGTCGGATACGTCGTCCTCGCAGAGCAAATCAAGCAGGAGAGCCCCACGTCGCCACCATCGAACTCGTCTTCGACCGTCTGCATCGCCGGCCGCCGTCGTCGATTCGCTCGACCCCGACCTTCCCTGGCCTCCTCGAGCTCGTCTTCGGCACCGCAGTGAGCTCCTCCTCCACCCCCTGCTTGCCCCACTCGATTCATTGTTGTAGCCTCCGTCCCCGAGCTCATCCGATCTCGCGCATACGTGTACATACGAGCGTGCGTGCTCGGAGTTGTTGCTGCTCCTGCGTACTTGCTGCTGCCACTCGCGCTCAAGTGGCCGACCCCATCGCCCGATGGCCGCGACCGTGACCTCGAACCCCGCTCATGCCTGCTGCCGCCTAGGGTCGTGCCTGCTCCCTTACTCGCATGGCGCTTAGCGCCTCCTCCCTGTTGGTGCCCGATGCTTCGCTAGTTTCTATTCCTTCTGCTGCTGCCTGTGCTCTAACTGCTGCTGCCGGGGGCCGCATAATGGCTGCGCCCAGCCATGGGTGCATGCGCGCTGCGTCCTGGCCGATGGCGTCGCTGGTTTCAGCCCGGCACCCTTGTGTGCTCGTGCGTCTGCGGCTGCAGCCATCGCCTCTGTCTAGGAGGCCGGCCCCCATTAGATTAGTACTAATCCTCTAGTACTAATCTCCGTTTAGTACTAATTCTCTCTTGTACTAACGCACCCCACTTTGGGCCTAATACATGTGGCCCCACTAGGTAAATTGATTAACTAAAATAATTTTATCACATATTACACTTACATGTGGGTCCACTAAACCTGTTGACTGTTCAATCATGGACCTGGTCAATAGTCAACCAAACCCCCGTGACCCCACTGTCATAGACTAGGCTAGGCAACCCCTGGGTACACTTTGAATTTCTGTTTTAATTTCGAATTAATAATAAATCCAGGAATTTTAAAAATGAATTAAAACTTTGAAAATTATTATAAAATAATCCGTAGCTCGGATGAAAATACTTTGTACATGAAAGTTGCTAAGAACGACGAGACGAATCCGAATACGCAGCCCGCTCGTCAGCCACACGCCCCTAGCATAGCAAATATGCAACTTTTCACCTCCGGTTCAAATGTCCGAAAACGCGAAACACCGGGGATACTTTCCCGGATGTTTCCCCCTTCCGCCGGTATCACCTACTACCGCGTTAGGGCACACCTAACACCGCTCATTGTCATGTCATGCATCGTCATGCTTATGTTTGCATTATATTTATTGTTTCTCCCTCCTCTTCTCTCCGGTAGACTACTAGACTGACGCTGCTGCTGCCCAGTTCGACTACGGAGTTGACGACCCCTCCTTCTTGCAAGAGGAACAAGGCAAGCCCCCCTTTGATCACCAGATATTGCCTATTCTACCCTCTACTGCTTGCATTAGAGTAGTGTAGCATGTTACTGTTTCGATTAATCCTATTCTGTTGCATAGCCTGTCATTGTTGCTACATCTGTTGATACCTTACCTGGAATCCTAAATACTTAGTATAGGATGCTAGTTTTCCATCAGTGGCCCTACATTCTTGTCCATCTGCTATGCTATACTATCGGGCTGTGATCACTTGGGAGGGGATCAGGGGTATATACTATATACTTTATACATGATACATGTGGTGGCTAAAGTCGGGCCGGCTCGTGGAGCACCCGCGAGTGATTTACGGATTGGGGGCTGAAAGGACCTTTGTCCCAACGGCCCTCTGTGTGGATCTTTGTGGCGGAGCGTCAGGGCAGGTTGAGACTACCTGGGTGAGAGGTGGGCCTGGCCCTGGTCGATGTTCGTGGTTACATGATTAACACGCTTAACGAGATCTTGGTATTTGACCTGAGTCTGGCCATTTGGTCTATACGCACTAACCAACTACGTGGGAAAGATATGGGCACTCGGCATCATGGTATCAGTCGAAGCCTTCGTGACATCAGCGACTGAGCGGCGCACGCCAGATTGGAACGTAAGCCTGCTCTTGTATTAAGGGGGCTAGTTCTGCTACTATCCGCGTTCGCAACGTGCAGGTGTGCTAAGGGCGATGGGCCCAGACCCCTGTGCGCTTAGGTTTAGACCGGCGTGCTGACCTCTCTATTGGCCTAGGTGGGGCTGTGACGTGTTGATCTTCCGAGGCCGGGCATGACCCAGGAAAGTGTGTCCGGCCAAATGGGATCAAGCGTGTTGGGTTATGTGGTGCACCCCTGCAGGGAAGTTAATCTATTCGAATAGCCGTGATCTTCGGTAACAGGACGACTTGGATTTGTACCTTGACCTTATGACAACTATAACCGGATACTTATTAAAACACACCCTTCCAAGTTTTTTTGACACTTAAGACAGTAGGAGAGGCTCCTACTGTATGTATTAAAATAGTATCAAAAAGGTGTTACAGAGTTATAACCTTACACCCGGTGATCGCTCTCTAACAGGGCGACGAGGAGGGGATTGCCGGGTAGGATTATGCTATGCGATGCTTCTTGGAGAACTTCAATCTACTCTCTTCTGCATGCTGCAAGACGGAGGCTGCCAGAAGCGTAGTCTTTGATAAGACTAGCTATCCCCCCCTTATTCTGGCATTCTGCAGTTCAGTCCACTTATATGGATCTTTACACATATACCCATGCATATGTAGTGTAGCTCCTTGCTTGCGAGTACTTTGGATGAGTACTCACGGTTGCTTTTCTCCCTCTTTCCCCCTTTCCATTCTACCTGGTTGTCGCAACCAGATGTCGGAGCCCAGGAGCCAGACGCCACCGTCGATGATGACTCCTACTACACAGGAGGTGCCTACTACTACGTGCAGCCCGCTGACGACGACCAGGAGTAGTTAGGAGGATCCCAGGCAGGAGGCCTGCGCATCTTTCGATCAGTATCCCAGTTTGTGCTAGCCTTCTTAAGACAAACTTGTTTAACTTATGTCTGTACTCAGATATTGTTGCTTCCGCTGACTCGTCTATGATCGAGCACTTGTATTCGAGCCCTCGAGGCCCCTGGCTTGTATTATGATGCTTGTATGACTTATTTATGTTTTAGAGTTGTGTTGTGATATCTTCCCGTGAGTCCCTGATCTTGATCGTACACATTTGCATGCATGATTAGTGTACGATTGAATCAAGGGCATCACAACCCAAGCACTGGTCCACCCACATATCAAATTATCAAAGTACTGAACGTGAATCATATGAACGTGATGAAAACTAGCTTGACGATATTCCCATGTGTCCTCGGGAGCGCTTTTCCTATTATAAGAGTTTGTCCAGGCTTGTCCTTTGCTACAAAAAGGATTGGGCCACCTTGCTGCACTTTATTTACTTTTGCTACTTGCTGCTCGTTACAAATTATCCTATCACACAACTATCTGTTACCACTTGTTTCAGTACTTGCAGAGAATACCTTGTTGAAAACCGCTTATCATTTCCTTCTGCTCCTCATTGGGTTCGACACTCTTACTTATCGAAAGGACTACGATAGATCCCCTATACTTGTGAATCATCAGACTCTTTTCTGGCGCCGTTGCCGGGGAGTGAAGCGCCTTTGGTAGGTGGAATTTGGTAAGGAAAATTTATATAGTGTGCTGAAATTTCATCGTCACTTGTTACTATGGAAAGTAATCCTCTGAGGGGCTTATTCGGGGTATCTTCACCCCGACCAGTAGAGCAAAGAGTTGCTCCTCAACCTAATGAACCTACTGAAAATGAATATGAAAATATTCCTTTTGAATTTCCTTCAGGTATGATGGAAAAACTGCTAGCTAATACTTTTGCAGGAGATGGAACAAAGCATCCTGATGAGCACCTTATATATGTGGATGAAGTTCGTGGACTATTTAAGCTTGCACGTATACCCGATGATGTTGTTAAGAAGAAGGTCTTCCCTTTATCTTTGAAGGGAGATGCATTGACATGGTATAGGCTATGTGATGATACGAGATCATGGAACTACAAAAGATTGAAACTGGAATTTCATCAAAAATATTACCCTATGCATCTTGTTCATCGTGATCGCAATTATATATATAATTTTTGGCCTCGCGAAGGAGAAAGCATCGCTAAAGCTTGGGGGAGGCTTAAATCAATGTTGTATTCATGCCCCAATCGTGAGCTCCCAAGAGAAACCATTATTCAAAATCTTTATGCTCAGCTTTCTGAAAACAATCGCACCATGCTCGATACTTCTTGTGCTGACTCTTTTATGGGGAAGACTATTGAATTCAGATGGAATTTATTGGATAGAATTAAACGCAACTTTGAAGATTGGGACCTCGACGAAGGTAAGGATTCAGGTATGACACCTAAGTTTGATTGTGTTAAATCTTTTATGGATACCGATATTTTCCATAAGTTTAGCACTAAATATGGACTTGACTCTGAGATAGTAGCTTCTCTCTGTGAATCTTTCGCTACTTATGTTGATCTCCCCAAGGAGAAGTGGTTTAAATATCATCCTCCCATAGAAGTAAAAGTAGCTGCACCTATTAAAGTTGAAGAAAAGACTGTCACTTATAATGATCCTATTGTTCCTACCTCTTATGTTGAGAAACCACCTTTCCCTGTTAGAATAAAGGATCATGCTAAAGCTTCAACTCTCGTTCGTAAAAGCACTATTAGGACTTATACACCTCCTGAGAAAGTCAAAGTAGAACCTAATATTGCTATTGTTAAAGATCTCTTGTCTGATAATATTGATGGGCATGTTATTCAATTCTGCAATGAAACTGCTAGAATTGCCGAACCTAGTGCTAAAGATAAACATAGACCTGTGGTAGGCGTGCCTGTTATTTCCGTTAAAATAGGGGATCATTGTTATCATGGCTTGTGTGATATGGGTGCTAGTGCTAGTGTTATACCTTATGACTTGTATAAAGATATTAAGCATGAAATTGCACCTGCAGAGTTAGAAGATATTGATGTCACGATTAAACTTGCCAGTAGAGATACTATATCAGCAGTGGGAAATGTTAGAGATGTTGAAGTCTTGTGTGGGAAAATTAAATATCCTGCTGATTTTGTTGTTCTAAGTTCTCCACAAGATAGCTTTTGTCCCATTACATTTGGTAGACCCTTCTTGAATACTCTTAATGCTAAGATAGACTGCGAAAAGAATGTTGTTACTGTTGTCTTGGATAATATGATTCATGAGTTTAATTTCTCTAAGTTTAGTAAACAACACCGTGAAGAAGAATTTCCTAGTAAGGATGAAATTATTGATCTTGCTTCTATTGCCGTACCTCCTAGTGATCCTCTAGAACATTATTTGATAGACCATGAAAATGATATGTTTATGAAAGAATGAAGGGAAATAGATGAAGTATTCTTTAAACAGGAACCTATTCTGAAACATAATTTGCCTATTGAAGTCCTAGGGGATCCTCCTCCACCCAAGGGTGATCCCGTGTTTGAGCTTAAACCACTGCCTGATAATCTTAAATATGCTTATCTTGATGAAAAGAAAATATATCCTATTATTATTAGTGCTAACCTTTCAGAGCATAAAGAAGAGAGATTATTGAAAACTCCGAAGAAGCACCGTGCTGCTATTGGATATACTCTTGATGATCTTAAGGGCATTAGTCCCACTCTATGTCAGCATAATATAAATTTGGAGGAAGATGCCAAACCAGTCCGTGATCATCAACGAAGGCTTAATCCTAAGATGAAAGAAGTGGTAAGAAAAGAAATACTAAAGCTTTTGGAGGCAGGTATAACTTGTCCCGTTGCTGATAGTCAGTGGGTAAGTCCTGTCCATTGTGTCCCTAAGAAGGGAGGTATTACTGTTGTTCCTAATGATAAAGATGAATTGATTACGCAAAGAATTATTACAGGTTGTAGGATGGTAATTGATTTCCGTGAATTAAATAAGGCTACTAAGAAATATCATTACCCCTTACCTTTTATTGATCAAATGCTAGAAAGATTATGCAAACATACACATTATTGCTTTCTAGATGGTTATTCTGGTTTCTCTCAAATACCTGTGTCGGCTAAAGATCAATCAAAGACTACTTTTACATGCTCTTTTGGTACTTTTGCTTATAGACCTATGCCTTTTGGTTTATGTAATGCAACTGCTACCTTTCAAAGATGCATGATGGCTATATTCTCTGACTTCTGTGAAAATATTTGTGAGGTTTTCATGGACGACTTTTCCGTCTATGGATCCTATTTTGATGATTGCTTGAGCAATCTTGATCGAGTTTTGCAGAGATGTGAAGAAACTAATCTTGTCTTGAATTGGGAAAAGTGCCACTTTATGGTTAATGAAGGTATTGTCTTGGGGCATAAAGTTTCTGAAAGAGGTATTGAAGTTGATAAAGCCAAGGTTCATGCTATTGAAAAGATGCCATGTCCCAAGGACATCAAAGGTATAAGAAGTTTCCTTGGTCACGCCGTATTTTATAGGAGGTTCATTAAGGACTTCTCAAAAATTTCTCGACCTCTGACTAATTTATTACAAAAAGATATACCATTTGTCTTTGATGATGATTGTGTAGAAGCATTTGAAATACTTAAGAAAGCATTCATCTCTGCACCTATTGTTCAGCCACCGCTTGGAATTTACCCTTTGAAATTATGTGTGATGCTAGTGATTATCTTTGTAGGTGCTATTCTAGGGAAAAGAGTTGATAAGAAATTAAATGTTATCCATTATGCTAGTAAGACTCTAGACAATGCTCAAAGAAATTATGCTACTACTGAAAAAGAATTCTTAGGAGTTGTATTTGCATGTGATAAGTTCAGGCCTTATATTGTTGATTCTAAAGTAACTATTCACACTGATCATGCTGCTATTAAATATTTAATGGAAAAGAAAGATGCTAAACCTAGACTTATTAGATGGGTTCTCTTGCTACAAGAATTTGATTTGCATATTTTTGATAGAAAGGGAGCTGAGAACCCCGTTGCAGACAACTTGTCTAGGTTAGAAAATGTTCTTGATGACCCACTACCTATTGATGATAGCTTTCCTGATGAGCAATTAGATGTCATAAGTACTTCTCGTAGTACTCCATGGTATGATGATTATGCTAATTACACTATTGCTAAATTTATACCACCTAGTTTCACATACCAGCAAAAGAAAAAGTTTTTTCTATGATTTGAGACATTACTTTTGGGACGACCCACATCTTTATAAAGAAGGAGTAGATGGTGTTATTAGACGTTGTGTACCTGAGCATGAACAGGAACATATCCTACGCAAGTGTCACTCCGAAGCTTATGGAGGACACCACACTGGAGATAGAACTGCACATAAGGTATTGCAATCTGGTTTTTATTGGCCTACTCTCTTCAAGGATGCCCATAAGTTTGTCTTGTCTTGTGATGAGTGTCAAAGAATTGGTAATATTAGTAGACTTCAAGAAATGCCTATGAATTATTCACTTGTTATTGAACCATTTGATGTTTGGGGCTTTGATTATATGGGACCTTTTCCTACCACTAACGGATATACACATATTTTAGTTGCTGTTGATTACGTTACTAAGTGGGCAGAAGCTATTCCAACTAGTAGTGCTGATCATAACACTTCTATTAAAATGCTTAAAGAAGTTCTTTTTCCGAGGTTTGGAGTCCCTAGATATTTAATGACTGATGGTCGTTCACATTTTATTCATGGTGCTTTCGTAAAATGCTTGCTAAATATGATGTTAATCATAGAATTGCATCTCCATATCACCCACAGTCTAGTGGTCAAGTAGAATTGAGTAATAGAGAGATCAAATTAATTTTGGAACAGACTGTCAATAGGTCTAGAAAGAATTGGTCTAAGAAACTTGATGATGCATTATGGGCTTATAGAAATGCATATAAAAATCCTATGGGTATGTCTCCGTATAAAATGGTTTATGGAAAAGCATGTCATTTACCTCTCGAACTAGAGCATCAGGCTTATTGGGCTATTAAAGAGCTCAACTATGATTTCAAACTTGTCGGTGAGAAGAGGTTATTTGATATTAGCTCACTTTATGAATGGAGGACCCAAGCTTATGAAAATGCCAAGTTGTTTAAAGAAAAAGTCAAAAGATGGCATGACAAAAGGATACAAAAGCGTGAGTTTAATGTAGGTGATTATGTATTTCTATACAACTCTCGTTTAAGGTTTTTTGTAGGAAAGCTTCTCTCGAAATGGGAAGGCCCCTACCTTATCCAGGAGGTTATCGCTCCGGTGCCATAAAAGTCAACAACTTCGAAGGCACAAATCCGAAGGTGGTAAACGGTCAAAGAATCAAACACTATATCTCAGGTAATCCTATAAATGTTGAAACCATTCTTATTGAAACCGTAACCCTAGAGGAATACATAAGGGACACTTTTCGGAACGTTTCAGACTCCGAAAAGGAATAGGTATGTGGTACGGTAAGTAAACCGACTCCAAAACAATTTTTAATGCAATATTCCTCCGTTTTGGAATATTTAGAAAAATAGAAAAAATAAGTAGCAATCCGGGAAGGACACGAGGGCCCCACGAGGGTGGAGGGCGCGCTCTACCCCCCTTGGGCGTGCCCCCCTACCTCGTGGGCACCTCGTGTGCTTTCCGGACTCCGTTTTCTTGCACGATACATATTTTGGTCGGTAAAAATTCATTATATATTCTCCCGAAGGTTTTGACTCCTGTATCACGCAAATATCCTCTGTTCTTGTTTCGAGCTGTTTTTCTACCAGATCTAGATTATCAATGACGGCCCCAAGTGCCTCCAAGGACAAGTTTTTCGAGAAGGTCATCAACCCTTACCTCGCGGAGGTGCTGCGACACCCGCATACCATCGAGTTGCGTGATGGGTTGCTGCACATCCACGATGAAGAGGGACCGAAGGGGACCGTAAGCATGGAGACGAGGCTCGAAGCAGTGGAACAACAAGTTTTCAAGTTTTAGGGGATGGTGGAACATGGACTCAACTCCAATCACATGATGATCGCGGAGTTCACTAACAACGACAAGTTGGATGCGGACAACATCGGGGAAGCCATCTTCAAGCTTCATGAGCAGATCGAGCACCTTCAAGCCCAAATCTATGACCTGCAAAACCAAAAGTGTGAGTATGAATATAGATTCAAAAGGATGAGTTTGGCTACAGATTTGAGGATCCCGGAGACTCGATCATCCTTCTATGATGGTGAGCCTATGCCTTGGAAGATGGACGACAAGCCCGCATCATCGACAACACCTCCACCTTCTTCACCAACAAAGGAGACATAATCACATGGGTATGGGCACTCCCCTTGGCAACTGCCAAGCTTGGGGGAGGTGCCGCAGTATCGTGTCACAACCACATCTCCTATCTTTACCGTTTTTCTTAGTTTGATCCTATTAGTAGTATCTTGATCTAGTAGAGTAAAGTTTATGGCATGATCTAGTTTCGAGTTTTTGCTTTATGATCTCTCTATGTAATCGAGTCCGCGAGCTATATAATAAAGATTAGTGTTGAGTCAAGGGCTTGATTATTTTGCCATGATCTTGAGTGAATAAAAGAAAGAAAAAGAATAAAAAGAAACAAAGAGTTCATATTGATCTTGTTGAAAGTGATGACTTCACATAGAAAGAGTATGATGATTAAAAGTTGTTGGGAGTTGACAAACATAGCTTTGGCCATCATTGCTATTAATAGGAAGTAATTAGGAAAGAGTGGTTTCACATATAGATATACTATTATTGACATCTTTTGTGATTGTGAGCACTCATTAAAATATGACATGCTAAAGAGTTGATGATGGACAAGGAAGACAATGTAATGATTTATGTTTTCTTATATCTGAGATAAAGTATATTGTCATGGATCTTCCAATATGTTGAGCTTGCCTTTCCCCCTCATGCTAGCCAAATTCTCAGCACCAAGTAGAGATACTACTTGTGCTTCCATAAACCCATAAACCAGTTTTGCCAAGAGAGTCCACCATATCTACCTATGGATTGAGTAAGATCCTTCAAGTAAGTTGTCATCAGTGCAAAGCAATAAAAATTGCTCTAAATATGTATGATTGATTGGTGTGGGAGAAATAAGCTTTATACGATCCTGTGATATGGAAGAAATAAAAGCGACAGATCGCATAATAAAGGTTCATATCACAAGGGGCAATATAAAGTGACATTCTTTCGCATTAAGATTTTGTGCATCCAACCATAAAAGCGCATGGCAACCTCTGCTTCCCTCTGCGAAGGGCCTATCTGTTATTATTATCCTCTTCCTTATGCAAGAGTCATGGTGATCTTCACCTTTCCTTTTTGCATTTTATCCTTTGGCAAGCACAGTGTGTTGGGAAGATCCTGATTGATATATCTAATTGGATGTAGGGGACATGAGTTATTATTGTTGACATTACCCTTGAGGTAAAAGGTTGGGGGGCGAAACTATAAGCCCCTATCTTTCTCTGTGTCCGATTAAAACTCCGTAACCACAAGTATCGCGTGAGTGTTAGCAATTATGAAGGACTAAATGATAGTTGAGTATGTGGACTTGCTAGTAAGCTCTGACATAGACTCTTTCTGATGTTATGATAAATTGCAATTGCTTCAATGACTGGGATTATAGTTTGTTGGTTCTCAATAAAGTTTATGATTCGTATTCTGCATTGTGAATGGATTATTACTTGAACATAAGAAATCATATGACAATATCTATAGATGTTGCTGTTATGAGAATAATCATGATGCCTTCATGTCCGTATTTTATTTTTATCGACGGCTCTACCTCTAAACATGGGGACATATTTATCGTTATCAGCTTTCGCTCGAGGACAAGCGAGGTCTAACCTTAGGGGAGTTGATACGTCCATTTTGCATCATGCTTTTATATCGATATTAATTGCATTATGGGCTATTATTACACGTTATGTCACAATACTTATGCCTATTCTCTCTTATTTTACAAGGTTTACATAAGGAGGGAGAATGACGGCAGCTAGAATTCTGGGCTGGAAAAGAAGAAAATATTAGAGACCTATTCTGCACAACTTCATAAGTCCTGAAACTCCACGGAATATCTTACAATAAATAATAAAAAATCCTCGCCAAAGATGAAGGCCAGGGGGCCCACACCCTGTCCCCGAGGGTGGGGGGCACCCCCCCTCCTAGGGCGTGCCCCCCTACCTTGTGGGCCCCCTGGTGTCCCTCCGATGCCCATCTTCTGCTATATGAGGTCTCTCATCAAGAAAAAAAATCAGAAGCAACCTTTCGTGACGAAACTCCGCCGCCACGAGGCGGAACCTTGGCGGAAACAATCTAGGGCTCCGGCAGAGCTGTTCTACCGGGGACAATTCCCTCCGGAGGGGGAAATCATCGTCATCATCATCACCAACGCTCCTCTCATCGGGAGAGCGAAATCTCCATCAACATCTTCACCAGCACCATCTCCTCTCAAAACCCTAGTTCATCTCCTGTATCCAATTCTTGTCTCCAAGTCCGGGATTGATACTAGTAGGTTGCTAGTAGTGTTGATTACTCCTTGTAGTTGATGCTAGTTGGTTTATTTGGTGGAAGATCATATGTTCAGATCCTATATGCATATTAATACCCCTCTGATTATGAACATGAATATGCTTTGTGAGTAATTACGTTTGTTCCTGAGGACATGGGAGAAGTCTTGCTATTAGTAGTCATGTGAATTTGGTATTCGTTCGATATTTTGATAAGATATATGTTGTCTAGCCTCTTGTGGTGTTATGTGAACATCGACTACATAACACTTCACCATTATTTGGGCCTAGAGGAAGGCATTGGGAAGTAATAAGTAGATGATGGGTTGCTAGAGTGACAGAAGCTTAAACCCTAGTTTATGCGTTGCTTCGTAAGGGGCTGATTTGGATCCATATGTTTCATGCTATGGTCTGGTTTACCTTAATACTTTTGTTGTAGTTGCGGATGCTTGCCATAGAGGTTAGTCATAAGTGGGATGTTTGTTCAAGTAAGAACAGCACCCAAGGTCCGGTCCACCCACATATCAAATTATCAAAGTACCGAACGCGAATCATATGAACGTGATGAAAACTATCTTGAAGATATTCCCATGTGTCCTCGGGAGCGCTTTTCCTATTATAAGAGTTTGTCCAGGCTTGTCCTTTGCTACAAAAAGGATTGGGCCACCTTGCTGCACTTTATTTACTTTTGCTACTTGCTGCTCGTTACAAATTATCCTATCACACAACTATCTGTTACCACTTGTTTCAGTACTTGCAGAGAATACCTTGCTGAAAACCGCTTATCATTTCCTTCTGCTCCTCGTTGGGTTCGACACTGTTACTTATCGAAAGGACTATTATAGATCCCCTATACTTGTGGGTCATCAAGCAGCAACTTGCTTGCCGTTACTTTTGAAGTTCCCCTTCTTCCCTTTGCCATTTTCTTGAAACCAGTGGTCTTGTCAACCATCAACACTTGATGCTTTTCTTGATTTCTACCTTCGTCGCATTCAACATCACAAAGAGCTTGGGAATCATTTCTGTTATCCCTTGCATATTATAGTTCATCACGAAGTTATAGTAACTTGGTGATAGTGACTAGAGAACTCTGTCAATCACTATCTTATCTGGAAGATTAACTCCCACTTGATTCAAGTGATTGTAGTACTCAGACATTCTGAGCACATGCTCACTAGCTAAACTATTCTCCTCCATCTTGTAGGCAAAGTACTTGTCAATGGTCTCATACCTTCCGACATGGGCATGAGTCTGAAATACTAATTTCAACTCTTGGAACATCTCCTATGCTCCATGGCATTCAAGACGTCTTTGAAGCCCCGATTCCTAGCCGTAAAGCATGATGCACTAAACTATCAAGTAGTCATCATACCGAGCTTTGCCAAACGTTCATAACGTCTGCATATGCTCCTGCAATAGTCCGTCACCTAGCGGTGCATCAAGGACATAATTCTTCTGTGCAGCAATGATGATAATCCTCAGATCACGGACCAAGTCTGCATCATTGCTACTAACATCTTTTAACATAGTTTTTCTCTAGGAACATATCAAAATAAACGGGAGCAACATCGCGAGCTATTGATCTACAACATAGATATGCTAATACTACCAGGACTAAGTTCATGATAAATTAAAGTTCAATTAATCATATTACTTAAGAACTCCCACTTAGATAGACATCCCTCTAATCATCTAAGTGGTCACGTGATCCAAATCAACTAAACCATGTCCGATCATCACGTGAAATGGAGTAGTTTTCAATGGTGATCATCACTATGTTGATCATATCTACTATATGATTCACGCTCGACCTTTCGGTCTCAGTGTTCCGAGGCCATATCTGCATATGCTTGGTGTCGGTGTACTAGAGTAGGGGTACCCTAGTATCCCGTACTCGTGCACGAACAGTTGCAGCGCCCCACGGCAGGGTTTGCCTCGTCACCGCCAAGATCCTCCGTGGCTCCTTTGGAGCCATTCAAGAACAAAGTATTTGATTAAGAAGACAAGGCCCCGACAAGAGGAGCTTGTCGGGAAGGCCACTCCAGGCATGCAGAAGACAAGGCCTCGGCAAGAGGAGCTTGCCGGAAGGCTCGAGCGCGACAAGCCTCCGGACGCGACAAGATTCGGCCGCGGCAAGGCGCTTGCCATGCATGCAACCTCTCTCCATCTCCGCTCCAGCTCATCCAGGGACGTGTCGCCATGGGACCGTTCCATGCGCGTGTCGAGAGGTCAGGCAGCCAGCGGAGAGCAGCGATAAGCGGCGCCGACAAGCTTGCCATCGTGGCGGCGAGGCGCACTGACGGCCTCTGTTGTAATCGCTCGGGCGACACTGACGGGCATTTATTGTTTTTGTCCCTTGCAGACAGAGTTAGGTATTTTGCACTGTACACTGTTCGAGTAGGTGTACCAACTCCTGTTTTAACATTTGTACCCTCATCTGTGATGCCACCTGTCGGAGACCCCTTGAGCATATAAAAGGAGGCCCATGCGCAACGTAGAAAGGGTTCGGTTCATTCGACTCACTCGAGACCGTAGACACTCACGCTAGGTTTTGTAGCTTGCATTGCTCCCTAGCAAGAACACAATACATCGGACAAGCAGCAGAGGGAGTTTTATCTCTCCGGAGAGCTCGAAGCTGGGTAAACTGCCGTGTGCCACGCCTCGATCCATTGTTAAATGCGATCTCCGCCCCCTCCGAACCACAAGGGCCTGGTCCGGCCCCATAGGTGTTCGTGGCACGATCAGCCTCCCGACATCTTTGGCGCGCCGTAGGGGCGTCGAGGCCATGTGAATCTGATCCGGCGTTCACACGAGCAGCGTCATCAACATCTTCCTCAACATGCCACCGAAGAAGAAGGCTTCGGCGGCAGCAGAGCCGTCCGCGTCGTACCCACCCTCACCGCAGCAAACAGGTGGTGGGGCAGACGCTGGCGGAGGAACGGGCGCCGACGAAGGTGTTCGCGACGTTGCCAAGTCCAAGGACAAGGTACCGCAAACCTCGGCATCCGCGCATCCCCCGCGCCCATCTCAGAGACGGGACCAACAACGCCATGGCGTTCACAATGCCATACGCTCGTTGGATCGAGACCCTCAAGACCAGCATGCGCGCCAACATGTCGGGCACGAGTGAGATACGGTCGCCCGGACGGTGCTGCTCCTTCTAACGTAGTTAGAAGTCCGAGCGTGTCCCGCCTCGAACCGCTCTCCAATGCCACCCACTACTCCAGCGAAGCTCGGGCGAGCTCAGCTGCTCTCGACTACCCTCCAACGGCCGACAAGGTCGACGAGTGGAGGGCCACTATCCGAGCCTCATCGGCTTTGCTAACGGCGACGCTCCGCGGCAACTAACGCCATCATTGCCGCGGCGAGACGACAAAGGCACGAGCCGGTGGCGGCAGACTGTCGGAGGTGCAACCACCGTGCACTCTCCGCCACGAAGGCCAAGATCACCGACTCACCGGATCCACCTCGACAGCGACTCCACCGCTGTCGTCCGGATCCATGAAGCTCGCCAGCGATCAGCGCCAAGTTCTTCATGAGCGACAACAAGAGGACGCCGAACTCGCATCGAAGCGCCAAGAGAAGCGCGACGTCATCCGACAAGCGCTGGGCCTTCTGCTGACATGCGCGCCGGAGGAGCCACGACTTGCCGTCAGCGGTAGGTTGCCCTGCGTTCACTCGTGAGCTGCGGCAAGTCCAAAGGGCCCAGCCGGAAAAACTTCAAACCAGTAAGTGCCGGAGAAGTATGATGGCAGGACGCATCCGTCGGAGTTCCTCAAGATCTACACCATCGCGGTGCAGGCTGCGGGGAGGCGGACGACAAGATCCTCGCCAACTACTTCCCGCCGTGCTCAAGCCCAACGTCTGATCTTGGCTCATGCACTTGCCGGACAGCTCCATATCCTCTTGGGCAGATCTGTGCCATCAGTTTGTTGGCGCCTTCACAGGTGGCCACAAGCCTCATGGCCAAGAGAGTGACCTTCATCTGCTCGCCCAGAAGGAAGGAGAGTCCCTGCGCAAGTTCATTCAGAGATTCAGCCGTGTGCACTACAACATCCCAGACGTCCACCCTGCCACGGTGATCAGCGCATTTCATCGTAATGTGCGGAACTGCAGGATGAGGGAGGAGATGGCGATGTGCAAAGTCAAGGACGTCAGTGAGCTGTACGCCTTGGCCGACAAGTGTGCATGCGCTGAGGAAGGGAGGAGACTCCCAGGAGAGAATGCAGAAGCAAGATCTGACAGTGAGGACACCGCCCCGGCAAAGAAGGGCCAACGGCGAGGCAACATGAAGAAGAAAGGCAGAGAAGTGCTAGCTGTTGAGCAGTCCGGCAATGGAGGTGGCGACAAGAACGCCAAGGCTGGTGGCTCCGGCAAGGAGGTTGCCGCTGACGCCAACCACCAGTCGGTGGCGGCCGCCGACAAGCAGGACAGCTCCGGCAAGCAGTACTGCAAGATCCACCGCACCAAGGGCCACGACCTCCAGAGCTGCAAGAAGGTCGAGCAGCTTGTCGAACAGCGAGAGCTGAGTACGAGCGGCGCGACAAGGAGAAGGCCAGGAGGGTGCCGGGGAGCAAGCAAGAAACGTCCGGCCGGGAGGACGCCATGCAAGGCCAAGCAACGACAAGGAGATCGACCTCCCCGCGGCCGCGACAAGGATGAAGATGATGACGACGACGAAGATATGGAAGACGACAACGCCGATGAGCAGGAGTTTCAGAAAGCCACAGAGGTCCTCTGCGTTGACGGGGGTGCTTCCCTGCATACCTCCCACCGCCAACTCAAGCAATGGATGCGGAGGTCAATGCAGCGGAACCATCCGTAGAGTCATGCAAGCCTCGAAGTGGTCCAAGACGCCTATCATTTTTGATATTGAGGACCACCCTGATCGCATAATCAGCCGGGTGCTTGCCGATGTTGGTCTCACCAACCATCCGCAACCTCAAGGTCACCAAAATGCTAGTTGACGGCGGGGCCGGCTTGAATCTGATCTCCTCCGCGGTGCTCCAGAAGCTTCAAATCCCTGACAGCGAGCTCGAAGAGACTGGCACTTTCCAAGGAATGAATCCGGTAAGGAGCAAGCCTAAGGGGAAGATTACGTTGCCGGTCACATTTGGCAGCGAGCTGAACTTCAGGACTGAGAGGGTTACATTCGACGTTGCCGATTTCCCATTGCCTTACAATGGGATACTTGGCTGTCCAAAGACTCGCCAAGTTCATGGCAGCCTCTCACTACGCCTACAACCTACTCAAGATGCCAGGCCCGATAAGCGTCATCTCTGTCCATGGCGACAAGAAGGATGCCCTTATCTGTGCCGACAAGATCTACCGGGATGCAGCAGCCGTGACAGATTGCCAGACACTTGCCGCTGAAGCTCCCGGGGGGAAGAAGACGAAGTCCAAGTCCGGCAAAGGCTCTGATGCTCACTCCGGCAAGCGCACCTCTTCGGAGTGCTGCGCTACCGTCGAGGACGCACCATCGAGCTCCACCGGCAAGTGCAAGAAGATGGTGGCTCCGCCAAAGACCAAGAAGGTGCCCGCCAAGGAGGACGGCACTGGTGGTACCTTTACCATCAGTGCCTCTCTCGACCCAAAATAGGAAGGCGCGCTCGTTGCTTTCCTCAGGCGAATGTCGGCGTGTTTGCATGGCAACCGTCGACATCCCCGTGTTCCTGTGAAAGTGATTGAGCACCGCCTAGCCGTTTGTCCTCATGCGCGCCCGTCAAGCAAAAAGTCGAAGCAAGCGGTGGAGCGCCAAGAATTCATAGTCGAAGAGATCAAGAACCGGAAGCGCAGGCCTTGTCGAGGAGTGCTCCATCCTACGTGGTTGGCCAATCCTGTAGTCGTGCGCAAGGCAAATGGAAAGTGGAGACTTTGTATTGACTTCACGGATGTTAATAAAGCATGTCCCAAAGATCCATTTCCCTTGCCGCGCATTGACCAGATTGTTGACTCCACGGCTGGATGTGATTTGCTTTCGTTTCTTGATGCATACTCAGATACCATCAGATCTTCATGGCTGAAGAAGATGAGGAGAAGACCGCATTCATTACACCATGTGGCACATACCGTTTCATACGGATGCCTTTCGGTTTGAAGAATGCCGGTTCAACATTTGCAAGGGTAGTCCATGACGGCTTTTGAGCCGCAAATGCACGTAAATGTAGAAGCCTACATGGATGACATAGTGGTCAAAAGCAAGGACAAAGCAACTCTGGTTCAAGATTTGGACGAGAACTTTGCAAATCTGCGCAAGATCAACCTCAAGCTCAACCCCGAGAAGTGCGTGTTTGGAGTCCCTTCCGGCAAGCTTCTCGGGTTCTTCGTGTCTCAGCGAGGGATTGAAGCTAATCCCGACAAGATCAAGGCCATTGAGTAGATTGAAGCACCAAAGCGCGTCAAGGATGTACGAAGACTTGCCGGTTATGGCTGCTCTCAAAGCAGGTTTATTTCTAGGTCTGCTGAACGCTACCGCCATTTTTCAAGATTTTGAAAAAGGCAGGTCCAATGAAATGGACTCGAAGCGGAGGCTGCGCCGCAGACTTAAAGAGATACTGTCCTCCACTCCAACACTTGTCGCACCTAAGCCACAAGAGAAGTTGCTGCTATATATAGCGGCAACCAATCAAGTGGTTAGTGCTGCGTTAGTAGCGGAGAGGGAGGCAGATGACGAGACAGCAACCACGGCAAGCACATCCAGCGACAAGCAGGGGGCTTCGCCGACAAGCTCTGGTCCCGACAAGGATGAATCTGCGCAGACACTTGAACAGATGCAGAAAAGGATGGTGCAGCGCCCAGTCTACTTTGTCAGTTCCCTCCTGCAGGGAGCTAGGTCAAGGTACTCTGGTGTGCAGAAATTGCTTTTCGGTCTCCTCATGACCTCGAGAAAGCTGCTCCATTACTTCCAAGCACATGAGATCACAGTTGTCACTCGCTTTCCGCTGAAGAGGATACTGCAGAATCCGTGCGGCGAGCAAGATTGTCGAGTGGGCACTGGAACTGTCAAGCTTTGGTCTCAAGTTTGAAAGCACATCAACTATCCAAAGCAGAGCGTTGGCAGAATTCATAGCGGAATGGACGCCAACACCAGATGAAGAGATTCTGGAGACGAGCATTCCCGTCAAGGAAGCAAGAAAAGAGTGGCTGATGTACTTTGATGGTGCCTTCTCGCTGCAAGGCGCCGGTGCCGGCGTGCTGCTTATCGCACCCACCGGAGAGCACCTCAAGTACGTAGTCCAGATGCACTTTCCCAAGGAGCAAACGACAAACAATACTGCAGAGTATGAAGGTTTGCTTGCCGGTCTCAGGATCGCAGTGGACCTTGGGATCAAAAAGCTTATTGTCAGGGGTGACTCGCAACTTGTCCTCCGCCAAGTGAATAAAGATTACCAGAGTCCGTTGATGGAAGCCTACGTTGATGAAGTGAGGAAGCTAGAAGAGCACTTTGACGGCCTGCAAATGGAACACGTTCCAAGAGCTCAGAATGATATCGCTGACGGCCTGTCAAAGTGCGCTGCACTTAAGTTGCCTGTGGAACCAAGGATTTTCGTGCTCAAGCTGACTCAACCAACCGTAACACCATCAACTGGACGAAGCAAGAAGAGGAAGTTGACCTCTGGTGACTACTTTTCGACAGAGCTTCCCGAAGCCGTCGTTGCAAAGGTCCCCAAGCTCAACACCAACAGTCTTTGAGGAGCGATGCTGCTCCGGCAGGCCCCGAGGTTTGTTTCGTTGAAGCGGACGCTCCCGACAAGTCTTGCTCCGGCAAGCTTGTCGGGAGCATCATGCTCCGGCGGCCGCGAGTTCTTGCCGTGGAAGCCGACGTTCCCCAGCAGCAGATGTGCCTTTAGTCCTTGTTGTCGAGCCGCAAGCTCCAAAGATGGGCACAAGAGATTGTCCATTTCCTTGACAGGAGAACTTCCGAAGAGCAAGAAGAAGCGGAAAGAGTAGCACAGCAGTCAAGTATGTACCGGTTTGTCGACAACATACCTGCATGTAAGAAGACTCAACGGTGTGAAATTGAAGTGTATTCCGGGGAAGATGGGACAGGAGCTGTTGGCGAGATACACGGAGGCATATGTGGTCACCACATTGGTGCAAGAGCACTTGCGGCAAAGCTTTCCGGCAAGGTTTCTTCGGCCGACAGCCTGCAGGATGCAACTGCACAAGTAACCAAGTGTGAAGCGTGCGGTTCCATTCCCAGCAGATACACCAGCCAGCTCAATCTCTCGGGACGATCCCTTTATCCTGGCCATTTTCGGTCCAGGGCTCGACATCCTCGGCCCCTTCCCCGAGCTGTCGGGGCTTTGAGTACTTGTATGCGTCGCCATCGACAAGTTCACGCAGAGTGGCCGTAAGTGGAAGCGATGAGGAAGGTGACGACGATCGGCGATCAAGTTCTTCAGTCGATTGTTTGCCGTTTGGAATCCCTAACAGGATCATCACCGACAACGGCACACAATTTACGATCGCACCTTCATGCAAGACGTCCAAGATCTTGGCGCCAAGGTCTGCTTTGCTTATTGCTCACCCGAGAAGCAACGGTCAAGCGAGAGGGCAAATCTTTGAAGTGCTGCGGGCTCAAGACCGAACTTTTGACAGGCTGCACAAGTGCGGAAGAAATCGATTGAGGAGCTGCGGTGGTTCTTTGGTCGATCAGACGACGCCAAATCGAGCCACCGGCCAGGCACCCTTTGCTCTAGTCTATGGAGCGAGGCAGTTCTCCCCACGGAACTCGTATACGGATTGCCTCGAGTGCTCGCTTATGATGAGCTTGAGCAAGAGCAGCTGCGACAAGATGACGCGCTGCTCCTTGAGGAGGATCGTCTTCAGTCATTGCGGCGAGCTGCTCGCTACCGACAAGCTTTGCATCGCTACCATAGCCGCAAAGTTAGTGCCGAAGTCTCGAGGAAGGCGACCTTGTTCTTGGCGCGTTCAGTCCGCCAAGAATTCAAACAAGTTGACGCCTTGAAGTGGGAAGGCCCTTATCGGGTGAAACGAGTCACTAGGCCTGGCGCTGTCCGCTTTGAGACCGAAGATGGCATTCCGGTGAGCAACTCACGGAACATTGAGCATCTTCGTAAGTTTTACCCATAGGGCGCGGTTGTCGAACTTCGTTCCGGCAACCACCTTTTGTACAAGTCTTGCCGCTATTGCATGTAATCCTTTGTACAAAGCCGGGCGCAGACCCCGTGAATCAGTAAAGCTCATGTGTTGCGCACAACTTGTCAAATTCATGCTTTCATCATTTTACTGCATGTTTTGGCTAACACTTTGTGCAGCGACCACACCCGGTAAGAAAAATCGAGCCGCTAGGCTCCATAACTTTATTTCCTCTTATATCTCTTTTCTCAAAGAAAGGGAAGCTCCCTCGCGCAAAAGTTAACCAGGGGGGAGGAGTAGATAATACTATGGACCAGACACCGCTCGAGGAAGTTTCACCTCATCGGGAAGCAAGAGACAGAAAAGCTAAGTTGCCAAAGTTTGAGCAATCAATTTTTAAATTTTTTAAGTTATCTTCCTCGAACGATAGTACTTTGTATGGAAAACCTGTGCGCAGAGGAACCAACTCACTGGCTAGTCGCGCCCTTACTTTGTTTCGAGTCCGCTCAACAACTTAAGTGAGCTGCGGCTAGTCACGACAAGGTTGCTTGCCGGAGGCGGCACCGCCAAAGAGGCCGACGTTCGCACTCGGCCATGACAAAGGTGCCCGCACCGACAAGTCCCCCAAATGCGTAAGGCAAAAACGTACAAAGGAAGGAATCAAGTAGAGGAAATAACGTTGCATTGATCGCCTAAGATAGAGTATATTACAAAATAACTTGTCGCTGATCTAACAAAGTGTTCTAAACATGATCAGCAGTGACAGGGGAAAGATAAAATTGGCGGCCTAGTCTACGCGGTCGCCCTCAATCCGCTTGATCTTGTTCACCTTGCCCACAATGGGTGCGACAAGGGCTTTGAGCTCCTCCACGTTGGCGTCTGGCGGCAAGGATCTGAGGACGCCATTAAGGTTGAGGCCCGGATTGCGGAAGGCCACCTTTATCAGCACCTTCTCGAGGGCTCCTGCACAGACCTGGCGTGAGTCCTCGGCCACCGCTTTGGGACCTCTTCCGGAGACGCTGGAGACCCGTCACCACGCCTTTGAAGAATAAGCTGAGTTTGGCGCTGGGTTGGAGATGCTCGTCGGAGGAGTACGCAAGGTCCGCCATCCCCAGCTCCATCAGCTCGTTGTGGATGTCGGCGGCGGTGTCCACAAGACCTTCATCCAGTGGTCCACGCTCTCCCTCAAGGTGCTCGGATGGAAGCAGCATTCGCCAGCTCCTCCTTGGCCTTGATCGCCTCCAACAAGCCCACCTCCCGCTCTGGCGCCGTCCAACGTCTGCGTCAGAGTGGTCAGCTTCAGCTCAAGATCCGCCTTGGAATTCTTGGCGGCGTCGAGCTCCTTGCCTCTATCAGCGAGACGACTCTGCAGCTCGCCAAGGGTGTAAGCGTCCTTCTCGCGCTCACGCTTGAGCACGGCAAACTCTTCGCCGCTCTTCTTGAGGCTGGCCTCCAGTTGTGCCACCTTCACCTTAAGTTCCTCCTTGGCGGCCTCAGCGGCTGCGGTAGCATCCTTCGCTTCCTGAAGCGCCCCGCCAAGTGACTCCTCGCGCGCGGCAAGGTCTTCTTCGTGGCTGTCCAGGTTGACCTTCCGCTGCGCCAACTCACTTTCCTGCGCGGAGAGCCTCTCAGCAGCCAGCCGCTGCTCCTCCTCAGCTGCGGCCTTCTCAAGGATGAAGGCCGTACGCTCTTCTGCGAGTTGCCCAGCGCTTACGCTTTCGTCGCGGAGAGCTTCTTGGTTGGCGCTCCGAAGCTCTTCTGTGCGCTTCTCCATGTCCGCTCCTGCCCTCGCGACAAGTGCTTCCCGGGTCTCCAACTTGGCCTACCGGGCGCGGTAGAGCGACAGCAGCTTCTTCAGCAGCTGCTCCTCCTCGGACTCGCCGCTGCTGCTTGGAGCGTCCACTAGCGTCAGCCCAGCAGAGGCGAGTAGCTCGCCGTCGAAGGTCTCTCCCTCGACCGGCGCCCTGGAGCTCGGTTCCCAGGGGAGCTTGATGAAGACGCCTTCGCCGGCCTTCAGGTAGGCACCGGGCTGGGGCTCCTCGGAGCCTGACGCCGCGGCAGCGGCGGGGGAGTCGGCTGTCGGTGTAGCGCTTGCCGCTCCTGCGGCCTCAGGGCCGTCAGTACGATCGCCCGACCCCTCGCCGGCCTCTGCGTCGGCAGCCTCGGTGGCCTCCTCGCCAACAGGCTCGTCGGCGACGGCCTCTTCTTCCACGACAACGACCTCTTCTTCCTCGACGGCGGCCTCGTCGGTGTTGCCGCGCGCTTCCTCCTCGCCGGCGGCCTCAACCTCCATCGGCTCTGCGTCAGACGAAGAAGGAGCAGTCAAGCAAATGTTCAAAAAGATAAACAAAAGAAAGCAAGCCCAAGGGAAAATTTTGTGTAAGGCAGTTACCTGCAACGGGATCCGCAGCCATGACCTCGACCACTGGAGGGTCACTGGCGCTGTCCCTTGCCGGGGGAGCCTCCCTTGCCGGAGTGGCCTCCCTTGTCGGAGGGCGCTCCCTTGCCGGAGATTCCTCCCTTGGCGGCGTGGCGGCAGACAGGATCTCGGGCGGCTTCCGAGCCCTCGATGAGGCTGCTCTGCTCCTACACAAGCACACAGTCGGTATCAGCGAAGAAGGAGCACCCCTGCACACCTAATAGTAAGAAGAAAACTACACACTTACTGCAGGGGCTGTCTTTGGGGCTGCTCTGAGGAAGGGTTGCGGGTCCGGCAAGGGAGTCTCAGACGCGTCCCCTGTCACCACGGAGAATCGTCCTCGGCAGCGACCGTCGGGATCTTGGCCCTCTTCGACGCTCTGGGCCAGCGTCACGAAAAGGAAAGAGTCGAGCGAAACAAATCAGATTCAAGATGAAGCAATGAAATTGCAGAAATACAAGCACGCTCTCAAGAACTTACTCTTCGCCTTCCTCCTCGGAGCTGAGCGCGGAGAAGTCAAACTCCGCCTCGCCTCCGGTGCGACGAGGCGGGGGAGTAGGCTCTCTGGGCTGCTTGGCGGAGGCGTCGGCGGTGGCCTGAGAAGATCCCGCCCCAGTTGTCGCGGCAGTGTGGGGCGCTCCCGTGGCAACTTCGCTTGCCGCGGTGGAAGCGCGTCATGGCCAGCTTGCTTGTGGGCGGTCTGCCGCCCGGCTCGTCTCCGGCCTTGCGGAGACGCCTCTTCGGCGGAGCCGGGGGCTCCGCTGGCGGCAAGTCGCTTGTGGAGAAGAAGCACCCTCGGCGGGTCCACTCGACCCGGCCTCGGGCTCGAGGCGAAGCACACGAGCTGTTTACCCAGCTTCGGAGCTCTCCGGAGAGATAAAACTCCTACTGCTGCTTGTCTGATGTATTGTGTTCTTGCTAGGGAGCAATGCAAGCTACAAAACCTAGCGTGAGTGTCTCTGGTCTCGAGTGAGTCGAATGAACCGAACCCCTTCTACGCTATGCATGGGCCTCCTTTTATATGCTCAAGGGTCTCCGGCAGTGGCAACATAGGCGGGGTAGAAATGTAAAACAGGAGTTGGTACACCTACTCGAGCGATTATGCAGTGCAAAATACCTAACTCGACGGCAAGGGACAAAAGCAATAAATGCCCATCGGCGTCACCCAAAGCGATTAACAGAGACCGTCAGGTGCGCCTCCGCTCGCCACGATGGCAAGCTTGTCAGCGCCGCTTATCGCTGCTCTCCGCTGGCTGCACAGCCTCTCGACACGCGCGCATGGAACGGTCCCATGGCGACACGTCGCTGGATGAGCTGGAGCGGAGATGGAGAGAGGTTGCATGCCGCGGCAAGCGCCTTGCCGCGGCCGAATCCTTGTCACGTCCGGAGGCTTGTCGCGCTCCGAGCCTTCCCGGCAAGCTCCTCTTGCCGGGGCCTTGTCTTCTGCATGCCTGGAGTGGCCTTCCCGACAAGCTCCTCTTGCCGGGGCCTTGTCTTCTTAATCAAATACTTTGTTCTTGAATGGCTCCAAAGGAGCCACGGAGGATCTTGGCGGCGACGAGGCAAACCTCGCTGCGCTGCAAGAATCGTCTGCAGCACGAGTACGGGATACTAGGGTACCCTACTCTAGTACACCGACAGAGCCCCGGGCTGGGCCGCACACGGTGCCGAAGCGCTTGTCGGGCCAGGCCCAAAAGCTGTGCACGGACACACGCGGCCTCGACCACGCCGCAACTCGCCCGGACCCACCATGATCCCCACTAACGGCAGACGCACCGGACGTGGCGTCGTGCGAGATATCGTGGGCGGTCGTGGGGTTTCTTTATTAATATAAGCGAACGTCCGCCTCCCCTCTTTATAAGCGGAGGAAGCAGGCAGGCCGCCCTCCTGCCATTGCCGTCTTGTCAAGAAAACCACCGCCGCTCCCTCTTCTTCTCCGGTGCGAAGAGAGCAGCGCCCCGCCCCCTTTCGCCACAAGCACGCTCACCGCCGTCGGCCTCCTCCGCCCCCCTCACCATGGCTCCGAAAGCCGACAAGGAGAAGGGCGTCAAGTCGGCCGAGGCGCAGCGGCTCGCGGCGCTGCGCAAGGAGCGGGCCATCTTCCCCCCGCAGCTCGGCGCAAGGGAGTTGCGGGACGTCTTCTACCTCTTCTGGTCGACGGAGACGCCAGGCGCATCCACAAGACGAGAGTACTCCCGCCTCCACCGCTGATTTGGCCCCAACAGGTACCCCTTTTTCGCCCTTTTTTTCTATTGCGGGCTTTGCCCGCCTTTTCCGGAAGTTCTTTGCGACATCATGAACACGTTTAGCCTCCGCCTCCTTGATTTCACCCCAACGCCGTCTTGACCATGGCAGTTTTCGCGCATTTGTGCGAAAACTTTGTCGGAGTCCACCGAATGTGGCACTCTTCCGCCACTTCTTCGTGCCCCCTGCCGAGAGAGGAGAGCCACTTGCCGGAGGAATAGCTTGGGTCTCTAGGATCGGCAAGAAAGAGGCCTACCTAGAAGGAGAGTTCCGCAACAAGTGGGAGGAGTGGAGAGCCAACTGGTGCTGGGTCGTAGAGGAGAACCCGCAGCCCTTCACCGCCGTGCGCCAAACCCCAATAGTGCACGGCAGAGATTGGAGTAACTTGGCGCCGGAGGATGCGGTCAAGATAAACTGTGACCAATTCTGCGCCTCGGGCTTGCTGAGTTGACCGTAAGCGCGGTTGGCGAGACTTCCTTCGTCAGCATCGCTCCGTTGCGAGGAAAGGAGGAGGCCTGCTGGGAGTTCCAAAATGCGGCAGACATTATGAGGCTGCGCCGGGCCCGAATCGAACTTCACCGTCTTGGAGCTGGACTCGATGCTGCTCGAGCTGTTCAAGAACGACCCCGACCACCCTGAGTGGTTTAGGTTGTCGCGGGGGGTCGTCCCTTTGTGCAACAACTAGGCGCTCGACCGCATCCGCGCCATGATGCCATTGTGCGACTCCCATGGGATCGTCCCGACCTGGCAAGAGCCTCCCGACGAGGTCGTGCAGCAGTTCTTCAACGACTTAGAAGAAGTGCCGATCCGCTCCGACGAGCAGAAAAGGCTCACCCGCGACACCACCGACGAGGAGATGGCGCGGATTGACAAGGCCCCGACAAGAGGAGCTTGTCGGGAAGGCCACTCAAGGCATGCAGAAGACAAGGCCCCGGCAAGAGGAGCTTGCCGGGAAGGCTCGGAGCGCGACAAGCCTCCGGACGCGACAAGGATTCGGCCGCGGCAAGGCGCTTCCGCGGCATGCAACCTCTCTCCATCTCCGCTCCAGCTCATCCAGCGACGTGTTGCCATGGGACCGTTCCATGCGCGCGTGTCGAGAGGCTGTGCAGCCAGCGGAGAGCAGCGATAAGCGGCACTGACAAGCTTGCCATCGTGGCGAGCGGAGGCGCACCTGACGGTCTCTGTTGCACTGTTTGGGCGACACTGACGGGCATTTATTGCTTTTGTCCCTTGCCGTCGAGTTAGGTATTTTGCACTGCATAATCGCTCGAGTAGGTGTACCAACTCCTGTTTTACATTTGTACCCTCATCTATGTTGCCACCGTCGGAGACCCCTTGAGCATATAAAAGGAGGCCCATGCGCAACGTAGAAAGGGTTCGGTTCATTCGACTCACTCGAGACCGTAGACACTCACGCTTAGGTTTTGTAGCTTGCATTGCTCCCTAGCAAGAACACAATACATCGACAAGCAGCGGTAGGAGTTTTATCTCTCCGGAGAGCTCCAAGCTGGGTAAACTGCTCGTGTGCCACGCCTCGATCCGCTCTTCGTGCGATCTCCGCCCCCTCCGAACCACAAGGGGCCTGGTCCGCCGGCCCCATAGGTGTTCGTGGGTACGATCAGCCTCCCCGACACTAGGCTCGTCAAGTTTAACCCGAGTATTCTGCGTGTGCAAAACTGGCTTGCACCCATTGTATGTGAACATTGAGCTTATCACACCCGATCATCACGTGGTGTCTCGGCACGACGAACTTTGGAAACGGTGCATACTCAGGGAGATCACTTATACCTTGAAATTTAGTGAGAGATCATCTTATTATGCTACCGTCAATCAAGCAGAATAAGATGCATAAAGGATAAACATCACATGCAATCAATATAAGTGATATGATATGGCCATCATCATGTTGTGCCTTTGATCTCCATCTCCAAAGCACCGTCATGATCACCATCATCACCAGCGCGACACCTAGATCTCCATCGTAGCATCGTTGTCGTCTCGCCAACTATTGCTTCTACGACTATCACTACCGCTTAGTGATAAAGTAAAGAAATTACAGGGTGATTGCATTGCATACAATAAAGCGACAACCATATGGCTCCTGCCAGTTGCCGATAACTCTGTTACAAAACATGATCATCTCATACAATAAAATATAGCATCATGCCTTGACCATATCACATCACAACATGCCCTACAAAAACAAGTTAGACGTCCTCTACTTTGTTGTTGCAAGTTTTACGTGGTTGCTACGGGCTGAGCAAGAACCGTTCTTTCCTACGCATCAAAACCACAACGATATTTCGTCAAGTATGTGTTGTTTTAACCTTCACAAGGACCGGGCGTAGCCACACTTGATTCAACTAAAGTTGGAGAAACTGACACGCGCCCGCCACTTGTGTGCGAAGCACGTCGGTAGAACCAGTCTCGCATAAGCGTACGCGTAATGTTGGTCCGGGCTGCTTCATCCAACAATACCGCCAAATCAAAGTATGACATGCTGGTAAGCAGTATGACTTGTATCGCCCACAACTCACTTGTGTTGTACTCATGCATATAACATCTACGCTTAAACCTGGCTCGGATGCCACTGTTTGGTAACGTAGTAATTTCAAAAAAAAATCCTACGCACACGCAAGATCATGGTGATGCATAGCAACGAGAGGGGAGAGTGTGTCCACGTACCCTCGTAGACCGAAAGCGGAAGCGTTATGACAACACGGTTGATGTAGTCGTACGTCTTCACGATCGACCGATCCTCAGTACCGAACGTACGACACCTCCGTGTTTAGCACACGTTCAACTCGGTGATGTCCCGCGAACTTACGATCCAGTAGATCTTCGGGGAAGAGCTTCGTCAGCACAACGGCGTGATGACGGTGTTGATGAAGTTACCAACACAGGGCTTTGCCTAAGCGCCGCTACGATATGACCGAGGTGGATTATAGTGGAGGGGGGCACCGCACACGGCTAAGAGAGATCAATGATCAACTTGTGTGTCCACGGGGTGCCCCCCTCCCCCGTATATAAAGGAGTGGAGGAGGGGGAGGGCCGGCCCTCTACTATGGCGCACCCTGGGGAGTACTAGTCCCACCGGGAGTAGGATTCTCCCCCCCCTTCCATGTAGTAGGAGTAGGAGAGAAGGAAAGGGAAAAGAGAAGAGAAGGAAGGAGGGGGCGCCGCCCCTCCCCCTAGTCCAGTTCGGACTAAGCCTTGGGGGGTGCGCAGCCTCCCCTCTCTCTTTCCCCTAAAGCCCAATAAGGCCCATATACTCCCCGGTGAATTCCCGTAACTCTCCGGTACTCCGATAAATACCCGAATCACTCGGAACCTTTACGATGTCCGAATATAGTCATCCAATATATCGGTCTTTACGTCTCGACCATTTTGAGACTCCTTTCATGTCCCCGATCTCATCCGGGACTCCGAACTACCTTTGGTACATCAAAACACATAAACTCACAATACCGATCGTTACCGAACGTTAAGCGTGTGAACCCTACGGGTTCGAGAACTATGTAGACATGACCGAGACTCATCTCCGGTCAATAACAAATAGTGGAACCTGGATGTTCATATTGGTTCCTACATATTCTACGAAGATTTTTATCGGTCAAACCGCATAACAACATACGTTGTTCCCTTTGTCATCGGTATGTTACTTGCCCGAGATTCGATTGTCGGTATCTCAATACCTAGTTCAATCTCGTTACCGGAAAGTCTCTTTACTTGTTCCGTAATGCATCATACCGCAACTAACTCATTGGTCACAACGCCTGCAAGGCTTATAGTGATGTGCATTACCGAGAGGGCCCAGAGATACCTCTCCGATACACGGAGTGACAAATCCTAATATCGATCTATGCCAACTCAACAAACACCATCGGAGACACTTGTAGAGCATCTTTATAATCACCCAGTTATGTTGTTACGTTTGATAGAACACAAGGTGTTCCTCCGGTATTCGGGAGTTGCATAATCTCATAGTATGAGGAACATGTATAAGTCATGAAGAAAGCAAAGAGTAAATGAAACTGTGAACGATCATAATGCTAAGCTAACGAATGGGTCTTGTCCATCACATCATTCTCCTAATGATGTGATCCCGTTCATCAAATGAGAACACATGTCTATGTTTAGGAAACATAACCATCTTTGATAAACGAGCTAGTCAAGTAGAGGCATACTAGGGAACTTTGTTTTGTCTATGTATTCACACATGTACTAAGTTTCCGGTTAATACAATTCTACCATGAATAATAAACATTTATCATGAAATATGGAAATAAATAATAGCTTTATTATTGCCTCTAGGGCATATTTCCTTCAAATATTGCTATGAAAACTATGCTCATAATGTCTATGTCAAAGAATTTATTGAAAAAATGACCGTTGCTTCTGAAGAAAATCATGATATGCATGAATCTATAGATAATTATGATTCTGATGATTTGATTGAATTATCCCTTAATGAAGATGATGCTTGCTATTCTTGTGGCCATGATGCCAATATTTATGAAGATGAATTTGCTATAGTTCCTTATGTTAAACATGAGATCGTTGCTATTGCACCCATACTTGATAGTTCCTTCGATGAAAAGCATGATTGCAATGATCTTACTATAAATACTCTTGATGTCAATTATGATACTAATATGCAAAACCCTAAGCTTGGGGATGCTAGTTTTGCTATGTCTACTACTTGTTGCAATGATCATGATTGGGGTGATTCTTCTTATGATCTTGAAAATTTATTTAAGCCCCATGATGAATATGAGATTGATATTAGTGTTTGCAATAGTATTGAAAGTGGGTTTGGAAGAGTGTCAACTTTATATCCCACATATTTGGAGAATGTTCAATCTTATGAAGTTTTTGATAAAAGTGAGTTTGGAGAGGTCATGACTTTAGTTAATGTTAATCCCACTATTTTGGAAGAGTGTCAACTTTGCATACATGTGGATCGTGTTAAGAATATGTTTTGTGATCCTCCACAAAAAAAATATGTTTTGTGATAGCTATATTGTTGAATTTTCTTATGGTCCTACATGTAATTATCATGAGAGAGGAAAATATGGTTGTAGAAATTTTCATGTTACTAAATTACCTCTCGTTATGTTGAGATTGCTATTGTTTCTTTCCGCTTCCTTGCATATGCTAGTTTTTGCTTGCCTTGATAAATTGTTTGCCTATAATATGCCCATGCATAGGAAGTATGTTAGACTTATATGTGTTTGTCACGTGTTTTATGATGCTCTCTTTGTACTTCAATTCTTGTCTTTCATGTGAGCTTCATTAAAATTATATATGCCTAACTAGGGGCGTTAAACGATCTTGTTGGGAGGCAACCCAATTTTATTTTTGTTTCTTTCTTTTTGGTTCTGTTTAGTAATAAATCTTTTATCTAGCCTCTGGTTAGATGTTTTTTCAGGTTTCAATTAGTGTTCGTGCCAAGTAGAACCTTTGGGAAGATTTGGGTGAAGTCTTTTTGATCTTGCTGTAAAAAAACAGAAACTTTAGTGCTCATGAGATTAGATACAACTGTTTACTGGAGAGTATTATTTAGTTGATTCTTGTTGCAGATGATGAATAGATAAATTCCTCACGTCCAGAAATTTATTTTATAATTTTTGGAGTTCCAGAAGTATGCGTTTGATACAGATTACTACAGACTGTTCTGTTTTTGACAGATTCTGCTTTTCGTGTGTTGTTTGCTTATTTTGATGAATCTATGGCTAGTTTCGAAGGTTATGAACCATAGATAAGTTGGAATACAGTAGGTTTAACACAAATATAAATAAAGAATGAGTTCATTACAGTACCTTGAAGTGGTGTTTTGTATTCTTTCCCTAACGGAGCTCATGAGATTTTCTGTTAAGTTTTGTGTTGTGAAGTTTTCAAGTTTTGGGTAAAGATTTGATGGATTATGGAACAAGGAGTGGCAAGAGCCTAATCTTGGGGATGCCCAAGGCGCCCCAAGTTAAAATCCAAGGACAACCAAAAATCCTAATCTTGGGGATGCCCCGGAAGGAATCCCCTCTTTTGTCTTCGTCCATCGGTAACTTTACTTGGAGCTATCTTTTTATTCACCACATGATATGTGTTTTGCTTGGAGCATCTTATATGATTTTAGTCTTTTCTTTTTAGTTCACCACAATCATCCTTGCTTTACACACCTTTTGAGAGAGACACACATTAATCGGCATTTATTAGAATACTCTATGTGCTTCACTTATATCTTTTGAGCTAGAAAATTTTGCTCTAGTGCTTCACTTATATCTTTTAGAGCACGGAGGTGGTTCTATTTTATAGAAATTTTTGATCTCTCATGATTCACTTATATTATTTTGGGAGTCCTTTAGAACAGCATGGTAATTTGCTTTAGTTAAAATTTTAGTCCTAAAAGTGATGAGCATCCAAGATAGGTATAATAAAAAACTATCATATAAAAAGTGCATTGAATACTACGAGAAGTTTGATACTCGATAATTGTATTGAGATATGAAGACGGTGATATTAGAGTCATTCTAGTTGAGTAGTTGTGGATTTGAAAAACACTTGCGTTAAAGTTTGTGATTCCTGTAGCATGCACGTATGGTGAACCGTTATGTGATGAAGTCGGAGCATAATTTATTTATTGATTGTCTTCCTTATGAGTGGCGGTCGGGGACGAGCGATGGTCTTTTCCTACCAATCTATCCCCCTAGGAGCATGCACGTAGTACTTTTTTTTGATAACTAATAGGTTTTTGCAATAAGTATGTGAGTTCTTTATGACTAATGTTGAGTCCATGGATTATACGCACTCTCACCCTTCCACCATTGCTAGCCTCTCAAATACCATGCACCTTTCGCCTGTATCATTCACCCACCATATATCTTCCTCATAACAGCCACCATATCTACCTATTATGGCATTTTCATAGCCATTCCGAGATATATTGCCATGCAACTTACCACCGTTCCGTTTATTATGACACGCTTCATCATTGTCATATTGCTTTGCATGATCATGTAGTTGACATCGTATTTGTGGCAAAGCCACCATTCATAATTCTTTCATACATGTCGCTCTTGATTCATTGCATATCCCGGTACCCCGCCGGAGGCATTCACATAGAGTCATATTTTGTTCTAAGTATTGTGTTGTAAGTAAATAAAAGTGTGATGATCATTATTATTAGAGCATTGTCCCATGTGAGGAAAGGATGATGGAGACTATGATTCCCCCACAAGTCGGGATGAGACTCCGGACTAAATAAAAAAAGAGAAAGAAAAGAGGCCATAAAAAAAGAAGGCCCAAACAAAAGAAAAAGAAAAAAATGAGAGAAAAAGAGAGAAGGGACAATGCTACTATCCTTTTTCCACACTTGTGCTTCAAAGTAGCACCATGATCTTTATGATAGAGAGTCTCTTATGTTGTCACTTTAGTATACTAGTGGGAATTTTACATTATAGAACTTGGCTTGTGTATTGCAATGATGGGCTTCCTCAAAATTCCCTAGGTCTTCGTGAGCAAGCAAGTTGGATGCACACCCACTTAGTTTCTTTTGTTGAGCCTTCATACACCTATAGCTCTAGTGCATTCGTTGCGTGGCAATCCCTACTCACTCACATTGATATCTACTAATGGGCATCTCCATAGCCCGTTGATACGCCTAGTTGATGTGTGAAAGCACGAGTGCTCCCTGGGTGATTTTGGTAATTAATGTCAACATATCTCTTGTTGAACTAACACTTTTACCTAGTATGTTTCAGACAAGTTCAACAAATTAAGTGCCATGGACTAAAGGATGTGGAACCCCTTCAAGATGCTAAGGACAAAGGATTGGCTCAAGCTTCAAGTACAAGACTCTACATTTTATATTTTAGTGATCCAAGATCACATTGAGTCTATAGGAAAAGCCAATACTATCAAGAGGGGATGAGGTGTTGCTTAATGGCTTGCTAGCTCAAAGTGCTTAGTGATATGCTCCAAAGCCCTCAACTACTTTCCCACATCCACATATGACCTAAACCAAAAGTCTAACTCGGCCCCACCGTTTCTTTCTATCCGGCGCCACCGAGTTCAGATGTCATAGCCACTGCCACAAATCCTAGGCAAATCGGTCTCACCGATGGGGATCTCGGTCTCACTGAGATGGGATTGCAATTTCTCTGTGTATGTCCATTACCAAAATCGGTCTCACCGAGTTTGAGCAATCGGTACTACCGAGATTACAATGCAAACTCTTTGGTTAGCTTATTACCAAAATCAGTCCCACCGAGTTTGTGTAATTGGTCTCACCGAGTTTGCCTGACCAACTCTCTGGTTAGCTTATTACCAAAATCGGTCCCACCAGTTTCACCGAGATTACGTTATGCCCTAACCCTAACCATATCGGTCCTACCGAGTTGCATGTCAGTCCCACCGAAAATCCTAACGGTCACTAGATTTGTTGAATCGGTTTGACCGAGTTTATCAATTTGGTCCCACCGAGTTTGGCAAGTTGTGTGTAACGGTTAGATTTTGTGTGGATTCTATATATACCCCTCCACCCACTCTTCATTCGTGGAGAGAGCCATCGAATCTAACCTACACTTCCAATACACATTTTCTCGAGAGAGAGCCACCTACCCTTGTGTTGAGGCCAATATATTCCATTCCTACCATATGAATCTTGATCTCTAGACTTTCCCAAGTTGCTTTCCACTCAAATCTTCTTTCCACCAAATCCAAATCCTGTGAGAGAGAGTTGAGTGTTGGGGAGACTATCATTTGAAGCAGAAGAGCAAGGAGTTCATCATCAACACACCATTTGTTACTTCTTGGAGAGTGGTGTCTCCTAGATTGGCTAGGTGTCACTTGGGAGCCTCCGAAAAGATTGTGGAGTTGAACCAAGGAGTTTGTAAGGGAAAGGAGATCGCCTACTTCGTGAAGATCTACCGCTAGTGAGGCAAGTCCTTCGTGGGCGACAGCCATGGTGGGATAGACAAGGTTGCTTCTTCGTGTACCCTTCGTGGGTGGAGCCCTCCGTGGACTCGCGCAACCGTTACCCTTCTTGGGTTGAAGTCTCCATCAACGTGGATGTACGATAGCACCACCTATCGGAACCACGACAAAAACATCCGTGTCTCCAATTGCGTTTGAATCCTCCAAACCCTTCCCTTTACATTCTCGCAAGTTGCATGCTTTACTTTCCGCTGCTCATATACTCTTTGCATGCTTGCTTGTTATGTATTGTGAGTGTTAAACTTGTGCCTAAACTCCACTCCAACTTAAAGAAGTTAAAAACTGCAACTTTTGGTACTTAGTGTCTAATCCCCCCTCTAGACACCTCTTCTCGATCCTTTCAATTGGTATCAGAGCTTTGGTCTCCATTTCCTTGGTTTAAACACCTTTGGAGGAAGATGGATGTGTCTACTTTGGGGAGCCTTAGACATAGAGTGCCTATTCTTGATGGAGAATATTTTCATGAATGGAAAAATGAAATGCTTGAGATTTTCAATGAATATCATTTGAACAAGTACATTGCTAGCCCTTGTGCACCTCATATTGATCCCTTGCATCCCACACCCAAAGAGGATCTTGACATGATTCACAATCTTAGAACCATCAATCTTATCATAAGAGGATTGCCCAAAAATTTGATTGCTAGTTTGCCTACTCTTGATTATGCCTATACTATATGGAAATTTCTTGAGGAACGATTTCCAGATTATTCCTTAAAAAATTTAGATGAAATTCTCCACAACTCTATTGCCTTGAGTAAGATGAATTCTAGTGATCCTAGCTTTGGTGATTGTCTATTTGAGCTTACAAATCTCATGCGTGCCATAGGAGATGTTGGAATCATTAGCAATATTATATCCGAAGCTATTAGAATCCATAAAGACAATCATAGAAATGACCATTTGTCTAATGAATTACCCTCTTTAGGAATTGATCAATCACAAGATGATGTTGAACATGGATACTATGATGAGGATGATGATAGTGAATATGATCTTGACATGCAATGAGACACCTTGGTCTTACGGCAAATCTTCGCGGCTACATGGCTGGAGGAAAGGAATGGGTCCTTGATAGTGGATGTACTGATCATATGACCGGAGATAAAGACATGTTCCGTGAGCTTTCTGAAAACGACGGCCCTCGAAAATATGTCACTTTTGGTGATAATTCAAAGGGTAAGGTGGTTGGCCTTGGTAAGGTGGCCATCTCACATGACAGCTCCATACAAAATGTCATGCTCGTTGAATCTCTTGGCTACAACTTACTTTCAGTTTTTAGACTTGCTGATTTCGGTTTCAATGTCCTATTTACTGAAGTAGATTGCCAAGTGTTTCATAGAGATAATCATAAAATGGTCTTTACCGGTGTACGTAGAGGTGATCTCTACATTGTTGATTTCACTAAAAAGGCTCAACCTAGAACTTGCTTTATTGCTAAATCTTCTAAAGGCTGGTTGTGGCATAGAAGACTAGGTCATGTTGGTATGCGAAACCTTGACAAGCTTATTAAAGGAAATCATATCCTTGGTGTTAACGATGTCATATTTGATAATGATAGACTTTGCGGTAGCTTGTCAAGGTGTAAACAGGTTGGAGGAAGGCATCCCGTGAAGAACATCATGACCACAAGGAGGCCACTCGAGCTACTTCACATGGATCTTTTTGGTCCCAACGCTTACAAAAGTCTCGGTGGAAATTCTTTTGGTCTAGTTATAGTTGATGATTTTTCAAGATTTACGTGGGTGTTCTTTCTCGATGATAAATCGCAGGTCCAAAAGATCTTCAAAACTTTGCTAGGATGGCCCAAAATCAATTTGACGTGAGAATCAAGAAGGTTCGAAGCGACAACGGAACAGAGTTCAAGAACGCAAATGTGGATACCTTTCTTGATGAAGAAGGTATTTCGCACGAGTTCCCGAATACATACACACCTCAACAAAATGGAGTTGTTGAGAGGAAGAACCGGACGCTCATTGAAATGGCAAGAACGATGCTTGATGAGTACAAAACGCCAAAGCACTTTTGGGCGGAAGCGGTTGAGACAGCTTGTCATGCATCAAATCGCTTGTATCTTCACAAGCTACTCGGCAAGACGGCATACGAGCTCCTCACCGGTAACAAACACCAAGTTGGATACTTTCGAGTATTCGGCTCAAAGTGCTACATTCTTGATAAGCATCATCGTTCCAAATTTTCTCCTAAGTCTCATGAAGGTTTCCTACTTGGTTATGGCTCAAACTCTCACACATACCTTGTCTACAACAATTTCACCCGAAAGGTTGAAGAAACAGTAGATGTGAAGTTTGATGAATCTAACGGCTTGCAAGTAGAGCAATTGCCAATTGATGTAGGAGACAAATATCCCTCAGAAGCAATCCAAGACTTGTCTATTGGCAAGATTCGTCCAACGGAGGTGAAGGAGAGTACCTCGTCCGTCCAAGTGGAAACTTCTACCTCATGACAAGGTGAACCAAGAGTTGATACGGAGGCATCCACAAGTGGGACACACCAGGATGAAGAAAACGAGGAAGTGCACCAAGACGAAGGCCAACAATCTCCTTCTCCACCACGACAAGAGAACGACAACGCAACAATGAAGAAGGCCAAGAAGAAGAACAAGATGAAGAAGATGTTCAACCAAGACCCAAGCAAAAGCTTTCATGAAGTTCGAAAGCAAGAATTGCTAAAGACCATCCCGTCGAGCAAATCTACAAAGATATCCAAACCGGAAGAATCACTCGCTCTAAAACTCATTTAGCTAACTTTTGTGAACACTATTCATTCATCTCTAGCATTGAACCTATGAAGGTTGAAGAACCATTGGAAGATCCGGACTGGATAAACCTATGCATGAAGAGCTACACAACTTTGAGAGAAATCAAGTGTGGACATTGGTTGAGAAGCCCGACAACAACCACAACATCATCGGTACCAAATGGGTGTTTCGCAACAAGCAAGATGAAGATGGACTGGTGGTTCGCAAAAAAGCACGTCTCGTCACCCAAGGCTACACACAAGTCAAAGGTATGGACTATGGTGAGACATATGCTCCTGTTGCTAGACTTGAGTCCATTTGCATCTTACTTGCTTATGCTAATCACCATGATATCACCTTGTACCAAATGGACATTAAAAGTGCTTTTCTAAATGGTGAAATTGAGGAGGACGTTTATGTTAAGCAACCTCCCGGCTTCGTCAATCCTAATAAACCTGATCATGTCTACAAACTTGACAAAGCCCTTTATGGTCTTAAACAAGCTCCTAGAGCATGGTATAAATGCTTGACCAAGTTACTTATTGAAAAAGGCTTTGAAATTGGAAAAATTGATTCTACTCTTTTTTACTAAAAGCATCAATGGAGAACTATTTGTATGCCAAATTTATGTTGATGATATTTTATTTGGTTCTACTAACCCTCATTTTAGTGAAAAGTTTAGGAAGCTAATGTCGGAAAAGTTTGAGATGTCTATGATGAGTGAACTCAAATTCTTTCTTGGTTTGCAAATCAAGCAAACTAAGGAAGGTACCTTTGTCTCTCAAACAAAGTACACCAAGGACTTATTCAAGAAGTTCAATATGCAAGAATGCAAAGGTATGACTACACCCATGCCTACTAGTGGACATCTTGATTTGACCAAAGATGGTGAACCGTTGATCAAAAGGTTTATCGCTCTATGACTGGTTCATTGTTATATCTATGTGCTTCACGTCCCGATATCATGCTAAGTGTGTGCATGTGTGCACGATATCAAGCTGCTCCTAAGGAATGTCATCTTAAGGCCGTGAAAAGGATAGTGAGATACTTAATACATACACCAACTTTTGGAATTTGGTATCCTAACAAGTGTTCTTTCGATCTTGTTGGCTACTCCGACTTGGACTATGCCGGTGACAAGGTTGATAGAAAGTCCACTTCAGGTACTTGTCAATTTCTTGGTAGATCTCTTGTGTCTTGGTCTTCCAAGAAACAAAACTCGGTATTGATACGTCCATTTTGCATCATGCTTTTATATCGATATTTATTGCATTATGGGCTGTTATTACACGTTATGTCACAATACTTATGCATATTCTCTCTTATTTTACAAGGTTTACATAAGGAGGGAGAATGCCGGCAGCTAGAATTCTGGGCTGGAAAAGGAGCAAATATTAGAGACCTATTCTGCACAACTCCAAAAGTCCCGAAACTCCACGGAATATCTTACAATAAACAAATAAAAATCCTCGCCAAAGATGAAGGCCAGGGGGCCCACACCCTGTCCACGAGGGTGGGGGCGCGCGCCCCTACCTCGTGGGCCCCCTGGTGGCCCTCCGATGCCCATCTTCTGCTATATGAGGTCTTTCAATGAGAAAAAAAATCAGAAGTAACCTTTCGGGACGAAACTCTGCCGCCACGAGGCGGAACCTTGGCGGAACCAATCTAGGTCTCAGGCAGAGCTGTTCTGCCGGGGACAGTTCCCTCCGGGAGGGGGAAATCATCGTCATCATCATCGCCAATGCTCCTCTCATCGGGAGAGGGCAATCTCCATCAACATCTTCACAAGCACCATCTCCTCTCAAAACCCTAGTTCATCTCTTGTATCCAATTCTTGTCTCCAAGTCCAGGATTGGTACTAGTAGGTTTCTAATAGTGTTGATTACTCTTTGTAGTTGATGCTAGTTGGTTTATTTGGTGGAAGATCATATGTTCAGATCCTATATGCATATTAATACCCCTCTGATTATGAACATGAATATGCTTTGTGAGTAGTTACGTTTATTCCTGAGGACATGGGAGAAGTGTTGCTATTAGTAGTCATGTGAATTTGGTATTCGTTCGATATTTTGATGAGATGTATGTTGTCTAGCCTCTAGTGGTGTTATGTGAATGTCGACTACATAACACTTCACCATTATTTGGGCCTAGAGGAAGGCATTGGGAAGTAATAAGTAGATGATGGGTTGCTAGAGTGATGTAAGCTTAAACCCTAGTTTATGCGTTGCTTCGTAAGGGGCTGATTTGGATCCATATGTTTCATACTATGGTTAGGTTTACCTTAATACTTTTGTTGTAGTTGCGGATGCTTGCAATAAAGGTTAATCATAAGTGGGATGTTTGTTCAAGTAAGAACAGCACCCAAGCACCGGTCCAACCACATACCAAATTATCAAAGTACCGAACGCGAATCATATGAATGTGATGAAAACTAGCTTGACGATATTCCCATGTGTCCTCGGGAGCGCTTTTCCTATTATAAGAGTTTTTCCAGGATTGTCCTTTGCTACAAAAAGGATTGGGCCACCTTGCTGCACTTTATTTACTTTTGTTACTTGTTGCTCGTTACAAATTATCTTATCACAAAACTATCTGTTACCACTTATTTCGATTTGAAGAGAATACCATGCTGAAAACCGCTTATCATTTCCTTCGCTTCCACGTTGGGTTCGACACTCTTACTTATCGAAAGGACTATGATAGATCCCCTATACTTGTGGGTCATCAAGACTCTTTTTCTGGCGCCGCTGCCGGGAGTGAAGCGCCTTTGGTAGGTGGAATTTGGTAAGGAAAAATTTATATAGTGTGCTGAAATTTACTGTCACTTGTTACTATGGAAAGTAATCCTCTGAGGGGCTTGTTCGGGGTATGTTCACCCCGTCTAGTAGAGCAAAGAGTTTCTCCTCAACCTAATGAACCTACTAAACCTATTGAAAATGAAACTCCTTTTGAAGTTCCCTCGGGTATGATGGAAAAACTGCTAGCTAATACTTTTGTAGGAGATGGAACCAAGCATCCTGATGAACACTTAATATATGTGGATGAGGTTTGTGGATTATTTAAGCTTGCAGGTATACCCGATGATGTTGTTAAGAAGAAGGTCTTCCCTTTATCTTTGAAGGGAGATGCATTGACATGATATAGGCTATGTGATGATACGAGATCATGGAGCTACAAAAGATTGAAACTAGAATTTCATCAAAAATATTATCCTATGCATCTTGTTCTTCGTGATCGCAATTACATATATAATTTTTGGCCTCGCGATGGAGAAAGCATCGCTGAAGCTTGGGGGAGGCTTAAATCAATGTTATATTCATGCCCCAATCATGAGATCCCAAGAGAAATAATTATTCAAAGTTTTTATGCTCGGCTTTCTCATAATAATCAAACCATGCTCGATACTTCTTGTGCTGGCTCTTTTATGATGAAGACTATTGAATTCAGATGGAATTTATTGGATAGAATTTAACGCAACTCTGAAGATTGGAACCTCGACGAAGGTAAGGAGTCAGGTATGACAACTAAGTTTGATTGTGTTAAATCTTTTATGGATACCGATATTTTTCGTAAGTTTAGCACTAAATATGGACTTGACTCTGAGATAGTAGCTTCTTTCTGTGAATCTTTTGCTACTTATGTTGATCTCCCCAAGGAGAAGTGGTTTAAATATCATCCTCCCATAGAAGTAAAAGTAGCAGCACCTATTAAAGTTGAAGAAAATACTGTCACTTATATGATCCTATTGTTCCTACTTCTTATGTTGACAAACCACCTTTCCCTGTTAGAATAAAGGATCATGCTAAAGCTTCAACTGTGGTTCGTAAAAGCAATATTAGAACTTATACACCTCCTGAGCAAGTCAAAGTAGAACCTAATATTGCTATTGTTAAAGATCTCTTGTCTGATAATATTGATGGGCATGTTATTCAATTCTGTGGTGAATCTGCTAGAATTGCCTAACTTGGCGCTAAAGATAAACATATACCTGTGGTAGGCATGCCTGTTATTTCTGTTAAAATAGGAGATCATTGTTATCATGGCTTATGTGATATGGGTGCTAGTGCTAGTGTTATACCCTATGATTTATATAAAGAAATTAAGCATGAAATTGCACCTGCTGAGTTAGAAGATATTGATGTCACAATTAAACTTGCCAATAGAGATACCATATCGCCAAATGGGAATTGTTAGAGATGTTGAAGTCTTGTGTGGGAAAATTAAATATCCTGCTGATTTTCTTGTTCTTAGCTCCCCACAAGATATCTTTTGTCCCATTATATTTGGTAGACCCTTCTTGAATACTGTTAATGCTAAGATTTATTGCAAAAAGAATGTTGTTACTATTGGCTTGGATAATATGATTCATGAGTTTAATTTCTCTAAATTGAGTAAACAACATCGTGAAGAACAATTGCCTAGTAAGGATGATATTATTGGTCTTGTTTCTATTGCCGTACCTCCCAGTGATCCTCTAGAACATTATTTACTAGACCATGAAAACGATATGTTTATGAATGAAAGAAGGGAAATAGATGAAGTATTCTTTAAACAGGAACCTATTCTGAAACATAATTTGCCTGTTGAAATCCTAGGGGATCCTCCTCCACCCAAGGGTGATCCCGTGTTTGAACTTAAACCGTTGCCTGATAATCTTAAATATGCTTATCTTGATGAAAAGAAAATATATCCTGATATTATTAGTGCTAACCTTTTAGAGCATGAAGAAGAAAGATTATTGAAAACTCTGAAGAAGCACTGTGTTGCTATTGGATATACTCTTGATGATCTTAAGGGCATTAGTCCCACTCTATGTCAACATAAAATAGATTTGGAAGAAGATGCCAAACCTGTTTGTGATCATCAACGAAGGCTTAAACCTAAGATGAAAGAACTGGTAAGAAAATAAATATTAAAACTTCTGGAGGCAGGTATAATTTATCCCATTGCTGATAGTCAGTGGGTAAGTCCTGTCCATTGTGTCCCTATGAAGGGAGGTATTACTGTTGTTCCTAATGATAAATATGAATTGATCCCGCAAAGAATTATTACAGGTTATAGGATGGTAATTGATTTCCGCAAATTAAATAAAGCTACTAAGAAAGATCATTACCCCTTGCCTTTTATTGATCAAATGCTATAAAGATTATGCAAACATACACATTATTGCTTTCTAGATGGTTGTTCTGGTTTCTCTCAAATACCTGTGTCGGCTAAGGATCAATCAAAGACTACTTTTACATGCCCTTTTGGTACTTTTGCTTATAGACGTATGCCTTTTGGTTTATGTAATGCACCTGCTACCTTTCAAAGATGCATGATGGCTATATTCTCTGACTTTTGTGAAAGATTTGTGAGGTTTTCATGGACGACTTTTCCGTCTATGGATCCTCTTTTGATGATTGCTTGAGCAATATTGATCGAGTTTTGCAGACATGTGAAGAAAATAATCTTGTCTTGAATTGGGAAAAGTGCCACTTTATGGTTAATGAAGGTATTGTCTTGGGGCATAAAGTTTCTGAAAGAGGTATTGAGGTTGATAATGCAAAGGTTGATGCTATTGCAAAGATGCCATGTCCCAAGGAAATCAAAGGTATAAGAAGTTTCCTTGGTCACGCCGAATTTTATATGAGGTTGTCGGGGAGGCTGATCTGACCCACTAACACCTATGGGACCGGCGGACCGAGCCTCTTTCGGTTTGGCGGGGGGCGGAGGTCGCACGAAGAGCAGATCGAGGCGAAGCACACGAGCGATTTTACCCAGCTTCGGAGCTCTCCGGAGAGATAATACTCCTACTGCTGCATGTCTGAGTGTATTGAGTTCTTGCTCAGGAGCGCTGAGTGCTACAGTACACACAAGCTGCTAAAGAGACTGAATGTGGGGAACCGACCCTTTCTACGTTGCGCATGGGCCTCCTTTTATATGCTAAAGGGGTCTCCGACAGGTGGCAACGTAGACAAGGGTAAAAATGGAAAAGGAGTGGTTGGTACAGCTACTTGTACAAAGGTATGTTGTATCATACCTAACCCGACGGCAGGGGACAAAGGCATTAAATGCCCGTCTCGTCAGCCCTAACGGTAAAGGCAAACAGGGACCGTCAGGGGCGCCACCGCTTGCCACGATGGCAATCTTGTCTGCGCCGTTTGCCACCTCGCACCGCTGGCTGCACAGCCTCCATCCGCACGCTACCGAAAGGTCCTGTGGCGACACGTTAGTGGACGTCTTTGGAGCGCAGTACAGAAGTCGCGGTTCCGCTGCAAGCGCCTTTGCCGCGGTTGTTGTCTTGTCACATCCGGAAGCTTGTCTCTCACCGGGCCTTCGCGGCAAGCTCATCTTGCCGGGGCCTTGTCTCCTCGGTGCCTTGGCTGGCCTTCCCGGCTAGCTCCTCTTGGCTGGGCCTTGTCTCCTTGGCTTGAATACTTTGTTCTTGAATGGCTCCAAAGGATCCACGGAGGACCTTGGCGGTCACCCGGTAAGCCTTGCCGCGGAGGGCTGCAACTGCCCGTGCACAAGTTCGGGATACTAGGGTATCCCTACTCTAGTACACCGACAGGAGCCCCGGGCTGGGCCACACAGTGCCGAAGCGTTGTTGGGCCAGCCCAAAACAGACACGGGCACACGCGGCCTGGGTCACGCCATAACTCACCCGGACCCACCACGCCCTCCACGAACGGCACGCGTCGAATGCGGCGTCGTGTGAGAGATCGTGGGCGAGATCGTGGGGGGTTTCTTTATTCGGAAAAGCGGAACGTCCGCCCCCTCCCTCTTTGTAAGCAGGGGAAACAGTTGCAGGTCGGCCACCTTGCCGATTCTTTGTCCAATCTCGAAAAACCACCGCTGCTCCCCCTTCTTCCCAAGGTCAAGAGAGCGCTCGCCCCCATCGCCACTAGCATCACCAACGCCTTTGATCTCCTCCACCGCCTCCGCCATGGCTCCAAAAGCCGACAAGGGGAAGGCCGTGAAGTCAGCTGAGGCGCTGCGGCTCGCGGCGCTGCGAAAGGAGCGGGCAATCTTTCCCCCGCCCCAGCTCGCCGCGAGGGAGCTGAGGGAGAACTACTACCTCTTCTGGTCGACGGAGACACGAGCGCATCTGCGCACGAAGGTACTTCCAGCCGTTGCTTCGGAACTAGCTCCGAATGGATATCCCTTCTTCGCGCTCTTCTTCTACTGCGCGCTCTGCCCGCCTTTCTCTGAGTTTTTCCGTGACATCATGAACACCTACGGGTTCCGCCTCCTTGATTTCACCCCCAATGCTGTTCTGACCTTGGAAGTTTTCGCACATCTCTGCGAAAACTTTGTCGGAGTCCATCCAAACGTAGCCCTTTTCCGCCACTTCTTTATGCCCCGAGTTGAGAGAGGAGAGCCTCTTGCCGGAGGAATCGCTTGGATCTCGAGGATCGGCAAGAGGGAAGCCTATCTGGAGGGAGAGCTCCGTAGCAAATGGGAGGAATGGAGGTCGTATTGGTGCTGGATTGTCGAGGAGAACCCGCAGCTGCCATCGCCCAAATACTAAACCCCAATAGTGCGCGGCAACGATTGAAGCAACATGGCTCCGGAAGATGTTAGGCTGAAAATTGCAGTCACCCAAATCCTTCGCCTTAGACTTGCCGGGCTCACCGTAGGCACCGTTGGCGCAGACTTTCTTCGACGCCGCCAGACGCTTCTTGCAGAGAGGAGGAGACCCGCTGGGAGTTTCGTAATGCGGCAGATATCATGAGGCTGCGCCCAGGCCTCAACTTCAACTTCACCGTCTTGGAACTTGACGCGATGCTCTTGGAGCTGTTCAAGCCCGATCCCGATCATCCGTAAATGTTTAGGTTGCGAAGGGTGTCGTTCTGTTGTGCAACAATTCCTCGCCGACCGCATCCGTGCAATGATGCCGTTAGCGACTTCGCATGGAATTGTCCCAACCTGGCAAGAGCCCTGCAGATGACGCCGTCGGCGAAAGTGTTCTTTGACAGCCTGGTAGAATTGCCGGTCCGCCACGATGAACAGAGGAGCCTCACCCGCGACACCACCGACGATGAGATGCGCCGCGACGCCACCAGGAAGAGGCGGCAGCAGCGGCTGCCGGGCGAAGTTCGGGTTCACCGTGGAGGAGGCAGAGGCAGCAGAGGTGACAAGCCTTGTCGAGCGAAGGGAGTTTGCCGGCGAGGAGGAGCTTGCCGAGCCTGAGGCTGAGTCAAGCGAGCCCGCCGAGGGCGCCTCCTCCCCACCTTCAAACAGCTTGCCGCGAGCGGAGCCCCCGGCTCCACCAAGAAGGCGTCTTCACAAGGCCGAGACGAGCGGGCGGCAGACGGGCAGACAGTCCGCAGCGCCCGCGTGGCCCAGCGCTCCATCGCGGCAAGCACTGTTGCCGGGAGCACCTCACGCCGCTGCGGCAACTGGAGCGGGGCCCTCGCAGACCACCGGTTCTGCTCCCGCCAAGCGGCCAAGGGAACCTACTCCTCCGCCTCGTCGTACTGGAGGCGGGCCAGAATTTGATCTCTCCGCGCTCAGCTCCGACGAGGAAGAAGAAGAGTAAGATTATGTGCTGCATTAGTAGTTCTTCAGCTTGTTGCTTTGTCTTGTATCTGATTTGCTTTACTCTGAACCCATTCCTTTTCAGGACGCTGGCCCAGAGAGCGTCGAAGAGAGCCAAGACCCCGGTGATTGTCATCGAGGACGAACCCACCGTGACAGCAGGAGGCGCGTCCGAGACCACCTTGCCGGACGCGGCAACTCTTCCTCAAAGCAGCCCCCAGCGCAGCCCCCATCGTAAGTATATGGTTTACTTCCTGCTGTTAGGCGCGCATGGGTGCCCTTTTGTTGCTGATATCTGACTGCTGACTTGTGTAGGAGCAGAGCAGCCTTACCAGGAGTGCCCTGAAGCCGCTCCTGACATGCCTTCTGCTTCGACTACACCGCCAAGGGAGGGTTCCCCGGCAAGGGAGCGTTCTCCGGCAAGGGGGACTTCTCCGGCAAGGGGCAGTTCTCCGGCAAGGGAAAGCACCAGCGAACCCCTGGCGGCGGAGACCATGACTGCAGACCCAAGCACAGGTAATCCTCTTGCATGAAAACTTTCTTTGTGTTCTTCTTCTTCTGATTTTGTTTTTGAATATTTTCTTGACTTTTCTTCATCCATCTGCCACAGAGCCAATGGAGACCGAGGTCGCCGGCGAGGAGGACGCGCGCGGCAATACTGACGACGCCGCTGCCATCGGAGAAGAAGTCAAGGCCGACGAGCCCGCCGCGAAGAGGCCGCCAAAGCTGCCGCCGCAGAAGCCGGGCGAGGGGTCCGTGATCGCACCGACGGCCCCGAGGCCGCAGGAGCGCCAGCGCCATCGACCGCCGATCCCTCCGCCGCGGCAGCTGCCGGGTTCAAGAGCCCCACCTGGCGCTTATTTGAAGGTCGGGCGATGGCGTCTTCATCAAGCTCCCATGGGCGCCGAGCTCCAGCTGCGCCGGCGAAGGAGAAACTTTGATGAAGAGCTGCTCGCCTCCGCTGGATCGACGCCAGTGGACGCGCCGAGCAGCAGAAGGCGAAGTCGAGGAGGAGCAACCGCTGCGGAAGCTGTCGCTCTACCGCGCCCGACAAGCCAAGCTGGAATCCCGGAAGCGCTTGTCGCGAAGCGGAGGAGACATCGAGAAGCGCGCGGAGGAGCTCCGGGGCCTCAACAAGGAAGCTCTCGGGGCATTTGCAGAGGAGCGGGAGCAACTCGCCTATTAGCGCAAAGCCTTCCTCCTCGAGAAGGCCAAGCCGAGGAGCAACAGCGTTGCCGCCGAGAAGCTATCTGCGTGGGAAGGCGAGTTGGCGCAGAGGAAGGTTTATCTTGACAGCCATGAGGAGGATCTAGCCACGCCGCGAGCAAACATTTGGCGGGGCTCTCAAGGAAGCAAAGGATGCCGCCCGCACTGCCGAGGCCGCCAAGAAGGAGCTGGAGACGAAGGTGGCGCAGCTGGAGGCCAATCTCAAGGAGAGCGGTGAGGAGCTTGCTGCACTCAAGCATGAGCGCGAGAAGGACGCCTACACTCTTGGCGAGCTGCAGGGCCGTCTCGCCGAGAGGAGCAAGGAGCTCAGCGCCGCCAAGGACTCCAACGCAGATCTTGAGTTGAAGCTAACTACTTTGACTCGAGCTTGGGCCAGGCGCCGAGAGCAGGAGGTGGCCTTGAAAGAGAAGATCAAGGCCGACGAGGCGCTGTCATGGCGAAGTGCTACCGCCGCCTGAATACCTTTAAGGAGAATGTGGAGCACTGGACCGAGGGTCTCGTGGATGTTGCTGCAGCCATCGACGAGGAGTCAAGCACTGGGATGGTGGATCTTGGATATTCCTCCGATGAGCACCTCCAACCCAGCGCCAAGCTTAGCTTGTTCTTCAAGGGCGTGGTGACGGCCCTCCAGCGACTCGGGGAAGAAGTCCCAAAGCAGCTGGCCGAGGAGTCGCGCCAGATCTGCGCGGGAGCTCTTGAAAAGGTGTCGATGAAGGTGGCCTTCCATAATCCAGGCCTCAACCTCACCAACGTCCTCAAGTCCTTGCCACGGATGCTGATGTGGAAGCGCTCAAGACCCTTGTCGCACCCATCATGGACAGGGTGAACGGGATCAAGAGGGTTGAGGGCGATCGCGTAGATTAGGCCGCCCGCTTTCTCTTTCTCTTGCCGCTGCTGGTCATGTTGTGAGAACAATCAATTAGAGCTGCGGCAAGCTATCTTGTAATATAACTCTATTTCGGGCAACAATTGCTATGTTATTTCCTTTACTTGATTACTTCCTTTGTATGTTTTTGCCCTACGCTTTTAGGGAACTTGTCAAGCAGGCACTGGCATGAAGGCCGAGTGTGGGACGTTAGCAGCCTGCTGGCGGTGCTGCTACCGACAAGAAACCTTGTCGCAACTAGTCGCAGCTCACTTAAGTTGTTGAGCGGACTGGAAACAAAGTAAGGGCGCAACTAGCTACGAGTTGGTTCCTCCGCGCACAGGTTTTCCATACAAAGTACGGTCGTTCGAGGAAGATAACTTAAAATTTTAAAACTGATTGCTCAAACTTTAGCAACTTAGCTTTTTTGTCGTTTGCTTCCCGGTAAGGCTAGACTTCCTTGAGCGACGCTTGGTCCACACCATTATCTTCTCCTTTCCCCCCCGGCAAACTTGTGGGCGAGGGAACCTTCCTTTCTTTGAGAAAGAGATAGAAGAGAAAATAAAGATATCGAGCCCTATGGCTCGTTATTGCTTACCGGGGGTAGGTGCTGCACAAAGTGTCAGATAACGCATGCAAAATAAAAGTAGAAAGCATGAAATATACAAGATGTGCGAAGCACACTAGCTTTACTTATGCACGGGGTCTGCGCCCGGCTTTGTACAAAGGATTACATGCAACAGCGGCAAGACTTGTACACAAGGTGGTTGCCGGAACAGGTTCCGGTAACCGCGCCCTACGGGTAAAACTTACGAAGATGCTCAATGTTCCAGGAGTTGCTCACCGGTATGCCATCTTCGGTCTCAAGGCGGACAGCGCCAGGCCTAGTGACTCGTTTTACCCGGTAAGGGCCTTCCCACTTCAAGGCCAACTTGTTGGAATTCTTGGCGGACTGAGCGGCCGAAGAACAAGGTCGCCTTCCTCGAGACTTCTGGCATTAACTTTGCGGCTATGGTAGCGGCGCAAAGCTTGCTGGTATCGAGCAGCTCGTACAGCATCCTGAAGACGATCCTCCTCAAGGAGCAGCGCGTCATCTTGTCGCAACTGCTCTTGCTCAAGCTCATCATAAGCGAGCACTCGAGGTGATCCGTATACGAGTTCCGTGGGGAGAACTGACTCTGCTCCATAGACTAGAGCGAAGGTGTCGGCGTTGGCTCGATTTGGCGTCGTCTGATCGACCAAAGAACCACCGGCAGCTCCTCAATCCAGCTTTCTTCCGCACTTGTGCAGCCAGTCGAAAGTTCTGGTCTTGAGCCCGCCAAGCGACTTCAAAGATTTGCCCTCTCGGCTTGACCGTTACTTCTCGGATGAGCAATGAAGCGAAGCGGAACCTTGGCGCCAAGATCTTAGACGTCTTGCATGAAGGTGCGGCTCGTGGAATTGGCGTGCCGTTATGTCTCGCCGGGCTACTCTTTCCGCTTCTTCTTGCTCTTCGGAAGTTCTCCGTCTGAAGGAAATGGACAATCTGCTGCGCCCATGCCGGAGCTTGCGGCTCGACAACAAGGACTAAAGGCACATCTGCCGCTGCGGGAACATCCGCTTCTCTGGCGAGAACACTGCGGCTCGGCCGAGCTTGACGTTCCCGGCAAGCTTGCCGGAGCAAAACTTGTCGGGAGCGCTCGCTTCAACGAAACAAACCCTAGGGCTTGTCGGAGCAGACTGCTCCTCAAAGACTCAAGCTGGTGTTGATCTTGGGGACCTTCTTGGCAGCGGCTTCGGGGAGCTCTGCCGGAAAATAGTCACCAGAAATCAACCTCCTCTTCTTGCTTTGTCCAGTTGTTGGCGTTACAGGCGGTTGAGTCAGCTTGAGCACAAAAATCCCTGGTTCCATAGGTAACTTAAGTGCGGCGCACTTCGACAGGCCATCAGCAATGTCGTTCTGAGCTCTTGGAATATATTCCATTTGTAGGCCGTCAAAGTGCTCTTCTAGCTTTCTCACTTCATCAACATAAGCTTCCATCAACGGACTCTGATAACTCTTGTTCACTTGGCGGATGACAAGCTGTGAGTCACCCCTGACAATGAGCTTCTTGATCCCAAGGTCTATCATGATCTCGAGGCGGCAAGCAAACCTTCATACTCTGCAGTATTGTTTGTTGCTTGCTCCTTGGGAAAGTGCATCTGGACTACGTACTTGAGGTGCTCTCCGATTGGGTGCAACAAGTAGCACACCCAAGACCGGCGCCTTGCAGCGAGAAGGCACCATCAAAGTACATCAGCCACTCTTTGCTTGCCTCCTTGACGGGGATGCTCGTTTCTGGAATTTCCTCATCTTGTGTTGGCGTCCATTCTGCTATGAACTCCGCCAATGCTCTACTTTGGATAGTTGATGTGCTCTCAAACTTGAGGCCAAAGCTTGACAGATCCAGTGCCCACTCGACAATCCTGCCTGTTGCCTCTGGATTTTGCAAGATCCTCTTCAGCCGAAAAGCAGTGACGACCGTGATCTCATGTGCTGGAAGTAATGGCGCAGCTTTCTCGAGGCCATGAGGAGGCCGAAAAGCAATTTCGCACACCGTAGTACCTTGACCTAGCCCCCTGCAGAAGGGAACCGACAAAGTAAACTGGCGCTGCACCATTCTTTTCGCATCTTCTCATGCGTCTGCGTAGATCCATCCTTGTCGGGACCAGAGCTTGTCGGTGAAGCCCCCTGCTCGTCGCTGGATGCATCTGCGATGGTTGCTAGCTCATCATCCGCCTCCCTCTCCGCTACTAACACATCACTAACCACTTGATTGGTTGCCGCTATATATAGCAGCAACTTCTCTTGTGGCCTAGGCGCGACAAGTGTTGGAGTGGAGGACAGGTATCTCTTCAAGTCCTGCAGCGCAGCCTCCGCTTCCGGAGTCCATTTCATCGGACCTGCCTTTTTCAAGATTTTGAAAAATGGCAGGGCGCGCTCAGCAGACCTAGAGATAAACCTGCTGAGAGCAGCTACGCAACCGGCAAGTCTTCGTACATCCTTGACGCGCTTTGGTGCTTCAATCTGCTCAATGGCCTTGATCTTGTCGGGATTGGCTTCAATTCCCGCCGAGACATTTAAGAACCCGAGAAGCTTGCGGAAGGGACTCCAAACACACACTTCTCGTGGTTGAGCTTGAGGTTGATCTTGGCGCAGATTTGCAAAGGTTTCGTCTAAATCTTGAATCGAGTCGCCTTGTCCTTGCTTTTGACCACTATGTCATCCATGTAGGCTTCCACATTTACGTGCATTTGCGGCTCAAAAGCCGCCATGGACTACTCTTGCAAATGTTGAACCAAGCATTCTTTAATCCGAAAGGCATCCGTGACAAAAACAAAGATGTGCCACATGGGGTGATGAATGTGGTCTTCTCCTCATCCTCTTCGCCATGAAGATCTGATGATATCCTGAGTATGCATCCAAAAATGAAAGCAAATCACATCCGGCCGTGGAGTCAACAATCTGGTCGATGCACGGCAAGGGAAATGGGTCTTTGGGACAAGCTTTATTGACATCGGTAAAGTCGATACAAAGCCTCCATTTCCCGTTTGCCTTGCATACAACCACAGGATTGGCCAACCACGTAGGATGGAGCACTCCTCTGACAAGGCCTGCTGCTTCGAATTTCTTGATTTCTTCTGCAATGAATTCTTGGCGCCCACCGCTTGCTTCCCGACTTTCTCGCTTGATGGGCCGCGCGAGGACAAACGGCAAGATGGTGCTCAATTACTTTCACGGGAACACTGGGATGTCGGGGCGGTTGCCACGCAAACACGCCGACATTCGCTGCAGGAAAGCAACGAGCGCCTTCCTATTTAGGGTCGAGAGTGGCACCGATGGTGAAGGTACCACCGCGTCTGCCGTCCTCCTTGGCGGACACCTTCTTGGTCTCTGGTGGAGCTGCCATCGTCTTCTTACACTTGCCGGTAGAGCTCGATGGTGCGTCCTCGACGGTAGCGCAGCACTCCGAAGAGGTGCGCTTGCCGGAGTGGGCAACAGAGCTCTTGCCGGACTTGGTCTTCTTCTTCGCCCCGGGAGCTTCAGCGGCAAGTGGCTTGTAATCTATTGTAGCAGCTGCTTCCCGGTAGATCTCGTCAGCGCAGATAAGAGCATCCTTCTTGTCGCCAGGGACGGAGATGACACTCATCGGGCCTGGCATCTTCAGCATGTTCTATGCATAGTGAGAGGCTGCCATGAATTTGGCGAGTCTTTGGGCGACCAAGTATCCCATTGTAAGGCAATGGAAAGTCAAGAACGCCAAAAGTGACCCTCTCGATCCTGAAGTTCAACTTCGCTGCCAAATGTCACCGGCAACGTGATCTTTCCCTTCGCTTGCTCCTTCCCGGATTGATTCCTTGGAATGTGCGGTCTCTTCGAGCTCGCCATCGTGATCTGGAGTTTCTGGAGCACCGCGGAGGAGATCAGATTCAAGCCGGCCCCGCCGTCAACTAGCATCTTAGTGACCTTGAGGTTGCGGATAGTTGGTGAAACCAACATCGGCAAGCACCCAACCGTAGTTACGCGATCAAGGTGGTCCTCAATATCAAAGATGATAGGCGTGCTGGACCATTTCAGAGGCCTGCGTGACTCGATGGATGGTTCTGCCGCATTGACTTCCCGCATCCACTGCTTGAGCTGGCGGTGTGAAGTATGCACAGAAGCACCGCCATCAACGCACAGGACCTCTGTGGCTTTCTGGAACTCCTGCTCATCGGTCTCGTCATCATCCATGTCTTCATCGTCGTCGTCATCTTCATCCTTGTCGCGGCCGCGGGGAGGTCTGTCTCCTTGCCGCTGCTTGGCCTTGCCGCGGCGTCCTCCCCGGCCGGGGCATTTCTTGCTAGCTCCCCCAGCACCTTCCGGGCTTTCTCCTTGTCGCGTCGTTCAGATTCAGCCTTTTGCTGCTCGACAAGCTGCTCGACCTTTTGCAGCTCGAGGTCATGGCCCTTGGTGCGGTGGATCTTGCAAGATCTTGTTTGTTGGAGCCGTCCCGCTTGTCGACGACCGCCACAGCTGGCAGTTGGTGCCGGTGACAACCTCCTTCTTGGGAGCTACCAACTTTGGCTTTCTTGGCGCCACCTCCGCTGCCGGACTGCTCAACAACTAGCACATCTTTGCCTTTCTTCTTCCTGTTGTTCCGCCACGGTTTTTCTTTGCCGGGCGGTCTCCTCACTATCAGATCCTCCCGCTTCAAGATTCTCTCCAGAGTCTTCTCCCTTCCTCAAGACGTGCACACTTGTCGGCCAGGGCATATAGCTCACTAACGTCTCTGATCTTGCACATCGCCATCTCCTCCCGCATCCTGCGGTTTCGCACGTTCTGATGGAACGCGCTGATTATCGCGGCAGGTGGACATCTGGGATGTTGTGCTGTCTGTGACTGAATCTCACGAATGTACTTGCGCAGGGCTCTCCTTCCTTCTAGGCGGCAGATGAAGGTCGCTTTCTTGGCTATGGGCTTGTGACCTTTGTAAAGCGCCGACAAACTGATGGCATAGATCTATCCAAGAGGATATGGAGTTCTCCGGCAAGTGCATGAGCCAGATCTCGACATTGGGCTTGAGCACCGGTGAAGTAGTTGGCAAGGATCTTGTCGTCTCGCCCCGGCAGCTTGCACCGCAATGGTGTAGATGCTGAGGAACTCCGACGGATGCGTCTTGCCGCCATACTTCTCTCCGTACGTCGGCTTGAAATTCTTCTTGCCGGGCCATCGGACTTGCCGCAGCTCACGAGTGAACGCAGGGCAACCTACCGTCTGACGGCAAGTCGCCTGGTTCCCCTGGCGCATGCATGTCGACAGAGGGCCCAGCACGCTTGTCGGATTGACGCCGCGCTTCTCTTCGGCGCTCGATGCGAGTTCGAGCGTCTTCTTGCTGTCGTTCGTGAAGAACTTGGCGCTGATCGCGACGAGCTCGTGGATCCGATGATGCGGTGGAGTCGCCGTCGAGGTGGATCCGGCGAGTCGGCGATCTTGGCCTTCGGGGCGGAGAGTGCATGGTGGTTGCACCCCCACCGGTTTCGTCGCCACCGGCTCGTGTTTGGCAGTCCTGCCGCGGCAGCGATGCACTCGGTTGTCGCGGAGAGTCGCCGTTGGCAAAGCCGATGAGACTCTGAATGGTGGCCCTCCATTCATCGACCTTGTCGGCTGTTGGAGGGTAATCTAGGAGCAGTTGAGCTCTCGCCAAAGCTTCTGCTGGAGTGGTGGGTGGCAGTGGCGAACGGCGCGAGGAACGGGATATGCTCGGACTTCTAACTATGTTAGAAGGAGCGATATCCCGTCCCAGCGACCTGCCCGCCGCGCCATCATGTTGGCGTGCATGCTGGTCTTGAGCATCCCGAGATCCACCAGCTCGATCTTGGTCCAACGAGCGTATGGCATTGTGAATACCATGACGTTGTCGGTCCCGCGCCTCCTGAGACGGGCGCGGTGCATGTACGGACGCCGAGGTCTGCGCAGCCTTGTCCTTGGACTTGGCAGCACCGTGGGCTCCTCCGTCTACGTCCATTCTTCCGTCGGCGTCTACCGCACCACCCGTTTGCTCCGGTGGCGGTGGGTTCGACGCGGATGGAACATCTGCCGCCGAAGCCTTCTTCTTCGGTGGCATGTCGATGAAGATGATGAAGATCTAGCTCGTGTGGACGCCGGATCAGGTTCACACAACCTCGACGCCCTACAGCGCGCCAAAGATGTCGGGAGGCTGATCGACCCACGAACACCTATGGGACCGGCGGACGAGCCCCTTTCGGTTCGGGCGGGGGCGGAGGTCGCACGAAGAGCAGATCGAGGCGGCGGCGAAGCGATTTTACCCAGCTTCGGAGCTCTCCGGAGAGATAATACTCCCTCTTGCTTCATGTCTGAGTGTATTGAGTTCTTGCTAAGGAGCTCTGAGTGCTACAGTACACACAAGCTGCTAACGAGACTGAGCGTGTGGAACCGACCCTTTCTACGTTGCGCATGGGCCTCCTTTTATATGCTAAAGGGATCTCCGACGGTGGCAACGTAGACAAGGGTAAAATTGGAAAAGGAGTGGTTGGTACAGCTACTTGTACGATGTACGATGTATCATACTTAACCCTGACGGCAGGGGACAAAGGCATTAAATGCCCATCTACGTCGCCCTAACAGTGCAAACAGGGACCGTCAGGGGCGCCACCGCTTGCCACGAAGGCAATCTTGTAAGCGCCGCTTGCCACCTCGCACCGCTGGCAACAATACAATACGTGCCTTGTCACGCGCGCCTGGAAAGGTCCCAGGGCGACACGTTAGTGGATGTGCTGGAGCGCAGGTACAGAGTAGCGGTCTGCCGCGGCAAGCGCCTTGCCGCGGTTGTTGTCTTGTCGCGTCCGGAAGCTTGTCGCTCACCGGGCCTTCCCGGCAAGCTCCTCTTGCCGGGGCCTTGTCTCCTAGGTGCCTTGGGTGGCCTTCCCGACAAGCTCCTCTTGCCGGGGCCTTGTCTCCTTGGCTTGAATACTTTGTTCTTGAATGGCTCCAAAGGATCCACGGAGGACCTTGGCGGTCACCCGGTAAGCCTTGCCGCGGAGGGCTGCAACTGCCCGTGCACAAGTTCGGGATACTAGGGTACCCCTACTCTAGTACACCGACAGAGGTTCAGTAAGGACTTCTCAGAAACTTCTCGGCCTCTGACTAATTTATTACAAAAAGATATACCATTTGTCTTTGATGATGACTGTGTAGAAGCATTTGAAATACTTAAGAAAGCATTGATCGCTGCACCTATTGTTCAGCCACCTGATTGGAATCTACTCTTTGAAATTATGTGTGATGCTAGTGATTATGCTGTAGGTGTAGTTCTAGGGCAAAGAGTTGATAAGAAATTAAATGTTATCCATTATGCTAGTAAGACTCTGGACAATGCTCAAAGAAACTATGCTACTACTGAAAAGGAATTCTTAGCAGTTGTATTTGCATGTGATAAGTTCTGACCTTATATTGTTGATTCTAAAGTAACTATTCACACTGATCATGCTGCTATTAAATATTTAATGGAAAAGAAAGATGCTAAACTTAGACTTATTAGATGGGTTCTCTTGCTACAAGAATTTGATTTGCATATTGTTGATAGAAAGGGAGCTGAGAACCCGTTCAGTGCATAACTTGTCTAGGTTAGAAAATGTTCTTGATGACCCACTACCTATTGATGATAGCTTTCCTGATGAGCAACTAAATGTCATAAATACTTCTCGTAGTACTCCATGGTATGCTGATTATGCTAATTACATCATTGCTAAATTTATACCGCCTAGTTTCACATACCAGCAAAAGAAAAAGTTTTTATATGATTTGAGGCATTACTTTTGGGATGACCCACATATTTATAAAGAAGGAGTAGATGGTGTTATTAGACGTTGTGTACCTGAGCATGAACAGGAACAGATCCTACGCAAGTGTCACTCCGAAGCTTATGGAGGACACCACGCTGGAGATAGAACTGCACATAAGGTATTGCAATCCGGTTTTTATTGGCCTACTCTCTTCAAGGATGCCCGTAAGTTTGTCTTGTCCTATGATGAATGTCAAAGAATTTGTAATATTAGTAGACGTCAAGAAATGCCTATGAATTATTCACTTGTTATTGAACCATTTGATGTTTGGGGCTTTGATTATATGGGACCTTTTCCTACCTCTAATGGATATACACATATTTTAGTTGCTGTTGATTACGTTACTAAGTGGGCAGAAGCTATTCCAACTAGTAGTGCTGATCATAACACTTCTATTAAAATGCTTAAAGAAGTTCTTTTTCCGAGGTTTGGAGTCCCTAGATATTTAATGACTGATGGTCGTTCACATTTTATTCATGGTGCTTTTCAGAAATGCTTGCTAAATATGATGTTAATCATAGAATTGCATCTCCTTATCACCCACAGTCTAGTGGTCAAGTAGAATTGAGTAATAGAGAGCTCAAATGAATTTTGCAAAATTCTGTCAATAGGTTTAGAAAGAATTGGTCCAAGAAACTTGATGATGCATTATGGCATATAGAACTGCATATTAAAATCCTATGGGTATCTCCGTATAAAATGGTCTATGGAAAAGATGTCATTTACCTCTCGAACTAGAGCATAAGGCTTATTGGGCTATTAAAGAGCTCAACTATGATTTCAAACTTGCCGGTGAGAAGAGGTTATTTGATATTAGCTCACTTGATGAATGGAGAACCCAAGCCTATGAAAATGCCAAGTTATTTAAAGAAAAAGTTAAAAGATGGCATGATAAAAGGATACAAAAGTGTAAGTTTAATGTAGGTGATTATGTATTGCTATACAACTCTCGTTTAAGATTTTTTGCAGGAAAACTTCTCTCTAAATGGGAATGTCCTTACGTTATCGAGGAGGTCTATCGTTCCGGTGCCATAAAAATCAACAACTTCAAAGGCACAAATCCGAAGGTGGTAAACGGTCAAAGAATCAAACATATATCTCAGGTAATCCCATAAATGTTGAAACTAATGTTATTGAAACCGTAACCCCGGAGGAATACATAAGGGACACTTTCTAGAACGTTTCAGACTCCGAAAAGGAATAGGTATGTGGTACAGTAAGTAAACCGACTCCAAAACAGTTTATAAGGCAACATTTCTCTATTTGGAATATTTAGAAAAATAGAAAAATAAGTAGCAGTCCGGGAAGGACACAAGGGCTCCACGAGGGTGGAGGGTGCGCCCTACCCCCCTGGGCGCGCCCCCCCTACCTTGTGGGCACCTGGTGTGCTTTCCGGACTCCGTTTTCTTGCACGATACATATTTTGGTTGGTAAAAATTCATTATATATTCTCCCAAAGGTTTTGACTCCCGTATCACGCAAATATCCTCTGTTCTTGTTTCGAGCTGTCCTACTGCAGATTAGATCAACATGTCATCCCAGGATTTGGAAGGAGAAAGCTATGTGGATGATTACCTGACAAATCCTAAGGTCTATGGAGATGTGGAGCACGATGGCTGGACCATGGAGGAAGAAGAGGACTATGAACCCAAGGGGGAGGAGGAGACAAGCTCAGATGAAGATGAAGCCCCATTACCTCAACCTGGGGACATGCACGTGGATTTCAAAAAGTCAAGTCTCCCTGATAGGGTAAAGAAACCAAAGTTCGAGTTTATCCCTTTTCGTCTCTTGTAGGAAAATAAGCAGGACCTATGCAAAAAGATATTAACCCTGGAGTGGGAGATTGATGACCTGAGGGATCAAAATGCCATCCTCAAGCGCAAATTAAGGGAGAAGTCTATGCCATCAACTAAGTCAACATCACCACCACCTTCTTCACCAGCAAAGGAGACATAATCACATGGGTATGGGCACTCCCCTTGGCAACTATCAAGCTTGGAGGAGGTGCCCCGGTATCGTATCACAACCACATCTCCTATCTTTACCGTTTTTCTTAGTTCGATCCTATTAGTAGTATCTTGATTTAGTAGAATAAAGTTTATGGCATGATCTAGTTTTGAGTTTTTGCTTTATGATCTCTTTATGTAATCGAGTCCGTGAGCTATATAATAAAGATTAGTGTTGAGTCAAGGGCTTGATTGTTTTGCCGTGATCTTGAGTGAATAAAAAAAGGAAAGAAAAAGAAAAAAATAAATAAAAGGTTCATATTGATCTTATTGAAAGTGATGACTTCACATATAAAGAGTTTGATGATTGAAAGTTGTTGGGAGTTGGCAAACATAGCTTTGGTCATTGTTGCAATTAATAGGAAGTAATAAGGAAAGAGAGGTTTCACATATAGATATACTATTATTGACATCTTTTATGATTGTGAGCACTCATTAAAATATGACATGCTAAAGAGTTGATGTTGGACAAGGAAGACAACGTAATGAGTTTTGTTTTCTTATATCTGAGATAAAGTATATTTGCATGGATCTCCCAACATGTTGAGATTGCCTTTCCCCCTCATGCTAGCCAAATTCTCAGCACCAAGTAGAGATACTACTTGTGCTTCCATAAACCCTTAAACCAGTTTTGCCATGAGAGTCCACCATATCTACCTATGGATTGAGTAAGATCCTTCAAGTAAGTTGTCATCGGTGCAAAGCAATAAAAATTGCTCTCTAGATATGTATGATTGATTGGTGTGGGGAAATAAGCTTTATACGATCTTGTGATATGGAAGAAATAAAAGCGACGGACTGCATAATAAAGGTTCATATCACAAGGGGCAATATAAAGTGACGTTCTTTCGCATTAAGATTTTGTGCATCCAACCATAAAAGCGCATGGAAACGTCTACTTCCCTCTGCGAAGGGCCTATCTTTTATTATTGTCCTCTACCTTATGCAAGAGTCATGGTGATCTTCACCTTTCCTTTTTACATTTTATCCTTTGGCAAGGACAATGTGTTGGAAAGATCCTGATTGATATATCTAATTGGATGTAAGGGGCATGAATTATTATTGATGAAATTACCCTTGAGGTAAAAGGTTGGGAGGCAAAACTATAAGCCCCTATCTTTCTCTGTGTCCGATTAGAACTCTGTAACCACAAGTATCGCGTGAGTGTTAGCAATTATGAAGGACTAAATGATAGTTGAGTATGTGGACTTGCTATTAAGCTCTGACATAGACTCTTTCCGATGTTATGATAAATTGCAATTGCTTCAATGACTGAGATTATAGCTTGTTGGTTCTCAATAAAGTTTATGATTCGTACTCTGCATTGTGAATAGATTATTACTTGAACATAAGTAATCATATGACATCTCCTATATGTGTTGTCTGTTATGAGAATAATCATGATGCCTTCATGTCCGTATTTTTTTATCTACGCCTCTACCTCTAAACATGGGGACATATTTATCGTTATCGGCTTTCGCTTGAGGACAAGCGAGGTCTAAGCTTGGGGGAGTTGATACGTCCATTTTGCATCTTGCTTTTATATCGATATTTATTGCATTATGGGCTGTTATTACACGTTATATCACAATACTTATGCCTATTCTCTCTTATTTTACAAGGTTTACATAAGGAGGGAGAATGTCGGCAGCTAGAATTCTGGGCTGGAAAAGGAGCAAATATTAGAGACCTATTCTGCACAACTCCAAAAGTCTTGAAACTCCACGGAATATCTTACAATAAATAATAAAAAATCATCGCCAAAGAGGAAGGCCAGGGGCCCACACCTTGTCCACGAGGGTGGGGGGCGTGCCACCCTTCCTCGTGGGCCCCCTAGTGGCCCTCCGATGCCCATCTTCTGCTATATGAGGTCTTTCGATGAGAAAAAAATCAGAAGCAACCTTTCGGGACGAAACTCTGCCGCCACGAGGCGGAACCTTGGCGGAACCAATCTAGGGCTCAGGCAGAGCTGTTCTGCCGGGGACACTTCCCTCCGGGAGGGGGAAATCATCGTCATCATCATCGCCAACGCTCCTCTCATCGGGAGAGGGCAATCTCCATCAACATCTTCACCAGCACCATCTCCTCTCAAAACCCTAGTTCATCTCTTGTATCCAATTCTTGTCTCCATGTCCGGGATTGGTACTGGTAAGTTGCTAGTAGTGTTGATTACTCTTTGTAGTTGATGCTAGTTGGTTTATTTGGTGGAAGATCATATGTTCTGATCCTATATGCATATTAATACCCCTGTGATTATGAACATGAATATGCTTTGTGAGTAGTTACGTTTGTTCCTGAGGACATGGGAGAAGTCTTGATATTAGTAGTCATGTGAATTTAGTACTCGTTCGATATTTTGATGAGATGTATGTTGTCAAGCCTCTAGTGGTGTTATGTGAACGTCGACTACATAACACTTCACCATTATTTGGGCCTAGAGGAAGGCATTGGGAAGTAATAACTAGATGATGGGTTGCTAGAGTGACAGAAGCTTAAACCCTAGTTTATGCGTTGCTTCGTAAGGGGCTGATTTGGATCCATAAGTTTCATGCTATGGTTAGGTTTACCTTAATACTTTTGTTGTAGTTGTGGATGCTTGCAATAGAGGTTAATCATATATGGGATGTTTGTTCAAGTAAGAACAGCACCCAAGCACCGGTCTACCCACATACCAAAATATCGAAGTACTGAACACGAATCATATGAATGTGATGAAAACTAGCTTGACGATATTCCCATGTGTCCTCGGGAGCGCTTTTCCTATTATAAGAGTTTGTCCAGGCTTGCCTTTGCTACAAAAAGGATTGGGCCACCTTGCTGCACTTTATTTACTTTTGTTACTTGTTGCTCGTTACAAATTATCTTATCACAAAACTATCTGTTACCACTTATTTCGATTTGCAGAGAATACCTTGCTGAAAACCGCTTATCATTTCCTTCTACTCCTCGTTGGGTTCGACACTCTTACTTATCGAAAGGACTACGATAGATCCCCTATACTTGTGGGTCATCAGGTATCCTTCTCCACCGCCGAAACGGAATACATTGCCGCTGGTTCATGTTGTGCTCAATTACTTTGCATGACCCAAACTCTTAAACATTATGGGATATATGTGAAAGATTTTCCATTACTTGGTGACAATGAATGTGCTATCAAGATTTCTCACAATCCCGTTCAACACTCTCGAACTAAGCATGTTGAAGTTTGTCATCATTTCATTCGAGATCACGTTGCTAAGGGTGACATTAATCTTAAGCATGTTCGCACCGACAAGCAGTTAGCGGATATATTCACTAAACCACTTGATGAGAAAGTGTTTTGCAGGTTAAGAGGTGAATTGAACATCATTGATGCTGCAAACTTGGATTAGGAACTCCATTGGATACATGCAATACTTGAGCTTATGACTAATCCTTGATATTTCTCTTATGATGACTATCTTATGTCTTGGATATATTTGCATCTTGCATGTTATCTAACCCTTGTAGGTACTTGGATGAATCTAAATCTATGAGATTGCAACTCACTCTCATCTTGAGCAATCTCTACATCACCAAGTCTTTACACAATGGTGGTTGAAGACAAGGAAGCACGAAACCATTCAAACATATCCTTTGACAAATTCTATGTTGAGTTTCATGATTGTCATTTTGGATACACAAGTGCTCTTCCTTGAAAACTAACCCATGTAGGTAGATGAACTCAAATTCCAAGTGGTGCTCCCAACTCTTGATGAGCTACATCAACCTTGAGCAACCCACACAAGTTCCACTACATGATCACGATCAACACCACCACCCAAGGTATGTTATTCCATCTTAGAGAAGCTTTACTCCAAGTCATGAGTCAAAGCAACTCGACAAGATGTGAATACATCAAGATGTAAACGAAAATGGCAACCCCATTTTGAGCTTAAACGATGAGTATGACCTATGATCAAGTGATCTCACTTGACTCCTAAGTCAATATACTCTAACATAGGTGACTTTGTCGCCGACCATCTCTAGATGAAGTTTTCTTGTGTTCTTTTCTGTGCCCTTGCATTTGTCTCATGCATATTTGTTTCCCCTTTAAAAAAAACAAACTTCATCTAGATTTCCTTCCTTTTTCTTTTTCTTTTCTTTTCTTTTGTTCTGCATTCCCTGCATCCAATTCATTGCAAATCATTCAGCAAATTCCTTGCAAATCCTTGTGAGATCTTACTTGTCTAGTGAGCTGAGGTGACAAGTTCTTTTCTCTGTGATGAACTTGGTACCACCGGTTTCTTGTTCTCGGTCTAACCGAAGTTTTTCGGTGCAACCGAAGCATACAACTTGGTGCCACCGATTTCACTGTAGGAAAAACATTTTGCCATTTATTCCTGCTTTACTCTTGATCCAGCTCCACTCAATGAATCTTGTCCTCTACAAGCATCACATTTACCTTAGCGCTTTATGCTGTGACTCAAGGACCAAACCCATTCACGACAAATTTCAGAAGACCCTTCTTGGAAATTGATGTCAAAGGGGGAGAGAGAGATCACATCAAAGCTTAATCATATCTCTAGGGGGAGGGAATACTCAAGGAAAGAGTAATCTTCAAGGATCCCAGATGCTTGGTGTTCAAGAGGAGAGATGCCACATGTCTTCTTGAGGGGAAAGACATGTTCATATGTGCTTATTTGCATTAGCTCTGTTAATTTGTTTCTTTGAGCTCTGATTTTCTGCTCCCTATCTTCTCCCAGTATCCCATGCTAGATACAGGGGGAGCAAGACATCTAAGGGAAAGAAATTTCTTAAATTCCTTGCATATCTTTACCTTTGGGGACATGTCAATATCTATTGTGGTACTTAGTACTCACTCTACATGTCATCCCAGTCTGGGTACTCTTGTGGTTTCTTTTGTTTGCTCTGGCTAGTAGGTGTATCTGTGTTATCTAACCTTGTTTACGCAGGTTCATTTCATCCTAAGCCAACTCAAGACCACAAGGTAAGTATATGCATCACAGTCATGTGTATGAGGAATTCTTGCTGATGTACATATTGTTTGCAAGAAGGACTCATGAGCATGAAGGTAGATTTCCCACATTCACATCTTTTGATCTGATGCATATAGCCAAGATACATGTAACACATTGCCTACTCTGTCATGGTTATGCTCTCACATGCTTCAATATTCCATATTCACATGATTGCATACATGTAGGGGAGCCTATGCATGTTACATGTCTTTCCAAAGCTTTACTTGCTATTCTCTATATCTTTATTTAAAGCTTTGATGTATGTTGCCATCAATTACCAAAAAGGGGGAGATTGAAAGCACAAGTGCTCCCTGGGTGATTTTGGTAATTAATGTCAACATATCTCTTGTTGGACTAACACTTTTACCTACTATGTTTCAGACAAGTTCAACAAATTAAGTGGCATGGACTAAAGGATGTGGAACCCCTTCAAGATGCTAAGGACAAAGGATTGGCTCAAGCTTCAAGTACAAGACTCTACATTTTATATTTTAGTGATCCAAGATCACATTGAGTCTATAGGAAAAGCCAATACTATCAAGAGGGGATGAGGTGTTGCTTAATGGCTTGCTTGCTCAAAGTGCTTAGTGATATGCTCCAAAGCCCTCAACTACTTTCCCACATCCACATATGACCTAAACCAAAAGTCTAACTCGGCCCCACCGATCCTTTCTATCCGGCGCCACCGACTTCAGATGTCATAGCCACTGCCACAAACCCTAGGCAAATCGGTCTCACCGATGGGGATCTCGGTCTCACCGAGATGGGATTCTAATCTCTCTGTGTATGTCCATTACCAAAATCGGTCTCACCGAGTTTGAGCAATCGGTACTACCGAGATTACAATGCAAACTCTCTGGTTAGCTTATTACCAAAATCGGTCCCACCGAGTTTGTGTAATCGGTCTCACCGAGTTTGCCTGACCAACTCTCTGGTTAGCTTATTACCAAAATCGGTCCCACCGAGTTTGTGTAATCGGTTTCACCGAGATTACATTATGCCCTAACCCTAATCATATTTGTTGGGGATATTATCACTGGGTGTAAACCGGCCAAGACAGGCCGGGTTAACTTCATCAGTAGTTGAGTATGGTAAAGCCCAAGTAGGCAGATGAGTGCTTAAGGCCCATAGCCGGTTTAACGCCTGTACCGTAAACCGGCATCAGTATGTAACTTGTATTGTAAGTTAGGAATAGCAGAGATCGAGCCGGATACATCTATGAACCGGCATCGGGACTCTGTGAACCGACGGGCGCCACCCATGTATATAAGGGGATGACTCGGAGGCGGTTCAAGGACAACAGACAACAACTCGAGACTTAGGCGAATCTTGTTTGCTCCCTAGTCATCAAACCCCCATCAATTCCATCACAACTAGACGTAGGCTTTTACCTTCATCGAAGTGGCCAAACTAGTATAAACTCTCTTGCGTCCTTGTGTACGCTTTAACCCCTTCAAGCTAGCCCGTAGCGATGGCTCCACGACTAAGTCCTTTCATGAGGACATCTGCCGTGACAAAACCACGATAGTTGGCGCCCACCGTGGGCCTATCGCACGATGGTTTCAAGTTCTTGGAAGGCAACTTCGAAGGACTCAAGGGTTATGCTGTGGGTCGGATGCCAAGAGTCGTCGCGACAAGCTCTACATCGACGATGCAGGCTGGGGCCCCGAGGCCGGCTCGATTGAGTACGGGTACCGGGTCCCCTTTGGTGGCATACACGTCTTCATCGGCAAGATCGGTGAACCGGGCCCTGAGCCGGACATCTGCACCGACCTCATCGAAACGGCTCAGCATGCGAGATCTGCCCAGGTTAAACCGGCCGTGAAGCGTGACTTCGTGGGAGTCATCCACGGAGGAGAATATGAGGGTGGATCGGAATCTGGTAGCGAGACCGTCGTTTATTCCGGCGACGAGTCCTCAACCGGGGAAACCGAATCATTGTATCAGTTACAAGACGACTGGATTTGGGCTGTTCCGATGGTGACAGTATTCCGGACCCCTCTGATCTGCCCAACCGGGTTGGGATATTCATGGACGGGACACAGGCGGCGATCCACTCTTCGACCGCAGCAACAATGTTCTCCGGGTCAGCAGCGGCAGCGGCGGCCGGGGCAGGAGGCCCTGTGCACCCGCCCGCTCAAGTTTTATCTAATCTGTTTGATGCGTTGGCTGTGCTTATGGCGGAGGCTAACCCGGCGGATCAGGATGCGCACAACGCGGAAATTGCAAAGGTGAGGGAACAGATCACTCAGGCCAAGGCTGACCTAGCAGCCGAGAACGATAGGATGGCCGCAGAGCGGGCCGCTTTGGATACGCAGGCCTATAAGCTTATGCTGGACCAGAACGCGTCGCATGAAGTCCTGAAAAGGAAGCATCGGTCTCGCCTGCCTATGGTTTTCGATGCCAGAAACCTCTTTAACACCCCAGGGGCAGGAACTAGTAACCCGCGAGTGATAAACCGGGCGGAGGCGCCCGGGCCGGGTGCGCCGGTTCAGCCTCGCCTGATGGAGCCGCCTCGACAGAGCAATGTCATGCCTCAGCCTGTCCCGACACCTCCAGGTCATTATTCTAATCCAATGGACAATCTTATCGCCGCCGCTTCACGGCTGGAGGCCATCCCAATTGAAGGTGATTCTCCACAAGCGGTGGAGACGCGCCGGGTTAAGGAACTTCTTCGAACAGCCTTGGTTCAGCAGGAAGCATATTCATACAGCCGTGACCGAATTCATTCCACCCCCCGTCCGAGCCGGAGTTACAGCAGGCGGATGGATGAACCGGCCGTATGCAGTAATGCATGGAACTGTGAAGCGCCCCATGACAATAACCCGGCGGGTGATGCTCAGGAAGTGGTGGACCGGGCCCGAGCGCGCAGGGATGCCGAGTTAGCGGCCCAACATGAGGCTCGTTAGCTTACGCCAGTTCGTCCAACCACCTCGATCGAGCCAGGAGTTACTTCTAGTTCTTTGGGAGTGCCTTGTCTTGTCCCCGCTCTACGCAATGTGCGCCTGCCCAAGGATTTCAAGGGCCTGCGCAAGGTGCCGAATTACACTGCCGATTTGTCTCCAGAAACATGGGTGGAGAGCTATGAGATGGCCATGGAGATGCTTGACGTAGATGAAGCGGAGTGTGCAAAGTATTTCACCATGATGCTTGAAGGAACATCCCGTACTTGGTTAAAGAGCTTACCGACCAATTCTATCAGTTCATGGGCCTAGTTGCGAGCCCGGTTTATCCAGAATTTCAAGGATACATGTAAGCAGCCCATGTCGATTGTGGACTTAGCGGCATGTGTCCAGGTGGAAGGAGAGTCAACAACACGGTGGGTGCGCCGAGTTTCAGAAATTTTGCACTCATCAGACCGTATCAACGCCGACTCCGCGGTTATAACCTTGGAAAGCAACTGCCGGTTTAAGCCTCTGAAGTTTAAATTGGGACGGATGAAGCGCCATTGTAACAATATGGGGACCCGCATGACTGCGTTACTGAAGTATGCTGATTCTGATAGTACCAAGGATCCCGAGTCTAATGATGACAAGACAGGGAAGGGAAAGAAGAGCAGCAACTCCAAAGGGCAGCAACCCAACACGGCAGGTCATGGTAACGGAGGCAAGTGTAAAGCGGATGGCAGCATGGACTTTGTGGCTAATACTAGCGGGTAGGACAAGGGCCAGCGACGGAAGGGTAAACCGCCGAATCGCGGTGGAGCTCCAAATTCCAACCCGGACCGCCTGACCTATCTATTAAACCAGCCCTGTCCAAAGCACGGGACGAAGGAGATGCCAGCCAACCACCTTTGGAAGGATATCTATATTATGCAGGAGTTCAAAAATTCTAATGCTTTCCGATATGATCACGGATCAGGTGGTGGCTCAGGATCCGGATTCCATGGGCCGAGTCATGGTGGAGGAAATGCCGGTTCAGGCTTCAATGGTGATCAGGGTGGACATAACAATCAAAGTAATCAGAATAGCCAGGGTGGTTACAACCAGCAACAGCAATCGGGTTATCAGAGCAATCCAAAGCAGTTGAATAGCGGGCAATATCATGTATTCACTACTAGCTTGGATAAGCGAGACCGGAAGCTTCACAAGCGAGCAGTGAATTCTTTTGAACCGGCCGTGCCTCGTTATTTACGCTGGTCCGAACAGCCAATCATGTGGAGCAGAGAGGATCACCCTCCCCGGGTTGACAATCTGGGTCAGCTAGCGTTGGTGGTGGCACCTCAGGTGGGAGGTTATAAGTTCACCAAGGTGCTCATGGATGGAGGAAGCAGTATTAATATCTTATACTATGAGACCTTCCGACGTATGGGGCTAACAGATAAGAATCTTAAACCGTCCAATACGGTATTCCATGGTGTGGTACCTCGTAAGTCAGCATATCCTGTTGGCAAGATAGCTCTGGAAGTGGCCTTTGGAGATGATCATGATTCCAGGTCAAAGACATTGACTTTTGAGGTGGTGAAGATCCGGAGCCCATATCATGCCTTATTTGGGCGGCCGACTTATGCCAAATTTATGGCACGACCCTGTTATGTTTATTTGCAGCTCAAGATGCCAGGTCACAAGGGGACCATAACCGTTCATGGAAGTCGCAAGATTTCGTTGGAGTGTGAAGAAGGTGATGCGGCCTATGCAGAGTCGGTTTGTGCCACGGAAGAGTTGAAGTATTACAAGGATAATGTTGATCCGGCGGACATGACTCCGTTGAAGAAGCCAACCACAGGCAGGATCCGCCTTAAAGTTCAAATCGGCAGCTGAGACTAAGCTTGTTGACTTCGTACCCGGCGATTCGTCCAAGCAGTTTAGTATCAGCACCAACTTGGATCCGAAATAGGAAAGCGCACTCATCGAGTTCATCCGTGGGAATCAGGACATTTTTGCATGGAAGCCTTCTGACATGCCAGGTGTACCGAGGGAACTCGCTGAGCACACTCTTAATGTCGATCCTAAGTACAAACCGGTGAAACAGTTTCTCCGCCGGTTTAACAAAGAAAGGCGCAAAGCTATTGGAGAGGAGGTGGCCAGGCTCTTAGCGGCTGGCTTTATTGTTGAAGTTTTCCATCCTGAATGGCTGGCTAATCCGGTGCTGGTCCTTAAGAAAAATGGCACCTGGCGCATGTGTGTGGGTTACACAGATCTTAACAAGGCTTGTCCAGCAGATCCTTTCGCCCTCCCCCGCATCGATCAGATTATTGATGCTACTGCGGGTTGTGAGCGTTTGAGTTTTCTAGATGCATATTCTGGTTATCATCAGATCAAGATGGCAGTTAAGGACGAGGAGAAGACGGCGTTCATAACTCCCTTTGTATCCTTCTGCTATGTATCTATTCCCAATGGGCTCAAGAGTGCCCAGGCAACTTATCAAAGGTATGTACAGAATTGCCTTCATAAGCAGATCGGTCGTAATGTACATGCCTATGTGGATGATATTGTGGTTAAGTCAAGGGAGAAGGAGACTCTGGTTGATGATTTGAAGGAAACCTTTGATAACCTACGGACATACAAGATGATGCTCAACCCGGCCAAGTGTGTTTTTGGTGTACCGGCAGGCAAGTTATTGGGTTTTCTGGTATCCAATAGGGGAATTGAGGCTAATCCGGAGAAGATCACAGCTATCACCTCCCTGGCTAAACCAAAATGTATCAATGACGTCCAGCACTTGGCATGCCAGATTGCCGCGTTGAGCCGGTTTATCAGTCGCCTCGGTGAGAAGGCGATCTGTCGGTGTACTAAAGTAGGGGTACCTTAGTACCCCGAACTTGTGCACGGGCAGTCGCAGCGTCCCCGCGGCAAGCCTCGCCGGCCGTCCGCCAAGACCCTCCGCAGCCATTTTGAAGGCGAGACCCCGACAAGAGGAGCTTGTCGGTAAGGCCTCTCTAGGCAGACAAGGTCCCGACAAGAAGAGCTTGTCGGGAAAGCCACCTCGAGCACCACAGAAGACAAGGCCCGGCAAGAGGAGCTTGCGGGAAGGCTCGAGCGCGACAAGTCTCCGGCGCGACAAGGATTCGGCCGCTGCATGCAACTTCTCCGCCTCCGCTCCAGCTCACCCAGCGACGATGTCGCCATGGGACCGTTCCATGGGCGCTGCGGTCGAGCAGCTGTGCAGCCAGCGGAGAGCAGCGGCGATAATGGCGCTGATAGGCTCGCCATCGTGGCGGCGGAGGCGCACCTGACAGCCTCTGTTACACTTTGTTTGGGCGACAACGGCAGGCATTTATTGCTTTTGTCCCTTGCCGCCGAGTTTGGTATTTTTGCACCTTTAATCGCTCAAGTAGGTGTACCAACTCCTGTTTTACATTCGCACTTCCGCCTATGTTGCCACCTGCCGGAGACCCCTTGAGCATATAAAAGGAGGCCCGAGTGCAACGTGAGAGGGGTTCCATGAGGTTCGGTTCGCGTCTTGCGCGAGGCTCGATTCATTCAACTGGACATAGACTAGATACACTCACGCTAGGTTTTGTGGCTGACATTGCTCCCTAGCAAGAACACAATAGATCAATCAGGCAGCAGTAGGAGTTTTATCTCTCCGGAGAGCTCCGAAGCTGGGTAAAACCGCTCCTGTGCATCACCTCGATCCGCTCTTCAGGCGACCTCCGTCCCCTCCAAACCACAAGGGGCTGCTCACCGCCCCATAGGTGTCCGTGGGTACGATCAGCCTCCCCGACATCTCTCGTGCGCCAATGTAGGGGCGCCGAGGCCGTGTGAATCCGATCCGGCGTTCACGCCGAAAGCGGCGCCATCAACATCTTCTCAACATGCCACCGAAGAAGAAGGCTTGGCGGCAGCAGAGCCGTCTGCTGCATTACCCACCCTCACCGCAGCAAGCGGGTGGCGGTGCAGACGCTGGCGGAGGAACGGGCGCCGACGGCGAAGGTGCTCGCGACGCTGCCAAGTCCAAGTACAAGGCACCGAAAACCTCGGCGTACGCGCATCCCCCGCGCCCATCTCAGGAGAAGCGGGACAAAAAACGTCATGGCGCTCACAACGCCAAACGATCGTTGGATCGAGACCCTCAAGACCAGCATGCGGCGCCAACATGCCGGGCGCTAGTGAGATACGGCCGCCGGACGGGCGCAGCTCCTTCTAACGTGGTTAGAAGTCCGGCGTGTCCCGCCTTGCACCGCTTCTCCAATGCCGCCTACTACTCCAGCAGAAGCTCTGGCGAGAGCTCAATCGCTCTCGACTACCCTCCGACGGCCGACAAGGTCGACGAGTGGAGGGCCACTATCCAGAGCCTCATCGGCTTTGCCAACGACGACGCTCTGCAACAACCAACGCCATCGTTGCCGCGGCGAGGCGACAAGGCACGAGCCGGTGGCGACGACATTGTCGGAGGTGCAACGACCGTGCACTCTCCACCAAGAAGGCCAAGATCGCCGACTCACCGGATCCACCTCGACAGCGACTCCACTGCATCGTCGGATCCGCGAACCCGCCGCGATCAGCGCCAAGTTCTTCATGAGCGACAACAAGAGGACGCTCGAACTCGCATCGAGCGTCGAAGAGAAGCGCAACTCGTCGTCCGACAAGTGAACAAAGATTACCAGAGTCCGTTGATGGAAGCCTACGTTGATGAAGTGAGGAAGCTAGAAGAGCACTTTGACGGCCTGCAAATGGGACATGTTCCAAGAGCTCGGAATGATATTGCTGACGGCCTGTCAAAGTGCGCTGCACTTAAGTTACCTGTGGAACCAGGGATTTTCGTGCTCAAGCTGACTCAGCCAACCGTAACACCATCCACCGGATGTAGCAAGAAGAGGAAGTTGGCCTCTGGTGACTACTTTTCCGGCAGAGCTTCCGAAGCCGTCGTTGCAAAGCTCCCCAAGATCAACACCAACAAGGTCTTTGAGGAGCAGTCTGCTCCGACGGACCCAGTGGTTTGTTTCGTCGAAGAACGCTCCCGACAAGTCTTGCTCCGGCAAGCTTGTCGGGAGCATCAAGCTCCGGCAGACACGCAGGTTCTTGCCAGAGAAGTCGATGTTCTGCGGCAGCAGATATGCCTTTAGTCCTTGTTGTCGAGCCGCAAGCTCCGGCATGGGCGCAGCAGATTGTCCATTTCCTCCGGATAGGAGAACTTCCCAAGAGCAGGAAGAAGCGGAAAGAGTAGCCCGACAATGAGTATGTACCAGTTTGTCGACGGCATACTGCATGTAAGAAGACTCAACGGTGTGAAATTGAAGTGTATTCCTGTGGAAGATGGACGAAGCTGTTGGCAGAGATACATGGAGGCATATGTGGTCACCACATTGGCGCAAGAGCACTTATCGCAAAGCTTTCCGGCAAGGTTTCTTCCGGCCGACAGCCCTCCGTGATGCAATCGCATAAGTAACCAAGTGTGAAGCGTGCGATTCCATTCCAAACAGATACACCAGCCAGCTCAAGCTCTCCGGGGCGATCCCTTTATCCTGGCCATTTTCGGTCTGGGGGCTCGACATCCTCGGCCCCTTCCCCCGAGCTGTCGGGGGCTTTGAGTACTTGTACGTCGCCATCGACAAGTTCACAAAGTGGCCGGAAGTGGAAGCAGTGAGGAAGGTGACCGCGATCGGCGATCAAGTTCTTGGTCGATTGTTTGCCGCTTCGAATCCCTAACAGGATCATCACCGACAACGGCACACAATTCTGAAGTCGCACCTTCATGCAAGACGTCCAAGACCTTGGCGCCAAGGTTCTGCCGCTTCCGTTGCTCACCCGAGAAGCAACGGTCAAGCGAGAGGGCAATGCCGAAGTCTGCGCGGGCTCAAGACCAGAACTTTCGGCTACCGCACAAGTGCGGAAGAAACTGGATCGAGGAGCTGCCGGTGGTTCTTTGGTCGATCGAGCGACGCCAAATCGAGCCACTGGCCAGGCACCCTTTGCTCTAGTCTACGGAGCAGAGGCAGTTCTCCCCACGGAACTCGTATACGGATCGCCTCGAGTGCTCGCTTATGACGAGCTTGAGCAAGAGCAGCTGCGACAAGATGACGTGCTCCTTGAGGAGGATCATCTTCGTGCCGCCAGGCGAGCTGCTCGCTACCAAGAAGCTCGTGGTCGCTACCATGGCCGCAGGGTTAATGCCGAAGTCTCGAGGAAGGCGACCTTGTTCTTCGCTGCTCAGTCCGCCAAGAATTCAAACAAGTTGACGCCTAGTGGGAAGGCCCTTATCGGGTGAAATGAGTCACTAGGCCTGGCGCTGTCCGCTTTGAGACCGAAGATGGCATTCGGTGAGCAACTCCTGGAACATTGAGCATCTTCGTAAGTTTTACCCATAAAGGCGCTGTTGTCCGGAACCCGTTCCGGCAACCACTTTTTGTACAAGTCTTGCCGCTGTTGCATGTAATCCTTCAGACAAAGCCGGGCGCAGACCCGTGCATCAAGAAGCCCATGTGTTGCGCACAACCCGTCAAGTTCATGCTTTCATCAATTTATTGCATGTTTTGGCTAACACTTTGTGCAGCAACCACACCCGGTAAGCGTAATCGAGCCACTGGCTCCATAACGCTTTTTCCTCTTCTTTCTCTTGTCGCAAAGAAAGGAAGGCCCCTCGCGCACAAGTTAACCAGGGGAAGGAGGAGACAATGCTATGGACCGGACACCGCTCGAGGAAGATTCACCTCATCGGAAGCAAGAGACCGAAAAGCTAAGTTGCCAAAGTTTGAGCAATCAATTTTTAAATTTTAAGTTATCTTCCTCGAACGATAGTACTTTGTATGGAGAACTCCGCGCAGAGGAACCAAATCGTGACTGGTCGCGCTTCTTACTTTGTTTCGAGTCCGCTCAACAACTTAAGTGAGCTGCGGCTAGTCCGCGACAAGGTTGCTTGTCGGTGGCGACTCGCCAAAGAAGGCCAGTTCCAAGATTTCGGCGCCGCGGCAAGGGTGCTCGCACCGCGAAGTTTCCCGGAAAAGCGTACGGCAATAACGTACAAAGGAAGAAATCAAGTAGAGGAAATAACGTTGCATCGATCGATTCAGACCAGTAATAAATTTGTAAAGTTATCTTCCTTGAACGACCGCGCTTTGTATGAAACACACGCGTCGCCGGAGGAACCAAATCGTGACTGGTCGCCCTTACTTTGCTTCGAGTCCGCTCAACAACTTAAGTGAGCTGCGACTAGTCCGCGACAAGGTTGCTTGTCGGTGGCGACCCGCCAAAGAAGGTTGAAGTCCCGCGACTCGGCGCCAAGGGCAAGGGTGCCTGCACCGGCAAGTTTCCCTGAAAAGCGTAGGGTAATAACATACAAAGCCAAGGGTCGAGTAAAGGAAGTAACATAGCAGATGTTGCCCAGAATAAAGTTATGTTACAAAGATAACTTATTGCGGCTCTGGCTAAATCGTCCTCAGAACTGAAATAACAGCAAAGAGGAGAAGAAGGGCGCCACGAAGACCAAGCCCCGCAAGCCGTAGTTGCCGGGGTTGCGGCAAGCCAGAATTGCCGGGCTGCGGCAAGCCAGAGTTGCCGGGGCTGCGGCAAGCCAGAGTTGCCGGGAGCTGCGGCAAGCCAGGTTGTCGGGAGCCGCGGCAAGCCAGAGTTGTCGGGGGCTGAGATATCAGATAAGCCCTTCGTCCTTTTTCAAACATCCCTTTTTCATTAAAAACATTCTACTCGGATACAATCCGTGGTGAATGAAAAACATGAAAGAGAGGATTACAAGCTTTAAAAGCGGATAAGGCCCGAAGGCTTACAAACTAAAAAGATAAGATGCCCGTAATCCTTTTTCTGTCCCTCTCTTCAGGAGGTAAGTCAAGGAGGCGGGAAGGGCAAAAGAAGCGCCTAGACGAGCTACGGGTGCCAGAAGACACCAAGCGAACATCCCGTGAGCTCCCCGAGGGCTTGACGGAGATGGCGGCGCCGGAAGTGGGGCTCGAAGACGGGGCGGCAGGACGTCAGCACACTGTCGAGGGCACCACGCCCTCGTACTCCGACTTGACGGCCTTGTCGCCATCCCTCTTCCCCTTCCGCAGCCTCCCCACGCCACGCCCAAGGAGACGACCACTGGGAGTTCAGGGAGCCGGCGACACGGATGATGGGGTCGCCGGTGACGCACGAAGCGGCGCCCGAAAACTAATCGGGCCCGCCAACCTCGTCATCGCTGTCGCTCCCCTCCTCGTCACTCTCGCTCGAAGGGGAATCTTCGCTGTCGGAGGAGCTGTCCACGCAGCACTTCGCCCGAGTGCCAAGATCCCCCAAGACCTTGACGGAGAGGAGATCACCCTCCATTAACCTAAAATGGAGGGTAAACCCCGCCTCAGCTGTGGATGCGGTGAACGTCTTCCACCCACGATCGAGATACATCACATTAGGGGCTGGGAATACAACACGGACTCGCATGCCGCTGATTCCACAGCCCCTCATGTGCAATCTCAGTGTCTTGGGCGGATCCGACTCCATCGCGCTCGCAAACGGGGTTGGAAGCCGGAGGCGGCGACAAGGCGCCCGGCGCAGCCTGACGAAGAACTCGCAAGGGTCGTCCCCGGTATGGACCGCCGCAGGGAGGGGAACCGCCGGCGGAGGCGGAGACGGCGCGCCGCCCCGTCCGCCTCTTCCTCGACCTCGTCCTCGACCTCGCCCCCTCCCTCTTCCTCTCGGGGCAGGCTCTGCCACCTCGGGCGTAGGGTTGGGAGGGGAGCGCTGTCTAGCGGCGACCCTCGCCGCCACCAATGAAGAACCAAGGCTCTTTTTCTCCATGGCGAATGAGAGAAAGGGGAGCGTAAATCAAGAAAGGAGGAGATGGGAGAGTGCGGCCTTCAAGGCTCCCCTTCCACCCTTTTTAAGGAAGCAAGGTGGGGCTCAACCGCCTGGCCGACAAATCAGCGCATAGGAAGAGCAGGAATCGGGCCGACCTGCTGCCTCTGCTCATGACGGCCTGGGCTTCCCACCTCCACCGTCCGTGACCCCAAGAGCATGGGAACCACGTGGCGGGGATGCAGAACGGAGGCGACGGGCGGAGCGACCCCGCACGCCGCCCACTTCCCCCACGACGCTGCAATCGACGCATGCCGTTACGGGGGGACGCGGCGGATACGGAGTGGTTTGGTTTGGACCCAGGCCGCGCGTGCCCGTGCCCTGTTTTGGGCCTGGCCCAACAGCGCTCGGCACCGTGTATGGCCCAGACTCGGGGGCTCCTGTCGGTGTACTAAAGTAGGGGTACCTTAGTACCCCGAACTTGTGCACGGGCAACAGAAGGCCCTCAGGCAAGCCTCGCCGGGCGTCCGCCAAGACCCTCCGCAGCCATTTTGAAGGCGAGACCCCGACAAAAGGAGCTTGTCGGGAAGGCCTCTCTAGGCAGACAAGGTCCCGATAAGAAGAGCTTGTCAGGAAAGCCACTCCAGGCACACAGAAGGCAAGGCCCCGGCAAGAGGAGCTTGCCGGGAAGGCTCGGAGCGCGACAAGTCTCCGAGCGCGACAAGGATTCGGCCGCGGCAAGGCGCTTGCCGCGGCATGCAACTTCTCTCCGTCTCCGCTCCAGCTCACGCAGCGACGCGTGTCGCCATGGGACCGTTCCATGGGCGCGTGTCGAGCAAATCAGGCAGCCAGCGGAGAGCAGCGATGAGCGGCGCTGACAGGCTCGCCATCGTGGCGAAGCGGAGGCGCACTGACGGTCTCTCATTACACTATTTGGGCGACAACGACAGCATTTATTGCTTTTGTCCCTTGCCGCCGAAAGTTAGGTATTTTTGCACTGCATAATCGCTCAAGTAGGTGTACCAACTCCTGTTTTACATTCGCATTCTCGCCTATGTTGCCACCTGTCGGAGACCCCTTGTGCATATAAAAGGAGGCCCGAGTGCAACGTAGAGGGGTTCCGTGTGGTTCGGTTCGCGTCTTCTTGCGAGGCTCAGTTCATTCAACTGGCCATAGACTAGATACACTCACGCTAGGTTTTGTGGCTGACATTGCTCCCTAGCAAGAACACAATAGATCAATCAGGCAGCAGTAGGAGTTTTATCTCTCCGGAGAGCTCCGAAGCTGGGTAAAACCGCTCGTGTGCATCGCCTCGATCCGCTCTTCGTGCGACCTCCGCCCCCCTCCGAACCACAAGGGGCCTGCTCCGCCGGCCCCATAGGTGTCCGTGGGTACGATCAGCCTCCCCGACACGATCCCTTTGTATCAGATGCTGAAGAAAATAGATCACTTTGTCTGGAGTCCGGCCGCTGATAAAGCATTGGAGGACTTAAAGCGGCAGCTAGCCAATCTGCCTGTTCTTGCTGCTCAGATTGACAAAGAACCATTGCTAATATATGTGGCAGCTAATGCTCGTGCAGTCAGCATAGCTATTGTGGTGGAGCGCAAGGAGGCGGGCAAGGAATATCCGGTTCAGCGTCCGGTTTACTATATCACCGAGGTGCTTATTGAGTCCAAGCAAAGATATCCGCATTGGCAGAGGCTGGTGTATGGAGTTTTCATGGCAAGCCGGAAGCTTAAGCAATACTTCCAGGGACATCCCATCACAGTGGTCAGCTCTGCTCCTTTGGGAGATATAATTCAGAACAGGGAGGCAACTGGCCGGATTGCCAAGTGGGCTATAGAGCTTGGGCCGCACGGTTTGACATACGTGCCTCGGACGGCGATCAAGTCTCAAGCACTTGTGGTTTTCATCAATGATTGGACGGAACTAAAAGCACCTGAAGAAAAGCTGGATCACACCTATTGGACTATTCATTTTGATGGGTCCAGGCAATTGGAGGGCTTGGGGGCTGGAGTCGTATTAACTTCCCCACGAGGTGATAAGTTCTGTTATGTTCTCTGCTTAATGTTCCCTTGTACTAACAATGCAGCTGAGTACAAAACTTTACTCCATGGTCTCCGGTTGGCTAAGGAGATGAATCTCAGCTGAGTTAAGTGCTTCGGTGACTCGGACCTTGTGGCCCAACAAGTGTCTGGTACTTGGGATTCTAAGGACCCGCTCATGGCAGCATACCGTCGTGAGGTGGATATTATTGCAGGTCACTTCAAAGGACATCAGGTGGATCACGTGGATAGACGGAGGAACGAAGCGGCGGACGCTTTAAGCCGGCTGGGCTCTCAGCGTAAACCGGTCCCGCCTAATGTCTTCTTGGATGTCCTGCATAACCCGTCGGTCAAGCTCCCTGGTGAAGAGGATTTGGCTATTCCTGATCCGGAGGCTCAATTGGTGGCAGCTCTGCATGTCATTCCGGATTGGACGGTTCCTTATCTTGCGTACATGAACCGGGGTGAGTTACCAGAGGATGAGACGCTGGCCAGGCAGATAATCCGGCGATCCAAGTCCATGACTATTGTCAATGGCGAGTTGCATCATTGCAGTGTGTCAGCAGCGTTTCAACGTTGTGTGTTGCCGGAGGAAGGCTGTGAGATCTTGCGCGAAATCCATGAAGAAGATTGTGGTCACCACGCCGGTTCAAAATCTCTGGTGGCTAAAGCGTTTCGTCACGGTTTCTATTGGTTGACTGCTCATGCTGATACGGAGGACCTGGTTAGGCGATGTGATGGCTGTCAGAAGTTTTCAAGACGCGCTCATGTGCCGGCTCAAGAATTGAGGATGATTCCAATTACTTGGCCGTTTGCGACTTGGGGGCTGGATATGGTTGGGCCTTTCAAACGGTCCAAGGACAAAAAGACCCACCTTTTGGTGGCGGTTGACAAGTTTAAAAATGGGTGGAGGCGGAGCCCGTCAGCAAGTGTGATGCAGCCACGACGGTTCAATTCATTAAAAAAGTGATTTTCCGGATTGGCTTTCGACACAGCATCATTACTGATAATGGTACCAATCTGTCTAAGGGTGCTATGAAGGAGTTCTGTGAAAGTGAGCACATCCGGCTTGACGTTTCATCATTGGCTCGCCCACAGTCCAATGGCTAAGCAGAGAGGGCTAACCAAGAGATCTTACGAGGTATCAAACCCCGGCTTATGGTTCCTTTGCAGCGGACGCCGGGTTGTTGGGTTGAGGAGTTACCATCTGTATTATGGAGCATCAATACTACGCCCAACAGATCGACATGATACACACCGTTCTTCATGGTCTACGGAGCGGAGGCGGTTCTCTCCAGTGATATCCGTCATGATTCGCCTCGTGTAGCAGCTTATGTTGAAGCAGACAACAAGGTAGCACGGCAAGACGCTTTGGACCTGTTGGATGAGGAGCGTGACATCACAGCTGCTCGTTCGGTGATTTACCAGCAGGATCTTCATCACTATCACAGTGGCCGAGTTAGAACCAGAACCTTTCAAGAAGGAGATTTGGTGCTCCGGCTCATCCAAGACCAGACTGATATGCACAAGCTATCCCCACCTTGGGAGGGACCTTTCGTGGTCAGCAAGAATCAGCCTGTGGGTCATACTATCTGATCGATATTCGAGAGCATAAAGACTCACGTACATCAGAGGAGGAGACCAACAGGCCGTGGAACATAGCTCATCTTCGACCCTACTATACTTGAGCTATAGGCTCTACTTATGTACATATTATGACAATGTATATATTATGATCAATACAATAAATCGGGGCCCTAGTTAAAGCGGGGTCTCTGTTATTTTTACATCATGTGTGGTTACACGGAGTTTTTATCTTAAAGCGGCCTTCGGTTTACCCCTTGAGTTAGCTTTTTAACAAGCTTTATATCATATCACTTGGGGGCTTGGTCTTGTACGAACCAATGCAACACCTTTTGATAGGCGAAAGCCATGGAATCACCTGGGGACTTGGTCACGTCTGAACCAGTCACGCCTCTTGATCGGCCTAAGGCCACAGAATCAATTGGGGGCTTTGGTCGAACCCGAACCATTGCTACACCTCTTGATCGGCGTAATGCCACTGCATCATTTGGGGACCTGGCTAACTTGAACCATAGCTACACCTATCGGGGGCTTGGTCGTGTCCGACCATGGTAATGCCACTTGATCCGCTCAAACAGCCTCTTTTCGCAAATGATTTTATCTTTGTCTTTGCTTGAAATTCGTTTCTCTTTTTGCATATTACTCTTGTTGTGTTTTTAAACCGACAATTCTTAAACCTGTTCGACTGTCAGTTGACGGAACACGGTTTATTCTTCATCCGGAGACGCTTTGCCCGGTTTGGTTTTTAATAACATCCTATTATGGAGTAACACTGGTGTTCATCGTAACCCGGAACGGTTTACCTGGTAAACCGGCCTTATATTCACAGGAGCTGTTTTTCTCCTCCAGTAGAGTGGGTTTCTTAAAACTCCGTTTCAAGTTTGGCACAGCCAACTTCATGCCCTATGATGGCAGGTATCATATATTCCCATATTTTATCATATTTTTAAATATCTTTGATTTTATATACATAGATATGATGACCCGCCTGGTGATACAACCACAAAGACAACAGTTTAAGATTGATGATTCAACAAAAACATAAGTTGCAATAAGTATGCACGAAGGCATATCAACACCAAGTGTGGCAACTAGTCTATTACAAGGCAACACGGTGCCCAGATAAGATAATTGTTTTTCTGCATAGCATAAGGAAGCAGTAATGTAAACCAGCTTCCGGTTCATGCTTGGTCGCCAGCTTGGCCTGATGGTTGCGGGTCATCCTGCGCCGCTTCAACTTCTGATTCCCTACCCGGTAATTTGAAATCAACAGTTGTCCAGTCGATTCCCATTAATGCTTGGAATACAACTTCATCATTGATCAGCAACGAGGATTCAATATCAGGAGCGTAAGTATACTTACGGATTGGAGGTATAAGGTTCACCGCTTCAGGAATCGGTGTTGCGGCTCGTTTATTTTCGCCATCATATTGGGCTTGATAGTGAGACAAATTTGCCTCTTCAGCCAATTGACAAGCCAAAGAGCGCACTTCCTGGTTTATAGCTCGGAGATCCTCTTCGCTGAATTTTGTCCCGTCTTCTTTCAAGCTTGGGAAGCCCTGGGCCGCTTCAACAGGATCAAAATCCGGCACCCATGCTTTGGCCCGGATTAAGGCGTTTATGGCACCGGTTCTAGCAGCAGATTTCTTTAACTCTTCAACCTGGGCAGGAAGCATTGACAACCTTTTAATGGTGTCCTGGATCAAGGTCGGTGCCGGGTTGTTGTGAGAAGCAGTGCTGATGATCCGTTGCGCACCAGTATACAGTTGTTCTATCAATGTATAAGCGGCTTTCAATTTCTTCCGCACATCTGATCCCAAGTGGCCAATACGTGTCCTTGTATCATTCAAAGGGTTAATAAACCGACAATTACATGAGAAGGCCTCATTACGCCGTAAATCAAGAAGGCTTACCAAAAACAGCAACGGTCATGGCATGCACTTGCCGCTTTACACCGGTCAGTTCATCAACCACCGGTTTGAGTGCAGCCTCAGCATTCTCTGCCCGTTGAGTTAAAGCAGCCTTTTCAGTGGCCCAATCCGCCCGCTCCTTGTTGAAACCTTCCTTAAGCTTTTCCATGACGCTTAAAGCGCTGGTTAATTCATTCTTTGCTTTGGAGGTTTCAGCTTGCTGGGATTTCAGGTTTTCTTGAAGATCAGCGATTTGATTCTCTTTCTTGTTCAGATCAGCCTACGTACAGATAATCATTTGATAAGGATTAAGGTGCAGAGTTGAAGTACCAACCTTATAACAAGTTATGCCCTTGGTACTTGGTGGCTAATGCATATTTGCTTTTCATCCTACAATTTCTATATAAAGTCCCAAGCTCAATACAAGTATTCAACTTGGCACTTGGGGGCTAATGCCTTTTCGCCTCATTCTTGAGTAATAATCGAATTCTTATGGTATAAAAGTCCGGTTTAACTACATTAAGTTGAACCGCCCTTGGGGCTACTTTCCAAAAGTACAACCGTGTTCAGATTATATTGGGAAGTCCCGGTTTAAGTTGACATCTTAAAACCGTCACTTGGGGGCTATTAGAGTTGACAGAATGAAATGTACAAGCAGAGAGTCATATGGAATTTACCTCATATTTGTACTTCATCATATTTACCAGACCGGCTTCCTAATCACGGCTGGTATATAGCCGATTCAGATAACCGGAATGAAGATCTTGGGGATTCAGAGCGGCATAAGTAGCCAAATTGGCATTCCATTTGCCTTTACCAAACGCAGTAAATTCATCTTTTGCAGTGTGCTTGGACAAGGCGACAGGATTGCCTGGCCTGGAATGACCAAAGCCAGTAATAACAACATCATCATCTTTGGCTTCGCCGGTTTGCACTGCGGTCTTCGGTTTATCAGTATGCTTTGATGGGCTCGCTGTTTTGTCAGTCTGAACAGGACTCATGGGTTGATTTAAAGGGCCTGTGGCATCAACATGTGCCTCTTCAACAGTAACATCGTGGTCTTGCAATGGTGGGTCGTTCAGCATATCTTCGTGGATGTCTTCTTCAGGATTTGGTATTTTGGTCAGTTCAGGAGCGTCGTTTTCTTCTGCCGCTTTGTCAAGACGAGCTTTCTTGCTTGGCCTAGGCTTGGCCCTGAAAGGAAAAAGACGGATCAGTCCACTAAACATTGAAAGTGATATATCAAACAGCTTTATCAGGAATATGGTCAAGCACTGTCTTGAGTGGTGGGAGCTGGGTGGCTGACGACTCGCCGGAGGAAGAATGAGAAGTCACCTGATAATCGGAGTCAGATGGATTAAGAGGTTGACGAACACAACCCGCTTTAGGATAAACATTGACGAAACAGTTAGAGACCTCTAAACGGTGTCTCCAAACCAGACAGTTCGGTAAACCAGTGGAGGTAACTACCTAGTCACCTGCGGGTTCTTGTGACGAGCTTCATGCTGTTGTGTCTTCATAAGAAAGTTTCGGTCCAAATAAGCAAGAGGATGAGAAAATTTAACATTCCGGTTTGCCCGACGGATTTTTACTGAAGGTAAACCGTTTGAATCAGAAGAAAGAGTGATTACCTCTACAACATCAGCATGACTGACTTCAGCATCATCATCGTGAGTCAAGCTCTACCTCAAGGTCCGGGTTACCCACATCATCGTCAGCTGGTGGATCGAAGGAGGCAGTGGTTCTCTTTCTATGGGCCGGTTTCTTCACGACTCTGGTCTTGGGCCGGTTTATTTTCTCCGGTTTCTCTTGTGGAGGCTTCTTGCTCCAAAATGGATCATCACCCTGTTTGAAAGATGTTAATATCAACAAAGATTACTTAAACATAGACATATTTCATGAAAGCATAAGATATGAGTCTTACGGCTGGCGGTTTGTTAATGGCAGAAAAGGGACGCAGGCCGGTTTGTGTGCAAGCGGCTTCCGGTTCATTTAACATCCTCTTAACAGCCTCAGTAACTTCGTCATTTGTCAGCTGGATCTCAATATGCCGTAGAGGGTCTTTTACATCTTCTGTGTATTTGCACATCAAACCGGAGCACAGGCTTAAGGGTAGTATACTCCAAGATATCCAGCAGCGAGCAAGGTCAACTCCTATCAACCCGTTAGCCATCAAGGCCCGGAGCTTGGATAATTGAGGGGCATATTTGCTTCTCTCCTTAGCAGTCAGTCTTTGAGGGAAGGGATGTGTGTTGCTTAGCCGCTCCGGACGGTAACCCAAGAAAGGATTTTCTCCATCGAGAGGTATCTTTGCAAAGAAACCATGTTGAATTCCACTCTTTGGGATGGCTGTGCAGTTTGGCATGAGGGTAAGTAAGCTCTTTCCTCTTTTGAATCGCCATACCACCTAACTTCGGTGTTGGGACCGTCAAGAATTGCATGCGGCGGTTTAGATGGAAGCAATCTCTGAATAATTCAACTGTGGGCTCCTCTTGAAAGAACACCTCACAGAGCACTTGAAAGTGACAGATGTTGGTTATGGAATTGGGGCCAATATCTTGTGGGCGCAGTTGGAAGTTGGCCAAGACATCCCGATAAAACTTTGAACCGGGCGGACTGGAGCCCCGGGCTAGATGGTCAGCAAAAACGACAACCTCTCCATCTTTGGGTTCTGGAGTACATTCCGGGCCAGGGACCCTCCAGTGAATGACGTCTTTTTTGCCTAAAGCGCCGGTGCTGACTAAGTTATCCAGTTGAGTTTCAGTCACCCGAGAAGGAACCCAGTTGCACTCGTACACTTGCTTGGCCATGGTGCAATCTGCAAAGCAGTAATACCGGTTCAAGAATATGTTGGAAGGCTATACATTGATGCATTCATTACTAAAGAAGTTGCTTATAAACCGGAGTTCTGCAAGGTGGCAATACATAGCTAGGAAATCCTGGCGGTTCAACAAGGGGACTAATGGTATATGCCAAGTTGTCAATTTTTCTACAAAGTTAAACCGCCCAGTCTGAAACATTGAAGAATCAAGATTGCAGATGAGTGGGTGTGCAAAAACAGGTTTCACAAAATTATGTCACAGTTTTGGATCTAGAGCATGTTCAGAAAAGAAACAAATATTCAAGGTCCAAAAGGGAGCGGTACCAAATCAATGAGCAAGGATACAGGAAGATCTATGGCCTTGAGATGCGCAAGTGACGACGGATGCAAAAAACTACCGCTACGCAGAACAAGGTTCTACAGACTTGACTAAGAGTTATGATATGAATAAAACAAGCGATGGACGCTGAAGAACATGGAAACCCTAGAACAGATCTATGGTGAAAAGATAGAAGACTTACCAGAGCTGAGGAATAAATGGAAGACCGCCGCGATGCTCTGGTATACTCAGGGTGATGCAGCAGCCAAGGTTGGTGCAGAAGTCAGCTGCGGCGGAGGAGCTCCAAAGCTGGGTGGCGCGAGGAAGACGAAGTAGAGGGGCATGAAGGGGAAAAAGAAATGACCCTTCGGTCTTATTTATAAAGCAAGGGACATGTGTCAGGCGCGAAAATCTAGAGGCCACGGGTTTGGAAACGGAGCTGTTGCTTTGATTGTCGCAGATCTATTAAACAAAAAAAGGGTGTGGATAGTTTTTATGACAGGTGACGTCACGCCGGTTTACGATGACCAGAGAAGATGACATCATGGCGGTTCACCCGACTACACAAAGATGCTGAAGATGAAGTTTTTGCTAAGGATTGACATGAACCTGTTCAAATCAATCTGGGGCCTAATGTTGGGGATATTACCACTTGGTGTAAACCGGCCAAGACAGGCCGGGTTTACTTCATCAGTAGTTGAGTATGGTAAAGCCCAAGTAGGCAGATGAGGGCTTAAGGCCCATAGCCGGTTTAAGGCCTGTAGTCGTAAACCGGCATCAGTATGTAACTTGTATTGTAAGTTAGGAATAGCGGAGATCGAGCCGGATACATCTATGAACCAGCATCGGGACTCTGTGAACCGACGGGCGCCAACCATGTATATAAGGGGACGACCCGGAGGCGGTTCAAGGACAACAGACAACAACTCGAGACTTTGGTGAAGCTTCTTTGCTCCCTAGTCATCGAACCCCCATCAATTCCATCACAACTAGACGTAGGCTTTTACCTTCATCGAAGGGGCCGAACTAGTATAAACTCTCTTGTGTCCTTGTGTCCGCTTTAACCCCTTCAAGCTAACCCGTAGCGATGGCTCCACGACTAAGTCCTTTCATGAGGACATCTGCCGTGATAAAACCACGACAATATCGGTCCTACCGAGTTGCATGTCACTCCCACCGAAAATCCTAATGGTCACTAGATTTGCTGAATCGGTCTGACCGAGTTTATCAATTCGGTCCCACCGAGTTTGGAAAGTTGTGTGTAACGGTTAGATTTTGTGTGGTAGCTATATATACCCCTCCACCCACTCTTCATTCATGGAGAGAGCCATCAGAACGAACCTACACTTCCAATACACATTTTCTGAGAGAGAACTACCTACCCTTGTGTTGAGGCCAAGATATTCCATTCCTACCATATGAATCTTGATCTCTAGCCTTTCCCAAGTTGCTTTCCACTCAAATCTTCTTTCCGCCAAATCCAAATCCTGTAAGAGAGAGTTGAGTGTTGGGGAGACTATCATTTGAAGCACAAGAGCAAGGAGTTCATCATCAACACACTATTCGTTACTTCTTGGAGAGTGGTGTCTCCTAGATTGGCTAGGTGTCACTTGGGAGCCTCCGAAAAGATTGTGGAGTGGAACCAAGGAGTTTGTAAGGGCAAGGAGATCGCCTACTTCGTGAAGATCTACCGCTAGTGAGGCAAGTCCTTCGTGGGCGACGGCCATGGTGGGATAGACAAGGTTGCTTCTTAGTGGACCCTTCGTGGGTGGAGCCCTCTGTGGACTCAAGGCAACTGCTACCCTTCGTGGGTTGAAGTCTCCATCAACGTGGATGTACGATAGCACCACCTATCGGAACCACGACAAAAACATCTGTGGTTCCAATTGCGCTTTGAATCCTCCAAACCTTTCCCTTTACATTCTCGCAAGTTGCATGCTTTACTTTCCGCTGCTCATATACTCTTTGCATGCTTGCTTGTTATGTATTGTGAGTGTTAAACTTGTGCCTAAACTCCACTCCAACTTAAAGAAGTTAAAAACTGCAACTTTTGGTACTTAGTGTCTAACCCCCCCCCCCTTCTAGACACCTCTTCTCGATCCTTTCAATGTGATATATCCATGGTTCACACTCATGTATTGCGTGAAGATTAAAAAGTTTGAGAACATCAAAAGTATGAAACAATTGCGTGGATTATCATCGGGGTTGTGCATGATTTAAATACTTTGTGTGGTGAAGATAGAGCATAGCCAGACTATATGATTTTGTACGGATAACTTTCTTTGGCCATGTTATTTTGAGAAGACATGATTGCATTGTTAGTATGCTTGAAGTATTATTATTATTATGTCAATATTAAACTTTTGTCTTGAATCTTCCGGATCTGAATATTCATGCCACAATAAATAAAATTACATTGAGAATTATGCTAGGTAGCATTCCACATCAAAAAATTCTGTTTTTATCATTTACCTACTCAAGGACGAGAAGGAATTATGCTTGGGGATGCTTGATAAGTCTCCAACGTATCTATAATTTTTGATTGTTTCATGCTATTCTATTATCAGTTTTGGATGTTTAATGGGCTTTACTAAGCACTTTTATATTATTTTTGGGACTAACCTACTAATCCAAGGCTCAGTGCAAATTGTTGTTTTTTTGCCTATTTCAGTGTTTCGTAGAAAAGGAATATCTAACGGAGTCCAAACGGAATGAAACCTTTGGGAGAGTTATTTTTGGAACAAACGTGATCCAGAGGACTTGGAGTGGACGTCAAGAAACGGACGAGGAGGCCACCAGGCAGGGAGGTGCGCCCACCCCCTGGGCGCGCCCCCCACCCTCATGGGCCCCTCTTAGCTCCACCGACCTACTTCTACCTCCTATACATACCTACGTACCCCGAAAACATCCAGGAGCACCCGAAAACTCTATTTCCACTGCCGCAACCTTTTGTACCCATGAGATCCCATCTTGGGGCCTTATACGGCGCTCCGCCGGAGGGGGAATCTATCATGGAGGGCTTCTACATCAACACCATAGCCTCTCCGATGATGTGTGAGTTATTAGCTAGATGGCTTCTTCTCTCTCTTTGGATCTCAATACAAAGTTCTCCTTGATCTTCTTGGAGATCTATTCAATGTAACTCTTTTTGTGGTGTGTTTGTTGAGATCCGATGAATTGTGGGTTTATGATCAAGATTATCTATGAACAATATTTGAATCTTCTCTGAATTCTTTTATGTATGATTGGTTATCTTTGCAAGTCTCTTCGAATTATCAGTTTGGTTTGGCCTACTAGATTGATCTTTCTTGCAACGAGAGAAGTGCTTAGCTTTGGGTTCAATCTTACATTGCTCGATCCTAGTGACATCAGGGGAAACGACACATACTGTATTGCTGCCATCGAGGACAAAAAGACGGGGTTTATATCATATTGCTTGAGTTTATCCCTCTACATCATGTCATCTTGCATAACGTGTTACTCTGTTCTTATGAACATGATACTCTAGATGCATGCTGGATAGAGGTCGATGTGTGGAGTAATAGTAGTAGATGCATGCAGGAGTCGGTCTACTTGTTGCGGACGTGATGCCTATATACATGATCATGCCTAGATATTCTCATAACTATGCGCTTTTCTATCAATTGCTCGACAGTAATTTGTTCACCCACCGTAATACTTATGCAATCTTGAGAGAAGCCACTAGTGAAACCTATGGCCCCCGGGTCTATCTTCCATCATATTAATCTTCCGTCAACTAGCTATTTCTATCTTCGTTTACTTTGCAATCTTTACGTTTAGTCTTTATCATAAAAATACCAAAAATATTATCTTATCATCTCTATCAGATCTCACTTTTTAAAGTGGCCGTGAAGGGATTGACAACCCCTTTATCGCGTTGGTTGCAAGGTTCTTATTTGTTTGTGCAGGTACAAGGGACTTGCGTGTGGCCTCCTACTGGATTGATACCTTGGTTCTCAAAAACTGATGGAAATACTTAAGCTACTTTGCTGCATCACCCTTTCCTCTTCAAGGGAAAACCAACGCATGCTCAAGAGGGAGCAGGGTGCATGCTTAGGTCCCATGCAAGAAATGGGAATGAATTTCAAACACCGGGGCACCGTTGATTGCCGACAAAACATTGAGATGCCTGGTTTTTAAATTCTAGTAAATCCAAAACTCGTCTGAAATTCATGAAACTTGGCATGCTATCATGGAGCGGCATCAACATGCCTTGGTACAAATTTTGTCCTATTTGGGGCAGGTTTGGGTATACGCTTCTCACAAACTGGAGCTTCTCACAACAAGCATGATGGTTTTCGGTAGGGAACGTCCCACCTTTGTGGACGAAACGATATCCATTGCCTCTTATTGCTTTCAATTTTTTTGTCATGTCAACATAGAACAACAGGAGTGTTGTGTGATTTTTTGCGATTTTTCAGGATTCGTTTGGACAGTTTTATGCATTAACTGAGTTTTCAATATATTTATGAGCATAATTCAAATTTGAACTACATGCACATGCTCCAGTGCATCTAAATTGGTTGAAAAATCAAATATGTATCCTTGGGTGCATGCTTAGGCCCCATGCAAGAAATGGGAATGAATTTCAAACACCAGGGCACCGTTGATTGCCGGCAAAACATTGAGATGCCTGGTTTTTAAATTCTAGTAAATCCAAAATTCTGTTAACCATTCACGTGACGCCACGTGTCTTGGTTTTAATGGCTGTAGGAGGTGCCGTGCGGACAGCTGCTTGACCTTGACTGAACGGGAGGCATGCGAGCGCCGTCCGGTGCGCAGGCTGACCGAGAGGCGTGCAAGCTGTCCTTGAGTGCGCAGGCTCACTGGGAAGTGTGCGAGCTGTGCGCTGCACAAGCTCACTGGGAAGCGAGCCCTTTGACTTCCATGGCCGGCCGCCTTGCTCGCATCCTCTCCATTAATGGCGCCCAAGCCGCAATTTAATTCACTTTTTAAATATAAAACACTCATCGCAAACATTTTAGTTAGAACACCCGTATGCAAAGTGAGAGCAGCGCAGGATTTGTGCATCCCTTCAACACAAATAGTTGTTTTGGATGAACTGTGTGGAACCACGTACAAACAATTTGGTAATATTTGTCAATCCTTGTAGCACTGCGATTTGTCAAAATATGAAGCTAAAAATCACTAGCCATATCTAATTTTTGCATCTAAAATTAAGTAATTAAGCAAAGATTTCATTCATAGATTAAGCAGTCGTTCTTAATTTATACAAACGGTTCAACTCGACAGCTGAACCGACCAAACTTTTCCCCAATTGTTGCCAACCATGTACTGAAATAGCTAGTTCAACTATATATACTAGCTAATTTAAAGTACGTTGTACAGTTCCACCACATCTATAGTCAGATGAACTGAACAAAATAGCCTCTAAATACTACTACTACTGCGGAGGGGCTTTGTACTACTTCCGGCTGCCTCTCCTATGCCGAGCGTGCTCAGTAAGAGGCGGAGGAGGAGGAGCCTACCGACAAGCTGGGCAACCGCAATGCGGTGCCTGCCACTAATGCAGCTTCAGCGACGCTCGCCTCGAACGCCCTCTGCCACTCCAGATGACCCCTCTCGAAGCGGTGGTTCTCCTTGTAGATCTCCTGATTCCTCGCCTCTGAGGAGGCATGTGCCGCTGCCACTGCGGCGGGAAGGCTCTTTGCGTGCTCGACGAGGCGCTCCGCCTCCTCTCGCAGGAACTCGGTGTAGCGCGCAAGGTCACGGTCGCACGTGCAAGCATCCACCTCCGCCTCCCACCTTCAGGCGGCGGTGGCGGAGCGGGTGATGACCCGGGCGGTCGAAGGTGGGCTGGCGGCCATGGCGGCCGATGACGGGGTGGCTGCCACGACCACCACCTCCCGCCTTCGGGCTATGGTGGTGGAGCGGGTGATGGCCACAGTGGCCGGCAGTGGGGTGGCGGCCACGACGGCCATCTCCCACCTTCGGGCCATGGCGGCGGAGCGGGCGATGGCCCTGGCTTTTGACGGTGGTGTGGCGGCAACGGCTGCCGGCAATAGCTGCCGACGGGCACCGGTGGCGGAGCGTGTGATGGGTGTTTCGGGCACACCCAACAGGGACGCCACGCGCACTACACTATGTCGGGTACTGCGCCGCCGCCGCGGTGTAGCCTCCCAGCAGGAGCTGTCCTCTGATGACGGCGGAGTGGCTGAGCAACGATGACGGACTGGTGCCATTGGCGAATATGGGAGCAGCAGACGAGATAAGCTACAGGGATGAAAGGGAAAATGCAACGTAGGACTCGCCGGACGTGAGGGTTTCTATAGCAGGCCGGTAAGCATTGGGATTTCTGGGGATTTCACCGAGTCGGGCGGGAAGCTTGCGTGGGAACCTGCCAGGTTGCACGGGAACGGGCTCACTGACAATTCATTGGTGCCACCGTTTGGCAAAAAGAAGCCCCCGCGCGCTGCGCAAGCTTGCGCTATAAGCCATCTACGGCAGCGGGGTGACAAGATGTGCGAGAGGAGGACGAAAGGCGACGTACACATACGGTTAATAAAAAACGTCCTGGTTTATAAGTATGATTTAATTAATGAAGTACGAATGCATGTCGCCAAAGATTATATAGTTGGATTTGTATTTGAACATAGTTTCCAATTATATAATTTTTAAAACATGCATTAGCATTCTGTTGGTTAAATTTCAGGGAAAAGTATGGCACGGAATATAAAGGAGACTATAGACTAGACGGAGGTGGTACCACACACCCGCTCTCTACGCAGCGACGCAACTGTCGCCTGGCTTGTAGGCGACCATTTGCTGCATGTTCAACTGCTCCATGCGTGTGGTTGCTTGCAGTTCGGTGACATGGCGGCGCTACGCCGCGTCCGCCACACGCGCTCTACTCTCGCGCCTCCGGTGCCCCTGCCCTCATCCCTCCACGCGCTGCCGATGTTTTGGGCGGCGCCGCGATCACGCTGCGTTCGTGTGCAAGCGGTTGCGTCGGGCGCGGTGCAACGATGCAGTTACCCGCAGCAAAAACTGCCATGCGGACGCGCCGAGAATGCACGCCGCCCGGCCCCCTTTTATTCCTGTGGCCATTTACCTTCACCTCTCGTCTCACACGTCACAATAAGCACACCCACGAGGACACATACAGAGAGGACATCCAGCGGTTCCAATGGCGCTCCCCGTGGATCCTATGGCGCTCCCAGCGGCCGCCGACGACAACGGCGGGCAGTTCACCACGCATCACGTAGTGGACACCCACGTGAGGGGGAAGTCCCTCTCACGGTGGTGTACACGAATGATCTGGTCTCGGTGGAGAGCTCCATCCAAAATATGGAGCAGTTCCTTGTCGAGGACAAGTACCGAGTGGTCGGCTTCGACCTCGAGTACACCATCGGTTGTGTTGGGCACGATCAGAACATTGCCGTCGCCCAGTTGTGCGTGCGACATGACGTCCTCGTCTACCACTTCCACCTTGCCACAAGGCCTTGCGAGTGTTTCTCCAGGTTTATCAAGAGCTCCGACTACAGTTTCGCTACGGTGGACACCACCAACGATCTAAAAGGGCTCAAGGTTTCGGACTTGAAATGCCTGAATCTTGTCAACATCCAGCACCACTACAAGGTCTGGGGCACCGACAAAAGCAAACTGAACTCCCTGGTTGACCTCGCCTCGGCCATCATCGACCCCTACTACGCGAAGATGAAGCAAGAGAGCAATAAGGACAAGAACGCCTGGCACCCTGTGTGGCATAAGAGACTGGATGAACAACATGTCAAGTACGCGGGCATGGACGCATACACAAGCTACGAGATGTACAGGCGGATTGTTGACATGAGGAACTGTCTTCTTCCTGACCCAGACGAGGGATCGAGCCACATAGCAGTGGCGGGAGCATCACAAGAAGTAGATGACTAGACGATCGTTTCTCCTACTTTAGAATGCATGCAATTGTTTATTGAGGTGTGTGCGAATGATCTGTATAGTCACTTATGTAATTGGATGTTTATTTCAGTTATATATATACATGTTATTCTACTGTAGACAGAGCAATTCACATGGCTTATTAGCAGCAATCGTCTGTGTTATTATTGGTCTTCGCACACATTTTTGTCGGATCTCGGGTTCCGGCAAAACACTTAAGGTTCGAACACTGGGGTGCACGAAGTTCTCCCCCTACCGATCCGCGTCCTAGCTTTGCTAAGATCTCAAGGACTAACTCGACGAATTCGCAACACAAAGGACACAAGATTTATACTGGTTCGGGCCACCGTTGTGGTGTAATACCCTACTCCAGTGTGGTGGTGGTGGATTGCCTCTCAGGCTGAGGATGAACAGTTACAAGGGGAAGAACAGCCTCCTGAGGCTGAGGTGTTCTTGTGCTCGGTGCGTGGCTAAGGATTGGCTCAAGATCAGATGCCTGAGGATTGGTCTTCTCCTACTGTGGTGGCTAGTCCTATTTATAGGGGCCCTGGTCCTCTTCCCAAATATTGAGCGGGAAGGGAGCCAACAACGGCCAATATAAAAGGGGACAGCTAGTACAGCTTATCCTGACAAAAGTAGTCTTCGCCTGCCAAAGGCTCTGGTGGTGACGCCGCCTTGGGCTCCATGGTGACCTCCGTCTTGCCATCCTGCTGGTCTTGGTCTCGTTGCACTGATATGGAAACCTTTGCTTGATGCATCGGTACTCCTCGCCTGTGCTTGCCCCCTTAGCACCAAAGAGGAAACAAGGACACTATGCGTGCTAGCGCCCGCCTGGCACCCGACTGGTCTCGATCGTCATTGCTCACTTCATGAGAACCTCGCGAGGTTTGCCCTGCCTTGATCTCTTCGCCCCTCGCGAGCCAACCTGGTGAGGCCGCTCCTGAGGAGGTCTTGTGTCGTCCGCCTCGCGAGGCTTGGTCCCTCGCGAGGGTCTTGAAAGCTTGTTGGTGAAGATGGGCCATATGGGCCCACTAGCAGAGCCACATCATGGGCCGCAGGCAGGCAAGTCTCGGGACCCCCATTCCCAGAACACCGACAGTAGCCCCCGGGCCCAAGGCGCGCTCAGGCTTGGCTTCGAGGCAAAGCCAAAGGGCAAGCGCGGAGCGCCGCGGGCCCCAATATCCTGCGGCCTTGGTCGACGCGTGGCGGTTGATTGGACGTGGGCATCTCCGCTTCCCCACGCTGCCTCGGCAACTGCCCGACTTGATAAGTCCCTGTGACATGCAAGGGAAAACCATCATTACCTGTGATCGTGGGGGGCGCTAGTTGGCCTTCTCTTGCTATAAATGGGGACGGGGGCGGAGCCCCCGTCACCCATCTCTTCCCATTTCGCATGCTTTTCCTCCTCTGCTCCACCTCCGACACCAATTGCGCCATCGAAGAGGTTCTCTGCCGCGGAGAAGGGGAAGGCCCCTCGCGAGGGGCCTGGCTCCCCGGCGCCCAAGCGTGGATGCGGCCATCCCTGAAAGCACACCGCGACCCCCGCCGCGGCCCCCCGCTCCCGCGGTGGTGTCGCTGCGCGTGGCAGGGGTCGTGGCAGCCCTGTCCATGAGAGGAGACGTGCCATGGTTGCACAGCCTCTCCGGCCGCGCTTCCACTCAGTGGATGTGCTGCCGGAGTTCGTCGTCTGGTCGGAGGACCCGGCCGGCAACTGGCTTCAGCTCCCGCGCTTCTTCGGCGACGAGCTGCCAGCCTCCCGTCCAGGTGGGCTCTGGCTGCAGGCGGACGGTTGCTGCAGCAGGGCTTCTTGGGTTGCGGTCGAGGTCTCCGTCGCGGGCAACATAGCTCTATCCCGCAGTTGGCATACGTTCGCCCGCGCGCGCGACCTGGGCAGGCGGTGCACCCTCCATTTTATGTACGACGGTGATGCGACCCTCTACGTGAGGGTGTTTTTGGAAGATGGTCGCCGCGCCGGGTGCTGCCCCGAGGCGAACGACGGCGAGGAGGTGCTCGGCCTCGGCGATGGTCGGGACAAGGAGGAGGGCGAACCCGCCCTTGGTGCCGACCATGTCTCGTCCAGCTATGGTGGCTCTTCCCCTGGCGACATCTCTAGCAGTGGTGGCTACGACCAGCCGCCAAGCCGCCGCACTCGCTTCGAAGGTTGCAGCCGGTAGTCTCGTTTTCGCACCTCCGTGAGGCGCGAGGAGGCGTCCGACTGAGCTCAGGATGTCGCCAAGCGCCCGTCCCCGTGAACCGTTATAGGGGTAGGCGCCGCTTTTATCTTGTTCTTCCTTTTCTTCCTGTATCAAAAAGAAACCAGTATGGCCCCAAAGGGGCGTGTATCAAACTATGATTCCTCAATCACTATGTTAAGCTTATCGTTTCTGTGCTGTGCCGTTGTTTTGCGTAGAGACGACTTAGCTTAGCACGCTTGGGGTAGCGTTTTCTTCACGAGGCACTTGTTTCCTGGGGCCTGTCAAGGCCTTCCTTGACTCGATGGGCGCTTAGGAGCTGCAAAAAAATCGTTAGGAAGCTCGCTAGGAGGCTTATCGTTCACCCGAGCCTTGACCCAACGCTTCACATCGCGGTACCCGAGGGGAACGGATTAGGAGAGATGCGCCAGCTTGTGGGCTCAAATGAGGGTGCCTCGCGAAAAAACGTACGGAAGGCAGAGAAAAGGAAAAACGATCGCGAGGGCACCTGCCTAGCCCCCTTGTGAGGAATGCGGGAAAGAGAACAGGTTAAACCGGTGTCGAAAATAGCGGCAAAAGGCGACAGAACCAAATCAGCAAGGAACACCAGAAGCAAATTTCGATTGAAAGGAGACGAGCCAACTACGGAAAGCAAATGAAAAGCCGCGTCCGGCACCTAGTCTAGTCTTCAAGTCTTCTCACCAACGCGGAGCTAAGTGCTACCACTAAGACGTGGGAGGGAGCCCCTGAGGCCCGAGGGCGGCACTCCTGAGACTCCGGGGCGTGTACAACCCCACTCTTTATTACGTGAGAGTGTCACGGGCGGTGATCTTCACAGGCACTGGGCCTTTCTTCATCGATAGAACTTCCGGAGGTGCTGGATGTTCCAGGCGTTCTGGATGGGTACCCCGTCCTGTGTCTCCAGGCGCGCAGCGCTAGGCCTGGAGACATGGACGAGCTTGAACGGGCCCTCCCACATGGGTGAGAGCTTATGAAGCCCTTCCCTGGAGAGGACCCGCCTCAGGACGAGGTCACCCGCCTCGAGCATCCTAGAGCGGATGTTGCGGCAGTAATATCGCCGCAGGGCCTGCTGGTACCTTGCCGCCCGTAGTGCGGCTTCGCGGCGGCATTCCTCCCCCAGCACGAGGTCCATCCCCCGCGTGGCGTCCTATTGCTCTTCATCAAACACCAAGACCCATGCAGAGCAATGCTTGACCTCGTGAGGGAGGACCGATTCTGCTCCGTAGAAGAGGAAGAACGGGGTCTCGCCCATTGGCTTGGTGGCGGTGGTGCGGATGGACCATAGCACAGACTGGAGCTCGTTGTACCAGCCCCTGCCGCAGGCCTCGAGCTTCTTATTGAAGGTCCTGGTCTTGAGGCCCCTCAGGACCTCTGTGTTGGCGCATTTGGCCTGACCATTGCTACTGGGGTGAGCCACCGAAGCATAGCAGATCTGCGTTCCAAGGTTAGCACAATACGTATTGAAGAGATTACTAGTGAACTGGGAGCCGTTATCAGTGATGATGCGGTTGGGGACCCCGAAACGTCTCACGAGACCCTTGATGAACTTGACCGCAGAGCCCGCTGGGATGGTGCGGACGGCTTCCACCTCCGCCCACTTGGTGAACTTGTCAATGGCGACGTAAAGGTAGCGGTAGCCCCAGAGCTCGAGGAACGGGCCCAAGATATCCAGCCCCGGATCGCGAAGGGCCATGTGAGTGGGATGGTGCGGAGGCCTGAGCCGGTGATGGATCTGCTTGGCGTGGAACTGGCAGGCTTCACAGGACTTCACCAGCTCGGCTGCGTCATTGAGCGCCGTGGGCCAGTAGAATCCGCCGCAGAATGCCTTGCCGACGAGGGTCCGTGATGACGAGTGGTGCCCGCAATCCCCAGCGTGTATGTCAGATGGCAACTCCTTCCCCTGATCCCTAGAGATGAAACGCAGTGAAACGTCATTTGGTCGCTTCCTGTACAACTCACCGTTCCTAATGCAGTATGTCGTGGCTTGCCGGGCCACGCGCTTCGCGTCCTCCTCCTTCTTCGGTAGCGCCCCTTGCATCAGGTATTCCTTGAATTCCTTGGTCCAGCATCCCTCCTGGGGCTCGAGCGCCAAGAGTAGGCGCGCTCCCGAAGTCGGGCCACAGGCTGGGGCTCCTGCGGCAGGCAGCTGCGGAAGCTCCTCCCGAGGCTGAGCTGTCCTTGAGAGCAGTGGTGTTATCGATGGCTTGAAGAGCCGCTCCTCGAAGACACCAGGCTCTTGGGGCTGCCGCTTGGATGCCCTCCTAGCGATGTCGCTGCCTTCCTTGTTGGTGCCATGGCACGTCTGCAACTCGGGCCTGTGAACTGCTTCGCCATCTTGCGCACCTTCATGAGGTACACCTCCATGTGCTCGTCCTTCGGCTCGTATACCTTGTTGGAGAAGTTGACAAGGAGTTGCGAGTCGCCCCTAACGGTGAGGTGCTTCACCCCTAGAGCTTCCGCAAATTTCAGGCTAGCTATGAGGCCTTCGTATTCTGCGATGTTGTTGGAGACCTTCTCACCCCGCTGGAAGCAGAGCTGCACGGCGTAGTAGAGCTTGTCTTGGGTGGGCGAGATAAGTACTGCTCCAGCCCCCGCGCCCTGATGCGCGAAGGCGCCATCGAAATACATGACCCATCCATCTGGCACTTCACTTCCCGGCGAGGTGGACTGGTCCTTGCCTACTTCAAGCGTCGGGGCATCCGTCCATTTTGCCACGATATCAGCGAGTGCGGGTCCCTTGATGACCCTGGTAGTGCTGAACTCCAACTGGAACGCCTGCAACTCGATGTTCCACTCAGCAACCCTTCCAGCAGAGTTGGGGCTCCTGAGCACTCTCTCCAATGGGTAGGCTGAGATGACCTTGATGGGGTGGCCCTGGAAGTAGTGCCTCAACTTGCGCGAGGCCATCAAGAGCGCGAGCAAGAGCTTCTGAGGCATGGGATACCATGCCCTTGCGTCCCGCAACACCGTGCTGACAAAATACACCGGGTGCTGGACGAGAGCTGGCGCGTCAGTGAGGCTCGTGTCCTGCGGGAGTCGGGGCGTCTCCTGAGGTAGTGGGGCCCCCGACGCTTGGTCGATTGTTGGGGTCTCAGCGGCGTTGTCCTGCCGAGCTTGGTCGTCTGTGGATGCTGCTACGGTTCATGCGGTGCCTTCATGATCTTGCGTCGTCTTGGCTGGCGGCGTAGCTTGGCGTGACGCGCCCTTGGCTTTGCGCTCTTCCCGAACTGCCGCCAGAGCTGCACTGGCAGAGTACGGGGTGGCGACATAAAGCACTAGGGGCTCGAGGGGCCGTGGCGCCACCATCATCGGAGGTCTAGTGAGGTATCTCTTAAGGTCTTGAAAAGCTCGGTTGGCCTCCGGGGTCCACTCGAACTGGCCCTTCTTCTTCATCAGCTTGAAGAAGGGCAGGGCGCGCTCCCCCAGCTTGGATATGAAGTGCCACAACGCAGTCATCCGACAAGCCAACTTCTGCATTTCCTTGAGGGTCTGTGGTGGGCTCATGTCTTCAATGGCCTTGATCTTTTCTGGGTTCACCTCAATCCCTCTGTGGGACACCAAACATGCACTTCTCTGGGTTAAGCCACAAGTTCACCTGGCGCAGGCTCGCGAAAGTCTCCTCCAAATCTTGGACCAAGGTTCTGGCATCCCGAGACTTCACCACAATGTCGTCGACGTAGGCCTCCGCGTTTCTCCCGAGCTGCTGCCCTAAGGCGATGTGCATCAATCGCTGAAAGGTTGCGCCCACGTTACGCAGTCCGAAAGGCATGCAAGTGTAGAAGTACACCCTGCATGGGGTCAGGAAGGCTGTCTTCTCTACATCTTCTACCGCCATCTTGATCTGGTGATACCCCGAGAACGCATCCAGGAAGCACAGCAAGTTGCACTTGGTGGTGGAGTCGACGATATGGTCGATGCGTGGAAGTGGGAACGGATCTTGGGGACATGCCTTGTTGAGGTTGGTGAAGTCGACGCACATTCGCTCCATTCCGCCTTTCTTCAGCACAACGACGGGGTTTGCCAGCCAGTCGGGGTACCGAACCTCGCGAATGGCACCCGCCGCCTCTAACTTGAGGGTTTCTTGGACGTCGAAGGCCTGCTTCTCCGTGGACTGCCCTCTCGCCCGCTGCTTCATAGGGCGTACGTTGGGGCACACCCTCAAGTGATGCTGAATCACATCTCTCCGGACCCCCACCAGCTGCTTGGGTTCCCGTGCGAATATCTCCTTGTTCACGCGCAAGAACTTGATCAGTGCTTCCTCTTGGCTCGGGTCGAGGTCGGCACCTATGGTAAAGGTGGCTCCTGAGGACCCGTCCTCATCGACCGGCACATGTGTGGTTTCCGCCTTGTCTTGGCTAAACATCTTCTTCTTCTTGGTTGGTGCGGCTCCCTTGACCTTGGAGGTGCCCGCACGGGTGGGCTATGCCGCCACGGCGGTCTTGAGGGCAAGCTTGAGCGCCGCCAGGGCCTCCTTGGCGTCCCCCTTGATGGTGAGGACGCCCTTGCTTCCAGGCATCTTCATGAGGTTGTAGGCCGGAAGGGTTGCTGCCATGAACTGGGCCAGAGCTGGGTACCCGAGGATGGCGTTGTACAGAAGGCCGATGCAGGCAATGTTGAAGTCGACCAGCTCAGTGCGGTAGTTGTCGCGCGTGCCGAAGGTGACAGGGAGGCGAATCTGCCCCAGGGAGTGGGCGGCGCCGCCGCCAACTCCTGAGAAAGGCTTGCTGAGGCTGAGCGGCTCGAGCGGTACGTGAAGAAGGCTGAAGGCCTCCACGAAGAGTACGTTGAGGCCGGCGCCGCCATCGATGAGGGTCTTGGTAACGGCCATGTTGCAAATAGTGGGCGTGCAAAGCATCAGGAGCATACCCGAGCCAGCGGTGGTGACAGGGTGGTCTCCCAAGTCGAAGGTGAGGTTGGCCTTGGGCGCAGCCCAGCCCGATGGAGCCCCCGAGCGTTTGGAAGCTGCGCCGATTTGGCAAAGGAATGGCTTGATGTGGCGATCTGAAGGTGGTGCTTGAGAGCCGCCTAGTAAGGCCACGACCACGTGGTGCGCCGGGGCCGCGTAGCACACAGTGAAGAGGCCGCGCAGCTCCTCCCAAGATGCCACCATGGATCCGGGGAGGTTGAGCAGCCAGGCGCGCAGCGGGCCGATGAGGGCCATGGGAAACCAGTTGGCCATGACCTTGTCGTCACCCCCGGCCTCGAGGACGGCCTCCTCATATGCCAGCAGGAAAGCTGACGTGTCTGCCGCGCCGTCGTAGCGCGGCGGCATCTCCGGCTTGAACTTGGGCGTCCACTGCACCCGCCGCAAGGCGGGGGCTGATACGTCTCCAACGTATCTATAATTTTTGATTGCTCCATGCTATATCATCTATTGTTTTGGACTATATTGGGCTTTATTTTCCACTTTTATATTACTTTTGGGACTAACCTATTAACCGGAGGCCCAAATTTAATTGCTGTTTTTTGCCTATTTCAGTGTTTCGAAGAAACGGAATATCAAACGGAGTCCAAACGGAATGAAATCTTCGGGAACGTGATTTTCTCATCAGATAAGATCCAGGAGACTTGGACCCTCCATCAAGAAAGCCACGAGGCGGCCACGAGGGTGGAGGGCGCCCCCCCCCCCAGGGCGCGCCCCCTGCCTCGTGGGCCCCTCGAAGCTCCACCGACGTACTCCTTCCTCCTATATATACCTACGTACCCCCAACAGATCAGATACGGAGCCAAAAACCTAATTCCACCGCCGCAACTTTCAGATCCACGAGATCCCATCTTGGGGCCTGTTCGAGCTCATGAAGGAATTCACCATGGAGGGCTTCTACATCATCACCATAGCCTTTCCGATAAAGTGTGAGTAGTTTACCTCAGACCTTCGGGTCAATAGTTAGTAGCTAGATGGCTTCTTCTCTCTTTTGGATCTCAATACAATGTTCTCCCCCTCTCTCGTGGAGATCTATTCGATGTAATCTTCTTTTTGCGGTGTGTTTGTTGAGACTGATGAATTGTGGGTTCATGATCAAGATTATCTATGAACAATATTTGAATCTTCTCTGAATTCTTTTATGTATGATTGGTTATCTTTGCCAGTGTCTTCGAATTATCCGTTTGGTTTGGCCAACTAGATTGGTAGTTCTTGCAATGGGAGAAGTGTTTAGCTTTGGGTTCAGTCTTGCGGTGTCCTTACCCAGTGACAGAAAGGGTTGCAAGGCACGTATTGTATTGTTGCCATCGAGGATAACAATATGGGGTATTTATCATATTGCATGAATTTATTCCTCTACATCATGTCATCTTGCTTAAGGCGTTACTCTGTTTTCATTAACTTAATACTCTAGATGCATGCTGGATAGCGGTCGATGAGTGGAGTACTATTAGTAGATGCAGGCAGGAGTCGGTCTACTTGTCTCGGACGTGATGCCTATATACATGATCATACCTATATACTCTCATAACTATGCTCAATTTTATCAATTGCTCAACAGTAATTCGTTCACCCACCGTAAAATACCTATGCTCTTGGGAGAAGCCACTAGTGAAATCTATGGCCCCCGGTCTATTTTCATCATATTAATCTTCCTACGCTTTATTATTGCTTTGCTTTTTTACTTTGCCTTTTTATTTTACTTTGCATCTTTATATCAAAAATACCAAAAATATTATCTATCATCTCTATCAGATCTCACTCTCGTAAGTGACCGTGAAGGGATTGACAACCTCTATTTGCGTTGGTTCCGAGGAGCTATTTGTTTTGTGTAGGTATGAGGGACTTGCGCGTGGCCTCCTACTGGATTGATACCTTGGTTCTCAAAAACTGAGGGAAATACTTACGCTACTCTGCTGCAACATCCTCTCCTCTTCAGGGAAAACCAACGCAAGCTCAAGACATAGCAAGAAGGATTTCTGGCTCCGTTGCCGGGGAATCTACGCAAAAGTCAACATACCAAGTACCCATCACAATCCCTTATCCCTCGCATTACATTATTTGCCATTTGCCTCTGGTTTTCCTCTCCCCCACTTCACCCTTGCCGTTTTATTCGCCCACTCTTTTCGTTTGCCTTGATGTCTTACTTGGCTCGTTTGCTCGTTTGGTTGAAATAGTTGAGTATTTATTCCTAAACAAAGAAGCTAATATCTATGGATCCTCATCCGCTTGCCAATCTTTTTAAGAGATCCAATTATGATGAACCAATTCCTAGTGATTTGGATGCACTAGATTATCTTTATAAGCTTTTGCCTGAAATCCGTAAATCTGGAAATTGTGATGAAGTGCTTCACGATAGATCTTTGAATAAAAAGCATGATTGCAATGATTTTGTTATAAATTCTCGATGTCAATTGTGCTAATAATATGCAAAACCCTAAGCTTGGGGATGCTATTTTTGCTATGTCCAATAGTCATGATTGGGGAGATTCTTCTTATGATCTTGAAAATTTATTTAAACCCCATGACGAATATAAGATTGATAATAGTGTTTGCAATAATATTGAAAGTGGGTTTGGAAGAGTGTCAACTTTAGATCCCACATATTTGGATAACATTCAATCTTATGAAATTTTTGATAAAAGTGGGCTTGGAGAAATCATGACTTCAGTTAATGATAATCCCACTATTTTGAAAGAGTGTCAACTTTGCATGCATGTGGATCATATTGAGACTATGTTATGTGATAGCTATATTGTTGAATTTTCTTATGATCCTACATGTAATTATTATGAGAGAGGAAAATATGGTTATAGAAATTTTCATGTTACTAAATTACCTCTCGATATGTTGAGATTGCTATTGTTCCTTTCCGCTTCCTTGCATATGCTAGTTTTTGCTTGCTACGATAATTTGTTTGCCTATAATATGCCTATGCATAGGAAGTATGTTTGAATTAAGTGTGTTTGTCACATGTTTTATGATTTTCTCTTTGTGCCTCAATTCTTTGCTTTCTTGTGAGCATCACTGAAATCTCAATGCCTAGCTAAAAAGGCTTTAAAGAAAAGCGCTTGTTGGGAGACAACCCAATATTTTTCCCAGGCTGCTTAGTAATAAATAATCCATCTACCCTCTGTTTAGATGTGGTTTTATGTTTTAATTAGTGTTTGTGCCAAGTTAAACCTATAGGATCTTCTTGGATAATAGTTATCTGATCTTGCTGTAATTTCCAGAAACTTTCGGTTCACGAAAACAATTGGTTAAAATCACCAGAACGTGATAAAATAGTGATTCCAGTTGCTTCTGATCAATAACAAATTGCCTAGGTCCTCCTATTTTTGCTGAATTTTTGGAGTTCCAGAAGTTTGCGTTAGTTACAGATTACTACAGACTGTTTTGTTTTTGACAGATTCTGTTTTTTCTGTGATGTTTGCTTATTTTGATGAATCTATGGCTAGTAAAATAGTTTATGATCCATAGGGAAGTTGGAATACAGTAGGTTTAACACCAATATAAATAAATAATGATTTCATTACAGTACCTTGAAGTGGTCTTTTGTTTTCTTTCGCTAATGGAGCTTACGAGGTTTCTGTTGAGTTTTGTGTTGTGAAGTTTTCAAGTTTTGGTTGATTTTTTTTGATGGAATATGGAACAAGGAGTGGAAAGAGCCTAATCTTGGGGATGCCCATGGCACCCCCAAGATAATCCATGGACACCAAAAATTCAAAGCTTGGGGATGCCCCGGAAGGCATCCCCTCTTTAGTACACTTCCATCGGTAACTTTACTTGGAGCTATATTTTTATTCACCACATCATATGTGTTTTGCTAGGAGAATCTTGTATTATTTGCGTATTTGCTTGTTAGTTTACCACAATCATCCTTGATGTACACACCTTTTGAGAGAGTCATACATGAATTGGAATTTGTTAGAATACTCTAGGTGCTTCACTTATATCTTTTGATCTTGATAGTTTTGCTCTATGTGCTTCACTTATATCTTTTGAGATTTATAGTTTTGCTCTAGTACTTCACTTATATCTTTTAGAGCACGGTGGTGGATTTGTTTTAAAGAAACTATTGATCTCTCATGCTTCACTTAGATTATTTTGAGAGTCTTAAATAGCATGGTTATTTGCTTAATAATAATATGCTTGGTATTCAAGATTTGTAAAACTTTCTTTCGAGTGCGTTGAATACTAAGAAAAGTTTGAAGCTTGATAATTATTTTGAGATATGGAGGTAGTAATATTAGAGTCATGCTAGTTGAGTAGTTGTGAATTTGAGAAATACTTGTGTTAAAGTTTGTGATTCCCATAGCATGCACATATGGTGAACCGTTATGTGAGGAAGTCGGAGCATGATTTATTTATTGATTGTCTTCCTTATGAGTGGCGGTCGGGGACGAGCGATGGTTTTTTCCTACCAATCTATCCCCCTAGGAGCATGCGCATAATACTTTGCTTTGATAACTCGTAGATTTTTGCAATAAGTATATGAGTTCTTTATGACTAATGTTGAGTCCATGGATTATACGCTTTTTCTCACCCTTCCACCATTGCTAGCCTCTATAATACCGCGCACTTTTCACCGGTACCATACACCCACCATAAACCTTCCTCAAAACAGCCACCATACCTACCTATCATGGCATTTCCATAGCCATTCCGATATATATTGCCATGCAACTTTCCACCGTTCCGTTTATTATGACACGCTCCATCATTGTCATATTGCTTAGCATGATCATTTAGTTGACATCATATTTGTGGCAAAGCCACCGTTCATAATTCTTTCATACATGTCACTTATGAATCATTGCATATCCCGGTACACCGCCGGAAGCATTCACATAAATTCATATTTTGTTCTAAGTATCGAGTTGTAATTGTTGAGTTGTAAGAAAAATAAAAGTGTGATGATCATCATTTTTAGAGCATTGTCCCAAGTGAGGAAAGGATGATGGAGACTATGATTCCCCCATAAGTCGGGATGAGACTCCGGAAAAAAATTTAAAAAAAAGGAAAAAAAGAGGCCATAAAAAAGAGAGAAAAATCCCAAATAAAAAAAGAGAAAAAGAGAGAAGGGACAATGTTACTATCTTTTTACCACACTTGTGCTTCAAAGTAGCACCATGATCTTGATAATAGAGAGTCTCTCGTTTTGTCACTTTCATATACTAGTGGGAATTTTTCATTATAGAACATGGCTTGTATATTCCAATGATGGGCTTCCTCAAATTGCCCTAGGTCTTCGAGAGCAAGCGAGTTGGATGCACACCCACTTAGTTTCATTTGTTGAGCTTTCATATACTTATAGCTCTAGTGCATCCGTTGCATGGCAATCCGTACTCACTCACGTTGATATCTATTGATGGGCATCTCCATAGCCCTTTGATACGCCTAGTTGATGTGAGACTATCTTCCCTCTTTTTGTCTTCTCCACAACCACCATTCTATTCCACATATAATGCTATATCCATGGCTCACGCTCATGTATTGCGTGAAGATTGAAAAAGTTTTGAGAATGTCAAAAGTATGAAACAATTGCTTGGCTTGTCATCGGGGTTGTGCATGATTTAAATATTTTGTGTGGTGAAGATAGAGCATAGCCAGACTATATGATTTTGTAGGGATAACTTTCTTTAGCCATGTTATTTTGAAAAGACATAATTGCTTTGTTAGTATGCTTGAAGTATTATTATTTTTATGTCAATATGAACTCTTGTCTTGAATCTTTCGGATCTGAATATTCATACCACAATTAAGAAGAATTACATTGAAATTATGCCAAGTAGCACCCTGCATCAAAAAGTGTCTTTTTATCATTTACCTACTCGAGGACGAGTTGGAATTAGCTTGGGGATGCCTGATACGTCTCCAACGTATCTAAATTTTTTTATTGCTCCGTGCTATATTATCTATTGTTTTGGACTATATTGGGCTTTATTTTCCACTTTTATATTACTTTTGGGACTAACCTATTAACCGGAGGCCCAGCCCAGAATTGCTGTTTTCTGCCTATTTCAGTGTTTCAAGAAAGCGGAATATCAAACGGAGTCCAAACGGAATGAAATCTTGAGGAACGTGATTTTACATTGAGATAAGATCCAGGAGACTTGGACCCTCCGTCAAGAAAGCCACGAGGCGGCCACGAGGTGGAGGGCGCCCTCCTAGGCGCGCCCACAGCTCGTGGGCCTCAAGCTCCACCGACGTACTCCTTCCTACTATATATACCTAAGTACCACCAACATATCAGATACGGAGCCAAAAACCTAATTCCACCGCAGCAACTTTTCTCAGATCCACGAGATCCCATCTTGGGGCCTGTTAGGAGTTCCAAGGAAGAGAATCCACCATGGAGGGCTTCTACATCATCACCATAGCCTATCCGATGAAGTGTGAGTAGTTTACCTTGGACCTTCGGGTCCATAGTTAGTAACTAGATGGGTTCTTCTCTCTTTTGGATCTCAATACAATGTTCTCCCCCTCTCGTGGAGATCTATTCGATGTAATCTTCTTTTTGCGGTGTGTTTGTTGAGATCGATGAATTGTGGGTTTATGATCAAGATTATCTATGAACAATATTTGAATCTTCTCTGAATTCTTTTATGTATGATTGGTTATCTTTGCAAGTCTCTTCGAATTATTCGTTTGGTTTGGCCAACTAGATTGATAGTTCTTGCAATGGGAGAAGTGTTTAGCTTTGGGTTCAATCTTGCGGTGTCCTTACCCAGTGACAGAAAGGGTTGCAAGGCACATATTGTATTGTTGTCATCGAGGATAACAAGATGGGTATTTATCATATTGCATGAATTTATTCCTCTACATCATGTCATCTTGCTTAAGGCGTTACTCTGTCTTCATTAACTTAATACTCTAGATGCATGCTGGATAGCGGTCGATGAGTGGAGTAATAGTAATAGATGCATGCAGGAGTCGGTCTACTTGTCTCGGACGTGATGCCTATATACATGATCATACATAGATACTCTCATAACTATGCTCAATTCTGTCAATTGCTCAACAGTAATTCGTTCACCCACCGTAAAATACCTATGCTCTTGAGAGAAGCCACTAGTGAAATCTATGGCCCCGGGGTCTATTTTCATCATATTAATCTTCCTACGCTTTACTATTGCTTTGCTTTTTACTTTGCCTTTTTATTTTACTTTGCATCTTTATATCAAAAATACCAAAAATATTATCTATCATCTCTATCAGATCTCACTCTCGTAAGTGACCGTGAAGGGATTGACAACCCCTATTCGTGTTGGTTCCGAGGAGCTATTTGTTTTGTGTAGGTACGAGGGACTTGCGCGTGGCCTCCTACTAGATTGATACTTTGGTTCTCAAAAACTGACGGAAATACTTACGCTACTCTGCTGCATCATCCTCTCCTCTTCGGGGAAAACCAATGCAAGCTCAAGACATAGCAAGGGCCAGGGCTCGGAGCCCCCAGGCCCCGCCGTCGGTGTGTGCCGTCGGAGCCGGGAGCGAGACGCCTGCCATGAGGGTGGAGCGCGGTGGTGGCAGAGCGCAGATCGACGGGAGGGAAGCTACGGCGCACCCCTACCTGGCGCGCCAAATGTCGGATCTCGGGTTCTGAAAAAACCCTTAAGGTTCGAACACTGGGGTGCGTGAAGTTCTCCCCCTACCGATCCGCGTCCTAGCTTTGCTAAGATCTCAAGGACCAACTCGAAGAACTTGCAACACAAAGGACACAAGATTTATACTGGTTTGGGCCACCGTTGTGGTGTAATACCCTACTCAAGTGTGGTGGTGGTGGATTTCCTCTCGGGCTTAGGATGAACAGTTACAAGGGGAAGAACAGCCTCCTGAGGCTGAGGTGTTCTTGTGCTTGGTGTGTGGCTAAGGATTGGCTGAAGATCATATGCCTGAGGCTTTGTCTCCTCCTACTGTGGTGGCTAGTCCTATTTATAGGGTCCCTGGTCCTCTTACCAAATATTAAGCAGGAAGGGAGCCAACAACGGCCAATTTGAAAGGGCACAGCTGTCGGATCTAGGGTTCCGGCAAAACCCTTGATGTTCGAACACTGGGGTGCACGAAGTTCTCCCCCTACCGATCCGCGTCCTAGCTTTGCTAAGATCTCAAGGACTAACTCGACGAACTCGCAACACAAAGAACACAAGATTTATACTAGTTCGGACCACCATTGTGGTGTAATACCCTACTCTAGTGTGGTGGTGGTGGTGGATTGCCTCTCGGGCTGAGGATGAACAGTTGCAAGGGGAACAACAGCCTCCTGAGGCTGAGGTGTTCTTGTGCTCGGTGCGTGGCTAAGGATTGGCTCAAGATCAGATGCCTGAGGCTTGGTTCAACCTTAGTTCCGTTGCCTCCTATTGTGGTGGCTAGTCCTATTTATAGAGGCCTTGGTGAGGGAGTCCTGGATTAGGGGGTCCTCGGACAGCCGGACTATATACTTTAGCCGGACTATTGGACTATGAAGATAAAAGATTGAAGACTTCGTCCCGTGTCCGGATGGGACTCACCTTGGCGAGGAAGGCAAGCTTTGCAATACGGATATGTAGATCTCCTCCCTTGTAACCGACTTTCTGTAACCCTAGCCCCCTCCGGCGTCTATATAAACCGGAGGGCTTAGTCCGTAGGACAACGACAATCATACCATAGGCTAGCTTCTAGGGTTTAGCCTCTACGATCTCGTGGTAGATCAACTCTTTTAATACTCATATCATCAAGATCAATCAAGCAGGAAGTAGGGTATTACCTCCATCGAGAGGTCCCGAAGCTGGGTAAACATCATGTCCCCCACCTCCTGTTACCATCCACCTTAGACGCAAAGTTCGGGACCCCCTACCCGAGATCCGCCGGTTTTGACACCGACATTGGTGCTTTCATTGAGAGTTCCACTGTGTCGTCACTGTAAGGCTTGATGGCTCCTTCGATCATCGGCGATGATGCGATCCAGGGTGAGGTTTTCCTTGCCGGACAGATCTTCGTATTCGGCGGCTTCATACTGCGGGCCAACTCGCTTGGCCATCTGGAGCAGATCGAGAGCTACGCCCCTGGCGATCAGGTCGGGTTTGGAAACTTGAACTATACCACCGACATCCGCGGAGACTTGATCTTCGATGGATTCGAGCCCATGTCAGGTGTGCCACACAATCACGACGAGTATGACTTAACTCTGACGTCGGACAATGTTTAGGAGATCATTGATAACCCACAAGTATAGGGGATCGCAACAGTTTTCGAGGGTAGAGTATTCAACCCAAATTTATTGATTCGACACAAGGGGAGCCAAAGAATATTCTCAAGTATTAGCAGTTGAGTTGTCAATTCAACCACACCTGGATAACTTAGTATCTGCAGCAAAGTATTTAGTAGCAAGTAATATGGAAGTAATGGTAACGGTAGCAAAAGTAATATTTTTGGTGTTTTGTAGTGATTGTAACAGTAGCAACGGAAAAGTAAATAAGCGAAGAACAATATGTGAAAATATCGTAGGCATTGGATCGGTGATGGAGAATTATGCCGGATGCGGTTCATCATGTAACAATCATAACATAGGGTGACATGTAACTAGCTCCAATTCATCAATGTAATGTAGGCATGTATTCTGAATATAGTCATACGTGCTTATGGAAAAGAACTTGCATGACATCTTTTGTCCTACCCTCCTGTGGCAGCGGGGTCCTAATGGAAACTAAGGGATATTAAGGCCTCCTTTTAGTAGAGTACCGGAACAAAGCATTAGCACATAGTGAATACATGAACTCCTCAAACTACGGTCATCACTGAGAGTTGTCCCGATTATCGTCACTTCGATGTTTCCGGATCATAGCACATAGTAGGTGACTATAGACTTGCAAGATAGGATCAAGAACTCACATATATTCATGAAAACATAATAGTTCAGATCTGAAATCATGGCACTTGGGCCCTAGTGACAAGCATGAAGCATAGCAAAGTCATAGCAACATCAATCTCAGAACATATTGGATACTAGGGATCAAACTCTAACAAAACTAACTCGATTACATGATAGATCTCATCCAACCCATCACCGTCCAGCAAGCCTACGATGGAATTACTCACGCACAGCGGTGAGCATCAAGAAATTGGTGATGGAGGATGGTTGATGATGATGACGGCGACGAATCCCCTTCTTCGGAGCACCGAACGGACTCTAGATCAGTCCTCCCGAGTGGTTTTAGGGCTTGGCGGCGGCTCCTTATCTTAAAAAGCGATGAATCCTTCTCTCTGATTTTTTTCTCCTCGAAAGTGAATGTATGGAGTTGGAGTTGATGTCGGTGGAGCGTCAGGGGGCCCACGAGGTAGAGGCGCGCCGAGGGCGCGCGCCCCACCCTCGTGCCGCAGTGTGGGCCCCGACGTGGATTTTTCTTCCAGTATTTTAATATTTTCCAAAAGATGTTCCGTAGGGTTTCAGGTCATTCCGAGAACTTCATTTACGCACATAAATAACACCATGGAAAGTCTCTGCTGAAAACAGCGTCGGTCCGGGTTAGTTCCATTCAAATCATGCAAGTTAGAGTCCAAAACAAGGGCAAATGTGTTTGGAAAAGTAGATATGACGGAGACGTATCAACTCCCCCAAGCTTAAACCTTTTCTTGTCCTCAAGCAATTCAGTTGACAAACTGAAAGTGATAAAGAAAAACTTTTACAAACTATGTTTGCTCTTGTTGTTGTAAATATGTAAAGCCAGCATTCAAGTTTTCAGCAAATATTATGACTAACCACATTCACAATAACTCTTAGGTCTCATGTTTACTCATATCAATGGCATAATCACCTAGCGAGCAATATTAATAAATCTCGGATGACAACACTTTCTCAAAACAAACATGATATGATATAACAAGATGGTATCTCGCTAGCCCCTTCTGAGACCGCAAAACATAAATGCAGAGCACCTTTAAAGATCTAGGACTGACTAGACATTGTAATTCATGGTTAAAGAGATCCAATCATAGTGATACCCAATATAAATTAATAGTACTGGATGCAAATGACAGCTGCGCACTCCAGCTAGTGCTCTTAATAAGAGGGTGATGACTCAACATAAAAGTAAATAGATAGGCCCTTCGCAGAGGGAAGCATGGATTTGCAGAGGTGCCAGAGCTCGGTTTTGAAATAGAGATAAATAATATTTTGAGCGGTATACTATCATTGTCAACATAACAACCAAGAGATGGCGATATCTTCCATGCTACACACATTATAGGCGGTTCCCAAACAGAATGGTAAAGTTTATACTCCCCCTCAACCAACAAGCATCAATCCATTGCTTGCTCGAAACAACGAGTGCCTCCAACTGGCAACATCCCCGGGGGAGTTTTGTTTGCAATTATTTTGATTTAGTTTGCATAAAGCATGGGACTGGGCATCCCGGTGACCAGCCATTTTCTCGTGAATGAGGAGCGGAGTCCACCCCTCTTGAGAATAACCTGCCTGGCATGGAAGATACGGACAGCCCTAGTTGATACATGAGCTATTTGAGCATACAAAACATAATTTCATTTGAAGTTTTGGAGTTTGGCACATAAAAATTTACTTGGAACGGCAGGTAGATACCACATATAGGAAGGTATAGTGGACTCATATGGAATAACTTTGGGGTTTAAGGGATTGGATGCACAAGTAGTATTCCCGCTTAGTACAAGTGAAGGCTAGCAAAAGACTGAAGCGACCAACTAGAGAGCGACAAATCATGAACATGCATTAAAATTAATAGACATTGAGTACAAGCATGAGTAGGATATAATACACCATGAACATAAATATCGTGATGGCTATGTTGATTTGTTTCAACTACATGTGTGAACATGTGCCAAGTCGAGTCACTTAAATCAGTCAAAGGAGGATACCACCCCACTATACCACATCACAACCATTTTAATAGCATGTTGGCACGCAAGATAAACCATTATAACTCATAGCTAATAAAGCATGGCACGAGCAACTATGATCTCTAATTGTCATCGCAAACATGTTTATCCATAATAGGGTGAATCAGGAACGATGAACTAATCATATCTACAAAAACAAGAAAGGTCAAGTTCATACCAACTTCTCTCATCTCAATCAGTCCATCATATATCATCATAATTGCCTTTCACTTGCACGACCGAACGAAGTGAATAATAATAAGAGTGCACGTGCATTGGACTAAGCTGGAATCTGCGAGCATTAAATAAACAGGAGAAGACAAGGCAATACGGCTCTTGGTTAAATCAACAATAATGCATATAAGAGGAACTTCAACAATTTAATTATGGTCTTCTCCTATCGAACCTCAAAGAAAAGAAAAGAAATAAAACTATTTACACGGGAAAGCTCCCAACAAGCAAAAGAAGAACGGGAAATATTTTTGGGTTTTCTTTTTAATTATTACTACTACAACATTAAAGGTAAAGTAGCTAAAAGCTACACTAATTTTTCTTGGTTTTTCTTGAAGTCTATCAAACACACAAGAAGAAAGCAAGAAAAAGAAAATAAACAAGCATGGATATTACAGTGAAAAAGTATGAGCACTGACATCTAGCAATGAGCATGTGAACATAAATGTAATGTCGGTGGGAAATACATACTCCCCCAAGCTTAGGCTTTTGGCCTAAGTTGGTTTATTGCCACGGATGGCCTGGCGGATATCTGTAGTTGTAGCTGGGGTCATACTGAGCTGCAGCGTGGCAGCGAGCTGCCTCCGCCCTCCTCTCGTACTCATCTGCCTCCTCTCTGGTAATAACATATCTTCCTTTTGCCTGATAATCAAAGAAGGCAGGAGCAGGGAGAATAATACGAACAACACAGCATCTTTCAAAGATTAAGCGATACTAGAGAGGTGATTCATTCCTCTCAACAAACTAGTGGTGAACCATAGCATTAAAGTCTAGGTAAGCAGGAGGCAATTCAATATCATCATCACGTATGGTTACACCAATAAAATCAGCTAGGCGGTTTGCATAAATTCCACCAAAGAAATCTCCATTAAATCTATTATTATGCAACCTACGTGCAACAATGTCTCACAAATTATAAGATTTGTCTCCTAACACAGCACTCCTAAGAATACTGAGGTTAGGGACACACATATGACATGCTTCATCTTTACCAGTTACGCACCTACCTATGAAGAGAGCAAAATAATGTATAGCAGGAAAATGAATGCTCCCTATGGTAGCTTGTGCTATATCTCGATATTCCCCCACAGTTATACTGGTAAGAAAATTTCTAAATTCAGATTTGCGGGGTTCACTAGCACTACCCCATTGTGGAAGTTTGCAAGCAGCGGTAAAATCCTCTAAGTCCATTGTATAAGATTTTTCATAAAGATCAAACAGGACAGTTGGGGAATTACATGAAGATGAAAATTCAAACCTCCTCACAAAGGAACTAGTGAGATAGTGCTACTGGCGGCATTTTTCTGCCTCAAAGCTCACAAGATCAGTGTTACACAAATATGCGTTAAATTCTTCCTTTATTCCTGCTCGATCCATAAAATTTTCTGAAGTCCATTCACACGGCCGCACTAGAGCGTCCCCTGGTGGCACATTGTCCGCATCACGCATTGCAAGCCTGGGTCCTTGCTTCCTTGAAGAACCACCTTGTTACATTTTCCGAAGCATATTTCTTCCTCTGAAAAATTTCTAATTTTTTTTAGTAACTTCGAATAAAAGTGAATCAAGCTCAACAAAATTGATAGCAACTACTCCTACAAGTGCCTAGGGCCTATATCAAGCATTAGAACTACTTGGAACCATATAAATTTGACATGCAAGCTCAAGAACATGGTCACCTAGGCAGCACAAATTTGCAATGAATAGAGCACTAGAACAAAAACTAATTGGACCAATGGAGGAGTCACATACCAAGGAACAATCCCCCAAGCAGTTTTGTGAGAGGTGCTTTGAGCAAGGAGATCGAAAATCGCAGCAAAATGAGCTAGAACTCGTGCTTGAGCTGGATGGTGATTTTTTGGGAGGAAGAATAAGTGTGTGGGTGCAGGAATAAGTGGAGGGGGCCACTGTGGGCCCATGAGGCAGGGGGCGCGCCTAGGGGGTAGGGCGCGCCCTCCACCCTCTTTGCCAGGTGCTTGCCCCTCCTGCTGTGTTCTCAGTGCCAGGTATTCTCAAATATTCCAGAAAAAATCATATTTCATTTTCAGGTCATTTGGAGAACTTTTATTTTCAGGGTATTTTTATATTGCACGGGTAAATCAGAAAACTGACAGAAAATACTATTTTTACTTTATTTCAACTAAATAACAGAAAGCAGAAAGAGGGTACAGAAGGTTGTGCCTTCTAGTTTCATACATCTCATGCTCATCAAAAGGAATGCACTAACAAGGTTGATCAGGTCTTGTTAACAAACTCATTCCGAATAACATGGAACCAGAGAAATTTCGAATAACACTATGTTACCTCAACGGGGATATGCACATCCCCAATAATAAGAATATCATATTTCTTCTTGACAGTAGGAAGAGGAAATTCAAAACCTCCAAATATAATCGATGGAATTTTTCCAATAGAGTTGATACTATGAACTTGAGGTTGTTTCCTCGGAAAGTTTACCGTGTGCTCATTGCCATTAACATGAAAAGTGACATTGCCTTTGTTGCAATCAATAACAGCCCCTGCAGTATTCAAAAATGGTCTTCCAATAATAATAGACATACTATCGTCCTCGGGGATATCAAGAATAACAAAGTCCGTTAAAATAGTAACGTTTGCAACCACAACAGGCACATCCTCACAAGTACCGATAGGTATAGCAATTGATTTATCAGCCATTTGCAAAGATATTTCAGTAGGTGTCAACTTATTCAAATCAAGTCTACGATATAAAGAGAGAGGCATAACACTAACACCGGCTCCAAGATCACATAAAGGAGTTTTAACATAGTTTCTTTTACTGGAGCATGGTATAGTAGGTACTCCTGGATCTCCAAGTTTCTTTGGTATTCCACCTTTAAAAGTATAATTAGCAAGCATGGTGGAGATTTCAGCTTACGGTATCTTTCTTTTATTAGTAACAATATCTTTCATATACTTAGCATAAGGATTCATTTTGAGCATATTAGTTAATCGCATACGCAAAAAGATAGGTCTAATCATTTCAGCAAAGCACTAAAAATCCTCATCATCCTTTTTCTTGGATGGTTTGGGAGGAAAAGGCATGGGTTTCTAAACCCAAGGTTCACTTTCTCTACCGTGTTTCCTAGCAACAAAGTCTCTCTTATCATAACGTTGATTCTTTGATTGTGGGTTATCAAGATCAACAGCAGGTTCAATTTCTATATCATTATCATTACTAGGTTGAGCATCATCATGAACATCATCATTAGCATTTTCATTAGGTTCATGTTCATTACCAGATTGTGTTTCAGTATCGAAAATGGATATATCATTTGGATTCTCAGGTGGTTCAGCAATAGGTTCACTAGAAGCATGCAAAGTCCTATCATTTTTATGTTTCTTCTTTTTAGAAGGACTAGGTGCATCAATATTATTTCTCTAAGAATCTTGTTCAATTCTCTTAGGGTGGCCTTCAGGATACAAAGGTTCCTGATTCATTTTATCAGTTCTAGTAGCCACTCTAACAACATAGTCATTTTTCTTAATATTTAATTCATTGAGCAAATCATTCTGAGCTTTAAGTACTTGTTCTACTTGAGTGGTAACCATAGAAGCATGTTTACTAATGAGTTTATGTTCACCTTTAACATTAGCCATATAATCACCCAAGTGTTCAATCATATAAGCATTTTGTTTTAATTGTCTACCAAAATAAGCATTAAAATCCTCTTGCTTAACCATAAAGTTATCAAATTCATCCAAACATTGGCTAGCAATTTTAGTAGGAGGGATTTCAGCTTTATCATATCTATAGAGAGAATTTACCTTTACTACCTGTGTCGAGTTATCAAGACCATTAGTTTCTTCAATAGGTAATGGATTAGGATCATATATTTCTTCATCATGCGGTAGATTAAGACCATGTATTTCTTCAATAGGAGGTAAATTCTTAACATCTTCAACTTTAATACCTTTTTCTTTCATGGATTTCTTTGCCTCTTGCATATCTTCGGGACTGAGAAATAGAAAACCTCTCTTCTTCGGAGTTGGTTTAGGAATAGGCTCAGGAATTGGCTCAGGAGCTGGCTCAGGAAGTGTCCAATTATTTTCATTTGTCAGCATATTATTCAATAGAATTTCAGCTTCATCCGGTGTTCTTTCCCTGAAAACAGAACCAGCACAACAATCCAGGTAATCTCTGGAAGCATCGGTTAGTCCATTATAAAAGATATCAAGTATTTCATTTTTCTTAAGAGGATGATCAGGCAAATCATTAAGTAATTGGAGAAGCCTCCCCCAAGCTTGTGGGAGACTCTCTTCTTCAATTTGCACAAATTATATATATATCCCTCAAAGCAGCTTGTTTCTTATGAGCAGGGAAATATTTAGCAGAGAAGTAATAGATCATATCCTGGGGACTACGTACACAACCAGGATCAAGAGAATTAAACCATATCTTAGCATCACCCTTTAATGAGAACAGAAATATTTTAAGGATATAAAGGTAGCGAGACTTCTCATGATTAGTGAACAGGGTGGCTGTATCATTTAATTTAGTAAGATGTGCCACAACAGTTTCAGATTCATAGCCATAAAAGGATTAGATTCAACCAAAGTAATTACATCAGGATCAACCGAGAATTCATAATCCTTATCAGTAACAAAGATAGGTGAAGTAGCAAAAGTAGGGTCAGGTTTCATTCTAGCATTAACAGATTGCTGCTTCCATTTATCTAATAACCTCTTGAGCTCATATCTATCTTTGCAAGCTAAAATAGCTAAAGCAACTTCTTTTTCAAAAAAATAACCCTCGGCGATTCATATTTATTAGGGGGAGAGTCTTCATCATCACTTTCGTCAATATTATCAGTTTCAATAATTTCTTTCTCTCTAACCCTAGCAAGTTGTTCATTAAGAAATTCACCAAGTGGCACAGTAGTATCAAGCATAGAAGTAGTTTCATCATAAGTATCATGCATAGAAGAAGTGGCATCATCAATAACATGCGACATATCAGAATGAATAGCAGAAGCAGGTTTAGGTGTCAAGCTTACTCAAAAGCAGAAGGTGAATCAAGTGCGAGCTAGATGGCAGTTCCTTACCTCCCCTCGTAGTTGAGGGATAGATTTTTGTTTTCTCGTCTTTCAAGTTCTTCATAGTGACCAGTAGATATAAATCCCAAGTGACTCAAAGAATAGAGCTATGCTCCCCGGCAACGGTACTAGAAAATAGTCTTGATAACCCACAAGTATAGGGGATCACAACAGTTTTCGAGGGTAGAGTATTCAACCCAAATTTATTGGTTCGACACAAGGGGAGCCAAAGAATATTCTCAAGTATTAGCAGTTGAGTTGTCAATTCAACTACACCTGGATAACTTAGTATCTGCAGTAAAATATTTAGTAGCAAGTAATATGGAAGTAACGGTAACGGTAGCAAAAATAATATTTTTGGTGTTTTGTAGTGATTGTAACAGTAGCAACGGAAAAGTAAATAAGCGAAGAACAATATGTGAAAAGCTCGTAGGCATTGGATCGATGATGGAGAATTATGCCGGATGCGGTTCATCATGTGACAATCATAACATAGGGTGACACAGAACTAGCTCCAATTCACCAATGTAATGTAGCCATGTATTCCGAATGTAGTCATACATGCTTACGGAAAAGAACTTGCATGACATCTTTTGTCCTACCCTCCCGTGGCAGCGGGGTCCTAATGGAAACTAAGGGATATTAAGGCCTCCTTTTAATAGAGTACCGGAACAAAGCATTAGCACATAGTGAATACATGAACTCCTCAAACTACGGTCATCACCGGGAGTGGTCCCAATTATTGTCACTACGGGGTTGCCGGATCATAACAAATTGTAGGTGACTATAGACCTGAGAGATAGGATCAAGAACTCACATATATTCATGAAAACATAATAGGTTCAGATCTGAAATCATGGCACTCGAGACCTAGTGACAAGCATTAAGCATAGCAAAGTCATAGCAACATCAATCTCAGAACATAGTGGATACTAGAGATCAAACCCTAACAAAACTAACTCGATTACATGATAGATCTCATCCAACCCATCACCGTCCAGCAAGCCTACGATGGAATTACTCATGCACGGCGGTGAGCATCATGAAATTGGTGATGGAGGATGGTTGATGATGACGACGGCGACGAATCCCCCTCTCCGGAGACCCGAACAGACTCCAGATCAGCCCTCCCGAGAGTTTTAAGGGCTTGGCGGCTGCTCCGTATCATAAAACGTGATGAATCCTTCTCTCTGATTTTTTTCTCACCGAAATTGAATATATGGAGTTGGAGTTCAGGTCGGTGGAGCGTCAGGGGGCCCACAAGGTAGGGGGGTGCGCCCAGGGGGGCAGGCGCGCCCCCACCCTCGTGGACAGGGTGTGGGCCCCCTGACGTGGATTTTTCTTCCAGTATTTTTAATATTTTCCAAAAAGATGTTCCATAGAGTTTCAGGTCATTCCGAGAACTTTGGTTTCTGCACATAAATAACACCATGGAAAGTCTGCTGAAAACAACGTCAGTCCGGGTTAGTTCCATTCAAATCATGCAAGTTAGAGTCCAAAACAAGGGCAAAAGTGTTTGGAAAAGTAGATAGGACGGAGACGTATCAATCACACCTGCAACCACTCCGGCCCTCAATCCGGAACAAATCGCGCCATTTGAGGACGGGTGGATGGACCCCGCCATGGAGGCCGCACACTCAGTAGCAATAGAGCCGAATACTGACTTCAACTCATACGAGACCTGTGTTGCCGAACCGTTGGATACGTCCCCGGCCATGGGCTCTGAGCCGCCTGCGTCCGTGCCTATTGAACCCGATTTGGCACCAATCATGGAGTTTACCTCCGCAGATATCTTCCAGCACTCGCCCTTTGGCGACGTGCTAAACTCGTTGAGGTCTCTCTCTCTGTCAGGAGACCCAAGGCCGAACTATGTCCGGCTTGAATGGGATGCGGACGACGAAGAAATTCGCTTCCCACCCATCACCCACTTAGTAGCCACTGTCGATGATTTAACCAACATGCTCGATTTCAGCTCCGAAGAGACGACGATGCAGGAGACGAACAGGAACCATCGCCCACATGGCGCTGGACAGCCACTTCATCACATGATATATACATGGTGGATACACCCAAAGAAGACAATGTTGAGGAACGGGAGGATGCAGCGAAGGATAACCCCCTCAAGAAGCAACCAAAGCGACGACGCATACGCCGCTCCAAATCCCGCCTCGGCAAAAACAGCGATAACAGCGCAAGAAAGAATGAGACCCTGGCCGATTCCAAGGCAACAAAGCCGGACAAGCCAGCGGACGGCGAACACAGTACGGCGCCACTGTCCGACCACGGCGACGCCGAGGGTAGAAATCATCAAACTGTATCCGGAGAGGAGAATAGTCAGGATGACGATACACATATCATCCCAGAAAGGAAATTAGAACAAGAGAACCTCCACAGAAGGCTTATTGCCGCCGCGAGGAGTCTTAAGAAGCAGAAACAAAGGCTTAAAGCCGCGCAAAATACACTCATCAGTAGATGGAAAAAGTGTTGGACACTACTGAAAAGTACGGTGGCAGTCGCCACACAAGGAGTTACCCAAAGGGCAAGCTACTGCCTGAATTCGATGACGAGGCCCTAGAGCCTACACAGCCGAAGAATAAAACGACCGACCGGTCGGATCGACCACCTCGTGGCCATGATAGAGCGGCTAACGAGGCCGCACATAAGTAAGCACACGATTCACGTGAGGACCTGCATCAAAAAGCCGGCATGACCAGATCCATCTTCGGATCTAGGAAGCGCGCTCCAGCGCAGAATCAAAACCGAACACTACAACCGTCAGAACGCCACGATATATCCAAATACAGGGGTGCCGCACACCCCCTATAAAAGATATCAAGTATTTCATTTTTCTTAAGAGGATGATCAGGCAAAGCATTAAGTAATTGGAGAAGCCTCCCCCAAGCTTGTGGGAGACTCTCATCTTCAATTTGCACAAAATTATATATATCCCTCAAAGCAGCTTGTTTCTTATGAGTAGGGAAATATTTAGCAGAGAAGTAATAAATCATATCATGGGGACTACGTACACAACCAGGATCAAGAGAATTAAACCATATCTTAGCATCACCCTTTAATGAGAACAGAAATATTTGAAGGATATAAAGGTGGCGAGACTTCTCATCATTTGTGAACAGGGTGGCTATATCATTTAATTTACTAAGATGTGCCACAACAGTTTTAGATTCATAGCCATAAAAAGGATCAGATTCAACCAAAGTAATTACATCAGGATCAACCGAGAATTCATAATCCTTATCAGTAACAGAGATAGGTGAAGTAGCAAAAGTAGGGTCATGTTTCATTCTAGCATTAAGAGATTGTTGTTTCCATTTATCTAATAACCTCTTGAACTCATATCTGTCTCTGCAAGCTAAAATAGCTAAAGCAGCTTCTTTTTCAAAAAAATAACCCTCAGGAATAACAGGCGATTCATATTTATTAGGGGGAGAGTCTTCGTCATCACTTTCATCAATATTAACAGTTTCAATAATTTCTTTCTCTCTAAGCCTAGCAAGTTGTTCATCAAGAAATTCACCAAGTGGCACAGTAGTATCAAGCATAGAAGTAGTTTCATCATATGTATCATGCATAGCAGAAGTGGCATCATCAATAACATGCGACATATCGGAATGAATATCAGAAGCAGGTTTAGGTGTCGCAAGCTTACTCAAAACAGAAGGTGAATCAAGTGCAGAGCTAGATGGCAGTTCCTTACCTCCCATCGTAGTTGAGGGATAGATTTTTGTTTTCTCGTCTTTCAAGTTCTTCATAGTGACCAGCAGATATAAATCCCAAGTGACTCAAAGAATTGAGCTATGCTCCCCGGCAAGGGCGCTAGAAAATAGTCGATCGCAACAGTTTTCGAGGGTAGAGTATTCAACCCAAATTTATTGATTCGACACGAGGGGAGCCAAAGAATATTCTCAAGTATTAGCAGTTGAGTTGTCAATTCAACCACACCTGGATAACTTAGTATCTGCAGAAAAATATTTTGTAGCAAGTAAAATGGAAGTAACGGTAACGGTAGCAAAATTAAGAGTTTTGCTGTTTTGTAGTGATTGTAACAGTAGCAACGGAAAAGTGAGTAAGCGAAGAACAATATATGAAAAGCTCGTAGGCATTGGATCCATGATGGAGAATTATGCCGGATGCGGTTCATCATGTGACAATCATAACATAGGGTGACACAGAACGAGCTCCAATTCATCAATGTAATGTATGCATGTATTCCGAATATAGTCATACGTGCTTATGGAAAAGAACTTGCACGACATCTTTTATCCTACCCTCCCGTGGCAGCCGGGTCCTAATGGAAACTAAGGGATATTAAGGCCTCCTTTTAATAGAGTACCAGAACAAAGCATTAGCTATAGTGAGTACATGAACTCCTCAAACTACGGTCATCACCGGGAGTGGTCCCAATTATTGTCACTTCGGGGTTGCCGGATCATAACACATTGTAGGTGACTATAAACTTGAGAGATAGGATCAAGAACTCACATATATTCATGAAAACATAATAGGTTCAGATCTGAAATCATGGCACTCGGGCCCTAGTGACAAGCATTAGGCATAGCAAAGCCATAGCAACATCAATCTCAGAACATAGTGGATACTAGAGATCAAACCCTAACAAAACTAACTCGATTACATGATAGATCTCATCCAACCCATCACTGTCCAGCAAGCCTACGATGGAATTACTCACGCACGGCAGTGAGCATCATGAAATTAGTGATGGAGGATGGTTGATGATGATGACGACGACGAATCCCACTCTCCGGAGCCCCGAACGGACTCCAGATCAGCCCTCCCGAGAGGTTTTAGGGCTTGGCGGCGGCTCCATATCATAAAACGTGATGAATCCTTCTCTCTGATTTTTTTTCTTTCCGAAAGTGAATATATGGAGTTGGAGTTGAGGTCGGTGGAGCGTCAGGGGGGCCACAAGGTAGGAGGGTGCGCCCAGGGGGGCAGGCGCGCCGCCCACCCTCGTGGACAGGGTGTGGGCCCCCTGACGTGGATTCTTCTTCCAGTATTTTTAATATTTTCCAAAAAGATGTTCCATAGAGTTTCAGGTCATTCTGAGAACTTTTTTTCTGCACATAAATAACACCATGGAAAGTCTGCTGAAAACAAGGTCAGTCCGGGTTAGTTCCATTCAAATCATGCAAGTTAGAGTCCAAAACAAGGGCAAAAGTGTTTGGAAAAGTAGATACGACGGAGACGTATCAGTCACACCTGCAACCACTCCGGCCCTCAATCCAGAACAAATCACGCCATCTGAGGACGGGTGGATGGACCCCGCCACGGAGGCCGCAAACTCAGTGGCGATAGAGTCGAATACTGACTTCACCTCATACGAGACCCGTGTTGCCGAACCGTTGGATTCGTCCTCGGCCATGGGCTCCGAGCCGTCTGCGTCCGTGCCTATCGAACCCGATTGGGCACCAATCATGGAGTTTACCTCCGCGGATATCTTCCAGCACTCGCCCTTTGGCGACGTGCTAAACTCGTTGAGGTCTCTCTCTCTGTCAGGAGACCCTTGGCCGAACTATGTCCGGCTAGAATGGGATGCAGACGACGAAATAATTCGCTTCCCATCCACCACCCACTTAGTAGCCACTGTCGACGATTTAACAGACATGCTCGATTTCGGCTCCGAAGAGACGACGATGCAGGAGACGAACAGGAACCATCGCCCACAGGACGCTGGACAGCCACTTCATCACATGATATATTCATGGTGGATACACCCAAAGAAGACAATGATGAGGAACGGGAGGATCCAGCGAAGGATAACCCCCTCGAGAAGCAACCAAAGCAACGACGCAGACGCCGCTCCAAATCCCGCCTCGGCAAAAACAGCGATAACAAGAAAGAAAGAATGAGACCCCGGCCGATTCCAAGGCAACAGAGCAGGACGAGCCAGCGGATGGCGAACACAGTATGGAGCCACTGTCCGACCACGGCGATGCCGAGGGTAGAAATCATCAAACTGTCTCCGGAGAGGAGAATAGTCTGGATGACGATACACATATCATCCCAGAAAGGAACATGGAACAAGAGAACCTCCACAGAAGGCTTATTGCCACCGCGAGGAGTCTTAAGAAGCAGAAACGAAGGCATAAGGCCGTGCAAAATACACTCATCAGTAGATGGAACAAAGTGCTGGACACTGCTGAAAAGTACGGTGGCAGTCGCCACACAAAGAGTTACCCAAAGTGCAATCTAGTGCATGAATTCGATAACGAGGCCTTAGAGCCTACACAGCCGAAAAATAAAACGGCTGACCGGTCGGATCGACCACCTCGTGGCCGCGATAGAGCGGCTAACGACGCCGCACATAAGTCAGCACACGATTCACATGAGGACTTGCATCAAAAAGCCGGCATGACCAGATCCATCTACGGATCTAGGAAGCGCGCTCCAGCGCAGAATCAAAACCGAACACTACAACCGTCAGAACGCCACGATATATCCAACTACAGGGGTGCCGCACACCCCCTATAAAAGATATCAAGTATTTCATTTTTCTTAAGAGGAAGATCAGGCAAAGCATTAAGTAATTGGAGAAGCCTCCCTCAAGCTTGTGGGAGACTCTCTTCAATTTGCACAAAATTATATATATCCCTCAAAGCAGCTTGTAACTTATGAGCAGGGAAATATTTAACAGAGAAGAAATAATTCATATCCTGGGGACTACGTACACAACCAGGATCAAGAGAATTAAACCATATCTTAGCATCACCCTTTAATGAGAACATAAATATTTTAAGGATATAAAGGTAGCGAGACTTCTCATCATTAGTGAATAGAGTGGCTATATCATTTAATTTAGTAAGATGTGCCACAACAGTTTCAGATTCATATCCATAAAAAGGATCAGATTCAACCAAAGTATTTACATCAGGATCAACCGAGAATTCATAATCCTTATCAGTAACACAGATAGGTGAAGTAGCAAAAGTAGGGTCAGGTTTCATTCTAGCATTAAGAGATTGCTGCTTCCATTTATCTAATAACCACTTGAGCTCATATCTATCTTTGCAAGCTAAAATAGCTAAAGCAGCGTCTTTTTCAAAAAAATAACCCTCAGGAATAACAGGCGATTCATATTTATTAGGGGGAGAGTCTTCATCATCACTTTCATCAATATTATCAGTTTCAATAATTTCTTTCTCTCTAACCCTAGCAAGTTGTTCATCAAGAAATTCACCAAGTGGCACAGTAGTATCAAGCGTAAAAGTAGTTTCATCAGAAGTATCATGCATAGCAGAAGTGGCATCATCAATAACATGCGACATATCAGAATGAATAGCAGAAGCAGGTTTAGGTGTCGCAAGCTTACTCAGAACAGAAGGTGAGTCAAGTGCAGAGCTAGATGGCAGTTCCTTACATCCCCTCGTAGTTGAGGGATAGATTTTTGTTTTCTCGTCTTTCAAGTTCTTCATAGTGACCAGCAGATATAAATCCCAAGTGACTCAAAGAATAGAGCTATGCTCCCTGGCAACGGCGCCAGAAAATAGTCTTGATAACCCACAAGTATAGGGGATAGCAACAGTTTTCGAGGGTAGAGTATTCAACCCAAATTTATTGATTCGACACAAGGGGAGCCAAAGAACATTCTCAAGTATTAGCAGTTGAGTTGTCAATTCAAACACACCTGGATAACTTACTATCTGCATCAAAGTATTTAGTAGCAAGTAATATGCAAGTAACGGTAACGGTAGCAAAAATAATATTTTTGGTGTTTTGTAGTGATTGTAACAGTAGCAATGGAAAAGTAAATAAGCGAAGAACAATATGTGAAAAGCTCGTAGTCATTGGATCGATGATGGAGAATTATGCCGGATGCAGTTCATCATGTGACAATCATAACATAGGGTGACACAGAACTAGCTCCAATTCATCAATGTAATGTAGGCATGTATTTCGAATATTGTCATACGTGCTTATGGAAAATAACTTGCATGACACCTTTTGTCCTACCGTCCCGTGGCAGCGGGGTCCTAATGGAAACTAAGGGATATTAAGGCCTCCTTTTAATAGAGTACCGGAACAAAGCATTAGCACATAGTGAATACATGAACTTTTCAAACTACGGTCATCACCGGGAGTGGTCCCGATTATTGTCACTTCGGGGTTGCCGGATCATAACACATTGTATGTGACTATAGACTTGAGAGATGGGATCAAGAACTCACATATATTCATGAAAACATAATAGGTTCAGATCTGAAATCATGGCACTCAGGCCCTAGTGACAAGCATTAAGGATAGCAAAGTCATAGCAACATCAATCTCAGAACATAGTGGATACTAGAGATCAAACCCTAACAAAACTAACTCGGTTACATGATAGATCTCATCCAACCTATCACCGTCCAGCAAGCCTATGATGGAATTACTCACGCACGGCGGTGAGCATCATGAAATTGGTGATGGAGGATGGTTGATGATGACGACGGCGATGAATCCCCCTCTCCGGAGCCCCGAACGGACTCCAGATCAGCCCTCTCGAGAGGTTTTAGGGCTTGGCGGCGGCTCCGTATCATAAAACGTGATGAATCCTTCTCTCTGATTTTTTTCTCCCTGAAAGTGAATATATGGAGTTGGAGTTGAGGTCGGTGGAGCGACAGGGGGCCCACATTGTAGGGGGTGCGCCCAGGGGGGCAGGCGCGCCCCCCACCCTCGTGGACAGGGTGTGGGCTCCCTGACGTGGATTTTTCTTCCAGTATTTTTAATATTTTCCAAAAAGATGTTCCATAGAGTTTCAGGTCATTCCGAGAACTTTTGTTTCTGCACATACATAACACCATGGAAAGTCTGCTGAAAACAGGGCCAGTCTGGGTTAGTTCCATTCAAATCATGCAAGTTAGAGTCCAAAACAAGGGCAAAAGTGTTTGGAAAAGTAGATACGACGGAGACGTATCAATCACACCTGCAACCACTCCGGCCCTCAATCCGGAACATATCGCGCCATCTGAGAACGGGTGGATAGACCCCATCACAGAGGCCGCACACTAAGTGGCGATAGAGCCAAATACTGACTTCACCTCATACGAGACCCGTGTTGCCGAACCGTTGGATTCGTCCCCGACCATGGGCTCCGAGCCGCCTGCGTCCGTGCCTATCGAACCCGATTGGGCACCAATCCAGTTTACCTCCGCGGATATCTTCCAGCACTTGCCCTTTGGCGACGTGCTATACTCCTTGAGGTCTCTCTCTCTATCAGGAGACCCTTGGCCGAACTATGTCCAGCTAGAATGGGATGCGGACGACGAAGATATTCGCTTCCCACCCACCACCCACTTAGTAGCCACTGTTGACGATATAACCGACATGCTCGATTTCGGCTCCGAAGAGACGATGATGCAGGAGACGAACATGAACCATCGCCCACAGGGCGCTGGACAGCCACTTCATCACATGATATATACATGGTGGATACACCCAAAGAAGACAATGATGAGGAACGGGAGGATGCACCGAAGGATAACCCCCTCGAGAAGCAACCGAAGCGACGACGCAGACGCCGCTCCAAATCCTGCCTCGGCAAAAATAGTGATAACAGCGCAAGAAAGAATGAGACCCCGGCCGATTCCAAGGCAACAGAGCAAGACGAGCCAGCGGACGGCGAACACAGTACGGAGCCACTATCCGACCACGGCGACGCTGAGGGTATAAATCATCAAACTGTCTCCGGAGAGGAGAATAGTCTGGATGACGATACACATATCATCCCAGAAAGGAACTTGGAACAAGAGAACCTCCACAGAAGGCTTATTGCCACCGCGAGGAGTCTTAAGAAGTAGAAACAAAGGCTTAAGGCCGCACAAAATACACTCATCAGTAGATGGAACAAAGTGCTGGACACTGCTGAAAAGTAAGGTGTCAGTCGCCACACAAAGAGTTACCCAGAGCGCAAGCTACTGGCTGAATTCGATGACGAGGCCTTAGAGCCTACACAGCCGAAGAATAAAACGGCCGACCGGTCGGATCGACCACCTTGGGGCCGCGATAGAGCGGCTAACGAGGCTGCACATAAGTCAACACACGGTTCACGTGAGGATTTGCATCAAAAAGCCGACATGACCAGATCCATCTAGGGATCTAGGAAGCGCGCTCCAGCGCAGAATCAAAACCGAACACTACAACCATCAGAACTCCACGATATATCCGAATACAGTGGTGCTGCACACCCCCTATGCTTCACCGATGAGGTACTGGATCATGAATCCGCAGAGGGATTCAAACCCGTGAACATAGAGGCGTATGATGGAACAACAGACCCTAGGGTCTGGATTGAGGACTTTATCCTTCACATCTATATGGCTCGTGGAGACAACCTCCACGCCATCAAATATTTGCCCCTCAATTTGAAAGGACCAGCTCAGCACTGGCTGAAGAGCCTCCCTGAAAATTCAATTGGAAGTTGGGAGGAGCTTGAGGATGCTTTTAGGGCCAACTTTCAAGGGACCTATGTCCAACCTCCGGACACAGACGATTTAAGCCATATAATTCACCAGCCCGGAGAGTCAGCCCGAAAGCTTTGGAACATATTTCTCACTAAGAAGAATCAAATCGTCGATTGCCCAGACGCCGAAGCCTTAGTAGCTTTCAAACACAGCGTCCGAGACGAATGGCTCGCCCAACACCTCGGCCAAGAAAAGCCAAGGACAATGGCAGCCCTAATAAGCCTCATGACCCGCTTTTGCGCGGGCGAAGATAGCTGGCTAGCCCGTAGTAGCACCGGCGACCCAGGCACATCTGAAGTCAGGGATGGAACTGGAAAACCATGACGCATTAAAAGCAAGTGTCAAAATAATGAAGACAACCCAGACAACACGACGCTAAATGCCAGATTTAGGGGCTCTCGACCCGATCAGCGGAAAAAGCCTTTCAAAGGCAACAGAGATGGACCGTCCAGCCTAAACAAGATTCTAGACAAACTATGTCAGATTCATGGCACCTCCGACAAACCTGCAAATCACAGCCACAAAGAATGCTGGGTCTTCAAGCAGGCCGGTAAGTTAAACACCGAACACAAGGGGAGGGAGACACCAAGTGAAGATGAGGATGAGCCTCACCAGCAAAGCACTGGGGGACAGAAAAGATTCCCACCAGAGGTCAAAACAGTGAACATGATTCACGTAACAAAAAGAGGGAGCAAACATGCACTCCAAGACATATGCACCGTAGAGCCCGTCACCCCTAAGTTCAACCCTTGGTCGGCCTGCCCGATCACTTTTGATCGCAGGGATCACCTGACGAGTATCCAGCATGGAGGACTGGCTGCCTTGGTGCTAGAACCAATTATCGACGGATACCATCTCACCCAAGTCCTCATGGACGGCGGCAGTAGTCTTAATCTGATATATCAGGACACAGACCGCAAAATGGGGATAGACCCGACAAGAATCTACCAAAGCAATACTACCTTTAAAGGAGTAATACCAGGCCCAGAGGCCCGCTGTACGGGCTCTCTGGTACTAGAGGTTGTATTCGGTTCTCCTGACAACTTCCAAAGTGAAAAGTTAACCTTCGACATCGCTCCATTTCGAAGTGGCTATCAAGCACTACTCAGAAGAACATCTTTCGCTCATTTTAATGCAGTCCCGCATTACGCCTCTCTTAAGCTTAAGATGCCCGGTCCACGTGGCATCATCACAGTTAGCGGAAATGTTGAGCGTTCCTTACATGCGGAAGAAGGTGTGGCGGCTTTAGCAGCCGAACACTAAACGACCTCTCCAACCAGAATAAATGATCGATCATCAAGACCGCGGACACGGCTAGACGAGTCTGGCACATCACTAGCTGTAACAGTTTAGATAAACCTGAGATTGGTTTGATGGATATACCCCTATAGGCGGTACCAGGGGCTTCCCGCATGTAAAAAGTACTACAGTTCGGCTCGACCTTACTCATCTTGAATTTTAATGGTTTATTGAGAATAACCAATTTTCTGCACGACAACTTTCACCTAATTTCTTCTCTTTTACAGATGATAATCGTGCTACACCCTTCCAGGATACGGCTGCGTAGACACGGTAGCGCAGACGTCTGTGAGGGCCCGCTCAAAGGTTTCCTTTTAGATTAAGCCCTGTGTAAACCTTTTTTACTGCCTCTTGTTGCTTCACATCCTCTGGATACTCAGTATAACCGAGAGGGATGCTGACGTTATTGGCATTTCGCCACATCAGAATAATGCACGTACCGGGACACTAGGGGTTCATTATCAAGGGCATTACCCAGCCCGGTATATGTTGTAAAGACCGAACACCTTAGGGAGTGTTCGCGTCATGAAGTTTGGCCTTATATGCATCAGCTCGAATCATGTCTTTGGTCAAATGTTGGGTTTGCCCGGCTCCCGCGTTTTGCTACCTTATGTTCCGCTATATCGGCTAAGATGGCACCGGGAGAACTACTGCGATTGTGCCCTGGTTCATCCGGATGAGCACCTCAGTAGAGAAAGCCGAAAACTGACTGTTGTGATAAAGCGCGAGACTAGTCAACCACTCGATGACTTAGCGGAATCTTCGGGATTCCTTTCCATTAATGAAGGGCCGGTTTTCCCGGTCATGTACATACGCGCACCATATTCGGATGAGCGAGGAAATACCAGGGGCTATATAGTAGCCCCACTGTCAAACTCCTATGGTTAAGTGAAAGTGTTAAAGCAATATAGTCCGATTGCCTCGTTCGCGGCGCTATCACCTCCTTAATGGACCAAGATGTTGGATCAAGTGTGAACACGCGCTTTTGCGAACACCCCCGCATATGTGCGTGAAATTTGAAGCCGATTTAACGCAAACTTTCAGGTTATATACATATATACATAAACGGCCGCAAAGGAGGCACCATAATACTTTCAGGCAAAAGTATAAACACATCCTTTATAATTCAAATAGCATTGTTATTACATTCTAAATACATGTCACTCGAACATGACACACTTCGAGCACTGAGCCTCTATTAAACGAGCACCTTCCAGGACTTCTTCGAAATAGTGCTCGGCCGAAACCTGGCCTATGGCCGGATTCTGGGTTGCAATCGTGGTGGCCTCCATCTCCGGCCAGTATATCTTGACACGGGCAAGAGCCATCCGCGCACCCTCTAAGCACGCTGACCTCTTTACAGCGTCAATATGCGGCACAACACCAAGGAGTTGTTGCACAAGACCAAAATAACTATTCGGCCTTGGTCCTTCCGGCCAGAGACGATCCACGGCAGACCTCGTGGCAAGCCCAGACAACCTATGGAGCTCATCCCACTCGGCCATTTGCTCATTTAATAGCAGCGGACGTGCTGGAGCATGTAACTGCAACCAGAACAACTTTTCCACTTCGTGATCTTTTTTATCTTCGAAAAACTTGGTCGCATCAGCACTTTCGCTGCCAAATCCGATGCACGCATCCGCAGAACTCCATAATTGATCCAGAAGGGCATACTTAGGATCTCCGAACTTCGTCCGCAACAAAAGGGCTTCCCAGCCGTGATATTTCCGGTTTGATGTAGCTCCCCTTCGCCGTTCTGATTTCAGAGCGCGTTTCCTTAGCTGCTAGCATGGCTTTCTCCAGGTCCGCCGTCTTCATTTGAGTTTCCCTTTCGAGAAGCTCATAACATTCGACGGCATCTTTCAACTCAACAGCCATCTTGGCTATTTTCTCTTTGCTCTCGCAATGCGCAGCCTGTTCAGCTCTTAACTCTTCGACCGCCTTTAGGGCGGCCGCATCACTCCTCCTGGCTTGTTCGTTGGCTCGGGCAAGTTCCGCCCGAAGTGTCTCCACGGCGGCAGCTCCATCTGCAGACACAACATATTATAGATACTAGCATTATGCTCCTCTTAATGTATGTTGACCATCGGAGAATACATACCCTGTGCCTCGTCAAGCCGCCTGTTTACAAGCATGATGTCGGCATCTGCCGCATCAAGTTGCCGCTTCAGTTCGGCAAACTCACCAGTCCGACTAGCCACTGGACCTTCAGCCACCTGCACATGAAGGCGGCATTATTATTACCTGGGACTATGATCCTCTATTAGCCGCCTTTTTCGACAGCAACTAGATTCTCAGGGGCTACTATCTACATAGGGCACACCTGGCGTGTGTGGTACCGTCAAAAATTAACATATTACTATGCGTACCTCAAAGCCTCTGAGCAGGCTCATAAAAGCTTCATGCAACCCGCTTTCGGCGGATGAAATCTTCTCAACCACCGTACCCGTTAATGTACGGTGTGCTTCTGAGATAGCCGCTTGCTCCAGAAGATTCCGCAGTGAGTCTGGTCACGCACCGGACAATTCCAGACTCTTTTTGTTGCTCCCCTAAGGAGCCGAATACTCAGGACTCCAGGTGGCCGAAGGGTTACCTTCCGGCCTTGGCGGATCAGGAGAAACCCTTCATGACGACACCTCAAGGTCGCCCGCCTCATGAGGCGCGGAGGCATGGGGAGGAGTTTTTCTCTCCATCATCTCTGGAAGAAGATCCCCCAAAGACGAACTCTGGAAAGAAGGGCTACAATCCGAACTACAGGACATACGTCTCAGTTATTGTCCTTGGAAATAAAGTAGGGTATGTTTACTATAAAGTACTCTTGTCTACTTACAGCTTGGTGGGGGGCTGATACCCTTGCGGGCACTGTGCGGTAAGGATACCCTCCGGGGTAGGACCCTCTAGTGAAGATTTCTTCCCTCATTTGGAAACCATTGTTTCCAAGTCTTTAGAGGCGGTCCTCTTCCTTCCCTGGGGAGAGGGAATGTTAGATTCTTCTCCCCAGTTATCCTCCTTCGTGGAGGCACTAATTCCCCCGGTCTGGATGAATAATGAGTGAGGCCCGCTTTCGGCTTCTTTATTCCCCCCTTTATCTTCCCCCGAGGCGCTTGATAAGGTGCGAGCTCAAGCATTCTGGCCAGTACTGGATCTACTGAGCCTTTGGGAAGGGGGCCAAACACATGATCATCTTTGCCCTTTTTACCCAGTCCTGGTCAAAGAGCGACTTTTCAGAATGATGTTGTGATAAATAGACAACATGTTTGGCCGAAGAACTACTTACTTGGGCATCTGGACGATTGCAGCTCAGACCCGCATCCTCGGTGGTGTCCGAACACTTTATTTGTGATCTGAAGAACAATCTGTACATCTCTTCGAGCGTCACGTCAAAGAAGTGTTGAATAGCTCGCGGTCCTTCCGGGTTGAACTCCCACATACGGAGAGGTCGACGTTTGCAAGGCAGGACTCGACGAACTAGCATGACTTGCATTACCGTGACCAGGCTGACATCTCTCTCGAGGAGATCTCGGATGCGACTCTGCAATATTGGCACATCATTTACTGGCCCCCAGTCCAGCCCCTTGTTGATCCATGACGTCAGTTGTGGCGGGGGGCCCGAGCGGAAGGCAGGGGCGGCTACCAACTTATTACCTCGGGGTGCTGTGATGTAAAACCACTCCCGTTTCCATAGGCTAGACACCTCCAGGAAGGAACCCTTTGGCCATGGAACATCAGCGCCTTTGCTTATTACGGCACCTCCGCATTCTGCGTGTCGCCCACTAATCATCTTCGGCTTCACATTAAATGTCTTGAGCCATAATCCGAAGTGTGGGGTGACGTGGAGGAAGGCCTCACACACGATGATGAACGACGTGATGTGAAGGATGGAATCCGGGGCCAGATCATGGAAATCAAGCCTGTAGTAGAACATGAGCCCTCTAACAAAGGGATCTAGACTAAGGCCTAGCCCTCGGAGGAAGTGGGAGACAAATACGACACTCTCGCTGGGTTTGGGAGTGGGAATGACCTGCCCTCAAGTAGGCAGTCTGTGCGAGATTTCTGCGGTCAGATACCTGGCTTCTCTTAGCTTCTTGATGTCCTGCTCTGTGACAGAGGAGGGCATCCACCGACCTTGAAGGTTGGATCCGGACATGATTGAAGGTCCGAAGCGCCTAGCCTGAGCCTTCGGTGTTGGAACTCAAGGTGGGTGGAAGGTTTCGATTGAGTGCGAGAAGAAAAGGATAGGCCTTGGCCTTTTTATAAAGAGGGTGAATATCAAGCGTCCTCCGCGTGGCCGTTTGGAACTTGCCTAAAATCGATAAGTCATACCAACATGCACGATTGGGTTACTCACACCCGTATTGATGAGAATCCCGTGATAAGGGGAACACGATCTCTGCTTCGACAAGATGTGCCAAGAAAAACAGCCTCGCGAAACGTGCAGTGGCAGGCTGGGAGAAATGGTTCGAATAATGACCAGGCCGTGGTGTGATGTCACATTATGAAAAGTTGTCAGCAGATTAGATTTGTGGAAATATTATTCTCTCTACGGTTGAAGGAAAGACTAATAAATATGACTTTGCATTAGCCCCCAAGTTTGATGGTGCATGCTTGCATCGACCTGAGACTTGCATATTTGATATAATCTTAAGTTGAATAATGTAGCCCCCAAGTGCCGGGTCGTAAGCCTGCAGCGACTTGGGACTATTCCTTCAATTGTAAAATAAATCATATGCATTGATAATATAATAGCCATTGCCCTAAGGCGATTTTGAAAACCTAAATCATAATACTGGTTACTGATAACCATAATAAAATCCAGCCATGTTGGCTATTTTAAGATTTGAATAATATATTTGAATGATTTATGAGCGCATGATTCCAATGGTGCAATCCAAATATATAGTGGCGACTTACAGTCAAAACCAGACCGGATTAATAAGCGCCGAATTATAACTTGATCATGTACTGACAACTTGGAGTTGACAGCCTAACCGGGTTGATGAACAACGGTTTAAAAACATCAGAAATCTTGTCAAAAGAGAGAAAACTTAGCAAAAGGCGAATAAAAACCGTTGTAGTCGAGGCTTTTCACGGGCTGCCAGGCCCCAAATTCGAGGCTTTTCATGGGCTGTTAGGCCACTGAGTTAAACCATTTCACAAAGCCTTTTAAGATGGTCCTCAATCCTTAACCAATCATCGTTTGAACTTTACAAGTTCATGGTCTTTATTTTAGAGTAACTTGTCAAAGTTCGAAGGGTCATACCAGGATTACCTGGGCGGAGTGACTTACTTAAATAGGCAGGTTAACCTGGGGTTTTAGGTGTATACACCAGGCTTCCAAGCCATGGCTTGATAGCCCACTACAAGTGTAGATTCTAAGTTCATTGCGATAGCAAAGAATCCCCAAGTAACATTTTGAGCTGTGCTCAGTGGGTGCCTATGTTTGAGTTGTTCTTTTGCAACACTCGCTTTGGCCCCGAAGTAGTTTGGCTTTGAGCTCATCAACAGGTGTGACTATGGTTCGAATACGACCAAGTCCCCAAGTGATTTTTCTGGTGGCCTTGCACCGATCAAGAGGTGTAGCTATGGTTCAAATACGACCAAGCCCCCAAGTGATCAATAATATAATAAGCCAATAAGGCATGATACCTATGTTTGAACCGCGCATCATGGCAGCAGGTCCTCTTTGGCAACTTTTAACTTTTTGCAAGAGATAAATTCTTCTTGAACCGGGATTTTCAACCGGATATTGAGAGCGTCAAAGCTTTGTGGGAGACATCTTTCACTTGAACCGGATTTTAAACCAGAATCTTCCTTTTCAGCCGGTATTTTTTTGACGGCCTTTAAACCTGAACTTGTGAGAAGTTAATTCCTTTTTGAACCGGAAACTCTTAAACCGGATTTGAGAGCTTTAGAGCTTTCTGGGAGAACAGATTTCCCTTGAACCGGATTTTAAGCCGGCATTCTTTATTTTGAACCGGAAATTTTCTGACGGCCTTCAAAATATCATCAATATGGTAGTAGCCTCTGGGATCGGGTTATCTTTCCCTCCAACGTCCTGGGGTTCTTGACTTCACTGAAAACCGGCAATAATTGCTGAGTCATATCATTGTAACCCCCGAGTCTCAAGGTGACTTGAGGAGTTGGCTTGAGATTCTCCGTGTTTGACCATAGCAGAAGGTGTACATCATTGATGTTGACAACGTGATGTGAATCCACAGAAAGTTGAGGTGACTGCGGCGGGTTATAAATGATCCCGTACGAGCCGTGTCAGCAACTCGGCCAATGGTTCCTTCCAACTGGCGATTTGAAGTTAACCAAACTGTAATGGCGCCGACTTGTCGCTTTGCCCATTGAGCCACCCAAAGGTCGCATTTACTGACGGTTGATAGTATATGATAATTTGTCTCCAATTTGTTGAAAGAAAAACCGGGCTACCCAAGCTGTGACTTGCTCATACTCAATAAACAGCCCATGCAGACATGTGCGGCCAGGTATGTTGATGTAGACCGGGCCGCGAGAGACGGACGATAAAGACGGCATCATAGGCGGCTCAGACAGATGATTCAGTCGCGTATGTTGATATTGCGGGGCGGCGACTTGCTCACGTGTCTGTCCAACAGTACGGCACGGACAAGCACTAGTGCAAAAACAATATTGGCTTACACCCCTTTGCCACACCTTTGTAATAAATAATGGTCCTGCGAGATAAAAATACCACAGACCAGAATAATTGTTTTACAAACAATGTAATATATACTGATAATATTTATAGAAAGGATAGCACCTGGTATTTTCGTCGGATGAACGTGAATAGTGGAGTAGCAGTGGTCGGCTCACAATAGCAAAAGTCACCTGGTGGCCGTGGCAACTCAACAGTAGGATAGGCCAGGTCAAAGTGACTTGGAAGCGATGATTTGGAACGGCATCCGGTTTACAGGATGATCCTCTCTTAAACCTGTTCAGGCCTCAAGTACTCTGCCACCCGTGTCGCATCCTGTCTCCACAACTTTCTATCCGTACCAAGAGTACTAGCACACCTTTTTTTCTTTCCGTGTCTCATTTTCCCCCAACTCTCGGTCCTACTGACCGCGCACAGAAGCGGAGCGAGGAGAAGCTCGAGCGCCGGCATCGGTGGCGGTTTGAAGTCCAGCGGACCAGCGGGTTGCTGGGGGAGCGGGGGTAGCTGGAGGCCGTGGAAACCCCGATGGCGACTCTGGCGGTTTGTCAAACCTAGGCGGGTCTCAGCTAGCATCGCGGCGGTTTGGATTGCGGTACACCCATGGCAACACGGCGGTTTAGAAGCGGGACCGGCGCGGCTGTTCGACCGACAGCGGGTTGAAAGCCAGGCTGGCCCAGCGTGGCCTCTGCTGAGGAAGCGAGGTGCACGAGAGCGCGAATCATTAAACGCCGAGGACTAAGTCACCACCAGCGGGTGATTCAATGGCGACCGCGGGGCGTCCTGATGACGACTTGTAAAGGAGGCCCGAGGCCATGGCGTTCGGGGCGGCGATTGTTTTGAAGACGGTCTGCAAAAGAAGCAACCCACGGCGGTTTACGGGGGCCACGACGGAGACGGTGGCAAGGCCGGTGACTCGACATGGACGCAACCGAAGAGGCCCCTAGAGAAGGTGGCTTAGGAGCAGGACGCGGCCGCATAAGCGCGAGGTAGTGACGAGGCGGGGCCTCTCGGCCGCGGCGACTTATGGCGATGGAGGAGGCGAATCCAAGGTGCGGCGGCGCGGGTCGCAGTTTATGCGGACAGAACGGGGCGGCAGCCGACTGGGGAGCCCATGAGGCGAGGCGGGGCGCCGGGTCGTCTCGGGACGGCGCAGGCGCGACCGCTGTCCGGCGGCAACCTGGCATAGGAATGGATTGCGGCTCGGTGGAGGTCATGAAGTCGACTCGGAGCAGAAGAACGATGGTAGTTTGCCACAACGGCAAGGCAGCGGTGTCACACTCAAGGCGGAGGCGCAAGGTGTTGGGCGGCTCAACAGAGCACTGGCGGTTTAATCCGCGGCAAAACAGTAACAGAAGGCATCTGGACCGGGTTGTGGCGGAGGTGACTTGGCAGTCAGCGCCCCGATGCAGTGGTTTGAGGCAAGCGCCGGCGGCGATTCAGCACGAGTCGAACCTGCAATGATGCAGTAGGTGGCCGGTGAAGGCTTGATGTAGAGGCGGAGGTCAGCGGGTAAACCGGAATGGGTGGCCAGCGGAGCGATGTAAGCCGGTGCCGGCCGGAAGCGGTGGTCAGCATCTGACGGTTGGTAGCGCAGCTGAGCATCGGCGAGTCAGACTTCGGGTCGTGGTCGACTTTAACCAATCCTCATCCGAGTCTGGGCGCTGGACAGGGTTGACGCATCCGGGCTCGGAGGAATCCGGAGCTACCGAGCTGGTCAGCCGGCGTGCGATTCACGTCGTGCAAAAGCATGTCAGCACCTGATTTTGTTTTGTCTAGATCTTCATGTGGCATCTCTTGCTGGCCTTGAAATCTTTTCCTTTTTCTTTCTTGTGTGATTTATTGATCCAAGTAGCAGCTCGTATTGTTATCCCAAGTTACCAAGGAATAGTACTAATCCCATCCATGATGTGCGTATATGCACCTCCTTCCATTGACTAGTACTCCTCTGTTGAATTGTTTATTACCAGGCGACTCACAGAAACGAGGTGAACCGGCGATGTAGAGACGAGGCAACTTGAAGTTGGTGTTGAGGCAAGTCAACAAGCATACTAGCAGCTCAAAGAAGAGCCACGATGGCGGTTTAAGCGGGCGACGACTCTCCCACTGTAGTAAAGGCGGGCGGCGGCCCGTAGGCAAAAACGATGACTTGCTCACGGTGGCTCGGCCGCTGAGGCATGCGGGCGAAGATCAACGACTTGAAGCTGCGCCGGGTTGCAGGTAGAGATGAGGCCATGCTGGTGACTCTGAGTACTTCGTTAATCTTGACTGATGAACTTATGGCTGTTGCAAACTTTCCACGTTGTTTTTGAGCCGGAAAATTGCAAACTTCTCGAACCCTAGAAAAGATCCCTCCAAGAACTTAACACCAGCGTGCGCGGGCCCCACGGTGGGCGCCAACTGTCGTGGTTTTGTCACGGCAGATGTCCTCATGAAAGGACTTAGTCGTGGTGCACCCGCTACGGGTTAGCTTAAAGGGGTTAAAGTGGACAAGGGACGCAAGAGAGTTTTATACTAGTTCAGCCCCTTACGATGAAGGTAAAAGCCTACTCTAGTTGTGATGAAATTGATGGGGTTTCGATGACCAGGGAGGAATACGCTTTGCCTGAGTCTCGAGTTGTCGTTCTGTTGTCCTGAACTGCCGCCGGGTCGTCCCCTTATATACATGGGTTGACGCCCGTCGGTTTACAGAGTTCCGAGGCCGGCTCATAAACGTGCCCGGCTCGGTCTCTATTCTTTCTACCTTATAGTACAAGTTACATTGTCAATACCGGTTTATGTCTACAGGCCTTAAACCGGCTCTGGGCCCTGGGCCTTCATAGAGCGTCATCGTCTGTCTTCATGGGCTTCAAGTATAATGAACTACCAATGGAGTTAACCCGGCCTCTCCTGGCCGGTTTACGCCCAGTGGTAATATCCCAATGGTGGTACGTGGAATTTGTTTTGCAGAGCCGGACACTATCCTTGTGTTCAAAATCTTCTATGGAATATTCGGAGGAGGAACTCGCCTTGTAATGCCGAAGACAATCTGCGCGCCGGACTCATCGTCATTGAAGCCTGGTTCAGGGGCTACTGACGGAGTCCTGGATTAGGGGGTCCTCGGACAGCCGGACTATACACTTTAGCCGGACTGTTGGACTATGAAGATACAATATTGAAGACTTCGTCCCGTGTCCGGATGGGACTCACCTTGGCGTGGAAGGCAAGCTTGGCAATACGGATATGTAGATCTCCTCCCTTGTAACCGACTCTGTGTAACCCTAGCTCCCTCCGGTGTCTATATAAACCGGAGGGCTTAGTCCGTAGGACAACAACAATCATACCATAGGCTAGCTTCTAGGGTTTAGCCTCTACGATCTCGTGGTAGATCAACTCTTGTAATACTCATATCATCAAGATCAATCAAGTAGGAAGTAGGGTATTACCTCCATCGAGAGGGCCCGAACCTGGGTAAACATCGTGTCCCCCGCCTCCTATTACCATCCGCCTTAGACGCACAGTTTGGGACCCCCTACCCGCGATCCACCGGTTTTGACACCGACACTTGGTCCTCTCCCCAAATATTGAGCGGGAAGGGATTCCACAATGATCAGTTTGAAGGCAGACAACTAGGACAAGTTATCCTGACAAAAGTAGTCTTCACCTGCTGTCGGATTTCGGGTTCCGGCAGACCCTCTAGGTTCGAACTCTGGGGTGCACGCAGAGATCTCACCCCCTACCTACCTGCGCCTCGTTGCCTCGCAAGGATCTAAACTACACAAAGAGCAACACAAGGGACACAAGGTTTATACTGGTTCGGGCCACCATTGTGGTGTAATACCCTACTCCAGTGTCTGGTGTCGTGGATTGCCTCAGGGGCTGATGATGAACAATACAAGGAAGAACATCCTCGCGAGGGTCTGTTCTTGGCCGGTCAGGATTTAACTGCTAGGGGGAGTTCGGTCGCTCTCTCTCTCTAGATTGCTTGACCTCTCGCTCTGTTCTGGATTCCGGATCCCTCTACCCTGTGGGAGGCTAGTCCTATTTATAGGCAGAGGCCCTGGGCCTCTTCCCAAATATTGAGCAGGAAGGGCGCCAACAATTGGCCATTTTGAAGGGGAACATCTACTACACTTATCCTGACTAAAGTTGGTCCTCGCCTGTCAAAGGCTCTGGCGGTGACGCCGGCTTGGGCTCCACGATGACCTCCTTCCTGCTGTTGTGATGGTCTTGGTCTTGTTGCACCGAAATGGCTACCTTTGCTTGATGCTCTCGCCTGCGCTTGCCTCCTTTGCACCAAAGAGGAAATGAGGACACTGCGCGGGCTGGCGCCCGCCTGGCGCCCTTGGTCGTCATGGCTTGCATCATGGGCACCTCGTGAGGTACACCGCCTTGATCTCTCCGCCTCCTCGTGAGCCAGCCTGACGAGGCCGTGCCTGAGGAAGCTTCCTGTCGTCTGCCCCATGAGGCTTGGCCCCTCGCGAGGGTCTTGAGCTTGTGTTCATGAAGATGGGCCGTACTGGGCCACCCCTTGAGCCACGCCACAGGCCCCAGGCAGGCAAGTCTGGGTACCCCCGTTCCTAGAACACCGACATTAGCCCCCGGGCCCAAGGCGTGCCTGGACTTGGCTGATCAGAGAAGTGAAGGGGCAAGTGCGAAGCGCCGCGGGCCCTAACAGCCTGCGGCCTTGGGCACCGCATGGTGGTTGATTGGACGTGGGCGTCTCCACTTCCCCACGACGCCTCGGCAACCGCATGAATTGACGAGTCCCTGCATGCAAAGCGGGTCATGATTACCTGTGATCGTGGAGGTCGACGGTTGGCCTTCCCCGGTTATAAGTACGAAATGTCGCGTGACCTTCCAGTCCATCTCTTCTTGCTTCCCCTTCTTCTCCATGGCTCTGCCGAAGAGGTTCTCGGCCGCGGAGAAGGGAAAGGCCCGCCAGGTGGAGCCTGACTCTCCCCCAGCCAAGCGTGATCGAGGCCGTCCTCGCAAGCACCCTATGGTTCCCGTAGCGGTTTCTCGCGGCCGTGGAGTCGATCTCCCGCGCGGTGACGGGCGACAGCTGCGCGACCCCCTAGGCCGTGCTTCCATTCGGCAGAGGTGCTGCCGGAGTTTGTCGTATGGTCGTGAGCCGACCAAAGCACTGCTCCAGCTTCCCGCCTTTTAGGTGAACTTCCGGCCGGCGCCCCGGGCGGCCTCTGGCTCTAGGCGGACGGTTGCTGCAGCCGGGCCTCCTGGGCTTCGCTGGAGGTCTCCGCCGCCGGGAGGGTGGCCCTGACCCGCGGTTGGCAAAAGTTTGCCCGGGTGCGAGGTCTGAGCCGGCCGTGCACCCTGCACTTCAAGTTCGACAGCGATGCCACCCTCTACGTGAGGGTGTTCGGGGAAGACGGTCGCCGCGCTGGGTGCTGCCCTGAGGACGACGACCACGGCCGTGGGCCTAGCCCCGGCGGCGATGGGGACGAAGATGACGGCGCGTGCGTGGTCGGCGGCGCTCGGGGTTCGTCAAGCTTCGGCGACTCTTCTTCGGACAGCGGCTCCTCCAGCGATGGCCGTGACCAGCCTCCGCGCCGGCATGCTCGCCTGGAGGGAGGTAGTGGGTCTGCCCCCCGTCGCGCCTCGGTAAAGCGCGAGAGGGAGTCCGCTTGAGCTCCGGAGGCAGTTCGAGCTTCCGCCACGAGTTGGTGTCAAGCGAGCCGCGCCTGTCATGTTATTTTCCTTTTCCTGCGCAAGGAGACAGTAGTGTAGGGCCCCGCGGGGGCGTGCTTGGACTGTTGTTGTTTAATTATCGTCTTTGTTTCCGCTATTTTTGTATTAGGCTTACATGCCACACGCTGTAGCGTAGAAATTGCTTAGCTTGGGGGGACTCACTGTCAGCCTTCACCTCCCGAGGCCGAGGTCTTGTCGAACGCTTCATGCCCTGCAAAGATTAGCCAGGAGAGGTAGTTTTTGGCCTCAGTCGTGGAGGCGACCGACCCAGGTCCTGTGTTCGCGTCGTGGTGCCCGTGGGGCACGGACTAGGGGTGCTCCCGTAGCGAACCCAGTTAGGGAAGCCTCAAATAGTAGGGGCAGAAAACACTCGCGAGGGCGCCCGCGTTGCTCCCTCGCGAGACTCGTGCGAGAGAAATCGTGGTAGAAGAGCAAAGAAGGCAAAGAGTCGCAAGACAAAGACAGCAACACCTTCAATAAAACTTCAAATGGGAACGAACAAGTCAACTGCAGAAAGCAAATGAAAAATGCCGCGTCCGGCACCTAATCTAGTCTTCGACGTCTTCTCACCAGTGCGGAGCTAAGTGCTGCCACTGGGCGTGGGAGGGAGCCCCAGGGCCTGAGGCTGGCGCTTCGGAGACTCCGGGGTGTGTACAACACCAACTCATTATTACGTGAGAGTGTCACGGGCGGCGAGCTTCACATGCGTTGGCCTTCTTCACAGGCACCGGGCCTTTCTCAGAAATATAAGCTTCACAGGCATTCGCCTTCTTCATAGGCACTGGGCCTTTCTCAGAAAGACAAGCTTCACAGGCGTCTACCTTCTTCACAGGCGCTAGGCCTTTTCCAAAACGCAACAACTTCACAGGCATTCACCTTCTTCACAGGCACCGGGCCTTTTCCAAAACGCAAAAACTTCACAGGCATTCGCCTTCTTCACAGGCACCGGGCCTTTTCCAAAACGCAACAACTTCATAGGCATTCACCTTCTTCACAGGCACCGGGCCTTTTTAGGGGTAAAACCTCCGGAGGTGCTGGATGTTCCACGCGTTCTGGACGGGCACCCCCTCCTGAGTCTCCAAGCGCGCGGAGCCGGGCCTGGAAACATGAACAACCTTGAACGGGCCCTCCCACATGGGAGAAAGCTTATGCAGTCCCTCCCTGGAGAGAACCCGTCTGAGCACGAGGTCCCCTACCTCAAGAGTCCTGGGGCGAATGTTGCGGCAGTGGTATCGCCGCAGTGCTTGTTGGTACCTTGCCGCTCGTAGCGCGGCTTCTCGATGATGCTCCTCCCCCAGCACGAGGTCCGTTCCCTGCATGGCGTCCTGCTACGCCTCGTCGAGCGCCAGGACCCGTACAGAACGACGCCTGACCTCGTGAGGGAGGACTGCTTCATCTCCATAGACCAGGAAGAACGGGGTCTCACCAGTCGGCTTGGTCATGGTCGTGCGGATGGACCACAACACGGACTGAAGCTCGTCGTACCAGCCTCTGCCGCAAGCCTCCAGCTTGTTCTTGAATGTCCTAGTTTTGAGGCCCCTCAGGACCTCTGCGTTGGCCCGCTCGGCCTGACCGTTGCTCCATGGGTGCGCTACCGAAACGTAGCATACCTGCGTACCAATGTTAGCACGGTATGTTTTGAAGAGGTTACTGGTGAACTACGAGCCGTTGTCGGTGATGATGCGGTTTGGCACCCCGAACCGGCTCACGATGCCCTTGATGAACTTGACCGCTGAACCTGCGGGGATGGTGCGGACGGCTTCCACTTCAGCCCACTTGGTGAACTTGTCTACGGTAACGTAGAGGTAACGATACCCACGGAGCACGAGAAGCGGGCCCGGGATATCCAGCCCCAATTGCGAATGGCCACGACAGGTATAGTTTGCGCACCCTCGCCGGCCCGATGGAGCTGCTTGGCATGGAATTGGCAGGCCTCGCAAGCCTTCACCAGTTCCACGGCATCATTGAGCGCAGTGGGCCAATAGAACCTGCTGTGGAACGCCTTGCCAACGAGGGTCCGTGATGACGAATGATGCCCACAGTCTCCATCGTGTATATCTGCCAGCAGCTCCTTCCCTTGCTCCCTGGAGATGCAACACAGGGACACATCATTTGGTCGCTTCCGGTAGAGCTCTCCATCCCTGATGCAGTACGTCGTGGCTTGCCGCGCCACACGCTCCGCTTCCTCCTCCTTTTCCGGCAAGGTCACTTGCGTCAGGTAGCTCCGGAGCTCTGTGATCCAGCACCCCTCCTGAGGCTCTAGTGTTAGGAGCGGACGCGCCCCCGAGGCCGGGCCACAGACCGGGGCTCCTGAGGCAGGTGGCTGGGGGAGCTCTTCCCGAGGCTGCATCGTACTTGACAGTGATGGCGTTGCCGAGGGCCTGAAGAGCCGCTCCTCGAACACGCCGGGCTCCTGAGGTAGCCGCCTGGACGCCCGTTTGGCGATGTCGTCAACCTCTTGATTAGTGCCACGAGGAACATGCTGCAGCTCCAGTCCCCAGAATTGCTTCTCCATCCTGCGGACCTCCGCGAGGTAGGCTTCCATGTGATCATCCCTCGGCTCGTATACTTTGTTGGAGAAGTTGAGGAGGAGTTGTGAATCACCCTTGATGGTAAGGCGCTTCACTCCCAGTGGCAATGACCTTCGTGCCTGCTATCAGACCCTCATATTCTGCTATGTTGTTGGAGACCTTTTCTCCGTGCTGGAAACAGAGCTGCACGGCGTAGTAGAGCTTATCTTGAGTAGGAGATATAAGCACTACGCCAGCCCCCGCGCCGTGTCTGGAGAACGCCCCATCGAAGTACATGATCCAACCGTCCAGTGCCTCGCTTCCCGGGAAGAGGGATCGATCCTCATCAGCCTTGAGGCCCGGCGCCTCCGTCAATTCCGCCACGAAGTCCGCTAGCGCGGCTCCCTTGATGACCCTGGTGGTGCTGAATTCTAGCTGAAACGCTTGCAACTCGATGTTCCACTCAGCGACTCTTCCAGCCGAGTTGGGGCTCCTGAGCACCCTTTCCAAGTGCTTGAGACAACCTTGATGGGATGGCCCTGAAAATAGTGCCGCAGCTTGCGCGAGGCCACCAAGAGCGCGAGGAGGAGTTTCTGGGGCATGGGGTACCGCGTCCTCGCGTCCCGCAACACTCTGCTGACGAAGTACACAGGGTGTTCGACAAGGTTGGGAGTGTTGGTGTTGTTGGCGTCCTCCGAAGGCCGTGGCGCCTCCTAAGATAGTGGAGCCCCCAGTGGCTGGTCGTCAGGGGGAGGGATCTCTTCTGTTCTGAGTGCGCTTCCCTGCGGCGGTTGATCCTTCTCGGCTGTGGTAGCGGTCTCTGTGAGGCCCCCTTGATCCTGCTTCGCTTTGACCTGGGCAGCTGCCGCAGCTTTGGTCCAACGCTCCTCCCTAACAGCCACCATTACCGGAGGGCTGGTTAAGTACCTTTTGAGATCTTGGAACGCCTTGTCGGCCTCTTAAGTCCATTCAAAGGGGCCCTTTTTCTTCATTAGCTTGAAGAAGGGTGGCCTTCGTTCCCCAACTTGGAGATGAAGCATCCTAGCACGGTCACGCGCCCAGTGAGCTTCTGCGTTTCTCTGAGGGTCTTCGGCGGGCTCATGTCCTCAACTGCCTTGACCTTTTCTGGGTTAGCCTCGATGCCTCGATGGGACACGAGGAAGGCCAAGAGCTTGCCCGAGGGGACCCCAAACACACACTTCTCCGGGTTGAGCCGCAGGTTGACTGCGTTGAGGCTCATGAGGTTTCCTCCGTGTCTTGTATTAGGGTTCGGCCTCCCGAGACTTCACCACAATGTCATCGACATAAGCCTCAACGTTCCTCCCAGCTGCGGGCCCAAGGTGATGTGCATCGGCCCGGCGAAAGGTCGCTCTGCGCTATGCAGCCCGAACGGGCATTCATGTGTAGCAGTACACTCCACACGGGGTCGAAAGCCGTTTTTCAATGTCTTCTACCGCCATCTTGATCTGGTGATAGCCGAGAAGGCATCCAGGAAACATAACAGGTCGCTTTTCGGCGGTGGAATCGACGATCTGATCGATACGAGGGAGCGGGAATGGATCCTGCAGGCAGGCTTTGTTGAGGTTGGTGAAGTCGACACACATGCGTTCCTTCCCCCCTTTCTTTGGCACGACAACCGGGTTGCCCAACCAATCTAGGTATCGGACCTCGCGGATGACCCCTGCCGCTTCCAACTTGCGGGTCTCTTGGATGATGAAAGCCTGTTTTCAGTGGACTGCCGCCTCACTTTCTGCTTTACGGGGCGTACGTTGGGTCACACGTTGAGGTGGTGCTCGATTACGCCTCTCGGGATCCCCGCCAACTGATCAGGTTCCCATGCGAATACCTTCTTATTCGCACGTAGGAACTTGATCAGGGCCTCTTCCTGCTCGGGCTGGAGGTTGGCGCCTATGGTGAAGGTGGCGTTAGTGGATCCGTCCTCGTCGACCAATATTTGTTTGGTTTCTGCCTTGTCTTGGGTGAACAACTGCTTCTTCTTGGCCGGCGCAGCCCCCTTGGGCTCTGGGGTGTCTGAGTCGGCGGGCTATGCTGCCGGCGCGGTCTTGAAGACGAGCTTGAGCACTTGCAACGCATCCCCGGCGTCTCCAGACACGGTGAGGACGCCGCTGCTCCCGGGCATCTTCATGAGGTTGTACGCGGGGTGAGTCGTGGCCATAAATCGGGCTAGTGCTGGGTAGCCGAGGATGGCGTTGTATGGGAGGCTGATGGGGGCGATGTCGAAGTCGTTTAACTCTGTGCGGAAGTTTTCGTGTCACCGGAAGACGGATCTGCCCCAGGGAGCCGACTGAACCGCCTCCGACGCCCAAGAAGGGCCTGCTGGGCTGAAGCCGCTCCGGCGGTATGTGGAGGAGGCTGAAGGCTTCAACCGAGAAACCTGCTGAGGCCAGCGCCGCCATCGACGAGGGTCTGGTGGAGCCACCTGGCAGATGGTGGGGGTGCACAGCATTGGGAGCGCGCCCGAGCAGGCTGAGTTGGAGGGGTGGTCCTCCGAGCTGAAGGCCAGATCGGCCTTGGGTGTCGACCGGCCCGGAGGAGCCCCGTGCTGCTCGGAGGCAACGCCGATCTGGCGAACGAATGGCTTGACGTGGAGGCCTGAAGGTAGCGCCTGCGAGCCGCCCAGGAGAGCTGCAACGACCGGGGGCACCGGCGCAGCGTGCTGGGCGAGGAAGAGGTCGCGCAACACGTCCCAAGAGGCCACGGAAGACGCTGGCAGGTGGAGCAGCCACATGCGCGGGGCGCCGGTGAGGGCCATGGGAAGCCAGTTTCCCATGACCCTGTCGTCGCCTCCTGCCTCGAGGACGGCCTCCTCGTACGCCAGCAGGAAGGCCAGTGGATCTCTCGTGCCATTGTAGCGCGGTGGCGTCTCCGCCTTGAACTTGTTTGGCCACTACACCTGTCGCAGGGCTGGGGCCATGGCTCGGAGCCCCCTGGCCGCTGCGCCTGCGCCGACGACTGGAGTGGGCGGGGCGTTGCTCATCATAGGGCGAACCGCGATGTTGGTGGAGAGCGGGTCGGCAGAAGGGGAAGCTCCGGCGCACCCCTACCTGGCGCGCCAAATGTCAGATTTCAGGTTCCGGCATACCCTCTAGGTTCGAAATCTGGGGTGCACACGGAGATCTCACCCCTACCTACATGTGCCTCGTCTCCTCGCAAGGATCTAAACTACACAAAGAGCAACACAAGGGACACAAGGTTTATACTGGTTCGGGCCACCGTTGTGGTGTAATACCCTAATCCAGTGTGTGGTGTGGTGGATTGCCTCAGGGGCTGATGATGAACAATAAAAGGAAGAACAACCTCGCGAGGGTCTGTTCTTGGCTGGTGCGACGAACTGCTAGGGGGAGTTCGGTCGCTCTCTCTCTCTCTCTAGATTGCTTGACCTCTCGCTTTGTTCTGGATTCTGGATCCCTCTTCCCTGTGGGAGGCTAGTCCTATTTATAGGCAGAGGACCTGGGCCTCTTCCCAAATATTGAGCGGGAAGGGCGCCAACAATTGGCCATTTTGAAGGGGAACATCTAGTACACTTATCCTGACTAAAGTTGGTCCGCGCCTGACAAAGGCTCTGGCGGTGACGCCGGCTTGGGCTCCACGATGACCTCCTTCCTGCCGTTGTGATGGTCTTGGTCTTGTTGCACCGAAATGGCTGCCTTTGCTTGATGCTCTCGCCTGCACTTTCCTCCTTTGCACCAAAGAGGAAATGAGGACCTTCTTGTGGTGGCGCCACTTTGGCACCCTTGGTCGTCATGGCTTGCATCTTGGGCACCTCGTGAGGTATCCCGCCTTGATCTCTCCGCCTCCTCACGAGCCAGCCTGACAAGGCCGTGCCTCAGGAAACTTCCTGTCGTCCGCCCCGCGAGGCTTGGCCCCTCGCGAGGGTCGTGAGCTTGTGCTGATGAGGATGGGCCGTACTGGGCCACCCCTTGAGCCACGCCACAGGCTGCAGGCAGGCAAGTCTGGGTACCCCCGTTCCGAGAACGCCGACACCTGCCAAAGGCTCTGGTGGTGACGCCGCCTTGGGCTCCATGGTGACCTCCGTCTTGCCGTCCTGCTGATCTTGGTCTCGTTGCACTATATGGAAACCTTTGCTTGATGCCTCGGTACACCGCACCTGCGCTTGCCCCCTTAGCACCAAAGAGGAAACAAGGACACTGCGCGCTGGCTCCCGCCTGGTCTCGGTCGTCATCGCTCACGTCACGAGAACCTCATGAGGTTTGCCCTGCCTTGATCTCTCCGCCCCTCACGAGCCAACGTGGTGAGGCCGCTCCTGAGGAGGTCTTGTGTCATCTGCCTCGCGAGGCTTGGTCCCTCGCGAGGGTCTTGAAAGCTTGTTGGTGAAGATGGCCCGTACGGGCCCACTTGCAGAGCCACGCCGTGGGCCCCAGGCAGGCAAGTCTGGGGACCCCCATTTCCAGAATACCGACAGTAGCCCCCGGGCCCAAGGCGCGCTCGGGCTTGGCTTCAAGGTGAAGCCAAAGGGCAAGCGCAGAGCGCCGCGGGCTCCAATATCCTGCGGCCTTGGTCGACGCGTGGCGTTTGATTGGACGTGGGCATCTCCGCTTCCCCACGCTGCCTCGGCAACTGCCCGACTTGACAAGTCCCTGCGACATGCAAGGTAAAACCATCATTACCTGTGATCGTGGGGGCGTTGGTTGGCGTTCTCTTTCTATAAATGGGGAGGGGGCAGGGCCCCCATCGCCCATCTCTTCCCATTCCGCTTGTTTTTCCTCCTCTGCTCCACCGCTAGTAGCAATTCCAATGGCGCCTATCCGAAGATTCTCCGCCGAGGAGAAGGAAAGGCTCCCCGCGATGAGCCAGAGCCGCTTCCACCGAAGAAGAGGCCAGTCCACCGCCACGACATTGTCGTGAGGGCGGTGGTCATGAGGCCCTGGTGTGAACGGCCGCCTCTAGGGTATCTGCTGCCCTTGTACGGCCAAGCCGGGGGCTCAGGAGGAAGGAGCGGCGAGCAGCACCGCCCGCACCGCGACCACGGCCACCGTGCCGTGGCGACTCGCGCCGTTGTCCCTGGAATCCACGCTGCGGACTCCTATCGTGAATTCGTGCTTTGGGTGGCGATGCCCCCAAGCACTTGGATCCGCATCCCACGGTTCTTCTCCGACGTGATGCCGCCGAGGGGACCCCTCGAGCTCTGGTTGCAGCATGTAGACTGCGATGCTCCGGTGACCGGGGCAGAGGTTGAAGCGGTCACCTCCGGTAAGATCTTCATGACCCACGGCTAGGGTGAGGTCGCGCGGGTGTGCCGTGCTGAGGGCGCCCTCGTGGTCCATTTCACATACGACGGCGCTTCCACGATGTTCTTCAAGTTCTTCGATGCGGAGGGCCGTCGCCTGGAGTGCTGCCCTGGAGGGGAGCGCCAGGACGATGCGCGCCCGTCCTGCGACTCCTCTAGCAGCAGCGACTCTTGGGAGTCCAGCGGTTCTCCTGAGCTCTACGAGACTTCGGAGACGAGCGACGACAGCTACGTGCCGCCGATCTCTCGCCACGCCCGGAGCAAGGCCGCAGCGTCCAGCCGCCGCCGTCGCTGATCTGGATGGGGTTGGCGTCGGCCTCCCATGGCCCACTGTTGATGATGGCGTCGGCCGCGGAAGCATGTAGATAGGTTTCCGTTAAGTTCTCGTCTTTTGTTCCCTGCGAGGAATCAAGAAGTACCCCGTGGGGGCATGTAAAGGGTCTGTAATGTCTTTTGTTGGTATCATCCTTGTTCTGAAAATTTGCGAATGCATGTCCTATTTAGGCTCGGTCTCCCCTTTCCAACCTCGCGAGGACTTTGTGCTCTACGCTGACAGGTCCATGCGAGCCTCCCCCTCTTCTCCACGCTCTCCTTCATGCTCTGCATCCTCAGGTCCCGGCCCTCGAGCGAGCTCAGCCGCCGCTGGTATGCCAGGTCACGTGCCGTGGTCAGGGCCAGGGGGTGAGGGATGGAGAGCCGATAAAACTCTGAGTCGCGATGATCGAGGCCCACCTTTTAACACGCATAAGCGGATTGCATGGGAGAAGAGGGAGCTCATCGGTGCCGCTTCTTTGTCGTTTCCATGAGATTCCTGCAAGCCAGCACAAGGAGAAACACAGTTTGCCATTATGGTTGCCAGTCCGCTGCTGGTTGCTTCGCGAGGAGATGGAGGCACTGAGGGCCTGGTGAGGTGACGTGCACGGTGCGTGCCGCGAGCCAGAGCTCGACCGCTCAGATTTGTCTACGTTGCAGGGACGGACCCGTGCACAAGCGTCGTGCCAGCGTGAGTAGCCCCCGTGGGAGGTGAGAGTCAAACATGTGATAGTCATAGATAGATTAAGCATGGAAAGCATACTGTGTTAAGTAAATGCGGGGAAGATACATGCCACTGGGCTAGGCCCGAGCGGCTTGGGGATGATGCAGCCCGAGGGGCGCCCCCAGCAAGGTAAGCTAAAGACATAAGAAAAGGGATACATGCCACAGGGACGGACCCACGCGGCCTGGGATTGATGCAGCCCGAGGGGTGCTTCCAGCTAAATAAACTTGGAAAATGTCACCTAGTTTTGTTGATGCAGTGATGTCGGAGCAGCTGAAGGTACACGGAGAAGGGGTCGGTCCTCACGAGCCACCGGGGCCCTGAGCCTCGGGAGGCTCTAGGGGTCCAGGCGGTTCCTTGAGGACCGTCTCCATCTCCGTCAGGACGGCGTGGTGCCTGGCCTCCTGGGTCGCCAGGGCGAGCCGCAAGTTGCGCTGATAGGAAAATGTCACGCTCAGCAGGCCAAAGGGCATGCGAACGTAGCTGTGTGGTGGACCCTCACAGCGTCCCACGCGTGAAGGCCAGAAGAGCTCCTGAGATGCGGCCCTGTTGAGCCCTGGGACGTCGATGCAGATGCGCAGCCCGGCATCCTCGCCTGGATGGGGAGCTGCGCCTGGTGAGCGGCGGTCGCCACGCATGGCCCTTGCGTCTTGCAGTTCCTGAGTGGTCCTGGTGATGAACTCCTGAGCGGTGGACGCATCTCGCCTAGTGTTCTCCTGAGGTAAACATGTCGTGAAGCATGCCTCCAAATGGTGCCCGAGCGCCTCCCTCGTGATGTTGGCAAGGTCTGAGGCCCTCCAGAAGAGAGCCCCCGGGCCCTGCCCGAGAAGGGCGCCGGGCGTGCCTTCCTATGCGATGGAGGGAGGCGCCCCTGGCGGGGGCACTGATCCTGACAAGGTACCGCTCGCGACGCCACCCTCCTGAGGTCCTGCGCGGAGCAGTTGCTTCTTCTTCTTGGGGGTGGCCTTAGAAGGGCACTCGCCCTTGCTGTTGGGGTCGTCGATTGCTGCAGCTTGGAAGGCACGCTCGAGGAAGCACACCGCGTCTCTTTCTTCGCACGAGAATGTGATGATTTCGCCGCTTCCTGGCATCTTGAGGACATTGTAGCCGTGATGGGTCAGCGCCATGAACTTGGCCAGGGCTGGATACCCGAGGATGGCATTGTATGGCAGGCGGATGTGCGCGACGTCGAAGTCGATGAGCTTGGTGCGGTAGTTGTTGCATTCTCCGAAGGTGACTGGGAGGCAAACCTGCCCGATTGGGGTAGTGGAGCCATCAGTCACTCGTGAGAAAGGATTGGTGGGCTGAAGCTGGTCATATGGCACTTGGAAGTTGTCGAACGTATCAACGGACAGGACGTTGAGCCCTGCACCACCGTCGATGAGGGTCTTGGTGACTTGCATGTTGCTGATGACTGGTGAACAAAGCATTGGGAGGGCGCCAGCGGTAGCCGCGCACTTGAGCTGATCTGCCGAACTGAACATGATGGCGCACTTGGACCATCTAAGCGGGCGCGTGGCCTCGAGCTTGGGGAGGACTGCATTCACTTCACAAGCAAACTGTTTGAAGATACACTGCGAGGCTGGGGGCCTGAGCTCCTACCAAGATACAGGCGATAGCACGCGGCTCCTAGAAGCCCCTAGCCCCCTCGTCTTGATGGTGGTCGTCATTCCTTCTTGGTTGTGGCGGTAGTGGAGGAAGACCGGCGTTGCCCTGAGGATGATCTTCATGTGGTTGATCCCTCCAGGCGCCCTCGCGAAGCTGATCCTGCCAGCGGTCCTCTCGAGGCCGTTCGTGCCACTCCTGGCGCGGGCCGCGGTCAGCCCAGCGTCCGCCACCACGTCCTCCTCCTCATCCGTAGCCCCGGTCATTGCGCTCGGGGCATCGACCGAAGCGTCCTTCTCGAACGGCTCTGAGCTCTTGATAGTCGCTGGTGTTGTGGCTATGCAGGTTGTGGAAGGCGCAGAACGGCCAGCTACTCTTGGATGACTCAGGCTGGTCTCTGCCGCGGTTGGTGTGCGGCTCTGCCGCGAGCATGGTTGCTCCCTTGTGCTTTACGTCCTTGGCCTTGGCTTTCTTCTCCTCCGGGTCCGCAGTCGGGAGCTCGAGGAGGGAGAGGCGCCCCTCCTCAGCTCTTGCACACTTGGTCGCCAGGTTGAACAGCTCCAGAGACGTGCACAGCTCCTCGTGGATGGCGAGCTCCTCCTTCATCTTGACGTCGCGGACGCCATCAGAGAATGCGGAGATGATGGCCTTGTCCGTCACCTTGGGGATCTTGAGGCGAACGTTGTTGAAGCACTAGATGTACTTCTGGAGGGTCTCTCCTGATTACTGCTTGAGGCGGCGTAGGTCACGCGCGACCGGTGGGCGGTCGCGAGTGCCCTGGAAGTTGGCGATGAAGCGGTTGCGCATCTCGTCCCAGGAGGAGATCGAGCTTGGAGGCAGGTTGAGGAGCCAGGAGCGGGCACCATCTTTGAGATCCATGGGGAACTAGTTCGCCATGACTTTCTCATCGCTGTTGGCCGCCTCGATGCTCAGCTCGTAGAGCTGCAAGAACTCCGCGGGGTCGGGGGTGCCTTCGTAGTGAGGAGGTAGATCTGGCTTGAACATGCCCGGCCAGGCGACGCTACGCAGCTCGGGGGTGAAGGCGCGGCAGCCGGCCGTTATCACCGGGGCCTGTTTTGGAGGCGGGGCTTGGTCTTGGCGCCCGCACGCCGCCACGACAAGCGGCGCGGGGCCCTGCCGCAGCAAGCGATCCTAGCGTGGCGGTGCGGGGAGTGGTGGAGCGTTTTCTTGCAGTCGAGGGACTTCTTGATAGCTTCTCTCTTCTTGCGCGGGAGCCGGGCGCGGCAGGTCATGCCGTGGGGCCGTGCGCCTTGGCGCCAAGGCTCCATCTTGGGGCAGAGGTGGTGGAGGCGCTCCATGCGCCACACCGCCCGCAGCTAGTGGAGGGCGAGGCAGTGAGGGTGAAGGTGCAGGGGAGCCCCCTGCGGCGCTGACAAGCTCGGTGATGCGGTTGAGCCAGTCCTCATAGAGGTTGTCGACGGGGTAGTAGCGCAGGAGCTCGCGCGCCATGCATAGAGCGGCCTGCGCATCCATGGGAGCGTGACGAGCGTGGGATGACGAACCGGCCGGGGTCAGCGACGGAGTGGCTGTGCGGCCGTCCCACCGCACCGAGGGGTGTAGCGAGGATCTTCCTGCTTGTTCCCCGTTGGGCCGGTGGCGGCGTTGCCGGCAGGTGACGGAGAACAACGGGGTGGCCCGCCGACGGGAGTCGTCTGAGCAACGCGGGTGGCGAGGGCAGCCCGGCGCTCGGTGCGAGAGCAGCGTGCATCCGCCATGGAGATGATGAAGCAACGGGATGCGGAGCGACGGAAGGGAAGCTTCGGCGCACCCATACCTGGCGCGCCAAATGTCGGACCTCGGGTTCTGGCAAAACCCTTAAGGTTCGAAAAGTGGGGTGCGCGAAGTTCTCCCCCTACCGATCCGAGTCCTAGCATTGCTAAGATCTCAAGGACTAACTCGACGAACTCGCAACACAAAGAACACAAGATTTATACTGGTTTGGGCCACCGTTGTGGTGTAATACCTTACTCCAATGTGGTGGTGGTGGATTGCCTCTCGGGCTGAGGATGAACAGTTACAAGGGGAAGAACAGCCTCCTGAGGCTGACGTGTTCTTGTGCTTGGTGCGTGGCTAAGGATTGGCTCAAGATCAGATGCCTGAGGCTTGGTTCAAGCTCGGTTCCGTTGCCTCCTACTGTGGTGGCTAGTCCTATTTATAGAGGCCTTGGTCCTCTCCCCAAATATTGAGCGGGAAGGGATTCCACAACGGCCAGTTTGAAGGGAGACAACTAGTACAAGCTATCCTGACAAAAGTAGTCTTCGCCTGCCAAAGGCTCTGGTGGCGACGCCGCCTTGGGCTCCATGGTGACCTCCATCTTGCCGTCCTGCTGGTCTTGGTCTTGTTGCACTGATATGGAAACCTTTGCTTGATGCCTCCGTACTCCACGCCTGCGCTTGCCCCCTTAGAACCAAAGAAGAAACAAGGACACTGCATGCGCTGGCACCTGCCTGGCACCCGCCTGGTCTCGGTCGTCATGGCTCACGTCACGAGAACCTCGCAAGGTTTGCCCTGCCTTGATCTCTCAGCCCCTCGCGAGGCAACCTGGTGAGGCCACTCCTGAGGAGGTCTTGTGTCGTCCGCCTCGCGAGGCTTGGTCCCTCGTGAGGGTCTTGAAAGCTTGTTGGTGAAGATGGGTCGTACGGGCCCACTTGCAGAGCCATGCCGTGGGCCGCAGGCAGGCAAGTCCGGGGACCCCCGTTCCCAGAACGCCGACAACAGCTAGTACAGCTTATCCTGACAAAAGTAGTCTTCGCCTGCCAAAGGCTCTGGTGGTGACGCCGCCTTGGGCTCCATGGTGACCTCCGTCTTGCCGTCCGGCTGGTCTTGGTCTTGTTGCACTGATATGGAAACCTTTGCTTGATGCCTCGGTACTCCGCGCCTGCGCTTGCCCCCTTAGCACCAAAGAGGAAACAAGGACACTGCGCGCTGGCGCCCGCTTGGTCTCGGTCGTCATGGCTCACGTCATGAGAACCTCACGAGGTTTGCCCTGCCTTGATCTGTCTGCCCCTCAAGAGCCAACCTGGTGAGGCCGCTCCTTAGGAGGTCTTGTGTCGTCCACCTCGTGAGGCTTGGTCCCTCGCGAGGGTCTTGAAAGCTTGTTGGTGAAGATGGGCCGTACGGGCCCACTTGCAGAGCCACGCCGTGGGCCGCAGGCAGGCAAGTCTGGGGACCCCCGTTCCCAGAACGCCGACAATTTCAGATTACGGACCTATTTGCCGCGTATCACATACATCTTTTTCAGTTGAACTGTTTCCATTGTGTTGCCTAATCACACACGGTTCATCCCAGTGAACCGTATGATGTATATCGCACACGCCTTCATATGGCTGCCTGACACATGTTTACACAAATATTGCCACATTTCACTGTTACCCTGCTAAAGGTGATGTATACGCTTGCAAAAGGTAAAAAAGTTATGTGAGCCAAGCGAGTTGAGCCCCAGTTTTCACTTGCTGAATCTGTGTTTGTATCTCTCTTCCCTCCTTGACACATCTCCCATTTTTTTCAGTTCACTTATCTAATGTTCACAGTAAACTATATATACCATAAGGATAAGTTAGAGATATAGCTTGAATCAAGGACACATATAGACTTGTCAAGTGTGTATTATTTCCAAGATGTACATACAGTCATTCAGGCTAGCAGAACCTCACGTTTATATTTTTTGTATGTAGTTATTGTTGGGAAACGTAGCATGCAATTTCAAAAAAATTCCTACGCTCACGCAAGATCTATCTAGGAAAGCATAGCAACGAGAGGGGGAGAGTGTGTCCATGTACCCTCGTAGAACGAAGGCGGAAGCATTTGACGACGTGGTTGATGTAGTCGAACTTCTTCTTGTTCCGACCGATCAAGCACTGAATGTATGACACCTCCGAGTTCTGCACATGTTTAGCTCGATGACGTCCCTCGAACTCTTGATCCAGCAAAGTGTCGAGGGAGAGTTTCGTCAGCACGACGGCGTGGTGACGGTGATGGTGAAGTGAACCATGCAGGGCTTTGCCTAAGCACTACGTCGATATGACCCGTAGGCTTAAACTGTGGAGGGGGCGCCCCACACGGCTAGGAACCAATTTTGTGTTTTCTAGCGGTGCCCCCTCATATATATATATATATATATATATATATATATATGTATGTATATATATATATATGTATGTATATATATATATATAGGTTGGAGGGGAGGAGAGGCAGCCAAGGGGCCGCCCCAAGTAGGAGGAATCCTACTTGGGCACCTCCCAATTTGGCCTCCCCCCTTCCATATTAATCGGAGGGGGAAGGAAGGAGGAGGGAGGAGAGAAGGAAGGGGGATGCCGAATCCCTCCCCTTCCTTTCTCTCTTCTCCTCTTTCCTGTCCCCTTATTTTGGCCTACATGGGGCGCACCAGCCACCTAGGGGCTGATCTGTCCCCTTCTTGGCCCATTAGGCCCATGTAGTTGCCGGGGGGATGCCCATAACCCCTTCCAGTGACCCGATATGTACCCGGTACCCCCAGAACACTTCTGGTGTCCGAATATCATTGTCCTATATATTAATCTTTACCTCTCGACCATTTCGAGACTCCTCGTCATGTAAGTGATCTCATCCAGGACTCCGAACAACATTCGGTCACCAAATCACATAACTCATATAATAAAAAATCGTCATCGAATGTTAAGTGTGCGGAACCTACGGGTTCGAGAACTATGTAGACATGACTGAGACACCTCTCCGGTCAATAACCAACAGCGGAACATGGATGCTCAGATTGGTTCCTACATATTCTACAAAAATCTTTATCGGACGTACCGCAATGACAACATACGTAATTCCCTCTGTCATCGGTATGTTACTTCCCCGAGATTCGATCGCCGGTATCTTCATACCTAGTTCAATCTCGTTACCGGCAAGTCCCTTTACTCGTTCCATAATACATCATCCCACAACTAACTCATTAGTCACATTGCTTGGAAGGCTTCTTATGATGTGCATTACCGAGAGGGCCCAGAGATATCTCTCCGATACTCGGAGTGACAAATCCTAATCTCGATCTATGCCAACCCAACAAACACCTTCGTAGATACCTGTAGAGCATCTTTGTAATCACCCAGTTGCGTTGTGACGTGTGATAGCACACAAGGTATTCCTCCGGTATCCGGGAGTTGCATAATCTCATAGGGGAAGGAATATGGATTTGACATGAAGAAAGCAATAGCAATAAAACTAAACGATCAATATGCTAAGCTAACGGATGGGTCTTGTCCATCAAATTATTTTCCTAATGATGTGATCCCGTTCATCAAATGACAACATATGTCTATGGTTAGGAAACTTAACCATCTTTGATTAATGAGCTAGTCTAGTAGAGTCTTACTAGGGACACAGTGTTTTTGTCTATGTATCCACACATGTATCAAGTTTTCAGTTAATACAATTCTAGCGTGAATAATAAACATTTATCATGATATAAGGAAATATAAAATAACAACTTTATTATTGCCTCTAGGGCATATTTACTTCAGTCTCCCACTTGCACTAGAGTCAATAATCTAGTTCACATCGCCATGTGATTTAACCTTAATAGTTCACATCTTTATGTGATTAACACCCATAGTTCACATCACCATGTGACCAACACCCAAAGGGTTTACTAGAGACAATAATCTAGTTCACATCACTATGTAATTAACACCCAAAGAGTACTAAGGTGTGATCATGTTTTGCTTGTGAGAGAAGTTTAGTCAACGGGTCTGTCACATTCAGATCCGTATGTATTTTGCAAATTCCTATGTCTACAATGCTTTGCATGGAGCTACTCTAGCTAATTTCTCCCACGTTCAATATGTATCTAGATTGACACTTACAGTCATCTAGATTAGTGTCAAAGCTTGCATCGACGTAACCCTTTACGACGAACTCTTTGTCACCTGCATAACTGAGAAACATTTCCTTAGTCCTGTTTAGGCACCTAAGGATAATTTTAACCACCGTCCAGTGATCTACTCCTGGATCACTATTGTACCTCCTTGCCAAACTCATGGCAAGGTACACAATAGGTCTGGTATACAACATGGCATACTTTATAGAACCTATGGCTGAGGCATAGGGAATGACTTTCATTCTCTCTCTATCTTCTGCCGTGGTCGGGTATTGAGTCTTACTCAACTTCATACCTTAAAACTGAGGCAAGAACTCCTTATTTGACTGATCCATTTTGATCTCCTTCAAAACCTTATCAAGGAATGTACTCATCAAAAGTCTTATCAAGCGTTTTGATCTATCTCTATAGATCTTGATGCCCAATATGTAAGCAGCTTCACAGAGGTCTTTCTTTGAAAAACTCCTTTCAAACACTCCTTTATGCTTTCCAGAAAATTCTACATCATTTCTGATCAACAATGTCATTCACATATACTTGCCAGAAAGGTTGTAGTGCTGCCACTCACTTGTAAATACATGCTTCACCGCAAGTCTGTATAAAACTATATGCTTTGATCAACTCATCAAAGTGTGTATTCCAACTCCGAGATGCTTGCACCAGTCCATAGATGAATCATTGGAGCTTGCGCACTTTGTTAGCACCTTTAGGATTGACAAGACCTTCTGGTTGCATCATATAGAACTCTTCTTTAATAAATCCGTTAAGGTATACAATAGGTCTGGTACACAACATAGCATACTTTATAAAACGTATGACTGAGGAATAGGGAATGACTTTTCATCATCTTTCTATTTTTTCCCGTGGTCGGTTTTTGTGTCTTTACTCAACATCACACCTTGCAACATAGGCAAGGATTCCTACTTTGACTGTTCCATTTTGAACTACTTCAAAAATCTTGCCAAGGTATGTACTCATTGAAAAATCTTATCAAGCGACTTGATCTATCTCTATAGATCTTGATGCCCAATATGTAAGCAACTTCACCGAGGTCTTTCATTGAAAAATTCTTATTCAAGTATCCTTTTATGCTATCTAGAAATTTAGTATCATTTCCGGTCAGCAATATGTCATGCACATATAATATCAGAAAGGCTACAGAGCTCCCACTCACTTTCTTGTAAATACAAGTGTCAGTGTCAAAACCGGCAGATCTCGGGTAGGGGGTCCCGAACTGTGCGTCTAGGCGGATGGTAACAGGAGACAAGGGGCACGATGTTTTTACCCAGGTTCGGGCCCTCTCTATGGAGGTAATACCCTACTCCTGCTTGATTAATATTGATGATATGGGTAGTACAAGAGTAGATCTACCACGAGATCAAGGAGGCTAAACCCTAGAAGCTAGCCTATGGTATGATTGTTGTTCGTCCTACGGACTAAAACCCTCCGGTTTATATAGACACCGGATAGGGTTAGGGTTACAAAGAGTTGGTTACAACGGTAGGAGATCTACATATCCGTATCGCCAAGCTTTCCTTCCACGCTAAGGAAAGTCCTATCCGGACAAGGGACGAAGTCTTCAATCTTGTATCTTCATAGTCCAGGAGTCCGGCCAACGGTGATAGTTCGACTGTCCGGACACCCCTAATCCAGGACTCCCTCGGTAGCCTCGAACCATGCTTCAATGACGATAAGTCCGTCGCGCATATTGTCTTCGGCATTGCAAGGCGGGTTCCTCCTCCGAATACTTCATAGAAGATTTTGAACACAAGGATACTGTCCGGCTCTGCAAAACAAGTTCCACATACTACCGTAGAGAGAATAACTTTTGCACAGATCTGCTGACGTATTCTGTGGCGTGACATCACACCACGACCAGGCCTTTATACGAATCGTTTTTACTGTTCCACCTCAGCGCGTTTTAGCAAGGCGGTTTCCTTGGCACATCTTATCAAAGCGGAGATCGTGCCCCCTTATTCCGGGATTCTTATCAATACGGACGTGGGTAACCCAACCGTGCCATTGATTACGGCGCTTGGGAGATAAGCGAGTTTTACCAGGCTGGCGGGGGACGCATAGCTTCGTCCATCCATATAAGGCGATAAGAATCCACCTTTTCACCTACGCCTTCTTCCTCCTTTGCCCATCCCTTTCCGCGCACTTGAGCTCCAGCGCCCAAGTCCGCACATCCCACCTCAACCTTCTCCAACTATGTCCGGAGTGGGAGGTAAGTGGATGGCCACCTCCGTCACGGAGGGGCACATCAAAAAGTTGCCGAAGGCCGGATACTTGTCCAGCGACATCGCGCACCGGCTACCCGACGAGGGGAAGCTCATAACCACCCCTAGGCCCCATGAGAGGGTGGTGTTCCTCACCCACTTCCTCCGCGGACTAGGTTTTCCACTTCATCCATTTGTCCGGGGGCTCATGTTCAACTACGGCCTGGATTTCCACGATCTGGCCCCGAACTTCATCCTCAACATCTCGGCGTTTTTCGTCGTGTGCGAGGCCTTCCTCTACATCCAGCCCCACTTCGGATTATGGCTTAAGATCTTCAATGTCAAGCCGAAGGTAGTGGGCGGCCGCCAAGCGAGTCTTGAGGCGCCATGGTTGGCAAGATGGCCAAAGTCCTATGGCTCGAGGGCTCATTTGTGGAGACCATAAAGGGGTGGCAATCGGGGTGGTTCTACATCACCGAGCCGCGCGACTCTCAATGGGCGGCGGCCCCCGAATTCCGATCTGGCTTCCCCACGCGGCTCACATCATGGAAAGAGATGGGCCTGTCGTGGGGTGATTCGGACGAGCTATCCGGACTCCAAACCTGTGTCTGAAACCTGGCGGACAAGAATCTCAGGCTTGTCAACGTTATCCAGGTGATGCTCATCCACCGGATTCTCCCATGCGAACAACGGGCCTTCAAATTGTGGGAGTTCGATCCGGCACAGCACCCAACTCTGAAAAGGCTCTTCGACACTACGTACGAAGATGCCTGGAAGGTGCTGTTCAAGGGCGCCGAGGCTCCCACATCCGCTACCGAAGATCACGGATTCAGCTCGCAGCGTCAAGCCAGCGAGGTAAGTTATTTTACCCTTTATGGGACTCTTTTTTCATAGTTTGACTCTATGCGGGATCTAAAACTCCCTAACCTTTGACAGGACTGGCTGAAGACGTCCGGACAGATTAACTGTCCGGCCCCTTTGCCAGAAGACCCAGCGGACGCCCGATTGACGGGGCTGCTAGCTCCGGCACCTCACGTGGTGCCGGAGAAGAAGGCCACGAGAACTCGAAGGAGCTCCCAGTGCCAGGTGCTGTCGGACTCACTGCCTGACAACTTTGAGGCGGAATCCTCCTCTGAGGAAGAGGAGGAGGAAAAAGCCTCTCCCAGTGAAGAGAAGAAAAGGATGGCCGCCCTGACCGGGAGGCCGGAGGGTCCAAGAAAGGAAGGACCCTTCCTCCGGACTTCTCCACCAACACCGACAGCGACGAGGAGGAGTGGCCACCAAGGGCCAAGCCCCTGGCGAGATCAGAAGTGTCCGGACTCTGGAATAGTTCTTGACTTTTTATTTGTCGCATAGTGTCTTCTAACGCTGAATATGACCATGCAGCCCGCCCGAGGACGAGCTCGCCGCTTCGTCGAGCGGCTCCCTGGGTTCATCAGATGTGAATAGCACTTCACTTCCGACCGCCTCCTCTCCTCTTGTCGCCGACGACACCGCGGTGGAGTCCCAAAAGGGGCCCAGCCAGGAGGAGGTGGTCCTGGAGGCGCTGCAGGGCGACCTCCCGGACTCCAGACGCAAAGGGGGCGAGACCCTAGAGGGCTCTAAGTCTGGCCTATGCGGACTCCGTCTGAACCTTCAAGGTTCGAAGTCCTAAGCGGCCCCTTCGTAAGAAGGGTAAGACTACGACGCCCGGTGACCTCCGTCCATCCGGAGGCAACAGATAGCTTGGTGGAGGTGCTTAAAGGCGCCTCCATCGACGAGGAGCACCGCCTTTATTATGAGTGTGGTGATCCAGAAAGTTCGATCCGCCAAGAGCGGGCTGGTCAAGTCTGTACCAGCCTTCTAACGGGCTTTGAGGTAAGTTTAGAATATGTAAAAATATTACCGCATAGACAGTAGCCCACGATGCTTAGTTTAGTGTTAGGAAAGAAAAGCCGGACTAAGGATCTAAAAAGATATACTGTGAGGAGTCTAACATAAGTATGTCAATATGTGAATGCAGTGTCTTCTTGACCTCTGCCGCCTTGTTGCGAGGTCAATGCATTGAAGAAGAGCCTCGAGCGGTCCGAGAACGAGCTCGGCCTTGCCAAGAAGCAGCTCGAGGACAGGGAAGGTAAGCAATACCTTATTAAAGAAATACCGTATAGAAAGGATTCGATTGCAAAAAATGACAGGAATAACGTGGGTATTGTAGGGGCCACGAACGAGGTGGCGACCCTGAAGGAAGAGGTGTCCGCGGCCGAAAGCAAAGCGGCCGCGGAGCGCACTGAGCGAGAGAAGCAGGAGGAGTGGGTGGTGGAGGTGCAGCAAGAGCTCTAGGCTCTCGTGGAAAAACACGAGAGTTTGGAGCGTGACTCGAAGACTCGAGAGTCCGAGCTCGCCTCGGCTGTTGAGAGTGCCAAAGCCGCTAAGGCCGAAGCCCAAAAAGCCCTCCAAGAAATTGAATCATTAAAGAAGATAGCGGCGGGTAAGGCATTCTTTATGCAAAGCAAGCATGTGAAAGTGAATTACCTATTACTTACCGGGATTCGGAGCTCTCCAGGAGCATTCGCAGATCTGCCCCGTAGTGTGTAATGCGATGCTGCCGCGTTCTACCGCGCCAAGGAGGGAGCTTCGACGGAGAAAGTGTTCTGGTCTCGATATGTCGAGGCCGAGCGTCCAGTTCCCACGAGCGACCAATTGAAGCGGCTGGTCGAGCTCCACAAGGTCGCCGAACATGCCATGAAGGGCCTCATAATTCGGTGTGGCCATTGGAAGCCATGCACAGGAGCTACTTGGGCTAGTGCAGCGGCTGGTGGACGTCTGTCCATGGATTGAAGTCATCAAGCGCTCCGTCTGCATTGAATGTGCCCGTCGGACCCTTGCCCGTGCTAAAGTGCACTGGGGCAAGCTGGATGCGGAGAAGCTTGTGACGGACGGGCCACCGAAGGGCAAGGAGCATCGCAAGCCTGAAATGTACTATGAGGACGTCCTGAAGGGTGCCCGCCGTATGCGGATGAGTGCTCCAAAGATGTAATTTTTGAATAGACTCGCATTTTTTATCCTGTACGCTGAAAACTTGTTCATATGCGCTAAGCAACGCTTGTTAATTTAAAATATTACCTTCTGTGCGGCCGTTTATCAAATTTGAGAGAAGGCAAGTCGTTGGCTTCAGCCACCATGCCACGAAAAGTGCTTTGGGGTGTTCGATAAACTTGAGCGCTCTTGTTCCCATTCTTGGGTCCGTCGAGGAGGCGCTCAACACAACGAACAAGGCAACCGGACTTATAGTGCTTGAACACTCTCACTTAGCCATAGAATTCTATAATTTTAAATTTCGTGAAGCCCCTAGTATTCGGAAGACCGAGTTAGGCGCTATCCACGCCTTGGCCGAACAATGCCGGTTCCTCGCTCTAAGCGGCATAAGTCTTTAGGGACTCGAAGAAACCTCTCGAACAGTGACCGGCTGTCGCCTTATCATGACGGTCAGTTTTAGCTTTCTCCACTGAGGTGCTCAACCCAGCTCAACCGGGGCACAATAGCAGTGGTTCTCCCAGCGCTTCCTTAGCCGATATAACGGAACGTGAGGTACCAAAACATGGGAGCTGGGCAAACCCAACTATTGACCCAAGACATGATTCAGAGCCGATGCATATAATGCTATAAGTTCGGGGTGCTGCACTTGTGAAAGTGTTCGGACTTGTCACACCATGTTTTTGGGGTACATAAGCCCCTGGTGTATTGTCCATACCAAATTGTACAGTTGCGCAATGTCATAGATGAGCATATATAATGGGAAAGAATGCAATAATAGGCAAGAGCTATATATTGGTTATTAAAAAGAAACTGCCAATAAAAGCAGAACGATACAAATTGTGCAATAAGCAAGGTACGGGACTTTTGACATGTACCCCTTCCAGTGGCAAGTTTGCGGTGTGGTGTGTAAAACAGGTATACTGCTCGTAATAGAGACCATCTGGACACTCGACGCAGTTTTCTGCTTCCCTGGCTGTTGCATCGTGTATTCGGCGCGAATGCGGACAGGACTTCGGAGAAGCGAGTCACGGAAGTAAAAGGAACAAAAAAGGAATGACACAAGCGGGAGCCCCTAGTGCGGTCTAGCCACATTCAGGCGTGCCGTGGTCGTGGCCCGTCCCCTATGCCCATGGTGCCCGTGAGCGCAATTACATGCGCCGTGAGAACCGCTTTCGCGAAGTTCGCGAGGGCTGGGGTTGGGGCTGCATTACTATGCTTGTTCGGAGCGTGCCGAGGCGGTCTTGCCGTAGGTTACTCCGCGGCCGCTTGATGTTGTCCGATTGTTTATTGGCTGGATGGAGAATTGCCTTAAGAGGTTGTTACGCATACGCCGCAGAGGCGACGTATGCTCCTCCGTTCGGAGGAGGCGTTGATGTTTCCATTGACCGTGATTACGCCTCGAGGGCCTGGCATCTTGAGCTTGAGAATGCAGCGTAGTGCGGCACCGCATTGAATTTTGCGAATGCGGTTCGCCCAAGCAGTGCGTGATAGCCGCTGTGGAACGGGACTATGTCGAAGATTAACTCCTCACTCCGGAAGTTATCCGGGGATCCGAAGACCACTTCAAGTGTAACGGAGCCTGTACAGTTGGCCTCTACACCTGGAATGACGCCTTTAAAGGTCGTCTTTGTGGGTTTGATCCTTGACGGGTCTATGCCCATTTTGCGCACTGTATCCTGATAAAGCAGGTTGAGGCTGCTACCACCATCCATCAGGACTCTAGTGAGGTGAAATCCGTCGATGATTGGGTCAAGAACCAATGCGGCGAATCTGCTGTGATGGATGCTAGTGGGGTGTTCCCTTCGATCGAAGGTGATCGGGTAGGAAGACCATGGGTTGAACTTCGCGTGGCTCCATCACAGATATCGTCCCTTAGTGCGCACTTCCGCTACCTTTTGGGTATGTGGGTTGCGTATATCATGTTCACCGTCCGCACTTGTGTGGGAAAGCCCTTCTGTCCTCTATTGTTCGGCGGCCGGGGCTCTTCCTCGTCATCGTTATGCAACCCCTTGTCGTTGTTTTTGGCGCTTAGCTTGCCTGCTTGCTTGAACACCCAACAATCCCTGTTGGTGAGGTTGGCTGGTTTTTCGGGGGTGCCATGTATCTGGCACAAGCGATCGAGTATTCGGTCCAAGTTGGACGGGCCTTGGGTATTTCTTTTGAATGGATTCTTCCGCTGACCCCAGGTTTAGAGCCTCTGAATCCGGCATTTACTGTCGTATCTTCAGCATTATCACCGTTAATGCGGCGTTTATGCTTGTTGCGACGCGACCTGCCATTGCTATCCTTGGTATCTGAACTACCAGGGTGTTTGGCCAAGTTGTTGCTTCGAGCTAGCCAGCTATCCTCTCCCGCGCAAAAGCGGGTCATGAGTGTGGTGAGGGCTGCCATGGATTTCAGCTTTTCCTGTCCTAGGTGCCGGGCTAGCCACTCGTCGCGGATGTTGTGTTTGAAGGCTGCTAGCGCCTCTCATCCGGACAATCGGCGATCTGATTTTTCTTTGTTAGGAACCGCGTCGAGAATTATGCGGCGATTCTTGTGGCTGCTGAATTATATGGCTAAGGTCATCGGCGTCTGGTGGTCGCACATATGTGCCCTGGAATTTATCAAGGAATGCGGCTTCCAGGTCCTCCCAACAACCGATTGACTCTGCTGGCAAGCTGTTGAGCCAATGTCGAGCTGGTCCTTTAAGCTTGGTAGGAGGTATTTGATGGCATGTAGATCATCACCGCGCCATGTGGATATGGAGGAGATAGTCCTCGATCCGCATCGCAGGATCTGTGGTACCATCGTATGATTCGATGTTTACGGGTTTGAAGCCCTCGTGATTTGATGATCCATTACTTCATCCGTGAAGCATAGTGGGTGTCTTGGCGCCTACGTATTGGGCTATATCACGGCGTAGCTCATATGAGCTTTGTGTACTTGTGTTCGCCCGGCGGGTTTCAGATCCGGCGTGGCGGTAATCATCCCGAGTCGTTGGCGCACGCGATCTGTAGATCGATCTTGTATGCTTTGCCTTATCCTCCAATATATCTCGCAAGTACGGCACGTTTTCCCGTGCCTTGGTACTTTTTGAGCGGCGTCGGGGCGTGGCTTGAGCGGAGGGCCGAGAGGCTTCTCTGTCGCGTCCATGGGGTGGCCGGTTTGCCATGTCGTGCGCTGGTGATGTGGGTGCTTCCTCCTCTAATCGAGGCAACGGCCTGCGTTTGGGGTAGCTTTTGGAGGGGCATTCGAGTTCATACTCTAAGGCTGCAAGGACTTCAGTCCATCTGTCAGCTAGCAGGTCTTGGTCAGCTCTAAGCTGTTGCTGCTTTTTCTTGAGGCTGCTTGCCATGGCCATGAGCCTGATTTTAAAACGCTCTTGTTCGACGGGGTCCTCTGGCATGACGAATTCGTCGTCGTCGAGGCTTGCCTCATCATCGGAGGGGGGCGCATAATTATCGTCCTCTACCTCTCTTTCTGCCGCACTATCGTGCGGACTTGCTTCTCCCTCCTCCTGCGCTGAGTCCTGCTGGAGGGGGTCGTCTTCGGCACTGTCCGGGGTATTATTGTCTCCCTTGCCGGAATCGCCGTTTTTACTGTGGCGGGATTTAGAGCGGCGCCGCTGACGTCGGCGCTTGGGTTGTTTCTTGGAGGGGTCATCCTCCACCGTTCCATCGCCATTCCCATATTTTGGGATGTCCGCCATGTATATGTCATATGACGAGGTGGCCTTCCAGTGCCCCGTGGGCGCTGGCTCTTGATCGTCTCCGGCAGCGTCGTCCATACCGTCGATGTCTTCGGAGACGAAGTCGAGCATGTCGGTTAAATCATCGACAGTGGCTACAAAGTGGGTGGTGGGTGGGCGTTGAATTTCTTCGTCGTCCGAATCCCAACCTTCCTGACCGTAGTTCGGCCAGGGCTCCCCTTACAAAGAGAGAGACTTTAATGAGTTCAGGATATCGCCAAAGGGCGAGAGCTGAAAGATGTCCGCGGCGGCGAACTCCATAACCGGCGCCCAGTCGGATTCGACTGGCAGGGGCGCGGGAGGTTCGGAGTCCGGAAAGGAGTCCGACACCTGGGAGTCACGAGCTTTGCAAAGGACAGGGATGGTGTTCGGCTCAATCGCCGTAGAGATTTCAGCCCCGGCGGTGTCCAACCAACCGTCCTCGATCGTGAAACCGGCTCCGGATTAAGGGTCGGAGCGGGGCACTGGTCCGGCCTCGAGCCTTTCGCGGCAGAGCTAGATCGTACCCATCGAGACAGTGCGGCACGCTCGGCTGTGGCTCGAATCCGTCGAAGATCAAGTCTCCGCGAACATCGACCGTATAGTTCATGCTTCCAAATCTGACCTAATGGCCAAGGGCGTAGCTTTCGACCTGCTCCAGATGGCCTAGCGAATTGGCCCGCAGTGCAAAGCCGCCGAATACGAAGATCAGTCCGGGGAGAAAAATCTCACCCTGGACTGCATCGTTGCTGATGATTGAAGGAGCCATCGGGCGTATAGGTGTGACGACGTAGGAACTCTCAATGAAAGCACCAATGTCGGTGTCAAAACCGGCGGATCTCGGGTAGGGGTCTCGAATCGCGTGCGTCTAGGCGGATGATAACAGGAGACAAGGGACACGATGTTTTTACCCAGGTTCGGGCCCTCTCGATGGAGATAATACCCTACTCCTGCTTGATTAATATTGATGATATGGGTAGTACAAGAGTAGATCTACCACGAGATCAAGGAGGCTAAACCCTAGAAGCTAGCCTATGGTATGATTGTTGTTCGATCCTACGGACTAAAACCCTCCGGTTTATATAGACACCGGATAGGGTTAGGGTTACATGTAGTCGGTTACAATGGTAGGAGATCTACATATCCTTATCGCCAAGCTTGCCTTCCACGCAAAGGAAAGTCCTATCCGGACAAGGGACAAAGTCTTCAATCTTGTATCTTCATAGTCCAGGAGTCCGGCCAACGGTGATAGGTCGGCTATCCGGACACCCCCTAATCCAGGACTCCCTCAACAAGCTTCTCCAAAAGTCTGTATAAAACCATATGCTTTGACCACACTATCAAAGCATATATTCCAACTCCGAGATGCTTGCACCAGTCCATAAATGGATCGCTGGAGCTTGCACACTTTGTTAACACCTTTTGGATCGACAAAACCTTCTGCTTGCATCATATACAACTCTTCTTTAAGATATCCATTAAGGAATGCAGTTTTGACATCCATTTGCCATATTTCGTAATCATAAAATGCGGCAATTGCTAACATGATTCGGACAGACTTAAGCATCGATACGAGTGAGAAAATCTCATCATAGTCAACACCTTGAACTTGTCAAAAAACACTTTTTGCGACAATTTGAGCTTTGTAGATAGTAACACTACCATCAGCGTCTGTCTTCCTCTTGAAGATCCATTTATTCTCAATGGCTTGCCGATCATCGAGCAAGTCCACCAAGGTCCATAGTTTGTTCTTATATATGGATCCTATCTCAGATTTCATGGCCTCAAGCCATTTATCGGAATCTGGGCTCATCATAGCTTCTTCATAGTTCATAGGTTCGTTATGGTCTAGTAACATGACTTCCAGAACAGGATTACCATACCGCTCTGGTGCTGATCGTGCTCTGGTTGACCTACGAGGTCCGGTAGTAACTTGATCTGAAGTTTCGTGATCATGATCATTAGTTTCCTCTCTAGTCGGTGTAGGCATCACGGGAACGGTTTTCTGTGATGAGCTACTTTCCAATTCGAGAGAAGGTACAATTACCTCATCAATTTCTACTTTCCTCCCACTCACTTCTTTCGAGGGAAACTCCTTCTCTAGAAAGTTTCCATTCTTGGCAACAAAGATCTTGCCTTCGGATCGTTGGTAGAAGGTGTACCCAATTGTTTCCTTAGGGTATCCTATGAAGAAGCACTTCTCCGATTAGGGTTCGAGCTATCAGGGTAAAGCCTTTTAACATAATTGTCGCAACCCCAAACGTTAAGAAACGACAGCTTAGGTTTCTTGCCAAACCAGAGTTCATACGGTGTCGTCTCAACGGATTTACACGCTGCCCTATTTAACGTGAATACAGCTGTCTCTAATGCATAACCCCCAAACGATAGTGGTAAATCGGTAAGACACATCATATATCGCACCATATATAATAAAGTACGGTTATGACATTCAGACACACCATTACGCTATGGTGTTCCAGGTGGCGTTAGTTGTGAAACTATTCCACATTGTTTTAAATGAAGGCCAAACTCGTAACTCAAATATTTGCCTCCACGATCAGATCGTAGAAACTTTATTTTCTTATTACGATGATTCTTCACTTCACTCTAAAATTCCTGGTACTTTTCAAATGTTTCACACTTGTGTTTCATTAAGTAGATATACCCATATCTGCTCAAATCATCTGTGAAGGTCAGAAAATAACGATACCTGCCGCGAGCCTTAATACTCATCGGACCGCATACATCAGTATGTATTATTTCCAATAAGTCATTAGCTTGCTCCATTGTTCCGGAGAATGAAGTTTTAGTCATCTTTCCCATGAGGCATGGTTCGCAAGTATCAAATGACTCATAATCAAGTGATTCCAAAAATCCATCCGCATAAAATTTCTTCATGCGCTTTACACCAATATGACCTAAACGGCAGTGCCAAAATATGTTGCACTATCATTATCAACTTTGCATCTTTTGGCATCAATGTTATGAATATGTGTATCACTACAATCGATATTCAATAAACCATTTACATTGGGTGTATGACCATAGAATGTTTTATTCATGTAAACAGAACAACAATTATTCTCTGATTTAAATGAATAACTGTATCGCAATAAACATGATCCAATCATATTCATGCTCAACGCAAACACCAAATAACATTTATTCATGTCCAACACTAATCCCGAAGGTAGAGGGAGTGTGCGATGGTGATCTTATCAACCTTGGAATCACTTCCAACACACATCGTCACCTCGCCCTTAACTAGTCTTTGTTCATTTTGCAACTCCTGTTTCAAGTTACTAATGTTAGCAACAGAACAGGTATCAAATACCCTTGGGTTACTATGAACACTAGTAAACTACTGCCTCCGTCCCAAATTTCTTTTCTTAGATTTGTCAAAATACGGATGTATCAATTCACGTTTTAGTATTAGATACATCCGTATCTAGGCAAATCTAAGACTAGAATTTTGGGACAGAGGGAGTACACATCAATAACATGTATATCAAATATACCTTTGTCCACTTTGTCATCCTTCTTATCCGTCGAGTATTTCGGGTAGTTCCGCTTCCATTGACCATTGCCTTTGCAGCAAAAGCACTCAGTTTCAGGCTTACACTACTGCAGGATGTTGCTAACGCGACACTACGATCAGAGACCCTTCAACGAAAATGTGTGTGATGCAATAATCACAAACTATGGTATAAAAACCCATCAAAAAAGGTGCAAAACATTTTTGATAGCGGAGCCATCAAACACAGTTCAGATTTTAGTTGCGTGTGCGATGCGGGGCACACGGTTAATCCACTCGAACTGTTTGCGATTAGACAGAACAACAGAAATGGGCAGCCATATAAATGTGTGTGCGATATACGACATACAGTTCGCTCTGATGAATTGTTTGCTATTAGGGACAACAATAGAAACGATCAGCCAGATCAAGGTGTGAGTGATATACGGCTTGCGGTTCAGTCGAATGAACTATTTTCGATTAGGAATGAGAACATAAACGGTTCAACTTAACAAGATGTGTGTGATATGCGGCAAAAAGGCCCGGAGGTTAATTCGAGAACAAGTACACAGAGGTTAATTTGACATACATGACTTATAAGTTTCACCGAAATCATATCATTTTTGTGGAAAACATTTAATTGCGTTGAATGTATATAGTGCTCCATCCTATTAGTTGAATTTACCTCGAGGTCCATGTTTTGGAAACATGTCGTAAAGTAACGGGATAGACCTTCATTCAAGCCAATCAACATGTGTTCAAAAAACAAAAATTATCAAAAAGTAACAAGATAGACCTTCTTCAAGCCAATCAACATGTGTACAAAAAATGTCAAAAATTACAAAACAAGGACCTAGAGGTTAATTCAACTAATATGATGGAGCACTATATACATTCAACGCAATTAAATGTTTACAGTGACCCATCACATAATTTAATTTAACATCGAGGCCACTTCCCATCCGGTCACCCATCTGATGACTACTCAAGTCTCAGCACACCTAACTTGGGAATTCTGTTAGATGAGCTATCGGTAGGGAAGCTGGTCCTTGCTGCTGTAGGATCCCTCTTTGTATCCTTTATTGGGCACCTGGATGACCGACTGTTGCCGCCCAATGGTCAACGCCACATCCCCCGCATGGCAGTTTTTGCAGCGGGTAACTGCATCGTCGTGCCGCGCCTGGTGCAACCGCATGCACACGAACGTGCGTGATCTAGCGCTGACCCCAAACACTGGCAGCACAATTTATAAATTGATAGATGGATTACTAGTTACAGTGATGCATATAATTAAGCAAAGGGGTCGCACATGTCTTTATTGACCGGAATGAGAATGCAATAGCACAATAAGAATTAAGGCCACGATGATGCGATCGCAGTGGTGGTTACATGAGGCAAGGAGAAAGATGCATCCATCAATGTACGACCTCCTCCTCCTCAACTCAGTGCGCCGGGCCACCCACCAGCGGCTAAGGAGTGGCGGCTTTTGTGGCGAGGTCAAGGTGCTTCTCAGCAAAGGCATCCAAGGCTTCCAGCTAGTTGAATAAGGCCAACATCATAGCGTCCTCACTAGCCTTGTAGATACATATGTACATGATTTGCTCATACACGTGGATCTGTAGGTCGATGAATTCTTGGAGGCCGAGGTGATACGTCTCCAACGTATCCATAATTTTTTATTGCTCCATGCTATATTATCTACTGTTTTGGAAAATATTGGGCTTTATTTTCCACTTTTATATTATTTTTGGGACTAACCTATTAACCGGAGGCCCAGCCCAGAATTGCAGTTTTTTTTTCCTATTTTAGAGTTTCGAAGAAACGGAATATCAAACGGAGTCCAAACGGAATGAAACCTTCGGGAACGTGTTTTTCTCACCGAATATGTTCCAGGAGACTTGGACCCTACGTCAAGAAAGAAAGGAGGTGGGCATGAGGTAGGGGGCGCGCCCACCCCCAGGGCGCGTCCTCCACCCTCGTGGGCCCCACCTTGCTCCATCAACGTACTTCTTCCTCCTATATATACCTACGTACCCCCAAACGATCAGATACGGAGCCAAAAACCTAATTCCACCGCCACAACCTTTTGTACCCACGAGATCCCATCTTGGGTCCTGTTCCGGAGCTCCGCCGGAGGGGGCATCCACCACGGAGGGCTTCTACATCATCACCATAGCCCCTCCGATGAAGTGTGAGTAGTTTACCTCAGACCTTCGGGTCCATAGTTAGTAGCTAGATGGCTTCTTCTCTCTTTTTGGATCTCAATACAATGTTCTCCCCTCTCTCGTGGAGATCTATTCGATGTAATCTTCTTTTTTACGGTTTGTTTGTTGAGACCGATGAATTGTGGGTTTATGATCAAGATTATCTATGAACAATATTTGAATCTTCTCTGAATTCTTTTATGTATGATTGGTTATCTTTGCAAGTATCTTCAATTATCAGTTTGGTTTGGCCTACTAGATTGGTTTTTCTTGCAATGGGAGAAGTGCTTAGCTTTGGGTTCAATCTTGCGGTGTCCTTTCCCGGATGTGATGGGGGCAGCAAGGCACGTATTGTATTGTTGCCATCGAGGATAACAAGATGGGTTTTTTTATCATATTGCATGAATTTATCCCTCTACATCATGTCATCTTGCTTAAGGCGTTACTCTGTTTTCTTGAACTTAATACTCTAGATGCATGCTGGATAGTGGTTGATGAGTGGAGTAATAGTAGTAGATGCAGGCAGGAGTCGGTCTACTTGTCTCGGACGTGATGCCTATATACATGATCATACCTAGATATTCTCATAACTATGCTCAATTCTGTCAATTACTCAACAGTAATTCGTTCACACACCGTAAAATACTTATGCTCTTGGGAGAATCTACTAGTGAAACCTATGGCCCCCGGGTCTATTTTCATCATATTAATCTTCCTACGCTTTATTATTGCTTTGCTCTTTACTTTGCCTTTTTATTTTTACTTTGGAACTTTATACCAAAAATACCAAAAATATTATCTATCATCTCTATCAGATCTCACTCTCGTTGTCAGCGTTCTGGGAACGGGGGTCCCTAGACTTACCTGCCTGCGGCCTGCGGCGTGGCTCAAAGGAGGCTCAGGATAGCCCATCTTCATCAACGCAAGCTCAAGACCCTTGCGAGGGGCCAAGCCTCATGAGGCGGGACGACAAGGAGCTTCCTCAGGCACGGCCTCGTCAGGCTGGCTCATGAGGAGGCGGAGAGTTCAAGGTAGGGTACCTCGCGAGGTGCCCATGACGCAAGCCATGATGACCAAGGGCGCCCGATCGGCGCCCGACCAGCAGCCGTCCTCCTTTCCTCTTTGGTGCAAAGGGAGCAAGCGCAGCGAGAGCATCAAGGAAAGGCATCCATTTCGGTGCAACAAGACCAAGACCAGCCCAACGGCCGAAGGAGTCATCGTGGAGCCCAAGCAAAGACATCACCAGAGCCTTTGGCAGGCGAGGACCAATTTTAGTCGATAAGTGTACCCATTGTTCCCCTTCAAAATGGCTAATTGTTGGCGCCCTTCCCGCTCAATATTTGGGAAGAGGCCTGTGGCCTTCGCCTATAAATAGGAGTAGCCACCCACAGAGATAGAGGGATCCGGAATCCAGAGAAAGACAGAGACCCGATCCTCAAGCTAGAGCGACTGAACACCACCTTGCAGTTCATCACACCCGCCAAGAACAGACCCTCGCGAGGCTGTTCTTCCTTGTACTATTCCTCATCGGCCCAAGAGGCAATCCACCACACCACAAACTAGAGTAGGGTATTACACCACAATGGTGGCCCGAACTAGTATAAATCTTGTGTCTCTTGTGCTGTTCCATTAGTAGTTTAGGTTCCTGTGATTCAGCGAGGTACGAGACGGTGGAGGGTCGGATCTCCGCGCGCACCCCAGTGTTCGAACCTCAAGGGTCTGCCGGAACCCGAAATCCGACATTTGGCGCGCCAGGTAGGGGTGCGCCGGAATCCACCTTCTGCCACCTCGTGTTCCGCCGCATCGTCATCACCATGTCCGACGACGAAGCGAGCAACCCAGATCCTTGGGCGGCGTGGCCCGCCCACGCAGAGCCGCTCGCCTTGGGCGACCCCGTGCCCCGGGCAGCTCGCGGTCCGCAGGGTGCTGCAGGCCGCGGGCAACGCGGACAGGCTTCGACGGCTCTCACGCCGCGGCAGGCGCGGTCGGCAGCAAGGGCCTCCAATCACGCCGCGACCACGTCACCGTACACCCGCCGGGAGCAGGTGAACTCAAGGGACGCGCTCACAGTGGCCCGAGAGTTGCTGCAGTGCAGGCTGCTGGAGAGCGGTCGCGACGTGCTGCTGGAGCGAGTGGCGGAGCTCCTGGGCTTCGCCGCCTCAGGGGCTCACCCCTTCTGCACCCAGCTTCCATCTCAGGCCCAGGGCGGCCCGCACGGGGGCTCCACGCGTGCCCGCGGGCTCCAAAGCTACTCCAACACCGGCGGTTGCCAAGACGGGCCGGGCGGCGGGTTGCCCGACCGCGGAGAAGAAGGACTCGGACGTAACCCACGGCCCGGTGGACCGCCGCACCGCCACCCAACGATGGGCGCATCAAGCAGAGCCGCATGGCACGCTTTCAAAGACTACGGCGTGGCCTTCGTGATGACGGCGCCCGAAGAATACGGTGCCCACATGATGGACCAAGGGCACCCGCATGAGGGAGAACAAGGCTCGCTCCTCAGCCCGAGCTGGGGGGATGAGGCGCCAGAAGCCGAGCTCTTCCAGGAGCCTCGAGACGGTCCCACTGGTCACGCCGGGGGCGACGATTATCGGGTACCGCTACTTCCTCAAGAGCAAACATACGCTAACCATAGGTCGCAGGAGGTACATGTTGCCACGACGAGCGGCTGCCCCACTCCCGCAGTCTCCTACCCCTCGGGAGGGGGGCGCAGGGGCTGCCGGAGAGGCGAGATCCCGACATCACCACCGCGGCGTTTGGAGCAAAGGCGTTCTCGGAGGTAGGCCCTCTGCTGGGAGGCGCCAGGCCTGCTCCTGGCGGGGACACGTGGTCGCTGGGAACTGGCTGGCGACCGCTTACCCCATCGGCGGGCGTCCGGGTTTCCGTCGTCTGCTGATGGCACTAGAGTGTGGCGCAAGGCGGGGCCTCGTCTGGCGATATGAAGCAAGGCCGGTACCTGTGAAGAAGGCCCGGTGCACGTGAAGCTTCGCCGCCTGCGTGACACTCACGTAATAATGAGTGGGACTGCACACGCCCGAGTCTCAGGGTGCCGGCCTCGAGCCCTGGGCTCCCTCCCACGCCCGATGGCAGCACTTAGCTCACAGCCGTGAGAAGACGTCCAAGACTAGACTAGGTGTCGGACGCGGCTTTTCTTCTACTTGCTTCGCCTTTCCATTTGATTGTCGCTTTCCCCGCTGGATTTAAGTTGGATACGAATTTAGGATTTGCGTGTGTTCGGGGAAGGGGTGCTTAGTCTCGTTCGAGCAAATCTCTCGCGTTTCGGTTACCACTCCGCCTTAGCTGCCTCCCCTCGCGAGCCCCTCGCGAGTCGGGCCAGGCCTAGCTTGCACGCAGCCCAGCCTGTCGCCGCCGCGTCCTCTCCGGAGGGTTTTTACTGCAGATCCTACGGATTTGATCAGGAGACACTCAGATTGCCGCAGCCTCCCACAGGCTATCTCAGGGCTCGTAAGAAACAAAGGTAAACCAGCCAACCAGCACGTACCTTAGCCAACCACTTGGCGAGGGCGTATGGGCGATGTAACACCTGCTAATACGATGAACACAAGTTTTACATGAGGGGATCCCCCTCCCAAAATGCTCTCACAGTCATCATGCCAAAACCTGAGTCCTATTCATGCAGGGTAACGGAACAGGGACAATACATAATCAGTCGGATAAATCCCCCAATGTGTCCTCAGGAGCACCTCCCGAGCCGTTGCTGGCGTCGCTGGCCTCCCCATCACTGTCTACGTGGCCGTCGGCGGCGTCTGGGCCGTTCACCACGCTGCCCTCATCGGCGGCCACGACCACGCCGTCGTTGTCCGAAGCGAAGGCCCGGACGAGAGCATCCACATTGTCTTCCACCCAGTGCGCCAGGTCGCCCCGGACGGCCTGGGGAACTGGGGCGATAGCTGCGTCAAAGTCGAAGTGGGGTCCATGTCCCGAGATGGCTGAAGACACGAGAAAAGGCGCGCCAAGCAGCGCTGCGGCTCCTCTCCTCCACCAACCTATTGGCCCCGACCGATCACGCCTCCACCAAGCGCAACCACGCCGGTGAAGAACTCAAGGTTGCCAGCGTAGTTAACGCGTGCGGCTCGCCAACCGCCGCCTCGCAGAATATTACCCAAGGCTGCGTTGGCTCTTTCCCGAGTGTGGCGAGCATGGGGCCGTGCTCATGCTCCAGATTCGCCACGACGCATCTCGTCCGCGTGATTCTGCGCGCGATGGCCTCGGCCTCCTCCACCCTGCTGGCGAAGAAGGAGCGCCTCGATGTCCGAGAGGTGGTTGACTCCCCTGCGCCACCTCGAGGGCGGCCCGAAGAGCATCGGCCCGCCAGCGCCGCCTCCTCCAGCTTGGCCTCAAGGCAGCAGTCCTGCCCTCGGCCTCGGCCTTGATAAACCCCAGCCTCTCCTCAAACTTCGCTCGAGGTTCGGCGCGCCGTCTCCCCACTCGGCGTCCGACCTCCTCCAGACGCTGGCTTCCGTGCAGCGACCTCATCCTCTGCCCGCGTCACCAAGCGCTCCCTCGTCTCCAAGCGCCAGATTGCTCGCAGTGTTCGGGCGGCTTCAAGCATCAACGCCTCCTCACGCTTTTGGAGCTCCGCCGGGTCGCCGGAGGCCACCTTCATCGACGCGAGGGCTACCTCGCGCAGCTCCACTTGCTCCTCCAATGAGTGACACCGGGCCAGGAGTTCCCGTGCCTGCTCCTCCGCCGCCTCTAGCCGCCTGTTAGCTTCCCGGGCCTCCTCGACGGCCCGAGAGCAGGCCTCCCGAGAAGCTGCCAGCGACGCCTTGGCCTTTTCATCATCAAGATCGCGCTGGTGGCGCGCAAGGGCGACAGCGCCCTGCAGCTCATGCCTCTCTGCAGCCAGGCACAGGCCCTCGGCCTCAAGGCGCGCGTTATCGTCAGCGAGCTCTTCACCAAGAAGGCTCACCGCGTCAGCCGCCCTTCGAAGACATCCTTGGCGAAGGGCGCGCTCGTGCACGTCCTCCACACCATCAACCGCCCCAGGCGGGAGCCGGGAGCCACGAATCAGCACTCCCCCTCCGGGCAGGGGGCTGGGGGCTGGCACCCTCGCGACGGCCGGGCACGCCGCGCCAAGCCGGCCTGGAGCCAGCCCATCCCCAGACGAGGGGCGCAGGAAGCGCCTCAGCCAATCGCCGTCCACGACCAGGCGAGAAGCCCACGGCAGGCTAGCTATGCCACGGGAAGGCTCGCGAGGAAGGGTCGCGAGGCGCGCAGGGCCACGACGCGCCTCGGGACGGTTCACCTCCCCGGTCGCCCTCACCACAAGGGCTCCACTTCTTGGAGCACTCAAGGACGGGGGAGGGGGCGAAGCCGGGGGGGACGGCTCCTCACCCGTCTCCGTGAGCTCGGCAGGGAGGGGCCTACAGGGCAAGGATCAGTACAAGCAGCAGAAGAATCAGGAGCTGGAGAAGGAGAAGGCTTACTCATCGCTGGCGGGCACTTCCTACGCTCAAAGAAGCGACAAGGGTAATCATCGCCTAGGGCCTCCCTTCTCTTCCGGAGGGCCTCGAAGTTCACGCGGAAACGACCCAAGATTTGAGCGCAGGGGTCAGCCTGTGGCGAGGGAGAAGCATCAAGGCGACCTGCGTCAGGGGCGTCCGCCTGACGCGCGCTGCTGGTCGCCTCACCAAGAGAAGCAGCAGGGGCCTCGGGGGCTCCATCCGCAGGCGCTGCGGGCGGCTGCCGCCGCCCTCGGTCGTGGCGGCATGAGCCTCGGAGCTGCTCCCTCATGAGCGTCGCCTGGCGCCGTCACTCCCGGCCGGGTCCTTCGGCTCTGGCGGCTCGTGCCTCCCTGCTCCGCCACTTGAGGAGGAGCCGCCTTGGCTGACCGGAAGGGCTGTCACCATCCATCGGATTCTTGCGAGGCCCTGGAGACCAGCGGGCGCGCCCCCATTCATCGAAGATAGGCATCTGGTTCACAAAATCACCCCTGCTCGGGCAGAGGTACAGCAAGGCCCCTCCATGCCGGATGCCACCGGGTTGGGGTCGCCAACAACCAGAGCACTTTCCTTAGCGCTTCAGCGTCAGTCTTCTTCCCGGAGCCTCATACGATCACCAGCCACCAAGGCCCACATCCGGTGGGAATGGTGTTGGAGAGGAGCAACGCGCACATCAGGAACTCCTTCACCACCTTGGGCGCCATCACGCTAAGCTTTCTCAGGAACTCGAGCGGTGCTGCATAAAAATGAGCCGAGGGCTTGAAAGCGTCTCCTGGCCCCAGCCTGAATTGGGGACAACAGGCGAGGTTGGCTCCGGTAGCAGGGGGCTAGGCACCCCCACATCTATGTACAACCACCTCTCGCGGAACTCAGCCGCGCCCGGAGGTAGGATGAAGTCAATCCCTGAGGCCGCTGTCTCGGGCGCGGCGACAAAGCTCACGCACGCCGAGCATTGGGTGGGGTCAACAAGGCGTAGAGAGAAGAAGTGGCGTAGCAAGGCAACCGAAGGAAGGATGCCCATCATTGCTTCACAAACGAAGGCGAAGACTGAGAGGAGAGTGATGGACTCAGGACCCAGATGCATCATGTGGATATGATAGTGGGAAAGCACGGCATTGAAGAAATCAGAAAAGGGGGGAACGAGCCCCGCCCACAGGGCGTCAGCAAAATACCGGACCTCAGTGACTATCCTGTCGATGGAGAAGTGGGACGCGGGCCAGGCCATCGTCCTCCCGCATTCGTTGAAGGTGGTGGCCAGAGCCAAACTAACCTTGCCCAAGCCTTCTAGATTGAGTATGATCGACGGGTCGACGGCGGAGGCCGCCGGCGGCGACGAGCGAGGCGGAGGCACAAGTTTCTTCCCTTTCCCCTTCTTCGTCGGAGCCATGGCGATTGAAAAAGGGGGGGGGGAGATTCGAGATTGGATTGAAAATGGAAGCTGGAGTTCGAGAGGGGGAAGGACAGGGGCGCACGAGCAGCAGAGAGGGGAACGGACGTGTACAGCAGCGTGTCCGCCTAGCAAGGCACGAAATGAGGAGGCGTGGGGGAACAGTGCCGCCCACGTCCAATCAACCGCCATGCAGCGCCCAAGGCCGCAGGCTGTTAGGGCCCACGACGCTTTGCACTTGCCCTTTCGCCTCTTTGCTCGGCCAAGTTCGGGCGCGCCGCGGGCCCGGGGGCTACTGTCGGCGTTCTGGGAACGGGGGTCCCCAGACTTGCTCGCTCAAGGCCTGCCGCGTGGCTCAAAGGAGGCCCAGACAGCCCATCTTCATCAACGCAAGCTCAAGACCCTCGCGAGGCCAAGCCTCAAGGCGGACGACAAGGAGCTTCCTCGTGCACGGCCTCGTCAGCCGGGCTCATGAGGAGGCGGAGAGTTCAAGGCAGGTACCTCGCGAGGTGCCCATGACGCAAGCCATGACGACCAAGGGCGCCCGATTGGCGCCAAACAAGCAGTGGCGTCCTCCTTTCCTCTTTGGTGCAAAGGGAGCAAGCGCAGCGAGAGCATCAAGCAAAGGCATCCATTTCGGTGCAACAAGACCAAGACCAGCCCAACGGCCGAAGGTGGTCATCGTGGAGCCCAAGCAAAGGCCATCACCAGAGCCTTTGGCAAGCGAGGACCAACTTTAGTCAGGATAAGTGTACCCGCTGTTCCCCTTCAAAATGGCCAATTGTTGGCGCCCTTCCCGCTCAATATTTGGGAAGAGGCCCAGGGCCTTCGCCTATAAATAGGAGTAGCCACCCATAGAGATAGAGGGATCCGGAATCCAGAGAAAGACAGAGACCCGATCCTCAAGCTAGAGCGACTGAACACCACCTAGCAGTTCATCACACCCGCCAAGAACAGACCCTCGCGAGGCTGTTCTTCCTTGTACTATTCCTCATCAGCCCAAGAGGCAATCCACCACACCACAAACTAGAGTAGGGTATTACACCACAATGGTGGCCCGAACTAGTATAAATCTTGTGTCTCTTGTGCTTTTCCGTTAGTAGTTTAGGTCCCTGCGATTCGGCGAGGTATGAGACGGTGAAGGGTCGGATCTCCGCGCGCACCCCAGTGTTCGAAGCTCAAGGGTCTGCCGGAACCCGAAATCCGACACTCGTAAGTGACCGTGAAGGGATTGACAACCCCTTATCGTGTTGGTTGCGAGGAGTTATTTGCTTTGTGTAGGTACGAGGGACTCGCGCGTAGCCTCCTACTTGATTGATACATTGGTTCTCAAAAACTGAGGGAATTACTTACGCTACTTTGCTGCATCATCCTTTCCTCTTCAAGGAAATCCAACGCAGTGCTCAAGAGGTAGCAAGAAGAATTTCTGGCGCCGTTTCCGGGGAGTCTACGCAAAAGTCAACATACCAAGTACCCATCACAATCCCTTATCTCCCGCATTACATTATTTGCCATTTTCCTCTCGTTTTCCTCTCCCCCACTTCACCTTTTCCGTTTTATTCGGCCTCTCTTTTCCGTTTGCCTTTTTCTCGCTTGCTTTTTGTTTGTTTGTGTGTTGGATTGCTTGTTTGTCACAATGGCTCAAGATAATACCAAATTGTGTGACTTTACCAATACCAACAATAATGATTTCCTTAGCACTCCGATTGCTCCTCTTACCAATACTGAATCTTGTGAAATCAATACTGCTTTGTTGAATCTTGTCGTGAAAGATCAATCCGCCGGCCTTCCTAGTGAATATGTCGCTACTCATCTAAATAGCTTCGTTGATTTATGTGATATGCAAAAGAAGAAAGATGTTGATAATGATATTGTTAAATTGAAGCTATTTCCTTTTTCGCTTAGAGATCGTGCTAAAGCTTGGTTTTCGTCTTTGCCTAAAATAGTATTGATTCTTGGAACAAGTGCAAGGATGCTTTTATCTCTCTTAGAAACGATATTATGAATTTTAAGCAACTTGATCATGAACATGTTGCACAAGCTTGGGAGAGAATGAAATTAATGATACGTAATTGCCCTACTCATGGTTTGAACTTGTGGATGATTATACAAAAATTTTATGCCGGATTGAATTTTGCTTCTAGAAATCTTTTAGCTTCGGCCGCGGGAGGCACTTTTATGGAAATCACAGGAGATTCTACTAAACTCCTAGATAATATTATGGTTAATTATTCTCAATGGCACACTGAAAGATCTACTAATAAAAAAGTGCATGCGATAGAAGAAATTAATGTTTTGAGTGGAAAGATGGATGAACTTATGAAATTATTTGCTACTAAGAGTGTTTCTTCCGATCCTAATGATATGCATTTGTCTACTTTGATTGAGAATAATAATGAATATATGGATGTGAATTTTGTTAGTAGGAATAATTTTGGTAACAACGCCAGATAGAGGGAACTTTAATCCTAGGCCTTATCCTAGTAATCCTTCTAATAATTATGGAAATTCCTACAACAAATCTTATGGAAATTTTAATAAGATGCCCTCTGAATTTGAGACTAGTGTTAAAGAGTTTATGAATTCGCCAAAGAATTTCAATGCTTTGCTTGAAGAGAAATTGCTTAAAGTTGATGAATTGGCTAGGAACGTTGATAGAATTTCTCTTGATGTTGATTCTTTAAAGCTTAGATCTATTCCACCTAAGCATGGTATCAATGAGTCTCTTAAAGCCATGAGAATTTCCATTGATGAGTGCAAGGAAAGAACCGCTAGGATGCGTCCTATGAAAGATGCCTTCATTAAAGCGTGTTCTTCCAATTTCCATGAAAATAAAGATGAAGATCTAAAACTTATTGATGTGTCCCCTATTAAATCTTTGTTTTGCAATATGAATCTTGATAATGATGGGACTGAATATGATCCACCTTTACCTAGAAGGTGTTCTCAAAATTCGGAGTTTTTAGATCTTGATGCTAAAATTGATAAAAGTGGGATTGAAGAGATTAAAACCCTAGATGTTGCTAAACCCACTATTTTGGATTTCGAGGAATTTAATTATGAAAGTTGCTCTTTAATTGATTGTATTTCCTTGTTGCAATCCGTGCTAAATTCTCCTCATGCTTATAGTCAAAATAAAGCGTTTACTAAACATATCGTTGATGCCTTGATGCAATCTTATGAAGAAAAACTTGAGTTGGAAGTTTCTGTCCCTAGAAAACTTTATGATGAGTGGGAACCCACTATTAAAATTAAGATTAAGGATCATGAATTTTATGCTTTATGTGATTTGGGTGCTAGTGTTTCCACTATTCCCAAAACTTTGTGTGATTTGCTAGATTTCCGTGATTTTGATGATTGCTCTCTAAACTTGCACCTTGCGGATTCCACTATTAAGGAACCTTTGGGAAGAATTAATGATGTTCTTATTGTTGCTAATAGGAATTATGTGCCCGTAGATTTTATCGTTCTTGATATAGATTGCAATTCTTCTTGTCCTATTATTCTTGGTAGACCTTTCCTTAGAACGATTGGTGCAATTATTGATATGAAGGAAGGGAATATTAGATTCCAATTTCCATTAAAGAAAGGCATGGAACACTTCCCTAGGAAGAAAATAAAGTTACCATATGAATCTATCATGAGAGCCACTTATGGATTGCCTACCAAAGATGGCAATACCTAGATCTATCCTTGCTTTTATGCCTAGCTGGGGTCGTTAAATGATAGCGCTTGTTGGGAGGCAACCCAATTTTATTTTTAGTCTTTTTGATCTTGCTTCTGTTTAGGAATAAATATTTTATCTAGCCTCTGGTTAGATGTGTTTTTATGTTTTAATTAGTGTTTGTGCCAAGTTAAACCTATAGGATCTTCTTGGATGATAGTTATTAGATCTTGCTGTAATTTCCAGAAACTTTCTGTTCACGAAAACAATTGTTAAAAATCACCAGAAAGAGATAAAATACTGATTCCAATTGCAGTAGATCAATAATAAATTACGTAGGTCTTCCTATTTTGGCAGATTTGTTTGAGTTCCAGAAGTTTGCGTTAGTTACAGATTACTACAAATTGTTCTGTTTTTGACAGATTCTGTTTTTCGTGTGTTGTTTGCTTATTTTGATGAATCTATGGCTAGTAAAATTGTTTATAAACCATATAGAAGTTGGAATACAGTAGGTTTAACACCAATATAAATAAAGAATGAGTTCATTACAATACCTTGAAGTGGTCTTTTGTTTTGTTTCGCTAACGGAGCTCACGAGATTTCTGTTGAGTTTTGTGTTGTGAAGTTTTCAAGTTTTAGGTGAAATCTTTTGATGGATTATGGAACAAGGAGTGGCAAGAGCCTAAGCTTGGGGATGCCGATGGAACCACCAAGATAATCTAAGGACACCAAAAAGTCAAAGATTGGGGATGCCCCGGAAGGCATCCCCTCTTTAAATCTACTTCCATCGGTAACTTTACTTGGAGCTATATTTTTATTCACCACATGATATGTGTTTTGCTTGGAGCGTCTTGTATGATTTGAGTCTTTGCTTTTTATTTTACCACAGTCATCTTTGCTGTACACACCTTTTGAGAGAATCATACATGATTTGGAATTTGTTAGAATACTCTTTGTGCTTCACTATATCTTTTGACCTATATAGTTTTGCTCTAGTGCTTCACTTATATCTTTTAGAGCACGGTGGTGGATTTGTTTATAGAAACTATTGATCTCTCATGATTCACTTAGATTATTTTGAGAGTCTTAAATAGCATCGTAATTTTCTTAAATAATCTTAATATGCTAGGTATACAAAAATAGTAAAAACCTTCTTATGAGTGTGTTGGATACTAAGAAAAGTTTGATGCTTGATGATTGTTTTGTGATATGGAGGTGATAATATCAAAGTCGTGCTAGTTGAGTAGTTGTGAATTTTAGAAATGCTTGTGTTGAAGTTTGCAAGTCCTGTAGCATGCACGTATGGTAAACGTTATGTAACAAATTTGAAGCATGAGGTGTTCTTTGATTGTCCTCCTTATGAGTGGCGGCCGGGGCGGCGATGGTCTTTTCCTACCAATCTATCCCCCTAGGAGCATGCGCATAGTGCTTTGGTTTTTAATGGCTTGTAGATTTTTGCAATAATAATGTGAGTTCTTTATGACTAATGTTGAGTCCATGGATTATACGCACTCTCACCCTTCCATCATTGCTAGCCTGATCGGTACCGTGCATTGCCCTTTCTCACCTTGAGAGTTGGTGCAAACTTCGCCGGTGCATCCAAACTCCGTGATATGATACACTCTTTCACACATAAACCTCCTTATATCTTCCTCAAAACAGCAACCATACCTACCTATTATGGCATTTCCATAGCCATTCTGAGATATATTGCCATGCAAATTTCCACCATTCCGTTCATCATGACACATTCATCATTGTCATATTGCTGAGCATGATCATGTAGTAGACATAGTATTTGTGGCAAAGCCACCGTTCATAATTCTTTCATACATGTCACTCTTGATTCATTGCATATCCCGGTACACCGCCGGAGGCATTCATATAGAGTCATACTTTGTTCTAGTATCGAGTTGTAATCATTGAGTTGTAAATAAATAGAAGTGTGATGATCATCATTTTCTAGAGCATTGTCCCAAGTTAGGAATATATAAAAAAAGAGAAAGGCCATAAAAAAAGAGAAGGCGCAAAAAAAGGAAAAGGAGAGAAGGGACAATGCTACTATCCTTTGCCACACTTGTGCTTCAAAGTAGCACCATAATCATCATGATAGAGAGTCTCTTGTTTTGTCACTTTCATATACTAGTGGGAATTTTTCATTATAGAACTTGGCTTGTATATTCCAACAATGGGCCTCCTCAAGTGCCCTAGGTCTTCGTGAGCAAGCAAGTTGGATGCACACCCACTTAGTTTCTTTTGTTGAGCTTTCATACATTTATAGCTCTAGTGCATCCGTTGCATGGCAACCTTGCATTAACATCAATCGATGGGCATCTCCATAGCCCATTGATTAGCCTCGTTGATGTGAGACTTTCTCCTTTTTTGTCTTCTCCACATAACCCCATCATCATATTCTATTCCACCCATAGTGCTATGTCCATGGCTCGCTCATATATTGTGTGAAAGTTTATAAGTTTGAGATTACTAAAGTATGAAACAATTGCTTGACTTGTCATCGGGGTTGTGCATGATGTGAGAATTTTTGTGTGTAGATAATGGAGCATGACTTTTCTATATGATTTTGTAGGGATGAACTTTCTTTGGCCATGTTATTTTGAGAGGACATAATTGCTTAGTTAGTATGCTTGAAGTTTTATTATTTTTATGTCAATATGAACTTTTGTCTTGAATCTTTCGGATCTGAATATTCATACCACAATTAAGAAGAATTACATTGAAATTATGCCAAGTAGCACTCCGCATCAAAAATTCTGTTTTTATCATTTACCTACTTGAGGCCGAGCAGGAATTAAGCTTGGGGATGCCTGATACGTCTCCAACGTATCTATAATTTTTGATTGCTCCATTCTATATTATCTATTGTTTTGGACAATATTGGGCTTTATTTTCCACTTTTATATTATTTTTGGGACTACCCTATTAACCGGAGGCCCAGCCTAGAATTGTTGTTTTTGCCTATTTCAGAGTTTTGAAGAAACGTAATATCAAACGGAGTCCAAACGGAATGAAACCTTCGGGAACGTGATTTTCTCACCGAATATGATCCAGGAGACTTGGACCCTACGTCAAGAAAGAAAGGAGGTGGGCACGAGGTAGGGGGGCGTGCCCACCCCCCAGGGCGCGCCCTCCACCCTCGTGGGCCCCACCTTGCTCCACCGACGTACTTCTTCCTCCTATATATACCCATGTACCCCCAAACGATCAGATACGGAGCTAAAAACCTAATTCCACCGCCGCAAATTTCTGTACCCACGAGGTCCCATCTTGGGGCCTGTTCCGGAGCTCCACCGGAGGGGGCATCCACCATGGAGGGCTTCTACATCATCACCATAGCCCCTCCGATGAAGTGTGAGTAGTTTACCTTAGACCTTCGGGTCCATAGTTAGTAGCTAGATGGCTTCTTCTCTCTTTTTGGATCTCAATACAATGTTCTCCCCCTCTCTCGTGGAGATCTATGTAATCTTCTTTTTGCGGTGTGTTTGTTGAGATCGATGAATTGTGGGTTTATGATCAAGATTATCTATGAACAATATTTGAATCTTCTCTGAATTCTTTTATGTATGATTGGTTATATTTGCAAGTCTCTTCGAATTATCAGTTTGGTTTGGCCTACTAGATTGGATTTTCTTTCAAGGGGAGAAGTGCTTAGCTTTGGGTTCAATCTTGCGGTGTCCTTTCCCAAAGGATGTGAGGGGCAGCAAGGCACGTATTGTATTGTTACCATCGAGGATAACAAGATGGGGTTTTTATCATATTGCATGAATTTATCCCTCTACATCATGCCATCTTGCTTAAGGCGTTACTCCGTTTTCTTGAACTTAATACTCTAGGTGCATGCTGGATAGCGGTCGTTGAGTGGAGTAATAGTAGTACATGCAGGCAGGAGTCGGTCTACTTGTCTCGGACGTGATGCCTATATACATGATCATACCTAGATATTCTCATAACTATGCTCAATTCTGTCAATTGCTCAACAGTAATTCGTTCACCCACCGTAAAATATTTATGCTCTTGAGAGATGCCACAAGTGAAATCTATGGCCCCCGGGACTGTCTTCATCATATCAATATTCCATCACTTTATTATTGCCTTTGCTTTTTTACTTTGCTTTTATTTTACTTTGTATCTTTATCAAAAAAATACCAAAAATATTATCTATCATCAATATCAGATCTCACTCTCGTAAGTGACCATGAGGGGATTGACAACCCCTTATCGCGTGGGTTGCGAGGAGTTATTTGCTTTGTGTATGTATGAGGGACTCGCGCGTAGCCTCCTACTGGTTTGATACCTTGGTTCTCAAAAACAGAGGGAAATACTTACGCTACTTTGCTACATCATCCTTTCCTCTTCAAAGAAATCCAACGCAGTGCTCAAGAGGTAGCACGAGGCGCGTCGCGGCGAGCGCGACCTCCAGGTGGACATTCTTCGTGGCGTCGGAGGGCAGTCACAGGGCCACTAGTGCTTGGAAGATGTTCCGACCATGGAGGCCAATTAGGGTGGAAGGTAATGAGGAGCCCGGGCGCAGGCTGGAGGAGTACGGCGATGTCGTCCGCGAGCTTCTTGATGACAGTGAACTTGTTGGTGGTGGCAATGATCATCTGGTCCAACTGAGAGTCGTAGCTGGCGTCGATAGTGGCCATCCACCAGCCGGTCGCCAACACCGTCTGGAGACGATCCTCGGTGCCATGCCACAGGCCGGCGTCGTGGACCATCTGGCGCAACCGCTGGCTGCTCGCGCGCATCGTTGCCATGGGTCTGGAGTGAGCACTTTTGCGCTTATTAGTGTAGGTGCTTAGGCAAATGCTTAGGTGCGTTTGATGTGGTAGATGCATTGGAATGGAGGGGCGCCTTTTGTCAGGACCACGGTCCTAAGTCACACCGATCTAGCATGTAACACATCATATCACTTTGCGGCCTCACGCACGGTATTCCCACGGGTGCCACCTTACCTGACCCGGGACCGTTTGCGCCTTTTGGCTCACGTATATGATAGTGTCGCTAGCATCCATATGACAGAGAACCCGGGCCGACATGACTAGTCATGAATCCAAAGTGGCACTAACTTACAGGGACAAGCATACATGACCCAGCAACGAACGTGTGGATCATCAATGTATGAAACCAAGTCGTAGCAAGCTACAAGGACTTAAAGGAACAACGCGTGACATTTCCTCGAAGGGACATACACAGGAAAAAAGAAGGACACATGCCGGCCAGCCTAAGTGTTCCGGAGTAGTAGCAAGCTACCATGGCTCAGTGGAAGCACTAGGAGACATTTCCCCATAAGAGAGGCTACCAAGAATAAACAACTAGGTTGTCGGATCCCACACATACTGTCGTGGAATTGTCACGTCAGATGTCCTAGTGTGAGGACTTAGCCGTGGAGCCACTGCAAAGATTAGCTTAAAGGGGTTAATCAGGACAAAGGACACGAAGAGTTTATACTGGTTCGGCCCATTGCGGTGAAGGTAAAGGCCTAATCTAGTTTGAGGTGGTATTGCTAGGGTTTCGATGACCAGGGAGCGAATACGCTTAACCTGGCTCTCGATCTGTTGTTTCTTGTCCTAAGCTGCCACTGGGTCATCCCCTTATATACATGGGTTGACGCCTTGCGGCTTACAGAGTCCCGAGCCGGCTCATATAACGTGTTCGGCTCGGTGACCTTTCTTACATGCCTTACAATACAAGTCTACATATACATGGCGGTTTATATTCGTGGGCCTTGAGCCGCCTTCGGGTTCGGGCCCTCCACTAAGCCTATCTATGAACCGCCATTGTTCTTAAACTCTTGGGCTTAATTGAGATGAACCGCCATAGTGATGACCCTGCCCCTCCTGGGTGGGTCATACCTGATAGTCATATCCCCAACATTAGGCCCCAGGTTGATTTGAACTTGTTCATGTCAATCATGAATACTTAGGAAAATCCTTCCTCCTCTTACTATGAAATATTGTAACCCGCCATGACGTCATCTCCCAAAATTGTGATAACCCTCCATGATGTCACCGATGATTAATGCTACACAGAATCAAAATCTTAATGAATCTCTTTCTTTACCGACTCTCCAAAAATCGAGGCGCCCGCGCCGTCGCTTATCCATTTTCTGCCTCCTCGATTCTCGCGCCTATTGTTTGTCCTTCCAGTCTTATAAATAAGACCTCGGACACTCCTCTCATTCTGCCCCCTTTCCTTCTCACTTTCTTCTTCCTCCTCGCGACACACCAACCCGCACGAGCTCCGCCTCCGTCGACCTTCGTCTCCGACTCAACTCTGGCCACTGCATCACCCTGAACGGACCAGAGAACCGGGGCGCTTCTCCGCCATCCCATCAACATCAGTAAGCCTTCCTTTCTTTCACCATAGACCTGGCATTAGGGTTTCAGTGTTCATCAGTGTTCATTGGTGTTCGTCGCCGCCCTTCTTTATACTTGTTTAGATCCATGGATTGGATCCAGAAACCACATAAATCTTGCGCGGTAGTAGTTTTAGCACTTGTTTTTAATCTAGAATATACCCTCATCGCTACAGATCCCCTCTTGAGCACCTCTGCTTTTCCACTGTCACCTCTGTAGGTTTCGAATTTATTCCCTTTTTCTGAACAGTTTCAGATCCAAATCTATAACTTTAATCTATGAAACATGTTTGTCCAACATTTAGTAGAATTTTACCCTTTGTTAGATTTTGAATACATGTACCTTTCATGGCGGCTTACACGTCCGACCTACAATTATTCAGATACCATTAGCCCTCACTTAAGCCGCCATATTGAATGTATACTGTCAGCGCTTAACCTGTGATTTCACCAATTGACTTGAAATAGCAAATTTTTCCTTTTCTTTAGGCTTTCTTTCTTCCACAATGCCGCCCGGAATAGTCTACACATGCAACTGTGTTCCCTCCATCGTCACTGAGGGTACTTTAAGGATTTTTTCAAAGTCGGGTATCTACCCGCCAAGAGTGTGATGCATTACCGTGCTCCTGACCGGGGCGAAGAAAAACCTCAGCCGAAAGACATCGAAGTCATCGTTTTTACTGAACACATGAACTGGGGCTTCTCACTACCCGGCTATAAATTCTTCCGAGACGTTCTGCACCTTTTTCAGCTCCACCCTCAAGACATCGGACCCAATTCCGTGTCAAATATCTGCAACTTTCAAGTCTTCTGTGAAGTGTACCTTCAAGAGGAGCCCAGTGTTGAACTCTTTAGAGAGTATTTTTACTTAAACCGCCAGACTGAGTTCACAAATGGCCCTAGCTTGGAGCTCCGTGGAATTTCAGTTCAACATAGAAGAGATGCCATCTTTCCTTATGCCTACTTGTCGAGTCACCCCAAAGACTGGAACCAGACGTGGTTTTATTGCAAAGACACTTCTCCGACTGATGAGAATCCATTGTCGGGTTATCGTGCTGAGAGCCTGGACCCAAAACATAACCTTCCTGAAAAGCTTACCGCTGCTGAACGGAAGAAGATGGAACCTACTACTGTGAAGGTTAAAGCTCTGCTAGGAAATGGGCTGACTGGCGTTGATTTAGTCAGGTGTTGGGTTTCTTGGCGGATCATTCTGTTAAGCCGCCGTACCGGCTTAATGTGTACTTACACAGGTGGTGAAAAAGATTCCCTGCGCCACAACTCCGCACCATTAACTGATGAAGCAATCAACGGTATGGTTAAGTCGCCTCTGAATGAAGACCCGGAAGATTGTGTCAAAGTGGGCCTGGCCCCTTTCTACAAGCTTAACCCACTTCTAGATGTAAGCCTTTGAATTTACTTATCTTCACCTCCTCATTTGAATATCTTATTAACTCGACCTTTGATAACCTTTGCAGGCTAAGTCTGAATTTTGGAAAGTGGAGTATGATAATGAGGCTCCTAAGAAGGCCAGGGCTGCCAAAAAGGCCGCTAGGAAAGCCGCCAAGAAGACCTCCAAGAAGAATAAGAAACCAAGCACCTCTGACCTGCTCAAGCTGGATGACACCTCTGAGTCAGAGGTAGCCCTCGACTCTCTTGGCTTATTTTTCAATCATCTTATTGACATTGATTATTATCAGGCTGACACGGGAGCCAGCCAAGCAGCTGAAGAAGAGGTAACTGTCGGCTTTCTGGGAACGGGGGTACCCAGACTTGCCTGCCTGCAGCCTGCGGCGTGGTTCAAGGGGTGGCCCAGTACGTCCCATCTTCATCAACACAAGCTCAAGACCCTCGCGAGGGGCCAAGCCTCGCGGGGCGGACGACAGGAAGCTTCCTCAGGCACTGCCTCGTCAGGCTGGCTCGCGAGGAGGCGGAGAGATCAAGGCGGGGTACCTCACGAGGTGCCCATGATGCAAGCCATGACGACCAAGGGCACCAGCGGGCGCCAGCCCAAGAAGGTCCGTGATTTCCTCTTTGGTGCAAAGGAGGCAAGCGCAGGCGAGAGCATCAAGCAAAGGCAACCATTTCGGTGCAACAAGACTAAGACCAGCTGAACGGCAGGAAGGAGGTCACCGTGGAGCCCAAGCCGGTGTCACCGTCAGAGTCTTTGGCAGGCGAGGACCAACTTTAGTCAGGATAAGTGTACTAGATGTTCCCCTTCAAAATGGCCAACTGTTGGCGCCCTTCCCGCTCAATATTTGGGAAGAGGCCCAGGGCCTCCGCCTATAAATAGGACTAGCCACCCACAGGGTAGAGGCAATCTAGAAGAAGGGAGATCGAGACCTGATCGACCGGAAAATAGGCAAGAGAGAGAGAGGAGCGATTGAACTTCCCCTAGCAGTTCATTGCACCAGCCAAGAACAGACCCTCGCGAGGCTGTTCTTCCTTGTATTATTCATCATCAGCCCCAGAAGCAATCCACCACACCACGCACTGGAGTAGGGTATTATACCACAATGGTGGCCCGAACCAGTATAAACCTTGTGTCCCGTGTGTTTCTCTTTGTGTAGTTTAGATCCTTGCGAGGCGACGAGGTGTAGGTAGGTTGGAGGTGAGATCTCCGCGTGCACCCCAGAGTTCGAACCTAGAGGGTCTGGCGGAACCCGAAAACCGACATTTGGCACGCCATGTAGGGGTGCACCGGAATCCGCCTTCCGCCGCCCTGCTTTTCGCCGCCCCTCGCATCCATGTCAGACGCTCATCGGGCCCGCGCCGAGCGCCGGGCCGCCCTCGCTACTCGCGTTGCCCAGACGGCCCCTATTAGTCGCCGCCCCCGCCGTTCCCCGTCGCCTGCCGTCAATGCCGCCACTGGCCCGGCAGGGAACGAGCAGCAGGCGTCGTCCCAGCATCCATCCGTGAGGCGAGACGGCCGCACCGCTACTCCTTCGCTCGCCCCAGCTGGTTCTTCGTCCCACATGCTCCGCGCGCCCATGGAGGCTTGAGCCGCGCTCATCGCGGCAAACGAGCTCCTGCGCTACCGCCCGGTCGACGAATTCTACGAGGAGTGGCTCGATCGCGTCGCCGAGCTCGTCCACGCCGCGGGGGGCTCCTCCGCACCGTCCTTCTCACTGCACCGCGCCCCGCCTTGCGCAGGCGATGAAGCTCCGGGGGCGCCTCAGCTGCCTCCCCCTCAAGAAGGCGCCCTGGCCCCAAGGCGCGTGGCCCCTGGGCGGAACCCACTCCATCTGGCACTAGCGCAGCAAGAGCAGAGCTACCAAGAGGTCCCTCGCCCCCAAGAAGCTGCCCGAGTGCTCCCTGCACCGGCCCATCACGACCGCGCTCCTGCTCCAAAGATGCAAGACCCCGCTGCTCCCGGGCAGACGCGAGGACCCGCAAGATCAAGCCCTCCGTCACCAAAGGCATCCCGCGGCCACTGCAGGCTGCCGCGCCTTCACCACCGAGCTACGCAGTTTCACATGACTCGGCAAGTTCAAGCCAGACCTGCCTCCTCGCTACGACGGCACGGCCGACCCTGAGTTCCTCTAGATCTACGAGCTGGGCATCGAAGCCGCCAATGGGGATTATAAGGTCATGGCGAACTGGTTTCCCATGGTGCTCAAGGACGGTGCCCGCACCTGGCTCCTAAATCTGGCTCCTGGCACGATCTCCTCCTGGGACGAGATGCGCACCCGCTTCATCGCCAACTTCCAAGGAACTCGCGACCGGCCTCCTGCCATGAGCGACATGTGCCGCATCAAGCAGCAGACAGGAGAGACCCTGCAGAAGTACATCCATCGCTTCAACAACGCGCGCCTCAAGATTCCCAAGGTGACCGAGGAGGCCGTCATCTCAGCCATCTCCGACGGTGTGCGTGACGTCAAGATGAAGGAGGAGCTGGCGATGCATGAAGACCTGTGCACATCCCTGGAGCTGTTCAACTTGGCGACCAAGTGTGCCAGGGTTGAGGAAGGACGCCTTTCCCTCCTCGAGCTGTCGGCTGCCGACCCCGAAGAGAAGAAGCCCAAGGTCAAGGACGTGAAGCGCAAGGGGGCTGCCGTGCTCGCGGCAGAACCAGACACCAAGCGAGGTGGGGATCAGCCCGAGTCTTCCAAGGGCAGCTAGTACTGCGTGTACCACGACCTCCACACCCACAACACCAACGAATGCCAAGAGCTCAGAGCCGTGCGAGAAGGGCGAATCGGTCGACGCCCCGACCGCAATGATCGAGGTTACGGCCGAGGAGGAGGAAGAAGCGCAGGACATTGGTGTCGTGGCAGGCTGATCTGGCCCACGAACACCTATGGGGCCGGCGGCCCGAGCCCCTTTCGGTTCGGCGGGGAGCGGAGGTCGCACGAAGAGTAGATCGAGGCGAAGCACGCGAGAGGTTTACCCAGCTTCGGAGCTCTCCGGAGAGATAATACTCCTACTGCTGCATGTCTAGGTGTATTGCGTTCTTGCTCAGAGCGCCGAGTGCTACTGATGCAGAGCCAGCTGCTAACGAGACTGAGCCTGGAGGGAACTGATCGACCCACCCTTTCTACGTTGCGCATGGGCCTCCTTTTATATGCTCAAAGGGGCTCCGACAGGTGGCAACGTGACGGGGTACAAATGGAAAAATAGTGGTTGGTACACCTACTTGTACAGTGTACAGTGTAATACACCTAACCCTGACGGCAGGGGACAAAGGCATTAAATGCCCGTCTAGTCACCCTAACAGTGCAAACAGGGACCGTCAGGGGCGCCACCGTTCGCCACGATGGCAAACTTGTCAGTGCTGCTTGCCACCTCGCACCGGGCTGCATGACCTCTTCGCCACGCGCTACCGGAAAGGCCCCAGGCGACACGTTAGTGGTTGTGCCGGAACGAGGTACAGAGAGGGTCTGGTGCAAGCGCCTTTGCCGCGGTTGTTGTCTTGTCGCGCCCGGAAGCTTGTTGCTCATCGGGCCTTCCCGGCAAGCTCCTCTTGCCGGGCCTTGTCTTGTATGTGCACAGGGTGGCCTTCCGGCAAGCTCATCTTCTTGCCGGGCCTTGTCTCCACGTGCCTTGGGTGGCCTTCCGGCAAGCTCCTCTTCAGGGCCTTGTCTCCTTGGCTTGAATACTTTGTTCTTGAATGGCTCCAAAGGAACCACGGAGGACCTTGGCGGTCACCAGTAAGCCTTGCCATGAGGGCTGCAACTGCCTGTGCACAAGTTCGGGATACTAGGGTACCCCTACTCTAGTACACCGACAGGAGCCCCCGGGCCTGGGCCACACACGGTGCCTAGCGCTGTTGGGCCAGGCCCAAAACAGGGCATGGGCACACGCAGCCCGGGTCACACCATAACTCACCCCGGACCCACCACGCCTCCCACGAACGGCACACATCAAACGTGGCGTTGTGTGAGAGATCGTGGGCGAGATCGTGGGCGTTTCTTTATTCGGAAAATCGGAACGTCCGCCCCCTCCCTCTTTATAAGCAGGGGAAACAGGGGCACGTCGCCTACCTTGCCAGTTGATGTCCCATCGAAAAACTACCGCTGCTCCACCCTTCTTCTCAAGGCTGAAAGAGAGCAGCGCCCGCCCCATCGCCACCAAAGCACCTTCAACACCGCCGATCTCCTCCACCGCCTCCGCCATGGGCCCGAAGCCGACAAGGGAAGACCGTGAAGTCGGCCGAGGCGCCGCGGCTTCGCGATGCTGCGGAAGGAGCGGGCCGTCTTCCCCCCTCAGCTCGCCGTGAGGGAGCTGAGGGAGAACTACTACCTCTTCTGGTCGACGGAGACGCAGGCGCATCTGCGCACGAAGGTACTCCCCGCCACTGCTGCAGAACTGGCCCCGACGGGGTATCCCTTCTTCACGCTCTTCTTCTACTGCGGGCTCTGCCCGCCCTTCTCTGAGTTCTTTTGTGACATTATGAACACCTACGGGTTCTGCCTCCTTGATTTCACCCCCAACGCCGTTCTGACCATGGCAGTTTTCGCACATCTCTGCGAAAACTTTGTCGGAGTCCACCCAAATGTAGCTCTTTTCTGTCACTTCTTTTTACCCCGAGCCGAGATAAGAGAGCCCCTTGCCGGAGGAATTGCTTGGGTCTCTGTGGTCGGCAAGAAGGAGGCCTATCTGGAGGGAGAGCTCCGTAGCAAATGGGAGGAGTGGAGAGCAGATTGGTGCTGGATTGTTGAGGAGAACCCGCAGCCTTTTACCGCCCAAATACTAAACCCCAAAGAGTACGCGGCAATGATTGGAGCAATCTGGCCCCGGAGGAGGCTAGGCTGAAGATCGCAGTTACCCGAATCCTCCGCCTCAAACTCGCTGGACTCACTGTAGGGACTGTTGGCACGGACTTTCTTCTCCGCCGCATCGCCCCCTTGCAGGAGAGAAGGAGACCTGCCTGGGAATTTCAGAACGCAGCAGACATCATGAGGCTGCGCCCAGGCCTCAACTTCAACTTCACTGTCTTGGAGCTTGACGCAATGCTCTTAGAGCTGTTCAAGCCTGATCCTGATCATCCGGAGATGTTTAGGTTGCCGAGGCGTCGTTCACTGTGCAACAACTGGTCGCTTGACCGCATCCGTGCAATGATGCCGTTGTGTGATTCCCATGGAATTGTCCCCACTTGGCAAGAGCCGACAGATGACGTGGTGCGGCAGTTTTTTGACAATCTAGTGGAAATGCCAGTCCGCCCCGACGACCAGAGGGGCCTCACCCGCAACACTACTGACGATGAGATGCAGCGCATCGCCACCAGGCTGGAAGAGGCGGCGGTAGCCGCTGCCGCGGGCGAGTTTGGCTTCACTGTGGAGGAGGTAGAGGCAGCCGAGGTGGCAAGCCTTGTCGAGCGAAAGGAGTTAAATCGGTGAGGAAGAGCTTGCCGAGCCTGAAGCCGAGTCGAGCGAGCCCGCCGAGGGCGCATCCTCCCCACCTCCAAGCAGCTTGCCGCGAGCGGAGCCACCGGCTCCACCAAGAAGGCGTCTTCGCAAGGCCGGAGACGCAGCAGGGCGGCAGACGGGCCAACAGCCGCAGCGCCGCGCGACGCGCTCATCAAGCAGCAAGCACTGCTGCCGCTGGAGATCCTCACGCCACAAGGGCAATCGGAGCGGGCCTCGCAGGCCACCGGTCCCGCCTCCCGCCAAGCATCCAAGGGAGCCCACTCCTCCGCCTCGTCGTCTGGGAGGCAGGCCAGAGACCACCTCTCCGCGCTCGGCTCCGACGAGGAAGAGGAAGAGTAAGATTCTCTTCTTGTACTTGTAATTCTTCGATTAGTTGCCTTGTCTTGTATCTGATCTGCTTTACTCTGAATCCATTCCTTTTCAGGACGCTGGCCCAGAGGATGTCGAAGAGGGCCAAGACCCCGGTGATTGTCGTCGAGGACAAACCTACTGCGACGGCAGGAGGCGAGTCCGAGACAACCTTGCCGGATGAGGCAACTCTCCTTCAAAGCAGCCCCCAGCGTAAGTATATGGTCTACTTCTTGCTGTTCGGCGTGCATGGGTGCTCTTTCCTTTGCTGATATATGACTGTTGACTTGTGTAGGAGCAGAGCAGCCTCCTTCTGCTTCGACCACGCCGCCAAGGGTGGATTCCCCGGCAAGGGAGCGTTCTCCTGCAAGGGGTAGCTCTCCGGCAAGGGACGGCACCAGCGATCCCTTGGCGGCGGAGACCATGACCGCAGCCCCCGGCGCCGGTAACCTTCTACCGAGTACTTCCCTTGTGTTTTCTTCTTCTCGATTTTGTCTTTGAATATTTGCTTGACTTTCTTCATCCGTCCGCCACAGAGCCGATGGAGACCGAGGTCGCCGGGCGAGGAGGACGTCTTGGCAACACCGAAGCCGCCGCCGTGGAAGAAGAAGCCCGGTTGACGAACTGCCGGCGAAGAGGCCACCGGTTGCCGCCGCAGAAGCCGGGCGAGGGGTCCGCAATCGTGACCGACGACCACGAGGCCGCAGGGAGCGCCAGCGCTTCACCGCCGATCCCTCCGCCGCTGCTGCAGCGTCGAGCTCTGAAGAGCCCCAGCCCGGGCGCTTACTTGAAGGCCGGCGACGGCGTTTTCATCAAGCTCCCATGGGAGTCGAGCTCCAGGCGCCGGCGAAGGAGAAACCTTCGATGAAGATCTGCTCGCCTCGCTGGCCGACGCTTAGTTGACGCGCTTAAGCAGCAGCGGCGGCGAGCCCGAGGAGGAGCAATGCCGCGGAAGCTGCTGCCGCTCTACCGCGCCCTACAAGCCAAATCGGCATCCCGGTGGCGCTTCGTCGCAAAGGCGGGAGCAGACATCGAGAAGCGTCTGGAGGAGCTCCGGGGGCGCAACCAGGAAGCTCTCCGGTCCTTGGCGGAGGAGCGGGAGCAACTCGCCGAGGAGCGCAAGGCCTTCATCCTCGAGAAGGCTGCAGCTGAGGAGGAACAGCAGCTTGCCGCCGAGAAGCTGTCTGCGCAGGAAGGCGAGCTGGCGCAGCGGAAGGTTAACCTGGACAGCCACGAGGAGGATCTCGCCATGCGCGAGGAAACATTTGGCGGGGCTCTCAAGGAGGCAAAGGATGCTGCCGCGGCTGCCGAGGCCGCCAAGAAGGAGCTGGAGACGAAGGTGGCGCAGTTGGAGGCCAGCCTCAAGAAGAGCGGCGAGGAGCTTGCTGCACTCAAGCACGAGCGCGAGAAGGACGCCTACACTCTTGGCGAGCTGCAGGGCCGTCTCGCCGAGAGGAGCAAGGAGCTCAGCGCCGCCAGGGACTCCAATGCAGATCTTGAGTTGAAGCTAACTACTTTGACTCGGGGGCTGGGCCAGGCGCCAAGGAGCGGGAGGTGGCCTTGAAGGAGAAGATCAAGGCCGACGAGGAGCTGTTGGCGAATGTTGTTGCCGCCCAGAGTGCCTTGAGGGAGAATGTGGAGCACCGGACCGAGGGTCTCGTGGATACTGCTGCAGCCATCCACAGGGAGCTGATGGAGCTGGGGATGGTGGATCTAAGATACTCCTCCGACGAGCATCTCCAACCCAGCGCCAAGCTCAGCTTGTTCTTCAAGGGCATGGTGACGGCTCTCCAGCGACTCCGGGAAGAGGTCCCAAAACAGCTGGCCGAGGAGTCACGCCAGATCTGCGCGGGAGCCCTCCAAAAGGTGCTGATGAAGGTGGCCTTCTGCAACCCAGGCCTCAACCTCACCAATGTCCTCAAGTCCTCGCCACGGACGCTGATGTGGAGGCGCTCAAGACCCTTGTCGCACCCATTGTGGACAGGGTGAGCGGAATCAAGAGGGTTGAGGCGATCGCGTAGATTAGGCCGCCCGTTTTATCTTTCTCTTGCCGCCGCTTGTAATGTCATAGGAACAATCAATTAGAGCTGCGGCAAGCTATATTGTAATATAACTTTATTTTGAGTATCAATTGCTATGTTATTTCCTTTACTTGATTCCTTCCTTTGTATGTTTTTGCCTTACGCTTTTAGGGAACTTGTCGGCGCGGGCACCTGAGCCGCGAGCGCTGAGTGCGGAACGTCAGCAGCCTGCTGGCGGTGCCGCTTCCGACAAGCAACCTTGTCGCAACTAGTCGCAGCTCACTTAAGTTGTTGAGCGGACTCGAAACAAAGTAAGGACGTGACTAGCTACGAATTGGTTCCTCTGCGCACAGGTTTTCCATACAAAGTTCGGTCGTTCAAGGAAGATAACTTAAAAATTTTAAAACTGATTGCTCAAACTTTGGCAACTTAGCTTTTCATCGTTTGCTTCCGGTAAGGCTAGACTTCCTTGAGAGACGATTGGTCCGCACCATTATCTTCTCCTTTCCCCCCGGCAAACTTGTGTGCGAGGGAACCTTCCTTTCTTTGAGAAAGAGAAAGAAGAGAAAATAAAGATATGGAGCCTTGTGGCTCGTTATCACTCACCAGGGGTAGGTGCTGCACAAAGTGTCAGATAACGCATGCAAATAGAAGTAAAAAGAATGAAATCGACAAGGTGTGCGAAGCACGCTAGCCTTACTGATGCACGGGGTCTGCGCCCGGCTTTGTACAAAGGATTACATGCATCAGCGGCAAGACTTGTACAAAAGGTGGTTGCCGGAACAGGTTCCGGCAACCGCGCCCTACGGGTAAAACTTACGAAGATGCTCAATATTCCAGGAGTTGCTCACCAGAATTCCAACTTCGGTCTCAAGGCGGACAGCGCCAGACCTAGTTACTCGTTTCACCCGATAAGGGCCTTCCCACTTTGGCGTCAACTTGTTGGAATTCTTGGCGGACTGAACGCGCCGAAGAACAAGATCGCCTTCCTTGAGACTTATGGAATTGACTTTGCGGCTATGGTAGCGGCGCAAAGCTTGCTGGTACCGAGCAGCTCGTACAGCAGCCTGAAGACGATCTTCCTCAAGGAGCAGTGCGTCATCTTGTCGCAGCTGCTCTTGCTCAAGCTCATCATAAGCGAGCACTCGAGGCGATCCGTGTACGAGTTCCATGGGGAGAACTGCCTCTGCTCCATAGACTAGAGCGAAAGGTATCTGGCCATTGGCTCGATTTGGCGTCGTCCTGATCGACCAAAGAACCACCGGCAGCTCCTCAATCCAGTTTCTTCCGCACTTGTGCAGCCTGTCGAAAGTTCTGGTCTTGAGCCCACGCAGCACTTCAGCATTTGCCCTCTCTACTTGACCGTTGCTTCTCGGATGAGCAACAGAAGCAAAGCAGACCTTGGCGCCAAGATCTTGGACGTCTTTGCATGAAGGTGCGGCTTGTGAACTGTGTGCCGTTGTCGGTGATGATCCTGTTAGGGATTCCAAACGGCAAACAATCGACCAAGAACTTGACTGCTGGTCTTTGTCACCTTCCTCATCGCTTCCACTTCCGGCCACTTTGTGAACTTGTCGATTGCAACGCATAAGTACTCAAAGCCCCGACAGCTTCGGGGAAAGGGCCGAGGATGTCGAGCCCCTGCACCAAACATGGCCGGGATAAAGGGATCGTCTGGAGAGCTTGAGTTGGTTGGTGTCTGCTTTGGAATGGAATCGCACGCTTCACACTTGGTTACTTGTGCGCTTGCATCCTCGGAGGGCTGTCGTCCAAAAGTAACCTTGCCGGAACGCTTTGTCGGCAAGTGCTCGCGCCAATGTGGTGACCACATATGCCTCCATGTATCTCTCGCCAACAGCTTTTGTCCGTCCTCCCGTGAATACACTTCAATTTCACACCGTTGAGTCTTCTTCGCATGCAGTGTCTGTCGACAAACTGGTACGTACTGATCGCCGGGCTACTCTTTCCGCTTTCTTCTTGCTCTTCGGAAGTTCTCCGCTCAAGGAAATGGACAATCTGGCCGCCCATGCTGGAGCTTGCGGCTCGACAACAAGGACTAAAGGCACATCTGCTGCTGCGGGAATATCAGCTTCCGCGGCGAGAACCTGCGGCTCAGCCGGAGCTTGACGTTCCCCGGCAAGCTTGCCGGAGCAAAACTTGTCGGGAGCGTCTGCTTCAACGAAACAAACCCTGGGGCTTGTCGGAGCAGACTGCCCCTCAGCACTGTTGGTGTCGATCTTGGGGACCTTCGTGGCGACGGCTTCGGGAAGGTCTGCCGGAAAGTAGTCACCAGAGATCAACCTCCTCTTCTTGCTCTGTCCAGTTGGTGGTGTTACAGACGGTTGAGTCAGCTTGAGCACAAAAATCCCTGGTTCCACAGGTAACTTAAGTGCGGCGCACTTTGACGATCCATCAAGAATGTCGCTCGAGCTCTCGGAATATATTCCATTTGCAAGCTGTCAAAGTGCTCTTCTAGCTTCCTCACTTCATCAACATAAGCTTCCATCAACGGACTCGATAATTCTTGTTCACTTGGCGGATAACAAGTTGTGAGTCACCCACGACAATGAGCTTCTTGATCCCAAGGTCCATCATGATCCACGAGACCGCAAGCAAACCTTCATACTCTGCTTTGTATTGTTTGTTGCTTGCTCCTTGGGAAAGTGCATCTGGACTACGACTTGAGGTGCTCTCCGTGGGTGCGACAAGCAGCACGCCGCACCGGGCGCCTTTGCAGCCGAGAAGGCACCATCAAAGTACATCAGCCACTCTTTGCTTGTTTCCTTGACGGGACGCTTCGTTTGGAATTTCTTCATCTGGCGTTGGTGTCCATTCTGCTATGAACTCCGCCAATGCTCTGCTTTGGATAGTTGAAGTGCTCTCAAACTTGAGGCCAAAGCTTGATGCCCAAAGTACTCCACCGACAATCCTGCCTGTTGCCTCTGGATTTTGCAAGATCCTCTTCAGCGAAAGCGAGTGACAACTGTGATCTCATGTGCCCGAAAGTAATGGCGCAGCTTTCTCGAGGCCATGAGAAGGCCGAAAAGCAATTTCTGCACACCGTGAGTACCTTGACCTAGCCCCCGCAGAAGGGAACCGACAAAGTAAACTGGCGCTGCACCATCCTTTTTCGCATCTTGTCATGCGTCTCAAGCAGATTCGTCCTTGTCGGGACCAGAGCTTGCCGGGCGAAGCCCCCTGCTTGTCGCTGGATGTGTCTGCCATGGTTGCTAACTCATCATCCGCCTCCCTCTCCGCTACTAACGCAGCACTAACCACTTGATTGGTTGCCGCTATATATAGCAGCAACTTCTCTTGTGGCTTAGGTGCGACAAGTGTTGGAGTGGAGGACATGTATCTCTTCAAGTCCTGCAGCGCTACCTCCGCTTCTGGAGTCCATTGCATCGGACCTGCCTTTTTCAAAATTTTGAAAAATGGCGGGGCCGCTTCAGATCTAGAGATGAACTCACGAGAGCAGCTACGCAACCGGCAAGTCTTCGTGACATCCTTGACGCGCTTTGGTGCTTCAATCTGCTCAATGGCCTTGATCTTGTCGGGATTGGCTTCAATTCCCATTGAGACACGAAGAACCCGAGAAGCTTGCGGAAGGGACTCCAAACACGCACTTCTCGGGGTTGAGCTTGAGGTTGATCTTGAGCAGATTTGTAAAGGTTTCATCTAAATCTTGAACTAGGGTCGCCTTGTCCTTGCTTTTGACCACTGTGTCATCCATGTAGGCTTCCACATTTTTGTGCATTTGTGGCTCAAAAGCATCATGAACTACTCTTGCAAACGTTGAACCAGCATTCTTTAACCCGAAGGGCATCCGTACAAAACAGTATGTGCCACATGGGGTGATGAATGCAGTCTTCTCCTCATCCTCTTCCGCCATGAAGATCTGATGATATCCTGAATATGCATCCAGAAATGAAAGCAAATCACATCTGGCCGTGGAGTCAACAATCTGGTCGATGCGAGGCAAGGGAAATGGATCTTTGGGACAAGCTTTATTGACATCTGTAAAGTCGATACAAAGCCTCCATTTCCGTTAGCCTTATGGCGCATAACCACAGGATTGGCCAACCATGTAGGATGGAGCACTCCTCGGACAAGGCCTGCTGCTTCCAGTTTCTTGATTTCTTCTGCGATGAACTCTTGGCGCTCCACTGCCTGCTTCCTGACTTTCTGCTTGACGGGCCGCGCATGAGGACAAACGGCAAGATGGTTCTCAATTACTTTCCTGGGAACACCGGGGATGTCAGACGGTTGCCACGCAAACACGTCGATGTTCGCCCGCAGGAAAGCAACGAGCGCACCTTCCTATTTAGGGTCGAGAGAGGCACTGATGGTGAAGGTACCACCAGTGCCGTCCTCCTTGACGGACACCTTCTTGGTCTCCGGTGGAGCTGTCATCGCCTTCTTACACTTGCCGGTGGGGCTCGATGAAAGCGCCCTCGACGGTAGCGCAGCACTCCAAGAGGTGCGCTTGCCGGAGTGGGCATCGAGCTCTTGCTGGACTTGGTCTTCTTCTTCCCCGGAGCTTCAGTGGCAAGTGGTTTGCAACTGTCAGCGGCTGCCGCTTCCGGTAGATCTTGTCGGCGCAGATAAGAGCATCCTTCTTGTCGCCAGGACAGAGATGACACTTATCGGGCCCGCATCTTCAAAGATGTTGTAGGCATAGTGAGAGGCCGCCATGAATTTGGCGAAGGCTTTGACGGCCCGGATCCCATTGTAAGGCAATGGAAAATCAGCAACGTCAAAAGTGACCCTCTCGGTCCGAAGTTCAACTTCGCTGCCAAATGTTACCGACAACGTGATCTTTCCCTTCGCTTGCTCCTTCCCGGATTGATTCCTTGAAAAGTGCCGGTCTCTTCGAGCTCGCCATCGTGGATCTGGAGTTTCGGAGCACCGCAGAGGAGATCAGATTCAAGCCGCCCCGCCGTCAACTAGCATCTTGGTGACCTTGAGGTTGCGGATAGTTGGTGAAACCAACATCGGCAAGCACCACCGCTGTTACACGATCAGTGGTCCTCAATATCAAAGATGATAGGCGTCTTGGACCATTTCGGAGGCTCGCGTGACTCGATGGATGGTTCTGCTGCATTGACTTCCTGCATCCACCGCTTGAGTTGGCGGTGTGAAGTATGCGAAGCACCGCCACAACGCACAAGACCTCTGTGGCTTCTCGAACTCCTGCTCATCGGCCTCATCATCATCCATGTCTTCATCGCCATCGCTGCCGTCATCCTTGTCGCGCCACGGGAGGTCTGTCTCCTTGCCGCTGCTTGGCCTTGCCGCGCGTCCTCCCGGCCGGGCGTTCTTCTTGGGTCCTCCTGCACCCTCCTGGGCCTTCTCCTTGTCGCGTCGTTCGTATTCAGCCTTCTGCTGCTCGACAAGCTGCTCTACCTTCTTGCATCTCTGGAGGTCATGGCCCTTGGTGCGGTGGATCCTGCAGTACTGCTTGCCGGAGCCGTCCTGCTTGTCGGCGACCGCCACAGACTAGCAGTTGGTGCCAGCGGCAACCTCCTTGCCGGAGCTACCAGCCTTGGCTTTCTTGTCGGCACCTCCGTTGCCGGACTGCTCAACAACTAGCACATCTCTGCCTTTCTTTTTCCTGTTGGCCCGCCGCCGGCTCTTCTTTGCCGGGGCGGTCTCTTCACTATCAGATCCTCCTGCTTCGGTATTCTCTCCGGGGAGTCTCCTCCTTCCTCAAAGACGCGTGCACACTTGTCGGCCAGGGCGTATAGCTCATCGACGTCTCTGATTTTGCACATCGCCATCTCCTCCGTGATCTCGCGGTTTCGCGACGCTCGATGGAACGCGCTTATCACCGCGGGCAGGGTGGACATCCGGGATGTTGTGTCAGACACGGCTGAATCTTTGAATATACTTGCGCAGGGCTCTCCTTCCTTCCGGGCGGCAGATGAAGGTCGCTTTCTTGGCCATGGGGCTTGTGGTCACTGTAAAGGCGCCGACAAACTGATGGCATAGATCTGCCCAAGAAGATATGGAGTTGTCCGCAAGTGCATGAGCCAGGATCGACATTGGGCTTGAGCACTAGCGGGAAGTAGTTGGCAAGGAACTTGTCGCCTCGCCCCGCAGCCTGCACCGCGATGGTGTAGATGCCGAGGAACTCCGACGGATGCGTCTTGCCGCCGTGCATTTCTCCGCACGCCCGCTTGAAGTTTTTCTTGCTGGGCCACTGGACTTGCCGCAGCTCACGAGTGAACGCAGGGCAACCTACCGCATACGGCAAGTCGCCTGGTTCCTCTGGCGCGTGCATGTCGACAGAGGGCCCAGCGCGCTTGTCGGATTGATGCCGCGCTTCTCTTCGGCGCTCGATGCGAGTTCGAAGCGCCCTCTTGCCTGTCGTTCGTGAAGAACTTGGCGCCGATCGCGATGAGCTCGTGGATCTGGCGACGCAGGAGTCGCTGTCGAGGTGGATCCGGCGAAGTCGGCGATCTTGGCCTTCGGGCGAAGAGTGCATGCTGGTTGCACCCCCACCGGTCTCTGCCGCCACCGCTCATGTTTGGTAGTCTTGCCGCGCAGCGGCGATGCACTCGTTGTCATGAGCGCCGCCGCTGGCGGCCGATGAGACTCTGAATGGTGGCCCTCCATTCATCGACCTTGTCGGCCGTTGGAGGGTAATCCAGGAGCAGTTGCACTCTCGCCAAAGCTTCTGCTGGAGTGGTGGGTGGCAGTGGCGAACGGAGCAAGGAGCGGGATATGCTCGGACTTCTAACTATGTTAGAAGGAGCGATATCCCGTCCGGCGATCAGGTTTCGCTTCGCGCCAAAGATGTTGGCGCAGCATGCTGGTCTTGAGCATCCCGAGATCCTCCAGCTCGATCTCGGTCCAACGAGCGTATGGCATTGTGAATGCGATGACGCTGTCGGTCCCGCGCCTCCTGAGACGGGCGCGGTGCATGTACGGACGCCGAGGTCTGCGCAGCCTTGTCCTTGGACTTGGCAGCACCATGAGCTCCCCCGTCGCCGTCCATTCTTCTGCCGACGTCTACCCCACCACCTGTTTGCTCCGGTGGTGGTGGGTTAGACGCGGACTGGGCTTCTGCCGCCGAAGCCTTCTTCTTCGGTGGCATGTTGACGAAGATGATGAAGATCTAGCTCGCGTGGACGCCGGATCAGGTTCACACAACCTCGACGCCCCCTAGCTGGCGCGCCAAAGTTGTCGGGGCAGGCTGATCTGGCCCACGAACACCTATGGGGCCGGCGGACCGAGCCCCTTTCGGTTCGGCGGGGAGCGGAGGTCGCACGAAGAGCAGATTGAGGCGAAGCACGCGAGAGGTTTACCCAGCTTCGGAGCTCTCCGGAGAGATAATACTCCTACTGCTGCATGTCTAGGTGTATTGCGTTCTTGCTCTGGAGTGCTTGAGTGCTATAGTACAGACGAGCTGCTAACGAGACTGAGCCTGGAGGGAACTGATCGACCCACCCTTTCTACGTTGCGCATGGGCCTCCTTTTATATGCTCAAAGGGGCTCCGACAGGTGGCAACGTAGACGGGGGTACAAATGGAAAAAATAGTGGTTGGTACACCTACTTGTACAGTGTACAGTGTAATATACCTAACCCTGACGGCAGGGGACAAAGGCATTAAATGCCCGTCTAGTCACCCTAACAGTGCAAACAGGGACCGTTAGGGGCGCCACCATTCGCCACGATGGCAAACTTGTCAGCGCTGCTTGCCACCGCATCACCGGGCTGCACAGCCCTCTCGCCGCCACCGGAAAGGCCCTGTATGCGACACGTTAGTGGCTGTGCTGGAGCGTAGGTACGCAGAGAGGTGGTCTGCTGCAAGCGCCTTGCCGCGTTGTTGTCTTGTCACGCCCGGAAGCTTGTCGCTCATCGGGCCTTCCGGCAAGCTCCTCTTGCCGGGCCTTGTCTTGTATGTGCACAGGGTGGCCTTCCGGCAAGCTCCTCTTGCCGGGCCTTGTCTCCTACGTGCCTTGCGTGGCCTTCCCGGCAAGCTCCTCTTGCCGGGCCTTGTCTCCTTGGCTTGAATACTTTGTTCTTGAATGGCTCCAAAGGAACCACGGAGGACCTTGGCGGTCACCCGGTAAGCCTTGCCGCGGAGGGCTGCAACTGCCCGTGCACAAGTTCGGGATACTAGGGTACCCCTACTCTAGTACACAGACAATTGGGAAGACGGTGGCCCTCGCCAAGGGTGGCGTGACCGACCTCGCGAGGACCGCTGGCAGGATCAGCCTCGTGAGGGAGGTTGGAGGGACCCGCCTCGCAAGGGAGGCTGGAGGCATCAGCCTCGCGAGGATCGCCCACAAGGCAATGCAGGCCTCCCTCCTCTGCCACTGCAGCCAAGGAGAAATGAAGACCATCATCAGGACGAGGGGGCTGGGGGCTTTCAGGAGCCGCGTGCAATCGCTTGCATCCTGGGCGGAGCTCAAGCCCCAGCCTCTCAACGCATCTTCAAGCAGTTCGCCCGCGAAGTGAATGCAGTCCTCCCCAAGCTCGTAGCAACGCGCCCTCTCAGGTGGTCAGCGTGCGCCATCACGCTCAAATTTCGGCGGATCAGCTCAAGTCTTGCAGCCACAGCCGGAGTCCTCCCGATGCTTTGTTCCCTAATCATCAGCAGCGTGCAAGTCACCAGGACCCTCATCGATGGCGGAGCAGGGCTCAATGTCCTGTCCGTCGAGACATTCAACAATCTCCAAGTGCCATACAATCAGCTTCAGCCAACCAAGCCTTTCTCCAGAGTCACTGATGGCTCCATAGTTCCGATAGGGCAGGTCCCCCTTCCTGTCACCTTCGGGGCGCGCCACAACTACCGCACCGAGCTCATTGACTTTGACGTCGCCCACATTCGCCTGCCATACAATGCCATTCTCGGGTACCCAACTCTGGCCAAATTCATGGCCATGACTCATCACGGCTACAACGTCCTCAAGATGCCAGGAAGCGGTGGAGTCATCACGGTGCCTTGTGAAGAGAGAGACGCAGTGTGTTCCCTGGATCGTGCTTTTTCAAGCCGCGTCAATTGAAGACCCAGATCACAGGAGCGGGAGGCTCCCCGAGGCTGCTCCTAAGAAGAGGAAGACATCACCTGGCCCGAAACCTCGGGAGGCAGGCCCCTCAGGGTCCGCGCCTGTTCAGGGGGCACCTCCTTCTGTCGCATAAGAAGGCGCGCCCGGCGCCCTCCTCGAGCAAGGCTCGGGGGATCTCTCCTGGAGGGCCACAGACTTTGCTAAGATCACGAGGGAGGCGCTCGGGCACCACTTGGAGGTGTGTTTCAAAGCACGTTTCCCTCAGGAAGGAGCAAGGCAAGGAGGGCCGAACCCTCAGGAGTTCGTCAGCAAGGTCATTCAGGAGCTGAAGGAGTCAAGAGTCATGAGTGGCAGCCACCGCTTACCCGCCATAGCCCCCCATCCAGGCGAGGATGGTGGGCTGCGCGTCTGCATCGACATACCAGGGCTCAACCGAGCCGCCTCTCAGGAGCGCCTCTGGCCCTCACGCGTGGGGCGCTGTGCAGGTTCACCCCACAGCTATGTTCGCATGCCTTCCGGCTTGCCGAACGCAGCTGCACACGCCAGCGCCTCATGAGGAGCATCCTGGAGGCTCAAGTGGCCAGGAGTTCCGCAGTCCTGGCGGAGATGCAGATGGTGCGCGAGGAGCCACCAGCGCCTCCGGAGCCTCCCGAGGCTCCTGGGCCTGGGGGCTCATGAAGATCGGCTTCCTCAGTGCACGACGTCCACTACTTTAGCATCCCCTCATCCTCAACATTATCAGGTGACATCCTTCGAGTTTCATTTTCAGCTGGGAGCGCCCCCCAGGGCTGCATCATTCCTAGGTGTAGGACCTTGAAGTATGTCTAGAGGGGGGTGATTAGACTACTTGACCAATTAAAAACTTAACCTTTTCCCAATTTTAGAGTTTGACAAATTTTAGCTATCTTAGGACAAGTCAAGCAATCATCACACAAATCAAGCAAGCATGCAAAGAGTATATAGGCAGCGGAAATTAAAGCATGCAACTTGCAAGAAAGTAAAGGGAAGGGTTTGGAGGATTCAAACGCAATTGGAGACACGGATATTTTTGGCGTGGTTCCGATAGGTGGTGCTATCGTACCTCCACGTTGATGGAGACTTCAACCCACGAAGGGTAACGGTTGCGCGAGTCCACGGAGGGCTCCACCCACGAAGGGTCCACGAAGAAGCAACCTTGTCTATCCCACCATGGCCGTCGCCCATGAAGGACTTGCCTCACTAGCGGTAGATCTTCACGAAGTAGGTGATCTCCTTGCCCTTACAAACTCCTTGGTTCAACTCCACAATCTTGTCGGAGGCTCCCAAGTGACACCTAGCCAATCTAGGAGACACCACTCTCCAAGAAGTAACAAATGGTGTCTTGATGATGAACTCTTGCTCTTGTGCCTCAAATGATAGTCTCCCCAACACTCAACTCTCTCTCATAGGATTTGGATCTGGTGGAAAGAGGTTTTGAGTGGAAAGCAACTTGGGGAAGGCTAGAGATCAAGATTCATATGGTAGGAATGGAATATCTTGGCCTCAACACATGAGTAGGTAGTTCTTTCTCAGAAATGGTAAGTTGGAAGTGTAGGTCCAGTCTGATGGCTCTCTCCACGAATGAAGAGGGGGTGGAGGGGTATATATAGCCTCCACACAAAATCTAATCGTTACACACAATTTACAAAACTCGGTGAGACCGATTCAACAGACTCGGTCGGACCGATTTAGTAAACCTAGTGACCGTTAGTGATTTTCGTGGACTGACATGCAACTCGGTGAGACCGATTCGTTAGGGTTAGGGCATAACGTAATCTCGGTAAGACCGATTACACAAACTCGGTGAGACCGATTTAGGTAACAAGCTTTCCAGAGAGTTGGTCAGGTAAACTCGGTGGGACCGATTTGCTCTTTTTGGTGAGACCGAAATGTTACAAAAGGGAAACAGAGAGTTTACATTGCAATCTCGGTGGGACCGATCGCTCACTTCGGTTAGACCGAAACGTTACGAAGGGAAACAGAGAGATTACAATCCCATCTCGGTGAGACCGAGATCCCTATCGGTAGGACCGATTTGCCTAGGGTTTGTGGCAGTGGCTATGACATTTGAAATCAGTGGCGCTGGTAGGAAGATTCGTGTGACCGATTTTGGCTTTAGGTTTAGGTCATTTGTGGATTGAGAGAAAGTAGCCGAGGGTTTTGGAGCATATCACTAAGCACATGAAGCAAGAGGCTCATTAAGCAACACCTCATCCCTCCTTGATAGTATTGGCTTTTCCTATAGACTCAATGTGATCTTGGACCACTAAAATGTAAAATGAAGAGTCTTGAGCTTTTGAGCGTGAGCCAATCCTTTGTCCTTAGTATTTTGAGGATCCACTTTCATCATCCATGCCATGCCATTCATTGAGCTTTCCTGAAATAATAGTCTTGGAATAGCATTAGCTCAATGAGCTATATGTTGTTATGAATTACCAAAATCACCTAGGGATAGTTGCACTTTGAATCTCCCCCTTTTTGGTAATTGATGACAACATATAGATCAAAGCTTTGACAAATGATAATAAGATTGAAAAACATCGTCGCTTTGAGAAGTATGTGATAAGCAAGAGCTCCCCCTAAATTTGTGCATAGTTTAAGATTTGCTTTGGACTGCAAATGCACAAGGAATTAGGCTCATGGGTTACTCTTTCATATCACATACATCTTGGTGGAGCGCTCAAAATGATAAAGATTGAATACATGCACTCGTCACCAAGCAAAGTGAATGATCACATTGGATAGATAAGATAATATCATCAAACATGCATAAGTGTAGCTTATGATCAAACACATGATCATCAATGTCTCACAGGTAATGCATAGTATCTCAAGCAATCAAAAGCAAACAAGTTTGGAACCACCAAAGCAAGAGAGAACAAAAGCAACACACTCTCTCTCTCTCTCGAAGCTTATGATCTATACATTTTTCTCCCCCTTTGGCAAAAAGTTACCAAAAAGTTCATAGAAAATGCATAGTGCTAGATCGACTCTCAGGCTTGATCTTCAGCTGGTGGTATAGAGATGGCTCCTTGGACGAAGACTGCAGTTGATGTAGAGGGAGCTGGAGGAGTTGGTGCTGGAGCTGGTTGCACTGGAGCTGTAGGAGCTGTAGCTGGTGCAGATGATGTTGCTCGTGTCCGCACTGCACTGCATCTGATCTCTGAGCTCTAGGCACTCTGGCAAATACATTCGTGGTATTCTTGCCCTTCCTCTCCTGCATGTCATCCTGCAATTTGCTCCACAACCGACGGAATCTCGCCATTTTGACATCTAGATCATAGAATTTTTGTTCCATGATTCTTTCCAAGCTCTCCTGATTTTGGAGTGAGGGTGGCCAATCCCTTCTCAATCCTCGGAGATGAAGCTATCAAGTAACCAAGCTGCTCCTGCTTGTTCTTCAAGAAATACTCAGATGCCTCCTCTTGAGTTGGAATCTTGGCAGCCTTCTCCTTCCTTGCCTTCTCCTTCTTCTCTTGAGCTTGAACTGATGATGGATCATTCTCATTCATGACAACCTGATTGTCCGGATAGAGTGGAAAATGTTCCTTATCCAATAGATATTTGCCTGTGCCCAACTTTGAGTTAATCAACTCCTGAATCTGAGGGGCATATCCACAACTCCTCTTATGATCTGTTGCAGTCCTCTTAGTGGTTTCAACTATAAGGCTCGTGACCTTGAATTTCTGAGGCACATCAAATAAATGCAACATATTTATTGCATGCCCTCTGATCATGTTGTGGTCACCTGACTTAGGCAATAGAGTGTGCCTTAGGATCCAATTGATTGTAGGCAGCCCTGACAGAAGAAAGTGGACTGATCCAAAAGAGGAAGTCTCTAGGGCTTCGTCTGGGATCTCCTTGTACATAAGTGCCATGGTATTGTGTCCCATTCTCTTCTTTGCATATACATCCAGGTCATCATCATTTTCCTTTGGGGCATTTATCAGTTTTTCCCACTCCTCAACATTTGACTGGTACCTTGTACCTTCAGACATCCAAACTATCCTCCCATCTGGATAGAAGTGTGCTGTGGAGTAGAATTGCATGATACGTTCATCATTCCTGTTGGTGAGCTTTTTCCCAACAAAATCTGCAACTCCACAAGCAACAAAATTGTCTTGCACTCCAGGATAGTGCTCTTCATTTTCCTTCATGTAGATCCAGTCGACCCACCTCATATCACACACAATGGGCTTCTTGTCCAACAAGATTGTCTCATAGAAGTCCTGTTGTTCCTTTGTATGGAACCTGTAATCAACAGCAGTCCTTCTCCTTGTGGCATATGGGTCTGCCAACCTCCATAGCCTCAACCCATTATCTCTCCTGATCTTCATGTTTTCAGCCACATGATGAGCATCATTGTGGTCTAGGATCTTGGGTTTGAGCTTCCTCAGAACTTGTCCTTCTTCATCTTCCTCCTCAGCAACCTCAGGCACTGGGGCCTTGTTCTTCTCAAAGAATTGGAATACTCCTGGTATTCCTCTTTGGTGCAAAGCTTGACCTTGGGGCAGCTTTGGGTGCTTCCTTGGGCTTAGATGTTGCAGCCCCTGATCTAATAGCATCACCCATAAGCTTTGGTGCCTTTGGTGCTGGTGCAGCAAGCTCTTCTTCCTCTTCCATCATGGAAGGTTGACCAACAACTCTGGCCATGGTCTTCTTGACCCTTTCCTTCCTTTTCTTTCCTTAAGCAGCTGGCTCTTCGGGATCAGGCTTCTCAAGCAGTTTAGTTGAGTCTCTGGCTTTGGACATTGGTTGCCTTCCTGCAGGCCTTTTAATCTTCATGCCTGGCTTTGTATGCTTTGCTGAGCCATACTCCTTTTTGAGTACTACTTTCTTGGAGGTAGCCTCATCTTCTTCTACTCTATAATCCTCATCTTCAAAGTCTGAAGTTCTCTTCTTCCTTTGCCTGGTAGCAGCCTTAGGCAGGTTGCTAGGAGTGCTCCTGCTGCCTTCATCTGAAGAGCTGGAGGGACTAGTGCCCTCACTCATGTCAATCTGCCCTGCTGACCTGTTCTGACTATCGCTCTAGTCTGACATGCTGCAAAGACTGACTGCTGACCCTATGAAGAGTTATAGATGAGATAGAGTGGATGAGCATCACAAAATGCAGAGATTTTTTCAAAAGAATGATTCAAAAATTCAGTTTTAGTTTTCCACAGAAAGCATTTCGGATCAACCGATTTTCAAACTCGGTGATACCGAAGCAGTTTTGGAACCTAAACTGATGAACTCGGTTGGACGGAGTCACAGTTTGGTGGCACCGAGACTGCTAGGGTTTGACAAAGTCCTAAAATCGGTCGCACTGATTAGCAATTCTCGGTCAGACCGAGAGTTACTAGTGCAATGGCATAAGCCAAATCGGTGGGACCGAGTTTTTCAACTCGGTGGGTCCGAGATGGTTTCGGCGGAAACCTAACCCTAAATTTTCAAATCTCATCTAATCTACGGATTGCATTGACTAGATAGGAGTGTTTCAATCGTGGCAAGAATCAATAAGAACACAATGTGCTAGCAATCGGATGAGGATAGCACTGTGATCCAGTCCATACCCTAGCTCGGCGATGAACTCGCTACATCGGCAACGGCGGGGTTGAATTCCGTTGACGGTGGCGGAGACCAGCGACAGGAGGCGGCTGGCGACGAGGAGACGATCCGGAGACCTTGGAGGCAGAGCGAGCTATTGCGCAGGCGAAGGGGTTCGGAGAAATTTCCAAAATTTTGCCCGTGACTATATATATAGCCCGACCCTGTCGGTGTGACCGAGTGGAACAACTCGGTGGCACCGAGATGCATAATCGTGTTCAAGTTACAGCAACTCGGTGTGACCGAAAAGTTCAAATCGGTTGCACCGAGATTGAAAACATAGATCGACTTAGTGATCTCGTTAGGACCGAAATGGAGGAATCGGTCAGACCGAGAATCACAAAGAAGTTTTGTAAGTTTAAGTCTATGATTTAATCGGGACTCCGAGTGCTCCTCACACGAGTGGTTCAAATCTGACTAGATCAAATTTTGTGATGTAGCATGAATAGAGTTTGAGATGAGAAAAGCATAGATAGCTAGAGAAAGTTCTTAGGCATTCTTGTCCATCCACTTGGCCAAAAGAAGAAAGAACCAAACAATCAAAACAACAAGTGGATGTCCTTGAATGAGTAAAATATGCACCAACATGCTCACACAAAAATGTAGCGACCCGACCCGAATGGATCAACTCTCTGTGCTTAAGTGTCATCCCTGGATCGGTATGCTGACACACACAGTACTCGAGGAATTATAACAGAGGTAAACCACATGTATAAATAACGTAAATACTATTACCTCAATCCAAATAGCGGAAGTAACAAGGTTGTGGATTCCCATCAACACCAACGGCAAAGTTGAGTGTAGAAATCGTAACCCTAACGTATCCCTTACTCGTCGTAAGATCCTGCAACATGAGACGTTGCAGCCACAAAGGGTCAGCACATTGAATGTACTGGCAAATTCACACTGTAGAGCAATGCTGAAATATGGCTATCACTACATGCATATATGGCTGGTGGAAAAGATCTATAGTTATAAGGTTTTGCGTAAAGCCAATTTTTCCCTACTACAAAGGAGTAAATTTTATTTAACTATCATGGTGGTTGTTAAACATTGAGAATGGTTGACATCATTCTCAATCCCAATTAAAAGTAATCATTAACAACCCAACAAATTATTTAAGTAACGTAATGAGATCAACAGGATAATCCAATAACTAGATACTCAAGACGTCCATAACCGGGGACACGGCTAATCATGATTAGTTTATACACTCTGCAGAGGTTTGCGCACTTTTCTCCACAAGACTCGATCTCCTCCATTGCATTTCTCGCACTACATGGTGTTTGAGAAACGGATGACCGAGACATAGTCTTTCAGAAGCGCTAGCACCTTACGATCGGGTAGACCGTACCACCTACATCCCTTACATATGCTAGTCTACCACTGTAAGAGTTCGCACGACTTAGTCAACTATGCTAGAGCCCATAGTAGCTTGTGGCTGCACACGAAAGTTTCTAGTATGAATAATCTCATGATCCCTTTGAGCCAGGGTGGCGGTCCAAAAAAAATAGGCAATCCTGGAATACCCAGGTTCCTCAATCCACCCAGATGTGTGTTTAAGTTGCCACCTTAAATAAACCATTAATTAACAATCTCACATCTGTCATGGATATCACTCACCCAATCCACGTCTACTAGCATAGCATGGCATAATAAGCAAACGTAGAAGTAACTCCCAAAGGTTTGATAATAGAACAGGTAATAGGTACTACCTCAACTACTTCCCATCCCACAATTTAATTAGATCCTAATCATGCAAATGTTTGAGGATTGATCTAATCCAACAACACTGGGTAGTAAAGAGCTATGATCAAAGTGTGAACTTGCCTGTACTGTTGATGAAGATGATTCGCACTCAACTCCTGATAGTTCTATTCGTCTCACTTCGTTCAATCTATCGTAAGCAAGAAATAGTAACCACACATAAGCAATCACTCAAAAGATCGGAAAGAACGAAGAAGACGATTCGGAAAACTTCGAAACCAAGCAAATGACTCTTGCAATAGAAAACAATTTCTAACAATACCAAAATTAAGTGAATTTGGACTTATCAGAAAGTTTAGGTCAAGAGCTTCATGTGCAAAAGAATCAACTAAAACGGAGCTACGAAACTCAACTTACAGACGAAACAAGATTGAATACTAATCTGAACTAAACTCAATTTTTAAATTGTCAAAAACATGTTTAAGTTATTTATCTAGATAGAGGGGTTCATAACGAAGAAGTGGGCGTTGGTTTCATTGGATTTGGACAAACGAGTAAAAAGATGTGGTCGTTTGAAAATCAGGGGCTAATCTGTAAATAAAATATTTACAAACGGGTCCCTGGCCACAAAAACAAATCTAATATATGAACGTTCGCTGCTGAGGCTTATACAATGAAAACGTCCGCTGCCAATGCTGAAAGAACGAGCGTTCGTTAACTAAACGTACCAGTTTGAAAAAAAAACGAAACCCAGATCTAATCCGGACAGTCGATTGTAGATCGGACGGGGAGGGAAGAGGCGAGGCATACCGCGGCGATGCTGGCTGCCGGCGGCGAGGGGGCGGCGGCGGCGGCTCGGACATCAATGGGGCGGCGGCTCCGGTGGGTCTCCGGCGTGGCCATGGGTCGGGAGAGAGGCGCTACACAAGCCGATGGTGGCGGCGCTTCGTCTTTGGCGATTTAAACGGTGTCAAGCGAGCGGATCTCACCGGCGGCGGAGGATTCCGGCGAGTGCGGCGGCGTCGGATTCCGGCGAGTGCGGCGGCGGCTCGGCGAGATGCGGGAGGGCGGCGGCGCGAGTGGAGAGAGGGGGAGGGGATTTATAAGAGGAGGGGGCGACGGTGGCGTGGAGAAGGGGGCAGAGGAGGCCGGAGGCGGCACGGCGTCCATGGCGGCGCGGCGGCGGACTCGGGACGAGTCCCGGTCGGGGACGGGAGCGAGGCGGGGTGCTGGGCTAGGCCGTGGCCTGGCCTGGGAGCTGGAGAAGTTTTTTTTTAAACACAGACAAACAAACTAAGAACAAACGAAAAAAATATATATTATATAGGCATATAATATATCAAAATTTTCAGAAAAAGATTTTCTACAACATGAACATTATTCTTCCTTACAATAAAATCCACAATAATTCTAATAATTCAAACAGTGCTACTGACCTATTTAAAACCCAATAAAATCATTTTAAAAATACCAAAATTAATTCAAATTTATTTCTCTCCATTTTTCTGATGTAGGGAATCATGTTACCCTATTTTCCATATATTTTATTTTTGGAGAAAAATAATATGAGTAAAACCCAAATAACTCCAAATTTAAATTAATTTCCAAAAGGACTTTAAATTTAATTGTTTGAAACTCCCAACTCATATTTCATATGTTTTGAAGAAGTCATTTTATCTTCGCTCGTGAAAATCATTGAGTTGCATAAAGTTTCAGAATTGGAAATATTCTCAAAAGAAATTCAAATATTTTCAACACCCCTTGTCATTTAATTAAATGGAATAAATCATGTCATCTTCTCTCCGTGGTTTTGTGGTGAAAAGAATTTGAATTCACGGAGATCATAAAATGCAAAAATGAAAGTTTGGGAAAGTCCTTTTATTCCCTCTCATTTAACTTTCAAAAAGTTTCGAATTTCACTCAATCAATCACACAACAACCAAGCAACAATCAAATATATCAATTTATTATAACATTCCGAAATTTAGAATTTTGGGATGTTACAAACCTACCACCCTTAAAATGAATCTCGTCCTCGAGATTCGGAGAGGCTAGAAATAAATAGGTTAGGTTTGGGGTCTTGTCAAAAATCCATCAATCGTCTCCGGGGTCTCGGGTGCTACCACCCTTAGAAGCATGGTTACGGTTCCATCAAAACTCATATACTCCATCCTTATTGTTGACAGTGTCGGTCTTCCCAGATCTCGGGAAATTGCATCTCTGGGCTCTTCCGGTAGCGGCATAACCTTTTCCTCAATTCTTTTGTCCTTTTTCCTCTTAGTAAGGTTATTCCGAGACTGGGTCTTCGTAGTTGACGGGTCTGGCGCCAATACTAAACAACTATCGATATCTCATGGTGGTCAACAATTTATGGTTTCTCCTGCAGAAAACGGGTCTGGGTTGAACCTCACCGTATAACCTACGATTGGCAAAAGCTGGCTTGTACAAGGGAAAATATTCTTATACCATTCTAATGTTTAAACAGGGTTTTGATCGTCGTCTCTCTACTATAGGTAAGTCACTCAGATTTTACCATCCCATATAGCAAGGCGAACAATAAGGGTAAGTCGGTATGGTGATCAATCCATCCCGCACTCAAATCATTACCTTGTACATGGTTTAGCGAATCTCGCATTCTAACACTCGGTCATCCTCATAAGCATTGCAGAATTTCTCTTATCGACGAACCAAGTTCGGATAAATCCATTGATTCTGCAAGCCAAACAAGCATCTATCGCTCCTTAACAACTCTCAGGTTTTGCGTCACTCCTATAAGATCGTCTATCGATAAAATCGTAACTTCTTTCCAGGGTTTTTCCTTCAGCAAGAGTGTTCTTGCTTCTTGGCAGGTCCTGGGGCCTGTGGGTTATGGCCCGTCTCATCACTTGTAGTCCTTGAACTTATCCTCGGGCTTCTGATCATTATTCCAACTTCCAACTTCCTAGTATTCTTAAATCCATCCATTTGTACTGTCTTCCTTCCTTCTATTGGCACCAAACTAGGACATGATTACTCAGACTCATCATGGAATTTCCATTGATCCATATTTCCAACATCATACCTCCTTTATATCCAATAGTAATTCATCTCTTCATCCTCGTGGGATGTCCCACATACCGAGATAAATACTTGTACTTATTAAGTCCATACTCCACTTCGTGGAATATCATTATCCTTTCCAGGGTCAAGCGTCCTTACAGGGGAATATTTTCCATCTCTGCATGGCACTACTTAAACTGGGAAACGTGAAACACATCATGAACTCCTGACAGTCCTTCAGGTGACTCCAACTTGTTGGCCACTTCTCCCATACGCTCCAAAACTCGGTATGGTCCTACAAATCTTGGGGCTAACTTTCCCTTAACTCCAAATCGTTTAACTCCTCGCAGAGGGGACACACGAAGACATGCTCTATCTCCATTTTCATAGACTACCTCCTTGCATTTTTGAGTCTGCATAACTCTTCTGCCTAGACTAAGCTACCTTCAGTCTATCTCGAATCCACTTAACATTCTCTTCTGACTCCTTGATCACATTTGGTCCAAACAACTGACGGTCTCCAACTTCATCCCACATCAATGGTGTCTGGCTCCTTCTCCCATACAAAGCTTAAAAAGGGGCCATCTTCAAACTGGCTGGGTAACCGTTGTTGTATGAGAACTCCGCGTAAGGTAGATTATCATCACTACTAGATCCATAATCTAAGCGCACACGCCTCAACATGTCCTCCGTAATCTGATTGACTCTCTCGATTTATCCATCTGCCTCATGGATGAAAGGTCAGACTCAACTCTAGCCCGGTACCCAAAGTCCGTGTAGCTGATTCCAAAAGTTTGAGGTAAACTGTGTTCCTCTATCCGATACGATGGTCCTCGGAACTCCATGCGCATATACGATCCTGGTCAAATGTATCTTGGCCAACTTCTCACTTGTATAGGTGGTTTTCACTGGGATAAAGTGAGCCACTTTGGTCAAGCGAATCAACTACTACCCAGATAGAATCATGTCCCGTTCGGGTTCTAGGAAATCCGATAATGAAATCCATGCCAAGTTTATCCCACTTCCATTCGGGTATCGGCATAGGTTGTAGTAATCCTGCTGGCTTCTGATGCTCGCTTTTACTCTCTGTCTTACATCACCTACGACTACATACTCCGCAATATCCTTCTTCATACTAGTTCACCAGAAACTCTCCTTCAAATTCAAATACATCTTGATGTTTCCAGGGTGAATCAAGTATGGTGAGTCATGAGCCTCCTGAAGTATTAACTCCCTGATCTTTGCATTATTGGGCACATTTACACGGTCCTCGAACCATAAGGTGTCGTGCTCATCCTTACGAAAACCTTTGGCCTTTCCTTTGCTCATCCTCTCTTTTAACTCGGCAATCTCTTCGTCATCCTTCTGAGCTTCACGGATCTTTCCCAACAATGTAGACTAAACTTCCATTGCTGCAACAAAACCTTTGGGAACAATCTCCAACCGAAGTTCCCTGAGATCCTCGGCTAACTCCTTTGGTAATCCTCTGCTTATGAGGGTATTCGTCCTTATTTTCTTTATGGTTGTGTCCTATTTCTCCACAAAGCTTGCATGCACTTTCTCCATATCATTTCCATAAGGCTTCAACTTCTGGGACACAAGCCGAGATCTTTGGCAAAGTCAACTTAAATTCTTTCCAAGTGGTTACTCCTTGCCATCCATTGATGGTTTGGTACATCCTCCACCAGGTAGCAGCACCTCTTTCAAAGAATAGAAGAGCATGCTGGGCCATATCCTTTCTGACTATAGGGTTATTCTTCATGTGATCCTCCATGTTCTGAATCCATCGGTCCATCTCCAATTGACTCATCGGTCCAGAAAATATAAGCTCATCTCCATTCATCCTCTATTGGGTCCATGGGTTTGGGGGGGATAAGAGAGATAGAGAGGGATACACACAATACAAACAAAAGTTTTGAAAAGACAGATTTTATTTGTGGCTGTCGAAAAAACATCAAACTAATGACAACTCACAATCGTTGCATCTAACATAGGTATATAATAGGGGTTTGGGCTTCTAATGGTCAATAAATCTTCAAAGTCATCAAACTCTTCGATTCTTGTTCATGTCTCCGATGGCTTCTTCCAATCATTCTTGTCCTACTCAAGTTGTTTTGCCAGATCATCTCTGTTGACACGAAGTCTCTTGTGACGTCCTTTAATATCTGGAGTTGCGTTCCAAACTTCTAGGTCTCAACATCCTTGGCATGAACCATGTCCTTCTGTCCTTCAGTTCCTGATGAACCTCCGGTATCTCGAGGTTTTGCTCCTCTAGCTTGGCTGCTTGCAACTTCTGGGTCCTGAGTTCTTCATGACATACTTCCTGATCAAATACGGCTTCCTGCAGGTCCATCGTAAAATCCTTGATGTAATACTCCAGATCCTGGTGATACACAGGCTAAGTTTAAAACTTTGGCTTTGCTGATAGGTGCTCCATTAGTCTTCTTCCATCCAATCCTTCAATGCATCTGCATGCTTAACTCTGCACAGTGACAATAGCATAAGCGTGCAATAACACCATGGTTAGCCATGTCTATGCCCATGTTACTGCCATGAGCTTTCATTCCATAATTGATATCTCCTGTCTTAGGGTTTTCCTTGACAAAGACTTTGAGTTCTAACGCTCCATGTTCCAGTCTTTCTTCGATACACCTTGATCTCGGGTATTGACAGCTTCCATAGTATGCCAAGTTCCATAAGGGGTGCCTTCACAGGTCATACAAAACTGGAAAAATTCTACAGGGCCTTTAAATTCTCCTAGTCTTCGAAGTCTTCAACCGTTGTAGTTTCCATCATTGTAATGCACGATAAAATCCTCTTCATTCCAAAGTAGTAGTTGTCCGATATCTTATAATCCTTGGTGTGGTCTCATCAGCCGAATATTCATGTGGTCAAAAGGGGGAAAGGGTATAGCTCACTAAAGGGAATATTTGAATAAGCTCAAAAGAAAGAGAGGTAAAAGATCTTTTGAAAACAAAGTTGTAGAGAAAATCTTTCCTATGGGCTTGTCAATTTCTAGGGTCACGTCCTACAGTCAACATGTGCTCTGATACCATCTTGTAGCGACCCGACCCGAATGGATCAAGTCTCTGTGCTTAAGTGTCATCCCTGGATCGGTATGCTGACACACACAGTACTCGAGGATTTATTACAGAGGTAAACCACATGTATAAATAACGTAAATACTATTACCTCAATCTAAATAGCGGAAGTAACAAGGTTGTGGATTCCCATCAACACCAACGGCAAAGTTGAGTGTAGAAATCGTAACCCTAACGTATCCCTTACTGTCAGAAGATCCTCGCAACATGAGACGTTGCAGGCCACAAAGGGTCAAGACATTGAATGTACTGGCAAATTCACACTGTAGAGCAATGCTGAAATATGGCTATCACTACATGCATATATGGCTGGTGGAAAAGCTCTATGGTTATAAGGTTTTACGTAAAGCCAATTTTCCCTACTACAAAGGAATAAATTTTATTTAACTATCATGGTGGTTGTTAAACATTGAGAATGGTTGACAGCATTCTCAATCCCAATTAAAAGTAACCATTAACAACCCAACAAATTATTTAATTAACGTGATGAGATCAACAGGATAATCCAAGAACTAGATACTCAAGACGTCCATAACCGGGGACACGTCTAATCATGATTAGTTTATACACTCTGCAGAGGTTTGCGCACTTTTCCCCACAAGACGCAATCTCCTCCGTTGCATTTCTCGCAATATGGTGTTCGAGAAACGGATGACCGAGACATAGTCTTTCAGAAGCGCTAGCACCTTACGACCGGGTAGACCGTACCACCTACATCCCCTACATCTGCTAGTCTACCACTGTAAGAGTTCGCACGACTTAGTCAACTATGCTAGAGCTCATAGTAGCTTGTGGCTGCACACATAAGTTTCTATTATGAATAATCTCATGATCCCATTGAGCCTGGGTGGCGGTCCAAAAAAAAGGCAATCCTGGAATACCCAGGTACCTCAATCCTCCCAGATGTGTGTTTAAGTTGCCACCTTAAATAAACCATTAATTAACAATCTCACATCTGTCATGGATATCACTCACCCAATCCACGTCTACTAGCATAGCATGGCATAATAAGCAAATGTAGAAGTAACTCCCAAAGGTCTGATAATAGAACAGGTAATAGGTACTACCTCAATTACTTCCCATCCCACAATTTAATTAGATCCTAATCGTGCAAATGTTTGAGGATTGATCTAATGCAACAAAACTGGGTAGTAAAGAGGTATGATCAAGGTGTGAACTTGCATGTACTGTTGATGAAGATGATTTGCACTCAACTCCTGATAGTTCTATTCGTCTCACTCCGTTCAATCTATCGTAAGCAAGCAATAGTAACCACACATAAGCAATCACTCAAAAGATCGGAAAGAACGAAGAAGACGATTCGGAAAACTTCGAAACCAAGCAAATGACTCTTGCAATAGAAAACAATTTCTAACAATACCAAAATTAAGTGAATTTGGACTTATCAGAAAGTTTAGGTCAAGAGCTTCGATGTGCAAAAAGAATCAACTAAAACGGAGCTACGAAACTCAACTTACAGACGAAACAAGATTGAATACTAATCTGAACTAAACTCAATTTTTAAATTGTCAAAAACATGTTTAAGTTATTTATCTGGATAGAGGGGATCATAACGAGGAAGTGGGCGTTGGTTTCATTGGATTTGGACAAACGAGTAAAAAGATGTGGTCGTTTGAAAATCAAGGGCTAATCTATGAATAAAATATTTACAAACGGGTAATATGAACGTTCGCTGCTGAGGCTTATACAATGAAAACGTTCGCTGCCAATGCTAAAAGAACGAGCGTTCGTTAACTAAACGTATCGGTTTGAAATAAAAAAAACGAAACCTAGATCTAATCTGGACAGTCGATTGTAGATCGGACGGGGAGGGAAGAGGTGAGGCATACCGCAGCGACGGTGGCTGCCGGCGGCGAGGGGGCGGCGTTGGCGGCTCCGGTGGGTCTCCCGCGTGGCCGTGGGGTCGGGGAGAGGCGGCGCGCGGCGCTGAAGCCGATGGTGGCGGCGGCGCTCGTCTTTGGCGACGAAACGGTGCTGCAGCGGCGAGCGGATCTCACCGGCGGCGGCGGATTCCGGCGAGTGCGGCGGCGGCGGCTCGGCGAGATGCGGGAGGGCGGCGGCGCGAGTGGAGAGAGGGGGAGGGGATTTATAAGAGGAGGGGGCGACGGTGGCGTGGAGAAGGGGGCAGAGGAGGCCGGAGGCGGCACGACGTCCATGGCGGCGCGGCGGCGGACTCGGGAGGAGTCCCGCTCGGGGACGGGAGCGAGGCGGCGCGCTGGGCTGGGCCATGGCGTCGCTTGGGAGCTGGGTCGGCCTAGTCGGCGGGAGAAGTTTTTTTTAAACACAAACAAACAAACTAAGAACAAACAAAAATAAAATATATTATATAGGCATATAATATATCAAAATTTTCAGAAAAATATTTTCTACAACATGAACATTATTCTTCCTTACAATAAAATCCACAATAATTCTAATAATTCAAACAGTTCTATTGACGTATTTAAAACCCAATAAAATCATTTTAAAAATACCAAAATTAATTCAAATTTATTTCTCTCCATTTTTCTGATGTAGGGAATCATGTTACCCTATTTTCCATATATTTTATTTTTGGAGAAAAATAGTTTGAATAAAACCCAGATAACTCCAAATTGAAAAAATTTCCAAAAGGACTTTATATTTAATTCTTTGAAATTCCCAACTCATATTTCATATGTTTTGAAGAAGTCATTTTATCTTCGCTCGTGAAAATCATTGAGTTGCATAAATTTTCAGAATTGGAAATATTCTCAAATGATATTCAAATATTTTCAACACCCCTTGTCATTTAATTAAATGGAAGAAATCATGTCATCTTCTCTCCAGGGTTTTGTGGTGAAAATAATTTGAATTCACGGAGATCATAAAATGCAAAAATGAAAGTTTGGGAAAGTCCTTTTATTCCCTCTCTTTTAACTTTCAGAAAGTTTCGAATTTCACTCAATCAATCACACAACAATCAAGCAACAATCAAATATATCAATTTATTATAACATTCCAAAATTTAGAATTTTGGGATGTTACAAAAAAGATGGCAAATGAAATATGTGTCAAAGCATGCACAACCAATTATAGCATCTATCAAACAATTGGCGATGACTAGGTCATCTATATATGAGTATATTGACTTACGAGTCAAATGATAAACATTTGATCATAGGTCATACTCATCGTTTAAGCTCAAGTGGGGTTACCACTTTTACATAATGCATTGATGTGTTCACACCATTAGAGTTGCTTTGACTCAATTCTTAGAGTTAAGCTCCCCTAGATGTGAGATCCCCTTAGAGGGATGAACTAACCTTGGGTTTTGTCGATGATGACTTCATGTAGGTGTTGAAGATGTGGATGCTCAATGTTGATGTAGATCAATTGGAGCAATCCTTTGGAGTGAGTTGCACTTTCAACTTGCCTACATGGGTTAGTCCCACAAGGAACAAACAAGAATATCCATAGACATAGAGTGATGCACACACAAGATGATGTCCATGAAATCATTAGGTTACCTTGTCCCTTGCCTTACCAACATGAGGGTTTGTGACTCCTTGAACTAGTGAAAGATGTGGAAGTTGATTGCACTTGTCCTTGCCATAATGATATGTGTGAAGAATGTTGGCGGAGTCACCCTCAAGAACTCTCTAGTTCTTCTTCTTCGGGATCCACATCATCTTGATGGGAATCCTTGGAGTTGTAGTTGTACTTGATGAAGTAGAACTTGTAGTAGTCTTGGGAATCCACTTGAACAAGGCCTTAGGTGCTTCTTCAAATGCATCAATCTCTTCTTGAAGCTTGTCCTTGCCTTTGTTCTTGTGGTCTTGTGGTGGAAGATCATCTTGTGCTTTTGTTCCCTTGAAGGAAGTAGGATCATACTTCTCTTGTTGAGGAACAAACTTCGTCTTGGGGTATTGATCTTCTTCCCACTCAACTCCATTGGCATTGAACTTTCGTTCACAACCAACACCTTGATTCTTACGGTGTCTTCCTTGCTTATGCATAATTTCCTCGAATTGCTTACTCCCGGCAAGGCTCTTGTAGACACCTTTCTCTATAATTCCCTTCAATAAGCTATTTTCTTGCTCAAGTGTAACTTGGCTAAGAGAATCATTGTGGAATCAAGAGAACTACTAGAAGCAACAATATTGGATTTGACATTATTATTGTTACTACTAGAGGAAGTATCTTTCTTGTACTTGTTACTAGACTTGACTTGAGGCATGTAAGGAGATAGGAGTAAACGCTTGGCAATGTAAGAAGAACTTTTCTTACTGAGATCATCATTTATTGCTTTTAAGAACTCATGCTCTTGCTCAAGATTGAGCTTTTCAAAGCGTAACTTCTCATGAGCCCTTAAAAGTTCTCGATGATCTTCGAAGATAGTTTCATGAGCCAACTTAAGAGTGTTTAGTTCTTTAATTAGAAGCTCAATCTTATCCTTATCATTGTCATTCGTTTTATCTTGATTAGCATGATTAATTGATGTTTCATCATAGTATTCATAACTAGAGTTGTCAACAAGTAAATCATCATCCACAAGCAAGTCATCTTCATCACTGTGACGCCCCCGATTCAATCGTACGCTAATCATGCACGCAAATGTGTACGATCAAGATCAGGGACTCACGGGAAGATATCACAACACAACTCTAAAACATAATTAAGTCATACAAGCATCATAATACAAGCCAGGGCCTCGAGGGCTCGAATACAAGTGCTCGATCATAGACGAAGTCAGCGGAAGCAACAATATCTGAGTACGTACATAAGTTAAACAAGTTTGCCTTAAGAAGCCTAGCACAAACCGGGATACAGATCGAAGAGGCACATGCCTCCCGCTCGATCCCCTAACTACTCCAGATCGTCGCCAGCGGGCTGCACGTAGTAGTAGGCACCTCCGAGGTAGTAGTCGTCATCGACGGTGGCGTCTGGCTCCTGGGCTCCATCGTCTGGTTGTAGCAATCGGGTAAAAGAAGGGGGAAAAGGGGGAACAAGGCAACCGTGAGTACTCATCCAAAGTACTCGCAAGCAAGGAGCTACACTACATATGCATGGATATATGTGTAAAGGGCCATATCAAGGACTGAATTGCGTAATGCCGTAATAAGAGGGGATAGCTAATCATGTCGAAGACTATGCTTCGCAGCCTCACCGGCAAAGATGTAGCGTAGAGTAGATCAAGTCCCGCAAGTAGCATCGCATAGCATAATCCTATCCGCGATCCCTCCTCGTAACCCCGAGAGAGAGCGACCACCGGGTTGTTTCGCACTTGGAAGGGTGTGTTTTATTAAGTATCCGGTTCTAGTTGTCATAAGGTCAAGGTACAACTCAAGTGTCCTGTTACCAAGATCACGGCTATTCAATAGATTAACTTCCCCTGTAGGGTGCACCACATAATCCAATACGCATGATCCCATTTGGTCGGACACACTTTCCGGGTCATGCCCGTCATGAAGATCAACACGCCGCAGCCCCACCTAGGCTCAATAGAGAGGTCAAGACGCCGGTCTAAACCTAAGCGCCACAGGGTCCGGGCCCATCGCCCTTAGCACACCTCGCATGTTGCGTGACGCGCCGGAAGCGTACCTAGCCTAACAGCGTTCCAGTCCAATCCGGCGCTACGCCACTCAACCGTTGACGCCACGAAGGCTTCGGCCGATACCACGACGCCGATACCCATAACTACTCCCGCCAGATGGTTAGTGCGTATAGACCAAATGGCCGCACTCGGATCAAATACCCGTGATCTCGTTAAGCGTGTTAAGTATCCGCGAACGCCGACGAGGGCCGTGCCCACCTCTCTCCTAGGTGGTCTCAACCTGCCCTGCTGCCTCCGCCACAAAGTAACAATGGGGTCATGGGAACCCGTAAACACCTCTACCGGGATGGAGCCACCGTCCTTTCAGCCCCCATCTCCGAACAAAGTATCACAGTGTAATGTAATAGTGTAAAGTATATAGTATATGCCCGTGATCACCTCCCAAGTGATCACAGCCCAAAGAGTATAGCATGGCAGACGGACAAGAATGTAGGGCCACCGATGGAACACTAGCATCCTATACTAAGCAAGAGGATAGCAGGTAAAGGTAACAACAAGAGTAGCAAGGACAAAGCTATGCAGCAAAGTATAGGATTAATCGAAAGCGATATATGCTACGCTACTCTAATGCAAGCAGTATAGAGAATAGTAGGCGATATCTGGTGATCAAAGGGGGGGCTTGCCTGGTTGCTCTGGCAAGAGAGAGGGGTGATCAACACCGTAGTCGTACTAGGTAGCAACGGCGTCGGTCTCGGTGTCTAGCGGAAGAAGAGGGGGAAGAAACAATAAATACATAGCAAGCAAGTGCATAACAGGACAAATACATAGCGTAGAGCTAGATGTGTTCTACGCGGTATGAGGTGATACCGGTGAAGGGGGGAAACATCCGGGAAAGTATCCCCGGTGTTCCGTGTTTCCGGACAGATGAACCGGAGGTGAAATGTTGCAGGTTCACTATGTTAGGGACGCTGTGGCGATTTAACCGCTGCGTATCCAAATTGCCTCGCTGCTCGAGCAACTTTCATGTACAAAGTTTTTCCATCCGAGCTACGGTTTAGTTTATATTAATTTTAAAAGATTTAAATCATTTTTAGGATTTATTTAAATATTTAAATTCAACATTATCCAGAACAGCGCACGCTAACATCATCATGACGTCAGCATGACGTCATCAGTCAACAGAGGTGTTGACTGGTCAAACTTACGTGTGGATCCAGTGGGACCCACCTGTCATACACTGTTTAGGTTAATTAGGGTTTAGGTTAATTAGTTAGGCTTAATTAGTTAACTAAAATGATTAGGTTAAACAAATAAATAAATAATTAAGTTAATTAATTATTTAATTAATTATTTTTATTTATAATTTTTAAATTCCCTTTTTTATATCCTTTTTTTAACGTTCTGGGGGTGGGGTTCCCGTGTCAGTGGCCTATGGCCATAGCGGGGTCGGTGCAACGGCGCTGGGTTGTGGGCAACGGGTTCGTGCAGGGCGTGGGGACTGCCTCAACAGGCGCCCGAGGCGCCGGGCCGAGGCGCAGAAGCGGGCGAGGCTGGCGGGCACCGCGGCCACCGCACAAGCAGGCGTAGGGAGTTTAGGCCGGGTGGCGCGCGGTTCGGGAGGTAGGGCGTGGCGACCACGGGACAGACGCAGGGAACACGACGAGGCAAGGCAAGGCGATGCCCCGAGCGGAGGACGACGCCGTCCGGGGCAGGACGAGGCCGGCGCGGGCGTGTCCATCGGCGTGGCTGGGTCGCGCGGTGCGCACGGCGGAGTAGGAGAGCAGAGAGGGGGAGGAGAGGGAGGCGGAATCATGCGGCGGCTCACCGCGGTTGTAGGGAGGGGCAAGGCTCGAGGCGGCTTGGGGGGGTCCGGCGAGGAGGAGGTCGGGGACGACAGGCGGCGGGGAAGCAGGCCGGCGGTGAGGTTCCGGCGTCGGGGTGGACGTAGGCGATGGCGTCCGGCGAGGTGGCGGCGCGGTGGCTCGGTGGCTCCAGTGGACACCGCTGGGCGCCCGAGGCGCTGCCGGGGCGGGCGCGGTGGTCGGGCACGGGATTGGGCGCAGGAGCTCCTCTCCGGGCGCGATGTGTGTGTGTGGCTACCGCGAGGTGGAGGGGATCGAGGGGAGAGATGGGGTTCGAGGGAGTGGGGAGCGACGGGATCGGGGTCGAGCCCGATCCAGATCGTGGGAGCGGGGGGGTGGGGGAGTGGGAGTGGTGCTAGGGTTCGGGTTGGGGGAGGGGGTTAAGCAGGAGGGTCGGGTTGGCCGGCCTGGTTGGCCCGATGGCCAGCTGGGCCGAGGCCTAGTGTGGGGGGGGGGGGGTCAGGCTTTTGTTTTTTTTGTTTAGTTAGGTTCTTCTTCTCTTTTTAACTAATTGATTTTCTGGTTCCCATCCATTATAAAATATCTAGGCACTTTATAAAAATGTGTTTATTGCACCATATTTACATATGCAAATTATGGCACCTCCTGAACATTTTTGTTTTAACTTTCGGAAACTTTTATTGTTGACTTTAATTTGAATTTGAATTTTGAAACGGTTTCGAATCATCGCGAGGTTAACAACAGTGATCATGGTGACGTGGTATCATTAGCGTAGGATTACTGTAGCTTAATTATCCGGTCGTCACAATTCTCCTCCACTACAAGAAATCTCGTCCCGAGATTTAAGCGGTGGAGTAAGGGGGAAAGGTGCTGGTAGCTAAAAACATAACGAGTCTTCTCGGTCTTGGCTGCCCTTTCAAAAAGGTTGACCCCTTTCGTTGACGCCTTCATTTCTCTGCTTCAAGTCACCATGATCAAGTCGTCATCCTTTCTTCGGGATCTTCTTCGTCCTACGAACGCGACCAAGGGGAAAAACTCCGGAAGAACGCATCTCCACAAAGCTGGGCATCTGACGGTGAACTCAATGGGAAATACACAAGGTACCCCACGAGTTGTACTTCAGTGAATTCGTTGAGTGCAATATACGGTGGTACCAAAGTTTCAAACGGGTAGGCAATCGTTCGACGCCTGAAACAAAGTGTGAAAGGGGTTCAAGCAACGGGAATAAGTATCGTGTCTGATATCAGAATAGATCACTAGGAAGGTTGCTCGCGAAGTACCTACGAAACCAAGAGCAAGGAATAACCTTGTCAATAAGGTGTACAGGAGACTGTGTTTCGATCCTGTGGAACTGTGGGTTATGGGCCCACCATGTGGTTTTTTTAATAGGAGCAGTGACATCTTGCACGGTCATGATAGCAAGGCATGTCAGAGAGTACCATGTCAGTTATGTCGGCAACAACGTTGGTACCAAGGGCGAGGGATGAAGAGAACCATTTTCCTGCTCGTTCCATCGAGGCGGACCAATCGGCAAAGTTCTCGTCCATCGGTGGTTACCGAAATGTCACCAACAATAGTAACAGGGTCTTACTGGCAGAGTTGTACCACGAGGTGCCTACATAAGCAGGAGAATAATACCGCTTAGATAATATAGACCTCAAGAAAGGTTAAACCAACCAATGGAAAGGAAAATAAGATTATCAGATTAAATGTAATCAATGGAAAGGAAAATGTGTTTAAACACATATTTCAAGGGTATATCCTTCCCAAGGACAAGCAGAGCATGATATCCATGACAGGATATAATGTAGAAAACTCTTTAGGTAGGGGAGAGAAATTTCATGACATTACCCATACAGCGGTGTTTGGATAATTTAGCAGGAAACATTTAGCATTGGGCTTCAAATGTTCTTGTTGAAAATCGGAGCACCACAGACATGCTTCGAGATAGCATTGACATGTTCTTTAAGCAAAGGTTAGACTTTGGATACACAAAGGATCCATCAGGATAAACTTATTAAACAAGGCATTCAATTTCCTCATGGAAAAATGATTAACCTTGTTAAGAAGGAAACTATAACACTAGGTCCTCAGGTGTGCTAGGCATGACATCACCTTACCGGGCATATAGGGACCAATGTTATAATTCTTGAAAATATGTTTCAACCATCATATCTGACCGAGATTCAGATCTGATCGGTATTAGGATACCTCAAACTCAGGATGCCTGAGAAGAAAAGGGGCAAAACAAATTGATGAGACGACATTGTAAGATTCTCGAGAAATTTACTACGGAAGCGAGTTCCGAAATAAGATCTCATCATTAAATCAAAGAGAGGATGAGGAGGTGGCTGATGGTCTCAGCGACAATTCATCGAGATTTCCAAAACATGGATCTCCACAATTATGTGAACAAGGAGATAACGTTTAACAAATCAAATGATATAATGATGTATTCTCGAGGGAAACATACACAATTAATCACTGGTTGAAAGGTGCACCCTAAGTATGACCTCAGGTAGCAAGATCAATGTTAGAGTGACGATCCAATAACAAACAGTCTAAGAACAAACTGTCAATCGTTAACTTCAAAGCAATAAGGTTGCTAGAAGTTTGGAATTACACCGCACATTTCATTTGTTGATATTCTGGTTAGCAATAACAAGGAGACCAAGATATGAATGGTGATGGTGAGAAGTATCACCTATATCAAGAATTCTTAAGAGGTGGAGTAATCCTCACGACATTCTTGACATAAAAGATGGTAATACTCCAAGGTAAGGAAGAACAATTGCTGGATTGCATGGATCTCAAGGTACAACGCAAAACTAGAACAAGTTTTGTGTTATGGAATGCAAGAATTCGTTGATGTTAGCACCATCATCGAGGGGGAAAGGATGATATCTCTCATCATGGAATCGATTGATATTCTGGAAAAGCTCAGAATGTTGATGATGATCACGACACAATTGTCGAGAGATTTCGAGAAGATGTAACTGATCGGCAATGACACCAAGTCAACCGAATGATGAAGCAAAAAGTTATTGGAACCATGGGTACGACACAAAATCGAAAGCAAGCTTGCTGTTCAAGGACAAACGATATGACGTGGAAGATTGATTGTAAGATTAGCTCACCGTCCAAATTTGTGCTCTGGGAAGAAGGACCAGGTAGCACTGTTAAAATCGGCACGACAAGGCTATAGCCAAACAGGCTAGGAATGAGACGTGATTGAGTTCAAACTCATAAGTAATGAGGGTTACCAAGAGTTGCTTAATCGCGATGCGGACTCGAGTCAGTTATCGGTGTCTTTGAGTGTTAAATAACTCGTGAGCCCGTGAAAAATTGTAATCAATGAGAATGTAGCACTTGATGAAGAACTCATAAGAAGTTATGCAGTTCCAAGATAATCTCGAGATACCGTGGTAATACACTGACGACGCATCAAAGTAGAGGTTGTACCGGGGTATTGGTCCACAGAAGACAAGTGCTTACACTTGCATCGAAAATGGTATTTAAAGGAGAACATGGTCGGAACCAAGATTGTAAAAGGCCAGACCCCAGATATAAGTTGAACTTATATCAAGGGAATAATTAATTTTAAAAGAAGCTTCGATGAGAAGACGTACATCGGGTCCATGGGCATGAACATAAAGTTCAAGGTCGACTCCCACTTCTTCAATCTATAACCTTCCATTCACTTCTCGCTTTGATAAAGGCATTAGTGTTGAAAGTTTTACCTTGTGAAATACCAGATGAGTATGACTCGTGGAAACTTCCGAGTTCACACATATAAAGGAAGGCATAGGTTCAACCCGTCAGGGTATCGTGGAAACATATACCACAAGCTTCAATAGTAAATACCACCAGCTCGAAAGCAGAGCATGGTTGGCCAAGCAGATGATACAATTTACCGGAGGCACTATGTATCAGGGGAAGAACTCACAAGGTGATTGAATATGAAGGACACTATCGGATAACAATCCAAAAATGGATCGGGTGATACACAACGGAGCTGATGTGAGTATCGGTACTCCATCAGAGGAAGAAAGAATGCACGAGCATCATACTATAGAACATCGAAATAATTCGATGCTTAGATTAACCAAGGAATTATGATTTCCAAAACAAAGGATCGTAAGCGTACGCCCGATCAAGGATGGATAAGTTGTATAGACCAGAGGCACAATTGACGACAAATAGTTTGGTCGAGGACCAACTCATGTTCAAAATGACGCCCGAAAGGTGAAAGATAATTTAGAAGGGTTGATAGATGATTGTGTGCGTTCGCACACATGTGATCGATAGGATCAAAATGACGGTGTCAAAAGATACTAATGAATATTGCTAGTGATATGGGAGCTTCCATAATGTAAGCAGGCAAGTATTGCCGAGCAATAAGCTACTAAGGATTTTTGGAGGATTGAATAGTATTTCGAAGACCATTGTGAAACACATGAACAACGGGGGATGAGCGGATACTCGATAAGTGCGAGAATTAACCGTAGGGGTATTCAGGTGACAAAGAACAGCAAGGCAATAAGCTCAAAGGATTATCAAAACAACGACGAAGTTTTTCGTGGTATCTTGTAATAACAAGACCAATCGGGGATGAAGGTAAGAATAACAACTGCAAGTAGTTATCCATAAGGGTTTACGGTGGAAGGGAATTGCAAACGCGATGAACACAAGTTCTTGAGTTAACAATGAGAGCATCTTCGTGGTCTTCCGTGCAGCAGCATTTATCATCTGTAATAAGGGGCTCTCCGGTGAAAGTGATAACGAGATCTTAATGTTAGATTTAGTAAAATTCATTTAACCCGAATAGAGGAGAGATCGAGTCCCGAGTAAAGGTCGAGGAGTAAAAGATCCTAATACCACCTAATGGCGACGTGGGCCCATGGGCCGCATAGCCATGTTAGTAAAAGTTTTGCAACGCCTAGACTCGACTTCGCCAAGGAGTTGGAAAGGGGATTCTACAGCAATCGGCTCGATACAAACTTAGGACGCCTCGATTCAATCAGACACTAATCATGCACGCAAATGTGTACGATCAAGATCGAGGACTCACGGGAAGATATCACAACACAACTCTAAAACATAAATAAGTCATACAAGCATCATAATACAAGCCAGGGGCCTCGAGGGCTCGAATACAAGTGCTCGATCATAGACAAGTCAGCGGAAGCAACAATATCTGAGTACAGACATAAGTTAAACAAGTTTGCTTTAAGAAGGCTAGCACAAACTGGGATACAGATCAAAAGAGGCACAAGCCTCCTACCTGGGATCCTCCTAACTACTCCAGGTCGTCGCCAGCGGGCTGCACGTAGTAGTAGGCACCTCCGAGGTAGTAGTCGTCATCGACGGTGGCGTATGGCTCCTGGGCTCCATCGTCTAGTTGCAGCAATCGGGTAAAAAAAAGGGGGAAAAGGGGGAACAAGGCAACCGTGAGTACTCATCCAAAGTACTCGCAAGCAAGGAGCTACACTACATATGCATGGATATATGTGTAAAGGGCCATATCAAGGACCGAATCGCAGAATGCTAGAATAAGAGGGGATAGCTAATCCTGCCGGAGACTACGCTCGCAGCCTCCGCCCGGCAAAGATGTAGCGTAGAGTAGATCAAGTCCTCCAAGTAGCATCGCATAGCATAATCCTATCCGCGATCCCTCCTCGTAACCCCGAGAGAGAGCGACCACCGGGTTGTATCCGCACTTGGAAGGGTGTGTTTTATTAAGTATCCGGGTTCTAGTTGTCATAAGGTCAAGGTACAACTCCAAGTCGCCCCTGCTACATCAAGATCACGGCTATTCGAATAGATTAACTTCCCAGGGTGCACCACATAACCCAACACGCTTTGATCCCATTTGGCGGACACACTTTCCTGGGTCATGCCCGGCGCTGAAGATCAACACGTCGCATGCCCACCTAGGCTCAACAGAGAGGTCAGCACGCCGGTCTAAACCTAAGCGCACAGGGGTCTGGGCCCATCGCCCTTAGCACACCTGCACGTTGCGTACGCGGCCGGAAGCAGACCTAGCCTAACAGGCGTTCCAGTCCAATCCGGCGCGCGCCACTCAGTCGCTGACGTCACGAAGGCTTCGGCTGATACCACGACGCCGGGATACCCATAACTACTCCCGCGTAGATGGTTAGTGCGTATAGACCAAATGGCCAGACTCAGATCAAATACCCAGATCTCGTTAAGCGTGTTAAGTATCCGCGAACGCCGAATATTGCCAGGCCCAAATCTATCCTAGGTGGTCTCAACCTGCCCCTGCCGCCTCCGCCATTAAAGTAACAATGGGGCCGGGAACCCAGGCCCACCTCTACCGGGATGGAGCCACCGTCCTTTCAAATTTCATCTCCTAACAAGATTACCGGGTAATGTAATAGTGTAAAGTATATAGTATATGCCCGTGATCACCTCCCAAGTGATCACAGCCCAAAGAGTATAGCATGGCAAAGCGGACAAGAATGTAGGACCACTGATGGAACACTAGCATCCTATACTAAGCAAGATGGGATAAAGGTGTAAAGGTAACAACAAAGAGTAGCAAGGACATGCTATGCAAAGATAGGATTAATCGAAAGCAAGAATATGCTACACTACTGTAATGCAAGCAGTATAGAGAAGAGTAGGCGATATCTGGTGATCAAAGGGGGGGCTTGCCTGGTTGCTCTGGCAAGAGAGAGGGGTCGTCCACACCGTAGTCGTACTAGGTAGCAACGGCGTCGGTCTCGGTGTCTAGCGGAAGAATAGGGGGAAGAAACAGTAAATACATAGCAAGCAAGTGCATAAAAGGACAACAAGCAGAGCTAGACGTGTTCTACGCAGTATGAGGTGATACCGGTGAAGGGGGGAAACATCCGGGAAAGTATCCCTGGTGTTCCGTGTTTCTCGACAGATGAACGGGAGGTGAAATTTGCAGGTTCACTATGTTAGGGACGCGTGGACGAATCTAACGGGCTGCGATCCGAATTGCCTCGCTGCTCGAGCAACTTTCAGGTACAAAGTTTTTCCATCCGAGCTACGGTTTAGTTTATATTAATTTTAAAAGATTTAAATCATTTTTAGGATTTATTTAAATATTTAAATTCAACATTATCCAGAACAGTGCATGCTGACATCATCATGACGTCAGCATGACGTCAGCAGTCAACAGAGGTGTTTACTGGTCAAACTTACGTGTGGGTCCAGTGGGACCCACCTGTCATACACTGTTTAGGTTAATTAGGGTTTAGGTTAATTAGTTAGGCTTCATTAGTTAACTAAAATGATTAGGTTAAACTAATAAAGAATTAATTAAGTTAATTAATTCTTTAATTAATTATTTTTATTTTAAATTTTTAAATTCCCTTTTTATATCCTTTTTTTAACGTTCTGTGGGTGGGGTTCCCGTGTCAGTGGCCTATGGCCATAGCGGGTTCGGGCGCAACGGGTGTGGGCGCGGTTGTGGGCAACGGGCTCCGACGTGCAGGCGTGGGGACCGGCCCCAACAGGGCGCCCGAGGGGGGGCGCCAGCGAGGCGCAGAGCGGGCGAGGCTGGCGGGCGCCACGCCGCAAGCCGGGCAAGCAGGGCGAGGAGCCAGCCGCGGCGCATGCCTGGAGGTAGGGCGCAGACCACGGACAGCGCAGGGAACACGGCGAGGCAAGGCAGGGCGACGCCCCAAGCGGAGGGCGACGCCGTCCGGGGCAGGACGAGGCCGGCGCGGGTGTGTCCATCGGGAGTGGCCGGGTCGCGCGGTGCGCACGACGGAGTACGAGAGCAGCGAGGGGGGGGGGAGGAGAGGGGAGGCGCAACCGTGCGCGGGCTCACCGCTGGGTTGTAGGAGGGGGCAAGGGCTCGAGGCGGCTTGGGGTGGTCCGGCGAGGAGGAGGACGGGGAAGACAGGCGGCGGGGAAGCAGGTAGGCGGTGAGGTTCCGGCGGCGGGGTGGACGTAGGCGATGGCGTCCGGCGAGGTGGCGGCGCGGTGGCTCGGTGGCTCCAGGGACAGCGTCAGGGCGCCCGAGGCGCGAAGCTGGGCGGCGATGGTCGGGCACGGGATCGGGCGCAGGAGCTCCCTATCCCGGGCGCGATGTGTGTGTGTGTGGCACATCATGAGGGGTGGAGGGGATTGAGGGAGAGATGGGGTTCGAGGGAGTGGGGAGCGACGGATCGGGTCGAGCCCGATCCGGATCGTGGGAGCGCGGGGGGGAGGGAGTGGTGCTAGGGTTCGGGTTGGGGAGGGTTAAGCAGAGGGTCGGGTGGCTGCCTGGTTGGGTCTGATGGCCACCGGGCCGAGGCCTAGTGTGGGGGGCAGGCTTTTGTTTTTTTGTTTAGTTAGGTTCTCGCTTCTTTTAACTAATTGATTTTCTGGTTCCCATCCATTATAAAATATCTAGGCACTTTATAAAATGTGTTTATTGCACCATATTTACATATGCAAATTATGGCACCTCCCGAACATTTTTGTTTTAACTTTCGAAAACTTTTATTGTTGACTTTAATTTGAATTTGAATTTTGAAACGGTTTCAAATCATCGCGAGGTTAACAATAGTGATCGTGGTGACGTGGTATCATTAGCGTGGGATTACTGTAGCTTAATTATCCGGTCGTCACAATCACTATTGAAATCAACATACTCAGGATGTGTTACCATTGGACCTTTGGCCATGAAGCACCTTCCAATTCTTTCATTCGGTGAATCAAATATGTCGTAGGAGTTGGTTGACACAAGTGCTAGACCGGCAACACCTTCATCTTGAGTATATTCGGAGTCGGAGTGATAGCCTCTCTCGGAGTGTTTGTCGGGGTCGGAGCCGGATACCCATTCACCAACATGAGCTTGATGGCTTCGTTTTGTGTAGCTCCTTGATGACTTGTCCTTCCTTTCCGAATCCTTGCTTCTCCGTGAGGGTCTTCTTTCATAGCGATCATCTCTACTCCTCCTCTCTCTTGGTGGTGATTCTTCTGTTTTGCTTCTTCTTTTCGGAGAATCTTCTCTTCTTTTGTAGGGTGCCGTACACTCATTGAAATGGTGTCCAGGCCTCCCACAATTGTAGCAATTGCGCTCTCGACTAGAAGATCTTTTGTCATGGTAAGTCCTTGACTTGGAGCTTCTTTCTTTACTTCTACTCTTGTAGAATTTGTTGAAGTTCTTCACCATTAAGCTCAATTCTTCATTGAAGGTTTGTTTCTCACTTGATGATGTGGGGTTTCACTTGAGGCTTTGTAAGCACCACTTGACTTGTTGTGAAGTTCCTCCTTATCCTTGAGTGACATCTCATGAGCAACAATTCTTCCAATGACTTCTGTTGGCTTGAGATCTTTGTAGTTTGGCATCATTTGGATCAATGTGCACACGGTATCATACTTTCCATCCAATGCTCTTAGGATCTTCTTGATGATGAATCTGTCGGTCGTCTCTTCACTCCCTAAGCCGACAATCTCATTTGTAATAAGAGCAAGCCTAGAGTACATTTCAGCGACACCTTCACCGTCCTTCATTTTGAACTTGTCAAGCTGACTTTGGAGCACATCCAACTTGGATTCCTTGACGGATTCGGTACCTTCATGCATATCAATCAAAGTATCCCAAATTTATTTTGCATTCTCAAGACGGCTGATTTTGTTGAATTATTCGGGGCACAATCCGTTGAACATGATATCACAAGCTTGGGCGTTGTATTGCAGCATCTTCAATTCTTCCGCATTAGCTTCACGGTTCGGCTCTCTCCCATCAAAGAATTCACCTTGCAAGCCAATACAAATAATTGCCCAAATGGCGGGGTTATGTCCGAGAATATGCATTTTCATCTTATGCTTCCAACTAGCAAAGTTAGTACAATCAAAGTAAGGACCTCTACGGTGATAATTTCCCTCGCTAGACGCCATACTCTCCTAGGTTGTGAAACCAAGGCTATGACCACCAAAAGCTATGGAAATCAAAGCAAATGGAGACCAAAGCTCTGATATCACTTGTAGGACCTTGAAGTATGCCTAGAGGGGGGGTGATTAGACTACTTGACCAATTAAAAACTTAACCTTTTCCCAATTTTAGAGTTTGACAGATTTTAGCTATCTTAGGACAAGTCAAGCAATCATCACACAAATCAAGCAAGCATCCAAAGAGTATATAGGCAGCGGAAATTAAAGCATGCAACTTGCAAGAAAGTAAAGGGAAGGGTTTGGAGGATTCAAACAAAATTGGAGACACGGATGTTTTTGGCGTGGTTCCGATAGGTGGTGCTATCGTACCTCCACGTTGATGGAGACTTCAACCCACGAAGGGTAACGGTTCTGCCGAGTCCACGGAGGGCTCCACCCACGAAGGGTCCACGAAGAAGCAACCTTGTCTATCCCACCATGGCCGTCGCCCACGAAGGACTTGCCTCACTAGCGGTAGATCTTCACGAAGTAGGCGATGTCCTTGCCCTTACAAACTCCTTGGTTCAACTCCACAATCTTGTCAAAGGCTCCCAAGTGACACCTAGCCAATCTAGGAGACACCACTCTCCAAGAAGTAACAAATGGTGTGTTGATGATGAACTCCTTGCTCTTGTGCTTCAAATGATAGTCTCTCCAACACTCAACTCTCTCTCATAGGATTTGGATATGGTGGAAAGAGGGTTTGAGTGGAAAGCAACTTGGGGAAGGCTAGAGATCAAGATTCATATGGTAGGAATGGAATATCTTGGCCTCAACACATGAGTAGGTAGTTCTTTCTAAGAAATGGTAAGTTGAAAGTGTAGGTTCAGTCTGATGGCTCTCTCCACGAATGAAGAGGGGGTGGAGGGGTATATATAGCCTCCACACAAAATCTAACCGTTACACACAATTTACCCCTCTTCCGTCATGTCGACCGCTTGCATGTTAAAGGGGGGGGGGTACTTGAGCATCGTGACTCATGGGCTCCTACTGGCTCTCCAGCCCTCACCCTCTGGCCTTGTCCACGGCATCGCGACCTGGCATACCAGCGACGGCTGAGCCCCGCTCGAGGGCCGGGACCCGAGGACGTAGAGCGTCGACATCTAACCAAATTTGCAGGAACACATGACAAGTTAAGGCCCGGATACACCTCGCCAGGCCCTACCGTGCCAGCCACGTGTCGTATGGGTCAGACACGCCTGGGCTCCTCCCGGGGGAGCCCCTCCCACGCACTGCTGGAAGCACCATGCTCATGTTGGCTGGCCGATTTACACTGCCGAGGAGCGGCTATGCCCATACACATACGGAAGTGCTATGCTCCGCGCTGGTGATAAACAACTGAGGGTGGCCCCCGGCAGCATCAACCTCAGGGAGCCCAGAGCTCAATGTCTAGCCTCATCGTAATGCCTCCCCTCGGGAGTGCCGCGCAAGGGGGCTGGGCACGGGGGCTACGCCTGGGTCATGCCTACACGCACGCCACCCAGCCAGGCCCCTCAGGCCTGGTTCGTCGCACGTCTCTCCCCGAGCGGAGCCAAGGTACGAAGGCCGTTTGAACGTCAAGGGGGACTCCTGAGCATCGTGACTCAGGAGCCTAACTGGTCATGTAGCCCCTCACCCCTTAGTTCCGGAAGGCTAACGGCGGTTAAGGTATTGGCGGGGCCGGGCTCTGCCGACGTACAATGGTAAATTCACCCATACATCTCACCTCCCTACTTGTTGTTCGTGCGTCAAAGGGGACTCCTAAGCATCGCGACTCAGGAGCCTAACTTGTCACGTAGCCCCTCACTCCTTGGTCCCGTCCTGGTTTCTGGTCGGGGCTAACGGCGGCTGAGGTATGCGCGGGGCCGGGCTGTGCCGATGTAGAACATAAGCAAGTAGGAAGGAAAAGCGCAAATCTCAAGGAATTCAAAAGCAAATATTATAGTCCATAACTGTTTTCACAATGCCAAACACAAGTTTAAACGCCTCCACGAGGCATGATGCATGTTGCAGGAGCTGAAAGCAGGACATGAGCCACGAAGGAGTCACTTGTCGGCAGCACCGTCGCTGACGGCGGAGCTGCGCTGGGTGGGTTCGCCTCGCGAAGCCTCAGGATCGGCAGCGCCTCGCTTTGGCTTGGTGCTGAAGGCCCGGAACTTCGCCAGCAGAGCCTCTGCTCAACCCTTCACGGCCTCAGCAGCGACAGCGGCAAGCTCGCCGCTCACGGGCTACAACAGGCTGTCAAGGTCAACATTGGGGTCGCGAAGGTAGACGTGGGTGAAGACGCGCGTCAGCGCTGCAGAAGACAGGACACGCGCCTCGGCCTCAGCCGTGGGGCCGAGGCCAAGGGCGACTTCTTCACGGGCGTGGACCAGGAAGGGAAGCAGCTTGGCGGGGCCGTCCTCGGCGCCGGCTAGGGGGCTTTCCACGCCGCTGTCGTAAAGCGACTTCAGCAAGTTGCGAGCCTTCACCTACATCTTCACGAAGGCCATGCGGTCCTCGGCCAGGACCCGCGCCTTGCCGTCCAGCTCAATCCTCTTCGCCTCCAACGCCTGCTCCAGCGCACCTAAGGGGCCATGGCGCTCATCAAGCTTGGCATCCCGGTCCTTGGCGGCCGCCTCACGAGCCTTCATGTCTTCCTCCTTCTTTTGGCGGACGCGGGCCTCCTTGGCAAGCTGGTCGCGCAGGCCCTGCAGCTCGCTTTCCAGCGCCTTGCAGCGACTTCGGACATCGGCTACCTCCCCCAAGGCGGCGTCGCGAGCGGCCTTCGCCTCAAGGACGGCCTGCTTCTCCTTGTCGCTTGTCGGGGTAGGCTGATCTGGCCCACGAACACCTATGGGGCCGGCGGACCGAGCCCCTTTCGGTTCGGCGGGGAGCGGAGGTCGCACGAAGAGCAGATCGAGGCGAAGCACGCGAGGGGTTTACCCAGCTTCGGAGCTCTCCGGAGAGATAATACCCCTACTGCTGCTTGTCTAGGTGTATTGCGTTCTTGCTCAGGAGCGCTCAAATGCTACAGTACAGACGAGCTGCTAACGAGACTGAGCGTGGAGGGAGCTGATCGACCAGCCAACCCTCTCTACGTTGCACATGGGCCTCCTTTTATATGCTCAAAGGGGCTCCGGCTGTGGCAACGAGACGGGGTACAAATGTAAAACTAGTGGTTGGTACACCTACTTGTACAAAGGTACAAGGTAATATACCTAACCCTGACGGCGGGGACAAAGGCATTAAATGCCCGTCTAGTCGCCCTAACAGTGCAAACAGGGACCGTCAGGGGCGCCACCGTTCGCCACGATGGCAAACTTGTCAGCGCTGCTTGCCACCTTGCACCGCTGGCTGTGCAGCCTCTCGCCACGCGCGCCTGGAAAGGCCCCAGGGCGACACGTTAGTGGATGCGCTGGAGCGTAGGTACAGAGAGGTGGTCTGCCGCGGCAAGCGCCTAGCCGCGGTTGTTGTCTTGTCGCGCCTGGAAGCTTGTCGCTCACCGGGCCTTCCCGGCAAGCTCCTCTTGTCGGGGCCTTGTCTTGTAAGTGCCTGGGGTGGCCTTCCCGGCAAGCTCCTCTTGCCGGGGCCTTGTCTCCTATGTGCCTTGGGTGGCCTTCCCGGCAAGCTTCTCTTGCCGGGGCCTCGTCTCCCTGGCTTGAATATTTTGTTCTTGAATGGATCCAAAGGAACCACGGAGCACCTTGGCGGTCACCCGGTAAGCCTTGCCGCGGAGGGCTGCAACTGCCCGTGCACAAGTTCGGGATACTAGGGTACCCCTACTATAGTACACCGACAGGAGCCCCCGGGCCTGGGCCACACACGGTGCCGAGCACTGTTGTGCCCGGCCCAAAACAGGGCACGGGCACACGCGGCCCGGGTCACACCATAACTCACCCCGGACCCACCACGCCCCCCACGAACGGCACGCATCGAACGTGGCGTCGTGTGAGAGATCGTGGGCGAGGTCGTGGGGGTTTCTTTATTCGGGAAATCGGAACGTCCGCCCCCTCCCTCTTTATAAGCGGGAAACAGGGCACGCCGCCTACCTTGCCGCTTGTCGTCCCATCGAAAAACCACCGCGCTTGATCGCCGACCGCGGTTGTCACCTTCCTCATCGCTTCCACTTCCGCCACTTTGTGAACTTGTCGATTGCAACGCATAAGTACTCAAAGCCCCAACAGCTCGGGGAAGGGGCCGAGGATGTCGAGCCCCTGCATCAAAAATGGCTAGGATAAAGGGATCGTCTAGAGAGCTTGAGCTGGCTGGTGTGTCTGCTTGGAATGGAACTGGCACGCTTCACACTTGGTTACTTGTGCAGTTGCATCCTGGAGGGCTGTCGGCCAAAAGAAACCTTGCCGGAACGCTTTGCCGGCAAGCGCTCTGGCGCCAATGTGGTGACCACATATGCCTCCATGTATCTCTGCCAACAGCTTTTGTCCGTCTTCCCGGTGAATACACTTCAATTTCACAACGTTGAGTCTTCTTCTGCACAGTGTCTTTGTCGACAAACTGGTACATACTTGACTGCCGGGCTACTCTTTCCGCTTCTTCTTGCTCTTCGGGAAGTTCTCCTATCTGAAGGAAATGGACAATCTGTTGTGCCCATGCTGGAGCTTGCGGCTCGACAACAAGTACTAAAGGCACATCTGTTGCTACGGGAACATCGGCTTCCACGGCAAGAACCTGCGGCTCAGCCGGAGCTTGACGTTCCCCAGCAAGCTTGCCAGAGCAAAACTTGTCGGGAGCGTCTGCTTCAACGAAACAAACCCTGGGGCTTGTCGGAGCAGACTGCCTCAAGACCTTGGTGTCGATCTTGGGGACCTTCTTGGCGGCGGCTTCGGGAAGCTCTGCCGGAAAGTAGTCACCAGAGATCAACTTCCTCTTCTTGCTCTGTCCAGTTGGTGGTGTTACAGATGGTTGAGTCAGCTTGAGCACAAAAATCCCTGGTTCCACAGGTAACTTAAGTGCGGCGCACTTTGACAGGCCATCAGCAATGTCGTTCTGAGCTCTCGGAATATATTCCATTTGTAGGCCGTCAAAGTGCTCTTCTAGCTTCCTCACTTCATCAACATAAGCTTCCATCAACGGACTCTGATAATTCTTGTTCACTTGGCGGATAACAAGTTGTGAGTCACCCCTGATAATGAGCTTCTTGATCCCTAGGTCTACTGCGATCCTGAGACCGGCAAGCAAACTTTCATACTCTGCAGTATTGTTTGTTGCTTGCTCCTTGGGAAAGTGCATCTGGATTACGTACTTGAGGTGCTCTCCGGTGGGTGCGACAAGCAGCACGCCGGCACCGGCGCCTTGCAGCGAGAAGGCACCATCAAAGTACATCAGCCACTCTTTGCTTGTTTCCTTGACGGGGACGCTTCGTTTCGGAATTTCTTCATCTGGTGTTGGCGTCCATTCTGCTATTCACTCCGCCAATGCTCTGCTTTTGATAGTTGAAGTGCTCTCAAACTTGAGGCCAAAGCTTGACAGTTCCAGTGCCCACTCGACAATCCTGCCTGTTGCCTCTGGATTTTGCAAAGATCCTCTTCATCGTAGCGAGTGACAACTGTGATCTCATGTGCCTGAAAGTAATGGCGCAGCTTTCTCGAGGCCATGAGAAGGCCGAAAAGCAATTTCTGCACACCAGAGTACCTTGACCTAGCCCCCCTCAGAAGGGAACTGACAAAGTAAACTGGGCGCTGCACCATCCTTTTCTGCATCTTATCATGCGTCTGCGCAGATTCGTCCTTGTCGGGACCAGAGCTTGCCGGCGAAGCCCCCTGCTTGTCGCTGGATGTGTTTGCCGTGGTTGCTAGCTCATCGTCCGCCTCCCTCTCCGCTACTAACGCAGCACTAACCACTTGATTGGTTGCCGCTATATATAGCAGCAACTTCTCTTGTCTCCTTGGTGCGACAAGTGTTGGAGTGGAGGACAGATGTCTCTTCAGGTCCTGCAGCGCAGCCTCCGCTTCCGGAGTCCATTGCATCGGACCTGCCTTTTTCAGAATTTTGAAAAATGGCAGGGCGCGCTCAGCAGATCTAGAGATAAACCTGCTGAGAGTAGCTATGCAACCGGCAAGTCTTCGTACATCCTTGACGCGCTTTGGTGCTTCAATCTGCTCAATGGCCTTGATGTTGTCGGAACTAGCTTCAATTCCCCGCTGGGACACGAAGAACCCGAGAAGCTTGCCGGAAGGGAGTCCAAACACACACTTCTCAGGGTTGAGCTTGAGGTTGATCTTGTGCAGATTTGTAAAGGTTTCATCTAAATCTTGAACTAGGGTCGCCTTATCCTTGCTTTTGACCACTATGTCATCCATGTAGGCTTCCACATTTCTGTGCATTTGCGGCTCAAAAGCGTCATGAACTACTCTTGCAAACGTTGAACCAGCATTTTTTAACCCGAAGGGCATCCGTACAAAACAGTATGTGCCACATGGGGTGATGAATGCGGTCTTCTCCTCATCCTCTTACGCCATGAAGATCTGATGATATCCTGAATATGCATCCAGAAATGAAAGCAAATCACATCCGCCTGCGGAGTCAACAATCTGGTCGATGCGCCGGCAAGGGAAATGGATCTTTGGGACAAGCTTTATTGACATCTCAGAAGTCGATACAAAGCCTCCATTTCCGTTAGCCTTTATGCGCATAACTACAGGATTGGCCAACCACGTAGAATGGAGCACTCCTCTGACAAGGCCTGCTGCTTCCAGTTTCTTGATTTCTTCCGCGATGAACTCTTGACGCTCCACTGCTTGCTTCCTGACTTTCTGCTTGACGAGCCGCGCATGAGGACAAACGGCAAGATGGTGCTCAATTACTTTCAGGAACACGGGGATGTCGACGGTTGCCATGCAAACACGCCGACGTTCGCCCACGGAAAGCAACGAGCGCCGCTTCTTCCTATTTAGGGTCGAGGGAGGCACCGATGGTGAAGGTACCACCGCTGCCGCCCTCCTTGGCGGACACCTTCTTGGTCTCTGGTGGAGCTGTCATCGTCTTCTTATACTTGCCGGTGGAGCTCGATGGTGCGTCCTCGACGGTAGCGCAGCACTCCGAAGAGGTGCGCTTGCCGGAGTGGGCATCAGAGCTCTTGCCGGACTTGGTCTTCTTCTTTCCTTCGGGAGCTTCAGCGGCAAGTGGCTTGCAATATGTCGCGGCTGCTGCTTCCCGGTAGATCTTGTCGGCGCAGATAAGAGCATCCTTCTTGTCGCCAGGGATGAGATGACACTTATCGGCCTGGCATCTTCGTGGAGGTTGTAGGCATAGTGAGAGGCCGCCATGAATTTGGCGAAAGTGCCGGATTTGCCAAGTATTCCATTGTAAGGCAATGGAAAGTCAGCAACATCAAAGGTGACCTTCTCTGTCCCGAAGTTCAACTTCGCCGCCGAATGTTACCGCAACGTGATCTTTCCCTTCGCTTGCTCCTTCCCGGATTAATTCCTTGAAAGGTGTCGGTCTCTTCGAGCTCGCCATCGTGGATCCGGAGTTTCGAGCACCGCGGAGGAGATCAGATTCAAGCCGCCCCGCCGTCAACTAACATCTTGGTGACCTTGAGGTTGCGGATAGTTGGTGAAACCAACATCGGCAAGCACCCGACCGCAGCTACGCCGATCGTGGTGGTCCTCAATATCAAAGATGATAGGCGTCTTTGGACCATTTCGTGAGGCTTGCGTGACTCGATGGATGGTTCTGCTGCATTGACTTCCGCATCCACTGCTAGAGTAGGCTGTGTGAAGTATTCAGAGAAGCACCGCTGTCAATGCACAAGACCTCTGTGGCTTTCTGGAACTCCTGCTCATCGGCCTCGTCATCATCCATGTCTTCATCGTCGTCGTCGTCGTCATCCTTGTCGCGGCCACGGGGAGGTCTGTCTCCTTGCCGCTGCTTGGCCTTGCCGCGGCATCCTCCCCGGCCGGGACGTTTCTTTGCCGGGCCCTCCCGCACCCTCCCTGGGCCTTCTCCTTGTCGCGTCGTTCAGATTCAGCCTTCGCTGCTCGACAAGCTGCTCCACCTTCTTGCAGCTCACTGGAGGTCATGGCCCTTGGTGCGGTGGATCTTGCAAGATCGCTTGCCGGAGCCGTCTCACCTTGTCGGCGGCTGCCACAGACTGGTGGTTGGTGCCAGCGGCAACCTCCTTGCCGGAGCTACCAGCCTTGGCGTTCTTGTCGCCCCTCCGTTGCCGGACTGCTCAACAACTAGCACATCTCTTCCTTTCTTTTTCCTGTTGCCCCGCCGCCGGCTCTTCTTTGCCGGGGCGGTCTCCTCACCGCCGATCCTCCCGCTTCGGTATTATCTCCGGGAGTCTCCTCCTCCTCAAAGACGTGCACACTTGTCGGCCAGTATGATAGCTCACTGACGTCTCTGATCTTGCACATCGCCATCTCCTCCCGCATTATGCGGTTTCGCACGTTCTGATGGAACGCGCTGATCACCGCGGCAGGGTGGACGTCTGGGATGTTGTGCTGTACACGGCTGAATCTTTGAATATACTTGCGTAGGGGCTCTCCTTCCTTCTGGGCGAGCAGATGAAGGTCGCTTTCTTGGCCATGGGGCTCGTGGCTGCCTGTAAAGGCGCCGACAAACTGATGGCATAGATCTGCCCAAGAAGATATGGAGTTGTCCGGCAAGTGCATGAGCCAGGACCTGACGTTGGGCTTGAGCACCAGCGGGAAGTAGTTGGCAAGGATCTTGTCGTCTCGCCCCCCGGCAACCTGCACCGCGATGATGTAGATGCTGAGGAACTCCGACGGATGCGTCTTGCCGTCGTACTTCTCTGGTATGTCTGGCTTGACATTTTTCTTGTTGGGCCACTGGACTTGCCGCAGCTCACGAGTGAACGCAGGGCAACCTACCGCGTACGGCAAGTCGTGCAGTTCCTTCCGGCGCGTGCATGTCGGCGAAGGGCCCGTGTGCTTGTCGGATTGACGTCGCGCTTCTCTTGGCGCCGATGCGCAGTTCGGCGTCCTCTTGCTGTCGCTCGTGAAGAACTTGGCGCTGATCGCGATGAGCTCGTGGATCTGATGACGCAGTGGAGTCGTTGTCGAGGTGGATCCCGCGAGTCGGCGATCTTGGCCTTCGGGGCGGAGAGTGCATGGTGGTCGCACCCCCACCGGTCTCGTCGCCACCGGCTCGCGTTTGGCAGTCTTGCCGCGGCAGCGACGCACTCGGTTGCCGCAGAGCGTCGCCGTTGGCGAAGCCGATGAGACTTTGAATGGTGGCCCTCCATTCATCGACCTTGTCGGCCGTTGGAGGGTAATCCAGAAGCAGCTGTGCTCTTTCCAAAGCTTCTGCTGGAGTGGTGGGTGGCAGTGGCGAACAGCGCGAGGAGCGGGATATGCTCGGACTTCTATCTATGTTAGAAGGAGCAGTATCCCGTCCGAGTGACCGTGCCTCGCTCGCGCCAGCATGTTGGCGTGCATGCTGGTCTTGAACGTCCCGGGATCCTCCAGCTCGATCTCGGTCCAACGAGCGTATGGCATTGTGAATGCCATGACGCTGTCGGTCCGGCGCCTCCTCGAACGGGCGCGGTGCATGTACGGACGCCGAGGTTCTGCGCGGCCTTGTCCTTGGACTTGGCAGCACCGTGAGCTCCCGTCGCCGTCCATTCTTCCGCCACGTCTACCCCATCACCTGTTTGCTCCGGTGGTGGTGGGTTCGACGCGACGGGCTTCGCCGCCAAGCCTTCTTCTTCGGTGGCATGTTGACGAAGATAATGAAGATCTAGCTCGCGTGGACGCCGGATCAGGTTCACCCAACCTCAACGCCCCCTACCTGGCGCGCCAAAGATGTCGGGGCAGGCTGATCTGGCCCACGAACACCTATTGGGCCGGCGGACCGAGCCCCTTTCGGTTCGGCGGGGAGCGGAGGTCGCACGAAGAGCAGATCGAGGCGGCGACGCGAGGGTTTACCTAGCTTCGGAGCTCTTCGAAGAGATAATACTCCTACTGCTGCTTGTCTAGGTGTATTGCGTTCTTGCTCAGGAGCGCTCGAATGCTACAGTACAGACGAGCTGCTAACGAGACTGAGCGTGGAGGGAGCTGATCGACCAGCCAACCCTCTCTACGCTATGCATGGGCCTCCTTTTATATGCTCAAAGGGGCTCCGGCGGTGGCAACGTGAGACGGGGTACAAATGTAAAATTAGTGGTTGGTACACCTACTTGTACAAAGGTATGTTGTAATATACCTAACCTCGATGGCGGGGACAAAGGCATTAAATGCCCGTCTAGTCGCCCGACAAAGGCAAACGAGGGACCGTCGGGCGCCACCGTTCGCCACGATGGCAAACTTGTCAGCTGCTTGCCACCTCGCACCGCTGGCCGCTGCGCAGCCTCTCGCCACACGCTACCGGAAAGGCCCAGGCGACACGTTAGTGGATGCGATGGAGCGTAGGTACAGAGAGGTGGTCTGCCAGGCAAGCGCCTTTGCCGCGGTTGTTGTCTTGTCGCGCCCGAAGCTTGTCGCTCACCAGGCCTTCCCGGCAAGCTCCTCTTGCCGGGGCCTTGTCTTGTAAGTGCACAGGGTGGCCTTCCGCAAGCTCCACCTGACGGGGCCTTGTCTCCTATGTGTCTTGGGTGGCCTTCCCGGCAAGCTTCTCTTGCCGGGGCCTCGTCTCCCTGGCTTGAATACTTTGTTCTTGAATGGCTCCAGAGGAACCACGGAGGACCTTGGCGGTCACCCGGTAAGCCTTGCCGCGGAGGGCTGCAACTGACCGTGCACAAGTTCGGGATACTAGGGTACACCTACTCTAGTACACCGACATCGCAAGCCGCCGCGGCCTGAACCAACGCTGCTCAAATTGAAGCATAAGAGTGAACCCAGCCGGAGGCCAGCTCCGGGCGTCCGGCCACCAAGCGAGGGTCGGCGCCCAGAAGATATTTCCGTAGCCGGTCCTGTTCAGCAGCAGCATGATCCAGGACAGTAGAACGAGTCGGAGAAACGGCAGTTGGCGGAGTAGAAGGAGAGGACGGCAGCGTAATCACAACACCATGAGTCGGGACCCTGCGCCCCGACGACTGCGGCAGTGGCATCAAGGATACCTCGGGAGTCGCTTGGGCCATGGGGGCTGAGCTCGCCCCAGCTAGCCCCGCCAGGCCTCGCGAGGATGGCCGGGCAGGAGAGGCCTGCGTCGTGCTGTCCCCTTCTTCCGCGGATGGAGGTGCTGCCCCGGGCGAAGCCTCAGGAGCCCCCTTCAGCTTTTTCGCCGCAGGCAGCGGCCTAGCCAAGGAGACCTAACATCAGGCCTCAACAACGAAGCAAGAAGCAAGACCAGAATCAAGCACTTACTGGTCATCACTCGCCGACTCAAGCAACCTCCGGCCGAACTTGAAGCCCGAGAGCGGGCTGCTGGGATCAACATCAAGGGGCTCGAGAGCAGGAGGCGCATCCGCAGATCGCCTCGGAGCCAGAGCAGACCCGCGGGGAACCAGCCCCGTCCTCTCCTTCTTCGGGATCAGGGGCGAGCTCTCACCACCTCGCTCCTCGCCATCCTCGTCGTCGTCCTGCAAGAGGCGGAGAGCGCGGGACCTACGCCGAGGAAGGGGCGCTCTCGACTCCCCATCGGTCGCCTCGGAGTCGGGCCCCTCTTCCCGCTCCTCTTCTTCCTCCACTTTGCTGGAGTCGCCGGAGGACACGTTCACCGTCGGCAGGGCCTCCGGGTCCTCGGGAACCTCCTTGGGCACGGGCCCGTCCCCGTTGAAAGCGGACACAGAGTCCACCACCTGCTCCCAATCATCTCGAAGGAACAGGGGCACAGGAGCGCCCTCTAGCCTCGCCACGTCTCCCCCAGCCAAAGATTGGAGGACCGCGGCCAGATCTTCGTCGGCCAAGACTACGGGGCTCGGGCAAGGCCTCCACAGCGGAAGCGAGTATTGCCGAAGCGGGGCCACCCGGTGCTCCAGGAACACCCTCAGGAGCGACGCGCCGGTCAGCTTCGCCGTCGCCATGTTGCCCGGCCACAGGTCCGCGTCCATCTTCTCCAAAGATCGGGCTTCACGCTGAATCCACGAGTTCCGCGCGAGACCAAGCGTCGATGGGCGTGGGCTGCTCCGTGGGCAGAATCAGCCGAGGATGGATGCGCCCAGCATCTACCATGACCCACTTGCTCCTGAAGCCTTCAATCCTCTTCCCGGGCTTCGAGATGGCGTTGGAGCTGCCGTACGCGACAAAGCTCGCGCATGCGGTGATGGGGCCGCGGGAGGACCGGAGTTACAAGTAGTGGCGTAGCAAGGCCACTGAGGGCTGCACCCCGACATGAGCTTCATAGTAGTAGGCGAAGATCGCCAGGAGAAGAACAGAGTTGGGGTGGAGGTGCAGAGCTTGCAGTTTGTAATGGCGGAGGATAGAAAAGAAGAACTCAGAAAAGGGAGGCACCAGACCGGCGGCAATGGCGCTCACGAAGAGCGGGTACAAGGTGCTTCCTTGGTCCTCGGGAAGGGCAGAGCCAACCTTGAGCACCACCGCCCTGTCGTTGCCTTGCGCCACCATCATCTGGCGCGCCCGGGCAAGGCTCTTCTCCGACACGTTCGGGGAGTCCAAAGCGGGCGAGTACCAAGCTCCGGCCGGGGTCTGGCGAGGCGCCATACCTTGCTAGGGCACGGGGTCGGAGTAGATCTGGGGATTTCGGAAGCAGGAAGGATAGGAGCGAGAAAGGGGATCTGGGCAATGACTTGAGAAGGCAAAGGAGGGAAAGCCTAGACGGGTACCACTCTCTTGTCGATTCGTGCAATTGCCAAGGCGTCACGGGGAAGCAGGGACGCCTATGTCCAATCAACCGCCACGCAGCGCCCAAGGCCGCAGGCTGTTAGGGCTCGCGGCGCTTCGCACTTGCCCCTTCACTTCTCTGCTAAGGCAAGTCCAGCGCCGCTTTGGGCCCGGGGCCACTGTCGGCGTTCCGTAATGGGGGTACCCGGACTTGCTCGCATGCGGCCCGCGGCATGGCTCAAGGGGAGGCCCAGCATGGCCCATCTTCATCAACACAAGCTCAAGACCCTCGCGAGGGGCCAAGCCTCGCGGGGCGGACGACAGGAAGCTTCCTCAGGCACGGCCTCGTCAGGCTGGCTCGCGAGGAGGCAGAGAGATCAAGGTGGGGTACCACACGAGGTGTCCATGATGCAAGCCATGACAACCAAGGGCGCCAGGCGGGCGCCAGCCTGAGCAGTGTCCTCATTTCTTCTTTGGTGCAAAGGAGGCAAGTGCAGGCGAGAGCATCAAGCAAAGGCAACCATTTCGGTGCAACAAGACCAAGACCAGCTGAACGGCAGGAAGGAGGTCACCGTGGAGCCCAAGCCGGCGTCACTGTCAGAGTCTTTGGCAGGCGAGGACCGACTTTAGTCAGGATAAGTGTACTAGATCTTCCCCTTCAAAATGGCCAATTGTTGGCGCCCTTCCCGCTCAATATTTGGGAAGAGGCCCAGGGCCTCTGCATATAAATAGGACTAGCCACCCACAGGGTAGAGGCAATCTAGAAGAAGGGAGATCGAGACCTGATCGACCGGAAAATAGGCAAGAGAGAGAGAGAGAGAGGAGCGACTGAACTTCCCCTAACAGTTCATCGCACTAGCCAAGAACAGACCCTCGTGAGGCTGTTCTTCCTTGTATTGTTCATCATCAGCCCCAGAGGCAATCCACCACACCACGTACCGGAGTAGGGTATTACACCACAATGGTGGCCCGAACTAGTATAAACCTTGTATCCCTTGTGTTGCTCTTTGTGTAGTTTAGATCCTTGCGAGGCGACGAGGTGTAGGTAGGTCGGAGGTGAGATCTCCGCATGCACCCCAGAGTTCGAACCTAGAGGGTCTGCTGGAACCCGAAATCTGACAGTAACTATTATTTCCTCCGGCTCAGACCCTTTGCCAAGATAGAAACTTTGACAAGTAACCCAGAAAGTAAGGTTTTCACACCCCTTGGCTTATTAGGATCCTCAGTTTGTTTTGAAGCAACAGCAACACAAGAACCGCCGCAAGACCCAAACCAGTGGAGGTGACGAGTTATCATCCAGCTTACCGAACACTCCTGCCCCTCGAAAACGTCGAAACGAGGTTCTTTCCCTAATTACTATTTTATATGTTTGGCAGATCTTATCTGTTTACCTTCTAACTCTGTTGATGATGCTTAATCAGGAACTTCCCCATTCTTCCTCTGGCGACTCATCACAAAGTGAGTTGCCGGCTTTCAAAACTGCCCCTGGGTAATAGCAATTCATTTGACCTTGTAATTCTTCATACCCTTATATTTATACTAACTTGTCATAATCCACGTAGTGGACAAGCAAAGCCCATCAAGAAAGCGAAGGTGAACAAACCAACTTAAGCACCGAAAACTGCTGACCCGGAGCCACAAGTCTTCGTTCCTAAAGATTCTGACAAACAGCCGGAAGAACCTGTTACTCTCACTCCGCGTGAGATTCTGGATCTCATTGTTGATGGCACTGCTATTAATCCTTCAACTCCTGCCCCCTCGGGTTCACCTAAGCCATCAGAGACTCATAATGATGACATGTTGATTACTCGCACCAGCTTTGTTGAACCGATAAATCCAATAGCTCCGGCCAAACATGCTGCCAAGCAAGAGGTTATTGATAGGCAGAAATTGAAGTTTGACATCTCCCATTATGCGCAATTGAGCAGCAATGAGATCCTCTCCAGCTACCTCAGCCAGGTCCACTCCAGCCGCGACCTTGAAATTGATATGGTGAAATAGATGCACCAAAAATATGAGGTATGACTTCCAGCTTTAAGTAATTTACATACATATCCTGCCAGCCCACAAGTCTACTGGCTATGACAAGATTGAATAGGTTGTATACTTTAGGAAAATCCATAAACTTCTATCCTAGAATCCCTCCTTGTCTGGTTTAAATGTAAGCCGGATGTTTGCACAAGTTGAGTTTTGCATCCGTAGCCCCCAAGGGCCGGCTTAATCCGTAGGAATGAGCCGGTCCTATTTGTCTTTGCATAAGAAAAGAGAGCTTGACTGCATAGCCCCCATGAGTTGGTTGGGACTGTTACCTCACTTCCGGCTCATGATGAAGAAAATACAATCGATATGGATTAGCCCCCAAGTGCAAAGTAGTCTTGATTGTAAAGTACTTGGGACTTTATTCATAAGAGCCATTGTCTTGAAAAATTTCTTCGATAGACATTAGCCCCCAAGTTTCAAGTGTTTTTGCTGGCAAAAGACTTGGGACTTGTATTCTTGTAATCTTGATATAAATTTTGATAATTCTATTCTTTATACAGGCTGCCACTGTTGAACTGGAGTCCCAATTGAATGATGCCAAGACCCGGTTGGCGACTCAGGAAACTGAGACCCGGAAAGCTGAGTCAAAATTCCAATTTAGCGTCGCTGAACCGGAAAAATTGAAGACTAGCTTTGAGGCAGAGAAAAATACTTGGGCGGATGAAAATACGTTTTAACACAACGTGCTGAGAAAGCAGAGGCAGCGCTTCAAGAGGTGATGATGTCTACACGCAACCTTCTTATTGTAGACGTTGTTGGGCCTCCAAGTGCAGAGGTTTGTAGGACAGTAGCAAATTTCCCTCAAGTGGATGACCTAAGGTTTATCAATCCGTGGGAGGCGTAGGATGAAGATGGTCTCTCTCAAGCAACCCCGCAACCAAATAACAAAGAGTCTCTTGTGTCCCGAACACACCCAATACAATGGTAAATTGTATAGGTGCACTAGTTCGGCGAAGAGATGGTGATACAAGTGCAATATGGATGGTAGATATAGGTTTTTGTAATATGAAATTATAAAAACAACAAGGTAACTAATGATAAAAGTGAGCACAAACGGTATTGCAATGCGTTGAAACAAGGCCTAAGGTTCATACTTTCACTAGTGCAAGTTCTCTCAACAATAATAACATAATTGGATCATATAACTATCCCTCAACATGCAACAAAGATTCACTCCAAAGTCACTAATAGCGAAGAACAAACGAAGAGATTATTGTAGGGTACGAAACCACCTCAAAGTTATTCTTTCTGATCGATCTATTCAAGAGTCCGTAGTAAAATAACACGAAGCTATTCTTTCCGTTCGATCTATCATAGAGTTCGTACTAGAATAACACCTTAAGACACAAATCAACCAAAACCCTAATGTCACCTAGATACTCCAATGTCACCTCAAGTATCCGTGGGTATGATTATATGATATGCATCACACAATCTCGGATTCATTTATTCAACCAGCACAAAGAACTTCCAAGAGTGCCCCAAAGTTTCTATCGGAGAGTCAAGACGAAAACGTGTGCCAACCCCTATGCATAGATTCCCAAGGTCACGGAACCCACAAGTTGATCACCAAAACATACATCAAGTGAATCAATAGAATACCCCATTGTCACCACGAGTATCCCACGCAAGACATACATCAAGTGTTCTCAAATCCTTAAAGACTCAATTCATCACAAGGAGATAGAGGGGGAGAAACATCATAAGATCCAACAATAATAGCAAAGCTCGCGATACATCAGGATCGTGCCAATTCAAGAACACGAGAGAGAGAGAGAGAGAGAGAGAGAGAGAGAGAGAGAGAGATCAAACACATAGCTACTGGTACATACCCTCAGCCCCGAGGGTGAACTACTCCCTCCTCGTCATGCAGAGCGCCGGGATGATGAAGATGGCCACCGGAGAGGGATCCCCCCTTCGGCAGGGTGCCGGAACGGGTCTAGATTGGTTTTTGGTGGCTACAGAGGCTTGCGGCGGCGGAACTCCTGATCTAGGTTATGTTCTGGGGGTTTCTGTATATATAAGAGGTTTTGGCGTAGGGAACAAGTCAGGGGGGTCTTCGAGGCGGCCACGAGGTAGGGGGGCACGCCCAGGGGGTAGGGCGCGCCCTCCACCCTCGTGGGTGCCTCGGGACTCTTCTGGCCCATCTCCGATACTCCGTGGGCTTCTTCTGGTCCAAAAATAATCTCCGCCGAATTTCAGGTCAATTGGACTCGGTTTGGTTTTCCTTTTCTGCGAAACACAAAAATAAGGAAAAACAAAAACTGGCACTGGGCTCTAGGTTAGTAGGTTAGTCCAAAAAATCATATAAAATAGCATATAAAACATCCTAGATGGACATTATAATAGCATGGAACAATCAAAAATTATAGATACGTTGGAGATGTATCAAGCATCCCCAAGCTTGATTCCTGCTCGTCCTCGAGTAGGTAAATGATAAAAACAGAATTTTTTATGTGGAATGCCACCTAACATATTTATCAATGTAATCTTCTTTATTGTGGCAAGAATATTCATATCCAAAAGATCCAAGACAAAAGTTTATTATTGACATAAAAACAATAATACTTCAACCATACTAACCAAACAATTATGTCTTCTCAAAATAACATAGCCAAAGAAAGCTCCTGCCTACAAAATCATAGAGTTTGGCCATGCTTCATTTTCGTCACACAAAATGCTCCCATCATGCACAACCCCGATGACAAGCCAAGCAATTGTTTCATACTTTAGTAATCTCAAACTTTTCAACTTTCACGCATTACATGAGCGTGAGCCATGGATATAGCACTATGGGTGGAATATAATATAATGATGGGGGTTGTGTGGAGAAGACAAAAAAGAAGAAATTGTCACATTGACGCGGCTAATCAACAGGCTAGGGAGATTCCCATCAATTGATGTCAATGCAAGGAGTAGGGATTGCCATGCAACGGATGCACTAGAGCTATAAATGTATGAAAGCTCAACAAAAGAAACTAAGTGGGTGTGCATCGAACTTGCTTGCTAACGAACACCTAGGGCATTTGAGGAAGCCCATTATTGGAATATACAAGCCAAGTTCTATAATCAAATATTCCCACTAGTATGTGAAAGTGGCAATATAATAAACTCTCTATCATGAAGATCATGGTGCTACTTTGAAGCACAAGTGTGGAAAAAGGATAGTAGCATTGTCCCTTCCCCTTTTTTTGGGCCTTCCTTTTTTATTTGGCCTTTCTTTTTCCTTTTTTTATTTGGACTTTCCTTTTTTTAATTTGGCCTTTGTATTTTTTTTGGGAAAATGCTCTATTAATGATGATCATCACACTTCTATTTATTTACAACTCAATGAGTACAACTCGATACTAGAACAAAATATGACTCTATATGAGTGCCTCCGGCTGTTTCCTGGGATGGGAAATGAATCAAGAGTGACATGTATGAAACTATGCATGGTGGCTTTGCCACAAATACGATGTAAACTACATGATCATGCAAAGCAATATGACAATTATGACGTGTCATAATAAACAGAACGGTGGAAAGTTGCATGGCAATATATCTCGGAATGGCCATGGAAACGCCATAATAGGTAGGTATGGTGGCTGTTTTGAGGAAGATATAAGGAGGTTTATGTGTGATAGAGCGTATCGTATCATGGGGTTGGATGCACCTGCGAAGTTTGCACCAACTCTCAAGGTCAGAAAGGGCAATGCACGGTACCGAAGAGGCTAGCAATGATGGAAAGGTGAGAGTGCGTATAATCCATGGACTCAACATTAGTCATAAAGAACTCACATACTTATTGCAAAAATCTAAAAGTCATCAAAAACCAAGCACTACGCGCATGCTCCTAGGCGGATAGATTGGTAGGAAAAGACCATCGCTCGTCCCTGACCGCCACTCATAAGGAGGACAATCAAAGAAATACCTCATGCTTCAAATTTGTCACCCAATGTTTACCATATGTCGTGGAATTGTCACGGCAGATGTCCTAGTGTGAGGACTTAGTCGTGAGGCCAACGCATCTATGTGGTAGCTTGAGATGGGTTGATCAGGACGAGAGACGCAACACACAAGACAAGGATTTAGACAGCTTCGGGCCCCGAGAAACATCATCCGGTATTAACCCTACATGCTGTTTGTGGCTAGGTGTCATTATGCTCATGAGGGAGATGTCATTAATCCGGCTCTCCTCTCTTTATGTCTAGCCTTCATGATTCTTTTCTTGCTTGTCCCTCTTGGGGTGCCCTGCCCCTCCTTATATCAGTTGAAGGGGCGGGTTACATGACTAGTCCTAGTAGGATTAGGATTAGTCTATTACAAGTGGAGTCCTAGTCTTACTTCCTTTGTAAGGGAATATTCCTTACGATTTCCTCTTAAGCTGGCCCATCATAACATAAGCTGGCCTTCTGGGCCTTGGGCCTAGTCTTCTATCTGAACCGCCGTCGGGGCCATTAGTGAGTCGCCAGGCTTATGAGTCGTCAGACCAGTGAGCCGCTAGACTCGTAAATCACCCATCCTTTGGCGGGTTACCAATGAAACGCCAAGTCTGAACGGGTCATACTTCCGGCCGGGTCATACCGCGGGGTATATCCCCGACATTAGCCCCCAGTTTAATTTGGATTTATCCATGTTAAACTGATCCTGTAAAATAAACACAAGAACAAACTTGATAGGTTGTGCTCCGGGTTAAATATTTTCCTGAACCGGCACCTGATCATCCTTAAATCCTTGTCATTTCCTCCTGGATTCGTATTCATGATCTCATAGATGTGTTCAAACATTACCAATGCAAAAAATCCGAGCACTTCTTCTGAAAAATCCGGGTCAATAGGCCAGCTTCATAATCAATTTGCTGACATTGGCTCTTGGAGAGAGATATTATAAGAACTAATCCATTTGAGTCAGCCTTCAATTCTCTGACTTGACAAAAATATGGGTCTTGCAATATTCAACTGATATTCAGTCGGCTTGAAGATGTAGAAACTTGCCAATTTATGATTACCAAAATTGACGGGTTATAAACAAATGATGCCGGGTCATGTAATTGTTGCTGATGCCGGGTTAATCTTATGATGACGCCGGGTCATGAACTTTGCAGGTTTCTTCGATAATAATATAATACTTGATTTGCTCAAAACTGAGAATTTGAAGTTATTCCTCCCTTATATGCATATCACGTGTAGCCCCCAAGTGCCGGTTTGTCATGCTTGCAGCAACCTGGGACTTGTAATTTCCTTATGCTCATAAACATTTCAACAAGTGTAGCCCCCAAGGGCCAGGTCATTATGCAATAAAGAGTAGGGATTTTGTAAATATGATCATGTAAACTTGAGCAGCAATGTGTAGCCCCCAAGGGCCGGCTCATTTAGAATGTGATGAGTCGGGTCTTCAATAACTTGAGAAAAAAATGACTTTGCATTAGCCCCCAAGTGCCATGGTGCATGCTGGCAATGACATGGGACTTGCATATTCGATGTACTCAAATTGAATAATGTAACCACCAAGTGTCGGGTCGTAAGCCTGCGGCGACTCGGGACTATTCCTTCCATTCTAGAATAAACCATATCCATTGATAAAATAATAGCCATTGCGCCAAAGCGACTTTGAATACCTTATCTGTTGACAAGTAAATCCGGTGTTTAAATACCCGGCGGCTCTTGACCGGTGGCGATTTAATACGCCTCCATTGTAAGCCGGAATTTTTATAACCCAGCGGCTTATAGCCTTTGAGAATATCCAGAACGGATAATCATTTTGAAGCATCAATTTAAATGATGAGCTTGGACTTAAGCATTTATATAAGTCGTAGTTCTGCAAATCCTGCACAGAGTTTAAACAACATATGCCATGGCGACTTAACGTCAAAAGCCAGGGCCGGCTTAAACATAATCATGTATAAACAATATCATACCTGTGATATCGAATCGTACTGCCGGCTTATGATACCTGTGCAGTAAGGGTGATAACCCAATCTTTAGAAGCCAAAACTTCCAAATGTTTATGATTGTCATATACTAGCGACTTACTTCCAAGTCAAGCCGGGTTAAATAGAAACCACTCACATATGCTTCAAATATGATCAAAATAGTCTAAAGACAAACCCAAAAGATTGTTTTCAAAAAACGTAAGCCAAACAGAGAGAAAAAAGCGAGGCTTCTGATTCGAATACGATCAGTAAGCTGGACCAAAAGGGGTTAAGCTATGATTCGAATACGATCAGTAAGCCACCTATTGGGTTTGGCACTGCGCCGATCAAGAGGGTACCGACAACTTTGTTCTCTTTGGTTCAAATACGACCTATGTTTGAACAGGAAGCCCCCAAATGACCTTGAGACTTTTTTAACGACTCTGATTCGAATACGATCAAAGTTGGGCCCAGAAGGGGTTAAGCTATGATTCAAATATGATCAAGAAGCCCCCTAGTGGGGTTGGCATTGCGCCGATCAAGAGGGTACCGACAGCTATGTTCTCTTTGGTTTGAATACAACCTATGTTTGAACAGGAAGCCCCCAAATGACCTTGAGACTTTTTTAACGACTCTGATTCAAATACGATCAAAGTTGGACCCAAAGGGGTTAAGCTATGATTCAAATACGATAAAGAAGCCCCCTAGTGGGTTTGGCCTTGCGCCGATCAAGAGGGTACTGACAGCTACGTTCTCTTTGGTTCGAATACGACCTATGTTTGAACATGAAGCCCCCAAATGACCTTGTAAGCAGGGTACCTATGTTTGAATTGTGCTTTGCAACAAACTCTCTTTGGTCCCTTTAATTTTTCCTGAGAACTCGAAGTTTGCGAGAGATAAATTCTTCTTGAGCCGGATTTTTGAACCGGATATTGAGAGCTTCAAAGGTTTATGAGAGACAGATTTTCTGTTGAGCCGGATGTTAAACCAGAATCTTCTCTTTAAGCCGGAAATTTTCTGACGGACTTTAAATTTTTATAAATATGGCAGTAGCCTCAGGGACCGGGTTATCTTTCCCTCCAACATCCTAGTTTGCTGAAACTGGCAAGATTTGCTGAGTCATATCGAGTCATACCATTGTAGCCCCCGAGTCTTAAGACGACTCGAGGAGTTGTGTTGAGATTCTCTGTTTTTGACCATAGCAAAAGGTGTATATCATTGGCGTTGATAGCGCGATGTGAATCCACAGAATGTTGAGGTGAATGTGGCGGGTTATAAATGTTCCCATATGAGCCGTGTCAGCAATTCGGCCAATGGTTCATTCCAACTGGCTGCTTGAAGTTAACCAAACTGTAGTGGAGGCAACTTGTGCGCCTGCCCATTGAGCCATCCAGTACAGACGGTGGCTGATAATACATGATAATTTGCCTCCAATTTGTTGGAGGAAAACCGGGCTACCCAAGCAGTGACTTGCTCATACTCAATAATCAGCTCATGCAGACAGGTGTGGCCCGGTATGTTGATATAGACCAGGCCGCGAGAGACAGATGGTAAAGACGCTCGTAGCATCAGAGGCGGTACGGACAGATGAGCCGGTCACGGTGTTGTAAGCTGGCGTGTCCGGGCGAGTCAATCACAGGCGCAGTAAGACGCGTGGACGGGCGAGTCAACCACGTCGTGTTGATGTAGTGAACAATTGTCCTGCATTAAAAACATCGCAAGCCGGAGTAATTGTTCTTTGACAAAAAGCAATATATGCTAAATAAAATAAATTTAAATGGATAGATATCACCTTATTTGTTCGAATGACAAATGACCGTTCAACGCGACAGAGGCGGCTCAGGGAGACCGACAAATCAATATAGCCCAGGCGGCTCAACACGGCAGGGGCGGCTCAACGCGGCCCCATGGGCTCAACACAGCAGTCAAACGGAGGCATCACCATGGCGGCGGCCCATCGTGTGATGGCGGCTCTCTGGTGGCGGCTCAACACGGGGGAGGCTCTTCGGTGGCAGAGATAGCTTTACGACAGCGATGGTATGCTACTTGATTTTCAGCTTTCAGTTTGATTTGAATCCGAATTGGCTCGCAAGTGGCTCGAGGCGGTGGAGACGACTCACAGCAGGCGAGGCAGGTCACGGCATGGCCCAATCCGGGCGGCTCAAGGCGGGAGCAGCCGCATGTTACTGTTGAGGTGAGGGCTGCGGGCACGACTTAGTCTGCACGAGGTCAACACCGACGAGGAAAAATCTGCAGTAGAAGGATCCAGGAGGCTCGACAGAGCCAGAACCACGGTCGGCGGGGGTGGCGGCTCATATGGCCATAGGGTCGGCGACTCGTTGGCAGCGAGTGACAGATCAACGCGGCGACGGGGCGATCCAATGAGGCCGCAAGCGGCCGAGTCCGAATCCAAACCTCCCTCCATGTCCTTTCCAGGTCGTGAACGGTTTGGCTTTTTATTTTTCTTCCTTTTCAACTCTGTATCTTGTTCATCCTTGTGTATGCTCAATGCGTGAACCTTCCACGCTTCAGCCCTGTCACATTATGGCTAGTTTCCTGACTCCCAATCGAACATGCAACAAGCAGAAAGCACCAAAACGCCATGTTCCTTGTATAGCCCGTACTAGTACATTAATAACTGGTTCAGTGATTTGTCTTCACGTCAATTGCGGCCGGCTTGCTATGATATGAACAATGGCAGTTGATTTTGACCACTGGGTTTGACTGACAAAGCACCTCCTTGTGCACATAATTGCTTTAGTAAGGATTCATAAAATAGTACTTAGTCCACAAATAATTTCTCCTAGGAGCTTGTGCATGTACATGGCGATGTACTGGCCTGGCATATTACTTTTCCTTTTTTCTTTCAGACGGATTTGACGCGGAGGTCGCGTGCACCAACTGAGACTTCCATCAATCAGACAATCCTTGGAACTTGAAACGAATCGGCGTGCGTTGCCTTCCATGGATGTAATCTGCTTCACGTGCACTGGCTCTCGTAGTAGAGAACGGCAATTAAACAGCGGAATACTCTGAGTCGGTCTCGGACTCGGCGAATCACCACGGTGCGTCTAGCGGCCGTACAATATGCAACCCTCAAACAATATCAATCTCGTACATGCCGATCTGACTGGTCGTTGATGGCGTTGACCCTCTTCACACTGGCTCTTGCTCATCCGGCACGTTGCAAGCTTCTTGATCCCTGAAGGGCTCCCTCCAAGAACTCAACACCACCGTGCACATTCCCCACGGTAGGTGTCGTGGTTTTAACACGCCAGATGTCCTTAGTGTCAGGACTTAGTCGCGAGGCCAACGCATCTATGTGGTAGCTTGAGAGGGGTTGAGCGGAATCGAGAGACACAACACAAGACAGGGATTTAGACAGCTTCGGGCCCCGGGAAACATCATCCGCAATAGCCCTACGTGCTGTTTGAGGCTAGGTCTCATTATGATCATGAGGGAGTCGCCAGAACCGGCTCTCCTCTAGTTGTGTCTAGCCCTAGATATTGTTGTTTGCTTGTAGCCCTCTCCCTTTGGGGAGCCCTGCCCCTCCTTATATATGTTGAAGGGGCGGGTTACATATGGAGTCCTATTAGGATTAGGATTAGTCTATCTCTAATACAAACCGGATACAAGTCCAGGTCTTAACTCCTTGTAAGACAAATATTCCTTATGTCTTTCCTCTTAAACTGGCCCACCGTAGTTGAACCGGCCTTCATGAACCGCCAGTCGGGCCACCGGGTCTTGTTGCTCCTCTGACCCGCCTGCCGGATTACCAATGAACCGTCGGGTCGCCAGTGAACCGCCAAGTGTCAGCGGGTTCTTCAGGTAAACCACCAAGTCCGGCCGGGTTATACTTCCGGCCGGTTTACGCCGCGGGGTATATCCCCGACATTAGCCCCCAGTTTAATTTGGATTTATCCATGTTAAACTTATCCTGTGAAATAAAACAAGAACAAACTTGACAGATTATGCTCCGGGTTAAGAATTCTTGTAAACCGGCATCTGATCATCCTTAAATCCTTGTCATTTCCTCCTTCTAGATAATTCGGGTCAACAAGCCAGCTTCATACTCAATTTGTCGACGTTGATTTCTCACAGAGAAAATTTGTGAAGAATAATACACTTGAGTCGGCCTTCAATGCTCGATTTGACAAAAATATTGGTCTTTTGATAGTCCACTGATACCAGCCGGTTTGAAAATGTAGAACTTGCTGGTTGATCATTGCCAAATTTGCCGGTTTGTAAATATGGATGGCACCGAGTCATAATTGTTACCAACGCTGGCTCATAATTGTTGCAGACACCGGGTCAATCTGGTTTGCTCGTAATCGAGAATAGAAATTTTTCTCCCTTATATCCATATTACCCGTAGCCCCCAAGTCTTGAGCGTAACAAAGTGATGGTTTAGGACTTGTTTCCATATAATTACCGCCACATTGAAGAAATCCATTTTGTTCATCTCACTCACTAGTAAAACTGAATACTCCATATATGTAGCCCCAAGTGTCGGATTGTCATGCTTACAAAGAACTCGACTTGTAATTTCTGATGCTCATAAAACTTCAACCAAGTGTAGCCCCCAAGGGCCGGGTCATTATGCAAATAATGAGCAGGACTTTTGAAAATATGATCATGTAGAATGTAACGGAATGTGTAGCCCCCAAGGGTCAAGGCGATGAAGATAATATTGAGCTGGGACTTTATATATACTTTAATTGCCGACAGAGCAATTGGTAGCCCCCAAGGGCCGGCTCATTATGATGCGATGAGTCGGGTCTTCCATAAGACTAAAAAATGACTTTGCATTAGCCCCCAAGTATCAGGTCGTAAGCTTGCAGCGATTTGGGACTATTCCTTCAATTATAAAATAAATCATATCCATTGATAATATAATAGCCATAGCGCTAAAGCGACTTTGAAAACATAAATCATAATATTGGTTAATGATAACCATAAAAAAATCCAGCCATGTTGGCTATTTGAATATTAGAATAATATAATCCAATGATTTATGAGCGCATGATTCCAATGGCGCAATCCAAATATGTCTTGGCGACTTATAGTCCAAAACCAGGCGGGTTAACAAATACCGGATAATTTCTCATCATATCTTTGGCGACTTATCGTCTTAAAGCCAGGCCGGTTTAATAAACACCGGATACTTTATCATCATGCTTTATTCAACTTGTCTCGCATACAACAAGTTGAAAGTGTCCCTGGCGGTTTACCGCCGGACGAAATCATCATGCCCAACATATAACCCAGGTTTATAACCAAGGCTGCACTTAAGAATAATCAATGAAATATATCATACCGTGACATTGAATCACATCATTGGTTTACCAACAATTTTTTGTAGTAAGGGTGATAACCCCAATCTTGAGTAATCGATAACTCCTTCCATATTGTGCCGCTTATGATAAAACCATGCGGGTTGTGATCAACACGGATTAACCATATATAATACTGGTGACTTTGAGTCAAAGCCGCATCGGGTTGATAGTCTCCGGATTAAGATTTGGGCATGTTCCGTCAATTTTTAATTGACAATGAACCGGTTTAATAATGTCGGTTTGTAAACGCAACAAAAGAAATGTTTATCAAAAAGAAAACAGAATTCAAGCAAAGGCAAAGATAAAACCATTGCAAATGAGGCTTTGAGCCGATCAAGAGGCATTACCATGGTCGGACCCGACCAAGCTCCCAAAAAAGGCGTAGCTATGGTTCGAGTCAGCCAGGTCCCCAAATGATGCTTTGGCATTACGCCGATCAAGAGGTGTAGCGATGGTTCGGGTTCGACCAAAGCCCCAAGTGATGCTATGGCCTTAGGTCGATCAAGAGGCGTGTTGGTTCAGACTTGACCATGTCCCCAAGTGATCTGGTGGCTTTCGCCTATCAAAAGGTGTTGCATTGGTTCGGACACGACCAAGCCCCCAAGTGATATAACATGATGCTTTTAGCAAAGCGAACTCAAGGGGTAAACCGAGGCCGCTTTAGAGCAACTCCGTAACCTCACATGATGTAAAAGAACAGAGATCCCGCTTTATGAAGCAGAAGCCCCCATGTGATCAATAATATGCCAGGCCAGTAAGGCAGGATACCCATGTTTGAACCGCGCATCATGGCAGCAGGTCCTCTTTGGCGATTTTTAACTTTTTTGCAAGAGATAAATTCTTCTTGAACCGGGATTTTGAACCGGATATTGAGAGCTTCAAAGCTTTGTGGGAAACATCTTTCCCTTGAACCGGATTTTAAACCGGAATCCTTTCTGATGACCCGGATCTTCTTCATTGAGCCGGGATTTTGTAACTGTCATATACTTTCTAAACCGGAAATTTTCTGACAGCCTTTAAACTTTCATCAATATAACAAGAGCCTCTGGGACCGGGTTATCCTTCCTCCATCGTCACGGGTTTTTAAATTTGCTGAAACTGGCAATATTCGCTGAGCCATGTCATCGTAGCCCCCGAGTCTCAAAGGTGACTCGAGGAGTTGGCTTGAGACTCTCCATATTTGACCGTCATGTAAACCGGCATAAGTTGTATATAATTGGTGTTGATAACACGATGTGAATCCACAGAAGGTTGTGATGACTGCGGCGGGTTATAAATCATCCCGTATGAGCCGTGTCAAGAATCTCGCCAATGGTTCCTTCCAACTGGTGATTTGAAGTTAACCAAACTGTAGTGGCGGCGACTTGTGCGCCTGCCCATTGAGCCATCCGGTGTAGACGGCGGTTGATAGTATATGATAATTTGCCTCCATTTTGAAAGAAAACCAGGCTACCCAAGCTGTGACTTGCTCATGCGCATAAAAGTGCCCCTGGTATGTTGATGTAGACCAGCCGCAATAAATGGACGGTAGAGATGTCCACAGTATTAGAGGTGGCTTGGATGTATGAACCGGCCACATATCACGGCATTGCAAGCCGGTGCGGACGGGAAAAATTGGCACTGGTGTTGTAAACCGGCACGGACGGACGAGTCAATGTAGACCAGGTCCGCAGAGGCGGCGGCTTTGTGCACATCCATTGAACAGCGATCAAACGCGATCCCGGCAAGTCGATGTAGAGCAAACTGCACGGACGGCGGCTTGCGCACACCCGTTCAACTGCAAATGGGCGCGGATGCCGGTGCATATTTCATAGGCACAGCATGGCACCACTTTTATAATGAGTCATTATCCCTGCATACAGAAAATACGTAAAGCAGAATAGTTCTCAAAAGATTTTTTTTTTAAAATAGACTGGGCAAATAGCACCTGATTTATCATAGACGACGGATGATCCATGTGTCCCGTCAATCGGATGCCAAGATTCGCCGTAGTATTTCCTATGTCCATGAACGCAGTGGTAGCCTCAAGAGATGTGACGCGTGGCCTTTGCACCCGAGTAGTTGTGTACTACTAATGCATCCGTGGGCTCATATACATGTCCCTTTCAGAGATCCCCATATATTGTACTTGATGTCTTGTCCGGCGCCCAAGTTGTACCGCTGGACTCTTGACTGTTTTTTATATGGACTGGCAGCGGTGGCGGATCACGATCATCTTATCTTAGCAGTGGTGTTTGGTCCTTCAGAGTCTCCATCAATATCAGTTTGTGGCGTAGCAGTCCCAGGGCTCTCTGGCTATCCTATGGAGCTTCTTGACACACATTGGTGATTGCATCACTGTTTCAATGTGCGTACCAAACCGTAGATCCAAAGAAGAAAACTCCATTGCAGATAGCAATGCGAATCGACCGCGGCGGTAAAGGTGACCGAGACAAGCTCGTGTGCGGCAGAAGTGAGGCAGCGGCTCGGCAGCTCGAGGCAAAGCGGGTTGATGGTGGTCTCTGTGGTCATAACTCGACAGAATAGCAGTAGAGGTACGGCGAAGCCAGCAGGCGCGGGCGGTTCAGGGAAGTGCCTGTTGCAACTCGTGAACGCGAATCCGGGTCACGGCCGTGGCTGCTCTTCCCAATCGACACCCGTGACTTCCTCCGGGTTGTAGTTGCTTGGTGTGGCGCAGCGGCCGTTCATTACAGCAGAAACGAACCCCATCCGGCGCTTTACGGCGGCAAAGGGCGGACCGCAGTGAATGCGGCAGTGGAATCAACTCAGGCGACGTCGGCGGAGTCAACGGGTGCCAGCGGAGGCGGGGCCGCGGTGGTCTTGGCGACTCACAGCGGTGGCCGAATCTCCCCGCGAGGCAGTGCAGACGGTTTAGAAGCAGAACCGGCGCGGCTCGTTCGACCGGCGGCATGTTGGGTGATTTGGTGGTTACGGTAGAAGCCGGTCATGCAGGGGCGGTACGAGCCATGCGCGCGAAAGCGGATGTAGCCAGGCGCGGCTATGGCCGAGACCCGCGGCGACTTGGCTACGGCCACGGAGTTGGGCGGCGCTTGCCTCCTCTACTGCAGGTAGTTTACGGGCACCGCGGCAGCTTGCAGAAGGTAGCGAGGTGATACAGCGGCCCGGTGCAGGCGGAACAACAGCACCGTGAAAACATGCGGCGATGGGACACCATGGCAGCAGCATGAGTCGGCGCAGGGCGGGGAGCCGACCGCAGTGAAGCACGGCCATGGCGTAGGATGCAATGTCGGCGACTCAAACTGGCAGCGACTTGAAACTTTGAGGCCCAAAGGCGGTTTGAAGCACGGCCAGAGAGAAGGAGGTCCGCGACCACGAAGCAGGTCCGCGGCCGGTTCGAAGCACGGCTGCGGCATGCAGGCAGAGGCCGTAGTAGTGACTCGTCCACGGCAGAGGCAGAGCGAGGCCGTGACTGTGGAGGTGGACCGTCGAAGCGTCAATGGTGGCAGGCGGCGACTTGACGACGGCTTTATCAGTGAAGGCGGTCCAGCACGGAGAAACAAAAGGGTGCGGCGGCTTTAAATCGGACCGCGGCAAGGTAGCGGCGGCTCTCGGGGAGACGAGCGGCGCACCTCGACGGTTCACAAGGAGGCCCCGGCAGCGGCTCAGAAGCAGGCGGCGATGCCGCTTGGTTCGAGGCGCGGTGGAAATAAAGCTGGCACGCCGGTGAGATTCGAGGCGGCGGCTTGAGGCTGGGGCGAGGCCGCCGCGGCTGTTCGGCGGAGCCCAGCGGAAACGAACAACGGCCGCGAGCCTCCAACAGAGGTGCAGAGGAGACGACCCACCGCGGTGGCAGGCGTGAGTGAATCCGGCGGCTTGGCGAAACCTCGGGCACGCGTGGCAGATGCCGAGTCCGAGTTGTGGTTGCTTTAACCGTCCTCGATCCGTGACCTCTGGGTAGTGGGCTCGTGGTCCCCCCTTTTTTTTCTTGATTACTTTCCCTGATTCACATATAGTAACTTCGCTGGGTGACCTTCACGTGACTTAGTAGTAATGGATGCACTACTTGATGGCTTCGATCTGTTCTGGTCCTCGTGCCAGAAAAATAGCAATGACAGATCGTTCCTTTTCTTGGGTGGCACCGAACGGAAAAAAAAACTGCAGCAGTTGATGCCCTCGGGACTTGAAACGTATACGGATAGCAGGAAACACAAATACAGCAGATTGGACAGATGCTCGATGTATAGTAATTTGACCCGGTAGCTGATCCTGAAGAGGAAATCGCTAAAACAGCTTAGGTTGACCATTGTAGTAGTTTGGCTTTGGCGGAAAAATTCTCCTCTCGATCTCGGCGAGTTATGGCACTGACGCAACCCAAATTTCCTCTAAATCTTAAATCTTGAACACAATGTTTTGACTGTTCGCCGATGATGTGAACATCTGCATAGGTTTTTTTTTATCTGGCACATCGCAAGCTTCTTGATCCCTGAAGAAATCCCTCCAAGAACACAAACCACCGTGCGCGGGCCCCATGGTGGGCGCCAACTCTCGTGGTTTTAACACGCCAGATGTCCTTAGTGTCAGGACTTAGTCGCGAGGCCAACGCATCTATGTGGTAGCTTGAGAGGGGTTGAGCGGAATCGAGAGACACAACACAAGACAGGGATTTAGACAGCTTCGGGCCCCGGAAACATCATCCGTAATAGCCCCACGTGCTTTGTTTGAGGCTAGGTCTCATTATGATCATGAGGAGTCGCCAGAACCGGCTCTCCTCTAGTTGTGTCTAGCCCTAGATATTGTTGTTTGCTTGTAGCCCTCTCCCTTTGGGAGCCCTGCCCTCCTTATATATGTTGAAGGCGGGTTACATATGGAGTCCTATTAGGATTAGGACTAGTCTATCTCTAATACAAACCGGATACAAGTCCAGGTCTTAACTCCTTGTAAGACAAATATTCCTTATGTCTTTCCTCTTAAACCGGCCCACCGTAGTTGAACCGGCCTTCATGAACCGCCAGTCGGGCCACCGGGTCTTGTTGCTCCTCTGACCCGCCTGCCGGATTACCAATGAACCGTAAACCGCCGGGTCGCCAGTGAACCGCCAAGTGTCAGCGGGTTCTTCAGGTAAACCGCCAAGTCCGGCCGGGTTATACTTCCGGCCGGTTTACGCCGCGGGGTATATCCCCGACAGTAGGCGCCAACTGTCGTGGAATTGTCATGGTAGATGTCCTAGTATGAGGACTTAGTCGTGAGGCCAACACATCTATGTGGTAGCTTGAGAGGGGTTGATCGGGACGAGAGACACAACACACAAGACGAGGATTTAGACAGCTTCGGGCCCCAGGAAACATCATCCAGTAATAACCCTACATGCTGTTTGTGGCTAGGTCTCATTATGCTCATGAGGGAGACGCTGTAAATCCGGCTCTCCTCTCTTTGTGTCTAGCCTTCATGATTCTTTTCTTGCTTGTCCCTCTTAGTGCCCCGCCTCCTTATATCAGTTGAAGGGGCGGGTTACATGACTAGTCCTAGTAGGATTAGGATTAGTCTATTACAAGTGGATTCCTAGTCTTACTTCCTTTGTAAGGGAATATTCTGTACGCTTTCCTCTTAAGTCGGCCCATCATAACATAATCTGGCCTTCTGGGCCTTGGGCCTAGTCTTCTATCTGACCCACCGTCGGGGCAATTAGTGAGTCGTCAGACCAGTGAGCCGCCAGACTCGTAAATCACCCATCCTTTGGGGGGTTACCTATGAAACGCCAAGTCCGGCCAGGTCATACTTCCGGCCAGGTCATACCGTGGGGTATATCCCCGACACCATATGTGCATGCTATGGGATTTGCAAACTTCAACGCAAGTATTTATCAAAATCACAATTGCTCAACTAGCACAAATCTAATATTACCATCTTCATATCTCAAAACACTCATCAAGTACTAAACTTCTCATAGTATTCAATGCACTCTATATGGAAGTTTTTATTATATCCCTCTTGGATGCCCATCATATTAGGACTAAATTCATAACCAAGGCAAATTACCATGTTGTTTAAGACTCTCAAAATATAATAAGTGAAGCATGAGAGTTCATCTATTTCTATAAAATAAAACCACCACTGGGCTCTAAAAAGATATAATTGAGGCACTAGAGCAAACGACAAACTACTCCAAAAAATATAAGTGAAGATCCATGAGTAGTTGAATAATTATGTAACTATGTGAACACTCTCTAACATTTAAGAATTTCAGATCTTGTGATATTATTTAAACAGCAAGAAAAACAAAATATAATAAAATGACGCTCCAAGCAAAACACATATCATGTGGTGAATAAAAATATAGCTCCATGTAAAGTTACCGATGAACGAAGACGAAAGAGGGGATGTCATCCGGGGCATCCCCAATCTTAGGCTCTTGGTTATCCTTGAATATTACCTTGGGGTGCCTTGGGCATCCCCAAGCTTAGGCTCTTGCCACTACTTATTCCGTAGTCCATCGAATCTTTACCCAAAACATGAAAACTTCACAATACAAAACTCAACAGAAAACTCGTAAGCTCCATTAGTGTAAGAAAATAAATCACCACTTAGGTATTGTGGTGAACTCATTATCAATTGATATTGGTGTAATATCTACTGTATTCCAACTTCTCTATGGTTCATACCCTCCGATACTACTCATAGATTCATCAAAATAAGCAAACAACACATAGAAAACAGAATAGTCTGTAGTAATCTGATTTGTTAGAATACTTCTGGAACTCCAAAAATTCGGAACAAGTAGGAAAACCTGGATAATTTGTATATTGATCTTCTTCAAAAAGAATTAGAATTTTATCGCGTTCTGGCGAATTTTAACAATTATTTCTGTAAGCACAAAGTTTCTGTGTTTTTCAGCAAGATCAAACAACTATCACCCAAGAAGATCCTATTGGTTCTACTTGGCACAAACACTAACTAAAACATAAAACCACATTTAACCAGAGGCTAGATATATTACTAAACAGGAGCAAAAAGCAAAGAACAGAAATAAAATTGGGTTGCTTCCCAACAAGCGCTAACGTTTAACGCCCCTAGCTAGGCATGATGATTTCAATGATGCTCACATAAAAGATAAGAATGAAACATAAAGAGAGCATCATGAAGAATATGACTAGCACATTTAAGTCTAACCCACTTCCTATGCATAGGGATTTCGTGAGCAAACAACTTATGGGAACAATAATCAACTAGCATAGGAAGGAAAAACAAGCATAACTTTAAGATTTTCAACACATAAAGAGGAAACTTGATATTATTGCAATTCCTACAAGCATATGTTCCTCCCTCGTAATAAATTTCAGTAGTGTCATGAATGAATTCAACAATATAACTATAACATAAAGCAATATTTTCATGATGCACAAGCATAGAATTTTTATTACTCTCCACATAAGCAAACTTCTTCTCATGAATAGTAGTGGGAGCAAACTCAACAAAATAACTATCATGTGAGGCATAATCCAATTGAAAACTAAAATCATGATGACAAGTTTCATGGTTATAATTATTATTTATAGCATACATGTCATCACAATAGTCATTATAGATAGCAACTTTATTCTCATAATCAATTGGAACCTCTTCTGAAATAGTGGATTCATCATTAAATAAAGTCATGACCTCTCCAAATCCACTTTCATAAATATAATCATCATAAATAGGAGGCATGGTATCATCATAATAAATTTGCTCATCAAAACTTGGGGGAAAAACATATCATCTCTGTCAAACGTAGCATCCCCAAGCTTGTGGCTTTGCATATCATTAGCATCATGATTATTCAAAGAGTTCATACTAACAACATTGCAATCATGCTCGTCATTCAAAGATTTAGTGCCAAACATTTTAATGCATTCCTCTTCTAACACTTTGGCACAATTATCGGAATCCTTATTTTCATGCAAGACATTAAAAATATGAAGCATATGAGGCAACCTTAATTCCATTTTTTGTAGTTTTCTTTTATAGAATAAACTAGTGATAAAACAAGAAACTAAAAGATTCGAGTGCAAGATCTAAAGATATACCTTCAAGCACTCACCTCCACGGCAACAGCGCCAGAAACTGCTTGATGTCTACTACGCAACCTTCTTCTTGTAGACGTTGTTGGGCCTCCAAGTACAGAGGTTTGTAGGACAGTAGCAAATTTCCCTCAAGTGGATGACCTAAGGTTTATCAATCTGTGGGAGGCATAAGATGAAGATGGTCTCTCTCAAGCAAACCCTACAACCAAATAACAAAGAGTCTCTTGTGTCCCCAACACACCCAATACAATGGTAAATTGTATAGGTGCACTAGTTCGGCGAAGAGATGGTGATACAAGTGCCATATGGATGGTAGATATAGGTTTTTCTAATCTGAAATTATAAAAACAGCAAGGTAACTAATGATAAAGGTGAGCACAAACGGTATTGCAATGCGTTGAAACAAGGCCTAAGGTTCATACTTTCACTAGTGCAACTTCTCTCAAAAATTATTACATAATTGGATCATATAACTATCCCTCAACATGCAACAAATAGTCACTCCAAAGTCACTAATAGCGAAGAACAAACGAAGAGATTATTGTAGGGTACGAAACCACCTCAAAGTTATTCTTTCTGATCGATCTATTCAAGAGTCTGTAGTAAAATAACATGAAGCTATTCTTTCCGTTCGATCTATCGTAGAGTTCATACTAGAATAACACATTAAGACACAAATCAACCAAAACCCTAATGTCACCTAGATACTCCAATGTCACCTCAAGTATCCGTGGGTATTATTATACGATATGCATCACACAATGTCAGATTCATCTATTCAACCAACACAAAGAACTTCAAAGAGTGCCCCAAAGTTTCTACCGGAGAGTCAAGACGAAAACGTGTGCCAACCCCTATGCATAGATTCCCAAGGTCACGGAACCCGCAAGTTGATCACCAAAACATACATCAAGTGAATCAATAGAATACCCCATTGTCACGACGGGTATCCCACGCAAGACATACATCAAGTGTTCTCAAATCCTTAAAGCCTCAATCCGACAAGATAACTTCGAAGGGAAAACTCAATTCATCACAAGGAGATAGAGGGGGAGAAACATCATAAGATACAACTATAATAGCAAAGCTCGCGATACATCAAGATCGTGCCGAGTCAAGAACACGAGAGAAAGAGAGAGATCAAACACATAGCTATTGGTACATACCCTCAGCCCCGAGGGTGAACTACTCCCTCCTCATCATGGAGGGCAACCAGGATGATGAAGATGGCCATCAGAGAGGGATCCCCCCCTCCAGCAGGGTGTCAGAACGGGTCTAGATTGGTTTCGGTGGCTACAGAGGCTTGCGGCGGCGGAACTCCCGATCTAGGTTATGTTCTGGGGGTTTCTGTATATATAAGAGGTTTTGGCGTCGGGAACAAGTCAGGGGGTCTTCGAGGCGGCCACGAGGTAGGGGGCGCGCCCAGGGGGGTAGGGCGCGCCCCCACCCTCGTGGGTGCCTCGGGACTCTTCTGGCCCATCTCCGATACTCCGTGGGCTTCTTCTGGTGCAAAAATAATCTCCGTCAAATTTCAGGTCAATTGGACTCCGTTTGGTTTTCCTTTTCTGCAAAACTCAAAAACAAGGAAAAAACAGAAACTGGCACTGGGATCAAGATTAATATGTTAGTCCAAAAAATCATATAAAATAGCATATAAATGCATATAAAACATCCTAGATGGATAATATAATAGCATGGAACAATAAAAAATTATAGATACGTTGGAGACGTATCAGGTGACCACTGAGCTCACCGGTTTAAAACACCGTGTAACTCAGATGGTTTCAGCTATCTTTGGTGAGCCACCTTGCCAATCATCAAAAATGACTTATTATTTTGATCACATAACCCGCCATTTAATCATTCTGTGATATATCCAGGTCCCAGGAGCAGCAATCTCAATCAAGACATGCTTGTGAAGCTTAAAGCTGTCTACACCCTTGTCGAGCAGCTGTACACCGGGACTCAACGTGCATTAGCCGCCATTTCACGAACAGGTCAAGCACCAACTATGCTGATAGATGTTTTGAAGAAACTCTCTTTGCTGCATGTAAGATTTGAGGAGATAAAGCGATCATCTGCAAGAGACGGCACTGTGACGGCTTTGAGCCGGGCCAAGGCATGGTTACCAGAGCTTGACCCGTCCGAGGTAGCTACTGGTTACCCAAGCTTGAAACAAGATGGTACACCTTTTGATCAGAAAGACTTCTTAGCTTGCATAAAGGAAATTCATCTAATGGCCACTCTAATTGCTAATGACTCGGATATTTCCAAGTACCATCCGGCTTATAACCAGGAGAATCAAAAGATGCCGACCCCGGCTTACAAAGTAATGGATTTAATCCCGTCAATCCGTAAGAAAACCTTTGCGCCTGAAGTCGATCTGTCTGAGCTTATAGATGATGAGGCTGAATTTGAAGCTTTATTTGGCATCGATTGGTCATCACCAACTTTTCATACGGCGGAGGAAGACGAAGAGCCAGCAAAGGATGATGCGGATGACTCCGAGCAGCAAGGCCAAGAAGATTGAACCGCCGAGAGGTTCTAAACACTTGGTCTTTTAAAAAACACTTTGATCTCATTCTGCCCCTGGAGGCATGTAATAGGGTAGTAAAAACTTTTAGTCTGCCATGCCATCTTGCACATTCTGCTTTGCATGAGACTGTTGATCTGCCAATTAGATATCGGCCACTGATGCTTATACTATCAGCTTTTTGAGTCTGTTCCTATATGCAAAACAGATCACAAGTGTCCCACGGTTTACCGTGGGACGGGTCATAATGCCAAATACATAATCACTGGAAAATAAAATAGCTCATAACCAGGACTGGCTCAATTATAACAAAATATGTCATACCTATGATATTTGATCACACTGTTGGTTTACCAAATCAGTACAGTAAGGGTGATAACCCAAAACTTGAGCACTGGTAATTATCATATATTGTTGGCTTATGAATAAAGCCAGGCCGGGTTAATAAACACCGGATATTCTTTTATCTCATATCGGCGACTTATAGTCAACAACCAGGCCGGGTTAATAAACACCGGATATTATTTTATCATAAAGCATTATAAGCCTCATCAAATAAACCTCAAAAAATCTGCTGAATAAAAACAAATGAAAAACGAGGTTTTTCATGGGCTGCCAGGCCGAAAATCGAGTGCTTTCACGGGCCGCACAGCCACTGAGTTAACCCTATATACAAACCTTATAAGATGGGCCTCACATAACCAATCATCGTTTTAACTCTGACAAGTTCGGGGTATGTATAAGATTGACTTGTCAAACGTATGGCGAGTCATACCAGGATTACCTAGGAGGAGTGGCTTACTTAAAAAGGCAGGATAACCCGAGGTTTTAGGTGAATACACCTGGCTTCCAAGCCTGGATTTTAAGCCTATTACTAGGGTTATAAAAACTCTTTGTTCTTTAGAACAAAAGAGCCCCCAAGCAATATTTCTGAGTTGTGCTCAATGGGCACCTATGTTTGAGTTGTGCTTTTGCAACAGACTCTCTTTGGTCCCTCTAACCTGGGCAGCAAGCCCCCAAGTTTTTCTTTACAATTGGCTTTTAAGCCGGTCCAAAGGGTAATCATAGCTTCGCTCATGAGCCGGAAGCCCCCAAGTAACCAAAAGACTCTTTATTTAAAGAGAAAAATGACAGAGGCCCTGCTTTAGTAGGGATGCCGACTTTATTATATTGATCATGATATATACATTGTCAAAAATATGTACATCAGAAGAGCCACTGGCTCAAGTGTAGTAAGGTCGAAGATGAGCAATATTCCACAGCCAGTGGGTCTCCTCCTCCGACTTACGTGAATCTTTGTGCTCTCAAACATCGATAAGGTAGTATGACCCATCGTTGAGATTCTTACCGACCACAAAAGGTCCTTCCCAAGGCGGGGACAACTTGTGCATATTAGTCTGATCCTGGATGAGCTGGAGCACCAGATCGCCATCTTGAAAAGTCTTGGATTTGCCCCGGCGGCTGTGGTAACGGCGCAGATCTTGCTGGTAAATCGCCGAATGAGCCGCCGCAATGTCACGCTTCTCATCTAACAGGTCAAGTGCTTCCTAACGTGCTTTTTCATTGTCAGCTTCAACATAAGCCGCCACACGAGGTGAGTTGTGACAGATGTCACTAGGGAGAACCGCCTCTGCTCCGTAGACCATCAAGAAAGGTGTATAACCCGTAGACCTGTTGGGGTAGTATTAATGCTCCATAACACAGAAGGTAACTCCTCCACCCAACAACCCGGCATCCTCTGCAAGGGAACCATAAGCCGGGGCTTGATGCCTCTAAGGATCTCTTGATTGGCTCTCTCAGCTTGACCATTGGATTGGGGGTGAGCCACTGATGATAAATCAAGCCGGATATGCTCACGTTGACAAAATTCTTTCATAGCACCCTTGGAGAGATTAGTGCCATTATCTGTTACAATGTTGTGTGGAAAGCCAAAAAGGAAGATCACCTTATTGAACCGCCGTGGCTGCATCACACTTACTGACCGGCTCTGCCTCTACCCACTTAGTGAACTTATCAACTGCCACCAAAAGGTGGGTCTTCTTATCCTTGGACCTCTTAAAAGGTCCAACCATATCAAGCCCCCAAGTCGCAAACGATCAAGTGATTGGAATCATCCTCAGCCCTTGAGCCGGAACATGAGCTCGACATGAAAACTTCTGACAACCGTCACATTTTCTGACCAAGTCCTCAGCATCAGCATGAGCCCTCAGCCAATAGAAACCATGAAGAAAAGCCTTGGCTACTAGAGATTTTGAGCCGGCATGATGAACACAATCTCCTTCGTGGAACTCGCGCATAATCTCACAACCTTCTTCAAGAGAAACGCAACACTGAAACGCCCCTGTAACACTGCAATGGTGCAGCTCCCCATTGACAATTGTCATTGCCATAGACCGTCGGGTTATCTGCCTGGCCAAGGTCTTGTCCTCAGGTAACTCATCCAGGGTCATATAAGCCAAATAGGGAACTGTCCAATCAGGAATAGCATGAAGAGCCGCCACCGATTGTGCTTCTGGGTCAGGAATAGCAAGGTCCTCCTCCATAGGCAACTTGACCGAAGGGTTGAGCAGAACATCCAGGAACGTATTCGGTGGCACCGGCTTATGCTGAGAGCCTATCTGGCTTAAGTAATCAGCCGCCTCATTTTTCCTTCAATCAATATGTTCAACTTGGTAACCCTTGAAATGACCTGCAATGGCGTCGACCTCTCGACGATAAGCCGCCATAAGCGGATCCTTGGAATCCCAAGTACCAGAAACTTGTTGGGCCACCAAATCTGAATCGCCAAAGCATCTCACCCGGCTTAAATTCATCTCCTTATCCATCTGAAGACCATGGAGCAGGGCCTCATATTCAGCTGCATTGTTAGTACATGGGAACATGAACCGGAGGACATAAGAAAATTTATCACCTCGTGGGGAAGTCAAGACAACTCCAGCCCCCGAGCCCTCCAGCTGTCTAGATCCATCAAGTGAATAGTCCAATATGTGTTATCCGGCTTTTCCTCCGGTGCCTGCAACTTTGTCCAATCATTGATGAAATCCACAAGCGCTTGGGACTTGATAGCCATACGAGGCACATATTTTAACCCATGAGGTCCAAGCTCAATGGCCCACTTAGCAACCCGGCCAGTTGCTTCCCTGTTTTGGATGATATCTCCCAAAGGAGCAGAACTAACCACAGTGATGGGATGACCCTCAAAATATTTCTTAAGCTTCCGGCTTGCCATGAAAACCCCATACACAAGCTTCTGCCAATGTGGGTATCTCTGCTTGGACTCAATAAGAACCTCACTGATATAATAAACCGGTCGTTGAACCGGATATTCCTTGCCTGCCTCCTTCCTTTCCACCACGATGGCCACACTGACGGCCCGGCTGTTAGCAGCTACGTATACCAACAGAGGCTCCTTGTCAACAGGGGTAGCAAGCACGGGTGGCTCAACCAATTGTTTCCTCAGATCCTCAAATGCTTGGTTAGCAGCATCACTCCAAACAAAATGATCTGTCTTCTTCATCATTTGATAGAGGGGGATAGCCTTCTCACTCAGCCGGCTTATGAACCGGCTCAGAGCCGCAATGCGACCCGCCAGGAGCTGAACATCATTAACACACGCCGGCTTAGCCAATGAGGTAATGGCTTTGATTTTCTCCGGGTTAGCTTCAATGCCTCTGTTAGAAACCAACAAACCCAGGAGCTTGCCTACGGGCACATCAAAGACACATTTAGCCGGATTAAGCATCATCTTGTAGACCCGGAGATTGTCAAATGTCTCCTTTAAATCATCAATCAGGGTCTCCCTCTTCCTTGACTTCACCACAATGTCATCGACATAAGCATGAACATTGCGCCCAATCTGATTGTGAGGGCAATTTTGCAAACACCGCTGATAAGTTACCTAGGCACTCTTGAGCCAAAAAGGCATAGACACATAGCAGAAGGCTCCAAACGGAGTAATGAAAGTTGTCTTCTCCTGGTCCTTAACTGCCATCTTGATCTGATGATAACCAGAATAGGCATCCAAAAAACTCAGACGCTCACAACCCGTCGTAGCATCAATGATTTCATCAATACGAGGGAGAGCAAACTGATCAGCCGGACAAGCCTTGTTCAAACCCGTGTAATCCACACACATCCACCAAGTGTCATTCTTCTTGAGTACCAATACCGGGTTAGCCAACCACTCAGGATGGAAAACTTCGACGATAAACCTGGCTGCCAAGAGCCGGGCCACTTCCTCTCCAATGGCCTTCCGCCTCTCCTCGGTAAATCGGCGAAGAAACTGCTTAACCGGCTTTAATTTTGGATCAGTATTAAGAGTGTGCTCAGCGAGTTCCCTCGGTACACCCAGCATGTGTGAAGGCTTCCATGCAAAGATGTCCCGGTTCTCATGGATGAACTCAATGAGCGCGCTTTCCTATTTCTGATCCAGATTGACACTAATACTGAACTGCTTCGATGAATCCCCAGGAACGAAATCAGCTATCTTAGTGTCATCTGCCGACTTAAATTTGAGTAAGGATCCTGCTCTGTGGTTGGCTTCTTTAGAGACGTCATGTCCATCGGGTCAACATTATCCTTATAAAATTTCAGCTCCTCAGTTGCACAAGCAGACTCAGCATAAGCAGCGTCTCCTTCCTCACACTCCAAGGCTATCTTCCGGCTCCCATGTACCGTGATGGTTGCCTAGTAACCCGGCATTTTGAGATGCAGATACACATAACAAGGCCGCGCCATGAACTTGGCATAAGCCGGCCGTCCAAACAGAGCGTGATATGGGCTGTGGATCTTGACCACTTCAAAGGTCAGTGTCTCCGACCTAGAGTCAGGATCATCTCCAAGAGCAACTTCCAGAGCTATCTTACCTACTGGGTAGGCCGACTTACCAGGTACCATGCCGTGGAAAATAGTGTTTGACGGCTTAAGATTTTTATCAGTCAACCCCATGCGACGGAAAGTTTCATAATAAAGGATATTGATGCTGCTCCCTCCATCCATGAGTACCTTGGTGAACTTATACCCTCCGACCTGAGGTGCGACCACCAAAGCCAAGTGACCCGGATTATCACCCCGGGGTGGGTGATCTTCCCGACTCCACACAATGGGCTGCTCAGACAAGCGCAAGTAATGGGGAACCGCCGGCTCAACAGCATGGACTGCCCTCTTATGAAGCTTCTGGTCACACTTACATAAGCTAGTGGTGAAGACATGATACTGTCCACTATTCAACTGCTTTGGGTTGCTCTGATAACCAGACTATTGCTGCTGTTGACTCCCCTGATTACTCTGTTGATTGTAACCACCCTGGTTGCCGTGATTACCTTGATTTCCTTGGAATCCGGAGTTAGAGCCACCACCGCCGTAACCCGTTCCGTGGGAGCCAGATCATGAGCCGCCACCTGGCCCATGACTATCTTGAAAAAGATTAGTATTCTTTTACTCCTTTATAATGTAACTATCCTTCCAGAGGTGCCCGGACGGTCTTTCTCGCGTACCATGTCTTGGGCAGGGCTGATTTAGCATCTGTTCAAGATTGAAGCCGGATCCTCCGGTCCGTGGGGGCGGTTTACCCTTACGAGGCTGACCATTATTCTGCGCATTGGTGTTAGCCACAAAGTCAAAACTATTATCAGCTTTGCGCTTACCGTTGCCTCCCTGGTTTACCACGTTATGCTGCTGCCCCTTGGTGTTGCTGCTCTTCTTTCCCTTTACCAGCTTTTCGTCATCAGACTCAGGGTCCTTGGTACCATCAGAGTCAGCATACTTAACCGGAGCCGCCATGAGTGTCCCCAGTCATTGCAGTGGTGTTTGAGCCACCCTAATTTCTGCTTTAGGGGCGTGAAATGAAAATTGTTCTCCAACATCAACACTGCTGAGTCGGCATTGATGCGATCCGACGAGTGCAGGATTGTTGAGACCCGGCGTACACAATGGGTTGTCGACTCACCTTCTTCTTCGACACAGGTGGCTAAATCCACAATTGACATGGGCTGCTTGCATGTATCTTTAAAATTCTGGATAAACCGGGCCTTTAACTCGGCCCATGACCCAACAGAGTTGGCAGGAGCCCTTTCAACCAAGTAATGGGTCGTCCCTCCAACATCGTGGGAAATATTTAGCACACGCATCATCGCTAACATCCAGCAATTCCATGGCCATCTCATAACTCTCGATCCATGCCTCAGGAGGTAAATCGGCTGTGTAGTTAGGCACCTTGCGAGTACCTTTGAAATCCCTGGGCAGACGCTCATTACATAGATCCGGCACTAAACATGGCACACCCAAATTCCTAAAGGTTACACCTGGCTCCACCGAAGTTGTTTGACGGACCGGAGTAGGTTGACGGGCCGCATACTGAGCCGCCAGCTCGGCCTCCTGATGCGCTCTACCTTGATCCACTATGTTCTGAGCATCAGCACCACCACCCGCCGGGTTACGTCCGTGAAGTCTACTACGCAACCTTCTTCTTGTAGACGTTGTTGGGCCTCCAAGTGCAGAGGTTTGTAGGACAGTAGCAAATTTCCCTCAAGTGGATGACCTAAGGTTTATCAATCCGTGGGAGGCGTAGGTTGAAGATGGTCTCTCTCAAACAACCCTCCAACCAAATAACAAAGAGTCTCGTGTCCCCAACACACCCAATACAATGGTAAATTGTATAGGTGCACTAGTTCGGCGAATAGATGGTGATACAATTGCAATATGGATGGTAGATGTAGGTTTTTGTAATCTGAAAATATAAAAACAGCAAGGTAACAAGTGGCAAAAGTGAGCGTAAATGGTATTGCAATGCTAGGAAACAAGGCCTAGGGTTCATACTTTCACTAGTGCAAGTTCTCTCAGCAATAATAACATAATTGGATCATATAACTATCCCTCAACATGCAACAAAAAGTCACTCCAAAGTCACTAATAGTGGAGAACAAACGAAGAGATTATGGTAGGGTACAAAACCACCTCAAAGTTATTCTTTCCAATCAATCCATTGGGCTATTCCTATAAGTCTCACAAACGGCCCTAGAGTTCGTACTAGAATAACACCTTAAGACACAAATCAACAAAAACCCTAATGTCACCTAGATACTCCAATGTCACCTCAAGTATCCGTGGGCATGATTATACGATATGCATCACACAATCTCAATTCATCTATTCAAACCAACACATAGAACCTCAAAGAGTGCCCCAAAGTTTCTACCGGAGAATCACGACGAAAACGTGTGCCAACCCCTATGCATAGGTTCATGGGCAGAACCCGCAAGTTGATCACCAAAACATACATTGAGTGAATCACGTGATATCCCATTGTCACCACGGATATGCACGGCAAGACATACATCAAGTGTTCTCAAATCTTTAAAAACTCAATCCGCTAAGATTACTTCAAGGGGAAAACTCAATCCATTACAAGAGAGTAGAGGGGGAGAAGAAACATAAGATCCAACTATAATAGCGAAGCTCGCGATACATCAAGATCATGCCAAATCAAGAACACGAGAGAGATAGAGATCAAACACATAGCTACTGGTACATACCCTCAGCCCCGAGGGTGAACTACTCCCTCCTCGTCATGGAGAGCGCCGGGATGATGAAGATGGCCACAGGTGAGGGTTCCCTCCTCCGGCAGGGTGCCGGAACAGGGTCCCGATTGGTTTTTGGTGGCTCTGGAGGTTTTGCGGCGGCGGAACTCCCGATCTAATCTCCGTTTTGGAAGTTTTAGGGTGCCTGGAGTTATATAGGCGGAAGAAGCACGCCAGGGGAGCCACGAGGGCCCCACGAGGCAGGGGGGCGCGCCCTAGGTGGGTGGGCACGCACCCCACCCTCGTGGCTTCCTCGTTCCTTCCTTGACGTGGGGTCCAAGTCCATCCGGTAGCTTTCCTTCCAAAAATAACTTCTCTAGTTGATTTCGTTCCGTTTTGACTCCGTTTGATATTCCTTTTCTTCGAAACACTGAAATAGGCAAAAACAACAAATCTGGGCTGGGCCTCCGGTTAATAGGTTAGTCCCAAAAATAATATAAAAGTGGATAATAAAGCCCAATATTGCCCAAAACAGTAGATAACATAGCATGGAGCAATCAAAAATTATAGATACGTTGGAGACGTATCAAGCATCCCCAAGCTTAATTCCTGCTCGTCCTCGTGTAGGTAAATGATAAAAATGATAATTTTTGATGTGGAATGCTAGTTGGCATAATTTCATTGTAATTCTTCTTAATTGTGATATGAATATTCAGATCCGAAAGATTCAAGACAAAAGTTCATATTGACATAAAAATAATAATACTTAAAGCATACTAACTAAGCTATTATGTCTTCTCAAAATAACATGGCCAAAGAAAGTTCATCCCTACAAAATCATATAGTTTAGTCATGCTCCATTTTCGTCACACAAGAATGCTCTCATCATGCACAACCCCGATGAAAAGCCAAGCAATTGTTTCATACTCTAGTAATATCAAACTTATAAACCTTCACGCAATACATGAGCACGAGCCATGGATATAGCACTATGGGTGGAATAGAATATGATGATGGGGGTTATGTGGAGAAGACAAAAAAGGAGAAAGTATCACATCAACGAGGCTAATCAATGAGCTATGGAGATGCCCATCGATTGATGATAATGCGAGGAGTAGGGATTTTCATGCAACGGATGCACTAGAGCTATAAATGTATGAAAGCTCAACAAAAGAAACTAAGTGGGTGTGCATCCAACTTGCTTGATCACGAAAACCTAGGGCACTTGAGGAGGCCCATCGTTGGAATATACAAGCCAAGTTCTATAATGAAAACTTCCCACTAGTATATGAAAGTGACAACATATGAAACTCTCTATATGAAAAACATGGTGCTACTTTGAAGCACGATATATGAGACTCGCTATATGAAGAACATGGTGCTACTTTGAAGCACAAGTGTGGAAAAAGGATAGTAGCATTGCCCCCCCTTTTTTTTGGGCCTTCTTTTTCTTTCTTTTTGGCCTTTCTCTTTTTTTTGGGACAATGCTCTATTAAATGATGATCATCACACTACTATTTATTTACAACTCAACGATTACAACTCGATACTAGAACATAGTATGACTCTATATGAATGCCTCCAATGTGTATGGGATATGCAATGAATCAAGAGTGACATGTATGAAAGAATTATGAACGGTGGCTTTGCCACAAATACTATGTCAACTACATGATCATGCTAAGCAATGTGACAATGATTTATGTGTCATGATGAACGGTATGGTGGAAAGTTGCATGGCAATATATCTCGGAATGGCTATGGAAATGCCATAATAGGTAGGTATGGTGGCTGTTTTGAGGAAGATATAAGGAGGTTTATGTGTGAAAGAACGTATCATATCATGGGGTTTGGATGCACCGGCGAAGTTTGCACCAACTCTCAATGTGAGAAAGGGCAATGCACGGTACCGAAGAGGCTAGCAATGATGGAAGGGTGAGAGTGCGTATAATCCATGGACTCAACATTAGTCATAAATAACTCGCATAATTATTGCAAAAATCTACAATCCATCAAAAACAAAAGCACTACGCGCATGCTCCTAGGGAGATAGATTGGTAGGAAAAGACCATCGCTCGTCCCCTACCGCCACTCATAAGGAGGACAATCAAATAACACCTCATGTTTCAAATTTCTTACATAACGTTTACCATACTTGCATGCTACGGGACTTTAAAACTTCAACACAAGCATTTCTCAAATTCACAACTACTCAACTAGCACGACTTTGATATTATCACCTCCATATCTCAAAACAATCATCAAGCATCAAACTTTTCTTAGTATCCAACACACTCACAAGAATTCTTACTAATCTTTTATGCTTACCATATTAGGATTATTTAAGAAAATTACCATGCTATTTAAGACTCTCAAAATAATCTAAGTTAAGCATGAGAGATCAATAGTTTCTATAAAACAAATCCACCACCGTGCTCTAAAAGATAAGTGAAGTACTAGAGCAGTAACTGACTACTCCGAAAGATATAAGTGAAAATCAATGAGTAGTCGAATAATTATGCAACTATGTGAAGACTCTTCCATTTAATAATTTCAGATCTTGGTATTTTATTCAAACAGCAAACAAAGCTAAATAAAACAAAATGAGGCTCCAACAAAACACATATCATGTGGTGAATAAAAATATAGCTCCAAGTAAAGTTACCGATGGATGAAGACGAGAGAGGGGATGCCTTCCGGGGCATCCCCAAGCTTATGATCTTGGTTGTCCTTGAATATTACCTTGGGGTGCCTTGGGAATCCCCAAGCTTAGGCTCTTGCCACTCCTTATTCCATAGTCCATCGAATCTTTACCCAAAACTTGAAAACTTCATAACACAAAACTTAACAGAAAATTTGTAAGCTCCGTTAGCGAAAGAAAAGAAAAAAAAACACTTCAAGGTACTGTAATGAACTCATTATTTATTTATATTGGTGTTAAACATACTGTATTACAACTTCTCTATGGTTTGTAAACTATTTTACTAGCCATAGAGGCATCAAAATAAGCAAACAACACAATGAAAACAGAATCTGTCAAAAACAGAATAGTCTGTAGTAATCTGTAACTAACGCAAACTTATGGAACTCCAACAATTCTAAAATAAATTGGTGGACCTGAGGAATTATTCTAGTAATCATATGCAAAAATAATCAACTAAATAGCACTCTCCAGTAAAAAGTTTTAGCTAATCTCGTGAGCGCTAAAGTTTCTGTTTTTTACAGCATGATCATAAAGACTTCACCCAAGTCTTCCCAAAGGTCCTACTTGGAACAAACACAAATTAAAACATAAACAAACATCTAAACAGAAGCTAGATGGATTATTTATTACTAAACAGAACCAAAAAGTAATAAACTAAAATAAAATTGGATTTCCTCCCAACAAGCGCTATCGTTTAACGCCCCTAGCTAGGCATGGTGATTTCAATGATGCTCACATAAAAGATAAGAATTGAAACATAAAAAGAGCATCATGAAGAATATGACTAGTACATTTAAGTCTAACCCACTTCCTATGCATAGGGATCTTGTGAGCAAACAACTTATGGGAACAATAATCAACTAGCATAGGAAGGCAAAACAAGCATAACTTTAAAATTTTAAGCACATAGAGAGGAAACTTGATATTATTGCAATTCCTACAAGCATATGTTACTCCCTCATAATAATTTTCAGTATAATCATGAATGAATTTAAACAATATAACCAGCACCTAAAGCATTCTTTTCATGATCTACAAGCATAGAAAATTTACTACTCTCCACATAAGCAAAATTCTTCTCATTCGGAATAGTGGGAGTATCATAAGAGACTTGAATACTATAAATTGTTTCCCACGTTAAAGGAGTAATGTTCAGAGAAAGGGTACTCATAATCATGAAAAGTTTTATAAATATAATCATCACTACTCTTTATAGCATAAGTTTTATCACAATAATCATCATAAGTAGCAACTTTGTTCTCATCATAATCGATTGAAACCTCTTCCAAGATAGTGGAATCATTACTAAATAAAGTCATGACCTCTCCAAATCCACTTTCATAAATATTATAAGATTAAACACCCTCCAAAATAGTGGGATCATTACTTCCTAAAGTTGACACTCTTCCAAACCCACTTTCATAAATATAATCATCATAAGTAGAAGGCATGATATCATCATAACAACTTTGCATATCAAAACTTGAGAGGCTAAAAATATCATCTTCATTAAACATAGCATCCCCAAGCTTGGGACAAACATTAATTGCAGAAAATATATTCTCAAATATGTCATCCTCATCAAACATAGCTTCCCCAAGATTGGGCCTTTTCATATCATAAGCATAATCACTCTCATCATTAATAGTATGGATAGCACCAATAGTATAGCACTTATTATATTCTTCCAAGCAAGTGCCAAAAAGTTTTTCAAGATCATAAGAAGTATCATTATCTTCCCAATCATAATCATCACAACAAGCAATAGGCATAATGAGATCATCATCAAGTGCATCATCTTCCATAATTATTTTTGATTCATTTTCATGAGGCACAACAATAATAGGAGCAACATTATTTGGGTGGGATACCTTTTTACCTCTCTTCCTTTTTCTTTTCTTCTTCTTCACCTCATGTGTGGGCTCAATCCTCTTTTTGGAGATCCTTATTAATGAGATTGGTTGAATAGAAGGCTCGTCCTCGTTACCTGATTCATCATAAGAAATAATAGGAGGATATTGGGAAGTCTCTTCCCTTTCGTTAGTATTCTCTTCACCTTTTATTTGTTTTCTTTTCTTTATGTAATTGGCAATATAAGGATTTTCAATACAATTCACCGCATAATACATATAAATTTTCTCTAGATCAAAATGAAGAACTTTATCAAGGACAAATTTTGGAATATCCTTAGTTAAACGTTTAATTTCTTCATAACCCAAGAGCAAACTAAGTTCATTATGATGTGCAACGGAAATCAAGTCATCACAATTTTTGGACACAATACGATCATGAAACAATTTGCATTGGGTACTAAAATGATCACGTTCATTGCATAGTTCACAAGTAGGGCTAAGAAAAGATAAATTTTCAGCACATTCATCTAGCTCTTCTTGCAACAATTTGGTTTCTAAGTACTTATGCCTCTTACAATATCTATCTTCCCTATTTGGTGTACTTACAAACCCAATGTACTCCACAAAAATTGACATGTTTATAGGAGACATTTTCATCATAACTAGAGCAATCATCATTAGTACTATGGATATTCAAGGAGTTCATACTAACAACATTGCAATCATGCTCATCATTCAAAGATTTAGTGCCAAACATTTTAATGCATTCTTCTTCTAACACTTTGCACAATTTTCCTTTCCATCATACTCATGAAAGATAATTAGAAAGATGAAGCGTATGAGACAAACTCAATTCCATTTTTTGGTAGTTTTCTTTTATAAACTAAACTAGACTAGTGCTAAAACAAGAAACAAAAAGGTTCAATTGCAAGATCTAAAGATCTACCTTCAAGCACTCACCTCCCCGGCCACGGCGCCAGAAAAGAGCTTGATGTCTACTACGCAACCTTCTTCTTCTAGACGTTGTTGGGCCTCCAAGTGCAGAGGTTTGTAGGACAGTAGAAAATTTCCCTCGAGTGGATGACCTAAGGTTTATCAATCCGTGGGAGGCGTAGGTTGAAGATGGTCTCTCTCAAACAACCCTGCAACCAAATAACAAAGAGTCTCTTGTGTCCCCAACACACCCAATACGATGGTAAATTGTATAGGTGCACTAGTTCGCGAAGAGATGGTGATACAAGTGCAATATGGATGGTAGATATAGGTTTTTGTAATCTGAAAATATAAAAACAGCAAGGTAACAAGTGGTAAAAGTGAGCGTAAACGGTATTGCAATGCTAGGAAACAAGGCCTAGGGTTCATACTTTCACCAGTGCAAGTTCTCTCAACAATAATAACATAATTGGATCATATAACTATCCCTCAACATGCAACAAAAAGTCACTCCAAAGTCACAAATAGTGGAGAACAAACAAAGATATTATGGTAGGGTACGAAACCACCTCAAAGTTATTCTTTCCAATCAATCCATTGGGCTATTCCTATAAGTATCACAAACAGCCCTAGTGTTCGTACTAGAATAACACCTTAAGACACAAATCAACCAAAACCCAAATGTCACCTAGATACTCCAATGTCACCTCAAGTATCCGTGGGCATGATTATACGATATGCATCACACAATCTCAATTCATCTTTTCAAACCAACACATAGAACCTCAAAGAGTGCCCCAAAGTTTCTACCGGAAAATCACGACGAAAACATGTGCCAACCCCTATGCATAGGTTCATGGACGGAACCCGCAAGTTGATCACCAAAACATACATCGAGTGAATCACGTGATATCCCATTGTCACCACAGATACGCACGGCAAGACATACATCAAGTGTTCTCAAATCTTTAAAGACTCAATCCGATAAGATTACTTCAAGGGGAAAACTCAATCCATTACAAGAGAGTAGAGGGGGATAAGAAACATAAGATCCAACTATAATAGCAAAGCTCGCGATATATCAAGATCGTGCCAATTCAATAACACGAGAGAGAGAGAGAGAGAGAGAGAGAGAGAGAGAGAGATATCAAACACATAGCTACTGGTATATACCCTCAGCCCTGAGGGTGAACTACTCCCTCCTCGTCATGGAGAGCGTCGGGATGATGAAGATGGCCATAGGTGAGGGTTCCCCCCTCCGGCAGGGTGCAGAAACAGGGTCCCGATTGGTTTTTGGTGGCTTTGGAGGTTTTGCGGCGGCGGAACTCCCAATCTAATCTCCGTTTTGGAAGTTTTAGGGTACGTGGAGTTATATAGGTAGAAGAAGCACATCAGGGGAGCCACGAGGGCCCCACGAGGCAGGGGGCGCACCCTAGGGGCGTGGGCGCGCCCCCCACCCTCGTGGCTTCCTCGTTCCTTCCTTGACGTGGGGTCCAAGTCCATCCGGTAGCTTTCCTTCCAGAAATAACTTCTCTAGTTGATTTCGTTCCGTTTTGACTCCGTTTGATATTCCTTTTCTTCGAAACACTGAAATAGGCAAAAAACAAGAAATCAGGTTGGGCCTCCGGTTAATAGGTTAGTCCCAAAAATAATATAAAAGTGGATAATAAAGCCCAATATTGCCCAAAACAGTAGATAACATAGCATGGAGCAATCAAAAATTATAGATACGTTGGAGACGTATTAGTCCGCGAGGCGGGTTATGGTTCCGCCCACTGCTTGATACAGCCGGCTCATCAATATGCCTGCTGTAACTCCGGCTTGGGCGAGGGGTGGAATGAATCCTGCTACCGTTGTAAGAATAAGCCTGCTGCTGAACCAACGCTGTTTGAAGAAGCTCCCTAGCCCTCCGTGTTTCAACCACCGCTGGAGCCTCGCCTTCAACTGGAAGAGCTGCCAATTGTGATGCCGCAGCGATCATGTTATCCAAAGGGTTAGAGACCCGGTGGTGTTGGCACGTGTTGTGGCGGGATATTGTTCTGACGAGGCGGTTCCATCATCCATGGCTGAGCCGGCGTTCCCATCCCAGGCGCTTCAACCCGGTTTACCACCGGAGGGTTACTGGTCCCTGCTGCTGGCGTGTTAAAGAGATTCCTCGCCTCGTAAACCAGCGTCAAGCGGGTATGATGCCTCCTCCTCATGACCTCGTTTGAAGCGTTCTGATCTAGCATAAACCGGTAAGACTCCGACTGAATCCGATGCGCCTGCGCATCCAATGTAACCCACTCCACGGACATACTAGCATCTTCAGCCATTAGGTCCTCCTTAGCTTGTGCTATCTGATCTCGCAACCTTTCAACTTCCGCGTTATGCTGATCTCAATTATCCGGGTTAACCTCCATCGCCAGTAGTGTTGCCAAGGTGTCTAGTAAGTCGGACAAAACTTGAGCCGGCGGGCGCACAGGGCCTCCTGCCCCGGCCGCCGTCGCCGCTGCTGACCCAAAAATCAGTGCCGCTGTAGTTGAAGAATGTTTTACTGGCTACGTACCAGCCATGAAGATCGCGACACGGTTCGGCGGCTCGAAGGGGTCCGGAATACTGTTGCCATCGGAACAGCCCCCAAGCCGGCCGTCTTGCAGTTGATACTATGACTCGGTATCGCCGGTGGACGACTCACTATCAGAGTAAACAAGCGTCCCACCACCAGACGTCGATCTATCCTCAGATTCTGCTCCATGGATGAATCCCTCAAAGGCACGTTTCATGGCGGGCTGAACTCGGGCGGGTCTCGCACGCTGAGCCATCTCAATGATGTCAGTACAGATGTCCGGCTCAAGGCCCGGTTCGCCGATATTGTTAATGAAGACGTGAATTCCGCCAAAGGGGACCCGGTACCCATACTCAATTGAGTTGGCCTTGGTGTTGGAGTTATGCCCTAGAGGCAATCATGTGATCATGATATTTCCATATGTATTCATGAGTTCTTTGTATTGTCCTTGAACATCGTCAATGATATGTATCAATAAGTATGTGACTTGTTTGTGGAACTATGTATTGTACGATGATTGTTTTAATGGTCCCTAATTGATAAGGTTATGCGGACACATATCCTTGACTAGTATAAAACTCGGTAGATGACTATGTTTCACAAGTCATGTGCATGGAGATGCTAGACTGATAGTATGGACTCGAGGATGGAGATCACCGAGTCGGACAGACCCACTTTGAGACGCAGCGAGAGATTGTCATCTGTTAGTCTCAAGTACAATGTTTATGCCATGTCCTAGACCTGAGGTCCTCACATGTTCTCGGGACGAGTATCGACTCACTTAGGGTCTATCAAATGTTACTCCGTAACTGAGTAGTTATAAAGGTAGCTTTCGGGAAAGTCGTGAGACATGCCGCGAGACATGGTTGACCAAAATGGGATTTGCCCCTCCTATTTGGAGAGATATTCTCTGGGCCCTCTTGAGTGATCAGATTCAGAACGCATGGCCAGGCGACTTGGGTTAAGTGTTAACCTAGTTCGGGAATCTGTATTAGGTTTCGAGAAGAGAGGTCGAGCTATCACAAGGGTGACAAGTACTCGCCTTGAGATCGACAACAAATATCGTGAGGCAAAAGGAATGTTGCGTATGACACATTGTCAAGGTTCGTCAAACGACTTTACGCACACATGGGAGTTGGCATGTTCTGCTAGGAGCCACTACCAACTATCGACTTGGTCGTGTCCATGTGTATGTGAACCTATAGGGTCGCACACTTAAGGGACTGCAGCCCATTCTGATTGGATCCGAGTGGAAAATGGACGCAGACTCCTAGTGGGCTCAAGTGTCGAACCCACCTTGGAGGTCTATATAAAGGGGAGTGGGCGCACCACTTAGGGTTAATCTTGATTCAACCCTCGATAGCCGCAGCCACTCCCCACACCCATGACGTGCGAACGGACCTAGCAGTCCGCCGCCCGCCGCTACCCCCCGCACGTGTGGATACCTTGGAGGCATCGCATCTGTGGTGCTTGGACGAACCGTTCGAGGGAACCATGAGGCGCTGTTCGCGGGAGCTCACCGTGCATGGGTCTTCTCTATTCACGGGAGATCGATGACGCGAGGAGGAGACGGCTCGCGAGATCAGCTACACGCATCACCAACTCTACTTCCAATGCGGTGACTGTGCGTCTAGTGGTAAACCCGATCCTGTGATCTATTTCCAGCATCATGATCTTGGGTGCAAAGTAGAAAATTTATTTGGCTCTAGCGTAGCGTACCGCGTGTTCCAACAGTGGTATCAGAGTCTCCGCTGTGTGGTGATAGGTTCGATAATATGCATATGAGATATGTAGATCGGTTCATGTGCAGGTCGATGAGATCGATCGCGCACGTCAGTGTTGAAGGTTGGTTTCGTGATCTTGTTTCCGTGATCGTGACGCAAAGGTCGTGACACGACTTACCCCTACCGGTCGGTTTTCGCCATCGAGGTAGATAGTCGAACGTAAATCCGGATGTAGCACGCGAAGATCAATGAGATTAATCGAATCGGAACATAGATCAACACCTTGGAAATGTGATTTCCGCAGTGCTGAAATCTGTTGGAGCGGTCTCGGTAAAACGGATGTAACTTTTGCATACGAACTCCGATATTGCTCCACGACCTGTCAAACTGAAGCTACGAAAAGTTGGATTAGAGGCAAAATTCGAAACGAGATTTCGGCGCTTCTGGCTAGGCCAAAATCCGCTTGGAAGATAGAGTTTAAGGAGGTTTTATCTTCGGCAATAGAACGTCTGACTCGTTTTGCAGGGAATGACTATGATTTGGTATAGCCCATGTATGTTGCTTGTATATTTGTAGCGACCAGACCCGAATGGATCTAGTGCTCGTGCTCGATGTCATCCTGGATCGAATGCCGACACCACACAAGATTTCAAGGATTTATAGTAGATTATCAATCACACACTTATTACATCGTTGTCCTCAAGGGAACTTAATACAATAATATGGCTTAAGGCCATCTAATAATAACAGCGGAAGGCTTGGAAGACAAGTGAGTCCATCAACTCCATCGGCATCATCGAGTATAGAACCACGACCTAACACCTTACTTAAATGCGAAAAGTCTGCAACGTGAAAAGTTGCAGCCCGAAAACGGGTCAAGACATGGAATATGCTGGCAATGTAACACATAGAGAACAATGAAGCAACAAGCCTATACTACATGCATATATGGCTGGTGGTAAGGCTCTCTGATTTACATTTTGCATAAAGCTGGTTTTTCCCTACATCAAAGGAATAATTTTAATTAACTATCATGGTGGTTGTTAAACATTGAGAATGGTTGACAGCATCCTCAATCCCAATTAAAAGTACTCATTAAAACCCAATAACTTTATTATTAGAGTAACATGTTGAGACTCACATGATATTCAAGTACTAGATACTCAAGATGTCCATAACCGGGGACATGGCTAACCATGATTAGTTTATACACTCTGCAGAGGTTTGCGCACTTTTCCCCACAAGACTCGATCGCCTCCGTTTGGTTCTCGTGACTACACGGTGTTTGAGAGACGGATGACCGAGACATAGTCTTTCGTGCGCTAGCACCTTACATGTGGGTAGACCGTACCAACCTACATCCCCTACATCAGCTAGCCTATCCGTAAGAGTTCGCACAACTTAGTCAACTACGCCAGAGCCCATAATTGGCTTGTGGCTGCACACGGAAGTTTCCAGTTTGAATAATCTTATTATCCCTTAGAGCACAGGTGGCGGTCTCAAGAAATACAGGCAAGTCCTGATAGAAACCAGTGCCTCAATCCACCCAGATGTGTGTTTAGGTTGCCACCTTAAATAAACCATTAATTAACAATCTCACATCTGTCATGGATATTCACTCACCCAATCCACGTCTACTAGCATAGCATGGCATAATCAAGCAAACGTAGAAGTAACTCCCAAGGTTTCATAAGTAAAACAGTAATAGGTACTACCTCAATCTACTTCCCATCCCACAATTTAATTAGATCCTAAACATGCAAGTGTTTGAGGGTTTGATCTAATGCAATAAACTGGGTAGTAGAGAAGGTATGATCAAAGTGTTAGTTGCCTTGTCGATGATCCATGAGTCCTAGAGATTCAAGTAACAAGCGGCGCACTCCGGGTGATCTAACGCAGACAAACAACAAGAATACAATAAGTACTCATCTAATGCACAGGTAAATCTCTAATAAAATATCTAACCAGATAGTTCAACTTAAGAACCCTGGTTGCAAAAGAATCGAATCAAATAAAGCATCGAAAGTCGGAACTCGAGAGAGAACGACTCGGTTCCAGCAATCTGAAATTAAGTCAAAATTTTACAGTAGCAAAACTCTGTGTAAGTAGGTTAGTCGAACGGCGGTTTCATAACTAAACTCCGTGCGCTTGAATCACCTGATTTCGATAAACGAGCAAGAAATAAAACAGATTTGAAAATCGGATCGTAAATCGAATCAAAAATAATGGATTAAATCCGATTTAAAAGAAAACGATTTAACGGATTAAATAACGGATGTTCGTTAACAGAACTAATCCAACGAACGCGTTCATTGAAATGAACGGGTCGGTGAACGTTCACTAAATAAGAAAACCGAAAAAAATAAAAACCATCTAGGTTTTTGAAAAAAAACCGAACATCGCAAAAAAAAACCGGATCGGTCTTTTAACAAAAACCGGATCGGGTCGGATCGGGGCGGCGGCTACCTCCGGCGGGTCTTCCCCGACTCCTAAAAATGAGTCGAACAAAATGAACTTTAAAAACGGCAAACATGCATAAATTTTTAAAATGCTCATTTTTGCCTAAGCAAAATAAATCTTCCAAAACCAAATTTTGATTTATTTATAATATCTTCATTTTTCCTAAATATTGGGAAAGTCATATTATTCCCTCTCTTAAGTTTTTATAGGAAAAACTTTATGAAGATAATTAAATAAATCCAATGATCCCATTTTCAAGATTTGAGAAATCCCAAATATGAAAATAATGAAACTTCCAACTCTCTCCGAGGGTCCTTGAGTTGCGTGAAATTTTCTAGGATCGGAAAAATGCGAGAAAATATGATATGCATGATGACCTAATGTATAACATTCCAAATTGAAAATTTGGGATGTTACAATATTGTTATTTCATGACCTGCGTGTCATGAGTGCGGCAACCGGCAAGAGCCATATGGTTCTCCCGTTATTGTATTAATGACCTGCTTGTCAACATGAGAAGCCATGTAATGTAATTTACTTTCAGTAGCTATTAGTTTTAATAGCATAGTATCTTATGTAACACTTGGCGGTTGAGACCATGGCGTGGAGATGGAGATCACCACGAGGACAACCATGCATGGGCAGACCGCGCACGTGGAGATGGAGATCACCATGCGCTGTGAAAAGGGGCTATACCATATCACACATATATAAAACTGCATGTGAAAGTTTATCCCTTTTATGCACCCTTCTTTTGCATGGTAGATGTTTTAAGTAGGGTGATCCCTCAAAGAATGTCAAGTATAAATGCCTCCCCAATTGTTGCACCTTCACATGTCAAGTATATTTAGTGGTGGGCCTATGAAATTAGGGTGCCACTAGATCTGCTTGAAGTGATGGGTTTGTGTCGGACACTTACACGCGAAGCATTGGTTGACTTGTCGTGGCTATCAAAACAATTTTGGGCCACGAGGCATGGGAGTTGGCGAGGCATGAGATGTCTTCAACAACGAGAGTCGTATGGAGATACGATTAGCAAGAGTTGCTTACCGAGTGATCTTGTCCTCTAGCGGTGATGCAAAAGCTCACTAGTTGACATGTTGATTTTGGATCTTGAATCACTAAGTATCAACCGAGGGATGTTGATTTTAGTGGGAGTAATGATCTTATTAAAATGTTTAATATGAATTACTCTTCACGAATACATGTCTTAGTGTTTTGCATATTTCTGTTGTAGATTAATGGCACCACCTGCTCAAGTTACCCCTTTTGCATTGAAAACAATCCTACAAAAAGATAAATTGAATGGAACAAACTTTACCACCTGGTATAGAAACCTGAGAATTCTTCTTAGGCATGTGAAAAAGAAACAAGTTCTACAGAATCGGCTTCTAGAGGAACCTACCGATAATGCTAATGCCATAGCCAGAAATGCCTACCAGAAACTCATTGATGAATCAAACGAGATTGGTTGTCTCATGCTGGCTTCTATGGAGCCCGATCTGCAACAGCGGTTTGAAAATATTGAGGCTTTTGATATGATCGAGAACCTTAAGATCATGTTTCAAATGCAGGCTAGGATCGAAAGGTTCAACATCTGGCGATCCTTGATGGATTGTAAGCTGAAAGAGGGTGATCCACTGAGCCCGCATGTGATCAAGATGATCGGGTACATGCAAGCTCTGGATAGGCTGGGCTTCCCACTTGGGGATGAGTTGTCCACAGATACAATTTTGGGTTCTCTTTTGGATAGCTATCGGCCGTTCGTCTCGAACTACCATATGCATGGGATGGAAAAGAAGCTCACTGAATTGCATGCGATGCTCAAAGTGGCAGAGCAGGATATCAAGAAAGGTACGCATTCTCAAGTGTTGATGGTGCAGAACTCGGCTAAGTTCAAAAAGAGTTAGTCCAAGAAAAAGGCTAAGGCAAAGGGCAAGGAGAAGGAGGCAATTCCAACTATCGTCGTTGCGCCTAAGTCAGGGACGGCCTCGGGGAGTATTTGCTTTCATTGCAAGGAACCCGGACGCTGGAAAAGGAACTGCAGCAAGTGGCTTGCCGAGAAGGGCAAGAAGACTGAAAGTATGACTTCTTCTTCAGGTACACTTGTTGTATATATTATAGACATTTATCTTGCTGATGTTTCTAGTAGCTCTTGGGTATATGATACCGGAGCGGTTATTTACATATGCAACTCGACGCAGGGGCTAAGCAGAACTAGGAATGTCGCAAGAGGAGAAGTCGACATCCGCGTCGGGAATAAAGCAAGAGTTGCTGCATTGGCCGTCGGCACTATGCAACTTAATTTACCTTCAGGATTTGTAATGGAACTTGATAATTGTTATTATGTTCCTACTTTGAGTCGAAACATTATTTCTGCATCATGTTTGATGAGACAAGGTTATGAATTCAGTATTAAGGACAATGGTTGTTCTATTTACTTGAATAATATGTTTCATGGCTTTGCACCCGTTGTGAATGGGTTATTTATCCTAGATCTTGTAGGTGAATCAGTCTATAACATAAATGTCAAGAGGCATAAGCCTAATGAGATAAATCCGACTTACATCTAGCATTGTCGACTAGGACACATTAGTCAAAAGCGCATGAAGAAGCTCCATGATGATGGAATTGAAAATTGCTTGAGTTTGAATCATTCGAGACATGCGAGTCTTGCCTACTAGGTAAGATGACTAAGACTCCTTTTGCAAAGAGTTGCGAGAGGGCGTCCGAGCTGTTGGAACTTATACATAGTGATGTATGTGGACCAATGAGCACGACAGCTAGAGGTGGTTTCCAATACTTCGTGACTTTTACCGACGACTTGAGTAGATATGGATATGTCTACTTGATGAGGCACAAGTCAGAAACTTTTGAAAAGTTCAAGGAGTTTCAGAACGAAGTGGAAAATCAACTCAGCAAGAAAATCAAACTTCTACGATCTGATCATGGCGATGAGTATATGAGCCAGGAGTTTGATGATCATCTGAAGAGTCGTGGAATAGTTCCAAAACTAACTCCTCCGGGTACACCACAAAGAAATGGCATGTCGAAAGGGAGGAATCGGACTCTATTAGACATGGTCTGATCAATGATGAGTCAGTCGGATTTACCCTTATCATTTTGGGGATATGCTCTAGAAACTGTAGCTTTTACACTAAACAGGGTACCATCTAAGTCCGTAGATAAGACACCATATGAGATATGGACTACGAAGAGTCATAGTTTGTATTTTCTGAAAGTTTGGGGATGTGAAGCATATGTCAAGCGACTCCAGTCGGACAAGCTCACACCCAAATCAGACAAGTGCATATTCGTGGGATATCCAAGGGAAACCTTAGGATATTACTTCTACAACCGTGAAGAGGGCAAAGTGTTTGTCGCTCCACATGGAGTTTTCCTTGAGAAAGAGTTTCTCAATCGGAAGGCTAGTGGGAGGACGGTCCGACTCGAAGAAATTCGAGAACCACACGGGGACGTTCTAGTAGGTGATTCTGCCACAATGGAATTAGTCAGGGAACCCGTGGTGGAGTTGACACCGGTTCCACGGAGGTCGGAAAGGTTGCGCAATTTGCATAACTACAATGTGTTGTTCTTGGAGAACAACGAGCCGACTACGTATGCGGAAGCGATGGAGAGCCCTGATTCCGAGTTATGGCTTGAGCCCATGAGATCCGAATTAAAGTCCATGGATGACAATCAAGTTTGGAAATTGGTTGATCTGCCAGATAGCATTCGAGCCATTGAGTGCAAGTGGATCTTTAAGAAGAAAACTGATATGGACAGAAATGTCACAGTCCATAAGGCTCAACTTCTGGCAAAAAAAAATTTCGTCGAAACATATCAACATGGGGTCTAGTTTTGAAGATCTCGTCGAGACGGATTTAATGGTGAAAATGGATTTTTAGTTTGCTTTTTTATTTAGGAGATACAACATTTTTAAGCCGAAAACCAAAAAAAATTCTGCTGATGTCATCTATTCATACGTGGCAAAATGAGTGGTGGTGGAGGCGTGTGGGCGATGTGCAAACGCCCACACGTGTGGGCGTTAACATTTACTTAAAATAAATGTTTCCCTTTCTTCTAGAAAAGGGAGAGAGACCCATGAGAGGCAGACTCCCGTATCCTTATAGTATGTATATAGGACAACACGTCTTAGTATCATCCGTTGGCTATGGATGTATTATATATTAATCAAAATTCTGTAATTGTAAGGATTAACATGGTGTTAGTGAACCAATTTTCCTGTGTCCCCAGCTCATGAAAAATAATTTAAAAATAATAATTCTCTCATCTAGTGGAAATAATATCATGCATGGTACTTGACACAGCTGTACCTTAAACTCGATGAGTCTACTATTTTTTCAAGAATGTGTCTCAGGGCAACTAATTGTCTAAATCGAACAATTTGCAGTTAACAATGATCTAGTTTGATGAAACATAATTATGAGATGTTACCTGTTGTCTACCTCGCTTTGATTTTCTGTAAGTAGCACATACATCATGTTACCGAGCTTATTATTAAGGTTTCCACTAATTGTAGCATTATTAAAGAAATACTCTCCTCTAGCTGCTTAGGTATATGCATGTTTTTGGTCTTCTGCATTTGGATGTGAGATGGGAAATTCTAACTCCCTACAATCAAGATATGAACGGTCAGTGGAAACTTACCATTGGGAACCATGGCTTGAGCTAGTATGTTCAGACTTGCAAGTGGCCGCTGTCAATCTGTTGGCCATGTATATTCGTATATGGATGACGATTAATCTGATCCCATGTTTACACCACCACACGCTACCACCACATGGAGTACTAACATAATCACAGCCATCAACACCATTAAGTTAGCAGCATAGAGCGACCTACTCAACCTACTCATCACCATGGCCGGTAGAAAAAGCTTCACGTATGATATTTTCTATTTATATGATATAATCCTTGTAATCAACAGGCACGTGACACGCTCGGCAATTACCAAAGGCAACCTTGCAGAAGGGCAGCAACTTGCTCTACCGGGGGGTTGGGTCCAGAAAAGAAAGAACTTTCCCTAAAATAAGAATTTCCCGTAAAAAAAGAATTAAGAACTGTATTTACCTGAAATTACATGCGTGTGCGCGTACTTGTTGAGACCAAACAAAGCAGGAGAGGATGATGAAGCTGTCATCGGTTAGTACTTGTCTTCGACTTCTTGCTCTTGTGCCCTCAAATATCAATGGTGCCCTCCTTCAAACTATCATGGATACACATCCACATGCAATGCAGGAATTGGAAAGAGGAGATTCTAAAAATTGGAGTGGTAGGGGATTGAGGAGAGATTGGATTGGGAAATTTTCTTCTAGATGGAGACATTAGATGAAAACATGGAGCGGCGGAGGAGGAGGAACATGGGCGCTCGCAGAAGAGATGCAGCCATGCCGGGGAGAGAGGGCGAGACCTATCTTTTTTAGGCAGCCACACGAAGACCTATCCAAGGAGGAATACGGAGACGTACATGTAGGATAGTTTGCTAGGACTCTCTTAGAAAACAAACATGTGGGATAGTTTGCTAGGACTCTATCAGGGAATTCATCCGACGGCTAAAGATACACAATACTTAGATCAGATGGTTAATTTTGTTTAGTTTTTAGGATTAACGTGGTTGCTTGATTGGTGCCTCCAATTAGTAAATATAAGATATAAGATGGCAGATGGATGTCAAAACGGCTTTCCTTAATGGAAATTTAACCGAGGATGTGTATATGACACAACTCGAGGGTTTTGTCGATCCAAAGAAGTCTAGCATGGTGTGCAAGCTTTAGAGATCCATTTATGGATTAAGGCAAGCATCTCGGAATTGGAACATTCATTTTAATGAAGAGGTCAAAGAGTTTGGCTTCATCAAGAACGATTGTGATCATTGTGTATTCAAGAAGGTTAGTGGGAGCTCAGTTGCATTTCTGATCTTACATGTGGATGACATATTATTGATTGGAAATGATGTTCAAATGTGTGAATCTGTCAAGGACTTATTGAAAAATAGTTTTTTGATGAAGGACACGGGAGAAGCAGCTTATATTTTGGGAATCAAGATCTATAGAGATAGATCGAGAAGGCTTATTGGATTAAGCCAGAGTGCATATATTGACAAGGTGTTGAAGCGGTTCAACATGCAAGATGCCAAGAAGGGTTTCTTGCCCATTTCACATGGCATTAGTCTTAGCAAGACTCAGAGTCCTTCGACTCCTGATGAGCGAAGACGCATGGATGGGATTCCGTATGCTTCAGATGTTGGGTCCATCATGTACGCTATGGTATGTACTCGTCCTGATGTTAGCTTTGTTCTTAGCATTGTGGGAAGATACCAGGCTGATCCAGGTGAGAGTCACTGGACATCGGTTTAGAATATCCTTAAGTACTTTGAAGGACTAAGGATATGTTCCTGGTTTATGGAGGTGAGGATGAGCTTGTTGTAAAGAGTTACACCGATGCTAGTTTCCAAACAGATAGGGATGATAGTCGATCGCAATCTGGGTTTGTGTTCATTCTGAACGGAGGAGCAGTGAGCTGGAGGAGCTCCAAGGAAGATACGGTAGCTGATTCTACAACAGAGGCTGAGTACATTGCAGCTTCTAAAGCTGCAAAAGAAGGTGTTTGGGTGAAGAATTTCATTTCTGATCTTGGTGTGGTTGAGGGTGCATCTAAGCGATTGGACCTCTATTGTGATAATAGTGGTGCCATTGTGCAAGTCAAGGAACCACGAAACCATCATAAAACCCAACACATACTCAGGCGTTTTAACCTTATTCGCGACATTGTCGAAAGAGGTGAGTAAACATATGCAAGGTACACACGGATGCAAATGTTGTTGATCCATTGATGAAGCCTCTCCCACGGCCGAAGCATGAGGTGCACATGAGCTCCATGGGCATAAGATGCCTAACTGATTATGTTGGGGAACGTAGTAATTTCAAAAAAATTCCTACGCACACGCAAGATCATGGTGATGCATAGCAATGAGAGGGGAGAGTGTTGTCCACGTACCCTCGTAGACCGATAGCGGAAGCATTAGCACAACGCGGTTGATGTAGTCGTACGTCTTCACGTTCCCACCGACCAAGTACCGAATGCACGACACCTCCGAGTTCAGCACACGTTCAGCCCGATGACGTCCCTCGAACTCGATCCAGCCGAGTGTTGAGGGAGAGTTTGGTCAGCACGACGGCGTGGTGAAGATGATGATGTTCTATCGACACAGGGCTTCACCTAAGCACCGTTCTAAAGATATCGAGGTGGACTATGGTGGAGGGGGCACCGCTGCGGCTAAAAGATCAAACGATCAATTGTTGTGTCTCTAGGGTGCCCCCTGCCCCCGTATATAAAGGAGAAAGGGGGAGGTGCGGCCGGTCAGGAGGTGGCGCGCCAGGAGGAGTCCTACTCCCATCGGGAGTAGGACTCCCTCCCTTCCTTGTTGGAATAGGAGAAGGGGGGAAAGAAGTGGAGGAGAAGAAGGAAAAGGGGGGCACCGCCCCCCTCTCCTTGTCCTGTTCGGACTAGGGGGGACGGGGGCGCGGCCCTTGCCCTGGCCGCCTCTCCTCTTCTCCACTAAGGCCCACTATGGCCCATTAACCCCCGGGGGGGTTCCGTTAACCCCTCGGTACTCCGGTAAAATCCCGATTTCACCCGGAACATTTCTGATATCCAAATATAGACTTCCAATATATCAATCTTCATGTCTTGATCATTTCAAGACTCCTCGTCATGTCCGTGATCACATCCGGGACTCCGAACAACCTTCGGTACATCAAAACTCATAAACTCATAACATATCTGTCATCGAAACTTTAAGCGTGCGGACCCTACGGGTTCGAGAACTATGTAGACATGACTGAGACACGTCTCCGGTCAATAACCAATAGCGGAACCTAGATGCTCATATTGGCTCCCACATATTCTACAAAGCTCTTTATCGGTCAGACCGCATAACAACATATGTTGTTCCCTTTGTCATTGGTATGTTACTTGCCCGAGATTCGATCGTCGATATCTCAATACCTAGTTCAATCTCGTTACCGGCAAGTCTATTTACTCGTTCAGTAATACATCATCCCGCAACTAACTCATTAGTTGCAATGCTTGCAAGGCCTAAGTGATGTGCATTACCGAGTGGGCCCAGAGATACCTCTCTGACAATCGGAGTGACAAATCCTAATCTCGAAATACGCCAACCCAACAAGTACCTTCGGAGACACGTGTAGAGCACCTTTATAATCACCCGATTCGTTGTGATGTTTGGTAGCACACAAAGTGTTCCTCCGGTAAACGGGAGTTGCATAATCTCATAGTCGTAGGAACATGTATAAGTCATGAAGAAAGCAATAGCAACATACTAAACGATCGAGTGCTAAGCTAACGGAATGGGTCAATTCAATCACATCATTCTCCTAATTATGTGATCCCGTTAATCAAATGACAACTCATGTCAATGGCTAGGAAACACAACCATCTTTGATCAACGAGCTAGTCAAGTAAAGGCATACTAGTGACACTCTGTTTGTCTATGTATTCACACAAGTATTATGTTTCCGGTTAATACAATTCTAGCATGAATAATAAACATTTATCATGATATAAGGAAATAAATAATAACTTTATTATTGCCTCTATGGCATATTTTCTTCAGATTGACTCTAGTGCAAGTGAGAGACTATTGGAGTTATGCCCTAGAGGCAATCATGTGATGATGATATTTCCATATGTATTCATGAGTTATTTTTATTGTCCTTGAACATCGTCAATGATATGTATCAATAAGTATGTGACTTGTTTGTGGAACTATGTATTGTATGATGATTGTCTTAATGGTCCCTAGTTGATAAGGTTATGCGGACACATATCCTTGACTAGTATACGACTCGGTTGATGACTATGTTTCACAAGTCATGTGCATGGAGATGCTAGACCGATAGTATGGACTCGGGGATGGAGATCACCGAATTGGGCAGACCCACTTTGAGACGTAGCGAGAGATTGTCATCTGTTAGTATCAAGTACAATGTCTATGCCATGTCCTAGGCCTGAGGATCGACTCACTTAGGGTTTATCGAACGCTACTCCATAACTGAGTAGTTATAAAGGTAGCTTTCGGGTAAGTCGTAAGACATGCCGCAAGACATGGTTGACCAAGATGGGATTTGCCCCTCCTATTTGGAGAGATATTCTCTGGGCCCTCTTGAGTTATCATATTCAGAAAGCATGGCCATGCGACTTGGGTTAAGTGTTAACCTAGTTCGGGAATCTGTATCACGGTTTCGAGAAGAGAGGTCGAGCTATCACAAGGGTGACAAGTACTCACCTTGAGATCGACAACAAATATCATGAGGCAAAAGGAATGTTCCACACATTGTTGAGGTTCGTCAAACAACTTTACGCACACATGGGAGTTGCCATGTTCTGCTTGGAGCCGCTACCAACTATCAACTTGGTCGTGTCCATGTGTACGTGAACCTATAGGGTCGCATACTTAAGGGACTGCAGCCCATTCGGATTGGATCCGAGTGGAAAATGGACGCAGACTCCTAGTGGGCTCAAGTGTTGAGCCCACCTTGGAGGTCTATATAAAGGGGAGTGGGCGCACCACTTAGGGTTAATCTTGATTCAACCCTTGATAGCCGCAGCCACTCCCCACGCCCATGACGTGCGAATGGACCTAGCAGTCCACCGCCCGCCGCTGCACCCCGCACGTGTGGATACCTTGGAGGCATCGCATCTGTGGTGCTTGGAAGAACCATTCAAGGGAACCGTGAGGCGCCGTTCGCAGGAGATCACCGTTCACGGGTCTTCGCTGTTCGCGGGAGATCGACGAAGCGAGGAGGAGACGGCTCGGGAGATCGGCTACACGCATCACCAACTCTACTTTCGCTGCAGTGACTGCGCGTCTAGTGGTAAACCCGATCCCGTGATCTATTTCCAGCAGCATGATCTTGGGTGCATGGTAGAAAATTTTATTTGGTGCTAGCGTAGCGTACCGCGTGTTCCAACACTCGGGGGCCCCAGCCTTCGTCATCGATGTAGAGCTTGCCGCGATGACTCTTGGTCATCCGGCCCATGGCGTATCCCTTGATCCCTTCAAAAATGCCCTCTAAGAATTTGAAACCATCATGCGATAGCCCCACGGTGGACGCCAACTGTCGTGGAATTGTCACGTCAGATGTCGTAGTGTGAGGACTTAGTCGTGGAGCCAGCGCAACTAGATTAGCTTAAAGGGGTTAATCAGGACAAAGGACATGAAGAGTTTATACTGGTTCGGCCCCTTGCGGTGAAGGTAAAGGCCTAATCCAGTTTGAGTTGGTATTGCTAGGGTTTCGATGACCAGGGAGCGAATACGCTTAACCTGGCTCTCGAACTGTTGTTTCTTGTCCTAAGCCGCAACTGGGTCATCCCCTTATATACACGGGTTGACGCCCTGCGGCTTACAGAGTCCCGAGCCGGCTCATATAATGTGTCCGTCTTGGTTACCTTTCTTACATGCCTTACAATACAAGTCTACATATACATGGCGGTTTATGTTCGTGGGCCTTGAGCCGCCTTCGGGTCTGGGCCCTCTACTAAACCTATCTATGAACCTCCATTGTTATTATACTCTTGGGCTACATTGAGATGAACCGCTACAGGGATGACCCGGCCCCTCCTGGGCGGGTCATACCTGATAGTTATATCCCCAACACATACGAAGCATTTCAAAATCATACACACAATATGCTCGATATGTGCAAGTACAACATGGCATCACAACAAGACTCTACGACTCAAAGTATTTATTTAAAAGGCTCCGGAGAGCCATGCATAGTGAGAATTACAATCATGGGTCACATGACCCAACATACAGAGCATACAGGCAACGGAAGCATAACATGTCTGAGTACAGACAATTACAAATGGAAAAGGCTGAGAAGCCTGATTATCTACAAGACCCTCCCAAGGGTACAAGGTCGTAGCTGAGGTAACAAGCTAAACGTCGAAGTCCACCCAGAACTACTAGTGAGAGTGAAGTCTCTATGCAAAAACATAAATTAGGAAAATGTGAGTACAGATGTACCCAGTAAGACTTACATCAGAGCTAGCAACGTATGCATCAGTATTAACAAAGGTGTCGTGGAATTGTCACGGCAGATGTCCTCATGAAAGGACTTAGTCGTAGGGCCATCGTACGGGTTAACCTAGAGGGGTTAAAGCGGACACAAGACACGGGAATTATACTGGTTCGGCCCCTTCGATGAAGGTAAAAGCCTACGTCTAGTTGTGATGTGATTGATATGATTTCGGCGACTAGGGAGCAATAGCTTTGCCTTAGGCTCGAATCCTCTCTCCCTAATCCGCCAAGGTCGTCCCCTTATATACACGGGTTGGCCTTGGCCGGTCTCTGAGAGTCCCGATCCGGCTCATACAAGCGTCGGCTCGGTCTCTCCTTTCTTAACTTACAACACAAGTTACAATACTAAGGCGGTTTACATAGATGGACCTTAATTCGCCTCTGGGCTCCGGGCCTCCTCCGTAGGCCTGAATCATGGACGAGGGTAAACCGGCCCCTCCAGGGCGGTTCACACTCAGTAGTTGTGTCCCCAACAAAAGGGGTGGTGGAGTTTAACTACAGCAAGCCAGCTTTGACTGTGGCTATCCTGAACTAAGACTACTGGTAACTCTTATGAGGTGGCGCACAAGAGTCCACATATTCACCATATCAATACACCACTATGGATCCGTTCCCGTCTCCCTACGAGAAGGCCATCCATAGCACTCACGCTTATCTTGCGCATTTTAGAGTATCCACTTCACTTGTCTATGAACTGTAAAAGCAACCCAGTAGTCCTTTACCGCGGACGTGGCTATTCAAATAGATCATATTACCCTGCAGGGGTGTACTTCTTCACACACGATCTCGCCACTTACCACCATGTACACGTCATGTATCACTGCAACCTTCAAAGCGGAAGCCTGGAAAGGGAGTCGGCCACGACTTGACTAACCACACAAGTCTCTAGTCCAGGTTTATATCCTATTCGGGTTCCATCCGCAAGGAGATCCGGCCGGGGTTTCACTCACGGCCCCAAACGATGTGAGCAGGGTTCCCGAGCCCACCAACCGGGTGCCACTTGGTACATCGTGCCATTGTGCCTAGTCTGTTCCAAGCCCACCTAGTCGGGTGCCACTTGGTAGACTACTAACACTACCTACAAACACCAGAAACTAGTTGCAACTCCTGGACAGAGATCAAGGTGATTAGTAAGTTGAGAGAGCTTGGAGTGCCCGGAGCCCAATGTGTGGTAGTAACTGTCTTGGATCACAAACACAGAACTCAGTTCCTGAGAGCGGTTACAATGAGACAACCCACCATGTACTCCTGCATGGCCTCTCACCGCTACCTTTACCAAATCGTGTTCACACACTTAGCTCTCAACAGTAGGACATGTTCAGAACATTCCAATTCATCCCCGATGAGTCAGACCTGACACAACTCTAAGCAATAGCAGGCATGACAACAAGCATGAATGAGTAGGCACATCATGGCTCAAACAACTCCTGCTCATTGATACGTCTCTAATGTTATCCATCTAGGATGTTTAATAATTTTTGATTGTTCCATGCTATTATATTATCCATCTAGGATGTTTTATATGCATTTATACGCTATTTTATATGATTTTTGGGACTAACCTATTAACCTAGAGCCCCGTGCCAGTTTCTGTTTTTTTCTTGTTTTTGAGTATCGCAAAAAAGAAAACCAAAGTCCAATTGACCTGAAACTTCATGGAACTTATTTTTGGACCATAAGAAGGCCATGGAGTAAAAGAGTTGGGCCAGAAGAGTCTCGGTCTGCCCACGAGAGTGGGGGGGAGCGCCCACCCCCTGGGCGCGCCTCCCTACCTCGTGGACAGCCCAGAGACCCCCCTGACTTGTTCCCGACTCCAACACCTCTTATATAACCCCAAACTTCCATAAAGAAACCTAGATCGGGAGTTCCGCCGCCGCAAGCCTTTGTAGCCACCAAAAACCAATCGGGACCCTGTTAAGCACCCTGGGAGGGATCCTCACCGGTGGCCGTCTTCATCATCCCGGCGCTCTCCATGACGAGGAGGGAGTAGTTCACCCTCGGGGCTGAGGGTATGTACCAATAGCTATGTGTTTGATCTCTCTCTCTCTCTCGTGTCCTTGATTTGGCATGATCTTGATGTATCGCGAGCTTTGCTATTATAGTTGGATCTTATGATGTTTCTCCACCTCTACTATCTTGTAATGGATTGAGTTTTCCCTTTGAAGTTATCTTATTGCATTGAGTCTTTAATGATTTGAGAACACTTGATGTATGTCTTGCATGTGCTTATCTGTGGTGACAATGGGATATCACGTGATTCACTTGATGTATGTTTTGATGATCAACTTGCGGATTCAGCGACCTTGTGAACTTATGCATAGGGGTTGGCACACATTATCGTCTTGACTCTCCGGTAGAAACTTTGGGGCACTCTTTGAAGTACTTTGTGTTGGTTGAATAGATGAACCTGAGATTGTGTGATGCATATCGTATAATCACACCCACAGATACTTGAGGTGACATTGGAGTATCTAGGTGACATTAGGGTTTTGGTTGATATGTGTCTTAAGGTGTTATTCTAGTACGAACTCTATGATAGATTGAACGGGAAGAATAGCTTCGTGTTATTTTACTATGAACTCTTGAATAGATCGATCAGAAAGGATAACTTTGAGGTGGTTTCGTACCCTCCAATAATCACTTCGTTTGTTCTCCGCTATTAGCGACTTTGAGTGACTCTTTGTTGCATGTTGAGGATAGTTATATGATCCAATTATGTTATTATTGTTGAGAGAACTTGCACTAGTGAAAGTATGAACCCCAGGCCTTGTTTCAGCACATTGCAATACCGTTTCCGCTCACTTTTGTCATTAGTTACCTTGCTGTTTTTATATTTTCAGATTACAAATACCTATATCTACCATCCATATTGCACTTGTATCACCATCTCTGCGCCGAACTAGTGCACCTACACAATTTACCATTGTATTGGGTGTGTTGGGGACACAAGAGACTCTTTGTTATTTGGTTGCAGGGTTGCTTGAGAGAGACCATCTTCATCCTACGCCTCCCACAGATTGATAAACCTTAGGTCATCACTTGAGGGAAATTTGCTACTGTCCTACAAACCTCTACACTTGGAGGCCCAACAACGTCTACATGAAGAAGGTTGTGTAGTAGACATCAAGCAGTTCCTGGCGCCGTTGCCGGGGAGGTGAGTGCTTGAAGGTATATATTTAGATCTTGCAATTGCATATTTTAGTTTCTTATTTTATCACTAGTTTAGTTTATAAAAGAAAACTACAAAACAATGGAATTAAGGGTGCTTCATATGCTTCATCTTTTTAATGTCTTTCGTGAAAATGATGGGAAGGAAAATTGTGCTCAAGTACTAGAAGAAGAATTACATAGAATGCTTGGCTTAAAATATATGAATGATGAGCATGATTGCAATGTTGTTAGTATGAATTCTATGAATATCCATGATGCTAATGATATGCAAAGCCACAAGCTTGGGGATGCTATGTTTGATGAAGATGATATGTTTTGTCCCCCAAGTTTTGATGAGCGAATTTAATATGATGAAAGCATGCCTCTATTTATGATGATTATATTGATGAAAGTGGGTTTGGAAGAGTGTAAACTTTAGGAAGTAATGATCCCACTATTTTGTAGGATGTTGAATCTTATTGTGATAATTATGAAAGTGGATTTGGAGAGGTCATGACTTTATTTAGTGATGATTCCACTATTTCGGAAGAGGTTCCAATTGATTATGAGAACATCGTTGCTATCTATGATGATTATTGTGATGACATGTACGCAATAAATATTAATGATAACCATGAAACTTGTCATCTCGATTTTAATTTTCAATTGGATTATGCCTCACGTGATAGTTATTTTGTTGAGTTTGCTCCCACTACTATTCATGAGAAGAAATTTGCTTATGTGGAGAGTAATAAAAATTCTATGCTTGTGGCTCATGATAGTTATATTGTTGAATTCATTCATGATGCTACTGAAAATTATTATGAGGGAGGAATATATGCTTGTAGGAATTGCAATAATATCAAGTTCCCTCTCTATGTGCTTAAAGTTTTGAAGTTATGCTTGTTTTGCTTTCCTATGCTAGTTGATTATTGTTCCCATAGGTTGTTTGCTCACAAAATCCCTATTCATAGGAAGTGGGTTAGACTTAAATGTGCTAGTCATATTCTTCATGATGCTCTCGTTATGTTTCCATTCTTATCTTTATGTGAGCATCATTGAAATCATCATGCCTAGCTAGGGGCGTTAAACGTTAGCGTTTGTTGGGAGGCAACCCAATTTTATTTTTGTTCCTTGATTTTTGCTCATGTTTAGCAATAAATAATTCATCTAGCCTCTGGTTAGATGTGGTTTTATGTTCTAATTAGTGTTTGTGCCAAGTAGAACCTTTGGGAGGACTTGGGTGAAGTCTTTATGATCATGCTGTAAAAAAACAGAAACTTTAGCGCTCACAAGATTAGCTGCAAATTTTTTACTGGAGAGTGATTTTAGGTTGATTCTTTTTGCAGATGATTAATATATAAATTCCTCAGGTCCACCAATTTATTTCAGAATTTTTGGAGTTCATAAGTATACGTTTGATACAGATTACTACAGACTGTTCTGTTTTTGACAGATTCTGTTTTATATGTGTTGTTTGCTTATTTTGATGAATCTATGAGTAGTATCGGAGGGTAAGAACCATAGAGATGTTGGAATAGAGTAGATATTACACAATTATGAATTTATAATGAGTTCACAACAGTACCTAAGTGGTGATTTATTTTCTTATACTAACGGAGCTTATGAGTTTCTGTTGAGTTTTGTGTTGTGAAGTTTTCAAGTTTTGGGTAAAGATTCGATGGACTATGGAATAAGGAGTGGCAAGCGCCTAAGCTTGGGGATTCCCAAGGAACCCAAAGGTAATATTCAAGGACAACCAAGAGCCTAATCTTGGGGATGCCCCGGATGGCATCCCCTCTTTCGTCTCCATTCATCGGTAACATTACTTGGAGCTATATTTTTATTCACCACATGATATGTGTTCCGCTTGGAGCGTCATTTTATTTTCTTTTGGTTTTTCTTGCTATTTGAATAAAATACCAAGATATGAAATTCTTAAATGTTAGAGAGTCTTCACATAGTGGCGTAATTATTCGACTACTCATTGATCTTCACTTATATCTTTCGGAGTAGTTTGTCGTTTGCTCTAGTGCTTCACTTATATCTTTTTAGAGCATGGCGGTGGTTTTATTTTGAAGAAATAGATGAATTCTCATGCTTCACTTATAATATTTTCAGAGTTTTAAACAGCATGTTCATTTTCTTTGGTTATGAATTTAGTCCTAATATGATGGGCATCCAAGAGGAATATAATAAAAACTTTCATATAACGTGCATTGAATACTATGAGAAGTTTGATTCCTTATGATTGTTTTGAGATATGAAGATGGTGATATTAGAGTCATGCTAGTTGAGTAGTTATGAATTTGAGAGATACTTGTGTTAAGGTTTGTGATTCCCATAGCATGCACGTATGTTGAACCGTTATGTGATGAAGTCGGAGCATGATTTATTTATTGATTGTCTTCCTTATGAGTGGCGGTCGGGGACGAGCGATGGTCTTTTCCTACCAATCTATCCCCTAGGAGCATGCGCGTAGTACTTCGTTTTGATAACTAATAGATTTTTACAATAAGTATGTGAGTCCTTTATGACTAATGTTGAGTCCATGGATTATACGCACTCTCACCCTTCCACCATTGCTAGCCTCTCTAGTATCGCGCAACTTCCGCCGGTACCATATACCCACCATTACCTTCCTCAAAACAGCCACCATACCTACCTATTGTGGCATTTCCATAGCCATTCCAAGATATATTGCCATGCAACTTTCCACCTTTCTGTTTATTATGACACGCTTCATCATTGTCATATTGCTTTGCATGATCATGTAGTTGACATTGTATTTGTGGCAAAGCCACCTTTATAATTCTTTCATTCGTGTCACTTTTGATTCATTGCATATCCCGATACACTGCCGGAGGCATTCACATAGAGTCATATTTTGTTCTAAGTATTGAGTTGTAATCTTTGAGTTGTAAGTAAATAAAAGTGTGATGATCATCATTATTAGAGCAGTGTCCTAAGTGAGGAAAGGATGATGGAGACTATGATTCCCCACAAGTCGGGATGTGACTCCAGACTAAAAAAAGAGGCCATGAAAAAAAAGAGAAAGGCCCAAAGAAAAAAAAGAAAAAAGAGAGAAAAAGAGAGAAGGGACAATGTTACTATCCTTTTACCACACTTGTGCTTCAAAGTAGCACCATGATCTTCATGATAGAGAGTCTCCTATGTTGTCACTTTCATATACTAGTGGGAATCTTTCATTATAGAACTTGGCTTGTATATTCCAATGATGGGCTTCCTCAAAATGCCCTAGGTCTTCGTGAGCAAGCGAGTTGGATGCACACCCACTTAGTTTCTTTTTGAGCTTTCATACACTTATAGCTCTAGTGCATCTGTTGCATGGCAACTCACTCACATTGATATATATTGATGGGCATCTCCATAGCCCATTGATATGCCTAGTTGATGTGATACTATCTTCTCCTTTTTGTCTTATCCACAACCACCATTCTATTCCACCTATAGTTCTATGTCCATGGCTCACGCTCATGTATTGCTTGAAGATTGAAGAAGTTTTAGAACATCAAAAGTATGAAACAATTGCTTGGCTTGTCATCGGGGTTGTGCATGATTTAAATATTTTGTGTGATGAAGATAGAGCATAGCCAGACTATATGATTTCGTAGGGATAGCTTTCTTTGGCCATGTTATTTTGAGAAGACATGATTGCTTTGTTAGTATGCTTGAAGTATTATTGTTTTTTGTCAATATTAAACTTTTGTTTTGAATCTTATGGATCTGAATATTCTTGCCACAATAAAGAGAATTACATTGATAAATATATTAGGTAGCATTCCACATCAAAAATTCTGTTTTTATCATTACCTACTCGAGGACGAGCAGGAATTAAGCTTGGGGATGCTTGATACGACTCCAACGTATCTATAATTTTGTATTGTTCTATGCTATTATATTATCCATCTAGGATGTTTTATATGCATTTATATGCTATTTTATATGATTTTTGGGACTAACCTATTAACCTAGAGCCCAGTGCTAGTTTCTGTTTTTTCCTTATTTTTGAGTATCGCAGGAAAGGAAAACCAAACGAAGTCCAATTGACCTGAAACTTCATGGAACTTATTTCTGGACTAGAAGAAGGCCATGGAGTAAAAGAGTTGGGCCACAAGAGTCCTGGGCTGCCTACGAGGGTGGGGGCACGCCCACCCCCCTGGGCGCGCCTCCCAACCTCGTGGACAGCCCGGAGACCCCCCCTGACTTGTTCCCGACTCCAACACCTCTTATATAACCTCAAACTTCCAGAAAGAAACCTAGATCAGGAGTTCCGCCGCCGCAAGCCTCTGTAGCCACCAAAATCCAATCGGGACCCTGTTCCGGCACCCTGCCGGAGGGGGGATCACTCACCGGTGGCCATCTTCATCATCTCGACGCTCTCCATGACGAGGAGGGAGTAGTTCACCCTCGGAGCTGTGGGTATGTACCAGTAGCTATGTGTTTGATCTCTCTCTCTCTCTATCTCTCTCTCTCGTGTTCTTGATTTGGCATGATCTTGATGTATCGCGAGCTTTGTTTTTGTAGTTGGATCTTATGATGTTTCTCCCCCTCTACTCTCTTGTAATGGATTGAGTTTTCCCTTTGAAGTTATCTTATCGGATTGAGTATTTAAGGTTTTGAGAACACTTGATGTATGTCTTGCATGTGCTTATCTGTGGTGACAATAGGATATCACGTGATTCACTTGATGTATGTTTTGGTGATCAACTTGCGGGTTCAGCGACCTTGTGAACTTATGCATAGGGGTTGGCACACGTTTTCGTCTTGACTCTCCGGTAGAAACTTTGGGGCACTCTTTGAAGTACTTTGTGTTGGTTGAATAAATGAATCTGAGATTGTGTGATGCGTATCGTATAATCATACCCACGGATACTTGAGGTGACATTGAAGTATGTAGGTGACATTAGGGTTTTGGTTGATATGTGTCTTAAGGTGTTATTCTAGTACGAACTCTATGATAGATCTAACGGAAAGAATAGCTTCGTGTTATTTTACTATGGACTCTTGAATAGATCAATCAGAAAGGATAACTTTGAGGTGGTTTCGTACCCTACAATAATCTCTACGTTTGTTCTGCGCTATTAGCGACTTTGGAGTGACTCTTTGTTGCATGTTGAGGGATAGTTATATGATCCAATTATGTTATTATTGTTGAGAGAACTTGCACTAGTGAAAGTATGAACCCTAGGCCTTGTTTCAACACATTGCAATACCGTTTTCGCTCACTTTTATCATTAGTTACCTTGCTGTTTTTATATTTTCAGATTACAACCTATATCTACCATCCATATTGCACTTGTATCACCATCTCTTTGCCTAACTAGTGCACCTATGCAATTTACCATTATATTGGGTGTGTTGGGGACACAAGAGACTCTTTGTTATTTGGTTGCAGGGTTGCTTGAGAGAGACCATCTTCATCCTACGCCTCCCACGGATTGATAAACCTTAGGTCATCCACTTGAAGGAAATTTGGTACTGTCCTACAAACCTCCGCACTTGGAGGCCCAACAACGTCTACAAGAAGATGGTTGTGTAGTAGACATCACTCATGCTAGTGGGTTTCAACTATTTACTATGGCAAAGATAGGTCATGCAAAGGAATGGGGTTCAACTACCGCAATATGTAACAGTTGAATCGTTGTTGTCCTAATGTAGTAAAAGAGAGCAGGAGCGAGAGAGTGGGATTGTATCAGTATGCTCAATAAGGTTTGCTTGCCTGGCACTTCTGAAGATAGTAAAACTCTTCTTCGGTGTCATCGAACTCTTCATCGGAACTACGTCCACTGAAAGGGGACAGATACTGGCAAACAGAGAAAGAACACAATCAATGTAATGCAACAATATGATGCATGAAAGTGAATGGCAATATGTTGTGATTTGAGCTAATGCAAATTTCTACCATGTTAGTTGAAGTTCATTTAAATCAAAGATTCAAATTCAAACTTCAAAGGAAGCAATTGAAATGCCCTTTATTAGATTTGACCTAATTAGTAGGTAAAAGTTGTTCAAACATGCATGGAAAGAGTACCATTCGATAGATTGGATTTTTCTGATCATTTTTCATATATAAATCTTTTCAATCTGAGTTACAGATTATTTTTTATGATTTTTAGAAGTTTTAACTATTTTCTGGAATTTCCTGGGTTATTCTTTATCCAAAAAATCTTAACTGCTTCGGCATGACGACAGCACGACGTCAGCAGGTCAACAGTGCCAGCCAGGTCAAACCTGACGGCCGGGACCCGTAGATCAGTGTAACAGCGTCAGCAGCAGAGGCTGACCAGTGGGGCCAGGTCAAACTGACCTGTGGGGCCACGGGCATTAGCTTAATTTAAACAGGGAACAACCCTGTGGTTAATTAAGGGGTGGGGCCCGTCTGTCAATGACCCTTGGGGTTACACTAATCAGTGGTTAGCGCTAATTAATCCTACGCCACGCCATCTATCCGGCGCCTAACCGCTGGCGGTAAGCAAATGCGGCGGCGTTCCTTGTCCGGCCATCTCCGGCGTCGGCTTTACACGCAGATGGGCGCGCTTGAAAGCCAGCAATGCGGTGCATCTAGTGGTGGCCATGGTGTGTGCTGGGGCAGCGTGTAGCAGCGATGCCGACGAGCCAGGTGGTGGCCGGAGTACGGGCGCATGCGGGCACGGGGCTGCGATGCTCTAGGGGGGCAACTAGTGGCTTCTTTGGCCTCCTGGAGGCACCAAGCGCATGTTTAGGTGCACGGTTGCGAGCGGTTCGAGCTCAGCCCACAGTGGTGATGAGGTATGGAGGCGCGAGCGTCGGAGCTCATGGAGATGGCGGCTACAGCACGGTCGTGAGCAGGGGAGGAGGGGGAAAAGATGTGCTGCTCATAGAGAACACGCATGGACGGTTAGTGGGCTCGGGGGCGTCCTCGGCGGCGCGAATCGACCGGTGATATCCGGCAAGCGGATGCAGTGGTGACGCGCTCGAAGACAACGACGTGGTGATCCTTGGCTTGCGTCCGTCGGCTTGGTGAGGATGCGAACGATGGCGGAGCGACTGGACACAACGGCGAGGCGACACGATGACTGTGGCTATGGCAACGGCGAGCTGCGGCGATAGGGTTGCTCGGGTGGTGAGAGAGAGGGGTCCAGGGGAGAGGATGAGGACAAGGGAGAGTGAGAGAGCGTCGAGGGGGCCGCGTGGCGTCTCCAGGGGGTCAGAGAAGCGAGCAGGGAGGCAGGAGGTGGCGGGCGTGTGGCTGCGGGCGTCGGGCACGCGCCCTCGCCTACTGGCGCGAGGAGGAAGGCCACATGCGGGGAGTTGGGCTGGGCCAGCCAGCTGGGCCTCCAGGTGGGCTACGCTAGGTAAGTCCTCTCTCTGTTTACTGTTTTTTCCATTTAGTTTCTATCTTGTATTGTTTGCCTCTGTTTTGAACTTGGTTTGCTAACCAAATTATTTTGTTGCTTCTGAAAATTATTTTGGGTGCTAAAAGAATTAAACCAAAGCTCCATAAAATATTTTAGAATCATTGGACCTACATTTATTTAATAGTAGATATAAATCCAATTCAAATAGCTATTGATTTAATTCAAAGGCCCAAAATAAATGTTTCTGAGACACCAAAAATATTGGTTTGAATTTTACCTCTTTCCAATATTTCCAGAGGATAACAGGAACACTTTCTTTGAGTTATTTGAAGCAATTTTATCTTGATCATTTTTAAAAGGATTCTAAGGCTTTGAAAATTCCTCAATTCAAATTCCATTTGAATTTAAACATGATTCAACAGCCAAGCTAGTCCAAGGGCAAGGTAAAGCTCGGGATGTGACAACTCACCCCCACTAAACAAGAATCGCATCCCGAGATTCAAGACATGAGGTAAGAAGACAGAGGGGACACAAAGCCTACACGATCTTCATGCTCCAATTGCCCTTCTCGAAGATGTTGATTCATTGCTCCAATTGATTTTGACGTCTTTGCTTCCGAGATCTTCATCCAACATGATGATGACAGAGAGAAACTCTACAGGAATCGATCTCCTCGAAGTTCGAGCATTCACGATCAACTCATGGAGTTAGACGAAAGAACGTCTCTTGAGCTGAGACACAAGACACACATCAGGGGTGAAAGGAAATAGATGGCGATTGCTCAATTGTTAGGCAACAACTCCATGCTCGGTCCCGACGTAGCGAGGAGTTAACTGCCATGATTCCATAACGGGGCACCTTGGGGAGGTGACTCAAAGAATTATTCCCTTAAGTGGAAAAAAGAATTACTTTTGATACATAGATCAACCCTCTGTACCAGCCTAAGGAAAATCACAATCGATCATTTTAAGGAGTTCGAAAGAATGACATACTCGGACTGGAATGGATGATGTGGACTACCTTTTTGAAGACAACGCAATGCATGATTGTTGCTTATCATCATAAATGGATGGGACCCATGCTAAGTCCACTTTTGAAGATGATCTTGGACAACAACTGCTGAGAAGGGAAGCCCATGAGAAATTGGCACAATGGCGGAGCAAGATGGGAACAAAATGCAAATGTTGGGAATGTTCCAACCATCATATCTGCCTGAGATTCAGATCCGATTGATGATAGGATACTTCAGACTCAGCATCTCTGAAAGAAAGTTTGCAACACAAACAGACGAGATGACGCTATGAGATTATCGGGAAATGAACTATGATAGCAAGCTCCAAAACATGAGTTGGTTCTACTACATACATGTGAACACGTTGTCCAAGACAAGCATGACCATGTAGTTGTCTTATAATAAAACACTACCGAGTTCAGGTTGGGAACCATCATCGTGGATAACGAAGTCCTAACATAATTCATGATTCTTAAGAAGGAACTTATTCTCCTTGAACAAATCAATCAATGCCTTGGTGTGCTAGGGATACATACAGAATGAAGATGATTAGTCTATCAAACCATAGAATACTCCGATGATTGCCTTGGGATGTTTCCAGAGGAAGTAAAAACAAGCTTTCTCGAATTCACGACGACAACTTACATGAGATACACGTGAATTCGAGGAGGTCACTGATAACCCACAAGTATAGGGGATCGCAACAGTTTTCGAGGGTAGAGTATTCAACCCAAATTTATTGATTCGACATAAGGGGAGCCAAAGAATATTCTCAAGTATTAGCAGCTGAGTTGTCAATTCAACCACACCTGGAAACTTAGTATATGTAGCAAAGTGTTTAGTAGCAAAGTAATATGATAGTGGTGGTAACGGAAACAAAGTAAAGATAGCTAAAGTAATGTTTTTGGTATTTTTGTAGTGATTGTAACAGTAGCAACAGAAAAGTAAATAAGCGTAAACCAGTATATGGAAAGCTCGTAGGCACCGGATCAGTGATGGATAATTATGCCGGATGTGGTTCGTCATGTAACAATCATAACATAGGGTGACACAGAACTAGCTCCAGTTCATCAATGTAATGTAGGCATGTATTCCGTAAATAGTCATACGTGCTTATGGAAAAGAACTTGCATGACATGTTTTGTCCTACCCTCCCGTGGCAGCGGGGTCCTATTAGAAACTAAGGGATATTAAGGCCTCCTTTTAATAGAGAACCGGAACAAAGCATTAGCACATAGTGAATACATGAACTCCTCAAACTATGGTCATCACCGGGAGTGGTCCGAATTATTGTCACTTCGGGGTTGCTGGATCATAACACATAATAGGTGACTATAGACTTGCAAGATAGGATCAAGAACACACATCTATTCATGAAAACATAATAGGTTCAGATCTGAAATCATGGCACTCGGGCCCTAGTGACAAGCATTAAGCATAGCAAAGTCATAGCAACAACAATCTCAGAACATAATGGATACTAGGGATCAAACCCTAACAAAACTAACTGGATTACATGATAAATCTCATCCAACCCATCACCGTCCAGCAAGCCTACGATGGAATTACTCACGCACGGTGGTGAGCATCATGAAATTGGTGATGGAGGATGGTTGATGACGACGACGGCGACGAATCCCCCTCTCCGGAGCCCCGGACGGACTCCAGATCAGCCCTCCCGAGAGAGATTAGGGCTTGGCGGCGGCTCCGTATCGTAAAACGTGATGATTCTTTCTCTCTGTTTTTTTCTCCCGGGAAGCCAATTTATGTATTTTGAGTTGGCGTCGGAGGGCCACCAGGGGGCCCACGAGGTAGGGGGCGCGCCCAGGGGGGAGGGCGCGCCCCCACCCTCGTGAGCCGGGTGTGGGCCCCTGGTCTTCATCTTTGGCGAGGATTTTTTATTATTTTTTCTAAGGTGTTCCGTGGAGTTTCAGGTCATTCCGCGAACTTCTATTTTCTGCACATAAAAAACACCATGGCAATTCTGCTGAAAACAGCGTCAGTCTGGGTTAGTTCCATTCAAATCATACAAGTTAGAGTCGAAAACAAGGGCAAAAGTGTTTGGAAAAGTAGATACGACGGAGACGTATCAACTCCCCCAAGCTTAAACCCTTGCTTGTCCTCAAGCAATTCAATTGACAAACTGAAAGAGAAAAAGAAAAACTTTTACAAACTCTGTTTGCTCTTGTTGTTGTAAACATGAAAAGCCAAGATTCAAGTTTCAAAGCAAATATTATGAACTAACCATACTCACAATAACACGTAGGTCTCATAATTACTCATATCAATAGCATAATCAGCTAGCGAGCTATAATAATAAAACTCGGATGACAACACTTTCTCAAAATAATCATAACATGATATAACGAAATGGTATCTCGCTAGCCCTTTCTGAGACTGCAAAACATAAATGCAGAGCACCTTTAAAGATCAAGGACTGACTAAACATTGTAATTCATGGTAAAAGAGATCCATTCAAGTCATACCCAATATAAACCAATTATAATGAATGCAAACGACAGTGTGCTTTTTAATAAGAAGGGTGATGACTCAACATAAAAGTAAATGGATAGGCCCTTCGCAGAGGGAAGCAGGGATTTGTAGAGGTGCCAGAGCTTGATTTTGAAATAGAGATAAATTATATTTTGAGAGGCATACTTTCATTGTCAACATAACAACTAAGAGATGATGATATCTTCCATGCTAAACAGATTATAGGCGGTTCCCAAACAGAATGGTAAAGTTTATACTCCCCCTCCTCCACAAGCATCAATCCATGGCTTGCTCGAAACAACGAGTGCCTCCAACATTCAACGGGTCCCAAGGGGAGTTTTGTTTGCAGTTATTTTGATTTAGTTTGCATAAAGCATGGGACTAGGCATCCCGGTTACCAGCCATTTTCTCGTGAATGAGGAGCGGAGTCCACTCCTCTTCAGAATAACCCGCCTAACACGGAAGATAAGGGCAGCTCTAGTTGATATATGAGCTATTCGAGCATGCAAAACAGAATGTTTATTTGAAGGTTTAGAGTTTGGCACATACAGATTTACTTGGAACGGCAGGTAAATACCGCATATAGGAAGGTATAGTGGACTCATATGACATAACTTTGGGGTTTAAGGAGTTTGGATGCACAAGCAGAATTCCCTCTTAGTGCAGGTGAAGGCTAGCAAAAGACTGGGAAGCGACTAACTAAGAGAGCGACAACAGCCGTAAACATGCATTAAAATTAATTTACACCGAATACAAGCATGAGTTGGATATAATCCACCATGAACATAAATATCATGAAGGCTATGTTGATTTGATTCAACTACATGCGTAAACATGTGCCAAGTCGAGTCACTCAATTCATTTAAAGGAGGATACCATCCCATCATACCACATCATAATCATTCTAATAGCATGTTGGCACGCAAGGTAAATCATTATAACTCATAGCTAATCAAGCATGGCACAAGCAACTATAATCTCTAAATGTCATTGCAAATATGTTTACTTCATAATAGCTGAATCAGGAACGATGAATCATCATATTTACAAAAACAACAGAGGTCGAGTTCATACCAGCTTTTCTCATCACAATAAGTCCATCATATATCATCATTATTGCCTTTCACTTGCACGACCAAACGATGTGTATAATAATAAGAGTGCACATGCATTGGACTAAGCAGGAATCTGCGAGCATTCAATAAACAGGAGAAGACAAGGCAATATGGGCTCTTGGTTAAATCAAAAATAATGCATATAAGAGCCATCTCAACAATTTATTCATGGTCTTCTCCTACTGACCCCCAAAGAAACGAAAGGAAATAAAAACTATTTACACGAGAAAGCTCCCAACAAGCAAAAGAAGAACAGGAAATATTTTTGGGTTTTGTTTTTAATTATTACTACTACAGCAGGAAATAAACCACTACTAATTTTTTTGTTTTTTCTAAGGTTTATTAAACACACAAGAAGAAGGCAGGAAAAAGAAAATAAACTAGCATGGATATTACAGTGAAAGAGTATGAGCACCAACATCTAGCAATGAGTGTGTGTGAGCATAAATGTAATGTCGATGACAAATACGTACTCCCCCAAGCTTAGGCTTTTGGCCTAAGTTGGTCTAATGCTAGGGATAGCCTGGCGGATACCCATAGGTGTAGCTGGGGTCGTACTGCGATGCAACGGCTACCGCCTCCTGAGCTGCAGCATGGCGTCGAGCTGCCTCCGCTCTCCTCTCGTACTCATCTGCCTCCTCTCTAGTAATAATATTGTCGGGGAGGCTGATCGGACCCACGAACACCTATGGGACCGGCGGACCGAGTCCCTTTTGGTTCGGAGGGGGGCGGAGATCGCACGAAGAGCGGATCGAGGCGAAGCACACGAGCAGTTTACCCAGCTTCGAGCTCTCGGAGAGATAATACTCCTACTGCTGCTTGTATGATTTTTATTGTGTTTTTGCTAGGGAGCGCTGAGAGCTACAAGATACTCCAGCTGCTAACTTGAGACCTAGCGTGAGAGAGTTCGAACCCTTCTCTACGTTGCGCATGGGCCTCCTTTTACATGCTCAAGGGGTCTCCGACAGGTGGCAACGTAGATGAGGGTACAAATGGAAAAACAGTGGTTGGTACACCTACTTGTACAGTGTACAGTGTACTCTACCTAATCCTGACGGCAAGGGACAAAAGCATTAAATGCCCGTCCCTGTCGCCTAAACAGTGCAATAGGGACCGTCAGGAGCGCCACCGTTCGCCACGATGGCAAGCTTGTCGGTGCCGCTTATCACTGCTCCCCGCTCGCTGCACAGCCTCTTGACACGCGCGCATGGAATGGTCCCATGGCGACACGTTGGTGGATGAGCTGGAGCGGAGATGAAGAGAGGTTGCCTGCCGCGGCAAGTGCCTTGCCGCGGCTGAATCCTTGTCGCGTCTGGAGGCTTGTTGCTCTCCGAGCCTTCCCGGCAAGCTCCTCTTGCCGGGGTCTTGTCTTCTGCGTGCCTTGAGTGGCCTTCCCGGCAAGCTCCTCTTCTTTGGAGCCTTGTCTTCTTGGTTAAATACTTTGTTCTTGAATGGCTCCAAAGGAACCACGGAGGATCTTGGCGGTGACCAGGCAAGCCTTGCCGCGGGGTGCTGCAACTGTCCGTGCACGAGTTCGGGATACTAGGGTACCCCTACTCTAGTACACCGGCAGAGCCCCAGGCTGGGCTAAACACGGTGCCGCGCTGTTGGGCCAGGCCAAACAAAGGTCTGGTCACACGCGCCTTGATCACGCCCGTAACTTGCTCTGGACCCACCACGTCCCCCACGAACAGCCGCGTTGAGCGTGGCGTCGTGGGAGAGATCGTGGGGGTTTCTTTATTAGGAAAAGCGGAACGTCCGCCCCTCTCCCTCCTTATAAACAGGGGAAACAGGGGCAGGTCGCCCACCTCGCCATTGCTGTCTCTTCTCGAAAACCACCGCTGCTCCCCCCTTCTTCTCTAGTGCGAAGAGAGCAGCGCTCCGCCCCCTTTCCCCACAGCGCCATCAACGCCGTCGGTCTCCTCCACCGCCTCCGCCATGGCTCCGAAAGTCGACAAGGGGAAGGGCGTGAAGTCGGCCGAGGCGCAGCGGCTCGCGGCGCTGCAAAAGGAGCGGGCCATCTTCTCCCCCCAGCTCGACGAAAAGGAGCTGAGGGAGGGCTACTACCTCTTCTGGTCGACGGAGACGCGTGCGCATCCGCGCACGAAGGTACTCCCCGCCACCGCTTGAACTAGCCCCAGCCCAGGTACCCTTTCGCTGCGCTTTTCTTCTATGCAGGCTCTGCCCGCCTTTTCTCAATTGTTCTGCGATGTCATGAACACCTACGGGCTTCGCCTCCTTGATTTCACCCCCAATGCTGTCCTGACCATGGCAGTTTTCGCACACCTTTGCGAAAACTTTGTCGGGATCCACCCAAACGTAGCCCTCTTCCGCCACTTCTTCATGCCCAGTTGAGAGAGGGAGCCGCTTGCCGGAGGTATTGCTTGGGTCTCCAGGATCGGCAAGAAAGAAGATTATCTGGAAGGAGAGCTCCGTAGCAAATGGGAGGAGTGGAGAGCCAATTGGTGTTGGATCGTTGAGGAGAACCCGCAGCCCTTCATCGCCTGCGCCAAACCCCAATAGTCTTGCGCAACGATTGGAGCAACTTGGCACCGGAAGATGCTAGGTTGAAGATTGCTGTGACCGGATCTTGCACCTCGGGCTTGCGGACTCATCAGTAAGCGCGATCGGCGCAGATTTCCTTCGCCGCCCGCCGCTCCCTTGCAGGAGAGGAGGAGACCTGCTTGGGAGTTCCAAAAGCAGCGGACATCATGAGGCTGCGCCCGGGCCTCAACTGGAATTTCACATCTTGGAGTTGGATGCGATGCTACTAGAGCTGTTCAAGCATGACCCCGATCACCCGAGTGGTTTAGGTTGCCGAGGGGTCGTCCCATTGTGCAACAATTCTGCGCTCGACCGCATCCGTGCCATGATGCCGTTGTGCGATTCTCATGGGATCGTTCCAACTGGCAAGAGCCGGCGGACGACGTCGTCGGCAATTCTTCGACAGCTTGGAAGAAATGCCGATCCGCCCGACGAAAGCGAAGAAGCTCACCGCTGCACTACCGACGACGAGATGCAGCGCATTGCCACCGGTTGGAGGAGGCGGCAGCTTGCTACCGCTGGCGTCTTCGGGTACACCGTGGAGGAGGCAGATGCAGAGGTGGCAAGCCTTGCGGCGAAGGACTTCGCGGTGAGGAAGAGCTTGCGAATCCGAGGCTGAGTCGAGCGAACCAGCCGAGGGCGCTTCTTCCCCACCATCCGAAGCTTGCCGCAACGGAGCCCCGGCTCCGCCAAAGAGGCGTCTCCGCAAGGCCAGACGAGACGGGCGGCAGACGGGCTAACAGAAGCGCCAGCGACGCGCTTCTACATGCCAAGCAATGTTGCCGCGGGAGCACCCCACACTGCTGCGACAACTGGGGCGGGATCCTCCCAGGCCACCGTCGACACCTCCGCCAAGCGGTCAAGAGAGCCCACTCCTCCGCCTCGTCGCACCGGAGGCGAGCCGGAGTTTGATCTCTCCACGCTCAGATCCAACGAGGAAGAAGAAGAGTAAGCTTCAACATTGTGCTTGTATTTCTTCAATTTTGTTGCTTCATCTTGAATCTGATTTGCTTCGTTCTGAACCCTTTCCTTTTCGTGACGCCGCCCGTAGAGCGTCGAAGAGAGCCAAGACCCCGGTGGTCATCATTGAGGACGAACCCACCGCGACGGCAGGAGGCGCGTCCGAGACAACCTTGCCGGGTGTGGCAACTCTCCTTCAAAGCAGCCCCCAGCGCAACCCCCAGCGTAAGTATATGGTCTATTTCTTGCTGTTCGGCGTGCATGGGTGCCTTTTCCTTCTTGATATCATTTGTTGACTTGTGTAGAAGCGAGCAGCCTCATACGCTTGACTACGCCGCCAAGGGTGGATTCCCGGCAAGGGGCGCTTCCGGCAAGGGAGCCTTCTCCGGCAAGGAACCTTCTCCGACAGGGCAGCTCTCCGGCAAGGGACGGCACCAGCCATCCCTTGGCAGCGGAGACCATGACCGCAGCCCCCGGCGCAGGTAACCTTCTTGCCTGAGTACTTCCCTTGTGTTTTTCTTCTTCTGATTCTATGTTTGGATATTTGCTTGACTTTCTTCATCCGTCCGCCACAGAGCCGATGGAGACCGAGGTCGCCGGCGAGGAGGACGCTACAAGGCAACACCGACGGCCGCCGCCAGGAGAAGAAGCCGTGCCGACGAGCCTGCCGCGAAGAGGCCACCGAGGCTGCCGCCGCAGAAGCCGGGCGAGGGTCTGGCGATCGTGACCGACGGCCCCGAGGCCGCAGGAGCGCCAGCGCTTATACCGACCGCCGATTCCCCGCTGCAGCTGCCAGTTCAAGAGCTCCCAGCCCGCGCCTACTTGAAGGCCGGGCGACGGCGTCTTCATCAAGCTCCCATGGGAGTCGAGTTCAGGCGCCCGGTCGAAGGAGAGACCTTCGACGGAGAGCTGCTCGCCTCATTGGCCGACGCTGTGGACGGGCCAAGCAGCGGCAGCGGCGAAGTCTGAGGAGGAGCAAGCCGAAGAAGCTGCTTGTCGCTCTACCGCGCCCGACAAGCCAAGTTGGAGTCCCGAGAAGCACTTGTCGCGAGGACGGGAGCGGACATGGAGAAGCGCCAGAACAGCTCGGGCGCCAACCAAGAAACTCTCCGGAGCGTAAGAGCGGGAGCGACTTGCTGAAGAGCGCACAGCCTTCATCCTTGAGAAGGCTGAGGTCGAGGAGCAGCAAAGGCTTGCTGCCGAGAAGCTATCTGCGCAGGAAGGCGAGTTGGCGCAGCGGAAGATCAATCTTGAAAGCTATGAGGAAGAGCTTGTCGCGCGCGAGGAGTCACTTGGCGGGGCTCTTAAGGAAGCGAAGGATGCTGCCACAGCCGCCGAGGCCACCAAGAAAGAGTTGGAGACGAAGGTGACGCAGCTGGAGGCCAGTCTCCAGAAGAGCGGCGAGAAGCTTGCTGCGCTCAAGCACGAGCGCGAGAAGGATGCCTACACTCTTGGCGAGCTCCAGGGCCGTCTCGCCGATAGGAGCAAGGAGCTCGACGCCGCCAAGGATTTCAAGGCAGATCTTGAGCTGAAGCTGACCACTCTGATGCAAACGCTAGACGGCGCCAAGGAGCGGGAGGTGGGCCTGTTGGAGAAGATCAAGGCCAACGAGGAGCTGCTGGCGAATCTTGTGCCACCAGGCGCCTTGAGGGAGAGTGTGGAGCACTGGACCGAAGGTCTCGTGGATACCGCCGCCGCCATCCACAACGAGTTGATGGAGCTAGGGATGGTGGATCTTGGATACTCCTCCGATGAGCACCTCCAACCCAGCGCCAAGCTTAGCTTATTCTTCAAGGGCGTGGTGACGGGTCTCCAGCGACTCCGGGAAGAGATCTCAAAGCAGCTGGCCGAGGAATCACGCCAGATCGGTGCAGGAGCCCTCCAGAAGGTGTTGATGAAGGTGGCCTTCCGCAATCCAGGCCTCAACCTCAACGGCGTCCTTAGATCCTTGCTGCCAGATGCCGATGTGGAGGCGCTCAAAGCCCTTGTCGCACCCATTGTGGACAAGGTGGGCAAGATCAAGCGGGTTGATGGCGACCGCGTAGACTAGGCCGCCAATTTTATCTTTCCCTTGTCGCTGCTGATCATGTTTAGAACAATTTATTAGATCTGTGACAAGCTATTTTGTAATATAACTCTATCTTAGGCGATGATTGCAATGTTATTTCCTTTACTTGATTCCTTCCTTTGTACATTTTTGCCCTACGCTTTTAGGGAACTTGTCGGTGCAGGCACCTTTGCATGGCGCTAAGTGCTTGAACGTCGGACCTTTGGCGGTGCCGCCTTCGACAAGCAACCTTGTCGCGACTAGCTGCAGCTCACTTAAGTTGTTGAGCGGACTCGAAAAAGTAAGGGTAGCGACTAGCTGCGAGTTGGTTCCTCCATACGTGTTTTCCATACAAAGTACTATCGTTCGAGGAAGATAACTTAAAAATTTAAGAACTGATTGCTCAAACTTGGGCAACTTAGCTTTTCATCGTTTGCTTCCCGATAAAGCGAAACTTCCTCGAGCAACGCTTGGTCCATAGTATTATCTTCTCCTTCCCCCCTGGTTAACTTGTGCGCGAGGGAACCTTCCTTTCTTCGAGAAAAGAGAAAGAAGAGAAAATAAAGTTATGGAGCCCAGCGGCTCGATATTGCTTACTGGGTGTGGGTGCTGCACAAGGTGTTAGCCAAAACATGCAATAAAATGATGAAAGCATGAATTTGACGAGTTGTGCGCAACACATGAGCTTTACTTATGCACGGGATCTGCGCCCGGCTTTGTACAAAGGATTACATGCAACATCGGCAAGACTTGTACAAAAAGGTGGTTGCGGAACAGGTTCGGCAATCGCGCTTCTGAGTAAAACTTACGAAGATGCTCAATGTTCCAGGAGTTGCTCACCGGAATGTCATCTTCGGTCTCAAAGCGGACAGCGCTTGAGCCTAGTGACTCGTTTCACCCGATAAGGGCCTTCCCACTTCAAGCGTCAACTTGTTTGAATTCTTGGCGGACTGAATGCGCCGAAGAACAAGGTCGCCTTCCTCGAGGCTTCGGCACTAACTTTGGCGGCTATGGTAGCGATGCAAAGCTTGCGGTAATGAGCAGCTCGTCAGCGACTGAAGACGGTCCTCCTCAAGGAGCAGCGCGTCATCTTGTCGCAGCTGCTCTTGCTCAAACTCATCATAAGCGAGTACTCGAGGTGACCCGTATCTGAGTTTCGTGGGGAGAACTGCCTCTGCTCCATAGACTAGAGAAAAGGTGTCTGCGGCGTTGGCTCGATTTGGTGTCGTCTGATCGACCAAAGAACCACCGCAGCTCCTCAATCCAGCTTTCTTCCGCACTTGTGCAGCCTGTCGAAAGTTCTGGTCTTGAGCCCGCAAGAAGACTTCAAAGATTTGCCCTCTCTGCTTGACCGTTGCTTCTCGGATGAGCAACAGAAGCAAAACAGACCTTGGCGCCAAGATCTTGGGCGTACTACATGAAGGTGCGACTCGTAAATTGTGTGTCGTTGTCGGTGATGATCCTGTTAGGGATTCCGAAAGGTCAAACAATCGACCTGAAGAACTTGACTGCTGACTGTGCTGTCACCTTCCTCACTGCTTCCACTTCCGGCCACTTTGTGAACTTGTCGATTGCGACGTACAAGTACTCAAAGCCCCGACAGCTTCGAGGAAAGGGGCGAGAATGTCGAGCCCCAGACCGAAAATGGCCAGGATAAAGGGATCGTCTGGAGAGCTTGAGCTGGCTGGTGTATCTGTTTGGAATTGAACTGGCACGCTTCACACTTGGTTACTTGTGCAGTTGCATCCTGGAGGGCTGTCGACCAGAAGAAACCTTGCCGGAAAGCTTTGCCGACAAGTGCCCTTGCGCCAATGTGATGACCACATATGCCTCCATGTATCTCTGCCAACAGCTTTTGTCCATCTTCCCGGCAAATACACTTCAATTTCACGCCGTTGAGTCTTCTTACATGCACGGTGTCTTTGTCGACAAACTGGTACATACTTGACCGCCGGGCTACTCTTTCAGCTTCTTCTTGCTCTTGGGAAGTTCTCCTGTCTGAAGGAAATGGACAATCTGCTGCGCCCATCTTTGGAGCTTGCGGCTCGACAACAAGGACTAAAGGCACATCTGCTGCGGGAACATCGACTTCCACGGCAAGAACCTGCGGCTCAGGAGCTTGACGTTCCCGGCAAGCTTGCCGGAGCAAAACTTGTCGGGAGCGTCTGCTTCAACGAAACAAACCCTGGGGCTTGTCGGAGCAGACTGCCCCTCAGCTCTGTTGGTGTCGATCGTGTAGCACTTGGCGCTGATCGCGATGAGCTCGTTGATCTGATGACGTAGTGGAGTTGCTGTCGAGGTGGATCCGGCGAGTCGGTGATCTTGGCCTTTGGAGCGGAGAGTGCATGGTGGTTGCACCTCCACAAGTCTCGTCGCCACCGGCTCGTGCCTTGTCGTCTTGCCGCGGCAATGATGTAGTTGGTTGCCGCGGAGCATCGCCGTTGGCAAAGCCGATGAGACTCTAGATGGTGGCCCTCCATTCGTCAACCTTGTCGGCTGTTGGAGGGTAGTCGAGGAGCAGCTGAGCTCTCGCCAAGGCTTCCGCTGGAGTGGTGGGTGGCAATGGTGAACGGTGCGAGGAGCGGGATATGCTCGGACTTCTAACTATGTTAGAAGGAGCAGCATCCCGTCCAGGCGACCGTACCTCGCTCGTGCCAGCATGTCGGCGTGCACGCTGGTCTTGAGGGCCTCGAGATCCTCCGGCTCGGTCTTGATCCAACGAGCATATGGTATTGTGAATACCATGATCTTTGTTGGTCCCGCAACTCTGAGATGGGCGCGGGACATGTACGGACGCCGAGGTTTTGCGGCCTTGTCCTTGGACTTGGCAGCGTCACGAACTCCTTCGCCGGCGCCCGTTCTTCCAGCGTCTGCTCCACCACCCGTTTGCTCCGGTGATGGTGGGTACGACGCGGACGGCTCCGCTGCCGCCGAAGCCTTCTTCTTCGGTGGCATGTTGATGAAGATGTTGAAGATGATGAAGATGTTGCTCATGTGAACGCCGGATCAGGTTCACACAGCCTCGACGCCCCCTACCTGGCGCGCCAAAGATGTTGGGGAGGCTGATCGGACCCACGAACACCTATGGGACCGGCGGACCGAGTCCCTTTTGGTTCGGAGGGGGGCGGAGATCGCACGAAGAGCGGATCGAGGCGAAGCACACGAGCAGTTTACCGAGCTTCGGAGCTCTCCGGAGAGATAATAATCCTACTGCTGCTTGTATGATTTGTATTGTGTTTTTGCTAGGGAGCGCTGAGAGCTACAGTATACTCCAGCTGCTAACGAGACCTAACGTGAGAGAGTTCGAACCCTTCTCTACGTTGCGCATGGGCCTCCTTTTACATGCTCAAGGGGTCTCCGACAGGTGGCAACGTAGATGAGGGTATAAATGGAAAAACAGTGGTTGGTACACCCACTTATGCGATGTACAGTGTACTCTACCTAATCCTGACGGCAAGGGACAAAAGCATTAAATGCCCGTCCCTGTCGCCTAAACAATGCAACAGGGACTGTCAGGAGCGCCACCGTTCGCCATGATTGCAAGCTTGTCAGCGCCGCTTATCGCTGCTCCCCGCTGGCTGCCTGACCTCTTGACATCTGCCGCATGGAATGGTCCCATGGCGACACGTTGGTGGATGAGCTGGAGCGGAGATGAAGAGATGTTGCTGCGCGGCAAGTGCCTTTGCCGCGGCTGAATCCTTGTCGCGTCTGGAGGCTTGTCGCTCTCCGAGCCTTCCGGCAAGCTCCTCTTGTCGGGTCTTGTCTTCTGCGTGCCTTGAGTGGCCTTCGGCAAGCTCCTCTTGCCGGGGCCTTGTCTTCTTGGTTAAATACTTTGTTCTTGAATGGCTCCAAAGGAACCATGGAGGATCTTGGCGGTGACCAGGCAAGCCTTGCCGCGGGGTGCTGCAACTGCCCATGCACGAGTTCGGGATACTAGGGTACCCCTACTCTAGTACACCGACAAATATATCTTCCTTTTGTCTGAAAATCAAAGAAGGCAGGAGCAGGAAGAGTAATATGGACAACATGCCATTTGTTAAAGATTTGTCGATACTGGAAAGGTGGTCCAGTCCTCTCAACGAACTGGTGGGAGAACATAGAATCAAGATCTAAATAAGAAGGCGGTAACTCCATATCACCCTCACGAATGTCTACATCAAGAAAATTAGCTAAGCGGGTTGCATAAATTCCTCCAAAGAAATCTCTGTTATGTCTATTATGATGCAACCTACGAGCTACAATGGCTCCCATATGATAAGATTGGTCCCCTAACACAACACTTCTGAGAATGCCGAGATCAGGGGCACACATGTGACATTCTTCATCCTTAGCATTTATGCATCTACCAATGAAGAGAGCAAAATAATGTATAGCAGGAAAGTGAATGCTCCCAATAGTGGCCTGCGCTATATCTCTAGATTCCCCCACAGTTATTCTAGAAAGAAAGTCTCTATATTCAGATTTGGGGGGATCCCTGATACTACCCCAAGATGGAAGTTTGCATGCAAAAGTGAGATCCTCTAAGTCCATGGTATAAGATTTGTCATAAAGGTCAAACATGACTGAAGGAGAATTACGCGAAGATGAAAACTCAAACCTCCCCACAAATGAACTTATGAGGTCACGATACTGTGGGCATTTATTAGCTTCAAAGTCCTCAAGACCGGCATTACGCAAATATGCATAGAATTCTTCTTTAATTCCCGCTTGATTCATAAAATTTTCCGAAGGCCATTCACAGGGCCTCACGAGAGCGTCTCTTGGTGGTTCCTCGTCACCATCACGCATTGCAAGCCTGGGACCTTGCTTCCTTGAAGAACCACGTTGGAACATCTTCCTAAGCATATTGTTTTCTCTGAAAAATAATTTTGAAATTTTTAGTAACTTCAAACAAAAGTGAACCAACTTCAATAAAACTGATAGCAACTACTCATACAAGTGCCTAGAGAATATATCAAGCATTAGAACTACTTGGAACCATATAAATTTGACATGCAAGCTCAAGAACATGGTCACCTATGCAGCACAAATTTGCAATGAATAAAGCACTAGAACAAAAACTAATTGGACCAATGGAGGATTAACATACCAAGGAACAATCTCCCCAAGCAGTTTTGCGAGAGGTGCTTTGAGCAAGGAGATCAAAAATCACAGCAAAAGCGGCTGGAACACGAGTTTGAGTTGGTTTTTCGGGTTTGTGTGAGACAGAGGAAGAAGATGGGTGCAGGGATAAGTGGAGGAGGGCCACCGTGGGCCCATGAGGCAGGGGGCGCGCCCAGGGGGTAGGCGCGCCTCCACCCTCGTGGCCAGGTGGCAGCTCCCCCCCCAGTAATTTTTGCACTAAAAATCCTCAAATATTCCTGAAAAAATCATATTAAATTGGCATGGCATTCTGAGGACTTTTATTTTCGGGATATTTTTATATTCCACGGATAAGTCGGGAGACAGACAGAAAAATACTATTTTACTTTATTTTTACTAAATAACAGAGAATATAAAGAGGGCACAGAAGGTTGTGCTTCTAGTTTCATCCATCTCATGCTCATCAAAAGGAATCCACTAACAAGGTTGATCAAGTCTTGTTAACAAACTCATTCCAACTAACATGGAACCGGAGAAATTTCGAATAACACTATGTTACCTCAACGGGTATATGCACATACACAATAATAACAATATAATATTTCTTCTTGGCAGTAGGGAGAGGAAATTCAAAACCTCCAAATATAATCGATGGAATTTTTCCAATAGAGTTGATACTATAAACTTGAGGTTGTTTCCTCGGAAAAGTGTACAGTGTGCTCATTACCATTAACATGAAAAGTGACATTGCCTTTGTTGCAATCAATAACAGCCCCTGCAGTATTAAGGAAAGGTCTTCCAACAATAATAGACATACTATCATCCTCGAATATCAAGAACAACAAAGTCCGTTAAAATAGTAACGTTTGCAACCTACAGGCACATCCTCACAAATACCGATAGGTATAGCAGTTGATTTATCAGCCATTTGCAAAGATATTTCGGTAGGTGTCAACTTATTCAAGTCAAGTCTACGATATAAAGAGAGAGGCATAACACTAACACCGGCTCCAAGATCACATAAAGAAGTTTTAACATAATTTCTCTTAATGGAGCATGGTATAGTAGGTACTCCTGGATCTCCAAGTTTCTTTGGTATTCCACCCTTAAAAGTATAATTAGCAAGCATGGTGGAAATTTCAGCTTCAGGTATCTTTCTTTTATTTGTTATGATATCCTTCATATAATTAGCATAAGGATTTGTTTTGAGCACATCAGTTAATCGCATAAGAAAAAGGATGGGTCTAATCATTTCAGCAAAGCGCTCAAAATCATCATTATCCTTTTTATTGGATGGTTTTGGAGGAAAAGGCATGGGTTTCTGAACCCATGGTTCTCTTTCTTTACCATGTTTCCTAGCAACAAAGTCTCTTTTATCATAACGTTGATTCTTTGATTGTGGGTTATCAAGATCAATAGCAGGTTCAACTTCTACTTCATTATCATTACTAGGTTGAGCATCATCATGAACATCATCATTAACATTTTCACTAGGTTCATGTTCATTACCAGATTTTGTTTCAAAGATCGTAAATAGAGATATCATTTGGATTCTCAGGTGGTTCAGCAATAGGTTCACTGGAAGTTTGCAAAGTCCTATCATTTTTCCTTTTGTTCCTTTTAGAATAACTAGGCATATCAATATTATTTCTCTAAGAATCTTGCTCGATTCTCTTCGGGTGGCCTTCAGGATACAAAGGTTCCTGAGTCATTCTACCAGTTCTAGTAGCCACTCTAACAGCATAATCATTTTTCTTACTATTCATTTCATCAAGTACTTCTTTACGAGCTTTAAGTACTTGTTCTACTTGAGTGGTAACCATAGAAGCATGTTTGCTAACAAATTTAAGTTCACCTCTAATATTAGCCATATAATCACTCAAGCGTTTAATCATAAAGGTATTCTGTTTTAATTGTCTACCAAAATAAGCATTAAAGTCATCTTGCTTAAACATAAAGTTATCAAACTCATCCAAGCAATCGACTAGCAATTTTAGTAGGAGGGACTTCAGCTTTATCATACCTATAGAGAGAATTTACCTTTACTACCGTAGTCGGGATATCGGGAGGTTCTTCAAGAAATAAGTAATTGAGATCATATACTTCTTCAACAAAGTGTAAATTAAGACCATTTATTTCTTCAATAGGAGGTAAATTCTTAACATCTTCAGTTTTAATACCTTTTTCTTTCATAGATTTCTTTGCCGCTTGCATATCTTCGGGACTGAGAAATAGAACACCTCTCTTCTTCGTAGTTGGTTTAGGAATAGGCTCAGTAATTGGCTCAGGAGTTGGCTCGGGAGTTTTCTCATGAGTTTCCCAATTATTTTCATTTGTCAACATATTATTCAATAAAATTTCAGCTTCATCCGATGTTCTTTCCGTGAAAAGAGAACCAGCACAACTATCCAGGTAATCTCTGGAAGCATCGGTTAGTCCATTATAAAAGATATCAAGTATTTCAGGTTTCTTAAGAGGATGATCAGGCAAAACATTAAGTAACTTGAGAAGCCTCCCCCAAGCTTGTGGGAGACTCTCTTCTTCAATTTGCACAAAAATATATATATCCCTCAAAGCAACTTGTTTCTTATGAGCAGGAAATATTTAGCATAGAAGTAATAAATCATATCCTGGGGACTTTGCACACAACCAGGATCAAGAGAATTAAACCATATCTTAGCATCACCCTTTAATGAGAACGGAAATATTTTGAGTAAATAAAGGTAGCGTGATCTCTCATTATTAGTAAACAGGGCAGCTATATCATTTAACTTAGTAAGATGTGCCGCAACAGTTTCAGATTCATAGCCATAAAAAGGATCAGATTCAACCAAAGTAATTATATCTGGATAAACAGAAAAATTGTAATAATCCTGATCAAGAACACAGATAGGTGAAGTAGCAAAAGCAGGGTCGGGTCCCATCCTATCTCAAAAAGATTCTTTACTCCATTTAACTAGCAGCCTCTTAAGTTTAAGTCTATCCTTGCAAGCAAGAACAGCTGCAGAAGATTCAACATTAAAAAGATAACCCTCAGGAATAGCAGGCATATTTTCATCATCACTAACATCCACTACAAAAAAATACACTTCCGTGATGATATGTGTTTGTCACAGTAGGTCGCGTTTTTTGTCATGCATGTACATCCATGACAAATTTATGACAGAATCAAGATAGTCATACATGTCTTTGTCGTAGAAGTGTTCCATGACATTACCAAAATTATCATCACGGAAGTGTCCACTTCCATGATGATAAATCCCACGTCACAGAAGTGCTTTCGTCAAGGGTGACCGACACATGGCATCCACCGTAATGGAACACCGTTAAGCTATCGGGTTGGATTTTGGATCCGATAACCCGTCAACAGCCACGACCAATGTCGATTTTCCACGTGTAAAATTCTCATTGGCTGACGGATCCACGTGTCAGCTCTGCGTTGGCACAGGTGTCACTCATCCAACGGTCGAGATGGGCCTATGATATGTTGACACGTGGACCGGCCCAAAAGTGGCCCACAAAGTTTAAATGGGCCGGCCCAACCGAAGGCCCATAAGATTTAGCGGGCCATAATGGGCCGGCCCAGCTAAAGGCCCACAAAATTTAGCGGGCCATAATGGGTCGGCCCAGCTAAAGGCCCACAAGATTTTGCGGACCACAATGGGCCGGCCCAGCTAAAGGCCCACAAGATTCTGCAGACCATAATGGGCCGACCCAGCTAAAGGCCCAACATTCTCTATCAAATCGGCCCGTCAACGGCCTGGTCTAAACTTGTCATCAATGCAGCCCATGGTCACTTCTGGCCCGTTAACAGTCCGCTAAGTAATTGGGCCGAATTACGGCCCGGTGTATTTCCGGCAAGTTAAAGGTCCGGCTTCATTTGGGCCCATTTATAAGCCATTAAAACTTTCTGCCCATAAATGACCGCGAAGGATTTGGGTCATATTCGGCCATGTCTGTCATTCGGCCTGTTAGAGGCCCACTATAGATTTTGCCCACTTTCGGCCTGTTGCCATTTTCGGCCCGTTAACGCCGGACGTAAACCTTGGGCCATATGTGGCCCAACGTCATATCGGGCCCATTAACGACCCATATAAAAATGACGATAATCTAGCCCGACCGAAGTTCCGCCTGTTAAAGGCCCGTGTATTAGGTCGGCGCATTTACTACCGTCCGAATTTCGCCTATCAAATATCCGCATAGTAAATGGGCCACTATTTCGCCTGCTAAGTCCAAAGTGGGTTATTTGGCACAATCAGGGCCCAATCTCACTTTCGGTCTATTAAAGGCCCATGTTTTTATGGGCTCGACATATTTACACTGTAAATGACCTACTTTTCTTGAGGGCCCAAATTATGTTTAGGCACATTAAAGGCCCACTATGGGCACAGCCTACCGAGAAAAAATTGAAAGCTTATGCTAATTTAAGCCCAGATATTTTAGTGGGCTACATGCCAATTTCGCCCAGAATCGCTTTTAGCCCAATTGGAATGGGCCCGACGAATGTTGGCATGTTGGGCTCGTATGAAGCTTTCGTTCGAATACATTACTAAGATAAACCTACACTATACAAAAATAGCGTCATAATTACTGCAGCCTGTGGCAGCATCATAAATGTTGTATCACAACAAAATAAATTCCAATCATACAACAAAAGACCTATTGGCATAAAGTTTATAGTCCTTCCATATAAAAGCACCATCAGATGTATAGAAGCACACATCATTTGACCTGAGTGCTAATGTTTCGGGCTGTAGAATCTGATGGAGCAGCACGATCTCCACCACTTTTCTGCCATTGCTCTTCAACAACGGGTTAATGTCCGATAGTCTGGTTTCAAAACCATTCATATCTTGACGGCATTTCTCAACCACTATTCTTGTTTCCAAACAATGTCCATTAGGGATTGGACTTGTGTCTAGAGCACAGATATATCACTGCATCTAGCAGGAAGATTTTGTTCGATGGCGATTTGGACGAGGTTACCTTGACAACCAACCCAGAATTACGCAGGAAGGTGCTTTTTGCATTGTTAGTGGAGAGATACTGACGCACTCCAACAAGAGGTGACATTGTGCCTGTAGTAGCCTCGTCACCTTCAGGTGGTTGTGGTTGTTCAATCATTTGTTCCATAGCTTCCTGGAAGTTTTAACTTGTAGATTAGTGTACCAGTGAGTTACTAATGAGACAAAAACAAACAAAGTAGGTTAAACGTTTATACATAACTTATTTTGGTGAACTCTTTGTAATACATTAGCATGTATTGTAGTGCCAACTACATAATAAAATCACTTTCGAACATATGTCCATGTAGCATGCCTACTATATTGTCTATTTCCTCACATTCGTTGACATCTAAGGATAAAGAGACATGGTTTAAAGTAGGATGAACATAGTATGACATCATTCATATCATGGGCAAACGGATATAAAACAAAGCGAGGCTATTTTATCATTGTGTGCGCACGTGAACATAACAACTAGATTACAGATCATGACCAAAAGAATATCCTTCATCTCTTTTAAACCATGTAAGGTGAAATGATACATTAAGACAACTGTGTATAAAAGTGAACAGAGTAACTGACATTGGCTGCAAACCATGTAGTTAAATGAACACATCACAGTACCAATCAGTTCAAGGCAGGAGGAGTAAGGACTTACAATAGCGGCTTGAACTGGTGTGCTCATGCCCTTCATCTTGCTGGTGTGGCAATCCTTGAAGATTTGCACTGCATTCGGTTCAGGTTCTTTTTTGTCCACACGGGCTTTCCGCTGTATTTGGAACAAGTCAATATAGATACGATAATATGGCACAAAAAAAGATGGAAGTAGCAGCTATTTACTAGAGCCTCGCAGTGTGCAATATAGCTACGAGATCCTGTTGTCTGTTGGAATTTCACTTTAGAACGGTTGGTTTTGTTCTTCAAACAGTTAGCCTAGAAGAAGATACACTTGTAAGGCACATACATAAATACAAGTTCAATATGTGGTCTGATCAAATACATATAGCCTACCTGATTCTTTGGATCACACCAGTGTTTAACGAGCGCTGTCCAGTCTTCATCTGTAATATATTCAACTGGAGATGTTTGGGCGATTTCATTGTTAGCCTTGCCTTCAAAGTGAGATTTTCTAAGGTGGTACCGACATCGTCAGCAGAAAGCGGTGAAAAACATGAGTGCATGCTTGTTTAGTTGCATCATCTTTCGGATCCAACTTGAACCTCATCTGTTGAAAAAAGAATGTGAGTCTTATTAGGAGGAAGCTAGAAAGTATGGGACAGAGCAAGACAATATTACTAATTGCGATGAATAACATTACTTACAGATAAATGGTCAAGGAAGGTGTTAAACTAGGTATTGTCTTTCTCATTCCTGTACTGGATACACGTTGGGAGGATAAGCGCATGACACCTAACGGCAACGGCTGCCTCTGATACTAACTTGGCTGACTCTGTAGCATCACGTGGCCTTTTTAAACCTGCCTAAGAATGGATCTCCATTCTTCCTCCTTTAGATTTTGTTACTCTGTCAAGCATTATCCCTGATGTCTGTTTCCACTTGCGCTGTGGTGCTAGTTCAACAATGAATATGGAAAGTGTTAGTGTACATCAAACTGTGAGAGTACATATAAAGGAGCATGCAACTGCAACTTGACTCGGTAAGGTACCGTCTTGGTGTTGATGCTCATATGGTTCATCTGATCTTGCCAAGTCCTGTTGTGTCAACAGTGCTTCGGAAGTAGTTTAGGTGTGAAGGCAGCTTGGGAACTGGCCAGTTCCGGAGCAAATGAATGAGTAACTGGTTGAGATCTTTGATGCAGTTGAAGCGGATGCTGCAGCTGGTGGAGCGGTGATCTTGTGTTTGTAGATTTAGCCGGTGGACTTGGACCTTCTATCGCACTATAAGTACCAGCGGAATCTCGACGGCAGAGCCTTTTCCGTTTCACCCGATGAGTAACAACACTCCCTACTATATTATTTTCCTTGCTCTTTTTTGACTTTGCCATGTCAAGCTGTACCCACAACACAAAATAATAAAATCACTCTTCAGAACTCATTGATGCATGATACAGACAAGCAATACTTTGATGTAAGACAACCGTATGAGGATGGAATATGTAATAAAAACAGGAAGACATGACATATTCACAGCTACGATGTGCAAACTAAGCAGAAGGATTTTCAAGAAAATAGAAGTAATGCAAGATGGACACCATATGAAAGATGCAACCAATATTACTCTGCCAAGTAAAAAGTGTCTTGTCATAAGTGGAAATTCGAAAAATTAGAAGCAGTACAACGTAGAAATCAATGCAAGATGCAACCACTATCAAACTGCCATGTTAAAAGCGTCCAATCATGAGTTCTTGATGCGGGATACACAACAGTAGTACTTTGATGTAAGAACATGGTATGAAAGATAGATGCGATGTATTCTAGAGACGTAAAGCCATGTCATATGCACATGTATAACGTATAAACTCAGCAGGTGCAATTTAATCAAAATAGAAGAAATACAGGCTAGACAACATATGCAACATGAAACCAATTATCACACTGTCAACTTAGAGCAAGCACTGCGATGGTGGAGTGCGGAGATGAACTCATCATGTAGACTTGGGACTTCAACTTCATTAGCAGTAGCAGTGGCAAATCTAGAGAGTCCCTGTTTGCGTTGGTGCGGAGTACCACCAACATCCCCTAACTTACTCTTTTCCTTCCTATTTTCTAATATTGCCTTATGAAGTCAAAACCACAAGAAGATGAATAAAATTAGCTCTGCATAACTGGTTGATGCATGATACAGACGAATACTACTTTGATGTAAGGCAAGCGCAGGAGGATGGAATATATACGAAAAAAGACAGCGTTTCATATTCACACGTACAATAGGAGGATGGAATATGTATGAAAAAATAGTAAGCGGAAGGAATTTCAACAAAATTAGAAGAAATGAAAGCTAGGCACCATATGAACATGCAACCAATATCACTCTATCAGGTAAAAATTGTCTCGTCGTAAGTGCCATTTGAAGAAATTAGAAGCAGTACAAGCTAGAAGACAATGCAAGATGCAACCTACATCACAGTCCCAAGTTAAATTTGTCTTATGGGTAAGTGATCGTTGCAGGTATAAGTTGTAAGCTACGCAGATGCAATACAAGCTAGACATCATACGCAACATGGAACCACATATAATAGTGCCAAGTTAGAGCAAGCACATGTGATGGTGGAGTAGGGGAGATGTGCTCATCATCTACTCAGCTACGTTGACTGTCTAGCCTTGCGTTGTCTTGCGAATCTTGTTGGGAGGATGGCGGAGTAGAATATGTAGAGAACCTCCGTTTCAGTTGCTCGGAAGGACCACCATCATCCAATGCCTTGCCAATTTCCTTCAGCTTTATTGATTTTGCATTGTGAGGTCATACCGACAAGAAAAAGGAATATCATTCGCTCTTGAGAACTCATTCATGCATGATCTTGTGAACACTACTCTGATGAAGGCAAAGTCATGATACGAGGATGGAATATGTAAATGGACGGCTTGACATATTCACACCTATGATGTGGTAACTAAGCAGAAGGCACTTCAACAAATTAGAAACACTGCAAGACACCATATGGAAGGTGCAATCAATATCATTCTGCCAAGTTAAAAGTGTCTCGTCATAGGTGGCATTCATCAAACTAGAAGCAATACATGCTAGAAATCATATTCAAGACGCAAACCAATATCACACTGCCAACTTAAAGGTGTCCCATCATAAGTGACTGATGCAGGATACACAAGAGGAGTAGTTTCATGTAATAACATGGTGTGATAGACATATATAGTATGTACCAAAAACAAGAAAGCGTGTCATATTCACATGTATCATGTGTAAGCTAACCAGATGCATTTTACACTAATTAGGAGCAATACGAGCTAGACACCATATGCAACATGCAACTAGATATCACACTGCCAAGTTAGAGCAAGCACCTTGGATGGTGGAGTAGGGGAGCGGAGACTTGGACCATGTAATGCACTATCAAGACAAGGAGAATCGCATGCAGATGCTCTGCTTTACGTTGTCAGCAGAGGACCACCGTCATCGCCTTCCTTACTATTTTCCTTCCTCTTTCTTGATTTTGCCCTGTCAAGTCAAACCCACAAGAAAAAGGAATAAAATTTGCTCTTCAGAACTTATTGATGCATGATACTGACGAACACTACTTTCATGTAAGGCAGCCGCATGATAGGGGGATGGAATATGTATGAAAAACAGGATGGCGTGACATATTGACATGTATGATGTATAAAGTGTAAACTAAGCACAAGGTGCTTGAACTTGTAAGAATCGATGCAAGCTAGAAACCATATGAAAGATGAAACCAATATCACTCTGCCAAATTAAAAGGGTGCCCTAACAAATGTATTTGACCAAATTAGAAGCAATACATGGCAACAGGCTAGAAATAATATGCAATATGCAACGAATAAATGTGACTCATCGTAAGTAATTGATGCAGGATACATAAGAGAGGTAGTTTCATGTAAGAACAAGGTTAACACATAGATGTAGTGTGTAACAAAAATAGGAAGGCATGTCATATTCACAGGTATAGTGTGTAAACTAAGCAGATGCAATTTACCCTAATTAGAAGCATTACAAGGTAGACACCGTATGCAACATGCAACCACATATCACATCATGAAGTTGGAGCAAGCACTGTGATGGTGGTGTAGGGAAGTGTTGTCTTCGTGCACAGAGTAACGTTCAATATCTTCATTTAGGCTTGTTGTTTCTTGAGAATCATGTGGAGAGGATGAAATTGCATTCTTTATAAGAGTATTGCGTCTCATATTAACCCACACACGTGACTGTCTCATCATAAGCGATAGACACAGGATACACAAGAACAGTAGTTTGATGTAAGAACATGGTGTGATAGGCAGATGTAGTATGTACCAAAAACAAGAAGGCGTGTCATATTCACATGTATAATGTGTAAGCTAAGGAGATGCAATTTAACAAATTAGGAGCATTGATGAGGGATACACAAGAGAAGTAGTTTGATGTAAGAACATGGTTAATGTAAAGACGTAGTATGTACCAAAAACAAGAAGGCATGTCATATTCACAGGTATAATGTGTTAACTAAGCAGATGCAATTTACCCTAATTAGAAGCATTACAAGGTAGACAACATATGCAACATGCAACCACATATCACACCTTTGCCAAGTAAGAGCAAGCACTGCGATGGTGGTGTGGGGAATTGCGGTGATCAACTAGAGAGCTACGTTGACTATCTTCATTTAGCCTTGCTGTTTCTTGAGAATCATGTGGGCGGATGACACCGCACTCTTTAAACGAGTAGGGCGTCTCACAAGAACCAACCCGGTGACTATCTCATCATAAGTGATTGACGAGGGATACAAAAGAGCATTAGTTTTATGTACGAACATGGTTAATAGACATATGTAGTATGTATCAAAACAGGAAGGCATGTCATTATCAAAGGTATAATGTGTAAAGTAAGCAGATGCAATTTAACCAAATTGGAAGCAATACAAGCTAGCCACCATATGCAACATGCAACCACATTTGACAAAGATGAAGTTAAAGCAAGCACACAGGATGGTTGTGTGTGGCAATTGAGATCATCAATCGCAGAGCTACTTTTATCGTCTCCAATCACGACATCGCAGCCATTAGAGTGTTGAAATGCTTACCGCTTATCTTCGAATTACACCGAGCGACTTTCTCTTTTCTTTTCTGCATTCATCAACACTGCGTCAGAGTCTGAAATACCCATGCATAAAAAAACAATATTGTGAGTATGGGTGAAGTGTGTGCACAATTAGTACAGTGTAAAGGTAGCAGATAGCAGCTCAGTGAGAAATAAATGTCGGGAGACATATGATAGCTCTACAGCATGCATGGCACACTCAATTACTACAGGATTCTATGAAAATAATAGTCGACTGAAAGCAAATAGGTCAGTCCATTTTTTCTGCACCGTCCGATGTACGAAGAACGGGGAGATCGCCTTTATCTACCTCCAGCCAGTCAGTGTTGACGATCTTCCTCGAAACGCCAGCTACCACCGGCCCAGTATTCCTTCCCTGCTCGCGCCCTCCCCTCGACCTCACCGCACGGCCGTGCGTGGCACCCCCCCCCCCCCCGGCCATCCATTCAAGCCCCGCCGACCTCCAGATCGGGCGCAAGCAGCTCCTGCGCCCCACACCTCTATGATAGACACCGATGCGCCGCTTCCTCGGGAAACAGGTGGACTAGGTGCTCCGCGCGCCTAAGTGGGTGCTGCTTCTTTTAATTGCGGTTCGACTGACCCTGAATTGAAATCCAAAGCGGCTACTGACCTCTAGCAAAGGTGAAATAGTAAAAGGGAGGAAACCTTGTGCATTTAGTATCACGAAGAAGATGCAGTAAGAAGCGCTAAACTAGTTTCTTTCACGGGATGAATACGGTGTGAGCGGAGACGTAAGATTTTCACGAATAAGGGAAGAGGAGTACCTCTTTCTGCTGGCAGTGTTGTGTCCTCCTTCTGTTTTTCCGATGATCTTGTTGTTCGCCGGAAACCAGAAGTTGTGGAGGACGGTGCAGCCTTGGACGAACCCATGGCCAAGTTGTTGAGTGTGCTGCGGTGGCCGTCTGTCGTGGCGGGGAAGCAGATCCGAGGCGGCGAACGACGGCGTGGCGGGAACAGCTACGGTGCGGTGGACGGTTGCGATAAAGGAGCCGCAGCAAAGGAGGCGCAGGACGGCATGGTCGGAGTGGTTCTGCACGGCGCCGCGTCGGCGTCGGCGTCGTGGAGGCAGCTCTGCCTCGGCTTCACCGCTAATCGCTTGAGGGCGTTGCGGTTGCGGTTGCGTTAAGCGGCGGCGATGGTACCGGCTCCGGCGTGATGGAGGAGGGCGGCGGTGGATTGGCCGCTATGGGGTGGAGGACGGAGGAGGTTGGGGTTTCGCGGCTGGTGGAGAGGGCGTTTTCGCGCCCATGGAGTATGAATGGGGAAACGGAGGGAGGCGGGCTGGCGGGGAACTAAGGGGGAACAATGTTTCGGTTTGAGACGCGCTTGTTTGAAATTTGAGAAAAGTTACAAACTTTGCCCCCATCTAAAATTTTGGACATATGGCGGGTTGGGGTAGGACAGTCATGTCAGGTGTCCCAAATGTGGGCGGGATAGATTTCGGCCGAGCGCATGGGTGTTTAGGCGCCCACGGCGTATGAATGCTTCTCGGAGGCGGTTGAGACCGCGTCTTGGTGAAGTTACAAACCTACCCCGGTTTAGACCTTTGGACATCGGGCCGATAGGCTACACGGGCCAGAGTCAGGACAGTAATTTCCTACCACCAAAACATTAGTCTCACGCGGTTTCGGGTGACCAGAGGCCTATTTGGCGCTTCGTTCAATATTTGGGAGCAGAAGCATTAACATTTTCGGTTCTCTTGAATTGAACTTTCAGGATTTGTCAAACTTCACAAATCTTTACTCTTGAAAATCCTAAAGCTACGATTATTTTGGAATGGAGGGGTACATTTTAATATACATTGTACACAGTATATATTAAAAAATATGCAACTTACCTCAGTTCATGCATGGTTCCGGTATAATCTCCTTGGTTGCAAAAAAGTTAGATATGGGTATGAATATATATACCATGTTCAAACTCACAACAAAGATTGATGCCCCTTTTACATCTGATTTACAAATGCCATTATCTCGGTTCAAATAGATGAATGCACTTCCTATGAATTCAATCTTGAAACCCCTTTATGTTGAATTCGACATGTATTTTATTTCGTAGCTAGCAATTTGGAATGTATCCATGCAAGTGACAAATGTATAAAGTGCTTCACACTAACAACATGGACTGCACTAATTAATGTTTTTTATGAATTGCAAAAGCATCCATTGCTTGTATTTCAAACCGCTCTCACTCTATGGATCGATAATATGAAATAAACACAAGCACATGCTAGAATTCAATAGAGTATGGGTGTCTGATAGACCGATTTTCGTCCATACGCAATTTTGCAGAATTCATGATCTCATCCAAAAATAATAATGTCATTTATATTTTAATTTAGTGCGTAGAACCGCCTTTTACACGTAGATATCTCTCTATCTAACGCATAAGTGCACACACTTTATATGCATCAGCATTTCTCTTTCACACATGCTCACAATCTCTCTCGTGGTGTCGGGTGTCTCACGTACATGCTCTCTGTTTCTCTATCTCTCTTTCTGACTACTATGTACCACTCTTTTCACTAATCTCAGTTGGAAAACACTATTTCTCTCACATGCATATATACACATGCACGGTCTCTACTAGCCCTCTATATGCACATATATATGCCTACGTGTCTCCCGCATGCACATTATCTTTAGGCCTCTCTCGCACACATTGCCCCCCCCCCCCCCCGACACACCTCTCTAATAGTAGTTGGCAGATATGATTTCATCATATCATTCGGTAGGATATCCCTGGCTGTTATGCTGGATGGTAATACGAGGCAAAGTTTTACCCTAGTTCGGTTCAGACCCTTTCAGATGAAGAAAGAGCCTACTCTGCATCAGTATATTAGTGTTAGGGTGTGTACAAAGTACACGTGAATACCAGGCATTGTGCGTGTGTGTGTATATACTATCGACGAACTAGCCCCCAAGCTTGTATAACATACTAAGGGCCTAGGGTTACAAATCATATATAGTTGGCTTATCACCAGTGGGGATAGAGTCCTCCGCGGCTCTGGTAGCTTCGTGTTGTACGTCGAGTCCTCCACATGGGTCTCCGTATAACACGTCTCGGTCCAACCTATATGTGGCGCAAGATGGAACCGACCCATGAGTCTTCATGTTGACCCACCACAACTAGAAATGATGTGCCCACCACACCACACACGCAATCGGCCACTAAGAAAATAAGCATATACGATAGTACAACGGTATCTAGCTCACGATACGTCTCCATATTTTGTTGATGACACTGACGGACTTAGCATTTGATGCGTGCTCCGTATTTTGTTGACGACACTTACGGCCATTGTATTTGAAGCGAAAGCACGATATGGTCACTAGACTTCAGAATAAGCTCATCACGGTCACCACATACATTTTGTCGTGCTAACCAACATGTGGTTGGATGGTTAGAGGACAGTGGTTTCTCGAGCCCACCAAGGTTAAAGTCCCGGTGCTCGCATTTATCTTGTGTTAATTTCAGTATTTTCCGGCAATGTACGTTCAGTGGGAGGAGACGTTCCACTCGACTACGAGGGACCTATGGTGACTTCGTAAAATCTCAAGATCATATATGCTGGCCCACTCTCGGTGCGCGGCGGCGGACCGTGGTGGGGAGTGGTTTCGGGAGGGCGGCCGCCGCGGGCGGGGGGGGCGGGCGGTTTGGCCGGTGGTAGTTGGCGGCTCGGGGTGGAGTTTGATGATAAACCGGAGGCCCTTGATTTCGTATCCAACGGCTTGAAAATCTAATGACCAGAGATGAAAAAGTCGACCGACCGACGTAGCCTCACCCGCACGCATACATGCACGCACACAAGACACGCATGCATGTAGGCATGCAACACTGACACGTACACATAACGTACACACGCACGCATGCTGGCGTGCAACACTGACACGTACACATGCACTCACGAACACACGCACGTACGCACTCATTCATGCAACACTGAAACGCACCTTGCACGTGACGCACCCATGCATGCAACACCGAAACGCACCCTTGCACGCACGCAACACTCGCACGCTGCATGCACACAGCACATGACGCAAGACACACGCTTAACTACATGAAAAGATGACGTCACACTCAACGAACAATCATCGGTTTATGAAATGCCCGCTTCGACCGCCTGGCCCACCAAAGGTTCCTCATCACAGCGCTTCCTGCGTTGGGTCATTGACATGCAGGCCATGCACCCAAAGAGCCCACACGTCAGTGGAAGAACGGTGCGGTGTCCTAGGTCAGAGTCGAGGGCGCCACTCGCGACACGCCCGGCTGAACACGGCTCCGTGCCGCATTCAAACGCCTCCATGAAACCTGCCCGTGTGGAAGGCGAGAAACCCACTCTGGACACACGTCCGTTCATGACCGGGCTGGCGTTAAATGCAACGCCGGCCGAGCTCCTCCCGTCTGCCGTCTATTTAATCTCCTATTTGAACGAGGCCAAACGCCGGCCAAGAATCGCACACCTCCGCCGCTCCCCTATCTCCTCCACCATTTTGTCCACTCTTACAATGGCTTACGAAGAGTAGTTATTCTGCATCCAAGCCGGCTGGGTAGCCCGCCGGATACGAGCTATGCAGCTCGCTGATCCACCTCCCTCCCCTCGCCCGATGGAGCCAGTTGCCGCCCCAAGCCGGTGCGCGGCTCAGCAACTCGCCGCTCCAGGCCAGCTCGACGAGGAGCGGCGCACGGGCATCGTTGCTGTCGTCCACGCCGCCGCCTGCATCACCGCGTCTCCCGTTTACGTGGCGAGACTTCCCATGCTGCGGCGCGCCGCCATGGAAGCAGCGATAGAAGCCGGGTGCGCGGAGAGCGACGAGTCGGTGGCCAGCGCCTTCGCGTTCGCCGCCATCATCGAGGAGAAGTAGAACACGGGAGGCCGCCGCCGCTTGGGTCCCATGAAGGCCACCGCGGAGGCGACGTCGGCGTACACAGTAGGTGTCTTGCCGGATCCTTTTGTTGCGAGGACCTTCGTCGACACCGCATGGGCTCCATGGAAAAGGTCAATGTTAGGATGAACTCGAGCCGGTGCCGGCCATGGCGAAGTAGTGGCTGGTGATGAACTCGAACCGGTGCCGGCCACCATCATCTTCGGCACCAGCCACTGATATCAGTTGGGCAGTGGGGAAGCGAGCCGTCCTTTGCGCTGAAGCATATACCTCCGGGGCTCCCGGCAGTCCGGTGATCGTGCTGCCGGACATGAGGAACACAAATCGATCGGCGGGCGACCATTTAGGCCATGTATTATATACATGTGTTGTCCAGAACTAGCACCGCGTAGTTCATTTGAATGTAATGAAATCCGTCATGTTTGTGTGAAAATCCGGTATTTTATATGATTTCCGTCGTTGTTTATATGAAATACTCCGGTGGTTGCGTGAATGAGTATCAGTTTGTCTACATGTTTGCGTGAATTTCATCCGGTTGGTTGAGTTGCTGTCATAATGTGTGCGGCTACGGTTGGATGGCGTAATTTGTGGGTCGCCGGTCGGTCTGCGGGCGGCTCGGGCGGCGTTGTGGGACAAAAAGACACAGCTCGTGCGAGCTCGTCTGCAACATGCTCACTGGAGGATGCATGACAGCATGAGCACCCGAGTCGTTCCTCGTTCATCGGTGGCAAAGGCACCGGTGGACAAAAGGGTCGCCAATATTTTGGCTACCCCGGGCAAGATGCAAACAGCCCCTCCCAACAGATTCAAATCCCTCGTTCGCCGTGGAATTTTGCCATGTGTTGTTTTCATGGACTAGCAAGATGCCCGTGAATTGCACGGAACATCAAGATGCATTTTTTTACAAACTCCCGCATGCATGCAAGGGATAATTAATGTCCTCCTTTGCTAGTACCATGAGGCAAACACCATTAATATTGCATCGATTAGTGTTAGTGGCCTTGTATATCTGCAAATTGTAGTTTTGATAGTGGCCCTTGTATATAAAAATGGAGGGAGAAATATGAGAGATAAGGTGAGGAGGTGGGGGCGTGGTGCCGTGGTGGTGGCCCGGTGGTCGGACTGGGCGGAGGCATGGGGATGGACGGCGCATTATGTCTAGGGTTTGTATCTCTCTCACACACACCCACGTAGGTGGGGGACGTGCACGAAGAGAAGAGGTGCACGCACGGCGCATGTACTCCTGCCTCTTTCCCAACCACACCCGCTGGTACACGGTGGAGCCTATTTCTGCACGTAAAAAGGCAGCCAGTGTGGTAATTTGGCACGTGTACTGGTTGTCCACTTGGTGGAGGGAGGATCGTCTACCAAGGGATAAACAAACAAATTGTGACTTGACGTGTTATGTTAAATTAAAAAAAGAGGCAAACCATGTGGGGCCTACCTTAGAGGCAAGGCTCTATACACTGGAGTACTTTTGATGTGTCCCGTCAACTCGCAGAACGAGGATAAACTTGCTTAGTACACCGTCTCCCCCGCCCACGGGCGCGGTGGCTCGCAGGATGAGGTGAAGCTGGAGTACTACTGTATGCCTTTATGCGCGCTCCCTCGCCCATGCGCGTGGTGGCTCGCAGCACGAGGAGAACATTTTACTACACCCTCCGTTTACTCCCCGTCCCTACTACGTACTTTGGTTAGTACTCCCTCTATTTACTTATAAAAGGCCACTATAAAAAAATACATTTTCCATCAATACAAGGCCACAAATAGTAATCGAGACAAAAGTTACTACCCCTCCTTTCCAATTTATGGCTCAATTTCAAAATCTCTCCAACCAAGGTAGATGGTGAGTGGTCGAATTAATTTCGTAGTTTGCACAGTACGCTCATTTTTCTCAAGAAGTTATGTTTACTGGGCCATTAATTAGAACGAATGCATGAATGACCACTAAATTTCCATGAACTTGTACATGCATTGGTTAGTTTCCTCTTGACACTGCTTGCGTCGGGTGATCTAACGCACCTCGAAATCCAACATGTAATGGTACTACTACTAGTATAGTACTAGAATTGAGACTTATCAAACGGAAAAACGAATGTTTTTTAGATGAGCCCTATAAACCCTAGTGGGTACGTACTCCGTAAAAACAGATTTTTCCAAAACTAAGTCGCTCCCTTTCATGAATTATGTAGTATACTCCTCCGTCGACGCTCCCTTTCATGAATTTTGTACTTCCTATCACCGACATGTGGGACATATAGCAACCGGGTCGACGCACCCCACTCGTACCGACCCAATGTTAGTAATGAGCAATGAGACGTCAAATCACAATGCCGCACATTCCCAGACGGACGAAGCAACGATTATTCACACTTCGGTTCGACATCATCTCAAACCACGTACTAGTATTGCTTCTGCCTCAAGAGGGACACGCGCATCGCCTTGGTACATCATGACACGTGGAACCGCATGACAGGCCATGCTCCCCCGCCGATCGCTGGGTAAAATCACCTCATTTTACTATACTTCCTCGGATCGGTTTACTACATGGCATGCACGCTATTCTAGGTTGAGAATTTAACTAGCTATATATATATATATATATATGTGATGAACAATACGCTAGCCTTTTAAAAATGTATACTTTTGTACAGTAGTACTCCACTATCGATGGATTGCGCCATGGAGCAAAAATTGAAATTTTAAAAAAGGTGGTACATATAGAGAGCGCCACGCCAAATTATGCATATAGTACTATTAAAAAGCTAGTACGTGCTTAATCGGGGTGCTAAATTCTATTAAAGAAATACTAGTACTAGTATGTACATCTTGAAGAGTTAAAGTAATGAGAAGAAACATAACATAGTTCTGCTGGGGCTCAAGACAACACAACCCTCAAATTAAACTAAGCACACCTGAAATTAAACTATGCAACTAATCCGGTGACACTGCATTAGAAGTTTAGAACCGCCATGAGCAACGACACTGCCACCTTACTCGGAGTCCTCGTCCACGTCCTCGACTTCGTTCTTGTCCCACTTCCTCTTGGCCGATACTTCTTTGCTTGAACCGCCAACTTGGCCGTTGCTCTTCACCCAACCCTTGTAGATATTGAAACAAAGGTAGCCATCCATTGCAGCATAGTGGATGTGGTCTATATCTAGTACATTCCGCTGCCATGCATGATGATGAAACGTGTAATGAGGTTTCTCCTGTTTGTGGTACGAAGGATGAACCATGGCTCCTGCCAGGGTCAACATTGAGGGATGACGAGAGGGCACCAGCCGATTCTTCTTGAGGTCGAAGGGGTTGCCTACAACGAGGCCTATCCGACGCAGGACTTCTTTGTCGTTCTTAAAGTCTACAGTAACCAATTTGACTGTTTTGTCCTCGAGGAAGTTCTTAAAATCCTGGTACTCAACGTCGGCATGGCATATGTGGTAGACCAAGCAAACGTTATGTACACAAACCTGGATCACGGCGGGCTTCTTCCTCTCTTCGTCCTTTAGATCCTTCTCTTGTCCCACGACTGTGGTGTACTCAACATCTAGCCCAGCGACCCACTCATCATGTGAGTTTTCGAACATGTGTCTGAAGCGAGAAAGGCATCCTTTCACCGTCGCAGGAAATGCGGGTGTAGATGACGTCGAACTCATCGCCGGTGATGGTTCTAACATTGTACTCGGCGCCCGATCGGGGAGATTTGGGACGCCATGGATTTGGGAGGAGGGTTAGGATTAGTGGAACTGCCGTAATGTGAATGGACGGGACGACTAGGAGCGAACCGCCGTAGTATTAAAGGACGTGCGGGAAAGAGTAGGAGTGAACTGCCAATGTGCGAACGGCAGGGTAGTGGCTTTCCATTCTCCCATGATACGTGCTTCTGAGAGCCCTTGGATCTGAGATCGAACGGTTGCATGGCGTGATTCTAGACCTATGGGTGAATATCCTATCCTGGAGGGTTATTCTTAAAATTTTCAACAACTTAGCATGCGACCGTTTGATCTCAGATCAAAGGGCTGCCAGCAGCCCGTATAATGGTCGCGCCTACCACGACCGTCGCGTCGCTCGCATGGTCGCGCCCTTGGAGATTTCACACGGTGCGTTAGGCTATCTGATGTTGGCATGTCATACATAGTCATCACTTAGTCACTCATACTACAACAAGGTTGGCTATAAGGTTGGCTATAAGTGTTTTTTAACTCCTCTCTATCTCTTTCTTCGTACTCCCTCCGTCCCATAATATAAGAACATTTTTGACGCTAGCAAGTGTAGTGTCAAAAACGTTCTTATATAATGGGACACAGGGAGTACTAGTATTTATTGCATTTGCCAAGGAGTGACCTTTTCCAATGAAATGGTGTTGCTAAGTTTGCTTCATTTAATTAGCTATAGACTCAAAATTGTCTCTTCACCTAGGTACACGCACTTAGCACCGTTTCTTCCTTGGGTCACCAAACTAGTCTCTCTCTTCTTGATTAACTTGCCACATCAGACTTTATGCCCATGTGGCAAGCTTAAGCACCAGAGGAGCAAGTAAGTACAATAGTGCGCTTTACATGGCATTTTTGCATATGTGGAGGAAAGAGAGGCAAGGAAAAGTGGAGAAGTGGGCTCTCATGCAAGAGCCAACCTCTACTACTACATGGTGGAGCATTGGGAGAGGCACCTGTATGGAGGTGGTCAAGAATCGGAGACTCACGCCCGGTCGTTCTTAGCTTAAAATGATAATGGCAAGTCAAATCATGGGGCCCCACCTGTCCAGAAGTACCTCGCTGTCAAATCACACAGCCCTATGTTTGCAGCAGCCTGCTCCCTCCTCTTCTCGCGTCTCTGTCGAACCGACTAAGTGAACCGCCCGCCTACCAGCCAGAAAAGCCCGCCCTCGACTTTTAAATACAACTACTCCCTCCGTCGGATGCGTTTGGTTGAAGGTATCGTATGAATGGATTGGGACCATTCAATTTTTTTGGGATTGAACCATTCAATTCATGTGTTTGGCCGAATATGAGAGATGAGATAATTATTTAAGAGGGGACCACCAGTCATGCTCACATAGTCATGCATGCAAAGGGTGGCCATTTGATTCGACCGATTTGGTTGGGTGGAATGGTTCAGCATCTTCAAGGCATATTCTCTTTTTTTGACTCGAACCATTCATGTGCTTTATAACCAAACATGTCTATTTTCTGAATGATCCCAACCCATTCATGACCACCCTTGCAACCAAACGCACGTCATCTTATGAAAACCAAATAATCCCATAATACTAAGGCGCGGTGCATTAACTTCTACCTCGTTTCTTGTTTCTTCACATATCAACCAATAAGAATGGAATGATATACTTTTTGTGACATAGTAACTCATATTTAGTTAGTCAAATGGATGACCTAGAACTACGTAAGGTGCCCTATAAACCGAGACGCCTACAAATAAAAAACCGAGACGGAGAGGGTAGTTCAAAGACGTATCTTTTAGATCAATATAGTCGGGATTCACCAAGGAGCAAAACCAAGTGGTAGGCTGCTCCTGTCGTGTTGGCGTAACAAGCTGAAGCGTGGTCAGTCCGCACACCAAATGGCGACACACTTAACAGACCCTTTGGCGTACATATGGCTCATCCACCGCCTTGTTCCACGTATGATGCACCAAATTACAGTTCGAGCAGCGGTTGGAATTGGAGGCACCCGGTCGAAGGCCGCAGTAGTAGAAAATGAGCGATGAGGGGTCAAATCACAAAGCCCCACCATTCCCGCATTAAGCTGGAAGGATGAAGCAACCATCATTTCACTCTAGCGCGCAAGAGCATAAAGAAAAGAGAAAACAATGATGTGTGCGGCAGCTACCTAGGGCACCCTAGGGTTGGGGTCTCCACTACAGATCCTTTTTTGAAAGCGCCTCCACTACAAATCGGCTTCTCCCTCGTCCTCTTGAAGAAAACCGATGATGAGTGCGGCGGTAGGGTTTGTAGGAGTACTACGGCGTGCGGGGACACGTCGTAGTAAACGGGTTCGAGTCGACGCCTTAAATATGTGTGGGCCGCTTGGTTTTACGGGAACGAGGCAGCATTTTGGGTTCGGGGACCAGTGGAGATATAGCACTACAAAAAATTGTGAACGTAGGTTCGACCGAAAGGCAATGATGCATGGGCCCTGCATTTTGATATACCCGGGGCCGCGTGAAATTTGCTACTCTACTCAAAACTAGTAAGGTACACATGTATTGAACGCATGATATTTCAAACCAAATTATGAATAAATACACACTATAGCATGTAAAGCTTTGAGTCATATATGCATGATGTAGATGTTCGTTTTAGTTCTTATAGTTCATCTCATTCTAAATCAATTAGTTTTATAAAAATGTTAAGATTCATGGGGTTGTGCATTGTAAATCATAAAATAAAAACAAATAATGGCAATTCATTTAGAAAATAATCAATTATGATATAGAAGATTCTAAAACAAAGGAGAAGTGCTTGTGTTTTGAGGTTTGTGCATTATGCTTAAGTTCAACCATGGAGTCTTCTAAATTGTACATGTGGCAGATCTGGTGGAATGTTGATGATATCTAATGGCCAGTAATGCCCGGATTTGCCCATCTCTGCACTGTCGGGTTAGCTTCATCCAGCGACCATCTTTCAAAGTTACTGGCACACTATATAGTTCTTGTGCCATAGTTGCATGTTTTGGAAAAAACTACTAGTGGGTTGTACTATCTATTTAGGAATAGAAGATGCATACGTGGAAGTTGTAGGGAAAGAGATGACATGGAGCATCTCAATTCCTATGAGTAGGGATTGGAAAAGAGATGTCATTTGGTTCACATCATAGGAACTTTTCTATTGAATCTAGAGATGACATGTATCTCAATTCCTATGAGGAGGGATTAGTAAAGAGATGTAATTTGGTTCATATCATAGGAACTTTTCTATTGAATATACGCTAATTTTTATTTTCCTTTGAAATTAAGGGAGTATAGGAATCCATTCATATGAACCAAGTGGCTCTAAAGCTATAGAAATGATATCATGTTTATTTCCTTTGAAATGTAGAGTATATGAATCTATTCCTATGAACCAATTGGCTCTAAAGGAAAAAAATCCTATAAAAATCATATCATATAGAGTTCCTATGATATTCATCGACACTAAAGGATGGTTGAAATTGCTGCGGGTGATACGATGGCCTTTCTTTGTAGACTCCTCACCCATCTTTATAGTTACCTATCGAAGATGAATGAAATGATATATACAGGTATTCTACATGTGCAATTTGGTACACGAAAACTTCGGTAAAAGTTTGCGAGGTTCTAATTTTCAATAAAGCTATATGCACTGCATATCGGAATGGAGGGAGCATACGGCAGTTGCTAACACTCATGTGGAAGATTTGTGTGTAGGAGGAGTGGCTGTTCTGTTAAATGACATGGCAAACCTGACACTGTCGGATGCCGATCTAACGGTTCTTACGGCGTTCGTCAGGAAAAGGCTTCTGGCGAACGTTTGTTGGATAATGATTTACGGACACATGCATTGCATTGATACGTGCCCCCCTCTCTCTCACGCACATGCACCCTCACGAGTCACGACTCTCCCGAGTCCTCTCGCAGACTCGCACATTGCACCCATCCTCTATCTACAGGTAGACGTCACGCACATATGTGCTCTTCACACCCTACCCTCGGAACTTCTAAAAAACAAAAGACGGTGCGCACATTTTATTTTAGCTCACATGTCACACACTTATACTATTACTCTTGCGGCGAATGTTCTTTGGGCATAGTATATATTGTACTCTCACGAAGAGAAGCGGTGCATGCATGCACTAGTTCTCTCACACCCACTCGCGGGTACACGTAGGAGCGCATTTTTTTGAAGCCGGTACAACAAAATCACTCCTCTATATATAAAAGCAGGAGCCTTAGCGCTTGTTTTACCAGGGTTCCTCTCGTGCACTCTCTCATGCTCTCCAGATCTAAGCAAGACATAGGTGGCCACACTCGCTCTCTAAGCTCACGGCTGGTCACAAATCCGGCCGAGCAACCTCGACCGGGGCAGGGGGTGTAGGTGCATCATTCACGCTCTCGTCAGCGGTGAGGGAGGAGACCAACGGCTGCCCGCGCGTCCCGATCGGCGGCCGTGCCGTTCTCTCCGGGAGAGTGCCGGCTCAGGAGGGCCTCCGACCCCTTCTTCCTCCCTGCGGTATTGTGGCCAAGATGCGGCCTCCTGACGCCTGCCTTTGCCACATGCCGACGACCCTCGTGTATATATTCCTTCAAACCTGCCTTGCTCTCATCGCCCCAGCTCTTCCCCCTTCGTGTGGATACTTTTCTACTTCCGTCCGCTGTTACAAAGCACCTAGACTTCTACTATTATTAGAAGTAAAGCTAGTTCATACAGTGAACTCAAAGCGTTGGTTCAAACAGGGAAGAAAGTGGGAAAGCTGTAGCATGAATCTAGGACTTGGTTCTAAGAGGAAACGGGGGAAAGTAGTAATATGTGTCACTATTTAAATAACCTTATTTCATATTTGCGCAAACAGGGATGTCTGTCTCCATATCGTTTCGGGATGTCTGTCTCCGTATCGTTTCTATCCGCGTGATCAAAAGCACACACCTCAGTTTTAGTACAACCGCGCAAAATGAGATGGCTATCCTCGTTGTCATTGCCTAACCTCCCGTCTTCAAGTTATCCCTACATTGGTAGTAACTAAGGTAGAATGACCAACACAATCTAAAAGAAGCCGATTCGTACGTTTTACTTCCTGATTGCAGTGCAGGGACGAGCGAAAACAACTTAATCCTAGTACAGAATGCACTTTCTACCAGTTCATCCATGGACCGAGGACTAGCTGGCACGGCTGCACGGCGGTTTTTTGGACAGGTGCGCGGACAAGAGGCATTGTGGTCTGCTTATTTCTGCAAATAGTGGTGCTTAAATTTAGTGGAACGCACAAGCATTTCAGCTGGTCAAGATAACCTTTGCATGGTTCGATTCAGCATTCCAAATTGAGACCACAATTATAACTGGTTATTCTCGGAATGAGAGAACCTAACCCTGAATGGTGGCAACAAGAAAAACCAGAGTGAACTCCGGAAATTTAAGCTCGCCGGGAGGCCCTTTGCTCAGAGAAGCCTTGCTTGTTTTTTTCCTGATTTGTAAACCTTCTCACAACTTTGTCTTTTGTTGTGAACTAGTATATGTTTGTTATGTTCTATGAATCATTGAGATGTATAAAATTTCTTTACTTATGCTTTTCAAGATTTTTATGAAGACGAGTTTAATTGCGAGTGTTCGACATGAGCGCTGGAGTAGCGTGTGAAGTTTGGAATTTATTACATTGTGGCCTCAATTAACTGCATGAACCACTGTAACAAGATACATAGTAGTTGCTTATATGTCAGACAACAGATTGTTGATTGTTAGCTGGTCGATAGCCTAGTGTTGAAGCGAGCTGAGCCAATGTGCCGTGTTTTGCACAACTGCTTACAAGTGGGGTAGCACCAACAGTGTTTACAAGTACTTATGTATACGTCGGCGCACGGTTCTCGAGCGAGTGCTCTATTTCATCAAAACACACACTGCTCGTATGATAAACCGTGACAACTTATGTTTTACCATGCCATATTCATGAAAAAACTAGTGAGGACGCATCTGTTTCGCAACAATTACGATGGCTCTCACATGATTCACGGGCACACAAAAGTAGCAGCAGCTCCATAGACGGATTCAAACAGAGCACTAGCCCCGGAGGGGTCGATAATGTGCAAGGTTCGGATAATTAGACACAATCCAAACTACTATTAAACACTAGCTGGGGCAACTATTTCATGCCTCGATCTAATTTGGGATGGACACAAGACGAACCTTGCCATGAACATCATCGAGGACGTCCCGCAGCAGCTCAATCGTGTGAACCTTCATGAAGACAACCTTGTGGCCTTGCCACTGATAAACTTGTTTGTGGAGGCATGCCACGTCATCTTCCTGCGTAAGCTTGACAAGAACAAGATGCCTCACAAACGAAGGAGTAGCTTTGAACTTCTTGTGCTTCAGTACACCCTGGACAACACGCCTGACAACAGTGAGGCTGGAATACAACTCTTATTGGTATAACCGCAAATGGCTTCCAGGATCCAACAACCTAAGAAATCTGTTTTCCCAGTGCGTATATTCAGGTCGTCCGCCTCATAGCGAGTGACATGCACAACCACACAATCCTTGTCTGCATCAGGGCTCTAATTGAAACAGAAACAAATTCTAAATTACTTTTCAGTATAAGAACCACAAGTTATTTAAACCACTATGTATAGCATGGCATCGAAGCTAATAAAATTCTGCATTATTAATCACCACATACTTCCTTTTCTAAAAAAAATCACCACATACTTAGATGAAAAACCACAATCGAGATCGGCAAAGAAGGAAATCACCTTGGGCAGCTCAGCAGGGGGGGGGGACACATCCTCGAAGGGGGAAAACTGCTCCTGCAGTGCCACGGGGGTTGTAAGCTCAAAGGGGGCGTTGACCATCTCAGTAGTGGCCGTGAGCGTATCTGGGGTCGGCTTGGTGGCTGCCTCTATCTTCTTGGAGCTCTCTGTCTCGTGGGGATCAGCCTCCCGCGTCTGCTCCAATATCGGCAGATCTTTGCCTCGTTCTCCTTGGTCCATCATGAAACTGACGAATACTAGGAGACAACTGAAAGGAAAACACAATCGCAATGACAATGAAAGAAAAAAGAGAGTGAGGACCGGTTACTACTTTGCAAAAGTTCTTTTTTTTCTGAACGAAAATATACCAACATCACGGATCCGCTTACCTTCCCTTCGTTGGGAGAGAAGAACAGTGGCAGATGCGAGTGTTGCCTTTTATTGAAGACGGTGGATGGCATTTGGGCCCGCGCGCTGCATGGCCCGCATGTCGGTGACAAAAGTATAACGACATTCAGTAGAGGGAGACGTTTCAATGACCTAGGAGGAGCCAGAAGCGGTAGAGTGTCTCCACTGTACTAGTAGTAATTGTTTTTCTGGGTAGCTGTAGAGTGTCTCCACTGTACTAGTAGTAATTGTTTCTCTGGGCCTAAGACAAAACAGCCAATCCACACTAGTAAATAGTAAAATCAATTCAAAAGGCGCTACCCACACCCAAAGACACCGCCCCCCATCCCCCACAAAAAACCTGGGTGCTCTTCTTCCTCCTCGCTCCCACCCACCTCACGTCAGCTCGCTCCACTCGTACCCCCAAATTCCTCACCTCACTCCTACAGAAAACCCCAGCTCCCCTTCTTGCTCACTCCTACAGAAAACCCCCAGCTCCCCTTCTTCCTCGCTCGCACTACAACTAGGCTCGTCATTCATTACTCTGCTCAAATCCGTGAGCGTGGTGCGACGCCCTCGGGGAAAATGGAGTCGGCTGACCCCAGCGCCAAGAAGATGAGGCTCCCGCCAGCGGTGACGCCTGTTGTAGATCCCGCACCCGGGAGCGCGGGGAGAAGCGGTGATCCTGCCCCCACCGGATCCCAGGAACCCGTAGAATCTCGGGTGGACCACATCAGCGATCTCCGGACGCCATCCTTGGGGAGATCATCTCGCTTCTCCCCACCAAGGATTGCTGCCTCACCCAAGCCCTCTCAATTCGGTGGCGCCCTCTATGGCGCGCCGTTCCCCTTAATCTCGACTGTCGTCAGCTATCTCTCTTCAATGATTTTGAAATCCCCAGAGCCATCATCTCCTCCCACCAGGGCTCTGTTCAAAGCCTCTGCATCCCGTCATGCTACCTGAGCAAGCATACCATGCCCTGCACGGTGGACGCCTGGCTGAAATCCCCTAAATTCATGGAACTACAGCTGCTTGAGTTCTACTATTCCCCTGGAAATCACATACCACATACAGAACGCCATGAACTTGTGCCCTCAGCACCGATGTCCATCTCGCGGTTTTCCTCCTCTCTCCACACCGCCACCTTTGCGCTGTGCTACCTTCCAGACAATCTGCATCAACCTTCACTCCCATTTCTCAAGAAACTTTCACTTGTGCGGGTTCAGATATCGGAGGCCTCATTGCACAGCATCATCCACTCCAGCTTGCCGCTAGAGTGCTTGGTGCTTGTTTTCACAGTTAGAATCGGCTGTCTCCAAATAAAGTCGCCTAACCTTGTAAGAATTGGAATTTCTTTTGACGGAAGGCAGCTCATCATCGAAGATGCCCCTTCACTTCAAAGGTTGATCCTTGATTCTAGTTATTCACCGTTGCAAATAACCGTCCTCTCTGCGCCTAAAATGGAGACCTTGGGTGTAATACATGATCTCTGTGCTCATTTCAATATGGTGTTTGGCTCCATAGTTCTTCAGGTACTTTATATTACCATCTACACTTGTAACCATATGCTGCATTTTAAATTTATGCGCATAATTTATATATCATCTTGGAGTACACATTTTGTACTAATATTATGTTCTATGCTCAATGAAGAGTTTCTCCATGGATGGCCTATCAATGGTGCTGGATTCTGTCAAGATCTTATATATCCAAATGAATAGTTTTGATCTGAACAAGATTATTGGCTTGCTGCAATGCTTTCCATTTCTGGAGAAGTTGTATATAAAGGTGATTATTTCACGCACATTGGAAGCCCGCATATAGTGTACTAGAATTAACCATTCAGCTGTTGCTCTTTCGACACTCTTCTTTTAGACCTTAACTATTTTCAATTTTCATGTCTATTTAGGCAACATGACGGGGTAAGAAAGTTATAACCAATCGGTGGATTCGTAAGCATCGGGATTTTCTCACTTCTCATGAGATTCGATTGAAGACAATAACGCTAGAACGATATGTAGCCAACCGTGAAAACACAAGATTTGTCACATTCTTCCTGCTGAATGCGAGGTTACTATTGTCCATCAGGCTTAAGTTTATCAACAGCATGGTTTTGACGGATGGGTATGTCGAAGAGCAAAAAAGGAGTTTCAGTGGGCAAAAGAGCTTACGAACGTGCGGGCTTCTATTTACAACATATTGTGGTCATAATCCAAGAATTTTACGATCCAGATGTTCATTCTATGGACCTGATCGATCCATTTGACCGTGGATCGCCGAAAACAAAGGCCGGAGTTAGATGTTGTTGCCCTTTTCAATCTGGGTTTTTTGTAAACCTGATGAACAATCAACCCTCGTGCTTTTGTACAGTTTGTAAGCTGGAGTTAGATGTTCCTGCCCTTTTCAACTCGGTTGTGACTGTCATATTTTCTTTGAAACAAGGCAACTGGCTTGCCATTCGTTTAATTTAGAGTGCAATATTGTAACAAATCACAACCAAGGGAAATAACATCACTCATGCCAGCTGCTTGAGCTCACTGTGCATTATGAAGCCAAGTGACTAGCCCCCACCACCCCACCAGTCAACCTCAGATTCTCCCTCATCATGCGACTAGACCGGGCGCATCTTCAACGGCTCCTGTTCGTTCTGCCCGAGGCCTCGCCTTCGTCCTCCGCCTTGCGGCCTTGGTTCGCTCGCCGTGCGCGGTGCGCCGCCCTCTTGCGTTGTCAACGTCGTCAACAACCGAGAGGAACAAGGAGATGACTGTACGTGGAGAGGATGACAGTAGGGACCCACCAGGGTCACGGCAGTACGCAAGCAAGTGCCTCTATAGTACAAGCCCAAAAATATGGTTCCTCCCAATGGTTGGACATCTGGGGCTCACGCCATCGTCAACGTAGTCAATAAACGAGAGAATTACACTACGAGCGGTTGACACCGTGGACCCAAAGAAGTCGCGCAGTTTTTTAGGAACAAGCAGTTTTTTGAGACAATGAGGAACAAGCGGTTGTTATTTATACTAGTTTTAGCGACGGATCAGGGTAACAACGGGTCAGTGGCCCGCCTAGCCAGGGTTTTATTTATGTTTACCACATCATGAGCCCAGTTGTGTTTTTTTCTTGCTGAGAATGGCTAGCCCAGTTCTATTTTTTAAAAGAAATACCCAAACAAGGCCTACTTGCTTTATCGGCCCTGCTGGGCTGCAAATGTTTCAAGACGAGGAGAGTTTCATTCGGTTTGCCCAGAAATGGCATGTACATTTTTAAAAGACATCAAACCGGGAATTATTTTCAAGATCTTAAATTCCATAGATTTTTATGCGTGGACAATTATTTTGATTTTATATTTATATAAATTATTTTTCAAAATAGTTTGAATGTGAATCGATATTTCTGGATTAAAAACAGTTGACTGCTACCAAATATGCAAAATTTTGTATACTTTTTAACCATGGCCACAATATGGGGTGTAATGCTAACAAAAAGAAGATGGGCTCCAAAAAAAATCTTAAGAATTAGCAAATGGGCTGTACATTATTAGAAATAATGGCAGATGGGCTGTATGTTGTTTTCCACAGATTTGAGGCTGACTTGTGCGCCTACTATAGGTTGACGTGTATGCTTTCATTAAAAAAAGGTTGACGCACACGCAACGCCCTGTCAACTTAGTCAACACATGAGAGCAGTGACTGTTGGATATCCATCCAACGGCTGTCGTGCTTCTTCAATCTCTGCTCTTCATGCTCTAGCCGCTCAAACAAGCACCGGCGGGACTATCTGCTCCCTCCTCCCGCGGCCGGCTATGCTGCCGCGCAGGCCTCATGGCCCCACCGTACTACCATCGCTGGCCTAGCCATCCCTCTACTCACCCACACCTGCTGTTATTCTCCGGCGACGGCAGACGAAACAGTAAACCCTCGTACTCCTCCGCGTGGGAAACAACTGCCGAGTATTCCCTGGCTCCGTGTCGTTCCCTTCCTAGGCCTCGCCGTCGTCCACCGCCCTGGTGCTCTCGGCACGACCTGGTCAACGTGGCCAATGAACGACATCCATCGGAAGTGGACTGTACGTGGAGAGGCTGACAGTTGGGTCCACAGCCGCACGCAAGGAAATGTCTCCTTATTACGTGCAAAATAATGATTCCTCCACCTAACAGCTAGGACCCATAGGAAGAGCCTCTGTATTTTGTGAAAAAAATGTTCCCCCCGCTGACAGGTCGGACCCACCAGCTATATCTTCGCCCGCAAGGAAGTGCCTCCTTATTACGCCCAAAAAAATGAATACCCCCTGCTAGCTGGGACCCAACATATTGTTGGGCTGACTTGTGGGCCTACTAAGTTGACGGGGACGGAGGGATTTTTCAACTTAGTCAATACTCCAGTGACCATATGATGTCCATCCAATGGCCATACGGCTTCTTCAACCTCTGGTCTTCTTCCTCCAGCCGCCCAAAGCAGCGCCGGTCGTGCCGCCTGCTCCTGCCTCCCGTGGCCGGCTGTGCTACCGCCTGCTCCTGCCTCCCGTGGCCTGGCTCTGCGTCGTCCCCTTCCTATGCCTCGCCGTCGTCCATCGCCGTGGTGCTCTCGGCGCGGCGTGGTCAATGTGCTCAACGACCGACTTCCATCGGAAGAGTATTGTACATGGAGAGGCTGACAACTGGGTCCACGGCAGCCGCAAGGAAGTGCCTCCCTATTATGCGGAAAATAATGATTCCTCCACCTGACAGCGGGGACCCACCGGACAGGCCACCAGTATTTTGCGAAATAAATCATTTCCCCCTGACTGCTGGGACCCACCGGACGGGCCACCCTATTTCGCAAAAAAAACGTTCCCCCCGCTGTCAGCTTGGACCCACCGGAAGTGCCTCCTTATTACACAAAAAAAATGAATACTCCCCCGGCTAGCTGGGACACACCTTGGTGGGAGGCTGTCTTGTGGGCCTACTAAGTTGACGGGGCCGAAGGGCTTTGTCAACTTAGTCAATATGAACGATTCTAGCTCCAAAGGATCAGATGATGTCCATCCAACGGCCGTAGTGCTTCTTCAACCTCTGGTCTTCTTGCTCCAGCCGCCCAAAGCAGCGCCCGGTCGTCAAGATGCTCCGCCTCCGTGGCGGGTCGGGTTGTCTGCCCGGAGGCCTCGTCGCCCCTACTATTCCCACCTGGCTGTGCCCTGCGGCGACGGCAGCCTCACACCGCAGCCGAACCAGTGAACCCTCATACTCCTCTCTGCGCGGGCTTCCACTGCCGCGTCTTCCCCGGCTCCGCGTCGTCCCCTTCCTAGGCCTCGTCGTCGTCCACCACCGTGGTGCTCTCCGCGCGGCATGGTCAACGTGGTCAAGGAACGACTTCCATCGGAAGAGAACTATACGTGGAGAGGCTGACAGCTGGGTCCACGGCCACGGCCCAGTTTTTTTGTGATTTGCCAATTAAGTCGCTTTGATAGGCCTGTTGGGCTGCAAATCTTTCAAGACGAGGAGAGCTTTTCATTCGGTGGCGAGAAAATGGCCCATCAAGAATGAGAAATGGGTTGTACATTTTTAAAACACATCAAACCTGAAATTAGTTTCAATTATATTTTTTCATTTCTATATTTTAACTTACATTAATTTTTATGCGTGGAGAATTTGTTGGATTTTATATTGATATACATTTATTTTTAAAATCAGTTTGAATGTGAGTCGAAATTTCGATTAAAAACAGTTCGGATCGCACCGAAATATGCAAAATTTTGTATAATTTTTAACCGTGGCCACAATATGGGCTGTAATGCTAACAAAAAGAATATGGGCTCCAAAAAAACCTTAAGAATTAGCAAATGGGCTGTAAATTATTAGAAATAATGGCAGATGGGTTGTATGCTGTTTTCCACAGATTTGAGGCTTTCCAAAAAAAAGATTGCACAAGCAGTGACGGTTGGATGTCCATCCAACGGCCGTCGTGCTTCTTCAATCTCTGCTCTTCCTGCTCCAGCCGCTCAAACAAGCGCCGGCGGGACTGCCTGCTCTCTCCTCCCCACGGCCGGGTGTGCTGCCGCGCAGGCCTCACGGCCCCATCGTACTCCCATCGCTGGCCTAGCCATCCCTCTACTCACCCACACCTGCTATTATTCTCCGGCGACGGAAGACGAACCAGTAAACCCTCGTTCACCATACTCCTCCGCGTGGGAAACAATCGCTGAGTCTTCCCTGCCTCCGTGTCGTTTCCCTTCCTAGGCCTTGCCGCCGCCCACCGCCACGGTGCTCTCGGGCGTGGCTTGGTCAACATGGTCAACGACCGACATGCATCTGAAGTGGATCAGATGCGTGGAGAGGCCGACAATTTGGGTCCATGGCCGCACGCAAGGAAATGCCTCCTTATTGCGCGCAAAATAATGATTCGGCCCACCGACATCGTGGACCCATCGAAAGGGCCTCAGATTTCGTGAATGTAATCGTTATCACCGACAGCTCAGACCCACAAGCTATATCTTCGCACTCAAGGAAGTGCCTCCTTATTACGCAAAAAAATGAATACTGCCCCTGTTAGCTGGGACCCAGTATAGGGGCAGGCTGACTTGTGGGCCTACTAAGTTGACGGGGACGGAGGGCTTTGTCAACTTAGTCAATATGCACGATTCTAGCTCCAGTGACCGTACGATGTCCATCCAACGGCCGTAGTGCTTCTTCAACCTCTGGTCTTCTTGCTCCAGCCGCCCAAACCAGCGCCGGTCGTGCCTTGTGCTCCTGCCTCCCATGGCCGGCTGCGATGCGGCGGAGGCCTCACCGCCCCCTACTACTCGCACCGCTGGCCAGGCCATCCCTCTACTCACACTCACCCCCTGTTATTCTGCAGCGACGGCAGCCTCACACCGCAGCAGCGATGAACCTCGTACTCCTCTCACGCTGGGCATCCATCGCCGCTGTCTTCCCCGGCTCCGTGTCGTCCCCTTCCTAGGCCTCGCCATCGTCCACCGCCCTGGTGCTCTCGGCGTGGCGTGGTCAACGTGGTCAAGGAACGTCTTTCATCGGACATGGACTATACGTGGAGAGACTGACAGCTGGGTCCACGGCCGCAGCAAGGAAGTGTCTCCTTATTACGCGCAAAAGAATTATTCCTCCACCTGACAGCGGGGAACCACCAGACGGGCCACCATATTTCGCGAAAAAAAAGTTTCCCCTTGACTGCTGGGACCCACCAGCTACACCTTTGCACGCAAGGAAGTGCGTCCGGGCAAAAAAAAAACCAAAACGATTCGCCCCCCTGACTGCTGGGACCCACCAGCTACATCTTCGCACGCAAGGAAGTGCGTCCGGGAAAAAAAAACGATTCGCCCCCCTGACTGCTGGGACCCACCAGCTACATCTTCGCACGCAAGGAAGTGCCTGATACCGGGACCCACCGGTCGAAGCGCACGTAGCATTGTCATTCTGGTCGCGAACGTACGCATATATATACCGGTGGATGTAGAGGCGCGCACGTGTCGTAGTAGAGGCGCCGACGTAGCATGTACACGCACGCATGGCGAGGGTGCAAGAAAGAAAATACGCCACGCATATACATACGGGCAGGGTCTCTAACGCCTATCGCGCATACGCATATGGCTGGGTCGGAACGGAGAAACAGCGTCGCTGCCGTGTTCATGGGGAGCCAACCGGCCGGGTCGGAACGGAATGCGTGGTCGTGTTCATCGGGAGGGCTTGGACGGAACAGCGATGGAAACGAGGCTGGCGTATCGCACAACGGAGGAAACGGCCTTGTGTTCGACCGCCACGCTCAAACGGGGTCCTGTTGATCGGAAGGGCCCGGCGCATCTGCAAACAGAGGAAACGGACCTCCTACGGTCGAAACGGGGGTCCTGTTGATCGGGAGGGGTGTGGCGTACCGCAAAACGGACGAAACGGACTTGAGTTGGAGCGCTACGGTCGAAACGGGAGGGGGGAGTGGTGTGGTGTACCGCAAAACGGGACTCCATGGGATATTGTTCATCTCCACCGTCGACCTCCTGCAGCCTCCACGGGCTACCGTCGACCTCCTCCAGCCTCCACGGGCTCCTGTTCATCCAGCCTCCACCGCGAGCTACTCCACCGACTACTGTTCATCCACCCCTCCACACGGACACCCCTCCATCGTCTACTGTTCATCCAGCCCTCCACACCACGGGTCCTGTTCAACCACCCCTCCACGGCCACCCCTCCACCGTCTACTGTTCATCCAGCCCTCCACACCACGGGTTCCTGTTCATCCAGAGGCAATGCCACCGCTCATTGTTCATCCAACCCCCCGCAGCAACGCCACCGCCACCGTTCGCTCCATTGGGTTCGATTAACAGCCATCGATCGATCGGTCGGGTTCAAGAACGCGTAGCTCGCGGTAATCGCCGGGTTCGCTTAGAGCCAACGCCGCACACACACGCCACAGACGTCGATAGAAACGCCGCATCGCTCCGCCTCGACCTCCCACCGTAACCGCAACTCCCCGAAATTTTCCTCCCTCGCTTCTACCACGGTTTTTTCCGTCATGGACGGCCCAAAGAATGTCATGCGCTATGCCTCCGCCCGCCCAAGACGAAAAGCATATTTTCTGTCATGATTTTTTGTCATAGAAGTAGGAGCCCACCACATCTATGATGATACCGGGTTTTGTCACAATTATCGTAATAGAAGTGTCATATGTATGACAGAAAAAAATTTCGTTCGGCACAAAATGTTACGGATGTGTCTTTTTTTTTGTAGTGATCATCGTATTCGGGTTCAATAATTTCTCTTTCTCTAGACCTAGAAATTTTCTCATCTAGAAATTCACCAAGGGGCACAGTAGTATCAAGCATAGAAGTAGTTTCATCATAAGTATCATGCATAGCGTAGTGGCATCATCAATAACATGTGACATATCGGAACGAATAGCGTAAGCAGGTTTAGGTGTCGCTAGCTTACTCATAACAGAAGGTGAATCAAGTGCGAGCTAGATGGCAGTTCCTTACCTCCCCTCGTAGTTGAGGGATAAATTTTTGTCTTAGCATCTTTCAAGTTCTTCATAGTGTCCAACAGATATAAATCCCAAGTGACTCAAAGAATAGAGCTATGCTCCCCGGCAACGGCGCTAGAAAAGGGTCTTGATAACCCATAAGTTTTCGAGGGTAGAGTATTCAACACAAATTTATTAATTCGACACAAGGGGAGCCAAAGAATATTCTCAAGTATTAGCAGCTGAATTGTCAATTCAACCACACCTGGAAACTTAGTATCTGCAACTAAGTGTTTAGTAGCAAAGTAATATGATAGTGGTGGTAACGGTAACAAAGTAAAGACAAGAAAAGTAATGTTTTTGGTATTTTGTAGTGATTGTAACAAGAGCAACGGAAAAGTAAATAAGCGTAAACCAAGATATGGAAAGCTCAGAGGCACCTGGATCGTAGATGGATAATTATGCCGATGTGGTTCGTCATGTAATACTATAACATAGGGTGACATGTAACTAGCTCTAGTTCATCAATGTAATGTAGGCATGTATTTCAGAATAGTCATACGTGCTTATGGAAAAGAACTTGCATGACATCTTTTGTCCTACACTCCGTGGCAGCGGGTCCTATTGGAAACTAAGGGATATTAAGGCCTCCTTTTAATAGAGAACCGGAACAAAGCATTAGCACATAGTGAATACATGAACTCCTCAAACTATGGTCATCACCGGGAGTGGTCCCGGTTATTGTCACTTCAGGGTTGCCGGATCATAACACATAATAGGTGACTATATACTTGCAAGATAGGATCAATAACACACATATATTCATGAAAACATAATAGGTTCAGATCTGAAATCATGGCACTCAGGCCCTACTGACAAGCATTAAGCATAGCAAAGTCATAGCAACATCAATCTCAGAACATAATGGATACTAGGGATCAAACCCTAACAAAACTAACTCAATTACATGATAAATCTCATCCAACCCATCACCGTCCAGCAAGCCTACGATGGAATTACTCACGCACGGCGGTGAGCATCATGAAATTGGTGATGGGGATGGTTGATGATGACGACGGCGATTTAATCCCCTCACGGAGCCCCGAACGGACTCCAGATCAACCCTCCCGAGATAGATTTGTTCTTGTCGGCGGCTCCGTATCGTAAAACGCGATTATTCTTTCTCTCTGATTTTTTCTCCCCGATAGCCAATATATGGAGTTGGAGTTGGCGCCGAGGGCTACCAGGGGCCCACGAGGTAGGGGGGCGCGCCTGTGGGAGGGCGCCCCACCCTCGTGAGCAGGTGGTGTGGGCCCTGGTCTTCATCTTTGGTGAGGATTTTTGTTATTTTTCTAAGGTGTTCCGTGGAGTTTCAGGTCATTCCGAGAACTTTTATTTTCTCGCACATAAAACAACACCATGGCAATTCTGCTAAAACAACGTCCATCCGGTTAGTTCCATTCAAATCATACAAGTTAGAGTCCAAAACAAGGGCAAAAGTGTTTGGAAAAGTAGATACGACGGAGACGTATCAGTCACTTCTCTCATCCGAACATATACCTCATGAACGGAACACAGAGGCATTGTTTACAAAGTTTCCAACACTAGCTTAATGTTCCACATGAATCATGGAGAAGATAAAATGCTGCTGATGAGCTGAACAACAAGTCATCAAGATTCCCATGAAGATGGAATTCCACAACTATGTGAACAAGGCGATAGTATTGGTCAGACCCAAAAGATATAATGGTGTATGCTCGAGGGACAACCGCGAGTAAGACAACATTACGAACATCGTTGGTTCTGATTTGATTTGACGATAGCCCACACTCAAATCAAAGTTTTGACAAGACAATAGATCCAACAGTTGATCACGAGGATCAATCAATGACGATATCATCTTTCTTCAACACACACACACACGCAAAGATATCCCTTAATGATGAACTAGATCGTACAACTTCCATCTTCCAACTCTCCAAGTTGTTGTTTAGCTTAACCAACTATTTCAGGGTATCCAACACAGATTCTTGGGGAAGGGGTGATTACAAGAGAACCAACTTGATCACGAGCTCAACATAGCGGTTAGAGGACGACCTGGTGATACTTCCATGAAGATATCCAAAAAATCACGAACCACCGATATGTCTCTAAGATCGAGAACAATCTTGCTTTTCAGAGCAACACGATATGATCAAAAGAGGGAGGGATTAGCACAATCCCAACCCATTGATCGAAGAGTGCACCAGAAATATGGACTAGGTAGCACGATCAATCTTAGAATGATGATTCAATAACCAACACGCGAAGAATGAAGTTATTGTCCATTAACTACCAAGCAACAGAGTTGCTAGGAGTATTGGTTTCACACCTCACAATTCACTTGTCGGTATTCCAGTTACAATAACACGGGGACCGAGAAATGAACAATGATGGTGAGAGGTATCACCGTATCAAGAGTTCATAGGAGGTGGTGCAATTCCCATGAAATTCTTGACATGAAGATGGTAATAACCTAAGGTAGAACAGATCAAAGGCTGGTGGCAATTTGAACTGCGGAATACAATTGCTTTGACCCAATCCTAGATATGGATGAGGTACTGGTGTTTGTTTCTCCTAGTCATTCCGGAATAGAATGGCTTGACGGATCAGAGGAATAATAGGCATCGATAACACGAATACACAACTACTCTTGACCAACAATTGACAGATTAAGGTCAAATAACAACTAAAGATGGACAACTCAAAGGGACATATATCTTTTTGAGTTGTGGATGCATAGATTAGTATGTCGAGCAAAGCTCAACATTTCTTCCGGATAATCCATGCAGAAAGGTAGAACTGGCAGATTCACAATGTAGAATGGAGAACTCATCGAGAGCACTCTTTTTGTGATCCTTTCGTTCAAAGAACGTCTGCCTTGGCTGGTTCATGGTATTGGAAGAATGAGATACCACAGACCTCGAGGACTATCGCAAAGGTTACTAATATCCTAAAGGAACGAGCAAACACTATCAACAGGAAGAAAGTAGGGTGAATCTTGGGTTCAGGAATCCAAAAATAGAATGCCTACTACTAAATGGCATCACGGGATGCTTTCGAGAATGACGGCCAGAATCATCACACTGGGAACACAAAACATGGCTATATTACTAGGTGACTCCCTAAGACACCTAGGGTCATAACAATAGCTCCAACATATATGTCGAGGCAATAGAGTACCTCAACTCACCGATTAGTGTGGTTGAACTGGCCCAAAGGGACATTGGCAACGGAAAGAAGGGATTGCAAATGCATCAGACTATTTAGAAACATGGGATGGCTCGGACAGCATAATGGCTGTAAATGTTCAAAAGATTTGAGACATCCTGCAAAATGGTGGCATAACCAGCCAACATCACAATATCAAGGTTCCAAGATCAACGGTCAGCATACAAAAGTAGTAGGAACTGAACTGAGGCTTGAACCCATCAATCCTATAAGTCTACGGATTAGCAACATGTGATCCTGATAGATATATGAGAAGCCTAGTTGTTAGTCCCCATAGAAGAGAAGAGGTTGACTCAGATCAGAAGACATAAGGTAAAGGAGTAAAAAGAGCCTTACGTTCCCTTCCACAATCAATTCCCTTATAGAATTAAAGCATTTCTAGACTCAACTTCGACCAGTTTGGCTTGGTAAACCTACAAGCAGTCAGGCTCTGATACCAAAGCTGTCAGGACCCCAGTCCTAAGTCACACCAATATAGCATGTCACACATCATATCACTTTGCGGCCTCACGCACGGTATTCCCACAGGTCCCACCTTACCTGGCCCGAGACCATTTGCGCCTTTTGGCTCATGTATATGATAGTGTCTCTAGCATCCATATGATAGAGAACCCGGGCCGACATGACTAGTCGTGAATCCAAAGTGGCACTAACTTACAGGGACATGCATACATGACCCATCAACGAACGTGTCGATCATCAACGTATAAACCCAAGTCATTGCAAGCTACAAGGACTTAAAGGAACAAAGCGTGACATTTCCCCGAAGGGACAGACACGGGAATGAAGAAGGACACATGCTGGCCAGCCTAAGTGTTCCGGAGCAGTAGCAAGCTACCATGACTCAGTGGAAGCACTAGGAGACATTTCCCCATAAGAGAGGCTACCAAGAATAAACAACTAGGTTGTCGGATCCCACACATACTAAGCATTTAAAAATCATACACACAATATACTCGATATGTGCAAATACAACATGGCATCACAACAAGACTCTACGACTCAAAGTATTTATTTAAAACGCTCCGGAGAGCCATACATAGTGAGAATTACAATCATGGGTCACATGACCCAACATACAGGGCATACAGGCAACGGAAGCATAACATGTCTGAGTACAGACAACTACGAATGGAAAAGGCTAAGAATCCTGACTATCTACAAGACCCTCCCAAGGGTACAAGATCATAGTTGAGGTAACAAGCTAAACGCCGAAGTCCACGCAGAACTACTAGTGAGACTGAAGTCTCTCTGCAAAAACATAAATTAGGCAAATGTGAGTACAAATGTACCCAGCAAGACTTACATCAGAGCTATCTATCTATGCATCGGTATCAACAAAGGAGTGGTGGAGTTTAACTGCAGCAATCCAGCTTTGATTGTGGCTATCCTGAACTACGACAGCTGGTAACTCTTATGAGGTGGCGCACACGAGTCCACATATTCACTATATCAATACACTACTATGGATCCACTCTCGTCTCCCTACAAGAAGGTCATCCATAGCACTCACGCTTATCTTGCGCATTTTAGAGTATCCACTTTCACTTGTCTGTGAACTGTATAAGCAACCCAGTAGTCCTTCTCCACGGACGCGGCTATTCAAATAGATCATATTACCCTACAGGGGTGTACTTCTTCACACACGCTCTCGGCACTTACCACCATGTACACGTTGTGTATCTCGGCAACCTTCAAGCGGAAGCCTGGCGAGGGAGTCGGCAATAACCTGACTAACCACACAAGTCTCTAGTCCAGGTTTATCGCCTATTCTGGTTCCATCCGCAAGGAGATCCGGCCGGGGTTTCACTCACGGCCCCAAATGTTGTGAGCAGGGTTCCCAAGCCCACCATCTGGGTGCCACTTGGTACACCGTGCCACTGTGCCTAGTCTTTCCCAAGCCGACCTGGCCGGGTGCCACTAGGTAGACTACTAACACTACCTACAAACACCAGAAACTAGTTGCAACTCATGGACAAAGATCAAGGTGATTAGTAAGTCGAGAGAGCTTGGAGTGCCCGGAGCCCGGTGTGTGGTAGTAACTGGGAACAGTTACAATGAGACAGCCCACCATGTACTCCTACATGGCCTCTCACCGCTACCTTTAACAAATCGTGTTCACACACTTAGCTCTCGATAGTAGGACATGTTCAGAACATTCCAATTCAACGCAGAGGTGGCAAGGTCAAACTGACCTGTGGGGCCATGGGCATTAGCTTAATTTAAACAGGGAATAACCATGTGGTTAATTAAGGGGTGCGGCCTGTCTGTTAATGACCCTTGGGGTTACAGTAATTGGTGGTTAGCGCTAATTAAGCCTGTGCCATGTCATCTAATCCGGCGACTAACCGCCGGCGGTAAGCAAACGCGGCGGCGTTCCTCGTCCAGCCATCTCCGGCGTCGGCTGGACGCGCGGATGGGCGTGCTGGAAAGCTCGCGTTCAGCGCATCTAGTGGTGGTCACGGTGTGTGCTGGGGCAGCATGTAGCGGCGGTGGCGACGAGCCGGGCGGCGGCCGGAGTACGGGCGCATGCGGGCACGGGGCTGCGATGCGCTAGGGGGCCAACTAGTGGCTGCTTTGGCCTCCTGGAGGCACCAGGAGCGCGTTTACGTGCACGGCCGCGAGCGGTTCGAGCTCAGCCACGGAGGTAATGAGGTATGGCGGCGGCGAGCTTTGGATCTCATGGAGATGGCGGCTATAGCACAGTCGTGAGCAGGGGAGGAGGGGGAAAAGATGCGCGCCTCGCAGAGAACAAGCAGTGACGGTCAGTGGGCTCGGGGGCATCCTCGGTTGCGTGAATCGACCGGCGATGTTCGGCGAGCAGATGCGGTGGTGACGGGCTCGAAGACGATGTCTTGGTGATCCTCGACTTGCGTTCGTCGACTTGGAGAGGATGCGGACGATGGTGATGTCGCTTGAAGCTACGTCGATATTTCCCCAAAGATGAAGGGATGATGCAGCACAGCGGCGGTAGGTATTTCCCTCAGATATGAAACCAAGGTTATCGAACCAGTAGGAGAACCAAGCAACACAACGTAAACAGCCCCTGCACACAAATAACAACACCTCGCAACCCACGTGTTAAAGGGGTTGTCAATCCGTTTCGGGGTACGACGCCAGAAATTGCGTGTTGATGGGTAAAAGTTGTAATAGATTGAATAAATAGATCGCAAATAAAATAAAGTGCAGCAAAGTATTTTTGTATTTTTGGTTTAATATACCTGAGTAAAAATGCAAAGGAAAAATAGATCGCAAAGCAAATATATGAGAAATAAGACCCGGGGGCCGTAGGTTTCACTAGTGGCTTCTCTGGAGAAAAATAGCAAACGGTGGGTAAACAAATTACTGTTGGGCAATTGATAGAACTTCAAATAATTATGACGATACCCAGTCTATGATCATTACATAGGCATCACGTCCAAGATTAGTAGACCGACTCCTGCCTGCATCTACTACTATTACTCCACACATCGACCGCTATCCAGCATGCATCTAGTGTATTAAGTTCATGGAAAAATGGAGTAATGCAATAAGAACGATGACATGATGTAGACCAGATCCGTTTATCTATATGGCCGTAGATATAGATATCGTCTTTTTATCCTTAGTAGCAACGATACATACGTGTCGGTTCCCTTTCTGTCACTAGGATCGAGCACCGTAAGATCGAAAACACTTCCGGGCACCTCTTGCCATTGCAAGATAAATAGATCAAGTTGGCCAAACAAAACCCAAATATCGTAGAAGAAATACGAGGCTATAAGAGATCAAAGAAACTCAAATAACTTCCATGGATATAAAAACATATGACTGATCATAAACTCGAAGTTCATCAGATCCCAACAAACACACCGCAAAAAGAGTTACATCATATGGATCTCCAAGAGACCATTTTATTGAGAATTCGGCGAGAGAGAGAAAACCATCTAGCTACTAACTACGGACCTGAAGGTCTACAAGGAACTACCCACGCATCATCAGGGAGGCATCAATGGAGGTGGTGAACCCCATCCGAGATGGTGTCTAGATTGGATCTGGTGGTTCTGGACTCTGATTGTAACAGCCACGATGCGGCTATATCTCCCACGTGTCGGGGAACGACTTGGAGGCACAACCGCATGGTGGTTTTGTCGCAAGATGGGTCATATTCACACAATCCCATGTAATGAACAAGAAAGGGATAAAGAGGGTTGGCTTACAATCGCCACTTCACACAAATAAATTAATTAAACATACATCATTCAGAGTACACACATAGTCTGACTACGGACAAATACAAATGAAAAGAAGATAACCCCAAATGCTAAATCCCCGATCGTCCCAACTAGGCACCACTACTGATCATCAGGAAATGAAACATAGTAACGACCAAGTTCCTCATCGAACTCCCACTTGAGTTCGGTAGCATCACTTGCACTGGTATCCTCGGCACCTCCAATTTTTTGGTAGAATCTGTGAGTCACAAGGACTCAGCAATCTCACACCCTCAAGATCTAGACTATTTAAGCTTATGGGTAGGATAGGGTAATAAGGTGGAGCTCCAGCAAGCACTAAGCAAATATGGTGGCTAACATACGCAAATAAGAGCGAGAAGAGAAGCAACGCAACGGTCGAGAAGCTAGAAGTGATCAAGAAGTGATCCTGAAACTACTTACGTTCATACATAACCCGAACCGTGTTCACTTCCCGGACTTCGCCGAAAAGAGGCCATCACGGTTACACACGCGATTGATGCATTTGAATTAAGTCAGGTGTCAAGTTCTCTACAACCGGATATTAACAAATTCCCATCTGCCACATAACCGCGGGCACGGCTCTCGAAAGTTTATACCCTGCAGGGGTGTCCCAACTTAGCCCATCACAAGCTCTCACGGTCAACGAAGGATATTCCTTCTCCCAGGAAGACCCGATCAGACTCGGAATCCCGGTTACAAGACATTTCGACAATGGTAAAACAAGACCAGCAAGACCACCCGACTGTGCCGACAAATCCCGATAGGAGCTACACATATCTCGTTCTCAGGGCACACCGGATAAGCTAAGCGTACAGGTACCAACGTAACCCATGTTGCCAAGGGACGGTCCCACATGGTGCTCTAGTTTGGACCAACACTCAGAGGAGCACTGGCCCGGGGGTAAAATAAAGATGACCCTTGAGTCGGCAGAACCCAAGGGAAAACGGCTTAGGTGGAAAATGTTAAAACCAAGGTTGGGCCTTGCTGGAGGAGTTTTATTCAAAGCGAACTATCAAGGGGTTCCCATAACACCCAACCGCATAAGGAACGCAAAATCAAGGAACATAACACTGGTATGACAGAAACTAGGGCGGCAAGAGTGGAACAAAACACCTGGCATAAGGCCGAGCCTTCCACCCTTTACCAAGTATATAGGTGCATTAATTAAAAAAGAGATATTGTGATATCCCAAAATATCCATGTTCCAACATGGAACCAACTTCACCTTCACCTGCAACTATCAATGCTATAAGAAGGGCTGAGCAAAAGCGGTAACTTAGCCAAACAACAGTTTGCTAGGAAAGGATGGTTAGAGGCTTGACATGGCAATATGGGAGGCATGAAATAGCAAGTGGTAGGTAGCGCGGCATAGCAATAGAGAGATCAACTAGCAAGCAAAGATAGAAGTAACTTTGAGGGTATGATCATCTTGCCTGAAATTCCGCTAGGAAGAAGATCAGGTCCGTGAAGAAGACAAGCGGACGTAGTCGAACGAATCCTCACAATCGCAACGATACCGAGAACTATCGAGAAGAAGTGCAACCGGAAAGAAGGAAACATCATGGTAAACAGCCATCACATAAACATGGCACGATGCACAATCAAGTATGATGCGTGTCCGGTTTAATGAGGCATGGCATGGCAAAGTGCACAAACAATATTACAAATTAAGTGGAGCTGAATATGCAACGAGTTGCATATTGACGAAACACCACATCAAATATTCAGTTTTCTCTCATTTATGTACCCAACAATATTAAATGTTATTAAACATGGCAAGGGGTGAAGCATATGAAAACTACTTATCTAGGCAAGTTTAAATGAGGCCGGAACAACAAACAACAATTCCGGAAAATCCTCATGTCCATATTACGAATTTGGCACTGTTCTGCCCTAAACCATATTTTAGAGTTGTTAAACATGCAAAGTAATGGCACCATGTTAAACTGTGCATTTTTCCACCCCATTTACATATAAAGTTTATTAAATTTGGAGCTACGGCTATTAAGTTATGAAATAAATCATTTTGACATGTCATTTATGCGAATTAATGCAAACAACAAGTTTAACATTTTAACATGGATGAAAGTGGCATATTATGAAACTTGATGAAATTCTAAGCATTATACATATGAAGTTTGTTTAATTTGGATGCACGGATTTTTAGTTATTAACAATTTAAAATGATGGCATATCCTATAAATATGCATGCACTTGGAATTAGACAAATTGCAGCGAACAGAAAAAAAGATGTGGGCCGAATGCTGCGCACTGTGGAAGCCCAGCAGCAGATCTGGACCGAAGCGGATGTGGGTGTGCGCGTGCAACAGTACAGGAAAAACAGAGCAAAAATTTGGGGCAGCTGGGCCTTGATCCCACGACCTCCTGTATAGTGGAGCAGAGCACGTACCTGTGCGCTGCTGCTTCTTATTTGTGAAAAACATGGGTGTGACTGTAGTTGAACCCGAAGAAAAGGCCAGGCCTTCTTCTTCGTGGATCATAGAGGAACTGGGTGACGATGCCGGCAAGCAAGACGGCGACCATCGCGACCACAGGCCGATGGCGGGGGGTGCCGAAATAGGTGGAGATGTGGTGCGCGGCGTGCGGAGTGACGCGGAAGCAGAGACCTCAAGCTCAAGCGTTTCCTTGGCTCGGGGCCATGGCGAGGTGCGGTGGAGTCACTAGGTGGGCATGCAAGCAATCGGCAACGGATGATGCAATTGACGGGGCAAAGGTATGGGGAAGCATGGCTGCTCATGTAGAGGGGCTTGGGGAAGTCGATCGAGCTCGGGGACGAGGAGATGCGACGAAGGAAGGCGCTTACCAGCACTGTCCCTGAAGTAGCAGGAAGCAGGGGAGGAAGACAACGACGGGGAGGTAGCCGGACATGGCGATCCTTGGGCGTGGCTCGACGTCAGAATGGATCCGGGGCGGCATGCAGGTGTTCGGGGACGCGGAAGGGAGGCCGGAGAAGGACTAGGCCAGCGACGAGCTCGTGGCTGCAGCGGCCATGACTCCTGGAGGCACGAAAGTAGGTGCGTGGGTATCCCTTTACCTGAGGCGGCGGCATGGAGGGGAAAGGAGGGAGGAGGAGGAACCCTAGGGGACGCGATGGGGATTTATAGGAGGGGGCACGAGCGTTGTGGTGGTCATGGTGGCCTAGTGCGTGCTGCCTCTTCTTTTACTGTGAGAAGGAGAGGAACCGGGAGGAGGAAGAAAAAGTGAGGGGAGAGCAGTTGACAGGCGGGCCCAGGGTAAAAATGTGCTGCGTGGAGGAGGAATTACTAGAGGGCGAGGTAGTTGGCGGGGTGGGTTGTGGCTCGGCTGGGCCGCACTGCTGCTGCGCTACTGGGCTGCTGCTACTACTGCTCTTCTTCCTCAAACATAAATAAGGAGCAAAATGCACAGGGGGATTGGAGAGGGGTGTGAGAGATATGAAAATATCCCTGGAGTCCAGAATTTGTGCAGAATTTAAATAAATTGCTTTGGGCATTTTTAGAGGTAGAAAAATAATTCAAGTTTGAATTAAATTCAAACTTGAGCCATTTTTTAACCTAACCAAAACAACTCCAAAATGAATGAAATTTTACAGAGAGGTATAAGGCATGGAGTATGATCATCAGAAAATAAATGAACATTAATGGAGGGGGGAATAATGTCACTTGCAAAACATGAAGGAAGAAGGAAGGGAGAGATGATGATACATGGGCATGGCTTGAGAGAGGGATAGCAAGGGCTGATGCACACACAACATGAAAGTAACATGTAACATAAGGATGAGTGTAATGCACATGATGCTCATGGCAACAACATGAATGACCAAAAGCAATATGACAAAAGATAGGCATGGCAAAACAAACAAGGATGGCATAATGCAATATAATAAACGATGAACATGATGCAAGAAGTAAAATATGACAAGGCACTCAACAAACATGCAACGACAATGATGACCATGATGCAAAATAAAATAAAACAAACATCATGGACATAACACAACAATAATGGAGGTCTTGGTCTTGGGGCGTTACACTGATGCCGCTGGATGAATATTTCATTGACTCCCCTAGGGTTCTGGTATTTTTGGGGTATTTATAGAGCAAAGAGGCGGTCCGGGGGGCACCCGAGGTGGGCACAACCCACCAGGGCGCGCCTGGGCCTCCTAGCGCGCCCTGGTGGGTTATGCCCCCTCGGGGCAGCCCTAGGTGCAACTGAGGCCCATTGCCTTCCTTCTGGCCCATAAAAAATCATCATGGAGTTTCGTGGCATTTGGACTTCATCTGATATTGATTTCCTGCGATGTAAAAAACATGGAAAAAACAGCAACTGACACTTGGCACTATGTCAATAGGTTAGTACCAAAAAAGATATAAAATGACTATAAAATGATTATAAAACATCCAAGATTGATAATAAAACAGCATGGAACAATCAAAAATTATAGATACGTTGGAGACGTATCAGCATCCCCAACCTTAACTCCTACTCGTCCTCGAGTACGTAAGTGATAAAAACAGAATTTTTGATGCGGAGTGTTGTTTATCATGTCATGTCATATTTCTTTTCTTTATAGCATGGACATTTGCACTTTTTATGTGATTCAAAGCAATAGTCTAGATTTGACATAATAATTTAGATACTCAAGCATATCAACAAGCAACCATGTCTTTCAAAATATCAACGCTAAAATAAGTTATCCCTAGCCCATCATGCTCAAACATTAATCCCTTCATGAAACACACTCGAATATTAAGTACACCCAATCCGTAAGCACGATCATATTGCCTCCTAGTTGGTGCTTTTTATGAGATAAGATGGAGACTCAAATTTCAAAATAAAAATTGCATAAAGTAAAAAAGAAAGGCCCTTCGTAGAGGGAAGTAGGGATTTGTAGAGGTGCCAGAGCTCAAAGCGAAAAACTTAGAGATAAAAACATTTTTGGAGTATCCATCCCACCAACGAAAACGACTTAGAGTTCCCAACACTTTCCATGCTAGATATGCCATAGGCGGTTCCCAAACAGAAAATAAAGTTTATTCCTTTTTCCACCATACTTTCACTTTCCATGGCTAACCGTATCCACGGGTGCCCTCCATACCAACACTTTCCAAGGAATTTATTATTTGAAAAACATAAAGTAAATTCATCTTTTTGCATTTCGGGACTGGGCATCCCTAAGACCTTTGCCTTACTCTCGTGCAATGACAAGTGAATAAACCCTCAACTTGAGAATAAGACATCCAGCATGGAAAATATTAGCCACTGCTACTGCTCATGAGCTAAACAACCACACAAAAGAGAAGTTTATTTTGAAAATTAGAGATGGCACATGCAAATTTGCTTAGAACAACAAAGAATACCGCCTATAGGTAGATATAGCGGACTCATGTGGCAAAACTGGTTTAAAGGATTTTGGATGCACAAGTAAAGATCATACTTGGTGCAAAATGAAGGCTAGCAAAAGATTGGGAAGCGACCAACCAAGAAACGAGTAATCTCATAAGCAAGCATTAAGCATAATTAACACCGAATAATACACCACAAGTAGGATATAATTTTCATTGCATGATTATTGACTTTCGTGCATGCATAGGGAATCACCAACCTTAACAACAATATTCTTACTAGAGCACAATTACTCATCAACATAACTCACATATCACATCATCATATCTCAAAACTATTACTAAGAATCAAGTTTATTTTGTCCAGTGATCTTCATGACATTTTATTTTTTATTTATTTATCCTTCTTGGATATCTATCACTTTGGGACTAATTTTCATGTGTTGCTTTTCATAAGCTCAAACAAATATAAGTGAAGATCATGAGCATAACAAATTTTCTTTCTCTCAAAATAATTTAAGTGAAGTAAGAGAGAATTTCTTCAAAATTTTACTAACTCTCAAATAAATCTAAGTGAATCAAGAGGGCATTTCTTTAAAAAATAACAAAGGACATCATGCTCAAAAAGATATAAGTGAACCACTAGAGCAAGTCCTAGCTCATAAAAGATTTAAGTGAAGCATAGAGAGCAATTTTAACAAGTCATGATATAATTTTAGCTCTCTCAAATAGGTGTGTCCAGCAAGGATTGATGACTCAAAACACAAAATAAAACAAGCAAAGGCTCATATCATACAAGACGCTCCAAGAAAAACACATATCATGTGACGAATAAAAATATAGCCTCAAGTAAAATATCGATAGTTGTTAGAAGAAAGCGGGGATGCCACTCGGGGGCATCCCCAAGCTTAGTTGGTTGCTCATTTTGGGATAATAGCTTGGGATGCCGGGGAATCCTCAAGCTTAGGCTCTTGCATCCTTCCTTCATCAGTCGTAAGATAAGCGAAAACTTGAAAATTTCAATCACACAAAACTCAACAAAACCTTCGTGAGATCCGTTAGTGTAAGAAAAATAAATCACTACTATAAGTGTTGTATAAAACCAATTCTTATTTTTTTTGTATTATATCTATTGTATTCCAATTTTTCTAGGGCAAAAAATCATCAAATAAAACCATAGAGCCATCAAAATAAGCACACAACACAAAGAAAACAGAATCTGTCATAACAGAACAGTCTGTAGAAATCTGATTTGTTCGAATACTTATAGAACTCTAAAAATTCTGAAAAACTAGGACAACCTAGATAATTTGTATATTGATCTTATGCAGAAAGAATTAGCATTTTATCACGTTCTGGTGAATTTTTACAATTATTGTTGTGAGCAAAAAGTTTCTATTTTTTTCAGCAAGATCAAACAACTATCACCCAAGAAGATCCTATTGGTTCTACTTGGCACATACACTAATTAAAACACAAAAAACAGAATCATAACAGTAGCATAATTGTGTAAACACAAAAGAACAGAAAGCAAAAAAGCAAAAATAAATTTTATTCATTGGGTTGCCTCCCAACAGGCGCTATAGTTTTATGCCCTTAGCTAGGCATAAAGCAAGGATCTAAAGTTTTGTCATCTTTGGTTCGAGATCCATAATATGCCCTCATGATTGATTCATAAGGTGGCTTATTTATAGTTCTAGGAAAGTGTTCCATACCTTTCCTCAAAGGAAATTGGAACTTAATATTGCCTTCTTTCATATCAATCACGACACCGATAGTGCGTAAAAACGGTCTACCAAGAATAATAGGACAAGACGGATTGCAATCAATATCAAGAACAATAAAATCTATGGGGACATAATTCCTATTTGCAAGAATAAGAACATCATTAATTCTTCCTATGGGAACATTCTTCAAGATTGGTAAGACCAAGCACATGACATAAAGATTTCGGAATTGTAGAAACACTAGCACCCAAGTCACACAAAACAAAACACTCATAATTTTTAATCTTGACTTTGATAGTAGGTTCCCATTCATCATGCAATTTTCTAGGAATTGAAACTTCTAATTCCAATTTTTCTTCAAGAGCTTTCATCATAGCATCAACAATATGTTTAGTGAAAGCTTTATTTTGTTCATAGGCATGAAGTGAATTTATCATGGATTGACACAAAGAAATACAATCAATAAAAGAAAAACTATCATAATTAAAGTCTTTGTAATCCAAAAGAGTGGGCACATCACTAGTTAAAGTTTTGACCTCTCCGAATCCACTTTCATCAATTTTCTCAAAAATATTTTCACCCTCCGAAATATTGGGACGCCTTCTACCTAAAGTTGACTCTTCTCCAGTCCCATTTTCATCGATCTTAACTTTACTAAACAAGGAATCAATAGAATAAACACCAATCATTTTAAGATCTTCATCTTCTTTGCAAGAATAATCACTAGAAAAAGCTTTCTCTAAAAATTCTCTTTTAGCTCTAAGCATAGCAGTTCTTTTCTTGCTTTCATCCGTAGAAACATAAAGAGATTTAATTGATTCATCTACGTTAGGCACAAAAATTTTCATCTTGAGATTTTCCACATCATGAGCAATTCTATCAACACTTCTAGACAAATCATCAATCTTATTAAACTTTTCTTCTATGGAAGTGTTGAAAACTTTTTGTGTGTTGATAAATTCTTTAATATCACGCTCAAGATCAGAGGTGTTCCTATTATTATTGTAAGATTTATTTCCATAGGAATTACCATAATTATTAGAGGAATTACTAGGAAAAGGCCTAGAATTAAAATTTCCTCTATAAGCATTGTTGTTGAAATTATTTCTAGAGATAAAATTCACATCAATGGCATCACTATTTTGCTCAATCAAAGTATACAAAGGCATATCATTAAAATCAATAGGAGCACTTTTACTAGCAACCAATTTCATAAGAGCATCTTTATGACTCAAAGAAGAAATTTCTTCAACGAATTAACTTTTTTACTAGTAGGAGCTCTTTCGGTATGCCATTGTGAATAATTTGCCATGATATTATCAAGCAATTTGGTGGCTTCACCCAAAGTAATTTCCATAAAAGTACCACTCGCGACGGAATCAAAAAGATTACGAGAAACAAAATTCAACCATGCATAAAAAATTTGTATGATCATCCAAAGATTTAACCCATGAGTTGGGCAATTCCTTAGCATCATTTTCATCCTTTCCCAAGATTGTGCAACATGCTCATGTTCAAGTTGCTTGAAATTTATGATCTGGGTTCGAAGGGAAATAATTTTTGCGGGAGGAAAATACTTAGTGATAAAAGCATCTTTGCACTTATTCCAAGAATAGATACTATTACGCGGCAAAGAAGAGAACCAATTTTTTGCAGAATCACGCAAAGAGAACGGAAATAGTTTCATCTTGACCACATCATTTTCCACATCATTTTTATTTTGCATATCGCATAATTCCACGAAGGTATTAAGATGGGATGCGGCATCCTACTTAGGAGTACCAGAAAATTAGTCTTTCAAAACAATATTCAGCAAATCAGTATTAATATCACAAGTCTCCGCACTAGTGGTGGGAGGAGCAAGTGGAGTGCCAATAAAATCATTGTTGTTGGTATTTGAGAATCACATAATTTGGTGCTCTCTTGAGTCATGAAGACCACACAACAAGATTGCACCCAAAAACAGATCCGGCAAGAAAACGGTGAACGGAAAAAGAGAGGCGAATAAAATGGCAAATTTTTGTGAAGTGGGGGAGAGGAAAACGAGAGGCGGATGGCAAATGATGTAAATTGCAAGGAGATGAGATTTTTTATTAGGAACCTGGTTATGATGAAGATCCTCCCCGGCAACGGCGCCAGAAGTTCCTTTTGATGTCGCTTGAAGCTACGTTGGTATTTCCCTAAAGAGGAAGGGATGATGCAGCACAGCGGCGGTAGGTATTTCCCTCAGATATGAAACCAAGGTTATCGAACCAGTAGGACAACCAAGAAACACAATGTAAACAGCCCCTGCACACAAATAACAACACCTCGCAACCCGATGTGTTAAAGGGGTTGTCAATCCCTTTCGGGGTATGGCGCCAGAAATTACGTGTTGACGGGAAAAAGTTGTAATAGATTGAATAAATAGATCGCAAATAAAATAAAGTGCAGCAAAGCATTTTTTTGGGTTAATAGACCTGAATAAAAATGCAAAGAAAAATAGATCGCAAAGCAAATATATGAGAAATAAGACCCGGGGGGCGTAGGTTTCACTACTCGCTTCTCTCGAGAAAAATAGCAAATGGTGGGTAAACGAATTACTGTTGGGCAATTGATAGAACTTCAAATAATTATGACGATATCCAGGCAATGATCATTACATAGGCATCACGTCCAATATTAGTAGACCGACTCACCTCAGATCTACTACTATTACTCCACACATCGACCGCTATCCAGCATGCATCTAGTGTATTAAGTTCATGAAAAAACGGAGTAATGCAATAAGAACGATGACATGATGTAGACAAGATACGTTTATCTATATGGCGGTAGATATAGATCTCATATTTTTATCCTTAGTAGCAACGATACATACATGTCGGTTCCCTTTCTGTCACTGGGATAGAGCACCGTAAGATCGAACCCACTACCGAGAACCTCTTCCCATTGCAAGATAAATAGATCAAGTTGGCCAAACAAAACCCAAATATCGAAGAAGAAATACGAGGCTATAAGAGATCATGCATATAAGAGAACAAAGAAACTCAAATAACTTTCATGGATATCAAAAGATATGACTGATCATAAACTCGAAGTTCATCAGATCCCAACAAACACGCCGCAAAAAGAGTTATATCATATGGTTCTCCAAGAGACTATTGTATTGAGAATTCAGCGAGAGAGAGAAAGCCATCTAGCTACTAACTACGGACCCCAAGGTCTACAAGGAACTACTCACGCATCATCGGAGAGCCACGAATGGAGGTGGTGAACCCCATCCGAGATGGTGTCTAGATTGGATCTGGTGGTTCTGGACTCTGCGGCGGCTGGATGAATATTTCCTCAACTCCCCAAGGGTTCTAGTATTTTTGGGGTATTTATAGAGCAAAGAGGCGGTCCCGGGGGCACCCGAGGTGGGCACAACCCACCGTATGCGCTGAGCCTCTGGCATGCCTCTGGTGGGTTGTGCCTCGCACGGGCACCCCCAGTGCAACCAGGGCCCATTGCCTTCCTTCTGGCCCATAAAAAATCATCGTGGAGTTTCGTGGCATTTGGACTTCATCTGATATTGATTTCCTGCGATGTAAAAAACATGGAAAAAACAGCAACTGGCACTTGGCACTATGTCAATAGGTTAGTACCAAAAATGATATAAATTGATTGTAAAACGTCCAAGATTGATTATCAAACAGCACAGAACAATCAAAAATTATTGATACGTTGGACACGTATCAGATGGCGGAGCGACTACACACAACGGCAAGGCGATGACGGTGGCTACAACAACCGCGAGCATCGACGGGGTCACTCGGTGGTGAGAGAGAGGGGTCCAGGGGAGAGGATAGGACAAGGGAGAGTGAGAGAGTGTCGAGGGGGTCGCATGGCGTCTCCAGGGGGGTCGGGGAAGCGAGCAGGGAAGCAGGAGGTGGCGGGCGTGTGGCTGCGGGCGTCGGGCACGCGCCCTCGCCTACTGTCACGAGGAGGAAGGCGACATGCGGGGAGTTGGGCTGGGCCAGCCAGTTGGGCCGCCAGGTGGCTGCGCCAGGTAAGTCCTTCTCTCTCTCTTTACTGTTTTTCCATTTAGTTTTTGTTTTCTATTGTTTTGAACTTGGCTTGCTAACCAAATTATTATTTATTGCTTCTGAAAATTATTGTGGGATCTAAAAGAATTAAACCAAAGCTCCACAAAATATTTCAGAATCATTGGACCTACATTTATTTAATAGTAGATATAAATCCAATTCAAATAGCTATTGATTTAATTCAAAGGCCCAAAATAAATGTTTCTGAGACACCAAAAATATTGGTTTGGATTTTACCTCTTTCGAATATTTCCAGAGGATAAAAGGAACATTTTCTTGGACTTATTTGAAGCAATTTTATCTTGATCATTTTTAAAAGGATTCTGAGGCTTTGAAAATTCCTCCATTCAAATTCCAGTTGAATTTAAACATGATCCAACAACCAAGCTAGTCAAGGGCAAGGTAAACCTAGGATGTGACACCTTTATATGAGTGCAAACTGCGTTGCATTCACATCGTGCTGCCTCTTTTCCCGGTCCTCCTCCTATACTTCCCTCATGCATTCACATGATGCTAATTGAAGGAGGATGCATCATTGGCCGTTCAACATTTAGGGAACCGCTACCCTCTCCCTCGCTCGCATTAAAGTCATATCAGAACTGTGTTGCCCATCCGTCAAATCGAATAGTATCAAGACCGCCATTGCACGCCCAAATTTGAACAAGCCTCCTCGCCTCCATCTATGCTTAATTACTGAATTTTAGTTGCAAAAATTATATACCGCTAGTGATTTTTAGCTTCATATTTTGACAAATCGCAATGTTACCAGGTTGACAAATGGCAATGTTCCTAGATCAAGAAATTTCAATCTTTCCAGTTTGACAAATGTCAACATACCGAATATGACAGATGCAAATCTTACCAAATTGTTTGTAAGTGGTTGCACATGGGTCATCCAACAGAATCATTTGCGTTCAACAGATGCACAAATCCTGCTCTCACTTTGCATACGGGTGTTCTGTCTAAAACGTTTGCGATCAAGAGCCATTAAAACCTATAGCCATTAAAACCAAGACACATGGCGTCACGTGAATGGTTAACAGAACGCACACGGTCTGAATTATACAAACGTTTGAGATATTAAAGTGGCAATTATTTTTTCAAAATGCCTTTGTTGGCTGTTATTTGAGTGCGCCTTCTTTCAAAATGGACACGAAAAATACCACAACATGTCGGGTTTCATTCCATGATAGCATGCCAAATTTCATGAATTTTAGACGAGTTTTGGATTTACTAGAATTTAAAAACAAAGGTGCCCTGGTGTTTGAAATTCATTCCCATTTCTTGCATTGGACCTAAGCATGCACCCAAAGACAAAGATTTGATTTTTCAACCAATTTGTATGCACTGGAGCATGTGCATGTAGTTCCAATTTGAATTATGCACATAAATGCATTGAAAACTCAGTTATTGCATAAAAATGTCCAAACGAACCCTGAAAAATGACAAAATTTACACAACACTCCTGTTGTTCTATTTTGACACGAGAATTTTTTTTGAAAGAAATAAGAGGCAATGGATATCGTTTCGTCCCCAAAGGTGGGGCGTTCCTACCGAAACCATCATGCTTGTTGTGAGAAGCTCTGGTTTGTGATAAGCATATACCCAAACCTGCCCAAATGGGACAAAAAAATTACCACGACATGTTGATGCCGATCCATGATAGCATGGCAAGTTTCATGAATTTCAGACGAGTTTTGGATTTACTAGAATTTAAAAACCAGGTATCTCAATGTTTGCGGCCGAGTGACGGTGGTAGGGTGTTTGACATTCATTCCCATTTCTTGCATGGGACCTAAGCATGCAACCAAGGACACATATTTTAATTTTCAACCAATTTATATGCATTAGAGCATGTGCATGTAGTTCAAATTTGAACTATGCACATGAATGCATTGAAAACTCAGTTAATGCATAAAAATGTCCAACCAAACCTCGAAAAATCCCAAAAATTGACACAACACTCCTGTTGTTGACACTAGGAAAAAAAATTCAAATCAAGAAGAGGCAATGGATATCATTTCGTCCCCAAAGGTAGGACGTTCCCTACCGAAACCATCAGGCTTGTTGTGAGAAGCTCTAGTTTATGAGAAGCATATCCCCAAACCTGCCCCAAATGGGACACAAAATTTTACCATGACATGTTGATGCCGCTCCATGATAGCATGCCAAGTTTCATGAATTTTTGATGAGTTTTGGATTTACTAGAATTTAAGAACCAGGTATCTCAATATTTGCAACCGAGTGACGGTGGCAGGGTGTTTGACATTCATTCCCATTTCTTGCATGGGACCTAAGCATGCAACCAAGGACACAGATTTCAATTTCCAACTAATTTATATGCATTAGAGCATGTGCATGTAGTTAAAATTTGAATTATGCACATGAATTCATAGAAAACTCAGTTAATGTATAAAAATGTCCAAGAGAACCCCGAAAATTCCAAAAATTGACACAACACTCCTATTGTTCTACATTGACACTAGGAAAAAATTTGAAATCGAGAAGAGGCAATGGATATCGTTTCGTCTAGAAAGGTGAAACATTCCCTACCAAAACCATCACGCTTGTTGTGAGAAGCTCTGGTTTATGAGAAGCTTATACCCTAGGACAGGAAATTTACCACAACATGTTGATGCCGCTCCATGATAGCATTCCAAGTTTCATGAATTTTGGACGACTTTTGGATTTACTAGAATTACAAAAGCAAGTACATCAACGTTTGCCGGAGAGCCACGGTGCGGTGGAATTGGAAATTCATCCCCATTTCTTGCATGGGACATAAGCATAAACCCATGGACACATATATGATTTTACAACCCATGTGGTCGCACCGGAGCATGTGCATGTAGTTTAATTTTGAATTGTGCACCAGAAATGGCTAGAAATCCAATTTGTGTATAAAATGTCCAAACGAACCCTGAATAATTCCAATTCTTTTATGACACACATATAGTTGCATGTCCACTGCAGATAAAAGGTCTAGCAATTCAAACACTGTCTGTTGCCACTGTGACCCCATTATGTAATTCAAATCAAGACAAAAAATCAAGTACAACCCACATAGTTTATTATAACCAACCATATGAGATGCAGCACAAAATATCTTGGAGCACCATCGGAGTATAGTACGCATAAGGCTTATGCGAGAAGGTGCGACAGCTATAGTCCATAGCCCGCTTTGAATAAGGGACCGTGTCTGATGACACTTTGCGCGCCAATTTTTTCGCTGAAGCGATTCCAAATTTTCGGCTTCCGCGGAAATGTCTACCTCCCTGCCCCCTCCCCCTTACCAAAATCCACATTTCCCATGTTTCCTCCTTCCTTTCCAAGTTGAAACCTTCAGTCCTTGCTTGTAGCGCCGCCTCCTCGCCAGCGACCCTCCTTCACGCTGCTCGGCCTCGCCTATCCAGGCAGGTAATCCACACCCGACTCCCATCCTCCACCTCCTTCCACATCCCACATGCCCCGACCACCGGCGCGACACCTTCCACTCAAATCACCGACCCCCCCCCCCACCACCACCAAATAAGCGCCGCCCTAAGCCATAGTGTACGTAGTATAGCCAGGAGCTCAAGGAGCATTTGCAGCGGAGAAGCAAATCGCGGCCGCACGCGCGGATGAGGTCGCGACGGCTGCCATTCGTGCCGACCCCCAGATCTTGGAGGAGCACCTCGCCGTCGAGGCCACCGTCGATGCCTCGCTCGCCGACGTTGTGATGCGGTTGGCTGCTTTAAACGACAGTTTGCGGCATTTTCTTGAGGCCACCATCGGTGCCTTCGACAAAGACTACGAGGTGTTTTCTCAGCGTGCACGTGCTTACCACATCTCGAGAGCCAGCAGGTTGGTGCCCGGAGCGGCTCAGGCAACTCACCACTACGACGAGGGCACCCACGATGCGGAGGCCTCGCCCTCTTCCATGTCCAAGGGGCCAACCGTCATTGATATCTCCGACAATGAGGAGTAGCTTGTCTTATTAGCTCACTATACAGACCCATGTTCAGTTTGCTAGCTACTGCCTTTCCTTAACTAATTCTAGTGGATTGTGCTATCTACTTTTACCATGCAATCTTCTGCTCTAGAGTATATGTTCTATATGTCGTGCAATGTGGTGTTCAGTTAACTGTTTGGTTCTATTCTGCAAATGTGATGTTCAATTCTTCAGGGTGCAATTTTCCAAGTTGTCAAGCATGCTTGGTTTGGTTAACTGTTCGATCTTCTATTAGGAGTATGTTATATTGTGCAATGTGGCACTCATTTAACGCTTGGTTCATTTGTTGTGGTGTTTAGTTAACTGGTTGGTTCAATTCTGCAATGCGATGTTCAATTGTTGTGGCTACATTCTGTTATTGTATGCCATGTGAGAAATAAATCAAATTTAGTTGTACTAAATACATGAGAAACAAATACAATTGCTATATTTCCAAGTTGTTAAGCATGCTTGGTTTGGTTAACTGCCTGATCTTCTATTAGGAGTATGTTATATTGTGCAATGTGGTGCTCAGTTAACGTTTGGTTCATTTGTTGTGGTGTTTAGTTACCTGCTTGGTTCAATTCTGCAATGCGATGTTCAATTGTTGTGGCTGCATTCTGTTATTGTATACCATGTGAGAAATAAATCGAATTTGGCTGTAGTAAATACATGAGAAAAATATACAATTGCTATATTAACAAGTTGTTAAGCATGCTTGGTTTGGTTAACTGTCTGATCTTCTATTAGGAGTATGTTATATTGTGCAATGTGGTGCTCAGTTAACGTTTGGTTCATTTGTTGTGGTGTTTAGTTAACTGCTTGGTTCAATTCTGCAATGCGATGTTCAATTGTTGTGGCTGCATTCTGTTATTGTATACCATGTGAGGAATAAATCGAATTTGGCTGAAGTTAATACATGAGAAACATATACAAGTGCTATATTTCCTAGTTCTTAATCATGCTTGGTTTGGATAAATGAGTTTTCCATGTGGCTTGAATTAATCTGATGAATCTGCAATGTGCTTATTTATCATCATATTTTACTGATAGCATGCGAACCCTTACTTAACCTGATGACTAACTACCTTATATGTGTTGCAGGGAAACAATGGGAAGCACTGAGGTTTACAAGATGGTACTATCTATTATACCTTGCCCTTTTTTATTCCTTTACCCCATTTCCAATATAGAGAAGATATTTATGAATATCCTTGTTTTCAGGCCTTTCCGAAACAGTTCACTGATGATTACCTCTCAAACCACCTCTATGGTCAGGAGGCAAGGAAGGTTTTCATACACACCCACGGTTCAATATTGAAGTGTTCCTGAAGAGGACGGCGATGACGGTCAATCATACACGTACATCGGCCTAAAGTTGCAAAGACCTTCAACATGAATGAAGGATCAATATTCGCCTTCCACTTCAGCAGTTTTCCAAATGAGATGCATCTGTCTATATAACATCTATGATGCTAATTTCGAAAGGTTCTACATGTTGCATGTGAAACTTGGTGCTGGTGCAGTTGTGTAATGGGGTAGCTGAGTGCAGAAGCTATATCATGTTGTACTCTGATGTATTTCAATTATGAAATCCTGCTTCCTTAATATGGAAATGAAATATATTATGTGCTTAATATGAATGTCAATTAGATTAATAAATGGATTATTAATAATAGGGCAATTAGCCTGCTAATGGAGAATTAGCCTGCTAATTGGGTTTTGCTATTGCAAACGGTTATTCAGAAAATACCGTGGGTGATGGCCTCAGGAAACACACACAGTTTCTAGGAATAAACCATGTTGGATCAATGAACAATCACACACGACCTTCTCTTGAAAACTATTTGCGTTAGGCCACCTTGCGCAAAAGTTTACCACATAGAAACTATGTGTGATGGACAACCTTTGCCACAAAGTTTCTTCTATGCACCGTGTGTGATGCATTCAATAACGCAAACGATAAAATTGTTAATATCGTGTGCAATGGCGACGCTATCACAAATGATTTAATGGGGAAAATCGTGTGTGATGTACCTCTGAACGGAAACGTTTTCCTTGGAGCGACTCTGTGGGATGTACATACGAACGGAAATGTTTAGCAGGGACTGACTGTGTGGGATGTACTTGCGACCGGAAACAATTTCGCGTGTATAATTGTCTGTTTTAGCTCTACTGTACATATTTCCTTATTTGAGCGCTCGACGGTCGCACACGACCTCATTTTGCCGAGCGTGTGTGCCAGGAGGGAATATCCCCGATGGTTTCTGGGTCGTGTAGGAAGGACTCCCCTATCGCCATCACTCACTTGGCGACGGTTCCGAACACCGTCGCGGTAAGGGGTTAAAAACCGTTTGTATAGCACCAGCTCGTACCAGTATTAGGTCTAGCTTTGGGCTTCTTCACGGGAGTGGAAACTTGCTTGTCATTCTTTGTGAAGTTCCCTTTCTTTTCCTTTGCCCTATTTCTTGAAACTAGTGGTCTTGTTAACCATCAACACTTGATGCTCTTTATTGATTTCTACCTTCGCCGATTTCAGCATCATGAAGAGCTCGGGATTCATTTTCGTCATTCCTTGCATATTATAGTTCATCACGAAGTTCTAGTAGCTTGGTGATAGTGACTAGAGAATTGTGGCACCGCGACTCAGAGAAACCGAAACACCTTGTATTCCAGCCCAGAGATCAAGGTGAAATCTTCTGGAATACGACACTGCTTAGCATAGAACAAACTAGCTCTCTATTACAACACGAATATGAATACAAGGTCTCCAATATTACAATGAATAACACCCGCACAGCGACGCTACGCCAACCACAGTTTCTCTATGCAAGCAGCATCACAACTCGAGGCGGCGGAACCTCTACTGGCAGCGTAACAACGAACAACGACGGTGGACTCCAATCCGCAGGGACTCTGGCTGGAACATTTATCCTAGCTCGCGAACACAGGAACCACACCGAACAAGCAAGCAATCTAGGCACGACCTGCAAACTGGCATCCCATGCCAGGTCAGTACATTGCATGTACTTGCAAGCTCACAATTAACCAAAAGTAGTCAAGACAAGAACAGCATGGCATTAGCATGTTAAATCAATCATGAGCATGATACTAACAGAACAAACTGAACATGATACAACTTTAGCATGGCATGACCATATGAACCTGATGATACTACATGCAACAGGTTAACATATCATACACCATCTTACTCTTATTCGGCGGTTACCTCGTAACCATCTCATACATCAACTTACCAACATCGCTATCCATGATACCTCCGTGATCGTCTCACGATCACATAACAATCAACCAACTTCGGTATCCATGATACCTCCGTGATCGTCTCACGATCACATAACACTCAACCAACATCGGTATCCATGATACCTCCGTGATCCTCTCTTGATAACAACCAATCTCTTTCTTATCATCGAACCGGGGTTATTATTAATCAGGGTATCATTATTGTTGGCTCATAGGGTGACCGACTATGAACTGGGCCCATATCCGCGGGCGCGGCTATCGATAGATTTAACACACACTCTGCAGAGGTTAGTACACTGTACCCATGCCACGGAACCCATGGCCTCACGCTCCCATTCGAGTGGACCAACGGCATTCTGACATAACCGACCTACTGCCCATGACACTCTCCCGGACACTCCGACCAACTCCCCTTTGGGCTAAGTCCTGGGTGGCCCCGTGTCTACCAAAGACACCCAACGACCACCATCGTGGCAAAACATAAACGGTCCCAAACAAGGACAAGGATCCATACAACAACAACGGGCACACAAGGTTCATGTCCGCCTACCTGACCAGGGTAGCGCGCGCCCATAACCTTCCCTCTTTGGAGGCACCGGCGAGAGGCATGACAATAGACCGTATTAGGGCCTTCCCATAAAAGGAAAATGTGGTTGCACTAGTCAGCTCGATATGGTGGCACCATGACTTAGCCAACAGTTTGTTCAAGTTTGATTATTATCCGGTTAAACTTGAATGCAATAAGATGAGCCACAAAGATAACATGATGCAACTATAATGCATGAGCATGATATCAACATAAGCATGGAGGCGCAACCCAATCATCGAGCATAACAACAATGAATCATATATCCAAATGAGCATGGCATACTGACGAGCATAAGCATAACATTACCCATGAGCACAGCATGACCACTAGCATCATAAATAAATACCATGCAAGAACATAACAAGAATACTACCAAGTAAGCATGTAACCAACTAGCTGCAACGGAACATGCATAACAACGGTACTAGATAACAGATCGTAAGCATGCACCAGGTCGAACATCACTACTACCAGCATGTACTACTACTGCTAAGCATGACATACAAACATGATACTAGCAAGTAGTATAAGATAACCAGATGCATTGGAACATAGCATGAAAGTGAACATGAAACCACGAGCATAACCGAAGAAACGACAACAGTAGCAAACAAGCAGGCATATAACTAGCAAACTTTTATTAAATATTCAAGTAGAAACCATGGCTAATGCATGACTATCATGCAAGTGGCTGTTGTGGCTTGCCTGGGGGTGACGGAGACTCCGGGAAGAAGTGCGATGAAGCCGCGGAACGAAACGCCGGACGTCTACTCTCTCAAAGGGGGCTGGTAAGGGCAACGGCATCATGGTCATTTTCATAGTATAAACACCTTATGAAAATGGCACCAACAGAAAAGATCTCGACAAGATGAAGAAGTGAGTGTTGGTTTCACCTCGATCGGAGTTACGGTTGCGGAATTATGAGGTGATGAAGATCAGGGACCAATTTGTGAATATTTTCATCACCAATGGGTCCCTGGCGGCTAAAAATAAGAAACACCTTTAGTGTAATACGTCTTCAGAGCAGAGAAACACATTTGCAGCCGAAGTGCAAATGAAATACGTTCTTCGCAGACGGAAGCGTATTTACGAGTTTACTCTTCCACTTACGTGACGTGGAGGGGGTAGGGCCCGGCTTGTGCAGCTGACAGGTGGGTCCTACCTTATCCATCTCTCTCCTCCCTCTGTCTTCTTCTTCCTCCCGTTCCCTCCCCGACAGAAAATAGAGGCAGGGCTGGCGAGGGGCGAGGGGATGGTGAGGTGCACCGGAGAGTGGGGAAGCTAGTGGGAGGCTCGGGAGGAGGAGAGGAGGGCTATGGTGATCGGAACCGAGACGAACTCCGGCGAGGTCACGACGGTCCGAGGAAGAAATGGCGAGATGTGGCTGCTCCGGTGGACTAGAGAGGCGGGGGAGGGATGAGTCAGCTGCGGAACACCTCGGGCAAGCTATTTATAGACCTAGGAGAAAGCTCTAGAGCTCACGGGCGAGCTCCAACTGAGCTCTAATGGAGGACAAAGGACGGACGTGTAACGTGAAGCTCGACGGCGACGCGACCGCAGTGATTCAGGGCGGGGCCGTGACGCAGGGTGATGCAGGAGCTCACGGGGAAGCTACTAGACATGGTTTGAGGTCGGGACAACGAGGGAGACGAGGGGGACAGTAGCAGGAACGAGCCAGAGCATGCAATTAGCCATGGCGCAAGCGTGATCACCACGGGCACTAGAGCAAATTGGTCGTTTTGGCTGGAACGACCATGTCCAGTAGATAGTCCTTGGTGCCCTTAGGTTCAATGAAGGAAGAAAAGATCCCAGGGGCAAAGAAGAGATTTGGAGGAGGGGCCAAAACATTGCAACAGCAAGGTGTTTGTGCCGCGGGGAGACAAACACAAGAGGGGATATACTCAGGGCTCTGGCATGGTGTGATCACACACTAAGATGATCACCTTTGCAAATTTTCAACTCATTAGGATAAAGATAAATGGTACTTGCTGTAGAAACCACAATAATGGCCAGAATTAGAGATTTGGATGATGCACTCGCATGAAGATTCAAGTTGAGCTGAAATTGGGCATGGCCCAATGATTTGATGATATGAAGATGCCCAAAAAGTTTCATGCCATTTGGACGTGCCAAAATAGCACTTGCTTCATATAGCTTTGCTCTGGACAGAAACTTGGAAAAATTGCACAGGGCAATTGGTTGAATGAATTGACCCAAAACTTGGCGGAGAGAGTTTATATAGATAGGAGAATGCCCTGGTAAATTTTCAGATTAAATGAAGCAATATGAAATGTAGTTTCTTCACAAACGGAAAATCTATCCAGAATCCAAGATTTGGAGCTGGGCTCACATGGTTGAGTTACATGAGCTCAAATTTTGTGGAGAGTGATTATTTGATCATATGAAGGATATTGCAAAATTTCAACTCATTTGGATATGCCTAGCTAGTACTTCCTTCACAATGACTTCCCTTAGACAGGAACTTTGAAAAATTGCTCGGGAATATTTACTAGGCAAATTGAGTTTAATTTTGGCATGGGGCAATTATATGGGCAGGAAAAGATGTCCAAAAATTTTGGGTTCAATCAAGAAAAGATAAATGACACTTCCTTCTCAAACCACCACTTACGGCAGAATCAGAAAAGGAATATTTGTGAATTATCTCTGATGATGCCATGGAAGGATTTTTTGACATATTTGAGGAAGATATGACCCAAAAAATTATGAGAATTATTTGGGAATTTTGGGAGTGGCAGAAATATAGGTTGCTTCACAACCTAGGGCAAAAAGGAATATGCCTTTAATAGAAAATGAATATTCTCAATAAAAAGAATATTGGATTAGGTCAAGGATGACATGATCTTGGGATGATGAGGAGGGTGACAAGCCACTATGAAACCTAGGAAGACATGATCTTCCCAAGTTTTAGAACCACATAGCCATGGAAGAGCAAATCAAATCAAGAAATCCAAGAAAATCATCAGAAAAACAAAAAGGGCCCAATCCAGGCTGTTATAAGAATTATGTCAATCACTATCTTATCTGGAAGATTAACTCCCACTTGATTCAAGCGATTGTAGTATCCAGCCATTCTGAGTATATGCTCACTTGCTGAGCTATTCTCCTCCATTTTGTAGGCAAAGTACTTGTCAGAGGTCTCATACCTCTCGACACGGGCATGAGTCTGAGATACCAATTTCAGCTCTTGGAACATCTCATATGCTCCATGGTGTTTCAAAATCTTTTTGAAGTCCCGGTTCTAAGTCATAAAGCACGGTGCACTAAACTATCAAGCAGTCATCATTACGAGCTTGCCAAACGTTCATAACATCTGCATCTGCTCCTGCAATAGGTTTGTCACATAGCGGTGCATCAAGGACATAATTCTTTTGTGCAGCAATGAGGATAATCCTCAGATCATGGACCCAGTCCGCATCATTGCTACTATCATCTTTCAACTTAGTTTTCTCTAGGAACATATCAAAAACATACGGGAGCTACAACGCGAGCTATTGATCTACAACATAGATATGCAAATACTATCAGGACTATGTTCATGATAAATTAAGTTCAATTTAATCAAATTACATAAGAACTCCCACTTAGATAGACATCCCTCAAGTCATCTAAGTGATACATGATCCAAATCAACTAAACCATGTCCGATCATCACGTGAGATGGAGTAGTCATCAATGATGAACATATCTATGTTGATCATATCTACTATACGATTCAGGTTCGACCTTTCAGTCTCTAGTGTTTCCGAGTCCATGTCTGTACATGCTAGGCTCGTCAAGTTTAACCCGAGTATTCCACATGTGCAAAACTGTCTTGCACCCGTTGTATGTGAACGTAGAGCCTATCACACCCGATCATCACGTGGTGTCTCAACATGAAGAACTGTCGCAACGGTGCATACTCAGGGAGAACACTTATACCTTGAAATTTTGTTAAGGGATCATCTTATAATGCTACCACCGTACTAAGAAAAATAAGATGCATAAAAGATAAACATCACATGCAATCAAAATATGTGACATGATATGGCCATTATCATCTTGTGCTTTTGATGTCCATCTCCAAAGCGCCGTCATGATCTCCATCGTCACCGGATTGACACCTTGATCTCCATTGTAGCGTCATGGTCGTCTCGCCAACTATTGCTTCTACAACTATCGCTAATGCATAATGATAAAGTAAAGCAATTACATGGCGTTTGCATTTCATACAATAAAGTGGCAACCCTAAGGCTCCTGCCAGTTGCCGATAACTCTTACAAAACATGATCATGTCATACAATAACGTATATCACATCATGTCTTGACCATATCACATCACAACATGCCCTGCAAAAACAAGTTAGACGTCCTCTACTTTGTTGTTGCAAGTTTTACGTGGCTGCTACGGGCTTCTAGTAAGAACCGTTCTTACTTACGCATCAAAACCGCAACGGTGATTTATCAAGTTTGTTGTTTTAACCTTCAACAAGGACCGGCCATAGTCAAATTCGGTTTAACTAAAGTAGGAGAAACAAACACCCGCCAGCCACCTTTATGCAAAACTAGTTTCATGTTTCTCAGTGGAACCGGTCTCATGAACGTGGTCATGTAAGGTTTGTCTGGGCCGCTTCATCCAACAATACCACCGAATAAAAATAAGACATTGGTGGTAAGCAGTATGACGATCACTGCCACAACTCTTTGTGTTCTACTCGTGCATATCATCTACGCATAGACGTGGCTCGGATGCCACTATTAGGATACGTAGCATGCAATTTCAAAAAATTCCTACACTCACGCAAGATATATCTAGGAGATGCATGATACTTCTCCAACGTATCTATAATTTTTTATTGTTCCATGCTATTATATTATCCATCTAGGATGTTTTATATGCATTTATATGCTATTTTATATGATTTTTGGGACTAACCTATTAACCCAGAGCCCAGAGCCAGTTTCTGTTTTTTCCTTGTTTTTGAGTTTTACAGAAAAGGAAAATCAAACGGAGTCCAATTGAGCTAAAATTTGACGGAGATCATTTTTGGACCAAAAGAAGCCCAAGGAGTACCGGAAGTGGGCCAGAAGAGCCCCGAGGCTACCACCAGAGTGGGGGACACGCCCTACCCCCCTGGGCGCGCCCCTTCCTCGTGGCCGCCTCGGGGACCCCCCTGACTTGTTCCCGACTCCAACACCTCTTATATAATCCCAAACTTCCAGAAAAAGAAACCTAGATCGGGAGTTCCACCGCCGCAAGCCTTTGTAGCCACCGAAAACCTATCTAGACCCATTCTGGCACCCTGCCGGAGGGGGGAACCCTCACCGGTGGCCATCTTCATCATCCCGACACTCTCCATGATGAGGAGGGAGTAGTTCACCCTTGGGGTTGAGGGTATGTACTAGTAGCTATGTGTTTGATCTCTCTCTCTCTCTCTCTCTCTCTCTCTCTCTCGTGTTCTTGATTTGGCACGATCTTGATGTATCGCGAGCTTTGCTATTATAGTTGGATCTTATGATGTTTCTCCCCCTCTACTCTCTTGTGATGGATTGAGTTTTCCATTTGAAGTTATCTTATCGGATTGAGTCTTTAAGGATTTGAGAACACTTGATGTATGTCTTGCAAGTGCTTATCAATGGTGACAATGGGATATCACGTGATTCACTTGATGTATGTTTCGGTGATCAACTTGCGGGTTCCGTGACCTCGTGAACTTATGCATAGGGGTTGGCACATGTTTTCGTCTTGACTCTTCAGTAGAAACTTTGGGGCACTCTTTGAAGTTCTTTGTGTTGGTTGAATAGATGAATCTGAGATTGTGTTGTGCATATTGTACAATCATACCCACGGATACTTGAGGTGACATTGGAGTATCTAGGTGACATTAGGGTTTTGGTTGATTTGTGTCTTAAGGTGTTATTCTAGTACGAACTCTAGGATAGATCGAACGGAAAGAATAGATTCGTGTTATTTTACTACAGACTCTTGAATAGATCGATCAGAAAGGATAACTTTGAGGTGGCTTCATACCCTACAATAATCTCTTCGTTTGTTCTCCGCTATTAGTTACTTTGGAGTGACTCTTTGTTGCATGTTGAGGGATAGTTATATGGTCCAATTATGTTATTATTGTTGAGAGAACTTGCACTAGTGAAAGTATGAACCCTAGGCCTTGTTTCAACGCATTGCAATACCGTTTGTGCTTACTTTTATCATCAGTTACCTTGCTGTTTTTATATTTTCAGATCAAAAAAACCTATATCGACCAACCATATTGCACTTGTATCACCATCTCTTCGTCGAACTAGTGCGCCTATAAAATTTACCATTGTATTGGGTGTGTTGGGGACACAAGAGACTCTTTGTTATTTGGTTGCAGGGTTGCTTGAGAGAGACCATCTTCATCCTAGGCTCCCACAGATTGATAAACCTTAGGTCATCCACTTGAGGGAAATTTTCTACTGTCCTACAAACCTCTGCACTTGGAGGCCCAACAACGACTACAAGAAGAAGGTTGCGTAGTAGACATCAAGCAGTTTCTGGCGCCGTTGCTGGGGAGGTGAGTGATTGAAGGCATATCTTTAGATCTTGCAATCGAATCTTTTAGTTTCTTGTTTTATCACTAGTTTAGTCTATAAAATAAAACTACAAAAAAATGGAATTAAGTATGCCTCATATGCTTCATCTTTTTAATGTCTTTCGTGAAAATAATGGGAAGGAAAATTGTGCTCAAGTACGAGAAGAAGAATTACATACAATGCTTGGCATAAGATATGTGAATGATGAGAATGATTGCAATGTTGTTAGTATGAATTCTTTGAATACCCATGATGCTAATGATATGCGAAGGCACAAGCTTGGGGATGCTATGTTTGATGAAGATGATATGTTATGTCCCCCAAGTTTTGATGAGCAAATTTATTATGATGAAAGCATGCCTCCTATTTATGATGCGTATATTGATGAAAGTTGATTTGGAGAGGTCATGACTTTATTTAGTGATGAATCCACTATTTCGGAAGAGGTTTCAATTGATTATGAGAATAAAGTTGCTATTAATGATGATTATTGTGATGGTATGTATTCTATAAAGAATAATGATAACCATGGAACTTGTCATCATAATTTTAGTTCTCAATTGGATTATGCTTCACATGATAGTTATTTTGTTGAGTTTGCTCCCACTACTATTGATGATAATACATTTGATTATGTGGAGAGTAGTAAAATTTCTATGCAAGTAGATCATGAAAAGAATGATTTATGTGCTGGTTATATGGTTGAATTCATTCATGATTCTACTGAAAATTATTATGAGGGAGGAACATATGCTTGTAGGAATTGCAACAATATCAAGTTTCCTCTCTATGTGCTTAAACTTTTGAAGTTATGCTTGTTTTGCCTTCCTATGCTAGTTGATTATTGTTCCCATAAGTTGTTTGCTCACAAAATCCTTATGCATAGGAAGTGGGTGAGACTTAAATGTGCTAGTCATATTCTTCATGATGCTCCCTTTATGTTTCAATTCTTATCTTTGATGTGAGCATCATTGAAATCATCATGCCTAGCTAGGGGCATTAAACGATAGCGCTTGTTGGGAGGCAACCCAATTTTATTTTTGTTTCTTGATTTTTGTTCTTGTTTAGTAAGAAAAAATTCGTCTAGGTTTTATGTTTTAATTAGTGTTTGTGCCAAGTAGAACCTTTGGGAAGACTTGGGTGAGGTCTTTATGATCTTTCTGTAAAAAACAGAAACTTTAGCGCTCACGAGATTAGCTTCCATTGTTTACTAGAGAGTGATTTTAGGTTGATTCTTTTTGCAGATTATTAATAGACAAATTCCTCAGGTCCACCAATTTATTTTAGAATTTTTGGAGTTCCAGAAGTATACGTTTGATACAGATTACTACAGACTATTCTGTTTTTGACAGATTCTGTTTTCATTGTGTTGTTTCCTTATTTTGATGAATCTATGAGTAGTATAGGAGGGTATGAACCATAGAGAAGTTGTAATATAGTATATATTACAACAATATGAATTTATAATTAGTTCACAACAGTACCTAAGTGGTGATTTATTTTCTTATACTAACGGAGCTTACGAGTTTCTGTTGAGTTTTGTGTTGTGAAGTTTTTAAGTTTTGGGTAAAGATTCGATGGACTATGGAATAAGGAGTTGCAAGAGCCTAAGCTTGGGGATTCCCAAGGCACACCAAGGTAATATTCAAGGACAACCAAGAGCCTAAGCTTGGGGATGCCCCAGAAGGCATCCCCTCTTTCGTCTCCGTTCATCGGTAACTTTACTTGGAGCTATATTTTGATTCACCACATGATATGTGTTTTGCTTGCAGCGTCATTTTGTTTTATTTTTTTTGCTTGCTGTTTGAATAAAATACCAGGATCTGAAATTATTAAATGTTAGAGAGTCTTCACATAGTTACATAATTATTCGACTACTCATTGATCTTCACTTATATCTTTCGGAGTAGTTTGTTGTTTGCTCTAGTGCTTCACTTATATCCTTTTAGAGCACGGCGGTGGTTTTATTTTGAACAAATAGATGAACTATCATGCTTTACTTATATTATTTTGAGAGACATTTAGAACAACATGGTAGTTAGCTTTGGTTATGAATTTAGTCCTAATATGATGGGCATCCAAGAGGGATATAATAAAAACTTTCATATAGAGTGCATTGAATACTATGAGAAGTTTGATACTTGATAAATGTTTTGAGATATGAAGGTAGTGATATTAGAGTTGTGCTAGTTGAGTAATTGTGAATTTTAGAAATACTTGTGTTGAAGTTTGCAAGTCCCGTAGCATGCACGTATGGTAACCGTTATCTAACAAATTTGAAACATGAGGTGTTCTTTGATTGTCATCCTTATGAGTGGCGGTCGGGGACGAGTGATGGTCTTTCCTACCAATCTATCCCCCTAGGAGCATGCGCGTAGTTCCTGGTTTTTGATGACTTGTAGATCTTTGCAATAAGTATGTGAGTTCTTTATGACTAATGTTGAGTCGCACTCTCACCTTCCATCATTGCTAGCCTCTTCGGTACCGTGCATTGCCCTTTCTCACCTTGAGAGTTGGTGCAAACTTCGCCGGTGCATCCAAAACCCGTGATATGATACGCTCTATCACACATAAACCTCCTTATATCTTCCTCAAAACAGCCACCATACCTACCTATTATGGCATTTCCATAGCCATTCCGAGATATATTGCCATGCAACTTTCCACCGTTTCATTTATTATGACACGCATCATCATTGTCATATTGCGTTGCATGATCATGTAGTCGACATCGTATTTGTGGAAAATCCACCATGCATATTATTTCATACATGTCACTCTTGATTCATTGCCCATCCCGGTACACCGCCGGAGGCATTCATATAGAGTCATATCTTGTTCTAGTATCGAGTTGTAATCATTGAGTTGTAAATAAATAGAGGCGTGATGATCATTATTAATAGATCATTGTCCCAAAAAAGGCCAAAAAAAGAGAAGGCCCAAAAAATGGACAATGCTACTATCCTTTTTCCACACTTGTGCTTCAAAGTAGCACCATGATCTTTATGATAGAGAGTCTCTTGTTTTGTCACTTTCATATACTAGTGGGAATTTTTTATTATAGAACTTGGCTTGTATATTCCAACAATGGGCTTCCTCAAATGCCCTAGGTCTTCGTGAGCAAGCAAGTTGGATGCACACCCACTTAGTTTCTTTTGTTGAGCTTTCATACATTTATAGCTCTAGTGCATCCGTTGCATGGCAATCCCTACTCCTCGCATTGACATCAATGGATGGGCATCTCCCTAGCCCGTTGATTAGCCGCGTCAATGTGAGACTTTCTCATTTTTTGTCTTCTCCACACAACCCCCATCATTCTATTCTATTCCACCCATAGTGCTATGTCCATGGCTCACGCTCATGTATTGCGTGAAAGTTAAAAAAGTTTGAGATTACTAAAGTATGAAACAATTGCTTGTCTTGTCATCGGGGTTGTGCATGATGAGAGCATTCTTGTGTAATGAAAATGGAGCATGACCAAACTATATGATTTTGTAGGGATAAGCTTTCTTTGGCCATGTTATTTTGAGAAGACATAATTGCTTAGTTAGTATGCTTGAAGTATTATTATTTTTATGTCAATATTAAACTTTCATCTTGAATCTTATGGATCTGAATATTCTTGCCACAATAAAGAAGATTACATTGATAAATATGTTAGGTAGCATTCCACATCAAAATTTCTATTTTTATCATTTACCTACTCGAGAACGAGCAGGAATTAAGCTTGGGGATGCTGATACGTCTCCAACGTATCTATAATTTTTGATTGTTCCATGCTATTATATTATCCATCTAGGATGTTTTATATGCATTTATATGCTATTTTATATGATTTTTGGGACTCACCTATTCACCCAGAGCCCAGTGCCAGTTTCTATTTTTTCCTTGTTTTTGAGTTTTACAGGAAAGGAAAATCAAACGGAGTCCAATTGAGCTGAAATTTGACGGAGATCATTTTTGGACCAGAAGAAGCCCATGGAGTACCGGAAGTGGGCCATAAGAGCCCCGAGGCCACCACGAGGGTGGGGGCGCGCCCTACCCCCCTGGGCGTGGCCCCTGCCTCGTGGCCGCCTTGGGGACCCCCTTGACTTGTTCCCAACTCCAACACCTCTTATATAAACCCAAACTTCCAAAAAGAAACCTAGATCGGGAGTTCCGCCGCGGCAACCCTCCGGAGCCACCGAAAACCAATCTAGACCCGTTCTGGCACCCTGCCGGAGGGGGGAACCCTCACCGGTGGCCATCTTCATCATACCGGCGCTCTCCATGACGAGGAGGGAGTAGTTCAACCTCAGGATTGAGGGTATGTACCAGTAGCTATGTGTTTGATCTCTCCCTCTTGTTTTCTTGATTTGGCACGATCTTGATGTATCGCGAGCTTTGCTATTATAGTTGGATCTGATGATGTTTCTCCCCCTCTACTCTCTTGTGATGGATTGAGTTTTCCCTTTGAAGTTATCTTATCGGATTGAGTCTTTAAGGATTTGAGAACACTTGATGTATGTCTTACATGTGCTTATCTGTGGTGACAATGGGATATCACGTGATTCACTTGATGTATGTTTTGGTGATCAACTCGTGGGTTCCGTGACCTCGTGAACTTATGCATGGGGGTTGGCACACGTTTTTGTCTTGACTCTCCAGTAGAAACAGTGGGGCACTCTTTGAAGTTCTTTGTGTTGGTTGAATAGATGAATCTGAGATTGTGTGATGCATATCGTATAATCATACCCACGGATACTTGAGGTGGCATTGGAGTATCTAGGTGACATTAGGGTTTTGGTTGATTTGTGTCTTAAGGTGTTATTCTAGTACAAACTCTAGGATAGATCGAACGGAAAGAATAGCTTCGTGTTATTTTACTATGGACTCTTGAATAGATCGATCAGAAAGGATAACTTTGAGGTGGCTTCGTAACCTACAATAATCTCTTCGTTTTGTTCTCCGCTATTAGTTCCTTTGGAGTGACTCTTTGTTGCATGTTGAGGGATAGTTATATGATCCAATTATGTTATTATTGTTGAGAGAACTTGCACTAGTGAAAGTATGAACCCTAGGCCTTGTTTCAACGCATTGCAATACCGTTTGTGCTCACTTTTATCATTAGTTACCTTGCTGTTTTTATATTTTCAGATTACAAAAATCTATATCTACCATCCATATTGCACTTGTATCACCATCTCTTCGCCGAACTAGTGCACCTATACAATTTACCATTGTATTGGGTGTGTTGGGGCACAAGAGACTCTTTGTTATTTGGTTACAGGGTTGCTTGAGAGAGACCATCTTCATCCTATGCCTCCCACGGATTGATAAACCTTAGGTCATCCACTTGAGGGAAATTTGCTACTTTTCTACAAACCTCTGCACTTGGAGGCCCAACAACGTCTACAAGAAGAAGGTTGCATAGTATACGTCAATGCAAAGCAATGAGAGGGGGAGAGTGTGTCCACGTACCCTCATAGACCTGAAGCAAAAGCGTTTGACAACGCGGTTGTCGGTGTACTAAAATAGAGGTACCTTAGTACCCCAAACTAGTGCACGGGCAGTCGCAGCGTCCCCGTGGCAAGCCTTGCCGGGCGTCCGCCAAGACCCTCCGCAGCCATTCAAAAGACAAGACCCCGGCAAGAGGAGCTTGCCGGGAAGGCCTCTCTAGGCACAGACAAGGCCCCGACAAGAAGAGCTTGTCGGGAAAGCCGCTCCAGGCACGCAGAAGACAAGGCCCCGACAAGAAGAGCTTGCCGGGAAGGCTCGGAGCGTGACAAGTATCCGGGCGCGACAAGGATTCGGCCGCGGCAAGGCGCTGTCAGCGGCATGCAACTTCTCTCTCGTCGCCGCTCCAGCTCACCCAGCGACGTGTCGCCATGGGACCGCTCCATGGGCGGCGTGTCGGCGGTTGTGCAGCCAGCGGAGAGCAGCGATAAGCGGTGTCGACAGGCTCGCCATCATGGCGAAGCGGAGGCGCACTGACGGTCTCTCATAATCGCTTTGGGCGACAACGACGGGCATTTATTGCTTTTGTCCCTTGCCGCCGAGTTAGGTATTTTGCACCGCATACGCTCAAGTAGGTGTACCAACTCCTGTTTTACGTTCGTACCCCGCCTATGTTGCCACCTGCCGGAGACCCCTTGAGCATATAAAAGGAGGCCCGAGTGCAACGTAGAAGGGGTTCTTCCCGCTCTTCGCAAGGTTCGGCTGGTCCGGTTCATTCGACCGACCGGAGTCCAGAGACACTCACGCTAGGTTTTGTAGCTCGCATTGCTCCTTGGCAAGAACACAATAGATCAAACAAGCAGCAGTAGGAGTTTTATCTCTCCGGAGAGCTCCGAAGCTGGGTAAACTGCTCGTGTGCATCGCCTCGATCAGCTCTTCGTGCGATCTCCGCCCCCCTCTGTCGGGGAGGCTGATCGTACCCGCGGACACCTATGGGGCCGGCGGAGCAGGCCCCTTTGTGGTTCGGAGGTGGGAGGAGGTCGCACGAAGAGCGGATCAAGGCGATGCACACGAGCGGTTTACCCAGCTTCGGAGCTCTCCGGAGAGATAAAACCTCATCGCTGCTTGTTTGATCTATTGTGTTCTTGCTAGGGAGCAATGCGGCTACCAAACCTAGCGTGAGTGTCTCTCGGTCTCGAGGGTCGAATGAACCGAACCTTGGAACCTTGCCTAAATGCGAATCGAACCCCCCACGCCGCACTCGGCCTCCTTTTATATGCTCAAGGGTCTCCACAAGTGGCAACATAGGCGGGGTACAAATGTAAAACAGGGGTTGGTACACCTACTTGAACAAAGGTACAAAGGTAAAATACCTAACTCGACGGCAAGGGACAAAAGCAATAAATGCCTGCTCGTTGTCGCCAAACAAAGGTAACAGAGATCGTCAAAGCGCCCGCCGCCACGATGGCAAGCCTGCCGCCGCTTATCGCTGCTCTCCGCTGGCTGTACAGCCGCCGACACGCCGCTCGAACGGTCCCATGGCTATCGCCGCTAGGTGAGCTGGAGCGAGACGGAGAGAAGTTGCATGCCGCGGCAAGCGCTTTGCCGCGCCGAATCTTTGTCGCGCTTCGGAGACTTGTCGCGCCTGAGCCTTCCCGGCAAGCTCCTCTTGCCGGGCCTTGTCTTCGCGTGCCTCGAGTGGTTTTCCGACAAGCTCCTCTTGTCGGGACCTTGTCTTCTCAATCTAATACTTTGTTCTTGAATGGCTCCAAGGGAGCCACGGAGGAGATTGGCGGTGACGAGGCAAACCTTGCCGCGGGGTGCTGCAACTGTCCGTGCACGAGTACGGGATACTAGGGTACCCCTACTCTAGTACACCGACAGGAGCCCCGGGCCTGGGCCGTACACGGTGCCGAGCGCTTGTCGGGCCAGGCCCAGAATCGTGCCGGACACGCCGCTGCCTCGCCACGCCGCAACTCGCCCGGACCCACCATGATCCCCACTAACGGCACGCACCGGACGTGGCGTCGTCTGCGAGATCGTGGGCGCGGTCGTGGGGAGTTCTTTATTAATATAAGCGGAACGTCCGCCCCCCTCCTCCCCTTTATAAGCGGAGGAAACTGAGGCAGGCCGACCACTCCTGCCATTGCCGTCTTGTCAAGAAACCACCGCCGCTTCCTCGCCTTTCTCCGGCGAAGAGAGCAGCGCCCGCCCTTTCGCCACAAGCACACTTCTCCGCCGTCGACCTCCTCCGCCCCCCCGCCATGGCCCCAAGGCCGATAAGGAGAGGGCGCTGTTGGCCGAGGCGCAGCGGTCGCGGGCGCCAGGCAAGGAGCGAGCCGTCTTCCCCGCAGCTCGGGCGCACGGGAGCTGCGGACGCCTACTACGCTTCGTCGACGGAGACTCAGGCGCATCCGCAAGACGACAGTTCCCCGCCTCCGCCGCTGATCTGGCCCCAACAGGGTACCCTTTCTTCGCCCTTTTCTTCTATTGCGGTCTTTGCCCGCCGTATTCCGAGTTCTTTTGCGACATAATGAACACCTTTGGCCTCCGCCTCCTCGATTTCACCCCCAACGCCATCTTGACCATGGCAGTTTTCGCGCATTTGTGCGAAAACTTTGTCGGAGTCCACCCGAACGTGGCACTCTTCCACCATTTCTTTGTTCCCCGCGTCGAGAGAGGAGAGCTCCTTGCCGGAGGGATAGCCTGGGTCTCTAGGATCGGCAAGAAAGAGGCCTACCTAGAGGGGGAGTTCCGGAACAAGTGGGAGGAGTGGAGAGCCAACTGGTGCTGGGTCGTAGAAGAGGACCCACGGCCCTTCACCGCCGTGCGCCAAACCCCAATTGCGCGCGGCAAGGATTCGAGTAACTTGGCGCGGGAGGATGCGAGGCTGAAGATAGTCAGGACCAATTCTGCGCCTCGGCTTGCCGGGTTAACTGTTAGCGCAGCTTGGCGCAGACTTCATTCGCCGCGCCGCTTCCCTTGCAGAAAGGAGGAGGCCTGCTTGGGAGTTCCGTAATATGGCGGACATCATGAGGCTGCGCCGGGCCTGAATTGGAACTTCACCGCCATGGAGCTGGATTCAGTGCTGCTCGAGCTGTTCAAGAACGCACTCAACATCCCGAGTGGTTCAGGTTGCCGCTGGGGTCGCCCCACAGTAACAACTCGGCGCTCGACCGCATCCGCGCCATGATGCCACTGTGCGACTCCCACGGGATCGTCCCGACCTGGCATGAGCCCCCCGACGAGGTCGTTGCAGCAATTCTTCGACAACTCGCAAGAGGTGCCGATCCGCTCCGACGAGCAGAACAGGCTCACCCGAGACACCACCGAGCAGGAGATGGCGTGGATCGCCACCAGAGCGGAGGAGGCGGCAGCCGCCGCTGCCGCTGGAGCCTTCGGGTTCACCGTGGAGGAGGCGGACGCGGCGAAGGCGGCAAGCTCTGCTGAGCGAGGGGAGGTCGCCGGCGAGGACGAGCTTGTCGAGCTCGAGGCCGGGACGAGCGGACCCGCCGAGGGCGCTTCTTCCCGCCGCCAAGCGACTTGCCACCAGCGGAGCCCCTGCCCGCTGAGGAGGCGCTCCGCAGGCTGGAGACGAGCCGGGCGACAGGTCGGCCCATTACCGCAGCTCGGCCGACGCGCTCTACCGCATAGCGAGGTTACGCGGAGCGCCCCAAACTGCAGCGACAATCGGTGCGGAATCTTCAAAGCCGCCGACGCCCGCCAAGCGGCCGAGAGAGCCAACTCCCCGCCTCATCGCACCGGAGGCGGGCCGAGTTTGATTTCTCTGCGCCAGCCCGAGGAGGAAGGCGAAGAGTAAGCTTCTCGAGATTGTGCTTGTATGTCTTCAATTTTATTGCTTCATCTTGAATCTGATTTGCTTCGCTCGACTCTTTCCTTTCGTGACGCCGCCCGTGAGAGCGGCGAAGAGGGCTAAGATCCCGACGGTCGTCGTTGAGGACGATTCTCCTGCATGGCGACGGGGACGCGTCCGAGATCGCTTTTGCCGGACCTGCAACCCTTCCCACAAGCAGCCCCTCAAAGACAGCCCCCAGAGTAAGTGTGCAGTTTTCTTCTTGCTATTGGGCGTGCGGGGGTGCCCCTTCTTTGTTGATATTTGACTGTGTGCTTGTGCAGGAGCAGAGCAGTCTCATCAGGAGGGCTCGGAAGCCGCCTCCGAGATCCTGCCCGCTGCCACTACACCGCCAAGGGAGGGCTCCCCGGCGAGGGAGCTCCCTCCGACAAGGGAGGCCACCCCGGCAAGGGAGGCAACTCCGGCAAGGGAGGCCACCCCGGCGAAGGACGGCGCCAGCGACCCTCCAGTGGTCGAGGCCATGGCTGCGGATCCCGTTGCAGGTGTAACTCCTTACACGGAATTTTCCCTTGGGCTTGCTTTCTTTTGTTTCTCTTTTCTGAATATCTGCTGATCGCTCTTTCTTCACTCGACGCAGAGACCCGATGGAGGTCGAGGCCGGGCGAGGAGGAAACGCTGCTGCAACACCGACGAGGCCGCCACAAAGAAGAAGAGGTCGCTGTCAAGGAAGAAGAGGCCGTCAGCCGACGAGCCTGTTAGCGAGGAGGCCACCGAGGCTGCCGACGCAGAGGCCGTGAGGGGTCGGACGGTCAGATCGACGGCCCCGAGGTCAGCAGGAGCGGTAAGCGCCACACCGACAACCGACTTCCCGCCGCCAAGGGCGCCAGTTCGAGGAGCCCCAGCCGGTGTTTACCTCAAGCCGGGCGGTTGCCTTCATCAAGCTCCCCGGAGCCGAAGCCTGTGGCGCCCGAGGGCGAGACCTTCGACGGCGAAGCTACTCGGCTCCGCTGGCCGACGCTGGTGGATGCGCCAAGCAGCAGCAGCGGCGAGTCTGAGGAGGAGCAGCTGCTGAAGAAGTTGCTGTCGCTCTACCGCGCCCGGCAGGCCAAGTTGGAGACCCGGGAGGCTCTTGTCGCGAGGGCGGGAGCGGACATGAAGAAACGCGCCGAGGAGCTCCGGAGCGCCAACAAAGAAGCCCTCCGCGACGTGGCGGACGCGCGGGCGCAGCTTGCAGAAGAGCGCACGGCCTTCATCCTTGAGAAGGCCGCAGCTGATGAGGAGCAGCGGCTGGCTGCCGAGAAGCTCGCCGCGCAGGAAAGCGAGTTGGCGCAGCGGAAGGTCAACCTGGACAGCCACGAGGAGGACCTTGCCACGCGTGAGGAGTCGCTTGGCGGGGCGCTTCAGGGAGCGAAGGACGCTGCCGCAGCCGCCGAGGCCGCCAAGGAAGAGCTGAAGGCGAACGTGGCACAGCTGGAGGCCACCCTCAAGAAGAGCGCCGAAGAGCTTGCCGTGCTCAAGCGTGAGCGCGAGAAGGATGCCCACACGCTGGGCGAGCTGCAGTCCGCCTCACCGACAGGCTAAGGAGCTCGACGCCGCCAAGGACTCCAAGGCGGATCTGAGCTGAAACTGACCACTCGACGCAGACGTTGGATGGTGCCAGAGCGGGAGACGGGCTTGTTGGAGGCGATCAAGGACAAGGAGGAGCTGCCGGGCGAATGCTGCCTCCGCCCGTAACACCTTGAGGGAGAGCGTGGAGCACTGGACCGAAGGTCTTGTGGACACCGCCGCCGACATCCACAACGAGCTGATGGAGCTGGTGATGGCGGACCTTGCTACTCCACCGATGAGCATCTCCAACCCAGCGTCAAGCTTAGCCTATTCTTCAAAGGCGTGGTGACGGGCCTCCGGCGACTCCGGGAGGAGGTCCCGAAGCAGCTCGCCGAGGAATCCCGCCAGGTTTGTGCAGGGGCCCTCGAGAAGGTGTTGATGAAGGTGGCCTTCCGCAACCCGGGCCTCAACCTTAACGGCGTCCTCAGATCCTTGCCGGCCGAAGCCAACGTGGAGGAGCTCAAAGCCCTTGTTGCACCCATTGTGGACAAGGTGAACAAGATCAAGAGGTTCGTGGGCGACCGCGTGGACTAGGCCGCCAACCTTATCTTTCCTTGTCGCCGCTGATCATGTTTAGAAAACTTTATTAGATCAGCGACAAGTTATTCTGTAATATACTCTATCTTAGGTGAATCGATCAATGCAATGTTATTTCCTCTACTTGATTCCTTCCTTTGTACGCTTTCGCTTTACGCATTTCAGGAAACTTGCCGGTGCAGGCACCCTTGCCGAAGCGCCGAAAAGTGGAACTTCAGCAGCCTTCAAGCGGGTCGCCATCGACAAGCAACCTTGTCGCGGACTAGCCGCAGCTCACTTAAGTTGTTGAGCGGACTCGAAACAAAGTAAGTATGCGACCGGCCGCGATCTGGTTCCTCTCACACATGTTCTCCATACAAAGTACTATCGCTCGAGGAAGATAACTTAAAAATTTAAAAATTGATTGCTCAGACTTTGGCAACTTAGCTTTTCCGCCTCTTGCTTCCCGATGAGGTGAGACTTCCTCGGCGGTGCTCGTCCATAATATTATCTCCTCCTTCCACCTCGGTTAACTTGTGCGCGAGGGAGCCTCCCTTTCTTTGCGACAAGAGAAAGAAGAGGAAATAACGTTATGGAGCCCTGTGGGCTCGATTCTGCTTACGGGTGTGGTTGCTGCACCAAGTGTTAGCCAAAACATGCAATAAATTGATGAAAGCATGAACTTGACGGGTTGTGCGCAACACATGGGCTTTTATCGATGCACGGGTCTGCGCTCGGCTTTGTACAAAGGATCACATGCAACAGCGGCAAGACTTGTATTAGAAGGTGGTTGCCGGAACGGGTTCCGACAACCGCGCTTCTTATGGGTAAAACTTACGAAGATGCTCAATGTTCCAGGAGTTGCTCACCGGAATGCCATCTTCGGTCTCAAGCGGACAGCGCCAGCCTAGTGACTCGTTTCACCCGATAAGGGCCTTCCCACTTCAAGGCGCCAACTTGTTTGAATTCTTGGCGGACTGAACGCCGCCAAGAACAAGGTCGCCTTCCTCGAGACTTCCGGCATTAACTTTGCGGTTATGTTAGCGGCGCAAAGCTTGTCAGTAGCGAGCAGCTCGCGACAATGCCCTCGAAGACGATCCTCCTCAAGGAGCAGCGTCATCTTGTCGCAGCTGCTCTTGCTCAAGCTCATCATAAGCGAGCACTCTAGGTGATCCGTGATACGAAGTTCCGTGGGGAGAACCGCCTCTGCTCCATAGACTAGAGCAAAGGGTGCCTGGCCGCTGGCTCGATTTGGCGTCGTCTGATCGACCAAAGAACCACCGGCAGCTCCTCGATCCAGCTTTCTTCCGCACTTGTGCAGCCCGTCGAAAGTTCTCGTCTTGAGCCCGCAGCACTTCAAAGCATTTGCCCTCTCTCGCTTGACCGCTGCTTCTCGGGTGAGCAACAGTAAAGCAGACCTTGGCGCCAAGGTCTTGGACGTCTTGCATGAAGGTGCGGCTCAGAATTGTGTGCCGTTGTCGGTGATGATCCCGTTAGGGATCCCGAAACGGCAAACAATCGACCAAGAACTTGACCGCCGATCGTGCTGTCACCTTCCTCATCGCTTCCACTTCCGCCACTTTGTGAACTTGTCGATGGCGACGTACAAGTACTCAAAGCCCCGACAGCCGGGGAAGGGGCCGAGGATGTCGAGCCCCGTAATCGAAAATGGCCAGGATAAAGGGATCGTCCGGAGAGCTTGAGCTGGTTGGTGTATCTGCTTAGAATGGAACTGGCACGCTTCACACTTGGTTACTTGTGCAGTTGCATCCTGGAGGGCTGTCGGCCAGAAGAAACCTTACCGGAAAGCTTTGCCGGCAAGTGCTCTTGCGCCAATGTGGTGACCACATATGACTCCATGTATCTCTGCCAACAGCTTCTGTCCATCTTCCCTGGGAATACACTTCAATTTCACACCGTTGAGTCTTCTTCTCATAAAGATGCCGTCGACTAAACTGGTACATACTTGACCGCCGGGCTACTCTTTCCGCTTCTTCCCGCTCTTCGGGAAGTTCTCCGTCTGGAGGAAATGGACAATCTGCTGGCGCCCATGCCGGAGCTTGCGGCTCGACAACAAGGACTAAAGGCACATCTGCTGCTGCGGGAACATCAGCTTCTACGGCAAGAACCTGCGTCCCTGCCGGAGCTTGATGCTCCCCGACAAGCTCGCCGGAGCAAGACTTGTCGGGAGCATTTGCTTCAACGGAACAAACCCTAGGGTCTGTCGGAGCAGATCGCCCGCAAAGATCTGTTGGTGTTGATCTTGGGGACCTTTACACGACGGCTTCGGGAAGCTCACGGAAAGTAGTCACCAGAGGCCAACTTCCTCTTCTTGCTTTGTCCGGTTGATGGTGTTACGGTTGGTTGAGTTAGCTTGAGCACGAAAACTCCCTGGTTCCATTGTGTAACTTAAGCGCAGCGCACTTTGACAAAGTCGCCAATATCATTCTCGAGCTCTTGGAACATGTTCCATTTGCAGCCGTCAAAGTGCTCTTCTAGCTTCCTCACTTCATCAACGTGAGGCTTCCATCAACGGACTCTGGTAATCTTTGTTGACTTGGCGGACGACGATTTGCGAAGTTACCCCCGACAATAAGCTTCTTGATCCCAAGGTCCATCATGATCTCGAGACCGCAAGCAACCCTTCATACTCTGCAGTATTGTTTGTCGCTTGCTCCTTGGGAAAGTGCATCCGGACGACGATTTGAGGTGCTCTCCGTGGGTGCGATAAGCAAGACACCGCACCGCGCCTTTGCAGCGAGAAAGCACCATCAAAGTACATCAGCCACTCTTTGCTTGCTTCTTTGACGGGAATGCTCATCTCCGGACTCTCTTCATCTGGCGTTGGAGTCCTTTCTGCTATGATTTCTGCCAAGGCTCTGCTTTGGATAGTTGATGTGCTTTCAAACTTGAGACCAAAGCTTGACAGCTCCAGTGCCCACTCGACAATCCTGCCTGTCGCTTCTGGATTCTGTAGTATCCTCTTCAGCGGAAAGCGGGTGACAACTATGATCTCATGTGCTTGGAAGTAATGGCGCAGCTTTCTCGAGGCCATGAGGAGGCCGAAAAGCAATTTCTGCACACCGTATTACCTTGACCTAGCCCCTTGCAGGAGGGAATCGACAAAGTAGACTGGGCGCCGCACCATCCTTTTCTCGCAATTGCTCACGCGGCGTCTTCGCGGACTCGTCCTTGTCGGGACCAGAGCTTGTCGGCGAAGCCCCTGCTTGTCGCTGGATGTGCTCGCCATGTTGCCGGCTCGCCATCCGCCTCCCTCTCTCGCCACTAACGCAGCACTAACCACTTGATTGGTTGCCGCTATATATAGCAGCAACTTCTCTTGTGGCCTAGGCGCCGACAAGAGTTGGAGTGGAGGACATGTATCTCTTTAAGTCTTGCAACAGCCTCCGCTTCGGAGTCCATTTTATCGACCTGCCTTTTTCAAAATCTTGAAGAATGGCAGGTATGCCAGCAGACCTAGAAATAAACCTGCTGAGAGCAGCCATGCAACCGGCAAGTCTTCGTACATCCTTGACGCGCTTTGGTGTTTCAATCTGCTCAATGGCCTTGATCTTGTCGGGATTAGCTTCAATCCCCCGCTGAGACACGAAGAACCCGAGAAGCTTGCCGGAGGGGACTCCAAACACGCACTTCTCGGGGTTGAGCTTGAGGTTGATCTTGCGCAGATTTGCAAAGGTCTCGTCCAAATCTTGAACCAAAGTTTCTTTGTCCTTGCTCTTGACCACTATGTCATCCATGTAGGCTTCTACATTTCTGTGCATTTGCGGCTCAAAAGCGTCATGGACTACCCTTGCAAATGTTGAACCAGCATTCTTCAAACCGAAAGGCATCCGTATGAAACAAAGAGGTGCCACGTGGTGTGATGAATGCGGTCTTCTCTTCATCTTCTTCAGCCATGAAGATCTGATGGTATCCTGAGTAGGCATCAAGAAACGAAAGCGAATCACATCCAGCCGTGGAGTCAACAATCTGGTCAATGCGCGGCAAGGGGAATGGATCTTTGGGACAAGCTTTATTAACATCCGTGAAGTCAATACAAAGTCTCCATTTCCCATTTGCCTTGGCGCGACTACGTGATTGGCCAACCACGTAGGATGGAGCACTCCTCCGACAAGGCCCTGCCGCTTCCAGCTTCTTGATCTCTTTGGCTATGAATTCTTGGCGCCCACCGCTTGCTTCCTGACTTTTTGCTTGACGGGCGACAAAGGATTCGGCTGCAAGGCGCTTGCCGCATGCAACTTCTCTCCGTCTCCGCTCCAGCTCACCCAGCGACGTCGCGCCATGGGATCGTTCAGGTAGCGTGTCGAGCAGGTATGCAGCCAGCGGAGAGCAGCGATAAGCGGCGCCGACAGGCTCGCCATCGTGGCGTCGGAGGCGCACTGACGGTCTCTGTTACACTGTTTGGGCGACAACGACGGGCATTTATTGCTTTTGTCCCTCGTCGAGTTAGGTATTTTGCACCATACCTTTGTTCAAGTAGGTTTACCAACTCCTGTTTTTACATTTGTACCCCCGCCAATGTTGCCACCTGTCGGAGACCCCTTGAGCATATAAAAGGAGGCCCGAGTGCAACATAGAGGGGGTTCGGTTCGCATTTTAGGCAAGGTTCCGAGGTTCGGAGGGGAGGCTGATCGTACCCGCGGACACCTATGGGGCCGGCGGAGCGGGCCCCTTTGTGGTTCGGAGGGGGCGGAGGTCGCACGAAGAGCAGATCGAGGCGATGCACAAGAGCGGTTTACCCAGCTTCGGAGCTCTCCGGAGAGATAAAACTCCTACTGCTGCTTGTTTGATCTATTGTGTTCTTGCTAGGGAGCAATGCGGGCTACCAAACCTAGCGTGAGTGTCTCTGGTCTCGAGTGGGTCGAATGAACCGAACCTCGGAACCTTGCCTAAAATCAGAACCAGACCCCCTCTACGCCGCACTCGGGCCTCCTTTTATATGCTCAAGGGTCTCCGGCAGGTGGCAACATAGGCGGGGTACAAATGTAAAAATAGGGTTGGTACACCTACTTGAACAAAGGTATGCTGCAAAATACCTAACTCGACGGCAAGGGACAAAAGCAATAAATGCCTGTCGTTGTCGCCCAAACAAAGTGTAACAGACCGTCAGTGCGTCTCGCCGCCACGATGGCGAGCCTGTCAGCGCCGCTTATCGCTGCTCTCCGCTGGCTGCACAGCCGCCGACACGCCTCGAACGGTCCCATGGCGACACGTCATGGGTGAGCTGGAGCGGAGACGGAGAGAAGTTGCATGCCGCTGGCAAGCGCTTTTGCCGCGTCGAATCCTTGTCGCGCTTCGAGACTTGTCGCTCTCGAGCCTTCCCGCAAGCTCCTCTTGCCGGGCCTTGTCTTCTGCGTGCTCGAGGATTTTCCCGACAAGCTCCTCTTGTCCGGACCTTGTCTTCTCAATCTAATACTTTGTTCTTGAATGGCTCCAAGGGAGCCACGGAGGAGATTGGCGGTGACGAGGCAAACCTTGCCGCTGGTGTCAGAATCGTCTGCGGCACGAGTACGGGATACTACGGTACCCCTACTCTAGTACACCGACACCCTCCGAACCACAAGGGGCCTGGTCTGCCGGCCCCATAGGTGTCCGTGGGTACGATCAGCCTCCCCAACATCTTTGGCGCGCCAGGTAGGGGGCGTCGAGGCCGTGTGAATCTGATCCGGCGTTCACACGAGCAGCGTCATCAACATCTTCCTTGACATGCCACCGAAGAAGAAGGCTTCGGCGGCAGTAGAGCCGTCCGCGTCGTACCCACCCTCACCACAGCGAACGGGTGGTGGGGCAGACGCTGGCGGCGGAATGGGCGCCGACGAAGGTGTTCGCGACGTTGCCAAGTCCAAGGACAAGGCACCGCAAACCTCGGCATCCGCGTATCCCCCGCGCCCATCTCAGGAGACGCGGGACCAACAACGTCATGGTATTCACAACGCCATACGTTCGTTGGATCGAGACCCTCAAGACCAGCATGCGCGCCAACATGCTGGCACGAGCGAGATACGGTCGCCCGGACGGGGTGCTACTCCTTCTAACTTAGTTAGAAGTCCGAGTGTGTCCCGCTCCTTGAACCGTTCTCCAATGCCACCCACTACTCCAGCAGAAGCTCTGGCGAGAGCTCAGCTGCTCCTCGACTACCCTCCAACGGCCGACAAGGTCGACGAGTGGAGGGCCACTATCCAGAGCCTCATCGGTTTTGCCAACGGCGACGCTCCGCGGCAACCAATGCCATCGTTGCCACGGCGTGACGATAAGGCACGAGCCGGTGGCGACGAGACTGTCGGAGGTGCAACCACCGTGCACTCTCCGCCAAGAAGGCCAAGATCGCCGACTCATCGGATCCACCTCGACAGCGACTCCACTACGTCGTCGGATCCGCGAGCTCGCCGCGATCAGCGCCAAGTTCTTCATGAGCGACAACAAGAGGACGCTCGAACTCGCATCGAGCGCCGAAGAGAAGCGCGACGTCATTCCGACAAGCGCGCTGGGCCTTCTGTTGACATGCACGCGCCGGAGGGGCCAGGCGACTTGCCGTACGCGGTAGGTTGCCCTGCGTTCACTCGTGAGCTGCGGCAAGTCCAGTGGCCCAGCCAGAAAAACTTCAAACCAGACGTGCCGGAGAAGTATGATGGCAGGACGCACCCGTCGGAGTTCCTCAACATCTACACCATCGCGGTGCAGGCTGCGGGGGGACGGGACGACAAGATCCTCGCCAACTACTTCCCGCTCGTGCTCAAGCCCAACGCCGATCTTGGCTCATGCACTTGCCGGACAGCTCCATATCCTCTTGGCAGATCTGTGCCATCAGTTTGTTGGCGCCTTCACAGAGGCCACAAACCTCATGGCTAAGAGAGCGACCTTCACTTGCTCGCCTGTAAGGAAGGAGAGTCCCCGCGCAAGTTCATTCGTGAGATTCAGCCGTGTGCACTACAACATCCCAGACGTCCACCCCGCCGCGGTGATTAGCGCATTTCATCGTAATGTGCGGAACCGCAGGATGAGGGAGGAGATGGCGATGTGCAAAGTCAAGGACGCCACGAGCTGTACGCCTTTGGTCGACAAGTGTGCGCTACCGAGGAAGGGAGGAGACTCCAGAGAGAATGCGTAGCAGGATCGACAAGGATGTAACCGCCCGGCAAAGAAGGGCCAGCGGCGAGGCAACAGGAAGAAGAAAAGCAGAGAAGTGCTAGCTGTCGAGCAGTCCGAATCGGAGGCGGGCGACAAGAACGCCAAGGCTGGTGGCTCCAGCAAGGAGGTTGTCACGACGCCAACCACTGGGCCGGTGGCGGCCGGCCACGACAAGCAGGACGGCTCCGCAAGCAAGATTGCAAGATCCACCGCACCAAGGGCCACGATCTCCGTAGCTGCAAGAAGGTCGAGCAGCTCGCCAAACAGCAGAGAGCTGAGTACGAGCGGCGAGACAAGGAGAAGGCCCAGGAAGGTGCTGGGGGAGCAAGCAAGAAACGTCTCGGCCGGGGAGGACACCGCGGCAAAGTCAAGCAGCGACAAGGAGATCGATCTCCCCGTGGCCGCGACAAGGATGAAGATGATGATGACGACGAAGATATGGAGGACGACGCCGCCGATGCGCAGGAGTTTCAGAAAGCCACAGAGGTTCTCTGCGTTGACGGAGGTGCTTCCCTGCATACCTCCCACCGCCAACTCAAGCAATGGATGCGGGAGGTCAATGCAAAGGAACCATCCGTAGAGTCACGCAAGCCTCTGAAGTGGTCCAGCACGCCTATCATTTTTGATATTGAGGACCACCCTGATCGCATAACTGCGGTCGGGTGCTTGCCGATGTTGGTCTCTCCAACCATCCGCAACCTCAAGGTCACAAAATGTTAGTTGACGGCGGGCCGGCTTGAATCTGATCTCCTCCGCGGTGCTCCGTAAGCTTCAAATCCTCGACAGCGAGCTCGAAGAGACCGGAACCTTCCAAGGAATCAATCAGGGAAGGAGCAAGCCGAAGGGGAAGATTACGTTGCAGGTCACATTTGGCAGAGAGCTGAACTTCAGGAATGTGAGGGTTACGTTTGACGTCGCCGATTTCCCATTGCCTTACAATGGGATACTTGGCCGCCCAAAGACTCGCCAAGTTCATGGCAGCCTCTCACTACGGCTACAACCTACTCAAGATGCCGGGCCCGATAAGTGTCATCTCTGTCTATGGCGACAAGAAGGATGCCCTTATCTATGCCGACAAGATCTTCCGGGATGCAGCAGCCGCGGCAGATTGCCAGACACTTGCCGCTGAAGCTCCCGGGGGGAAGAAGACCAAGTCCAAGTCCGGCAAGGGCTCTGATGCTCACTCCGGCAAGCGCACCTCTTCGGAGTGCTGCGCTACCGTCGAGGACGCACCATCGAGCTCCACCGCAAGTGCAAGAAGATGGTGGCTCCGCCGAAGACCAAGAAGGTGCCCGCCATGAGGACGGCGCTGGTGGTACCTTCACCATCGGTGCCTCTCGCGACCCCAAATAGGAAAGCGCGCTCGTTGCTTTCCTTCGGCGAATGTCGACGTGTTTGCATGGCAACCGTCGATATCCCCGTGTTCCTGTGAAAGTGATTGAGCACCGCCGCCGCTTGTCCTCATGCGCCGCCCGTCAAGCAAAAAGTCAGGAAGCAAGCAAAGGAGCGCCAAGAATTCATAGTCAAGAGATCAAGAAACCGGAAGCAGCAGGCCTTGTCGAGGAGTGCTCCATCCCACGTGGTTGGCCAATCTCAGTAGTCGTATGCAAGGCAAATGGGAAATGGAGACTTTGTATTGACTTCACGGATGTTAATAAAGCTTGCCCCAAAGATCCATTTCCCTTGCCGCCGCATTGACCAGATTGTTGACTCCATGGCTGGATGTGATTCGCTTTCGTTTCTTGATGCCTACTCAGGATACCATCAGATCTTCATGGCTGAAGAAGATGAGGAGAAGACCGCATTCATCACACCATGTGGCACATACTGTTTCATACGGATGCCTTTCGGTTTGAAGAATGTTGGTTCAACATTTGCAAGGGTAGTCCATGACGCTTTTGAGCCGCAAATGCACAGAAATGTAGAAGCCTACATGGATGACATAGTGGTCAAGAGCAAGGACAAAGCAACTTTGGTTCAAGATTTGGACGAGACCTTTGCAAATCTGCGCAAGATCAACCTCAAGCTCAACCCCGAGAAGTGCGTGTTTGGAGTCCCTTCCGGCAAGCTTCTCGGGCTCTTCGTGTCTCAGTGGGGGATTGAAGCTAATCCCTACAAGATCAAGGCCATTGAGCAGATTGAAGCACCAAAGCGCGTCAAGGATGTACGAAGACTTGCCGGTAGCGTGGCTGCTCTTAGCAGGTATATTTCTAGGTTCTGCCTTAGCGGCTACTGCCATTTTTCAAGATTTTGAAAAAGGCAGGTCCAATGAAATGGAATCCCGAAGCGGAGGCTGCACTGCAGGACTTAAAGAGATACCTGTCCTCCACTCCAACACTTGTCGCACCTAGGCCACAAGAGAAGTTGTTGCTATATATAGCGGCAACCAATCAAGTGGTTAGTGCTGCGTTAGTGGCGGAGAGGGAGGCGGATGACGAGCCAAAGAACCGCGGCAAGCACATCCAGCGACAAGCGAGGGCTTCACGACAAGCTCGGGTCCCGACAAGGACGAATCCGCATTACACATGAACAGATACTGAGAAAAGGATGGTGTAGCGCCTACCTATTTTGTCAGCTCCCTCCTGCAAGGGGCTAGGTCAAGGTATTCGGTGTGCGTAAATTGCTTTTCGCCTCCTCATGGCCTCGAGAAAGCTGCGCCATTACTTCCAAGCACATGAGATCACAGCTTGTCACCGCTTTCCCTCAAGAGGATACTGCGAGAATCCGTAGCGGCTGTGCAGGATTGTCGAGTGGGCATCGGAGCTGTCAAGCTTTGGTCTTAAGTTTGAAAGCACATCAACTATCCAAAGCAGCATTGACAGAATTCATAGCGTAATGGACGCCAACGCCAGATGAAGAGATTCCGGAGACGAGCATTCCCGTCAAAGAAGCCAGCAAAGAGTGGTTGATGTACTTTGATGGTGCCTTCTCGCTGCAAGGCGCCGGTGCCGGCGTGCTGCTTATCGCACCCACCGGAGAGCACCTCAAGTACGTCGTCCAGATGCACGTTCCCAAGGAGCAAGCGACAAACAATACTGCAGAGTATGAAGGTTTGCTTGCCGGTCTCGTGGATCGCCGTGGACCTTGGGATCAAGAAGCTTATTGTCGTGGGTGACTCGCAACTCGTCGTCCGCCAAGTCAACAAAGATTACCAGAGTCTGTTGATGGAAGCCTACGTTGATGAAGTGAGGAAGCTAGAAGAGCACTTTGACGGCCTGCAAATGGAACATGTTCCAAGAGCTCAGAATGATATTGCTGACGGCCTGTCAAAGTGCGCTGCACTTAAGTTACCTGTGGAACCAGGGATTTTCGTGCTCAAGCTGACTCAGCCAACCATAACACCGTCGACTGGACAGAGCAAGAAGAGGAAGTTGGCCTCTGGTGACTACTTTCCCGGCCAGAGCTTCCCGAATCCGTCGTTGTAAATGTCCCCAAAATAAACACCAACAAGTCTTGAGGAGCAGTCCGCTCCGGCAGACCCTGTGGTTTGTTCCGTTGAAGCAGACGCTCCCGACAAGTCTTGCTCCGGCAAGCTTGTCGGGAGCATCTAGTTCGCAGAGCCACGTGCTCTTGCCATAGAAGCTGGTGTTCCCCAGCAGCAGATGTGCCTTTAGTCCTTGTTGTCGAGCCGCATAGCTCCAACATGGGCGCAGCAGATTGTCCATTTCCCTCGTGACAGAGAACTTCCCAAGAGCAAGAGGAAGCGGAAAGAGTAGCCCGGCAGTCAAGTATGTAGCAGTTTGTCGATAGCATACTGCATGTAAGAAGACTCAACGGTGTGAAATTGAAGTGTATTGCGTGGAAGATGGACGAATGAAGCTGTTGGCGAAGATACATGGAGGCACATGTGGTCACCACATCAAGGCGCAAGAGCACTTGCCGACAAAGCTTTCCGGCAAGATTTCTTCTGGCCGACAGATCTCCAGGATGCAACTGCACAAGTAACCAAGTGTGAAGCGTTCCAGTTCCATTCCAAACAGATTGTCCATCCAGATCAAGCTCTCCAGACGATCCCTTTATCCCGCCATTTTCGGTCCGGGGCTCGACATCCTCGGCCCCTTCCCGAAGCTGTCGGGGGTCTTGAGTACTTGTACGTTGCAATCGACAAGTTCACAAAGTGGCCGGAAGTGGAAGCAGTGAGGAAGGTGACAGCACAGTCGGCAGCCAAGTTCTTCAGGTCGATTGTTTGCCGCTTCGGGATCCCTAACAGGATCATCACCGACAATGGCACGCAATTTACGAGTCGCACCTTCATGCAGTACGTCCAAGACCTTGGCGCCAAGGTCTGCTTTGCTTCTGTTGCTCACCCGAGAAGCAACGGTCAAGCAGAGAGGGCAAACGCTGAAGTGCTGCGCGGGCTCAAGACCAGAACTTTCGACAGGCTGCACAAGTGCGGAAGAAACTGGATCGAGGAGCTGCCGGTGGTTCTTTGGTCGATCAGGACGACGCCAAATCGAGCCATCGCCGTGCACCCTTTGCTCTAGTCTATGGAGCAGAGGCAGTTCTCCCCACGGAACTTCGTGATAACGGATCGCCTCGAGTACTCGCTTATGATGAGCTTGAGCAAGAGCAATCTGCGACAAGATGACGCGCTGCTCCTCGAGGAGGATCGCCTTCAAAGGCATGCGAGCCGCCGCTTCCAAGAAGCCTGCGTCGCTACCATAGCCGCAGGGTTAGTGCCGAAGTCTCGAGGAAGGCGACCTTGTTCTTCGCGCCGTTCAGTCCGCCAAGAATTCAAACAAGTTGGCCTTGCCGAAGTGGGAAGGCCCATATCGGGTGAAACGAGTCACTAGGCTTTGGCGCCGTCCGCTTTGAGACCGAAGATGGCATTCCGTGAGCAACTCCTGGAACATTGAGCATCTTCGTAAGTTTTACCCATAAGGCGCGGTTGTCGGAACCCGCTCCGGCAACCACCTTTTGTACAAGTCTTGCCGCTGTTGCATGTAATCCTTCGTACAAAGCCGGGCGCAGACCCCGTGCATCAGTAAAGCTCATGTGTTGCGCACAGCTTGTCAAGTTCATTCTTTCATCAATTTATTGCATGCTTTGGCTAACACTTTGTGCAGCAACCACACCCGGTAAGCAGAATCGAGCCGCTAGGCTCCATAATGTTATTTCCTCTTCTTTTTCTTTTCTCAAAGGAAAGAAGGCTCCCTCGCGCACAAGTTAACCAGGGGGGAGGAGGAGATAATACTATGGACCAGGCACCGCTCGAGGAACTTTCACCTCATTGGGAAGGAAGAAACAGAAAAGCTAAGTTGCCAAAGTTTGAGCAATCAATTTTTAAATTTTTAATTTATCTTCCTCGAACGATAGTACTTTGTATGGAAAACCTGTGCGCAGAGGAACCAAATCGTGACTGGTCGCGCCCTTACTTTGTTTCGAGTCCGCTCAACAATTTAAGTGAGCTGCGGCTAGTCCGTGACAAGGTTGCTTGTCGGTAGCGACCCGCCAAAGAAGCTGCTGAAGTTCCACTCGGCCGCTGCAAAGAAGGGTGCCTGCACCGACAAGTTTCCCTGAAAAGCGTAGGGTAATAACATACAAAGCCAAGAGTCGAGTAAAGGAAGTAACGTAGCAAATGTTGCCCAGAATAAAGTTATATTACAAAAAATAACTTATCGCGGCACTGGCTAAATCGTTCTCAGAACTGAAATAACAGCGAAGAGGAGAAGAAGGGCGCGCTGGTACCCAAGCCCCGGCAAGCCAGAGCTGCCGGGGGCTGCGGCAAGCCAGAGTTGCCGGGGGCTGCGGCAAGCCGAGTTGCCGGGGCTGCGGCAAGCCGAAGTTGCCGGAGCTGCGGCAAGCCGTAGTTTGCAGCAAGCCGAGTTGCCGGGGCTGAGATATCAGATAAGCCCTTCGTCCTTTTTCAAGCATCCCTTTTTCATTAAAACATTCTACTCGGATACAATCCGTGGGGAATGAAAAACATGAAAGGGAAGATTACAAGTATTAAATGCGGATAAGGCCCGAAGGCTTACAAATTAAAAAGATAAGATGCCCGTAATCCTTTTTCTGTCCCTCTCTTCAGGAGGTAGGTCAAGGAGGCGAGAAGGGCAAAAGAAACGCCTAGGCGAGCTACAGGTGCCAGAAGGCACCAAAGGAACATCCCGGGAGCTCCCGAGGGCTTGACGGAGATGGCAGCGCCGGAAGCGGGGCTCGAAGACGGGGCGGCAGGACGTCAGCACGCTGTCGAGGGCACTACGCCCTCGTACTCCGACTTGACGGCCTTGTCGCCATCCCTCTTCCCCTTCCGCAGCCTCCCTACGCCAGTCGCCCAGAGACGCACCCCGGAGTTCAAGGAGCCGGGCGACGTGGATGATGGGGTCGCCGGTGACGCACGGGCGCGCCGGACAACTAATCGGGCCCGCTACTCGTCGTCGCTGTCGCTCTCCTCCTCGTCACTCTCGCCGAGGGGAATCTTCGCTGTCGGAGGAGCTATCCACGCAGCACTTCGCCCGAAATACCGAGATCCCGAAGACCTTGACGGAGAGGAGATCACCCTCCATTAACTTAAAATGGAGGGTAAATCCCGCCTCAGCTGTGGATGCGAGTGAACGCCTTCCACCCACGATCAAGATACATCACATTAGGGGCTGGGAATACAACACGGACTCAAGATGCCGCTGATTCCACAGCCCCTCATGTGCGCCTCGGTGTCTCGAGGCGGATCCGACTCCATCAAGCGCCATGAACGGAGCTGGAAGCCAAGGCGACGACGAGGCGCCCGGCCTTGACTGACGAAGAACTTCGCAAGGGTCGTCCCTCAGAGTGGACCGCCCGGGAGGGGAACCGCCGGCGGAGCGGAGACGGCGCGCCGCCCGTCCGCCTCTTCCTCGAGCGCCTCGACCTGCCCACGACATCGCCTCCCTCTTCCTCTTGTGGCTGGCTCTGCCGCCCGGGCGTGGGGTTGGGAGGGGTGCGATGTCTAGCGGCGACCCTCGCCGCCACCGATGAAGAACCAAGGTTCCTTTTCTCCATGGCGAATGAGAGAAAGGGGAGCAGAAACTGAGAAAAGAAGGAGATGGGAGAGTGCGGGCTTCTGCGCTCCCCTTCCGCTCTTTTTAAGGAAGCAAGGTGGCGGCTCGACCGCCCCGCTCGACAAATCGGGGCCGACCTGCTGCCTCTACTCGTAACGGCCCAGTTTTCCACTTCCACCGTCCGCGAACCCAAAAGCATGGGAACCACGTGGCGGGGATGCAGAACTGAGGCGACGGGTGAAGCGACCCCGCACACCGCCCACTCCCCCCACGACGCCGCAATTGACGCGTGCCGTTACGGGGGAACGCGGCGGATACGGAGCGGGTTTGGTTTGGACCCAGGCCGCACGTGCCCGTGCCCTGTTTTGGGCCTGGCCCAACAGCGCTCGGCACCGTGTATGGCCCAGACCCGGGGGCTCCTGTCGGTGTACTAAAATAGGGGTACCTTAGTACCCCGAACTTGTGCATGGGCAGTCGCAGCGTCCCCGTGGCAAGCCTCGCCGGGCGTCCGCCAAGACCCTCCGCAGCCATTCAGAAGACAAGACCCCGGCAAGAGGAGGTTGCCGGGAAGGCCTCTCTTGGCACAGACAAGGCCCCGACAAGAAGAGCTTGTCGAGAAAGCCGCTCCAGGCACGCAGAAGACAAGGCCCCGACAAGAAGAGCTTGCCGGGAAGGCTCGGAGCGCGACAAGTATCCGGGCGCGACAAGGATTCGGCCGCGGCAAGGCGCTCGCCGCGGCATGCACCTTCTCTCCGTCGCCGCTCCAGCTCACCCAGCGACGTGTCGCCATGGGACCGTTCCATGGGCGCTGCGGTTTCGGGCGGCCGCAGCCAGCGAAGAGCAGCGATAAGCGGCGCCGACAGCCCGCCATCGTGGCGGCGGAGGCGCACTGACGGTCTCTGTTACACTGTTTGGCGACAACGACGGGCATTTATTGCTTTTGTCCCTTGCCGCCGAGTTAGGTATTTTGCACCTTTGTACACTGTTCAAGTAGGTGTACCAACTCCTGTTTTACATTCGCACTTCGCCTATGTTGCCACCTGTCGGAGACCCCTTGAGCATATAAAAGGAGGCCCGAGTGCAACGTAGAAGGGGTTCGTTTGCGTTCTTCACAAGGTTCGGCTGGTCCGGTTCATTCGACCGACCGGAGGCCAGAGACACTCACGCCAGGTTTTGTAGCTCGCATTGCTCCTTGGCAAGAACACAATAGATCAAACAAGCAGCAGTAGGAGTTTTATCTCTCCGGAGAGCTCCGAAGCTGGGTAAACTGCTCGTGTGCATCGCCTCGATCCGCTCTTCGTGCGATCTCCGCCCCCCTCCGAACCACAAGGGGCCTGGTCCGCCGGCCCCATAGGTGTCCGTGGGTACGATCAGCCTCCCCGACAGCGGTTGATGTAGTTGAACTTCTTCTCATTCCGACTGATCAAGCACCGAACGTATGGCACCTCCGTGTTCTGCAGACGTTCAACTCAATGACGTCCCTCAAACCCTTGATCCAGCAAAGTGCCAAGGGAGAGTTCCGTCAGCATGATGACGTGGCGATAGTTATGGTGAAGTGATCCGCGCAGGGCTTCGCCTAAGCACTACGTGAATATGACCGGGAGGCGTAAACTGTGGAGGGGGCGCCGCAGACGGCTAGGAATCAACGTTGTGTTCTCTAGCGGTGCCCCCCTCATATATATAGGTTGGAGGGGAGGAGAGGCAGCCAATGGGGCGCCCCAAGTAGGAGGAATCCTACTTGGGAGCCTCACAATTCGGCCTCCCCCTTCCATATTCATCCGAAGGGGGAAGGAAGGAGGAGGGAGGAGAGAAGGAAAGGGGAGGCCGAATCCCTCCCATTTCTTTCTCTGTTCTCCTCTTTCCTTCCCCCTTATTTTGGCCTACATGGGGCGCACCAGCCCCCTAGGGGCTGGTCTATCCCCTTCTTGACCCATTATGCCCATGTAGTTGCCGGGGGGATGCCCAGAACCCCTTCCGGTAACCCGATATGTACCTGCTACCCCCAGAACACTTATGGTGTCTGAATATCATCATCCTATATATGAATCTTTACCTCTCGACCATTTCGAGACTCCTCGTCATGTACGTGATCTGATCCGGGACTCCAAACAACATGCGGTCACCAAATCACATAACTCATATAATACAAAATCATCATCGAACGTTAAGCGTGCGGACCCTATGGGTTCGAGAACTATGTAGACATCACCGAGAAACCTCTCCGGGCAATAATCAACAGCGGAACCTGGATGCTCATATTGGTTCCTACATATTCTACGAAGATCTTTATCGGTCGTACCGCAATGACAACATACGTAATTCCCTTTGACATCGGTATGTTACTTGCCTAAGATTCGATCGTCTGTTTCTTCATACCTAGTTCAATCTCAATACCGGCAAGTCTCTTTACTCGTTCTGCAATACATAATCATGCAACTAACTCATTAGTCATATTGCTTGCAAGGGTTCTTATGACGTGCATTACCGAGAGGGCCCAGAGATACCTCTCCGATACTCGGAGTGACAAATCCTAATGTCGATATATGCCAACCCAACAAACACCTTCGGAGATACCTTTAGATAGCACACAAGGTATTACTTTGATAGCACACAAGGTATTACTTCGGTATCCGTGAGTTGCATAATCTCATAGTCGAAGGAATATGTATTTGACATGAAGAAAGCAATAGCAATATAACTGAACGATCAATATGCTAAGCTAACGGATGGGTCTTGTCCATCACATCATTCTCCTAATGATGTGATCGTGTTCATCAAATGACAACACATGTCTATGGTTAGGAAACTTAACCATTTTTTATTAACGAGCTAGTCTAGTAGAGGCTTACTAGGGACACAGTGTTTTTGTCTATGTATCCACACATGTATCTAGTTTCTAGTTAATACAATTCTAGCATGAATAATAAACATTTATCTTGATATAAGGAAATATAAAATAAAAACTTTATTATTTCCTCTAGGAATATTTCCTTCAGTTATATATGATGATATGTCAATATGAAGATTCATTCATCTTTATCTCCCAAATTATGGATGTAGTTCCAAATGTTCGCTGGACTCGAAAAAGAGCTTCTAGCCTGCAGCTTGAATGACCTAAAATCCTTTAATTGTTCTCAGGTATGTGACTTGGCTCAACCAACATACTACTTATCTCTCTCTATATATAGAGCATTCATATTGCACATGAGATAAATATTACATAGCAACATTTTAAATCCATTGCAAGAACGAATGGCAACTTGTCATAGAAACATACAGGAAAATTCAGCTAACTAACACAATGTGGTGGTATAACAAAACATGGAAAACATAGGAGTAATATTTCTTTATGTTCCTGTACAACATCAAAATCGCATGAAGCTTTGCATCGGCCAAGACATAAAAATTTAAGAGCAAAGTTTTGTTATGTTTCGGTACAGCAGGCAGGTCACATCAAGCTTCACATCAACCAAGATATGAAATTTCTAAGATAAGAATAGAAAAACCAAGCAAGAAAACTAAATGATGCGGCTCTAAGATTTAAAACCAAATCTGTAGCACGCGGGGGCGGAATCAGCAGACGCCTCGAAGAGAAAATTGCGATGAGAACCTAGGGAGGGGACGGGAAGGGATGAACTCCATTGCTTAAAAGGGAGAGCCACTGGGTCGATTACCCTTCAAGAGGAGGGAGCAATAAATCCATCGGTTCCTTTTGACATGAATTCATCGGTTTCTACTGTTTTAGTGCTGCGCATTTGTGGCATTGAGGTGGAAGGGATTGCGACATAAAATCGGTAGCGGGAAGATGAATGAATTTGATGGAATTAATGCTCATGTCGAGTAGCGGAAGGGATGGTGGCGGATCTCTGGAGAGGTTGCTCGCCGAGACCGATGGCGGTTATGGTGGAATGGTTAGCCTCAACAGTTTGGTGGGGGGCAAGCACGAGTGGTGACGGCTGTTGGTAGAGCATCATGGGCGACAGCACCCGGCTATGGAAGGGTGGGTCGTGGGCTCATGACACAGTCGCCGGAAGGGCTCTTGGCGGCGGCGGCTGGATAGAAGGGTGGGTTCAGTTTTTGTGAGATAAGGAAGGGTTGGTCGTGGCACTGTCTTCTTTTGATGCTATGAACGATGGATCTTAACTATGGGCTTTTGATGGGCTTTTGGTGAAGCATAAGTGTATACCCCAACCAAAATAAATCGATTCCAATGCAGCCAGCGAGCGGGGCGGCTGGAAAAGAACAAAGCGGTATCCTTCACTTAGCGATGGCAGGTCTTAGTAATTTCCTCAACTTTTTGATCAGACGGCTGCAGACAACTACATCAATGGCTATAACAATTCGATTGTCGTGCCTTCATAAGAAGGCAGGGAAACCATCTAGTGGGGTGACTCTATTTAGATATAGAAGATATAATAATTTTGCTTAAATTAAATATAAATGATAAAAAAATGTATTGATGATAAGTCAAATTACATACGATATCTATATTCAGTGAATCCCACCGAGGCCTCTGTGTCGCACGCCTAGGGCGACATGGGCGGTGACTCCGCCTCCATCCCAAGGACCCCCTCCTCTTCGTCCTTCCTGGTCGCCACCGTCGGGAGTCGCCGGGCAAATCCCATGGGCTACTAGCGGCGGCGGGGTCATCTTTTTCAGTCACCCCCGGTTCCCCTCAGGCTTCTTCAGCCGTTGTTGGATGTGACACTACCGAGCGATGGTCCGTTGGTGCCGCTAGTCTGCTCGCCGGCCTTGGGTGGGGTGGACGAGTCGAGGTGGTTCGAGGGCCATCTCGTCCTGCCATTTCTCCCTAGGCAGTCGATAACTAGACTGGTAATCATTATTGCAATTTTATATGAGGGAGAGGCATGAGCCAACATACTTTTCGTCCTTGGATCTTATGTACTTATGATTGCAACTATAGCAAGAATCGGCAACTACTAAAGATCATTAAGGTAAAAACCAACCATAGCATTAAGTATCAAGTCCTCTTTATTCTCATACGCAACAACCCCCTTATGTATAAGCTTCTGTCACTCTGACCACCCACCATAAGAGAATCATGAACGTATTGCAACACCCTACAGCGGTAATCGCGCATGCTTGCGCGACACTAAGTGCACCATATGACAACACCAAAATAAAACATACAACTCAAACCAATCACGATCATCAATCAACTCATAGGACAAAACGAATCTGCTCAAATATCATAGGATGGCCATACAACATTGGATAATATTATATAGCATTAAGCACCATGTTTAAGTAGAGATTACAGAGGGAAGAAGAGGTGTTACACCGCTGCATAGAGGGGGAGAGAGTTGGTGATGACATCGGTGATGTTTTTGGTGTAGACACCGTCATGATGATTGCCCGACGGTGTTCCAGCGCCGCCGGGAGATAGGGGGGAGAGAGAGAGCCCCCTCCTTCTTCTTCCTTTGTCTCCCCCTAGATGGAAGGAGAGTTCCCCCTCTGGTCCATGGCCACCATGGCGGCGGAGGGGAGGGAGCCCCTCCGAGATTGGATCTCTCTCTCTCTCTCTCTCTCTCTCTCTCTCTCTGTTCTCTTATGTTTCCCCTTCCCGTTTTCTGGCTGGAAACTGTTTCTTAAATTCCCAGAGATCTGTAACTCTGGTTGGGCTGAAATTTTAACATGATTTTTTGCCAGATATTATCTTTCAGGCGTCAAAAGAAGGGGGGCAACCGACTTAGGAGGTGCTCACAATCCATCAGGGCGCGACCACCGCCCTAGGCGCGCCCTGGTGGCTTGTGTCTACCTCAGACACCGCCTTGTGTTGATTCTTCTTCCCAAAAATCACATATATTCCAAAATAAATCTCCGTAATTTTTGTCGCGTTTGGACTTTGTTTGACATGGATATTCTGTGAAAAAATAAACAAGCAACAAATAGAAACTGGCACTGGGCACTTGATCAATATGTTAGTCCCAAAAATAATATAAAATGTTGCCAAAAATATATGAAACAATAAAATTATAGATACGATGGAGACGTATCAGCATCGTCAAGCTTAATTCCTGCTCGTCCTCGAGTAGCTAAATGATAAAATAGATAATTTTTGATGTGGAATGCTAAAAGTGCAATCATGCCCTTAATCATATTTTGATATTCTTGACAACATATAACTAATCATCTCTGTCAAGTGCATCTCAAGTTTAGTTCCCAAGAGGTTATTGGGCTCATCATGACTGACTATTCAAGATGCTCAAAGTACAGAGAAACAAGTCAAAAAGCTCTAGCTCTTTTCGGTTTACTCTTGTGTTGTGGGAAACCATGACCACCTATGTGGCCATGAGCCCCTTGTGGTTCCACAGGGGGGATGAGCACATTGCACAAAGAGCGGAGAGCGTCGCGCAGCATGGCAGAGATCACACTGACAATTTTACCCAGGTTTGTTCCGCCGTGAGGCGTAAAACCCTACCCCTGTTTTGGTGGATTGATCGTGGATTGTGGTGGAAATGCAGCATTCTAGCCCGGTAGGGTTGCCTTGGGGCGGGAGCAGCTACGCGCGTACGAGTGTACAAGAGTCTGAATCCTTTCTATGGTTGCCACATGCCTCCTTTTATAGATCAAGGGGTCACCACAATGGCAGATCAGTCGTTATGCACTGATTAGATAGCAAACGGTGCTATCATACCTAACTCTATAGACAGGGCAGAGCACATTAAATGCGCAACTTAGTGTCACATCAAGGACTGCTCGGCAAGCCTTGTCGGGATGTTCGGCCACCTTCTCTCCTGTTTGCATGACACGTCGTTGGACGGGTGCCATTTTGAGGTGGTTTCTATAGAAAGTGGTTGCCATGTGGCGAAGAACAGCCACTAAGTCACTTGGAGGCTTGACACCGCACTGATTGATGACTTGCATTGCTGTGAGGTGGCGTGGTGGAGCCTTGGCGGAGTAGTTTGCCTTTGTAGGCCCTCCTACGTCTTGAGCTTGCGTTGGTTTTCCCCGAAGAGGATAGGATGATGCAGCAGAGTAGCGTAAGTATTTCCCTCAGTTTTTGAGAACCAAGGTATCAATCCAGTAGGAGGCCACGCACAAGTCCCTAGTACCTACACAAAACAAATAGCTCCTCGCAACCAACGCGAATAGGGGTTGTCAATCCCTTCACGGTCACTTACGAAAGTGAGATCTGATAGAAATGATAGATAATATTTTTGGTATTTTTGGTATAAAGATGCAAAATAAAAATAAAAATGCAAAGTAAAGAGCAAAGCAATAATAAAGGATAGGAAGATTAATATGATGAAAATAGACCCGGGGGCCATAGATTTCACTAGTGGCTTCTCTCAAGAGCATAGGTATTTTACGGTGGGTGAACGAATTACTATTGAGAAATTGACAGAATTGAGCATAGTTATGAGAGTATCTAGGTATGATCATGTATATAGGCATCACGTCCGAGAGAAGTAGACCGACTCCTGCCTGCATCTACTACTATTACTCCACTCATCGACCGCTATCCAGCATGCATCTAGAGTATTAAGTTAATGAAAACAGAGTAACGCCTTAAGAAAGATGACATGATGTAGAGGAATAAATTCATGCAATATGAAAAATACCCCATCTTGTTTTCCTCGATGGCAACAATACAATACGTGCCTTGCAACCCTTTTTGTCACTGGGTAAGGACACCGCAAGACTGAACCCAAAGCTAAGCACTTCTCCCATTACAAAAACTACCAATCTAGTTGGCCAAACCAAACGGATAATTCGAAGAGACTTGCAAAGATAACTCAATCATACATAAAAGAATTCAGGAAAGATTCAAATATTGCTCATAGATAATCTTGATCACAAACCCACAATTCATCGGTCTCAACAAACACACCGCAAAAAGAAGATTACATCGAATAGATCTCCACGAGAGAGGGGGACAACATTGTATTGAGATCCAAAAAGAGAGAAAAAGCCATCTAGCCACTATGGACCCAAAGGTCTGAGTTAAACTACTCACACTTCATCGGAGAGTCTATGGTGCTGATGTAGAAGCCCTCCATGGTGGAATCCCCTTCCGGCGGAGCTCCGGAACAGGCCCCAAGATGGGATCTCGTGGATACAGAAAGTTGCAGTGGTGGAATTAGGTTTTTGCCTCCGTATCTGATCTGGTGGGGGTACGTAGGTATATATAGGAGGAAGAAGTACGTCTGTGGAGCCTCGAGGGGCCCACGAGGTAGGGGGCGCGCTCTAGGGGGGCGCCCTCCACCCTCGTGACCGCCTCGTGGCTTTCTTGACGGAGGGTCCAAGTCTCCTGGGTCTTATCCGATGAGAAAATCACGTTCCCGAAGATTTCATTCCGTTTGGACTCCGTTTGATATTCCGTTTCTTTGAAACACTGAAATAGGCAAAAAACAGCAATTCTGGGCTGGGCCTCTGGTTAATAGGTTAGTCCCAAAAGTAATATAAAAGTGGAAAATGAAGCCCAATATAGTACAAAACAGTAGATAATATAGCATGGAGCAATCAAAAATTATAGATACGTTGGAGACGTAACAGGCCCCGGCAGGCCTGCCGGGACGGTCTTGAAGCATGCTTCTGGGGTAACCAAAACCTCGCTAGGATCGCCTGCCTGGCAAGTGAAAGTGCAACTATCCCTAGGTGGTTTTGGTAATTCATAATAACATATAGCTCATTAAGCTAATGCTATTCCAAGACAAATATTTCAGGAAAGCTCGATGAATGGCATGGCATGGATGATGAAAGTGGATCCCTCAAAATATTAAGGACAAAGGATTGGCTCAAGCTCAAAAGCTCAAGACTCTACATTTTACATTTTAGTGATCCAAGATCACATTGAGTCTATAGGAAAAGCCAATACTATCAAGGAGGGATGAGGTGTTGCTTAATGAGCCTCTTGCTTCATGTGCTTAGTGATATGCTCCAAAACCCTCCACTACTTTCTCACATCCACATATGACCTAAACCTAAAGTCAAAATCGGTCCTACCGATTCTTTCTATCCGGCGCCACCGAGTTCAAATGTCATAGCCACTGCCACAAACCCTAGGCAAATCAGTTTCATCGATAGGGATCTCGGTCTCACCGAGATGGGATTGTAATCTCTCTGTTTCCCTTCGTAACGTTTCGGTCTAACCGAAGTGAGCGATCGGTCCCACCGAGATTGCAATGTAAACTCTCTGTTTCCCTTTCGTAACATTTCGGTCTCACCGAAAGAGCGAATCGGTCCCACCGAGTTTATCTGGGCAACTCTCTGGTTAGCTAATTACCAAAATCAGTCTCACCGAGTTTGTGTAATTGGTTTCACTGAGATTACGTTATGCCCTAACCCTAACCATATCGTTCCTTCCGAGTTGCATATCGGTCCCACCGAAAACCCTAACGGTCACTAGGTTTACTGAATCGGTCCGACCGAGTTTGTTGATTCGGTCCTACCGAGTTTGGTAAATTGTGTGTAACGGTTAGATTTTGTGTGGAGGCTATATATACCCCCCCCCCCCACCTCCTCTTCATTCGTGGAGAGAGCCATCAGAACAAACCTACACTTCCAACTTACCAGTTCTGAGAGAGAACCACCTACTCATGTGTTGAGGCCAAGATATTCCATTCCAACCACATGAATCTTGATCTCTAGCCTTCCCCAAGTTGCTTTCCACTCAAATCTTCTTTCCACCAAATCCAAATCCTGTGAGAGAGAGTTGAGTGTTGGGGAGACTATCATTTGAAGCACAAGAGCAAGGAGTTCATCATCAACACGCCATTTGTTACTTCTTGGAGTGTGGTGTCTCCTAGATTGGCTAGGTGTCACTTGGGAGCCTCCGACAAGATTGTGGAGTTGAACCAAGGAGTTTGTAAGGGCAAGGAGATCGCCTACTTCGTGAAGATCTACCGCTAGTGAGGCTAGTCCTTCGTGGGTGACGGCCATGGTGGGATAGACAAGGTTGCTTCTTCGTGGACCCTTCGTGGGTGGAGCCCTCCGTGGACTCACAAGCAACTGCTACCCTTCGTGGGTTGAAGTCTCCATCAATGTGGATGTACGATAGCACCACCTATCGGAACCATGATAAAAACATCCATGTCTCCAATTGCGTTTGAATCCTCCAAACCCTTCCCTTTACATTCTTGCAAGTTGCACTCTTTAATTTCCGCTGCCTATATATTCTTTGCATGCTTGCTTGAATTGTGTGAACATTGCTTGACTTGTGCAAAGATAGCTAAAATCTGCCAAAGCCTAAAATTGGGAAAAGGTTAAGTTTTTAATTGGTCAAGTAGTCTAATCACCCCCCCCCCTCTAGACATACTTTGTCGGGGCAGGCTGATCTGACCCACGAACACCTATGGGACAGGCGGACCGAGCCCCGTTCGGTTCGGCGTGGAGCGGAGGTCGCACGAAGAGCAGATCGAGGCGAAGCACACGAGAGGTTTAACCAGCTTCGGAGCTCTCCGGAGAGATAACACTCCTACTACTGCATGTCTGAATGTATTGCGTTCTTGCTCAGGAGCGCTAAGTGCTACAGTACACACGAGCTGCTAACGAGACTGAGCGTGGGGGGAACCGACCGACCCTTTCTACGTTGCGCATGGGCCTCCTTTTATATGCTCAAGGGGTCCCCGACAGGTGGCAACATAGACAAGGGTACAAATGGAAAAGTAGTGGTTGGTACACCTACTTGTATAGTGTACAGTGTACCATACCTAACCCTGACGGCAGGGGACAAAGGCATTAAATGCCCGTCTACGTCGCCCTAACAGTGCAAAGCGAGGGACCGTCGGGCGCCACCATTCGCCCGATGGCAAACTTGTCACGCCGCTTGCCACCTCGCACCGCTGGCTGCACCTCTCGCCACGCTACGCTGGAAAGGTCCTGTATGCGACACGTTAGTGGATGTGCTAGAGCGTGGTACGTAGAGGGTCTGCCATGACAAGCGCCTTGTCATGGTGTTGTCTTGTCGCGCCCGGAAGCTTGTCGCTCATTGGGCCTTCCGGCAAGCTCCTCTTGCCGGGCCTTGTCTTGTAGGTGCCTTGGGTGGCCTTCCCGGCAAGCTCCTCTTGCCGGGCCTTGTCTCCTTGGCTTGAATACTTTGTTCTTGAATGGCTCCAAAGGAACCACGGGGACCTTGGCGGTCACCCGTAAGCCCCGCCAGCAGAGGCTGCAACTGCCCGTGCACAAGTTCGGGATACTAGGGTACCCCTACTCTAGTACACCGACAGGAGCCCCCGGGCCTGGGCTACACACGGTGCCGAGCGCTGTTGGGCCAGGCCCAAAACAGGGCACGGGCACACGCGGCCTGGGTCACGCCGTTACTCACCCCGGACCCACCACGCCCTCCACGAACGGCACGCGTCGAGTGCGGCGTCGTGTGAGAGATCGTGGGGGTTTCTTTATTCGGAAAATCAGAACGTCCGCCCCCTCCTTCTTTATAAGCAGGGGAAACAGGGGCAGGCCGCCCATCTCTCCAGTTATTGTCCCACCGAAAAACCAACCGCTTCTCCCCCCTTCTCTTCAAGGCTGAAAAGAGAGCAGCGCTCCGCCCCCCATCGCCACCAGCACCACCAACGCCGTCGATTTCCTCCACCGCCTCCGCCATGGCTCCGAAAGCCGACAAGGGAAAGGCCGTGAAGTCGGCCGAGGCGCAGCGGCTTGCGGCGCTGCGGAAGGAGCGGATCTTCCCCTCAGCTCGCCACGAGGGAGCCGAGGGAGAACTACTACCTCTTCGGTCGACGGAGACGCGAAGCGCATCCGCCAAGACGGTGTACTCCCGCTGCTGCTTCGAATTGGCCCGGCTGGTATCCCTTGTTCGCGCTCTTCTTCTACTGCGGGCTCTGCCCGCCTTTCTCTGAATTCTTCTGTGACATCATGAACACCTACGGGTTCCGCCTCCTTGATTTCACCCCCAATGCCGTTTTGACCATGGCAGTTTTCGCACATCTCTGCGAAAACTTTGTCGGAGTCCATCCAAATGTAGCCCTTTTCCGCCACTTCTTTTCACCCCGAGTTGAGAGAGGAGAGCCCCTTGCTAGAGGGATCGCTTGGATCTCGAGGGTCGGCAAGAAGGAAGCCTATCTGGAGGGAGAGCTCCGTAGCAAATGGGAGGAATGGAGGGCAGATTGGTGCTGGATTGTCGAGGAGAACCCGCAGCCATTTACCGCCCAGCGCCAAACCCCAGTAGTCTTGTGGCAACGATTGGAGCAATCTGGCCCCGTAAGACGCTAGGCTGAAGATTGCGATCACCGAATCCTTCGCCTTAGACTTGCCGGGCTCATCAGAGGCACCATTGGCGCAGAATTTCTTCGCCGCGCCATCCCTTGCGGAGAGGAGGAGACCTGCACAGGAGTTTCGTAGCAGCGGCAGATATCATGAAGCTGCGCCCAGGCCTCAACTTCAACTTCACCGTCTTGGAGCTTGACGCGATGCTCTTAGAGCTGTTCAAGCCTGATCCTGATCATCCAGAGATGTTTAGGTTGCCGAGGGGCGTCGTTCCGCTGTGCAACAATTCCTCGCTTGACCGCATCCGTGCAATGATGCCGTTGTGCGACTCGCATGGAATTGTCCCAACTTGGCAAGAGCCTGCAGATGACGTCGTGCGGCAGTTCTTTGACAATCTGGTAGAAATGCCGGTCCACCCCGATGAGCAGAGGGGCCTCACCATGACACCACCGATGATGAGATGCAGCGCCGCCACTGTGTTGGAAGAGGCGGCAGCAGCCTGCCGAGGGCGAAGTTTTTCTTCACCGTGGAGGCAGAGGCAGCGAGGCGGCAAGCCTTGTCGGCGAAAGGAGTTTGCGGCGAGGAAGAGCTTGCCGAGCCTAAAGCCGAAGTCGAGCGAAGCTCGCCGAGGGCGCATCCTCCCACCTTCAAGCAGCTTGCAGCGAGCGGAGCCCCCAGCTCCACCAAGACGGCGTCTTCGCAAGGCCGGAGGACGAAGCGGGCGGCAGACGGGCTAACAGCAGCGCTGCCAGCACGCGCTTCCACATGCAAGCAGCACTGCAGCCGCGGGATCACCTCACGCCGCTGCGGCAACTGGAGCGGGGCCCTCGCAGACCACCGGTTCCGCTCCCGCCAAGCGTCAAAGGGAACCCACTCCTCCGCCTCGTCGTACTGGAGGCGGGCCAGAATTTGATCTTTCCGCGCTCAGCTCCGACGAGGAAGAAGAAGAGTAAGATTCCTTGCTGTACTTGTAATTCTTCGATTTGTTGCTTTGTTTTGTATCTGATTTGCTTTACTCAACCCATTCCTTTTCGTGACGCTGCCCGAAGAATGTCGAAGAGAGCCAAGACCCCGGTGATTGTCGTCGAGGACGAACCCACTATGACAGCAGGAGGCGCGTCCGAGACTACCTTGCCGGATGCGGCAACTCTTCTTCAAAGGAGCCCCCAGCGTAAGTATATGGTCTACTTCTTGCTGTTCGGCGTGCATGGGTGCTCTTTCTTTCATGATATCTGACTGTCGATTTGTGTAGGAGCAGAGCAGCCTCCTTCTGCTTCGACTACACCGCCAAGGGTGGATTCCCCGGCAAGGGAGACTTCTCCGGCAAGGGAGACTTCTCCGGCAAGGGAGACTTCTCCGGCAAGGGGCGGTTCTCCGGCAAGGGACGGCACCAGCGATCCCTTGGCGGCGGAGACCATGACCGCAGACCCTGGCACAGGTAATCTTCTTGCTGAAAACTTCCCTTGTGTTCTTCTTCTTCTGATTTTCTCTTTGAATATTTGCTTGACTTTTCTTCATCCATCCGCCACAGAGCCAATGGAGACCGAGGTCGCCGGCGAGGAGGATGCGCGCGGCAACATTGACGACGCCGCCGCCACGGGAGAAGAAGCTGGTGCTGACGAGCCCGCCGGCGAAGTGGCCGCCAAAGCTGCCGCCGCAGAAGCTGGCGAGGGTCCGCGATCGCGACCGACGGCCCTGAAGGCCGCAGGAGCGCCAGCGCCACGCCGACCGCTAATCCCTCCGCCATGCCGCAGCCGGGTTCAAGAGACCCAGCCAGCGCCTATTTGAAGGCCAGCGATGGCGTCTTCATCAAGCTCCCATGGGAGTCGAGCTCGTGGCGCCGGCGAAGGAGAAACTTTCGATGAAGAGCTGCTCGCCTCATTGGGATCGACGCTAGTCGACGCGCCAAGTAGCAAAGCGGCGAGCACGAGGAGGAGCAGCTGCTGCGAAGCTGTTGTCGCTCTACCGCGCCAACAAGCCAAGCTGGAATCGAAGCGCTTGTCGCGGCGGGAGCAGACATCGAGAAGCGCTGGAGGAGCTCCGGCCACCACCAGAAGCTCTCCGGTCCTTGGCAAAGGCGGGAGTGGCTTGCCGAGGCGCAAAGCCTTCCTCCTCGAGAAGGTCAAGCCGAGGAGCAACAGCTGGCTTGCCGCCGAGAAGTCGTGTCTTGCAGGAAGGCGAAGTTGGCGCGGAAGGTTAACCTTGACAGCCACGAGGAGGATCTTGCCATGCGCGAGCAAACATTTGGCGGGGCTCTCAAGGAAGCAAAGGATGTCGCCGCCAGGCCGAGGCCGCCAAGAAGGAGCTGGAGACGAGGGTGGCGTAGTTGGAGGCCAGCCTCAAGGAGAGCGGCGAGGAGCTTGCTGCACTCAAGCACGAGCGCGAAAAGGACGCCTATACTCTTGGCGAGCTGCAGGGCCGTCTCGCCGAGAGGAGCAAGGAGCTCAGCGCCGCCAAGGACTCCAATGCAGATCTTGAGTTGAAGCTAACTACTTTGACTCAGTATTTGGGCCAGTGCTGTGGAGCAGGAAGTGGCCTTGAAGGAGAAGATCAAGGCCGACCCAGTGGCTGGCTGGCGAAATCTTATGCTGCCTGCCAGTGCCTTGAGGGAGAATGTGGAGCACCGGACCGAGGGTCTCGTGAATGTTGCTGCAGCCATCGATGAAGAGCCGGGCACACTGGGATGGTGGATCTTAGATATTCCTCCGACGAGCACCTCCAACCCAAGCGCCAAGCTTAGCTTGTTCTTCAAGGCGTGGTGGCGGCCCTCCAGCGACTCGGGAAGAGGTCCCAAAGCAGGTGGCTGAGGAATCGCCTCGAGATCTGCTGGAGCTCTTCAAAAGTCTTGATGAAGGTGGCCTTCGCAATCCAGGCCTCAACCTCACCAACGTCCTCAAGTCCTTGCCGCGGATGCTGATGTGGAGGCGCTCAAGACCCTTGTCGCACCCATCGTGGGACAGGGTGAGCGGAATCAAGAGGGTTGAGGCGATCGCGTAGATTAGGCCGCCTGCTTTTGTCTTTCTCTTGCCGCTGCTGGTCATGTCATAAGAACAATCCATTAGAGCTGCGGCAAGCTATCTTGTAATATAACTCTATTTTGGGTATCAATTGCTATGTTATTTCCTTTACTTGATTCCTTCCTTTGTATGTTTTTTCCCTACGCTTTTAGGGAACTTGTCGGCGCGGGCACTTTGAGCCGCATGAAAGTCTGGGATGTCAAGAGCTCTGTCTGGCGGTGCCGCTCCGACAAGTAACCTTATGCAACTAGTCGCAGCTCACTTAAGTTGTTGAGCGGACTCGAAACAAAGTAAGGGCGTAACTAGCTACGAGTTGGTTCCTCCACAAGACAGGTTTTCCATACAAAGTATGGTCGTTCGAGGAAGATAACTTAAAATTTTAAAACTGATTGCTCAAACTTTTAGGAACTTAGCTTTTACATCGTTTGCTTCCGGTAAGGCTAGACTTCCTTGAGCGGCGCTCATCCACACCATTATCTTCTCCTTTCCCCAGGAAACTTGTGTGCGAGGGAACCTTCCTTTCTTTGAGAAAGAGAAAGAAGAGAAAATAAAGATATGGAGCCTTATGGCTCGTTATCACTTACTGTGGGTAGGTGCTGCACAAAGTGTCGATAAGGCATGCAAATAGAAGTAAAAAAGCATGAAATTGACAAGATGTGCGAAGCACGCTAGCTTTACTTATGCATCGGTCTGCTTGGCTTTGTACAAAGGATTACATGCAACAGCGGCAAGACTTGTACAAAAGGTGGTTGCCGGAACAGGTTCCGCAATCGCGCTTCTGAGTAAAACTTACGAAGATGCTCAATGTTCCAGGAGTTGCTCACTTTGGAATGCCATCTTCGGTCTCAAGGCGGACAGCGCCAGGCCTAGTGACTCGTTTCACCCGGTAAGGGCCTTCCCACTTCGGCGTCAACTTGTTGGAATTCTTGGCGGACTGGACGCGCCGAAGAACAAGGTCGCCTTCCTCGAGACTTCTGGCATTAACTTTGCGGCTATGGTAGCGGCGCAAAGCTTGCTGGTATCGAGCAGCTCGTCTGACAGCTCAAGACGATCCTCCTCAAGGAGCAGCGCGTCATCTTGTCGCAGCTGCTCTTGCTCAAGCTCATCATAAGCGAGCACTCGAGGCGATCCGTGATCTGAGTTCCGTGGGGAGAACTGCCTCTGCTCCATAGACTAGAGCGAAAGGTGTCGGCGCTGGCTCGATTTGGCGTCGTCCTGATCGACCAAAGAACCACCGGCAGCTCCTCAATCCAGTTTCTTCCGCACTTGTGCAGCCTGTCGAAAGTTCTGGTCTTGAGCCCACGCAGCACTTCAGCATTTGCCCTCTCCGCTTGACCGTTGCTTCTCGGGTGAGCAACATAAGCGAAGCAGACCTTGGCGCCAAGATCTTGGACGTACTGCATGAAGGTGCGGCTTGTGAATTGTGTGTGTTAGGGATTCCGAAACGGCAAACAATCGACCTGAAGAACTTGACTGCTGACTGTGCTGTCACCTTCCTCACTGCTTCCACTTCCGGCCACTTTGTGAACTTCTCGATTGCAACATACAAGTACTCAAAGCCCCCGACAGCTCGGGGAAAGGGGCCGAGGATGTTGAGCCCCCAGACCGAAAATGGCCAGGATAAAGGGATCGTCTGGAGAGCTTGAGCTGGCTTGTGTACCTGCTTGGAATGGGCCAGCACGCTTCACACTTGGTTACTTGTGCAGTTGCATCACGGAGGGCTGTTGGCCAAAAGAAACCTTGCCGGAACGCTTTGCTGGCAAGTGCTCTGGCGCCAATGTGGTGACCACATATGCCTCCATGTATCTCTGCCAACAGCTTTTGTCCATCTTCCCGGTGAATACACTTCAATTTCACACCGTTGAGTCTTCTTCTGTACAGTGTGCTGTCGACAAACTGGTACATACTTGACTGCCGGGCTACTCTTTCCGCTTCTTCTTGCTCTTGGGAAGTTCTCCTGTCTGAAGGAAATGGACAATCTGCTGTGCCCATGCTGGAGCTTGCGGCTCGACAACAAGTACCAAAGGCACATCTGCTGTTGCGGGAACATCCGCTTCTATGGCGAGAACCTGCGGCTCAGCCGGAGCTTGACGTTCCCCGGCAAACTTGCCGGAGCAAAACTTGTCGGGAGCGTCTGCTTCAACGAAACAAACCCTGGGGCTTGTCGGAGCAGACTGCTCCTCAACACTATTGGTGTCGATCTTGGGGACATTCTTGGCGGCGGCTTCGGGAAGCTCTGCCGGAAAGTAGTCACCAGAGATCAACTTCTTCTTCTTGCTCTGTCCGGTTGATGGCGTTACAGACGGTTGAGTCAGCTTGAGCACAAAGATCCACAGTTCCACAGTAACTTAAGTGCGGCGCACTTCGACAGGCCATCAGCAATGTCGTTCTGAGCTCTTGGAATATATTCCATCTGTAGGCCGTCAAAGTGTTCTTCCAGCTTCCTCACTTCATCAACATAAGCTTCCATCAACGGACTCTGATAATTCTTGTTCACTTGGCGGATGACAAGTTGTGAGTCACCCCTGACAATGAGCTTCTTGATCCCAAGGTCTACTGCGATCCTGAGACCGCAAGTAGACCTTCATACTCTGCAGTATTGTTTGTTGCTTGCTCCTTGGGAAAGTGCATCTGGACTACGTGCTTGAGGTGCTCTCCGTGGGTGCGACAAGTAGCACGCCAAGACCGGGCGCTTTGCAGCGAGAAAGCACCATCAAAGTACATCAGCCACTCTTCGCTTGCCTCCTTGACGGGGATGCTTGTTTCTGGAATTTCCTCATCTGGTGTTGGCGTCCATTCTGCTATGAACTCTGCCAATGCTCTGCTTTGGATAGTTGAAGTGCTCTCAAACTTGAGGCCAAAGCTAGATAGTTCTAGTGCCCACTCGACAATCCTGCCTGTTTCCTCTGGATTTTGCAGTATCCTCTTCAGCGGAAAACGAGTGACGACTGTAATCTCATGTGCCTGGAAGTAATGGCACAGCTTTCTCGAGGCCTTGAGGAGGCCGAAAAGCAATTTCTGCACACCAGAGTACCTTGACCTAGCCCCCTGCAGAAGGGAACTGACAAAGTAAATCAAGGCGCTGCACCATTCTTTTCTCGCATCTTCTCATGTGTCTGCGCAGATCCATCCTTGTCGGGACTAGAGCTTGCCGGTGAAGCCCCCTGCTTGTCGCTGGATGCATCTTCCATGGTTGCTAGCTCATCATCCGCCTCCCTCTCCGCTACTAACGCAGCACTAACCACTTTATTGGTTGCCGCTATATACAGCAGCAACTTCTCTTGTGGCCTAGGTGCGACAAGTGTTGGAGTGGAGGACAGGTATTTCTTCAAGTCCTCGCAGCAGCCTCCGCTTCCGGAGTCCATTGCATCGGACCTGCCTTTTTCAAAATTTTGAAAAATGGCGAGCGGCCTTCAACAGAACCTAGAGATAAACCCATCGAGAGCAGCTACGCAACCGCAAGCCTTCGTGACATCCTTGACGCCGCTTTGGTGCTTCAATCTGCTCAATGGCCTTGATCTTGTCGGGATTAGCTTCAATTCCCAGAGACCACGAAGAACCCGAGAAGCTTGCCGGAAGGGACTCCAAACACACACTTCTCAGGGTTGAGCTTGAGGTTGATCTTGCGCAGATTTGTAAAGGTTTCGTCTAAATCTTGAATCAGAGCCGCTTTGTCCTTGCTTTTGACCACTATGTCATCCATGTAGGCTTCTACATTTCTGTGCATTTGCGGCTCAAAAGCGTCATGGACTACTCTTGCAAATGTTGAACCAAAGATTCTTTAACCCGAAGGGCATCCGTACAAAACAGTATGTGCCACATGGGGTGATGAATGCGGTCTTCTCCTCATCCTCTTCGCCATGAAGATCCTGATGATATCCTCGAGTATGCATCCGTAAATGAAAGCAAATCACATCCGCCGTGGAGTCAACAATCTGGTCGATCTTGCGGCAAGGAAATGGGTCTTTGGGACAAGCTTTATTGACATCGGTAAAGTCAATACAAAGCCTCCATTTCCGTTAGCCTTGTGTACAACTACAGGATTGGCCAACCACGTAGGATGGAGCACTCCTCGACAAGGCCTCATCGCTTCCAATTTCTTGATTTCTTCTGCGATGAACTCTTGGCGCTCCTTTGCTTGCTTCGACTTTACGCTTGACGGGCCGCGCATGAGGACAAACGGCAAGATGGTGCTCAATTACTTTCACAGGAACACTGGGATGTCGACGGTTGCCACGCAAACACGCCGACGTTTCGCCGCAGGAAAGCAACGAGCGCGCCTTCCTATTTAGGGTCGAGAGAGGCACTGATGGTGAAGGTACCACCAGTGCCGTCCTCCTTGGCGGACACCTTCTTGGTCTCTGGTGGAGCTGCCATCGTCTTCTTACGCTTGCCGGTGGAGCTCGATGGTGCGTCCTCGACAGTAGCGCAGCTCTCCGAAGAGGTGCGCTTGCCGGAGTGGGCATCAGAGCTCTTGCCGGACTTGGTCTTCTTCTTCCCCCCGGGAGCTTCAAACAAGTGGCTTGCAATCTGTTGCCGCTGCTTCCGGTAGATCTTGTCGGTATGAGATAAGAGCATCCTTCTTGTCGCCGAGGACAGAGATGACACTTATCGGGCCCGGCATCTTCAAAGCATGTTGTAGGCATAGTGAGAGGCCGCCATGAATTTGGCGAGTCTTTGGACGGCCAAGTATCCCATTGTAAGGCAATGGAAAGTCAAGAACGCCAAAGGTGACCCTCTCGATCCCGAAGTTCAACTCGGCGCCAAATGTCACCGCAACGTGATCTTTCCCTTCGCTTGCTCCTTCCGGGATTGATTCCTTGAATGTGCGGTCTCTTCGAGCTTCGCCATCGTGGATCCGGAGTTTCGAGCACCGCGGAGGAGATGATTCAAGCCGGCCCGCCGTCAACTAACATCTTGGTGACCTTGAGGTTGCGGATAGTTGGTGAAACCAACATCGGCAAGCACCCGACGCAGCTACACGATCGTGGTGGTCCTCAATATCAAAGATGATAGGCGTCTGGACCATTTCAGAGGCCTCATGCGTGACTCAACGGATGGTTCTCGCCAGCATTGACTTCCCGCATCCACTGCTTGAGTTGGCGGTGTGAAGTATGTAGAGAAGCACCGTCAACGCACGGGACCTCTGTGGCTTTCTGGAACTCCTGCTCATCGGTCTCGTCATCATCCATGTCTTCATCATTGTCGTCGTCTTCATCCTTGTCGCGGCCGCGGGGAGGTCTGTCTCCTTGCCGCTGCTTGGCCTTGCCGCGGCGTCCTCCTCGGCCGGGACGTTTCTTGCTAGCTCCTCCAGCACCCTCCTGGGCCTTCTCCTTGTCGCGTCGTTCGTATTCAGCCCTCTGCTGCTCGACAAGCTGCTCGACCTTCTTGCAGCTCTGGAGGTCATGACCCTTGGTGCGGTGGATCTTGCAGTACTGCTTGTTGGAGCCGTCCTGCTTGTCGGCGACCGCCATAGCCTGGCAGTTGGTGCCAGCGGCAACCTCCTTGCCGGAGCTACCAGCCTTGGCTTTCTTGGCGCCACCTCCGTTGCCGGACTGCCCAACAACTAGCACATCCTTTCCTTTCTTCTTCCTATTGTTCCGCCGCCGGTTTTTCCTTGCCGGGGTGGTCTCCTCACTATCAGATCCTCCTGCTTCAGTATTCTCTCCGGGGAGTCTCCTCCCTTCCTCAGCACGTGCACACTTGTCGGCCAGGGCGTATAGCTCACTGACGTCTCTGATCTTGCACATCGCCATCTCCTCCCGCATCCTGCGGTTTCGCACGTTCTGATGGAACGCTGATTACATGGCGGGGTGGACATCTGGGATGTTGTGTTGTACGCGGCTGAATCTCTGAATGTACTTGCGCAGGGGCTCCCCTTCCTTCTGGGCGAGCAGATGAAGGTCTCTTTCTTGGCCATGAGGCTTGTGGCCGCCCGTAAAGGTGCCGACAAACTGATGGCATAGATCTGCCCAAGAGGATATGGAGTTGTCCGGCAAGTGCATGAGCCAGGATCTGACATTGGGTTTGAGCACCGGTGAAGTAGTTGGCGAGAATCTTGTCGCCTCGCCCCGCAGCCTGCACCGCGATGGTGTAGATGTTGAGGAACTCCGACGGATGCGTCTCGCCGTCGTGCTTCTCTGGTACATCTGGCTTGAAATTCTTCTTCTTTGGGCCCTTTGGACTTGCCGCAGCTCACGAGTGAACGCAGGGCAACCTACGCGTCTGACAAGTCGCTGGTTCTTCTGGCGCATGCATGTCAACAGAGGGCCCAATGGCTGCTTGTCGGATTGACGCCGCGCTTCTCTTCGGCGCTCGATGCAAGTTCGAGCGTCTTCTTGCTGTCGTTCGTGAAGAACTTGGCGCTGACCGCGACGAGCTTGTGGATCCGATGATGCGGTGGAGTCACTGTCGAGGTGGATCCGGCGAGTCGGCGATCTTGGCCTTCGGGGCGGAGAGTGCATGGTGGTTGCACCCCCAGCGGTTTCGTCGCCATCGGCTCGTGTTTGGCAGTCCTGCCGCGGCAGCGATGCACTCGGCTGCCAGAAGTGTCGCCGTTAGCAAAGCCGATGAGACTACGAATGGTGGCCCTCCATTCATCGACCTTGTCGGCTGTTGGAGGGTAATCTAGGAAGCAGTTGTGCTCGCCAAAGCTTCGCTGGAGTGGTGGGTGGCGGTGGCGATCGGCGCGAGGAGCGGATATGCTCGACTTCTAACTATGTTAGAAGGAGCAAGATCCCGTCCGGGCGACCGATGCCTCGCTTCAGCGCCAAAGATGTTGGCGTGCATGCCGGTCTTGAGCATCCCGAGGTCCACCAGCTCGATCTTGGTCCAACGAGCGTATGGCATTGTGAATACCATGACATCGTCGGTCCCGCGCCTCTGAGACGGGCGCGCGGTGCATGTATCGGACGCCGAGGTCTCGCGCAGCCTTGTCCTTGGACTTGGCAGCACCGTGAGCTCCCGTCGCCGTCCATTCTTCGCCGGCCGGCGTCTACCCCACCACCTGTTTGCTCCGGTGGTGGTGGGTTCGACGCGACGGAGCTTCTGCCGCCAAGCCTTCTTCTTGGTGGCATGTTGATGAAGATGATGAAGATCTAGCTCACGTGGACGCCGGATCAGGTTCACACAATCTCGACGCCCCCTACCTGGCGCGCCAAAGATGTCGGGGCAGGCTGATCTGACCCACGAACACCTATGGGACCGGCAGACCAAGCCCCTTTCGGTTCGGCGGGGAGCGGAGGTCGCACGAAGAGCAGATCAACGCGAAGCACACGAGAGGTTTACCCAGCTTCGGAGCTCTCCGGAGAGATAACACTCCTACTGCTGCATGTCTGAATGTATTGCGTTCTTGCTCAGGAGCGTTGAGTGCTACAGTACACACGAGCTGCTAACGAGACCGAGCGTGGGGAACCGACCGACCCTTTCTACGCTAGCATGGGCCTCCTTTTATATCTTTCAAGGGTCCCCGACAGTGGCAACATAGACAAGGGTACAAATGGAAAAGTAGTGGTTGGTACACCTACTTGTACAAAGGTATGTTGTACCATACCTAACCCCGACGGCAGGGACAAAGGCATTAAATGCCCGCTCACGCCGCCCTAACAGTGCAAACAGGGACCGTCGAGGCGCCACCGCTCGCCACGATGGCAAACTTGTCAAGACCGCTTGCCACCTCGCATCACCGGGCTGCACAGACCTCTCGCCACGCCGCTACCGAAAGGTCCTGTAGGCGACACGTTAGTGGATGTCTTTGAGCGTAGGTACATAGAGGTGATGCGCTGCAAGCACCTTGTCATGTTGTTTTCTTTGTCGCGCCGGAAGCTTGTCGCTCATTGGGCCTTCCCGCAAGCTCCTCTTGTCGGGGCCATGTCTTGTAGGTGCCTTTGGGTGGCCTTCCCGCAAGCTCCTCTTGCCGGGCCTTCTCTCCTTGGCTTGAATACTTTGTTCTTGAATGGCTCCAAAGGAACCACGGGGACCTTGGCGGTCACCCTAAGCCCCGCCATGAGGGCTGCAATCGCCTGCAGGCACAAGTTCGGGATACTAGGGTACCCCTACTCTAGTTCACCGACATACTTCAAGGTCCTACAAGTGGTATCAGAGCTTTGGTCTTCATTTGCTTTGATTTCCATAGCTTTTGGTGGTCATAGCCTTGGTTTCACAACCTAGGAGAGTATGGCGTCTAGCGAGGGAAATTATCACCGTGAGAGGTCCTTACTTTGATGGCACTAATTTTGCTAGTTGGAAGCATAAGATGAAAATGCATATTCTCGGACATAACCCCGCCGTTTGGGCTATTTTGTGTATTGGCTTGCAAGGTGAATTCTTTGATGGGAGAGAACCGAACCGTGAATCTAGCGCGGAAGAGTTGAAGATGCCACAATACAACGCTCAAGCTTGTGATATCCTCTTCAATGGCTTGTGCCCCGAAGAATTCAACAAAATCAGCCGTCTTGAGAATGCAAAGGAAATTTGGGATACTTTGATTGATATGCATGAAGGTACCGACTCCGTCAAGGAATCCAAGTTGGATGTGCTCCAAAGTCAGCTTGAAAAGTTCAAAATGAAGGATGGTGAAGGTCTTGCTGAAATGTACTCTAGGCTTGCTCTTATCACAAATGAGATTGCCGGCTTAGGAAGTGAAGAGATGACCGACAAATTCATCATCAAGAAGATCCTAAGAGCATTGGATGGAAAATATGATACCGTGTGCACATTGATCCAAATGATGCAAAATTACAAAGATCTCAAGCCAACGGAAGTCATTGGAAGAATTGTTGCTCATGAGATGTCACTCAAGGATAAGAAGGAACTTCACAACAAGTCAAGTGGTGCTTACAAAGCCTCATGTGAAGCCCCTACATCATCAAGTGAGAAACAAACCTTCAATGAAGAATTGAGCTTAATGTTGAAGAACTTCAACAAATTCTACAAGAGTAGAAGCAAAGAAAGAAGCTCTAAGTCAAGGTCCTACAATGACAAAAGATCTTCTAGTCGAGAGCTTAATTGTTACAATTGTGGGAGACCCGACACTATTCCAATGAGTGTACGGCACCCTACAAAAGAAGAGAAGATTCTCCCAAGAGAAGAAGTAGAAGAGAAGAATCACCACCAAGAGAGAGAAGGATTAGAGATGATCGTCATGAACGAAGACCCTCACGGAGAAGCAAGGATTCGGAAAGGAAGGAAAAGTCATCAAAGAGCTACACAAAACAAAGACATCAAGCTCACGTTGGTGAATGGGTATCCGGCTCTGACTCCAAGAATTACTCCAAGAGAAGCTATCACTCCGACTCCGAATACACTCAAGATGAAGGTGTTGCCGGTCTAGCACTTGTGTCAACCAACTCCTACGACATATTTGATTCTCCAAATGAAGGAATTGGAAGATGCTTCATGGCCAAAGGTCCTAAGGTAACACACCCCGAGTATGTTGATTTTAATAGTGATGAAGATGACTTGCTAGGAGATGATGATTTACTTGTTGACAACTCTAGTGATGAATACTATGATGAAACGTCAATTAATCATGCTAATCAAGATGAAACGAATTCCAATGATAAGGAGAAGATTGAGCTTCTAACTAAAGAACTAAACACTCTTAAGTTAGCTCATGAAACTATCTTCGAAGATCATCGAGAGCTTTTAAGGGCTCATGAGAAGTTACGCTTTGAAAAGCTCAATCTTGAGCAAGAGCATGAGTTCCTAAAAGCAATCAATGATGATATCCGTAAGAAAAGTTCTTCTTACATTGCCAAGCGTTTACTCTTATCTACTTACATGCCTCAAGTCAAGTCTAGTAACAAGAACAAGAAAGATTCTTTCTCTAGTAGTAACAATAACAATGCTAAATCCAATATTGTTGCTTCTAGTAGTTCTCTTGATTCCACTAATGATTCTCTCAGCCAAGTTACTCTTGAGCAAGAAAACAGCTTATTGAAGGGAATTATAGAGAAAGGTGTATACAAGAGCCTTGCCGGGAGTAAGCAATTTGAGGAAATTGTACGCAAGCAAGGAAGGCACCGGAAGAATCAAGGTGTTGGTTTTGAACAAAAGTTCAATGCCAATGGAGTAGAGTGGGAATGAGATCAATACCCCAAGATGAAGTTTGTTCCTCAACAAGAGAAGTATGATCCTACTTCCTTCAAGGGAACACAAGCACAAGATGATCTTCCACCACAAGACCACAAGAACAAAGGCAAGGACAAGCTTCAAGAGGAGATTGATGCATTTGAAGAAGCACCTAAGGCCTTGGTCAAGTGGGTTCCCAAGACAACGCCAAGTTCTACTTCATCAAGTACAACTACTACACCAAGGATTCCCATCAAGATGATGTGGATCCCAAGAAGAAGAACTAGAGAGTTCTTGAGGGTGACTCCGCCAACATTCTTCACTCATATCATTATGGCAAGGACAAGTGCAATCATCTTCCATATCTTGCACTAGTTCAAGGAGTCACAAACCCTCATGTTGGTAAGGCAAGGGACAAGGTAACCTAATGTTCTCATGGACATCATTTTGTGTGTGCATGACTCTATGTCTATGGATATACTTGTTTGTTCCTTGTGGGACTAACCCATGTAGGTATTGAAAGTGCAACTCACTCCAAAGGATTGATCCAAAAGATCTACATCAACATTGAGCATCCACATCTTCAACACCTACATGAAGTCATCATCGACAAAACCCAAGGTTAGTTCATCCCTCTAAGGGGGATCTCACATCTAGGGGAGCTTAACTCTAAGAATTGAGTCAAAGCAACTCTAATGATGTGAACACATAAATGCTTTATGTAAAAGTGGTAACCCCACTTGAGCTTAAATGATGAGTATGACCTATGACCAAATGTTCTCATTTGAATCCTAAGTCAATATACTCATATATAGATGACCTAGTCATCGACAATTGTTTGATAGATGCTAGAATTGGTTGTGCATGCTTTGCCACAAATTTCATTTGTCATTTTATTGTGTGAGCATGTTGGTTGCATATTTTACTCATTCGAGGACATCCACTTGTTCTTTTGATTGATTGGTTTCTTCTTCTTTGGCCAATTGGATGGACAAGAATGCCTAAGAACCTTCTCTAGCTATCTATGCTTTTCTCGTCTCAAACTCTATTCATGCTACATCACAAAATTTGATCAAGTCAGATTCGAACCACTGCGTGTGAGGAGCACTTGAGTCCCCGATTCGTCATAGACTTAAAACTTCCAAAACTTCTTTGTGATTTTCGGTCTGACCGATTCATTCCTTTCTAAATCGAGATCACTAAGTCGATCTTAGTTTTTCATATCGGTGCAACCGATTTGAACTTCGGTCACACCGAGTTGTCATAATCGCTAATGCTTATGCATCTCAGTGCCACCGAGTTGTTCCACTCGGTCACACCGACTGTGTCGGGCTATATATTCTCACGGGCAAATTTTGGAAAACTTTCTCCGAAACTCTTCGCCTGCGCATAGCTCACTCTGCCTACTAGGTCTCTGGATCGTCGACTTCGTCGACAGCCGCCTCCTGTCGCTGGTCTCCGCTGCCGTTAACGGATTTCTTCTCCGTCGTTACCGCCGTAGCGAGTTCACCGCAGAACTAGGGTATGAACTCGATCACAGTGCTATCCTCGTCTGATTCTCAGCACATTGTGTTCATAATGCTTGTTGCCACGATTGAAACACCTCTATCCAGTCAAAACAATCCTTAGAATAGGTGTGATTCGAAAATTTAGGGTTAGGTTTCCGCCGAAACCATCTCGGACCCATCGAGTTGAAAAACTCGGTCCCACCGATTTGGCTAACGCCATCACTAGTAACTCTCTGGCCCCGACCGAGAATTGCTAATCGGTGTGACCGATTTTAAAATTTGTGAAACCCTAGCAGTCTCAAGGTTACCGAATCGTGACTCGGTCTGACCGAGTTCACTAGTTTAGGTTCCAAAACTGATTCGATATCACCGAGTTTGAAAATTGGTAGATCCGAAATGCTTTCTGTGGAAAACTAAAACTAAGTTTTTGAATCATTCTTTTGCAAAAATCTCTGCATTTTCCGATGCTCGTCCATTCTACCTCATCTATAACTATTCACGTGGTCAAGAATCGGTGTGCAGCATGTCGCACCAAAGTGACAGCCGAACAAGTCAAGAGCAGATTCACATGAGTGAGGGCACTAGTCCCTCTAGCAGCTCAGATGAGGGGAGCAGAAGCACTCCCAGCAATTTGCCTAAAGCTGCCACTAGGACAAGGAAGAAGAAGACCTCAGAGTCCGAGGATGAGGATTATGTGGCAATTGAGGATGAGGCTAGTTCAAAGAAGAAAGTGCTCAAGAAGGAGTACAACTTAACTGCAGTAAAGCCAGGAATGAAGATCAAAAGGCCTGCAGGAAGACAACCAATGTCCAAAGCCAGAGTCTCCACTCAAGCTTCTTTGGAATCCAAACCCAAAGAGCCTGATGCTGAAGGAAAGAAAAGGAAGGAAAGGGTCAAGAAGACCATGGCAAGAGTGATTGGAAAGCCTTCCATGAGGGAAGGAGAGGAAGAAGAAGAGGTTGCTGCACCAGCACCCAAGGCACAAAAGGCGATGGGTGATGCTATAAAGTCAGGCTGCAACTTCAAAGCCCAAAGAAGCACCCAAAGCTGCCTCCAAGCCCAAGAGTGCACCTAAGAGGAATACCCGAGTATACCATGCTGAAAAGAACAAGGCCCAAGTGCCCGATGTTGTCTTGAGGAAGAAGATGATGAAGGGCAAGTCCTAAGGAAGCTCAAACCCAAGATTCCGCATCACAATGATGCTCATCCTGTGGCTGAAAACATGAAGATCAGGAGAGACTTAGGGTTGAGGCTATGGAGAGAGTCAGATCCATATGCCACCGTGGAGAAGGACTGATGTTGATTACAGGTTCCACACCAAGGAGCAGCAGGACTTCTATGAGACCATCTTGTTGGACAAGAAGCCCATAGTATGTGATATGAGGTGGGTCGACTGGACCTACATACAGGAAAATGAAGAACACTATCCTAGAGTGTATGACAGCTTCAGTGCGTGTGGAGTTGCAGACTTTGTTGGGCAGAAGCTCACAAACTAGAACGACGAGCTCATTATGCAATTCTACTCCACAGCACATTTCTATCCAGATGGCAGGATAGTTTGGATGTCTGAAGGAACGAGATACCAATCAACCATTGAGGAATGGGCAAGTCTGATCATTGCCACAAAGGAAAGTGAAGATGACTTGGACATTTATGCCAAGAAGAAGATGGATCACAACTCAATGTCACAGATATACAAGAAAATCCCAGATGATGCACTTGAGACTTTCAAGTTTGGATTAGTTCATTTTCTTCTGTCAGGGCTGCCAACGATCAACTGGATCCTAAGGCACACTCTGTTGCCCAAATCAGGTGACCACAACATGATCAAAGGGCATGCAATTAATTTGCTACACATATTTGATGTGCCCCAGAAATTCAAGGTCATGAGCCTCATAGTTGAAACTATCAAGAGGACAGCAGCAGACCAAAAGAGGAGCTGTGGATATGCCCCACAAATTCAGGAGTTGATTAACTCAAAGATGGGCACAGGGAAGTATCCATTGGATAAGGAACACTTAGTTCTCTATCCTGAATTTGAGGATAATCAAGTTTTCATGACTGAGAATGAACCATCATCAGTACAAGCTCAAGAAAAGAAGGAGAAAGCAAGGAAAGAGAAGGCTGCCAAGATGCCAACTCTAGCAGATGCATCTGAGTACTTTTTGAAGAACAAGCAGGACCAGCTTGGTTACTTGATAGCATCAACTCTGCGGATTGAGAAGGGGTTGGCCACCCTAACTCAAAACCAGGAGAGCCTGGAAAGAATCATGGAACAAAAATTCTATGATCGTGATGTCAAAGTAACTGAGATTCAGTCAGTTGTGGAGCAGCTACAGGATGACATGCAGGAGAGGAAGGGCAGGACAACAACTGATTCATTTGCCAGAGTGCCTCGAGCTCAGAGATCAGCTGCAGAGCCACTGCATACACGAGTCACTTCATCTGCTCCAGCGCAACCAGCTCCAGCACCAACTCCTTCAGCTCCTTCCACATCAACTGAAGTCTTCGTCCAAGGAGCCATTGATAGGTCTCCAACGTATCTATAATTTTTGATTGCTCCATGCTACTTTATCTACTGTTTTAGGCAATATTGGGCTTTATTATCCAGTTTTATATTATTTTTGGGACTAACCTATTAACCGGAGGCCCAGCCCAGATTTGCTTTTATGCCTATTTCGGTGTTTCGAGGAAAAGGAAAATCGACGGAGTCAAAACGGAACGAAATCAACTGGAGAAGTTATTTTTGGAAGGAAACCCACCTGATGGACTTGGACCCCACGTCAGAAGATACGGGAGGTGCTCACGAGGGTGGGGGGCGCGCCCTCCCCCCTAGGCGCGCCCCCTACCTCGTGGGGCCCCCGTAGCTCCACCGACGTACCCCCTGCACCCATATATACCTACGTATCGTAAAACTTCCAGAACAGAAGATAGATCGGGAGTTCCGCCACCGCAAGCCTCCAGAACCACCAAAAACCAATCGGGACCCCTTTCCGGTTCCCTGCCGGAGGGGGATCCATCTCCGGTGGCCATCTTCATCATCCCGACGCTCTCCATGACAAGGAGGGAGTAGTTCACCCTCGGGGCGGAGGTTATGTACTAGTAGCTATGTGTTTGATCTCTCTCTCTCTCTCGTGTTCTTCTATGATACGATCTTGATGTATCCCGAGCTTTGCTATTGTAGTTGGATCTTATGATGTTTCTCCCCCTCTACTCTCTTGCGATGAATTGAGTTTCCCCTTTGAAGTTATCTTATCGGATTGAGTCTTCTATGAGAACACTTGATGTATGTCTTGGTGATCAACTTGCAGGTTTCGTGACATTGGGAACCTATGCGTAGGGGTTGGCACACGTTCTTGACTCTCCGGTAGAAACTTTGGGGCACTTTTTGAAGTACTTTTGTGTTGGTTGGATAAATCTGAGATTGTGTGATGCATATCGTATAATCATGCCCACGGATACTTGAGGTGACAATGGAGTATCTAGGTGACATTAGGGTTTTGGTTGATTTGTGTCTTAAGGTGTTATTCTAGTACGAACTCTTTTATAGATCGATCCGAAAGAATAACTTTGTGGTGGTTTCATACCCGACCATAATCTCTACGTTTGTTCTCCGCTATTAGTATCTTCGGAGTGACTCTTTGTTGCATGTTGAGGGCTTGTTATATGATCTATATATGTTATTATTGTTGAGAGAACTTGCACTAGTGAAAGTATGAACCCTAGGCCTTCTTTCCTATCATTGCAATACCGTTTACGCTCACTTTTACCGCTTGCTACCTTGCTGTTTTTATTATTTCAGATTACAAAAACCTATATCTACCATCTATTTTTCACTTGTATCACCATCTCTTCGCCGAACTAGTGCACCTATACAATTTACCATTGTATTGGGTGTGTTGGGGACACAAGAGACTTTTTGTTATTTGGTTGCAGGGTTGTTTGAGAGAGACCATCTTCATCCTATGCCTCTCGCGGATTGATAAACCTTAGGTCATCCACTTGAGGGAAATTTGCTACTGTCCTACAAAATTGTGCACTTGCAGGCCCAACAACATCTACAAGAAGAAGGCTGTGTAGTAGACATCAGCCATCTCTACGCCACCAGCTGAAGACCGAGCCTGAGAGACGATATAGTCCTATGCATTTTCTAGGAACTTTTTGGTGACTTGTTGCCAAAGGGGGAGAAAAATGTATAGATCATAGGCTTCGAGAGAGAGAGAGAGTTTGCTTTTGTTCTCTCTTGTCTTCTTGGTTGAACTTTGTTTGCCTTTGATTGCTTGAGATAATATGCTATTACCTGTGAGACATTGATGATCATGTGTTTGATCATAAGCTACACTTATGCTTGTTATATGATATTATCTTACTTACCCTTATATGATCATTCACCGTGCTTGGTGATGAGTGCATGTATTCAATCTTTATTATTTTGAGCGCTCCACCAAGATGTATGTGACATGGAAGAGTAACCCATGAGCCTAATTCCTTGTGCATTTGCAGTCCAAAGCAAATCTTAAAATATGCACAAATTTAGGTGGAGCTCTTGCTTATCACATACTTCTCAAAGCATTTATTTTTTCAATCTTATTATCATTTGTCGAAGCTTTGGTATATATGTTGTCATCAATTACCAAAAAGGGGGAGATTGAAAGTGCAACTATCCCTAGGTGGTTTTGGTAATTCATAATAACATATAGCTCATTGAGCTAATGCTATTCCAAGACAAATATTTCAGGAAAGCTCGATGAATGGCATGGCATGGATGATGAAAGTGGATCCCTCAAAATATTAAGGACAAAGGATTGGCTCAAGCTCAAAAGCTCAAGACTCTACATTTTACATTTTAGTGATCCAAGATCACATTGAGTCTATAGGAAAAGCCAATACTATCAAGGAGGGATGAGGTGTTGCTTAATGAGCCTCTTGCTTCATGTGCTTAGTGATATGCTCCAAAACCCTCCACTACTTTCTCACATCCACATATGACCTAAACCTAAAGTCAAAATCGGTCCTACCGATTCTTTCTATCCGGCGCCACCGAGTTGAAATGTCATAGCCACTGCCACAAACCCTAGGCAAATCGGTTTCACCAATAGGGATCTCGGTCTCACCGAGATGGGATTGTAATCTCTCTGTTTCCCTTCGTAATGTTTCGGTCTAACCAAAGTGAGCGATCGGTCCCACCGAGATTGCAATGTAAAATCTCGGTTTCCCTTTCGTAACATTTCGGTTTCACCTAAAGAGCGAATCGGTCCCACCGAGTTTACCTGACCAACTCTTTGGTTAGCTAATTACCAAAATCGGTCTCACCGAGATTACGTTATTCCCTAACCCTAACCATATCGTTCCTACCGAGTTGCATATCGGTCCCACTGAAAACCCTAACGGTCACTAGGTTTACTGAATTGGTCCGACCGAGTTTGTTGATTCGGTCCTACCGAGTTTGGTAAATTGTGTGTAACGGTTAGATTTTGTGTGGAGGCTATATATACCCCTCCACCTCCTCTTCATTCGTGGAGAGAGCCATCGAACAAACCTACACTTCCAACTTACCAGCTCCGAGAGAGAACCACCTACTCATGTGTTGAGGCCAAGATATTCCATTCCAACCACATGAATCTTGATCTCTAGCCTTCCCAAGTTGCTTTCCACTCAAATCTTCTTTCCACCAAATCCAAATCCTGTGAGAGAGAGTTGAGTGTTGGGGAGACTATCATTTGAAGCACAAGAGCAAGGAGTTCATCATCAACACACCATTTGTTACTTCTTGGAGAGTGGTGTCTTCTAGATTGGCTAGGTGTCACTTGGGAGCCTCCGACAAGATTGTGGAGTTGAACCAAGGAGTTTGTAAGAGCAAGGAGATCGCCTACTTCGTGAAGATCTACCGCTAGTGAGGCAAGTCCTTCGTGGGCGACGACCATGGTGGGATAGACAAGGTTGCTTCTTCGTGGACCCTTCGTGGGTGGAGCCCTCCGTGTACTCGTGCAACCGTTACCCTTCGTGGGTTGAAGTCTCCATCAACGTGGATGTACGATAGCACCACCTATCGGAACCACGACAAAAACATCTGTGTCTCCAATTGCGTTTGAATCTTCCAAACCCTTCCCTTTACATTCTTGCAAGTTGCATGCTTTAATTTCTGCTCCCTATATACTCTTTGCATGCTTGCTTGAATTGTGTGAAGATTGCTTGACTTGTGCAAAGATAGCTAAAATCTGCCAAAGCCTAAAATTGCGAAAAGGTTAAGTTTTTAATGGGTCAAGTAGTCTAATCACCCCCCCCTCTAGACATACTTCAAGGTCCTACCGCAAGGGACTTTACTTAGTCTTCTTAATCTGCACTCTGATTCTTCAAAGAGCTGATTCCTTTGTGCTTGGTCTGGTCTTGGATGTTGTAATCTCGATCTTGTGCCTGGGCATGGTCTAGGCAACAGACCCAGGGTTTGTTGCGCCGATTGGAGCCCCCGGGCCTAGGCCGAACGCGCTGCTGGGCATTGTCGGGGGTAGGCCCTAAGTAGTGCATAGGCGAGAGAGGAGCCACTGCTCGTCCTTTGAGATCTTCTTTGATTCTTCATTAACTTGAGCCACGTCAGTTTCTGGTTCTCTCGTGCGTCGTGTAATGCCAACTGCAGTGGGGCCACTTTTTTTAATGGCCCGTGAATGACTTTAATGCACGTGTGAGCAACTTCCAATTTACTCTTCCCACCACGCCCTTATCCTTTTCCACATATGCTGCATGCATTGAGTGGGGTCGGTAATGCAGGCGCACGGTGCGGGAGAGAGTCAAGGCAGGGGCCCGGTCTTCATGGATTGGTGGAGGTGAACGGCGGTTACCCGCCGAGAGAGCAGCTCCTAGGCCCGGCCCGCCTATAAATGGAGGAGCAGGGGAGGAGTGGGAGTAGTCATCCACATATCCTTCCTCCTCCATTCTCTACTTTCTTCTGGTTATGCTAGAAGGGAGAGCCCGGGGCCAGGCCCCTAGCTTGGAGTTGGCGATGTCGAATGCTCGTGTCGACGCTCGGGTAGTGGGAGGAGGGTACATTCATGCCTTTGCTGGGGCAGGATCCCCCTCACATCTTCATGCGAGCCCATGGAGGGCGCGTGGGCGGCGCGGTGGTAGCACTAGAGGTAGCGACTCCGGTATGCTCGACGCTGGGCCGGCCGTGGCTTCAATTTTAGTGAGGGGCAACGCAAGCGACACCACGCCGAGGCCCATAATGGATGCATGGCATGGTAGTAGATCGTGACCTATTGCCCACTTTTCCTGTGGCGCCGGTGGGAGGCCACGAAAGTGGTTTGCCATTGGTGATGGAGGATCCTACTTCCCAGGGCACTGCCCATCCGGCGTATGGGCGAGCTCCCTGTCCCCATGCAAGCCTCTTTAAAGGGTGGTGGCTCCTTATCTTTGGGTCTTCAGAGACGACCATGCTCTCTGTGGAGTTACTCGGAGCGCATGGTGCCCGCTCTGGCTGACGTGGTGGGAGCTTCGAGCGACAGCGGTAAGCAAGGTGGCGGAAACCCACGACGTGTGAAGAATGGGGGCGACCGCTCGGGCGAGTCATGTTTGTCGGCAGCACCATCATCATCGTCTGGTCTTTCGGCAGTGTCACCATCCGTTCCTGCCCTCTGGTTTCTTCCTTCTAGCTTGGGAACGACACCATCCTGATCCTGGGGAGGCGCTGAATCCCATCCAGTCCTTCCCTCCGCCTTCTTCGTCTCCCCATGTAGTTTCGAAGAAGGAGAGGAAAGAGTAATAGCATCATGGGCATTTTATCTTTTTTAGTCTAAAAATGTGTAGGCACTTGCCAAACTTTAGTTCAAATTATGTAATCTCTTTCATCCATGTTTGTGTTCTATAAGTTTTCTACTTGTTGATCATCATAATAATGAAAAAGGTAAACCTTGCCGGGTACTTGTGCATGAAACATGTTCATGCAGAGGAAGAATACCTCTATATAAACAAGTTTTTCCCGGCAGGCTATCTTGCCGGCACCCTCAATTTGCTGCCGGGGCATGAGGCCTGCCATGCACAAACCATGGAGAGGGACCAACACCCCGCCTAACCTTCTCATCAAAGGCCACTACGACCGTCTTGACCTAAGCAATGTTCGGGTGAAGGGATGGGAGCACCTTAGTTTCGAAAGTGGCGAGGTTTTCTTATGCACATGTCTTTGCTTATAGAACACGTATGGATGAGGACAGAACTTATCTGTTTGGGCTTGCTGGTGATCACAATGTAGGCTCGTCTTCTCTTCTCCTCTTCGGGATCGAATCCACGGTACGAGCATACAGTTTGGTGCAGATGAAAATGATGCCTCATGCGACCTTATCTATATGAACATGCTATGCTCATGATATGCTTATTCATGCATGAAATTTGTCGGGGCCCCCCCAGCACTGCATTTATTTCTCTGTTGCTCAGGGTCTGCGCCTGGCTTTGTACAAGCGGTTACATGCAACAGAGGCAAGGCATGTATAAAAGGGTGGCTGCCGGGCAGGCACCGACAGCCGCACCTTACGGGTAGAACTTGCGGAGATGCTCAATGTTCCAAGAGTTTTGCAATTGAATTCCATCTTCGGTCTCTAGACGGACTGCGCTAGGTCTGGTGACTCGTACTACCCGGTAAGGGCCTTTGCACTTCAGCGTCAACTTGTTTGTACCCTTGCCGGACTGAACGTGCCTAAGGACAAGGTTGCCTTCCTCAAAACATCAGGCATGAACCATACGGGTGTGATAGCGACCCAGGGCTTGCTGGTAGCGTGAAACACGCGTAGCAGCCTGCTACCTCTTGAGCACTGTGTCGGTTTTCCCTTGAAGAGGAAAGGGTGATGGAGCAAAGTAGCGTAAGTATTTCCCTCAGTTTTTGAGAAGAAAGGTATCAATCCAGTAGGAGGCTACGCACGAGTCCCTCGCACCTACACAAAAAAATTAAATCCTCACAACCAACGCGGTAAGGGGTTGTGAGTCCCTACACGGTCACTTACGAGAGTGAGATCTGATAGATATGATAGGATAATAGTTTTGGTATTTTTATGATAAAGATGCAAACAAAAATAAAAGCAAACTAAAAAAACAAAGGAAATAACTAAGTGTTGGAAGATTAATATGATGAAGATAGACCCGGGGACCATAGGTTTCACTAGTGGCTTCTATCAAGAGCATAAGTATTTTACGGTGGGTGAACAAACTACTGTTGAGCAATTGACAGAATTGAGCATAGTTATGAGAATATCTAGGTATGATCATGTATATAGGCATCACGTCCGAGACAACTAGACCGACTCTTGCCTGCATCTACTACTATTACTCCACACATCGACCGCTATCCAGCATGTGCTACCTCTTGAGCACTGCGTTGGATTTCCCCGAAGAGGAGAGGATGATGCAGTAAAGTAGCGTAAGTATTTCCCTCAGTTTTTGACAACCAAGGTATCAATCCAGTAAGAGGCCACGCACAAGTCCCTCGTGACTGCACAAAATAATAGCTCCTCACAACCAACAGGATTAGGGGTTGTCAATCCCTTCACGGTCACTTACGAGAGTTAGATCTGATAGAGATGATAAATAATATTTTTGGTATTTTTGGTATAGAGATGCAAAGTGAAAAGTAAAAGGCTAAGTAAAAACAAAGCAAGTATTAAAGTGATGGAGATTGATATGATGAGAATAGACCCGGGGGCCATATGTTTCACTAGTGGCTTCTCTCAAGAGCATAAGTATTCTACGGTGGGTGAACAAATTACTGTTGAACAATTGATGTAATTGATTATAGTTATGAGTATATCTAGGTATGATCATGTATATAGGCATCACGTCCGAGACAAGTAGACCGAAACGATTCTGCATCTACTACTATTACTCCACTCATCGACCGCTATCCAGCATGCATCTAGAGTATTAAGTTAAAAACAGAGCAATGCCTTAAGCAAGATGACATGATGTAGAGGGATAAATTCATGCAATATGACAAAAACCCCATCTTGTTATCCTCGATGGCAACAATACAATACGTGCCTTGCTGCCCTTACATCCTTTGGGAAAGGACACCGCAAGATTGAACCCAAAGCTAAGCACTTCTCCCATTGCAAGAACTACCAATCTAATTGGCCAAACCAAATGGATAATTCGAAGAGACTTGCAAAGATAACCAATCATACATAAAAGAATTCAGAGAAGATTCAATATTATTCATAGATAATCTGGATCATAAACCCACAATTCATCGGTCTCAGCGAACACACCGCAAAAAGAAGATTACATCGAATAGATCTCCACGAGAGAGGGGGAGAACATTGTATTGAGATTCAAAAAAAGAGAAGAAGCCATCTAGCTACTAGCTATGGACCCGAAGGTATGAAGTAAACTACTCACACTTCATCGGAGGGGCTATGGTGATGATGTAGAAGCCCTTCGTGGTGGATGCCCCCTCCGGTAGAGCTCCAGAACAGGCCCCAAGATGGGATCTCGTGGATACAGGAAGTTGCGGTGGTGGAATTAGGTTTTTGGCTCCGTCCCTGATCATTTGGGGGTACGTAGGTATATATAGGAGGAAGGAGTACATCGGTGGAGCAACAGAGGGCCCACGAGGCAAGGGGTGCGCCCTAGGGGGGGCGCCCCCCACCTTCGTGACCGCCTCTTTTGTTCCTTGGAGTAGGGTCCAAGTCCCCTGGATCACGTTCGGTGAGAAAATCATGTTCCCGAAGGTTTCATTCCGTTTGGACTCCGTTTGATATTCCGTTTCTTCGAAACACTGAAATAGGCAAAAAAAACAGCAATTCCGGGTTGGGCCTCTGGTTAATTGGTTAGTCCCAAAAATAATATAAAAGTGGAAAATAAAGCTCAATATAGTCCAAAACAGTAGATAAAGTAGCATGGAGCAATAAAAAATTATAGATACATTGGAGACGTATCAGGCATCCCCAAGCTTAATTCCTGCTCGTCCTCGATTAGGTAAATGATAAAAAGAGAATTTTTGATGTGGATTGATACTTTGGCATAATTTCAATGTAAATCTTCTTAATTGTGGTATGAATATTCAGATCCGAATGAATACAAAATAAAAGTTCATATAGATAAAAGAAATAGTAGTACTTCAAGCATACTAATCAAAGTAATCATGTCTTCTCAAAATAGCATGGCAAAAGAAAGTTCATCCCTACAAAATCATATAGTTAGGCTATGCTTCATTTTCACACACAAAGATGTTCCCAACTTCTATACCCCGATGACAAGCCAAGCAATTGTTTCATACTTAAATAATCTCAAACTTTTTCAACCTTCACGCAATACATGAGCGTGAGCCATGGATATAGCACTATAGGTGGAATAGAATATGATGATGGGGATTGTGTGGAGAAGACAAAAAGGAGAAAGTCTCACATTGACGAGGATAATCAACGGGCTATGGAGATGCCCATCGATTGATGTCAACATGAGGAGTAGGGATTGCCATGCAACGGATGCACTAGAGCTAGGAATGATCAACAAAAGAAAACTAGTGGGTGTGCATCCAACTTGCTTGCTCATGAAGACCTAGGGCATTTGAGGAAGCCCATCGTAGGAATATACAAGCCAAGTTCTATAATGAAAATTTCCCACTAGTATAAAAAGAAAAATTATGAGACTCACTACATGAAAAACAAGGTGCTACTTTGAAGCACAATATATGAGACTCACTACATGAAGAACAAGGTGCTACTTTGAAGCACACGTGTGGAAAAAGAGATAGTAACATTGCCCTTTTTTTTGGGCCTTTCTTTTTTTTTCTTTTTGGAATTTCTCTTTTTTTGGGGGCAATGCTCTAATAATGATGATCATCACACTTCTATTGATTACAACATAGGGATTACAACTCGAAACTAGAACAAGATATGACTCTATATGAATGCCTCCGTGATGTACGGGATGGTGCAATGAATCAAGAGTGACATGTATGAAAAATAATGCATGGTGGCTTTGCCACAAATACAATGTCAACTACATGATCATGCAATGGCAATATGACAAAAGTAAAGTATGTCATGATGATGATGAACGGAATGGTGGAAAGTTGCATGGCAATATATCTCGAAATGGCTATGGAAATGCCATAATAGGTAGGTATGGTGGCTGTTTTGAGGAATATATAAGGAGGTTTATGTGTGATAGAGCGTATCATATAACGGGGTTTGGATGCACCGGTGAAGTTTGCACCAACTCTCAAGGTGAGAAAGCGCAATGCACGGTACCGAAGAGGCTAGCAAAGGCGGAAAGGTTAAAGTGTGTATAATCCATGGACTCAACATTAGTCATAAGAACTCGTATACTTATTGCAAAATTTAGAAGTCATCAAAAATCAAGTACTACGCGCATGCTCCTAGGGGGATAGATTGGTAGGAAAAGACCATCGCTCGTCCCCGACCACCACTCATAAGGATGCACAAGCCAGGTACACTTCATGTTTCTAATTTGTTACACAACTTTAACCATACGTGCATGCTACGGGATTTGCTAACTTCAACACAAGCATTCTTTAAATTCATAATCACCCAACTAGCATGACTTTAATATCACCACCTCCATATCTCAAAACAATTCTCAAGCATCAAACTTTTCTTAGTATTCAACGCACTCAAGAGAAAGTTTCACATATCTTGAATACCAAGTATATTAATATTAAGCAAATTACCATGCTATTAACGACTCTCAAAATAATCTAAGTGAAGCATGAGAGAGCAATAGTTTCTTTAAAACAAATCCACCACCATGCTCTAAAATATCTAAGTGAAGCACTAGAGCAAAAATTATCACGCTGAAAAGATATAAGTGAAGCACTATGAGCAAAACTATCAAGCTCAAAAGATATAAGTGAAGCACAAAGAGTATTCTATCAAATTCCAATTTATGTATGGCTCTCTCAAAAGGTGTGTACAGAAAGGATGATTGTGGTAGACTAACAAGCAAAGACGCAAATAATACAAGACGCTCCAAGCAAAACACATATCATGTGGTGAATAAAAATATAGCTCCAAGTAAATTACCGATGGAAGTAGATTTAAAGAGGGGATGCCTTCCGGGCATCCCCAAGCTTTGACTTTTGGTGTCCTTGGATTATCTTGGGGGTGCCATGGGCATCCCCAATCTTAGGCTCTTTCCACTCCTTGTTCCATAATCCATCAAAAGAATTTACCCAAAACTTGAAAACTTCACAACACAAAACTCAATAGAAATCTCGTGAGCTCCGTTAGAGAAAGAAAAAAAAAGACTACTTTAAGATAGTGTAATGAACTCATTCATTATTTATATTGGTGTTAAACCTACTATATTCCAACTTCTCTATGTATTATAAACTATTTTACTAGCCATAGATTCATCAAAATAAGCAAACAACACACGATAAACAGAATCTGTCAAAAACGGAACAGTCTGTAGTAATCTGTAACTAACACGAACTTCTGGAACTCCAAAAAATCTACCAAAATTAGAATACCTAGACAATTTGTTTATTGATCATCAGCAATTGGAATCCGTATTTTATCACGTTCTGGTGATTTTTAATAATTCGGGCACTGAGCGCAAAGTTTCTGGAAATTACAGCAAGATCAAATAACTATCATCCAAGAAGATCCAATAGGTCTAGCTTGGCACAAACACTAATTAAAACATAAAACCACATCTAAATAGAGGATAGTTGGATTATTTATTCCTAAACATAATCAAAAGAAAAAAAATTAAAAATAAAATTGGGTTGCCTCCCAACAAGCGCTATCGTTTAACGCCCCTAGCTAGGCATAAAAGCAAGGATAGATCTAGGTATTGCCATCTTTGGTAGGCAATCCATAGGTGGCTCTCATGATAGATTCATATGGTAATTTTATTTTATTTCTAGGAAAGTGTTCCATGCCCTTCTTTAAGGGAAATTGGAATCTAATATTTTCTTCCTTCATATCAATAATTGCACCAATCGTTCTAAGGAAAGGTCTACCAAGAATAATAGGACATGAAGGATTGCAATCTATATCAAGAACGATAAAATCTACGGGCACATAATTCCTATTTGCAACAATAAGAACATCATTAATTATTACCATAGGCTTTTTAATAGTGTAATCCGCAAGATGCAAGTTTAGAGAGCAATCATCAAAGTCACGGAAATCTAGCAAATCACACAAAGTTTTGGGGATAGTAGAGACACTAGCACCCAAATCACACAAGGCATGAAACTCATAATTTTTTATTTTAATTTTAATAGTAGGTTCCCACTCATCATAGAGCTTTCTAGGGATAGAGACTTTCAACTCAAGTTTTTCTGCACAAGATTGCATCAAGGCATCAACAATGTGTTCGGTAAAGGCCTTATTTTGACTATAAGCATGAGGAGAATTTAGCACGGATTGCAACAAGGAAATACAATCAATTAAAGAGCAATTTTCATAATTAACTTCCTTGAGATCCAAAATAGTGGGTTTAGCAACATCTAGGTTTTTATTTCTTTCAATCCCACACTTATCAATTTCATCATCAAGATCTAAAAACTCCGAATTCTTAGAACGCCTTCTAGGTAAGGGAAGATCATATTCAGTTTCATCAAGATTCATATTGCAAAACAAAGATTTTTAACGGGGGACACATCAATAACTTTTAGATCTTCATCTTGATTTTCATAGGAATTGGAAGAACACGCTTTAATAAAGGCATCTTTGGAAGCACGCATCCTAGCGGTTCTTTCTTTGCACTCTTCAATGGAAATTCTCATAGCTTTGAGAGACTCATTGATATCATGCTTAGGAGGAATAGATCTAAACTTTAAAGAATCAATTTCAAGAGAATTCTATCAATGTTCCTAGCCAAATCATCAACTTTAAGCAATTTCTCTTCAAGCAAAGCATTAAAATTCTTTTGTGAATTCATAAACTCTTTAACACTACTCTCAAATTCAGAGGGCATCTTATTAAAATTTCCATAAGAGTTGTTGTAGGAATTTCCATAATTATTAGAAGGATTACTAGGATAAGGCCTAGGATTAAAATTCCCTATATACGCGTTGTTACCAAAATTATTCCTACCAACAAAATTCACATCCATAGATTCATTATTATCCTCAATCAAAGTAGAAAAAGGCATATCATTAGGATCATAAGAAACACTCTTAGTAGAAAATAATTTTATAAGTTCATCCATCTTTCCATTCAAAACATTAATTTCTTCTATCGCATGCACTTTTTTATTAGTAGATCTTTCGGTATGCCATTGAGAATAATTAACCATAATATTATCTAGAAGTTTAGTAGCATCTCCTAGAGTGATTTCCATAAAAGTGCCTCCCACGGACGATCTAAAAGATTTCTAGAAACAAAATTCAATCCGGCATAAAAGTTTTGTATAATCATCAACAAGTTCAAACCATGAGTAGGACAATTACGTATCATTAATTTCATTCTCTCCCAAGCTTGTGCAACATGTTCATGATCAAGTTGCTTAAAATTCATAATATCGTTCCTAAAAGAGATAATCTTAGCCGGAGGAAAATACTTAGAGATAAAAGCATCTTTGCACTTGTTCCAAGAATCAATACTATTTTTAGGCAGAGATGAAAACCACACTTTAGCACGATCTCTAAGCAAAAAAGGAAATAGCTTCAACTTAATGACATCATTATCGACATCTTTTTTCTTTTGCATATCACATAAATCAACGAAGCTATTCAGATGAGTAGCGGCATCTTCACTAGGAAGGCCGGCGAATTGATCTTTCATAACAAGATTCAACAAAGCAGTATTGATTTCACAAGATTCAGTATTGGCAAGAGGAGTAGTCGGAGTGCTAAGGAAATCATCATTATTGGTATTGGTGAAGTCACACAATTTGGTAGTATCTTGAGCCATCACGACAAACAAGCAATCCAACACACGAGCAAACAAAAGCAAACGGGAAGGCAAACGGGAAAAAGAGGAGGATATTGGGAAAGAGAGGGCGAAAAAACGGCAAGGGTGAAGTGGGGGAGAGGAAAACGAGAGGCAAATGGCAAATAATGTAATGCGAGAGATAGGGATTGTGATGGGTATTTGGTATGGTGCTTGACTTGCCCTTGCGTGAGCCTCCCTGGCAACGGCGCCAGAAATTCTTCTTCCTACCTCTTGAGCACTGCGTTGGATTTCCCCGAAGAGGAGAGGATGATGCAGTAAAGTAGCATAAGTATTTACGTCAGTTTTTGAGAACCAAGGTATCAATCCAGTAGGAGGCCACGCACAAGTCCCTCGTACCTGCACAAAACAATAGCTCCTCGCAACCAACGCGATTAGGGGTTGTCAATCCCTTCATGGTCACTTAAGAGAGTGAGATCTGATAGAGATGATAAATAATATTTTTGGTATTTTTGGTATAGAGATGCAAAGTGAAAAGTAAAAGGAAAAGTAAAAACAAAGCAAGTATTAAAGTGATGGAGATTGATATGATGAGAATAGACCCGGGGCCATAGGTTTCACTAGTGGCTTCTCTCAAGAGCATAAGTATTCTATGGTGGGTGAACAAATTACTGTTGAGCAATTGACAGAATTGAGCATAGTTATGAGTATATCTAGGTATGATCATGTATATAGGCATCACGTCCGAGACAAGTAGACCGAAACGATTCTGCATCTACTACTATTACTCCACTCATCGACCGCTATCCAACATGCATCTAGAGTATTAAGTTAAAACAGAGCAACGCCTTAAGGAAGATGACATGATGTAGAGGGATAAATTCATGCAATATGATAAAAACCCCATCTTGTTATCCTCAATGGCAACAATACAATCGTGCCTTGCTGCCTCTTACATCCTTTGGGAAAGGACACCACAAGATTGAACCCAAAGCTAAGCACTTCTCCCATTGCAAGAACTACCAATCTAGTTGGCCAAACCAAACGGATAATTCGAAGAGACTTGCAAATATAACCAATCATACATAAAAGAATTCAGAGAAGATTCAAATATTATGCATAGATAATCTGGATCATAAACCCACAATTCATCGGTCTCAACAAACACACCGCAAAAAGAAGATTACATCGAATAGATCTCCACGAGAGGGGAGAACATTGTATTGAGATCCAAAAGAGAGAAGAAGCCATCTAGCTACTAGCTATGGACCCGAAGGTCTGAAGTAAACTACTCACAATTCATCGGAGGGCTATGGTGATGATGTAGAAGTCCTCCGTGGTGGATGCCCCCTCGTGAGCTCGAGCAGGCCCCAAGATGGGATCTCATGGATACAGGAAGTTGCGGCGGTGGAATTAGGTTTTTGGCTCCGTCCCTGATCGTTTGGGGGTACATAGGTATATATAGGAGGACGGAGTACGTCGGTGGAGCAACAGGGGGCCCACGAGGCAGGGGGGCGTGCCCTAGGGGGGGGGGCGGCGCCCCCACCCTCGTGACCGCTTCTTTTGTTCCTTGGAGTAGGGTCCAAGTCCCCTGGATCTCGTTCGGTGAAAAAATCACGTTCCCGAAGGTTTCATTCCGTTTGGACTCCGTTTGACATCCCGTTTCTTCGAAACACTGAAATAGGCAAAAAAACAGCAAATTCTGGGCTGGGCCTCCGGTTAATAGGTTAGTCCCAAAAATAATATAAAAGTGGAAAATAAAGCCCAATATAGTCCAAAACAGTAGATAAAGTAGCATGGAGCAATCAAAAATTATAGATACGTTGGAGATGTATCAGCATGCATCTAGAGTATTAAGTTCATAAGAACAGAGTAACGCCTTAAGCAAGATGACATGATGTAGAGGAATAAATTCATGCAATATGATAAAAACCCCATCTTGTTATCCTCGATGGCAACAATACAATACATGCCTTGCTGCCCCTCATCACATCGGAAAGGACACCGCAAGATTGAACCCAAAGCTAAGCACTTCGCCCATTGCAAGAAAGATCAATCTAGTAGGCCAAACCAAATTGATAATTCGAAGAGACTTGCAAAGATAACCAATCATACATAAAATAATTCAGAAGATTCAAATATTGTTCATAGATAAACTTGATCATAAACCCACAATTCATCAATCTCAACAAACACACTGCAAAAGAAGATTACATCGAATAGATCTCCACGAGAGAGGGGGAGAACATTGTATTGAGATCCAAAAAGAGAAGAAGCCATCTAGCTAATAACTATGGACCCGAAGGTCTGAGGTAAACTACTCACACATCATCGGAGAGGCTATGGTGTTGATGTAGAAGCCCTCCATGATCGATGCCCCCTCCAGCGGAGCTCCGGAACAGGCCCCAAGATGGCATCTCGTGGGTACAGAAGGTTGCGGTGGTGGAATTAGGTTTTTGGCTCTGTATCTGATCGTTTGGGGGTACGTAGGTATATATAGGAGGAAGGAGTACGTCGGTGGAGCAACAGGGGGCCCACGAGGGTGGAGGCCGCGCCTTGGGGGGTAGGCGCGCCCCCCTATCTCGTGGCTTCCTCTTTTATTTCTTGACGTAGGGTCCAAGTCTCCTGGATCATGTTAGATTACGAAAATCCTGCCTCTGAAGGTTTCATTCCGTTTGGACTCCGTTTGATATTCTTTTTCTGCGAAACTCTGAAATAGGCAAAAAAAATAGCAATTCTGGGCTGGGCCTCTGGTTAATAGGTTAGTCCCAAAAATAATATAAAAGTGAATAATAAATCCCAATAATGTCCAAAATAGAAGATAATATAGTATGGAGCAATGAAAAATTATAGATACATTGGAGACGTATCAAGCATCCCCAAGCTTAATTCACCTTTCGTCCTCGAGTAGGTAAATGATAAAAACAGAATTTTTGATGTGGAATGCTACTAGGCATAATTTCAATCTAATTCTTCTTAATTGTCGTATGAATATTCAGATCCGAAAGATTCAAGACAAAAGTTTAATATTGACATAAAAAATAATAATACTTCAAGCGTACTAACTAAGCAATTATGTCTTCTCAAAATAACATGGCCAAAGAAAGTTATCCCTACAAAATCATATAGTATGGCTATGCTCTATCTTCACCACACAAAGTATTTAAATCATGCACAACCCCGATGACAAGCGAAGCAATTGTTTCATACTTTTGGTGTTCTCAAACTTTTTCAATCTTCACGCAATACATGAGCGTGATCCATGGACATAGCACTATATGTGGAATAGAATGGTGGTTGTGGAGAAGACAAAAAAGGAGAAGATAGTCTCACATCAACTAGGTGTATCAATGGGCTATGGAGATGCCCATCATTAGATATCAATGTGAGTGAGTAGGGATTGCCATGCAACAGATGCACTAGAGCTATAAGTATATGAAAGCTCAATAAAAGAAACTAAGTGGGTGTGCATCCAACTCGCTTGCTCACAAAGACCTAGGGCATTTTGAGGAAGCTCGTCATTGGAATATACAAGCCAAGTTCTATAATGAAAAATTCCCACTAGTACATGAAAGTGATATCATAGGAGACTCTCTATCATGAAGATCATGGTGATACTTTGAAGCACAAGTGTGGTAAAAGGATAGTAGCATTGTCCCTTCTCTCTTTTTCTCTCATAATAATTTTATTTTATTTTTTTGGGCCTTTTCTTTTTTATGGCCTTTTTTTTCTCGTCTGGAGTCTCATCCCGACTTGTGGGGGAATCATAGTCTCCATCATCCTTTCCTCACTTGGGACAATGCTCTAAAAATGATGATCATCACACTTTTATTTACTTACAACTTCAGCAATTACAACTCAATACTTAGAACAAAATATGACTCTATGTGAATGCCTCCGTGATGTGCGGGATATGCAATGAATCAAGAGTGACATGTATGAAAGAATTATGAACGGTGGCTTTGCCACAAATACGATGTCAACTAAATGATCATGCAAAGCAATATGACAATGATGGAGTGTGTCATAATAATCGGAACGGTGGTAAGTTGCATGGCAATATATCTCGGAATGGCTATGGAAATGCCATGATAGGTAGGTATGGTGGCTGTTTTGAGGAAGTTTATGGTGAGTGTATGATACCGGTGAAAAGTGCGCGGTATTAGAGAGGCTAGCAATGGTGGAAGGAAGAAAGTGCGTATAATCCATGGACTCAACATTAGTCATAAAGAACTCATATACTTAATGCAAAAATCTACAAGTTATCAAAGCAAAGTATTACGTGCATGCTCCTAGGGGGATAGATTGGTAGGAAATGACCATCGCTCGTCCCCGACCGCCACTCATAAGGAAGACAATCAATAAATAAATTATGCTCTGACTTCATCACATAACGGTTCACCATACGTGCATGCTACGGGAATCACAAACTTTAACACAAGTATCTCTAAAATTCACAACTACTCAACTAGCATGACTCTAATATCACCATCTTTATATCTCAAAACAATTATCAAGCATCAAACTTTTCTTAGTATTCAACACACTCATAAGAAAGTTTTACTAATCTTGAATACCTAGCATACTAGGATTATTTAAGCAAATTACCATGCTATTTAAAACTCTCAAAATAATCTAAGTGAAGCATGAGAGATCAATAGTTTCTATAAAACAAATCCACCACCGTGCTCTAAAAGATATAAGTGAAGTACTAGAGCAAAAACTATATAACTCAAAAAATATAAGTGAAGCACATAGAGTATTCTAATAATTTCAGAATCATGTGTGTCTCTCTCAAAAGGCGTGTACAGCAAGGATGATTGTGGTAAACTAAAAAGCAAAGCCTCAAATCATACAAGACGCTCCAAGAAAAACACATATCATATGGTGAATAAAAATATAGCTCCAAGTAAAGTTACCGATGGAAGTAGACGAAAGAGGGGATGCCTTCTGGGGCATCCCCAAGCTTTGGATTTTTGGTGTCCTTAGATTATATTGGGTGTGCCATGGGCATACCCAAGCTTAGGCTCTTGCCACTCCTTGTTCCATAATCCATCAAATCTTTTACCCCAAAACTAGAAAACTTCACAACACAAAACTCAACAAAAAATCTCGTAAGCTCCGTTAGCGAAAGAAAACAAAAGACCACTTCAAGGTACTGTAATGAACTCATTATTTATTTATATTGGTGTTAAACCTACTGTATTCCAACTTCTCTATGGTTTATAAACTATTTTACTAGCCATAGATTCATCAAGATAAGCAAACAACACACGAAAAACAGAATCTGTCAGAAACAGAACAGTCTGTAGTAATCTGTAACTAACGCAAACTTCTGGAACTCCAAAAAATCAGCCAAAATAGGAAGACCTAGAAAATTTGTTTATTGATCAGAATCAATTGGAATCAATATTTTATAACGTTCTGGTGATTTTTAACAATTATTTCCGTGAACAGAAAGTTTCTGGAAATTACAGCAAGATCAAATAACTATCATCCAAGAGGATCCTATAGTTTTAACTTGGCACAAACACTAATTAAAACATAAAAACACATATAACCAGAGGCTAGATCAAATATTTATTTCTAAACAGAAGCAAAAAGCAAAAAACTAAAAAATAAAATATGGTTGCCTCCCAACAAGCGCTATCGTTTAACGCCCCTAGCTAGGCATAAAAGCAAGGACAGATCTAGGTATTCCCATCTTTGATAGGCAATCCATAAGTGGCTCTCATAATAGATTCATATGGTAATTTTATTTTCTTCCTAGGGAAGTGTTCCATGCCTTTCTTTAGTGGAAATTGGAATCTAATATTCCCTTCCTTCATATCAGTAATTGCACCAATCGTTCTAAGGAAAGGTCTACCAAGAATAATAGGACACGAAGGATTGCGATCTATATCAAGAACGATAAAATCTACGGGCACATAGTTCCTATTTGCAACAATAAGAACATCATTAAGGACTTCAAAGCTCAGAAGAGACGGTCCCACTTCTATCAGGGCCTTCTCGGGGTCTTGAGCAATGTTAATTTGCATTGATTGCAAACAGGGTGCGGGATTCTCTGACGTTCTTCCCATAGGTTTCTTAATAGTGGAATCCGCAAGGTGCAAGTTTAGAGAGAAATCATCAAAATCACGGGAACCTAGCAAATCACATAAAGTCTTTGGAATCGTGGAAACACAAGCACCCAAATCACACAAAGCATAGCATTCATGATCTTTAATCTTAATTTTAACAGTAGGTTCCCACTCATCATAAAGTTTTCTAGGGATAGAAACTTCCAACTCAAGATTTTCTTCATAAGATTGCATCAAGGCATCAACGATATGTTTGGTAAAAGCTTTATTTTGACTATAAGCATGAGGAGAATTTAGCACGGATAGCAGCAAGGAAATACAATCTATCAAAGAGCAATTATCATAATTAAATTCCTTGAAATCCAAAATAGTGGGTTTATTAACATATAACATTTTGATTTCTTCAATCCCACTTTTATCGATTTTAGCACCAAGATCTAAAAACTCTGAATTTTTGGAATGCCTTCTAGGTAAAGGTGGATCATATTCAGTCCCATCATTATCAAGAATCATATTGCAAAACAAAGATTTAATAGGGGACACATCAATAACTTTTAGATCTTCATCTTTATTTTCAAAGTTCTCCGGTTTAGCGGCCATCTTATTAACTAAGGTAGCCCACTTATCCGATATTTCAGCTATCAACTTCTCAAGACAAGCAATTTGGGATCTCAAACCATCAAATTCTTTAGACATATCATCAAGCTCTTTATTCATATAACTCATAAAGCTTTTTTGTTCCTTAAGCTCGTTTCTGAAGAAATTATTATGATCAAATTGCAAAACCATAAAGCTCCTGACGTTGCTTTCAATCTCTTCTAACCTTTTAAGGTGAAGATCACCAAATATAGGTAGAGCCATCGTGACAAACAAGCAATCCAACACACGAGCAAACAAAAAGCAAGCGAAAAAGAGGCGAACAAAAAAGAGAGGGTGAATAAAACGGCAAGGGTGAAGTGGGGGAGAGGAAACGAGAGGCAAATGGCAAATAATGTAATGCGGGAGATAAGGGTTTGTGATGGGTACTTGGTATGTTGACTTTATGAGACCTCCCCGGCAACGGCGCCAGAAATCCTTCTTGCTACCTCTTGAGCACCGCGTTGGTTTTCCCTTGAAGAGGAAAGGGTGATGCAACAAAGTAGCGTAAGTATTTCTCCCAGTTTTTGAGAACCAAGGTATCAATCCAGTATGAGGCTACGCGTGAGTCCCTTGCACCTACACAAAACAAATAAATCATCGCAACCAACGCGATAAGTGGTTGTCAATCCCTACACGGTCACTTACAAGAGTGAGATCCGATAGATATGATAGGATAATATTTTTGGTATTTTTATGATAAAGATGCAAAGTAAAATAAAAGCAAAGTAAAAAAAGCAAAGGAAATAACTAAGTGTTGGAAGATTAATATGATGAAGATAGACCCGGGGGCCATAGGTTTCACTAGTGGTTTCTCTCAAGAGCATTAGTATTTTACGGTGGGTGAACAAATTACTGTTGAGCAATTGACAAAATTGAGCATAGTTATGAGAATATCTAGGTATGATCATGTATATAGGCATCACGTCCGAGACAAGTAGACCGACTCCTGCCTGCATCTACTACTATTACTCCACACATCAACCGCTATCCAGCATGCATCCAGAGTATTAAGTTCATAAGAATAGAGTAACGCCTTAAGCAAGATGACATGATGTAGAGGGATAAATTCACGCAATATGATAAAAAAAACCCATCTTGTTATCCTCGATGGCAACAATACAATACGTGCCTTGCTGCCCTCATCACATCGGGAAAGGACACCGCAAGACTGAACCCAAAGCTAAGCATTTCTCCCATTGCAAGAAAGATCAATCTAGTAGGTCAAACCAAATTGATAATTCGAAGAGACTTGCAAAGATAACCAATCATACATAAAAGAATTCAGAAGATTCAAATATTGTTCATAGATAAACTTGATCATAAACCCACAATTCATCGGTCTCAACAAACACACCACAAAAGAAGATTACATCGAATAGATCTCCACGAGAGAGGGGGAGAACATTGTATTGAGATCCAAAAAGAGAGAAGAAGCCATGTAGCTAATAACTATGGACCCGAAGGTCTAAGGTAAACTACTCACACATCATCGGAGAGGCTATGAGGTTGATGTAGAAGCCCTCCATGATCGATGCCCCCTCCGGCGGAGCTCCAGAACAGGCCCCAAGATGGGATCTCGTGGGTACAGAAGGTTGTGGCGGTGGAATTAGTTTTTTGGCTCTGTATCTGATCGTTTGGGGGTACGTAGGTATATATAGGAGGAAGGAGTACGTCGGTGGAGCAACAGGTGGCCCACGAGGGTGGAGGCCGCGCCTTGGGGGGTAGGCGCGCCCCCCTATCTCGTGGCTTCCTCTTTTATTTCTTGACGTAGGGTCCAAGTCTCCTGGATCATGTTCGTTCTGAAAATCCCGTTCCTGAAGGTTTCATTCCGTTTGGACTCCGTTTGATATTCTTTTTCTGCGAAACTCTGAAATAGGCAAAAAAAATAGCAATTCTGGGCTCGGCCTCTGGTTAATAGGTTAGTCCCAAAGATAATATAAAAGTGAATAATAAAGCCCAATAATGTTCAAGACAGAAGATAATATAGCATGGAGCAATCAAAAATTATAGATACGTTGGAGACGTATCACAGCCCGAAGACGGTTCTCCTCGAGTAGCACAGTGTCATCACGCCGATGTTGTTCCTATGCTACTTCATCGTAGGCAAGGACTCGAGGTGACCCATAAATAAGTTCCGTGGGTATAACTGCTTCTGCCCCATAGACTAGGGAGAAAGGAGTCTGCCCGGTAGCTCGATTTGGTGTCGTTCTGAGGGATCAAAGAACCACCGGCAGCTCGTCGATCCACCACTGCCACGCTTCTGCAGCTTATCAAATGTTCTCGTCTTGAGTCCTCGCAGCACTTCAGCGTTCGCCCACTCAGCTTCCCTTTGCTCTTTGATGAGCAACAGAGGCGAATGAGATCTTGCTTCCGAGGGCATGAACGTATTCCATGAAGGCGTGGCTCGTGAATTGGGTGTCGTTGTCGGTGATGATTCGATCAGGGACTCCGAAGCGGCACATCAATCCTGTCAAGAACTTGATAGCTGACTGAGCAGTCACCTTTCTCACGGGCTCTACTTCCGGCCACTTTGTAAACTTGTCGGTTCCAACGAATTAGAATTCAAAGCCCCCGGTAGCATGGGGGAAAGGGCCAAATATGTCGAGCCCCCAGACCGAAAACGGCCATGACAAAGGGATTGTCTGAAGAGCTTGGGCAGGCAGGTGGATATTCTTGGAATGAAACTGGCAAGCTTCACATTTGGTGACCAACTCAACTGCATCTTGGAGGGCTGTGGGCCAGTAAAATCCTTTGCCAAAAGGCTTTTCCAACTAGAGCCCTCGATCCGATGTGTGAGCCGCACATACCCTTGTGTATCTCTGCCAGTAGTTCCTTTCCTTCTTCCCGGCAAATGCACTTCAATTTCACACTGTTGGGCCTCCTTCTGTGCAGCGCGTTGTCAATGAACTGATACATACTGGCCCTCCGGGCTAATCTTTCAGCTTCTTCTTGCTCTTCGAGAAGTTCTCCAGTTTGGAGGAAATGGACTATGTGACATGCCCAAGTTGGAGCCTGAGGCTCGGCAACGAGGACTAGTGGCACCTCCTCATTCGCTGGAGTGTGTTCCTCGACCGTGGGGACCAGTGGTCCGGCCGGAGGGTGCAACTCAGCAACCGAAGGGGAGTTGTTCCCGGCAAGCCCCCTGCCGAGTTCCTCGAGAGGTTCTACCGGGAGAGGTCTGTCGGAGTCCAGTTTCCTCCTCTTTCTGGCCATTGTTGCCGGGGATACGGAGGGATGAGTCAGATGGAGAACAAAAGCTCCTGGTTCCACAAGGATTTTTTGCGCAGCGCACTTGGATAGATGATCAGCAATGATGTTTTTCGCACAGGGTACGTGCTCTGTTTGCAGTCCGTTGAAGCGCTCCTCCAGCTTTCTCACTTCCTCAACATATGCCTCCATCAATGGACTTTGGTAATCCTTGTTGACCTGTCTCACCACCAGTTGTGAGTCTCCACGGATGATCAGCTTCTTGATCCCTAGTTCTGTTGCAATCCTGAGCCCGGCAAGGAGCCCTTCATGAAGGAAATATGCCCTAGAGGCAATAATAAAGTTATTATTTATTTCCTTATATCATGATAAATGTTTATTATTCATGCTAGAATTGTATTAACCGGAAACATAATACATGTGTGAATTCATAGACAAACAGAGTGTCACTAGTATGCCTCTACTTGACTAGCTCGTTAATCAAAGATGGTTATGTTTCCTAACCATAGACATGAGTTGTCATTTGATTAACGGGATCACATCATTAGGAGAATGATCTGATTGACATGACCCATTCCGTTAGCCTAGCACTTGATCGCTTAGTATGTTGCTATTGCTTTCTTCATGACTTATACATGTTCCTGTAACTATGAGAATATGCAACTCCTGCCATCGGAGGAACACTTTGGGTACTACCAAACGTCACAACGTGAATCGGGTGATTATAAAGGAGTACTACAGGTGTCTCCAAAGGCGGATGTTGGGTTGGCGTATTTCGAGATTAGGATTTGTCACTCCGATTGTGGGAGAGGTATCTCTGGCCCTCTCGGTAATACACATCACTAAGCCTTGCAAGCATTACAACTAATGAGTTAGCTGTGAGATGATGTATTACTTAACGAGTAAAGAGACTTGCCAAGAATTGAGATTGAACTAGGTATTGGATACCGACGAGCGAATCTCGGGCAAGTAACATACCGATGACAAAGGGAACAACGTATGTTGTTATGAGGTCGACCGATAAAGATCTTCGTAGAATATGTAGGAGCCGATATGGGCATCCAGGTCCCGCTTATTGGTTATTGACCGAGACGTGTCTCGGTCATGTCTACATTGTTCTCGAACCGTAGGGTCCGTGACGCTTAAGGTTTCGATGGCGGTTATATTATGAGTTTTGTGTATTTTGATGTACCGAAGGAGTTAGTCCCGGATGAGATCGGGGACATGACGAGGAGTCTCGAAATGGTCGAGACGTAAAGATTCATATATTGGATGATATGTTTAGGCCAAGGGTCAAGCCCATGAGGCTTTAGGTCGGTGCAAAAGGAGTTTTATGGAGGCCGGGGCCAAACGCCGGAGACTCTGGCGTCGGCCTGGGCCGACGCCGAGGCCCATGGCGTCTGGGCCGACGCCAAGGATTGTGGCGTTTGGTCCTGGAGTCCGAGTGGGACTCTTGCCTTTCGGGCAAAACCGACTTTGAGGAGGCTTTTGCTCCAAGTTTCGACCCCGGGGCTCAACATATAAATAGAGAGGCAGGGCTAGCACCAAAGACACAACAATTGATCTCTTGGATCTCTTAGCCGTGTGCGGTGCCCCCTCCACCATATTCCACCTCGGTCATATCATAGCGGTGCTTAGGCGAAGCCCTGCGTCGGTAGAACATCAAGATCGTCACCACGCCGTCGAGCTGACGGAACTCTCTCTCCCCGGAGCTTTGCTGGATCGGAGCCTGAGGAGCGTCACCGAGCTGAACGTGTGCCAAGAACTCGGAGGCGCCGGAGTAACGGCGCTGGGATCGGTTGGATCGCGAGGAGAACGTACGACTACTTCCTCTATGTTGTGATCGCTTCCGCCGGTCTCACGAGGGTGCGTAGACAACAGTCTCCCCTCTCGTTGCTATGCATCACCATGATCTTGCGTGTGCGTAGGAAATTTTTTGAAATTACTACGTTCCCAAACAGTGGCATCCGAGCCTAGGTTTTTATGATTTGATGTTTTGCACGAGTAGAACACAAGTGAGTTGTGGGCGATACAAGTCATACTGCCTACCAGCATGTCATACTTTGGTTCAGCGGTATTGTGAGATGAAGCGGCCGGACCGACATTACGCCAGACGCTTACGCGAGACTGGTTTCACTGCTACGAGCACTCGTGCTTAAAGGTGGCTGGCGGGTGTCTGTCTCTCTCACTTTAGTTGAACCGAGTGTGACTACGCCCGGTCCTTGCGAAGGTTAAAACGGAGTCTATTTGACAAACTATCGTTGTGGTTTTGATGTGTAGGTGAGAACGGTTCTTGCTAAGCCCGTAGCAGCCACGTAAAATTTGCAACAACAAAGTAGAGGGCGTCTAACTTGTTTTTGCAGGGCATGTTGTGATGTGATATGGTCAAGACGTGATGAGATATAAGTTGTTGTATAAGATGATCATGTTTTGTTGAAGTTATCGTCAACTGGCAGAAGCCCTATGGTTGTCTCTTTGTTGCATAAGATGCAAGTGCCAAATAATTGCTTTACTTTATCGCTATGCGATAGCAATAGTTGCAAGAGCAATAGTTGGCGAGACAACCATGTGATGACACATTGATATAGATCAAGATGATGAAGATCATAGTGTCGTGCCGGTGACGATAAAGATCATGACAGTACTTTGGAGATGGAGATCAAAGGCGCAAGATGATCATGGCCATATCATGTCACATATTTTGATTGCATATGATGTTTATCTATTATACATCTTATTTTGCTTTGATTGACGGTAGCATTTTAAGATGATCTCTCACTAAAATTATCAAGTAGTGTTCTCCACGAGTATGCACCGTTGCCAAAGTTAAATGCGTGCCGAGGCACCACGTGATGATCGGGTGTGATAAGCTCTCGTCCATCTACAACGGGTGCAAGCCAGTTTTGCACGCCGCAGAATACTCAGGTTATACTTGACGAGCCTAGCATATGCAGATATGGCCTCGGAACACGAAGACCGAAAGGTCGGCGTGAATCATATAGTAGATATGATCAACATAAGATGTTCACCATTGAAAACTACTCCATCTCACGTGATGATCGGTTATGGTTTAGTTGATTTGGATCACGTGATCACTTAGATGACTAGAGAGATGTCTATCTAAGTGGGAGTTCTTAAGTAATATGATTAATTGAACTTTAATTTATCATGAACTTATTCCTGGTAGTATTTTGCAAATTATGTTGTAGATCAATAGCTCGCGTTGTTGCTTCCCTATGTTTTTATATGTGTTCCTAGAGAAAATTGTATTGAAAAATGTTAGTAGCAATGATGCGGATTGGATCCGTGATCCGAGGTTTATCCTCATTGCTGCACGTAAGAATTATGTCCTTAATGCACCGCTAGGTGACAAACCTATTGCGAGGAAGCGGATCACGACGTTATGAGCGTTTGGCTAGCTCAAAAGGATGACTACTTGATAGTTTAGTGCACCATGCTTAAACGGCTTAGAATCGGGACTTCAAAGACGTTTTGAACGTCATGGACCATATGAGATGTTCCAGGAATTGAAGTTAATATTTCAAGCAAATACCCGAGTTGAGAGATATGAAATCTCCAACAAGTTCTATAGCTAAAAGATGGAAGAGAATCGCTCAACTAGTGAGCATGTTCTCAGATTGTCCGGTACTTCAATCGCTTGAATCAAGTGGGAGTTAATCTTGAGATAAGATAGTGATTGACAGAATTCTCTAGTCACCAACACTAAGTTACTAGAACTTCGTGATGAACTATAGTATGCAAGGGATGACGAAAACGATTCCCGAGCTCTTCGTGATGTTGAAATCGACGAAGGTAGAAATCAAGAGAGAGCATCAAGTGTTGATGATTGACAAGACCACTAGTCTCAAGGAAAAGGGCAAAGGGAAGAAGGAACTTCAAGAAGAACGGCAAGCAAGTTGTTGCTCGAGTGAAGAAGCCCAAGTCTGGACCTAAGCCAGAGACTAAGTGCTTGTGCTGCAATGGAACTGGTCACTAGAAGCGGAACTACCCCAAGTATTTGGCGGATAAGAAGGATGGCAAAGTGAACAAAGGTATATTTGAGATACAGATTATTGATGTGTATTTTACTAGTGTTCGTAGCAACCCCTCGATATTTGGTACTGGTTCAGTTGCTAAGAGTAGTAACTTGAAACGGAGTTGCGTAATGAATGTAAACTAGTTGAAGGGAAGTGAAGATGAGTGTTGGAAGTAGTTCCAAGATTGATATGATCATCATCGCACACTCCCTATACTTTCGGGATTAGTATGGAACCTAAATAAGTGTTATTTGGTGTTGAGCATAAGTATGATTTGATCATGTTTATTGCAATACGGTTATTCATTTAAGTAAGAGAATAAATTGTTGTTACATTTACATGAATAAAACCTTATATGGTTACACACCCAATGAAAATGATTCATTGGATCTCGATCATAGTGATACACATATTCATAATATTGAAACCAAAAGATGCAAAGTTAATAATGATAGTGCAACTTATTTGTGGCACTTGCCGTTTAGGTCATATTGGTGTAAAGCGCATGAAGAAAACTCCAAGTCGATGGACTTTTGGAATCACTTGATTATGAATCATTTGATGCTTGCGAACCGTGCCGTTTGGGCAAGATGACTAAAACTCCGTTCTCCGGAACAATGGAACAAGCTACTGACTTATTGGAAATAATACATACCGATGTATGTGATCCAATGAGTGTTGATGCTCGTGGCAAGTATCGTTATTTTCTGACTTTCACAAGATGATTTGAGCAGATATGGGTATATCTACTTGATGAAACATAAGTCTGAAATAGTTGAAAGGTTCAAAGAATTTCAGAGTGAAGTGGAAAAATCATCGTAACAAGAAAATAAAGTTTCTGTGATCTAATCGCAAAGACGAATAATTGAGTTACGAGTTTGGTCTTCAATTAAAATAATGTGGAATAGTTTCACAGCTCACGCCACCTGGAACACCACAATGTTATGGTGTGTCCGAACGTCAGAATCAAGCACTTTATTTGATATGGTGCGATCTATGATGTCTCTTATCGGTTTACCACTATCATTTTGGGGTTATGCATTAGAGAGAGCTGCATTCACGTTTAATAGGACACCATCTAAATCCGTTGAGACGACACCATATGAACTATGGTTTAACAGTAAACCTAAGCTGTCGTTTCTTAAAAGTTTGGAGTTGTGATGCTTATGTGAAAAAGTTTTCACCGATAAGCTCAAACCCAAATCGGAGAAGTGCGTCTTCATAGAATACCCAAAGGTAACTATTGGGTACACCTTCTATCACAGATCCGAAGGCAAGTTTTTCGTTGCTAAGATGGATCCTTTCTAGAGAAGAAGTTTCTCTCGAAAGAAGTGAGTGGGAGGAAAGTAGAACTTGATGAGGTAATTATACCTTCTCCCTTATTGGAAAGTGGTTCATCACAGAAATCAGTTCCAGTGATTCCTACACCAATTAGTGAGGAAGTTAATGATGATGATCATGAAACTTCAGATCAAGTTGCTACCAAACCTCGTAGGTCTTCCAGAGTAAGATCCGCACTGTAGTAGTACGGTAATCATGTTCTGGAAGTCATGTTACTAGATCATGATAAACCTACGAACTATGAGGAAGCGATGATGAGCCCAGATTCCGCGAAATGGCTTGAGGCCATAAAATCTGAGATATGATCCATGTATGAGAACAAAAGTATGGACTTTGATTGACTTGCTCGATGATCAGCAAGCCATGTTAAATAAATGGATCTTCAAGAGGAAGACGGACACTGATAGTAGTGTTACTATCTACAAAGCTCGACTTGTCACAAAGGGTTTTCGACAAGTTCAAGGTGTTGACTACAATGAGATTTTCTCAACTGTAGCAATGCTTAAGTCTGTCTGAATCATGTTAGCAATTGCCACATTTTATGAAATCGGCAAATGGATGTCAAAACTACATTCTTTAATGGATTTATTAAAGAAGAGTTGTATATGATGCAACCAGAAGGTTTTGTCAATCCTAAAGGAGCTAACAAAATGTGCAAGCTCCAGCGATCCATCAATGGACTGGTGCAAGCATCTCGGAGTTGGAATATACGCTTTAATGTGTTGATCAAAGCATATGATTTTATACAGACTTTTGGAAAGGCCTGTATTTACAAGAAAGTGAGTGGGAGCACTACAGCCTTTTCTGTTAAGTATATGTGAATGACATATTGTTGATCGGAAATAATGTAGAATTATTCTGCAAATCATAAAGGAGTGTTTGAAAGGAGTTTTTCAAAGAAAGACCTCGGTGAAGCTGCTTACATATTGAGCATCAAGATCTATAGAGATAGATCAAGACGCTTGATAAGTTTTTCAATGAATACATACCTTGACAAGATTTTGAAGTAGTTCAAAATGGAACAGTCAAATAAAGAGTTCTTACCTGTGTTACAAGGTGTGAGATTGAGTAAGACTCAAAACCCGACCACGGCAGAAGATAGAAAGAGAATGAAAGTCATTCCCTATGCATCAGCCATAGGTTCTATAAAGTATGTCATATCATGTACCAGATCTATTGCATACCCTACCACTAAGCTTGGCAAGGGAGTGCAATAGTGATCTAGGAGTAGATCAATGGACAGCGGTCAAAATTATCCTTAGTAGAATAAGGATGTGTTTCTCGATTATGGAAGTGAAAAAGGTTCGTCGTAAAGGGTTACGTCGATGCAAGTTTTAAACACTAATCTAGATGACTCGAGTCTCAATCTGGATACATATTGAAAGTGGGAGCAATTAGCTAGAGTAGCTCCGTGCGAGCATTGTAGACATAGAAATTTGCAAAATACATACGGATCTGAATGTGGCAGACCCGTTGACTAAACTTCTCTCACAAACAAAACATGATCACACCTTAGTACTCTTTGGTGTTAATCACATAGCGATGTGAGCTAGATTATCGACTCTAGTAAACCCTTTGGGTGTTGGTCACATGTCGATGTGAACTATGGGTGTTAACCACATATAGATGTGAACTATTGATGTTAAATCACATGGCGATGTGAACTAGATTATTGACTCTAGTGCAAGTGGGAGATCAAGGAAATATGCCCTAGAGGCAATAATGAAGTTATTATTTATTTCCTTATATCATGATAAATGTTTATTATTCATGCTAGAATTGTATTAACCGGAAACATAATACATGTGTGAATACATAGACAAACAGAGTGTCACTAGTATGCCTCTACTTGACTAGCTCGTTAATCAAAGATGGTTATGTTTCCTAACCATAGACATGAGTTGTCATTTGATTAACGGGATCACATCATTAGGAGAATGATCTGATTGACATGACCCATTCCGTTAGCCTAGCACTTGATCGCTTTCGTATGTTGCTATTGCTTTCTTCATGACTTATACATGTTCCTGTAACTATGAGAATATGCAACTCCGTTTTACGGAGGAACACTTTGGGTACTACCAAACGTCATAACGTAATCGGGTGATTATAAAGGAGTACTACAGGTGTCTCCAAAGGCGTATGTTGGGTTGGCGTATTTCGAGATTAGGATTTGTCACTCCGATTGTCGGAGAGGTATCTCTGGCCCTCTCGGTAATACACATCACTAAGCCTTGCAAGCATTACAACTAATGAGTTAGCTGTGAGATGATGTATTACGGAACGAGTAAAGAGACTTGCCAAGAATTGAGATTGAACTAGGTATTGGATACCGACGATCGAATCTCGGGCAAGTAACATACCGATGACAAAGGGAACAACGTATGTTGTTATGAGGTCTGACCGATAAAGATCTTCGTAAAATATGTAGGAGCCGATATGGGCATCCAGGTCCCGCTATTGGTTATTGACCGGAGAGGTGTCTCGGTCATGTCTACATTGTTCTCGAACCGTAGGGTCCGCACGCTTAAGGTTTCGATGACGGTTATATTATGAGTTTTGTGTATTTTGATGTACCGAAGGAGTTGAGTCCCGGATGAGATCGGGGACATGACGAGGAGTCTCGAAATGGTCGAGACGTAAAGATTCATATATTGGATGATATGTTTAGGCCAAGGGGTCAAGCCCATGAGGCTTTAGGTCGGTGCAAAAGGAGTTTTATGGAGGCCGAGGGCCAAACGCCGGAGACCTGGCGTCGCCCGGGCCGCACGCCGAGGCCCATGGCTTTCGGGCCGACGCCAAGGATTGTGGCGTTTGGTCACTGGAGTCCGAGTGGGACTCTTGCCTTCGGGCAAAACCGACTTTGAGGAGGCTTTTGCTCCAAGTTTCGACCCGGGGCTCAACATATAAATAGAGGGCAGGGCTAGCACCAAAGACACAACAATTGATCTCTTGGATCTCTTAGCCGTGTGCGGTGCCTCCCTCCACCATATTCCACCTCGGTCATATCGTAGCGGTGCTTAGGCGAAGCCGTGCGTCGGTAGAACATCAAGATCGCTACCACGCCCGTCGTCCGACGGAACTCTCTCTCCCGGATCTTTGCCGGATCGAGCCTGAGGAGCGCCACCGAGCTGAACGTGTGCCAAGAACTTCGGGCGCCGGAGTAACGGCGCTGGGATCGGTTGGATCGCGAGGAGAATGTACGACTACTTCCTCTACGTTGTGATCGCTTCCGCTTCGGTCTACGAGGGTACGTAGACAACACTCTCCCCTCTCGTTGCTATGCATCACCATGATCTTGCGTGTGCGTAGGAAATTTTTTGAAATTACTACGTTCCCCAACACTTCATACTCTGTAGTATTGTTGGTGGCCTGCTACCGAGGAAAATGCATATGGACGACGTGCTTCAGGTGCTCCCCAGTGGGTGCAACGAGAAGCACGCCAGCCCCTGCAACTTGTAGGGAGAAGGCCCCATATCCATTCTTGGGGCGCCTCCTTGCCGGGGATAACTGTTTCTACCACTTCTTCATCATGGGTTGGCGTCCATTCAGCAATAAACTCTGCCAACACTCTACTTAGAATAGTTGATGTGCTCTCAAACTTCAAGCCAAAGATGGATAACTGCAAGGCCATCTCCACTATTCTGCCGGTAGCCTCCGGATTTCGGAGTATTCATTGCAAAGGGAAACGGGTGACAACTGTGATCTCGTGGGCTTGGAAGTAGTGGCGCAGTTTCCTTGAGGCCATGACAAGGCCAAAAATAAACTTTTGCACGTCAGAGTACCTGGATCTAGCCCCCTGTAATAGGGAGCTGATGAAGTACACTGGGTGCTGCACCACCTTCTTCTTTGCTGCAACCTTGGGGTCGTCTTTGCCTCCTTGCTCTTTTCTGACTTGATCTGTATCTGACCTTGTCGGGACATGCTCAATTTCCTCCCCGTAAGGGACACTGGCTATGGCTACCGCTTCTTCCACTTCCCGTTGTGCCACTAGTGCTGCACTAACCACTTGATTAGTTGCCTCCAAGCATAGCAACAACGTCTCTTGTGGCTTGGGAGCGACCAAAGTGTGCACAGACGACAAGTAGGCCTTCAAATCTTGTAGTGCAGCGTCAGCCTCTAGAGTCCATTCCACGGGTCCTGACTTCTTCAGGATCTTGAAGAACTACAAGGCATGCTTGGCAGACTTGGAAATGAACCTGCTAAGCACGGCAACGCATCCAGTCAGACTTGGATCTGCTCGATAGCCTTGATCTTGTCGGGGTTGGCCTCTATCCCCCGGTGGGACACGAAGAATCCAAGTAGCTTGCCGGAAGGAACGACAAACACACACTTCTCTGGACATAGCTTTAGGTTGATCTTGCACAGATTAACAAACGTCTCTTCCAAATCCTGAACGAGGGTCGATCTGTCTCTGGTCTTGACCACAATATCATCCATGTAAGTGATACGTCTCCAACGTATCTATAATTTTTGATTGCTCCATGCTATTATATATTCTGTTTTGGATGTTTAAAGGGATTTATTATACACTTTTATATTATTTTTGGGACTAACCTATTAACCCAAGGCCCAGTGCAAATTGCTGTTTTTTTTGCCTATTTCAGTGTTTCGCAGAAAAGGAATATCAAACGGAGTCCAAACGGAATGAAACCTTCGGGAGCGTGATTTTTGGAACAAACGTGATCCAGAGGACTTGGAGTGGACATCAAGCAATCAACGAGGAGGCCACGAGGTAGGGGGTGCGCCTACCCCCCGGGCGCGCCCTCCACCCTCGTGGCTTCACTGACCTACTTCTTCCTCCTATATATACCTACATACCCTGAAACCATCGAGGAGCACCACGAAACCCTATTTCCACCGCCGCAACCTTCTGTACCCGTGAGATCCCATCTTGGGGCCTTTTCCGGCACTCTACCGGAGGGGGCATCGATCACGGAGGGCTTCTACATCAACACCATAGCCTCTCCGATGATGTGTGAGTAGTTTACCACAGACCTTCGGGTCCATAGTTATTAGCTACATGGCTTCTTCTCTCTCTTTGGATCTCAATACAAAGTTCTCCTTGATCTTCTTGGAGTTCTATTAGATGTAACTCTTTTTGCGGTGTGTTTGTCGAGATCCGATGAATTGTGGGTTTATGATCAAGATTATCTATGAACAATATTTGAATCTTCTCTGAATTCTTTTATGTATGATTGGTTATCTTTGCAATTCTCTTTGAATTATAAGTTTGGTTTGGCCTACTAGATTCTTGCAATGGGATAAGTGCTTAGCTTTGGGTTCAATCATGCGGTGCTCGATCCCAGTAATAGTAGGGGAAATGACACATATTGTATTGTTGCCATCAAGGATAAAAATATGGGGTTTATATCATATTGCTTGAGTTTATCCCTCTACATCATGTCATCTTACCTAATGCGTTGCTCTGTTCTTGTGAACTTAATACTCTAGATGCATGCTGGATAGCGGTCGATGTGTGGAGTAATAGTAGTAGATGCAGGCAGGAGTCGGTCTACTTGTCACGGACGTGATGCCTATATACATGATCATGCCTAGATATTCTCATAATTATGCACTTTTCTATCAATTGCTCGACAGTAATTTGTTCACCCACCGTAATAATTATGCTATCTTGAGAGAAGCCACTAGTGAAACCTATGGCCCCCGGGTCTATTTTCCATCATATAAGTTTCCAATCTATATTTACTTTGCAATCTTTACTTTCAATCTTTATCATAAAAATACCAAAAATATTATCATCTCTATCATATCTCACTTTTACAAGTGGCCGTGAAGGGATTGACAACCCCTTTATCGCGTTGGTTGCAAGGTTCTTATTTGTTTGTGTAGGTACGAGGGACTTGCGTGTGGCCTCCTACTGGATTGATACCTTGGTTCTCAAAAACTAAGGGAAATACTTAATCTACTTTCCTGCATCACCCTTTCCTCTTCAAGGGAAAAACCAACGCATGCTCAAGAGGTAGCAAGAAGGATTTCTGGAGCCGTTGCCGGGGAGTCTACGCACAAGTCAGGACATACCAAGTACCCATCACAAACTCTTATCCCTCGCATTACATTATTTGCCATTTGCCTCTCGTTTTCCTCTCCCCCACTTCACCCTTGCCATTTTATTCGCCCTCTTTTTCCGTTCGCCTCTTTTTCGCTTGCTTCATCGTTATGGCTAGTCCTTTATCTGCTCCTTTGTCTCCCGAGTTTGAATTTTTTCACTTTAAACAAAGAGAAGGAGAAAAGTTAAAAGATGCTTGGTATAGGATGATGGAATCTTATCGCGATTGCACCTTGGATGTGAGTTTTAGAATTTTGCTTCGCAATTTTTACGTTGGACTAAATATGTCCCATAGACAACTCTTGGATTGCGTTGCCAAAGGAAATTTTATTGAAATTGATCCCAGTATTGCGCATGAAATCATAGAGGGGGTAGTGGGAACACTACCACAACAAATGGGGCCACAACATACCCAAGAAGAGATAAAGTTTTTGAAAAGATTTGCGAAGTAACTAAGATTTTACAAAAGTCTCTTGAACCTCTTAAGAGTGTTAGCGGAAATCTTCACCGCATGAATATGTTGATTACCCTTTGCAATAAGCGGTTGGATTCTTTAGATCTAAAAATTTCCGAATATGAAGGGAAACGTAAAGAACCTCCCGGATTCAAGCATGATTCCGCTAAAAAATTAAAAGCCAAAGATGGTAATACCTAGATCTATCCTTGCCTTTATGCCTAGCTAGGGGCGTTAAACGATAGCGCTTGTTGGGAGGCAACCCAATTTTATTTTAGTTTTTTGCTTTTGGTTCTGTTTAGTAATAAATCTTTAGTCTAGCCTCTGGTTAGATTTTGTGTGTGTTTTAATTAGTGTTTTTTCCAAGTAGAACCAATAGGATCTTCTTGGGTGATAATTGTTTGATCTTGCTGAAAAAGGCAGAAACTTTTCTCTCACGAATATAATTGTTCAACTTACCAGAACGTGATAAAATACCAATTCTTTTTGCAGTAAATCAGTACGCAAATTGTCCAGGTTGTCCTAGTTTTTCAGGATTTTTGGAGTTCCAGAAGTTTTCGAACAAATCTGATTACCACAGACTGTTCTGTTTTTGACAGGTTCTATTTTTCGTGTGTTGTTTGCTTATTTTGATGAATCTATGGCTAGTAGTGGAGTTTATGAACCATAGAGAAGATGGAATACAGTAGGTTTAACACAAATATAAATAAAGAATGAGTTCCTTACAGTACTTTAAAGTGGTGGTTTGTTTTATTTCGCTAACGGAGCTCACGAGATTTTCTGTTAAGTTTTGTGTTGTGAAGTTTTCAAGTTTTGGGTGAGGATTTGATGGATTATGGAACAAGGAGTGGCAAGAGCCTAAGCTTGGGGATGCCCAAGGCACCCCAAGGTAAAATCCAAGGACACCAAAAAGCCTAATCTTGGGGATGCCCCGGAAGGCATCCCCTCTTTTGTCTTCATCCATCGGTAACTTTACTTGGAGCTATATTTTTATTCACCACATAATATGTATTTTTCTTGGAGCGCCTTGTATGATTTGAGTCTTTGCTTTTTAGTTTACCACAATCATCCTTGTTGTACACACCTTTTGGGAGAGACACACATTAATCGGGATTTATTAGAATACTCTTTATGCCGCACTTATATCTTTTGAGTTAAACAATTTTGCTCTAGTGCTTCACTTATATCTTTTAGAGCATGGCGGTGGTTCTATTTTGTAGAAATAATTGATCTCTTATGCTTCACTTATATTATTGTGAGAGTCCTTTAGAACAACATGGTAATTTCCTTTGGTTATACAATTAGTCCTAATATGATAGGCATCCAAGATAAAAACTTTAAAAGTGCATTGAATACTAAGAGAAGTTTGATACTTGATGATTGTTTTGAGATATGGAGGTAGTGATATTAAAGTTGTGCTAGTTGAGTAGTTGTGAATTTGATAAATACTTGTGTTGATGTTTGCAAGTATCGTAGCATGCACGTATGGTGAATGTTGTGTAACAAATTTGAAACATGAGGTGTTCTTTGATTGTCATCCTTATGAGTGGCGGTCGGGGATGAGCGATGGTCTTTTCCTACCAATATATCCCCCTAGGAGCATGTGCGTAGTGCTTGGTTTTTGATGACTTGTAGATTTTTGCAATAAGTATATGAGTTCTTTATGACTAATGTTGAGTCCGTGGATTATATGCACTCTCAACCTTCCACCATTGCTAGCCTCTTGATGCACTGCATTGCCCTTTCTCACCTTGAGAGTTGGTGCAAACTTCGACGGTGCATCCAAATCCCGTGATACGATACGCTCTATCACACATAAACCTCCTTATATCTTCCTCAAAACAGCCACCATACCTACCTATTATGGCATTTCCATAGCCATTCCGAGATATATTGCCATGAAACTTTCCACCGTTCCGTTTATTATGACACGCTTCATCATTGTCATATTGCCTTGCATGATCATGTAGTTGACATCGTATTTGTGGCAAAGCCACCATGCATATTATTTCATACATGTCACTCTTGATTCATTACCCATCCTGCACATCACGGAGGCATTCATATAGAGTCATATTTTGTTCTAGTATCGAGTTGTAATCATTGAGTTGTAAATAAATAGAGGTGTGATGATCATTATTAATAGAGCATTGTCCCAAATAAAATAAAAAAGAGAAAGGCCTAATAAAAAAAGAGAAGGCCCCAAAAAAATAAAAAAATAAAAAGGGACAATGCTACTATCCTTTTTCCACACTTGTGCTTCAAAGTAGCACCATGATCTTTATGATAGAGAGTCTCTTGTTTTGTCACTTTCATATACTAGTGGGAATTTTTCATTATAGAACTTGGCTTGTATATTCTAACAATGGGCTTCCTCAAATGCCCGAGGTTTTCGTGAGCAAGCAAGTTGGATGCACACCCACTTAGTTTCTTTTGTTGAGCTTTCATACATTTATATCTCTAGTGCATCCGTTGCATGGCAATCCCTACTCCTTGCATTGACATCAATTGATGGGCATCTCCCTAGCCCATTGATTAGCCACGTCAATGTGAGACTTTCTCCTTTTTTGTCTTCTCCACACAACCCCTATCATTATATTCTATTCCACCCATAGTGTTATGTCCATGGCTCACGCTCATCTATTGCGTGAAAGTTGAAAAAAGTTTGAGATTACTAAAGTATGAAACAATTGCTTGGCTTGTCATCGGGGTTGTGCAAGATGAGAGCATTCTTGTGTGACGAAAATGAAGCATGGCCAAACTATATGATTTTGTAGGGATGAGCTTTCTTTGGCTATGTTATTTTGAGAAGACATAATTGCTTGATTAGTATGCTTGAAATATTATTATTTTTATGTCAACATTAAACTTTTATCTTGAAACTTTTGGATCTGAATATTCATGCCACAATAAAGAAAATTACATTGAAGAATGTGCTAAGTAGCATTCCACATATGAAATTCTGTTTTTATCATGTACCTACTCGAGGACGAGTAGGAATTAAGCTTGGGGATGCTTGATACGTCTCCAACGTATCTATAATTTTTGATTGCTCCATGCTATTATATATTCTGTTTTGGATGTTTAATGGGCTTTATTATAGACTTTTATATTATTTTTGGGACTAACCTATTAACTCAAGGCCCAGAGGAAATTGCTGTTTTTTGCCTATTTCACTGTTTCGCAGAAAAGGAATATCAAATGGAGTCCAAACGGAATGAAACCTTTGGGAGCGTGATTTTTGGAACAAACGTGATCCTGAGGACTTGGAGTGGACGTCAAGAAATCAACGAGGAGGCCACGAGGCAGGGGAGCGCGCCTACCCCCTGGGCGCGCCCTCCACCCTCGTGGCTCCACCGACCTACTTCTTCCTCCTATATATACCTACGTACCCCGAAACCATCGAGGAGCACGACGAAACCCTATTTCCACCGCCACAACCTTCTGTACCCATGAGATCCCATCTTGGGGCCTTTTCCGGCGCTCTGTCGGAGGGAGCATCGATCACAGAGGGCTTCTACATCAACACCATAGCCTCTCCGATGATGTGTGAGTAGTTTGCCACAGACCTTCGGGTCCATACTTATTAGCTAGATGGCTTCTTCTCTCTCTTTGGATCTCAATACAAAGTTCTCCTCGATCTTCTTGGAGTTCTATTTGATATAACTCTTTTTGCGGTGTGTTTGTCGAGATCCGATGAATTGTGGGTTTATGATCAAGATTATCTATGAACAATATTTGAATCTTCTCTGAATTATTTTATGTATTATTGCTTATCTTTGCAAGTATCTTCGAATTATCAGTTTGGTTTGGCCTACTAGATTGATCTTTCTTGCAATGTGAGAAGTGCTTAGCTTTGGGTTCAATCATGCGGTGCTCAATCCCAGTGAAAGTACGGGAAACGACACGTATTGTATTGTTGCCATCGAGGATAAAAATATGGGGTTTATATCATATTGCTTGAGTTTATCCCTCTACATCATGTCATCTTACCTAATGCGTTACTCTGTTCTTATGAACTTAATACTCTAGATGCATGCTGGATAGTGGTCGATGTGTGGAGTAATAGTAGTAGATGCAGGCAGGAGTCGGTCTACTTGTCACGGACGTGATGCCTATATACATGATCATGCCTAGATATTCTCATGATTATGCCCTTTTCTATCAATTGCTCGACAGTAATTTGTTCACTCACCGTAATACTTATACTATCTTGAGAGAAGCCACTAGTGAAACCTATGGCCCCCGGGTCTATTTTCCATCATATAATTTTCCGATCTATTTTTACTTTGCAATCTTTACATTCAATCTTTATCATAAAAATACCAAAAATATTATCATCTCCACCAGATCTCACTTTTGCAAGTGGCCGTGAAGGGATTGACAACCCCTTTATCGCGTTGGTTGCAAGGTTCTTATTTTTTTGTGTAGGTACGAGGGACTTGCGTGTGGCCTCCTACTGCATTGATACCTTGGTTCTCAAAACTGAGGGAAATACTTACGCTTCTTTGCTGCATCACCATTTCCTCTTCAAGGGAAAAACCAACGCATGCTCAAGAGGTAGCAAGAAGGATTTCCGGCGCCGTTGCCGGGGAGTCTACACACAAGTCAAGACATACCAAGTACCCATCACAAACTCTTATCCCTCGCATTACATTATTTGCCATTTGCCTCTCGTTTTCCTCTCCCCCACTTCACCCTTGCCATTTTATTCGCCCTCTTTTTCCGTTCGCCTCTTTTTCCCTTGCTTCGTCGTTATGGCTAGTCCTTTATCTGCTCCTTTGTCTCCCGAGTTTGAAGTTCTTCACTTCAAACAAAGACAAGGAGAAAACTTAAAAGATGCTTGGTATGGAATGATGGAATCTTATCGCAATTGCACCTTAGAGGCGAGTTTTAGAATTTTGCTTCGCAATTTTTACGTTGGACTAAATATGTCCCAGAGACAACTCTTGGATTGTGTTGCCAAAGGAAATTTTATTGAAATTGATCCCAGTATTGCGCATGAAATCATAGAGGGGGTAGTGGGAACACTACCTCGACAAAAGGGGCCACAACATACCCAAGAAGAGACACCAGATCTGGTGGTATCCAAAGTAGCAATCCAGAAAAGAAAGGAGGCCGCACCGGGAGGTGGAATCCACAATCTGATCGATGCGCGGCAAGGGAAATGGGTCCTTCGGGCAGGCCTTGTTCAGATTAGTAAAATCTATGCATAGCCTCCATTTCCTGTTAGCCTTGCGCACCACCACAGGATTTTCTAGCCATGTTGAATGCAGTACCCCTCTGACCAGACCAGCTGCCTCAAGTTTCTTGATCTCCTCAGCAATGAACCATTGCTGCTCCAAGGCTTGGTGCCGGACCTTCTGCTTGACGGGTCGGGCATGTGGGCAGACAACAAGGTAGTGCTCGATTACCTCCCTGGGAACACATTGATATTCACCCGCAGGAAGGTAACAAGCGCGCTTTCCTATTTGTCATTGAGGGTGGCACTGATGGTGAAGGTACCATCAGCGCCAGCCAGCCCTGCCAGGATCTTTTTCATAGCATGAGCAGCAGCCTTGGATCTCTTGCTATTGGAACTCTCTGGCAAGTCATCAACAGGCACAGTGTTCTAAAAATAGGTATGCTTCACGGATTCCATGCCGTGTCCCTGTAAGCTTTCTTCTTTCCCTTACTTTGCTTGGCGGGAATAGTAGGTTCAGCGGCCTCTGTCGCGACTACCTCCTGGCACATCTTGTCCACGCAAATGATTGCATCCTTCTCGTTTGATGGAGTGGAAATGACGCCAATCGGCCCTGGCATATTCAAGGTATTGTAGGCATAGTGGGATGCCGCCATGAATTTGGCTAGAGCTGGGCGACCAAGGATTCCATTGTACGACCGGGGGAGGTCGACCACATCAAACATGATCTTTTCAGACCGGTTATTCAACTCTCCCTCGAATGTCACATGTAACGTGATCTTCCCCTTAGGATGACTCCTCCCGGGGCAGATTCCTTGAAATGTGCCCATGACCTTGAGATCTTCCTCTGCTATCTGAAGTTTGTTGATGACCTTTGGAGAAGTCAGATCCAACCCGGCCCCACCGTCAACCAACATCTTTGTGACCTCAAGGTTGCGGATTGTTGGTGAGACCAACAATGGCAAGCACCCTACCGTAGTAGTGCGGTCAGGGTGGTCCTCTTTGTTGAAGATGATGGGCATGCGAGACCACTTGAGTGGCCTTCGAGAATCTGCCGCTGGCTCCACGACATTGACCTCACACGCCCACTGTTTTAGTTGGCAGTGAGAGGAGTGCAGAGATGCACCAATGCACATGGTGTCCGTGGCTTTCTGGAATTCCTGCTCGCTGGTTTCCTCTTCATCCCCTCCATCACTCTCATCATTGAATCCTCCTTCTCGCGGCCTCTGGAGGGGTTTCCTTGATCCTTAAGAGCCTTGCCAGGGCGGCTTGCTCCGTCGCCTCGGCCCTTTCCGCCAGCGCCATTCTGACATTTCTCCTTACCCCGCTTCTCATACTCAGCTCTCTGTTTCTTGACAAGATGCTCAACCTAGTGACACTCTTGGAGATCACGGCCCTTGGTCCGATGAATATTGCAGTACGGCCCATCACCTTTCCCAGCTTTCTCGGCAGGTGCGGCTTCCCGACAGTCAGTGCAAGCGGCAACCTCCTTGCCGGGTACCTCAGTCTTGGCCTTCTTTCCGGTACTAGGTGTGCCCGATACCTCAACGGTCATCACTTCCTTATCCTTGTGCCTTTTATTGCGCTTCTTGTTCTTCTTCTTCTGAATGGTGGCCTCATCATCATCCTCTGAGTCGATGTCGATGCCATCCTCTTATCCGGGGAGCCTCCTCCCCTCCTCTACTCGAGCACACTTATCCACCAGAGTGTAAAGCTCCTTCACAGTCGTCGGCAATCGAACGTTCATCCTGGAACGTATCCGACAATTGCGCACGTGGGACTGGAACACAGCTATCCCAACTGCCGGGTGGATATATGGAATGTTTCTGTGGACTCGGCTGAACCTCTGCATGTACTTCCGCAGAGTCTCTCCTTCCTTCTGTGGGAGAAGCTACAAATTGCTGGGCCACCCTGGTTCTTGATGGACACCCGTGAAGGCGCCAATGAACTCATGGCACATGTCAGCCCAGGTCGAGATGGAGTTCTTCGGCAGGTGCATTAGCCAAGACCTCACATATGGCTTGAGCGCCAAAGGGAAGTAGTTGGCGAATACCATCTCATCCCTTCCCCTGGCAGCTTGAACAGCAATAGTGTAGATGCTCAAGAACTCTGCTGGGTTTAGTCTCCCATCATACTTCTCTGGTATCTCTGGCTTGAACATGCGAGCGGATGGCCAACGGACTTGCCGCAACTCACGGGTGAAGTTAGGGCACCCAGCCTAGAAAGGCATGTACCCGCCTTCGGCGAGTGCAGGCTCGTTGACGTTGGGGCCATTGCACCTGTCAAACTGGCAGTGAGTGTCGCAGCATCGCTCGGTGGTGACACGCAGGCCTTCTGCCTGTCCTCCAGGGCTCGCCGTTGGCCTTGACGTGCTCGAGGGTCGGACGACACCATCGAGGCGTTGTCGGGTTCTTTGTCGCGCGGCTCCCGCACTGGCTGTTGTGGAGAGGACTGCACCGTAGGAGTGGCCCCTTCCGCACGATAGCAACATGGGCCATTGTCGTCGCCTGGAGAGGCTATGGTGGGCCAGCTTGCTGCGATCCTCCCGCCTCGGTGAAACCAATCAGTCCCTGAATGGTGGCTCTCCATTCATCCATCTGATCGGCTGCCGGCGGAAATCTCAACAACAGCTGGGCATGCGCCATGGCCTCCGAAGCCGTGCTTGTCATAGATGTCGATGAAGATCGGAATGTTGCCCGGCTCCTAATGGTGTCGGCAGTGGTCGCGTCGTGCTCTCGTCATCGCGAGCCAGTCGGCAAGATGGCGCGGTGACGAGGTGGAGGCGCTTGTGGACCAGCGGCTCCGTTAGACGCATTGGCTAGGTCAGCTTGCTCCCTGGGTGGCGCATGTCCTACGATTGCGCCTGCAGCGGGGGCGGCCGATGGATTGATATTCACCCCAGAGCGAGCGCCACCGCTCTGGCTGTGCCCTTCGGCCGGGCAGAGAGGTGCAGATGGAATGATCTCTCCACCCGTACCTCATCGAGCGTGGCCGCTGGGATCATTTTGGTGTTGTCCTTCTCCGGTGCCTCCTGCTCCCATTTCAGCCACATGGGAGGTGATGACGCCGCCGCCTGCGTCGACCACATCCCCTGCAGCGTCCATGTCCCCAGGCGTCCCTATAGCCCCCGCGACATCGGTGGTCGCACACGGTGGGGCCTTCAAGGATGACATCTGGGCAGCGGCACCGGGTTTCTTCTTGGGCGCCATCGATGATGGAGCCCCTGACGAAGAAAATGATGATGAAGATGACGCGCTACATATGCTTCTCTGGTTCGCGCAAGCGCTCTCCCCTACCCGGTGTGCCAAAGATGTTGTGGGAAACCACGACCACCTATGGGGCCATGAGCCCCTTGTGGTTCGACAGGGATGAACACATTGCACAAAGAGCGGAGAGCTTCATGCAACACGACAGAGATCACATGGGCGACTTTGCCCAGGTTCGGGCCGCCGTAAGGCGTAAAACCCAACTCCTGCTTTGGTGGATTGATACTGGATTGTGGTGGAAATGCAGCGCTCTAGCCCAGCAGGGTTTTCTTGGGGCGGGAGTAGCTTCGCGCGTACGAGTGTACAAGAGTCCGTATCCTTTCTATGGTTGCCGCGGGCCTCCTTTTACAGATCAAGGGGTCACCACAATGGTAAATCAGTCATTATGCACTGATTAGGTAGCAAACAATGCTATCATACCTAACTCTACAGACAGGGCGGAGCGCATTAAATGCGCCGCTTAGTGTCACATCAAGGCCTGCCCGGCAAGGCTTGCCGGGCAGTTCGGCCACCTTCTCTCCTGTCTACGTGACACATCGCTGGACGGGTGTCATTTGGAGGTGGTTCCTGTAGAAAGTGGCGACCATGTGGCGAAGAACAGCCACTTAGTCACTTGGAGGCTCGACACCGCACTGATTGATGACTTGCGTCGCTGTTAGGTGGCGCGGTGGAGCCTTGGCAGAGTAGTTTGCCTCCATAGGCCCCGGCAGGCTTGCCGGGACGGTCTTGAAGCTTGCTTCCGGGGTAACCCCAACCTCGCGAGGCTCGCCTTCCCGGCAAGGGAGGTTTCCCCTTAGTGGCATCTTGCTTCTCTGGCTTGACTTGGTCTTCTTGATCTGCGCTCTGATTCTTCAAAGAGCTGATTCGTTTGTGCTTGGTCTAGTCTTGGATGTTGTAATCTCGATCTTGGGCATGTGCACGGTCTGGGAAACACACCCAGGGTTTGTTGCACCAACATCATGAGTATAGGGATCCCGCACTATTAACAGGGGATCACAGGTTCTCGCAAAAGACTTGCTCAAAATCTAGGAAAACTTATTAGTGGAGTTTTCACCTTAGCTGTGATGTTGGCCTGTGCCTTGTGCGAACGTCTGGAGGTTTTCGGACGACCGACACGTCACAGCCCTCCAGCTGATCGATGCTCTCCGAAAATCTGGTGCCACAATACCAGTAAGAAATCCACGGATTTCTGGTTCTTTCGGACGACTGGTTTCTGGGCGTTCTTGGGTGACCGGAAATCCGATACCTCACCTCAAGAGCCAAAATGACGGAGATCCGGTCCTCTCCGGACGACCATGCACCGGACGGCCAACATTCTCCGGTCGCTCGCACCCTATGTTCCCAGCTCTCTTTGCTGCTGCGCTGACCCACTCCACTCTCCAGTGGCCGGACGACCGACTCCAGGTGGACGTCCGGTCCTTCTTTTCTGTCCGGTGTCCTTTGGACGTCCAGCAACTGTGCAGCTTAAGTGACCTCCAACGGCCATTTTCACACTACTACTACTATATATATTTCCCCCACCTTGAGTGAGGGTTGACCAACATAGTAAAAAGATTTCAAGAACACCTTTCTCTCCCAGTCTCTCTTGCTCTCACCAAATCCTAGATCTCGAGTGCATTTGTGAGGATTCTTGAGTGTTGTTCCAATCAAAACATAGATCATCCCCCTTCCCTCCTCTCAACTAAAGGAATTCATGTTTTGAGCAAGTTTTGAGTGTTTCCATTGATCTTGTTACTCTTAGAGGTTGAAGATTCCTAGGCAGTAGGAGCTCTTTAGTGAGGAATCGTATCATTGTGATTTTCCCCGGAAAGTTTGTAAAGGTTTGAAGACCACCTCAAGGTCTACCACTAGTGGTTGAGAATCGCCTTCGTGGTGATATCTCGAAGAGAGCATAGAGTGAGCCTTCATGGCATTGGTGTGCCTTCGTGGTAACATCCACCTCTCTAAACAGTGACGTAGCTTCCCTCCAAGGACGTGAACATCGGCATACATCCTCCTCTCTCAGAGTTGCTGTTATTCCTAACCCTAGCTCCACTACAAAAAAATACACTTCCGTGATGATACGTGTTTGTCACAGTAGGTCACGTTTTCTGTCATGCGTGTACATCCATGACGATTTTATGACAGAATCAAGATAGTCATACCTGTGCTGTCGTAGAAGTGTTCCATGACAATACCAAAATTATCATCACGGAAGTGTCCACTTCCATGATGATAAATGGTGTGTCATATGGAAGTGCTTTCGTCAAAGGTAACCGATACGTGGCATCCATCGTAACGGGTCGCTGTTAAGCTATCGAGTTCCGGTTTGGATCCGATAACCCGTTAACATCCCAGACCAATGGGGATTTTCCACGTGTAAAATTCTCAATGGCTAGAGGAACCTCGTATCGGCTCAGTGTTGGACAAATGTCATCCACTCATTGGACGGGAGGCGCCTATGATGCACCGACATGTGGCACGGCCCAATAGAGGCCCATTCATGTGAAAAGGCCGGCCCATTTGACTTGGTCAAAAGGTACCAGACTGGCCCACGGTAAGCCTGTTAAGGGCATGTTCGCATATAGCCCATTTACAGCCCGCTAACTGACGGCTCGTTATGGCCTATTCGGATTGGGCCCAGTAGCGTCATCTAGGCCGTCCAATATGATTCCAGCCCATTGTAACTTCCATCCCATGTATGGCCCATGATGTCTTTCAGCCCATACGAGGCCCTTTATAACTCTGGGCCCGTTAAAGGCCTGTGGTGAAACTGGCCCATAATGAACAGTGTAATGCTTTACACCCATTAACGGGCCATTATTCCGTTGGGCCGTTTCCAGCCCATGTTACCTTTCATCCTTCTAAGGGCCCATTTATTCTTGGGCTCATTTCCAGCATTCGGTTACTTACGGTCAGTTACTGGCCTGTTCAACTTGCGGGCCAAATTCAGTCTGTGGTTACAATCGACCCGTTTGTGGCCCTGAAAGCACAAGTGCTCCCTAGGTAGTTTTGGTAATTAATGTCAACATATCTCTTGTTGGACTAACACTTTTATCTAGTATGTTTCAGATAAGTTCAACAATGGAGTGGCATGGACTAAAGGATGTGGGAACCCCTTCAAGATGCTAAGGACAAATGACTGGCTCAAGCTTCAAGCTCTAGACTCTTCATTTTATATTTTGGTGATCCAAGATCACATTGAGTCTATAGGAAAAGCCAATACTATCAAGAAGGGATGAGGCGTTGCTTAATGAGTTTCTTGCTCCACAGTGCTTAGTGATATGCTCCAAAACCCTCAACTACTTTCCCACTTCCACACATATGACCTAAACCAAAATTCAAACTCGGCCCCACCGATTCTTTCTATCCGGCACCACCGAGTTCAGTTGTCATAGCCACTGCCACAAACCCTAGGCATATCGGTTTCACCGGTAGGGATCTCGGTCTCACCGAGATGGGATTGTAATCTCTCTGTGTATGTTCAATTACCAAAATCGGTCTCACCGAGTTTGTGCAATCGGTACTACCAAGATTACAATGCAAACTCTCTGGTTAACTTATTACCAAAATCGGTCCCACCGAGTTTGAGTAATCGGTCTCACCGAGTTTGCCTGACCAACTCTCTGGTTAGCTAATTACCAAAATCGGTCTCACCGAGTTTGTGTAATCGGTCTCACCGAGATTACTTTATGCCCTAACCCAAACCGTATCGGTCCTACCGAGTTGCATGTCAGTCCCACCGAAAACCCTAACGGTCACTAGGTTTACTGAATCGGTTCGACCGAGTTTGTTGATTCGGTCCCATCGAGTTTGGTAAATTGTGTGTAACGGTTAGATTTTGTGTGGAGGCTATATATACCCCTCCACCTCCTCTTCATTCGGGAGAGAGCCATCAGAACAAGCCTACACTTCTAGCATCCTATTTCTGAGAGAGACCCACCTACTTAGGTGTTGAGGTCAATATATTCCATTCCTACCACATGAATCTTGATCTCTAGCCTTCCCCAAGTTGCTTTCCACTCAAATCTTCTTTCCACCAAATCCAAATCCTGTGAGAGAGTTGAGTGTTGGGGAGACTATCATTTGAAGCACAAGAGCAAGGAGTTCATCATCAACACACCATTTTTTACTTCTTGAGAGTGGTGTCTCCTAGATTGGCTAGGTGTCACTTGGGAGCCTCCGACAAGATTCTCGAGTTGAACCAAGGAGTTTGTAAGGGCAAGGAGATCGCCTACTTTGTGAAGATCTACCACTAGTGAGGCAAGTCCTTCGTGGGCGGCGGCCATGGTGGGATAGACAAGGTTGCTTCTTCGTGGACCCTTCGTGGGTGGAGCCCTCCATGGACTCGCATAACCGTCACCCTTCGTGGGTGAAGTCTCCATCAACGTGGATGTATGATAGCACCACCTATCGGAACCACGACAAAAACATCTGTGTCTCCAATTGCGTTTGAATCCTCCAAAACCCTTCCCTTTACATTCTTGCAAGTTGCATGCTTTACTTTCCGCTGCTCATATACTCCTTGCATGCTTGCTTGTTATGTATTGTGAATGTTAAACTTGTGCCTAAACTCCACTTAAACCTAAAGAAGTTAAAAACTGCAACTTTGGTACTTAGTGTCTAATCACCCCCTCTAGACACCTCTTCTCAAGATCCTACAAGTGGTATCAGAGCATTGGTCTCCATTGCCTTGGTTTAATCACCATTGGAGGAAGATGGATGAGTCTACTTTGGGGAGTCTTAGACATAGAGTGCCTATTCTTGATGGAGAGTATTTTCATGAGTGGAAAAATGAGATGCTTGTAATTTTCAATCAATATCATTTGAACAAGTACATTGCTAGCCCTTGTGCACCTCATATTGATCCTATGCATCCTACCCTTGAACTTACCTACTCTTGAGTGTGCCTACACTATATGGAAATTTCTTGAGGAACGTTTTCCAAATTATTTCTTGAAAAATCTAGATGAAATTCTCCATAAGTCTATTGCCTTGAGTAAGATAAATACTAGTGATCCTATGTTTGGTGATCGTCTATTTGAACTTACAGACCTTATGCGTGCCAAAGGAGATGTTGGAATTATTGGTGATATTATTTCCGAAGCTATAAGAATTCATAAGCAAGATCATTGTCAAACTCACTCTAACGAATTATCCTCTCTAGGACTTGATCCACCAATTGACGATGTTGAACATGGATACTATGATGAGGATGATGATAGTGACTTTGATCTTGACGATGCAATGAGACATTTTGGTCTTATGGAAAATCTTGAGGATATATGTCGGAGGAAAGGAATGGGTTCTTGACGGTGGATGTACCGATCACATGACCGGAGATAAAGACATGTTTCGTGAGCTTGCTTTGAAAATGATAGTCCTCGAAAGTATGTCACTTTCGGTGAAAACTCAAAGGGTAAGGTGGTTGGCCTCGGTAAGGTGGCCATCTCACATGATAGCTCCATTCAGAATGTTATGCTCGTTGAATCTCTTGGCTACAACTTACTTTCGATTATCTAGACTTGCTGATTTCGGTTTCAATGTCCTATTCTTTGAAGTAGATTGCCAAGTGTTTCGTCGAGACAATCATAAAATGGTCTTTCTTTGGTATCGTAGAGGTGATCTTTACATTGTTGATTTCTCTAAAGGCACAACCTAAAACTTGCTTCATTGCTAAATTCTCAAAAGGTTGGTTATGGCATAGACGACTAGGTCATGTTGGCATGAGAAACCTTGACAAGCTTATTAAAGGGAATCATATCCTTGGTGTTAACGATGTCATATTTGATAAGGATAGACTTTGCAGTGCTTGTCAAGCAGGTAAATAGGTTGGAGGAAGGCATGCCGTGAAAAACATCATGACCACAAGGAGGCCACTTGAGCTACTACACATGGATCTTTTTGGTCCCAATGCTTACAAGAGTCTCGGTGGAAATTCTTTTGGTCTAGTTATAGTTGATGATTTTTCAAGATTACGTGGGTATTCTTTCTCGATGACAAATCGCAGGTCCAAAAGATCTTCAAAAACTTCGCTAGGAAGGCCCAAAATCAATTTGAAGTAAAGATCAAGAAGGTTCGCAGCGACAACGGAACGGAGTTCAAGAATGCAAATGTGGACACCTTTCTTGACGAAGAAGGGATTTCACACGAGTTCTCGACTCGTACACACCTCAACAAAATGGAGTTGTTGAGAGGAAGAACTGGACACTCATCGAAATGGCGAGAACGATGCTTGATGAGTACAAGGCATTTGAAGCACTTTTTGGGCGAGAAGCGGTTGAGACATCTTGTCATGCAACAAATCGATTGTATATTCACAAGCTACTCGGCAAGATGGCATACGAGCTCCTCACCGGTAACAAACCCCAAGTTGGATACTTTCGAGTATTCGGCTCAAAGTGCTACATTCTTGATAAGCACCGTCTTTTAAAATTTGCTCCTAAATCACATGAAGGTTTCCTACTAGGTTATGGCTCAAACTCTCACACTTACCATGTCTACAACAATTTCACCCGAAAGGTTGAAGAGACGGTAGATGTGAAGTTTGATGAATCTAACGGCTCGCAAGTAGAGCAATTGCCAATTGATGTAGGAGACAAAGATCCTTCGAAGCAATCCAAGACTTGTCTATTGGCAAGGTCCGTCCAACGAAGGTGAAGGAGAGTACCTCGTCCGTCCAAGTGGAAGCTTCTACTTCACGACAAGGTGAACCAAGAGTTGATACGGAAGCATCCACAAGTGGAACACACCAAGATGAAGAAAACAAGGAAGAACATCACGAACGTCAACAACCTCCTTCTCCACCACGACAAGAAAACAACAACGCCAACAATGAAGAAGATCAAGAAGAAGAAGAAGAACAAGATGAAGAAGATGTTCAACCAAAATCCAAGCAAAAGCTTTCACGAGTTCGAGCAAGAATTGCTAAAGACCATCCCGTGAAACAAATATACAATGATATTCAAACCGGAGAATCACTGCGCTCTAAAACTCGTTTAGCTAACTTTTGTGAAAACTATTCTTTCATCTCTAGCATTGAACCTATGAAGGTCGAAGAAGCATTGGAGGATCCGTATTGGATAAATGCTATGCATGAAGAGCTACACAACTTTGAGAGAAACCAAGTTTGGACATTGGTTGAGAAGCCCGACAACAACCACAACATCATCGGTACCAAATGGATGTTTCGCAACAAGCAAGATGAAGATGGACAAGTAGTTCGCAACAAAGCACATCTAAATGGCCCAAGGCTACACACAAGTCAAAGGTATGGACTATGGTGAGACTTATGCTCCGTTGCTAGGCTTGAATCCATTAAGCATCTTACTTGCCTATGCTAATCACCATGATATCACCTTATACCAAATGGACATTAAAAGTGCCTTTTTAAATGGTGAAATAGAGGAGGAAGTTTATGTTAAACAACATCCCGGCTTTATCAATCCTAAGAAACCCAATCATGTTTACAAACTTCACAAAGCTCTTTATGGTCTTAAACAAGCTCCTAGAGCTTGGTACAAATTCTTAAATAAGTTTCTTCTTGAAAAGGGATTTGAAATTGGGAAAATTGTTTCCACACTTTTTACTAAAAGGGTTAATGGAGAATTATTTGTATGCCAAATTTATGTTGATGATATCATATTTGGATCAACTAACCCTCATTTTAGTGAGATGTTTGGAAAGCTAATGTCGGAGAAGTTTGAGATGCCAATGATGAGTGAACTCAAATTTTTTCTTGGGTTGCAAATCAAGCAAACTAAGGAAGGTACTTTTGTTTCTCAAACGAAGTACACTAAGGACTTATTCAAGAAGTTCAATATGCAAGAGTGCAAAGGTATGTCTACACCCATGCCTACTAGTGGACATCTTGATTTGACCAAAGATGGTAAACCAGTTGACCAAAAGGTTTATCGCTCTATGATTGGTTCATTGTTATACCTATGTGCTTCACGTCCCGATATTATGCTAAGTGTGTGCATGCTTGCAAGATATCAAGCTGCTCCTAAAGAATGTCATCTTAAGGCCGTAAAAAGGATAGTGAGATACTTAATTCATACACCAAATTTTGGCATTTGGTATCCTAAGAGGGCCTCTTTCGACCTTGTTGGCTACTCCGACTCGGACTATGCCGGAGACAAGGTTGATAGAAAGTCCACTTCGGGTACTTGTCAATTTCTTCGTAGATCTCTTGTGTATTGGTCCTCCAAGAAACAAAACTCGGTATCCTTATCTACCGCCAAGCGGAGTACATTGCCGCTGGTTCATGTTGTGCTCAATTACTTTGGATGACCCAAACTCTTAAAGATTATGGGATATATGTGAAACATGTTCCATTCCTTTGTGACAATGAAAGTGCTATCAAAATTGGTCATAATCCCGTACAACATTCTCGAACTAAGCATATAGAAGTTCGTCATCATTTCATTCGAGATCAATTTGCTAAGGGTGACATTAATCTTAAGCATGTTCGCACCAAAAAGCAATTAGCGGATATATTCACTAAACCTCTTGATGAGAAAGTGTTTTGCAGGTTGAGAGGAGAATTGAACATCATTGATGCTTCAAACTTGGAGTAGAAACTCCATTGGATACATGCAAGACATGAGCTTATGACTAACCCTTGATAATTCTCTTATGATGAAAATCTTATGTCTTGGATATATTTGCATCTTGCATGTTATATAACCCATGTAGGTACTTGGTTGAATCAAATTCCATGAGATTGTAATCTACTCACAACTTGAGCAATCTCTACATCACCAAGTCTCTACACTATGGTGGTTGAAGACAAGGAAGCACAGAATCATTCAAACATATCCTTTGACAAACTCTATGTTGAGCTTCATGATTGACATTTTTGGATACACAAGTGCTCCTCCTTGCAAGAACTAACCCATGTAGGTAGATGGACTCAAATTCCAAGTGGTGCTCCCAACTCTTGATGAGCTACATCAACCTTGAGCAACACACACAAGTTCAACTACATGGTCAACACCACCAACCAAGGTATGTTATTCCATCTTAGAGAAGCTTTACTCTAAGTCATGAGCTAAAGCAACTAAATAAGATGTGAATACATCAAGATGCTTAAACGAAAAATGGTAACCCCATTTTGAGCTTAAACAATGAGTATGACCTATTATCAAGTGATCTCACTTGACTCCTAAGTCAATATACTCTAACATAGGTGACTTTGTCGCCGACCATCTCTAGATGAAGTTCTCTCATGTTCTTTTCTATTTTTTTTGCATTTGTCTCATGCATATTGTTTCCCCTTTTTTTAAAAAAACTTCATCTAGATTTCTTTCTTTTCTTTTCTGTTTGCTCTGCATTTCCTGCATCCAATTCATTGCATATCATTCAGTAAATTCCTTGCAAATCTTTGTGAGATCTTACTAGTCTAGTGAGCTGAGGTGACAAGTGTTTTCTCTGTGATGAACTCGGCTTCACCGGTTTGTTGTTTTCGGTCCAACCGAATCCTTTCGGTACAACCAACGCATACCACTCGGTGCCACCGATTTCACAACAGGAAAAACAGCTCGCCACTTATTCTGTGTTTCCTCTGATCCAGCTCCACTCAATGAATCTTGTCCTCTACAAGCATCACATTTATATAAATGCTTTGTGCTGTGACTCAAGGATCAAACCCTTCTTGGAAATTGATGTCAAAGGGGGAGAGAGAGATCACATCAAAGCTCATCACTTCCAAAATACATGTACTTCCACAGGGGGAGAAAGAGATCTCCAGGGGGAGAGAATACTCAAGTAGAAAGTATTTCTCAAGGATCCCAGATGCTTGGTGTTCAAGAGGAGAGATGCCACATGTCTTCTTGAGGGGAAAGACATGTTCATATGTGCTTATTAGCATTAGCTCTGTTCATTTATATATTTTAGCTCTGATTTTCTGTTCCCTATCTTCTCCCAGTATCCCATGCTAGATTCAGGGGGAGCAAGACATCTAAGGGAAAGAAATCATTTAAATTCATTGCATACCTTTACCCTTGGGGACATGTCTAATCCAATGTAGTACTTAGTACTTACTCTCTACATGTCATCCCAGTCTTGGTATTCTTGTGGTTTCTTCTGTTTGCTCTGACTAGTTGATGTACCTGTGTTATCTAACCTTGTTTACGCAGGTTCATTCCATCCTAAGCCAACTCAAGACTACAAGGTAAGTATATGCATCACACTCATGTGTATGAGGAATTCTTGCTGATGTACATACTGTTTGCAAGAAGGACTCATGAGCATGAAGGTATTTTCTTTAATATTCTATGCTCGATGCATATGGCCAAGATACATCTAACACATTGCCTACTCTATCATGGTTATGCTCTCACATGCTTCTATATTCCATATTCACATGATTGCATACATGTAGGGGAGCCTATGCTTGTTACATGTCTTTCAAGCTTTACTTGCTATTTTTATATCTTTATCTAAATCTTTGATGTATGTTGTCATCAATTACCAAAAGGGGAGATTGAAAGCACAAGTGCTCCCTAGGTGGTTTTGGTAATTAATGTCAACATATCTCTTGTTGGACTAACACTTTTATCTAGTATGTTTCAGATAAGTTCAACAATGGAGTGGCATGGACTAAAGGATGTGGGAACCCCTTCAAGATGCTAAGGACAAATGATTGGCTCAAGATTCAAGCTCAAGACTCTTCATTTTTTATTTTGGTGATCCAAGATCACATCGAGTCTATAGGAAAAGCCAATACTATCAAGAAGGGATGAGGCGTTGCTTAATGAGTTTCTTGCTCCACAGTGCTTAGTGATATGCTCCAAAACCCTCAACTACTTTCCCACTTCCACACATATGACCTAAACCTAAAGTCAAACTCGGCCCCACCTATTCTTTCTATCCGGCACCACCGAGTTCAGTTGTCATAGCCACTGCCACAAACCCTAGGCAAATTGGTTTCACCGATAGGGATCTCGGTCTCACACAGATGGGATTGTAATCTCTCTCTGTATGTCCATTATCAAAATCGGTCTCACCGAGTTTGTGCAATAGGTACTACCGAGATTACAATGCAAACTCGCTGGTTAACTTATTACCAAAATCGGTCCCACTGAGTTTGAGTAATCGGTCTCACCGAGTTTGCCTGACCAACTCTCTGGTTAGCTAATTACCAAAATCGGTCTCACCGAGTTTGTGTAATCGGTCTCACCGAGATTAAGTTATGCCCTAACCCTAACCGTATCGGTCCTACCGAGTTGCATGTCAGTCCCACCGAAAACCCTAACGGTCACTAGGTTTGCTGAATCGGTCCGACCGAGTTTGTTGATTCGGTCCCACCGAGTTTGGTAAATTGTGTGTAATGGTTAGATTTTGTGTGGAGGCTATATATACCCCTCCACCTCCTCTTCATTCAGGAGAGAGCAATCAGAACAAGCCTACACTTCCAGCATCCTATTTCTGAGAGAGAACCACCTACTCATGTGTTGAGGCCAAGATATTCCATTCCTACCACATGAATCTTGATCTCTAGCCTTCCCCAAGTTGATTTCCACTCAAATCTTCTTTCCACCAAATCCAAATCCTGTGAGAGAGAGTTGAGTGTTGGGGAGACTATCATTTGAAGCACAAGAGCAAGGAGTTCATCATCAACACACCATTTGTTACTTCTTGGAGAGTGGTGTCTCCTAGATTGGCTACGTGTCACTTGGGAGCCTCCGACAAGATTGTGGAGTTGAACCAAGGAGTTTGTAAGGGCAAGGAGATCGCCTACTTCGTGAAGATCTACCGCTAGTGAGGCAAGTCCTTCATGGGCGACGGCCATGGTGGGATAGACAAGGTTGCTTCTTCGTGGACCCTTTGTGGGTGGAGCCCTCCGTGGACTCGCGCAACCGTTACCCTTCGTGGGTTGAAGTCTCCGTCAACGTGGATGTACGATAGCACCACCTATCGGAACCACGACAAAAACATCTGTGTCTCCAATTGCGTTTGAATCCTCCAAAACCCTTCCCTTTACATTCTCGCAAGTTGCATGCTTTACTTTCCGCTGCTCATATACTCCTTGCATGCTTGCTTGTTATGTATTGTGAATGTTAAACTTGTGCCTAAACTCCACTTAAACCTAAAGAAGTTAAAAACTGCAACTTTGGTACTTAGTGTCTAATCACCCCCCCTCTAGACACCTCTTCTCAAGATCCTACAGGCCCGTTAACCCATTGGGTTTTTATCACAGCATCATCAAATACGGCCCATTAATGACCCGTGATGCTTGTCGATAGAATTAAGCCCGTTATACATTTCGCCCTATTAATGACCCATTATGGTCGGGCCATAAACACATGATTTCCACTCTAGCCCGTTTACGGCCATTTTGCGGACCGTTATTGGTCCACGGCCCATGTTTGGCCAATCAATCATATGGCTCGTAGAAGGCCCATTGATTATACGACCCCTAGAAGGACCATGGATCCTATGGCCCGTCGGAGGCCTATGATCACTATAGCAGGACCATGGTTACAATGGTCTGTATGTTGCCCATGGTTATTCTAGCCTAGTTATGAAAATAGGTTATTGTGGCCACTACGAAAACGCAGAAAAAGAACTGGAGTGACTACAAGCAAACAATTAAACAAGACAATAAGGAAATAAACAAGCAAGCAACTAACGCTGGGCTATTACGGCTATTACACATATTACATCCACTAGGCATCAAAGTTTGCCACCAGTGCAAATAGAGGGAACAAAGCAGCATATCATGTACACTGGTTGTCAAAGTTGGCAACCAGTGCAAATAAACGCCGCAGTAAAAGAAGTCCAGAACTGAAACCACTTCAGAAGAGCTCAAGAAACAAAATCATGGGTACCCAGCATGCTAGCAAGATTATTAGCAAGCTTATTGACTTTCTCTTGCTTGGCGCTTAAATCCTCCAGTGCTTGTTGTTGCACCAAAAAGTATGCATCTGAATTCTGCAGGGACTTCCTCAGTCCTTCGGCTCGACTTCGTATTGTAGCACATCTGATCGATGTCTTTCGACTTGAAGTTGAGAATCAAGAAGGCGAACTGACTGAAGTAGCGAGTTCAAAAAGCTTGTGCCAGTAGTAGCGGCTAGTAACTCGAACACTACATCAAGACATGACTTTGGGGTTGTCTCACTATAGTCAAGATAGTTTTTATCAGCTTTCTTGGAGACCAACAGGGATGTCTCACTATCTTGAACCTTATCTGCATTACTTCCTTTACCATTGCATAACGGGGTACTCTTCTCCAATATTTTGTCCGCATTCTAAAAGAGAAATAAGCAGACACATCACAGGTTTACCATGTTGTATATGAAACTCATTTTGGTAAATTAGTTCAGTAGTAAAGTGGACATGATAACCGCATGAAACAAACATATATCTATGTACCATGTTCACTGTATGGTCTATATCATTCTTGTTTTTGTAGACAATCAAGATAGAGACACAGTTCAAATAATATCTGTTTAAGACAAAGCAGCATAGATAGAATATAAGTGTGGGAAACTACACAACAATAACAACACTTGTAATGTGAATGACATGAGAACATAATTGTTTATTCAATTGAAACTGAAATCAACATAGAGCATTTTACAACAGGAAATGAGTTAAAGAAACAGGTTTAAAACATACCTATTGCTCCATTGGAGTTTCAATTCCATCCTTCAAATTTGAAAATAGTTGGTATGAGTAAATACAGTGATGCAAGAGCAGAGGAGTATGAACCGTATCTACAGAACCTGACCTGAGAACAATTCTTATTCTACTTTAAGCATTGAGTTGGGATTCAGAGTGGTGGTCCTCGTGCTTTGGGCACTGTAGTTGCCTTACTAACTGCTCGTGTTTGGGTGCTCTGTGGTGGACACAGTGCTGTGTCAACTAGAACCGGGTTACTATCTGCTGGGGTTGGGGTTAGAAGGGGTGTCGCTGGTTCTCTGTCCAACTGGGTAGGTGTATAATCTGTGAGAGTTTGGGTTATGTGTGGTGGGGCTGGTTTTTGGGCAAGTATAATTGTGGTTCTATCTGCATTGACTGTTAGCACTATCTTTTTCTGAAGACCATGTTGTTACTCCCTTAGATACTACCATCACCCCCTCCAATTCAAATGGTCAATAAACAAGAAAAGTAATTGAATGTACATGCGTTGTATGATAGGCAGGTGCAATGCATAGTGGGGAATAAAAGAGGGCATGAAATACTTCACATTTATGTTGTCTAACCAAACAGGATAGCATGACACGGTTTCACATATATGATGGCTAACTAAACAGGATAGCATGGCACAATTTCACATATATGATGGCTAAATAAACAAGATAGAGAGACATAATTCAAAATATGATGACTATGTAAACAGGATGACATGATATAACTATATGATGTATTTATTAAATAGGTTGGCATGCCATAATTCACATACATGCCACCTATGGAAACATGATCGCATGATATAATTCACGGATAGAATGACATAATTCAAAATATGATGATTGTAAACACTAAACAAGATGAGATGATATAACTATATGATGTCTTTATTAAATGGGTTGGCATGCCATAATTCAGATAGATGCTGTATATGTAAACATGATGGCATGATATAATTCAAATATATGATTTATATACTAAGCAAGTAAGCAGATGGCAATCACATATATGATGTAAAAACTAAGCAATGAAAGACAATATATGCATGATATGAGTAATATAACCCTACCAAGTTTGAGCATAGACCTCAGGGGGGAAATAGGACTGGTCATCTATCTCTGAATCCTCCTCTGAGGAGCTATCTGTAACCAGCAAGATGTCTGCTTCAACAGGTAGCATTGTATGTTCTGAAGACCTTGTTTTCACTCTAGATACTTCCATCACTGCTTCAAATGGATGATGCACAGAAAGAGTAGTTGAATATACAAACATTGTCGACAAATGGAATACGTAACACATAAAAAGGATAGCATGATATAATTCACATATATGATGATTGGCTAAACAACATGGCATTGCATAATTCACATATATAATGCCTTGCAACAAGATAACATTGCATAATTCACACATATAATGTCTTGTAACAAGATGGCATTGCAGAATTCACATATATGGTATTTAGACACTAAACAGGTGGCATTCACACAAAGCATGTCTAAATTAAGAAAATGACATAGCAATGCAAGACACCATACGCACAATATGAGCAACATAACCCTGCCAAGTTAGAGCATACACCTGGGGGGGAATAGGACTAGTCATCTGTCTCTGAATCCTCCTCTGAGGAGCTATCCGTAACCAGTGAGATATGCGCTTCGTCAGATAGCATAGTCTGCTCTAAAGACCTTTTTCACTCCATATTTTTCCACCATTGTGTCAAATGGCTGATGCACACGAAGAGTAGTTGAATGTACTAACATTGTTGACAAATGTAATACGTAAAGAAAAAAAGTATGGCGTGATATAATTCACATATAAGATGACTGGCTAAGCAGGATGGCATTGCAAAAATTCACATATATGATTCCTGTCTAAACAAGATGGTGTTGCATAATTCACATATACGATATAGAAACTAAATTAGATGGTGTTGCATAATTCACATATACGATATAGAAACTAAACATATGGCATTCACACAAAGCATGTCTAAACTAAGCAGACGACATATTTGATGTATAAAGTAAGCAATGCAAGGCACCATATGCATGATATGAACAACATCAGCATGCCAAGTTAGAGCGAAGACCTTAGGGGAGTAAATAGGAGTGATCTGCTCAATCTGAATCCCCCTCAGAACAGTTATATTCCTCTTGATTACAATCTGAAATGGGTGGAGGGGGCTGCCTTTGCACCCACCATGGAGCAATGTTGCATGAAATTTATTGCCGTGCAAGGCTCGTCTCTTTTGCTCTACATGTTCAGTTCCAATGTGTATAATGGCTGACATTCATAGGAATAAAACATAGTGAGATTATGTCAGGAGTACATGCAGAAATCCAGAGTGATGGTAGCAACTTGTGGATAGACCCAAAACCAATGATAGCAGGCAGATAATGGCTTTAGTTAAAAAATACAGATAATGGATTCTTTACTGTTTGTTTCCCACCCAACATGAACCTCATACTAGACACCGGAGATTAACCAGATAGTAGAAAGATACTATTGATTGCGGCCCCGATATGTACCCCACAACCATTTAAAAACTCAAGTTTGATCATTAGTTTGGAGCTGACTCAGAGTCTAATCGATGAACAGGATGACAAAGTAGCATGTAATATTAAGAGATGCATAATGTAAGTAGACACGAAAGAGTGCGACCTCTCTTGCTAACCCGTGTAGTCCTCGAGGTCATCTTCTTAGTTGATGATGGTAATGCAGTTGTTGTGGCTACCAGCGGCGGGGAAGAAGATCTGAGGCGGCAAAAGATAGTCTGGAGGGTGGATCCCTACTGTGGTGGACCCTTCTGTCATTGGAGTAGCTGAGCTGGGGTGGACGAGGCGCAGCAGGAGCGGGACAAACCACACAAGGTTTTCTTTGACAACTATCTATAAGAGAAGTAATTCTGTAAGGGCACGTTTGAATTGGAGGATTCTAACAACGCAGGGATAGGAAATACACAGGATAGGAATGCATGTGCAAAATAGAGAATTTTAAATCACAGGATTTCTGTCAATCTGGGTGTTTGGTTCACAAGAATTGGAAGGTCATAGGAATGCAAATAAGCATGGTCAAATTATGTCAAACCACAAGAAAATTTACAATTATAATGCTATTATGCTACTATCACTTAGAATTGTTCTTCATGAATAGGAATTTGAAAAGGAGGGCCAAGTGGATATTACAATTCCTACGGTTTTTCTTTGAAAGTGACACCAAAGGAACAATTCCTACAATTCTCCTTTGCTCCATTCCTTTGAACCAAATGCATTAATAGTAGTACCACAGGAAACTTTCCAATTCCTATGTTTTTCCTTCACTTTTTCTTTCAACAACTGGCAATTCTAGTAGGCAAGCATGGACAGGCAAAAGCCTACATTCCAAAAATATTTTTTTGCGACTTGTACTACTTTGGACCCAGACCACTGCCCTACTAACTCAACTCCCAGGCCCATCTACACATGCACAACTCAAACATGCATAAATAAATAATTATGGCTTTGGAGAGAGTCCATCACGGATAGCTAAGTTGCTTGGTACCTTACTGCTCGTTATATAGGAGAAACTAATCGTATTTCACGTTACTACGCTTTCTTAGTGGACAATATATATAACATGTAGAGTAAAAAAGCGATGCAGCAAGTGTACAACCACTTTGGCGAAGCCATGTCGATCTCAGCATCATTGGGTTGGTCGCTGAGGATGCTGCGGCTGATGTGGCAGTCGGAGGAGGGGAAGAAGATCTTAGGCGCGTAGAGATGGAGCCAAGGGTACAGCTCCACTATGATGGAGGGTTTCATCGTTGGAGCTGCTCCGGTGAGGTGTACAACGGCGAGGCTGAAGCAGGACAAGAGAGACAATGTTAACCTGAAGTGGTATTCTAATAGCATCTCCGATAGATGATGTAAAATACATAACCAAAAAGTGCTAGATGTAAAATACATCAGCCACTAATCTTTAAATTTAACTGTCAAAATTGAATTTAACTCTCGAAACTGAATTTAACTGTCAAAAATGATTTTTGCTATCAAAACTGAACGCACTAGTAGCAGAAAAGCAGTGCACTAATAGTCTTGGCCGCTCCAGCACTAGTGGCAGAGTAGTAGTGATCTAAACCGTTAGCCGCTCTAGCAGGGACTGTATTACCAGAGAGTAGTCGAGGCAGAGCGGCAACACGTGCGAGAGCCGGGGCAGCTGGTCATGTAGCAGCATCTCGGGTAGCAGTAGCAGGAGCGAGAGCGAGAGCCGAAGCTGCTGCTCGTATAGCAGCAGCGCGAGCAAGAGTAGACCAACAACGCAAGCAAGAGCAAGAGAAGCAGCGCGAGCAAGAGCCAGAGCAGATCACGCAGGGGAGCGAGAGGAAGAGCAAGAGCAGCAGTGCGAGTAAGAGCCAGAGCAGACCAGGCAGGGGACCAAAAGCAAGAGCAGAGTAGCAACGCGAGTGCAAGCCAAAGCAGCAGCAGCAAGGCCAACAAGAGCCAGAGCAGCAGCAGCTCCGACTGATGTGGACATCGCCACCGAGGGAGCGATGCTGTGGATGAAGTGTCCGGCGATGCCGCCATAGATGGAGCCACGCCATTGCGACTTGGGACCGTGCACCGGCAGCACCGTGAGATCGAATCAAGAAAAAAATGCAACGGTTAGTGTAGAACCTCTTTGGTGGCGCCGATTAGGCCTCAGCTTCATCCGAGGAATCGATGATATTGCTGCTCTTCTGGTGGTGCAGCTGAAGACGGTGATGTGGGAATGGAGGTGGCGCGAAAGACGAGGCGAACATCGGGGCAGTTCCTTGGAGGTGGAGGACAGGGTGGCTGAACCGGGGGGCAGCAAGATCAAAGACGGATCCTCATCCGGTGCGGTGGATGAGGGACATTGAGCTGTTGCGGTGGACGATGTTGTCGGGGAAGAGGCCGCTGGGTGGGGGATGGAGGAGGGTCTGGGGCTTCGTGGGATTTTGCGTCCTTGGTGTTCGAATGGGGGAGGAGGGGATGGGAGGGGGAATCATGGCTTAGGGACATGCTCATCCGAAATGTGAGGTAAGTTATGAAAGTAGCCCCACCGATTTGAACTAGGTTGTTCTTTCGGTTCAGGGGTATCATGGGAATTTTGTGTGTCGGGATTTTGCTGGAGGTGGGAATTTTCGCGCCCGTTGTAATTTTGGGATAGCAAGGCGCGGGTTGAGATGGAGGGAATTTAAGGAGCACAATGAGACAAAGAGATATCTTAAAATTTCGGGATAACAAGGCGCGGGTTGAAATTTCCGGACAATCCTAACGTGTGTATTGTAGCATATCAATTCGCACTTCCCTCGACGAAAAAACCAAAAAGAAATCAATTCGCACAACACAAGAGAGTCTAGTCCCGTGTACTGTACCAAATCAATTCGCACTACAAATGCAATTCAAAACTTTAGATCCATGTTATGTTGAATTAAAATATTTCGCTACATGTATAATGCATGCAACCTGCTACTCAAATGAACATTTTAGTGCATTCCAAACATATATACTGCGGCTTCAATAGGAACTAAATTTGAATTCTTTTCTCTATTTAAATAAGATCTACAATCATGATTGTTTTCAAGTTAAACCATTTGAATTCGTTTCTCCATTTTAATAAGATCTACAATCATCATTATTGTCAAGTTAAACCATCGCTTGTATATTATCTTCACATCACACCACATGATTATTGTCGAGTTAGATATGAACTATGTGTACTATATGTACTCGAACTCGATTTTTTGAATCCACTTTATGTTGATTTCAAATCATAGTACATTTCAAGCTCTAGCTAGATCTTCATAATCTAAACCATGTTTCATATGTATAATGTGTTTATCACATAATGTATGGTGCCCCGCCTCCTACGCCTACAAGTATTTAGCTGTGAGTTGCAAACACCACACATTATCACAAATTCAAATAAAATGTAATATTCTTCTATATATAGTATGGTTTAGATTGTTCGATATTTAGTTGTGAGTTGCAAATGCCACACATTATCACAAATTCAAATAAAATGTGAGATTGTTCGATATATAGTGTGGTTTAGATTGTTCAATATTTAGTTGTGAGTCGCAAATGCCACACATTATCACATTATAGTATATATGTCCAAAACAACACCACGCGTATCACCGCTATATTTATGAATGCATAGGTTTATAACACTACGATCTCTTATTCAAATATATGAATCCACTTTCATATCAAATTATGATCTTTGTTAGTCTCTTACACCCACACAATCCTCTAACCTTTGTAGCTAGCACTAACTTTCTCTCGTGCATGCACACACCCTCATCGCCCTCCCCTCCCTCATCATTCTATCCATCACGCACATTCAAGTTTTTTCTTTAGGTCATTCTCTCACGGTCTCCACAACTCCTTTCCGACACACACTAGTCGATAAACCTCTGTAGCGATGTCGGCCTACCATACACACACACACACACACTTTCCATCTCCTCCTTTCACTGTCCATGCCTTGTGTCTCTCATACGGTCCCACATACGTGTAAACTCTCGTCCCTCTTTTCATGGATTTCACAATCGCACACTCCTCCCCCTATCTAGTAGGCCTCTCGCACCACCTCCTAGCTCCATCTCTCTCTCCCTCTCTCTATCTATCTATCTATCTATCTATCTATCTATAGGTCTATTCTGCTAATATTAGTAGAATAACTATTCTGATAACACTTCCGCACTACACGCTCAATGCGAGGGCACTTTGCACTTTCGATGGTGAGAATGCTGCGATCTGAGAGACTAGTGAACTTCGTGTCGGAAAAACTACACGCGGTGTTTTTTCGCTACCTTTTTTGCTCTAGTTTTTTAAGCATTTATCGGAACGAGGCGTGTAATATACAGTTGAGAAGCTATGGATTAGGTGCAACTTCACCATGTTGAACACTTTCCGAGATTACTCACGGTTTAAGAGCAGTTTTGGAAACAGTAGGCGCACGACGAGTGTCAGCGAGCGTTGTTTCACATTTTTTCTGAAACCACTCATCGGAACGAAGCAAATGATACACCGTAAGAAATAGATCATCGAGGCGCATCTTTCTCATATCTATTATTTTCTCTAATTTGTTATGGTTTAAGATCAGTTTTAAATTTACTAAATCGTGGAATTTAGTTTTTTTAATTTTTTTTGCAATTTTTGGTACTGTTTTCGCTACAGTGTTTGAACCGTTTGTCGAAACAAGGCATATGATACGCCGTTGAGAAGCTACGGACGAGGCACAACTTTCATATGTTGAAATGTTTTCGCGATTCCTTACGGTTTTTAATTAATTTTGAAAAATGTGCGGCTGACAACGAGTGACAGCGGCCATTTTTTGCGAAATTTTTACAAACCGCTGGTCGAAATGATTCAAATTATACGCCGTTGAAAAGATATCGATGAGGCGCAACTTTTTCATGTAGAACACTTTCTCTAATTCCTTATGGTTTATGAGCAGTTTTAAGAATATGAAAACACGGACACTCTATTTTTTGCGACAGGAAAATCGACGAGTGAACCGCATCAGACACATGAACGCCGCTTGATTTGAAAACCGCCTTTGCATCGAGACGGGCAAAAGAGCTGCATGGTTCTTGTACTCTTTTTCTATTTTATTTTTATGAATGACTTCTTTTTTTATGAATGAGAGTGGACCGCAGAGATAAGGCCAAGTGAACCACATCAAGAGGAAAAGTGAAACGGCAACACGAGTCTAAGTGAAACGTTGAACCATATCATTTTTTGGTCGTTTTTTTATTTTTTTTATAAATGCATCCGAGCTGCATGGTGAGAGCTAGTGAGCTTCATCTTTTTTGGTCTTTATTATATTTCTTTCTTATTTACCCTATTTTTTATTTTTTCTAATTTCCATTTGATTAACCTATTTGGACAAGGGAGGAGTGTAAACTGCATGTTGTTTATTTGAAAAGAGCCAAAGCGTACTTCATGAATTGGGAAACATCTTTTCTTTGTATGAGAAGTGGACCGTGGAGTCCCTCGAAGTGCACTGCATTGTAGTTTTCTTTTTTCTGGCTGTTTTGCCAAAGTGGGCAACTTTTGCAATTAACACAGTTGTCCTTCAATATGTAAACAAAAAAGTGAACGACAAAAATCGAAGCGTTAGATGTAGGTCTTGTGATGACGGAAGTGTATCTTTGCTTGGGGAGTCGGCGATGGCCCGGTGAGCTTCTCTTGACATGTTTTTGTTTCTGTTTACCAAGTGTACCACAGAGGAGTTTTTCTTCACTTTTATAAAGCCACCTTTAACTTTTATACAAAAAATCATTAAACACAAAAAAACACCATTTGCACTGCATGTCCACGAGCTCCAAACTGCATGTTGAACTCCGAACAATGCCATGTTTAGCAGTGATCTGCAATCAAATCAGTCCATATAATTTTTATACATAAAATCCTCATGTACAAAAGCATCATCCGCCTTTGCATGTGCACATGCTCCAAACTGCATTTCTGAACACATGTCTTGTCGCGAACTGCATTCAAATGGGCCCTTGTAAATTGTATACATAAAATCCTCAAAACACAAAATGCATCATTTTTGCACTGCATGCTCATATGCTCCAAATCACATGCTACGATCTAAACCGCACCATGTATCACCATGCGAGCCAAGTGAATGGCACGGGCGTGTCATGCCAGCACCATGGGAGCTCCACGGAGTACTTTTCCTGCTCATGTAGTAATAGCAACAAGTGAACTGACAAAACTTAAACGAGTACATGTAGCATCCACGCAAAAAAAAAAGGACTGCACTTGTGCACCAACTGAGCCGCACTGGGCAAGGCCCAAAAGTGGATCTAGCTGGCCGAGGTCTACACGCTTGCAGGCCTCGATTGGTGCGGTGTTGGCGAGCAAAGGTCATGCCCGGATGTGGCAGATGATCCGAGCTCGGAGAACCGCAATGCACACAAACTACTCATCAATTTTTCACTAAAAACACAAAAGTTGCCTCTGAACAACAACAACTATGGAAGGGATGCCAACGATGAACTGCACGGCATCGCCGCCCGCACTGCATGCCTCGCGTGTCACAGAAGGGGAGGGGAAGGAGCGCCATGGCCGTGGTTTTTGCATGAGGCGTTGGCTATCGGGGAAGGCATCCACTTGTGAAGTCAACTACAACGCACTTGCAACAAACAAATTTCTTGAAGAAAAAAGTCAAGTACAACACACTTCTAGCCAAACTGATTTGCACGCACAAAGACCGCATGCCCCGAATCTGGACTGCATGTGGGGAGGTCACCAGCCATGGCCAACCCCCACCTCACCGATTCTGGTGATGGTCGGCAGCGGTAGAGCCGGCCTGACCCAGTGTGGTCACCCCCAGCCCTCCCCATCGATGGATCTGGTGGCGGGCTCGTAGGAGAAGGCTGGAGTGGATCCCGGCGGCGACGATGCGGGGGAAGGAGGCGTCGTGGTGGCACAGGGGAAGGAGGCATGGTAGGAGGCAGAGGCGTGGCGAGGGTAGGAGGCGGCGCGGTGGCCTGGGAAGGAGGCGGGCGGAGGCGCGGGTAGGAGGCGAGGCGGCGGTCTGGCGACGCTGGGAAGGAGACGGGCGGCGGGGTAGGAGGCGGGGCGGTGGTGCGAGGGTAGGAGGCAACCCGACGGCGATGGGGAGTGGGCGAGCTGAAGCGGGGGTTCGTGGGGGACATGGAGGTCATGGGAGAGAAGGAGGATTTGGTGGATAAGAAGATAAGGTGGGATAGTGTTGCGGTGTAGTTTGTAGCTACGGGACAATTCGATAGTGTTAGCAGAATAAGCGTGGTTGATGTGTAGAATAAGGTCTTAAGGGGTGTTATCATAATAGACCCACCCTATATGTATATATATATATATATATATATATATATATATATATATATATATATATATATATATAGGACAAATGTTTCCTACAAGCGGTGGTAGTTACCACCACTTGCGTTTTGTATGTTGTATGTAGTATCTATCGAAACCGAGAGTATTTACGTGTAGTATGTAGTATATAACAGTGATTAGGTAGTATATATACTAGTTTTTAGGTAGTATGTACCATGTTTTGAGTATGTTCTTTTTTACGTACAAATATGTACGTATTTCACAAATATAACAAAAACTATGGGCTCATATGTAATTTTTTCATGTAACTTGCTTTGAAATATCTTAGATATAGTATATGAACATATTTAAAATAATAAAATAGTATATATAGTATCACATGGTAGTATATGAGATATGTGGGGTAACTACCACCGGGTGGTAGGATGGATTTTCCCTATATATATATATATATATATATATATATATATATATGTATATATATATATATAGGGTGGGTCTATTCTAATAACACCCCTTAAGACCTTATTCTGCTAACACATGTGCTTATTCTGCTAACACTCATCGGGCCACGCCGCACACTCTAAAACAGAGCGCCCCCACCTCACCCCGAGCCAACCCACGGCCACCAACCGCCCCCGCAGGCACCCCACCCCACCTTCTTCCTCTCCCCTGCGAACCCACCCACCCCAACGCGCGTTCTTCATCCCCTACTCCACCCCCAAACCTCCATTGATCCTTAGGGAGCTGCACCTCCACCGCCGCCTGGGCTCCGGGCCACCACCGATCTACCTCCCCGTGCCACCCTACCACCTCCCCGCGCCACCGTCCCTACCTCCCCGCGCCACTTCGACGGCGGCTACTGACCCCGCCGCCACACCATTGCCCCTCCACTATGGACCCCTGTCTGCCTAGATCTATGGATCCCGTGGCGGATCGCGTGGATGCCCGGCCGGATCCGGTGTGGTGTGCATTGGAGAACACACCTCCCCACCACACGCGCGCCTCTTCCCATCCCCATCCACGTGTCGTCGCCGCCGCAACACCGCCACACCTCCTCACCTTCTCCCCCCGGATCCAAAAGAGCACATGGCGCAGCGCCCACCTCCTCCGGCATGGATCCATGGAGCCCAAATCCCCCCCTTGGTGGATTACTTCTTCCCCTCCATGGATTGTTGCTCGTTGGCCTCTAGTGAACCTCCCGACCTCAAATCCTCCTATGCTGCTCTTTCTCTGAACTGCCTCGCCACCCCTGTGCCGTTGGCCTCTGGCTGCTATACGTGGTTCCCATGCCAGCGCGGTTCGCCGCGGATACATGGTGCAACACTGCAGTGCACCTCGCCGTGCAGTGTGGCTTAGAACATTTTTTGCGCGTGGCTCGGTTGCCGGGTCGCTGCAGAAGCCCCCTACCCTTCTGCACCACTTCCTCTCCTTGTCTCCTTCCCCCACGACCATCCCCGGCGAGGAGAAACCCCACTGCAGTTCGTTCGTACAGCCGGCGACGAGCTCGTGCACATAAACGTGGATGCAGTGCGGTTTTGGCTTTGACCATAACAAAAGCAGCTCACTGTGTAGGTGCGGGGTTCAGAGACTCGATTGCAAATTTCTGCCATGTCGCGAGGAGGAAAAAGAGGAAAATAAAAACCTTGGAGTTCCTTCCTCTCGACAGCTCACTGTGCATTTTTGAGTTCTGCATATTTGTAAAAATGGGTGTGCATGCGGTCCAGCGTGCTGCTGGCCTCCATTGTGCAGTACGACTGGGCGTGCCATGCGGTTTCGGCAGTGCTCTTCTGCACTTCACTGATTTTGTTGTTTCTGAAGACAAAAAAAAGTGCAAATGAAGTCTGCTATGGTTTGCTATTAAGGTTCTTTTTACTCATTTTTGCAGGGAAAGATGGAGTGATGCAGTTCTATTGGACGCCCCATTGCTCAAAATTATTATTGTTGAAAACTGCACTTCATTAGTTCATTGTAAAACACTGCAGTTCATTACCGCGATTCGGCTGGTGGAGAGTGTAGATTCTGTATGTGTGTATAGCTCTGTATAACAATCAGATGGATGCCCATCTTTTGAAGCTCACTTTGTTCTCTGATGCGGTTCGCTATAAAACTTCTCTGTTGTTCACTTGGTAAACTCAAAAAAGAAGCTCGCTTCCATATTAGATGTAGTTCACTCGCTTAGTCCCTGCGGTCCACTCGCTTGGTCAATGCATGTAAAAACTTAATAAGTATGAAAAAAGACAACAAAAGCTCACGAGGTTCACTTTCGGTAGTGTTCTGTTCACTTTCAGAAGTGTTGCGGTCCACCCCCCTCCCCTTCAAATTTTTTTTGAAAAAAAAGACAACAAAAACTCGTGCGAGAAAATTTATGTTTGACAAAAAGAAATCATGAAGTTCACTTGACTGTCTGTTGCAGTGCGGTTTTAAGTTTGAAGCAGTGCGTTTTCTGTCCGGCAGCGATTTTGGTGTCACGAAAAACAGAGTGTCCGCTTTTTGCTAATTTTAAAACTGCTCTTAAACCGTAAGGAATTAGAGAGTGTGTTCTACATGAAAAAGTTGTGTCTCGTCGATATCTTTCCAACGGCATATCATTTGAATCATTTCGACAACCGGTTTGTAAAAATAAAAAAAAAACGGCCGCTGCCACTCGTCCTCCGCCGCACGATTTTCAAAATTAACTTAAAACCGTAAGCAATCTCAAAACCATTCCTACATATGATAGTTGCGCCTTGTCCATAGCTTTCCAACGACATATTACACGCCTCGTTTCGACAAATGGTTCAAAAACTAGAGCGAAAACAGTACCGCAAATTTGAAAAAATTAAAAAAACAGAATTCCGCGATTTAGTAAATTTGAAACTGCTCTTAAACTGTAATGAATTAGAGAAAGATTTATATATGAAAAAGATGCGCCTCGACGATATCTATCCAACGGCGTATCATTTGCTTCATTCCGACAAGCGGTTTAGAAAAAACGCGAAAAAACGCCGCTGCCACTCGTCATCCGCCGCACTATTTTCAAAACTGCTCTTAAACCGTGTGGAATCTCGAAAAGTGTTCAACATGTCGAAGTTGCGCCTAATCCATAGCTTTTCAATGGTATATTACACGCCTCATTCTGATAAACGGTTAAAAAATTAGAGCGCAAACATTACCGAAAAAATACCGCGTGCAATTTTTTTGACACGAAGTTCACTAGTCTCTATTGCAGTGCTCGTCGTCAAAATGATGCAGTGCGCTTCTGTTGAGCGTGCAGTGCCGAAGTGGTCACCTCATAATTTTGAGAAGTTTTCCATAAGCCCACTACAAGCTTATTCGTTCTGTTGTTGGTTTTTCCAACAACTCCGTTATAACCTTCTTGGAAGGGTGCTTTCGAAGCTTAATTGTGGCAGAAGTTGGCATTTTCTTCTCCATTCTTTTATTCCAATGATCTATCTTCTATTCTTTCTTCCGGAGGCATGGTGATGTTGCTCTCTTCACTCATCATCTCATTTTGGAAGTCATGCTCTTTTCCTTGCTTATCCATTTAGCAAGAGTGTCGTGTCCTCTTTTCAAGTTCTTTTCATGTTACCAAGTTTTCCTTCTCTTTTCTACCGGAGTGCTGCCCGAGTTCTTTATTCTTATTCCTTGTCCAACTAATTTTAACCGGAGTGGTTTCAAATTCTATTTTGCCATTTGTCGGGGGTTGGGTGCGACATATGCCAAAGGATGGCTTATCATGGTGGGGGCGAGTAGAACGTCGCGGTGCAGAAAGCAGGATGAGGCGAAGGCATGCACGCCCGGTGGATCTTACCCAACTTCTGTGGCTCTCCGTGGAGATAATACCCCTCTGCTGCTCTGGGGTCTCCGCATGATCACTATGGCAAAGTGGGTACAAGGTTGCTCCTTGAGCTGTTCGAGGTGAGGAAGGAGAAGGGCACGACTAGCTCTTCTCTCCTATCTGTGTGTGTCTAAAACTATTGGGGTCCAACCTCTTGCATGGGTGCCCCGGGGGGTTTATATAGGCCTACCCCCCAGGGGTACAATGGTAATCCGGCTGGGCGCGGGTCCCAGTCGTCTGTCTCTCTGGCCGCCGTCCTCACCGCCGACTGCTGGGGCCCGCCGACTAGTGGGCCCCACCGACGGTCCAGCATGGGGCCGACAAGCCTGGCCCGCCGCGAGCGGGTCTTGCCGGCTGCGGATTACTGTAGCCGCGCTTCTAATGACGCGGGCTTGGTCATGGGGTCATGGCAACAGCCGTCTGCCGCTGACGGGCGATCCTTGTTGCCATTCCTGTCTTAATACAGTTAATGGCGTGCAGAGCCCATGGGAGGGGCCGGCCGACTCTCGGGGGCCGACTCCCAACAGGTCCGTCTGGTGGCGCTCTCGCCGTCTTTTGCACTACCGCCGACAGGCGGGTCCCACCGTCTTTGGGTCGTACAGACAGGCCGTCGTGGGTACAGGGATCTGCCCACGGGGCTGATGTCGAGGCAGCGTAACCTTGATGCCGCGCGGACGGAGATCTCCGTCGATGCAAGCGCTTTGGCCATGCCTGCCCTTCGTGAACGGGGCAGGGATGGGCTGCGTGGCGACCACATCCCATCCCGTCCGTAGTTGCATAGGCGGGAGGTGGTTGGAGTCGCGGGCTGACTCCCCATAGCCGGCTTCTCTGGAAGCCACCGGTTAGAGTCGGCTCGTCCGAGGCCGTCTCGGGGACTCGGTGGGAGAAGCGATCGGCGGCTCTGCCGCCGACTCTCAGCGGCTCTTCGTCTTGGGGTCTTGAGGGGCACAGTCTGCCCCGATGTTTTGAAAGGTCCAGGGGCTCGGGTTTGCCTACCCGTGGCCCATTACTCCGACAGTAGTCCCCGAAGCTGGTGAGGCGCCGAGGTCAACATGTCGAGGAGCCTCAACAGTTTCATCCCCTCTGATGGAAGAATATGGGCTTGGCTCGCCGTCTTTCTCTAGGCCGACTGGCTGGAGTCGGACTCGCAGGAGGCCGTCTTGCTCCTCCAAGGGTTGAAGGTCGTGGCGGGATCCAGGCAGCGTGCCTGATAAGCTTCCAGGCAGCTGCCCGTCGCGGGCCCGTCGCGTGATGCCACGCGGCAGGGTCAGTCTGCCACCCACGCGTGTGACGAGACAGGCCTGTCAGGAGGGGCCCGCCAGTACCGCGCCTCGGCGCACGGGCGGATCCGTTGCGGCCGCGCGGGCGGTTGGGTTCCCCACGTCGTTACTACGCGCAGTAACTTCGTGGGTTAAATCGTGGGGGGCGTGGGGTACTGGGCACAGTTAATCCCACACCCGCCCCATCGGCTTCTCAGCCCATGAGCCTATAAGTAGGCGGGAGGAGGGGGGCGGCGAAGCACGCGCACCCATCTCCCCGCTTCCCCGCTTCCTCTTGCTCCTTCCTCCTCTCGCTTCTTCTTCTTGCTCCTTATTGTCGTCGCGCCGAACCGCGCCACGCCGCGGAGATGAGCTCTTCCTCCGCCGCTGCGCCTCCCGCCACGCGCTCCGGCGTGTGGGACGGCTCCGAGGTGGACGACGACCAAATCGAGTTCATGCGCCAGACGCGCCGCATCCCCGGCAAGAACCTAGTGCGGACCCGTGCCGCGCCGGCGGGCGAAATAAGGCCGCCGCCGGAGGAGGGCGAGCGGGTCATATTCCGCTCGCACCTCATGCGCTGTCTAGGGCTGCCGGCGAGCGGCTTATTCCGTGCCTTCTTGGAGTTTCACGGGCTCCAGCCGCACCACCTCACTCCGAATACGGTGGTGCTGCTGGCTGCCTTCGCCGCCTTGTGCGAAGGCTTCCTCGGCGTTCTCCCCACCATCGAGCTGTGGGGGGAATTTTTCCAGTCTAAGCTCGGCACGCACGTCGCTGGCGTGCTGGCTTTGTGCGGCACCTTCATCGCGATGCGGAGGCCGGTGGGCGACAACCCTTTCCCCGCCATCCCGCTGATCAAGTCGGTGAAGATGTGGCAGCGCTCCTACTTCTACGTGAAGAACATCACTCCAGAAGGTGACTGGGTCAACCTACCGCCTTACGGAGCCGGCGTGCTTTCGGGGAGGCTTCCCAGCTGGTCCCATCGGGCCAGGACGCTGACTCCTGCAGGTGCCGCCGCCGTCGCGCGACTCCGAGTGCCGACGCAGTCGGAGGGCCTGACTGGGGCCGACTTGCTGGCCGCCTTCGTGGCGCGCCGAGTCCTTCCGCTCCAAGGCCGGCCTCATATGACCTGTCAAATGAGTGGCAACCGGGACCCTAGTCGGATGTGCTCGAAGGACATGCCCCACGCGGAGGTGGCGGACACGGTGAACTTCCTGGAGAACTGCAATCTTACGGCGGATTGGCAGTTCGGCAAGGAGCCATACTCGCGCGCCAACCCCCCGCCTTTGGTAAGCCATCTCTCTTCCTCTTCTGTTTTCTTTTTCAGCCGAATCCCACTTCTTGTCTTTTTTGGTTTTTTCCGAGTCAGAACCCCCTCATGCAGCCCTCAGCCGGCACCACGGGGCCGGCCCGTGAATTCGTCCCGGACCAGACGGAGGCGGCGCCGGCGACCTCGACTTGGGGCGGCGGCGATGGAGGCCGGCGCGAAGGAGGGTAGGAGGAGAGGGCCGACGACTTCGCCCTCGGCTACCTAACCTTCGTCGGCCCTTTGAAGATGGCCAGAGGGAAGTCGTCCCCCGCCAACCGAAGGTCATCCATCCGGGTGTGAGTTCCTCCGCCGGCTTGGGTGGTCGAGGCGGCACGAAGAAGCGTCGGGCCGGGCCGAGCTCGCTAGGCGGCCGACCGAAAAAGTTTAAGGGGACGACTGCCGCGACCCAACGGGAAGAGGCGGTCGCGAGGGCTAACCGCTTCCGCATGGAAGTGAAAAAGCCGCCTCTGGTCTCCGCGTAAGTGCTTTTACTTTGTCTTGTTTTCTTCTGATTCATCTTGTCCAAATATTTACATGTCTTCTTCGCATCAGGGCTCCCCTTACTTTAGAGAGGGTCGCCGCCGCCTCCGTCATGGGGTCGGCAGAGACGTCCGCTAATACTCGGCGGATTGACCCGCCACGACCTCCGGGAGGCGACGGAGCAGAACGCGTAGGAGAAGCGCGACGAGGAGGAGGCCGCCCGCCTGGAGAAGGTGGAGGCCGAGAAGGAGGCGGCTTCCGCCCAGAGGAAGCTAGAGGAGGCCGGGCCACTGCCGTCATGGCTAAGCTGGCGAGCCGAGGAGGCCGCGCCTCAATCAGCGGCTGTTCGTCACACCCCGCGAGCTCAAGGCCGCCACCGCCGGAGTTCACGGGGCAGATGGAGGGAGCCGGCAGCGAGTTCCCCATCATGGAGAGGGGAGGCGGCCAGACCTCCATGTCGGGCACGGCCGCGCCATCGCCGTCGCCTCCGCCGCCGTCTGAGAGCGCGCGGGGTAAACAGCAGGCGGACCCGCCGGCGCCGCCGACTGAAGACGAAGTTGTGGCGAAGCTGCTCCTTCAAGTCGCCTCGCCAGCACGCCGCCGTCTTGAGAAGGCGACTTCGGCGCCACGCCCCTTGGAGACCGGGGCCGCCAGCTCGTATTCGAACACCGAGGCGACAAAGCGCGCGCCCGTTGGGTGGGTGCAAGGAGGCGCAGCCCGCTGAACCAGAGCTTCGGACGCTCAGCGGTTGCGAAAGCTGAAGGCGACGCCATCCGTAATCGCACTAAGGCGCACTTGGCGTCGCGAACCGCCCGTTCGGGTATGTTTCTTCTTTGAATTTTTCCTTGTTCTTCTCTGTGAAGCGGCGCCCACACCCCAGGTGTAGTCCCGAGTTTCGGGCGGCTGCTGGCGGTGACTCGGAACTCTATCTGATGATTTCCAAATTTTACCTTTATGCGAAATGCTTATCGCAGGAGTATCACAACCTCCGCGCCACTGCCTTCAACCGCAATGTTGAGGAGCTGGGCAAGCGGACCGCCGACTTGTCGAGGAGCCGGGGTGAGTCTTTGTTCTTCTTCGCGGGGGCGCGCTGGCGTACCCACGAGCTGTAGTCCCCGAGATTCGGGCCGACTGCTGAGCAGTCGGGCCGGATCTTCCTGGCGACCTTCTTAGTTGACGACTTAACATCCCTTTTCTTTTTATTCTTCAGAGGCCAACGTCACTCTCCGACGGGAGCTGAGCGCAGCCGACACCGCCTTGCGCATCAAGGGGGAGGAGTGCAGCAAGCTTGCCGTAGAGCGCGACCTGCTGGCTACGCAGCTGGCGGAGCAAAGGGAGCTGCTTAGAAGGCGCAGGACGAGGTGGAGCAGAGAGAGGCCGCTCTCCTGGCCGAGTTCGAAAGCGAGCGCTCCTCCTGGACCGACAAGGAGGCACAGCTGACCTCCGGCTTCCATGAAATCGAGGACATCGTCGACGTTGAGTTTCTTTACTTTCCTTCTTTGAGCCGGTGACTATTGGTCAGGCTGACTCCTAGTTTTTTGACTTGCTTCTCCTTCGTCCTGGCAGACTTCTTCCCCGGCCATCTGTGACGGCCAATCAAGCCATTGAGGCTGATTATGCGGCCTTGGGCGAAGTGGTCTTGAGATTGCTGCCGCGCCCGGACCCTTGACGAGCAGCTTCTAAGCATTGAGGCTCGTCTGCGGCCGGCCCATCGGATGCTGCGCCGGCTTCAACGTATCGGCGCCCAGGCGATTGCTGCCCTATGGCCACACATGCCGGCTCTGCGTACTCCCAGTCGGACTGCCGACCGGCTGGAGGTCATGGCTGGCCGTCTTGAGAACTGGAAGGGTTCCGCGGCCGGGCCTGGAAGCCTTGGAATTCGTCAGGCGTGGTATCTGAAGCTGGATCTGGACCGCGGTCAGCGTTCCGCCGAAGGCCCAGCGGAGCTTGGGCTGGAAGACGCCCTCGTCGGCGTCGTGGCGATCGCCGACATTCTGAACCAGCGTCTTCATCCTCGAAAGCTGGCCGAGAACGGCAAGGAGGCGCCGCCGGAGTGGTTCGGGATGAACCCGGATTCTGAGGATGACTTCGGCGGAGGTGATCGGCTCAGCGCCGAGGAGGAAGGCGAGGCGGAGGGCGGAGATGAGATGGAGGCGCTAGAAGACGGGCGGGCGACCAGCCTCGGCTTCGGCAGGTGCCTCGGCAATGAGCCGCGCCCGTCTGGGCGGCCGCCGAAGATGATCAAGCCGAGATCGCCAAAGCCGCCCGGCGCCCGGCGCCACGCCGTCTCCTCCAGCCCTCAAACCCGTCTGCCGCTTCCTAGGCTGCTGTCTCGTCTTTATTTTATCTGCTTTGGTAGTCTTTTAGAAAAAACATGTTAATTCGCACAATTCCACCATGGTGTATTTTTGAACTTTCTGCTTTCGAAGCTTGACCAAGGGCCTATCTTTGTGTAAATATTATCCTAGTTCTATCTATCCTTGCTCATTGCTCTTATGGCTCTTTCCTTTGTCGCCTTCCCTTGTTTGCCGTCTTGCCCGTCGGGCAACCGCTCTGTGGACTGCCGTTTGGGTCAAGTGCTTGGCTACTCTTGGGAAGGCAAGTACTTGGCCGTTTTTAGAGTCTTTTAAACAAGTTGGATAGAAAACGGCAAGCCGACCACTCAAGAGTCAGTTTTGCTAAAAAGGGGCTGGAAGCCGGCTTGAGCTATGTTTATGCTTTGGGTCCTTAGCCATTTTTCGTGTGGGCGCCCATTCTTCCTTACTCCTGCCCACCAACAGTCGCTCTGTGAGCTGCGGCTTTTGACAGGAGACGGCTTAGGCACCGCACGCTACTTGTCCGACTGCAGGAAGCATTTCATAGCGCAAGGCGGCGAGTCCCCGGGCCGACTAGTCGAACCCGGTGCCAAGCGGCATAATCAAAGAGTAACATACTCGAAGGCATAATTCTTATCATACAGATAACAAAAAGGGCAGTCCCCGAGCTCGTCTCGGGGGGCCCGAAGTCTTGGTACTTTAACACAAAAGGTAGCATGGTACATACTGCATCAACTGTAAAATATTCAGAGAAGATTTGCCTTCCATGGCCGCTCCGTCTCTTTGCGGGAGTCGTCCCTCTTGCGTGCTCGGGGCTTCTGAGCGTCGATCGGGTAGTAGGAGTCGTTACTTGACACTTTCTTGATAATGAAGGGGCCTTCCCAAAGGCGGCAAGCGGACTATCTTTGGCGGCTGTTCGCTGGATCAGCCGGAGCACAAGGTCGCCCTCTTGGAAAGATCTCGGCTTGACCTTCCTGTTGTAGTAGCAGCGGAGGCTCTTCTGGTAGATGCTGGATCGGCTGAGTGCCAACAGCCGGCCCTCTTCCAGCAGATCGACGCCGTCTTGTCGTGCTTCTTCTGCTTCCTCCTCGGTGTACATGGTGACTCGCGGGGAGTCAAACTCTATGTCCGTTGGGATGAAGGCTTTGGCACCGTAGACGAGGAAGAAGGGTGTGAAGCCGGTTGACTTGTTTGGAGTCGTGCGCATACTCCAGAGGACGGTGGCAACTCCTCAAAGCCAATAAGCGGCGGCCGCTCCGGTGGATTCGACGGTCGAGAGCTTGATGCCGAACAGGATGAGGCCGTTTGCTCGCTCCACACGGCCGTTTGACCGCGGATGGGCAGCGGATGCTAAGTCGGTCGGATGCCTTGCGTCGCGCGAAAGCGAGCGAGCGCCTTTGGCAAAATTTGTGCCATTATCGGTGATGATCTTTGTGTGGTACGCCGTACCGAGTCATGATGTCGGCGATGAAAGTCACTGCAGTTGGACCATTCAACTTCTTGATGGGCTTTACTTCTATCCACTTGGTGAACTTGTCCACTGCGACAAGTAAGTGAGTTAGGCCACCTCATGCTGCTTTGAATGGTCCCACCATGTCCAGGCCCCAAACAGCAAAGGGCGAGGCGATGGGGATAGTCTTGAGTGCGGAAGCCGGTGAAACGGCTTGGAAGCGGAACATCCGCACCCTTGCATTTTTGGACTAATTCCTTGGCCTCTTCTAGGGCGGTTGGCCAGAAGAAACCGTGTCGGAAGGCTTTGGTGACAAGTGCTCTTGAGGCCGCATGGTGACCGCACTCGCCTTGATGAATGTCTTCGAGAATCGCTTGGCCTTGCTCTGGCTCGGCCTTAGCTGGTAGACACCGATGTATTTGCGTCGACCAGCTCTCTGTTGACTATGGTGTAGGCTGTCGCTCGACGTTGTACTTGCCGAGCCAAGATTTCATTGGTTGGTAGCTCTCCGCTTACTAGGAACTTCAGGATGGGCTGGGCCCATGAGGGTGCTGCTAGTTCTTCGATTGCCGATCGCCACTTGGGCCGAGGCGATTGGGGCTGGGAGGCGGGCTGGAGTCCGTGGCCGCTTCTTTGAGTTGATGAAGTCCCCGGGCCGACTAGTGCAGTCCTCGGGCGAGCTCTGGAGATCTTCGCATGATAGTCATGCCCGATCCCGGGCAGGTTCTAAAGTCCCGGGCCGGCTTGACATTCTTGGGGCCATCCGCAGAATTCTCGTGCCATCTCTTGATGCTTTGGAGTCGGATCCAACTTCTTCGTGGCGAGCCGGCACAAAAATGGAGTCTGATTACGGTGAAGGCAGACAGATGACTTGAGGAGGCGAAGAAGGCGACGCCGGATGGTATTGCCTGGCGGGTGGAGCCGATTCTTGCCAGGGTGTCTGCTTGGTCATTGTCGTTTCTTAGCACGTGGAGGAACTCGCACCCCTCAAAATATCCACTCAATTGTTGTACCAGGAAACGTTAGCTTGCCATGTTTGCATCTTTGGCGTCCCAGTCGCCGGATGACTGTTGGACCACCAAGTCGGAGTCGCCATAACATAGGATCCGGCGAATGCCAAGTTCTTTGGCAAGCTGGAGCCCGTGAATGAGCGCCTCGTATTCGGTGATGTTGTTGGAGGCGGCGAAATGGATCTGCAGCACATACTTGAGCTTGTCGCCTTTGGGGGAAGTGAGGACAACGCCGGCTCCCAAGCCGGTGCGCATCTTGGAGCCATAAAAAAGCATCCGCCAATGGGTGGAGTCGGGCACTGTGGCAGTCTTGGGTCTCGGCCCGGTCGGCGAAAGTCGGCCGGTGCTTGCGACTTGATGGCGGTCTTGAGGGCTAGTAATAGATGGTGTAGGGGGGCAGCTCTATGGCCCATTTGGCCACTCGGCCAGAAGCATCTCGGCTTCCGATGATCTCGGCGAGTGGGGCTGTGCAAACCACAGTGATTGGATGCTCTTGAAAGTAAGACTTCAACTTCTTGGCGGCAAAGTGCACGCCGTAGCACATCTTTTGGTAGTGGGGGTAGTTCTGCTTGGAGGTCGGCGATTGCCGCTCGGGTAATATCTTTGGTCTCTGGACAGGTAGCACCTTGCTTTCCTCCTTGCGCTCAACTACAATGACTGTGCTGACTACCCTGCTGGTGGCGGCAATGTACAAGAGCATGGGCTCCTTAGGAGTCGGGGCTGCCAGCACGGGGGGAGTAGTCAGCATTTTCTTCAACTGGAGAAAAGCTTCATCCGCCTTGTGGTTCCATTGGAAGAAGGTGGTCTTCTTCATGAGCTGATACGACAGAAGAGCTTTCTCGCCCAACCGACTGATGAATCGGCTGATGGACGCCAAGCAGCCGGTGAACTTCTGCACATCTAGCACTCGGTGAGGTACTTCCATCCTCTCGATGGCCTTGATCTTCACAGGGTTGCACTCTATGCCTCGTTCGGAAACCAGGAAACCAAGGAGCTGGCCGGCTAGTACTCCAAAGACGCACTTCTCGGGGTTGAGCTTGATCTGGAATCGGCAGGTTCTCAAAGGTCTCCTTGAGGTCTTCCAGCAGTGTTCCTCACTTTTCCGTCTTCACCACCACATCATCCACGTAGACGTGAGCGTTCCTGCCGAGCTGCTTGAGGATGCACTTCTGCATGCAACGCTGAAAGGTGGCGCCGGCATTCCTCAAGCCGAACGTCATGGTCGGGGTGGCGAAGGCTCCAAGCGGCGTGATGAAGGCGGTCTTCACCATCGGTCGGGTTCAGCTTGATCTGGTGATATCCTGAATATGCATCTAAGAAGCTCAACAGCGTGATCCGGCCGTGGAGTCTATCACCTGATCAATTCTCGGCAGAGCGAATGGGTCCTTGGGGCAAGCTTTGTTGAGGCTTGTGTAGTCAACACATCCGCCACTGCTTGTTCTTCTTCAGTACCAAGACCGGGTTTGCTAACCATTCTGGAAAGAACACTTCCATGATGAAACCGGCTGCTAGGAGCCGGGCTATCTCTTCTCTAACAACTCTTCTCTTCTCTTGACGGTGGCGCAAGGGCTGCTGACCGCTTCACATCGGATCGGACATGTAACTTGTGCTCGGCGAATTCCGTCGGTACACACAGCATGTCTTTAGGGGACCATGCAAAATGTCCCGATTCTCACGGAGAAATCGGCGAGCTCGCCTTTCCTATTCTTGTCAAGGTTTGCACCTATGACAGCGTACCTCTCTGGGTACTCCGGGTCCAAGGGTATCTTCTTCGTTTCTTTGGCCGGCTTGAACGAGCCCTCGGCTTCCGACTCCTTGGGGTTGGGCGATATTTCGGGCTGCTTGCCGGCCATCGCCACAACCCGATCAAGAAGCCGCTTCTCCATTGCGATCACGGGGACTCGCCACCGACTGCTTTCGGCTGCACAAGCGGACGACTTTCTGTAGTCGCCGGCTACGGTCAGGATCCCCTTGGAACTTGGCATCTTCATCTTGAGGTAGGCGTAGTGGGGGACCGCCATGAACTTGGCCAAAGCAGGTCGGCCAAGCAGAGCGTGGTACGGGCTTTCGAGGTCCACCACTTCGAACCAGACTGGCTCTCGGCGGAAATGATCTTTGTCCCCAAAGAGGACGTCTATCAGGATCTTGCCGACCGGTGAGCAGGAAAGGCCAGGTACAATGCCGTGGAACACAGTCCGGCTGCTCTGAAGCTGTCTTTGCTTGATTCCTAACTTCTCCATCGTGTCCTTATGCAGGATGTTGATCTTTGCTGCCTCCGTCTATCGGCACTTTCGCGAAGCGAGCGGCCCGCCTATCCGCGGCAAGGGTGGCTCCCAAGACCAGGGCGTAGGAGCCTGGATTCAGCATTACCTCTGGGTGATCAGCTCTGCTCCAACTGATAGGCTTTTCGGACCAGTGCATGAACTCTGGAGTGTCTGATGCTCACGCATTCACTTCTTCTTGCCGCTTTGCGCCGCTGCTGCGTCGGTCATCGGCCACCGGTGAACACCACATAAGCTCCATGCTCTTACGGGTACTCGTCTTGCTGCTGCGCCGACCGGCTCGACAGCCGGCTCTTTGGGCGGTGGAGGCGGCTGGGCCAAGAAAGCGGGAGGCGAGGCCGTCTCCTTGGCGATCTGGTAAGCGGTGACACTTCCGGGTGGTGTGGTTTGACGGCCGTGCGCTATGGAACTTGCGGGGACCATCTAGAGTCTGCTTTCGTAGAAGGCCGGCATCCGATTGGACTTGCCGCCTTTCGTCGCTTGGCGGAGGCTGCCCTCTAGCTCTTGGTCTTGTTGTCCCCACCTACGAGTGCTTTGGAAGCGGTGAGACCTTAACGCTGTGATCGTTACATTCTTGACGCCGGTGGTGTCTCAGCCGGATGTCGGTGTACTAGAGTAGGGTACCCTAGTATCCCGAACTTGTGCCTGGCGATTCTGCAGCCCTCCGCTGACAAGGCTTACCGGGTGACCGCCAAGGTCCTCCGTGGTTCCTTTGGAGCCATTCAAGAACAAAGTATTCAAGCCAGGGAGACAAGGCCCCGACAAGAGGAGCTTGCCGGGAAGGCCACCCAAGGCACCTAGAAGACAAGGCCCCGACAAGAGGAGCTTGCCGGGAAGGACCAGTGAGCGACAAGCTTCCGAGCGCGACAAGACAACAATCGCGGCAAGGCGCTTGCCGCGGCAGGCCACCACTCTGTACCTACGCTCCATCACATTCACTAACGTGTCGCACAGGACCTTTCCAGCGCAGCGTGGTGAAGAGCTGTGCAGCCCGGTGATTGCAAGGTGGCAGCGGCAGACAAAGGTTGCCATCGTGGCAGCGGTGGCGCCCTGACGGTCCCCTGTTTGCACTATTAGGGCGGCGTGAAGACGGGCATTTAATGCCTTTGTCCCTTGCCGTCGTGGTTAGGTATGATACAACATACCTTTGTACAAGTAGGTGTACCAACCACTCCGTTTCCATTTGTACCCTTGTCTACGTTGCCACAGCTTGAGAGACCCTTGAGCATATAAAAGGAGTAGCGACTCGTGTGTCAGTAGCACTCAGCTTCCCGAGCAAGAAGAACGCAATACATCCAGACATGCAAAGAAGAGGAGTGTTATCTCTCCGGAGAGCTCCGGGTTGGGTAAAACCTCTCGCGTGCTTCGCCTCGATCTGCTCTTCGTGCGACCTCCGCTCCTCGCCGAACCGAAAGGGGCTCGGTCCGCCGGTCCCATAGGTGTTCGTGGGCCAGATCAGCCTGCCCCGACATCTTTGAAGCAACCACCATGCACTCTCCGCCCCGAAGGCCAAGATCGCCGACTCGCCGGATCCACCTCGACAGCGACTCCACCGCATCATCGGATCCACGAGCTCGTCGCGATCAGCGCCAAGTTCTTCACGAACGACAGCAAGAGGGCGCTCGAACTCGCGCATCGGCGCCCGAAGAGAAGCGCAGCGTCAATTCGACAAGCGCCAGCTGGGCCCTCTGTTGACATGCATGCGCCAGAGAACCGAGCGACTTGCCGTCTGCGATAGGTTGCCCCTGTGTTCACTCGTGAGCTGCGGCAAGTCCAGTGGCCCAGCAAGAAAAACTTCAAGCCAGATGTACCAGAGAAGTACGATGGCAAGACGCATCCGTCGGAGTTCCTCAGCATCTACACCATTGCGGTGCAAGCTGCAAGGGGACGAGACGACAAGATCCTTGCCAACTACTTCCCGCTGGTGCTCAAGCCCAATGTCAGATCCTGGCTCATGCACTTGCCGGACAACTCCATATCTTCTTGGGTAGATCTATGCCATTAGTTTGTCGGCGCCTTTACAGCCAGCCACAAGCCCCATGGCCAAGAAAGCGACCTTCATCTGCTCGCCCATAAGGAAGGAGAGCCCCTGCGCAATTACATTTAGAGATTCAGCCGTGTACAACACAACATCCCAGATGTCCACCCTGCCGCGGTAATCAGCGCGTTCCATCGAAACGTCTTGAAACCGCGAGATCTTGCGGAGGAGATGGCGATGTGCAAGATCGAAGACGTCGATGAGCTATATGCCACGGCCGACAAGTGTCGCGTCTTTGGGGAAGGAGGACACTCCCGGAGAGAATACTGAGGTAGGAGGATCCGATAGTGAGGAGACCGCCCCGGCAAGGAAAAACCGGCGGCGGAACAATAGGAAGAAGAAAGGCAAAGATGTGCTAGTTGTTGAGCAGTCCGGCAATGGAGGTGGCGCCAAGAAAGCCAAAGTTGGTAGCTCCGGCAAGGAAGTTGCGGCGGCACCAACTGCCAGCGCTGGCGGTCGCCGACAAGCGAGACGACTCGACAAGCGATCTTGCAAGATCCACCGCACCAAGGGCCATGACCTCCAGAGCTGCAAGAAGGTCGAGCAGCTTGTCGAGCAGCAGAAGGCTGAATACGAACGGCACGACAAGGAGAAAGCCCAGGAAGGTGCTGGAGGAGCTAGCAAGAAATGTTCCGGCCGAGGAGGACGCCATAGCAAGGCCAAGCAGCGGCAAGGAGACAGACCTCCCCGCGGCCGCGACAAGGATGAAGACGACGACGATGACGAAGACATGGATGATGACGAGACCGATGAGCAGGAGTTCGAGAAAGCCATAGAGGTCACTGGCGTTGACGACGGTGCTTCTCTGCATACTTCACACCGCCAACTCAAGCGGTGGATGCGGGAAGTCAATGCAGCGAACCATCCATCGAGCCACGCAAGCCTCCGAAATGGTCCAGCACGCCTATCATCTTTGATATTGAGGACCACCCTGATCGCGTAACTGCGGTCGGGTGCTTGCCGATGTTGGTTTCACCAACTATCCGCAACCTCAAGGTCACTAAGATGTTAGTTGACGGCGGGGCCGGCTTGAATCTGATCTCCTCTGCGGTGCTCCAGAAACTCCAGATCCCTGATGGCGAGCTCGAAGAGACCGGCACTTTCCAAGGAATCAATCCGGGAAGGAGCAAGCCGAAGGGAAAGATCACGTTGCCGGTGACATTTGGCAGCGAGTTGAACTTCAGGGCCGAGAGGGTCACTTTTGGCGTTGCGACTTTCCATTGCCTTACAATGGGATACTTGGCCGTCAAAGCACTTGCCAAATTCATGGCAGCCTCTCACTATGCATACAACTGGCTTGAAGATGCCAGGCCCGATAAGTGTCATTTCAGTCCCTGGCGACAAGAAGGATGCTCTTATCTGCGCCGACAAGATCTACCGGGAAGCAGCAGCTGCAACAGATTGCAAGCCACTTGCCGCTGAAGCTCCCGGGGGGAAGAAGAAGACCAAGTCCGGCAAGAGCTCTGATGCCCACTCCGCAAGCGCACCTCTTGGTGCTGCGCCACCGTCGAGGACGCACCATCGAGCTCCACCGCAAGTGTAAGAAGGCGATGGCAGCTCCACCAGAGACCAAGAAGGTGTCCACCAAGGAGGGCGGCACTGGTGGTACCTTCACCATCGGTGCCTCTCTCGACCCTAAATAGGAAGGCGCACTCGTTGCTTTCTCTGTGAGCGAAACGTCGGCGTGTTTGCGTGGCAACCGTCGACATCCCAGTGTTCCTGTGAAAGTAATTGAGCACCATCTTGCCGTTTGTCCTCATGCGCCGCCCGTCAAGTAGAAAGTCGGGGAAGCAAGCGGTGGGCGCCAAGAGTTCATCGCAGAAGAAATCAAGAAATTGGAAGCAACAAGCCTAGTCGAGGAGTGCTCCATCCCTCGTGGTTGGCCAATCCTGTGGTTATGCATAAGGCTAACGGAAATGGATGCTTTGTATCACCTTTACCGATGTCAATAAAGCTTGTCCCAAAGACCCATTTCCCTTGCGGCGCATCGACCAGTTGTTGACTCCACGGCGGATGTGATTTGCTTTCATTTCTGGATGCATACTCAGGATATCATCAGATCTTCATGGCAGAAGAGGATGAGGAGAAGACCGCATTCATCACTCCATGTGGCACATACTGTTTTGTATGGATGCCCTTCGGGTTAAATAATGCTGGTTCAACATTTGCAAGAGTAGTTCATGGCGGCTTTTGAGCCGCAAATGCACGAAATGTGGAAGCCTACATGGGCGACATAGTGGTCAAAAGCAAGGACAAGGCAACTCGATTCAAGATTTAGACGAAACCTTTGCAAATCTGGCAAGATCAACCTCAAGCTCAACCACGAGAAGTGTGTGTTTGGAGTCCCTTCCGCAAGCTTCTCGGGTTCTTCGTGTCTCGGCCGGGAATTGAAGCCAATCCCGACAAGATCAAGGCCATTGAGAAGATTGAAGCACCAAAGCGCGTCAAGGTTGTCACGAAGGCTTGCGGTTGCATAGCTGCTCTCAGCAAGTTTATCTCTAGGTTCTGTTGAGCAGCGACCTGCCATTTTCAAAATTTTGAAAAAGGCAGGTCCGATGCAATGGACTCTCGAAGCGGAGGCTGCGCTGCGAGACTTGAAGAGATACCTGTCCTCCACTCCAACACTTGTCGCACCTAGGCCACAAGAGAAGTTGCTGCTATATATAGCGGCAACCAATCAAGTGGTTAGTGCTGCGTTAGTAGCGGAGAGGGAGGCAGATGATGAGCTAGCAACCATAGCAGATGCATCCAGCGACAAGCAGGGGGCTTCACCGGCAAGCTCTGGTCCCGACAAGGATGGATCTGCTTGAGACACATGAGAAGATGCAGAGAAGAATGGTGCAGCGCCAGTTTACTTTTGTCGATTCCCTTCTGCGAGGGGCTAGGTCAAGGTACTACGGTGTGCAGAAATTGCTTTCGGCCTCCTCATGGCCTCGAAAGCTGCGCCATTACTTCCGAGCACATGAGATCCACAGTTGTCACTCTTTTTCCGCTGAAGAGGATACTGCAAAATCCGGAGGCAACAGGCGGGATTGTCGAGTGGGCCTTTGGGCCCATCAAGCTTTGGCCTCAAGTTTGAGAGCACATCAACTATCCAAAGCAGAGCATTGGCGGAGTTCATAGCAGAATGGATGCCAACACAAGATGAAGAAATTCCAGAAACGAGCATTCCCGTCAAGGAAGCAAGCAAAGAGTGGCTGATGTACTTTGATGGTGCCTTCTCGCTGCAAGGCGCCGGTGTGGGCGTGCTACTTGTTGCACCCACCGGAGAGCACCTCAAGTACGTAGTCCAGATGCACTTTCCCAAGGAGCAAGCAACAAACAATACTGCAGAGTATGAAGGTTTGCTTGCCGGTCTCAGGATCGCAGTAGACCTTGGGATCAAGAAGCTCATTGTCAGGGGTGACTCACAGCTTGTTATCCGCTAAGTGAACAAGAATTATCAGAGTCCGTTGATGGAAGCTTATGTTGATGAGGTGAGAAGAGCACTTTGACGGCCTACAGATGGAATATATTCCAAGAGCTCAGAACGACATTGCTGATGGCCTGTCGAAGTGCGCCGCACTTAAGTTGCCTGTGGAACCAGGGATTTTTGTGCTCAAGCTGACTCAACCGTCTGTAACGCCATCAAGCGGATGAGCAAGAAGAGGAAGTTGATCTCGGTGACTAATTTTCGGCAGAGCTTCGAAGCCGCTGCCAAGAAGGTCCCCAAGATCGACACCAACAATGTTGAGGAGCGATCTGCTCCGGCAAGCCCGAGGTTTGTTCGTTGAAGCGAGCGCTCCCGACAAGTTTTGCTCGGCAAGCTTGCGAGCGTCAAGCTCGGCTGAGCCGCGAGGATCTCGCCCGTAAGCGGATGTTCCGCGGCGGCGAATGTGCCTTTGGTCCTTGTTGTCGAGCCGCAAGCTCGGCATGGGCGCCAGATTGTCCATTTCCTTGAGACGGAGAACTTCCGAAGAGCAAGAAGAAGCGGAAAGCGATGGCCCGGCGGTCAAGTATGTACTAGTTTGTCGACAACACCTTTGCATGCAGAAGAAGACTCAACGGTGTGAAATTGAAGTGTATTCACCGGGAAGGCGGACAAGGCTGTTGGCGAGAGATACATGGAGGCATATGTGGTCACCACATTGGCGCGGAAGCACTTCTTAAAAAGCGTTACGGCAAGGTTTCTTTTGGCCGACAACCCTCCGAGGATGCAACTGCACAAGTAACCAAGTGTGAAGCGTGCAGTTCCATTCCAAGCAGATACACCAACAGCTCAAGCTCTCCTGCATTTATCCCTTTATCACGGCCATTTTTGGTGCAGGGGCTCGACATCCTCGGCCCCTTTCCCGAGCTGTCGGGGCTTTGAGTACTTATGCGTTGCAATCGACAAGTTCACAAAGTGGCGGAAGTGGAAGCGATGAGGAAGGTGACAACCACGGTCGTGATCAAGTTCTTGGTCGATTGTTTGCCGTTTGAGAATCCCTAACGGGATCATCAGCGACAACGGCACACAATTCACAAGCCGCACCTTCATGCGATGCGTCCAAGATCTTGGCGCCAAGGTGCTGCCTTCATTGCTCATCCGAGAACAGCGGTCAAGCCTTGAAGGGAAAATGCTGAAGTGTTGCGGCGGGCTCAAGACCAGAACTTTTCGGCCAGGCTGCACAAGTGCGGAAGAAAGCTGGATTGAGGAGCTGCCGGTGGTTCTTTGGTCGATCGAGCGAGCCAAATCGAGCCAGCGGCGGACACCGTTCGCTCTAGTCTATGGAGCGAGGCGGTTCTCCCCACGGAACTTCGTATCACGGATAGCCTCGAGTACTACGCTTATGATGAGCTTGAGCAAGAGCAGCTGCGACAAGATGTGACGCTGCTCCTTGAGGAGGATCGTCTTGAGCTTTGTCTGAGCTGCTCGATACCGACAAGCTTTGCGCCGCTACCATAACCGCCAAAGTTAATGCGAAGTCTCGAGGAAGGCGACCTTGTTCTTGGTAGCGTTCGGTCCGCCAAGAATTCCAACAAGTTGGCGCCAAAGTGGGAAGGCCCTTACCGGGTGAAAGCGAGTCACTAGGCTTGGCGCTGTCGCGCCTTGAGACCGAAGATGGCATTCGGTGAGCAACTCCTGGAACATTGAGCATCTTCGTAAGTTTTACCCGTAGAGGCGCGGTTGCCGAAACCTGTTCGGCAACCACCTTTTAATACAAGTCTTGCGGCTGTTGCATGTAATCCTTTGTACAAAGTCGGTATGAACCCGTGCATAAGTAAAGCTAAGCGTGCTTCACATATCTTGTCAATTTCATGCTTTTTACTTCTATTTGCATGCGTTATCGACACTTTGTGCAGCACCTACCCCTAGTAAGTGATAACGAGCCATAAGGCTCCATATCTTTATTTTCTCTTCTTTCTCTTTCTCAAAGAAGGGAAGGTCCCCTCGCACACAAGTTTGCCGGGGGGAAAGGAGAAGATAATGGTGTGGACCAAGCGTCTCTCAAGGAAGTCTAGCCTTACCGGGAAGCAAAAGACAGAAAAGCTAAGTTGCCAAAGTTTGAGCAATCAGTTTTAAATTTTTTTAAGTTATCTTCCTCGAACGACCGTACTGTGTATGGAAAACCTGTCTTGTGAGAGGAACCAACTTCGTAGCTAGTTGCGCCCTTACTTTGTTTGAGTCCGCTCAACAACTTAAGTGAGCTGCGACTAGTTGCGACAAGGTTTCTTAATGATGGCGGCACCTTGCCCGGACGAGCTCTTGACGTCCACTTTTCAGCGCTTCATGGCTCGGTGCCGCACCGACAAGTTCCCTAAAAGCGTGGGGCAAAACATACAAAGGAAGGAACCAAGTAAAGGAAATAACATAGCAATTGATACCCAAAATAGAGTTATATTACAAGATAGCTTGCCGCAGCTCTAATGGATTGTTCTTATGACATGACCAGCGGCAGACAAGAGAAAGAGAAAGCAGGCGGCCTAATCTCTGCGATCGCCCTCAACCCTCTTGATCCCGCTCACCCTGTCCACGATTGGTGTGACAAGGGTCTTGAGCGCCTCCACATCAACATCCGTGGCGAGGGACTTGAGGGCGTTGGTGAGGTTGAGGCCTGGATTGCGGAAGGCCACCTTCATCGGCACCTTTTGGAGAGCTCCAGCAGATTTGGCGCGACTCCTCGGCCAGCTGTTTTGGGACTTCTTCCGGAGTCATTTGGAGGGCCGTCCTGCACGCCCTTGAAGAACAAGCTGAGCTTGGCGCTGGGTTGGATATGCTCGTCGGAGGAATATCCAAGATCCACCATCCCCAGCTCCATCAGCTCCCTGTTGATGGCTGCAGCAACATCCACGAGACCCTCGGTCCAGTGCTCCACATTCTCCCTCAAGGCATTCTGGGCGGCAGCAGCACTCGCCAGCAGCGCCTCGTCGGCCTTGATCTTCTCCTTCAAGGCCACCTCCTGCTCCCTGGCGCCGTCCAGCGTCTGAGTCAAAGTAGTTAGCTTCAACTCAAGATCTGCATTGGAGTCCTTGGCGGCACTGAGCTCCTTGCTCCTCTCGGCGAGACGGCCCAGCAGCTCGCCAAGAGTGTAGGCGTCCTTCTCGCGCTCATGCTTGAGTGTAGCAAGCTCCTCGCCGCTCTCCTTGAGGCGGCCTCCAAGCTGCGCCACCTTCGTCTCCGGCTCCTTCTTGGCGGCCTCGGCGATTGCGGCGGCATCCTTTGCTTCCTTGAGAGCCCGCTAAATGTTTGCTCGCGCATGGCAAGATCCTCCTCGTGGCTGTCAAGGTTAACCTTCCGCTGCGCCAACTTTCGCCTTCTGCCTTGAGCAGCTTCTCGGCGGCAAGCAGCTGTTCCTCCTCGGCTTCAGCCTTCTCGAGGAAGAAGGCTTTGCGCTCCTCGGCAAGCCACTCCGCTCCTCTACCAAGGACGGAGAGCTTCACAGTTCTTGACCGGAGCTCCTCATGGCGCTTCTCGATGTCTGCTCCCGCCTTCGTGACAAGCGCCTCCCGAGTTCAGCTTGGCTTGTCGGTAGCGGTAGAAGCGACAACGGCTTCATGACATTGCTCCTCCTCGGGCTTTCATGGCTGCTGCTGCTTAGCGCGTCGACCAGCGTCGGCCAGTGAGCGAAGCGAGCAGCTCTTCATCGAAAGTTTCTCCTTGACGGGCGCCACAGGCTCGACTCCCATGGGAGCTTGATGAAAGACGCCATCGCGGCCTTCAAATAGGCGCCCGGCTGGGGCTCTTGAACCCGCCGCTGCCCCGTGGCGGAGGGATCGGCGATCGGCGTGGCGCTGGCGCTCCTGCGGCCTCGGGGCCGTCGGTCACGATCGCCCGGACCCCTCGCCCGGCTTCTGCGGCGGCAGCTTTGGCGGCCTCTTCGCCGGCGGGCTCGTCAGCACCATCTCCTTCTTCGGTGGCAGCGGCATCGTCAGTGTTGCCGCGCACGTCCTCCTCGCCGGCGACCTCGGTCTCCATTGGCTCTGTGGCGGATAGATGAAGAAAAGTCAAGCAAATATTCAAAAAGAAAATCAGAAGAAGAAGAACACAAGGGAAGTTTTCAGGCAAGAAGATTACATGCGAGTCTCGTTCATGGTCTCCGCCGCCAAGGGATCGCTGGTGCCGTCCCTTGCCGGAGAACTGCTGCCTCTTGGGAGAACGCTCCCTTGCCGGGGAATCCTCCCTTGGCGGCGTAGTCGAAGCAGAAGGAGGCTACTCTGCTCCTACACAAATTAACAGTCAGATATCAGCAAAGAAAGAGCACCCATGCACGCCGAACAGCAAGAAGTAGACCATAAACTTCTGTTTGAGGGGCTGCGGCTGAAGCTGCTTTGAAGAAGAGTTGCCTCATCCGGCAAGGTGGACTCAGACAGCGCCTCCTCTGCAGCCATGATGGGTTAGATCCTCGATGACAACCACCGGGGTCTTGGGTCTCTTCGACGCTCTCTGGGCCAGCGTCCTAAAAAGGAATGGGTTCAGAGTAAAAGAAAATCAGATACAAGACAAAGCAACAAATCGAAGAATCACAAGTACAACAAGGTATCTTACTCTTCTTCTTCCTCGTCGGAGCTGAGCGCGGAGAGATAAATTCTGGCCCGCCTCCAGAATGCGAGGCGGAGGTGGGATTCCCTTGGGCCTTCGGCGGGAGGCGGAACCCAGTGGTCTGCGAGGCCCGCTCCGATTGCCGCAGCGGCGTGAGGTGCTCCGTGCAGCAGTGCTTGCCGTGGTGGAAGCGCGTCGCTGCGGCGCGCTGCGGGTTAGCCCGTCTGCCGCCCGCTTCGTCTCTGCCCTTGCGAAGACGCCTTCTTGGTGGAGCTGGGGGCTCCGCTCGCGGCAAGCTGCTTGAAGGTGGGGAGGATGCGCCCTCGGCAGGCTCGCTTCGACTCAACCGGGCTCGGCAAGCTCCTCCTTGCCGGCAAACACCTTTCGCTCGACAAGGCTTGCCGCCTCTGCTGCCTCTGCCTCCTCCACGGTGAAGCCGAACTCGCCCGCGGCAGCGGCTGCTGCCGCCTCTTCCAGCCTGGTGGCGATGCGCTGCATCTCATCATCGGTGGTGTCGCGGGTGAGGCCCCTCTGCTCATCAGGGCGGACCGACATTTCTACCAGATTGTCGAAGAACTGCCGCACGACATCATCTGTCGGCTCTTGCCAAGTTGGGACAATTCCATGTGAGTCGCACGATGACATCATTGCGCGGATGCGGTCAAGCGCGGAATTGTTGCCTGCAGTGAACGACGCCCTCGGCAACCTCAACATCTCTGGATGATCAGGATCGGGCTTGAACAGCTCCAAGAGCATTGCGTCAAGCTCCAAGGCGGTGAAGTTGAAGTTGAGGCCTGGGCGCAGCCTCATGATATCTGCCGCGTTCTGAAACTCCCAGGCAGGTCTCCTCCTCTCCTGCAAGGGGGCGATGTGGCGTCGAAGAAAGTCCGCGCCAACGGTGCCTACGGTGAGCCCGGTAAGTCTAAGGCGAAGGATTCGGGTGGCTGCGATCTTCAGCCTAGCGTCTTCCGGGGCCAGATTGCTCCAATCATTGCCGCGCACTACTGGGGTTTGGCGCTGGATGGTAAATGGCTGCGGGTTCTCCTCAACAATCCAACACCAATCCGCCCTCCATTCCTCCCATTTGCTACGGAGCTCCCCCTCCAGATAGGCTTCCTTCTTGCCGACCCTCGAGATCCAAGCGATTCCTCCGGCAAGAGGCTCTCCTCTCTCAACTCGGGGTATGAAGAAGTGGCGGAAAAGGGCTACATTTGGGTGGACTCCGACAAAGTTTTCGCAGAGATGTGCGAAAACTGCCATGGTCAGAACGGCATTGGGGGTGAAATCAAGGAGGCGGAACCCGTAGGTGTTCATGATGTCACAGAAGAATTCAGAGAAAGGCGGGCGAGCCTGCGGTAGAAGAAGAGCGCCAAGAAGGGATACCCGGTCGGGGCAAATTCGAAGCAGCGGCGGGAGTACCTTCATGCGCGGATGCGCTCAGCGTCTCCGTCGACGGAAGAGGTAGTAGTTCTCCCTCGGCTCTCTCGCGGCGAGTGAGGGGAAAATAACCCGCTGCTTCCGCAGCGCCCATAGCCGTTGTGCCTCGGCCGACTTCACGGCCTTCCCTTGTCGACTTTCGAGCCATGGCGGGCGGTGGAGGAGATCGGCAGCGTTGGTGATCTTGTGGTGGCAATGAAGCGGGCGCTGCTCTTTTTCAGCCTTGAAGAAGGGGAGCAGCGGTGGTTTCTCGAGATTGGACAGCAAGCTGGCGGGGTGGGCGACCTGCCCTGTTTCCCCCCTTATAAAGAGGGAGGGGCGGACGTTCCGTTATTCGAATAAAGAAACCCCACGATCTCGCCCACGATCTCTCACACGACGCCGCACTTTTCAGCGTGCCGTTAAATGGAGGCGTGGTGGGTCCGGGTGAAATGTGGCGTGACCCAGGCGCGTGTGCCCGTGCCATGTTTTGGGCCTGGCCCAACAGCGCTTCGGCACCGTGTGTGGCCCAGGCCGAGGGCTCTGTCGGTGTACTAGAGTAGGGGTACCCTAGTATCCCGAACTTGTGCACGGGCGATTGCAGCCCTCAGCGGCAAGGCTTACCGGGTGACCGCCAAGGTCGCCGTGGTTCCTTTGGAGCCATTCAAGAACAAAGTATTCAAGCCCGGAGACAAGGCCCGGCAAGAGGAGCTTGCCGGAAGGCCACCCAAGGCACCTAGAAGACAAGGCCCGGCAAGAGGAGCTTGCGGGAAGGACCGATGGCGACAAGCTTCCGGGCGCGACAAGACAACAACCACGGCAAAGGCGCTTGCAGCGTGACCACCACTCTGTACCTGCGCTCCGGCACATTCACTAATGTGTCGCCATACAGGACCTTTCGGTAGCAGCGTGGCGAGAGGTCTGTGCAGCCGGCCGGTGCGAGTGTGGCGGCAATGACAAGGTTGCCATCGTGGCAGCGGTGGCGCCCACAGCGGTCCCTGTTTGCCTTTGTTAGAGGCGGCGTGAGCGGGCATTTAATGCCTTTGTCCCCTGCCGTCGGGGTTAGGTATGATACAACATACCTTTGTACAAGTAGGTGTACCAACCACTCCATTTCCATTTGTACCCTTGTCTACGTTGCCACACAGCCGGAGACCCTTGAGCATATAAAAGGAGGCCCATGCACAGCGTAGAAAGGGTCGGTCGATTCGGTTCCCCCCACGCTCCGGTCTCGTTAGCAGCTTCGTGTGTCTTTGTAGCATTCAGCGCTCTGAGCAAGAACACAATACATCCGGACATGCAGCGGTAGGAGTGTTATGTCTCGAAGAGCTCGAAGCTGGGTAAAACCTCTCGCGTGCTTCGCCTCGATCTGCTCTTCGTGCGACCTCCGCTCCCTGCCGAACCGAAAGGGGCTCGGTCCGCCGGTCCCATAGGTGTTCGTGGGCCAGATCAGCCTGCCCCGACACCGGAGTTCTGGGAGCCTGAGGAGCCACCTTGCTAGTCGCACTGACTCCAGTCTCCGTCTTCATGGACGAGTCAGCCGTGGCGTACTTGTCTGCTATGATTAGCAGCTCGTCGATGGTCTCCGGCTTGTCGCAAAGGAGCTTGTGCTTGAGGAGGGTGCCTTCTCTGCACCCGGCGGTGAAGTACTCGATAGCCTGCACCTCGTGCACGCCCTCGCAGGAGTTCCAAAGCTCGGCCCAGCGCGAGGTAGTCGCGAGTTGACTCGTTGGGGCCTTGCATGCACAAGGAAAGCTGGCGAGGCTTGGGAGGTCGCTTGTACGTGCTTGTGAAGTTGCGGACGAAGGCCTCGGTGAAGTCGACCCAACTGTTGATGCTGCGGGGCTTCAGGCTGTTCAACCATGTCCGGGCCGTGCCCTGGAGCATGAGGGGAACATACTTCACGGCAACACGCTTGTTGCCGTTCGCTATGTTGACGGCCGTGGAGTAGTCAACCAGCCAGTCTTCCGGCTTCACAGAACCGGTGTATTTAGGCGTATCTCGGGGGAGCGTGAACCCTCTGGGAAAGGGTTCGTCTCGGATGCGAGGTCCGAAACAGGGAGGACCCAACTCGTCTTCTTCTTCCAGCACCAGGGATCGGTGGAGTCGGTCGATCCGGTGGCGGGCATCGTTCTCTCCGACTCTGTAACACCCCGGATGTAACTTTCCATATTTGTATCTCCAACTCTTGCCATTTTCGGCATTGTGATATGATATTCCCTTCGTGGTTGGGTTTTTCCTCTTTTTGCTTTTTGTCCGCGTCATGCATTTCATATCATGTCATCATGTGCATCTCATTTGCATACGTGTTCGTCTCATGATTCGAGCATTTCCCCGTTGTCCGTTTTGCAATCCGGCACTCCTATGTCCCCCGGCGTCCCCTTTTACGTTTTTCCGTGAGCGGGTACTAAACTTTCTCGGAATGGACCGAGCCTTGTCAAGTGGCCTTGGTACACCACCGGTAGACCACCTGTCAAGTTTCGGGTCATTTGGAGCTCGTTTGGTACTCCAACGGTTAACCGCACTCTCGCAAATGCCTCTTTTAAGTTGCAGCCCAACACCCTTTCAAAACAGCCCAATAACCCATCTAAGTCACTTCCATGCTCTCTGTCGTTCGATCACGATCGTGTGGGCGAAAACTACACCTCTTTTGGACTCTCCTAGCTCCCTCTATGCCTATTTAAACACCTCCCCCGTCCAAATCCGGGTCCAAACCCTAGCCATCTTCATCCCATGCCACGGACTAAAACCTCGGCGTGCGGACACGTCCGCCCGTCAGCGCCCGCCCGCCCAGCGCCGCCCAGCCCGCCCGGGCCCGGCGAAACCCGCTTTAACCAGCGCGCCCGCGCCCGCGCGCCACGCTCGAAGGCGCCCTCCACGCCGGCCGCGCGACACGCCGTCGCCCTCCGCCCGCCTCGGCCGGCCGCCCGTCGCCAGCCGCACCTTCCAGCGCCGCCAGCCGCAACCGCCCGCCGTCTTGCCTCGTCCTCCCGCCTCCGCCGCCGCCGGCGTCCTCCTCCTCGAGACCGGCCCCGGCCCGCGCCGACCTGCCCCCTCCTCCGGCCACCGCCGGCTTCATCTACTCCAGCGAGCCGGCCCCGCCTCGGACCCGGGCCGATCTAGATCGGGAACCCGAGGGTTGACTTCTTCCCCCCCTTAAAATCGTCTAAGTTTTATTTCGGTGATTAATTTGTGGCATTTTCAACGCGTCATAACTTTGCGCCTGTAGCTCCGTTATGTGCGTGTAATATGTCGAAATGTTCAACTCGAAGATTAGATCATTTCTTTGCATTGCATCATTTTCATTTGAGCTCATCTTGATGCCCGAAATGCTGTTATAATAAGGCTATGTGATGTTAGTTTCTGTTTCTTAACAGAACATGCACTTTTGTTATTTTTGCTATGATTGATGTGTGCACCCTATGAATTTGAGTCCTACATCTGTTTTGTAATATGCCATGCCATCTTTTCGGGGGTGTATGCCATGTATATTTTTGATCTATGTGGTGACTACCACAAGCATGCAAACTAGGTGTCATGATGTTGCTGATTTCAGCCCCTGTTTTGCTGATATTTTTATGCCATGTTAACTTGATACTACCGAGAGATCCATGCTTATTTTGAGATACTTCAGTAAGGATGTTTTGAACATATAGTTATGATCTATACAACCATGCCTTTGTTTGCAATTATAGAGTGCCATAGTTTGAGTCAATCGAGCTCTACTTTTGCTATAAAATGTTTCCTGGCAGATTGTTTACATGTTATTCAATTTTGCCAAGGTTGTTGTGGTTGATCTGTGTATGCTATGATATTGTTCTTGCCATGTATGTCTTCTATGCCATGTCTTCTTTATGTATGGATGCTTAGTTTATCATGTAATGCTCTGTAGTGAGTGCTTTGAGCTCTTAAACATGCCTACTTGTTATCTGTTTTTGACATGCCATGTTGCTGAATCTGTTAACGAAACTTGCGATTTTGACATGGGTGTTACTATATTTTCTTATCCTTTTTGGATTATGGTCAGTAAGGGACTTTTGTTCTATGCTTTGAGTAGATTCATGGCATGCCTTGCTTTGCTATTATAAGTTCCTGTAGCCTGTAGTATTTTTGCCCTGAACGTTGCTACCTGATGCTGTTCTTGCCATGTTCAGTAATTTCACCAGTGTCTGAAGCTGATATCTTTTGCACTTTTGCCATGCTTGTTTGAACCTGTTATGGTGTGTTTTAGCCGTAGCTCACTGTTCATCGTTTGTCAAGCATCTTGAGTAGATCACTGCCATATGCTTTTCTGGTACGTTTGGATGCAGTAGCCTAATTTCTTGTTGCTTGCTAAGTGGTATCATGCTGTTAATGACAGATTTGTGCCATTTTTGTTTTGCTTGTCATTTGCAAACCGTGCATCCGATTCCGGTGATCTTTATATCGATTTCAACCGAAATCATCTCATCTTTCCAGCGGCATACTTGGTTGCCAAGTTGATGCCTGGTTCATCATTTTCCTTCCGAGCAGCGTCGCATTGCATATCACATCCCGCATATCATGCCATATATTGCATCATGTTGCTTGTGCATTGCACCGTGATTTATTGTGGTTCCTTTGCTTGTGTTCTTGCTTTGGGTAGAGCCGGGAGACGAGTTCGTGAACGAGGAACCTGTTGAGAACGCTTACGAGGATAAAGCTTTCGACAACTCTGAGAACTTTGCAGGCAAGATGACCGTACCCTCGAAATCACTTCTATCTTTGCTATGCTAGTTGCTCGCTCTTTTGCTATGCCTATGCTACGATGCCTATCACTTGCTATATCATGCCACCCATATTGCCATGTCAAACCTCTAACCATCCTTTCCTAGCAAACCGTTGATTGGCTATGTTACCGCTTTGCTCAGCCCCTCTTATAGCGTTGCTAGTTGCAGGTGAAGTTGAAGTTTGTTCCTTTTGGAACTTGGAGATGTTGTTCCTTATTGGTAAAGCGTTTACTTGTTGGGGATATCACAATATATCTGCTATAATTAATGCATCTATATACTTGGTAAAGGGTGGAAGGCTCGGCCTTATGCCTGGTGTTTTGTTCCACTCTTGCCACCCTAGTTCCCGTCATACCGGTGTTATGTTCCTTGATATCGCGTTCCTTACACGGTTGGGTGATTTATGGGACCCCTTGACAGTTCGCTTTTAATAAGACTCCTCCAGCAAGTCCCAACTTTGGTTTTACCATTTGCCACCTAAGCCTATTTCCCACGGGTTTTCTCGAGCCCGAGGGTCATCTTTATTTTAACCCGGGCAGTTCTCCTCTGAGTCTTTGGTCCAACCTGTCGACCGCCGGTGGCCATCGAGGGCAACTCTAAGATGGCCTATCGGAAGCTTGGACAATCGGTGTGCCACGAGAACGAGATATGTGCAGCTCCTATCGGGATTTGTCGGCACATTGGCGGCTTTCTTGGTCTTGTTTTATTCTTTGTCGAAATGTCTTGTAGTCCATGATTCCGAGATCGATCGGGTCTTCCGGTAGAAGGAATATCCTTCTTTGACCGTGAGAGCTTATAATGGGCTAAGTTGGGACACCCTGCAGGGTATTATCTTTCGAAGCCGTGCCAGCGGTTATGAGGCGGATGGGAATTTGTTAATGTCGGTTGTAGAAAACCGAAGTTGACCTTAATTAAATTACACATCAACGCGTGTGTAACCGTGATGGTCTCTTCTCGGAGTCCGGAAGTGAACACGATGTTGGAGTTATGTTTGGCGTAAGTAGTTCAGGATCACTTCTTGATCGCTACTAGCTTCACGACCGCCGCCTTGCTTCTCTTCTCGCTCTCTTTTGCGAATGTAGCCACCATATATGCTAAGTCGCTTGCTGCAGCTCCACCTCACAACTCTGTCCTTCCTATAAGCTTAAATAGTCTTGATCTCGCGGGTGTGAGATTGCTGAGTCCCGTGACTCACAGATTCTACCAAAACGATTGCAGTGCCGGCGATGCGGTCAGGTGGCGCAGCCGAACTCAAGTGGGAGTTCGGCGAGGAACGTGGTCGTTACTATGTGTCTTTTCCTGATGATCGATGGTGGTGCCCAGTTGGGACGATCGGGGATCTGTGTAGCATTTAGGGTATCTTCTTTTATTTTGGTTCCGTGGTCGGACCTTGAGTGTAATCTGTATGATGGATGTTTATTTATGTATTGTGTGAAGTGGCGTAGTAAGCCAACTACGTATCTCTTTCCCTTATGTATTACATGGGTTGTGTGAAGATTACCTCACTTGCGACATTGCTTTCAATGCGATTATGCCTCTAAGTCGTGCTTCGACACGTGGGAGATATAGCCGCATCGGGGGTGTTATAAGTTGGTAATCAGAGCCTTCCCCGACTTAGGAGCCCCCTACTTGATTGTTTGCTGGCGTTGTTGAGTCTAGAACAGAAAATGTTTTGAGTCTTAGGATTATATATATCGGGGAGTAGGATTCTTTTTACTCCCCAGTCCCTTCGTCGCTCTGGTGAGGTCTCCTGACGTAGAAGTTTTGACTCTTCTCTCCTCAATTTTCACTAAAATTTTTTTTAGGATCACGCGGGTATCTTGGGATCGTTCGATGGTTTTGTGGCGAGAACATTGTTCTTGGTGCCTCGACATTTAGGGGTTGTGGCGGTGTCCGGGGAGTTGAGCTCCGAGGTGTTGTCGTCACAATTTTATCGTTGCGATTACGGAATACGAGTTTTGCCGACATCGAAATCTCTTTTGTGCGATTGTTGGTGAGATAACCCGATAACCCAAAGATCTTTGAGGCGAGCTCGAGTATTGCCATGACTCATTATAACAGATGTTTTTCAAGGTCGAGGTACCACGATTTCGAAGGTTTCTTGGTTATGTGTTGACGGATGGATACTGGTGGATCTAGGTATTGTTAGTTTGGGTGATATATTTTGTGTCCCTGTGTCCCCAACACCAGATTGCATAACCGAGAAAGTTTCGGAGTTTATAGGTGGGAATTCTAGTAGCTTATAGGATATCTTTCCGACAGATGTATGATTTGAGATTGGGGTCCAACGTCTAGTGGTCCGCCCATCCACGGTCGATTCTGATGGCATGGCGCCTTAAAGAATACTTGGCTATGCTGATTCGGGGCGTCTTGTTTGTCATTCGTGACGGCCGTATGCGTCGTGCCGTGTGGGCGCACCGCTTGAACACTTTGGGCGAAATCTCTATCATGTGTTTGTTCCGCTTATTCTAGAAGCCAATCTTTTGTTTTGTTTTCAGTTGTGTTATTCGAGTTGTTTCAAAGGCAAATGATGATTCCATACCTTTATCTAAGTGGCTTCTCACCTTAATGGACGTGTGATGTTAGCTTTTGGAATTCATTCGTTCATCCTTGTTCGAATGTTTATTGTTAAGACTATATGTTGCAATTTCTATCCGTTGATTCAACTTGTCTATCATCTATCAAAGTGCTAACGGATGTCACCCTCTTGAGGATGGCTCCGCCAACGCGTCTCAATCCGGATCGCAATGATGAGAATCGGTCGAACCCTCCACCTCCACCTCCGCCTTGGAGGCATGGCAAGCTATCATGGCAGCCACCAATGCCAATGCTCGAGATGATTTTGCAACTCTTGCAAGAGGCGTACTCAAGGGCAAGGCAATCAAGGCAATCAAGGTCAAGGCAACAACCAGCCGCACTTTGCTACCCTCAATCGGTTCCTCGCTAATCAGCCGAAGTCTTTCGGTTTACGTAGCCGAGGCCACAGGCGCCGACGATTGGCTTGTGGACATCTGCAAACATTTTGAATGTAGCAATGTCGGACACGAGGACTTTGTCAAGTTTGCTTCGTTTCAACTCAAGGACCAAGCTGCCGAGTGGTACCCGGCAATACAAAGATTCGAGAGGAGGTCGTGTCATTAAGTTCCGCCGAGACTTTGAGCTCACCACATTCGAAAAGTGTTGTTGATAGCAAGCGTGAGGAGTTCCGCAATCTCAAGCAAGGCAACATGTCCGTCTATCAATACAATATCCAGTTCTAGAAACTTCGCTCGCTTTGCTAAGCAAGGCGTCCACGATGAAAAGAGTATGATCTATCAATTCAGAGGTGGTCTCGAGAGAAGATCTGCAATTAGCTCTTGTGCTTTTTGAGCGGATAAGTATGATGAATTCTACAACATGGCACTTTGAAGCAAGAAGCTGCCCAGCTCAAATGTGAGGCTTCTAAGAAGAGAATCGGGGATGCGATTCAGTCTTCTTCTTCCTCTCAAGTGGCAGCTAAGCGGCAGAAGTTCTACCTTCCTCCTCCTCCGTTCCGTCGGCCTTATCGGGAGAAGAACTTCGGTGGTCGTGGATCTTCCCACCCGCCAACCCAGGCTATCGTAACAAGTCTAATTCTCAAGCTCCAAGGTCAAATGCTCCTTATCACCGTCCGCTCTCGGAGGTGACTTGCAACAAATGTCGTGAAAGGTCACTATGCGAACAAGTGCTTCAACCAAAGGCGCCTTCCGCCTCCTCCTCCTGTGAAATCTTCCGGCAATGCGGTGGTCAAGCATAATCCAAGTCTCGCAAAGGTGAACATGATGAATGCAGCTCGGTGAGGATTCTTGATGTGATTATGGGTAATCTTCCGATTAATGATATTCCTGCAAAAGTTTTATTTGATACGGTGCATCGCATTGTTTCATGTCTAGATCATTTGTCATAAAGCATGATTTCATTTCGAAATGTTGGAAAAACCCTTGGGAGTTGTTTCTCTAGCCTCTTCTATGAGGGCTACCACAATGATTCCGGATGTTTCTATCAAGATGGGCAACTATAGATTTCTTTCTTCTCCAATGGTTCTTGGTGACTCGGATATTGATCTTATTCTCGGGATGGACTGGCTTTCTCGGCTACAAAGCTCAGCTTGATTGTGCTGCCGAAATTCAATTGACTCACTCCTCTAATGATGTGATCATCTATGACGCTCGTGATGAAACCATTCGGTTGTTTTCTCTCAATGAGAAGGGCGAGTTGGATGCTATCTCTCAGATTCCATTCGTTTGTGAGTACCAAGATGTCTTTCCAGAAGAGCTTCCAGGAATGCCTCCTCACCGGCCAGTTGAGTTCGTTATCGATCTTGAGCCTGGCACTGAACCCGTTTGCAAGCGTCCATACAAGCTTGGACCTAATGAGCTGAAGGAATTGAAGAAGCAGCTCGATGAACAAGAGCGTCTGGGTTTGATCAGACCGAGTTCATCTCCTTGGGGTTGTGGTGTTCTTTTTGTCCAGAAGAAGGATGGCACGGACCGACTTCGTCGATTACCGTCCATTGATTAAGAAGACTATCAAGAACAAGTATCCACTTCCCAACATCAATGAGCTTTTCGATCAAATCAAAGGTGCTAAATTGTTCTCCAAGATTGACATTCGTATGGTTTATCATAAGATTCTGATTATTGAACAAGATATTCCCATGACAGCAATCATAACATGCTTTGGTTCTTATGAATATTTTGTCATGTCTTTCGGCCTTGTCAATGCTCCTCCAACTTTCTCTCGAATGATGAACTTCATTTTCAATCCCTACACCAATGAATTCGTCTTGGTCTATCTTGATGATATTTTGGTCTTCTCCAAGAATAAGAAGGATCATGCCAAACATTTGCGATTGGTGCTAGACAAGCTCGAGAGAGCATCAATTCTATCTGAAGTTTTCCAAATGTGAATTTTGGCTTGATGAAGTTCTTTACCTTGGTCATATCATCTCCGCCAAGGGCATCCCTGTTAACCCCGAGAAGGTGTCTGCAGTTGTGAATTGGGAACCTCCTCAGAATGTCAAGCAGCTCCGTAGTTTTCTTGGTCTCGCAAGCTATTGCCGAAGATTCGTTGAGAACTTCTCCAAGATTGCAAAGCCTCTTTCCAACCTTCTCCAGAAGCATGTGAAGTATGTCCGTCTCCACAGGTGTGACGTTGCTTTCAATACTCTCAAAGAGAAACTTCGTCACAGCCCTGTCTTGACTCCTCCCGATGAATCCAAGCCATTCAAGTTTTACGTGATGCTTCTCTTCAAGGTCTCGGTCTTTGTGTTAATGCAAGAGAAGAGGGTTGTGGCCTATACCTCTCGCCAGTTGAAGCCCAACGAAAAGAACTACCCCACTCACGATCTTGAGTTGGCGGCAGTTGTCCATGCATTGATAACGTGGAGACATCTCTTGTTGGGAAGGAAAGTGGACATATTCACCGATCACAAGAGTCTCAAGTATATCTTCACTCAACCCAACCTCAACCTCGAGCAAACTCGATGGGTCGTAATGATTCAAGAGTACAACCCAAGTATTGAATATACTCCGGCAAGGCCAATGTCATTGCAGATGCTTTGAGCGGGAAGGCTTCTTTGCAGCAGTCTAATTCTCAAGCCCTTCCAACCGGATCTCTGTGAAGCTTTCCGCATGCTGAATCTTCAAGTTGTTCCTCAAGGCTTTCTTGCCAACCTCATAGTCTCTCCTACTTTGGAAGATCAGATTCGTGAGGCTCAACTTCTGGATACCATGGTGAAAAAGGTGAAGCGTGGTATCGACAAGTGCATTTCCAAGTACAAGTGCTTCCACATTGATGACAAAGATACTCTTTTCTTCGAGGACGGATTGTGGTTCCAAAGGGTGATCTACGTAAAGTCATTATGAGCAGAGGCACACAATTCGCTTCTATCCATTCATCACGGAAGTACGAAGATGTACCATGACCTCAAGCAGTCATATTGGTGGACTCGAATGAAGCGAGAAATTGCTCAATTCGTGAATGAGTGTGATGTCCGTAGAAGAGTGAAAGCGAGAACACCAAAGACCAGCTGGTCTCCTCCAACCTCTTGCTATTCCGAATGGAAGTTTGATCATATTGAAATGGACTTCAGAATCGGATTTCCAAAGTCCAAGCGTGGAAATGATGCTATCTTCGTTGTCATTGACAAGCTTACTAAAGTGGCTCATTTTCTTCCTATCAAAGAATCTATCACAGCAGCTCGGTTGGCAGAGCTATACACCTCCAGGATTGTCTCCTTGCACGGCATTCCACAAGTGATCTCTTCAGACCGTGGCAGCATCTTTACCTCCAAGTTTTGGGATTCTTTTCAAAAGGCCATGGGCACCAACATTCGTTTCAGCACAGCTTTCCACCCTCAAACAAGTGGCCAAGTCGAGCGAGTCAATCAAATCCTTGAAGATATGCTCAGGGCTTGTGTCATTTCCTTCGGTATGAAGTGGGAAGATTGTCTTCCATATGCCGAGTTCTCCTACAACAACAGCTTCCAAGCGAGTTCGGGCATGGCCCCATTCGAAATTCTCGATGGCAGAAAGTGCCGTACTCCTCTCAATTGGTCCGAGACAGGTGAACACCAACTTCTTGGCAATGACTTGATCACAAAAGCCGAAGAAATGTGCAAAGTCATTCGTGAGAATCTCAAAGCCGCGCAATCGCGCCAGAAGAGCTATTATGATGACAAGCACCGTGATGTGGCTTTTGAAATCGGAGACCATGTCTACCTCCGCGTCTCTCCAATGAAAGGCACTTGTCGCTTCGGTATCAAAGGGAAGCTTGCCCCTAGATACGTGGGTCCTTTCAAGATCATTGGTAAAAGAGGCGATCTCGCCTATCAACTTGAGCTTCCCTCCAACTTTGCAAACGTGCACGATGTGTTTCACGTCTCACAGCTTCGCAAGTGCTTCAAGACTCCTGAACGCACTATCAACTTCAAGAAGATCTCTCTTATCATGAGCACCCCGTTGCTATTCTTGAAGAAACCGAGCGCAAGACTCGCAACAAGTCAATCAAATTCCTGAAAGTGAAGTGGTCACACCATTCCGACCGTGAAGCCACACAGGGCGCGAGGATCACCTCCGTTCGAATATCCGGAGTTCTTTCGGTCCTAGATCTCGGGACGAGATCCTCTTGTAGTGGTGGAGTGTTGTAACACCCCGGATGTAACTTTCCATATTTGTATCTCCAACTCTTGCCATTTTCGGCATTGTGATATGATATTCCCTCCGTGGTTGGGTTTTTTCTCTTTTTGCTTTTTGTCCGCGTCATGCATTTCATATCATGTCATCATGTGCATCTCATTTGCATACGTGTTCGTCTCATGATTCCGAGCATTTTCCCCGGTGTCCGTTTTGCAATCCGGCACTCCTATGTCCCCCGGCGTCCCCTTTTACGTTTTTCCGTGAGCGGGTACTAAACTTTCTCGGAATGGACCGAGCCTTGTCAAGTGGCCTTGGTACACCACCGGTGAACCACTGTCAAGTTTCGGGTCATTCGGAGCTCGTTTGGTACTCCAACGGTTAACCGCACTCTCGCAAAGGCCTCTTTTAAGTTGCAGCCCAATACCCTTTCAAAACAGCCCAATAACCCATCTAAGTCACTTCCATGCTCTCCGTCGTTCGATCACGATCGTGTGGGTGAAAACTACACCTCTTTTGGACTCTCCTAGCTCCCTCTATGCCTATTTAAACACCTCCCCCGTCCAAATCCGGGTCCAAACCCTAGCCATCTTCATCCCATGCCGGACTAAAACCTCGACGTACGGACACGTCCACCACGTCGCGCCGCCGCCCAGCATGCCACGGCCGCCCGGGGCTCGCCCGCCCATACCACGCCGCTCCGCGCCTCACGCTGGCCGCGCCCGCCGCCGCCGGCCGCGACCGGCGCCGTCGCCCTCCGCCCGCCTCGGCCGGCCGTCGCCGGCCGCACCCGCCCGCCCGCCCGCCCGCCCGCCAGCCTCGCCCGGTCCTCCCCGCCGCCTCCCCGCCGCCTCCACCGCCGCCGGCGTCCTCCTCCTCGAGGCCGGCCCCGGCCCGCGCCGACCTGCCCCCTCCTTCGGCCACCGCCGGCTTCATCTACTCCGGCGAGCCGGCCTCGCCTCGGACCCGGGCCGATCTAGATCGGGAACCCGAGGGTTGACTTCTTCCCCCCCTTAAAATCGTCAAAGTTTTATTTCGGTGATTAATTTGTGGCATTTTCAACGTGTCATAACTTTGCGCCTGTAGCTCCGTTATGTGCGTGTAATATGTCAAAATGTTCACCTCGAAGAGTAGATCATTTCATTGCATTGCATCATTTTGGTTTGAGCTCATCTTGATGCCCGAAATGCTGTTAGAATAAGGCTATGTGATGTTAGTTTCTGTTTCTTAACAGAACATGCACTTTTGTTATTTTTGCTATGATTGATGTGTGCACCCTATGAATTTGAGTCCTACATGTGTTTTGTAATATGCCATGCCATATTTCCAGGGGTGTATTCCATGTATTTTTGTGATCTATGTGGTGACTAGCACAAGCATGCAAACTAGGTGTCATGATGTTGCTGATTTCAGCCCCTGTTTTGCTGATATTTTTATGCCATGTTAACTTGATGCTACCGAGAGATCCATGCTTATTTTGAGATACTTCACTAAGGATGTTTTGAACATATGGTTATGCTCTATCCAACCATGCCTTTGTTTGCAATTATGGAGTGCCATAGCTTGAGTCAATCGAGCTCTACTTTTGCTATAAAATGTTTCCTGGCAGATTGTTTACATGTTATTCAATTTTGCCAAGGTTGTTGTGGTTGATCCGTGTATGCTATGATATTGTTCTTGCCATGTATGTCTTCTATGCCATGTCTTATTTATGTATGGATGCTTAGTTTATCATGTAATGCTCTGTAATGAGTGCTTTGAGCTCTTAAACATGCCTACTTGTTATCTGTTTTTGACATGCCATGTTGCTGAATCTGTTAACAAAACTTGCGATTTTGACATGGGTGTTCCTATATTTTCTCATCCTTTTTGGATTATGGTCAGTAAGGGACTTTTGTTCTATGCTTTGAGTATATTCGTGGCATGCCTTGTTTTGCTATTATAAGTTCCTGTAGCATGTAGTTTTCTTGCTCTGAACATTGCTACCTGATGCTGTTTTTGCCATGTTCAGTAATTTCACTTTTGCACTTTTGCCATGCTTGTTTGAACCTGTTATGTTGTGTTTTAGCCGTAGCTCAGTGTTCATCTTTTGTCAAGCATCTTGAGTAGATCACTGCCATATGCTATTCTGGTACGTTTGGGTGCAGTAGCCTAATTTCTTGTTGCTTGCTAAGTGGTATCATGCTGTTAATGGCAGATTTGTGCCATTCTTGTTTTGCTTGTCATTTGCAACGTGCATCCGATTCCGGTGATCTTTATATCAATTTCAACCGAAATCATCTCATCTTTCCAGCGGCATACTTGGTTTGCCAAGTTGATGCCTGGTTCATCATTTTCCTTCCGGAGCACGCATACGCATTGCATATCACATCCCGCATATCATGCCATATATTGCATCATGTTGCTTGTGCATTGCACCGTGATTTATTGTGGTTCCTTTGCTTGTGTTCTTGCTTTGGGTAGAGCCGGGAGACGAGTTCGTGAACGAGGAACCTGTTGAGAACGCTTACGAGGATAAAGCTTTCGACAACTCTGAGAACTTTGCAGGCAAGATGACCGTACCCTCGAAATCACTTCTATCTTTGCTATGCTAGTTGCTCGCTCTTTTGCTATGCCTATGCTACGATGCCTATCACTTGCTATATCATGCCACCCATATTGCCATGTCAAACCTCTAACCATCCTTTCCTAGCAAACCGTTGATTGGCTATGTTATTGCTTTGCTCAGCCCTCTTATAGCGTTGCTCGTTGCAGGTGAAGTTGAAGTTTGTTCCTTTTGGAACTTGGAGATGCTGTTCCTTATTGGAACATATTTACTTGTTGGGGATATCACAATATATCTGCTATAATTAATGCATCTATATACTTGGTAAAGGGTGGAAGGCTCGGCCTTATGCCTGGTGTTTTGTTCCACTCTTGCCACCCTAGTTCCCGTCATACCGGTGTTATGTTCCTTGATTTGGCGTTCCTTACATGGTTGGGTGATTTATGGGACCCCCTTGACAGTTCGCTTTGAATAAGACTCCTCCAAAGAAGGCCCAACTTTGGTTTTACCATTTGCTACCTAAGCCTTTTTCCCCGGGTTTCGCGAGCCGAGGGTCATCTTTATTTTAACCCCGGGCCAGTTCTCCTCGAGTGTTGGTCCAACTTTCATCGACCGCCGGTGGCCATCGTGGGCAACTACGAGATGGCCTATCGGAAGCTTGGACAATCCGGTGTGCCACGAGAACGAGATATGTGCAGCTCCTATCGGGATTTGTCGGCACATTCGGGCGGCATTGCTGGTCTTGTTTTATTCTTTGTCGAAATGTCTTCTAGTCCGGGATTCGAGACTGATCGGGTCTTCCGGTAGAAGGAATATCATTCGATTGACTGTGAGAGCTTATAATGGGCTAAGTTGGGACACCCTGCAGGTATTATCTTTCGAAAGCCGTGCCGCGGTTATGAGGCAGATGGGAATTTGTTAATGTCCGGTTGTAGAAAACCCGAAGTTGACCTTAATTAAATTACACATCAATCACGTGTGTAACCGTGATGGTCTCTTCTCGGCGGAGTCCGGAAGTGAACACGGTGTTGGAGTTATGTTTGACGTAAGTAGTTCAGATCACTTCTTGATCGCTACTAGCTTCACGACCGCGCCTTGCTTCTCTTCTCGCTCTCTTTTGCGAATGTAGCCACCATATATGCTAGTCGCTTGCTGCAGCTCCACCTCACAACTCTGTCGTTCCTATAAGCTTAAATAGTCTTGATCTCACGGGTGTGAGATTGCTGAGTCCCCGTGACTCACAGATTCTACCAAAACAGTTGCAGGTGCCGACGATGCGGTCAGTGTGGCGCAGCCGAACTCAAGTGGGAGTTCGACGAGGAATGTGGTCGTTACTATGTGTCTTTTCCTGATGATCAGTAGTAGTACCCAGTTGGGACGATCGGGGATCTGTGTAGCATTTGGGGTATCTTCTTTTATTTTGGTTCCGTAGTCGGACCTTGAGTGTAATCTGTATGATGGATGTTTATTTATGTATTGTGTGAAGTGGCGACTGTAAGCCAACTATGTATCTCTTTCCCTTATGTATTACATGGGTTGTGTGAAGATTACCTCACTTGCGACATTGCTTTCAATGCGGTTATGCCTCTAAGTCGTGCTTCGACACGTGGGAGATATAGCCGCATCGGGGGCGTTACAGACTCCCTCTCGGCGGCCAAGGCGGTCGACGAGAGTCGGATGCTCGACGGGTGGCGGGGAGACTCGCCTTTCTCTACGAGGAGGAGGAGGCAGATAGTCGTCCCGCCGCTCCACTGCTCTTGGGCGGCCGTCTTGGTCGCGCTCGATGGAGATATGAGTCCGACTGTGGCTGACAGCCGGATCCTTGTTTTTTCTTCCGCGGACACCGCCAGTCGGTGTCCGAGACGTCGCGCCTTGGTCTCGGCGGGGAGGTAGGTCATCGTTATGTCATTGCGGCGCCTCTGTGCGGCAGCCGGCCTCGTTCTGCGCAGCAGCCGCGTCGAGGAGCTGCTGGACTCGCTCCGTCACCAGGCGGCGCTATTCTCCTTCGAAGTTGTCCAGCTCGTCCGCCGCCGCCTGGGCGGTGCGGATGTTCTCCGCAGGCGTAGCGTGCACAGGGCGATTGGCCCCGAAAAGGTTGGCGATGGCCACGCCGTGCTGCTGGACCACGCCTAGGCGGCTAGGCCCCGTCGGGGCTGGTGAGCCGCCCACAGCGCGATCCATCTCACGCTGGTAGGCTTCTGACAAGCGCCTCATGCTTGCCAGCTTTCTCGCGCCTTCGACGAGCTGAAGGCGGCGTGCCTCCAGCATCTCGGCGTCCGCGTCTTCCGGAATAGGTGTGGTCAGGTCTCGCAGAGCCGCGTCGAGGGGGTCGTGAGCTCCTTCGCCGGAATGCTCGCTATGACCGATGACGAGCACCTGCAGGCAGTGCTTCCGCCGCTCCCCTCGTGAGGGAGCGGCTCGTCGTAGACCACCACGTTGGTGGGGAACGCGTCGAGCGACGCGGTGTCGGAGTCGACCAGCATTGGGTCGCTGGAGCCTACAGACTCCAAGTCCACGGCAGGCTCGCCGTCGACGCGGAGTTGCTCGAGGAGGCCCGCGTGGAGGCTCTCGGGGCCGCCCATGCCTGCGTCGGATGCAGGCTCGTCGGAGAGGCGAACCTCGCCGACAAGTTCGGCGAGGCAGCTCGCCGCGCAGGCGATCTCAGCGCCGTGTAGCGCGTCGGTGCAGACTTCGTCTGGCGTGCCGGGCTGGCTGCGCTCGCTAGGGAGGAAAAGGGTTCCCGTCCAGAGCAGGTCTCCGGACGACGGTGCACCTTGCCCCACGGTGGGTGCCAAATGTCGGGGGTTGGGTGCGACATATGCCAAAGGACGGCTTATCATTGTGGGGGCGAGTAGAACGTCGCCGGTGCTGAAAGCAGGATGAGGTGAAGGCATGCACGCCGCGGATCTTACCCAGCTTCAGGGCTCTTCGTGGAGATAATACCCCTACTGCTGCTCTGCGGGGTCTCCGCATGATCACTATGGCAAAGTGGGTACAAGGTTGCTCCTTGAGCTATTCGAGGTAAGGAAGGAGGAAGGCACGGCTAGCTCTTCTCTCCTCTCTATGTGTGTCTAAAACTATTAGGGTCCAACCTCTTGCATGGGTGCCCCGGGGGGTTTATATAGGCCTACCCCCCAGGGGTACAATGGTAATCCGGCTGGGCGCGGGTCCCAGCCGTCTGTCTCTCTGGTCGCCGTCTTCTCCGCCGACTGCTGGGGCCCGCCGACTAGTGGGCCCCGCCGACGGTCCAGCATGGGGCCGACAAGCCTTGTCCGCCGCGGGCGGGTCTTGCCGGCTGCGGATTACTGTAGCCGCGCTTCTAATGACGCTGGCTTGGTCATGGGGTCATGGCAACAGTGCCGCCGCCTGACGGGCGATCACTGTTGCCATTCCCTGTCTTGTCTGGTTAATGGCGTGCGGAGCCCATGGGAGGGGTCGGTCGACTCTCGGGGGCCGACTCTCAGTGGGTCCGTCTGGTGGCGCTCTCGCCGTCTTCTGCACTCCCGCCCGCGGTATCCCGCCCGTCTTTGGGTCGTCTGGGACGGTAAATGCGTGGGTACGAGGATCTGCCCGCAGGGGGCTGATGTCGAGGCGGCGTGGCAACGATGCCGCGCGGACGGAGATCTCCGTCGATGCGTCGCCTTTGTGGCCATGCCTGTCCTTCGTGAACGGGGCAGGGATGGGCTGCGTGGCGACCACATCCCATCCCGTCCGTAGTTGCATAGGCAGGAGGTGGTTGGAGTCGCGGGCCGACTCCCCATAGCCGACTTCTCTGGAAGCCGCCAGTTGGGAGTCGGCTCGTCTCGAGGCCGTCTCTGGGACTCGGCTGGGAGGGGCAGTCGGCGGCTCTTCGTCTTGGGGTCTTGAGGGGCGTAGTCTGCCCCAATGTTTTGAAAGGTCCAGGGGCTCGGGTTTGCCTACCCGTGACCCATTACTCCGACACCATTAAACTATTGATTCATGTCTTTGCAACCTTAAAGTTCTTGTAATTTTGCCTTGCTCCTCTTCCTAACGGGATGGTTGCAATCTTGTTCATCTCCGTTGTATTCTTTCTTTCAAGTTGTTCAACCTCTCAAGGTTCGTGGTTTCACTCAACTTTGTTTTACCTCTTCCTATTCCGCTTCTCTACGGTGCCATCCTTAGATCTCGGGACGAGATCCTCTTGTAGTGGTGGAGTGTTTTAACGCCCCAAGACCGACGCTCCAGACGCCTTTCATGTTCTTCGTTGTCGTTGTGTGTTTTATTTTGTTGTTGTTACATTTCATCATGTCATCATGCATATTGCATCCGCATGTTTTCATAAAACCCGTAGTCGTACACAGTTGCCGCTTCTCCTTGTCTCCGGGGCATGTCGTCTGACCGTTTGTCTTCCTTGACCATTCTCAGTCCAACCACACACTTGACCTCGTTCGCCTAACCCCTCTTTGCACAGTGCATCGACCCCTCGCCCGTGTCCGAAACTTCCCCGAACCCGAACCGGACTATCGTTACCGTTTGGTCCGAATCATCCCCAAACATCTATAAAACATCTCCGTTTTGTTTGTTTGGACACCCATAGCCTATCTTTCTCGACCGCCTGATTTTGATCTGAGGGTCCATGTCTACCTCAATTCATCTCCCATCACTATATATATACGAAGCTAGTCCAAATCTGAGAAAACCCTAAAAATTAGGACCCTTGTCCCATCCCGCCGCCACTCAACCAAATCCTCTCGGGATCCCCTCCCTCGATCCTGCGGCCTCCTCCCACCTCTCTTCGGATCCAGATCCAGCCAACCACTACAGCCACTTCCCACTCGATCTGGACCACCGGATCTTAGATCCGATGGCCCAGAGAGCCTCTACAGCCCCAGCGCCTCCCAGCTCCCGCACGAGCCCGAGAGCCTCCTCCCGCTCGATCACGTCGCGAGCGCCACCGCCGAGCTGCTCCGTCCGCCGCCCGAACCTGCCAAGGCAGGCACCAGCAGGGCCGCCCTCTCCTTCCCTGTCTCTCCTTTCTTCTTCCCTTCTCCCTTCCGTCTCATCTCCCTGCGTCTTCTCCACAGGAACCGGAGCGCCGCCTGACTCCCTCGATCTGCGATGGGAAACTCCTCAAGCCGCCACCATCTTCTTCCAGGAGCCCGCGGCCTTCTCTGCTTCCCCTCCTCGTGCCTCACCGGCAGCAAGCTCCGCAGCTCCAAGTTCCCGCTGCGGCCCTCCTTCCCGTTCGTCCTCGGTCACCGCCTTGCTAAGCTCCACCGCCACCGGAGATCCCCGTCGGCATCCCTGTCCCGAGCCTCATCGTCGCCGCGCACCCTCCCTTGATCCATCGCCCGGGGACGTTTCCCCACTGGGCGAACACCAGGCCAGCCCTCGCGCCCCTCTCCTTCATCTCGCTCCTCTGCTCATCTCTCTCTCTCCCGGAGCTCTCAAAACCCCTCCTCTGCTTCTTATCGCAGTAACCGGACGCAGTCGTCGAACATCATGGCCGCCCCTCGCCTCCTCACTGTGTTCCTGGACCCCTGCGCCCCGTCACCCGCGTCCAGTGCCGCCATGGATTCGCGCCAAGTCCACCGCCGTCATCCAAGTCCCTCGCTGTCGGCCCCTGCTTCCCCTGCTCCGAGCATCAGTTCGGGATTGAGCGCGCCCCGCATCGCTCCCGTTGACTAACGCCTGGGCCGCCTCCTCTTCGCCCGTTGACCGAGGCCCAGTCCCCACCTCACTGATTTGGCCCGAGGCCTTTGGTGAGCAGCCCCTCGGCCTTTCCTCTGTTGGGCTTCCTACTTAGATGCGGCTCTTATCATGTTTTTCCCAGATCTACGAATTTAGCATTATCCAGAGACTGCAGTTTTTTAGAAAACCCCTAAATGTTCATGCATCTATAATTCACAAACCTTGCATCAAAATTAAATAAACTATATAAGTAAGATGCCTAGTCTTTCATGTACTTTCATAATATGCAACTTTCATCCATGGTTAAAAGGTTTAGTATGCTGTTTGTTTAAATTTGCTTAAATAGCATGTTAAAATGATTTATTTCATAACTAAATAACCGTAGCTTCGAATTAAATAAACTTTATATGTAAATGGGGTAGAAAAATGCATAGTTTAACATGGTGGCATTACTTTGCATGTTTAACAACAATAAAATATGCTTTAGGACAGAACAGTACCAAATCTAAAATATGCACATGGGGATTTTCTGGAATTGTTGTTTGTTGTTCTGGCCTCATTTAAACTTGCCTAAATAGGTAGTTTACTTATGCTTCACCTCTTGCCATGTTAATCAACATTTAATATTGTTGGGTACATAAATGAGAGAGAACTAAATATTTGATGTGGTGTTTCGTCAATATGTAATTCGTTGCATATTGAGCTCCACTTAATTTGTAGTATTGTTTGTGCATTTTGCCATGCCATGCCTCATTAAACCGGACATGCATCATACTTGATTTCGCACCATGCCATGTTTATGTGATGGATTGTTTACCATATTGTTTGCTATTTTCCGGTGTTGCTTCTTCGGGTTAGTTCCGATAACGTCGCGTTTGTGAGGATTTGTTTGACTTCATCCGTTTGTCTTCTACATGGACTCGTTATTCTTCCTTGCGGGATTTCAGGCAAGATGACCATACCCTGGAAATCACTTCTATCTTTGCTTGCTAGTTGTTCGCTCTATTGCTATGCCGCGCTACCTACCACTTGCTATATCATGCCTCCCATATTGCCATGTCAAGCCTCTAACCATCCTTTCCTAGCAAACCGTTGTTTGGCTAAATTCTTCGCTTTTGCTCAGCCCTTCTTATAAGCGTTGCTAGTTGCGTGAAGCTGAAGTTTGTTCCATGTTGGAACATGGATATGTTGGGATATCACAATATCTTTTATTTAATTAATGCATCTATATACTTGGTAAAGGGTGGAAGGTCGGCCTTATGCACAGTGTTTTGTTCCACTCTTGCCGCCCTAGTTTCTGTCATACCGGTGTTATGTTCCTTGATTTTGCGTTCCTTACGCGGTTGGGTATTATGGGAACCCCTTGACAATTCGCTTTGAATAAAACTCCTCCAACAAGGACCAACCTTGGTTTTACATTTGCCTAACAACCTAATCCTTTTTCCGTTGGGTTTCCGGAGCCCGAGGGTCATCTTTATTTTAGCCCCCCTCCCCCCGGGCCAGTGCTCCTCCGAGTGTTGGTCCGAACCGAGCGATGTCCGGCGCCCCCTGGGCAACCAGGGTCTATGCCAACCCGACGTCTGGCTCATCCGGTGTGCCCTTAGAACGAGATATGTGCAGCTCCTATCAGGATTTGTTGGCACATCCGGGCGGTCTTGCTGGTCTTGTTTTACCATTGTCGAAATGTCTTGTAACCGGAATTCCGAGTCTGATCGGCTCTTCTCGGGAGAAGGAATATTCTTTGTTGACCATGAGAGCTTGTGATGGGCTAAGTTGGGACACCCCTGCAGGGTATAAACTTTCGAGAGCCGTGCCCGTGGTTATGTGGCAGATGGGAATTTGTTAACGTCCGGTTGTAGAGAACTTGACACTTGACTTAATTAAAATGCATCAACCGCGTGTGTAGCCGTGATGGTCTCTTTTTGGCGGAGTCCGGGAATTGAACACGGTTCTTGGGTTATGTTTGAATGTAAGTAGTTTCAGGATCACTTCTTGATCACTTCTAGCTTCTCGATCGTTGCGTTGCTTCTCTTCTCGCTCTTATTTGCGTATGTTAGCCACCATACATGCTTAGTGTGCTCCACCTCATTACCCTTTTCCTACCCATAAGCTTAAATAGTCTTGATCTCGTGGGTGTGAGACTGCTGAGTCCTCGTGACTCACAGATTCTAACCAAACAGTTGCAGGTGACGTTGATATCAGTGAAGGTGACGCAACCGAGCTCAAGAGGGAGTCTGACGAGGACCTTGGTCGTTACTATGTTTTGTTTCCTGATGATCAGTAGTCGAGCCCAGTTGGGACGATCAGGGATCTAGCATGTGGGGTTATCTTATTTTCATTTGGATTTGACCGTAGTCGGTCTGTGTGTGTATTTTGAATGATGTATGATTTATTTAAGTATTGTGTGAAGTGGCGATTGTAAGCCAACCCTCTTTATCCAATTCTTGTTCATTACATGGGATTGTGTGAAGATGACCCTTCTTGGGATAAAACCTACAATGCGGTTATGCCTCTAAGTCGTGCCTCGACATGTGAGAGATATAGCCGCATCGTGGGCGTTACAAATACGCCAGGAGTGTGACTAATATGCTCCACTCGAGTGGTCAGCCATTAGCAATCTAGTACTAGTAAGACATGTGGTGAAACTTCTTTATGTCAAACTGACAATTCAAGGTATAGTCCATTGTTCAGTTAGGAAGGAGTGTAGCTACTTGCTCTAGGTGGAGCTCAACCTTATTAATAGGTCTCCACTGAAATACTGGTATATCAAAACAGTGTTTGGAACAATGGACAGTATGGACCCTTGAGATCTGGTGGGGGGTTGTTGAAATATTAAGGTGGGCCTAGGGCCCATCTAACAATTTCAGAAAATATTTAAGGGCCCATGTGGGTTAAATGGCAATAGATGTGGTGGGAAGTTTAGTCTTATACCGCTAACTGGAGAGGAGCTGGACCTCCATAGAAGGGATTCTCTTCCACATGCTATTGGAACTTGAGAATAGAATTGGTTCTCCCCCGCTCCTCCTTCGCCGCCCGCCTCACCATGCCACGCCTCGTCATGACGGGCCGCGTGCTGCGGGAATGAGCCGAGCCAAGCTCACACCTATGTGCTTATTTTGCCAGTCAGGAATGGAGATTCTTTGACAGGTGGACCATGATCTCAGACATTAAATCATGGGTTGTTGCCAACTCAGGCGTGGGTCCAGCCCACGTCTCTCCATCTGGACGCGCCTATATATGTGAGGTGTCGGCTAACCCTAGCCACCATGTGAAACAGATCACATATCTGCCTCCACGCCCACTATCGTTCCATTGTTGTTGCCGCCGTCATTGATCCCATCCTGTCCACCACATACACGGTCAACGGGAGAGCAGGCTTCCGAAACCCCGCCTCTCCAGATCTTTGGAGAGGGGCGATTAGGTTTTTGGGGAGCGTCTCCTACGCGATTGCTCGCTGCCGTTCGTCTGCTTCCTCTACATCATTCGCGTTGTCTTCACCGTCATCATGTCCACCAATGTCGAGAATGCTGCTGCCGAGAAACTTGAAGCCCACAAGAAGAACGCTAAGGACGCTGCTACTGCTACCGCTGCCACTGCGGCTTCTACCTGGCCTACTGGAAGGAATAACTCATGTATCACGCCCCTGCTTATTTCTGTGTTAACTGTACTAGCATTATGTGTACATGTGTCTACTATTTGCGTAGTACATGCTTATCTAGATCGTAATCACACTACTATAGGTTGCTGCTAATGCGACGCTACGATCAGAGACCCTTCGATGAAACTGTGTGTGATGCAATAATCGCAAACGGTGGTGTAAAAAATCGTCAAAAAAGGTGCAAAACGTTTGCAATGGCGGAGCCATCAAACATGGTTAAGATTTTAGTTGCGTGTGCGATGCAGGCATATGGTTGCTCCAGATGAACTGTTTGCGATTAGACAGAATAATAGAAACAGGCAGCCATATCAATGTGCGTGCGATATACGGCATACAGTTTGCTCCGATGAACTGTTTGCTATTAGGGAAAGCAACAGAAACGGTCAGCCAGATCAAGGTGTGTGTGATGTATGGCATACGGTTCAGTCGAATGAACTGTTTTCGATTAGGGAAGAGAACATAAACGGTTCAACATAACAAGATGTTTGTGATACGCGGCAAAAAGGCCCGGAGGTTAATTCGAGAACAAGTACACAGAGGTTAATTTGACATACATGACTTATAAGTTTCACAGAAATCATATCATTTTTTGGAAAGCATTTAATTGCGTTGAATGTATATAGTGCTCCGTCCTATTAGTTGAATTAACCTCGAGGTCCATGTTTTGGAAACATGTCGTAAAGTAACGGGATAGACCTTCATTCAAGCCAATCAACATGTGTTCAAAAAAAATTTATCAAAAAGTAACGAGATAGACCTTCGTCAAGCCAATCAACATGTGTACAAAAAACTAAAAATGTCAAGAATTACAAAACAAGGACCTCGAGGTTAATTCAACTAATATGATGGAGCACTATATACATTCAACGCAATTAAATGTTTATAGTGACCCATCGCATCAGTTAATTTAACATCGAGGCCACTTCCCATCCGGTCACCCATCTGATGACTACTCCAAAGCCTCAAAGACACTTAACTTGGGAGTTACATTAGATGAGCTATCGGTAGGGAAGCTGGTCCTTGCTGCTGTAGGATCCCTCTTTGCATCCTTTATTGGGCACCTGGATGACCGACTGTTGCCGCCCAATTGTCAATGCCACGTCCCCCGCATGTCAGTTTTTGCAGCAGGTAACTACATCATCGCGTCGCGCCCGGCGCAACGTGCATGCACATGAACGTGCATGATCGTGCGCCGGCCCCAAACACTGGCAGCACAACTTATAAATTGACGGATGGAGTACTAGTTACAGTGATGCATATAATTAAGCAAAGGGATCGCACATGTCTGTATTGACTGGGACGAGAATGAAATAGCACAATAAATATTAAGGCCGCGATGATGCGATGGCAGTGGTGGTTACAGGAGGCAAGAAGAAAGATGCATCCATCAACGTACGACCTCCTCCTCAACTCAGTGCGCCGGGCCACCGACTAGCGGCTAAGGAGCGGCGACTTTTGTGGCGAGGTCAAGGTGCTTCTCAGCAAACGCATCCAAGGCTTCCAGACGGTTGAAGAAGGCCAACATCGTAGCGTCCTCACTGGTCTTGTAGATACCTATGTACATGATGTGCTCGTACACGTGGATGTGTAGGTCGATGAATTATTGCAGGGCGAGGGGCCTCGCGGCGAGCGCGACCTCCAGGTGGACATTCTTCGTGGCGTCGGCGGGCAGTCGCAGGGCCACCGGTACTTCAAAGAGGTTCCGACCATGGAGGCCGATTAGGGTGGCAGGCAATGAGGAGCCCAGGCGCGCGGGCTGGAGGAGTACGGCGATGTCGTCCGCGAGATTCTTGAAGACGGTGAACTTGTTGGTGGTGGCAACGATCATCTAGTCCAACTAAGATTCATAGCTGGCGTCGACGGCGGCCATCCACCAGCTAGTCGCCAACACCCTCTGGAGACGATCCTCGGTGCCATGCCGCAGGCCGGCGTCGTGGACCATCTGGCACAGCCGCTGGCTTCTCGCGCGCATCGCCGCCATGGGTCTGGAGTGAGCACTTTTGGCTTATTAGTGTAGGTGCTTAGGAAAATGCTTAGGTCTGTACAATGTGGTAGATGCATTGGAATGGAGGGGCGCCTTTATATGAGTGCAAACTGTGTTGCATTCACATCGTGCTGCCTCTTTTCCCGGTCCTCCTCCCATTACTTCCCTCATGCATTCACATGATGCTAATTGAAGGAGGATGCATCATTGGCCGTTGAACATTTCAGGAACCGCTACCCTCTCCCTCGTCTGCATGTAGTTCAAATTTTAATTATGCACATGAATGCATTGAAAACTCAGTTAATGCATAAAAATTAGATAGTGCTAGTGATTTTAGTTGCAAAAATTAGATAGTGCTAGTGATTTTTAGCTGCATATTTTGACAAATCGCAATGTTACAAGGATTGACAAATGGCAATGTTACTAGATCAACAAATGTCAATCTTTCCAGTTTGACAAATGGTAACATACCCAATATGACAGATGCAAATCTTACCAAATTGTCTGTATGTTGTTGCACACGGGTCATCCAAAACAACCGTTTGCGTTGAAGGGATGCACAAATCCTGCGTTGCGAACTTTCCCTCGACTTAAGGGGGAAGACCATAGCTCTCACTCTGCATATGGGTGTTCTATCTAAAATGTTTGCGATCAAGAGCTGCAGAAACCCTGCTTGGCACATTTTCTCTTGACTTCCTGGGGAAGCTGTCGGTTTGCATACGGGTGTTCTAACTAAAACGTTTGCGATCAAGAGCTGCACAAATCCTGCTCGGCACATTTTCCCTTGGCTTCCTGGGGAAGCTATTGGTTTGCATACGGGTGTTCTAACTAAAACGTTTGCGATGAGTGTTTTATATTTAAAAACCATTGACGTTTTTTTCAAAAGAAAATTGTTTGATATGTCTGTACATTAAGAGAGAAAAACGCAAGTTCGTTCAAACCATATCTTTCATTCAGTCACACTGCGAATTTATATTCATATGATTGAGAATTAGATACAGTATTAAACCCCAAAAAAAACTATTTTTGGCGGCGGCGGAGGCGGCGTGTCGTGCTGTCATTGTCGTCCTCCGGGACGCTGTTGTTGAAGTCTTCAAGGCAGCACAAAATGTTCTTCACTTGTAAATCAAACATCATGTCGCCGCGATCGGCAGGCGGGCGGGAGGGCAACCGGGCGCCGCTGAGAGGTAGCGGTCGACGGCAGCGCCCCATGCCGCTGAGGGGGGTGCACGCATGGACACGGGTGCGGCGGGTGCAGCCAAGCGCACGGGGACCGGCGCCGCGGTGGGTGGAGGGGCGCGCACTGGCAGGGGCATGGGCGCGGGTGGAGGGGCACGCACGGGCACGGGCACTAGCGCTGGCATGTACATGAGCTCGCGCGGGTCCGCGGAGACCTCGCTGACGCCTGTGGCTTCCAGCTCTGCGATAGTGCTCGGCGACCAACCCGTCAATGCTACGGGGATGGTCATTTGGCCGGCAGACGAGGATGGGAGTTGGGACGGGATCGGGGGCAGCAACCGCCGTGGCCAGCTCGTTCTGGGACATGTCCATGAGGCACCATTCCTCCTTATTTTCTATCTCCTCCAGCTCGGAGTCGACTTCACCAAACTTGATGACTAGTGGCAGATGATCATTCTGCGCCATGGCGTTGGTGGAGGTCTACGGAAGGGAGGGGAATGGGAGGCGAACAGTAAGGCCGCCTGTATTAAACAGCGGCTCGGGCGCCATTAATGGAGAGGAAGGCGGGCGGCCATGCAAGTCAAAGGGCTCGCTTCCCAGTGAGCCTGCGTAGCGTACAACTCACACGCTTCCCGATGAGCCTGCGCATTGGAGGACAGCTTGTACGCCTCTCGGTCAGCCTGCGCACCGGACTCCGCTCGCACGCCTCCCGTTCAGTCAAGGTCAAGCAGCTATCCGCACGGCACCTCCTATAGCCATTAAAATGAAGACACATGGCATCACGTGAATGGTTAACAAAACACACATGATTTTAATTATACAAATGTTTGAGATATTAAAGTGGCAGCTATTTTTTCAAAATGCCTTTGTTGGCTGTTATTCGAGTGCGCCTTCTCTCAAAATGGACATGAAAAATACCACAGCATGTGGGGTGCCATTCCATGATAGCATGCCAAGTTTCATGAACTTCAGACCAGTTTTGGATTTACTAGAATTTAAAACAAAGTATCTCAACGTTTTGCCGGCAATCAACAGTGCCCAGGTGTTTGAAATTCATTCCCATTTCTTGCATGGGACCTAAGCATGCACCCAAGGATACATATTTGATTTTTCAACCAATTTATATGCATTGGAGCATGTGCATGCAGTTCAAATTTGAATTATGCACATAAATGCATTGAAAACTCAATTAATGCATAAAAAACGTCCAAATGAACCCCGAAAAATCCCAAAAATTGACACAACTCTCCTGTTGTTCTATGTTGACACGAGAAAAAATTTGAAAGCAATAAGAGGCAATGGATATCGTTTCGTCCCCAAAGGTGGGACATTCCCTACTGAAACCATCAGGCTTGTTGTGAGAAGCTCTGGTTTGTGAGAAGCATATCCCCAAACCTGCCCCAAATGGGAGAAAAAAATACCACGGCATCTTGATGCCGCTCCATGATAGCATGCCAAGTTTCATGGATTTCGGACGAGCTTTGGGTTTAGTAGAATTTAAAAACTAGGTATCTCAATGTTTGCGGCCGAGTGACCGTGGCAGGGTGTTTGACATTCATTCCCATTTTTTGCATGGGACCTAAGCATGCAACCAAGGACACATATTTGAATTTTCAACTAATTTATATGCATTAGAGCATGTGCATGTAGTTCAAATTTGAATTATGCACATAAATGCATTGAAAACTCAATTAATGCATAAAAATGTCCAAATGAACCCTGAAAAATCCCAAAAATTGATACAACACTCCTGTTAATCTATGTTGACACGAGAAAGTTTTTGAAAGCAATAAGAGGCAATGGATATCGTTTCGTCCCCAAAGGTGGAACGTTCCCTACCGAAACCATCAGGCTTGTTGTGAGAAGCTCTGGTTTCTGAGAAGCATATCCCCAAACCTGACCCAAATGGGACAAAAACTTTACCACGGCATGTTGATGCCGCTCTAGGATAGCATGCCAAGTTTTATGAATTTCAGACAAGCTTGCGATTTACTAGAATTTAAAAACCAGGTATCTCAATGTTTGCGGCCGAGTGACTGTGGCAGGGTGTTTGACATTCGTTCCCATTTCTTGCATGGTTCCTAAGCATGCAACCAAGGACAGACATTTGACTTTGCAACCCGTTTTTATGGACGGAGTACATGCATGTAGTTCAATTTTGAGTTATGCACATAAATGCCTAGAAAACTCAATTAACGTATAAAAATGTCCAAACAATCCCCGAAAAAATCCAAAATTTAACACGACACTCCTGTTGTTCTGTGTTGACACGAGAAATTTTTTGAAAGCATTAAGAGGCAACAGATATCGTTTCATCCCCCAAGGTGGCACGCACCCTACCGAAACCATCAGGCCTGTTGTGAGAGAAGCTCTGGTTTGCGAGTAGCTTATACCCACACCTGGCCCAAATGGGACGATATTTTTACCACGGCATGTCGCTGTCGTTCCATCATATCATCTCAAGTTTCATGAATTTTAGACAATTTTTTGATTTCCTAGAATATAAAAACCATGTATCTCAATGTTAACGGCCGAGCGACAGTGTCAAGGTGTTTGATGTTCGTTCTCATTTCTTGCATGTGAGCTAATCTTGCAACCAAGGACAAATATTTGATTTTGCAACCATTTTTATGGACGAAGCACGTGCCTATAGTTCAATTATGAATTATGCACATAAATTCCTAGAAAACTCAATTAACGTATAAAAATGTTCAAAATTTAAACTCTTGTTGTTCTATGTTGACAACAGGAAAAAAATTGAAATGAAGAAGAGGCGACGAATGTCGTTTTGTCCACAAAGGTGACATGTTTCCCTAACGGAACTATGAGGCTTTCTTGTGAGAAGCTCTGGTTTGTGAGAAGTTTATACCACAACCTGCCCCAAATGGTACAATATTTTTTACCCCAGCATGTTGATGTCATTCCATGATAGCATCCCAAGGTTCATGCATTTCAGACGGGTTTTGGATTTACTTGAATTACAAAAGCAAGTACCTCAACATTTGCCGGAGAGCCACGGTGTCGTGGTGTTCGAAATTCATCCCCATTTCTTGCATGGGACATAAGCATAAACCTATGGACACATATATGATTTTACAACCCATGTTGATGCACCGGACCATGTGCATGTGTTTTAATTTTGAATTGTGCACCTGAAATGGCTAGAAAACCAACTTAATGTATAAAATTTCCAAACGAACCCTGGATAATTCCAAAAAAAATTACGACACACATATAGTTGCATGTTCACTGCAGATAAAAGGTCTAGCAATTCAAACACCGTCCATTGCCGCTGTGACCCCGTTATGTAATACAAATCAAGACAAAAAATCAAGTAGATCCCACACAGTTTATTATCACCAACCGTGTGAGATGCAGCACAAAATATCTTGGAGCACCATCGGATTATAGTAGCATACGGCTTACGCGAGAAGGTGTGATGGCTGAAGTCCACAGCCCGCTCTGAATAGGCGACCGTGTCTGATGACACTTTGCGCGCCAGTTTTTTCGCTGAAGCGATTCCAAATTTTTGGCCATTTCCCCTCCCCTCCCCCTTACCAAAAGCCACATTTCCCCTGTTTCCGCCTTCCTTTCGAAGTTGAAACCTTCACTCCTTGCTTGCAGCACCGCCTCCTCGCCGGCGACCCTCCTTCACGCTGCTCGGCCTCATCTATCCAGGCAGGTAATCCACACCCAACCCCCATCCTCCTCCTCCTTCCATATCCCACATGCCCCGACCGCCGGCGCGAGCGTGGCACCTTCCACCCAAATCACCGACCCCTCCACCAAATAAGTGCCGCCCTAAGCCATGGTGCACGCAGTATAGCCAGGATGTCAAGGAGGATTCGGCAGCGGAGAAGCAAATCGCGGCCGCACACGCGTATGAGGTCGCGATGGCTTCATTCGTGCCGACCTCCAGATCTTGAAGGAGCACCTCGCCGTCGAGGCCACCGTTGACGCCTCGCGCGCCGACGCCACGATGCAGTTGGATGCTTTAAACGATAGTTCGTAGCGTTTTCTCCAGGCCACCGTCGATGCCTTCGACGAAGACTACGAGGTGTTTTCTCAGAGTGCACGTGCTTACCTCATCTCGAGAGCTAGCGGGTTGGTGCCCAAAGCGGCTCAGGCAACTCACCACTACGACGAGGGCACCCACGAAGCGGAGGACTCGCACTCTTCCATGTCCAAGGAGCCAATCGTAATCGATATCTCCAACAATGAGGAGTAGCTTGTCTTATTAGCTCACTATAAGGACCCATGTTTTGACACCCAATTTTTGCATGTTCAAGAACTTAATTAATATGACCTCAAATGGAGAGGTGGTCTACATGAAAGATTTCTGTATTATCGACATGAACATCTTCGAAGTTTGGGCCATCGCTATCCGATCTCATCTCGAGGGCCGAAACTATACTCGAAGTATTCAGATTTTGTAGTCAGAGTATTATTCGGCCAATTAAGCCTCCAAGATTACCTCGTATGAAAAACCTTTCTATACGAGTTGTATTCGCCTCGTCGAAACGGTCGATTTTGATGTAACAATCATCCCAATCCGAGTTTGTATGCAAAAGTTACAGCCATCCGAATACAGTCCTACCATGAGCCAAAAGTGGCGCGCCTCACGAGACACCCTTTCTGATGGGTACCGCGAATAATAGCTTGTTTTGCGCGAGTGATTTGTCCCTCAATACGGCCTCTGATCAAAAAACGTTCAACATGAAAGTTGTCCGTCTCGTCGAAATGGTTAATATTGTTTTTGGGCTCGTTTCCATCCGAGGTCGCTTACCGCCTCAAAAATTACCCGCAACGTCCAGCCAGTTTAAACAGAACAGTTTTGGAAAGTTCGGAGAAAACCAATCCGAATTTGACTAGGGTTTTGGACGTGAATCCAAGCCTTTTCCTTGCATAGGAATTCCAGCCGCCTCTTATATACCTAAGGGGTGACAGCCGATTGAACAACACACAATCGAACAAACACATCTACCACTTTTTCGTGTTCATCTATCCCCTACCCTTGTATCTTTCTTCTTGTTCTTCGTCGTTCTTCAGCAATGGAGGGTTGCGAATCCATGAGGCTCCAGGGGCGGTCAGGTCGACCTAGGGAAGCCCATAGCCTCCGCGTGCCCAGACGGGGTCCGTCCCGGGCGTGTGGGGTTTCGGGTCTACAAAAGCGCCCACCGGATTACTTGCGTACCGCGCTTTCGGATGGGTCTCCTTCGACGTGAGCTGTGGTGCATCACCCTCGGTGTTGGAGGTACACGGTGACGTGTTCATGTGTGAACACACTTTTTGGCGACTCCGCTGGGGACGAAGCTTTGAACGGTCTCCGTCCCATTCTTGCTACGAAGAGATCGTCATCTAGGGTTTGCGATCTACAAAGGTAATATTAATACCCAATCCACTTATGTAGATGCAAATAATGTTGTTGCTAGTTCGTCTAATGAGCATAATGTATCGGCTAGCCCTAGTATTATCAATCATACATCTAATTATGTGCAACAGTCGATTCAGAATAATCTTCATGCTTCAACTTCATATAATTTTAGCAACATGCAACATATGTATCCCAACTCTCATGCATCAGCAACCCCACAAATCTATATGCCGATGAAGAACATGATGATTTCGGTTAATCAAGTTGAAGCACCCCATGTAGGAACTTTCAATGGCATGCAACATAGTGTTGCATCCTTTTATTCATCGACAACTAATTTGCAACATGTTGATCCAAACATGCCGGTGGATGGGGGAATTGGCCATGCTACTACTAATTATTCGGCCAATTACCCTCAAACATCATATGGTACACTTCATGCTACTAATTTTTTGGCACCATACGCAACTGTTGATATCCATAATTCGGCTCCGCACCTTCACGGTCATGGCCGAATAAGTGAAACTTCTGCAGGAGCACAAATGCCTTCACCTACTACCGTGGTATATCATGTCCCCCCTGCACAATTACAGAATTTTGGCAACATCTCATTATCGAAAGAATCTAAAAGCATCGGGGGGCAACCATATCCAGACTGCGTAATTGAGAACAAGCTTACATTCTCTTGGAATTTGTGCAACTCTATTCGCCAGGAACTAATAGAAGGCGGGAAGCCTCATGATTTTGCTGTTGTAAAAGCTAGAGTTGTGCAAATGATGCAGTCGCCTAGTGCTGTACCATCCAGTGTACCACCTAAACAATTGCAGAGCTTTGGCACCCCATTGCCGAAAGAGTCTCAAAGTATTGGGGGGCAATCTCATGAGGAGTGGATGGAAATTGAGATGAAAAGGTTCAAAGCTCGCCAAGCTGAGATGTGGGCTAAAATTAGACAAGAGCGAGAAGCCTTGCAAATTCAAAAAGATAAAAGTATTGATTCAGGTAACAAAGAAAATTCGGTTATTGAAAAAGCCGAATCAAATAGTATGTGTACCGAATCTATTAAAGAAAAAGAGGATGTCAAGGCATTTGAGAGTTATTCAAAAGTGGAGCATAGTATTATTCAAGTGATACAACCATCATGCTCTCCCAACGTGTACGAAGAGGTCAATAACTTTATTGTTGATGCATCTATTAGAAATTATCTTATAAGTAATTTTGAAATACCAATAATGAAGGGTAATTTACTTGTAAGCAACAAAATTGTTACAAAGTATATCGGTCAACCTATTGTGCCATTCATAAAGACCGATAGAGAGTTATTATTGCAGCCAAAGGCTTCCCCATTGCTTTACTTAAAACTTATCTATAAGTGGGTAGCTTTGCTTGTTTCATACTTGGCTTGCACTTGGTCTCAATTGAGACACGTGTGTTCTAACTATTTTTGTTTTAGAAATTTAAAGCCAATGTTAAATTCTTTTGAGAATTCCGATGCTAATATGATATCTAATCCAAAGACATCAGAGATAGAGTGCAAAACACATTGCATAGCCGAATGGGGAGATTCCAAATCTATACCATTCGTTTTCTTACCTCCAAAGCCGTTCGTACACCAAGATCGGCTAGAAAAAATGAAGTATACCTTCAACTCAAGCATGTGTGATCAAATATTTGATTTGTTGCTGAAAAATAATTACATTAGAATTCTTGATCACCATGTCAAGCCATCCATCCAGGGATGAATGTATTGTAAGTTGCATGATTCGTCCAAGCATAATTTCGAGAATTGCGACATGTTTCGTCAAATAGTTAAACCGGCCATTGATAAAGGACGGTTGAAATTTGTTGAAAAACCAAGAGATGACCAGTCTATTCCAATTGGTCTTGATGGCAAAAACTTTTTGCATCGGCTGCTTCGTCCAATCCATTTAAAGAGAAGGTAAAAGTTGCAGGTGATGAAATCAAGCTTTCAAGTAAAGAAGTTGTTCAAGAGCACAATAAAAATATTCTTGAAGGCATGAATTCTATTGAAGTTATAGTGAAGACACCAAGGACTAGGGGGCAGCAAGCAAATCCTATGATCAATGAAAGCAAACAAAAAGAAAACAAAGATAGAAATAAGCGCAAGGGTAAGAGACTGAAAATAACCTTCGCTGAATTATTAGGTAAATATCAAAAGAAGAGTGAAGAGAAAAGTGCTTATCGCTCAAGTAGTTCAGAAGCATCAAGATCATCCCCTAGGCGCAAATCCAAGGATCGATATTGGCAAGAAGAGAATTTGAATGCAACTTGTTCATATCCTTATTTTTGGCCGCCGATGCCAATGTCGTGGGCCTCCCTATGCTTACGTAAATACATATCCATCATGGGACAAGTATGATAAAAGGGCACATTCTCCATATTATTATAAACCATCTCGCCAATATTATGCAGCTCCAAGAAGACCAATGTTCAATGAGCAGTCATATGTTCAAGACCGTTTCAACAAAAAAGAATCGGTCTAGAGCACAAAGAAGAAAGAGTGATCAAACAAGTATATCGAGTTAAAAAAGATGGTCGCAAGAGTGCCAATTCAGATTTGATCTTAAAGGATAAAGAGCCAATTAAAGTGTTAACCTTGGCTACTAAAGGCAACGAGATGAAGCAATAAATTGTCGAGAATGAAAGTGCCAAATCTGAAGAAAATAAGTTGAAAGTGCACAAGGTAAAACAAGAATTGTCATTAGTTCAAACAAAATCACAGCCGGGGTGCTCACTCGGCTAACCGTATTGGCAAAAGAAGAAATTACAAAAACTTAGTGCACAAGAGCTCGAAAAGAGAAACATGGCCTGGGTTCCCAAAGGAAATAATCAAAACGAGAGTGATGTGCAATGTTCCATTGCAAGAAGTGAGACAAAGGTAAAGAAGGAAAAGAGTGAAAATTATGAACGACCAAGCCGAAGGTTTCAACATCTTTGGTCCACACATTATCCACATTCTCCAACTATGCCAGTGATGCTGATGACATGGAATTCATTCTCAGGTATGACTGGTTACCCTCTGTCGGTGTCAAAACCGGCGGATCTCGGGTAGGGGGTCCCGAACTGTGCGTCTAGGCGGATGGTAACAGGAGACAAGGGACACGATGTTTTACCCAGGTTCGGGCCCTCTTGATGGAGGTAAAACCCTCGTCTGCTTGATTAATATTGATGATGTGTGTTACAAGAGTGGATCTACCACGAGATCGAAGAGGCTAAACCCTAGAAGCTAGCCTATGGTATGATTGTTGTTCGTCCTATGGACTAAAGCCATCCGGTTTATATAGACACCGGAGAGGGCTAGGGTTACACAGAGTCGGTTACAAAGGTAGGAGATCTACATATCCATATCGCCAAGCTTGCCTTCCACGCCAAGGAAAGTCCCATCCGGACACGGGACGAAGTCTTCAATCTTGTATCTTCATAGTCTTGGAGTCCGGCCGATGATGATAGTTCGGCTATCCGGACACCCCCTAGTCCGGAACTCCCTCAGTAGCCCCCGAACCGGGCTTCAGCGACGACGAGTCCGGCGCGTATATTGTCTTGAGCGTTGCAAGGCGGGTTCTCCTCCAAACTTCATGTTCCCGTCGAATAGTGTCCGGCTTCCTTATAAATGTTGTGCTCCTTGGCTTCTACGCCCAATAATGGCCTTCTTCCACGTGTCGTACGAATGCGAAAGGCTGGGGTATTTTTACATTTTACCCCCTAGCCATGCGAACGAGCCGCCTATAAGAGTGGCGAGGATCTAGATCCAGCTCACACCATCCTCCATCCGCAAGTTCTCATCAAAGCGCCTCTGACAAAAATCCATTCCATCATGGATAGCCGACGCGGCTCCTCCTCTCGCGCTCCCAGCCCTAAGCCAGGAGATTGGGGGAGATGCTCAATTCCACATAGCGAGCTAGTGGCACTCCAAACCCAGGGATATCTTCCCCCAGCTTTCATGGTTCCGGTTCGAACCGGACTAGCCACCTACAAGGGTGGAAAGCAGGCGGAGAGCGTCCCCAACCCTTCCAAAGGGAGGCGGGTATGCTTTGTCCCCTATCTAATAAGGGGACTCGGATTTCCCATATATCCGCTTTCTCCGGGGCTCCTAGAGTTCTCTGGACTCCAACTTCACCACCTCACGCCCGCCTCCATATTGCACATCGCGGGCTTCGTAGCTTTTGTGAGCTGTTCTTGGGCATCGAGCCCCATTTTGCGCTGTGGAAGAGATTGTTTTGTCTCGTACCCGTTCTCATGAGGGGTCGATATATCAAGTGGGCGGAGCGAAATATGGCGCATCGCCGGGACCGGATATCTATCCGGCACCCCAAAGAAGGCGTCCGAAGACTGGCCTTCGGAATGGTTCTACATAGAGGACGCCCCTCTGCCGGATCCAGTTCGGATCGGCCTCCCGGAGTTCAATAACGCTCCCTTGAAGAAACGCCTGAGTTGGCACCCGCGGAGCCCTCAACGGGAAGATGATAGGAGCGTCCATTATATGATGGGCCGGATTAGGTTCTTGGCCCTCCGGATTGACCATGATTGGAGTCATGGCCACGTGCATTATCACGAGGGTGCAGCCACTCCAATATAGGGGCCACCCTATGTGGGATTTCAACGGGAAGATGACGCCACCCGTCATGGCCGCAAAGGGCGGGCTCGGTAGCCGATCCGCAAAGATCCTGTCCGGCTTGTACAAGGGAGAGGAGGAGGACTTCCTCCGCAAGAATCCGTTGAATGGATTTTCTATGAATAACCCTCGGAGCTGGGTAAGCGGATGTTCATTTACCCGATCCATACTTTTTTAAAGTCAAGTATCTTACTCTGTGATTTCGACGCAGGAGCTGCGCCGGGACGTGGAGGGCATACGAAGCCTAACTCCACAGCCCGAGGATCCGGAACGATCCCTTGATCCGACCTCCGAAGAGGATCCGGACATAAAGGTGGAGCTGATTGACGGGGTGTTCCACCAACGTAGCATAGACAATGCCCTAGTCGCCATTACGGCTGACTACCCCGGTTTATTTTTGGCCTCCCAGGTGACTACGACCGAGGTCTCGACACCATCATTTGATCCGTCCTCAATTCTGACCATCCCATACTGATGGTGCATCGCAGGAGGTGCCTTTAAGGCGGGAAGCCGAACCCGCGGCGGCCGACCAACAAGGGTCGATCCAGCCCAAAGAAGCGGAAGAGGAGTGCGGCGCAAACCGAACGTCACCGCAGCGATGCGAGCACCGCTATTTTTAAGGGAAGGATCCCGGAGGTATATTAATGCTCAAAACTTTCCAAAAAAGCGCTCGCGGACGGTGTCCGGAGAGGTTATAATCAAGCCTCCGCCAGCCATGCTCCAACGCATGGTCCGGGAGGGGAGGCGAATACAAGGCATGAGCCGGACGCTCCTCCGATGGAGGATGCCGACAGGCTGTCCGCCACCCGGTCTGAGGTGGAGAGCGCCATGAATCACAAGCGTCGCCGGACAGTTCTTCGTGACGCGTGTTTCTCCTCGGAGGTGTTAAATGCCTTTGATGCGGGAAACGCGCACCTTCGTGCCGCTCAAGATGGGTTAACCGGAGCCACGGAGCAGTATGTGAAAGACATACGGGTAAGTAATTTTAATAGTTATATATGCCAATAGCCCCTGAGACTTAAAATAGTTGAAATAACCGATTTAAGGATCAATTATGATGCAGGATCTTACGGAGAAGGATACCCATCTGTCCCAGGAGCTCCAAGAGTGCAAGGCCCAACTTGAGGTCAAGATCGCCGCCATGTGGGGAGCCACAGAGACCCCCACCGTAAGACGTACTTTGAAAAGATAATATTTTAACAAAGTGCGGCGTGAATCTGACAATAATATTGCAGAGGGCGCCGGACTAGATCCGGACAAGCAACAGCTACTGCGTCAGCTAAAGGCCGGCGAGAGGGTGCTTATGAAGGTGCAGCAGGAGAGAAACAAGCTCCAAGATGCCCACACCCAGCGCGGAGAAGAGCTGAAAGGTGTTCGGGCCCATCTGTCTGGCTCCGTGAAGGAGAATCAACGGCTTTGTCGCGGCATTTATAGTAAGTGCTTGAACAAATTCCTTTGAAAAGAAGAATTCGGCGAGGAAGTCGATTGACAGAAATATGTCTTTAGGTGTGCTCACAGTGTCGCCTCATGGAGGAAATGCACGAGTCAGCGGGTGACCAACTTCCCGAGCTGGTGCAATTGCTCGAACGTGTTCGGCAAAGCGATGAGTGGCGTCGTTCATGCTTTATGGCCATCCGTCTCCCTACCCGAGGGCCTTGGTGAGCTTGCTAAGAAGCTTCAGGGAGCACGACGACGCCTCCGTTTGTGGAAGATATCGGCCTGCCGTCAGGGCGCCGGGGAGGCCTGGTCCATGGTGAAGACACGTTACCCGAAGGCTGACCCAAACCACATGGCCGAGGTCGGACCTGCGGGGCCTGATGGGAAGGAGATCCCTGTGAGCTTGATGTACGGCCAAGTAGAACTGGCGCGAAATATTCCCAACAGGATTGTAAATTAGACAGCTGTTAGATGGGATTGAGGAGGAGTACAATCGGTCGGTTTGTGATGTAATTTGAAATGACATGTAAAATGCCTTCTAGCCGGATTGTAGATCGTTTTTCTTTGCGGACCGTTTCGCTTCAACCTCGGGACCCAACAGTCCGAGTGTGTCCGAATACCCTTACGGTTATAAAAGAACCGGGGCATGCATGGAGACAAGGTGTCGGGGTCATAATTGCTTTATCAGACAAGTGCCCAACTAGTTATGTTATATTACATGGTTAGTAAGAAACATCTTCCAGGGAGAATAGTTCCGTTAAGGGTTCCTTTCCAGGAGGCATGCCCTAAAGTGTAATGCGGACTGCGAAAATAGCAGTAAAAAGCATCTGGGGCAGATAAATAAGTAAGTAATAAATCATCTTTCAAGTCACCGACCGAATATTCTCTTAAGAACGCTTAGCTTTCGGCTTCACCCAGTTTGAGGTACACATCCGGCTGATCCGGCAGTAGCAATCGCAGAGGTGCTCCCTTTACCTCCTAGCCGAACAATCGGGAACGTAGGGGTAAGCACAGGAGCCAGGCAACCTAGCTTGGCCAAAACTTAAGTCATATCCATGCATATAATGGTGAATAAAAGGTACATGCGGAAGTATGACACATGTATTGGGCATGAAGCCCGTATGAATAAGCTTATGTTAAAGAAGCCCCCAGGTATAATGAGTGCCAGGAGCACATCAAGTGTATGCGAACAAAGCACAAATCGGCCTATAAAAGGTATTGGAAAAAAAGTGGGAAGAAGGAGGGGGACAAGAGACAGTAAAAAATATAAAAAGGTGGACGGGGGAGTGAGATGAACTTGGAGTCCGGCGTTAGGCGTAGAATCTTCGGAGACAGGCTGCGTTCCATGGGTTCGGCTCGAGTCGGTTGTCAGATGCGCTACATAGACGGTATGCTCCGCCGGTCAGGACTTGGCCGATGATGAAGGGACCTTCCCACTTGGGCTTAAGTTTGTCCTTTTTCTTGTCCGGCAGGGGTAGAACAAGTTCGCCAACATTGTAAGTTTTGGCCCGTACTTCTCTGCTTTGATATCTTCGAGCCTGCTGCTGATAAAATGCGGAACGAGCCTTTGCCACGTCCCGCTCCTCCTCTAAGGCGTCCAAACTGTCCTTCCAATCCAACTCGGCTTCTCTTTCTTCGTACATGCGCACACGAGGTGAGTCATGAATTATATCGCAGGGCAGAACTGCCTCTGCGCCGTATACCATAAAAAATGGTGCGAATCCAGTAGTTCGGTTTGGCATGGTCCGCAGCCCCCGGAGTACGGAGTCGAACTCCTCTACCCAGTGCGTGTTAGATTCCTTGAGGGACCGCACTAGTCTGGGTTTGATGCCGCTCATGATTAGACCATTTGCTCGCTCGACTTGACCGTTAGTTTGGGGTGATAGACTGAAGCGTAATCGAGCTTGATGCCCATGTTTTTGCACCAGAGTTTAACCTCTTCGGCCGTGAAGTTCGTGCCATTATCAGTGATGATGCTGTGGGGGACGCCAAAACGGTGTACGGATATGAAGTCTATCACCGATCCGGATTCTACCGTTTTAACCGGCTTGGCCTCAATCCATTTGGTGAATTTGTCCACCATGACCAATAAGTATTTGTGCTTGTGGGTTCCCCCTTTAAGGGGTCCAACCATGTCAAGCCCCCAGACCGCGAACGGCTAGGTAATGGGTATAGTTACGAGGCGGTGGGTGGCATGTGGCTCGATTAGCAAAGAGGCGGCAACCGACGCATCGTTGGACTAAGTCCTGAGCATCTGCCCGGGCTGTCGGCCAATAAAATCCTGTACGGAAGGCCTTGCCTACAAGGGCCCGGGCTGCAGCATGGTGCCCGCCGAGTCCGGCGTGAATTTCAGCCAGGAGATTTCGCCCTTCCTCTTCGGAGATACACCTTTGAAGGACTCCGGTTGTGCTTTTCTTATAAAGTTCTCCCTCATGGACCTTGTAGGCTTTAGATCACCGAACTATGCATCGGGCCTCATTTTGGTCTTCGGGAAGTTCCTGCCGCATTAAGTAGGCTAGGAATGGTTCTGTCCACGGGGCAATTACTGCCATTATTTCGTGAGCTGAAGGTGTTATTTCATTGGTCGAGCACCTTTGTGTCGAATGGTCTGAAAGTTAGGTGATGCAGCTGGCTCCGGATTGTTATTTCCGGACTCCTCTTCCCATAATACAGATGGCTTAAAGATCCGTTCCAGGAAGATGTTTGGAGGGACGGCGTCTCGTTTCACGCCGATGCGTGCTAACATGTCTGCTGCCGGGTTATTATCCCGGGCTACATGGTGGAATTCGAGTCCTTCGAACCGAGCTGAAATTTTTAGGACGGTGTTGCGGTAAGCTGCCATTTTTGGATCTTTGGTGTCAAAGTCTCCATTTACTTGGGATATTGCGAGGTTTGAATCCCCGCGCACCTCTAGGTGTTGAATGCCCATGGATATTGCCATCCGGAGGCCATGTAGAAGGGCCTCGTATTCGGCTGCGTTGTTGGAGTCCATGTACATTATTTGAAGTACATATTGGATTGTGTCTCCCGTTGGGGACGTCAGGACGACGCCAGCCCCAAGCCAGCCAACATTTTGGATCCGTCGAAATGCATGATCCAGTTGGAGTACGCGTCGTACTCTTTAGGGAGTTCGGCTTGGTCCATTCGCCACGAAGTCAGCCGTAACCTCGACTTTATAGCTCGCCGTGGTTTGTAGGTTATGTCAAATGGTAAGAGCTCGATAGCCCATTTTGCAATCCTGCCCGTTCGTCACGATTGTTTATAATATCGTTGAGAGGTACTTGAGGCCACCGTTATTGAACACTCTTGAAAGTAGTGTCGCAGCTTCCGGATGCCATGAACACCGTGACATCGCTATCTTTTGATAATGTGGGTACCGGATTTGCATGGAGTTAGAACGATTGGATACGTAGTACACTGGTTTTTGAAGAGGAATCTGTGCCCTTCGCTTTCTCGTTCAACGACGAGTACCGCTACCGACAACTTGATTGTTTGTTGCGATATATAATAACATAGGTTCGCCCGGGTTGGGCGCGGCGTAACCGGATTTGTTGCCGGTATGGCCTTTATTTCTTCGAGTCCGGTGTGGCAGCATCCGTCCATTCGAAATGTTCGATCTTGGGAGGAGGCGGTAGAGGGCGAGCCTTTTCTCCCAAGCGGAGATGAAGCGACTTAAGGCCGCCTCGCATCCGGTTAGTTTTGTATCTGCTTGAGGTCTTTTGGAATATCCAATTGTGACAAAGCTCGGATTTTGGCGGGTTTGCTCCAATTCCTCTACCGGATCTGATGAAGCCCAAGAGCTTTCCGGTGATGCGCCCGAAGACGCATTTTCGGATTGAGCTTAATGTCATATGCTCGGAGGTTGTCGAATGTCATCCTCAAGTCTTCTACTAGAGTTCCGGCGTGTTTGGTCTTGACAACCACATCGCTCTCGTATGCCTCTACTGTTTTGCCTATCTGGGTAGCCGGACATGTTTGAATCATGCGGCGATATGTTGCGCGGCATTTTTGAGTCCGAAGGGCATTGTGTTGAAGCGAGAATGGCCCATATGGAGTAATGAATGCCGTTCTATGACTGATCTTTTTCCGCCATCTTGATTTGATGGTATCCGGAGTATCGTCGAGGAAGCACAATGAATCGTGCCACGAGGTAGTATCGATGATTTGGTCGATGCGAGGGAGGGGAAAGGGTCCTTTGGACAGGCCTTGTTAAGGTCTTTAAAATCGACGCAGAGGCGCCGAGATTTGTCCTTTTTGGTACCATTACTAGATTTGCTAGCCAGTCCGGATGTTTTATATCTACGATGAATCCGGCTTCTAAGAGTTTGGCTAGCTCCTCTCCCATTACTGTCTTTTGGGTTGGAAAATCGCCAAGAGCTTGTTTGGTGGCTTGAATCCTTTTAGGATATTTAGGCTGTGCTCTGCTTGGCTGCGTGGGATTCTGGCATATCGAAGGGTGCCAGGAAAAATGTCCTAATTTTCCGAAGGAATTCTCGTAGTCTTGGCTTCGACATCAGGACTTAATTGTGCCCCAATGGAGGCCGTCTTTGTGGAGTCCGTTGGATGGACCTGAAATTTCACTATTTCGTCTGCCGGTTTAAAAGAGGTGGACTTGGACCTCTTATCGAGGATCACATCGTCCCTATCCTCCGTGGAGCGCAGCGTAGTTAGTTCCTCTGCCGCTAGGGCTTCGGACAATGCCTCTAGGGCGGTCTGGCTGTCTTATTTTCAGCGCAGAGTGCTGTCTGGATCACTAGCGAGTGATTATCCCATTGGGTCCGGGCATTTTGAGCTTCATGTACCCGTAGTGGGGTATAGCTTGGAAGATTGTGAATGCCTCTCGCCCTAACAAAGCGTGATATCCGCTGCCGAATGGGGCCACTTGGAACGTGACCTCCTCGGACCTGTAACTATCCGGTGAGCCGAACACTACATCTAGTGTGATTTTTCCCCCAGCTGCATTTCTCGACTAGGGATTATCCCTCTGAAGGTTGTGCTGCTTTGCTCAATGCGGCTCCAGTCAATTTCCATTTTTTGAAGGGTTTCCTCATAGATGAGGTTTAATCCGCTGCCGCCATCCATGAGTACCTTAGTAAGACGAAAACCGTCCACTATCGGACTGAGGACCAATGCGGCCGGTGCTCTAGTTGTTCGTAATTTAGGTTAAATCATTTGGCGTTGAAGGTGATAGCCGTGTCGCTCCATGGATTTGTTGTTGCTACTTGGTAGACTTCGGCGAGGCCGCGGATTGTTCGTTTTCGCATGTTGTTTGATGCGAATGTCTCGAAGACTGTTAACACCGTACTGGTGTTGCTGGGCTGGGATTCCGAAGCCAGAAGCTCTTCGCAACTTTTGGCCACCTGCCGTAGTATCCAACATGCTCGAAGGCTATGAGTTGGAGTGGCGCCCTCTGTGCTATGAATTTTGCGAGTCCGTTTAGCCAACCCTCCATGCGGTTCTGTACCCTTTGGGGGTTTTTGGTTTTTGGTATTTAACTCAGGTGCTTGATAATGATGCACCCTTTTGTTTCGGACTAGGGATGTATTGGGCGGATTATCCCAAAATTTACTTTTCGGTTTTCAGGCGCTCTCCATCGCATACGATGCTTTTGTACTATGGTCACCAAGTCGTAAAGCGTATAATCTCATGACGACTTATGGCGTTTAGGATTCCCTTGTCCGTGCAATTATTGCAGAAGATTGGGATTGCGTCCTCCTCTCGGCGATCTTTTATCCTGTTCATAACCGGGACGAATCTGGCCCGATAATGATGTCTTGTTTCAAGGGCTCTTGCCGAATTCGAGAGAGATCGCTAATGTTTGGGTGGGCGGTTGGTACTAAATCCGGAACCCCGTCCAATTTAGGACTCAAGGGCCGAGAAGTTTCCGAACTCGGAAGTTTGGATTTTTGAGTGTTATCCAATGAGTCCGACCCGCCGCCTGACTTTAGGTTCAGGGCTTGATCGACATCCGTTCCTCCGCGGGAATCCGGCATGGAGGGATCGGGAATCCGGACGTAGCTAGTCCTTAAGATAGAAGAAGAATCGCCGCATTGCTCCTCTATCACAGCAATATGATGGGTAGCCTGGGGAGAGTTGATCTCTCTCAGATCGGTTTTAGGCCCGATCCGGTCATAGTCTGTGGCGACTCCCAGGGCGGCGATTCGATCCAAGAGCTCGTTTACGGAGGAGAGCTCGATCGGATCTAATTGTTCGGCAAGTTCCGAATTGACATGAAGATTGGTTTCGATGACTCGAGAGGTCATTGTCGGCGCGGTGGCCGGACTGGCGGTCATAAGAAAACCACCCAGCCGAAGAGTCTGGCCAGCGGCCAAGGCTCCTTGGCGATAGTATCGTCTTTAAGACGAGATGAGGCATCCTACCTGATGGCGACGACACAGAGGAACTCTCAATGAAAGCACCAATGTCGGTGTCAAAACCGGCGGATCTCGGGTAGGGGTCCCGAGCGTGCGTCTAGGCGGATGGTAACAGGAGACAAGGAACACGATGTTTTACCCAGGTTCGGGCCCTCTTGATGGAGGTAAAACCCTACGTCCTGCTTGATTAATATTGATGATGTGTGTTACAAGAGTGGATCTACCACGAGATCGAAGAGGCTAAACCCTAGAAGCTAGCCTATGGTATGATTGTTGTTCGTCCTATGGACTAAAGCCATCCGGTTTATATAGACACGGAGAGGGCTAGGGTTACACAGAGTCGGTTACAAAGGTAGGAGATCTACATATCCGTATCGCCAAGCTTGCCTTCCACGCCAAGGAAAGTCCCATCCGGACACGGGACGAAGTCTTCAATCTTGTATCTTCATAGTCTTGGAGTCCGACCGATGATGATAGTTCGGCTATCCGGACACCCCCTAGTCCGGAACTCCCTCACCCTCCATGGACTTATTTTGATCCATGGATGCAATATAATTTCTAACATCATGAAAGGGTTTCACCAAATCATCATACGTTCGATTAGCTTCACTTTTGTTGCTAATTTAAATGACCGATACAATTATCGTCCTAGGAATAAAATGGCTGATATATACTTATCGTCCTAAGCACATACAAATGGCCGAAAGAGTGTTGACATCGTGCTTAGAACAAACTCCGTGCAAGTTATTTTTCGGCACAAAAGTTTTGCCGAAAAATAGGGGGGCATGTGTTGACACCCAATTTTGGCATGGTCAAGACCTTAATTAAGACGACCTCAAATGGAGAAGTGGTCTACATGAAAGATTTCCGTATTATCGACATGAACATCTTTGAATTTTGGGGCATCGCTATGCGATCTCATCTCGAGGGCCGAAACTATACTCGAAGTACTCAGATTTTGTATTCAGAGTATTATTCGGCCAATTAAGCCTCCAAGATTGCCTCGTATGAAAATAATTTCTGCACAAATTGTCTTCGCCTTGTCAAAATGGTCGATTTTGATATAACAATCGTCCCAATCCGATTTCGTATGCAAAAGTTACAGCCATCCGAATACAGCCTTATCACGAGCCAAAAGTGGCGCGCCCCACCAGACACACTGTCTGATGGGTAGCGCAAATAATAGCCTGTTTTGCGCGAGCAATTTGTCCCTTGAGATGACCTCTGATAAAAAATCGTTCAACCTGAAAGTTGTTCGTCTCGTTGAAACGTTCAAGATTGCTTTTGGGCTCGTTTCCATCTGAGGTCGTTTACCACCTCAAAAGTTACCCGCAAGGTCCAGCCAGTTTAAACCGAATAGTTTTGGAAAGTTCTGACAAAAACAATCCGAATTTGACTAGGGTTTTGGACGTGAATTCAAGCTTTTTCCTTGCATGGGAAGTCCAGCCGCCTCTTATATACCTAAGGGGTGACGGCCGATTGAACAACACACAATCGAACAAATACATCTGCCACTTTTTCGTGTTCATCTATCCCCTACCCTTGTATCTTTCTTCTCGTTCTTCGTCGTTCTTCAGCAATGCAGGGCTGCGAATCCACGAGGCTCTAGGGGCGGTCAGGTCGACCTAGGGCAGCTCGTAGCCTCTGCGTGCCCAGACGGGGTCCCTCCCGGGCGTGTGGGGTTTCGGGTCTACAAAAGCACCCGCCGGATTGCTTGCATACCGCGCTTCCGGACAGGTCTCCTTCGACGTGAGCTGCGGTGCATCACCCTCAGCATTGCAAGTACACGGTGACGTGTTCGTGTGCGAACACCATGTTCAGTTTGCTAGCTACTGCCTTTCCTTAACAAATTCTAGTGAAAATTGTGCTATCTACTTTTACCATGCAATCTTCTACTCTAGAGTATATGTTTTATATGTTGTGCAATGTGGTGTTCAGTTAACTGTTTTGTTCAATTTTGCAAATGTGATGTTCAATTCTTCAGGGTGCAATTTTCCAAGTTGTCAAGCATACTTGGTTTGGTTAACTGTCCGATCTTCTATTAGGAGTATGTTATATTGTGCAATGTGGTGCTCAGTTAACATTTGGTTCATTTGTTGTGGTGTTTAATTAACTGTTTGGTTCAGTTTTGCAATGCAATGTTCAATTGTGTGGGTGCATTCTGTTATTGTATACCATGTGAGAAATAAATCGAATTTGGATGTACTAAATACATGAGAAACAAATACAATTGCTATATTTCCAAGTTGTTAAGCATGCTGGGTTTGGTTAACTATCCGATCTTCTATTAGGAGTATGTTATATTGTGCAATGTGGTGCTCACTTAACGTTTGGTTTATTTGTTGTGGTGTTTAGTTAACTGTTTGGTTCAATTCTGTCGGATCACGGGTTCCGACAGACCCTTAAGGTTCGAACTCTGGGGTGCGCGCGGAGATCCAACCCTCCACCATCTGGTACCTCGCCGAATCGCAGGGATCTGAACTACTAATAAGAACAACACAAGAGACGCAAGATTTATACTAGTTCAGGCCACCGTTGTGGTGTAATACCCTACTCTAGTTTGTGGTGTGTGGATTGCCTCTGGGGCCGACGAAGAACAGTACAGGGAAGAACAACCTCGCGAGGGTCTGTTCTTGGTGGGTGTGATGAACTGCTAAGTGGTGCCCCGTTGCTCTAGCTTGAGGAACGGGTTTCTCTCTCTCTCTGGATTCCGACCGCTCGATCCGATCCTCCTTTCTGAGTGCGGCTACCCCTATTTGTAAGCGAAGGCCCTAGGCCTCTTCCCCAAATATTGAGCGGGAAGGGCGCCAACAATTGGCCATTTTGAAGGGGAACAGCGGGTACACTTATCCTGACTAAAGTTGGTCCTCGCCTGCCAAAGGCTCTGGTGATGGCCTTTGCTTGGGCTCCACGATGATCGCATTCCGGCCGTTGGGGCTGGTCTTGGTCTTGTTGCACCAAAAGCGGATGCCTTTGCACGATGCCCTTGCTCGCTCTTGCCCCCTTTGCACCAAAGAGGAAAGGAGGACTGACTGGCTGGGCGCCAGTGGCGCCCTTGGTCGTCATGGCTTATGTCACGGGCACCTCGCGAGGCACCCGCCTTGAACTCTCCGCCTCCTCGTGAGCCAACTGACGAGGCCGTGCCTGAGGAAGCTCTTGGTCGTCCGCCCCGTGAGGCTTGGCCCCTCGCGAGGGTCTTGAGCTTGTGTTGGTGAGGATGGGCCGTCCTGGGCCTCCTTTGAGCCACGCCGCAGGCCGCAGGCAGGCAAGTCTGGGGACCCCCGTTCCCAGAACGCCGACAAATTCTGCAATGCGATTTTCAATTGTTGTGGCTGCATCCTGTTATTGTATACCATGTGAGAAATAAATCAAATTTGGCTGTACTAAATACATGAGAAACAAATACAATTGCTATATTTCCAAGTTGTTAAGCATGCTTGGTTTGGTTAACTGTCTAATCTTCTATTAGGAGTATGTTCTATTGTGTAATATGGTGCTCAGTTAACATTTGGTTCATTTGTTGTGGTGTTTACTTAACTGTATGGTTCAATTCTGCAATGTGATGTTCAATTGTTGTGGCTGCATTCTGTTATTGTATACCATGTGAGAAATAAATCGAATTTGGTTGTACTAAATACATGAGAAACAAATACAATTGCTATAGTTCTAAGTTGTTAAGCATGCTTGGTTTGGTTAACTGTCTGATCTTCTATTAGGAGTATGTTATATTGTGCAATGTGGTGCTCAGTTAACATTTGGTTCATTTGTTGTGGTGTTTAGTTAACTGCACGTGCATGGTCCGTTGTCTAATAGCACATGATTGTGCAATTGCAGGAACCATTCTAATATTTAGGTTTTTAACAATTTGTTCTTGCACATGTAGGTCCTTCATCAGGATGTTTTGACCTTTATTCGACCCTTTTTGCATATGGGGAAATGAGTTGTCCATGAATATCAATCAAGTCAAGAAACTCAGAAAGATTGTTAGGATAAGGAACTTAGCGACAAAAAACAACAAGATCTTTGTCTGCACAATGAAGAAGACATCAGTTCACTACAAGATGGTACTAACTATTATACCTTACCTTTTTTATTCCTTTTCCCCATTTCCAATATAGAGAAGATATTTATGCACATCCTTGTTTTCAGGCCTTTCCAAAGCAGTTCACTGATGATTACCTCTCAAACCACCTCTATGGTTAGGAGGTGAGGAAGGTTTCATACAACACCCACGGTTCAATATTGAAGTGTTTCTGAAGAGGACGAAGGACGGGCGGTCAATCATCCACAGGCACTGGCCTAAAGTTGCAAAGACCTTCAACATTAATGAAGGATCAATATTCGCCTTCCGCTTCAGCAGTTTTCCAGATGAGATGCATCTGTCTATATACCATCTATGATGCTAATTTCAAAAGGTTCTACATGTTGCATGTGAAACTTGGTGCTGGTGCAGTTGTGTAATGGGGTAGCTGAGTGCGGAAGCTATATCATGTTGTACTCTGATGAATTTCAATTATGAAATTCTGCTTCCTTAATGTGGAAATGAAATATATTATATGCTTAATATGAATGTCAATTAGATTAGTAAAGGGATTATTAATAATAGGGCAATTAGCCTGCTAATGGCGAATTAGCCTACTAATTGGGGCCACGACGCGCCCGGACTTGGCCGTGCAGAGAGGCGAAAGGGCAAGTGCGAAGCGTGGTGGGCCCTAACAGCCTGCGGCCTTGGGCGTCGCGTGGCGGTTTGATTGGACGTGGGCGCACCGCCTCCCCCACGACGCCTTGGTAACTGCCCGGGTTCGACAGGTCCTTGCATGCAGAGTTGGGCATGATGACTGGTGATCGTGGAGGCTGACGGTTGGCCTCCGCCGGCTATAAGTACGGAACGGCGTGTGCCCTTCCAGTCTATCCTTTCTTGTTTCTCCTTCTTCTCCATGGCTCCACCAAGGAAGTTCTCGGCTGCAAAGAAGGGGAAGGGCCGCCAGGTCGAATCTTCCTCTCCTCCGCCTAAGCGTGGTCGAGGTCGCCCTCGCAAGCACCCCGTGGCCTCCACGGCGGTCTCCTGCGGCTGTGAAGGAGGCTCTCAACGCGGAGACGAGCGGCTGGCCATGGTTGGAGGGCGTGCCCCGGCCGCTCGCCCCCCGAGGCCGCGCATCCACGCTGCTGAAGCCCTGCCGGAGTTCTTGGTGAGGGTAGAGGAGCCGCTCAGCGTCCGGCTTCAGCTCCCGTGCTTCCTCCTGGGTGAGCTCCCAGATGGCGCCCTGAGTGGCCTCTGGCTCCAGGCAGACGGCTGTTGCAGCCGGGCTTCGTGGGCTTCTCTGGAGGTCTCTGCTGCAGGGAACTTGTTCCTGGCCCGCGGCTGGCAGACGTTCGCGCGTGCGCGTGGCCTCCGCCGCCGGTGCTCCCTGCACTTCAAGTATGATGGCGACGCCACCCTCTACGTGAGGGTGTTTGGGGAAGATGGCCGTCGCAGGGGGGGCTGCCCTGAGGAGGGCGGCGACGCGGTCGGGACTCAGCCCAGCAGGCGGAGGGGGCGGCGCGTGGGCGGCTGGCGATGCCCGCGACTCCCCACGCTTTACCAGCTCTTCTTCGGGTGGCGATTCTTCCAGCAGCGGCCGCGGCCATCCCCCACGCCGCCGCGCCTACTTGGGGGGTGGCAGCGGGTCCGCTCGTCACCACGCCTCGGTGAAGCGCGAGGTGGAGTCCGACTGAGGTCCGGAGGCGGCCCGGGCCTCCCGAGAGAGCCGGCACGGGGCGTGCTTCACCTGCTTCTGTCCTTTTCTTTCCTTTTCTCCTGTGCAAAAAAAAGGGAACAATGTTCGGCCGCGTGGGGGCGTGTTTAGGGCAACGCCGTTAATTAATGTACTGCTTTTGTTATCCTGTTACTGTTCCCTTCTGTCGTGCGCTCATTCGCGAGCGAACCCCGATCGTGGCGTGTGGCGTGGCCGACCCAACCCGTGTTCGCATTGTGCTGCCCGTGAGGCATGGTCAGGAGGGGTGCTCCAGCCGTGGACCAGGGCCGTGAAACTTGAGCGATAGGGGTAGGAACACCCGCGGGGGCTCCCGAGGCTTCTGCCTCGCGAGCCCCTGCATAAGAGAAACCGAGGCAGGAGGGCGAAAGAGATCAAAAAACCACGGACCAAAACGGGGCGATAGTTTCGATAAAAACTTCAAATGGGAAATAACCAGTCAACTACAGAAAGCAAATGGAAAAGCCGCGTCCGGCACCTAGTCTAGTCTTGGACGTCTTCTCACCAAATAGCGAGCTAAGTCTTTGCTCTTGGGCGTAGGAGGGAGCCCGGGGCTGAGGCTGGCACCGTGAGACTCCGGGCGTGTACAGCCCCACTCATTGTTACGTGAGAGTGTCACGAGGCGGCGAGCTTCACGAGCCTTTGGGCCTTCTTCCACAGGCTCCGGCCTTTCTTCTGGTAAGCAAGCTTCACGGGCGTTCGCCCTCTTCACAGGCTCTGGGCCTTTCCCAAGAGGTGAGCTTCACAGGCATTCGCCTTCTTCACAGGCTCCGGGCCTTTTCCAAAAGGATGAACTTCACAGGCATTCGCCTTCTTCACAGGCTCTGGGCCTTTTCCAGAAAGATGTGCTTCACAGGCATTCGCCTTCTTCACAGGCTCCGGGCCTTTTCCAAAAGGATGAACTTCACAGGCATTCACCTTCTTCACAGGCTCTGGGCCTTTTTACAGAAAGATGCGCTTCACAGGCATTCGCCTTCTTCACAGGCTCTGGGCCTTTTCCAGAAAGATGCGCTTCACAGGCATTCGCCTTCTTCACAGGCTCTGGGCCTTTTCCAAAAAGATGCGCTTCACAGGCATTCGCCTTCTTCACAGGCTCTGGGCCTTTCAGGGGTAGAACCTCCGGAGGTGCTGGATGTTCCACGCGTTTTGCACAGGTACTCCCTCTTGCGTCTCCAAGCGCACGGAGCCAGGCCTGGAAACATGAACAACCTTGAATGGGCCCTCCCACATGGGAGAGAGCTTATGCAGTCCCTCCCTGGAGAGGACCCGTCGGAGCACGAGGTCTCCACCTCGAGAGTTCTGGGGTGGATGTTGCGGCAGTGGTATCGCCGGAGTGCCTGCTGGTACCTTGCCGCTCGCAGAGCAGCTTCCCGACGGTGCTCCTCCCGGCCAAACGAGGCCGTCCCCGCGCTGATGGCGCCTGCTGCGTTTCATCGAACGCCCGGGACCCGTCTTGCGGATTGGACGCTGACCTCGTGAGGGAGGACCGCTTGGCTCCGTGAACCCGGAAGAAGGGGTCTCTCCAATCGGCTTGGTCGCGGTTATGCGGATGGACCACGACGGAGGGGAGCTTCGTCGTACCAGCCTGCCGCAGGTTTCCAGCTTCTTCTTGAACGTCCTGGTCTTGAGGCCTCTCAGGACCTCTGCATTGGCCCGCTCGGCCTGTCCATTGCTGCGGGGGTGCGCCACCGAAGCGTAGCATATCTTCGTTCCAAGGTTAGCGCAGTACGTTTTAAAAAGGTTACTGGTGAACTGCGAACCGTTGTCGGTGATGATGCGGTTCGGCACTCCGAACCGGCTCACGATGCCCTTGATGAACTTGACCGCAGAACCAGCGGGGATGGCGCGAACGGCCTCGACTTCGGCCCACTTGGTGAATTTGTCCACGGCGACGTAGAGGTAGCGATAGCCCCCTGGCGCCCGAGGGAAAGGGCCCAGAATGTCCAGCCCCCAGACCGTGAATGGCCAAGTGAGGGGAATGGTTTGCAGGCCTCCTGCTGGCTGGTGGATCTGCTTGGCATGGAATTGGCAAGCCTCGCAAGCCTTCACGAGGTCGATGGCGTCATTGAGCGCGGTGGGCCAATTGAAACCGGCCTAAACGCCTTCCCGACAAGGGCCCGTGGCGATGAATGGTGCCCACAATCTACGCCATGTATATCTGCCAATAATTCCTTCCCCTGTTCCCTGGTGACGCAGTGTAGGGATACGTCGTTTGGTCGTCTCCGGTAAAGCTCTCCATCCATGATGCTGTATGTCGTGCCTTGCCGCGCCACACGCTCTGCTTCCTCCTCCTTCTCTGGCAAAGTCCCGCGCGTTAAGTAACTCTTGAGCGTGATCCAGCACTCCTCTTGAGGTTCCATTGTTAGGAGCAGGCGCGCTCTCGAGGCCGGGCCACAGGCTGGGGCTCCCGAGGCTGGAGGCTGCGGGAGCTCCTCCCGAGGCTGTGCCGTGCTTGATAACGGCGGCAGGGCTGAGGGCTTGAAGAGTCGTTCCTCAAAGACATCCGGCTCCTGGGGTAACCTCCTGGAGTCTCGTTTGGCGATGTCGTCGGCCTCTTGATTGGTGCCGCGGGGCACGTGCTGCAGCTCCAACCCCCAGAACTGTTTCTCCATCCTGCGGACCTCCGCAAGGTAGGCCTCCATGTGTTCATCCCTTGGCTCGTACACCTTGTTGGAGAAATTGACGAGGAGCTGTGAATCGCCCTTGATGGTAAGGCGCTTCACCCCCAGGGCAGCGGCAGCCTTCAGACCTGCTATCAGCCCCTCGTATTCTGCTATATTGTTGGAGACCTTCTCGCCATCTTTGGAAAGCAGAGCTGCACGGCATAGTAGAGCTTGTCTTGAGAGGGGATATAGTCACCCAGCCCGGTGCCACTGTCACGGAGAACGCTCCGTCAAGTACATGACCCAACCTTCTCGGCGCTTCGCTCCACAGGGAGAGGGACTGATCTCGCCGACCCCGAGGCCCGGGCGCTTCATCCATTCGCCACGAAATCTGCCAGCGTGCCCCCCTTGATGACTCTAGTCGTACTGAACTCGAGCTGGAATGCTTGCAGCTCAATGTTCCACTCGGCGACCCTTCCAGCCGAGTTGGGGCTCCTGAGCACCCTCTCCAGGGGGTATGCTGAGACAACCTTGATTGGATGACCCTGGAAGTAGTGCCGCAGCTTGCGCGAAGCCACTAGGAGTGCCAGGAGGAGCTTCTGCGGCATGGGGTACCGTGCCCTCGCATCCCGTAGCACGGTACTAACGAAGTACACCGGGTGCTCGACGAGGTTTGGGGTGTTGGTGCTGGTGGCGTCCTCCGGAAGCGGTGGTGCCTCCTGAGGCGTCGGCGCCTCCGGAAGCTGGGTGCTTGACGGAGGTCCCCCCCGCCCAGGCGTGCTCATTGTGATAGCTGATCTTCCTCCATTGCGGTCTTGACTTCTGCTAGTTCCTTCTGATTCGGTCTTGCCTTAGCTCGGGTGGCGCCGTGGTCTTGGCTTTGGCGCTCCTCCCTAACCGCCACGTGAGCAGCGCTAGCGGAGTAAGGAGTGGCGGCGAGGTAGAGCACCAAGGGCTCCTGAGGGCGCGGGGCCACCATCACTGGAGGGCTGGTCAGGTACCTCTTGAGGTCTTGAAACGCTTGGTCGGCCTCTTTAGTCCACTCGAAGGGCCGCTTTTTCTTCATCAGCTAGAAGAAAGGCAGCGCCCGCTCCCCCAGTTGGGAGATGAAACGGCCCAACGTCGTTACGCGCCCTGTGAGCTTCTGCATCTCCCTGAGGGTCTTCGGTGGACTCATGTCTTCCATTGCTTTGACCTTTTCCGGGTTGGCCTCGATGCCTCGATGGGACACGAGAAAACCAAGGAGCTTGCCTGAGGGAACTCCAAACACACACTTCTCTGGGTTGAGTCGCAGACTCACTGCGTTGAGGCTCGCGGTTTCTTCCAGGTCTTGTATCAAGGTCTTGGCCTCGTGAGACTTCACCACGATGTCGTTGACGTATGCCTCCACATTCTTCCCGAGCTGCGGGCCCAAGGTGATGTGCATGAGCACCGGAAGGTTGCCCTGCGTTGCGCAACCCGAATGGCATGCAGGTATAGCAGTATACTCCGCACGGGGTCAGGAAGGCCGTCTTCTCCACGTCTTCCACCGCCATCTTGATTTGATGATACCCCGAAAAGGCGTCCAAGAAGCACAACAGATCACACTCGGCAGTGGAATCGACGATCTGGTCGATGCGAGGGAGCGGAAACGGATCCTGTGGGCATGCTTTGTTGAGGTTGGTGAAGTCGACACACATGCGCTCCTTTCCTCCCTTCTTCGGCACCACCACGGGGTTGGCGAACCAATCTGGGTACCGGACCTCGCGGATAACCCCATGACCTCTAGCTTGCGGGTCTCTTGGACAATGAAGGCCTGCTTTTTCGGTGGACTGCCTCCTCGCTTTACTTCACTTTGGGCCTTACGTTGGGGCTACGTTGAGGTGGTGCTCGATCACGCCCGTGGAATCCCAGCCAGCTGATCGGGCTCCCGGCGAACACCTTCTTGTTACGCACGCAGGGAACTTGACAAGGGCTTCCTCCTGCTCGGGCTCGAGGTTGGCGCCTATGGTGAAGGCGGCGTTTGTGGACCCGTCCTCATCGACGGGTATCTGCTTGGTCTCCGCCTTGTCTTGGGTGAACAACTGCTTCTTCTTGGTCGGCGCAGCCCCCTTGGGCTTGGGGGCTTCCGCATCGGCGGGCTGTGCTGCGGCCGTCCCCAGGGTGAAACTGGCGCTTCGCGCGCACCTCGGTCTCCCCGCACGCAGTGAGGACGCCCATCGCTCCCGGCATCTTCATGAGGTTGTACCCCGGGTGGGTTGCGGCCATGAATTTGGCCAATGCCGAATAGCCGAGGATGGCGTGGTAGGGGAGGCCGATGGGGGCGATGTCGAAGTCGACCGATTCCGTGCGGAAGTTGTCGTAGGTGCCGAAGGTCACCGGAAGCCGGATTTGCCCCAAGGAGCTGGATGAACCTCCTCCTATACTCGAAAAAGGCCGGCTGGGCAGCAGCCGCTCCCTGGGTATGCAGAGGAGGTTGAAGGCCTCGACCGAGAGTACATTGACGCCGGCGCCGCCGTCGATGAGGGTTCTGGTGACGGCGACCTGGCAGATAGTAGGTGTGCAGAGCAGCGGGAGCGCGCCCGAGCCAGCCGACTTGGCGGGGTGGTCTTGAGAGTCGAAGGTCAGCCCGGCCGACGACCCCGTCCGGCCCGGGGGAGCCCCTGCCGCGTGGAGGCGGCGCCGACCGAGCGGACGAATGTCTTGACATGGCGGCTGGAGGGCGGCGCTTGCGAGCCGCCGAGGAGGGCCGCGATGAGTGGAGAAGCCGGCGCGAGGGGGCGGGCGACCTGGGAGCCGCGCGGCCTCCCCCATGAGGTCGCCGGGGAGCGCAGGGGCGGTGCTTGCTGCCCGCCCCCCACCGGGCCGATGGCGGGGTTGACGGCGGGTGACGGGGAACGACGAGGGCGCCCGCTGACGGGAGCGGCCCGGGCGACGTGGGAGGTGAGGGCGGCTCGGCGCTCGGTGCGGGCCCGATGAGCGTCGGACATGGTTGCGGTGGCCGGGGAAGAATGAAGCAACGAAGGGCAGATTCCGGCGCACCCCTACCTGGCGCGCCAAATGTTGGATCACGGGTTCCGGCAGACCCTTAAGATTCAAACTCTGGGGTGCGCGCGGAGATCCAACCCTCCACCGTCTCGTACCTCGCCGAATCGCAGGGATCTAAACTACTAACAAGAACAACACAAGAGACGCAAGATTTATACTAGTTCGGGCCACCGTTGTGGTGTAATACCCTACTCTAGTTTGTGGTGTGTGGATTGCCTCTGGGGCCGACGAAGAACAGTACAGGGAAGAACAGCCTCGCGAGGGTCTGTTCTTGGTGGGTGTGATGAACTGCTAAGTGGTGCCCCGTTGATCTACCTTGAGGCACGGGTTTCTCTCTCTCTCTGGATTCCGAACGCTCGATCTGATCCTCCTTTCTGAGTGCGGCTACCCCTATTTGTAAGCGAAGGCCCTGCGCCTCTTCCCCAAATATTGAGCGGGAAGGGCGCCAACAATTGGCCATTTTGAAGGGGAACAACGGGTACACTTATCCTGACTAAAGTTGGTCCTCGCCTGCCAAAGGCTCTGGTGATGGCCTTTGCTTGGGCTCTGCGATGATCGCATTCCAGCCGTTGGGGCTGGCCTTGGTCTTGTTGCACGAAGCGGATGCCTTTGCTCGATGCCCTTGCCTGCTCTTGCCCCTTTGCACCAAAGAGGAAAGGAGGGCGCTGCATGGTCGGGCGCCAGCTAGGCGCCCTTGGTCGTCATGGCTTATGTCACGGGCACCTCGCGAGGCACCCCGCCTTGAACTCTCCGCCTTTGCTCGTGAGCCAGACTGTGAGGCCGTGCCTGAGGAAGCTCTTGGTCGTCCGCCCCGTGAGGCTTGGCCCCTCGCGAGGGTCTTGAGCTTGTGTTGGTGAGGATGGGCCGTCTTGGGCCTCCTTTGAGCCACGCCGCAGGCTGCAGGCAGGCAAGTCTGGGGACCCCCGTTCCCAGAACGCCGAAAAATTCTGCAATGCGATTTTCAATTGTTGTGGCTGCATCCTGTTATTGTATACCATGTGAGAAATAAATCAAATTTGGCTGTACTAAATACATGAGAAACAAATACAATTGCTATATTTCCAAGTTGTTAAGCATGCTTGGTTTGGTTAACTGTCTAATCTTCTATTAGGAGTATGTTATATTGTGTAATATGGTGCTCAGTTAACATTTGGTTCATTTGTTGTGGTGTTTACTTAACTGTATGGTTCAATTCTGCAATGTGATGTTCAATTGTTGTGGCTGCATTCTGTTATTGTATACCATGTGAGAAATAAAGCGAATTTGGTTGTACTAAATACATGAGAAACAAATACAATTGCTATATTTCTAAGTTGTTAAGCATGCTTGGTTTGGTTAACTGTCTGATCTTCTATTAGGAGTATGTTATATTGTGCAATGTGGTGCTCATAAATTTGGTTCATTTGTTGTGGTGTTTAGTTAACTGCACGTGCATGGTCCGTTGTCTAATAGCACATGATTGTGCAATTGCAGGAACCATTCTAATATTTAGGTTTTTAACAATTTGTTGTTGCACATGTAGGTCCTTCTGTCAGATGTTTTGACCCACTGTTCGACCCTTTTTGCATATGGGGAAATGAGTTGTCCATGAATATCAATCAAGTCAAGAAACTCAGAAAGATTGTTAGGATAAGGAACTTAGCGACAAAAAACAACAAGATCTTTGTCTGCACAATGAAGAAGACATCAGTTCACTACAAGATGGTACTAACTATTATACCTTACCTTTTTTATTCCTTTGCCCCATTTCCAATATAGAGAAGATATTTATGCACATCCTTGTTTTCAGGCCTTTCCAAAGCAGTTCATCGATGATTACCTCTCAAACCACCTCTATGGTTAGGAGGTGAGGAAGGTTTCATACAACACCCACGGTTCAATATTGAAGTGTTTCTGAAGAGGACGAAGGACGGGCGGTCAATCATCCACAGGCACTGGCCTAAAGTTGCAAAGACCTTCAACATTAATGAAGGATCAATATTCGCCTTCCGCTTCAGCAGTTTTCCAGATGAGATGCATCTGTCTATATACCATCTATGATGCTAATTTCAAAAGGTTCTACATGTTGCATGTGAAACTTGGTCTTTGGTGCGATTGTGTAATGGGGTAGCTGAGTGCTGAAGCTATATCATGTTGTACTCTGATGTATTTCAATTATGAAATTCTGCTTCCTTAATGAGGAAATGAAATATATTATATGCTTAATATGAATGTCAATTAGATTAGTAAATGGATTATTAATAATAGGGCAATTAGCCTGCTAATGGCGAATTAGCCTACTAATTGGGTTTGCTGTTGCAAACGGTTATTGGACAAATACCGTGGGTGATGACCTCAAGTAATGCACATAGTTTCTAGGAATAACCGTGTTGGATCAATGAATAATCACACATGACTTTCTCTTGAAAACTGTTTGCGTTAGGCCACCTTCCGCAAATGTTTACCACTTAAAAATTGTGTGTGATGGATAGCCTTTGCCACACAATTTCTTCTACGGATCGTGTGTGATGCATTCAATAATGCAAACGATAAAATTGTTAATATCATGTGCAATGGCAACGCTATCACAAACGATTTAACGTGAAAAATTGTGTGTGATGTACCTGCGAACAGAAACGTTTTCCTTGGAGCAACTGTGTGGGATGTACATATGAACGGAAACATATAGCGGGGACTGACTGTGTGGGATGTACTTGCGACCGGAAACAATTTCGCCTGTATAATTGTATTTTTTAGCTCTACTATACGTATTTTCCGTATTTGAGCGCTCGCCGGTCGCGCACGACTTTATTTTGCCGAGCATGTGTGCAAGGAGGGCATATCTCCGACGGTTACTGGGTCATGTGGGAAGGACCCCCCTATCGCTGTCACTCACTAGGCGACGATGCCAAATGCCATCGCGGGAAGGGTTTAAAACCCGTTTGTATAGCACCAACGCGTACTAGTGTCAGTATGTCGTTAATTCTGTCAATACCATGTTCATGATCATTACATGGATTAGATTAATTGAAAAACTGCCTATTTACTCAGCATCGGCAAGGAGAGATCCTTGGAGTCGTTGCTCTTTGAAGGTGGTCGGGTGTTGGTTGAGACACGACCTTGTTGGTTAGTTTAGGGCAAACCCATTTGTGTTGGAGTTGTATTGGGTGCGTTCGAGACGGTGTGGTGTTTACATCTCACTGGTGTGTGGTGGGAGCTTGCCTAATTTCTTGTACTTTATCCTCTACCTTCTATAAGAGAAAGTATAATAAGATGATTGACATCGGTTGTAAGGCTTTAAATAGTGTAGTTTTGCAGAGTTGATGGAAGGAGAAGATGAGGGAGAAGAGATTTGAGAGTGTCTGTACCGCTGTCACAAATGTGTCCAACAACCCTGGCCCACCCAAAGCGCTCTCATTCGCCCGCGCACTTTTTCGCCTGAAGTGGTCAGCACCGGATCCTTGTCGGCCTAAGGCTTGTTGAAGCTAAGCTAGGCAGGCTCATCATCGTCGGTCGATTAGTCGATTGCCTGTCGGGAGGGGTGGAGTGGTGGCCTTCGTGGGACCCAAGCATCGGCGCCCTTCCATGCTCTACTCTTCCTCGCTGTCGGCGGTGCTCGCGCATGTGCCGACAATGTCATCGTGATGTCGGGGCGTGGCCGACGCAGAGCTGGCGGCGTCTTCGGTGCCCTAGTAAAATTCATCTACCGCCTCATCGATCTCCATGAAGGTGGCTTCTTTCTCCGCCTGCAGGAGGTGGTGCCGCCATCGCTCTTGGCGAATGTCATAGACGACGCGGTAGGATAGGAGCAACACCTCCTGCTTGCCCATGTCCGTGTGTGCCATGATGCCCATGCCGACGGCAAGTTGCTCGTCCGGACGCCGGTGCTTGTCAAGGAGGCGAAGGTTGCACGCCTGGTCGGCCTGCACCTGTTGGAACGCGGCCTACCACTCTTCCAACACCATGTCAGTGTAGTGAGCTCACGCCTTGCCCATGATGATAATGGAAGATACCGGCGAGCACGGTGGCACCGACTCGTCGACGACCGCCTCTTCCATTGGCTCGTCCGCGCCGCTCGCCTTCGGACAGCTCGTCCATCTGTCGGACTACTAACTGATGGCAATGCCGGTAATCTCCTGATGTTCGGTCGACGGGCTCTCCCACAATGCTTTGGAGCTCGAGGCCAAGGCGGGTATGGTGCCTAGGGAACGGAGGAGGTTAGATGCGGCTATTGTCAGGCCTGGCTTTTAAATAGCAAGCAAATAACAAGCCACGCGATGGAGTGATTAATGGTGGTTGAGGGAGTCCTGGATTAAGGGATCCTAGGGCCGCTGGCCTATTGCTTATGGACCGGATTGGTGGGCTGCTGTGGAGCCAAGTCAGAGCGCGGACTCGTGACCGGATAGAAGATTTCGGAGCCATTGTGTGCCCTCCAAGTCAAGATTAGGCAAGATCTTTCCTTCATTGTAACCGATCGCCTGTAACCCTAACCCTACTGGTGTCTATATAAACCAAAGGGTTTGATTCTTTAGGGCTAGAGCAACATCCAATACCCCCTCAACCTAGGGTTTAGCTTGCCTGATCTCGAGGTAGATCGACTATGTAACCATACCATACACATCAAATACAATCAAGCAGGACATAGGTTTTACCTCTTATAGAGGGCCCGAACCTGGGTAAACACCATGTTCTTCATCCCTTGTTCCCCATTGATCCTAGATCCACAGCTCGGGACCCCCTACCGGAGATCTTCCGGTTTTGACACCAACATTGGTGCTTTCATTGAGAGTTCTGCTATTGGGTCACCGAAGGATCGATGGGTCGCCTGATCATCGGAGATGGCGTTAGCTCCGGGACCACTTTGTCCCCGGCCAGCTCTTCGCGTTCGGCAGCATCGTGCTGCAAGCCAACCCAACTAGTCATCTAGACCAAATCAACAATTTTGCCCCTAAGCACCGGATTAGATTCGGCAACTTGGAGTACGTCGCGGACGCCCGAGGCGATCTGGTCTTTGCTGGATTCGCAGCCTCTCCCTGTACCCCTGTGGGCCCTGTTATGCCTGCTCTGGAGCTTTCTCCCGATCCGATCTATGGATCGGCCTCAACCCCTCAACCGGCCTCGAGCTCGGATGGCTCCACCCTGTTCGGAGACCAGGAATCCCTTCGACCACGCCAGTGATGCCAGCCAAAGACCCAGGTTCAGGCCTCAACATAGAAGCGGTGTTTGGACGCCAAGAGCCACTCGCGGCCGAACCCTCTCCTCATGACACGCCTCCGGCCTTGAGCCCTAGTGACGGGTCGACGTTCATAAATCAGGAATCATCCCTGGGCGAGCTCCCCCTCACGCACTTAGCTTCGAGCCCCAACACGGAGACAACGTCCGAAGACCAGGTTTCGTCCTTGGTCTCTTATGCCTATCCAACCACAAGCCAACCCATGGGTCAAGGTAAACTCGGCCCTGGAAGACCAGGACTCAGTTTGGACCTGGATCACTCCTCGCCCCGCCACAACGGAAACCGGTCCCGAGCGGCCACCGCACGCCAGCTCGGCAAGCCTCGCATTATTAAACGAAGCGCTCGACCGAATCCGGATGATGGCTATTCGAGATGACTCGACCTCATCCTGCGTTCAGCAGCCCCTCGAGGCAACTTATAGGGAATTTTACGACCCATCCACCACCCACCTAGTAGCCACAGTCGAAGACTTAACCAACATGTTGGACTACACTTCAGAAAACGTCGAATACATGGACGAGGATAGTGGAGCCACGGCTAACATCGATGCTACTCCCCCTGGCACCGGCTGCTGGACGGCCACGTCCACTTACGATGTCTACATGGTGGACACCCCGAAAGACGATGACTACACTCCCAGGAAGGATAACGACAAACCCAGCGATGAGCCACCGAAACGCCGCAGATAGCGCCACCACTCCAAGGCACGTCGAAGCCATGCGAGCAACACGGACACCGGAGAAAACGACACTCCGGACAATACGGACAACCTCGGCGATCCCGGCGCCGACAAACAACTACAAAACGACCACGAGGAGCATGAGGGCCCGCTCGATATCGAATACATCGATGACTCCGAAGACAGCAACTGCCTCCCTCCTTCTGAAGAGGAGGTTAGTTTGGGTGGCAAGGATTTCATCATCCCCGAAGACCTGTTGGATCAAGAGCGGTTTAAACGGCAACTAATTGCCACCGCACGGAGCCTGAATAAACAACGACAAAAATAAAGTCCGAACAGGATACCCTTAATGAGAGATGGACCAAAGTCCTAGATGCCGAATAGGAATACGATCACGAGCGACAGACCAAAAGCTACCCGAAGCAAAGACTATTGCTGCAATTTGATGACGAGGCCATAGAGCAAGCACCTCCAAGGTACACGCTGGCGGGACAGCCGGACCGCCCCCCTCGAGGACGGGACCAGACAGATGATAAAGCCGAACAACCTCCCACTCATCCTTGTCGTCAAGGCAAGGAGCCATTACAGCCAGCTTACGAGTACGACCTACGTCGTGACCTGGATGCTCGGGCAGGTCTGACGAGGTCCATCTACGGACCTAAAAGAAATCCTCCTGTTAGACGGGATGGATACCAAGCCTAGCTAACCGAAATGATAGAGCTGGGGAGCTGCAACGAGTTCGGATGACAGACGATCTCCGGCGTGACATAGCCGGAATCAGGGGCGCCGCTCATCCTCTATGCTTCACTGATAGAGTGATGCAGCACCAATTCCTGGAAGGTTTCAAACCTGTAAATATCGAGCCCTATGACGGGACAACAGATCCGGTCGTATGGATTGAAGATTTTCTGCTACACATTCATATGGCATGAGGAGACGACCTCCACGCCATCAAGTACATACCGTTAAAGCTCAAAGGTACGGCTAGACACTGGTTGAATAGCCTTCCCAAAGACTCCATAGGATGTTGGGAGGAGCTTGAGGAGGCCTTTTGAGCTAACTTTCAGGGCACTTATGTCCGGCCCCCGGACGCCGATGACCCGAGCCACGTTATCCAGCCGCCCGGTGAGTCAGCCCGGCAGTTTTGGAACCGATTTTTGACCAAGAAAAGCCAAACCGTTGACTGTCCGGATGCCGAAGCCATAGCCGCCTTCAAGCATAGTATTCGAGATGAATGGCTAGCACGTCAGCTCAGCCAAGACAAGCCGAGTACAATGTCAGCGCTCACCTCCCTGTGACCCGCTTCTGCGCCAGAGAGGATAGCTGGCTAGCTCGTAGAAACACCAACCCAGAAGCCCCCGGCACCTCGGAAGTCTGGGACGGGAACGGGAAGCCACGACGGAATAAGAACAAATGTTGCCACAATGACGGCGAAGCTGACGAGATGGCAGTAAATGTCGGATTCCTTGAAGGGAAAAGAGAATTACTTGACTCACCTTGAAGCCTGTCAAAAGGTCCTATACGGCATCGTTCAGTCCGGTATGGACGGACTGAACACCCTGTAGAACCGCACCCATAAGGGCGCGGTGCTCGTCGACGATGACGGAGTTGTTCACCAACTCCTCCATCACGTCCGGACAGCCTGCCGCCGCCTGGCAGTTGGTGTTCAACGCGGGCGGTAGGACTTCAACCCCTCCTCCATCGGAAGGCGGGACCGGCACCTGTGAGGGCCTTGGGGGCTTAGGTGCGGCTGGCTGTGAGGGCCCGGACGGTCCAAACTCTCCTCCCATATTCGCCAGGAGGGACACACCCTCCTGGTCTTTGGTGACCGAGGCATCAGCCTCAGCCATGATTGCGTCGCCCCCTCCCCCGTGTTCGGACGGGGAGGGGACCTTCGGGACAGCACCTCCCCGGCCTCTTCGGGGACCATGGGAGGCGCGGAGCACGACGCTGATCCGATGTACGCCAATTCGGCGGGTGGAGAGGTCCCCTCCGAGGTCTGCTCGGCAGGGTGGTCGCGCGGTGGACTGTGATATCACACAATCAGTTTCCATCAGTAAGGGACTGGTAAAATGAAGTAAGCAAGAAATGTTGAGGTTCACACCTCATGGCGGGGGGCTTGACCCTGAGTTCCTTCTCCGGGACCTCTTCGGACGCCACGGACTCCTCATCGGAGTCCAAACTGTCGGGCAGGACCAGCTTGGGTCTGCACTGCCTCTTCTGGGCCCGAGGAGGTTGCTCCTCCTTGACGTCCTCGGACGCCGCCCTCTTCTTGGAGTGGGAGGAGGCGCTCTCCTCCTCGTCTTCTTCCCCCTTCCCTTCTTGAGCAGACGGCGCAGCAGCGTCTCCGGCCTTGGTGTCCGGACGACCTCTTCGGCGGAGGCCTTCCCTGGCCTCCGGCAGATGTTTCTTCTTCTTTCCCTTCTTTTCTGGAGCCTTGTAAGGCGCCACGACCAGGAGCTCCTCTAGTTGAGCCGACTGGGGCTCTTCGGGTAGCGGAGCCTAACTGCTGATCTTTTTGACTTTCTCGAGCCAGCCCTTTAAAGGAAACAAAAAGAAGCTTAGACCGAATTTTGTGCAGTATGACCACCCGAATATATACCAGGCAAGAGATCAATTGCCTTCTTCAGGGGATTTGCGGCGTCAAGACCGATGTCTTCATCCTCGGCTGGCCACTCCTCCACGAGACTTGAACATCAGACTCCACACCTTGTCGTGGGTCGTCCGAAGAGGTATTGCACAGTGACCTGATCGTTAGGCTTATAAGACCACATCGGACTGGCCCTTTGTTGGCAAGGAAGGAGGCGGTGTCTAAGCATTATCTGGACCACATTGGTTAGCTTGGCGCTGGTCTCCGTTAGGTTGGAGATACATTTTTGCAGCGTCTTCACCTCACTGACGGACCCCCAGTTAGGACCCTTTTTGGTCCACGAGGTCAATCTCGCTGGAGGACCATATCTAAATTCGAGAGCCGCCGTCTAGGCTGCATCCCTTGGTTCCATACTATAGAACCACTCCTTCTGCCACACCTTGACGGTGTCAATGAATCTGCCCTCCTGTAACGCCCGGATAATTATGCTACAGTAATACGCTACCAATGATGCCATGTCATCGCTCTCACTGTTGCTAATCTTTCGTTAGTTCAAACCGATTCAAAAATCAATTCAAAAAAAATGGCAAACAACAAAAAAAATTAGAAGTTGAAACAAAAATGTTCGGACAGTGCCAAAAATGGCATAGGTATTTGTGGTGTAGAAGACATAATTTTATAAAATACCTAAATGCCCTTAAATGAATAAAACAGGGGGTCAAAACAATAATTTAAATCACTTTTAAAGTTATAAAGATTCTAAGGCTTTTCAACTGCTTCTCAAACTTCTTGAGGTAGTGCTAAATATTACATAATAATTATTGAGAGAAGCTACACTTTTTACAAAAGTCTTTTGGAGCAAAAAGAAAATGCAAAGCAGAGAAGACAAAAGAAAAAGAGAAGAGGGGAGAGAGAAGCCCCTTCACCCACTGGGTCGTGGCCCAGCTGGACCACCAGACCACCTGGCCGGCCCACCTCTCCCTCTCCCTTATCCCCCCACGCACCCAAAATATCTGGGCAGATCGCCCCACTCCCTCCCCACGTATCCCTCTTGTTCCCCTCCTCTTGATTGGATCGGGATCGGGCCCGATCCCGTCTTCGGCGCCATCGCTCCGTGCTCCCGACGCTGCCGCCCGGCGCGTTCCCCCGCCACCTCGCCGAGCGCCGCCCATCCCTCGCCGCCACGCCGGGCGCCCGACCTCGCCCGGCCAGACGCCCGCTCGGAGCCGCTCCATGTCGCCTCGCCTCCTCATCCGCTCCATCGAGCCTCACCGGACCTCCTCATCCTCTCCGTCGTCGAACCACCCCAACCTTCCTCGAGCCCGCTGCCCTGTGCCCTACGTTCCCCTCGTGAGCGCCTTCCCTCCCCTCCGCTCTGTTCCGTCGTAGGTCCCCGTCCCCACCTCGCGCCTCGCCCGCCGTCCCCGTCCCCTGCAACTGCTCGGGACCGCGCCCTTGCCGACCGCCGCCCTCGGCCAGCGCCGCCCGCCTCTCTGTCGCTCCTGCCCAAGCCCACAGGAGGCCACGGCCTCGGCCTCGATGGCGCTTCGCGCCCGATGCCCGCGACGTCGCCATTGCCCGCCTGCCCGCTTTGCTTTACCTTTCGTCGCCGTCTGCTGCTGCCGTCCCTACGCCGCTGGCAGCTATCGGCGCCCAGCAACCTTGCCCAGCCCCAGGTAGGTTGCGGCCTCCACGGGCGTCCGCCCCGCTTCTCCGCCCGGAGGCCTGCGCCCGACCCCGGGGTTCCACCCGTTAACCCGCCCCGCTCAGTTGGCCTAGTGCCACTGACAAACGGGCCACACGCCTTGAAAACGTTTAAAAAAATATTTATATAAATATTTAAATTAATTAGTTAATTAAATGGTTAATTCACTTAATTAATGTTGCTTAATTAACCTGTTAACTAACTAATTAGACTAACTAATCATGTTAGTTTAGTTGTGGTCAATGACAAGGGGCCCCACCCCTTGTTGACCAGTCAACGTTGACTGATCAACTGCGACCCCCTGGTCCACCTGTCAGCCACTGTGTACTGTTCTATGTACCGTGTGTTGGGTGCATCTAGCATTTTAGTTTTTATTTCGAATTGTTAATAATTTCATAATATTGCTAAAACTTTAGAAAATCATAGAAAATAATCCGTAACTCGGATGAAAAAGTTTTCTATATGAAAGTTGCTCAGAACGACGAGACGAATCGGAATACGCTCTCCGTTCATCCATCATGCGCACCTAGCATAGCAAACATGCAACCTTTCCCTTCCGTTTCATCTGTCCGAAAATGCCTAACTCTGGGGAAACTTCTCGGATGTTATTACCCTTCGCCGGTATTGTGTAGCACCGCGTTAGAACACGTCTAGCTCTGCCTGTTGTCCTGTTATGCTCTTGCTTGTTATGTATTTGTTGTTTTCTCCCCCCTCTTCTCTCCGGTAGACCCCGAGACCGATGATGCCGCTGTGATCGACTACGTCACCGACGACCCTCCTTCTCGCCTGAGCAACCAGGCAAGCCCTCCCTTTGATCATCCCGATATCGCCCATTCTATACTCTCATGCTTGCATTAGATTTTGCTATTGTTATTGTTTGCTCCTATTATGATGCATAGCCTGCTTTTGTACATGCTGTTGTACCTTACCTGCTTATCCTAAATTACATAGTATAGGTTGGTTAGTGATCCATCAGTGACCCCCACCTCGTCCTTGCTGCCCCTGCTTCATCATCGACGACTCGAGCTACATGATCGAAGACCAAAGCCCGACACCGCACAACACATAACGCCCTTTTAGTTGTTCGACTCTGCAGAGCTATTATCGAGTGCCGAGGGTGATCCCTCATAACGCACTCCTGATGATAATTCTGTAGTGTAGCTATTCAGTCGTGGTCATCGAGGGTGATTTCCTCCTTCACCATTCCCGTTACGGCTCTATCGTGCAACCCCTCAAGTGTGAACCTCGAGGGTGGTTCGTCTTACGTTCACCTTGATGATTACATCGAGTGGAATCCTCCGAGGGTGATTCCTTGGGTTTTCCCCTTGATGTTTGGACACACGGTTATCTTGACATTACTTGAGACCTTTGGGAAAGTCGGGCTGGCCCGGAGAGCACCCGCAAGATGGTTACGAGGCACGGCCGGGAAGTCAGGCAGCCCTCGTGTGGGCTGGGCTTGCCCTTGCCGTATTTCCTCGAGACGGGGCGATGGGGTCACGTTATCGTGAGTCTCTACTCGTCTCCGTGAGCTAACAATACACTATGGTTTGGGTATTTGTTCTGAATTGGCCTTTGGCCTTTTCGCACTAACCACCACGTGAGAATAAATATGGGCCTCGACATCGTGGTATCAGCCGAAGCTTTGTCAGACGTCCAGTTCAGCAGTGCGGCCCAGACCCCGGAGTGCTTAGGAGGTAGACCGGCGTGGACCTCTCTGTTGAGCCTAGGTAGGGCTGCGACGTGTTGATCTTCCGAGGCCGGGCATTGACCCCAGAAAGGTGTGTCCAGCCAGAGTGATCGAGCGTGTTGGAAAACGTGGTGCACCCCTGCAGGGAAGATCTTTATTCGAATACAGTTTCCACGGTAATGGACGTTCAGACTTATATCTTGATCTAATACAACTAGAAATGGATACTTAAGTTATATGGCTCCGGGATTGCTTTCTCGCAGGGAGTCGAGAAAGGATCTCTAGGCGTTATTGTTACAACATGCTTGTTAATTATAAACTTCTATTCTTTACTCATCTACATGCTGCAAGATGCTTGGAGCTGCTTGAAGATGCTAGTCTTCGATAGGCTAGGCCTTCCCCTAATACGGCATTCTGCAGTTCAGTCCACAGATACAACCCTGCCATTTGATACCAATGCATACTTAGTATAGATCTGATGCTTGCGAGTACTTTGGATGAGTACTCATGGTTGCTTTGCTACCCCTTTTCCCCCTTCCTTCTTCTTTCCGGTTGATGCAACCAGATGGTGGATCCCTGGAGCCAGATGCCACCGCCAACGGATACTTCTACGTGGAGACCGCGGAAGACCAGGAGTAGTTAGGAGGTCCTAGGCAGGAGACCTTGCCTCTTCGATCGTGTTGCTTTTGTGCTAGCCTTCTTAAGGCAGTCTTGTCTAACTTATGTCTATACTCAGATATTGTTGGTTCCGCTGACTCTTGTGCTTTCAAGCTTCTGTATTCGAGCCCTCGAGGCCCGTGGCTTGTAATATGAAGCTTGTATTATTTTATTTGTGTCTAGAGTTGTGTTGTGATATCTTCCCGTGAGTCCCTGATCTTGATCGTACACATTTGCGTGTATGATTTGTGTACGGTCAAGTCGGGGGCGTCACAAGTTTGTATCAGAGCCGACTGCCAGTAGGATCCCCCTTTCCAACTCCTTGGCCGAAGTTGAGTCTAGTCTTTGAGAAACTAATTTACTAACATGGCTGTGTGGCTTACGGGCCCACGTCGCCATTGGGTGGTATTAGGATCTTTTACTCCTCGTCTATACTCTGGGACTCTGATCTCTCTTCTATTCGGGTTAAATGGTTTTGCTAACTCTACCCTAGGTTCTCGTGATCACATCCACCCGGAGATTTGTATCATGCCTGTCTTGAATTAGGAGCCAGGATCTGCTTCACTTTGTCCACGGGCCGCAGAAATCCTTCTATCGAGGGCACCCCGCGTCATCCCCTGCAGATTCCTCGCTCTAGTGGTTGTCTCCGACGATGATGTAGCCTTTGCTATGTCTCGTTGTTGTATCCCTCCATCGTGAGCATGCGTGCCGCCTAGTATGTCTAGGATGATTCTCTTGTCCGAACTCCTACTAACAACGTGTGATTGGCTCTGTATATGTATATGTAAGTCTTTAATGACTCTTTGCTTTGTACATCTGCGCCTTTGCTCATTGTTCAAGTTACATCATGAATGACTCCATACACCTGCTCCACCCCTGTTAAATTGATTCCTGATGTTTTAGCAGGATGGCTGACGATCCTCCACCTCCACCCTATATTGCCGCAATGATGCAGCAGTTTGAGCTGAATCGTCATTTTATGACTGGAGTAATGGCTTAGCTTCCAAACCAGAATGCTCATCAACAGCCTGCCCCAATAACGCTGCAAGAATTTGTGCGCCTCAACCCGTCCATTTTCCGCAACTCCACCAATCCTATGGATGCTAATGATTGGCTTCGTAACATCCTGTTTGAGATGGAGTCAGCTAATGTTGCCCCTGCCAGTTATGTCACCTTTGCGACATTTCACCTAAAGGGTTCAGCTGCTCAATGGTGGGAAAGCCACAGGGGTATGCTGCCTGCAGAGACTGTAACCACTTGGCAGGAATTTCAGTTAGCCTTCCGTGCATGGCACATTCCCCAAGGTCTGATGGACCAGAAGAAGAAGTTCCGCAAACTCTCAGATGACACAATGACTGTGGATGAATATCAGAGGAAGTTCCTTGAATTATCTTGCTATGCTGCGGATGATGTCTGCACTGATGCTTGCAAGCAGGAGAAATTCCGTGAAGGATTGTGTCCTGATATAAAGCTCGCACTTGTTGCTCATGATTGTCCCGACTTTGCGACGCTTGTCAGCCAAGCTTTTCGAACTGAAACTGGTCTGACTGAGTACCAGGAGTCGCTCAAGCGTACCAGAGATGTTGGACCATCCTTGAATCAGCTCGCCGTAAACGTCGAGTCTGGATCCCACATAATGTTCATCACCGACCTGCTCCAACACAAAGGACGTCTTATGTTGCACCTCGTCTGCCTCTGCCGCTGAGACAACTAACGATTCAAGGTGGACAGGCTAATGTTGTAGCTCCTCCCCCTAATGATGGTTTATGCCGCAAGTGTGGTCAGCCAGGGCACCGTGCTTTCAACTGTCGCCAGGGTCAGCCGCATAATGCTTCACGTCCTCCTGTTGGCCGTAGGAAGGGCCGTTGAAACCATCCTAGCAGAAATTCTAGTGCCAGTCCGCCTGCTACAAGTGGTGGTCAAGTCACCCATATCAAGATTGAAGAAGCTCGTGAGTCCCCAAAAATCGTGATGGGTACCCTCTGTGTTAATTCAAAGGCTACCGTTCTTTTGATTCAGGAGCATCACATGCTTTTGCGTCCCAACATTGCTCAGTTACATGGGCTAGACATGGAAGAATTACCCACTCCTTTAGCGGTTCAATCTCCGGGATCCATGTGGCAAACCACAATGATAAGCCCTCGCAACCAAATCGAGATTGGAGGCTTACTTTTTCCGGCTTCTCTCATTGTACTCGGACCCTCCAACATAGACATCATTCTTAGTATGGACTGGTTGACAGCCCATAATGCTAAGATCGATTGTGCCGCTAAGACAGTCCAGCTCACTCACCCTTCTGGTCAGTTGATCAACTACTCAGCTCAGATGATCCAGAATGCCAAGAATCAGATATATGTTCTAAATGCATTGAATGCTTCAACTCTCGAGGGAATAGAGAACATTCCAGTCGTTCATGATTTTGAAGATGTCTTTCCAGAAGAACTTCCAGGAATACCCCCTGCTAGAGCTGTTGAATTCATCATAGACTTGAAGCCGGGTACTACTCCTATTGCCAAGCGGCCATACAAGATGCCGCCGCATGGACTCCTTGAGCTCAAGGAGGAAATCGACACTTCACTTCGTCAGGGTTTATCCGTCCAAGTTCCTCTGCTTGGGGAGCACCTTCTCTCTTTGTCAAGAAGAAAGATGGAACTAATCGTTTGGTCCAAGATTACCGACCTATCAACCAGGCAACAATTCAGAACAAGTATCCGCTTCCCAGAATCAACGATCTGTATGATCAGCTTGCTGGTTCCTCAGTATTCTCAAAACTTGATTTGAGGTTGGGTTACCACCAGATTCGGGTTCGTGAAGAGGATATTCCCAAGACCGCCTTCGTTACTCGCTATGGTTCATATGAGTACACCGTCATGTCCTTTGGTTTGACAAATGCTCCAGCGACATTCTCTCGTCTGATGAACTATATATTAATGGAATACCTCGACAAGTTAAAGTAAGTGGTTTATCCGGATGATATCCTTGTATATTCCAAGAACAAAGAAGAACATGTTGAACATCTTGACTTGTTCTCGAAAAGCTTCGAGAACATCAACTATATGCTAAGTATTCCAAGTGTGAATTACGGCTGCGAAGTGACCTACCTTGGGCGTGTCATCTCCAAGGATGGTATTGCCGTCAACCCCGAGCGAGTTCAGGCTATTCTCGATTGGACTCCTCCGAAGAATGTCAAACAAGTCAGAAGTTTTCTCGGACTAGCCAGCTATTGCCGTCGATTTGTCGAGAACTTCTCCAAGATTGCCAAGCCCCTGACTGGTCTGCTTCACAAAGGCGTCAAGTTCGATTGGATAGAAAAGTGTCAAGAAAGTTTCCAACCACTCGAGGACAAGTTGACTTCTACCCCAGTACTTGCTCCGCTAGATACTAAGAAGGATTTCGTCATTTACTGTGACGCTTCACGTCAAGGATTAGGCTGTGTCCTAATGCAAGAGCGCAGAGTGATTGCTTATGCCTCTCGTCAGTTGCGCCCTCACGAAGAGAACTACCCAGTTCACGATCTCGAGCTTGCTGTTGTCATACATGCACTGAAACAGTGGCGACATTACCTCCTCGGCAAGCATTGCGAAATCTTCACCGACCATCAAAGTCTGAAGTATCTATTTAATCAGCCAGATTTGAACCTTCGTCAGCAGAGATGGATGGAGATCGTAGCAGACTTTGACATGGGCATTTCTTATACACCAGGCAAGGCTAATGTAATGGCTGATGCTTTGAGCCGCAAGTCATATTGCAATCACCTCAAGGTTCGAAAAGTTCAGCCTTCGCTTGTTGAAGAATTCGTAAAGTCAACCTCCATATTGTTCCTCCGGGTGCACTCGCTCCCCTCCTCCAGGGTACCGCAAAGTGAACCTCCACATTGTTTCCCAGGGTTCTCTCAATACCTTGGTTGCTAAACCAGATCTCGTGGATAGCATCAAGGAACTGCAGAATTATGACTCTCATGTTGAGAAGATTAAGCGCTACCTCGCAAAAGGAAAGCCCTCATTCTTCATCATATCGATGATGGCACTTTGTACTTCAAAGGCCGCCCAGTGGTGCCGTGTAAGGAGAAAAACCTGGATATGACTAAGGAGGTTATGGAAGAAGCTCATGACACTCCGTTGTCTATTCATCCCGGTAGTACCAAGATGTACCAAGACATTCGTCAAAGATTCTGGTGGTCTAATATGAAGCAAGACATTGCTCGTTATGTTGCTGAATGTGATGTTTGTCATCGTATCAAAGTAGAACATCAAAGGCATGCTGGAACTCTGCAACCTATCTCCATTCCGGAATGGAAATGGGACCATGTTGAAATGGACTTCGTCACTGGATTTCCCAAATCACAGAAAGGTAATGATGCTATTCTTGTCGTCATTGACCGGCTTTCTAAAGTTGCACACTTTCTGGCCGTCAAAGAAACGACATCGCTAGTCACCGCAACTCTCTATATGTCTAGAATTGTTTCACTTCACGGTATTCCGCTGGTAATCAGCTCAGATCGTGGTAGCTTATTCACTTCAAGATTCTGGGCAAGTTTCAAGAAGCTATGGGAACTCATCTGTCTTTTAGCACTGCTTTTCACCCTCAGTCGCAGGGACAAGTTGAACGCATCAATCAAATTCTTGAAGACATGCTTCGAGCTTGTGTTATTTCCTTCGGCAAGAAATGGGAGGAATCTCTCCCGTATGCTGAGTTCTCTTACAACAATAGCTATCAAGCTAGCCTGAAGATGGCTCCCTTCAAGTGTTATATGGACGAAAAGTGCCGAACCCTCCGAATCTGGTCGAAATCGGGAACGTCCACTCTTCGGTCCGGATATTATCCAACACGCCGAAGAACAAGTCCGTGTCATTCACGAGAATCTCAAGACTGCTCAGTCACGTCAAAAGAGTAATTATGACCGTCATCATAAAGACATGGTCTATCAACCTGGCGAAAAGGCTTACCTTCGAGTCACACCAATGAAGGGTGCACACCGCTTCGGGATCAAGGGCAAGCTAGCTCCTCGCTATATTGGTCCTTTCACTATTCTCGAGAGGCGTGGAAAAGTGGCATACCAACTGGAGCTGCCGTCGAACCTTTCTCAGGTTCATGATGTGTTCCACATGTCTCAACTCCGCCGCTGCTTCAAGGACCCAATCCGAGCAGTGGATCATGAAGTGCTTGAGTTGCAACAAGACCTCTCCTATAAAGAGCATCCAGTCCGCATTCTCGACCAAGCTGAACACCGCACACGTCAAAAGGCGGTCAAGATCCTCAAAGTCCAGTGGGCACATCACTTTGAAGACGAAGCCACTTGGGAACGCGAGGATCGTCTTCATGATGAGTACCCCGAACTTTTTCCTTCTACCTCCTAAATCTCGGGACAAGATTTCTTGTAGTGGAGGAGAATTGTAACGTCCGGATAATTATGCTACAGCAATCCGCTACTAATGATGCCATGTCATCACTCTCACTGTTGCTAATCTTTCATTAGTTCAAACCGATTCAAAAATCAATTCAAAAAAATGGCAAACAACAAAAGTTTTTAGAAGTTGAAACAAAAATGTTCCGACAGTGCCAAAAATGGCATAGGTATTTGTGGTGTAGAAGACATAATTTTATAAAATACCTAAATGCCCTTAAATGAATAAAACAGGGGGTCAAAACAATATTTTAAGTCACTTTTAAAGTTATAAAGATTCTAAGGCTTTTCAACTGCTTCTCAAACTTCTTGAGGCAGTGCTAAATATTACATAATAATTATTGAGAGAAGCTACACTTTTACAAAAAGTCTTTTGGAGCAAAAAGAAAATGCAAAGCAGAGAAGACAAAAGAAAAGAGAAGAGGGAGAGAAGCCCTTCACCTTTGGGTCAGGCCCGGTGGACCACCAGACCACCTGGCCAGCCCACCTCTCCCCCTCCCTTATCCCCCCACGCACCCAAAATATTTGGATAGATCGCCCCACTCCCTCCCCACGTCTCCCTCTCGTTCCCCTCCTCTCAATTGGATCGGGATCGGACCCGATCCCGTCTTCGGCGCCATCGTTCCGCGCTCCCGACGTCGCCGCCCGGCGCGTTTCCCCACCACCTCGCTGAGCGCCGCCCCATCCCCGTCGCCACGCCGGACGCCCCGACCTCGCCGACGGATGCCACTCGCCGGAGCCGCTCCACGTCGCCTCGCCTCCTCATCGGCTCCGTCGAGCCTCGCCGGACCTCCTCATCCTCTCCGTCATCGGACCACCCCAACTTTCCTCGAGCCCGCTGCCCTGTGCCCTACGTTCCCCTCGTGAGCGCCTTCCCTCCTCTCCACTCTGTTCCATCGTAGGTCCCCATCCCCGCCTCGCGCCTCGCCCGCCGTCCCCGTCCCCTACTATCGCCTGGGACCGCTGCCGACCGCTGCCTCGCCCTCGCCGCCACGCCTCTGTCCGCTCCGCCCAAGCCCGGCCAAGGCCACGGCTCGCCCTCGATGGGCGCTCGCGCTGATGCCCGCGCCGTCCGCCATTGCCGCTGCCTTTTGCTCGTCGCCGTCCTGCACTACCGTCCTCGCCTGGCTGTGCAGCTGGCGCCCCACCGGCCTCGCCCCGCCCCACGCAGGTTGCGGCCTCCACGGGCGGCCGCCCTGCTTCTCCGCCCGGAGGCCTGCGCCCGACCCTGGGGTTCCGCCCGTTAACCCGCCCCGCTGAGTTGGCCTAGTGCCACTGACGAACGGGCTCCACGCCCTGAAAACGTTTAAAAAAACATTTATATAAATAATTAAATTAATTAGTTAATTAAATGGTTAATTCACTTAATTATTGTTGCTTAATTAACCAGTTAACTAACTAATTAGACTAACTAATCCTGTTAGTTTAGCTGCGGTCAATGACAGGGGGCCCCACCCCCTGTTGACCAGTCAACGTTGACTGGTCAACTGGGACCCCCTGGCCCACCTGTCAGCCACTAGGTACAGTTCTGTGTACCCTGTGTTGGGTGCATCTAGCATTTTAGCTTTTATTTCGAATTGTTAATAATTTCAGAATATTGCTAAAACTTTAGAAAATCATAGAAAATAATCCGTAACTCGGATGAAAAATTTTCTATATGAAAGTTGCTCAGAACGACGAGAAGAATCGGAATACGCTCTACGTTCATCCGTCACGTGCCCCTAGCATAGCAAACATGCAACCTTTTCCTTCCGTTTCATCTGTCCGAAAATGCCTAACTCTGGGAAAACTTCTCGGATGTTATCACCCTTCGCCGGTATTGTGTAGCACCGCGTTAGAACACGTCTAGCTCTTCTTGTTGTCCTATTATGCTCTTGCTTGTTATGTATTTACTGTTTTCTCCCCCTCTTCTCTCAGGTAGACCCCGAGACCGATGATGCTGCTGTGATCTACTACGTCACTGACGAACCTCCTTCTCGCCTGTGCAACCAGGCAAGCCTTCCCTTTGATCATCCCGATATCGCCCATTCTATACTCTCATGCTTGCATTAGATTTTGCTACTGTTATTGTTTGCTCCTATTATGATGCATAGCCTGCTTTTGTACCTACTGTTGTACCTTATCTGCTTATCCTAAATTGCTTAGTATAGGTTGGTTAGTGATCCATCAGTGACCCCCACCTCGTCCTTGCTGCCCCTGCTTCATCATCGACGACTCGAGCTACATGATCGATGACCAGAGCCCGACACCGCACATCACATCACGCCCTTTTAGTTGTTCGACTCTGGAGAGCTATTATCGAGTGCCGAGGGTGATCCCTCATAACGCACCCCTGATGATAATTCTGTAGTGTAGCTATTCGGTCATGGTCATCGAGGGTGATTTCCTCCTTCACCATTCCCGTTACGGCTCTGTCGTGCAACCCCTCAAGTGTGAACCTCGAGGGTGGTTCCTCTTACGTTCACCTTGATGATTACATTGAGTGGAATCCTCCGAGGGTGATTCCTTGGGTTTTCCCCTTGATGTTTGGACACACGGTTACCTTGACATTACTTGAGACCTTTGGGAAAGTCAGGCGGCCCGAGAGCACCCGAAAGATGGTTACGAGGCACGGCCGAGAAGTCAGGCAGCCCTCGTGTGGGCTGGGCTTGCCCTTGCCGTATTTCCTCGAGACGGGGCGACGGGGTCACGTTATCGTGAGTCTTTGCTCGTCTCCGCGAGCTAACAATACACTATGGTTTGGGTATTTGTTCTGAATTGGCCTTTGGCCTTTTCGCACTAACCACCACACGAGAATAGATATGGGCCTCGACGTCGTGGTATCAGCCGAAGTTTTGTCAGACGTCCAGTTCAGCAGTGTGGCACAGCTGGGCCGGCACCATCCTGTAGTGGTGGAGCCTGGTCCGCCCTGCTCGCAACGACCCGGAGTGCAACGGGCGATGGGCCCAGACCCCGATGTGCTTAGGAGGTAGACCGGCGGGACCTCTCTGCTGAGCCTAGGTAGGGCTGCGACGTGTTGATCTTCCGAGGCCGGGCATTGACCCCAGAAAGGTGTGTCCGGCCAGAGTGATCGAGCGTGTTGGAAAACGTGGTGCACCCCTGCAGGAAGATCTTTATTCGAATACCGTGTCCACGGTACTGGACGTTTAGACTTATATCTTGATCTAATACAACTAGAAATGGATACTTAAGTTATATGGCTCCGGGATTGCTTTCTCGCACGGAGTCGAGAAAGGATCTCTGGGCGTTATTGTTACAACATGCTTGTTAATTATAAACTGCTATTCTTTACTCGTCTACATGCTGCAAGATGCTTGGAGCTGCTTGAAGATGCTAGTCTTCGATAGGCTAGGCTTTCCCCTCTATTCTAGCATTCTGCAGCTTCACCACGATACAACCCTTACATTTGATACCAATGCATACTTAGTATAGATCTGATGCTTGCAGTACTTTGGATGAGTACTCACGGTTGCTTTGCTACCCCTTTTCCCCTTCCTTCTTCTTTCCGGTTGATGCAACCAGATGGTGGATCCACTGGAGCCGATGCCACCGCCGACGGATACTACTACGTGGAGACCGGCCAAGACCGTGGAGTAGTTAGGAGGTCCTGTGCAGGAGGCCTTGCCTCTTCGATTGTGTTGCTTTTGTGCTAGCCTTCTTAAGGCGCCTTGTCTAACTTATGTCTCAGACTCGAGATATTGTTGCTTCCACGACTCTTGTGCTTTCGAGCTTACAGATTCGAGCCCTCGAGGCCCCCGGCTTGTAATATGAAGCTTGTATTATTTTATTTGTGTCTAGAGTTGTGTTGTGATATCTTCCCGTGAGTCCCTGATCTTGATCGTACACATTTGCGTGTATGATTAGTGTACGGTCGAGTCGGGGCGTCACACCTCCAGCCATTGAACTCGGGTGAGCTTGCTGATCATCACTCCAGCACAGTCCGCCTGGGCGCCGCCGACCACCTTCGGCTTAACGTTGAACACTTTCAGCCACATGCCGAAATGCGGTTGAACTCGCAAGAGGGCCTCGCAAACGATGATGAAGGCCAAAATGTGGAGGAGCGAGTTGAGGGCTAGATCATGGAAATCCGGCCCATAAAAGAACATTAACCCCCCTCACAAAGAGGTGCAAAGGAAATCCCAGCCCCCGGATAAAGTGGGGGAGGAACACCACCCTCTCGCCTGGCTGGGGTGTGGGGATGACCTGGCCCTCCTCGGGGGCCCGGTGAGCGACATCGGCCGGCTCGCTTCAGCTCCTCGATGTCGCTGTTGGTGACAATGGAGGCCTCCCACTTGCCGTTGGCACCGGATCTGGCCATGACCAGAGCTAGGGAGGAGCTGGGAAGGAGACCTTCCGTGGAGAAGTAGACCAGGGCGCTGGAGCTCTGGAGATTGGAAAGGCGACAGCGAGAGGTGGAAGAAGGCGTAGGCTGGTAACTGCAGCTATTCCCCTTTTTATGGGCCGCAGAGGAGCCGAGGTTTCCTCTTTTCACGCCGCGGGCCTCTCCGCTTCCCGATACGCTCGCGACGTTATGCGCGGGTGGGGTAATCGAAATCATTGACATATCCCCTAAAAATAGGGCATGATCTCTGCCTTGATGAGACGTGCCAATAGAGGGGCGGCCTCGAGCCGCGTATCGAGAACTTTCAGCCGTTCGGTGTTATGACCAGACGTGACCCTTCGCCGAATAGTTGTCAGACGAGGGCACTATTCACACTCGAGCACTTTGGTCTTCGAGGCTAAGTAAAACGAATGCTCCAGATTCCGGACACCACTCAACTCCAGGCATGCACGGGACAGGATGGAGAACTCGCCTCGCAAGCCAAAGACCGTTGGATATGCGGATGCCGGACACAAGCCCTGGCATTGGAGGCTAGTTCAGGGCCGCCGGCCTATTGCTTATGGGCCGGATTGGTGGGCTGCTGTGGAGCCAAGCCTCAGGCCGCCGGCCTATTGCTTATGGGCCGGATTGGTGGGCTGCTGTGGAGCCAAGCTTGAGCGCGGACCCGTGATCGGATAGAAGATCTTCGGAGCCGTGGTGTGCCCTCCAAGTCAAGATTAGGCAAGATCTTTCCTTCATTGTAACTGATCGCCTGTAACCCTAACCAGTAGGGTGTCTATATAAACCAAAGGATTTTAGTCTTTAGGGCTAGAGCAACATCCAATACCACCTCAATCTAGGGTTTAGCTCGCCTGATCTCGAGGTAGATCGACTCTGTAACCATACCATACACATCAAATACAATCAAGTAGGATGTAGGGTTTTACCTTTTAGAGAGGGTCCAAACCTGGGTAAACACCGTGTTCTTTGTCCCTTATTCCCCATTGATCCTATATCCACAACTCGGGACCCCCTACTCGAGATCCGTCGGTGTTGACACCGACAGTGGTCGACAGACGGACGAACGGGTGAGGGTCACATGCGGGGGCAGAGTAGGTTCCTCACCAAGCACACATGTTTAATGAACACGGAGAGTCGGCGCATGCACCGAAAAGCATCATGGGCAATGCTCTCGGCTGGCGTGCCGCTTCAATGCCGGATCCAAAGAGGTCACATCCACTTTGGGCGGGCATGACTATGGCCCGGGCACGCTGCTTCAATGCCAACTGCAATAAGAGATCACCCTGCATGAATGTTGCGCTGACCGCTTCTACAGGAAAGTGTGCGGGCGAAGGAGGGGGCTTTGGGTGGCCAGGGTTGTCGGACACGTTCGTGGTCCGAACAGATGCGGTTTGAGGGTCCATGCCCGTAGGAGGTTTTGAGTGTTGTAAAGATGTGACATGTCTGAAGTAATCTCCTGGACGGTTATCTCCGGCACGATTAGCAGACATGGAGCTAACACTATAGCAATAAACAAGAGATTTCCACAGAACCATGGGATTCATATGATTATTATATTAACAAATATTATCAGCTTACAGGCTCCCAGTGACTATCACTTGAGAATCAAAACATGTCGCAACAGCGCTGAGGCACAAACCAAGGGGAACAAGTTTCCCCTGCCGGCCATTTAAAAGAAAAATAAAAGAAAGAAATGTTTATATGCACCGTTCCAACATATCAAGAATTCCAGTATACTAAATACAGCACGCTGCTGATTCAATACTTACAAAGGTGTATTTACAGAGTATTTGCAGGACTAGGTACCTATATTTTCAGGTTCCCATATGAGATGTTAATTCAAGACACTTAGTCCAGTCTGAGGTCTAAGTCGTCTCGTTGAACTCCATTTTCTGCACAGGATCACGATGGAGCAGAAATCAGTTAAGAGTCAATACCGGGAAAACATACAGTGAAATAGATTGCGATGACAGCAATACACATCTGCTCCCTCCGTTCCTAAATATTTGTCTTTCTAGATATTTCAACAAGTGACTACATACGGAACAGAATGAGTGAATCTACACTCAAAATATGTCTATATACATCCGTATGTGGTAGTCCATTTGAAATCTCTAGAAAGAGATATATTTAGGAACGGAGGGAGTATCAGAGTTTTTGACTACATCAAATCAGCAAGACCAGCTTACTGAACAACAAATGCAATTGTCCAATGTTAGTTCTAAAGTTTTCAAGACTTAACATCAGAATTAGGTAGAAACTATTCAGCCCCAAACAACACTCCTTGCTTTCTGTTTCTGTCCAATGTAGATGTTAAATTTCCCTTCCCAGGAAAAATACCGATCATCCTAGCCGAAGAGGCTTAATAGTCCCTGTATAATTATGCAAGTATAAACCAGGCCTGCAGTAAGCGCCTCGCACGCACCATGCCTTGGGTTATGAGGAGGTTAACAAACTGAGAAATCCCAGACTATTAGCCGCCATATTTGGGTATTCCGATGCATGAGAACTATTAACAACCTATCTAATATGAGCAAGGAATAAGCTCAAAGCTTTACCCATATTTATGATATGGCACCTCCTAAAATTAGTGTTGTGGCGATACAGCTGCTTTCAGGTTCCACGTGTGGAACCTGCAATCAGGATTTAAGCCTAATGTCCTTTCAACCTTAACTACATGTTTGCGGTGAATGGTGATCTGAACACTACATGAATATAGTAGGTTAATCATGTAACTGTAGTTTCATATCATGAATTTAGGGAAAATAAAGTAAAGTAACAAACTAGTAGAAATGGTGCATAATGCAATTAAAAGTTGGCCCTATTTAAACACATAATACATCACCTAAAGGAAGTAATACACACTTCCTGCAATGCCCACACCGTTCCAAAGTAAACTTGGACTACTGAATCTCGTAGTAGGATAAAGTGCAACACCCCACCACAATGGTACTAAGAAATCAAGTTACACCCTGTTGAACAAACTTCAACGAATAACCAGATGCTCCGTCACAATCATTGTATAAAGTAATTAGAGTCCTGCCCAATTAAAACACAGAAATACAACACCTAAAATATGTAAAATGCCAAGGCATGTCCTGTAACGTCAACACTGTTCCAAAGTAGATATGGACTACTGACCTCATAGTAGAACAAAGTGTAACAGCATACGGAAATAGTAATAATAGATCATTGGGACAAAGAGCTAAAACCAAGTTACCTTTCCACAAACAGGGCATGCCTCACTTCTTTCCATCCACTCATAGATACAGCCAAGGTGGAAGTGATGTGAGCACTGCATTACTATCCTAGGATTCTCCGAAGTATAATCTGCAATTTATATAGGTAATGGTCTATCAGGTTATCTGATTTGGGAGTTTATTTCAATTAACCAGCATAAACATAAATTTATGATACATTTGAATAATTTATTTAACATCCACGGTGTTCTAAAGCAATGGAATATGTATAGAATGATTGGGTTACCCAAGAAATTAAATTAGTGCCACAAAAGTTCAAAAAGATGAATCATATTCGGTCATGCAATATAACATAACTAATGCTTATTGTTTCTAGACTGCTCTACTACAAGTCTAGCTAACTCTATGAAACTAATGCGCTGTACAAAACTCACTCGACATCTTCCTGGTAGACTAACATACTGAAAGTTAGTGAGCATCACCTTCAAGACATGTTGGGCAGACATCTTCATCTTCAGTAGATGGAGAAAAGTAGGTGAAATAATTTCCAGATTCCTTTCGGGACAACTTATCTCCGTAAGCAGAGCTGCTTCTTTTCATTTTTGTGTCATAGTTTGTTTTACTTGGCTTGTCGACTGAACTCATCGTTTCCATCTCCGCATCATAATTTGGTCTGAGTGGTTCTGATTCCTCTGGTGAATGGCTTGAAGGATCATGCCTTGATGCAAACCAGTCGCGCAGAGGAGGGGAGAATCTAGGATCATCATATGGCAGTGGTCTTGGAGGTGAACGATATGTATCGAATGAACTTTCAGATGAATCAAGTGGGGTGGCTTCTATAGCTTGAGAAACGGAGTGGACCGTTCCAACTCGGAATAAAACAGTGTACTGAAAAAAGGAGATACAAATGTAATGGTTTTGTACCTGTATAATCTCAATTCATGTTAAAGTAATTAACTTATTACAAGAGACAGAAAATTCAGCAGGTGAGTGGAACAAGAAACAATTTGCAATGGTTGTGTCATGTTTTTGGTTTCTATCAGCTATCATTCACACCAGGTGTTCACCGCAAAAGGCTAGTTACTAGAGAACTAAAGGTTGTGTATAAACAAGGCGACAGTAGTGAATTAGATACTTGTTTATTTGTTCTTTCTTGTGCTCGTAAAATGAGATAAATCTTGCCCGAGACACCATGTAATCCGACAGAAGAGCACATTGTTACCATCGAAATCAGTACAATGATATCCAATACAGATGCTTAATTACTTCTGCACATCGGGTTGTGCTTAACAGAAAACAGAAGGATGTGCACTTGGACGTTAAAAGATTGTCATCTTCTAGGACCAAAATTAGAAGTCAGCCATACGAACTAATCTTTATCACACCAAGCAACGGGGACGAGACTTACAGCATTGATCAGCTGCTGGGTAAAACACCTGAGGCACATGCAGTTCCTAAACGCACCAGAAGTCTCGTTGCCATGGTGGTCGGAGTAATCGGCTTGCAAACACGAGCAGAAAGCTCCCATGACCCCCAAGAAAAGCCCTGAAAAGAACTCCACGAACCAAGACCCTGCAGCCGACGGGCCACCGACAGGGTACCAACTCCTCAAAAGTAGCAGCAAATCGGCCCCTGACGCCGGCCTCTTGGCTACTCTGGGGGCAGGGCTCCTGGAAACGATACCTACCAACGGAGGCAAATCAGGCCGGGCGAGAGAGGATCGATCGTATCAGTGGAGAAATGTCGTCCAATCCGATGATTGAGCTCAACCCCCGAATTATTTTTGGTGGAAACAGACGGGTAGTAGGAGTAGCATTAGCTCGGGATACCTTGGGTAGATTATTGGAGAAGAAATATCCGGCGGAATTCTCGATTGCCCACGGAGAGCCGATAATCGAAGCGGGCTAGGGCTTGATTACAGCGAGGGACGGAATCGCATCAGGCCGGCGCTTCAAGGGCGTGAGGAACAGGCAGAGGAGGGGGCCGTCGGAGGAGGCGGCGAAGACCGACGGCCTTGGCTTGGCTTGGCTTGGAGGCGTGCGGAGGATGAGGAGGCGGGGGTTTCGGCGACGCGGTGCAAAGGGGATTGAGGGAGGCGAGAGACTTTTGTGGGACGGAATCGAACAGTGCACAAGGAGAGGGACGGAATCGAACAGTGAACAATGTCATTTGTGAGCAGTTGAAATTTCTAGAGACAAAACTATCAAACTCTTTTCTATTTTGCCATATGAACATAGCATATAATTTTTGAATTTGCCATGTTTTGAGCACTGTGTTAAATAAGCGTGTCACCATGATATGTTCCTCGAGTATCATGGCAAATAGTTTGTTTGCACTGTGGCAAGTTTACATACATTTTCTCTACCATGGCAATTTTACACACAATTTGTCTAAACGTGTTTTTTTCACATTATGAGAAGTAATGTGCGTGCATCATGGCAATTTTAGACACATTTTTTGTCGCCATGGTGTATTTTTTGCATCACGCCGAGCGGTGTGTGCATTATGGGAATTTTATTCATGTTTTTTGCCATGATGTGTTTCTTTAGCATATGGCATCATACCATCTAGTTTTCTTTGTTTATTTCTAGGGCGGTATTTTGTTTGAATTGGACCATGGAAAAAATGTATTCACCTTCAATTTTTTCATTGTAGATTCCATGGAAAAATCACTCCGTCATGTCATTTTTATTTGTAGATTCTATTGGCAATTATCGACATGTGGCAAATTTATCTTATGTAGCTTGGCAAATCCTTAATTTTGCCTTGTTTCTGGGAAAACAAAATTCCTACGGAATTTTTCATGCGCCCATGGCAACTTCCTAATTTTTTTTATTAATAGCATGGAAATTTTATTTTTAATGTCATGGCAATTTTATTAATTGGATCATAGCAAATACATTAGAGTTACCATGGCAAATTAAGTCGACTTACATTGGCAAATATATATGTATGTAGCATGACATAGCATGACACAAACTTTTATAATTCATGGAAATTCTTTGGATCAAATAGAATTTTTGTCATGTGCCCATGGCAACTTCCTAAATTTATCTTATTCATTGATAACATGACATTTTCATTTTTAATGTCATGAAATTTTATTAATTGGATTATGGAAAATATATTAGAGTTACCATGGCAAATCTAGTAGACCTACCTTGGCAAATATACATTTATGTAAGATGGCAATTTTATTAATTCAACCGTGACTTTTTTACTTGGATTATGGCAAACATATATGTATGTAGCGTGACATAAAACATTCTAATTCATGGCAATTCTTTGTAACAAATAAAAATTATCAATTATTTCATGGCAATTTTATTATTTAGGAGCATGGCATTTTATTTTTTAAACATGGCAATTTTATTTTGTAGTGGATGGAATTTTGTTTTTAATAACATGTCAATTTTATTTTTAGTGGCATGTCATTTTTATTTTTATTTTATCATGGAAATTTCATGTGTGTGATTTCTTTTGTTTCTTGAAAATGAAAATATAAAAGCATGGCGATTTTCAGGGAAACCAATTTTTTTCTTAGTTTTTTTTTATAATCAAAGGACTTTATTTCTCAAATAATGGCCATGTCACTTACAATCAAGTGAGAAATAAGGTCGGGTGGGGGTAGAGTCCCACACAGAAGAAGAAGTAGAAGTAAAGCTAAATTTTGCTAAGCTATCTGCTATGGAATTTGCTTCTCGGAAACAGTTGTCAAAGGATGTAGAAGCATAATCTGAAGCCAACATTTTTTCTTAGTTTGTGTTGTTAAACACCCTAGTTTTTATGTTTTCCGCAATATCTAGATAAATAGTAAAAAACAAATTTTAAGCAAACATTGCTAGCCAATGGCAAATTTATTTTCACCATGGCAATTTATATTTTCTTGGACCATGACAAATTTATTTCCAGAGACATTATAGATTTGTTTCAGAGGCTTGTCAATTTAGTTTGTCTTTTAGTTCCTGGATGTTTTTTATGTCATGGTAATTTTATTTTTCTGCGCCCTGCGTTCGTATGAAATCATGTGCACGTTGTAGTTTTCTTTAGCGGGCCATGGAAATTCTTATGTTAGTTTATTTTTTCCGATTCACTATGGTTTTCTCAAATTGGGCCTTTTGGCCCACTGTTATACTTGGTAATGCGTCTTTGGGTAAGAGGCGTTAGTTTTGTGGGCCTCCTCCTAGCGAGCGTGCTCATTCCCTTGTTCCACGGAGATCACCCCCCCCCCCCCCTTCATTCATACCAACTCCCCCCCCCCCCCCCCCGGGAACGTCAACAGGATATTCACGTCCTAAATTAAACTTGTAAGGTTTTTATTTATGATAGGTTTTGGGAATAAGTGGCAATTTTTGTGGTAGGTGAATCTATAATTCTGAGGCGGAGGAGTTGTACGGTTTCGTGTGGGTTAATAGACGGGGTAGGACATGCTCTTCTTCTTGGGGATTTGTGCTTGACTGGTTCGGTCTTTCTATCTCCTTTCAGGTTTTCCTAACGCACTGCCTTTCTTTTCCTTGAAATTCCCCATGGCTCCCTTCTCCATGATTCGCTCCTCTCATGAACTAGTTTTTCCAGATGGCATGTCCAAAAAATTCCCCTCTCAACACTGCTTCCTCCCTCTAGGTTCCGTGTAGGTGGGGACTGTCGGGGCAGTGATCAGCCCATTTAACACCTATGGCACCCATGACCGAGCCCCTTTCGGTTCGGCGGGCGGAGGTCGCCTGAAGAGCAGATCGAGGCGGCACACGAGCAGTTACCCAGCCGGAGCTCTCCCAGAGATAACACTCCTCTTTCTTGCATGTCACGAGTGTATTGGGTTCTTGCTCAGAGGCGCTGAGTGCTCTGATACACACAAGCTGCTAACGAGACCGGCGTGAGGTCGAGCCCCCTCTACGCTATGCATGGGCCTCCTTTTATATGCTAAAGGGTCTCAGACAGGTGGCACCGTAGACAAGGGTAAAATGGAAAAGGAGTGGTTGGTACAGCTACTTGTACAAAGTGTATCGTACCTAACCCCGACGGCAGGGACAAAAGCATTAAATGCCCGTCTCACGTCGCCCTAACGGTCAGAAAGAGACCGTCGGGCGCCACCGCTTGCCACGATGGCAATCTTGTCGGCGCTTGCCACCAGCGCTCATTGGCCGCACGGCCTCTTGCCACGCGCGCCTGGAAAGGTCCCAGGGCGACACGTTAGTGGATGTGCTGGAGCGCAGGTACAGAGTGGTGGTCTGCCGCGGCAAGCGCCTTGCCGCGGTTGGTGTCTTGTCGCGTCCGGAAGCTTGTCGCTCACCGGGCCTTCCCGGCAAGCTCCTCTTGCCGGGGCCGTGTCTCCTAGGTGCCTTGGGTGGCCGTCCCGGCAAGCTCCTCTTGCCGGGGCCTTGTCTCCTTGGCTTGAATACTTTGTTCTTGAATGGCTCCAAAGGAACCACGGAGGACCTTGGCGGTCACTGGTAAGCCTTGCCGCGGAGGGCTGCAATCGCCCGTGCACAAGTTCGGGATACTAGGGTACCCCTACTCTAATACACCGACAGAGCCCCTCGGCTGGGCCACACACGTGCAGTCTTAGCTGTTGGGCCAGGCCCAAAACAGGGCATGGGCACGCTTGGCCTGGGTTACGCCAGTAACTCACCCCGGACCCACCACGCCCTCCACAGGCAGCCGCAGCGTCCGAATGCGGCGTCGTGTGAGAGATCGTGGGTGGTTTCTTTATTCGAAACACGGAACGTCCGCCTCCCTCTTTATAAGCAGGGAAACAGGGCAGTTCGCCCATCTCGCCAGCTGTCGTCCAACCTCGAAAAACCCCGCCGCTTCCCCCTTCTTCCCAAGGTGAAGAGAGAAGCGCTCACTTCATCGCCACCAAAGATCACCAACGCCGTCGATCTCCCTCACCACCTCCGCCATGGCTCCAAAAGCCGACAAGGGAAGGCCGTGAAGTCGGCCGAGGCGCAGCGCTTGTGGGCGCCATGAAGGAGCGGCAATCTTTCCCCCAGCTCGCCCGAGGGAGCCGAGGGAGTACTACTACCTCTTCCGGTCGACGGAGACGCGAGCGCATCCAGCGCCTGAAGGTACTCCCACCGCTGCTGAACTGGCTCAATGGGTACCCTTTCTTGTATTTGTTCTTTTCTTGCAGGCTCTGCCCGCCTTTCTCTGAATTTTTTTCTGCGATATCATGAACACCTACGAAGTTCCGCCTCCTTGACTTCACCCCAATGTTGTTACGACCATGGCAGTTTTCGCACATCTCTGCGAAAACTTTGTCGGAGTCCATCCAATCGTAGCCCTTTTCCGCCACTTCTTTATGCCTCGAGTTGAGAGAGGGGAGCCTCTTTCCGGTGGGTTCGCCTGGATCTCGAGGACCGGGCCGAAGGGAGCGTATCTGGAGGGAGAGCTCCGCAGCAAATGGGATGAGTGGAGAGCAGATCAGGTCTTTGGATTGTCAAGGAGAACCCGCAGCCGTTTACCGCCCGCCAAACCTCGATGGTCTTGGCAACAGCGATTGGAGCAGTCTGGCCCGAAGACGCTTAGGTGAAGATTGCCGTCATCCGGATCCCTACGCATGAGGCTTGCCGGACTCATCAAGGCGCCGTTGGCGCAGATTTCCTTCGTCGCCCGCGCGCCCCCTGCAGAGAGGAGGAGACCCGCTGGGAGTTCCGAACGCAGCGGATATCATGAGGCTGCGCCGGGCCTCAACTTCAATTTCACTGCCCTGAACTGGACGCGATGCTCTTGGAGCTGTTCAAGCACGATCCTGAGCATCCCGGAGTGTTCAAAGGTCAAGAATGTCGTCCCGGCGTAACAATTCCTCGCCGACCGCATCCGCGTAATGATGCCGTTGTGCGACTTCGCATGGAATCGTTCCAACCTGGCAAGAGCCTGCGCAGATGACGTCGTGCGAGTGTTCTTTGACAACTGGTAGAAGTGCGGTCCGCCCGATGAACGTAAGAGCCTCACCCGCGACACCACCGATGATGAGATGCGCCAGCGCCACCAGGCCGGAAGAGGCGGCAGAGGCGGCCGCCATGGGCGGTTCGGATTCACCGTGGAGGAGGCAGAGGCGCAGAGGCGGCAAGCCTTGTCGAGCGAGGGAGTTTGCGGCGAGGAAGAGCTTGTCCGGCCTGAAGCTGAGTTGAGCGAGCCCGCCGAGGGCGCCTCCTCCCCTCCTTCAGACAGCTTGCCGCGAGCGGAGCCCCCAGCTCCACCAAGAAGGCGTCTCCGCAAGGCCGGAGACGTAGCGGGGCGGCAGACGGGTCAACAGCCGCCGCGCTGCGCGCTTCCACCGCAGCAAGCATCTGCCGCTGGAGCACCTCACGCCGCTGCGACAACCGGAGCGGGCCTCGTGAACCACCGCTTCGCTTCCCGCCAAGCGGCCAAGGGAACCTACTCCTCCGCTTCGTCTTTGAGGCGAGCCAGATTTGATCTCTCCGCGCTCAGCTCCGACGAGGAAGAAGAAGAGTAAGATTCTTTGCAGCATTTGTAGTTCTTGACTTGTTGCTTTGTCTTGTATCTGATTTGCTTCACTCTGAACCCATTCCTTTTCGTGATGCTGGCCCAGAGCGTCGAAGAGAGCCAAGGCCCCGGTGATTGTCGTCGAGGACGAACCCACCGCGATAGAAGGAGGCGTCCGAGACCACCTTGCCGGGCGCGGCAACTCTTCCTCAAAGCAGCCCCTAGCGCAGCCCCCAGCGTAAGTAGATGGTTTACTTCCTGTTGTTAGGCGTGCATGGGTGCCCTTTCTTTGCTGATATCTCACTGCTGATTTGTGTAGGAGCAGAGAAGCCTTACCAGAGTGCCACTGCCGCCTCGACATGCCTTCTGCTTCGACTACACCGCCAAGGGAGGATTCTCCGGCAAGGGAGCGTTCTCCGGCAAGGCAGACTTCTCCGGCAAGGGGCAGTTCTCCGGCAAGGGACAGTTCTCCGGCAAGGGACAACACCAGCGATCCTCTGGTGGCGGAGACCATGACTGCAGACCCTAGCACAAGTAATCCTCTTGCTTGAAAACTTTCCTTGTGTTCTTCTTCTTGTGATTTTCTTTTTGAATATTTGCTTGACTTTTCTTCATTTTCCGGTCGTCAGATCCATACGCCACAGAGCCAATGGAGACCGAGGTCGCCGGCGAGGAGGACGCTACAATACCGACGACGCCGCCGCCATCGAAGAAGAAGCTGGCCGACGAGCCTGGCCGGCGAAGAGGCCGCCAAAGCCTGCCGCCACGTAGCCGGGCGAGGGTCCGGCGATCGTGACCGACGGCCTCGAGGCCGCAGGAGCGCCAGCGCCACGCCGACCGCCGATCCCTCCGCCGCCAGCAGCAGCGCCGGCCCGAAGAGCCCCAGCCCGCGCCAATTTGAAGGTCGGCGATGGCGTCTTCATCAAGCTCCCATGGGCGTCGAGTTCGAGCGCCACCAAGGAGAAAGTTTTGATGAAGAGCTGCTGCGCCTCATTGGAGTGACGCTGGTCGACGCACCAAACAAAGAAGCAGCGGCGAAGTCTCGAGGAGGAGCAACATGCGGAAGCCGCCGCTTCTACCGCGGCAAGCCAAGCTGGAATCCGGAAGCGCTTATTGTCGCTAAGGCGGGAGCGTACATCGAGAAGCGCGCGGAGGAGCTCCGGGGCCTCAACCAGGAAGCTCTCCGGTCCTTGGCAGAGGAGTGGGAGCGACTCGCCGAGGAACGCAAAGCCTTCCTCCTCGAGAAGACTGAAGCTGAGGAGCAACAGCGGCTTGCCGCCGAGAAGCTATCTGCGCAGGAAGGTGAGTTGGTGCAGAGGAAGGTTAATCTTGACAGCCATGAGGAGGATCTAGCCACGCATGAAAGCAAACATTTGGCGGGGCTCTCAAGGAAGCAAAGGATGCTGCCGCAGCTGCCGAGGCCGCCAAGAAGGAGCTGGAGACGAAGGTGATGCAGCTGGAGGCCAATCTCAAGGAGAGCGGCGAGGAGCTTGCTGCACTCAAGCATGAGCGCGAGAAGGACGCCTACACTCTTGGCGAGCTACAGGGCCGTCTCGCCGAGAGGAGCAAGGAGCTCAGCGCCGCCAAGGACTCCAACGCAGATCTTGAGTTGAAGCCGACCACCTTGACTCGGTATTTGGACGGGCGCCCGAGGCAGGAGGTGGCCTTGAAGGAGAAGATCAAAGGCCGACGAGGCGCTGTTGGCGAGTCTTCTTGCCGCCTGAGAATACCTTTTAGGGAGAATGTGGAGCACCGGACCGAGGGTCTCGTGGATGTTGCTGCAGCCATCGACAGGGGAGCCTGGCGCATTTGGGGATGGAGGATCTTGGATATTCCTCCGATGAGCACCTCCGACCCAGCCAAGCTCAGCTTGTTCTTCAAGGGCGTGGTGGCGGCCCTCCAATGACTCCGGGAAGAAATCCCAAAGCAGCTGGCCGAGGAGTCGCGCCAGATCTGTGCTGGAGCTCTTCAAAGGTGCTGATGAAGGTGGCCTTCCGCAACCCAGGCCTCAACCTCACCAACGTCCTCAAGTCCTTGCCACGGATGCTGATGTGGAAGCGCTCAAGACCCTTGTCGCACCCATCGTGGATGTGGTGAGCGGGATCAAGAGGGTTGAGGGCGATCGCGTAGATTAGGCCGCCCGCTTTCTCTTTTTCTTGCCGCAGCTGGTCATGTTATGAGAACAATCTATTAGAGCTGCGACAAGCTATCTTGTAATATAACTCTATTTCGGGTAGCAATTGCTATGTTATTTCCTTTACTTGGTTCCTTCCTTTGTATGTTTTTGCCCTCGCTTTTAGGGAACTTGTCAGCAGGCACTGGCGCTGAGTGAAAAGTGAGACGTCAAGAGCCTGGCGGTGCTTCTACCGACAAGAAACCTTGTCGCAACTAGTCGCAGCTCACTTAAGTTGTTGAGCGGACTCGAAACAAAGTAAGGGCGCAACTAGCTACGAGTTGGTTCCTCCGCGCACAGGTTTTCCATACAAAGTACGGTCGTTCGAGGAAGATAAATTAAAATGTGTAGGCGTCCATTTCATCGGACCTGCCTTTTTCAAAATTTTGAAAAATGGCAGGGCGCGCTCAGCAGACCTAGAGATAAACCTGCTGAGAGCAGCTACGCAACCGGCAAGTCTTCGTACATCCTTGACGCGCTTTGGTGCTTCAATCTGCTTAATGGCCTTGATCTTGTCGGGATTGGCTTCAATTCCCCACTGAGACACGAAGAACCCGAGAAGCTTGCCGGAAGGGACTCCAAACACACACTTCTCAGGGTTGAGCTTGAGGTTGATCTTGCGTAGATTTGCAAAGGTTTCGTCTAAATCTTGAATCAAAGTCGCCTTGTCCTTGCTTTTGACCACTATGTCATCCATGTAGGCTTCCACATTTACGTGCATTTGCGGCTCAAAAGCGTCATGGACTACTCTTGCAAATGTTGAACCAGCATTCTTTAATCCGAAGGCATCCGTACGAAACAGTATGTGCCACATGGGGTGATGAATGCGGTCTTCTCCTCATCCTGTTACGCCATGAAGATCTGATGATATCCCGAGTATGCATCCGTAAATGAAAGCAAATCACATCCGCCGTGGAGTCAACAATCTGGTCGATGCGCGGCAAGGGAAATGGGTCTTTGGGACAAGCTTTATTGACATCGGTAAAGTCGAAACAAAGCCTCCATTTCCCGTTAGCCTTGCGTACAACTACATGATTGGCCAACCACGTAGGATGGAGCACTCCTCTGACAAGGCCTGCTGCTTCCAATTTCTTGATTTCTTCTACGATGAATTCTTGGCGCTCCACCGCCTGCTTCCTGACTTTCTGCTTGACGGGCCACGCATGAGGACAAACGGCAAGATGGTGCTCAATTACTTTCCTGGGAACACCGGGGATGTCAGACGGTTGCCACGCAAACACGTCAACGTTCGCCCGCAGGAAAGCAACGAGCGCGCCTTCCTATTTAGGGTCGAGAGAGGCACTGATGGTGAAGGTACCACCAGTGCCGTCCTCCTTGGCGGACACCTTCTTGGTCTCTGGTGGGGCTGCCATCGCCTTCTTACACTTGCCGGTGGAGCTCAATGGTGCGTCCTCGACGGTAGCGCAGCACTCCGAAGAGGTGCGCTTGCCGGAGTGGGCATCAGAGCTCTTGTCGGACTTGGTCTTCTTCTTCGCCCCGGGAGCTTCAGCGGCAAGTGGCTTGCAATCTGCTGCAGCTGCTGCTTCCGAGATCTTGTCGGCGCAGATAAGAGCATCCTTCTTGTCGCCGAGGGCAGAGATGACACTTATCGGCCTGGCATCTTCAAAGATGTTGTATGCATAATGAGAGGCTGCCATGAATTTGGCGAGTCTTTGGGCGACCAAGTATCCCATTGTAAGGCAATGGAAAGTCAGCAACGTCAAAAGTGACCCTCTCAGTCCTGAAGTTCAACTCGCTGCCAAACGTCACCGGCAACATGATCTTTCCCTTCGACTTGCTCCTTCCCGGATTGATTCCTTGGAATGTGCCGGTCTCTTCGAGCTCACCATCAGGGATCTGGAGTTTCTGGAGCACCGTGGAGGAGATCAGGTTCAAGCCGGCCCCGCCGTCAACTAGCATCTTAGTGACCTTGAGGTTGCGGATAGTTGGTGAAACCAACATCGGCAAGCACCCGACCGCATGATTACACAATCGGTGGTCCTCAATATCAAAGATGATAGGCGTCTTTGGACCATTTCGAGGCTTGCGTGACTCGACGGATGGTTCTGCGGCATTGACTTCCGCATCCACCGCTTGAGCTGGCGGTGTGAAGTATCACGGAGAAGCACCGCCGTCAACGCCTGAGACCTCTGTGTCTTTCTAGAACTCCTGCTCATCGGTCTCGTCATCATCCATGTCTTCATCATCGTCGTCGTCTTCATCCTTGTCGCGGCCGCGAGGAGGTCATCTCCTTGCCCATTTGCTTGGCCTTGCCATGGCGTCCTCCTCGGCCGGACGTTTCTTGCTAGCTCCTCCAGCACCTTCACGGGCCTTCTTCTTGTCGCGTCGTTAAGTATTCAGCCTTCTGCTGCTCGACAAGCTGCTCGACCTTTTGCAGCTCACGGAGGTCATGGCCCTTGGTGCGGTGGATCTTGCAAGATCGCTTGTTGGAGCCGTCACCGCTTGTGTCGGCGACCGCCATAGCCTGGCAGTTGGTGCCAGCGGCAACCTCCTTGCCGGAGCTACCAGCTTTGGCTTTCTTGGCGCCACCTTCGTTGCCGGACTGCTCAACAACTAGCACATCTTTGCCTTTCTTCTTCCTGTTGTTCCGCCGCCGGTTTTTCTTTGCCGGGGCGGTCTCCTCACTATCAGATCCTCCTGCTTCAGTATTCTCTCCAGGAGTCTCCTCCCTTCCTCAAGACGATGCACACTTGTCGGCCAGGGCATATAGCTCACCGACGTCTCGATCTTGCACATCGCCATCTCCTCCCGCATCCTGCGGTTTCGCGCGCTCGATGGAACGCGATGATTACCGCGCGGGGTGGACATCTGGGATGTTGTCTTTGTCTGTACGCTGAATCTCTGAATGTACTTTGCGCGGGGCTCTCCTTCCTTCCGGGCGAAAGCAGATGAAGGTCGCTTTCTTGGCCATGGGGCTTGTGGTCGCTGTAAAGGCGCCGACAAACTGATGGCATAGATCTGCCCAAGAGGATATGGAGTTGTCCGGCAAGTGCATGAGCCAGATCGACATTGGGCTTGAGCACCAGCCGGGAAGTAGTTGGCCAGATCTTGTCGTCTCGCCCCGGCAGCTTGCACCGCGATGGTGTAGATGCTTTGAGGAACTCCGACGGATCGTCTCGCCCGTCGTACTTCTCTGTGCGTCGGCTTGAAATTCTTCTTCTTTGGGCCCTTTGGACTTGCCGCAGCTCACGAGTGAACGCAGGGCAACCTACAGACGGCAAGTTGCCTGGTTCCCCTGGCGCATGCATGTCGACAGAGGGCCCGGTAGCTGGTCGGATTGACGCCGCGCTTCTCTTCGGCGCTCGATGCGAGTTCGAGCGTCTTATTGCTGTTGTTCGTGAAGAACTTGGCGCTGATCGCGACGAGCTCGTGGATCCGATGATGCGGTGGAGTCGCTGTCTAGGTGGATCCGGCGAGTCAGCGATCTTGGCCTTCGGGGCGGAGAGTGCATGGTGATTGCACCCCCACCGGTTTCGTCGCCACCGGCTCGTGTTTGGCAGTCCTGCCGCGGCAGCGATGCACTCGGCTGCCGCGGAGCGTCGCCATTGGCAAAGCCGATGAGACTGAATGGTGGCCCTCCATTCATCGACCTTGTCGGCTGTTGGAGGGTAATCCAGAGCGATTGAGCTCTCGCCAAAGCTTCATTGGAGTGGTGGGTGGCGATGGCGAAGCAGTGCGAGGAGCGGATATGCTCGGACTTCTAACTATGTTAGAAGGAGCGATATCCCGTCGGTGACCGTGCCTCGCTTCGCGCCCGGCATGTTGGCGTGCATGCTGGTCTTGAGCATCCCGAGATCCACCAGCTCGATCTTGGTCCAACGAGCGTATGGCGTTGTGAATGCCATGACGCTGTCGATCCCGCGCCTCCTGAGACGGGCGCGGTGCATGTACGGACGCCGAGGTTTGCGCAGCCTTGTCCTTGGACTTGGCAGCACCGTGGGCTCCCTCGTCGACGTCCATTCTTCCGCCGGCGTCTACCCCACCACCCGTTTGCTCCGGTGGTGGTGGGTTCGACAGACGGAACATCTGCCGCCAAGCCTTCTTCTTCGGTGGCATGTCGATGAAGATGATGATGATCTAGCTTCGTGGACGCCGGATCGGGTTCACACAATCTCGACGCCCCCTACCTGGCGCGCCAAAGATGTCGGGGCAGGCTGATCCTGCCCACGAACACCTAAGGGACCGGCGGACCGAGCCCCTTTCGGTTCGGGCGAAGCGGAGGTCGCACGAAGAGCAGATCGAGGCGGCTAAGCACGAAGCGTTTACCCAGCAGAGCTCTCCGGAGAGATAACACTCCTACTTTGCATGTCCGAAAGTGTATTGGGTTCTTGCTCAGAGCGCCGAGTGCTACAAGACACACAAGCTGCTAACGAGACCGGCGTGAGGTCGAGCCCCCCTCTACGCTATGCATGGGCCTCCTTTTATATGCTAAAGGGTCTCCGACAGTGGCAACGTAGACAAGGGTAAAATGGAAAAGGAGTGGTTGGTACAGCTACTTGTACAAAGGTATCGTACCTAACCACGACGGCAGGGGACAAAAGCATTAAATGCCCGTCACGTCGCCCTAACGGTCAGAGAAAGAGACCGTCGGGCGCCACCGCTTGCCACGATGGCAATCTTGTCGGCCGCTGCTTGCCACCAGCTCCGTGGCCGCCACGGCCTCTTGCCTGTGGCGCTGGAAAGGTCCTGTGGCAACACGTTAGTGGATGTGCTTTGGAGCGCAGTACTGAGTGGTGGTCTGCCATGCAAGCGCCTTGCCACGGTTGGTGTCTTGTCGCGTCTGGAAGCTTGTCGCTCACCGGGCCTTCCCAAAGAAGCTCCTCTTGCCGGGGCCTTGTCTCCCTAGGTGCCTTGGGTGGCCTTCCGGCAAGCTCCTCTTGCCGGGCCTTGTCTCCTTGGCTTGAATACTTTGTTCTTGAATGGCTCCAAAGGAACCACGGAGGACCTTGGCGGTCACCCGGTAAGCCTTGCCGCGGAGGGCTGCAACTGCCCGTGCACAAGTTCGGGATACTAGGGTACCCCTACTCTAGTACACCGACAGGGACCCTCCTCTCCTCCACCCTAGATCGAAGGTGGCCCAGCAGTATGTAGGAGGCCATGGACGACGATCGTGCCAATGGAGAGACCATGGATGAAGAGTGAAGAGTCATTGACCCGTGGTGTCGGAGCATGGGTAATACGGGCAGTGTTGCGGAAGCGTGTTCTTGGATGGGAACTTCGGTATGGGTGCTCGGGGAGATGCAGGTCATGTTAGCTCTTCGACGCCTCAAAGTCACAAGATCCTTGACATTCACGCGCGCCGCTGATGTCTACTACAACCTTCTTCTTGTAGACATTGTTGGGCCTCCAAGTGCAGAGGTTTGTAGGAAAGTAGCAAATTTCCCTCAAGTGGATGACCTAAGGTTTATCAATCCGTGGGAGGCGTAGGATGAAGATGGTCTCTCTCAAACAACCCTGCAACCAAATAGCAAAGAGTCTCTTGTGTCCCCAACACACCCAATACAATGGTAAATTGTATAGGTGCACTAGTTCGACGAAGAGATGGTGATACAAGTGCAATATGGATGGTAGATATAGGTTTTTGTAATCTGAAAATATAAAAATAGCAAGGTAACTAATGATAAAAGTGAGCACAAACGGTATTGCAATGCTTCAAAACAAGGCCTAGGGTTCATACTTTCACTGGTGCAAGTTCCATCAACAAGGATAACATAATTGGATCATATAACAATCCCTCAACGTGCAACAAAAAGTCACTCCAAAGTCACTAATAGCAGAGAACAAACGAAGAGATTATTGTAGGGTACGAAACCACCTCAAAGTTATTCTTTCCGATCAATCCATTGGGCTATTCCTATAAGTGTCACAACAGCCGTAGAGTTCGTACTAAAATAACACATTAAGACACAAATCAACCAAAACCCTAGTGTCACCTAGATACTCCAATGTCACCTCAAGTATCCGTGGGTATGATTATACGATACGCATCACACAATCTCAGATTCATCTATTCAACCAACACAAAGAACTTGAAGAGTGCCCCAAAGTTTCTACCGGAGAGTCAAGACGAAACGCAGCTGCCAACCCCTATGCATAGATTCCCAAGGTCACGGAACCCACAAGTTGATCACCAAAACATACATCAAGTGAATCAATAGAATGCCCCATTGTCACCACGGGTATCCCACGCAAGACATATATCAAGTGTTTTCAAAACCTTAAAGACTCAATCCGATAAGATAACTTCAAAGGGAAAACTCAATCCATTACAAGAAGGTAGAGGGGGAGAAACATCAAAAGATCCAACTATAGTAGCAAAGCTCGCGGTACATCAAGATAGTGCCAAATCAAGAACACAAGAGAGAGAGAGAGAGAGAGATCAAACGCATATCTACTGGTACATACCCTCAATTGCCGGCGATCTGTGAACGGGGGTCCCCAGACTTGCCTGCCCGCGGCCTGCGGCGTGGCTCAAGTGGGGGCCCAGTGTGGCCCAGCTTCATCAGCTCAAGCTCAAGACCCTCGCGAGGGGCCAAGCCTCACGGGGCGGACGACAGGAACCTTCCTCAGGAACAACCTCGTCAGGCAGGCTCACGAGGAGGCGGAGAGCTCAAGGCAGGCTATCTCACGAGGGTGCCCCGTGACGCAAGCCATGACGATCAAGACCAGGCGGGCGCCAGCCCGCGCAGTGTCCTCGTTTCCCCTTTGGTGCAAAGGAGGCAAGCACAGGCCAAGGCATCAGGCAAAGGTTACCGCTTCGATGCAACAAGACCAAGACCAGCAGAGCGGCAGGAAGGAGGTCATCATGGAGCCCAGGGCCAGGCGTCACCGTGAGCCTTTGGCAGCCGAAGACCAACTTTAGTCAGGATAAGAGTACTAGATGTTCCCCTTCAAAATGGCCAATTGTTGGCGCCCTTCCCGCTCATTATTTGGGAAGAGGCCCCGGGCCTCCCTCTATAAATAGGACTAGCCACCACAGAGACAAAGAGAGGGAGAGATCACGCATAGAGAAGAGAGATCACGCATAGAGTGGGAGAGATCACGCATAGAGAAGAGAGATCACGCATAGAGAGGGAGAGATCACGCATAGAGAGAGAGGGAGAAGCGACATGACTCACCCAAGCAGTTCATCGCACCAGCTCAAGAACAGTCCCTCGCGAGGCTGTTCTTCCTTTGTACTGTTCATCATCAGCCCCTGAGGCAATCCACCTCACCACACACTGGAGTAGGGTATTACACCACAACGGTGGCCCGAACCAGTATAAACCTCGTGTCCCCTGTGTTGTTCATCGTTCATAGTTTAGATCCCTCGCTAACCATTCACGCATGAGCTGGTAGGGGAAAGATCTCCGTGCGCACCCCAGTGTTCGAACCTCAAAGGTCTGCTGGAACCCGAAATCCGACATTTGGCGCGCCAGGTAGGGGGTGCGCCGGAATCTTTCTTCCGCTAGTCGTGTGTGATCTTCCGTCGTGTCCATGCTCGACGCCGCCGAAGCTTCGCGGCCCGGGCTGCTTTCAGCGCCGCCGAGTCGCCCAGACGGCTCCCGTCGGCGGACACCCCCGTCGTTCCCCGTCACCTGCCACCAACGCCGCCACCGGCTCGGCGGGGAACGAGCAGCAGGCCTTGTCCCTGCATCCATCGGTGAGGCGAGAAGGCCGCACTGCTACCCCTTCGCTCGCCCCTGCTGGTTCTTCATCCCGTGCACACCGCGCTCCCATGGAGGCTCGAGCCGCGCTCATCGCGGCAAACAAGCTCCTGCGCTACCGTCCTGTCGACGACGTCTACGAGGAGTGGCTCGACCGCGTCGCCGAGCTCGTCCGCGCCGCAGGGGGCTCCCCCGCGCCGTCCCTCTCGCTACCTCGCCCTTCACCCCGCGCGGGAGGCAGGGAGCCGGAGGTGCCCCCGCCACCTCCTCCCCAAGAAGGCGCCTTGGCTCCAAGGCGCGTGGCCCCAGGCCAAGACCCTCCGCGTCCGGCGCCGGCGCAGCAAGAAAGGAGCTGCCAGGAGATCCCTCGTCCCCGAGAAGGTGCTCGCATGCTCCCAGCACCGGAGCACCGCGACCACGCTCTAGCGCCACCGCGTCAAGACCCCGCGCTGCTCCAGGCAGCGGTGCGCGGGAAGCCACAAGAGAAAGCCCCGCATCAGCAGAGAGCCCCGGTGGCCACTGCAGGCTGCCGCGCCTTCATCGCCGAGCTACGCAACGTCGCATGGCCCGGCAAGTTCAAGCCGGACCTGCCTCCTCGCTACGACAACACCGCCGACCCCGCGGAGTTCCTTCAGCTCTACGAGCTGGGCATCGAAGCCGCCAACGGGGACGAAAAGGTCATGGCGAATTGGTTCCCCATGGCGCTGAAGGACGGAGCCCGAACCTAGCTCCTGAACCTAGCTCCCGGCACGATCTCCTCCTGGGACAAAATGTGCACCCGCTTCATCACCAACTTCCAAGGCACTCGCGACCGGCCCCCGGCCGTGAGCGACATGCGCCGCATCAAGCAGCAGCCAGGAGAGACCCTGCAGAAGTACATGCAGTGCTTCAACAACGCCTGCCTCAAAATCCCCAAGGTGACTGAGGAAGCCATCATCTCAGCCTTCTCCGATGGCGTGCGTGACGTCAAGATGAAGGAGGAGCTAGCAATGCATGAAGACCTGTGCACATCCCTAGAGCTGTTCAACTTGGCGACCAAATGCGCCAGGGCAGAGGAAGGACGCCTCTTCCTCCTCGAGCTCCCGACTGCCGACCTAGAAGAGAAGAAGCCCAAGGCCAAGGACGTGAAGCGCAAGGGGGCTGCCATGCTCGCGGCAGAACCAGACACCAAGCGAGGCAGGGATCAGCCTGAGTCATCCAAGGGCAGCGATCTGCGTGTACCACGATCTCGACACCCACAACACCAACGAATGCCAGGAGCTCGGGGCGTCTGAGAAGGGCGTGTAGGCCGACGCCCCGAGCGCAATGATCGGGGCTACGACCGAGGAGGAGGAAGAGGCGCAGGACGCTGGGAAGACCGTGGCCCTCGCCAAGGATGGCGCGACAGACCTCGCGAGGACCGCTGGCAGGACCAGCCTCGCGAGGGAGGTTGGAGGGACCAACCTCGAGAGGACCGCCCTCAAGGCAATGCAGGGCTCCCGCCTCTGCCGCAACCGCCAAGGAGGTACAAAGACAATCATCAGGACGAGGGGGCTGGGGGCTTCCAGGAGGCGCGCCCGGTCGCTTGCATCCTGGGTGGCGCTCAGGCCCCAGCCTCTCAGCGCATCTTCAAGCAGTTTGCTCGCGAGGTGAATGCAGTCCTCCCCAAGCCTGAGGCCACACGCCCTCTCAGGTGGTCGTCGTGCGCTATCACGTTCAGCTCGGCGGATCAGCTCAAGTGCGCGGCAACGGCCGGAGTCCTCCCCATGCTTTGCTCACCAGTCATCAGCAACGTGCATGTCACCAGGACCCTTATCGACGGCGGAGCAGGACTCAACGTCCTATCTGTCGAGACATTCAACGATCTCCAAGTGCCATACGATCAGCTTCAGTCGACCAGGCCCTTCTCAGGAGTCACCGATGGCTCCACCGTCCCGATAGGGCAAGTCCGCCTTCCCGTCACCTTCGGACAGCGCAACAACTACTGCACCGAGCTCATCGACTTTAATGTCGCCCACATTCGCCGGCCATACAATGCCATCCTCGGGTACCCAGCCTCGGCCAAGTTTATGGCAGTGACTCACCATGGCTACAATGTCCTCAAGATGCCAGGAAGCGGAGGATTCATCGCAGTGCCTTGTGAGGAAAGGGATGCGGTGTGCTCCCTTGAGCGTTCCTTCCAAGCCGCAGCAATCGAAGACCCAGATCACAGGAGCGGGAGATTTCCCGAGGGGATCCCTAAGAAGAAGAAGGTTTCGCCTGGTCCAAGCCCTCGTGGGGAAGGCACCTCCGGAGGCGTGGCAGCGGGACCCGCGCCCGTTCAAGGGGCGCCACCCTCTGTCGCATAGGAAGGCGCGCCCAACGCCCTCCTCAGGCGGGGCTCGGGGCTCTTTCATGGCGAGCCACCCGACCTAGCCGGGTCACGAGGGAGGCGCTTGGGCACCACTTGAGGCGTGCTTGAGGCACGTTTCCCTCGAGGAAGGTATGAGGCAAGGAGGGCCAAACCCTCGGGAGTTCATCGCGAGGAGCATCAGGAGCCTGAGGAGTCAAGAGTCATGCGTGCCGCCGCCGCCTGCCCGCCGTGGCCCCACATCCAGGCGAGGATGCTGGGCTGCGAATCTGCATCGACATACCAGGGCTCAACCGGGCTGCGTCTCAGGAGCGCCTCTGGCCCTCACGCGTGGGGCGCTGCGAGGGTCCACCTCACAGCTATGTTCGCATGCCTTTCGGCCTGCCGAACACGGTTGCCGCCCATCAACGCCTGCTGGGGTGCGCTCTGGAGGCTCAGGAGGTCAAGCAGCGCGCGATCCTCGCAGAGATGGAGATGGCTCTCGAGGAATCCCCCGTGCCACCGGAGCCTCCCGAGGCTCCAGGTCCGGAGGGCTTGTGAGGGCCAGCTTCCTCATCACGCGTCATCCGCTACCTCAACATCCCGCCATCTCCGATCATATCAGGTGACATCTTTCCAAGTTCTGTTTTTAGCTGGGAGCGCCCCTCGGGCTGCATCATTCCCAGGCCGCGTGGGTCCGTCCCTGCGGCATGTATCCGTTTTGCTTATGTTCTTTACTTACCTTATTGGGGGCGCACCTCAGGCTGCATTACCCTCAGGCTGCTCGGGCCAGACCCGGTGGCGTATGCTTTCTCCGCACCTATCTAGATGGATTTGCTTATTCATACATAACATGCTTGACCTAATCGCCTGCTCGATTGACACCTACCTTTGGAGCCGCTCGCTCGGGCCACGACACTTGCGCGCACGGGTCCGTCCTGCAACGCCGATAAATCTGAGTGGCTGAGCTTTGGCCGCGGCAGCCCCGCAAGGCGCCACCTCACCAAGCCCTCAGTGCCCCCGATCACTCCCTCGGAGCGACCAATGGTTGGCTGGCAACCGTAACCACAAACCTTGTTTCCCTTCGTGATTGGTACACAGGACCTGCTCCAGGAGTAACGCTGGCGGCATCTCGAGCCTTCTCTCCTCCTCTCCGGTGCGATCCGCTTGCACGCTAAAATGGGGGCGCCTGAGCATCGTGACTCACGGGCACTTACTGGCTCTCCAGCCCTCACCCCCTGGCCTTGACCCACGGCATCGCAACCTGTCATACCAGCGGTGGCTGAGCTCGCTCGAGGGCTGGGACCTGAGAACGTAGAGCACTAAGGAAAGAGCAGGGGAGAGGAAAGAAGCTTGCGAGGGCCCAACCCAGCAGCACCTCAGTTGCCGTCGCGCAGGCATGGCATCTCATCAAACGCCGCTCCAAACCCGCAAGATAAGTCACGCAAAAAACTGATCCGACTCGGCGCTAAACCCTCGCCTACTGCCGCTCTGGCACGGCAAAGCCGCCTACCTTTCTTGCCCAGCGGAGGCTGCTTGAGCGCTAAAGGGGACCTCCTGAGCATCGTGACACAGGGGCTCTTACTGGACCTCGGGCCGCTCACCTCCTGGCCTTGGCCCACGGCATCGCAACCTGTCATACCATGACGGTGAAGCCTACACTGGGACGGGACACTGTCGGTCTGAGCACCAAGCCCTCGCGAGGAAAGAAAGGGGGAGCTGAAATAAGCAGAGCAGGCTTCTCGCACCGATTCATCATAAGGACATAATATTCACAAAAACATGGCCAACGCCTTACATACCCCCGCGGGGTGCTACTTCGATTCTTTGCAGGAAATAAAGGGTGCTAATCCTAAGGAACACGGACTACGCGTGCCCCTGCAGGAGACGCCATCATCAACAGTGGGCCGCCAGGCTCCGGCGTCAACCCCATCCAGATCACCAGCGCCGGTAGCCTGAAGCGCCCGCCTGGCTCCGGGCGCGACGCGAGCTTGGGGGCTCGTAGTTGTCGTCGCTCGTCTCCGGAGTCTCCAGAAGCTCGGCGGAGGCGCTGGACCCTCCAGCCCCTTCACTGCTGCCCGAGGAGCTGCTAAGGGAGCGCTCGGCGGGCCTAGTCCTCGCGACGACGATGCCCCGACCGCCCTCCTCGGGGTAGCATTCCAGCCGGCGTCCTTCCGTGTCGAAGACCTTGAAGAACATCAAGTAGGCGCCATCGTACTCTAGGTGGATCACGAGGGCGCCCCTTGTCCGGCAGACCCGGGCGATCTCGCCCCAGCCTCGGGTCATGAAGACCTTGCCCGGAGCGACAACCGCAACCTCCGATCCGGTCGCAGGGGTGCTACAGCCAGCGTGCTGCAACTAGAGCTCTAGAGAGCCCCCCGGCGGGATCTCTAAGGCGAAGGAAGGAGGGAGGAGAATCCAAGACTGAGGAGGCATGGCGGCGTGGAGTACAAGCTCTCGGGAGGAGCCCTCGGCGTGGACTCCAGGAGGAACGACGCAGCGCCTTGCGTGACCCGGCCGGCGCCCGGCAAGCGGCGTCGTCCGTGGCGCTCGGCGTCTACTCCCCCAGGGCCCTCGATGCGGGCGTACAAGGGAAACGGGAACCCTGGCGGTGGCCGCTCGTACCAGGGCTTCGACACCTCCTGCCGGGCGCCCTCATCCCGACGGCAGAGGACTAGCCGTTTCTTCGGCGGAAGCGGGTTGGGACCCTCTCGGGGGGCCTTTCCCTTCTCTTCTGTAGAAAACCGGCGGATCGGAGCCACTGTCACAACATGGAGCAAGGGCAAGGATGGAAAGGAAGAAGAAGCACGAAGAGATGGACTGGAAGGGCTCACGCTGTTCCGTACTTATAGCCGGAGGAGGCCAACTGTCAGCCTCCACGATCACAGGTAATCATGACCCATTTATGCATGCAGGGACTTGTCAAGTCATGCGGTTGCCGAGCCATCGTGGGGAAGAGGAGACGCCCACGACTAATCAATTGCCACGCGGCGCTTCACACTTGCACCTTCGCTTCTCTACTAAGCCAAGTCCGGGCGCGCCTTGCGCCCGGGGGCTACTATCGGTGTTCTGGGAACGGGGGTCCCTAGACTTGCCTGCCTGCGGCCTGCGGCGTGGCTCAAGTGGGGGCCCAGCGTGGCCCAGCTTCATCAGCTCAAGCTCAAGACCCTCGCGAGGGGCCAAGCCTCGCGGGTCAAACGACATGAACCTTCCTCAGGAACGGCCTCGGCAGGCAGGCTCACGAGGAGGCGGAGGGATCAAGGCAGGGTACCTCACGAGGGTGCCCCGTGACGCAAGCCATGACGATCAAGACCAGGAAGGCGCCAGGCGGGCGCCATCCCGTGCAGTGTCCTCGTTTCCCCTTTGGTGCAAAGGAGGCAAGCACAAGCCACGGCATCAGGCAAAGGTTACCACTTCGGTGCAACAAGACCATGACCAGCAGAGCGGCATGAGGGAGGTCATCGTGGAGCCCAGGACGGCGTCACCGTCAGAGCCTTTGGCAGCCGAAGACCAACTTTAGTCAGGGTAAGAGTACTAGATGTTCCCCTTCAAAATGGCCAATTGTTGGCGCCCTTCCCACTCATTTTTTGGAAGAGGCCCAGGACCTCCCTCTATAAATAGGACTAGCCACCACAGAGACAAAGAGAGGGAGAGATCAAGCATAGAGAAGAGAGATCACGCATAGAGAGGGAGAGATCACGCATAGAGAGAGAGGGAGAAGCAGCTGGACTCACCCAAGCAGTTCATCGCACTAGCTCAAGAACAGCCCCTCGCGAGGCTGTTCTTCCTTTGTACTGTTCATCATCAGCCCCTGAGGCAATCCACCACACCACACACTGGAGTAGGGTATTACACCACAACGATGGCCCGAACCAGTATAAACCTCGTGTCCCCTGTGTTGTTCATCGTTCATAGTTTAGATCCCTCACTAAACATTCATGCATGAGCTGGTAGGGGAAAGATCTCCGCGCACACCCAATGTTCGAACCTCAAGGGTCTGCCGGAACCCGAAATCCGACATCAACCCAGAGGGTGAACTACTCCCTCCTCGTCATGGAGAGCGCCGGGATGATGAAGATGGCCACCGGTGATGGATCCCCCCTCCGGCAGGGTGCCGGAACAGAGTCCCGATTAGTTTTTGGTGGCTACAGAGGCTTGCGGCGGCGGAACTCCCGATCTAAGTTTCTTTTCTAGGGTTTCTATATTTATAGGAATTTTTAGCGTCGGTCTCACGTTAGGGGGGGTCTCCGAGTCATCCACGAGGCAGGGGGCGCGCCCAGGGGGTAGGGTGCACCCTCCACCCTCGTGGATGGCTCGGGACTCTTCTGGCCCAACTATTTTACTCCGGGGGCTTCTTTTGGTCCATGAAAAATCATAAAATTTGGCACATCAATTGGACTTCGTTTGGTATTCCTTTTTTGTAAAACTCAAAAACAAGGAAAAAAATAGAAACTGGCACCGGGCTCCAGGTTAATAGGTTAGTCCCAAAAATCATATAAAATAGCATAAAAATGCATATAAAACATCTAAGATGGATAATATAATAGCATGGAACAATCAAAAATTATAGATACGTTGGAGACGTATCAGGCATCCCCAAGCTTAATTCCTGCTCGTCCTCGAGTAGGTAAATAATAAAAACAGAATTTTTGATGTGGAATGCTACCTAACATATTTATCAATGTAATCTTCCCTATTGTGGCAAGAATATTCAGATCCATGAGATTCAAAACAAAAGTTTAATATTGACGTAAAAACAATAATACTTCAAGCATACTAACAAACAAATCATGTCTTCTCAAAATAACATGGCCAAAGAAAGCTAGTCCTATAAAATCACATAGTCTGGCTATGCTCTATCTTCATCACACAAAATATTTAAATCATGCACAACCCCGGTTTCAGCCAAGCAATTGTTTCATACTTTAGTATTCTCAAACTTTTTCAACTTTCACGCAATACATGAGCGTGAGCCATGGATATAGCACTATGGGTGGAATAGAATGGTGGTTCTGGACAAGAAGGAGGGAGATAATTTCACATCAAGTAGGCGTATCAACAGGCTATGGAGATGCCCATCAATAGATATCAATGTGAGTGAGTAGGGATTGCCATGCAACGGATGCACTAGAGCTATAAGTGTATGAAAGCTCAAAAAGAAACTAAGTGGGTGTGTATCCAACTTGCTTGCTCACGAAGCTCTAGGGCAATTTAAGGAAGCCCATCATTGGAATATACAAGCCAAGTTCTTATAATGAAAATTCCCACTAGTATATGAAAGTGACAACACAGGAGACTCTCTATTATGAAGATCATGGTGCTACTTTGAAGCACAAGTGTGGTAAAAGGATAGTAGCATTGCCTCTTCTCTCTTTTTCTCTCATTTTTTTATTTCTTTATTTGGGCCTTTCTCACTTTTTTGGCCTCTTTTTTTCTTTTTCGTCCAGAATCTCATCCCGACTTGTGGGGGAATCATAGTCTCCATCGTCCTTTCCTCACTGGGACCATGCTCTAATAATGATGATCATCACACTTTTACTTACTTACAACTCAAGAATTACAACTCGATACTTAGAACAAAATATGACTCTGTATGAACGCCTCCGGCAGTGTACAAAATATGACTCTGTGCAATGATTCAAGAATGACATGTATGATAGAATTATGAAAGGTGGCTTTGCCACAAATACGATGTCAACTACATGATCATGCAAAGCAATATGACAATGATGAAGCATGTCATAATAAATGGAACGGTGGAAAGTTGCATGGCAATATATCTCGGAATGGCTATGGAAATGCCATAATAGGTACGTATGGCGGCTGTTTTGAGGAGGGTAAATGGTGGGTGTATGGTAACAATGAAAGTTGCGCGACACAAGAGAGGCTTGCAATGGTGGAAGGGTGAGAGTGCGTATAGTCCATGGACTCAACATTAGTCATAAAGAACTCACATACTTATTGCAAAAATATATTAGTCATCGAAACAAAGTACTACGCGCATGCTCCTAGGGGAAGGGTTGGTAGGAGTTAACCATCGCGTGATCCTGACCTCCACTCATAAGGAAGACAATCAATAAATAAATCATGCTCCAACTTCATCACATAACGGTTCACCATATGTGCATGCTACGGGAATCACAAACTTTAGCACAAGTATCTCTCAAATTCACAACTACTCCACTAGCATGACTCTAATATCACCATCTTCATATCTCAAAACAATCATAAAGAATCAAACTTCTCATAGTATTCAATGCACTTTATATGAAAGTTTTTATTATATCCCTCTTGGATGCCTATCATATTAGGACTAAATTCATAACCTAAGCAAATTACCATGCTGTTTAAGACTCTCAAAATAATATAAGTGAAGCATCAGAGTTCATCAATTTCTTCAAAATAAAACCACCGTCATGCTCTAAAAAGATATAAGTGCAACACAAGAGCAAATGACAAACTACTCTGAAAGATATAAGTGAAGATCAATGAGTAGTTGAATAATTATGAAACTATGTGAAGACTCTCTAGCATTTAAGAATTTCCGATCTTGGTATTTTATTCAAACAGCAAGCAAAACAAAAGAAAATAAAATGACGCTCCAAGCAAAACACATATCATGTGGTGAATAAAAATATAGCTCCAAGTAAGGTTACCGATGAACGAAGACGAAAGAGGGGATGACTTCCGGGGCATACCCAAGCTTAGGCTCCTGGTTGTGCTTGAATATTACCTTGGGGTGCCTTGGGAATCCCCAAGCTTAGGCTATTGCCGCTGCTTATTCCATAGTCCATCGAATCTTTACCCAAAACTTGAAAACTTCACAACACAAAACTCAACAGAAAACTCGTAAGCTTCGTTAGTATAAGAAAATAATTCACCACTTTTGGTACTGTTGTGAACTCATTCTCTATTTATATTGGTGTAATATATACTGTATTCCAACTTCTCTATGGTTCATACCCTCCGATACTGTGACGCCCCCGATTCAATCGTACACTAATCATGCACGCAAACGTGTACGATCAAGATCAGGGACTCACGGGAAGATATCACAACACAACTCTAAAATCATAAAGAAGTCATACAAGCATCATAATACAAGCCGGGGCCTCGAGGGCTCGAATACAAGTGCTCGATCATAAACGAAGTCATGAAGCAACAATATCTGAGTACAGACATAAGTTAAACAAGTTTGCCTTAAGAAGGCTAGCACAAACTGGGATACAGATCGAAAGAGGCGCGGGCCTCCCGCTTGGGATCCTCCTAAACTACTCCTAGTCGTCGTCAACGGCCTGAACATAGTAGTAGGCACCTCCGGTGTAGTAGGAGTCATCGTCGATGATGGCGTCTGGCTCTTGGGCTCCAGCATCTGGTTGCGACAACCAGGTAGAAGGGAAAGGGGAAAAGAGGAAGAAAAACAACCGTGAGTTGATACGTCTCTGTCGTATCTACTTTTCCAAACACGTTTGCCCTTGTTTTGGACTCTAACTTGTATGATTTGAATGGAACTAACCCGGACTGACGTTGTTTTCAGCAGAATTGCCATGATGTTGTTTTATGTGCAGAAAACAAATTTCTCGGAATGAACTGAAACTCCACGGGATGCCTTATAAAAATAATAAAAAATCCTCGCCAAAGATGAAGACCAAGGGGCCCACACCCTGTCCACGAGGGTGGGGGGCGCGCCCCTCCCCTTGGGCGCGCCCCCCTACCTCGTGGGCCCCCTGGAGACCCTCCGACGCCAACTCCAACTCCATATATTGGCTTTCGAGGAGAAAAAAATCAGAGAGAAAGTTTCATCGCGTTTTATGATACGGAGCCGCCGCCAAGCCCTAATCTCTCTCGGGAGGGCTGATCTGGAGTCCGCTCGGGGCTCCGGAGAGGGGGATTTGTCGCCGTCGTCATCTTCAACCATCCTCCATCACCAATTTCATGATGCTCACCGCTGTGCGTGAGTAATTCCATCGTAGGTTTGCTGGACGGTGATGGGTTGGATGAGATTTATCATGTAATCGAGTTAGTTTTGTTAGGGTTTGATCCCTAGTAGCCACTATGTTCTGAGATTGATGTTGCTATGACTTTGCTATGCTTAATGCTTGTCACTAGGGCCCGAGTGCCATGATTTCAGATCTGAACCTATTATGTTTTCATGAATATATGTGTGTTCTTGATCCTATCTTGCAAGTCTATAGTCACCTATTATGTGTTATGATCCGCAACCGAAGTGACAATAATCGGGACCACTCCCGGTGATGACCGTAGTTTGAGGAGTTCATGTATTCACTATGTGCTAATGCTTTGTTCTGGTTCTCTATTAAAAGGAGGCCTTAATATCCCTTAGTTTCCAATAGGACCCCGCTGCCACGGGAGGGTAGGACAAAACATGTCATGCAAGTTCTTTTCCATAAGCACGTATGACTATTTACGGAATACATGCCTACATTATATTGATGAATTGGAGCTAGTTCTGTGTCACCCTATGTTATGACTGTTACATGATGAACCGCATCCGACATAATTATCCATCACTGAAACGGTGCCTACGAGCTTTCCATATACTGGTTTACGCTTATTTACATTTCCGCTTCTACTGTTACAATCACTACAAAAATACCAAAAACATTACTTTTGCTGTCTTTACTTTTGTTACCGTTACCACCACTATCATATTACTTTGCTACTAAACACTTCGCTGCAGATACTAAGTTTCCGTGTGTGGTTGAATTAAAAACTCAGCTGCTAATACCCGAGAATATTCTTTGGCTCCCCTTGTGTCGAATCAATAAATTTGGGTTGAATACTCTACCCTCGAAAACTGTTGCGATCCCCTATACTTCTGGGTTATCAAGACCTTTTTCTGGCGCTGTTGCTGGGGAGCATAGCTCTATTCTTTGAGTCACTTGGGATTTAAATCTGCTGGACACTATGAAGAACTTGAAAGACGCTAAGACAACAATTTATCCCTCAACTACGAGGGGAGGTAAGGAACTGCCATCTAGCTCTGCACTTGATTCACTTTCTGTTATGAGTAAGCTAGCGACACCTAAACCTGCTTCTGCTATTCTTTCCGATATGTCGCATGTTATTGATGATGCTACTTCTGCTATGCATGATACTTATGATGAAACTACTTCTATGCTTGATACTACTGTGCCCCTTGGTGAATTTCTAGATGAACAAATTTCTAGGTCTAGAGAAAGAGAAGTTATTGAAACTGAATACAATGATGAAACTGATGATGAAAATATGCCTGCTATTCCTGAGGGTTATCTTTTTGATGCGGAATCTTCTGCAGCTATTTTTGCTTGCCAGGATAGATACGAACTTAAGAGGCTGCTAGTTAAATAGAGTAAAGAATCTCTTAGAGATAGGATGAGACCTGACCCTGCTTTTGCTACTTCACCTATCTGTGTTCCTGATAAGGATTATGAACTCTCTGTTGATCCTGATATAATTACTTTGGTTGAATCTGATCCTTTTTATGGCTATGAATCTGAAACTGTTGTGGCACATCTTACTAAGTTAAATGATATAGCTGCCATGTTTACTAATGATGAGAGATCGCGCTACTTTTATATACTCAAAATATTTCCGTTCTCATTAAAGGGTGATGCTAAGATATGGTTTAATTCTCTTGATCCTGGTTGTGTGCGTAGTCCCCAGGATATGATTTATTACTTCTTTGCTAAATATTTCCCTGCTCATAAGAAACAAGCTACTTTGAGGGATATATATAATTTTGTGCAAATTGAAGAAGAGAGTCTCCCACAAGCTTGGGGGAGGCTTCTCAAGTTACTTAATGCTTTGCCTGATCATCCTCTTAAGAAACCTGAAATACTTGATATCTTTTATAATGGACTAACCGATGCTTCCAGAGATTACCTAGATAGTTGTGCTGGCTCTCTTTTCAGGGAAAGAACACCGGATGAAGCTGAAATTCTATTGAATAGTATGTTGACAAATGAAAATAATTGGGAACCTCCTGAGCCAACTCCCGAGCCAGCTCCTGAGCCAATTACTGAGCCTATTCTTAAACCAACTCCGAAGAAGAGAGGTGTTCTATTTCTCAGTCCCGAAGATATGCAAGAGGCAAAGAAATCTATGAAAGAAAAAGGTATTAAAGCTGAAGATGTTATGAATTTACCTCCTATTGAAGAAATACATGGTCTTAATTTACCGCCTGTTGAAGAAGTGTATGATCTCAATTCTTTATTCACTGAAGAACCTCCTGATCCCGATATCCCGACACAAGTAGTAAAGGTAATTTCTCTCTATAGATATGATAAAGCTGAAGTACCTCCTACTAAAATTGCTAGTCAGTGCTTGGATGAGTTTGATAACTTTATGTTTAAGCAAGATGACTTTAATTCTTATTTTGGTAGACAATTAAAACAGAATACCTTTATGATTAAACGCTTGAGTGATTATATGGCTAATATTAGAGGTGAACTTAAACTTGTTAGCAAACATGCTTCTATGGTTGCCACTCAAGTAGAACAAGTACTTAAGGCTCAGAAAGAAGTGCTTGATGAAATGAATAGTAAGAAAAATGATTATGCTGTTAGAGTGGCTACTAGAACTGGTAGAATGACTCAGAACCTTTGTATCCTGAAGGCCACCCTAAGAGAATCGAGCAAGATTCTCAGAGAAATAATATTGATGTACCTAGTTCTTCTAAAAGGAAGAAAAAGAAAAATGATAGAACTGTGCAAACTGCTAGTGAACCTATTGCTGAAACACCTGATAATCCAAATGATATCTCTATGTCTGATGCTGAAACACAATCTGCAATGAACATGAACCTAGTAAAAATGTTAATGATGATGTTCATGATGATGCTCAACCTAGTAATGATAATGATGTAGAAGTTGAACCTTTGTTGATCTTGATAACCCACAATCAAAGAATCAACGTTATGATAAAAGAGACTTCGTTGCTAGGAAACATGGTAAAGAAAGAGAACCATGGCTTCGTAAACCCATGCCTTTTCCTCCCAAACCATCCAAGAAAAAGGATGATGAGGATTTTGAGCGCTTTCTTTGAAATGATTCGACCCATCTTTTTGCGTATGCGATTGACTGATATGCCCAAAATGAATCCTTATGCTAAATATATGAAAGATATTGTTACAAATAAAAGAAAGATACCGGAAGCTGAAATTTCCACCATGCTTGCTAATTATACTTTTACGGGTGGAATACCAAAGAAACTTGGAGATCCAGGAGTACCTACTATACCATGCTCCATTAAGAGAAATTATGTTAAAACTGCTTTATGTGATCTTGGAGCCGGTGTTAGTGTTATGCCTCTCTCTTTATATCATAGACTTGACTTGAATAAGTTGACACCTACTGAAATATCTTTGCAAATGGCTGATAAATCAACTGCTATACATTGCCGGTATTTGTGAGGATGTGCCTGTTGTGGTTGCAAACGTTACTATTTTAACGGACTTTGTTATTCTTGATATTCCCGAGGATGATAGTATGTCTATTATTCTTGGAAGACCTTTCCTTAATACTGCAGGGCTGTTATTGATTGCAACAAAGGCAATGTCACTTTTCATGTTAATGGTAATGAGCATACGGTACACTTTTCGAGGAAACAACCTCAAGTTCATAGTATCAACTCTATTGGAAAAATTCCATCGATTATATTTGGAGGTTTTGAATTTCCTCTCCCTACTGTCAAGAAGAAATATGATATACTTATTATTGGGGATGTGCATATCCCCGTTGAGGTAACTTAGTGTTATTCGAAATTTCTCCGGTTCCATGTTATCGGAATGAGTTTGTTAACAAGACTTGATCAACCTTGTTAGTGGATTCCTTTTGATGAGCATGAGATGGATGAAACTAGAAGCACAACCTTCTGTACCCTCTTTATATTTTCTGTTATTTAGTAGAAATAAAGTAAAATAGTATTTTTCTATCTGTCTCCCGACTTATTCGTGCAATATAAAAATATCTCGAAAATAAAAGTCCTCAGAATGCCATGCCAATTTAATATGATTTTTTCGGGAATATTTGAGGATTTATAGTGCAAAAATTACCGCGGGGGGAGCTGCCACCTGGCCACGAGGGTGGAGGGCACGCCCTACCCCCTGGGCGCCCCCTGCCTCGTGGGCCCATGGTGGCCCTCCTCCACTTATCCCTGCACCCATCTTCTTCCTCTGCCTCACACAAACCCGAAAAACCAACTCAAGCTCGTGTTCTAGCCACTTTTGCTGTGATTTTCGATCTCCTTGCTCAAAGCACCTCTCGTGAAACTGCTTGGGGAGATTGTTCCTTGGTATGTGACTCCTCCATTGGTCCAATTAGTTTTTGTTCTAGTGCTTTATTCATTGCAAATTTGTGCTGCATAGGTGACCATGTTCTTGAGCTTGCATGTCAAATTTATATGGTTCCAAGCAGTTCTAATGCTTGATATATGCTCTAGGCACTTGTATGAGTAGTTGCTATCAGTTTTATTGAAGTTGGTTCACTTTTGTTTGAAGTTACTAAAAATTTCAGATTGTTTCAGAAATAATGAAGAGACTTTTGAGGGGCTCGTCGAGCCGAAGCTCGAGGGAAAAAACAAAAGGAAGAAGAGCAGATGCCCAAATTTAATTTGCCTCGCACCACGGAGGTCTGGCCGTGTGAATGGCCTTCCGATGACTTCTTGAGGAGAGCCGGGATTTATGAGGATTTCCATCTATTAATTGAGAACGCCGGCCTCACCGACTTCCTCCGCGACCAACGTCATCAGTATCTCTTACTCACAAATACTTTTGTGCGTAACTTCTACTTTTTCCCTAAGAAATCACGTCCAACAAAGAGAGTTCCATTTATATGACGTTGTTAAGGAGATGACATTAGCTGAATTTTGCGAGGTTTGCAAAATACCTTTTGAGGGCACCTTTGATGAACCACACCGTAATGAAGTGGAAGCTTTTATTAACACTATCACTGTGGGAGAAACCAGGAAGATTTCTGATGCAAGAATTGAAGGAAATATGCCCTAGAGGCAATAATAAAGTTATTATTTATTTCCTTATATCATGATAAATGTTTATTATTCATGCTAGAATTGTATTAACCGGAAACATAATACATGTGTGAATACATAGACAAACAGATAGTCACTAGTAAGCCTCTACTAGACTAGCTCATTAATCAAAGATGGTTGTGTTTCCTAACCATAGACATGTGTTGTCATTTGATTAATGGGACCACCTCATTAGAAGAATGATGTGATTGACATGACCCATTCCGTTAGCTTAGCACTTGATCGTTTAGTATATTGCTATTGCTTTCTTCATGACTTATACATGTTCCTGTAACTATGAGATTATGCAACTCCTGCCACCGGAGGAACACTTTGGTGCTACCAAACGTCACAACGTAATCGGGTGATTATAAAGGAGTACTACAGGTGTCTCCAAAGGTACTTGTTGGGTTGGCGTATTTCAAGATTAGGTTTTGTCACTCCGATTGTCGGAGAGGTATCTCTAGGCCTTCTCGGTAATACACATCACTTAAGCCTTGCAAGCATTACAACTAGTGAGTTAGTTGTGAGATGATGTATTACGGAACGAGTAAAGAGACTTACCGGTAACGAGATTGAACTAGGTATTGGATACCGACGATCGAATCTCGGGTAAGTAACATACCGATGACAAAGGGAACAACGTATGTTGTTATGCGGTTTGACCGATAAAGATCTTCGTAGAATATGTAGGAACCAATATGGGCATCCAGGTTCCGCTATTGGTTATTGACCGAGAATGGTTCTAGGTCATGTCTACATAGTTCTCGAACCCGTAGGGTCCGCACGCTTAACGTTTCGATGACAGTTCAGTATGAGTTTATAAGTTTTGATGTACCGAAGGTTGTTCGGAGTCCCGGATGTGATCACGAACATGACGAGGAGTCTCGAAATGGTCGAGACATAAAGATTGATATATTGGAAGCCTATGTTTGGACTTCGGAAGTGTTCCGTGAAATCGGGATTTACCGAGTACCGGAGGTTACCGGAACCCCGGGAGGTCCATGGGCCTAATGGGCCATAGGAGAGAAGAGGAAGGGCCAGCCAAGGTGGGCTGCTGCACGCCCCCTCCCCTCTAGTCCGAATAGGACAAGGAAGGGGGCGACGCCTTCCCTCTTCCCCTCCTCCAATCCTAGTCCAACTAGGAAGGGGGGAGTCCTACTCGGTGGGAGTAGGACTCCTCCTGGTGCGCCTCCCCTAGGGCCGGCCACCTCCCCTTGCCTCCTTTATATCTGAGGCAGGGGGCACCCCAAGACACACAAGTTGATCTACGGATCTTTCCTTAGCCGTGTGCGGTGCCCCCTTCCACCATATTCCACTTCGGTCATATCGTCGCGGAGCTTAGGCGAAGCCCTGCGCCGGAGACGTCATATCGTCGCGGAGCTTAGGCGAAGCCCTGCGTCGGTGGAGCATCAACATCGTCACCACGCCGTCGTGCTGACGGAACTCATCCCCGACACTTTGCTGGATCGGAGTCCCGGGATCGTCATCGAGCTGAACGTGTGCAGAACTCGGAGGTGCCGTACGTTCGGTGCTTGGATCGGTCGGATCGTGAAGACGTACGACTACATCAACCGCGTTGTTATAATGCTTCCGCTTTCGGTCTACGAGGGTACGTGGACGGACACTCTTCCCTCTCGTTGCTATGCCATCACCATGGTCTTGCGTGATCGTAGGAATTTTTTTGAAATTACTACGTTCCCCAACAGTGGCATCCGAGCCTGGTTTTATGCGTTGATGTCATATGCACGAGTAGAACACAAGTGAGTTGTGGGCGATACAAGTCATACCGCTTACCAGCATGTCATACTTTGGTTCAGCGGTATTGTGAGATGAAGCGGCCGGACCGACATTACGCCAGACGCTTACGCGAGACTGGTTTCACCGCCCGAGCACTCGTTGCTTAAAGGTGACCGGGTGTCTGTCTCTCTCACTTTAGTTGAACTGAAGTGGCTACGCCCGGTCCTTGCGAAGGTTAAAACAGCACCAACTTGACAAACTATCGTTGTGGTTTTAATGCGTAGGTAAGAACGGTTCTTGCTCAGCCCGTAGCAGCCACGTAAAACTTGCAACAACAAAGTAGAGGACGCCTAACTTGTTTTTGCAGGCATGTTGTGATGTGATGTGGTCAAGAGGTGATGCTATATTTTATTGTATGAGATGATCATGTTTTGTAACCGAGTTATCGGCAACTGGCAGGAGCCATATGGTTGTCGCTTTATTGTATGAAATGCAAAAGCCATGTAATTGCTTTACTTTATCACTAAGCAGTAGCGATAGTCGTAGAAGCAATAGTTGGCGAGACGACAACATTGCTACGATGGAGATCAAGGTGTCGCGCCGGTGACGATGGTGATCATGACGGTGCTTCGGCGATGGAGATCACAAGCACAAGATGATGATGACCATATCATATCACTTATATTGGTTGCATGTGATGTTTATCCTTTATGCATCTTATCTTGGTTTGATTGACGGTAGCATTATAAGATGATCTCTCACTAAAATTATCAAGAAGTGTTCTCCGAGTATGCACCGCTATAAAGTTCTTCGTCTTTGAGACACCACGTGATGATCGGGTGTGATAGGCTCTACGTTCAAATACAATGGGTGCAAAACAGTTGCACACGCAGAATACTCAGGTTAAACTTGACGAGCCTAGCATATAACAGATATGGCCTCGGAACACGGAGATCGAAAGGTCGAGCGTGAATCATATAGTAGATATGATCAACATAGTGATGTTCACCATTGAAACTACTCCATCTCACGTGATGATCGGACATGGTTTAGTTGATTTGGATCACGTAATCACTTAGAAGATTAGAGGATGTCTATCTAAGTGGGAGTTCTTAAGTAATATGATTAATTGAACTTAAATTTATCATGAACTTAGTCCCGGTAGTATTTTGCAAATTATGTTGTAGATCAATAGCTCACGTTGTTGCTTCCCTATGTTTTTGCTTCCCTATGTTTTTATATGTGTTCCTAGAGAAAATTGTATTGAAAAATGTTAGTAGCAATGATGCGGATTGGATCCGTGATCTGAGGTTTATCCTCATTGCTGCACGTAAGAATTATGTCCGTAATGCACCGCTAGGTGACAGACCTATTACGAGGAGCAAATGCACGTTATGAACATTTGACTAGCTCAATATGATGACTACTTGATAGTTTAGTGCACCATACTTAACGGCTTAGAATCGGGACTTCAAAGGCGTTTTGAACGTCATGGACCATATGAGATGTTCCAGGAATTGAAGTTAATATTTCAAGCAAATACCCGAGTTGAGAGATATGAAGTCTCCAACAAGTTCTATAGCTAAAAGATGGAAGAGAATCGCTCAACTAGTGAGCATGTTCTCAGATTGTCTAGGTACTTCAATCGCTTGAATCAAGTGGGAGTTAATCTTCCAGATAAGATGGTGATTGACAGAATTCTCTAGTCACCATCACTAAGTTACTAGAACTTCGTGACGAACTATAGTATGCAAGGGATGACGAAAACGATTCCCGAGCTCTTCGTGATGTTGAAATCGACAAAAGTAGAAATCAAGAAAGAGCATCAAGTGTTGATGATTGACAAAACCACTAGTCTCAAGGAAAAGGGCAAAGGGAAGAAGGGAACTTCAAGAAGAACGGCAAGCAAGTTGTTGCTCGAGTGAAGAAGCCCAAGTCTGGACCTAAGCCCGAGACTAAGTGCTTTTTCTGCAATGGAACTGGTCACTAGAAGCGGAACTACCCCAAGTATTTGGCGGATAAGAAGGATGGCAAAGTGAACAAAGGTATATTTGATATACAGATTATTGATGTGTATTTTACTAGTGTTCATAGCAACCCCTCGGTATTTGATACTGGTTCAATTGCTAAGAGTGGTAACTTGAAACGGGAGTTGCGTAATGAATGTAAACTAGTTGAAGGGGAAGTGACGATGAGTGTTGGAAGTAGTTCCAAGATTGATATGATCATCATCGCACACTCCTATACTTTCGGGATTAGTGTGGAACCTAAATAAGTGTTATTTGGTGTTGAGCATAAATATGATTTGATCATGTTTATTGCAATACGGTTATTCATTTAAGTAAGAGAATAAATTGTTGTTCTGCTTACATGAATAAAACCTTATATGGTTACACACCCAATGAAAATGGTTCATTGGATCTCGATCATAGTGATACACATATTCGTAATATTGAAACCAAAAGATGCAAAGTTAATAATGATAGTGCAACTTATTTGTGGCACTGCCGTTTAGGTCATATTGGTGTAAAGCGCATGAAGAAACTCCATGCCGATGGACTTTTGGAATCACTTGATTATGAATCATTTGATGCTTGCGTAACCGTGCCTTTTGGGCAAGATGACTAAAACTCCGCTTCTCCTAACAATGGAACAAGCTCTTGACTTATTGGAAATAATACATACCGATGTATGCGATTCAATGAGTGTTGATGCTCGTGGCAAGTATCATTATTTTCGACCTTCACAGATGATTTGAGCAGATATGCGATATCTTCTTGATGAAACATAAGTCTGAAATAGTTGAAAAGTTCAAAGAATTTCAGAGTGAAGTAGAAAATCATCGTAACAAGAAAATAAAGTTTCGCGATCTGATCGTGGAGATAAATATTTGAGTTACGAGTTTGTTCTTCAATTAAAACAAAGTGGAATAGTTTCACAGCTCACGCCACCTGGAACACCACAACGTTATGGTGTGTCCGAACGTCAGAATCAGTACTTTATTTTGATATGGTGCGATCAATGATGTCTCTTACCGATTTACCAATATCGCTTTGGGGTTATGCATTAGAGACAGCTGCATTCACGTTTAATAGGGCACCATCTAAATCCGTTGAGATGACACCGTATGAACTATGGTTTAGTAGTAAACCTAAGTTGTCGTTTCTTAAAAGTTTGGAGTTGTGATACTTATGTGAAAAAGTTTTCACCTGATAAGCTCGAACCCAAATCGGAGAAGTGCGTCTTCATAGAATACCCAAAGGTAACTATTGGGTACACCTTCTATCACAGATCCGAAGGCAAGTTTTTCGTTGCTAAGATGGATCCTTTCTAGAGAAGAAGTTTCTCTCGAAAGAAGTGAATGGGAGGAAAGTAGAACTTGATGAGGTAATTGTACCTTCTCCCTTATTGGAAAGTAGTTCATCACAGAAATCAGTTCCAAAGTGATTCCTACACCAATTAGTGAGGAAGTTAATGATGATGATCATGAAACTTTAGATCAAGTTGCTACCAAACCTCGTGAGGTCTTCCAAAGCAAAATCCGCACTGTAGTGGTACGGTAATCGTGTTCTGGAAGTCATGTTACTAGACCATGATGAACCTACGAACTATGAGGAAGCGATGATGAGCCCAGATTCCGCGAAATGGCTTGAGGCCATAAAATCTGAGATTGGATCCATATATGAGAACAAAGTATGGACTTTGATTGACTTGCTCGATCAGCAAGTCAAGTAAAATAAATGGATCTTCAAGAGGAAGACAGATGCTGATAGTAGTGTTACTATCTACAAAGCTCGACTTGTCGCAAAAAGGTTTTCGACAAATTCAAAGTGTTGACTACAATGAGATTTTCTCAATCAGTAGCGATGCTTAAGTCTGTCCGAATCATGTTAGCAATTGCCACATTTTATGAAATCGGCAAATGGATGTCAAAACTACCTTCTTCAATGGATTTATTAAAGAAGAGTTGTATATGATGCAACCAGAAGGTTTTGTCAATCCTAAAGGAGCTAACAAAATGTGCAAGCTCCAGCGATCCATCTATGGACTGGTGCAAGCATCTCGGAGTTGGAATAAACGCTTTGATAGTGTGATCAAAGCATATGGTTTTATACAGACTTTTGGAGAAGCCTGTATTTACAGGAAAGTGAGTGGGAGCACTACAACATTTCTGATAAAGTATATGTGAATGACATATTGTTGATCGGAAATAATGTAGAATTATTCTGCAAAGCATAAAGGAGTATTTGAAAGGAGTTTTTCAAAGAAGGACCTCGGTGAAGATGCGTACAAATTGAGCATCAAAGATCTATTGAGATAGATCAAAACGCTTGATAAGTTTTTTCAATAAGTACATACCTTGTCAAGATTTTGAAATAGTTCAAAATGGAACAGTCAAAGAAAAGTTCTTGCATGTGTTGCAAAGGTGTGAAATTGAGTAAGACTCAAATCCCGACCACAGCAGAAAATAGAAAAGAGAATGAAAGTCATTCCCTATGCCTCAGTCATAGGTTCTATAAAGTATGCTATGCTATGTACTGCACCTATTGTATACCTTGCTCTGAATTTGGCAAGGAAGTACAATAGTGATCTAGGAGTAGATCACTGGACATTGGTCAAGAACATCCTTAGCAAGGACTAAGGAAATATTTCTCGATTATGGAAGTGACAAAAGGTTTCGTCGTAAAGGGTTACGTCGATGCAAGTTTTGACACCGATCTGGATGACTCTAAGTCTCGATCTAGATACATATTGAAAGTGGGAGCAATTAGCTAGAGTAGCTCCGTGCGAGCATTGTAGACATAGAAAATTGCAAAATACATAACGGATCTGAATATGAAAGACCCGTTGACTAAGATTCTCACACAAGCAAAACATGATCACACCTTAGTACTCTTTGGGTGTTAATCACATAGCGATGTGAACTAGATTACTGAATCTAGTAAACCCTTTGGGTGTTGGTCACATGGCGATGTGAACTATCGATGTTAATCACATGGCGATGTGAACTAGATTATTGACTCTAGTGCAAGTGGGAGACTGAAGGAAATATGCCCTAGAGGCAATAATAAAGTTATTATTTATTTCCTTATATCATGATAAATGTTTATTATTCATGCTAGAATTGTATTAACCGGAAACATAATACATGTGTGAATACATAGACAAACAGATAGTCACTAGTAAGCCTCTACTAGACTAGCTCATTAATCAAAGATGGTTGTGTTTCCTAACCATAGACATGTGTTTTCATTTGATTAATGGGATCACCTCATTAGAAGAATGATGTGATTGACATGACCCATTCCGTTAGCTTAGCACTTGATCGTTTAGTATATTGCTATTGCTTTCTTCATGACTTATACATGTTCCTGTAACTATGAGATTATGCAACTCCTGCTTACCGGAGGAACACTTTGGTGCTACCAAACGTCACAACGTGAATCGGGTGATTATAAAGGAGTACTACAGTGTCTCCAAAGGTACTTGTTGGGTTGGCATATTTCGAGATTAGGTTTTGTCACTCCGATTGTCGGAGAGGTATCTCTAGGCCTTCTCGGTAATACACATCACTTAAGCCTTGCAAGCATTACAACTAATGAGTTAGTTGTGAGATGATGTATTACGGAACGAGTAAAGAGACTTACCGTAACGAGATTGAACTAGGTATTGGATACCGACGATCGAATCTCGGGTAAGTAACATACCGATGACAAAGGGAACAACGATGTTGTTATGCGGTTTGACCGATAAAGATCTTCGTAGAATATGTAGGAACCAATATGGGCATCCAGGTTCCGCTATTGGTTATTGACCGAGAATGGTTCTAGGTCATGTCTACATAGTTCTCGAACCCGTAGGGTCCCACGCTTAACGCTTCGATGTGACAGTTCATTATGAGTTTATAAGTATTGATGCAATCGAAGGTTGTTGAGTCCCGGATGTGATCACGGACATGACGAGGAGTCTCGAAATGGTCGAGACATAAAGATTGATATATTGGAAGCCTACATTTGGACATCGGAAGTGTTCCGTGAAATCGGATTTTACCGAGTACCGGAGGTTACCGGAACCCCTGTGGGGTCCATGGGCCTAATGGGCCATAGGAGAGAAGAGGAAGGGCCAGCCAAGGTGGGCTGCGCCCCTCCCCCTCTAGTCCGAATAGGACAAGGAAGGGGGGGCGCCCTTCCCTCTTCCCTCCTCCAATCCTAGTCCAACTAGGGGGGGAGTCCTACTCCGGTGGGAGTAGGACTCCTCCTGGTGCGCCTCCCCTAGGGCCGGCCACCTCCCCTTGCCTCCTTTATATACGGGGCAGGGGCACCCCAAGACACACAAGTTGATCTACGGATCTTTCCTTAGCCGTGTGCGGTGCCCCTTCCACCATATTCCACTTCGGTCATATCGTCATGAGCTTAGGCGAAGCCTGCCACGGAGAAGTCATATCGTCGCGGAGCTTAGGCGAAGCCCTGCGTCGGTGGAGCATCAACATCGCTACCACGCCCGTCATGTCGACGGAACTCATCCCCGACACTTTGCTGGATCGGAGTCCGGGGATCGTCATCGAGCTGAACGTGTGCAGAACTCGGAGGTGCCGTATGTTCGGTGGTTGGATCGGTCGGATCGTGAAGACGTACGACTACATCAACCGCGTTGTTATAACGCTTCCGCTTTCGGTCTACGAGGGTAAGTGGACGGACACTCTTCCCTCTCGTTGCTATGCCATCACCATGGTCTTGCGTGATCGTAGGAATTTTTTTTGAAATTACTACGTTCCCCATCAAGAATTACTAGCATACATTTTCCTGTTTTACGCTACTTTGCCTTATTTGCTAGTCGTTGCTTGATTGGTCGCGGAAACTGTGGAAACCTTAGCATTCCTGATATTATTATTTTGTTCCATGGCTTATACCGCGGAATCTCGTTAGTATGGGTGGAATTGTTGCTAGACGGTTAAGTCTGAACTGCATTAAGGGCCCCATATTTGGAGGCATTTATGCTTCACGCCTAGCTGAATATTTTGAGATACCTATTAGGCATGAGGAGAAAGAAGAAACAACGCTGCCCGTGCTTATTTAGATTATAAGAGTATGCTAGCGCATGATTTTCTTGTTAAGAGTCGCGAAGGGGAGCTTAAATATAAATTGTACTTTGATAAACATCACCCTGAGACTATTACCTTGCCTGCTCCCTCTTTGTTTAACTTGTCTACAGGTCCTTACATTGTTCTGTGGGCGGGTGTTCAAGCCTATCGAAATCCTGCACCAGCCCCGGAACCGGAACCACAAGATGAGCCTCCATGACCGTCTGTTTATTCTTGGGATCCTTAGGCGGTTGCCCGGCCGATGGCGATCGAGTCCTCTTCATCACATTATGATCCCAACTATTCTTCATCGCAGTACGACCCCAGCTACACCTACGGGTATCCACCAGGCTATCCCTGGTAATAGACCAACTTAGGCCAAAAGCCTAAGCTTGGGGGAGTACGTATTTCCCATCGACATTACATTCATGTTCACACACACTCATTGCTAGATGTCGGTGCTCATACTCTTTCACTGTAACATCCATGCTAGTTTATTTTCCCTTTTCCTTCTTTCTTCTTGTGTGTTTAATAAACCTTAAGAAAACCAAAAAAAAATTATTAGTAGTTTATTTTTCCTGCTGTAGTAGTAATAATTAAAAAGAAAACCCAAAAATATTTCCCGTTCTTCTTTTGCTTGTTGGGAGCTTTCCCGTGTAAATAGTTTTTATTTCCTTTCTTTTCTTTGGGGGTCAGTAGGAGAAGACCATGATCAAATTGTTGAGATGGCTCTTATATGCATCATTGTTGATTTAACCAAGAGCCCATATTGCCTTGTCTTCTCCTGTTTATTGAATGCTCGCAGGTTCCAGCTTAGTCCAATGCACGTGCACTCTTATTATTATTCACACCGTTCAGTCGTGCAAGTGAAAGGCAATCATGATGATATATGATGGACTGACTGAGATGGGAAAAGCTGGTATGAACTCGACCTCTTTTGTTTTTGTAAATATGATGAGTCCATCGTTCTTGATTCAGCTTATTACAAATAAACATGTTTGCAATGACAATTAGAGATCATAGTTGCTTGTGCCATGCTTGATTAGCTACGAGTTATAATGGTCTACCTTGCGTGCCAACATGCTATTAAAATGGTTGTGATGTGGTATGATGGGTTGGTATCCTCCTTTGAATGATTTAAGTGACTTGACTTGGCACATGTTCACGCATGTAGTTGAAACAAATCAACATAGCCTTCACAATATTTATGTTCATGGTGGATTATATCCTACTCATGCTTGTATTCAATGTTTATTAATTTTAATGCATGTTCATGACTGTTGTCGCTCTCTAGTTGGTCGCTTCCCGCCTTTTGCTAGCCTTCACTTGTACTAAGCGGGAATACTGCTTGTGCATCCAATCCCTTAAACCCCAAAGTTATGCCATATGAGTCCACTATACATTCCTATATGCGGTATCTACCTGCCGTTCCAAGTAAATTTGTATGTGCCAAACTCTAAACCTTCAAATAATCATTCTGTTTTGCATGCTTGAATAGCTCATATATCAACTAGTGCTGCCCTTATCTTCCGTGTTAGGCGGGTTATTCTCAAGAGGAGTGGACTCCGCTCCTCACTCACGAGAAAATGGCTAGTCACCGGGATGCCCAGTCCCATGCTTTATGCAAACTAAATCAAAATAATTGCAAACAAAACTCCCCACAGGACCCGTTGAATGTTGGAGGCACTCGTTGTTTCGAGCGAGCCATGGATTGATGCTTGTGGAGGAGGTGGAGTATATACTTTACCATTCTGTTTGGGAACCGCCTAGAATTTGTTTAGCATGGAAGATATCGTCATCTCTTAGTTGTTATGTTGACAATGAAAGTATGCTGCTCAAAATATAAATTATCTCTATTTCAAAATCGAGCTCTGGCACCTCTACAAATCCCTGCTTCCCACTGTGAAGGGCCTATCTATTTACTTTCATGTTGAGTCATCATCCTCTTATTAAAAGCAGTAGCTGGAGAGCACAGCTGTCATTTGCATTCATTATTGTTAATTCATATCGGGTATGACTATGATTGGATCTCTTTCACCATGAATTACAATGTCTAGTCAGTCCTTGATCTTTGAAGGTGCTCTGCATTTATGTTTTGCGGTCCCAGAAAGGGCTAGCGAGATACCATCTTGTTATATCATATTATGATTGTTTTGAGAAAGTGTTGTCATCCGAGATTTATTATTATGACTTGCTAGCTGATTATGTTATTGATATGAGTAAACATGAGACCTGAGAATTATTGCAAATGTGGTTAGTTATAATCTTTGCTGAAAACCTGAATGCTGGCTTGACAAAGGTACAACAACAAGAGGAAACAGAGTTTGTAAAAGTTTTTTCTTTTTCTCTTTCAGTTTGTCAACTGAATTGCTTGAGGACAAGCAAGGGTTTAAGCTTGGGGAGTTGATACGTCTCCGTCATATCTACTTTTCCAAACACTTTTGCCCTTGTTTTGGACTCTAACTTGTATGATTTGAATGGAACTAACCCGGACTGACGCTGTTTTCAGCAGAATTGCCATGATGTTGTTTTATGTGCAGAAAACAAAAGTTCTCGGAATGACCTGAAACTCCACGGGATGCCTTATAAAAAATAATAAAAAATCCTCGCCAAAGATGAAGACCAGGGGGCCCACACCCTGTCCACGAGGGTGGGGGCGCACCCCCTCCCCCTGGGCACGCCCCCTACCTCGTGGGCCCCTTGGAGACCCTCTAACGCCAACTCAAAACTCCATATATTGGCTTTCGGGGAGAAAAAAATCAGAGAGAAAGTTTCCGCCGCCAAGACCTAATCTCTCTCGGGAGGGCTGATCTGGAGTCCATTCGGGGCTCCAGAGAGGGGGATTCGTCGCCGTCGTCATCTTCAACCATCCTCCATCACCAATTTCATGATGCTCACGCCGTGCGTGAGTAATTCCATCGTAGGCTTGCTGGACGGTGATGGGTTGGATGAGATTTATCATGTAATCGAGTTAGTTTTGTTAGGGTTTGATCCCTAGTAGCCACTATGTTCCGAGATTGATGCTGCTATGACTTTGCTATGCTTAATGCTTGTCACTAGGGCCCGAGTGCCATGATTTCAGATCTGAACCTATTATGTTTTCATGAATATATGTGTGTTCTTGATCCTATCTTGCAAGTCTATAGTCACCTATTATGTGTTATGATCCGCAACCCCAAGTGACAATAATCGGGACCACTCCGGTGATGACCGTAGTTTGAGGAGTTCATGTATTCACTATGTGCTAATGCTTTGTTCCGGTTCTCTATTAAAAGGAGGCCTTAATATCCCTTAGTTTCCAATAGGACCCCGCTGCCACGGGAGGGTAGGACAAAAGATGTCATGCAAGTTCTTTTCCATAAGCATGTATGACTATTTACGGAATACATGCCTACATTATATTGATGAATTGGAGCTAGTTCTGTGTCACCCTATGTTATGACTGTTACATGACGAACCACATCCGGCATAATTATCCATCACTGATCCGGTGCCTACGAGCTTTCCATATACTGGTTTACGCTTATTTACATTTCCGCTGCTACTGTTACAATCACTATAAAAATACCAAAAACATTACTTTTGCTATCTTTACTTTTGTTACCGTTACCACCACTATCATATTACTTTGCTACTAAACACTTTGCTGCATATACTAAGTTTCTAGGTGTGGTTGAATTGACAACTCAGCTGCTAATACTTGAGAATATTCTTTGGCTCCCCTTGTGTCGAATCAATAAATTTGGGTTGAATACTCTACCCTCGAAAACTGCTGCGATCCCCTATACTTGTGGGTTATCATGAGTACTCATCCAAAGTACTCGCAAGCAAGGAGCTACACTACATATGCATGGGTATATGTGTAAAGGGCAATATCGGTGGACTGAACTGCAGAATGCCAGAATAAGAGGGGGATAGCTAATCCTGTCGAAGACTACGCTTCTGGCCACCTCCATCTTGCAGCATGTAGGAGAGAGTAGATGGTAAGTTCACCAAGTAGCATCGCATAGCATAATCCTACCCGGCGATCCCCTCCTCGTCGCCCTGTTAGAGAGCGATCACCGGGTTGTATCTGACACTTGGAAGGGTGTGTTTTATTAAGTATCCGGTTCTAGTTGTCATAAGGTCAAGGTACAACTCCGGGTCGTCCTTTTACCGAGGTACACGTCTATTCGAATAGATAAACTTTCCTGCTGGGGTGCACCACATAACCCAACACACTCGATCCCCTTTGGCCGGACACACTTTCCTGGGTCATGCCCGGCCTCGGAAGATCAACACGTCGCAGCCCCACCTAGGCACACCAGAGAGGTCAGCACGCCGGTCTAAATCCTATGCGTGCAGGGGTCTGGGCCCATCGCCCATTGCACACCTGCACGTTGCGAACGCGGCCGGTGAGCAGACCTAGCAACCTCCATTACAAAGGAAGTTGCGTTACGCAGTCCAACCCGGCGCGTGCCGCTCAGTCGCTGACATCAAGAAGGCTTCGGCTGATACCATGACGTCGAGTGCCCATAACTGTTCTCGCATAGTTGGTTAGTGTGTATAGGCCAGTGGCCAGACTCAGATCAAATACAAAGATCTCGTTAAGCGTGTTATTTTGAAGCATCCGCGAACGCCGATCAGGGCCAGGCCCACCTCTCTCCTAGGTGGTCTCAACCTACCCTGTCGCTCCGCCACAAAGTAACAGTCGGGGGCCGTCGGAAACCCAGGCCAACCTCTACCGGGATGGAGCCACCTGCCCCTTCAAACCCCCATCTCCTAACAAAGTATCACAAGTAATGTAACAAAGATAAAGTATATAGCATATGCCCGAGATCACCTCCCAAGTGATCGCGGCCCGAGTATAGCATGGCATTTGACAAGAGTGTAGGGTCACTCATGGAACACTAGCATCCTATACTAAGCGATGAGGATAGCGGTGTAAGGGTAACAACTTTAGCAACAATGACAAAGCTATGCAAATGTAATAGGATTAACCGAAGCAAGAATATGCTACACTACTCTAATGCAAGCAGTATAGAGAAGAATAGGCGATATCTGGTGATCAAGGGAGGGGGGGGGGCTTGCCTGGTTGCTCTGGCAAGAAAGAGGGCTCGTCAACAACGTAGTCGATCGGGGCACCAGCAGTGACGTCAGTGTCGTAGTCTATCGGAGAGCAGAGGGGGAAGAAACAATGAATATAATGCAAACAGATGCATAACGGTGCATGACATGACAAGTAGCGGTGCTAGGTGTGCCCTGACGCGGTATGGGGTGATACCGGTGAAGGGGGAAAACATCCGGGAAAATATTCGTGGTGTTTCGCGTTTTCGGACATATGAATCAGAGGTGAAAAGTTGCGTGTTTGCTATGCTAGGGATGTGTGGCGGACGAACGGGCTGCGTATCCGGATTCGACTTGTCGTTCTGAGCAACTTTCATATACAAAGTTTTTCCATCCGAGTTACGGATTAAAAGATATGATTTTCAAAATAATTTATTAATTTCTGGAATTTAATTCGAAATTGGATTTATGACATCAGCATGATGTCATGCTGACGTCAGCAGTCAACAGGGTTGACTGGTCAACCTGACCAGTGGGTCCCACCGTCGCTGACACATTTTAATTAAACATATTAATTAACCTAATCAGATTAATTAGGTGGGCCCCTTGTCATCGATCGATTAATTAATTAACTAACAGTTTAATTAGTTTAGTTATTTGATTAGTTTAATTAATCAAAATTAATTAAGCTAATTAATTCTTTAATTAATTAATTAATTAATTATTATTATTTATTTTTAATTTTTTTGTAAACGTTTTGGGGGGCGTGGTCCCTGGCTGTCATAGGGCCAGGGGCCAAACGGGCGCGGGCACTAGCGGGCGCCGGGTCGTGGGCGCCCGATAGAGGTGGACCCGAGCGGAGGTGCTGCAGGTGGCTCGCCGGAGTTGGCTGGCCAGGGGAGAGGCGAGGAGAGGGCGACCAGGTCAGCGCTGGTAGGGGCGGCAATGGGGCTCGTGGCCTTGGCAAGCAGAGCTGGTTGCACGACAGGAAGAGGCAGGTCGCCAAACCGAGGCAAAGCGCGGCAAGGGGCGGCCGGCGTATGAGCAACGACGGCGACCAGCAGGGGAGAGGCCACGCCGGGCGTGGCTCTGCAACAAAGTGCAAAGCGCGACGACAAAGGAGGCGGGCGGCGAAAGGGGCGCATCGACGCGGACGACGGCACGGCCGGGTGGGCGGCACGAGGCGATGTAGGACAGGGCGGGCGCAGCCTGACTTGCGCGGGCGGATCAAGTGGTGAGCGGCGAGCACGGGCGGCCCCGGGATGAGCAGCGCTGGGGAAGCGGGCACGAAAGCGGTGGAGGTGGCCGCGGAGGTAGGCGGACGCCGGTGGGAACGTGTGCGTCGGGCAGGCGGCGAGCATGGGCGCGACGGGCTGCAAGCAGCGATCGCAGGGCGCGTCTCGCAGCCGAGCGCAGCGTGTTAAAGTGGTGGCGCACTGAGGAAGACAGATAGGAGGGAGAGGCCGGGCCTCACTTCGCGGAGTAGGGGTCTAGGCAGTGGGGGTTGAGGAGGTCGACGGAGACGACCGGGCGACGGGGAGGCGAGCGGTGATGAAGCCATGTACCTAGGGTAGGGTCATGGACCTGTCCAAGATACCCTCCCAAGGACATCTCTTGAAGAAAACACCTTTCAGTCGACCTGGAAGGATTCCACTCGACGGACCTGAAGACACTCGACCATCAGCCAACCACTCGACCGCCAGGAGATCTACAGTCAGTCTGCACGCAAACGGTCGGTCATTAAGTGGCTTTATGGTCATCATAGCACTTTATGTGGGACGTTACCAGTAACTCCCTATCTTAATGTACCTTAATCCCTACATAACTGAGGGCTGGAGGGGTCTGGCGAACTCTATATAAGCCACCCCCCTCCTCAGTGTAAAGGGTTCGCACCCCTGTAATTCATACGCACATAATACAGTCGACCGCCTCCGGGCTCCGAGACGTAGGGCTGTTACTTCCTCGAGAAGGGCCTGAACTCGTAAACATCTTGCGTATACAGCTACTCCATAGCTAGGATCTTGCCTCTCCATACCTACCCCCCATTCTACTTTCAGACTTAGAACCACGACAGTTGGCGCCCACCGTGGGGCAGGTGTCTTAGCGACTTGTTGGAGAAGTTGCAGTTTTTCCGATCCCCTTCATCATGGTTTCAGGTGGAGTTTTGGTTGAGGGCCGCGAGATCCGTCTCGGCGCGCTCACGTTCATCGCCGACGACTCGGCTTGGTTGCAGGAGGCTCCACTCGACGTCGACGCGCTCCCCGTCCGCGGGGCAACACACTTTCGCGCGTGCGTCTGCCACGTCCTCCTGCGGCAGCCGTCGACCCAGTATCGGTCGGCTCCTGTGCCGTCCTCCCTCCCCAGTCTCTCACCAGCACATGTGCTCCGGTCGGTCGAGGCTTCAGCAGTGGGTGAGGCACGCGGTGGCCCGCCAGTCGGCCACTCCCGAAGTCGCGGCAATCGAGCCCGATTTAATCTCTCTACGGATCGCTCGATTCGGCTGACCGGCTCAGAGACTGCATCCGAGTGCGACAACAGTGATCCGGCTGCGGAGGTTCTGATGGTCGACGGACCACGTAGTCCTCCTGGTTTCCCTCGCGCTGACGGAGGCATTGGCGGGGGCGATCCGGCGCAGGTTCACGAAGAATATCAACCCGAGCCCCTCACTTTGCTGCAGAGGGAGGAGCTTCGCTGCCGGAACATGGATGCACTTCACACTCCTACCGTTGGAGAAACCCCCGAGGCCCATGCCCTAGAAGACGCGCGTTTGGCCATTAACTTATTGAACGCACTCGATCGAGAATCTCCAGCGAGTGCTCGGATTTAACGAGTGCAACAACGGGTCCTGCCGCCGGTCGACGCCAACTCTTTCCACAACCGACTCAGGTATACCGAACTCCAATTCAGAATCTAGCAGCTGCACTCAGAGTAGCAGAGTCCATTCAGCCTTCCCAACAGAGGCTAGCAGAGGCTTGCTACAGATCGTAGATTTACTCGGGCAGCAGGAGATCAAAATTCAGTCAGATTACAACAAGGAATAGGATTCACAACAGATCTGTCACTGCGAATTCAGTCCAGTAGGCTCATAGCCCAAGATCGCCCCCGAGGCGTGAGGGACATGGAGGCCGGCGTGATCAGTACGAGGACCGATTCGATCGTGTTGATCGACGTCAAGTGCCCACTCCTCCCCCAAGGGGTGGGTCATACGCTACCGACAAAGAAGATGATGAGCGCCATCACGTGTTGGGCGAAGGATTCCGGTCGACCCCAGGGAACCAGGCTTTGATACGAGATCCATTATCGTTCAAGGTCTGGTCGACAGGAACAGAGCTCACCGAGAAGGCCATGACAGAGATGTGCCCACCAGTAGCAAAGTACACGTCTTAGGACCAGAGTGTTTTAGCAGAGCCATCAGGGCCGTGGTGATTCCTCCCAACTTCAGGTTGGCGACTAGAGTCAGTAAGTTCACCGGTGAGTCCAAGCCGGATACTTGGCTTGAGGACTACCGAGTGGCTGTTCAGATTGGCGGCGGCAACGATGAAGTGGCCATGAAACACCTGCCTCTTATGTTGGAGGGCTCAGCCAGAGCATGGTTGAATCAGTTAACACCCGGCAACATTTACACTTGGGAAGATCTTGCCCGAGTGTTTGTCAGGACATTTGAAGGAACTTGCAAGCAGCCAGCGGGGTTGACAAAGTTGCAGTCATGTGTGCAGAAGTCAAATGAAACTCTGAGGGATTACATCCAGAGATGGATCACGTTGCATCACACGGTAGAGAATGTATCTGATCATCATGAAGTCTGTGCCTTCAAGGAAGGCGTTAAGAACTGAGAGTTAAGTTTGAAATTCAGTCGGACCGGAGACATGACCCTGAGTCGAATGATGGAGATTGCCACCAAGTACGCCAATGGTGAAGAAGAGGATCGGCTCCGGAGTGGCAAGTACAAGTCAGCCGCTAATGAAATCGGGGGAGGGAACTCCAGCCGGAAGCAGAAGCGGAAAGCCGAACCAGTTGCTCCTGGAGAAGCCTTGGCCGTGACTCCAGGAAAGTTCAAGGGGAAATCCAAGGGACCTTGGAACCCCAAGAAGGTGAATGACCAAGACGGAAATGATGTATTGGACTTGCCATGTCACATTCACACGAAGAAAGATGAAGAGGGCAAACTCATTTACCCAAAGCATACCACTCGACAGTGTCGGCTCTTGATTCAGCAATTCCAGGGGAAGCAGCCCAAGGATAAGGAGAAGGAGTCGGACAAAGTTGAGGACAAGGAAGATAGTGACGGTGGATACGCCCAGGTCAATTCCACCCTGATGATTTTTGCTGACATTGAAAGCAAAAGTTGATTGAAAATTATCAACTGGGAAGTGAATATGGTCGCTCCGGCGACACCCAGTTACCTGAAATGGTTACAGACCGCCATCACATTCGACCAGTCTGATCACCCGACACACATAGCCACCCCTGGGAGGCAAGCGTTGGTGGTCGACCCAGTCGTCGAAGGCACTCGGCTAACCAAAGTTTTGATGGATGGTGGCAGTGGCTTGAACATACTGTATGCAGAGACGTTGAAAGGGATGGGCATTCCGATGTCCAGAATCAGCACCAGCAACATGAGCTTCCATGGAGTCATTCCTGGAAAGAAGGCTGAGTCACTCGGCCAAATTGCTCTCGATGTGGTTTTTGGTGATTACAAGAATTTTCATAAGGAAAAGTTGACCTTTGAGGTCGTGGATTTCCAGAGCGCTTATCACGCTATTCTGGGAAGGCCGGCGTATGCACGTTTCATGGCTCGACCATGTTATGTATACCTCAAACTGAAGATGCCAGGCCCCAAAGGTGTGATCACTGTCACTGGCAATCGGAAGAAAGCAGAAGAGTGTTTTCAAAAAGGCTCTAAGATTGCTGATGCTTAGATGGCAGTGGTAGAGCTGCAAGAGTACCAGAAAACAGCAGACCCGAGTGATTTGTTGCGAGCCAAGAAGCCCGCCACGGAGTCAGCATTTCAGTCGTCCGGTGAGACGAAATCGATTCATATTCACCCGACTGATCCCAATGCTGCTCCGACTCACATCTCAACAACACTCGACTCCAAATAGGAAGAAGCGCTCATCCAGTTCCTCCATGAGAACTGGGACATCTTCGCATGGAAGCCTGCTGACATGCTGGGTGTTCCCAGGGGACTGGCTAAGCATCGTCTATGAGTCGACTCAAAAGTTAAACCTGTCAAAGAACATCTTCAACGGTCAGCCGTCCAGAAGAGAAAGGCCATTGGCGAGGAGGTGGCTCGGCTCTTAGCAGCAGAGTTTATCCGAGAGATTTACCACTCCGAGTGGCTCGCCAATGTCGTCATGGTCCCTAAGAAGGACAAATCACTTCGCATGTGCATCGACTTCAAACATATCAATTGGGCCTGCCCGAAAGATCATTTACCTCTCCCCCGCATCGACCAAATAGTCGACTCGACTGCGGGATGTGAGCGGTTGTCTTTTTTAGACGCCTATTCCGGTTACCATCAGATCCGTCTTTATGGACCCGATGAGATCAAAACAGCTTTCATCACTCCATTGGGGTGCTTCTGTTATGTCACCATGCCATTCGGCCTCAAGAATGCCGGAGCCACGTTCATGAGGATGATTCAGTGGGGGCACAAGTGTTTGCTCACTCAAATCAATCGGAATGTGGAAGCATACATGGATGATATTGTGGTCAAGTCACGGAAAGGTTCCGACCTGTTGACTGACCTTGCTGAAACATTTGCCAATCTCTGTAGGTATGATATCAAGCTTAATCCATCAAAGTGCACATTCGGAGTTCCTGGCGGAAAGTTACTCGGTTTTCTCGTTTCCGACGAGGAATCGACCCCAACCCCAAAAAAGTTGGCACTATACTCCAAATGAAACGCCCTGTGCGTGTGCACGATGTCCAGAAGCTTACCGATGCTTGGCCGCTTTAAGACGATTCATCTCTCGTCTCGGTGAAAAGGCATTGCCTCTTTTCCGACTGATGAAGAAGTCAGACAAGTTCGAGTGGACTCCAGAAGCTGATGCAACGTTTGTAGAGCTAAAAGCTCTGCTCTCCACCCAGCCGGTGCTTGCTGCCCCAATCAGCAAAGAGCCTTTGCTGCTTTACATTGTAGCTACTTACGGTCGAGCGGGAAGAAGAAGGAAAAGCTTTCAAAGTTCAGCGCCCAGTTTACTATCTTTCTGAAGAATTGACCCCATCAAAGCAAAGATACCCTCATTATCAGAAGCTTGTTTATGGGATTTATATGACCACGAAGAAGGTTGCTCATTAGTTCTCTGACCATTCCATTACAAATCGCCGTCGACGCCCATTGTCGAGATTCTCGCACAATAGAGATGCAATCTGGGTCGAGTGGCTGAAATGGGCGATTGAACTCCTTCCCTTGATATCAAGTTTGAGGCAAAGAAAGCCATCAATTCCCAAGCAATAGCAGATTTCATCGCCGAGTGGATTGAACAGCAATTGCCGACTCAAGTTCACTCGAACCTTTGGACCATGTTCTTTGATGGTTCCAAGATGCTTTGAATGGTTCCGTGTCTTTGGGGTTGTGTTGGTTTCCCCCCGAGGATATATGTGCTCCAGATTCACTTTGATTCTTCCAACAATGAAGCAGAATACGAAGCACTGTTGTATGGGTTGCGTATGGCCATTTCACCCGGCGTCCATTGCCTCATGGTTTATGGCGACTCAGATCTAGTGGTTAATCAGGTGATGAAGGAGTGGGATGTCAGAAGTCCAGCCATGACTGGTTATTGCAATGCAGTGAGGAAGCTAGAGAAGAAGTTTGAGGGGTTAGAGCTTCATCATGTACCCCGACTGAAAAAATCAAGCTGCTGATGATTTGGCGAAAATAGGGTCCAAGAGGGAAGCCATTCCCAATGATGTGTTTTTGGAGCACATCCACACACCGTCAATTCAAGAGGATCCTTCCACCGAAGAAGCCCCACATCCAAAAAGTGCCACTGATCCGACTGAAGTTGAGGTCCCAGCTGTGGTCGACCTGATCATGGAAGTCCTGGTCATCACTCCCGACTGGATAGTGTCGTACATCGCGTATATCCTAAGGAAAGAGCTCCCAGAGAATGAAGAAGAGGCTCGACAGATCGTCCGCCGATCCAAGGCCTTTACTGTGATCAAGGGACAGTTGTACAGAGAAAGCGCAACTGGAGTCGGCCAGAAATGCATAACACCAGAAGAAGGTCAGATAATTCTTGATGATATCCACTGGGGGACCTGTGGTCGTCATGCGTCCTCTCAGAACATTGTGGCTAAATCATACCGAGCGGGATTTTACTGGCCAAAAGCAAATGAAATGGCAAAGGAAATAGTCGACAAGTGTGAAGGATGTCAGTTCTATTCCCATATGTCACACAAACCCGGCTCAGCCTTGAAGACTATTCCACTCATCTGGCCCTTTGCTGTTTGGGGGTTGGATATGATTGGACCACTGAGAGCTGGCAGAAGCGGCTTCACTCACTTGCTAGTGGCAGTCGACAAGTTTACTAAGTGGATCGAAGCTAAGCCTATCAAGAATCTCATGCATGCACTGCTATCAGTTTCATCAGAGAGTTGATATTCAGATATGGAGTTCCGCATAGCATCATCACTGACAATGGGTCAAACTTCGATTCCGACAAATTCAAAGCCCTTTGCGCCTCTCAAGGCACTCGAGTCGACTATGCTTCAGCTTGCTCACCCCGGTCGAATGGACAAGCGAGCGAGTAAACGGTCTAATTCTCAAAGGATCAAACCCCGGCTGATGCGCGATCTCAAGCATGCAGCAGAGGCGTGGTCGACGAACTTCCATCAGTTCTTTGGGGATTGAGGACCACTCCTAATCGGTCGACTGGGAGAACTCCATTCTTTCTGGTCTATGGAGCTGAAGCAGTTCTGCCGAGTGACCTGCTTCACAATGCACCTCGAGTCGAACTCTACTCTGAAGAGGAAGCAGAGCAAGCCCGACAAGATGCAGTCGACCTCCTAGAAGAGGAGGGAGAGATGGCACTGATCCGCTCGACCATCTATCAGCAGGACTTGCGTCGATTCCATGCTAGAAATGTGAAGAGCCGAACCTTCCAAGAAGGAGACTTGGTCCTCCGAGTGGATCAACAGAAACCACACAAGCTCGCTCCCACTTGGGAAGGTCCCTTCATCGTCACCAGAGTTCTCCACAATGGAGCGTACCATCTTTACAACGTCGATCACCAGATTGATGAGCCTCGATCTTGGAATGCGGAGCTGCTCCGCCCCTTTTATACTTAAGTACTCACTCGGGTGAGATGTAATAAAAGTACCTCTGTAGTTTCTTTATCGAAGACAAGAATGTTATAATTTTCCCAAAGGATTGTTATTACTTTTTGTTTACATGAGAAATTTCCCCAAAGGTGGCTTAGCCGCGAACCCGTTTCGCCTAAGTTTGTAAAAAATCCCTGCCGAGTGGAGAGCCAGCCTCCACTCGGGGGCTTAGCTGCGAATCCGTTTCGCCTAAGTATCTGAAAATCCTACCGAGTGGTGAGCCAGCCTCCCACTCGGGGGCTTAGCTGCAGTCCAAGTACTCGCCTAAGTATTTAAAAATCCCTGCCGAGTGGAGAGCCAGCCTCCCACTCAGGGGCTTAGCTGCGAATCCGTTTCGCCTAAGTATCTGAAAATCCTACCGAGTGGTGAGCCAGCCTCCCACTCGGGGGCTTAGCTGCAGTCCAAGTACTCGCCTAAGTATTTAAAATCCTACCGAGTGGTGAGCCAGCCTCCCACTCGGGGGCTTAGCTGCAGTCCAAGTACTCGCCTAAGTGTTTAAAATCCTACCGAGTGGTGAGCCAGCCTCCCACTCGGGGGCTTAGCTGCAGTCCAAGTACTCGCCTAAGTATTTAATACAATGTGCGCTTTGCAAGGACGACGAGGTACAGGTCGACTGTTGCCTTCCCCTTCAGAGCTACGACACAAAAAATCCTCCCATTCGGAGGCTTAGCTGCAGTCCAGTACTTGCCTAAGTTTGAAAAATCCTACCGAGTGAAGAGCAAACCTCCCACTCGGGGGCTTAGGAGCAGTCCAGTACTCGCCTAAGTTTGAAAAATCCTACCGAGTGGAGAGCAAACCTCCCACCCGGGGGCTTAGCAGCAGTCCAGTACTCGCCTAAGTTTGAAAAATCCTACCGAGTGAAGAGCGAACCTCTCACTCGGGGGATTAGCTGTAGTCCAGTACTCGCCTAAGTATCTGAAAAATCCTACCGAGTGAAGAGCTAACCTCTCACTCGGGGGCTTAGCTGCAGTCCAGTACTCGCCTAAGTATCTGAAAATCCTACCGAGTGGAGAGCAAACTTCCCACTCGAGGGCTTAGCTGCAGTCCAGTACTCGCCTAAGTATCTAAAAATCCTACCGAGTGGAGAGCAACCCTCCCACTCGGAGGCTTAGCTGCAGTCCAGTACTCGCCTAAGTACGAAATCCATTCCAATCCGCAAGGACGACGAGGTGCAGGTCGACTGTTAGCTTCTCCTTCGGAGCTGCGCCACAAGTACAACGTGTGTTCCATCCCGATCCGCAAGGACGACGAGGTGCAGGTCGACTGTTACCTTCTCCTTCGGAGCTGCGCCACAAGTACAACATGCACTCAATCCCGATCCGCGAGGACGACGAGGTGCAGGTCGACTGTTACCTTCTCCTTCGGAGCTCCACCACAAGTACAATCCATGCTCCATCCCTACTTGCAAGAACAATGAAGTGTAGGTCGACTGGATTTTTCACCTCAGAGCTGCATCTCAAACACTGAAGTATATTCCGAGTGAAGAAAAAAGTTCGCTCGAAGGAAAATGAAAGCATATTCGACGATAAGCCAAGTTCGGATAGCATCCTACGGATTCAGAATTACCCAGGCATCAAGCCTGTTAAAGTTTATCGGTTACAAGACCACTCGGCATTCCGAGGCAAATTTAAGACGAATCATAGAAGTTTTTTACTCATCAGGTGGAGGACTGGAAGGCGCGACGAACTAGTCCAGGTCGACCCCGTCAGCAATCTGGGTGGCAGCACCAATGAAAGTCTCCATGAAAGATCGGAAGTCGTAGTTCTTGGTATTGGCAACTTTGATGGACGCCAACTTTTCCTCTCGCGCCTCCTTGCAGTGAACGCGGACCAGGGACAGAGCAACATCGGCACCACATCTGGCAGAAGACTTTTTCCATTCCTGCACTCGGCTTGGAACGTCATTCAGTCGACTCATTAAAGACTCGAGGTCATTTTGAAGTGTCTCGCCTGGCCAGAGTGTCAAGTCGATCCGCGACACCGCAACCTTCAGTCGAGCGAGGTAGTCCACCACAGCAGCGACACGAGACTCCAGTCGGAGCACATTCATAGCAGCTTCATCCTTCACGGGAGAGTTAATGGGGTCCAGGCTGGTCTCCACTCGACTAGTCTCCTCCTCGAAGTTCTGCAGAATTCTGTAAACGCAACTCGAGTTCAAGCTAATGGTTCTATGATGAGTCGGTGATAACAAGTCAGTCGGATAAGAGGAATTACCTTCAAGCATGAGGAATAACTTCTTGGCGAGCCCTCCCAGATAAGCCTCCAGATCGTTCCTCTTCCCCGCCAGTTCGCCAGCCTTGTCACTCAGAGCTATCTTGTCATTCTTCAGTCGATTAACCTCCTTGTTGGCCTCGTCAAGAGCAGCTTTCAGATTGGCGTTCTCTTCTTCAAGTTTACCGACTGAAGCCAGTTTTTCTTCTGCGAGCTTTGTTTTGTCCAAAGCCGCTTTCTGCGCCTCGGCAAGGTCATGATCCTTCTTCTTCAGAGCCTCCTCCATTTTGTCTGCAAAATGACAGTGAGATCAGAATTAGGAAGGGGCAGAAAGACAAAGACAGTCGTCAAGTTCTCACCAGCCATACCTTTTGCTTCTGTCTCTCGCCTTTCCGCAAGTTCTCCGGAGCAAGCTTCAAGTCAAGGTTGAGCTGGATCTGTTTGTTTTCCAATTCAAGATAGCGAGCCACAAGCTCGCAGGATTTCTTGAAGAGTCAATCGATGCACATCAAAGATAGGTTACTTCCGAGTGACTAAGAAAAATCGTTGCGTTTCTAAGACTACAGCCGAATCAAAATATTCGACAGTAGTCTCGGGGACTACACCCAGTGGGTGCACTCAGCGTGCCCCCACTGGTTCTACCGACTCGGTTCGATCAGTCGACCAAAAGAGACAAAAAGGTTATGATCCTAAACCATAGCTAACTGTCAGCAGTCAGCCTCGGTATCAAAAAAAATGAGTTCTTCAGACTACGGTCGACGCCAGCCATCCACCATAGTCTCGGGATTACACCGGTGGGTGCACTCAGCATGCCCCCACCGGTTTCAAGATTCAATTCGACATGGTCCGACCAGACCGAGTGAAGAAGTTAACAAAGAAATTCAAATTATAAAGACTACGGTCGACTGCCAGCAGTCCACCATAGTCTCGGGGACTACACCCAGTGGGTGCACTCAGCGTGCCCCCACCAGTCCAAATATTCAATCGACACACCCAGTGGGTGTACAGATACGAAGATCTTCAGAAAGAAGAGTTTTCAGGTAGCATATCCTAATGTAACAAGTGGTGACCAACTAACACGGGCGTTGCTCTGAAGAGCTGAGCTGGCATCATAGGCCGCCTGGCTGGCCTCCCGGACCACCTTCACTTGCTCCATCATGATCCCCGCCTGGCGTATAACTTCCTTAGCAGCACCCACTTGGTCCTCTGGGACGTGGTGTGTGGCGAAAAGGGAGGGCGGATCAGCAATAGACGATGAAGGCCGGATGCTCGTCGGCACAAATAAAGACACGAAGTCCGAGTGATGTTGCCACCCTCATGAACCAGCGTCTCGAGCATCGATACAACTTGAGCGATCTTGCCAAGGCGCCTTTTTATTCCTCCTCCGCCTCAGCGGCCCCTCATCGTCATCATCAGGGAGATCAATGACATGAGGAGGGACTACAGGAAAGATTCAAAGTTAAAAACGGAAATCCAATCGACCAAAAGGGAAACTACAGCGATCATACCAAGGTTAGAGGTAGCAGCATCCTCCATCTCCTGGTCTTCGTTCCTGGCTGAGGTCTCGGAGGTGGCAGCGCTGCAGATTTCAGAAATAAGTTGATCAGTCAACAAGTCGACCAAAAGTATGTCCATGCTGAACAAGAAAACACAAGTTCTGCTGTACCCGGAAATGGTGGGAATGGCCATCTTCATCTTGGGCAAAGCCTTCGCCGGGCTTTGATGGCGTCGCCGGGGTTGCTACTGGCGCTTTTTCACGGCGCCCGGAGAGGTCGTCTGAGGGCGTTTGCCGACCGCCTTGACAGCGCGATAGCCTTGCCACGCTCGACTGCGGGGTCATGGGTGAGCTTGGACCGCCTTTCCATGCGAGGAGGGTCGACTTCTTCCTCCTCTTCCTCCTCCTCTTCGCCGGAGCTGTCGTCGTCTTCGTCCTCCGCACCGTCAGATTGCCATTCCTCCTGGCTTTCACCTCCGCTCCCTTCCTCCTCCTCAACTGGTTCTTGCCCCCTGTTGGGCATCGAGTACATCTCAGTGGTGGCCTGGAAGACGACAAACAAAACAAAAGTCAATCGACCGATTTTAAGCAAACAGAATGGAGAAAGCGGGATCACAGTCAAAGATGCAGGAATGGACCTTGTCTACTTCATATGACTGGTCGAGTGGAAGGATCCTCCTGGCTCCTTGAGGGTTGTCCTTGTTTAGTGTGATGCCCGCAAGACACCTTTCCAGCATGGCATCCTCGATCTCCTTCGGGTGGATCCGAGTGGTGTCCTCAATGCCGGAGTACAACCACATCGGATGGTCTTGGGCTTGAAGCGGCTGGATGCATCGTCGAAGGAAGACCTCCAAGAGATCCATGCGAGTCACCCCGTCTCGGATGAGCTGGACAACTCGTTCGACCTATACCTTCACCTGCGCCCTCTCTTCCGGGATTACCTTCAAAGAAGATGGCTTGCTCACTCGGTCCATGGAAAAACGAGGGAGTCCGATCGGCTATACTGGCGTTGGCTGGTCCTTGTAGTAGAACCAAGTCGATCGCCATCCACGGACTGACTCGGGTAAGATCATGGCCGGAAAGGAACTTTTTCCTCTCATTTGAACCCCAAGACCCCCACACATCTGAATCACTTGAGTTCTCTCGTCACTCGGATTGGCCTTTTTCACCGTCTAGGAGCGACAAGTGAAAATGTGCTTGAAAAGACCCCAATGAGGCCGGCAACCCAATAAATTCTCGCATAAAGACACGAAAGCAGCGAGATACACGATGGAGTTGGGAGTGAAGTGGTGAAGTTGTGCCCCAAAGAAGTTCAGAAATCCCCGAAAGAAAGGGTGAGGCGGCAGAGAAAACCCGCGGTCGACGTGGGTGGCCAAGAGAACACACTCACCCTCCAGAGGTTGTGGCTCCCACTCCTTCCCCGGAAGCCGCGCTGATCCATGGGGGATCCGTCCCTCGTTGGCCATGTCGTCGAGATCCTTCTGGCTGATCGTCGAGCGGATCCAGTCGCCCTGGATCCAGCCCTGCGGCAAGCCGGCCCTCGACGAGGATCCGCCCCGACTGGTCGCTCTTCCCTTCACCTTCGCCGTCACCTTCTTCGCTCACTCCAAAGCCGCCGTCTTGTCCTTCACCATTGTCGCCGATGAGACGCGCACAGAGAAGCAACGCTGAGGTGGAATCGCACGCGGCGGTTGAATCTGGAGAAGGGAGGAGGAAAGGGGAACGCACTGTTCAAAAACCCCCGTCCGGGGCCTTATATGAGGTTGCTTCCGAGTGACTGACTGGTAGGCCCGGGCGATCCTGTCAAATCCCGCAACAGTCACCCGCGTGATACGTGGCGAAAAAGGTGGCGTGGAGATCGAGGCGTCCCTGCCTTATCTCGTCCGATTACTGCGGCCTCCTTCGCCCCGCTCACTTCCTGAAATTCAAATCCCGCTAAATCCGCGCGCCACAGAGCAAATCACCACACAAAAGATTTCCTCCGTCCTGTCATTCGGAGTTCTCCAAGCATGAAAAACACACTCGACGGATATAAAGAATGGATCAAGGCGACTGAAAAAGAAGTTGAAGCCGTCACCTAAGCTCATTGATCCAGAACAGGACGTGCTCGTCGCACGAAAAGTGGGTCGGAAGAGTTCTCAACTCCTTCCCCACTGAAACCTCGATCCATTCGGAGACTACTGATGAAGCCATGTAAGTAGGGTAGGGTCATGGACCTGTCCGAGATACCCTCCCCAAGGACATCTCTTGAAGAAAACACCTTTCAGTCGACCTGGAAGGATTCCACTCAACGAACATGAAGACACTCGACCATCAGTCAACCACTCGACCGCCAGGAGATCTACTGATACCAAGACGCATAAGCGGTCGGTCATTAAGTGGCTTTATGGTCATCATAGCACTTTATGTGGGACGTTACCAAGTAACTCCCTATCTTAATGTACCTTAATCCCTACATAATCGAGGGCTGGAGGGTCCGCAAACTCTATATAAGCCACCCCCCTCCTCAGTGTAAAGGGTTCGCACCCCTGTAATTCATACGCACATAATACAGTCGACCGCCTCTGGGCTCCGAGACGTAGGGCTGTTACTTCCTCCGAGAAGGGCCTGAACTCGTAAACATCTTGCGTATACAACTACTCCATAGCTAGGATCTTGCCTCTCCATACCTACCCCCCATTCTACTGTCAGACTTAGAACCACGACAAGCGGTGATCCGGCGGGGTGGCTCCGACGAGGTGGCCATCTGGGCGGCGGCGATGGGGTCGAGCGGCGTCGGGGCGGTTGTTCCCCCGATCCAGAATGGGGAGGGGGAGAGGGGAGTGGGGCAAGTGGGGGGGGTGTCGGTTAGGGTTTGGGTGTCCAGGGGGTTAAGGGAGTGGGGTGCGGGGTGGGCCGGCCGGCTGGGCCTTTGCCCAGTTGGGCTGGCCAGCTGGGCCATAGATGGCCCAGTGGGGGGTTCCTTTTTTTGTTTTTGTTTGTTTTCTGTTTTTTGTTTTTATTTCGTTTCTTTTATTTATTTTCTTTTATTGTGTTAATTCAACTTAGGGCATATAAGTATTTTATAAATTTTTGTTTTCTTTACTATAATTACCTATGTAATATTTGGCACTAACCGAACATTTTTGTTTTGATGTTTGAAAACTTTTGATGTTTGAAAATATTTAAATTTTGAATTCGAAAGTTTGGAACTGACGCAAGATTAGCAACAGTAATCAAGGTGACGTGGCATCATTAGCAGAGGTTCGCTGTAGCTTAAATATCCGAGCGTCACAGATACTACTCATAGATTCATCAAAATAAGCAAACAACACATCGAAAACAGAATCTATCAAAAACAGAACAGTCTGTAGTAATCTGTAAATATTGAATACTTCTGTAACTCCAAATTTTTTTAAATAAATTTGTGGACATGAGGAATTAGTCTATTAATCTTTTGCAAAAAGAATCAACTTAAAATCACTCTTCTGTAAAAAATGACAGCTAACCTCCCAACAAGCGCTAACGTTTAACGCCCCTAGCTAGGCATGATGATTTCAATGATGCTCACATAAAAGATAAGAATTGAAACATAAAGAGAGCATCATGAAGAATACGACTAGCACATTTAAGTCTAACCCACTTTCTATGCATAGGGAATTTGTGAGCAAACAATTTATGGGAACAAGAATCAACTAGCATAGGAAAGCAAAACAAGCATAACTTCAAGGTTTTAAGCACATAGAGAGGAAACTTGATATTATTGCTATTCCTACAAGCATATATTCCTCCCTCATTATAATTTTCAGCAGCATCATGAATGAATTCAACAATATAACCATCACATAAAGCATTATTTTCATGATCTACAAGCATAGAATTTTTATTAGTCTCCACATAAGCAAATTTCTTCTCATGAATAGTAGTGGGAGCAAACTCAATAAAATAACTATCATGTGAGGCGTAATCCAATTGAAAATTAAAATCATGCTGACAAGTTTCATGTTATCATTATTCTTTATAGCATACATGTCATCACAATAATCATCATAGATAGCAACTTTGTTCTCATAATCAATTGGAACCTCTTCCGAAATAGTGGATTCGTCACTAAATAAAGTCATGACCTCTCCGAAACCACTTTCATCAACATAATCATCATAAAAAGGAGGCATGCTATCATCATAATAAATTTGCTCATCAAAACTTGGGAGACTAAAAATATCATCTTCATCAAACATAGCATCCCCAAGCTTGTGGCTTTGCATATCATTAGCATCATGGATATTCAAGGAATTCATACTAACAACATTGCAATCATACTCATGATTCAAATATTTAGTGCCAAACATTTTAATGCGTTCTTCTTCTAACACTTGAGCACAATTTTCCTTTCCATCATTTTCATGAAAGATATTAAAAAGATGAAGCATATGAGGCACCCTCAATTCCATTTTTTTGTAGTTTTCTTTTATATACTAAACTAGTGATAAAACTAGAAACTAAAAGATTCAATTGCAAGATCTAAAGATATACCTTCAAGCACTAACCTCCCCGGTAACCGCGCCAGAAAAGAGCTTGATGTCTACTACACAACCTTCTTCTTGTAGACGTTGTTGGGGCTCCAAGTGCAGAGGTTTGTAGGACAGTAGCAAATTTCCCTCAAGTGGATGGCCCAAGGTTTATCAATCCGTGGAAGGCGTAGGATGAAGATGGTCTCTCTCAAACAACCCTGCAACCAAATAGCAAAGAGTCTCTTGTGTCCCCAACACACCCAATACAATGGTAAATTGTATAGGTGCACTAGTTCGACGAAGATATGGTGATACAAGTGCAATATGGATGGCAGATATAGGTTTTTGTAATCTGAAAATATAAAAACAGCAAGGTAACTAATGATAAAAGTGAGCACAAATGGTATTGCAATGCTTAGAAACAAGGCCTACGGTTCATACTTTCACTAGTGCAAGTTCTCTCAACAAGGATAACATAATTGGATCATATAGCAATCCCACAATGTGCAACAAAGAGTCACTCCAAAGTCGCTAATAGCGGAGAACAATAGAAGAGATTATTGTAGGGTACAAAACCACCTCAAAGTTATTCTTTCGATCAATCCATTGGGCTATTCCTATAAGTGTCACAAACAACCCTAGAGTTCGTAGTGAAATAACACCTTAAGACACAAATCAACCAAAACCCTAATGTCACCTAGATACTCCAATGTCACCTCAAGTATCCATGGGTATGATTATATGATATGCATCACACAATCTCAGATTCATCTATTCAACCAAGACAAAGAACTTCAAAGAGTGCCCCAAAGTTTCTACCGGAGAGTCAAGACGAAAATGTGTGCCAACCCCTATGCATAGATTCCCAAGGTCATGGAACCCGCAAGTTGATCACCAAAATATACATCAAGTGAATCAATAGAATACCCCATTGTCACCACGGGTATCCCACGCAAGACATACATCAAGTGTTCTCAAATCCTTAAAGACTCAATCCGATAAGATAACTTCAAAGGGAAAATTCAATCCACTACAAGAAGGTAGAGGGGGAGAAACATCATAAGATCCGACCGTAGTAGAAAAGCTCGCGGTACATCAAGATCGTGCCAAATCAAGAACACGAGAGAGAGAGAAAGAGAGAGAGAGAGAGAGAGAGAGAGAGAGAGAGAGAGATCAAACACATAACTACTGGTACATACCCTCAACCCTGAGGGTGAACTACTCCCTCCTCGTCATGGAGAGCGCCGGGATGTTGAAGATGGCCACCGTGATGGATCCCCCCTCCGGCAGGGTGCCGGAACAGGGTCCCGATTGTTTTTTGGTGGCTATAGAGGATTATGGCGGCGGAACTCCCGATCTAGGTTTCTTTTCTGGGGTTTCTGTATTTATAGGAATTTTTGGCATCGGTCTCACGCCGGGGTCTCCGAGTCATCCATGCGGCAGGGGGCGCGCCCAGGGGGGTAGGGCGTGCCCTCCACCCTCGTTGATGGCTCGGGACTCTTCTTGCCCAACTATTTTACTCTGGGGGCTTCTTTTGGTCCATAAAAAATCATCAAAAATTGGCACTTCAATTGGACTCCGTTTGGTATTCCTTTTCTGTAAAACTCAAAAACAAGGAAAATGTAAACCGACCTTTGGGCTCCAGGTTAATAGGTTAGTCCCAAAAATCATATAAAATAGCATATAAATGCATATAAAGCATCTAAGATGGATAATATAATAGCATGGAACAACAAAAAAATTATAGATACGTTCGAGATGTATCAGTCGCCAGTGTCCAACTCCCCAAAACCATTTGTCTCCATCAAAGTTGTGTGGTCGCAGTGCAAACCATTCGTTACCATCGAGGTCGGCCTGGTGCACCCTTGGGATGTTTGTGGGCTATAGTGGGCGCTTTGTTTTGACCTCACCGCCATCATGATGACCCACAAGTATAGGGGATCAATCATAGTCCTTTTGATAAGTAAGAGTGTCGAACCCAACAAGGAGCAGAAGGAAATGACAAGCGGTTTTCAGCAAGGTATTCTCTGCAAGTGTTGTAAGTAACAATGATTGATAGTTTTCTAGCAACATAATTCGTAATGGGTAACAAGTAATAAGAGCAGCAAAGGTGCAGCAAGGTAGCCAATACTTTTTATAGCAAAGGACATGCCAGGAAGTTCTCTTATATAAAGCAAAGTGCTTTTGAGGACACATGGGAATTATCATCTAGCCACGTTTATAATGTTTAGCTGACTCGCGTTCGCTACTTTGATAATTTGATAAGTGGGTGGACCGGTGCTTGGATGTTGTTCTTACTTGAACAAGCAACCCACTTATGATTACCCCCTCTCACAAGCATCCGCAACTACGAAAGAAGAATTAAGATAAATCTAACCATAACATGAAACATATGGATCCAAATCAGCCCCTTACGGAATAACGTATAAATTAGTGTTTAAGATTCTGTCATTCTAGCAACCCATCATCTACTTATTACTCCACAATGCCTTCCCTTACGCCCAAGTATGGTGAAGTGTCATGTAGTCGATGTTCACATAACACCATTAAAGGAAGCAACAACATACACAATATTGAAATATCGAATGAATACCAACTTCACATGAATACTTATAACAAGACTTCTCCCATGTCCTGAAGAATAAAAGTAACTAATCACAAATCATATTCATGTTAAAGATCAGAGGGATACTGAATATGCTTGAGGATCTGGACATTTAATCTTCCATCAAATAAACCAACTAGCATCAACTACAAGATGTAATCAACACTACTAGCAACCCGCACGTACCAATCTGAGATTTTGACACAAAGATTGAATGCAAGAGATGAACTAGGGTTTGAGATTAGATGGTGCTGGTTAATATGTTGATGAAGATTGGTCCTCCCATGATGAGAGGATCGTTGGTGACATCGATGGCTTTCAATTCCCCCTCCCGGAGGGTAGTGTCCCCGGCGGAATCGCTCCGCTAGAGAGAAAAAGTGCTCCTTCCCAGGTTCCACCTCGAGAGGGCGGCGCTTCATCCCGAAAGTCTTCCTCTGATTTTTTTCTTCTAGGGAAAATGGCATCATATAGGAGAAGATGGCCCCCAGAGGCCTTCCGGGGGGCCTACAAGCTCGGGGGCGCACCTAGGGGTTAGGGCGCCCCCTCCATGCTTTCTGGTGGGTCCCCCTCTGGTATTTCTTTCGCCAATATTTTTATATATTCCAAAATAATTCTCCATCAATTTTTCAAGTCATTTGGAGTTGTTCAGAATAGCTATCTCCGTTGTAGCCCTTTCCGGTCCAGAATTCCAGCTACCGACAATCTCCCTCTTCATGTGAAACTTGCAAAATAAAAGAGAAAAGGCATACGAATTGCATGATAAAGTGAATTACGAATCCAAAATAAATAAATAACAGTAGGAAAACATGATGCAAAATGGACGTATGTACCACTGGTACAGCGAGCTGCTATACAAATGGTTTTTAACCCCTTTCCGCGACGGCATTCTGAACCGTCGCCAAGTGAGTGTGTGCGATAGGGGGTACTTCCCACGTGACCCAAAAACCGTCGGGTATAGGCCCTCCGGTCACACACGCTTGGCAAAATGAGATCATGTGCGATGGGCGAGTGATCAAATACAATTATACAGGCCCATCGGTTCCGGTCATAAGTACATCCCACACAGTCAGTCCCAGACAAACGTTTCTGTTTGTATGTACATTCCACATAGTCATTCCAAGGAATACGTTTCCGTTCTTATATACATCCCACACAGTCAATCCAAGAAGTACATTTCCGTTCGTATGTACATCCCACACAGTCAGCCGAGGGAAAATGTTTCCGTTTGCATACACATCCCACACAATTTTATGTATAGCCTCGTGTGTGATAGGTGTAATGATCACACACGCTCTGCCTCGGTTAATCGTTTGCTTTTATTCAACTAAATCACACGATTTTATGAAAAAAATGTATGACATTGGGCTATCCATCACAACCGCTTTCACTTCTAGAACCGTTTGCAAAGTTCCATGACCCATCTGGCAGGTTTATTAGTTTACAATTAACAATTTCAGTATTATACAAATTCACATTTCATATCGAACAGCTATTTGCCAATTTCATATCAGGCACATAAATGTATTTTAACATCACAATACGATAGCTACCAGAAAACAACACATTATAGCATATAGCTAGTTCATCTTCATAAGAACAATATTAGAACAATATATTCATTTCCCTAATCGAGATCAGCCAAGCTCATCTTATCCACCTCTGCTTTCAGCTCAGTAAGAACCTATTTTGCACTGACCAACTAGGAAAGTGCCTCCTCCTTCACCAACACCATCTTAGCAAAGTCTAATTTAAAAAATCTGAGCTCATTCTCCATATTCCTCTTTTTTCCCGCATCTTGAAATATTCTTCAGCGCTGACAACACTTTCTCTAAGCCTACCTCTGTTCTCTTCCTCATACATGCTCCAGAGCTTTTCTAGGAACATCTTCAAAGACCGTGGCCACTCTTGATCAACCCACTCCAGGTAAGAACACTTCCGTTCATCCTATAATATTCAAAACTAGATCAGTAACAATTGCAGGGGAAATGTGTTTCTAGCAACATAGAAAATCACCAATTACATATTTTGAAAAACCGGAGAAACAGGTTAATTATGACATATCTTCTCAAATAGAATAATGTGCAAATGAATTAATTACTACTGAGACAACAACCAAATTTTCAAAAATTAGAAGCTATAATTAACTACAACAACGCTACAAATTCTTAGTCATGTACTATAAATAAAAAATGAACATTTTATGAGGAAGCTAAATATAACTTCAATAGCATAGCGACAATGTTTCGATGGCATCAAATTGGTACTATAACATGTGTGTACATGCACAAATTTAGTAACATAGAACTAATAGCACTAAGGCCGTCCACTATGTTGCTACATTTGGCACCGGTGCCCTACACTAGCGAGCCGATGCAGAGGAAAAGAATCAGGGAACAGGACTCCAGAGCACCTAGTTGCTCTGATGCCCAGTTCCTTCGTGCCATAAAAATTTAGTATTTTACTGCCTGGCTGCTCGGATGTGTGGACCAAAGTTGGCTGCACAAACTACTGAAGCGGTGCCAAATAATTTTCTAATTGCACCGCTGATGAGATGGCAACATTTTTAGATACTAGGTACAAACTGTGACACTGTCTTAACATCCAGATTAATATATATAGCACAGTGATAGTCTATGAATCACATCTAACAAATGATATGTAACAACGAAAGTGAGGCTAACCTTCTTTGCACATGCCAAAAACTTCCTCCCACTGTCCATAGATTCAAGCGAAACTAACTTCACACATGGAGATTGATGGTGACAATGAGCAGGCAGATCTTCAGCGACCCCGGTCCAGTCATTGCAACTGATGGTCCTAGGGAGCCACAAGAGGAAGACATGACTCAAATCGACCGCCGAGTTAAAATTCTTCATTCCAAATCATAACCCGAAAGAGAGAAGAGAGGCATACCCGGGTAGTGAAAGAGTCGTCGTCAGAGGAGGAACTGTTGGAGAGGTCATTGAAGAAGACCATGGCACCCATGGCGGTTGGATGCGAGACAGCGAGAGCGAGGAAGCGGCTATAGATTGGGAAGGAAGGAAGGAGGAAATAGGGGAAATGTGTCTTGTGGTCGGGGAGAAAAGGGGGTGGGGAGGGGGTAGATATTTCGGCGGTATGCCAAAAATTTCGAAAGGTGGAGGGAAACTTTGCACGCGGTGCAGTTGGACACTATTCACTTTGAACGAATGTGTGCATCGCAAACGATTCTTCTGCTTTACGCCCATGCGACGAGTTTGATCATTCAAATATTTGTGGAAATTTCCCTGGGTACTGTCCTCATCCACGTAATTGCATAATTTAACATCACTTGCTAATTTGGGCACACAAACCAAAGTTACTGAATCAAGCAATTTTAGTAATTAAATAGAGCCAGTTGACCTAAACATTGCTCTAACAAAAGACCATCATTATAAACAGAGACTAAGTACGTATAATTTTAACAAAGCCGCTGCCGTGCCGCCCTATGCCTCGCCGGTGTAATATGAGACGTCGATGACTTGTCCTGGCGACATGCCGCCGTCGGTGGACTCCGTGTCCCCCCGGCTGAAGTCGACCACGTCGTCGTCCTCATCCTCGGCGCCACCCTCAAGGTTGTAGTACTCGTAGTAGTGGCTGCGCCAGAGCTCGCGCTGGGACTCCACCACCGATTCCTCAACGGACAAGCTCTTCTCAACCTCGTCCTGAGCGACGCGCAAATCCTCCTCCCGGCGGTCCTCAATCTCCGCCGCCTCTTGCATCTCCAGCTCCCGCTCGGCGATCTCATGAGGAAGCAGGTGCTCCATGGCCTCCGCCGCCTTCTCGAACATGGGCTGCATGCTGGATTCCGAGGTGGCCTGGAATGTCTTGGCGTGTGCGTCCTTGATCTTGGCATGGATGGCCTCGACCCAGACCAGGGCAACATCGGCAGCACGGAAGGCAGCTCGAGCGCTCTCGGTGCTTGCAGCCACTATCGCAGCAGCTGCTATAGCTGTCTTGGCTGTTGTAGCTGCCCTGTCGGCTGGCGCGGACGCCCTCTCAGCGGATGTGGCTGCGCTCAATGCATAGGCGGCCACGCTCTCGGCGCAGGCAGTGACGCTCGGGGAGGACGTGGCCATCGTACGGGCCCTCATGAAGCGTTTCCACGGTGTCATTCTTAACAAGAAGGGGTTTCGGGAATGGGGATCTGGGATTCATGGATTCGGGGGTGACTGGCACTAGAGCGGACGAAGCCGGCGAAGCTTGTGGAGCAAGAATTAAGTAGACCCACGAATTTCCATCGCAAATGATCCCTATAACAAACTGTGTGTGATGTTGTTGATATTTTGTAGCTGTGAAAGACGAATTTGGGGTATAGTGGAAACGGATGGTTGATACGTCTCCAACGTATCTATAATTTTTTATTGTTCCATGTTGTTATATTGTCATTCTTGGATTTTTTATAATCGTTTTATATCATTTTTTGGTACTAACCTATTGACATAGTGCCAAGTGCCAGTTTTTGTTTTCTGCATGTTTTTTACATCGCAGGAAATAAATACCAAACAGAGTCCAAACGCAGCGAAACTTTTTGTGGATTTTTCTGGACCATAAGACATCCAGTGGGCCGAAGAAGCACTTGGGGGTGCTCCGAGGGGAGCACAACCCACCAGGGCGCCAGAGGCCCAGCGCTACAGTGGGTTTTGCCCACCTCGGGTGCCCCCTGAACCAAATCTTTGCTCTATAAATACCCCAATATTCCAGAAACCCTAGGGGAGTCGACGAAAATCAATTCCAGCCGCCACAGAGTCCAGAACCACCAGATCCAATCTAGACACCATCACGGAGGGGTTCACCACTTACATTGGTGCCTCTCCGATGATGCGTGAGTAGTTCATTGTTGTCGGGGAGGCTGATCGTACCCACGGACACCTATGGGGCCGGCGGACCAGGCCCCTTGTGGTTCGGAGGGGGGCGGAGGTCACTGTAGACCTACGGGTGTGTAGTTAGTAGCTAGATGGCTTCCTCTCTCTCGTTTGATTCTCAATACAATGGACTCTTGGAGATCCATATGATGTAACTCTTTTTGCGGTGTGTTTGTTGGCATCAGATGAACTTTGAGTTTATGATCAGATTTATCTTTTTATCCATGAAAGTTATTTGAGTTTCTTTGATCTCTTATATGCATGATTGCTTATAGCCTCGTATTTATTCTCTGATATTTGGGTTTTGTTTGGCCAACTCGATCTATTTATCTTGCAATGGGAAAAGGTGCTTTGTAGTGGGTTTGATCTTACGGTGCTTAATCCCAAAGGATGTATGGGAACCGACACGTATGTATCGTTGCTACAAAGGATAAAACGATGGGGTCTATTTCTACATAAATAGATTTTGTCTACATCATGTCATCGTTCTTATTGCATTACTCCGTTTCTCCATGAACTTAATACACTATGCATGCTAGATAGCGGTCGATGTGTGGAGTAATAGTAGTAGATGCAGGCAGGAGTCGATCTACTAATAGTGGACGTGATGCCTATATAATGATCATTGCCTGGATATCTTCATGATTATTTGAAGTTCTATCAATTTCCCAACAGTAATTTGTTCACCCACCGTTTGCAATTTTCCTCGAGAGAAGCCACTAGTGAAACCTATGCCCCCCGGGTCACTTTCTCCTATTATTTGCCTTTGCGATATATTTTTCTTTGCTTTTATTTTCAGATATATTAAACCAAAAATACAAAAATACCTTGCTGCAATTTATTTTCATTTATTTTATCTTGTGTTCTCGTGATCAAATCTATGATATTTTTATCACGTCCGTTTGCCAATTTCTGGCGCCGCTACCCGAAAGGGATTGACAACCCCATTAATACGTCGGGTTGAGAGTATTTGTTATTTGTGTGCAGGTGCTGTTTACATAGTGTTGATTGGTTCTCCTACTGGTTTGATAACCTTGGTCTCATCACTGAGGGAAATACATACCGCCGATGTGCTGCATCATCCCTTCCTCTTTGGGGAAATACAAACGTAGCTTCAAGCCGCATCAAAAGGAATTTCTGGCGCCGTTGCCGGGGAGGATCACGTCAAGATAGTCTCCCGACCACGTGCCAATTTCTGGCGCCATTGCCAGGGAGGATCTTCAACAACTACCAGGTTCCTAACCACAAATCTCATCTCCTCGCAATTACATTATTTGCCATTTGCCTCTCGTTTTCCTCTCCCGCACTTCGCAAAAATTTGCCGTTTTATTCACCCTCTTTTTCGTTCGTCGTTTTCTTGCCGGATCTGTTTTTGCGTGCAATCTTTTTTGCCATTATTATCATCATGGATAGTTCTTCCTCTGTTGCATGCACCCCCGAGAACAAAGTTCTCATCTTTAAACAAAGGGGAGGAGAGAATTTAAAAGATGATTGGTATAGAATTTGCAATGCTCATAATAGATCTATCCTTAAGCAATCTACCATTGTTCTTCTTCACTGTTTTTATGTGGGCATCACCACTTGGTATAGATTCGTCCTTGATACGATTACCGGTGGAAATTTCTTGATGTGTCCCTCTGTTGATGCTTTTCATGCTATGGGAAATTTAGTAGGCTCACCACCTCTTATGATTAATGAAACAACTTTGACTCTTGAGCATGCCATGGAAAGATTAGATGCTATTGAAAAGAAAATGCTTACTGAAGAGCATATTGAAAACTTGGATAAAAAGATGCATAATTTTGCTACTAAGATTGGGTCAAAAGCGGGAGAAATTTTGAAGTTGTTAAAAGAAAAGGGGACCATAATTCATGAAAGAATTGGAGAAAGCCCGTCTCGAATTGATAAACTGGAAGAAATTTTTAGTAATTTAGGCACGGCTTTTGCTTCCGCTAAAACTATCGAAAAAACTCCTATAAAGATTGGCAAGACTACTCAAGTTACCAAGAACAAGGGTCCAACTTCTAGTAATAATAATGGAGATCTTAAAATGATTAGTATTCATCCAAATTTTGTTGAAGTTGCAAGAGATCCCATTGTTAAGAACAAATTCCTCAATTTTATGCCTAGAAGTTTTGCTATTTTACTTGCTACGGTACTGTATCAAAAGCAACACATGAAAATTATTTCCAAAGTGATAGATATCCAAGAAGGTTATAATAAAAACATTTATGAAGATCATTGGACAAAATAAACTTGATTCCTTGTAATAGTTTTGAGATATGATGATGTGATATGTGAGTCATGTTGATGAGTAATTATGCTTTAGTAAGAATATTGGTATTAAGGTTTATGATTCACTATGCAAGCACGAAAGTCAATAGTTTTGCAACGAAATTATATCCTACTTGTGGTGCTTTATTCGGCGTTAATTATGCTTAATGCTCGCTTATGAGATTATTCGTTTCTTGGTTGGTCGCTTCTCAATCTTTTCTTTGGCCTTCATTACGCACTAAGTATGATCACTACTTGTGCATCCAAAATCCTTTAAACCGGTTTTGCCACAAGAGTACACTATACCTACCTATATGCGGTATTCTTTTGTCGTTCTAAGCAATTTTGTATGTGCCATCTCTAATATTCAAAATAAATTTCTCTTTTGTGTGCTCATACCACTCGCGAGGCGGTGAGGGGTGGCTAATATTTTCCATGCTAGATGTGTTATTCTCACGATGAGTGTTTGTTCACTTGTCATTGCACGAGAGTAAGGCAAAGGTATTAGGGATGCCCAGTCCTGAAATGAAAAATAAATTTACTTTATGTTGCCAAATAATAAATTCCTTGGAAAGTGTTGGTATGGAAGGCACCCGTGGATATGGTTAACCATGGAAAGTGAAAGTATGGATGAAAAAGGAATAAACTTGATTTTCTGTTCGGGAACCGCCTATGATATATCTAGCATGGAAAGTGTTGGGAACTCTAAGTCATTTTCGTTGGTGGGAAAAGTATGCCTCTCAAAATGTTTTTATCTCTCATTTTTTGCTTTGAGCTCTGGCACCTCTACAAATCCCTACTTCCCTCGGCGAAGGGACTTTCTTTTACTTTATGCTATTTTTATTTTTAATTTGAGTCTCCATCTTCCCTTATAAAGCACCAACTAGGGGGCCCTATGATCGTACTTGAGCATTGGGTATAGCTAATATGCGAGTGTGTTTCATGGATGAATCAATGATTGAGCATGATGGGCTAAGGATAACTTTTTTAGTGTTGATATTTTAAAAGACATGGTTGCTTGTTGATATGCTTGAGTATTTAAGTCTCATGTCAAAACTAGACTATTGCTTTGAACAATATAAAAGTCCAAATGTCCATGCTATAAAGAAAAGAATATCAGATGACATGTTAGGCAGCATTCCACATCAAAAATTCTGTTTTTATCATTTACCTACTCGAGGACGAGTGATACATCTCCATCATATCTACTTTTACAAACACTTTTGCCCTTGTTTTGGACTCTAACTTGCATGATTAGAATGGAACTAACCGGACTGACGCTGTTTTCAGCAGAATTGCCATGGTGTTATTTTTGTGCAGAAATAAAAATTCTCGGAATGACCTGAAACTTCACGAAGAATATTGTTGAATATATAAAAAATACTGGTGAAAGAATCAAGGCCAGGGGGCCCACACCCTATCCACGAGGGTGGGGCGCGCGCCTACCCCCCTGGCGCGCCCCCTGCCTCGTGGGCCCTGATAGTGGAAAATAAAGCCCAAGATGCAGGCGATAGCGGGCGGCTCCTGGAAGCCCCCAGCCCCTTCGTCCTGATGGTGGTCGTCATTCCTTCTTGGCAGTGGCGGCGTGAGGGAGACCAAAGATTGCCACGAGGGTGGTCCTTGATACGTCTCCAACGTATCTATAATTTTTGATTGCTCCATGCTATATTATCTATTGTTTTGGACTATATTGGGCTTTATTTTCCACTTTTATATTACTTTTGGGACTAACCTATTAACCGGAGGCCCAGCCCGAAATTGCTGTTTTTTGCCTATTTACGTGTTTCAAGAAACGGAATATCAAACGGAGTCCAAACGGAATGAAATCTTCGGGAATGTGATTTTCTCATCAGATAAGACCCAGGAGACTTGGACCCTCCGTCAAGAAAGCCACGAGGCGGCAACGAGGGTGGAGGGCGCCCCCCCTAGGGTGCGCCCCCCTGCCTCGTGGGCCCCTCGAAGCAACACCGACGTACTCCTTCCTCCTATATATACCTACGTACCCCCAACAGATCAGATACGGAGCCAAAAACCTAATTCCACCGCCGCAACTTTCTCAGATCCACGAGATCCCATCTTGGGGCCTGTTAGGAGCTCCACGGAAGGATTCCACCATGGAGGGCTTCTACATCATCATCATAGCCTCTCCGATGAAGTGTGAGTAGTTTACCTCAGACCTTCGGGTCCATAGTTAGTAGCTAGATGGCTTCTTCTCTCTTTTGGATCTCAATACAATGTTCTCCCCCTCTCTCGTGGAGATCTATTCGATGTAATCTTCTTTTTGCGGTGTGTTTGTTGAGACCGATGAATTGTGGGTTTATGATCAAGATTATCTATGAGCAATATTTGAATCTTCTCTGAATTCTTTTATGTATGATTAAGTTATCTTTGCAAGTCTCTTCGAATTATCCGTTTGGTTTGGCCAACTAGATTGGTAGTTCCTGCAGTGGGAGAAGTGCTTAGCTTTGGGTTCAATCTTGCGGTGTCCTTACCCGGATGTAAAGGGTTGCAAGGCACGTATTGTATTGTTGCCATCGAGGATAACAAGATGGGGTATTTATCATATTGCATGAATTTATTCCTCTACATCATGTCATCTTGCTTAAGGCGTTACTGTTTTCATTAACTTAATACTCTAGATGCATGTTGGATAGCGGTCGATGAGTGGAATAATAGTAGTAGATGCGTGAGTCGGTCTACTTGTCTCGGACGTGATGCCTATATACATGATCATACCTAGATACTCTCATAACTATGCTCAATTTCGCCAATTGCTCAACAAGAATTCGTTCACCCAACGTAAAATAATTATGCTCTTGAGAGAAGCCACTAGTGAAATCTATGGCCCCCGGGTCTATTTTCATCATATTAATCTTCCTACGCTTTATTATTGCTTTGCTCTTTACTTTGCCTTTTATTTTACTTTGCATCTTTATTCCAAAAAAATACCAAAAATATTATCCATCATCTCTATCAGATCTCACTCTCGTAAGTGACCATGAAGGGATTGACAACCCCTATTCGCGTTGGTTGCAAGGAGTTATTTGCTTTGTGTAGGTACGAGGGACTTGTGCATGGCCTCCTACTGAATTGATACCTTGGTTCTCAAAAACTGAGGGAAATACTTACGCTACTCTGCTGCATCATCCTCTCCTCTTCGGGGAAAACAACGCAAGCTCAAGACGTAGCAGGCCCCCTGGAGCTCCACCGACCTCAACTCCAACTCCATATATTCACGTTCGGGGAGAAAAAAAATCAGGAGACGGATTCATCGTGTTTTACGATACGGAGTCGCGGCCAAGCCATTATCTCTCTCGAGAGGGCTGATCTGGAGTCCGTTCGGGGCTCCGGAGACGGGAATCCGTCGCCTTCGTCATCATCAACCTTCTTCCATCACCAATTTCATGATGCTCACCGCCGTGCATGAGTAATTCCATCGTAGGCTTGCTGGACGGTGATGGGTTGGACGAGATTTACCATGTAATCGAGTTAGTTTTGTTAGGGTTTGATCCCTAGTATCCGCTATGTTCTGAGATTGATGTTGCTATGACTTTGCTATGCTTAATGCTTGTCACTAGGGCCCGATTGCCATGATTTCATATATGAACCTATTATGTTTTCATGAATATATGTGAGTTCTTGATCCTATCTTGCAAGTCTATAGTCACCTATTATGTGTTATGATCCGTTAACCCCGAAGTGACAATAATCGGGATACTTACCGGTGATGACCGTAGTTTGAGGAGTTCATGTATTCACTAAGTGTTAATGCTTTGGTCCGGTACTCTATTAAAAGGAGGCCTTAATATCCCTTAGTTTCCAATAGGACCCCACTGCCACGGGAGGGTAGGACAAAAGATGTCATGCAAGTTCTTTTCTATAAGCACGTATGACTATATTCGGAATACATGCCTACATTACATTGATGAACTAGAGCTACTTCTGTGTCACCCTATGTTATAACTTTTGCATGAGGAATTGCGTCCGACATAATTATCCATCAATGATCCAATGCCTACGAGCTTTTCACATATTGATCTTTGCTTAGTTACTTTGTTGTTGCCACTGTTACAGTTACTACAAAACTACTACTGTTACTTTTGCCACCATTACCCATTACTTCCATACTACTTTGCTACTAAATACTTTGCTGCAGATATTAAGTTATCCAGGTGTGGTTGAATTGACAACTCAACTACTAATACTTGAGAATATTCTTTGGCTCCCCTTGTGTCGAATCAATAAATTTGGGTTGAATACTCTACCCTCGAAAACTGTTGCGATCCCCTATACTTGTGGGTTATCAAGACTATTTTCTGGCGCCGTTGCCGGGAGCATAGCTCTATTCTTTGAGTCACTTGGGATTTATATCTGTTGATCACTATGAGGAACTTGAAAGACGAAAGAACTAAGATTTTTTCCTCAACTATGAGGGGATGTAAGGAACTGCCATCTAGCTCTGCACTTGATTCACCTTCTATTTTGAGTAAGCTTGCGACGCCTAAACCTGCTTTTGCTATTAATTCTGATATGTGGCATGCTATTGATGATGCCACTTCTGCTTTGCATGATACTTATGATGAAACTACTTCTATGCTTGATACTACTGTGTCACTAGGTGAATTTCTTGATGAACAACTTGCTAGGGCTAGAGAGAATGAAATTATTGAAAGGGATAATATTGATGAAAGTGATGATGAAGATTCCCCCCTAGATATGAATTGCCTGTTGTGCCTGAGGGTTATGTTATGGATGAAGAAACTTCTAGAGACTTTCTTGCTTGCAATGACAAATATGATCTTAAGAAATTATTAGCTAAGCTGAAAGAGAAATCTTTGAATGCTAGAATGAAATATGACCCTGCTTTTGCTACTTCACCTATCTGTGTTTCCGATAAGGATTATAATTTCTCTGTCGATCCTGAGATAATTACTTTGGTAGAATCTGATCCTTTTCATGGCTATGAATCTGAAACTGTTGTGGCACATCTTACTAAATTAAATGATATAGCCACCCTATTCACTAATGACGAAAAAACTCACTACTACTATATCCTGAAGTTATTTCCGTTCTCATTAAAGGTGATGCTAAAACATGGTTTAATTCTCTTGATCCTGGTTGTGTGCATAGTCCCCAGGATATGATTTATTACTTCTCTGCTAAATATTTCCCCGCTCATAAGAACCAAGCTGCTTTAAGGGAAATATATAGTTTTGTACAAATTTAAGAAGAGAGTCTCCCACAAGCTTGGGGGAGGCTTCTCCAATTACTTAATGCTTTGCCTGATCATCCTCTCAAGAAAAATGAAATACTTGATATCTTTTATAATGGACTAACTGATGCTTCCAGAGACCACCTAGATAGTTGTGCTGGTTGTGTTTTCAGGGAAAGAACAGTTGATCAAGCTGAACAGCTATTGAATAATATGTTGACTAATGAAAATAATTGGACACTTCCTGAACCAACTCCTAAGCCAACTCCAAAGAAAAGGGGTATTCTATTTCTCAGTCTTGAAGATATGCAAGAGGCAAAGAAATCTATGAAAGAAAAGGGTATTAAAGTTGAAGATGTTAAGAATTTAACACCTATTGAAGAAATACATGGTCTTGATAACCCAAAACAGGTAGTAAAGGTAAATTCTCCCTATAGATATGATAAAGCTGAAATCCCGTCTACTAAGTTTGCTAGCCAATGCTTGGATGAGTTCGACGACTTTATGTTTAAACAAGAAACTTCAATGCTTATGTTGGTAGAAAATTGAAACGTAATGCTTATATGATTGAAAACTCGAGTGATTATATGTCTAGAGTTAAAGGTGAACTTAAACTCATTAGTAAACATGCTTCTATGGTTACCACTCAAGTAGAACAAGTTCTTAAAGCTCAAAATGATTTGCTGAATGAATTAAATAAGAAAAATGATAATGCTGTTAAAGTTATGACTAGAGGGGGTAAAATGACTCAGGAACCTTTGTATCCTGAAGGCCACCCTAAGAGAATTGATCAAGATTTTCAGAGAACTAATGTTGATGCACCTAGTCCTTTTAAGAAGAAGAAAAAGAAAAATGATAGGACTTTGCATGCTTCTAGTGAGCCTGTTGTTGACACACCTGAGAATCCCAATGATATTTATATTTCTGATGCTGAAACACAATCTGGTGATGAACATGAACCTAGAGATAATGTTAATGATAATGTTCATGTTGATGCTCAACCTAGCAATAACAATGATGTAGAGATTGAACCTGCTGTTGATGTTGATAACCCACAATCAAAGAATCAACGTTATGATAAGAGAGACTTCGTTGCTAGGAAGCACGGTAAAGAAAGAGAACCATGGGTTCAGTAACCCATGCCTTTTCCTCCCAAACCATCCAAGAAAAAGGATGATGAGGATTTTGAGCGCTTCGCTTAAATGATTAGACCTATCTTTTTACGTATGTGTTTGACTGATATGCTTAAAATGAATCCTTATGATAAGTATATGAAAGAAATTGTTAGAAATAAAAGAAAGATACCGGAAGATGAAATTTCCACCATGCTTGCTAATTATACTTTTAAAGGTGGAATACCAAAGAAACTTGGAGATCCAGGGGTACCAACTATACCATGCTCCATTAAAAGCTATGTTTAGAACTGCTTTATGTGATCTTGGAGCCGTTGTTAGTGTTATGCCTCTCTCTTTATATCGTAGACTTGATTTGAATAAGTTGACACCTACTGAAATATCCTTGCAAATGGCTGATAAATAAACTGCTATACACAAGATTTGTGAGGATGTGCCTATTGTGGTTGCAAATGTTACTATTTTAACGGACTTTGTTATTCTTGATATTCCGAGGGCGATAGTATGTCGATTATCCTTGGTAGACCTTTTTGAATACTACAGGGGCTGTTATTGATTGCAACAAAGGCAATGTCACTTTTCATGTTAATGGTAATGAGCATACGGTACACTTTCCGAGGAAACAACCTCAAGTCCACAGTATCAATTCAATTGGAAAAATTCCAACGTTTACTATTGGAGGTTTTGAATTTCCTCTTCCTACTGTCAAGAAGAAATATGCTATTCTTGTTATTAGGTACGTGCAGATCCCCGTTGAGGTAACCTAGTGTTATTCGAAATTTCTCCAATTCCATGTTATTCGAAAAGGGTTTGTTAACAAGACTTGATCAACCTTGTTAGTGGATTCCTTTTGATGAGCATGAGATGGATGAAGTTAGAAAGCACAACCTTCTGTACCCTCCTTTTACTTTCTGTTATTTATATTAAATAAAGAAAAAATAGTATTTTCTGTCTGTTTTCTGAATTATCCTTGCAATAAAAAATACCCCAAAAATAAAAGTTCTCCAAATGCCCTGAAATTGAAATATGATTTTTTCTAGAATATTTAAGAATTATTGGCACTGAGAACACACCCGGGGTCCACACCTCCTGGCCACGAGGGTCCAGGGCGCGCCCACCCCCTGGGGCGCGCCCCTGCCTTGTGGGCCCCTCATGGGCCCTTTCCACTAACTCCAGCATCCACACACTCCTTCTTCCTCCAGAAAAAATCACTAACAAGCTCAAGCACGAGTTCTAGCTCATCTTGCTGCCATTTTCGATCTCCTTGCTCAAAGCTCCACTCACAAAACTGATTTGGGGGATTGTTCTTCGGTATGTGACTCCTCCAATGGTCCAATTAGTTTTTGTTCTAGTGCTTTATTTATTGCAAAATTTTGCTTCTTAGGTGACCCTGTTCTTGAGCTTGCATGTCAAATTTATTTGGTCCCAAGTAATTCTAATGCATGATATAGTCTCTAGGCAATTGTGGGAGTAGTTGCTATCAATTTTGTTGAGTTTGGTTCACTTTTATTTTTATTTTGAGTTACTAAAATTTTCAGAAATTTTTCAGAGGAAGAAATATGTTTAGGAAAATGTACCAAGGTGGTTCTTCAAGGAAGCAAGGACCCAGGCCCGCAATACGTGAGCCGGACCATGAACTACCAAGAGAAGCTCAAGTGCGGCCTTGTGAATGGCCGTCAGAAGATTTCATGGTCCAAGCAGGAATTAAGGAGGAATTTGACGCATATGTGCGTAATGATAAACTCGAGGGCTTCATGCTAGATAAGTGCCCTCAGTATTATTACCTAACTGATTCCTTTGTGAGAAGGTTCAAATTTACATCTTCACGCAATTCTCACACAGTCCTATTTGATCTCTATGGTAAATCTTATACCATGGACTTAGAAGATTTTAATACTGCTTGTAAACTCCCGCAATGGGGTAGTGCTAGTGATCCTCGTAAATCTAAGTTTAAGGATTTTCTTGCTAGTATTACTATGGGGGAATCTAGAGAAATAACACAAGCTACCATAGGGAGCATTAACTTTCTTGCTATATATTATTTTGCTCTCTTTATAGGTAGATGCATTAACGGTAAGGACGAGGCATGTCGCATGTGTGTTCCCGATCTTACTGTTCGCAAGAGTGCTGTATTAGGAGATAAACAATATAACTTGGGGGCCATGGTTGCACGAAGGTTGCATCTTAATAGTTTAAGTGGAGACTTGTTTGGTGGAATTTATGCAACCCGTTTAGCCAATTATCTTGAGATACCCATACATGAAAATGATATGGAATTGCCTCCTGCTTATTTAGATTGTAATGCTATGGTTCGCCATAAGTTTATTGAGAGGAATGAACAATCTCTCAAGTACCAACTAATCTTTGACAGGCGCCGCACTGTCCATGTTGCTCTCCCTGCTCCTACTTTCTTTGAGATATGTTATAACCAGGGAGGAGGCGAACGAGTATGAGAGGAGGATAGAGGCAGCTCACCTCCTAGCTGCAGCTCATGAGGCAATAGCTGCTGCATCTCAGTACGACCCCAGCTACAACTTTGATCCTTGGGCATAGACCAACTTAGGCCAAAAGCCTAAGCATGGGGGAGTACGTATTTCCCACCGACGTTACATTGATGTTCACACACTCATGCTAGTTGTCGGTGCTCATACTTTTTCATTGTACTATCCATGCTAGTTTATTTTCCTTTTTCTAGCTTTCTTCTTGTGTGTTTGAAAAACCTTAATAAAAAACAAAAAAAATAGTTTTAACTTTTATCTAGTTTACTTTCCATGCGTGTAGTAGTAAGAACTAAAAGAAAACCCAAAAAGATTTCTCGTTCTTCTTTTGCTTGTTGGGAGCTTTCCCGTGTAAATAGTGTTATTTCTTTTCTTTTCTTTGGGGGTTGAGAGGAGAAGACCATAATGAAAATGTTGAAGTGGCTCTTTTATGCACTATTGTTGATTTAACAAAGAGCCCATGTTACCTTGTCTTCTCCTTTGTATTAAATGCTTGTAGATTCCAGCTTAGTCCAATTGCACGTGCACTATTATTATTATTATCCACACCGTTCGGTCGTGCAAGTGAAAGTCAATAATGACGATATATGTTGGACTGATTGAGATGAGGAAAGCTGGTATGAACTCGACTTCTCTTGTTTCTGTAAATATGATTAGTTCATCGTTCCTGATTCAGCCTATTATGAATAAAACATGTTTGCAATGACAATTAGAGATTATAGTTGCTCATGCCATGCTTAATTAGCTAGGACTTTATAATAGTTTACCTTGCGTGCCAACATGCTATTAAAATGGTTGTGATGTGGTATGATAGGGTGGTATCCTCCTTTGAATGATTCAAGTGGCTAGACTTGGCACCTGTTCACGCATGTAGTTGAAACAAAATCAACATAGCCTCCACGATATTTATGTTCATGGTGGATTATATCCTACTCATGCTTGCATTCAATGTTCATTAATTTTAATGCATGTTCATGATTGTTGTCGCTCTCTAGTTGGTCGCTTCCCAGTCTTTTTCTAGCCTTGACTTGTACTAAGCGGGAATACTGCTTGTGCATCCACTTCCATAAACCCCAAAGTTATTCGATATGAGTCCACTATACCTTCATATATGCGGTATCTACCTCCCGTTCCAAGTAAATTTGTATGTGCCAAACTCTAAACCTTGAAATGAAATTCTGTCTTGTATGCTCGAATAGCTCATGTATCAACTAGGGATGTTTGTATCTTCCATGCTAGGCGGGTTATTCTCAGGAGGAGTGGACTCCGCTCCTCACTCATGAGAAAATGGCTGGTCACCGGGATGCCCAGTCCCATGCTCAAACCAAATCAAAATAATTGCAAACAAAACTCCCCCAGGACTGTTGTTAGTTGGAGGCACCCGTTGTTTCGGGCAAGCCATGGATTGATGCTTGTTGGTGATGGGGGAGTATAAACTTTACCATTATGCTGGAGAACCGCCTATAATGTGTGTAGCATGGAAGATATCGAGATCTCTCAGCTGTTGACAATGAAAGTATGCCGCTCAAAATATTATTTATCTCTATTTAAAAATCAAGCTTTGGCACCTCTACAAATCCCTGCTTCCCTCTGCGAAGGGCCTATTTATTTACTTTTATGTTAAGTCATCATCCTCTTATTAAAAAGCACAAGTTGGAGAGCACTGCTGTCATTTGCATCCGTTACTATTAATTTATATTGAGTATGACTATGACTGGATCTCTTTTACCATGAATTACAATGTTTAGTCAGTCCTTGATCTTCAGAGGTGCTCTGCGTTTATGTTTTGCGGTCTCAGAAAGGGCTAGTGAGATACCATCTTGTTATATCATATTATGATTGTTTTGAGAAAGTGTTGTCATCCGAGATTTATTATTATTGCTCGCTAGTTGATTATGCCATTGATATGAGTAAACATGAGACCTAAGTGTTATTGTGAATATGGTTAGTTCATAATCTTTGCTGAAAACTTGAATGTTGGCTTTACATATTTACAGCAACAAGAGCAAATAGAGTTTGTAAAAGTTTTTCTTTATAAGTTTCAGTTTGTCAACTGAATTGCTTGAGGACAAGCAAAGGTTTAAGCTTGGGGGAGTTGATACGTTTCCATCGTATGTACTTTTCCAAACACTTTTGCCCTTGTTTTGGACTCTAAGTTGCATGATTTGAATGTAACTAAACCGGACTGACGCTGTTTTCAGCAGAATTACCATGGTGTTATTTTTGTGCAGAAATAAAAGTTCTCAGAATGACCTGAAACTTCACGGAGAATATTTTTGGAATATATAAAAAATACTGGCGAAAGAATCAAGGCCGGGGCCCACACCCTGTCCACAAGGGTGGGGCGCGCCATCGTGGCACCCCTCGAAAGCAACCGGTTTACCCTGCATTGCCAGCCCAGAGATCGAGTCTTCTGGCAATACACAACAACATGGTACAGAAATAGCCTCTTTATTGATACTAGCGTGGTACAAAGGTCTGATATTACATCGAGATTCGAGGCCAAGCGGCACACTGCAGTCTTCTTTGGGCAAGATGTACATTATTTAATGAACATGGCTGGGGCCTCGATCACACAAAACAACGTGGCAGCAGAAGAACGACGTAGTGGAACTCCATGGCACAGGGACACCGACGTGGACACGGCCTAGACACGAGATGCGCTCCAATGCGAATCAACTTGCCTGAAAGCTGGCATGACACGCCAGGTCAGTACATTGAATGTACTTGCAAGCTCACAACAAACATAAGCAAGATGACATACAATATCATGATAATTAATCAAGTTAAATTAAGGCAAGAAATTACTACAAATGCAAAGCTATGCAAAGCAACCAAACAGCGCACCGAGTCACACGGAATCGCTTACCAGACGGTTACCTCGTAAGCAAACGGCGACCACACCGGGGTCACAACTGAAACCAATCACTCATGAACACCTCGAGTGTTCAAGGTTCACCACGAAACAATGCATCACAACAATTACTAGTTTGCAAGATTAATTATAAAAGTAGAACCAGTGTTTGACTTACTCAAGATTATTGCCCATAACCGAGGTTGCGGCTATCGATAGATTAAATACACTCTGCAGAGGTAGCGCACTTTACCCACACTATGGAATACGGCCTCGTACTCCCATTCGGGTGGACCAAGGTATTCCGACGAAACCCTCCCTTTGCCATGCACTCTCCCCGGCCACTCCGACCATCTGCCTCTCAGGGCTAGGTCTTGGGTGGCCCCGTGTCTACCAAAGACACCAACGGCCACCGTCGTGGCAAAACGGTCCCAAGAGGGGACAAGGTACCATAAAAACAAAACGAGCACACAAGGTTATGTCTGCCTACCGGGCCAGGGTATGCACACCCATAACCTTCCCTCATGAGGCACCGGTGAGAGCCACGACAAAGGACCGAATCAAGACCTTCCCATTAGGTAAATGTGGTCGCACTGAATTAAAAACCTGATTCAATGGCACCATGATGTGATCAACATCATATTCAGGTTGAACTTAATCAAGTACTAACTTTCAGAAAAACTTTTTATTACTAACATGGCATCATACCGGAAATCATGCAACTACTCGTCACACAGAGCAAAAACCTCTTAAGCATGGATCAAAACAAGCAACATAACTATCTTGCAATACTAAGACAAGAAACTTCTCTGGTTATAAGTCATTTTTATCTACAAACAACATTTTTATTAGTTCATCGTTTAGTTGAAAACTATTACTAGCAAAAATAGCTACCATAACTTTCCATAACAAAATATCTTGTGCAAAATCTTACTCTACTTAGCCAAACAATTCTATGAACTCATCCAGAAGCTAAAACAAGCATATCAAGCATCATAAAACAACTAGCAATTAACCATATTAATTTATCACATTTTAAATGAAAATAAAGACTCATATTTAAGTAGAAAATCATAGATATTGAAATAACACCATCCAAATGATGTTGTGGCTTGCCTTAGTGCAGAGGAGGGTCACACTCCTCCTGGTTAGCTTCAAGGAAAGATCCTCCTTCTGAAAATATTTTAAACCCACAAAAATAAATGTCCAAACACATTCTAAAAATCACCAGAAATTCTAGACAACAAGGAAAAAATCCACCTTTTGGTGTGATGCTAGAGCTTTCTGTAACAAAGACAATGCAAAAAGAATCAATTCATTTGGACTTATGGTTTAGAAATGGTGGTTGGTCAAAGTTTAGTCAAATTTCTGAACTAAATTTGAATAAATAGAAAATCCTGGGGGGGGGGGGGGCGGTGACGTCGAACGCGTAAAGTGGAAGTGCGCCTCCACTCGTACCGCTTTGGGCGCGAGTGGTGAGGCTGACACTGGGCCCCACTAGTCAGGAGAGAGGTAAAGGGATCGAGATCAGAGGTGAGGCGATGCTTCGCCGGAGCTCATGCCGGCTACGAGGGGGTTTGGGGCTAGGCTAGAGGGATAGATCGGAAGCGGGGCTCGCAGCGCACCTGCCCATACCCGTGGCTTGGTGAAAGGTGGACGGAGCTGGTCGCAGTCGAGCTCACAAGCTTCGGTGGTGGATGGGGTTCGCCGGAGAGGTGGAAGACAGTGGCTAGAGGCAGCTCCAAGGGCTTGGCGGGGTGCAGGCAGCTCCAGCAGACCACCAAGGCCCTGCCCAAGCAGCTGCTTGAGCTCGAGAGGCCCTGGAGAGCGGCAGCTGGCCTGCGGGGATCGCCGGAGTCCTCGGGTCAGGCGGCGGCCGAGGCCTGCCCGACCGGGCTTCTGCTCGTCTATGTGTCCGTGTAGGTGGTGTGGAGTGGTGCGTGGCTAGCAAGGGAGGCGGGGTGGCTTTATATAGCCGGAGCAGAGGGGGGGGGGGCGTGTCGCCGCCAGAGCGCTCTGGACAGACGGTGAATCTCGACAAGAGGCTCCAACGCGAGGGGACAGGGTGCAGCGTCAACGCCAGCGCTTGCCCACGCTCGCGGACGAGCACATGAGGCGGTTTGAGATCGCGACAAGCACACGCGCGCACTGTGCCATTTTGGACGCGACTTGACTGGGCTTGCTGCAGCGGCTCCGGCGTTGGCGAGCGCCAGGGAGGGGTCATGGGTGATGGGTCGAGGGTTGTGGCATGTTGCGGCAGTCGGAGGCGAGCACTTGCATGCACACGCGCGAAATAGAATGCAAAGCGCCGGCCAGAGCTCGTCGAGACGCTTCCAAGCGCCGTGTCCTCGTGCGGTCACCAAGCTGGCATGGCCAAAACGACGGCCAGGAGTGGCCAAAACTTGTCTACGAGCTCAACCGTGCAGTGCTACGTCTAGGAGAGGTGATGGATCATACCCAGGCCGACCAGACGCGACTCTACCAAGCTGGCAAGTTTCTGGTCAAAAACTTGGTCACCAAGTTTGGCCACCTTCTAGAGGGCCGTTAGGGCTAATCTCCCGGGGTTTACGGTTTCTTAGGAAGGTTTTAATCTCAAGAAATCTCAAGGCCAAAAGCTCAGGGAAAAATGCACTTGCTGTACAAAATGCATTTCTGGTCCAGAAGTGAAAAGATTTTCTATAGAAAAAATATTACAAAAAGTGATGCAATATTTTTGCATGGGAAGATGTGCCATGGTCCTAAGAATATTTAGGAATTATCTCAGATATTTCTGAGCAAGAAAAATTGAGGTTGCTTTGGAGCACAAAGTTCTGAAATGAGCTTAAGAGAGAAAAATGAATATTTTCCTTTTAGGAAAAATATTCATTTTATTATTTTGGGAATTTGTGGGAGGAATAAGGTAGATATGTCACTTGGGTGAAAGCCAAGGATATGCCCAAGTGATAAGTCCATTTGAATTGATCCAAAAATCCAAATCAAATCAGGGCAAAAACCAAAATGAAAACCAAGTCCGGAAAGAGAGAGAAGGCAAAATCCAGGCTGTCACACCTACCCCCTGGGCACGCCCCTGCCTCGTGGACCCCCTGCAGCTCCACCGACCTCAACTCCAACTCCATATATTCACGTTCGGGGAGAAAAAAATTCGAACACGTTTTACGATACAGAGCCGCCGCCAAGCCCTAATCTCTCTCGGGAGGGCTGATCTGGAGTCTGTTCAGGGCTCTGGAGAGGGGAATCCGTCGCCATCGTCATCATCAACCTTCCTCCATCACCAATTTCATGATGCTCACCGCCGTGCGTGAGTAATTCCATCGTAGGCTTGCTGGACGGTGATGGGTTGGATGAGATTTACCATGTAATCGAGTTAGTTTTGTTAGGGTTTGATCCCTAGTATCCACTATGTTACGAGATTGATGTTGCTATGACTTTGCTATGCTTAATGCTTGTCACTAGGGCCCAAGTGCCATGATTTCAGATCCGAACCTATTATGTTTTCATGAATATATGTGAGTTCTTGATCCTATCTTGCAATTCTATAGTCACCTATTATGTGTTATGATCCGTTAACCCCGAAGTGACAATAATCGGGATACTTATCGGTGATGACCGTAGTTTGAGGAGTTCATGTATTCACTAAGTGTTAATGCTTTGGTCCGGTACTCTATTAAAAGGAGGCCTTAATATCCCTTAGTTTCCAATAGGACCCTGCTGCCACGGGAGGGTAGGACAAAAGATGTCATGCAAGTTCTTTTCCATAAGCACGTATGACTAATATTCGGAATACATGCCTACATTACATTGATGAACTGGAGCTAGTTCTGTGTCACCCTATGTTATAACTTTTGCATGAGGAATCGCATCCGACATAATTATCCATCACTGATCCAATGCCTACGTGCTTTTCACATATTGATCTTTGCTTAGTTACTTTGTCGTTGCCACTGTTACAATTACTACAAAACTGCTGCTGTTACTTTTGCCACCGTTACTGTTACTTCCATACTACTTTGCTACTGAATACTTTGCTGCAGATATTAAGTTATCCACGTGTGGTTGAATTGACAACTCAACTGCTAATACTTGAGAATATTCTTTGGCTCCCCTTTGTCGAATCAATAAATTTGGGTTGAATACTCTACCCTCGAAAACTGTTGCAATCCCCTATACTTGTGGGTTATCAACGAGTAGGAATTAAGCTTGGGGATGTTGATACGTCTCCAACGTATCTATAATTTTTTATTGTTCCATAATGTTATATTATCATTCTTGGATATTTTATAATCATTTTATAGTCACTTTGTATCATTTTTTGGTACTAACCTATTGACATAGTGCCAAGTGCAAGTTGTTGTTTTCTGCATGTTTTTTACAGCGCAGGAAATCAATAACAAATAGAATTCAAACGCAGCGAAGCTTTTTGTGAATTTTTTTGGACTAGAAGACATCCAGTGGGTTGGAGAAGCGCCTGGGTGTGCTCCGAGGGTTGCTAAACCCACCAAGGCACGCCAGGAGGCCCAGGCGCGCCCTGGTGGGTTGTGCCGACCTTGGGTTCCCCTGAACCGACTCTTTGCTCTATAAATACCCCAATATTCCAGAAACCCTAGGGGAGTCGACGATAATCAATTCCAGCCGCCGCAGAGTCCTGAACCACCAGATCCAATCTAGACACCATCACGGAGGGATTTACCACTTCCATTGGTGCCTCTCCGATGATGCGTGAGTAGTTCATTGTTGTCAGGGAGGCTGATCGTACCCACGGACACCTATGGGGCCGACGGACCAGGCCCCTTGTGGTTCGGAGGGGGGCGGAGGTCGCACGAAGAGCTGATCGAGGCGATGCACACGAGCGGTTTACCCAGCTTCGGAGCTCTCCGGAGAGATAAAACTCCTACTGCTGCTTGTTTGATCTATTGTGTTCTTACTAGGGAGCAACACGAGCTACAAAACCTAGTGTGGGTGTGTCTAGTCTACGGCCAGTCGAATGAATCGAACCAGCCCAACCTGCGGAACCCGCGGAACCGAACCTTGCGAAAAACGCGAACCGAACCCTTTCTACGTTGCACTCGGGCCTCCTTTTATATGCTCAAGGGGTCTCCGACAGGTGGCAACATAGGCGGGGGTACAAATATAAAAGCAGGAGTTGGTACACCTACTTGAGCGATTATGCGAGTGCAAAATACCTAACTCTGACGGCAAGGGACAAAAGCAATAAATGCCCATCGTTGTTGCCCAAACAGTGTGACAGAGACCGTTAGGTGCGCCTCCGCTCGCCACGATGGCGAGCCTGTCAGTGCCGCTTATCGCTGCTCTCCGCTGGCTGCACAGCCGCTCGACACGCGCGCATGGAACGGTCCCATGGCGACACGTCACTGGGTGAGCTGGAGCGGAGACAGAGAGTAGTTGCATGCCGCGGCAAGTGCCTTGCCGCGGCCGAATCCTTGTCGCGCCCGGAGACTTGTCGCGCCCGAGCCTTCCGGCAAGCTCCTCTTGCCGGGCCTTGTCTTCTGCGTGCACAGGTGGCCTTCCCGACAAGCTCTTCTTGTCGGGGCCTTGTCTGTGCCTAGAGAGGCCTTCGAGCAAGCTCCTCTTGCCGGGTCTTGTCTTCTGAGCAGCTGCGGAGGGTCTTGGCGACGCCTTGGCGAGGCTTGCCACGGGACGCCACGATCGCCTTCAGACAAGTTCGGGGTACTAAGGTACCCCTATCTTAGTACACCGACAGGAGCCCCCGGGTCTGGGCCATACACGGTGCCGAGCGCTGTTGGGCCAGGCCCAAAACAGGGCACGGGCACGCGCGGCCTGGGTCCAAACCAAACCCACTCCGTATCCGCCGCGTTCCCCCGACAACTCTGGCTTGCCGCAGCCCCCGGCAACTCTGGCTTGCCGCAGCCCCCGGCAGCTCTGGCTTGCCGGGGCTTGGGTACCAGCGCGCCCTTCTTCTCCTCTTCGCTGTTATTTCAGTTCTGAGAACAATTTAGCCAGTGCCGCGATAAGTTATTTTTGTAATATAACTTTATTCTGGGCAACATTTGCTACGTTACTTCCTTTACTCGACTCTTGGCTTTGTATGTTATTGCCCCACGCTTTTGTGGAAACTTGCCGGTGCAGCACCCTTGCCCATGGCCGAAAAGTGCGGAACTTCAAGACTTCTTTGGCGGGTCGCTACCGACAAGCAACCTTGTTGCGGACTAGCCGCAGCTCACTTAAGTTATTGAGCGGACTCGAAACAAAGTAAGGGCGCGACCAGTCACGATTTGGTTCCTCCGCGCATGGGTTTTTCATACAAAGTGCGGTCATTCAAGGAAGATAACTTTAAAAATTTATTACTGATCTGAAACGATCGATGCAATGTTATTTCCTCTACTTGATTCCTTCCTTTGTACGTTTCTGCCTTGCGCATTTAGGGGACTTGTCGGTGCGAGCACTTTTGCCGCATGGCCGAGTGCGAACGTCGGCAACTTCTTGGCGATCTGCCTCCGACAGAAACCTTGTCGCGACTAGCTGCGGCTCACTTAAGTTGTTGAGCGGACTCGAAACAAAGTAAGGGCGCGACTAGCCGGCGAGTTGGTTCCTCTGCGCACAGGTTCTCCATACAAAGTACTATCGTTCGAGGAAAATAACTAAAAAGTTTTAAAAACTGATTGCTCAAACTTTGGCAACTTAGCTTTTCTGTCTCTTGCTTCCCGATGAGGTGAAACTTCCTCGAGCGGTGCCTGGTCCATAGTATCATCTCCTCCTTCCCCCCTGGTTAACTTGTGCGCGAGGGAGCCTTCTTTTCTTTGAGAAAAGAAAAAGAAGAAGAAGTAATGTTATGGAGCCTAGCGGCTCGATTCTGCTTACCGGGTGTGGTTGCTGCACAAAGTGTTAGCCCAAGCATGCAATAAAATGATGAAAGCATGAACTTGACAAGCTGTGCACAACACATGAGCTTTATCTTGATGCACGGTCTGCGCCTTGGCTTTGTCTGAAGGATTACATGCAACAGCGGCAAGACTTGTACAAAAGGTGGTTGCCTTAACGGATTCGACAACCGCGCCCTATGGGTAAAACTTACGAAGATGCTCAATGTTCCGTGAGTTGCTCACCGAATGCCATCTTCGGTCTCAAAGCGGATAGCACCGAGCCTAGTGACTCGTTTCACACGATAAGGGCCTTCCCACTTTGGCGTCAACTTGTTTGATCTCTTGGTGGACTGAGCAGCTGAAGAACAAGGTCGCCTTCCTCGAGACTTCGCACTAACCCCTGCGGCTATGGTAGCGGACGCAGGCTTGCCGGGTAGCGGCGGCTCGCACATCGGCTCGAAGACGATCCTCCTCGAGGAGCAGCGCGTCATCTTGTCGCAGCTGCTCTTGCTCAAGCTCATCATAAGCGAGTACTCGAGGCGATCCGTATCTGAAGTTCCGTGGGGAGAACTGCCTCTGCTCCATAGACTAGAGCAAAGGGTGCCTGGCGGTGGCTCGATTTGGCATCGTTCGATCGACCAAAGAACCACCGGCAGCTCCTCGATCCAGCTTTCTTCCGCACTTGTGTAGTCCGTCGAAAGTTCTGGTCTTGAGCCCGCGCAGCACTTCAGCGTTGCCCTCTCTCGCTTGACCGTTGCTTCTCGGGTGAGCAATGAAGCAAAAGCAGACCTTGGCGCCAAGGTCTTGGGCGTCTTGCATGAAGGTGCGACTCGTAAATTGCGTGCCGTTGTCGGTGATGATCCTGTTAGGGATTCGAAGCGGCAAACAATCGACTGAAGAACTTGGCTGCTTGTTGTCTTTGTCACCTTCCTCATCGCTTCCACTTCCGGCCACTTTGTGAACTTGTCGATGGCGACGTACAAGTAGTCAAAGCCCCGACAGCTCGGGGAGGGGCCGAGGATGTCGAGCCCCGGACGAAAATGGCCGGGATAAAGGGATCGTCACGGAGAGCTTGAGCTGGCTGGTGTATCTGTTTGGAATGGAACCGCACGCTTCACACTTGGTTACTTGTGCGATTGCATCCTGGAGGGGCTGTCGGTCGGAAGAAACCTTGCGGAAAGCTTTGCGGCAAGTTCCTTGGCGCCAATGTGGTGACCACATGTGCCTCCATGTATCTCTGCCAACAACTTACATCCATCTTCCCGGCAATACACTTCAATTTCACACCGTTGAGTCTTCTTACATGCAGCATGCTATCGACAAACTGGTACATACTTGACTGTCGGGCTACTCTTTCCGCTTCTTCTTGCTCTTCGAAGTTCTCCATGTCAAGGAAATGGACAATCTGCTGCGCCCATGTTGGAGCTTGCGGCTCGACAACAAGGACTAAAGGCACATCTGCTGCTGCGGGAACATCAGCTTCTACGGCAAGAGCCTGCGGCTCTGTCGGAGCTAGATGCTCCCCGACAAGCTTGCCGGAGCAAGACTTGTCGGGAACGTCTGCTTCAACGAAACAAACCCTGGGGTCTGTCGGAGCAGGCTGCTCCTCAGCACTGTTGGTGTTGATCTTGGGGACCTTCGCAACGACGGCTTCGGGAAGCTCTGTCGGAAAGTAGTCACCAGAGGCAAACTTCCTCTTTTTGCCTTGTCCGATTAGCGGTGTTACGGTTGGCTGAGTCGGCTTGAGCACGAAAATCCCTGGTTCCATTGTGTAACTTAAGCGCGGCGCACTTTGACAGCCGTCGGCAATATCATTACGAGCTCTTGGAAAATGTTCCATTTGCGAGCCGTCAAAGTGCTCTTCTAGCTTCCTCACTTCATCAACGTGAAGCTTCCATCAACGGACTCTGGTAATCTTTGTTGACTTGGCGGACGGACGAGTTGCGAGTCACCCCGACAATAAGCTTCTTGATCCCAAGGTCCATGCGATCCACGAGACCGGCAAGCAAACCTTCATACTCTGCAGTATTGTTTGTCGCTTGCTCCTTGGGAAAGTGCATCCGGGCGACGTGCTTGAGGTGCTCTCCGGTGGAGTGCGATAAGCAGACGCCGGCACCGGCGCCTTTGCAGCGAGAAGGCACCATCAAAGTACATCAGCCACTCTTTGTTGGCTTCTTTGGCCGGGAATGCTCGTCTTCGGAATCTCTTCATCTGGCGTTGGCGTCCATTCTGCTATGAATTCTGCCAATGCTCTGCTTTGGATAGTTGATGTGCTTTCAAACTTAAGACCAAAGCTTGACAGCTCCAGTGCCCACTCGACAATCCTGCCTGTCGCTTCTGGATTCTGCAGTATCCTCTTCAGGGGAAAGCGAGTGACAACTGTGATCTCATGTGCTTGGAAGTAACGGCGCAGCTTTCTCGAGGCCATGAGGAGGCCGAAAAGCAATTTCTGCACACCAGAATACCTTGACCTAGCCCCTTGTAGGAGGGAGCTGACAAAATAGACTGGGCGCTGCACCATCCTTTTCTGTATATGTTCATGTGTCTGCGCGGATTCGTCCTTGTCGGGACCAGAGCTTGTCGGCAAAGCCCCCTGCTTGTCGCTGGATGTGCTTGCCGCGATTGCTGGCTCGTCATCCGCCTCCCTCTCCGCCACTAACGCAGCACTAACCACTTGATTGGTTGCCGCTATATATAGCAGCAACTTCTCTTGTGTCCTAGGTGCGACAGGTGTTGGAGTGGAGGACAGGTATCTCTTTAAGTCCTGCAGCGCAGCCTCCGCTTCGGGAGTCCATTTCATTGGACCTGCCTTTTTCAAAATCTTGAAAAATGGCAGGGCGCGCTCAACAGACCTAGAAATAAACCTGCTGAGAGCAGCCACGCAACCGGCAAGTCTTCGTACATCCTTGACGCGCTTTGGTGCTTCAATCTGCTCAATGGCCTTGATCTTGTCGGGATTAGCTTCAATTCCTCGCTGAGACACGAAGAACCCGAGAAGCTTGCGGAAGGGACTCCAAACACGCACTTCTCGGGGTTGAGCTTGAGGTTGATCTTGCGCAGATTTGCAAAGGTGTCGTCAAATCTTGAACCAAAGTTGCTTTGTCCTTGCTCTTGACCACTATGTCATCCATGTAGGCTTCTACATTTACGTGCATTTGCGGCTCAAAAGCGTCATGGACTACCCTTGCAAATGTTGAACCAGCATTCTTCAAACCGAAAGGCATCCGTATGAAACAGTATGTGCCACATGGTGTGATGAATGCGGTCTTCTCCTCATCTTCTTCAGCCATGAAGATCTGATGGTATCCACGTAGGATGGAGCACTCCTCTGACAAGGCCTGCTGCTTCCAGTTTCTTGATCTCTTCGGCTATGAATTCTTGGCGCTCCACTGCTTGCTTCCTGACTTTTTGCTTGACGGGCCACGCATGAGGACAAACGGCCAGGCGGTGCTCAATCACTTTCACAGGAACACGGGGATATCGGGCGGTTGCCATGCAAACACGTCGACATTCGCCTCAGGAAAGCAACGAGCGCGCCTTCCTATTTGGGGTCGAGAGAGGCACCGATGGTGAAGGTACCACCAGCGCCGTCCTCCTTGGCGGGCACCTTCTTGGTCTTGGCGGAGCCACCATCTTCTTGCACTTTCGGTGGAGCTCGATGGTGCGTCCTCGACGGTAGCGCAGCACTCGAAGAGGTGCGCTTGCCGGAGTGAGCATCGAGCCCTTGCCGGACTTGGACTTGGTCTTCTTCCCCGGGAGCTTTAGCGGCAAGTGTCGGCAATCTGTCATGGCTGCTGCATCCGGAAGATCTTGTCGGCACAGATAAGGGCATCCTTCTTGTCGCCATGGACAGAGATGACGCGCTTATCGGGCCCGGCATCTTGAGTAGGTTGTAGGCGTGGTGAGAGGCTGCCATGAACTTGGCGAGTCTTTGGGCTGGCCAAGTATCCCATTGTAAGGCAATGGGAAATCGGTGACGCCAAACGTAACCCTCTCGATCCTGAAGTTCAGCTCGCTGCCAAATGTGACCGCAACGTAATCTTCCCCTTGACTTGCTCCTTCCCGGATTGATTGCTTGGAAGGTTCCGGTCTCTTCGAGCTTCATTGTCGAGGATTTGAAGCTTCGGAGCACCGCGGAGGAGATCAGATTCAAGCCGCCCGCCGTCAACTAACATTTTTGTGACCTTGAGGTTGCGGATGGTTGGAGAGACCAACATCGGCAAGCACCCGATCGCAGTTATGCGATCAGGGTGGTCCTCAATATCAAAAATGATAGGCGTGCTGGACCACTTCAGAGGCTTGCGTGACTCTACGGATGGTTCCGCTGCATTGACCTCCCGCATCCATTGCTTGAGCTGGCGGTGGGAGGTATGCAGGGAAGCACCTCCGTCAACGCAGAGAACCTCTGTGGCTTTCTGAAACTCCTGCTCATCGGCGTCGTCGTCCTCCATATCTTCGTCGTCATCATCATCTTCATCCTTGTCGCGGCCGCGGGGAGGTCGATCTCCTTGTCGCTGCTTGACTTTGCCGCGGCGTCCTCCCCGGCCGGGACGTTTCTTGCTTGCTCCCCCAGCACCTTCCTGGGCCTTCTCTTTGTCTCGCCGCTCGTACTCAGCTCTCTGCTGTTCGACGAGCTGCTCGACCTTCTTGCAGCTCTGGAGATCGTGGCCCTTGGTGCGGTGGATCTTGCGATCTTGCTTGCCGGAGCCGTCCTGCTTGTCGGCGGCCGCCACCGACTGGTGGTTGGCGTCAGCGGCAACCTCCTTGCCGGAGCCACCAGCCTTGGCGTTCTTGTCGCCGCCTCCGTCTCCGGACTGCTCGACAGCTAGCACTTCTCTGCTTTTCTTCTTCCTGTTGCCTCGCCGCCGACCCTTCTTTGCTGCGGTGTCATCACTTGTCGACATCGCTTCAGCATTCTCTCCGAGTCTCCTCCCTTCCTCGGTAGCCTTTGACACTTGTCGGCCAAGGCGTACAGCTCACGACGTCCTTGACTTTGCACATCGCCATCTCCTCCTCATCCTGCGGTTCCGCACATTACGATGAAATGCGCTGATCACCGCGCGGGGTGGACGTCACGGGATGTTGTAGTGCACGGTTGAATCTCTGAATGAACTTGCGCGAGGACTCTCCTTCCTTCCGGGCGAGCAAGTGAAGGTCGCTCTCTTGGCCATGAGGTTTGTGGTCACCGTGAAGGCGCCAACAAACCGATGGCACAGATCTGCCAAGAGGATATGGAGCTGTCCGGCAAGTGCATGAGCCAAGATCGGCGTTGGGCTTGAGCACGAGCGGGAAGTAGTTGGTGAGGATCTTGTCGTCCCGTCCCCCCGCAGCCTGCACCGCGATGGTGTAGATGCTGAGGAACTCCGACGGGTGCGTCCTACCATCATACTTCTCCGGCGCGTCTGGTTTGAAGTTTTTCTGGCTGGGCCACTGGACTTGCCGCAGCTCACGAGTGAACGCAGGGCAACCTACCGCGTACGACAAGTCGCCTGGCCCCTCCGGCGCGTGCATGTCAACAGAAGGCCCAGCGCGCTTGTCGGATTGACGTCGCGCTTCTCTTGGCGCCGATGCGAGTTCGAGCGTCCTCTTGTTGTCGCTCATGAAGAACTTGGCGCTGATCGCGGCGAGCTCGCGGATCCGACGACGCAGTGGAGTCGCTGTCGAGGTGGATCCGATGAGTCGGCGATCTTGGCCTTCTTGGCGGAGAGTGCATGGTGGTTGCATCACCGACAGTCTCGTCGCCACCAGCTCGTGCCTTGTCGTCACGCTGCGGCAACGATGGCATTGGTTGCCGCGGAGCATCGCCGTTGGCAAAGCCGATGAGGCTCTGGATAGTGGCCCTCCACTCGTCGACCTTGTCGGCCGTTGGAGGGTAGTCGAGGAGCAGCTGAGCTCTCGCCAGAGCTTCTGCTAGAGTAGTGGGTGGCATTGGAGAACGGTACGAGGAGCGGGACACGCTCGGACTTCTAACTAAGTTAGAAGGAGCAGCACCCCGTCCGGGGGACCGTATCTCACTCGTGCCAGCATGTTGGCGCGCATGCTGGTCTTGAGGGTCTCGATCCAACGAACGTATTGCGTTGTGAACGCCATGACGTTGTTGGTCCCGCGTCTCCTGAGACGGGCGTGGGGGATGCACGGACGCCGAGGTTTGCGGTGCCTTGTCCTTGGACTTGGCAACGTCGCGAACACCTTCGTCGGCGCCCGTTCCTCCGCCAGCGTCTGCCCCACCACCCGTTGTGGTGAGGGTGGAGTGCACGCGGACGGCTCTGCTGCCGCCGAAGCCTTCTTCTTTGGTGGCATGTCGAGGAAGATGTTGATGACGCTACTCGTGTGAACGCCGGATCAGATTCACACGGCCTCGACGCCCCCTACCTGGCGCGCCAAAGATGTCGGGGAGGCTGATCGTACCCACGGACACCTATGGGGCTGGCGGACCAGGCCCCTTGTGGTTCGGAGGGGAGCGGAGGTCGCACGAAGAGCGGATCGAGGCGATGCACACGAGCGGTTTACCCAGCTTCGGAGCTCTCCGGAGAGATAAAACTCCTACTGCTGCTTGTTTGATCTATTGTGTTCTTACTAGGAGCAATGCGAGCTACAAAACCTAAGCGTGAGTGTGTCTAGTCTCTGACGGTCGAATGAATCGAACCAGCCCAACTGCGGAACCAGCGGAACCGAACCTTGCGAAAAACGCGGGCAGACCCTTTCTACGTTGCACTCGGGCCTCCTTTTATATGCTCAAGGGGTCTCCGGCAGGTGGCAACATAGGCGGGGTACAAGTGTAAAACAGGAGTTGGTACACCTACTTGAGCAAAGGTATGATGCAAAATACCTAACTCTGACGGCAAGGGACAAAAGCAATAAATGCCCGTCGTTGTCGCCCAAACAGTGTGACAGAGACCGTCAGGTGCGCCTCCGCTCGCCATGATGGCGAGCCTGTTAGCGCCGCTTATCGCTGCTCTCCGCTGGCTGCACAGCCGCTCGACACGCGCCCATGGAACGGTCCCATGGCGACACGTCGCTGGGTGAGCTGGAGCGGAGACGGAGAGAAGTTGCATGCCGCGGCAAGCGCCTTACCGCGGCCGAATCCTTGTCGCGCCCGGAGACTTGTCGCGCCCCGAGCCTTCCCATCAAGCTCCTCTTGCCGGGGCCTTGTCTTCTGCGTGCCTGGAGTGGCCTTCCCGACAAGCTCTTCTTGTCGGGGCCTTGTCTGTGCCTAGAGAGGCCTTCCCGGCAAGCTCCTCTTGCCGGGGTCTTGTCTTCTGATTGGCTGCGGAGGGTCTTGGCGGACGCCCGGCGAGGCTTGCCACGGGGACGCTGCGACTGCCCGTGCACAAGTTTGGGGTACTAAGGTACCCCTATTTTAGTACACCGACAATTGTAGACCTACGGGTTCGTAGTTAGTAGCTAGATGGCCTCCTCTCTCTCATTTGATTCTCAATGCAATGGTCTCTTGGAGATCCATATGATGTAACTCTTTTTGCGTTGTGTTTGTCGGGAACGGATGGACTTTGAGTTTATGATCAGATCTATCTTTTTTATCCATGAAAGTTATTTGAGTTTCTTTGATCTCTTATATGCATGATTGCTTATTGCCTCGTATTTCTTCTCTGGTATTTTGGTTTTGTTTGGCCAACTCGATCTATTTATCTTGCAATGGGAAGAGGTGCTTTGTAGTGGGTTCGATCTTACGGTGCTTGATCCCAGTGACAGAAGGGGAACCGCCACGTATGTATCGTTGCTTATAAGGATAAAACGATGGGGTCGATTTCTACATAAATAGATCTTGTCTACTTCATGTCATCGTTCTTATTGCATTACTCCATTTCGCTAGGAACTTAATACACTAGATGCATGGTGGATAGCGGTCGATGTGTGGAGTAATAGTAGTAGATGCAGGCAGGAGTCGGTCTACTAATCTTGGACGTGATGCCTATATAATGATCATTGTCTGGATATCGTCATGATTATTTGAGGTTCTATTAATTGCCCAACAGTAATTTGTTAACCCACCTTTTGCTCTTTTCCTCGAGAGAAGCCACTAGTGAAACCTACGGCACCCAGGTCTCTTTCTCATATTATTTGCCTTTGCGATCTATTTTTCTTTGCTTTCATTTTTAGATCTATTAAACCAAAAATACAAAAATACCTTGATGCAATTTATTCTTATTTATTTTATCTAGCATTCTTGTGATCCAATCTATCATATTTTATCATGTCCGTTTTGCCAATTTCTGGCGCCGCTACCCGAAAGCGATTGACAACCCCTTTAATACGTCAGGTTGCGAGTATTTGTTATTTGTGTGCAGGTGTTGTTTACATAGTGTTGCTTGGTTCTCCTACTGGTTCGATAACCTTGGTCTCAGCACTTAGGGAAATACCTACCGCCGATGTGCTGCATCATCCCTTCCTCTTTGGGGAAATACCGACGTAGCTTCAAGCCGCATCAATGGTGTTTTAAATGCAGAAAATTTTTGGAGCACTAATAAACTATCATGTCAAAATTTGAAACTTTCAGGGGTCATTTGACCTTTTTAAGACATTTAAGGGATTTTCTAGCCATTTAATTAACGTAATTCAAATTTGAACAACATGTACATGCGACAGCTAACCATAACGGTTTGAAAAGTCATATATGAATGCTTGTGTGCGAGTTAATTCCATGCGTAGTAAATTGGACGGAATTTTCAAACATATTGGTGTCACGGCTTGGACACAAAGCATCGAGTGCCATGGCATTGGAATTCAAAAAAATTCAAAAATGATCAGAAACACATGAAACCTTGCTTGATGTAATGGCATGGCACGAAAATGGTGTGGTAAAAAAAATTGACCTGTTTGATGAAAGTTTGGACACACACCCCTCACAGATCCGGAGCAACTCACTAGAAGGCTCGTGGTTTCGAGAGGGCACAATGGATCTTAGATGACGAACCGGCGATAGCTTCCTCTTATGGCCTTCCAAAATTTTCTACAATTGACATGCACTAATACAACTGTCATGTCAAAATTTGGAAAATTCCAGGGGTCATTTGACCTTTTTAAGACATTTAAGTGATTTTCTAGCCATTTAATGACCATAATTAAAATTTGAACTACATGTACATGCAACAACTAACCATAATGGTATGAAAAATCATATTTGTATACTTGTGTGCGAGTTAATTCCATGTGCAGTAAATTGGAAGGAGTTGTCAAACATATTGGTGTCACGTCTTGGACACAAGCATGGAGTGGCTTGGCATTTAAGTTCCAAAAAAATTAAAAAATGATCAGAAATACATGAAACCTTGCTTGACATAATGGCATGGCACCAGGATGGTGTGGTAAAAAATTGTCCTGTCTAACGAAAGTTTGGACATACACCCCTCACAAACCGGAGCTACTCACTAGAAGGCCCGTGGTTCCGAGAGGACACAATGCATCTCTGATGATGAACCGGCGATAGCTTCCTCTTATGGCCTTCAAAAAATTTCTATAGTTAGCATGCACTAATACAACTGTCATGTCAAAATTTGGAAAATTTCAGGGTATTTGATCTTTTTAAGACATTTAAGTGATTTTTCTAGCCATTTAATGACCGTAATTAAAATTTGAACTACATGTACATGCAAATGCTGACCATAATGATTTTGAAAAATCATATTTGTGTACTTGTGCGTGAGTTAACTCCATGTGCAGTAAATTGCAAGATTCTCAAACATATTGGTGTCACGCCTCGGACACAAAGCATCGAGTGCATGCCATGGCATTTAAATTCCAAAAAACAAAGATCAGAAACACATGAAACCTTGCTTGACATAATGGCATGGCACCACAATGGCGTGGTAATAAAGTTGGCTTGTTTGATGAAAGTTTGGACACACGCCCTCACAAACCGGGACAACTCACTAGAAGGGGCGTGGTTCCGAGAGGTCACAATGCGTGTTTGATGACAAACCGTTGATAGCTTCCTCTTGTGGCCTTCAAAAAATTTCTACAGTTAACGTACACTAATACAACTGTCATGTCAAATTTTGGAAAATTCCAAGGGTCATTTGACCCATTTAAGATATCTAAGTGATTTTCTAGCCATTTAATGATCGTAATTCAAATTTGAACTACATGTACATGCAACAGCTAACCATAATGGTTTAAAAAATCATACTTTTTACTTGCTGTGTGCGATTTATTCCATGTGTAGTAAATTGGAAAGAATTTTCAAACATATTACTGTCACGGCTTGGACACATGCATGGAGTGCCATGGTAACACAAAATAAGCATTCATCTCTTATATGAGGAAAGAAAATATAAATATCTGGCAAGACAACCGGGCCCCACATGATTGACACCCTATTTCGCGCCTCGAGGTTTCGAAGGTGAGTGGCGCGGGTTATTAATCAGACGCGGTTCTGTATTGGAAACCACCAACTATTAAGTTCACACACGGATTTTGCTGCGGGAATCGTGTGCAATTCGAACTACAATACTCGTAAATTCCAGCGACCGGCGTGTGTACTGTTCCCATCGATCTAGATTCCGGCCGCCAATAAGTACTACATTGTTCACATCGTCCCGCCTTCATTCTCATCTACATCCTCCCCTCACTCGCCCTCTCTATCTCACACACACAAATCTCTGCCATGGCGCCGCCGATCTGCCCACGCGCCGACGCGGAGGCGCCGCCCCCCGAGGACGTTCAGTCCAAGAGAAGCAACGACGAAGACCCTTAGGGGCCGCCGGACACCCCAACTTTGGAGTGGTTTTGGGGCCAGTACAATCTTTGTCTGTGGAAATCATTGCCGATGGCTGAGAAAGCCAGGAAAGTGGCGTTCAAGAAGGAGATGGCGAAGGAGGAAACCAGGTACCAGGGGAGCTTTGGGGGTGGGTGTGTCATGATGCGGGGGAGGTGTACGAAGATGGGTACTTCGCGAGGAAGGTCAAAGGCGCTAGGCACCTCATCGCTGCGTGGAGGTGAGCCGATAAGCTCCAGCGTGCCACCAAAGAGCTCCGGTGGGCGCCCAACAAAATGTCAAGATCATTCGGGCTCATCCGCCAGCAAGAGGGAAATCGGTACATCAAGCACTGGGAGGCGGAGGAGGCGGAGTACTACCTCCGTGTTGGGAAGACGCCACGCACCAGGGAGCTCCTGGCGAGGAGCTGCCGGAATACTGCACCAGGAGGGATTATTAGTTTTAGTATTGTCCGTTTTCAATTTTATGCATTGTACATGGTAGTTAAGTATCATCACGTATAAGTGATGATATTACATATATTCTGTAATGAACTAATCTTTACTTAATAATAAAAGGGCATATAATTTCATAGTTCGTCATATGTCACCCGTTTATATCCGCTGATTTCGTGTTAACCATAAAGATTGACTGCGGAGGTTTGTTTGTTTGGTTCGTAGTGCTGTTTTGGGTTTACTTCCTGATGAAAATTTGCCATACCATACTGTAGTCGATCGCCGTCGCGGAAAGGAGTCTGAGACAGACTCTTCTATCATCTTATCTTCGCAATCTGGAGAATCCTCCTCCGTTGTCGAACAAACATGAGTACGCTATAAATGTAAGCCAATCCCCTTTATTTCCTAATCGCACCGTGAGAGCAAATTGAAACAAATCACAGATTCATCCTCGGTGAGGGCACGCAGAGAACCACTCATGCCGCTCAGCGTCAAGCAGGCGGAGGCGCAGGGAAGGAGGACGAAGACGAGGGAGCGAGCACGCGAGAGGTCGACCGCTCCTGCTGCTGGGCCTCAAGCAGGCGGAGGCGCAGGGGAGGAGTGAAGGAAATATGCCCTAGAGGCAATAATAAAGTTATTATTTATTTCCTTATTTCATGATAAATGTTTATTATTCATGCTAGAATTGTATTAACCGGAAACATGATACATCTGTGAATACATAGACAAACATAGTATCACTAGTATGCCTCTACTTGACTAGCTCGTTCATCAAAGATGGTTATGTTTCCTAGCCATAGACATGAGTTGTCATTTGATTAACAGGGTCACATCATTAGGAGAATGATGTGATTGACTTGACCCTTTCCATTAGCTTAGCACTTGATCGTTTAGTATGTTGCTATTGCTTTCTTCATGACTTATACATGTTCCTATGACTATGAGGGAACTCCCGTTTACCGGAGGAACACTTTGTGTTCTACCAAACGTCACAATGTAACTGGGTGATTATAAAGGTGCTCTACATGTGTCTCCAAAGGTACTTTTTGGGTTGGCGTATTTCGAGATTAGGATTTGTCACTCCGATTGTCAAAGAGGTATCTCTGGGCCCTCTCGGTAATGCACATCACTATAAGCCTTGCAATCAATGTAGCTAATAAGTTAGTTACGAGATGATGCATTACGTAACGAGTAAAGAGACTTGCCGGTAACGAGATTGAACTAGGTATTGGATACCGACGATCGAATCTCGGGCAAGTAACATACCGATGACAAAGGAACAACGTATGTTGTTATGCGGTTTGACCGATAAAGATCTTCGTAGAATATGTAGGAGCCAATATGAGCATCCAGGTTCCGCTTGGTTATTGACCGGAAATGTGTCTCGGTCATGTCTACATAGTTCTTGAACCCGTAGGGTCCGCACGCTTAAGGTTTCGTTGATGCTTTATTATGAGTTTATATATTTTGATGTACCGAAGGTTGTTCGGAGTCTCGGATGTGATCACGGACTTGACGAGGAGTCTCGAAATGGTCGAGACATAAAGATCGATATATTGGACGACTATATTTGGACACCGGAAAGGTTCCGGGTGAGATTGGGACAATACCGGAGCTCCGGGAGGTTATCGAGAACCCCGAGAGGTATATGGGCCTTATTGGGCCTTAGTGGAAAGGAGGGAAAGGAGCAAGGAGGCGCCCCCAAGCCCAATCCGATTGGGAGGGGCCGGCCCCTTTCCGTCCTCCCTCCTTCCTCTTCCTTCCCTCTCTCTCTCTCCTATTAGGAAAGGGGGGAGTCCTACTCCCGGTGGGAGTTGGACTCCCCCCTAGGGCGCGCCAATCCCCTTGGCCGGCCCCCTCCTCCACTCCTTTATATACAGGGGAAGGGGGCACCCCATAGACAACAATTGATCTCTTGATATCTTAGCCGTGTGCGGTGCCCCCCTCCACTATAGTTCTCCTCGATAATATTGTAGCGGTGCTTAGGCGGAGCCCTGCAACGGTAGAACATCAAGACCGTCCTGCCACGTCGTCTTGTGGAACTCTTCCCCGACATTCTACTGGATCGGAGTATGGGGAACGTCATCGAGCTGAACGTGTGCAAGAACTCGGAGGTGCCGTAGTTTCAGTGCTTGATCGGTCGGGCCGTGAAGACGTACGACTACATCAACTGCATTGTGCTAACGCTTCTGCTTTCGGTCTACGAGGGTACGTGGATACACTCTCCCCTCTCGTTGCTATGCATCACCATGATCTTGCGTGTGCGTAGGAAATATTTTGAAATTACTACGTTCCCCAACAGTGGTATCAGAGCCTAGGTTTTTATGCGTTGGTGTTATATGCATGTGTAGAACACAAGTGAGTTGTGGGCGATACAAGTCATACTGCTTACCAGCATGTCATACTTTGGTTCCGCGGTATTTTTGGATGAAGCGGCCTGGACCGACATTACGCGTACGCTTACGTGAGACTGGTTGTACCGACGTGCTTTGCACACAGGTGGCTGGCGGGTGTCAGTTTCTCCAACTTTAGTTGAACCGAGTGTGGCTACGCCCGGTCCTTGAGAAGGTTAAACCATCACTAACTTGACGAACTATCGTTGTGGTTTTTATGCGTAGGTAAGAACGGTTCTTGCTCAGCCTGTAACAGCCACGTAAAACTTGCAACAACAAAGTAGAGGACATCTAACTTGTTTATGCAGGGCATGTTGTGATGTGATATGGTCAAGACATGATGAGATATAAGTTTTTGTATGAGATGATCATGTTTTGTTGAAGTTATCGGCAACTGGCAAAAGCCTTATGGTTGTCTCTTTATTTCATAAGATGCAAGCGCCAAATAATTGCTTTACTTTATCGCTATGCGATAGCAATAGTTGCAAGAGCAATAGTTGGCGAGATGACCATATGACGACACATTGATATAGATCAAGATGATGGAGATCATGGTGTCATGCCGGTGACGATGGAGATCATGACGATGCTTTGGATATGGAGATCAAAGGCACAAGATGATGATGGCCATATCATGTCACATATTATGATTGCATGTGATGTTTATCTTTTATGCATCTTATCTTGCTTTGATTGACGGTAGCATTATAAGATGACCTCTCACTAAATTTAAAGATAAAAGTGGTCTCCCTGAGTATGCACCGTTGCCAAAGTTCATCGTGCCCAGACACCACGTGATGATCGGGTGTGATAAGCTCTACGTCCATCTACAACGGGTGCAAGCCAGTTTTGCACACGCAGAATACTCAAGTTAAACTTGACGAGCCTAGCATATGCAGATATGGCCTCGGAACACTAAGACCGAAAGGTCGAGCGTGAATCATATAGTAGATATGATCAACATAATGATGTTCACCATTGAAAACTACTCCATTTGATGTGATGATCGGTTATGGTTTAGTTGATTTGGATCACGTGATCACTTAGATGATTAGAGAGATGTCTATCTAAGTGGGAGTTCTTAAGTAATATGATTAATTGAACTTAAATTTATCATGAACTTAGTTCTGGTAGTATTTTTGCAAATTATGTTGTAGATCAATAGCTCGCGTTGTTGCTTTCATATGTTTATTTTGATATGTTCCTAGAGAAAACTGTGTTGAAAGATGTTAGTAGCAATGATGCGGATTGGATCCGTGATCTGAGGATTCTCCTCATTGTTGAACAGAAGAATTATGTCCTTGATGCACTGCTAGGTGACAGACCTATTGCAGGAGCAGATGCAGGCGTCATGAATGTTTGGCTAGCTCAATACGATGACTACTTGATAGTTTAGTGCACCATGCTTAACGGCTTAGAATCGGGACTTCAAAGACGTTCTGAACGTCATGGGCCATATGAGATGTTCCCGGAGTTGAAGTTACTATTTCAAGCAAATACCTGAGTTGAGAGATATGAAGTCTCCAACAAGTTCTATAGCTAAAAGATGGAGAAGAATTGCTCAACTAGTGAGCATGTGCTCAGATTGTCTAGGTACTACAATCGCTTGAATCAAGTGGGAGTTAATCTTCCAGATAAGATAGTGATTGACAAAGTTCTCTAGTCACCATCACCAAGTTAGTAGAACTTCATGATGAACTATAGTATGCAAAGGATGACGAAAATGATTCCCGAGCTCTTCGCGATGTTGAAATCAACGAAGGTAGAAATCAAGAAAGAGCATCAAGTGTTGATGATTGACAAGACCACTAGTTTCAAGAAAAGGGCAAAGGGAAAGAAAGGGAAACTTCAAGTAGAATGGCAAGCAAGTTTTCACTCCCGTGAAGAATCCCAAAGCTGAACCAAAGCCTGAAACCGAGTGCTTCTCTTGCAAAGGAAATGGTCCTTTGGAAGCGGAAATGCCCTGAATATTTGGTGGATAAGAAGGATGTCAAAGTGAACAAGGGTATATTTGATATATAGGTTATTGATGTGTGCCTTACTAGTGTTTATAGTAGCCCTGAGTATTTGATACTTGTTAGGTTGCTAAGATTAGTAACTCGAAAGCAGAGTTACTGAGAATAAAATGAGACTAGTTGAAGGGGAAGTGATGATGAGTGTTGGAAGTAGTTCCAAGATTGATATGATCATAAGCACACACTCCCTATACTTTCGGGATTAGTGTTAAACCTAAATAAATGTTATTTGGCGTTTGCGCTGAGCATGAATATGATTTGATCATGTTTATTGCAATTCGGTTATTCATTTAAAGTCAGAGAATAATTGTTGTTCTGTTTACATGAATAAAACCTTCAATGGTCATACACCCAATGAAAATAGTTTGTTGGATCTCGATCATAGTGATACACATATTCATAATATTGATGCCAAAAGATGCAAAGTTAATAATGATAGTGCAACTTATTTGTGGCAATCAAGTTTGGGTCATATCGGTGTAAAAGCGCGTGAAGAAACTCCATAAAGATGGATTTTCGGAATCACTTGGTTATGAATCATTTGATGCTTGCGAACCGTGCCTTTTGGGCAAGATGACTAAAACTCCGTTCTTGGAACAATGGAACGAAGCTCTTGACTTGTTGGAAATAATACATACCGATGTATGCGGTCCAATGAGTGTTGATGCTCGTGGCGGGTACCGTTATTTTCTGACCTTCTCAGATGATTTGAGCACATATGAGTATATCTACTTGATGAAACATAAGTCTGAAATATTTGAAAATTTCAAAGAATTTTAGAGTGAAGTGGAAAATCATCGTAACAAGAAAATAAAGTTTCTATGATCTGATCGCGGAGACGAATATTTGAGTTACGAGTTTGTTCTTCAATTAAAACAATGTGGAATAGTTTCACAAACTCATGCCACCTGGAACACCACAACATAATGGTGTGTCCGAACATCGTAACCACACTTTATTAGATATGGTGCGATCTATTATGTCTCTTACCGATTTACCATTATCATTTTAGGGTTATGCATTAAATACAGCTGCATTCACTTTAAATAGGGCACCATCAAAATCCGTTGAGACGACGCCTTATGAACTGTGGTTTGGCAAGAAACCAAAGTTGTCGTTTTTAAAGTTTTGGGCTGCGATGCTTATGTGAAAAAGTTTCAACCTGATATGCTCGAACCCAAATCGGAGAAGTGCGTCTTCATAGAATACCCAAAGGAAACTGTTGGGTACACCTTCTATCACAGATCCGAAGGCAAGATATTCGTTGCTAAGATGGATCCTTTCTAGAGAAGGAGTTTCTCTCGAAAGAAGTGAGTGGGAGGAAAGTAGACCTTGATAAGGTAAATGTACCTTCTCCCGAATTGGAAAGTAGTTCATCACAGAAATTATTTCCAGTGATTCCTACACCAATTAGTGAGGAAGCTAATGATGATGATCACGAAACTTCAGAGCAAGTTACTACAGAACCTCGTAGGTCTTCCAGAGTACGGTCTGCACCAGAGTGGTACAGTAATCCTCTTCTGGAAGTCATGTTACTAGACCATGATAAACCTACGAACTATGAGGAAGCGATGATGAACCCAGATTCCGTGAAATGGCTGGAGGCCATTAAATCTGAGATAGGATCCATGTATGAGAACAAAGTGTGGACTTTGGTGGACTTGCCCGATGATCGGCAAGCCATAGAAAATAAATGAATCTTCAAGAGGAAGATAGGCGTTGATAGTAGTGTTACTATCTACAAAGCCCGACTTGTCGCAAAAAGGTTTTCGACAAGTTCAAGGTGTTGACTATAATGAGATTTTCCCAACTGTAGCGATGCTTAAGTCTGTCCGAATCATGTTAGCAATTGCCACATTTTATGAAATCTAGCAAATGGATGTCAAAACTGCATTCCTTAATGGTTTTCTTAAAGAAGAGTTGTATATGATGCAACCAGAAGGTTTTGTCAATCCTAAAGGTGCTAACAAAATGTGCAAGCTCCAGCGATCCAGCTATGGACTAGTGCAAGCATCTCGGAGTTAGAATATATGCTTTGATAAGTTGATCAAAGCATATAGTTTTATACGGACTTGTAGTGAAGCCTGTATTTACAATAAAGTGAGTGGGAGCACTACAACCTTTCTGATAAGTATATGTGAGTGACATATTGTTGATCAGAAATGATGTAGAATTTTTCTGGAAAGCATAAAGAAGTGTTTGAAAGGAGTTCTTTAAAAGAAAGACCTAAGTAAAGCTACTTACATATTGAGCTTCAAGATCTATTGAGATAGATCAAGACGCTTGATAAGATTTTCAATGAGTACATACCTTGACAAGATTTTGAAGTAGTTCAAAATGGAACAGTCAAAGAAAGAGTTCTTGCCTGTGTTGCAAAGGTGTGAAATTGAGTAAGACTCAAATCCCGACCTCAGCAGAAAATAGAAAGAGAATGAAAGTCATTCCCTATGCCTCAGTCATAGGTTCTATAAAAGTATGCCATCCTATGGACCAGACCTATTGTATACTCTGCCCTGGTTTGGCAAGGGAGTACATAGTGATCTAGGAGTAGATCACTGGACGTTGGTCAAAATTATCCTTAGTGGAATAAAGGATATGTTTTTCGATTATGGAGGTAACAAGAGGTTCATCGTAAAGGGTTACGTCGATGCAACTTTTGACACTGATCCAGATGACTCTAAGTCTCAATCTGGATACATATTGAAAGTGGGAGCAATTAGCTAGAGTAGCTCCGTACAGAGCATTGTAGACATAGAATATTTTGCAAAATACATACGGCTCTGAATGTGACAGACCCGTTGACTAAACTTCTCTCACGAGCAAAACATGATCACACCTTAGTTCTCTTTGGGTGTTAATCACATAGCGATGTGAACTAGATTATTGACTCTAGTAAACCCTTTGGGTGTTGGTCACATGACGATGTTTATGGGTGTTAATCATATACAGATATGAATATTGGTGTTAAATCACATGGCAATGTGAACTAGATTATTGACTCTAGTGCAAGTGGGAGACTGAAGGAAATATGCCCTAGAGGCAATAATAGAGTTATTATTTATTTCCTTATTTCATGATAAATGTTTATTATTCATGCTAGAATTGTATTAACCGGAAACATGATACATGTGTGAATACATAGACAAACACAGTGTCACTAGTATGCCTCTACTTGACTAGCTCGTCTTTTTGAACCTTTTAACAGTAGGAGAACCTCCTATTGTTTTTGTATTAATATAAAAGGGGGGGGGGGGAAATTACATGAGGATATTTACATGAAGACTTTACAGTTCACTCTCCCTTTGGGAGGTGGTGAAGGGGTTAAACTATAGAGGAGAGGATGAGTGGGATGAGATTTTTATGCTTTTCCTTAACCCTATAGGTAAGGAGTGAAAAATCAGTCTTAAGCCTATCTAACCATGAAGTCCTTGAGGGCATCATCCCCCTGAAGTGTTTGTTGTTGCGTTCTTTCCAGATACTCCAGGCAGCAGTCAGGAAGAGCTCCATGAAGAGGGGCCTGTTCCAGAGATTTTTGGCAGACACAACTTTTTGTAGGCGATGTTGCCCCTGAATCCAAGAAATTCCCAGACTGGACCAACATTCAGCACTGAATTGACATTCAAAAAAGAGGTGTTCCAGTGATTCCTCAATGTGCTGCCCACAAAGGATACAGTCATAATCATTTCCTATATTGTAGTGTCTCCTCTTGAGCATATTCCCCGTGTTTAGACGGTCAGAAAGGAGTAACCATCCAAAAACTTTAATTTTCATGGTGGATTTTGATTTCCAGAGCCAGCAAAACGCCTGATGGCCCCTCATGTCTCTGAAGTAGAAAGTGTAATATCTATGAGCAGTGTATTTTTCCGTTCCCCAAAATATAGGTCCAAGTGTCAGGATCATTGGATAGAGCCGTCTCCCTCGTGTCTGCTTGTAGTTGACGCACCTCTGCATGGGCCTGAGCCGAAAGGGGCAGGTGAAACGCCGCACTCAAAGACGTGATGGATAAGAAATCCCTCACAGAGATGTCTTCATTGATTGTGTAGGATAGAGCGCGCGGGTACTTCTCCTCAAAAGTGGTATCTTGCCATAGATCTTTCCAGAATAGCACGTTGGATCCATTATTGACATGAGCGTTTGAGATGCCCCGAAATATTGGCATTAGTTTGGCAACATCACGCCACCAGAATGAATCACAAGGGTCAGCAGCATGTGGAATTTGATTGACGTAGTATGTGTTCCATACGAGCTCAACCCAAGGTACGTTCCATCTATTGTAGAATTTGTGTAAATATTTGAGCAAGAGTGCATCGCCTTGGATCCTGAGATCAATCACTCCCAATCCACCGCTTTCTTTTGGGCGGCAAACCATTTCCAGAGGCGAGGGAGTTGCATTTGTCCCCTTGCTCGCTTTTCTTCGGCCCACAAACACTTCCTTCTTATTTTGTCAAGGAGCTCAATGATTTTGGTAGGCAGTCAGAGCGTGCATAACGCAAAGATAATGAGTGAGGTGATCACCAAGTTAAGCAGGGAAAGCTTGCCACCGTATGAAATCATGTTGAGAGTAGCAGTCGATCTTCTCTCCATGGAGCATACCAGAGGCATGAGATCTTGTAGCGACCCGACCTCAGATGGTCAAGTCTCTGTGCTTTTGTGTCATCCCTGGATCGGTAATGCTGACACACACAGTACTCGAAGGATTTATAACAGAGTAGCAATCACACACTTATTACATTGAATGTCTCAAAAGAGAACTTGTTACAATAATATGGCTGAAGGCCATCTAATGCGATAACAGCGGAAGGCTTGGAAGATAAAGTCAGTCCATCAACTCCAACGGCATAACTGAGCTGCACGGCAACGACCTACAATCCTTACTCCTCGTTCGAAAAGTCTGCAACATAATACGTTGCAGCTGAGAACGGGTCAAGACATGGAATATCTTTGGCAATGTAACACATAGAGTAATGAAAGAATAAGCTATAATACATGCATATATGGCTGGTGGAAAGCTTTATGGTTACAGTTTTGCGAAAAGCCAATTTTCCCCTACATCAAAGGAATAAATTTTAATTTAACTATCATGGTGGTTGAAACATCATTGAGAAGGTGTAACCCCAACTCAATGATCCCAATTAAAGTGATTAACAACCCAGCAAAATTAGTTAAGAGTGATGAGATACATGTGAATACTCAAGTACTAGATACTCGAAATTGTCCATAACCGGGGACACGGCTAAGCATGATTAGTTTGTACACTCTGCAGAGGTTTGCACTTTTCCCCACAAGACTCGATCGCCTCCGTTGGTTTCTCGCCGCATGGTGTTTGAGAGACGGATGACCGAGATACGATCTTTCGTAAACATTAACTCTCTACTCCTGGATAGATCATACCAAACCTATAAAACCCACTACCTGCTGATCTACCTCTTTGAGACCTTCACGTAGCTTACTCAACTATGCTAGAGCCCATAATAGCTTGTGGCTGCACACGGAAGTTTCTAGCATGAATAATCTCAGTTCCCTTTGAGCCTGGGTGGCGGTCCATAGGAAGATCACACGGGTACCCCGGGATTTCCAAATATAAAACAGACAACACTGAGAAGATGTGTATTTAAGTTGCTACCTTAAAGTAAACCATTATTTAACAACCTCACATCTGTCGTGAATATCTCTCAAACCCAAACCACGTCTACGAGCATAGCATGGCAATATAAGCATAACGTAGAAGTAACTCCCAAGGGTTTGAAAGTAACAGGGCAATAGGTTCCTACCTCATCATGTACTTCCCAACCCACAATTTCATGACATCCTAATCATGCAATGTTTGAGGGTTGAGCTAATGCATAAAAACGGGGTATGAAAAGGTATGATCAAGTGTTACTTGCCTTGCCGACGATCCGTGAATCCTAGAGACTCGTAGTAACACGCTTCGCACTCCGGGAATTCTATCGCAAGCAAACAATACATACATAAGTAAACAAGCAAAGATGCACAAACGAAAGTTCAACTAAAAGAGGTTAACCGGAGAGTTCAACTTAAGAACTCCGGTTTGCAAAAAGAATCAAACCAAACGGAACAACGAAACTCAAACGGCGAGAAAAACATGGTCCGTTTACTAATCTGAACTAGAGTCAAATTTTACAGAGATAAAAACTGGTTTAAGTTGATTATTCGGAAAGAGGGTTTCGAGATGAAACTCTAGGCACTTGAATCGCCTGATTCCGATAAACAAGCGAAAAGATAAACAGGTTTGAAAATTGGATCAGAAATCGCGATAAGAATAACCGCGGAATAAATCTGATAAAAGAAAAGCGACGAACTGCTAAACGAACGAACGTTCGTTAACAGAAACTAAACAGTGAACGCGTTCGTTAGAACGAACGGACGTTCGCTAAATAAATAAACCGACGAAATAAACCGATCTATAAAAAAAACGACCTAGGGTTTTTTTTTAAACCGAAGGGTTTTCTTAAAAAAACCGGCAGGGTTTCGGTACCTCCGGCGGGCGCGTCCGGCGGGCGGCTCCGGCGGAGTTCCGGGTGGGGCGGGTCGGCGAGCGGCGGCGACTTCGGCGAGAGGGCGGCGATGGCGCTGGGCGGCGGCGACGCGGATCGGGCTCCGGGCGGCTCGGGCTCCGAGTTCGGCGGGTTCCGGCCGGGCTCGGTTGGTGGCGGGTGGTGGTGTGGCGCGGGGCGGCGGTATTTATAGGGGCGGGCGGCTCGGCTTGGGGAAGGCGCCGGGTGGAGTTCGGCTCGGACTTGCCCTCGGCGTCCGTGCCTCGCCTGCAACGGCCTTGTGGGAAAAGCGGCGGCGCGAGCGGGCCGGCTGGGCCTTCGGCCCAGTCGGGCTTGGGTCCAATATTTTTGAAAAAAAAAAAATTACGCCGAAAGAAAAATTACTAGAGAAAAAAATAAAAATATAAAAATTACCAAAAAAGTTTTGTCCGTCTAAATAAAATATTTAGAACTAGATGAACTTTTCTTGGCCCCTAAAATGCAACTTTTTAAAGCGTGCAAATTTTTCTAGGGCAAATAAAATTCCAAAAAAAATCAAATAAAATCCCGAAAATGATTTTAACATTTTTCCTCCGTTATTTCAATTATTTTGGAGAAGTCATATAATCTCCCCTCATTTATTTATTTAAATTGAAATAGTTTTCCGGAGAGAAAATAATTAAAATCCAATATCCTCGTCTTTCATTATTTGACAAAATTCAAATATGAAAATTGAAAAATCCCCAACTCTTTCCGAGGGTCCTTGAGTTGCTTAGGATTTTCGAGGATTGTAAACGAGAATGCAAATAAATATGATATGCATGGATGACCTATGTATAACATGCCAAATTGAAAATTTCGGATGTTACAGATCAAGGACAGTTGGTCGAGTGGTTCCAAGCGGGAGTCCTAAGTACGTGAAGGGCATCTTTCCAACAGCGCAACCAAAGATATTAGCAATTCCCTAGGTCTTTGCAGTATCAGCATTGATTGGAACGAGAGTAGATTTGTGAAAATTTATTTTCAAACCAATGAATGTAGCATACTCAGTCAAAATATCCTTGATAACGGCTGCCTGTAGTGTGCATGCTGGTAGAACAAGTATGGTGTCATCGGCGTATTGGATGACTGGACACTCTTTTTGGTGTGGGGAAGGGAAGGGCAGGTGTATCTGACCGTGTGCAAATGAATCGTTGATGGCCGCTTGGAGGAGATGTGCTGCAAGCACAAAAATGAGTGGTGAAAGAGGGCCCCCTTGCCTGACCCCACATTTGCAAAAAAATTGGCGTCCCGGAGTGCCATTTAGGAGAACAGAGGATTTGGCTGATGAGAAGATGCAACGAATCCATGTGAGCCATTTATCATTGAAACCCATGTTTTTCATAATCTCAATCATTGCTTCATGCTCAATTGTATCGAAAGCTTTGGCAAAATCAAGCTTGAGGAGCATTATTTCTTTTTTGGAAGTGTGACATTGATATATATACTCGTATGCCCATGCGAGGCAATCCTGGATAGTCCTCCCCTTGAGAAATCCATATTGATTTCTGTGAATAATCTTCAAAATGACTTTTTGTATTCTATTTGCCAAGATCTTAGTGATGACTTTTAGGCAGCAGTTTAAGAGAGTAATCGGCCTGTAATCATTAATAGATTCAGGTGATCCAATTTTCGGAATGAGAGTTATGAATCCATCATTAATGCTTTCCAGATTGAGATCACCGTTGTGGAATTGATTACAGAGGTTGTAAAAATCCTCCTTAATGATTGGCCAACATCTCTTAAGAAAAAGACCAGTAAAGCCATCCGGGCCTGGTGCCCTATCAGCCAACATCTCTCGAATAACTGTGTCGATTTCATCATGGGTGAAAGGAAGCGTTAATTCATCAAGTCCTTCACATTTTTTGATTATCCTGGGAAGGTCAAATTTCATGTTGCATGGATGTGAGGAGCCCATCCTTTCTTTGAAGGCCTGACATATGAGTGATTCTTTTCCCGCATGATCCTCAATAATTGTTCCATCACTGGTCTTCAAAGAGGCTATGTTGTTCTTTCTGTATCTTTCTGAGGCCATAGACTGAAAAAACTTTGAAGGTTCATCTCCAAATTGCACCCATCGAATTGTACACCTTTTTTTCCAGTAAATTTGTTGGTATTTTAGTAATCTCAGAATGTGTGCTTTGAGGATGCGGCGGAAATTTGCTTCAGGCACAGTGAGAGGACGCTTATTTTCCAAATCATCAATTTCACAAAGGGCTTTATTTGAGTTTTCGATGGCCACCGAGAGCTTTGAGATCCCCTTACTCCAATGTTTGAGATTTCTGCGAAGGGTTTTGAATTTTTTACATAGGACAGTGGCAGCGTTAGTGGAATGAACTGGTTTGGCCCAAGAGTCCTCGACAACTTTCATAAAACCCGGGTGTTGAACCCAAAAGGATTCGAATCAAAATAATTTGAATTTGGGTATATTGGTTTCTATGGTGATCACACATGGTATGTGATCGGAAACAGGCTTTCCTAATGGCTTCACCAAGGTTTTTGCATATGACTGAGTCCAATTGGAGCTTGTGAAAAACCAATCCAACTGTTCGAGTAAAGGGTCCACTTGCATGTTACTCGAGGTAAAAGAACGACCTTTAATGGGTAGTTCAATTAGGCTCTCACATCGTATGAAGTCGTTAAAGGTGTTCATATCATTCATGCTTCCACCTGGTTTGTTGCAATTTTCCGGTGCACGAATAAAATTGAAATCCCCCATAAACAACCAATCTTCAGAGGATGGAATATTAAGATTACACAGCCATTGAATGAAGTGCTGTCATTGATCACCTTGGCAAGGCCCATAAATATTGACGAGTGTCCAGGTTTGGGCAGATTGGGTAGAGCGAAAGCGAGTGACTAGAGCAAAATCCTCAGAATATAAGACATCGCCAGAGAAGATTGCACTATTCCAAATTGTGACAATGCCACCCGAAGCTCCACGAGATGGTACAAAAGCAAACTGATCAAACTGACGGGGGCAACAAGACTTAACAAAAGGTAGATCAAACGAGGATTTTTTTGTCTCTTGCAAGCAAACAACCGCACACACACTAGACGAAATAGCATTCAAGAGAGCTAATTGCTTGTCTTCAGAGTTTAGGCCACGGACATTCCAACACAAAACGTTCCAATTAACCAAAAGAGGCATGAAAATAAAGGGTAATAAAAAGGTGATCAGAGCTTAATCAGAAACTGTGTGCTCCTCCTCATTGGTGGCCAGCAAGGCATCTTCAGAGAGTTCTTCTGCAGGAATGGCACAGAGCAACGTGCCAACTTGCTGGATCACTTGAACGGGTGTCGGCGGTGGTACGTGTGCCTCATCCTCCTCCCTTATGCGTAGAGCCATCGGGACCATCCTGGGTTTAACTTTGGAAACCTTCATTCTGCTGTCTGAAACCTGATGCACTTTGAACCCATCATATTTATTTGAGCGAGCACTTCGGCGCAGAGCTGTGGAGCATTCAGGCCCAATTGCCTTACCTTTACGAGCCCGAGATGGACCAGATTCAGAAAGAGGAGGGTTAAGACCTGGATCATTCAGCATCTCGACCAAAGCAGACTATCAGGAGCAGCATCAGACAAAGCCTGCAGTTCTACCAGCGGATTTTCTTCGGCAGCAGTGACCTCCTCAAGTTCCCAATCAGATGCCTCTTTGATTTCTTCAATAACCACAGAGGAAGAACTAGCATTGGCAAGAGTTTTGGAAGCTGAAATGACTGACAGCAGACCTCTGTTCTCAGCTACAGTAACTTGAAAAGTGACTGAATCCTGTTTGAAGCCATACCTACCCCTCCAAGGCCCATAAGAAGCCACAAAGGGTCTGACAGCTTCAGTTATGTAGGAATTCAGCCGAAACATGGGCAAGCAGTCACGCAGGAGCATGGTAGGAGTGAAAGTTCCATGAGAAGAGATATCCACATGCAAACCAGCAGCAGACAAAGTCAGAGAGATCTCCACAAAGTTGGCAGACAGAGCTTCAGATTCCTGGCTGCCAGAACTGATAAAAGGAGGGATCTCAGACCTGGCAATACCAGTACCAGCAGAGATAGCCAAAGCAGAGCTGCTCGCTTCTTGGGGCCATAATTGGTTCATGAGAGCCACCGGGACCATAACATATGTGTCAGACACCGTGGCACTGGAATCAGAGCTAGAATACGCCGAGATAGAATCATTCCGAGCGATGGCGGACTAACTCGAAGATTTTATGGGGCACAACACCATGTTCCACTTGCAGACCCTCGCCCGCGAGCCATTGCTGGAAATTGTACAGAACAGGGGGTTGCTGGGGAGGTGAAGGCGGCCAATTACCCCATTGGGGGTGCATCTCGATATCACTTCCTGCATCCACCACAACATTCTCATTTTCCTCCGCAGCAGCAGCGTCCGCCATCACGTTCTGCGCCATTGACTAGCTCGTTGATCAAAGATGGTTATGTTTCCTAGCCATAGACATGAGTTTCATTTGATTAACGGGGTCACATCATTAGTAGAATGATGTGATTGACTTGACCCATTCCATTAGCTTAGCACTTGATCGTTTATTATGTTGCTATTGCTTTCTTCATGACTTATAAATGTTCCTATGACTATGAGATTATGCAAATCCCGTTTACCGGAGGAACACTTTGTGTGCTACCAAACGTCACAACGTAACTGGGTGATTATAAAGGTGCTCTACATGTGTCTCCGAAGGTACTTGTTGGGTTGGCGTATTTTCGAGATTAGGATTTGTCACTCCGATTGTCGGAGAGGTATCTCTGGGCCCTCTCAAGAATGCACATCACTATAAGCCTTGCAAGCAATGTAGCTAATGAGTTAGTTACGAGATGATACATTACGTAACGAGTAAAGAGACTTGCCGATAACGAGATTGAACTAGGTATTGGATACCGACGATCGAATCTCGGGCAAGTAACATACCGATGACAAAGGGAACAACGTATGTTGTTATGCGGTTTGACCGATAAAGATCTTCGTAGGATATATAGGAGCCAATATGAGCATCCAGGTTCCTCTGTTGGTTATTGACCGGAAATGTGTCTCGGTCATGTCTACATAGTTCTCGAACCCGTAGGATCCGCACGCTTAAGGTTTCGTTGACAGTTTTATTATGACTTTATAAGTTTTGATGTACCGAAGGTTGTTTGGAGTCTCGGATGTGATCACGGACTTGACGAGGAGTCTCGAAATGGTCGAGACATAAAGATCGATATATCGGACGACTATATTTGGACACCGGAAAGGTTCCGGGTGAGATTGGGACAATACCGGAGCTCCGGGAGGTTATCGGAACCCCCCGGGAGGTATATGGGCTTTATTGGGCCTTAGTGGAAAGGAGGGGAAAGGAGCAAGGGAGGGGCATGCCCCCAAGCCCAATCCGAATTGGGAGGGGGCCGCCCCTTTCCTTCCTCCCTCCTTCCTCTTCCTTCCCTCTCCCTCTCCTAATAGGAAAGGGGGGAGTCCTACTCCCGGTGGGAGTTGGACTCCCCCCTAGGGCGCGCCAACCCCCTTGGCCGGCCCCCTCCTTCACTCCTTTATATACGGGGGAGGGGGGCACTCCATAGACAACAATTGATCTCTTGATCTCTTAGCCGTGTGCGGTGCCCCCCTCCACCATAGTTCTCCTCGATAATATTGTAGCGGTGCTTAGGCGAAGCCCTGCAACGGTAGAACATCAAGACCGTCACCACGCCGTCGTGCTGACGGAACTCTTCCCCGACATTCTGCTGGATCGGAGTACGGGGAACGTCATCGAGCTGAACGTGTGCAAGAACTCGGAGGTGCCGTAGTTTCGGTGCTTTTTCGGTCGGGCCGTGAAGACGTACGACTACATCAAGCGCGTTGTGCTAACGCTTCCGCTTTCGGTCTACGAGGGTACGTGGATACACTCTCCCCTCTCGTTGCTATGCATCACCATGATCTTGCGTGTGCGTAGGAATTTTTTTGAAATTACTACGTTCCCTAACAAGGAGGACGAAGACGAGGGAGTGAGCACGCGAGAGGTCGGCCGCGTTAAAACAGGAGGACCATCTGATGTATTCCGTGGGGTAGCCCAACCCACCGCTCCTCCTCCTTCTGCAGCGACGACGGCGGAGGCTGGAGGACCATCTGAATATATAAGTTGTTGCAGGTGATGGAATTGAAGAGGCGACTTCAATGAGAAGGCCATGGAGCGAGGAACCACTATGGATTCGGCGGCGGCACCTATCCCTTCTGCATGAATAAAAATTCTACCAATGTTGATCGGTGCTCCGGTCTCTTCTCTCACAATTTGCCTCCCTCTCTCCTCGCCATGGCCGTTTTTGACCCATCACCGTTACTAAGATTCAATAGGAGTTGTGCCCTGCAGAGGTCAGCCACGGCCAGAGCAAGCACCGCGCCAACACAGCCCCGTCACCTCTTTTTTGCGGCTGACGGCCGGTACCACCATGTGTGGAGACAGGCAGACGACGGAGATGTTCGTGGCAATACTGGTCATGCTCCTGGCGCGGCCACCTGCTGTGCCCACACGTCCACCCAACCACCCACTGGACTCCCCCATATATCTGGGAAGCTGTGACCTCCCTGACCCCGGCTGCCGCCGGGATACAGCCATGACGAGCTCCACATCGCCTGAACCAATGATCCATGGCATAGCTACCGCAGAACGAGAGGCAGAGGACTCCGACCCGTGCACCCACCTCAATCCCCAACGTGATGGAAGATAGGCACCGTGGCGGAGCAACAACCATAACTGTCGGTGCCCCAGCAACGGAGAGGGCATCGCGCAGTAGCCCTGGTCGCTGCCGGTGCAGACCAAATGGTTAACCACTGGGCGGGGCAGCGTTGGCATAGAGGTCGAGAGGTGAGAGAGTTATGCTGTGTCTCTACATGTGTCTGATTTGTTGTATTTTCTTTATAAAATCATTGGTGTACAGACACATGTAGTCCTTTCTCCCAACCAGTCAATAGTAAAATTGTCGAAAAAATGAAAATCATTAGACCTCTTTCAAAATCGAACGACGGAATCAGAATGACTCATTTTATACCATTAGCAACATTTTACCGCATGGAGTTTTTATTGCTGTCTTCGGAAATCTAACAACATAGCTCTTTTTATACCAATAATAATACTATATTCGATGGAGTTTTATCGTCTTCCTCCACCCTATTTGGCCTCAGAATGGCTATATTTTGTCATTGAACTTATCGTATACACTCACTTTAGTCATTGTACTTAAGAATACGGTCAATATATACGTGTTGAGGTGATGCCATGTGGCTTGTTTGACCAGTCAAATGGTTGGAGTATGGAGCTATATGATTTCACAGTGACCGTATAATCATCTCAGCACGTATATAGTGACCGTATTCTTAAGTGCAATGACCAAAATTAGCGTACACGATAAGTTTGATGACCATTGATGCATTTTACTCTTGCTATAATTTCTTGCTACTTGTAGGTGTCGTGTGCCGCATGTGCACTACTAGCAATGGCGGGCTAGAATCAGGAGGCAGATATAGTGGGTGGACGAAGAAGAAGAAGACAAAGAAGGTGCATATTTGAATTGCACAACTAGAATAACTCCGTCTCACCTTTGAAAAAAATCTCTACCTCCGAGCATGATTTTCATGTCTTGTGTTGTGTTATTTTATAAGAAGGTGTTGTTATAGCGTTATCTGATCGTGAATTTTTGTAGGTATTATTATTATTATTATTATTATTATTATTATTATTATTATTATTATTGCTGCTAATAAAGGAAGGTGCGTTTCTCTGAATTTTTGGTCCGCTCACCATATAAAATTATTTTCTCCCATATCTGGCTAAGATGACACTAATTTTTTTTGTCCATCCACGCATAAACAAATTTCCAGGGTGGTCCTTCAAACTTTGCAGACAAGGGGTCTGCTCCACATCTTTTTTCCTTTTGATTGGGACACAGGGAGCCACTCCCTACGTGGAATAAGGGTCGTGCAACACATATTTTTGATTGAGCTATAGGAGTCAGTCCCTACATTGGGTGAAGGGGCGTGCTCTACATCATTTTTATCTTCGTGTAGGGAATTGGGAAAAATAAATCTGCAAAATAATTTAGCATTTTCTTTGTAACATATGCTTCAAGTAGGACGATTGCGATTACATAAAGCATGATGCATTGGGCCTCTGTTGGGCCTGGAAAAAAACCACCAACTAAATAAGTCTGATGTTCCATTATCATTAAATATTACCACCTCGCCCCTTAGAACCAAAACCATCAATTTATATACCTCTTGGAGTTACTTGTTATCGATCAACTCGATAGATTAGCTTGGAAATTAATAAGAAGAGGATGAGGATGATGATGTGACAAGAATAAAATGAGTCCCGAAGAAGATATAAATTAATTTTCGGGCCGGGCCTCCAAATCATGCAATCAAGTGGCCTGCTTCGCATCTTTTGTTTTCTTTTATTGGGCCTCATGGAGTCAATCCTCTGCGGGTCTGCATCTTTTTTCCTCGATTGGGCCGCAGCAAAATAATTAACACATAAAACTAAATTAGTGCTCTCTTTGTGACCTATGATTTGATTAGGCCGACAACATTTACATAGCCCAAACTTCATTGGGCCTCAATTGGGCCTAAAAACACATCAACTCAATAAGTTGGCTCTTTCTATTATCATTAAAATAGTACCACCTCCCCCGGTAATCCACTTCTGAGCCCAGGCTCAGCTGCACCCGCCCTTACGAGAAAAAAAAACTAAAAAAATTCAAAAAATTCCAAATTTTGTGTGTGTGGTTGATAATTTGATATGTGAGATACGCTTCAATTTCAAAATCAGTTGGCCATCTGAGAAGTTCTCGGCAAAAAAGACAAATTCTGGGTCTATAAAAATGTTTACTATTCGTGCATTGTTCTGGCCCGATTTGTCTTTTTTGCCGAGAGCTTCCCAGAAGTCCAAATGATCTAAAATTTGGAGCGGACCTGACGTGATAAATTTTCTACCATGCATAAAAAGATTGGAATTTTTTGAATTTGTTTTGATTTTTTATGATTTTTTCCTAGACGGGTGCAGATGAGCCTGGGCACCGAAACGCCTTACTCCACCTCCCCTCCATAGAACCAAAACCACCAATTTATATACGTCTTGGAGTTACCAGTTATCGATCAACTCAATAAGTCAGCTTGGAAATCAATAAGGGAGGATGAGAATGATGACGTGAGAAGAAGAGAATGAGTCCCAAAGAAGCTCGTTGTCCGGGGTACAAGAGGAGCTCTCCAGGTGAGAAACTGGACAATAGGGCGGACAAAAGGAAATAAGTATATGCATGAGCCAAATACAATGTTTCCCATTGCAACGCACGGGCATTTGTGCTAGTGAACATTAAATATATATATTATGAATTCCATTTTCTATCTGTTTTGTAAACTAATTTGTATCTAGCTGTTATCATTCACATATACAGAATGGAAATCATATATACACACATAGAACGCAACATATAAGAACGGAAAACAGAGTAGACACATTCAAACAGAGCAATAAACAGAGCAATTGTGAATACATAGTGTTCCACATCGAAATGAGTCAACAAAATAAACGCGTCCATGACCAGTAGCCCTTGCCTACGGTAGCTCTTCGCTCTGCCTGAACTCATGCAGGCGTTCGTCCAAGCGGTCGACACGCTCACGGTACATCTGGAGCGCGATATCGAGCTCCAAGTTGGCAATTTCATCAGAGATCACAAGCTCGAGGATGCGACAACCATGTTCCTCTACTACGCCCATGTGGACACCTAGGCCAAGGAGGTAGTCGAGCCTAGCGACCAACGCATTGGCATCAAGCGGGCCGCGGACAAGGTGAAAGACACGACCCATGCGAACAACGCGGCAGGCGTCCGGTGCAAGTACGACGCGGCCGACCTCTGGTGCAAGTATGGTGTAGACGGCATCTGCCCACTCCTGGCGAGGAAAGGGGGTGCTGACAGAACATGTACCCAGCTGTGACGCCCTGTCGACAACAGTCAAGCACCGATGGATCCGATCTTGTTGTGCAGCGCGCTGCGCCTCTCGCTCTGCGGCGCTCCAACGGTCTCGCTGTGCAACAAGCCACAGCCTATCGGCGTGGACGCACCTAGCTTGCTCTGAGGCGCACCATCAATCATGTTGTGCGGCGAGCTGCAGCCTCTCTGCGCAGACATGCCTATCTTGATCCGCGGCGCTGAAGCGCCATGCGCATGCACCAAGGGTCTGCTCAACCCTGGCGATGACGCGCATCACGACGTCGTCCATCGCGTTGCCGGGGAGCGCCTCTGCCTCGACGGGCCATGGCGCCTTCTTTTTTTCCTCGTCGAGGAGGTTGATGGCAGAGGCGACGCTTTGGTGGGTTGGCATGCTTGCAAAAGGTGGATGTGCTACAGGCTACGCTTGTCGCGTCCGTGCACCGTGCACCGCCTAGGTTTATGCGCAAAATCAATGGGTGGCGGCGGGAAACCGGTGAGGAAATGACGGGGAACGGTGGCATGTTCATAAAACGCCATCAATTAATGAAACTTTGCACAGAAGGAACATCGGGCTAGCACGATGCGTGTGGGCACATTGCTCGCTCATGGCTATGATCCATATACTTGTGTGCCCAACAGAGCACACTATTCATAGTAAAGAATACTGTTCTGTTTATCCTAGTAGTGCAGTTGCGGCAAGCGTAAGAATAAGTAGATGATGATCAGATGATCGTTTATCCTAGTTAATTATGCATGTAATAGTTTACTTTGGTTTGTGGAAATTGTTGGGCAACGTAGTAATTTCAAAAAATTTCCTACGCACACACATGATCATGGTGATGCATAGCAACGAGAGAGGAGAGTGTTGTCCACATACCCCGAAAGCGGAAGCGTTAGCACAATGCGGTTTATGTAGTCCTACGTCTTCACGATCCGACCGATCCAAGTATCGAACGTACGGCACCTCAGAGTTCAGCACACGTTCAGCTCGATGACATCCCGCGAACTCCGATCCAGCAGAGCTTCACGGGAAAGTTCCGTCAGCACGACGGCGTGATGACGGTGGTGATGTTTCTACCGATGCAGGGCTTCGCTTAAGTACCGCTACGATATGATCGAGGTGGAATATGATGGAGGGGGGCACCGCACATGGCTAAGATATCAAGAGATCAATTGTTGGGTCTAGAGGTGCCCCCCCTGCCCCCGTATATAAAGGATCAGGGGGAGGAGGCCGCCGGCCAGGAGGAGGGCGCGCCAGGGAGGAGTCCTACTCCCATCAGGAGTAGGACTCCCTCTTTTCGTAATTGGAGTAGGAGGGGGAAAGGAAGGGAAGGAGAGAGAAGGAAGGAAAGGGGGTGCCGCCCCCCTGCTACCTCTTGAGCACTGCGTTGGTTTTCCCTTGAAGAGGAAAGGGTGATCAGTAAAGTAGCGTAAGTATTTCCCTCAGTTTTTTAGAACCAAGGTATCAATCCTGTAGGAGACCACGCACGAGTCCCTCGCACCTACACAAACAAACAAGAACCTCGCAACCAACACAATAAAGGGGTTGCCAATCCCTCAACGGTCACTTATGAGAGTGAGATCTGATAGATATGACAAGATAAGATTTTTGGTATTTTTATGATAAAGATGCAAAGTGAAATAAAAGGCAATAAAAATAGCTAAGTGTTGGAAGATTAATATGATGGAAAATAGACCCGGGGGCCATATGTTTCACTAGTGGCTTCTCGTGAGAGCATAAGTATTACGGTGGGTGAAAAAATTACTGTTGAGCAATTGATAAAATTGAGCATAGTTATGAGAATATCTAGGTATGATCATTTATATAGGCATCACGTCCGCAACAAGTAGACCGACTCCTGCCTGCATCTACTACTATTACTCCACACATCGACCGCTATCCAGCATGCATCTAGAGTACTAAGTTCAAAAGAACAGAGTAACGCTTTAAGTAAGATGACATGATGTAGATGGATAAACTCATGCAATATGATATAAACCCCATCTTGTTATCCTCGATGGCAACAATACAATACGTGCCTTGCTGCCCCCTCATCCTTTGGGAAAGGACACCGCAAGATGGAACCCAAAGCTAAGCACTTCTCCCATTGCAAGAAAGATCAATCTAGTAGGCCAAACCAAACTGATAATTCGAAGAGACTTGCAAAGATAACCAATCATACATAAAATAATTCAGAGGAGATTCAAAAATTGTTCATAGATAAACTTGATTATAAACCCACAATTCATCGATCTCAACAAACACACCGCAAAAGAAGATTACATCGAATAGATCTCCACGAGAATCGTGGAGAACTTTGTATTGAGATCCAAAGAGAGAGAAGAAGCCATCTAGCTAATAACTATGGACCCGGAGGTCTGACGTAAACTACTCACACATCATCGGAGAGGCTATGGTGTTGATGTAGAAGCCCTCCGTGATCAATGCCCCCTCCGGCAGGATGCCGAAAAAGGTCCTAAGATGGGATCTCACGGGTACAGAAGGTTCCGGCGGTAGAATTAGGTTTTCGTGGATGCTTCTGTTGGTTTGGGGGTACGTAGGTATATATAGGAGGAAGAAGTACGTCGGTGGAGCAACATGGGTCCAACGAGGGTGGAGGGCACGCCTGGGGGGGGGGGGGGGTAAGCGCGCCCCCTACCTCGTGCCCTCCTGGTAGCTTTCTTGACGTAGGGTCCAAGTCCTCTGGATCATGTTTGTTCCGAAAATCACGTTCCCGAAGGTTTCATTCCGTTTGGTCTCCGTTTGATATTCTTTTTCTCAAAAAACAGCAATTCTGGGCTGGGCCTCCGGTTAATAGGTTAGTCCCAAAAATAATATAAAAGTGTATAATAAAGCACATTATAGAATATAATATAGCATGAAGCAATCAAAAATTATAGATACCTTGGAGACGTATCACCCCCTCCTTGTCCAATTCGGACTAGAGGGGGAGGGGGCGCGCGGCCAGCCCTAGCCGCCCCTCCTCTTATCCACTAAGGCCCATCTTGGCCCATTAAACTCCCCGGGGGGTTCCGGTAACCCCCCGGTACTCCGGTATATGTCCGAAACTCCCCGAAACCATTCCGGTGTTCGAACATAGTCATCCAATATATCAATATTTATGGCTCGACCATTTCGAGACTCCTTGTTATGTGTGTGATCACATTCGGGACTCCGAACTACCTTCGGTACATCAAAACACAAAAACTCATAATACAATCGTCATCGAACTTTAAGCGTGCAGACCCCACGGGTTCGAGAACTATGTAGACATGACCGAGACACGTCTTTGGTCAATAACCAATAGCGGCACCTGGATGCTCATATTGGCTCCCACATATTCCACGAAGATCTTTATTGGTCAAACCGTATAACAACATACATTGTTCCCTTTGTCATCCTTATGTTACTTGCCCGAGATTCGATCGTCGGTATCTCAATACCTAGTTCAATCTTGTTACCGGCAAGTCTCTTTACTCATTCCGTAATGCATCATCCCCCAACTAACTCATTAGTCACATTTCTTGCAAGGCTTATAGTGATGTGCATTACCGAGAGGGCCTAGAGATACCTCTCCGACATTCGGAGTGACAAATCCTAATCTTGAAATACGTCAACTCAACAAGTACCTTCGGAGACACCTGTAGAGCACTTTATAATCACCCAGTTACGTTGTGATGTTTGGTAGCACATAAAGTGTTCCTCCGGTAAACGGGAGTTGCCTCATAGTCATAGGAACATGTATAAGTCATGAAGAAAGCAATAGCAACATACTAAATGATCAAGTGCTAAGCTCACGGAATGGGTCAAGTCAATCACATCATTCTCCTAATGATGTGATCCCGTTAGTCAAATACAACTCATGTCTATGGCTAGGAAACTCAACCATCTTTGATTAACGAGCTAGTCAAGTAGAGGCATACTAGTGACACTATATTTGTCTATGTATTCACACATGTATTATTTTTCCGGTTAATACAATTCTAGCATGAATAATAAACATTTATCATGATATGAGGAAATAAATAATAACTTTTTATTGCCTCTAGGGCATATTTCCTTCAGAAATGTCATGTGTGTAGTAGCCACCTATGTAATTCGATGTTTACCGCATTTCACACACATCTTGTTTACATGAAATGTTTCTGTTCTCTTGGCTCAACACAAACAGTTTATCGGAATGAACTGTATGCCCTCCATTGCACACACACCTTGGTCTGGCTGAACCATTTCTGTTGCGTTGCATAATCGAAAACAGTTCATCTGAGTGAACCGTATGCCATATGTCACACACACACCTTGATCTAGCTGACCGTTTCTTTTGTGTTGCCTAATCACAAACAGTTCGTCCGAGTGAACTGTATGCCATATATCGCACACACCTTCATCTGGCTGCCCATTTCTGTTGTTATGCCTAATCACAAATAGTTCATTGGAGTGAACAGTATGTCACACATCACACACACAACTATAGTATGAACAGTGTTTGAGTATTCGCCATCGCAAACGTTTTGCATATTTTTAATGGTTTTTTACATCACCGTCTGCGATTAATGTATCGCACACAGTTTTGTCAAAGGGTCTCTCATTATAGTATCGCATTAGCAACATCTTGCAGTAGTGAACTCCCCCAAGCATAGATCTCGCTTGTCCTCAAGCGAAAGCCAAAATCGATAATCATGACCACATGTTTACAGAGAGAGATGTCAATAAAAATAAAATACATACATAAAAGCATCATGGTATTTATCACAGCAACAATATATCAACATAAAACTTCTCATGCTAAAGTAACAATTCATTCACACACTAAAGCATGAAACATAAACTTTAGTGGAAACTAACAAACTATGATTTCAGTCATTGAAACAATCAAAATCCATCATAATTTCAGAAAGAGTCTATGTAAGAGCTTTGTTTAGCAAGTTCACATACTCAACTATCATTTACTCTTCTATGATTGCTAAGACTCAAGGCATATTTATAGAGCAAAAGTTTCAGTCAGACACATAGAAAGATAGGGCTTATAGTTTTTCCTCCCAACTTATTTACCTCAAGGGTAATGTCAACTATAACAACTCATAACCTACATTCGATGGGATATATATGAATTGATTTATTTCTTTATGCATCAATGACAACTTACTTGAAGGATCTTATTCAATCCATAGGTAGTTATGGTGGATACTCATGGCAAGAGACTGGGTTTAAGGGTTTTTGGATGCACAAGTAGTATCTCTACTTAGTGGGAATTTTGGCTAGCAAAATATCCTAGGCAAGCACCACAGGTTAGAGGATCCATGACAATATAACTTCTATGTGAATATTAGCAATCACAACTCATTACGTTGTCTTCCTTGTCTAGTGTCAACTAATTGATATAGAATATTTAAGGGGGGCTTACAATCATAAAAGATGTCCAAGATCGTATATTTATATGTGAGACCTCTCTTTCTTCATTACTTTTTTCATGGATTGCACCAATGATTAATGCTATGTTTGTTAACTTCTAACAAATTTTATCAACTATACATATTTTATGTGAAGTCGTTACTCCCCATGGGATTAGCATATATTCTTTTCATCCTTTATTATTTTTATTTCATTGCTAAGATTGAAATAAGAAAGTAAAGCAAAACTCAAAACTACTATTTGTTATATAAATCTCACACTATTACATAGATAGATAGATCACGAAACAATCACTCGAAACTATATCATACTAGAACTTCATTCTTCTATATCATGAAATAACTAAGGATCGAACTAAGATAGATAATGATGATAAAAGTGATGGTGATACGATATCGGGGCACCTCCCCCAAGCTTGGAGCAAGCCAAGGGTGGTGCCCATACCCATGTACTCAAGTCTCTTTCTTCGGTGATGGTGGTGATGATGTGGTAGGATTGTCCTCTGGCTTCCAAGGTGCAACACCCCTGGATTTTGGCCCTTTCTTTTTCTTTTGAATTTCTTTGGATTTTGCTTTGGATTTCTTTTTATGTGGCTCTGTGGTCTGAAAACTTGGGAAGATCATCTCTTCTCGATCTCCAAAGTGGCTTGTCATCCTCAAAACCATCCCAAGATCATATCATTTCCTTCTTAGCCCAATCCTAATATTCTTTTTCTTGGAAATATTCCTTTTTCTATTAAAGGAATTACCCTGTTTGCCCTAGGTTGTGAAGCATCCTATATTTCTGTCTTGCCTTTGAGTCCCACAAAATTCTCATAAATCCTTTGGGACATATCTTTCACAGATATGTCAAAATCCTTCCTTGTCCTGGTTTTTCAAAAAAAACCACAAATATTATTTTCCTATTCTACCCTAAATGGCACTTGGTGAAGGAAGTGTAATTTTTATCTTCTTGATTGTCCCCCAAACTTTTTGGACACCTTTTCCTATCCATATCATTGCCTGATGCCAAATATTCAACTCAATTTGCCTAGTAAATATTCCTCAGTAAATTTTCAAAGTTTATGTTCAAACAGAGGCCTTGTGAAGGAGGTACTAGCTAGGCATATCCAAATGAGTTGAAATTTTGTCACATCCTTCTTATGATCAAATCATAGCTCTCCTCCAATTTTTAGCTCCATCCAGCTATCCATGTGAGCTCATCATCAAATCTTGGATTCTGGTCAGATTTTCAGTTAGTGTAACAACTACATTTTATATTGCTTCACTATTGCTGAAAATTTACCAGGACATGCTCTACCCATACAACATCCCTCCACACAATTTTGGCTCATATAATTCATCCATTATTTCTCTAGAATTTTTCTTAGTTTCTGTCCAGAGAGGACCCCTATGAAGAAGTACCATTTTGGTGTATCCAAATGGTATAAAAATTTTACAGTGTGTTCATATGCCAAATAACTAATCTCCTCCAAGTTTTAGCTCAATCCAGTGCACTATGTGAGCACAGCACCCAGTTCCTCATTTTTGACCAGGGGCACATTCTACAACAAATGGTATTTATCTTCATCTAAATGGGCTGAAAATTTGCAGAGATGATCATCTTTGTAGTTGATCACACCCAACCAAAGACCATAGTCTATCTCCAGACCAATCTTCTCCATCAAGCAACAAACACCTTGTTGTAGCCTTGTCTCCAAGCTCCCTCTAGTCACCTTCAGCATCCCTGTTCTTGTTTCTTTGCTTGTTGGCCCTCTCTGGTGAATGATCTATCGATCAGACATGGTCGCCCGAGCTTAGTCACCAGGCACGCGTCAATGCACACGATGACCATGCCATATGCGTGCTGTGCTGCGTCTGGCCGCGTCCAGAGCTCCGTCGCCTCCTCTGCTCATCATTCTCGCGCGCCCCGTCTTGTCCAACAGATTCCTCATGACTGTGCTGTCACTCCTCTGCCCCTGCCCCATCCGGTCTCGCTGTCGTTGGGTCGCCATCGGCCGCGCCCGTGACATAACCCTCTCTGCCCTCTCCCTGTCCATGAGCTGGTGATCTCTCGAGCTCTTTCGACCCCTCCCACGGCTATATATAGCTTCCTCGCGTGCCTCCGCAAGCCATAGACCCCTCCCAACCCTCCTAGCCCACCGGAGCAGCCTCTCCTCCTCCTCCCCTGTCCGCCGCGGTGGTCGCCGACCTCGCCTCTATTCCGGCCAGCCCGAGCGCCCCTCCACCTCTAGCCCTCACCACTAGACCCCCCTGGACGGTGGCACGCTTTCCCCTCACCTTAGTTCATCGACGGACCGATCGGAGCCCTCGCGCCCATCTCCACCAGCGCCGCCGCCCCTGTCCTCTGTTGCCTTGCACCGCCGCAGCCCTGCTCCTCCGCGACACGCGTTTTGCACCTGAACAGATGCGACACTCCGCCCTGAATCGGCCAGTGTCCTCGCCCCGGCCGGAGACGGCCGGAGTTGCCGGGGCTGACGCCGCTCACCCCTCCTTTGCCTCCTCCTCTGTTCCGATCGGGGGAACGAGACGAGAAAGAAGAAGCCAGGCCAGGCGGGCACCTCCTCCCCGCGGACCCCACCTGTAAGTGACCCACCACTGAGCGTAAGTGGAGGCGCCTTCCGCCTGGATACGTTTTCCTTTGTTGAAAATGTACTCCGGTGAATCTTTAGACTATATTGTGCTTTCACTTCTCTGAAAGCGCACTTTGGTTATTCTCCAGCTGAAAGTTTGCTTTCTTTTATAGAAGACATATTTCACCAAAAGGCGTTTTCTGTTTTGTCCACCAAGGGCCTGTTTGTAAGGATCTTTTTACAGAATAGTCCCTGGACTTCAGACATCCGTATCTCCACGACCGTAGCTCCGAATCAGGTGATTCCAAAGCCCACGTGTCCTCTCGTCGAGCCTGTTCTGTTGGTATCATTTTCACTATGTTGTTACATAATGGAAATGACCATTTTCCCTTGCCCCTAATCAACCCCCTTCGAGAGAGAAACATTTCTGGTGAATCTTTCTGTGAGTTCACCGCACTTCTTACGAGAGAATCTCTCATCCGCAGGCAAGCCACGACAGCCACTTGCATGATGGCCTTGCAGTAGCCATGGTTTTTAACTTGAATAATTAAATAAGTTTTGCATGTTAATATTTCCGTGAATGCTTTATATGCTTATGGATTCATGCTCGTTCTTATGCCATGGTTATTTTCATCTAGTTGGTTACATGCTCACTTGCTAATATTATTATCATGTTCTATTCTGGTATTTACTTATGATGCTAGTGGTCATGCTATGCTTATATGCAATGTTATACTTGTGATATTCATGCTCGCTATTATGCCATGCTCATTTGCATCCACTAGAGTAAATGCTTAATTTTTGTTCATGATAAGATATACCTGTTAAATGATTATGCTTCTCATCCATGTTCATGTTGACATTATGCTCATTGATGCGGCTTGAAGCTACATCGATATTTCCCCAAAGAGGAAGGGATGATGCAACATAGCGGCGGTAGGTATTTCCCTCAGTGATGAGACCAAGGTTATCGAACCAGTAGGAGAACCAAGAAACACTACGTAAACAACACCTGCACACAAATAACAAATACTCGCAACCTGACGTATTAAAGGGGTTGTCAATCCCTTTCGGGTATGGGCGCCAGAAATTGGCAAACAGACGTGATAAAAATATGATAGATTGGATCGCGGGAACGCGAGATAAAATAAACGAGAATAAACTGAAGCAAGGCATTTTTGTATTTTTGGTTTAATAGATCTAAAAATAAAAGCAAAGGAAAATAGATTGCAAAGGCAAATAAAATGAGAAAGAGACCCGGGGCCCGTAGGTTTCACTAGTAGCTTCTCTCGAGGAAAGTAGCAAACGGTGGGTGAACAAATTACTGTTGGGCAATTGATAGAATTCAAATAGTCATGACGATATCTAGGCAATGATCATTATATAGGCATCATGTCCAAGATTAGTAGACCGACTCCTGCCTGCATCTACTACTATTACTCCACACATCGACCGCTATCCAACATGCATCTAGTGTATTAAGTTCATGGAGAAACGGAGTAATGCAATAAGAAATATGACATGTTGTAGACAAGATCTATTTATGTAGAAATAGACCCCATCATTTTATCCTTAGTAGCAATGATACATACGTGTCGGTTCCCCTTACATCCTTTGGGATCAAGCACCGTAAGATCGAACCCAATACAAAGCACCTCTTCCCATTGCAAGATAAATAGATCGAGTTGGCCAAACAAAACCAAATATCGGAGAATAAATATGAGGCTATAAGCAAACATGCATATAAGAGATCAAAGAAACTCAAATAACTTCCATGGATAAAAAGATAGATCTGTTCATAAACTCAAAGTTCATCTGATGCCAACAAACACACCGCAAAAAGAGTTACATCATATGGATCTCCAAGAGACCATTGTATTGAGAATTAAACGAGAGAGAGAGGAAGCCATCCAGCTACTAACTACGGACCCGAAGGTCTACAAAGAACTACTCACGCATCATCGGAGAGGCACCAATGGAAGTGGTGAACCCCTCCGTGATGGTGTCTAGATTGTATCTGGTGGTTCTAGACTTTGCGGTGGCTGGAATCGATTTTCGTCGACTCCCCTAGGGTTTCTGGAATATTGGGGTATTTATAGTGAAAAAGTCGGTTCAGGGGGCACCCAAGGTGGGCACAACCCACCAAGGCGTGCCAGGCCCAGGCGCGCCCTGGTGGGTTGTGCTCCCCTCGGAGCACCCCCAGGCGCTTCTCCAGCCCACTGGATGTCTTCTGGTATAAAAAAAATCCACAAAAAGTTTCGCTGCGTTTGGACACCGTTTGGTATTGATTTCCTCCGATGTAAAAAATAGGGAGAAAATGGCAACTGGCACTTGGCACTATGTCAATAGGTTAGTACCCAAAAATGATATAAAATGACCACAAAATGATTTTAAAACATCCAAGAATGATAATATAACAACATGGAACAATAAATAGTTATAGATACGTGGCAGACGTATCAGCATCCCCAAGCTTAATTCCTGCTCATCCTCGAGTAGGTAAATGATAAAAAAAGAAATTTTGATGTGGAATGTTGCCTAACATGTCATCTCATATTCTTTTCTTTATAGCATGGACATTTCGAATTTTAGATTGTTCAAAGCAATAGTCTAGTTTTGATGTGAGACTTAAATACTCAAGCATATCAACAAGCAACCATGTCTTTCAAAATATCAACGCTAAAATAAGTTATCCCTAGCCCATCATGCTCAATCATTGATCCATTCATGAAACACACTCGCATATTATCTACATCCAATGCTCAAGTATGATCATAGTGCCCCCTAGTTGGTACTTTATAAGAGAAGATGGAGACTCAAATTAAAAATAAAAATTGCATAAGTTAAAAGAAAGGCCCTTCGCGGAGGGAAGTAGGGATTTGTAGAGGTGCCAGAGCTCAAAGAGAAAATTGAGAGATAAAAACATTTTGAGAGGCATAATTTTCCCACCAACGAAAACGACTTAGAGTTCCTAACACTTTCCATGCTAGATATATCATAGGCGGTTCCCAAACAGAAAATAAAGTTTATTCCTTTTTCCACCATACTTTCACTTTTCATGGCTAACCGTATCCACGGATGCCTTCCATACCAACACTTTCCAATGATTTTATTATTTGACAACATAAAGTAAATTCATTTTTCATTTCGGGACTAGGCATCCCTAATACTTTGCCTTACTCTCGTGCAATGACAAGTGAATAAACACTCATCGTGAGAATAACACATCTAGCATGGAAAATATTAGCCACCCCTCACCGCCTCGCGAGCGGTATGAGCACACAAAAGAGAAATTTATTTTGATTATTAGAGATGGCACATACAAATTTTCTTAGAACGGCAAAAGAATACCGCATATAGGTAGATATAGTGGACTCATGTGGCAAAACTGGTTTAAAGGACTTTGGATGCACAAGTAGTGATCATACTTAGTGCAAAATGAAGGCCAGCAAAAGATTGAGAAGCTTCCAACCAAGAAACGAATAATCTCATAAGCGAGCATTAAGCATAATTAACACCAAATAATTCACCACAAGTAGGATATAATTTCATTGCATAACTATTGACTTTCGTGCTTGCATAGGGAATCACAAACCTTAACCCCAATATTCTTACTAAAGCATAATTACTCATCAACATGACTCACATATCACATCATCATATCTCAAAACTATTACAAGGAATCAAGTTTATTTTGTCCAATGATCTTCATGAATGTTTTTATTATATCCTTCTTGGCTATCTATCAGTTTGGAAATAATTTTCATGTGTTGCTTTTGATAAGCTCAAACAAATATAAGTGAAGATCATGAGCATAATATTTCTTTCTCTCAAATTAATTTAAGTGGAGCAAGAGAGAATTTCTTGAAAATTTTACTAACTCTCAAAGAAATATAAGTGAAGCAAGAGAGCGTTTCATCAAAAATACTAAAGCACACCGTGCTAAAAAAGATATAAGTGAAGCACTAGATCAAATCCATAGCTCATAAAAAATTAAGTGAAGCATAGAGAGCAATTCTAACAAGTCATGGCATAATTTTGGCTCTCTCAAATAGGTGTGTCCAGAAAAGAATCAAGACTAAAAACACAAAAGCAAAACAAGAAAAGACTAATATCATACAATACTCTCCAAGCAAAACACATAGTATGTGACGAATAAAAATATAGCTCTGAGTAAAATACTGATGGTCGTTAGAAGAAAGAGGGGATGCCACTCGGGGCATACCCAAGCTTAGTTTCTTGCTTCTCTTTGGATAATAGCTTGGGATGCCATGGGCATCCCCGAGCTTAGGATCTTCTTACTCCTTATTCCTTCATCCGTCGTGAGATAACCCAAAACTTGAAAACTTCAATCACACAAAACTCAACAAAACCTTCGTGAGATCCGTTAGTATAAGAAAGCAAATCACTACTATAAGTACTATAGAAAACCAATTCATATTTTATTCTTGCATTATATCTACTGTATTCCAACTTTTCTATGGCAAAAACTCATCAAAGAAAACAATAGAATCATCAAAACAAGCACACAACGCAAAGAAAACAGAATCTGTCATAGAATAGAACAGTCTGTAGCAATCTGGATATTTCGAATAATTATGAAACTCCAAAAATCTTGAGAAATTAGAAATCCTGAAAAATTTGTATATTAATCTTTTGCAAAAAGAGTTGGTACTTTATCACGCTCTGGTTAGAAATTAGAATTGTTTTCATGAGCGCAAAAGTTTCTGTTTTTCAGCACAGTCAAACAACTATCACCCAAGAAGATCCTAAAGGCTTTACTTGGCACAAACACTAATTAAAACACAAAAAACACTCAAGAACAGAAAGCAAAAATCAAACATAAATTTTATTCATTGGGTTGCCTCCCAACAAGCGCTATTGTTTCACGCCTCTAGCTAGGCATAAAGCAAGGATCTAAGTTTTGTCATCCATGTTCTCCAACTCCTGAATCACACAATCAGATTTCTTTTAAGATTTAGCAAGTAAAATAGAAAAACTTCTAGGAATAAAATTGAGGAATTCGTTCTTAATAATGGGATCTCTTGCAACTTCAACTAAATTTGGATGAATACTAATCATTTTAAGATCTCCATTATTATTACGAGAAGTTGCACCCTTGTTCTTGGTAACTTGAGTAGTCTTTCCAATATTTACGGGAGTTTTTTCAATAGTTTTATCGGAAGCAAAAGCCGATCTTAAATTACTAAAAACTTCTTCCAGTTTATCAATCCGAGACGGGATTTCTTCATTTCTTTCATGAATTACGATGCCCTTTTCTTTTAACAACTTAAAAACTTCTCCCGCTTTTGACCCAATCTTAGTAGCAAAATTATGCATCTTTTTATCCAATTTTTCAATATGCTCTTCAGTAAGCCTTTTCTTTTCAATAGCATCTAATCTTTCCATGGGATGCTCAATAGTCAAAGTTGTTTCATTAATCATAAGAGATGGTGAGCCTACTAAATTTCCCATAGCATTAAAAGCATCAAGATAGGGACACATATAGAAATTTCCACCGGTAATCGTATCAATGACGAATCTATACTTAGTGGTGATGCCCACATAAAAATAACGAAGAAGAACAACGGTAGATTGCTTACGGATAGATCTATTATGTGGATTGCAAATTCTATACCAAGCATCTTTTAAATTCCCTCCTCCCCTTTGTTTAAAGTTGAGAAATTCATTCTCGGGAGTGCACGCAATAGAGGAAGAACTATCCATGACGATAATAATGACAAACAAGATTGCACACAAAAATAGATCCGGCAAGAAAATGGGAAACGAAAAGAGGACGAATAAAATGGCAAATTTTTGTGAAGTGGGGGAGAGGAAAACTAGAAGAAAATGGCAAATAATGTTAATTGTGAGGAGATGAGATTTGTGATTAGGAACATGGTAGATGTTGAAGATCCTCCCCGGAAACGGCGCCAGAAATTCTTTTTGATGTGGCTTGAAGCTATGTCGGTATTTCCCCAGAGAGGAAGGGATGATGTAGCACAACAGAGGTAGGTATTTCCTTCAGTGATAAGATGAAGATTATCGAACCAATAGGAGAACCAAGCAACACTACGTAAACAAAACCTGCACACAAATAACAAATACTCGCAACCCAATGTATTAAAGGGGTTGTCAATCCCTTTCGGGTAGCGGCGCCAGAAATTGGCAAATAGACGTGATAAAAATATGATAGATTGGATCGCGGGAACGCAATAAATGAGAATAAATTGCAGCAAGGTATTTTTGTATTTTTGATTTAATAGATCTGAAAATAAAATCAAAGGAAAATAGATCGCAAAGGCAAATAATATGAGAAAGAGACCCAGGGGCCGTAGGTTTCACTAGTGGCTTCTCTCGAGGAACATAGCAAACGCTGGGTGAACAAATTATTGTTGGGCAATTGATAGAACTCAAATAATCATGACGATATCCAGGCAATGATCATTATATAGGCATCACATCCAAGATTAGTAGACCGACTCCTGCCTGCATCTACTACTATTACTCCACACATCGACTGCTATCCAGCATGCATCTAGTGTATTAAGTTCATGGAGAAATGGGGTAATGCAATAAGAACGATGACATGATGTAGACAAGATCTATTTATGTAGAAGTAGACCCCATCGTTTTATCCTTAGTAGCAATGATACATACGTGTCGGTTCCCCTTCTTTCACTGGGATCAAGCACCGTAAGATCGAACCCACTACAAAGCACCTCTTCCCATTGCAAGGTAAATAGATCGAGTTGGCCAAGCAAAAACCAAATATCAGAGAAGAAATGCGAGGCTATAAGCAATCATGCATATAAGAGATCAAAGAAACTCAAATAACTTTCATGGATAAAAAGATAGATTTGATCATAGACTCAAAGTTCATCTGATGCCAACAAACGCACCGCAAAAAGAGTTACATCATATGGATCTCCAAGAGACCATTGTATTGAGAATCATAAGAGAGAGAGAGGAAGCCATCTAGCTACTAACTACGGACCCGAGGGTCTACAAAGAACTACTCACGCATCATCGGAGAGGCACCAATGGAGGTGGTGAACCCCTCCATGATGGTGTCTAGATTGGATCTGGTGGTTCTGGACTCTGCGGCGGCTGGAATTAATTTTTGTCCACTCCCCTAGGGTTTCTGGAATATTGGGGTATTTATAGAGCAAAGAGTCAGTTCAGGGGGTACCCGAGGTGGGCACAACCCACCAGGGCGTGCCTGCGCCTCCTAGCTCGCCCTGGTGGGTTGTGCTCCCCTCGGAGCACTTCCTAGGCGCTTCTCCGGTACACTGGATGTCTTCTGGTCCAAAAAATCCACAAAAAGTTTCGCTGCATTTGGACTCCGTTTGGTATTGATTTCCTGTGATGTAAAAAACAGGTAGAAAACAGCAACTGGCACTTGGCACTATGTCAATAGGTTAGTACCAAAATGATATAAAATGACTATAAAATGATTATAAAACATGCAAGTATGATAATATAATTGCATGGAACAATAAAAAATTATAGATACGTTGGAGACGTATCACTCATAGGCATTGTCATTTCATCATGCTATTTCATTGTTATGACTCAGCTCATCACCAATCAAGTTTAACCAGGCTTTTATCGAATTTGAACATCTGTTGGCTGAGTCATAGTGCCATCAAATCGAGCTGACCAGTGCAGCCACACTTGTCTTATGGGGGGTCCTAACTGGGTCTATTTTCAAGCCTCTCGCCGGTGCCTCCAACTAGGGAAGGTTATGTGCGTGCGCTACCCTGATCTGGTAGGCGACCATAAGCCTTGTGTGCCCGTCATTGTATGGTACCATTTGAAAGGATCGAGATGGACCTAGAGGGGGGGGGGTGAATAGGTATAATTAAAAAAATCTAATTCTTACTTAGCAATTTTTGGCAATAGTGCGGAATACGAGGATGAGCCTAACAATTTAAAGTATGATGCTAAGATCTAAGCAAGGTAAACAAGTAACACAAGTATATGAGTAAGCAAGCACAATATGAGCAAGTGAAGACTAAGAGGCAAGTAATCACAAGTAGGGAGTTAGGGTTAGGAATAACCGCAACTCCGAGAGACGAGCATGTATGCCGATGTTCATTTCCTTGTAGGGAAGCTACGTCACTGTTTAGAGAGGTGGGTATTACCACGAAGGCACACCAACGCCATGAAGGCTCACCCTATTCTCTCTTTGAGATATCACCCCGAAGGCGATTCTCAACCACTAGTGGTAGACCTTGGGGTGGTCTCCAAACCCTCACAAACTTTCCGGGGGTAATCACAATGGTTGATTCCTCTGTGAATGATTCCTACCGCCTAGGAGTCTCCAACCTCCAAGAGTAACAAGAACGATGGGAAAAGCTCAAGACTTGCTTAAATCATGATTTCCTTTGGTGCAAAGAAGGGGAAGGAGTGGATCTATCACTTGGTTGGATAACTTCTCACTAATGCTCTCAAATCCCTTTGGGATCTAAGATTTGGTGTATGAGTGTGTGTGAGAGAGTGAGATGTGTTCTTGGTGATGCTCAAAGTGAATGGTCAACCCTCTCTCGTGGAGTAAGAAGGCTATATATAGTATTGGAGCAAATATGGCCGTTGTAGTGTAAGTGACAGAGGTAGGCCGGACATCCGGGCCAGGAGCTGGACATTAGGCATAGTGTGACGTCTGTGTAATAAAGCTGAGAGGCTAGAATAAAACAGAGAGGCCGTACATCCGGTGTAAAGCCCGGAAATCCAGCATGGAGGGAAGTCTTGGACATCCGGTGTGTTTCCCGGACATCCGGAGATAACATCACGAAACAGATGCTCTCCGGACACCAAAGTGCCGGACATCCGACAAGTCATCCCGGATATCTGGGGACACAGGAGAGCCCGAACATCTTACAAGGAGGCCGGACATCCGGGGATTTCACCACCAATTCGGTGTTCTCTGGATAGCAGGGGCCGGATATCAGCCGGAGCAGCCCGGATATTCATCATGCGGGCCGGACATCCAACGTGCTAGCCGGACATCCGGCATGGGAGCAGAGGCAATATTTCTCCTGCAGTTTATTTAGGATACGGCTAATATGTAGAAGCTAGGTTTTCCAGAACTGAGCAAGTCCTTCACCGGCCCTACTGATCCTCTCTTAATAGTGCGGGATCCCTATGCTCAATAATAAACAAAGATACAATCGGTTTAATTTAGTATTTCTTCCGTGAGTAGAATCAACTTCACATGTCCATGATCCACACACTTTTGTTATCCGAGGACCACCGCCTGAGATTTACTTGACGAACATAGTTAGTCCCCTACATGCATATTGTCATCAACATCAAAAACTTGACGTAAGGGCATGATTGCACTTTCACCATTGTCCCTATTTGGGACCGTTTTTGTTTTTCCATGACGGTGGACGTTTGATGTCCGGAGTGGCATCCGGGGCCACCCATGACTTAGCCCAAAGGGGAGTTTGTCGGAGTGGCCGGGAGAGTGCCATGCAATAGATCGCTTTTGTCGGAATGTCGTTGGTCCACTGGAATGGGAGCACGAGGCCTTGTGTTCCGTAGTGTGGGTACAGTGTACTATCCTCTGCAGAGTGTATAATCTGTCGATAGCCGTGCTCGCGGATATGGGCCTAGTTCGTAGTAGGTCACACTATGGGTCAATAGTAATAATAACCTGACTTATAAACAACCTTGGTTCGATGAGGAAAGAAGTTGGTTGATCTTTATGTGGTCACAGGAGCTTCACCATGGTATTCTTGATAATGATGAGATGATTCTTTGAGGATAACAATGGTATTCTTGATAATGATATTGTGAGGATCACAATGGTATTCTTGATATTGATTGAAGTGATCCCGTGACCATGATGGTAAGTAAGAATGGTATATGAATGGTGGTTACGGGGTAACCCCCAAACAAAGTAAGTGGATCATGATATTAAATATTCTTCATGCTAGTATCATCCTATGCATATCATGAGTGTCATTGCCATGCTCATATGATGCATGATATTTTAAGTTCATCTTATGTTGTTCTAGTGGTATCATGCTCATCATTGTTTAACCTGTAAATGCCATGTTGTTGTTTGTCTTGAATGCTTTTGGTTGCTGTGAGCTTGAGAGTACATTCAAAGTACTCCCCTGGCGTGTCATGCCAGTTTGCAGGTCATGCCGTGTTTGCTTGATTGCCGAGGATCCTGAGTTTGCGAGCTAGGATAAGCGTTCCAGCCAGAGTCCCTGCGGAGTGGAGTCCATAACTGTCGTTGTTGTTCCACTGCTAGAAGTTATTCTGCTGCTTTGTGTTGTTAAGCTACTAGCATAGAACTACCTGAGCAGGCGTAGTGTGGCCGTGTCGATGTAATTCCCTGTTATATCTGGACCCTTATATCCTCGAGTATCTGTAATAAAGAGCTGATTTGTTCTATGCCGAGCAGTGCCGTATTCCAGAAGACTTGATCTTTGGGCTGGAATACGGGGTGTTCCGGTCTTTCTGAGCTGGGGTGCAACACAAGGCATAGGCTTTCCATCATAAAAAGATGAGTATGTTTTCGGACTCCTGAAATTTGCAGCCAAACTCATACCTTTAAACCTGGCTTCATCCTCAAATTTTTTGTTTTGTAAGTCATAAACTTGGGCCTGAAGATAATTAATCCAATCATTGAGCTTGAAGATGATGTCTCCAATGTTCTTGTTGTCCTCCTTATGCTCACAGACGAATTTCGTGATAATGGAGTGGTTAGCATTGAGCCCACGCTCCACCATCCCTGGTCACTTGAAGATTTCTTGTTCCACCGCTTCAAGCCTGTCCTTCTCTCTTTTGGTATTCTTAGGCCATTGAATGTCCAGGATGTGAAGCACCCCCTCACGCATCTCAATCGCTTGAGGGTGTTTCATCACCTCCGGAAGGTAAGGGTTGATGACCTTCTCATAGAACTGATACGTCTCCAACGTATCTATAATTTTTGATTGTTCCATGCTATTATATTATCCATCTTGGATGTTTTATATTTTTTGGACTAACCTATTAACCCAATGCCCAATGCCACTTGCTGGTTTTCCTTGTTTTTGTCTTCTACAGAAAATCAATACCAAACGGAACGAAACTTTTTGACGATTTTTCTTGCACAAGAAGACACACATGAAGCTTCAGGAGGAGGCTAGAAGAGCCACGGGTAAGCCACAAGCTCACCAGGAGCGCCCTAGGGGGCGCCCTATGAGCTTATGGGCCCCTTAAGACTCCTCCAACCCTAATCTCAGCTCCATAAATACCCAAATATTCCCCGTATACCAGAGGGCACACCAAAAATACTTTTTCGCCATTGCAAGTATCTGTCCTCATGAGATCCCATTTGGAGACCTGTTCCGTTGCTATGTCGGAGGGGGATTCGATCACGGAGGGCCTCTACATCAACCTTGCTACCCTTCCGATGATGTGTGAGTAGTTTACCACACACCTATGGATCCATAGCTAGTGGATAGATGGCTTCTTCTCTCTCTTTTATCTTCAATACAATGTTCTCATCGATGTTCTTGGAGATCTATTCAATGTAATCTTCTTTTGCGGTGCGTTTCTTGAGATCCGATGAATTGTGAGTTTATGATTATATTTATGAATATTATTTGAGTCTTCTCTGAACTCTTTTATGCATGATTAAGATAGCTTTGTATTTCTCTCTGATCTATTGATTTGGTTTGGCCAACTAGATTGATCTTTCTTGCAATGGGAGAGGTGGTTTGTTTTGGGTTCAATCTTGCGGTGTCCTCACCCAGTGATAGAAGGGGTAGCAAGGCGCGTATTTGTATTTTTGCCATTAAGGATAAAAAATGTGGTTTATTCATATTGATTGGATCTATCCCTCTACATCATGTCATCTTTCTTAAGGCGTTACTCTGTTCTTATTAACTTAATAAACTAGATGCACTACAGAAAAAAAGACACATCCGTGACATTTTGGCCTGAACAATTTTTTTTCTGTCATGGTTATGACAGTTTTATGACGATGTGACAAAAACATGTATCATCATAGATGTGGTGGGCTCCTACTCCTATGAAAAAGATAATGATAGAAAATGGGCTTTTCGTCCTGGGCGGGCCGGGGACGCACCTCTCGGGGAACATTGCATGGGAAACAAAAATTTCCTACGCCCACCAAGACCAATCTAGGAGATGACCATCTATGAGAAGATAGATTGGATCTACATGCCCTTTTAGGTCGCTAAGTGGAAGTGTTAAGAAACACGGTTGATGTAGTCTAACGTCTTCGTGATCCAATCATGATCCGTCCCGCGAACTCCGATCTAGTGCCGAACGGACGACACCTCCGCATTCAACACACTATGGCTTGATGACGCCTTCACCTCCTCGATCCAGCGAGCGATGGTGAAGTAGTAGCTCGAGTCCTCCGGCAGCATAGTGGCGTGATGGCAGTGGTGGTGGAGAAATCTCAGCAGAGCTTCGCTAAGCACTACGGAGAAGAAGATGGACTATGAGCGAGAGGAAGGGAAGCACCATGGCGTGGAGATGTGCTCAAGGGTGCGGCTGCCCTCTGTCTACCTCTCTCTATATATATAGGGGGAAGGGAGGAGGAGGGGCCGCCCTAGATCCCATCTAGGGGGACGGCGACCACCAGGGATGGGAAACCCTAGATGGGTTTTGGCCCTCCCCCTAGGAGACTTGGCCCCCAAGCCAGGTGGAGGCAAAACCCTAGGGAGGGCCCCACCTCTTTTGGCAATGTGGGATGGGGTGAGGGGGGCGCACAGCCCCTTAGTGCGTTGGCGTGCCCCTCCCCTTGGCCCATGAGGCCCCCAGCACTTGTAGCCCCAGAAACCCCTTTCGGTCATCTTTGGTCATCACCCGGTACCCCCAGAACAATTTAGGACTCCAATACCCTTCGTCCAATATATCAATCTTCACCTCCGGACCATTTCGGAGGTCCTTGTCACATCTGGGATCTTATCTGGGACTCGTAACAACCTTCGGTAACCACCATAATGACTCAACTATACTTATATCATCACCAAACGTTAAGTATGTAGACCCTGCGGGTTCGAGAACTATGCAGACACGACCGAGACACCTCTACGGTCAATAACCAATACCAGGACCTAGATGCCCATATTGGTTCCTACATATTCTACGAAGATCTTATCGGTTGAACCTTGATGTCAAGGATTCAAACAATTCCGTATGCAGTTCCCTTTGTCTATCGGTATGTTACTTGCCCGAGATTTGATCATCGGTATCTCCATACCTAGTTCAATCTCGTTACCGGCAAGTCTCTTGACTCGTTCCATAATACAAGATCCCTTGGCTAACCCATTAGTCACATTGCTTGCAAGCTCATTGTGATGCTGTATTATTGAGTGGGCCCTGAGATACCTCTCCGTCATACGGAGTGACAAATCCCAGTCTTGATCCATGCCAACTCAACAGACACCCTTAGAGATACATGTAGAGCACCTTTATAGTCACCCAGTTATGTTGCGACGTTTGGTACACACAAGGCACTTCTCCGGTGTCAGTGAGTTGCATGATCTCATGGTCATAGGAACATATACTCGACATGCAGAAAATGATAGCAATAAACTTGATATGATCATATGCTACGTTCATAGTTTGGGTCTTGTCCATCACATCATTCTCCTAATGATGTGATCCCGTTAACAAAGGACAACTCATGTCCATGACTAGGAAACCATAGCCATCTTTTGATCAATGAGCTTGTCCGGTAGAGGCTCACTAGGGACACGTTGTTCTCTATGTATCCACACATGTATCTGAGTTTCCAATTAATACAATTCTAGCATGGATAGTAAAAGATTATCATGAACAGGGAAATATGATAATAACCAATCACTAGTGCAGAATCGGGCTTTAGTTCTGGTTCGTAAGGACCTTAGTGCCAGTTCTGCAACCGGCACTAAAGTGTGGGAACTAAGGGCCCCCCTTTAGTGTCGGTTCGTCACGAATCGGGACCAAAGGCCCACCACGTGGCACGAGCCCATGCCGGGGGCTGGGGGCCTTTAGTCCCGGTGCAACCAGGACTAAAAGGTTTAGGGGTTTATGGGTTTATGGTTTATTTTTCCTTTTAATTTTATGTTTTCCCTTTCATACCTTTTCATTTCAAACATATTTTACGCTACTACATATTATACACGTTATGCATATATATAAATAGAATTTATCATAGAACCAATCATATATATCATCGAATTTATTGCACGACCATTCACACATACACACACACACATATATATATATATATATATACAATTTGGTATATACAATTTCTCCTACAATTTGCACATCATTACATGGAGGCATTACAGCTTGTAATGGTATTCTCGTTTGGGATCTATGACCTGGTCGAGCAAAAATCCCGCTATTTCCTCTTGAATTGCTCGTATGTGATCCGTTGGTAGGAGCTGATCCCGCATCTCTGTCATCTTTAAAGAAGGAGATCAATATGAATGTATTAGTTGGGTGTGTGTATATATATGAGATAATGATATAAAAATTGTGAATAGTGTTCTGGCAAACGTAACCAAGATTGTCTATCATCTTTGGTCCTTTCGGACGTCATAACGCGAATGTTCTCGCAAATGTAGTATGCACATAAATTATTCCCCGGCGCCTGCCTCATGGTCTTTACGAGAATAGAATTCAATCAGATAATAATTAATCAAGCATGATAATGGTATTGAAACTAGAATTAAAGAGATGGTAACTAGCTAGTACTACTTAATTTCCTTGGGCCACATCCATTTAAGCTTTTGTTTCCATGGGCCTTCAACCTGTTTGATGAACTTTTACCAAGCCCTGCCCGCTGGCAAAGAAAATGAATAAAGGAGTTATTAATTAGTTGATATCAGGAAATGAACTAAAGAGGCCGACATAGTGCGATAATGATTGAAATTACCTGCCGACCATCCCCTTCACCATTGAGTATTCATTAGTATCTTGAAATAGTGAGTCCAGTACTTGAACTTTTCCCTCGTCAACTTCAATGGTTAACAAGATCCTGTGGAAACTGCATGCGCACACTTTTGCATGTATAATTAAGCGGGCATGTGCATAACTCATCAACTACACTTATTAACATCTAATAAGCAAAAACAGAATTTGTAGTACAAGACAGTGTCACTCATCCAAAGTTGTAAGGAAGTAGTATTTCTGGTTGGGTATTTAGTCGCTTCAAGAACTCTAGCAAGCTTCTCTCTATGTATTTTCGATCTTATTCACGTGACCATGTCTCTTGATTAATGGTATTTCGGTCAATGAACCCAATGCCATAGCATCCAGCTCTTTTCATTTCATACATCTTCATTCTACATAATACCACAGAAAAGAATATAGTGAGGATAATTACAGGTAATGAACAAGCACTACAGCTAGCTAGAGACTTAAATTACAGAAAGAAATCACTTACAGAGAATAGCAACTGAGGATAGATTTGTCGAGTGCGTCTTGACTGAATAACTGAAACATTTCTTGAAACTCATCCCACAGATCTTTTGCATGGTAGTAATGCTCTTCCTTGACTTTCACCATGAGGGACTCTCGACCAGTAGTCTTTACTTCTCTCATGTACCATTGATGCAATTCATACATTCTCGTTGATATAAGCGGGATCAGCTCAGGCTTGACCATAGGTTGGCCGCAGACATATTTCAGTTGTAGTTCCTCCTCTGTAAACCCACGGAGTTCCTCGATGCCTAGGAGTTGTTCAACAGTGATACCAGCCTCTTGAGCGTGCCGTCTATGATCGTCGGTACTCACATGTGTTTGTACAATGAGCGGGGGGATCGATTGCACTGCCTGTTCTCCCAGCTGGGGAACCATTTTCCTGCTTTTATTACTAGCTGCTTGGCTCGAGCTCGAGCTCGGCTCCTTCTGTTTTTGTGCACGATAGGACTTCTTGATAGAGCGCTCATAGTCCGAGTCCCTACGCTTCACAGTCGGTTGAGCATTATCAATAAAGTGTTGTATCACTTTCTCAGGTACTTTCTCCCTTAGCGGCGGCGCGGGGGGGGGGGGGTCGATGCAAAATGGGCCTCCACTTGGGCCTTCACTTCGGCTTTTTTTTCCTCGTCAGTCATGTGGTAAGGCAACTTCCGAAGAGGTTTGAGGCTTGGACAAAATTTGAATTTCTTGCCTCTTGTTGTACCGCTAGCTGCCGTAGCTGCGGCGCCTCTCTTACGAAGTTGCTGAGGTGGCAGAGCCCATTGAGGCGGTGGAGGTGGCTGACACTGTGCGGATTCGGAGGATGAGGAGTCAGCTGACAGGGTGCCAGACTTGGAGGATGAGGAGTGAGCTGACCCGGTGCCAGACTTGGAGGAGGAGGAGTCGACTGACGCGGTGCCAGACTTGGAGGAGGAGGAGTGGGCTGACGCAGTGGCAGACTTGGAGGATCAGGAGTCTGCTGACGCAGTGGCGGACTTGGAGGAGCGGGAGTCTGCTGACGCGGCAGCAGACTTGGAGGAGGAGCCGGCTGACGCGGTGTCGGTGGCCTTGGAAAGACGATGCAATCCTTTCTCCATAGAATGATATGATGTATGGCCTCTCCTAGAGTGCGCTTCTCGTCACCACTAGGAATGTCAAGCTCTAGCCCTGAATATCCTGTCATCACTTCATCAACCCCGACATGGGCATAGCCAGCTGGAATCAGATTGCAATGGAAGTTTGCTTCAGGGGGATTTGTATAAGAATAGCCTTCCGCCACCTTCATGGATATGTTCTTCACTTTTATGTTTAGCTCACAAGTCGTAGTAGCTATGATATCATCCGCAGGGTATCTATCCAGCAGTGCATCATCGCCCGGGGTGGAACCCACGCTGCTTCTTGGCATGGATGGGATGGTGCTATCCAATGTTGGATCTGCTTGTTGCTGCCGCTGAGACGCCCTTTCCTGGCTAAGTGAGTCGATCTGCTCTTGCCGCCGGATGAAAGCACGTTACAACTCCACGTGCTTTGATTCTACGATGCGAAGGCGGTCTGCTTCTAGCTTCCTCTGCTCCTCCTCCAGCTCCTTCTTCTTCTCCTCCTGCTTCCTCTTTCTCGCACGGCTTCTATAAGTGTTGTTCCAATCCGCAAACCCCTCAAAGCACGGAACAACGCCTTTTCCTCGTGTTCTTCCCGGGTGTTCATGATTCTTCAGGGCGCGCATAAGCTCGTCGTTCTCTCTGTTGAGCGTGAAAACCCCCGTTCGAGCCTCTTCTATTGCAACAAGTAAACTTTCATCGGCTCCTTTAAGACATGCCCGCTCCAAAACCAACCCTGTCTTCGGGTCCAACTTCCCCCCATGCACATAAAATCACGTCCTGTACCTTTCGGGCCAGCTCAATGTAACTGCAGTGACCCCTACAGCAATCATCTATTGCTCTGCGATATCCCACTTAGGCCGGGCCACCTCGTAGCCACCTGCCCCAGAGTATGGTGCCGCTGCTTTTTCAAATCATTAATCTTGTTTTTTCTCGACCGTTCCTGAGCTACTTTCGGTTCCATGAAGTTCACGAAAGCGTCCCAGTGATCTCTTGCCTTCTCCAGTGTTCCCTTGAATTCTGGAGTCTGCTTTCCTGGATTGACGTACGCGGCCCATATATTTTTATTGTGGTTGTTGAATGCTATCGCCATCTTCTTAAGAGCACTCTTCTTGACTTTCTCCAGATCTGCATCTGTTAAATGATCTGGTAGGGTGAAATGTGACATGAGCCATTCCCAAAGAAATTTTTTTGCTCTTTGGTCGACAAAAGTAACATCTGGATCTCCCTTTGCTGCCTTTTTCCATTCTTGAATAAAGATCGGGATTTGGTCCCTGACAATAACTCCGCATTGAAGAATGAACTTGTTCACATTGTTCTTAGGTTCACGCGGTTCGCCATTAGGTTTGATGGCATCGATGTTGTACTTTACGCCATCCTGCAACATTTTGGCCAGGCCTCAAACTGTCGTGCTGCTTGTAGAAGATTTTCTCGATCCGGAGGGCTAAAATAAGAAAGATCGATTCGTTAATATATATACAAATCAATTAAAACATGTGATGATCACCAGATGCCTTATATAAATATACCTCACCGGTCTTTGTTATTTGTAGAACAACATTTCCTTCGGCATCATTGTTCTAGACTTCATCTATTCATATTGCGAGCCGTCATTTTCTTCATTCTCATCTAGGCTCGGGGAGCGTATGATGTCGAACATATTCTTTTCTCCTTCTCTGCCGGTATTGTCCATAGCTTTTATTTAACTAATCCAGAAGAAAGATAAAACAATTTAGTATCCAAATTAGAATGCATGCATGCAATCAATAAAAATAGAATCATTGTAGATAATATATATACATCTCGAATAATCCAGATAATATGCATCATCGAATATAATCTGGAATACATCGTCTCGAATATTATCGAATATAATCTCGAATACATCTCGAGTATTATCACTAATACATCTCGAATATGGTCATATATATAACACACACACACACACACACACACACACATATATATATATATATATATATATATATATATATATATATATAACATCACTAGCTAACATCACTCGCGGTGGACACCCAAAGAGAAGGAATGATCACGGGATCATATCTCGGGTGAGATCCCTGAAGAACCTGCCAGGTATTGGAGAACCTGACGTCCAACGCAACCATGTAGCGACAGACGTGCTCGTCCTCCTCCCTAACACGGTGACGTACGACCTCAGCGGGGGACGCCAGCCTCCGCACCGAATGTGGCCCACGCGCCCGCCACCAAAGAAGCTCTGGGTCGATGACAGGACTCGGGTTCCTCACCAAGATGCGCACCCTGAAGGTAGCACCTCCCAGTGCCAGCCCGGTGGAGCCCAGTCCCAGACATGGCACCTCTGAAGTAGGACGTCGTCGTGAACGAGTCAACGACGAGGACGCAGACCGGGCATCGTTGACTTCGAGAACAAATTTTATGCAAATTTAACATTTTTAAAATGCTTGATTGTGATTTTTGTAATTCTATTTCACTTGATTTTGCAAATACATAACAAGCTTGTGAAAAAACAACATTAAGATATATATTAACATTAAAATATTATTAATACATGATCAACTTTTTTCTGTAAGTGTAAAAAACTAAAACTAGCGAAAAAAACTAATGAAAAAAACAAATATATAGTGAAAAAATAATCATCTAAAACATCTATCATATGTATGTATGCAACTTTTTCCTATAGTCATCTACAATACATATATATACATACATTGTATAAAAAACTAGTGAAAAAAAACTAAAACATACATACATATAGTGAAAAAATTCTCATCTAAATCATCAAAAACATCTAAAATTAACATACAGTGCATCATGTTTGTGTGTGTGTGGGCACGATCGGGGATCAGGGGAGGCCATGGCGCGACAGGGAAAGGAGAGGGGGGGAGGGGCTCATAGCGGGGCAACAGCCAGGCGAGGTGAGGCGAGTTGACGGCGACGGTGACGATGACGGTGACTGCGACAGAGACGACGCGCGAGGTCAAGGAGGATATCGAGGGGCAGCGTCAGATCGGAGAGGAGGCGCAGCGGCGTCAGCGACGACGAGGACGGGCTCGGGGGCAGCCTGGAGGCGTCGATCGGCGCGGGCGACGGCGGCAGTTTGGTGGCGTTTGTTTGGCGTCGATGAAGAATGGGGAACGGAATTATCGTAAGTGCTCCTTATATTAGAGGCACCTTTAGTCCTGGTTAGAGCCACCAACTGGGACTAAAGGGTGAAATTTGGCCAGGCAGAGCAGCGGGAAGCCAGGCCTTTAGTCACTGTTGGTGGCTCTAACCGCGACTAAAGGGGGGCCTTTAGTCACGGTTGGAGCCACCAACCGCGACTAAAGGCTGGTGCTCGCGCAGGCGCAGTGCAGGGAAGTTTAGTCCCACCTCGCTTAGCAAGAGGCGCAAACACCAGCTTATAAGCCCTGCCGCGATATCTCCCACGAGCTCCTCTCTAATCAGGCCTTTGTGGGCCTATTGAACATGTCATGCCGTGTTGGGCCTACTGGGCCTTGCGGGCCTGCATCCTGGACCAATTAGAGGTTGGGCTTCTAGTCGTATGCAGGCCGTGGCGGCCCAGTAGGCGGGCTTTTTATTTACTTTTTAGTTTTTGTTTGTTTTTGAGTTGTTTTTTTGCTTTATTTAGAGTTTCTGAGTGAACCTTTTTGCTTTAGGTAAGAAATATAAACTTTCTCTTAGTGCCAGTAGTTTTCAAATTTGAATAGTTTAAATTTGAATTATTTGAAATTTTGTGAATCGCTAGTTTGTGAACAACTTTACTTTAAAAATAGATTTTCCAGTGATTCTTTTTCCTGCTGTTTAATATTAGTGTGTTTTATCATTATATTCAATTTGGTAATTCTTAGTTTATTTACCAAAAATCAAATGCCTTTGTAACAGACGAGTTTTCGTCTCAAACCATGATACTTCGAAAGAGATTGTCCATTTTGTACACGAAGTGCATCCAGTTTTTGCCGTAACCCTCTCAAGTTTTTAGCACATGCTTTGTGTGTGAAATGATGATACCATGGCAACTGTCAACCTTTTCAGAGTTCATTTGTAGTGCTTTTCAATTTCAGGGTCGTTTAGCTAAAAAATCAGTAAATGCATGAAAAATAGCAAATGAAGTCAGAAAGGGTTGAAAATAGATTACATGGCTTTGAATGGTGCATACTGAACGCACAAAAAGTTTGGAGTTGAAATAAGTTTAAAAAAATGAAATGCCTTTGTAAGAGATGAGTTTTCTTTGAAACCCTGATACTTCGAAAGAGATTGTCCATTTTGTACACGAAGTGCATCCTGTTTTTGCCGTAACCCTCTCGACTTTTTAGCACATGCTATGTGGGCAAACTGATGATACCATGTCAACTTTCAACCTTTTCAGAGTTCATTTTGTAGCGCTTTTCAATTTCAGGGTCATTTAGCTCAAAAAATCAGTAAATGCATGAAAAACAACAAATGAAGTCAGAAAGGGTTGAAAATTGACGACATGGCTTTGAATGGTGCATACTAAACGCACAAAAAGTCTGGAGTTGAAATAAGTTTTAAAAAGTGAAATGCCATTGTAACAGATCAGTTTTCGTCCGAAACCCTGATACTTCGAAAGAGATTGTCCATTTTGTACACGAAATGCATCTAGTTTTTGCCATAACCCTCTCAACTTTTAAGCACATGGTGCGTGGGTGAAATGATGATACCATGCCAACTTTCAACCTTTTCAGAGTTCATTTTGTAGTATTTTTCAATTTCAGGGTCATTTAGCTAAAAAAATCAGTAAATGCATGAAAAATAGCAAATGAAGTCAGAAAGTGTTGAAAATTGTTGACGTGGCTTTGAATGGTGCATACTCGACGCACAAAAAGTCTAGAATTGAAATAAGTATTAAAAAATGAAATGCCTTTGAACCAGATGAGTTTTCGTCCAAAACCGTGATACTTCGAAAGAGATTATCCATTTTGTACAAGAAGTTGATGACTGTAACACCCCAAATTTTCAATTTGGAATGTTATACATAGGTCATTCATGCATATCATACTTTATTGCATTTCGTTTTGCGATCCTTGAAATTCTAAGCAACTCAAGGACCCTCGGAGAGAGTTGGGGATTTCCTAGTTTTCATATTTGAATTTTTCTCAAATATCGAAACAAGGATCATTTTGGTTTTAATAATTTTTCTCTCCGAAAATATTTCATACTAAAAATACATGAGAGGAGATAATATGACTTCTCCAAAATAAATGAAATATTGGAGGGAAAATATTAAAATCAATTAATATATTTTATTTGGAATTTATCGCTATTTTATTTGAATTAGGAAAAATATGCGTTTTCTTAAAATTGCATTAGAGACCAAATAAATGTTCACTTTGTCCGCTATATTTTTAGAAGACAGGGAAAATTTATTTCATGATTTTTGGAGTCCATTTAGTATTTCTTTTAATTGTTTTTCTGCACGTCAGAATATTTTAAAAAAAAGTTCTAACCGACTCCGGGCCGTAATCGCCAGACTCCCAGGCCGCCACTTTATAAGTTCTTGCGCGACCTGACCCACCAGGCCCGGCCGCCGCCCAAACACTAAACCTAAACCTAAGCCGTCGCCACACCGGCCATTGCCGCCCGTTCCGCCGCCCGTCAGTAGATCCGCTCGCCGCCCGCCATTGTTGACCCCGGACCTCGCCGAGGTAGACGCCCGCCGCCGCCGATTTTCGTTAGAAAGCCGTTCAGTTTTTTTTCGAAAACCTAGATTCGTTTTTCTCTCATTAGATCGGTTTTTGTTTCGGTTCGGTTAAATAGCGGACGTCCGTCCGTACATTCATTTTAACGAATGTTGTTCATCCATTAGCCGCAGACAGCGAACGTTCGTTCGTTAGCCTGTTCGTCAGTTTTTCTTTTTTCAGGGTTTTTCGCGATTATTTTCGATCACGATTTCTACCCTGATTTTTGTTTTAGTTTATCTTTTCGCTCGTTTATCCAAATCAGGTGAAACAAGCGCCTAGATCTTCGTCTCGAAGTTCTCTTTCTATTTAACCAACTTGAACAAGATTTTGATACAATAAAATTTGACTTTAGTCCAGATTTGTAATCGGATCTTGTTTATTTAAATGGTTTGAGTTTCGTGTCTGCTTGATGTGATTCTTTTTGCAAACCGGAGTTCTTCAGTTGAACTTTCTGGTTAGATCTTCTTATTTGAGTTTTACCCATGCATCATTGCTTGATTGCTTATGTATGCTATTGTTTGTTTGCGATAGAATTTCCGGAGTGCGAAGCGTTCTATTATGAGTCACTAGGTTTTGCGGATCGTCAGCAAGGCAAGTAACACATTGATCATACTTCTTTCATACCCATTTTTTATGCATTAGTTCCAATCCTCAAACATTGCATGATTAGGATGTGTTTAACTTGTGGGCATCGGGAAGTAGTTGATGAGGTATAACCTATTGCCCTGTTTATTATCAAACCCTTGGGAGTTACTTCTACGTATGCTTATATTGCTATGCTATGCTCGTAGACATGGTTTGGTTTGAGAGATCCATGACATATGTGAGTTGTTAATTAATGGTTCAACTTAAGGTGGCAACTTTAATACACATCTGGGTGGATTGCTTGTGGGCACCTGGAGAATCCAGCGTTGTCCTAGGATATCCCAGAGTACCAGTGTGACCATCCTACGATCCGCCACCTAGGCTCAAAGGGATCATAAAATTATTCATGCTAGAAACTTCCGTGTGCAGCCACAAGCTATTATGGGCTCTAGGATAGTTGAGTATGTTGCATGACCTCTTACAGTGGTGGGCTAGCAGATGTAGAGGGAAAGTAGGTGTAACTGGCCACCCGGGGTTAGAGTTAATGCTTCTGAAAGACTGTGTCTCGGTCATCCGATTCTCAAACACCTTGTAGTGCGAGAAAGCCAACGGAGGAGATCGAGTCTTGTGGGGGAAAAGTGCGCAAACCTCTGCAGAGTGTACAAAATAATCATGGTTAGCCGTGTCCCCGGTTATGGACATCATGAGTATCTGGTTCTTGGATTATCATATGGATATCATCAGTCTAATTTAACTTGTTGGGTTGATAATTACTTCCCTCAGTTTTTGAGAACCAATGTATCAATCCAGTAGGAGACTACGCACGAGTCCCTCGCACCTACACAAACAAATAAATCCTCGCAACCAACACAATAAAGGGGTTGTCAATCCCTTCACGGTCACTTACGAGAGTGAGATCTGATAGATATGATAAGATAATTTTTTTGGTATTTTTATGATAAAGATGCAAAGTAAAATAAAAGGTAATAAAAATAGCTAAGTGTTGGAAGATTAATATGATGGAAAATTGACCTGGGGGCCATAGGTTTCACTAGAGGCTTCTCTCAAGAGCATAAGTATTACAGTGGGTGAACAAATTACTGTTCACAAATTGACAGAATTGATCATAGTTATGAGAATATCTAGGTATGATCATGTATATAGGAATCACGTCCGAGACAAGTAGACCAACTCCTGCCTGCATCCACTACTATTACTCCACACATCGACCGCTATCCAGCATGCATCTAGAGTATTAAGTTTGTAAGAACAGAGTAACGCTTTAAGCAAGATGACATGATGTAGAGGGATAAACTCATGAAATATGATATAAACCCCATCTTGTTATCCTCGATGGCAACAATACAATACGTGCCTTGCTGCCCCTACTGTCACTGGGACAGGACACCGCAAGATTGAACCCAAAGCTAAGCACTTCTCCCATTGCAAGAAAGATCAATCTAGTAGGCCAAAACAAACCGATAATTCGAAGAGACTTGCAAAGATAACCAATGATACATAAAAGAATTCAGAGGAGATTCAAATATTGTTCATAGATAAACTTGATCATAAACCCACAATTCATTGGTCTCAACGAACACACCGCAAAAGAAGATTACATCGCATAGATCTCCACAAGAGAGGGGGAGAACATTGTATTGAGATCCAAAAAGAGAGAAGAAGCCATCTAGCTAATAACTATGGACCCGAAGGTCTGAGGTAAACTACGCACAGATCATCGGAGAGGTTATGGTGTTGATGTAGAAGCCCTCCGTGATCGATGCCCCCTCCGGCGGAGCTCCGGAAAAGGCCCCAAGATGGGATCTCACGGGTACAGAAGGTTGTGTGATGGAATTAGGTTTTTGGCTCCGATGACAAGCCAAGCAATTGTTAAATACTTTTATTGTTCTTAAACTTTTTCAATCTTCACGCAATACATGAGCGTGAGCCATGGAAATAGCACTATATGTGAAATAGAATGGTGGTTGTGGAGGAGACAAAAAAGGGAGAAGATAGTCTCACATCAACTAGGTGTATCAACGGGCTATGGAGATGCCCATTAATAGATATCAATGTGAGTGAGTAGGGATTGCCATGCAATGGATGCACTTAGAGCTATAAGTATAAGAAAGCTCACCAAAAGGAAATAAGTGGGTGTGCATCAAACTCGCTTGCTCACGAAGACCTAGGGAATTTTGAGGAAGCCCATCATTGGAATATACAAGCCAAGTTCTATAATGAAAAAAAATTCCCACTAGTAAATGAAAGTGATATCATAGGAGACTCTCTATCATGAAGATCATGGTGCTACTTTGAAGCACAAGTGTGGTAAAAGGATAGTAACATTGTCCCTTCTCTCTTTTTCTCTCATTTTTTTATTTGGTCCTTTTCTTCTCCTTTTTATTATGCTTTTGTCGTCCGGAGTCTCATCCCGACTTGTGGGTGAATCATAGTCTCCATCGTCCTTTCCTCACTTGGGACAATGCTCTAAAAAATGATGATCATCACACTTTTATTTACTTACAACTCAATACTTAGGACAAAATATGACTCTATGTGAATGCCTCCGTGATGTAATCGGGATATGCAATGAATCAAGAGTGACATGTATGAAAAAATTATGAATGGTGGCTTTGCCACAAATACGATGTCAACTACATGATCATGCGAAGCAATATGACAATGATGGAGCGTGTCATAAGTATTACGGTGGGTGAACAAATTACTGTTGATCTATTGACAGAATTGAGCATAGTTATGAGAATATCTAGGTATGATCATGTATATAGGCATCACGTCCGAGACAAGTAGACCGACTCCTGCCCGCATCCACTACTATTACTCCACACATCGATCGTTATCCAGCATGCATCTAGAGTATTAAGTTCATGGAGAAACGGGGTAATGCAATAAGAACGATGACATGATGTAGAGGGATAAACTCATGCAATATGATATAAACCCCATCTTGTTATCCTCGATGGCAACAATACAATACGTGCCTTGCTGCCCCTACTATCACTGGGAAAGGACACCGCAAGATTGAACCCAAAGCTAAGCACTTCTCCCATTGCAAGAAAGATCAATCTAGTAGGCCAACCCAAACTAATAATTCGAAGAGACTTGCAAAGATAACCAATCATACATAAAAGAATCCAGAGGAGATTCAAATATTGTTCATAGATAAACTTGATCATAAACCCACAATTCATCGGTCTCAACAAACACACCGCAAAAGAAGATTACATTGAATAGATCTCCACAAGAGAGAGGGAGAACATTGTATTGAGATCTAAAAAGAGAGAAGAAGCCATCTAGCTAATAACTATGGACCCGAAGGTCTGAGGTAAACTACTCACACATCATCGGAGAGGCTATGGTGTTGATGTAGAAGCCCTCCGTGATCGTTGCCCCCTCCGGTGGAGCTCCGGAAAAGTCCCCAAGATGGGATCTCACGGGTACAGAAGGTTGCGGCGGTGGAATTAGGTTTTGGGCTTCGTATCTGGTAGTTTGGGGGTACGTAGGTATATATAGGACGAAGAAGTACGTCGGTGGAGCAACATGGGGCCCACGAGGGTGGAGGGCATGCCCCCTACCTCATGCCCTCCTGGTTGATATCTTGACGTAGGGTCCAAGTCCTCTGGATCACGTTCGTTCTGAAAATCACGTTCTCGAAGGTTTCATTCCGTTTGGACTCCGTTAGATATTCTTTTTCTACGGATCTCTGAAGTAGGCAAAAAACAGCAATTCTGGGCTAGGCCTCCGGTTAATAGGTTAGTCCCAAAAATAATATAAAAGTGTGTAATAAAGCCCATTAATGTCCAAAAAAGAATATAATATATCATAGAACAATAAAAAATTATAGATATGTTTGAGACGTATCAAGCATCCCCCAAGCTTAATTCCTGCTCGTCCTCGAGTAGGTAAATGATAAATACAGAATTTTTTATGTGGAATTCTACTTGGCATAATTTCAATGTAATTCTCTTAATTGTGGTACGAATATTCAGATCCTAAAGATTCAAGACAAAAGTTTAATATTGACATAAAAATAATAATACTTCAAGCATACTAACTAAGCAATTATGTCTTCTCAAAATAACATGGCCAAAGAAAGTTATCCCTACAAAATCATATAGTCTGGCTATGCTCTATCTTCACCACACAAAATATTTAAATCATGCACAACCCCGATGACAAGCCAAGCAATTGTTTCACACTTTTAGTGTTCTCAAACTTTTTCAATCTTCACGCAATACATGAGCGTGAGCCTGGACATAGCACTATATGTGGAATAGAATGGTGGTTGTGGAGAAGACAAAAAACGGAGAAGATAGTCTCACATCAAATAGGCATATAAACGGGCTATGGAGATGCCCATTAATAGATATCAGTGTGAGTGAGTAGGGATTGCCATGCAACTGAGGCACTTAGAGCTATAAGTATAAGAAAGCTCAACAAAAGGAACTAAGTGGGTGTGCATCCAACTCGCTTGCTCATGAAGACCTAGGGCATTTTGAGGAAGCCCATCATTGGAATATACAAGCCAAGTTCTATAATGAAAAAAATTCCCACTAGTAAATGAAAGTGATATCATAGGAGACTCTCGATCATGAAGATCATGGTTCTACTTTGAAGCACAATTGTGGTAAAAGGATAGTAACATTGCCCCTTCTCTCTTTTTCTCTCATTTTTTATTTGGGCCTTTCCTTCTCCTTTTTTATGGCCTCTTTTTATTTATTTATTTATTTCGTCCGGAGTCTCATCCCGACTTGTGGGGGAATCATAGCCTCCATCATCCTTTCCTCACTTGGGACAATGCTCTAAAAATGATGATCATCACACTTTTATTTACTTACAACTCAACAATTACAACTCAATACTTAGAACAAAATATGACTCTATGTGAATGCCTCCGGCAGTGTACCGGGATATGCAATGAATCAAGAGTGACATGTATGAAAGAATTATGAATGGTGGCTTTGCCACAAATACGATGTCAACTACATGATCATGCAAAGCAATATGACAATGATGGAGCGTGTCCTAATAAACGAAACGGTGGTAAGTTGCATGTCAATATATCTCGGAATGGCTGTGGAAATGCCATGATAGGTAGGTAAGGTGGCTGTTTTGAGGAAGGTATAGGGTGGGTGTATGATACCGGCGAAACGTGCGCGGTATTAGAGAGTCTAACAATGGTGGAAGGAGGAAAAGTGCGTATAATCCATGGACTCAACATTAGTCTTAAAGAACTCATATACATATTGCAAAAATCTACAAGTTATCAAAGCAAAGTATTACGCGCAAGCTCCTAGGGGGATAGATTGGTAGGAAAAGAACATAGCTCATCCCCGACCGCCACTCATAAGGAAGACAATCAGTAAATAAATCATGCTCCGACTTCATCACATAACGGTTCACCATACGTGCATGCTACGGGAATCACAAACTTTAACACAAGTTTTTCTCAACTTCAAAACTATTCAACTATCATGACTCTAAAATCAGCATCTTCATATCTCAAAACAATTATCTAGTATCAAACTTCTCATAATATTCAACACACTCATAAGAATTATTTTTTTACTAATCTTGAATGCCTATCATTGTCAAAGCAAACTACCATGCTATTTTTTAGGACTCTCAAAATAATCTAAGTGAAGCATGAGAGAACAATAGTTTCTATAAAACAAAATCACCACCGTGCTCTAAAAGATATAAGTGAAGCACTAGAGCAAAAACTATATAACTCAAAAGATATAAGTGAAGCACATAGAGTATTCTAATAATTTCCGAATCAAGTGTCTCTCTCTCAAAAGGACTGTACAGAAAATATGACTGTGGTAAACTAAAAAGCAAAGACTCAAATAATACAAGACGCTCCAAGAAAAACACATACCATGTGGTGAATAAAAATATAGCTCCAAGTAAAGTTACCAATGTAAGTAGATTTAAAGAGGGATGCCTTCCGGCATCCCTAAGCTTTGGCTTTTTGGTGTCCTTAGATTATCTTGGGGTGACATGGGCATCCCCAAGCTTAGGCTCTTGCCACTCCTTATTCCATAATCCATCAAATCTTTTACCCAAAACTTGAAAACTTCAAAACTTAACAGAAAATCTCGTGAGCTCCATTAACGAAAGAAAACAAAACACCACTTCAAGGTATTGTAATTAACTCATTCTTTATTTATATTGGTGCTAAACCTACTGTATTCCAACTTCTCTATGGTTTATAAACTATTTTACTAGCCATAGATTCATCAAAACAAGCAAACAACACACAAAAAACAGAATCTGTCAAAAACGGAATAGTCTATAGTAATCTGTAACTAACGCAAACTTATGGAACTCCACAAATTCAGCAAAAATAGGAAGACCTAGAAAATTTGTTTATTTATCAGAAGAAATTGGGATCAATATTTTATAACATTCTGGTGATTTTTAACAATTATTTTCGTGAACAGAAAGTTTCTGCAATTTTCAGCAAGATCAAATAACTATCATCCAAGAAGATCCTATAGGTTAAACTTGGCACAAACACTAATTAAAACATAGAAACACATCTAACCAGAGGCTAGATCAAATATTTATTCCTAAACTGAAGCAAAAAGCAAAAAAACTAAAAATAAAATTGGGATGCCTCCCAAGAAGCGCTATCGTTTAACGCCCCTAGCTAGGCATGATAGCAAGGATAGATCTAGGTGTTGCCATCTTTGGCAGGCAATCCATAAGTGGCTCTCATAATAGATTCATAAGGTAATTTTGTTTTGTTTCTAGGGAAGTGTTACATGCCTTTCCTTAACGGAAATTGGAATTTAATATTGCCTACCTTCGTATCAATAATTGCACCAATCGTTCTAAGGAAAGGTCTACAAGGATAATAGGACATGAAGGATTGCAATCTATATCAAGAACAATAAAATCTACAGGCACATAATTCCTATTTGCAATAATAAGAACATCATTAATTCTTCCCATAGGTTTCTTAATGGTGGAATCCACAAGGTGCAAGTTTAAAGAGCAATCATCAAAATCACGGAAACCTAGCAAATCGCACAAAGTCCTTGGAATCGTGGAAACACTAGCACCCAAATCACACAAAGCATAGCATTCATTATCTTTAATTTTAATTTTAATAGTAGGTTCCCACTCATCATAAATTTTTCTAGGGATAGAAACTTCCAACTCAAGTTTTTCTTCATAAGATTGCATCAAAGCATCAACGATATGTTTAGTAAAATCTTTATGTTGACTATAAGCATGTGGGAATTTAGCACGGATTGCAACAAGGAAATACAATCTATCAAAGAACAATTATCATAATTAAATTCCTTGAAATCCAAAATAGTGGGTTCATTAATATCTAAAGTTTTGATCTCTTCAATCCCACTTTTACCAATTTTTGCATCAAGATCTAAAAACTCTGAATTTTTGGAATGCCTTCTAGGTAAAGGTGGATCATATTCAGTCCCATCATTACCAAGATTCATATTGCAAAACAAAGATTTAATTGGGGACACATCAATAGCTTTTAGATCTTCATCTTTATTTTCCAAAAAAAATTCCGGCTTAGCGGCCATCTTACTAACTAAGGTGGCCTGCTTATCCGAAACTTCAGCTATTAATTTTTCAGGATGAGCAATCTGAGATTTCAAGCCATCAAATTCTTTGGACATATCATCGAGCTCTTTATTCATATAACTCATAAAGCTTTTTTGTTCCTTAAGCTCGTTTCTAAAGAAATTATTATGTTCAGATTTTAAGACCATAAAACTCCTGACGTTGCTTTTGATTTCTTCTAACCTTTTAAGGTGAAGATCGCCAAATCTAGGTAGGGCCATTGAGACAAGCAAGCAATCCAACACACGAGCGAGCGAAAAAGAGGCGAACGGAAAAGAGAGGGCGAATAAAACGACAAGGGTGAAGTGGGGGAGAGGAAAACGAGAGGCAAATGGCAAATAATGTAATGCGGGAGATAAGGGTTTGTGATGGGTACTTGGTATGTTGACTTTTACGTAGACTCCCCGGCAGCAGCGCCAGAAATCCTTCTTGCTACCTCTTGAGCACCGTGTTGGTTTTCCCTTGAAGAGGAAAGGGTGATGCAGCAAAGTAGCGTAAGTATTTCCCTCAGTTTTTGAGAACCAAGGTATCAAACCAATAGGAGACCACTCACGAGTCCCTCGCACCTACACAAACAAATAAATCCTCGCAACCAACACAATAAAGGGGTTGTCAATGCCTTCACGGTCACTTATGAGAGTGAGATCTGATAGATATGATAAGATAATTTTTTTGGTATTTTTACGAAAAAGATGCAAAGTAAAATAAAAGGTAATAAAAATAGCTAAGTGTTGGAAGATTAATATGATGGAAAATAGACCCGGGGGCCATAGGTTTCACTAGAGGCTTCTCTCAAGAGCATAAGTATTACGGTGGGTGAACAAATTACTGTTGAGAAATTTATGTAATTGAGCATAGTTATGAGAATATCTAGGTATGATCATGTATATATGCATCACGTCCGAGACAAGTAGACCGACTCTGCCTGCATCCACTACTATTACTCCACACATCGACCGTTATCCAAAGATGCATCTAGAGTATTAAGTTCATGGAGAAACGGGGTAATGCAATAAGAACGATGACATGCTGTAGAGGGATAAACTCATGCAATATGATATAAACCCCATCTTGTTATCCTCGATGTGAACAATACAATACATGCCTTGCTGCCCCTACTGTCACTGGGGAAGGACACCACAAGATTGAACCCAAACTAAGCACTTCTCCCATTGCAAGAAAGATCAATCTAGTAGGCCAAACCAAACTGATAATTCGAAGAGACTTGCAAAGATAACCAATCATACATAAAAGATTTCAGAGGAGACTCAAATATTGTTCATAGATAAACTTTATCATAAACCCACAATTCATCGATCTCAACAAACACACCGCAAAAGAAGATTACATCGAATAGATCTCCACAAGAGAGGGGGAGAATATTGTATTGAGATCTAAAAAGAGAGAAGAAGCCATCTAGCTAATAACTATGGACCCGAAGGTCTGAGGTAAACTACTCACACATCATCGGAGAGGCTATGGTGTTGATGTAGAAGCCCTCCGCGATCGATGCCCCCTCCGGCGGAGCTCTAGAAAAGGCCCCAAGATGGGATCTCACGGGTACAAAAGGTTGCGGCGGTGGAATTAGGTTTTTGGCTCCGTATCTGGTAGTTTGGGCGTACGTAGGTATATATAGGAGGAAGAAGTACGTCGGTGGAGCAACGTGGGGACCACGAGGGTGGAGGGCATGCTCCCCTACATCGTGCCCTCCTGGTTGATGTCTTGACGTAGGGTCCAAGTCCTCTGGATCATGTTCATTCCAAAAATCACGTTCCCGAAGGTTTCATTCCGTTTGGACTCCGTTTTATATTCTTTTTCTACGAAACTCTGAAATAGGCAAAAAAACAGCAATTCTGGCCTGGGCCTCCGGTTAATAGGTTAGTCCAAAAAATAATATAAAAGTGTATAATAAAGCCCATTAATGTCCAAAACATAATATAATATAGCATGGAACAATAAAAAATTAGAGATACGTTGGAGACGTATCATTGTCGTGCACTCAGCTATGCCGTTGGAGTTGATGGACTCAATTTATCTTCCAAGCCTTCCGCTGTTATCTTATTTAAATAGCCTTAAGCCACATTTATTGTAATAAGTTCTCTTTGGAGACTATCGATGTAATAAGTGTGTGATTGCTACTCTGTTATAAATCCTTCGAGTAATCTTGTGTGTCAAAGATTACCGATCCAGGATGACACTGAAGCACAGAGACTTGACCGTCTGAGGTCGGGTCACTACAAGGTGGTATCAGAGCACACACTGAATGTAGGACATGACCACTAAGAAAACCATAGGCCACTCTTCTCTACTCATTTCTGACTTCTCTCCATTTTCTAATCTTTAGGATGACAGACTCAAGGAACAAGTTTGCACAACCGGATGAAGACACACCTTTTGGACAACACTTGAAAGAAGTCACTAGGTACCTGAACATTGGAATACCAAGCTTCACCGGTACCTACACTGCCACTTTACCAGAAGAGGAGCGCTGGATGATTCGAGTTCAAGTTCCAGGAAGGACATTCACACCAGTCACTGAGCGCATAGAGTTTTCCTTTGATGCACCAACCTGGAGTCTAGGCAAGAGTATGGCAGCCCACATTGCTATAGGACGTATTGGAGAAGTTTAGAAACAGGAGCTGAAGGACACTATCTACCAGATATGTGGGCATCGAGATGAGCAATGGTAGATGATCAGTAACAGGAAGGACATGTCTATTGCAGCTTTCATCCTGGAGCTAAACCAGCACATTCGATGCCAGGAGAACCAGATGTGCGCTAGTATGATGGATTTGAAGAAGGCGATGACCAGGAACATGGAGCTAGAAGAGGAACTCAAGTCTACGCGCGACGGATATTAGGAGGAAATCGCAATACTATTGGAGAATAATGACGACCTGATAAAGAAGATCGGAGTGTTCATTGGAGATCCCGCGCCAGGAAGAGATGACGATCAATCCAAGGACATTTGTTCTAAAGACTACATCATCATCGACGACACCAACTCCGATCCCGACATCAGTGATGATGACTATGAAGATGAAGCAGGAGCAGATATCATGGAGTCTTCCACCGATTAAAATTTCTAGTAGACCACCATATGACCAAGTAGTTTTCCCCATGTATATAGTATTGTCTGAGCACTGTAACGGTAGTTAGATCGACTGTATGCCCTTGCTTGATTGATTGACTGATATGATATGATTGTGTTTGTCTCATGTGCATATGGGTAGTGTCTTCTCACTAGACCTCATTTTATTCTAATCTCTTCCCTCTAAACCCATCAGATGCCTCCGAGACGTGATACCGGATTTGTCTTCCCACCGGAGCTCACTCAGTTGATCCAGCAGCAGAATGCCTTGATGCAGTTCTTAGCTCAGAACCAAGGCAACAACAACAACAACAACAACAACAACAACCCACCGCCACCACCTCCAGTTGACAACTTAGCCCGTTTTCTGAGGTTGCAGCCGCCGGTGTTTTCCAGTAGCACCGATCCAATAGTTGCTGATGACTGGCTGCGCAGGATCGGAAGGGAGTTCACTGTTGGAAATATGCCCTAGAGGCCATAATAAAATGGTTATTATTATATTTCTTTGTTCATGATAACTGTCTGTTATTCATGCTATAACTGTGTTATCCGGAAATCGTAATACACGTGTGAATACATAGACCACAACATGTCCGTAGTAAGCCTCTAGTTGACTAGCTCGTTGATCAACAGATAGTCATGGTTTCGACTATGGACATTGGATGTCATTGATAACGGGATCACATCATTAGGAGAATGATGTGATGGACAAGACCCAATCCTAAGCATAGCTCAAAGATCGTGTAGTTCGTTTAGCTAGAGCTTTTCCAAATGTCAAGTATCATTTCCTTAGACCAAGAGATTGTGCAACTCCCGGATACCGTAGGAGTGCTTTGGGTGTGCCAAACGTCACAACGTAACTGGGTTACTATAAAGGTACACTACGGGTATCTCCTAAAGTGTCTTTTGGGTTGGCACGAATCGAGAGTGGGATTTGTCACTCCGTATGACGGAGAGGTATCTCTGGGCCTACTCGGTAATGCATCATCATAATGAGCTCAATGTGACCAAGTGTCTGGTCACGGAATCATGCATTACGGTATGAGTAAAGTGACTTGCCGGTAACGAGATTAAACGAGGTATTGGGATACCGACGATCGAATCTCGGGCAAGTAATGTACTGATTGACAAAGGGAATTGTATACGGGGTTGCTTGAATCCTCGACATAGTGGTTCATCCGATGAGATCATCGAGGAGCATGTGGGAGCCAACATGGGTATCCAGATCCCGCTGTTGGTTATTGACCGGAGAGGCGTCTCGGTCATGTCTGCATGTCTCCCGAACCCGTAGGGTCTACACACTTAAGGTTCGGTGACGCTAGGGTTGTAGAGATATGAGTATGCAGTAACCCGAAAGTTGTTCGGAGTCCCGGATGAGATCCCGGACGTCACGAGGAGTTCCGGAATGGTCCGGAGGTGAAGAATTATATATAGGAAGTGCAGTTTCGGCCATCGGGAAAGTTTTGGGGGTCACTCAGATTGTACCAGACCACGGAAGGGTCCTGGTCCACCGGTGGGGCCACCTATCCCGGAGGGCCCCGTGGGCTGAAGTGGGGAGGGGAACCAGCCCCTGGTGGGCTGGTGCGCCCTCCCTTGGGCCCCCTGCGCCTAGGGTTGGAAACCCTAGGGTGGGGGCGCCTCCACTTGCCATGGGGGGCAAGCCCCCCCCTTGGCCGCCGCCCCCCAGGAGATCTCATCTCCTGTGGCTGGCGCTACAGGGGCCTATATAAAGGGGGAGGAGGGCAGCCACACCCATGCCATAGGCGCCTCCCTTCCCCCTTGCTACACCTCTCCCTCTCAGAGAAGCTCGTGAAGCCCTCACGACATCATCACTGCATCCCCACCACGCCGTCGTCTTTGTTGGATCTCCGTCAACCTCTCCTCCCCCTTGCCGGATCAAGAAGGAGGAGACGTCTTCCCAACCGCACGTCGTGTGTTGAACGCGGAGGTGCTGTTCGTTCAGCACTAGGATCATCTGTGATTTGGATCACGACGAGTACGACTCCCTCAACCCCGTTCTCTTGAACGCTTCCGCTCGCGATCTACAAGGGTATGTAGATGCACTCCTCTCTCTCGTTGCTAGATGAAGTCATAGGTAGATCTTGGTGAAATCGTAGAAATTTTTTATTTTCTGCAACGTTCCCCAACATTGACCACCGCAGGTTGCACAGATGCTGAGAAGGTGCATTTTGCCGCACACCAATTGGATGGACCAGCAGCCTCATGGTGGAAGAGTTACACAGCCACTTTTCCTATAGCCAATGTCACTTGGGAGCTGTTTCAACAAGCATTCCGCACAACCCACGTCTCAACTGGAGCTATGAGCATGAAGAAGCGTGAGTTTCGCAACTTACGCCAGGGGAACCGTACTGCGGGGCAGTACTTGGATGAGTTTAGCAAGTTATCCCGCTATGCCCCAGATGATGTGACCACAAATGCCACGAAGCAGGAGAAGTTTATGGAAGGGCTGAATGATGAGATGGGTATGCAGTTAATGGTGGCAACATTTAACAACTACTAGGAGTTGGTAGATAAAGCTCTCATGATCGAAGGGAAGCAACAGTAGATAGAGAGCCGCAAGATGAAGTATGGACAAGGGAAGTACAATTTAGGAGCTCAGCAGAAGCCTCGCTTTACCCCGAACTCGGGAGGACTTACCCATAACCATGGAGGCCACACTCACAATGGAGGAAGTTCTCATAATCATAATGGCCCAAAGAATGGGAATGGGAATGGAGCAAGCAGCAATCAGAACCGCTCCAATCCAGCCACATCCGCCAAGAGGGACCTAAGTCACATTACTTGTTTCATGTGCGGGAAGACTGGACACTATGCCACTTAACGCCCTGAAGCGAAGAACAGAAATGGTAATGGGAGCTCTGGGAAGAAGCCCAATCCATTTAGCAAAGGACAAGTGAACCACGTGAACGTGGAGGAGGTTGAAGAGCAACCAGATGCAGTTATCGGTAAGTTTTTAGTTAAGTCATTTACTGCAATCGTTCTTTTTGATACTGGTGCATCGCATTCATACATATCAAGGGGATTTGTGGATAAGTATAAGTTGCCACTAAAGTTCTTAGGACACCTATGCTAGTAACCTCACCCGGAGCTGAATATATGGCAAGCAGTGGATGTTTTCAGATGCCATTAACCATAGGTAGTTATGTCTTCCCCTCTGACTTGTTAATTCTGGAATCGCAAGGATTGGATGTGATACTAGGAATGGATTGGCTGTCGATGTATGGAGGAAACATCGATTGCGCCAGTAAGTCAATTCTGCTTACCACCCCGGAGGGAAAAAGGATCAAGTATGTATCCAGGCATGCGCCAAGGAGAACCCAAGTAAATTCCCTCACGGGAGTTGTTCAGGAGGAAGTGCCTGTTGTGAAGGATTACCCAGATGTATTAGGAGTTACCAGGCATGCCGCCAGATCGATACATCGAGTTTTTGATAGAGTTGTTGCCAGGCACCGGACCTATATCAAAGAGACCATACCGGATGCCCGCAAATGATTTGGAGGAGATCAAGAAACAGATTAAGGAGTTATTGGAGAAAGGTTACATCCGACGAAGTTCATCACCATGGGGAGCCCCGGTACTCTTGGTTGAGAAGAAGGATGGATCATTGAGAATGGTTGTTGATTATCATGCGTTTAATGAAGTGACGATCAAGAACAAGTACCTGCTGCCGATGATCAATGATTTGTTTGACCAGCTGCAAGGAGCTAAAGTGTTTTCGAAGATCAATCTGCGATCAGGATACCACTAGTTGAAGATTCGAGAGAAAGATATACCTAAGGCAGCTTTCACCACTAGGTACGGGCTTTACGAGTATACAGTTATGTCATTCAGATTGACTAATGCCCCTGCCTATTTCATGAGTATGATGAACAAGGTGTTCATGGAGTTTTTGGATAAGTTTGTTGTGGTGTCCATTAATGATATCTTGGTATACTTAAAGAATGAAGAGGAACACAAGGAGCATTTGCATTTAGTTCTCGAGAAGCTCAGGGAGCATCAGTTGTATGCCAAGTTCAGCAAATGTGAGTTTTGGTTGAAGGAAGTTGGATTCCTTGGACATGTTATATCAGGAGAAGGTATAGCAATAGACCCCACCAAGGTTAAATCAGTCACTGATTGGTTATCGCCCACCTCAGTTGGAGAGATCCGCAGTTTCCTTGGACTAACAGGATATTACCGGAGATTTATTGAGAATTTCTCTAAAATTGCGAAACCCATGACGGAGTTGCTGAAGAAGGACACCAGGTTCAAATGGAAAGAAGAATGTGAGGCCAGTTTTTAGGAGTTGAAGAAACGTTTGACTACAACCCCAGTGCTAATTTTGCCGGATATACGCAAGGATTTCCAAGTGTATTGTGACACATCTCGCTTAGGAATTGGAGGAGTACTTATGCAAGATGGAAGAGTTGTTTCATATGCCTCACGATAGCTTCGACCGCATGAGTTGAATTATGCCACGCATGACTTGGAGTTAGCAGCGGTAGTGCATGCGCTCAAAACCTGGAGACACTTTCTTATTGGAAACCGTTGTGATGTGTACACGGATCATAAGAGTTTGAACTACATATTTACCAAGAAGGAGCTGAACCTCAGGCAGAGGAGATGGTTGGAGCTTATAAAGGATTATGACATGAAGCTGCATTATCACCCAGGAAAGACCAATGTCGTAGCAGACGCTTTGAGCCGGAAAAGTTATGTCAATACTCTCTTAATGGGAGGGATGCCAAAGGAGTTAGCCGAGGATCTTAGGGAACTTCGTTTGGAGATTGTTCATAGAGGTTTTGTTGCAGCGATGGAAGTTCAGTCTACATTGTTGGGAAAGATTCGTGAAGCTCAGAAGGATGACAAGGAAATTGCTGAGATAAAGGAGAGAATGAGCAAAGGAAAGGCCAAAGGTTTTCATGAGGATGAGCACGACACCTTGTGGTTTGAGGACCGTATTTATGTGCCCAATAATGCAGAGATCAGAAAGTTGATACTACAGGAAGCTCATGACTCACCATACTCGCTACACCCCGGAAACACTAAGATGTATTTGGATTTGAAGGAGCGTTTCTGGTGGACCGGAATGAAGAAGGATATTGCCGAGTATGTAGCCATATGTGATGTATGTTAGAGAGTGAAAGCAGAACATCAGAAGCTAGCAGGATTACTGCACCCTATGCCGATACCCGAATGGAAGTGGGATAAGCTTCGCATGGTTTTATTACCGGATTACCTAGGACCCGATCGGGATATGATTCTATCTGGGTAGTAGTGGATCGCTTGACCAAAGTAGCCCACTTTATCCCAATGAAAACCACCTATACAAGTGCAAAGTTGGCCAAGATATACATGACCCGGATCGTATGTCTGCACGGAGTTCCGAGGACCATCGTATTAGATAGTGGAACACAATTTACTTCAAAGTTTTGGCATTAGTTGCACCAGACTTTGGGAACGAGGCTAGAGTTCAGTACAGCTTTTCATCCACAGACAGATGGACAGACTGAGAGTGTCAATCAAATTTTGGAGGGCATGTTGAGAGCTTGTGCGCTGGATTATGGATCTAGTTGGGATGACAATTTGCCCTACGCGGAGTTCTCATACAACAACAGCTTCCATGCCAGTTTGAAGATGGCACCTTTCGAAGCCCTGTACGGAAGGAGGTGCAGAACGCTGTTGATGTGGGATGAAGTTTGAGACCGTCAGCTGTTTGGACCGGATTTAATCAAAGAGTATGAAGAGAAGGTTAAGTTGATTCGAGATAGACTGAAGGTAGCTCAGTCCCGACAGAAGAGTTATGAAGATTCAAAACGCAAGGAGGTAGTCTACGAAATCGGAGACAGAGCATATCTGCGAGTGTCACCTCTGTGAGGAGTTAAAAGTTTTGGAGTTAAGGGAAATTTAGCCCCGAGATTTGTAGGACCATACCGAGTCTTGGAACGCATGGGAGAGGTTGCCTACAAGTTGGAGTTACCCGAAGGACTGTCAGGAGTTCATGATGTATTTCACGTTTCCCAGTTGAAGAAGTGTCTTGCAGAGATGGCCGATATCCCTCTAAGAGATACAGTGCCCCTGGAAGCAATTCAGTTGGATAGTGATTTGACGTATGAGGAGAAACCTGTCAAGATTCTTGAGTTTGCCAGCCAAGTTACTCGCGGCAAAGTTATCAAGTTTTGCAAAGTTCAGTGGAGCCACCATACCGAGGATGAAGCCACCTGGGAACGAGAGGATGATCTACAGAAAGACCACTGAGGGAGTCCTGGATTAGGGGGTCCTCGGACAGCCGGACTATATACTTTGGCCGGACTGTTGGACTATGAAGATACAAGATTGAAGACTTTGTCCCGTGTCCGGATGGGACTCTCCTTTGCGTGGAAGGCAAGCTTGGCAATTCGGATATGTAGATCTCCTCCCTTGTGCCCGACTCTGTATAACCCTAGCCCCTTCCGGTGTCTATATAAACCAGAGGGTTTAGTCCGTAGGACAACAACAATCATAATCATAGGCTAGCTTCTAGGGTTTAGCCTCTACGATCTCGTGGTAGATCAACTCTTGTAATACTCATATCATCAAGATCAATCAAGCAGGAAGTAGGGTATTACCTCAATCGAGAGGCCCCGAACCTGGGTAAACATTGTGTCCCCCGCCTCCTGTTACCATCCGCCTTAGACGCACAGTTCGGGACCCCCTACCCAAGATCCGCCGGTTTTGAAACCGACATTGGTGCTTTCATTGAGAGTTCCACTGTGCCGTCGCGATAAAGGCTTGATGGCTCCTTCGATCATCGGCAACAATGCGATCCAGGGTGAGGTTTTTCTCCCCGGACAGATCTTCGTATTCGCCGGCTTCGTACCGCGGACCAAATCGCTTGGCCATCTAGAGAAGATCGAGACCTACGCCCCTCGCCGTCAGGTCAGGTTTGCAAACTTAAACTATACCGCTGACATCCGCGGGGACTTAATCTTTGACGGATTCGAGCCCATGTCAGGTGCGTCGCACAGTCACGACGAGCATGGTTTAGCTCTACCGTCGGACAGTGTTCGGGAGATCACACCTGTGGCTACTCCAGCTCTCAATCCAGAGCAGATTGCACCGTCCGAGGACGGGTGTGTCGGATGTGGGGTTCCGCTAAACCCTTAAGGTTTGAACACTGGGGTGCGCGCGAAGTCTTTCCCTCCAATCGATATGCACTCTAGCTCGCTAAGATCTTGCGGACGAACTCGACGAACTCACAACACAGAAAGAGACACGGGGTTTATACTGGTTCGGGCCACCATTGTGGTGTAATACCCTACTCTAGTGTGGTGGTGGTGGATTGCCTCTTGGGCTGATGATGAACAGTACAAGAGAAGAATAGCCTCCTGAGGTTGAGGTGTTCTTGTGTGTATGAACTTGTGGTGTGAGGAGTCGATGAACCACCCTCTCCCCCACTACTGTGGTGGCTAGTCCTATTTATAGAGGCCCTGGTCCTCTTCCCAAATGTTGAGCAGGAACGGAGCCAACAACGGCGGGCAAATTTGAAGGCGGGCAGCTAGTACAAGCTATCCTGACAAAAGCGGTCTTCGCCTGCGAAAAGCCCTGGTATGACGCTGTCTTGGACTCCACGTTGACCTTCGCCTTCCCGTCCTCCTGGTCTTGGTCTTGTTGCACTAATATGGCAACCTTTGCCTGATGCCTCGGTACTCTTCTTCTGCGCTTGCCTCCTTAGCACCCAAGAGGAAATGGGGATGCTGCGCGCACTGGCGCCCGCCTGGTACCCTCCTGGCAGCGTTCGTCATGGCTCGCGTCACGAGTCCCTCATGAGGTTTGCCCCGCCTTGATATCTCCACTCCTCATGAGCCTGCCTGGCTAGGCCACTCTAGAGGAAGTCTTGCGTCGTCCGCCTCGCGAGGCTTGGACCCTCGCGAAGGTCTTGGATGCCTTGTTGATGAAGATGGGCCGTATGGCCCCCTGCCCAGCCATGCTGTGGGCCGTAGGCATGCAAGTCTGGGACCCCCGTTCCCAGAACGCCGACAATAGCCCCCAGGCCCAAGGCCCGCTTGGGCTTGGCTTCGCGGCGAAGCCAAGGGTCAAGTTCAGAGTGCCGCGGGCCCCAAAAGCCTGCAGCCTCGGTCGACGCGTGGCGGTTGATTGGACGTGGGCGTCTCCGCTTCCCCACGCTGCCTCGACAACTGCATGATTTGACGAGTCCCTATGACATGCAAGGAAAACCATCATTACCTGCGATCGTGGGAGACGCCGGTTGGCCTTCTCTTGCTATAAATGGGGAGGGGGAGGAGCCCCCGTTGCCCATCTTTCTCCTTGCTTGCTTGCTTCGTCCTCCTTGCTCTCCTGCTAACAGCAATGGCGCCCATTAGAAGGTTTCCGGCCGAAGAGAAAGGGAAAGCTCCCCGTGATGATCCAGAGCCACTTCCGCCGAAGAAACGGTCGATCCATCACCGTGACGAGGCGGTGATGCAAGTGGTGTCGAGGCCTTGGTGTGAGCGTCCCTCGCCGGGGTACCCGCTACCCTTGTACGCCCGAGCCGAGGGATCGGGAGGACGGAGAGACGAGCAGCGCCGGCCGCGCCGCGTCGAGGGTCGCCACGCCGCGGCGCCACACGCTGTCGGCCCTGGGGTCCACGACGCCGACTCCTCGCGCGAGTTGGTGCTGTGGGCGCCGATGCCACCAAGCTCCTGGATTCGCTTCCCGTAGTTCTTCTCCGACGTGATGCCGCCAAGGGGGCCACTCGAGCTCTGGCTTTAGCACGCCGACTGCAGTGCCCCGGTGACCAGAGCGGAGATCGAAGCGCTCCCCACCGGCAAGATCTTCATGACCTGCGGTTGGGGCGAGATCACGCGGGTTTGCCGTGCAAGGGGGGCCCTCGCGATCCACTTCAAGTACGACGGCGCCTTCACGCTCTTCTTCAAGGTCTTCGACGCCGAGGGCCGCCGCTTGGAGTGCTGCCTTGGAGAGGAGCGCCAGGCCGTCACGCACTCCGATCGCGAGCTCTCCAGCAGCAGCAGCCCTTGGGAGTCCAGCAGCTCTCCCGAGCTTTACGAAACTCCGGAGACGAGCGACGACAGCTACGTCCCTCCGAGCTCTCGCCGCGCTCTGAGCAGGGCCGCGGCGTACGGTACCCGCCGCCGCTGATCTTGATGGGGTTGGCGTCGGCCTCCCGTGGACCACTGTTGATGATGGCGTCTGCCTCGGGAGGGTGTAGATAGGATTCCTCTTAGTAACAGCTTTTGTTCCCTGCGAAGGATCACGAATCACCCCGTGGGGGCATGTAAGGGTCTGTAATGTCTTTCATGTTCATCTTCCTTGTTATAAGAACTTGGTGAACGCATGTCCCGTTAAGGCTCGGTCTCCCCCCTTTCTTTCTTCGCGATAGCTTGTCGCTCTACACTGACAGGTCCCGGTCCCAAGGCGGCTACAGCCGTCGCTGGTATGCCAGGTCGCGTGCCGTGGTCAAGGCCAGGAGGTGCGCGGCCCAAGGTCCAGTAAGAGCCCCTGAGGCGCGATGCTCAGGAGGTCCCCCTTAGCGCCCAAGCAGCCTTGGTAAGGAGAGAAAGGGAGTTGACGTGGCGACAACGGGGTTGCGGCAGGGCACGAGCGGCCATGAAGCCCAAACATTTAGCTGATCCGGGTGCAAGACTTATCTTGTCGATTTCGCAGCGACTCATCACGTTGCGCTAGGGTTGCGCGCCAATCTCGTGTGGCATAGACAGGCTGGCCCGTATGAGTTTCCCTTACCCGTGCTTTCCTTAGTGCTCTACGCCCTCAGGTCCCGGCCCTCGAGCGAGCTCAGCCGCCGCTGGTATGCCAGGTCGCGATGCCGTGGTCAAGGCCAGGGGGTGAGGGCTGGAGAGCCAGTAGGATGTGGTGTTCCGGCAAACCCTTAAGCTTCGAACACTGGGGTGCGCGTGAAGTCTTTCCCTCCAATCGATCTACACTCTAGCTCGCTAAGATCTTGCGGACGAACTCGACGAACTCACAACACAGAAAGACACATGGGGTTTATACTGGTTCGGGCCACCATTGTCGTGTAATACCCTACTCCAGTGTGGTGGTGGTGGATTGCCTCTTGGTCTGTTGATTAACAGTGCAGGAGAAGAACAGCCTCCTGAGGTTGAGGTGTTCTTGTGCGTATGAACTTGTGGTGTCACTAGTAGAAAAACACCTATTAGTCCCGGTTCGTAAGGGCCTTTAGTCCCGGTTCATGAACCAGGACTAATGGGTCGTTACTAATACCTCCCCTCTTTAGTCCCGATTCTAACACGAACCGGGACAGCTGGTCCTCCACGTGGCCGGTGCGCCGAGCCCAGACAGGGGGGCCTTTTATCCCGGTTGGTGGCACCAACCGGGACCAAAAGGCATCCACGCGTTAGCATTCCAGTGGCTGGGGCTTTTGTTTTTTTAAGGGGGGGGGGGGTTGGGGGTTTTGGGGGTTAATTTAGGTGTTTGATATATTGTGTTAGCTAGCTAATTAATAGAGAGAAGTGTCCTCTCTTATGTCCGTGCTTGGTCGACGCTACGTCCTATATACATATAGCCCTCGACACGCTAGCTAGTAAGAAAATGAAGGGAACCATCGAGTACAGAAGTTCGTCATGCATACCGAAAGAAATGATCGATCGACCTCTCCTTCTCCGAGAGATTGGTCGAACAACAAGTTTTCGTATCATGTACGTCCGACGCCATCGCTACATACATGTACAATATATAAGATCTCTCAATTACAGTCCCCTAGCATTTGAAATCAACTTCCACATGGTATTCTCCGGCTTTATTGATGACGTGGTCAAGAAAGAATCCCGCCAATTCCTCTTGAATGGCTTTAATGCGATCTGGTTCTAGGAGTTCATTCCGCATCTGCCACGTCTAATTTGAAGAAGGGGTTAATTAATACATATATATGAATGAAACTCAACAGAAATGATGGTGTAATAAAATGAAATTGTGAATATTATTAATTGCTTACGCACTTCATATTGTCTTTGAGAGTAGCCTCGCTTATTTTTCAAAGTCGCGTTGTAGATGAACTCGCACACGTAGTATCCACAGAAATCATTCCTTGTTCCTGCCACAAGCACTTTACGAGAAATAGAGGTCAATCAAACTGATAATGAAGCATTATAAATGGCATTGATGAAAGTATAGCTATAGAATCAACGGGAGATGCGCACAACTAGCTAGCCAGTACTACTTACTTTTGGGTATGTATATCGCAGCTCCTTCGGCAGTCCCGGAGCTTTTGCGGTGAACTGTTTCCAAACCTTGCAAGAAAAAGAAAATAATTATTATTACTTGAGATATCAGGAAATGAACAAAAAGTTGCCGCTATGGTGCGATAATGATTGATTAATTGAACTTACTTGCTGAGCATTTCAGTCATGTCCGCATAGGTGCTGGGATCTTTCCGTCTCGAGTCTAAGATAGTTACTAGTCCACGCTCAAGCTTAATCTCAAGAAGAATATAGTGGAACCTGCGCACGCATGCATAACTCATCAATTGCATTACTATAACCTCGCTCGAGTAATAAGGGAAACCGAATATGCAAACGATCAGTAACACTCACTTGCCATTGTAAGGAAAGAGTATGGTATCTTTGTTTCGATTTTTGATCAACGATTGTAGCAAGTTGTCCTCGGCCTCTTTGACGTGCTTTTCAACCAGAAATACATCTATGATATTTGTGTTAATGAACCCAATATCATAGATTTCATTTTTTTGCACTCGACGATCTTCAATCTGCATAATATATTGAGGATAATTAATTATAAATACATGCAATGAAAGAGCCGAGCTATATATAGAGAATTAATGACAGAAATAATACTTACAGGCAGTAGCAAAAGACCGTTAATTTATCGAGGGACTTTTGATTGAAGAACGCGAAGAACTCCTCAAATGGAACACACTTCTGATCTGTTCCTACGAGGTCGTGCTCCTCTTTAATGTTCAGATACAAACAATTCGTCCCCCCAGACTCTCTGCAGGTTTTCATGTACCAAGTATGGAATCTTCGCATCATCGTTGTTAGAGATTTTTCATCTTTGACGAGAGGCTTCCCGTACTCGTATCTATGTTCTTCCACCTTCACGTATTTAGGAAGTGCATCATCAGGCAGGTAATCTTGTAGATTGCCATAACCGGCCACCATCCCCGGAACATTAGCAACGATGTTGCCGCTAGACACATTGAGCGGGGGGCACGATTGGTTTGCTTGTTCGCCGAGCTGGTCAATTTTTTCGCAGCTGCTCGTTCTTTTGCTCTTTGATGTATGACAGTACTTCCCGACCGCTCCGCTTGGAGATATGTCTGTTCACTAACGCGCTCATAGTTGTTTCTCGGCGGAGACTTTGTCGGTTTCCTCAGGGCAGCCAGAGTGCGCTTCACTTTCACCGGATCTACCTTCTCCTCCGGAGGTGGATGTCTCTTTGCTTTCAACACGTGCAAACCAGTCAGCCACTTCGGTCTAGGCGATCTTCGTGTTTTCCTCCTCGGTCCTCTCTACGGTAACTTCTCTGGAGTCTTCAGACAAGGACCAAATCTGTATTTCCTCCCGCCTTTGGCTGTACTGCTAGACGCCGGCAGAGCGAGCCAGGCGGATGTCTTCTTTGCTTGCTTACGAGGCGGAGGAGAAGGACTACGACGCGCCGGAGCAGCCGGAGCGACGGCGGGTCTCTTTCGCCCTTGCTGACGAGGCGGAGAAGGAGGAGGCTGGCTGCTCGGGTGCGCCGGCGCAGGCGGAGAAGGAGGAGGAGTGCCGCCACATGCCGGAGAAGGAGGCGGAGTGCCGCCATGCGTGCCCTGATCGTCACTCGCCGAAGGAGGAGGCGGTGGAGGAGGCGGAGTGCCCTGATTCACCGGAGGAGGAGGCGTCCAGTTCAGAAGGTTGATGAGCTCCTTCCGCCATAGGCATGGAGTCTTCAGAGCAGAACCCAGCCTAGTCTCCCCTTCACTGGTAGGGTGGTCAAGCAGGAGGTCCTCAAATCCCTTCGTTATTTCATCCACCATCACCTTATCATATCCTTCTGGAATCGGCTGGCAGTGATAAGTTGTGCCGGGTCCACTAGGATAAACTTGGCCAACAGCTTCCTTGACCTTCAAATTCATACATCGCGCCATAATGTGGCAATTTTGAGACTCCGTGATACCATCCACGGGATAGCTGGCTGGAGCGTCAAGACATGCTCTGGCTGAAGCAGCTCAGTGGAAGCCACGCTGCTTCTCCACTGAGATGGCGGGGTAGCTTCGGGGGAAGCTTCGGCAGGTCGTTTGCTGCGATCTGCTACTTCTCGTTCCTCTTCTCGTTCCTCTTCTCGTTCCTCTAGCCCCATTACCCTTTAGGTGCGGCGCTGCGCAGCTTGGTCCTGCTCAGCTTTCTTCCTCCTATCGTGGGTTTTGTAACCCCCTGCGTCCGGAAAGCCAACCTTCCACGAAAGGGAGCCTGGCGTGCCTCGTGTCCGCCCAGGGTGCTCAGGATTCCCAAGGGCCATTGTGAGCTCGTCCTTGTCCCTGTTTGGAAGGGACGTCTCTCGCTGCGCTGCATCGATATGTAGAAGGTTCTTGACTGGTATTTGCAGTTGCTCTTCCGTCCACTGGCACTTCTCTGTTACAGGGTCCAAGGTTCCGCCAGCCCCGACGAACCAAGTCCGGCAACGGTCTGGCCAGTACATTGTCTCTGGTTCGATCCCTTTTTCAAGCAGATCATGCTCAGCCTTGGACCACTTAGGCCGGGCTTTGAGGTAGCCACCTGACCCCGTGCGATGGTGAAGCTTCTTCTTCGCAACATTTTTCTTGTTTGTCGCCGACATCTTCTTACTCTTTTCCGATGTCTTGTGGGCCACAAATGCGGCTGCTGATATTTGATCTTCTCATATTTGCCGATGAATTCTGGTGTCTTTTCTTTCTCGACAAACTGGTTCAGCTCTTTCCTCCACCTCCTCATTAGGGTTGCCATCTTCTTAAGAGCACAAGACTTGATTAATTGCTCTTTAAGCGGCTTCTCCGGATCCTCCTCTGGCGGTAGGGTGAAATTTGCCTTCAGCTGAGTCCAAAGATCTTCTTTCTACATATCATTGACATAAGACACCTCAGGGTCTTCCTCAGGCTTATACCATTGATGGATGCTGATCGGGATCTTGTCCCTAACAAGAACCCCGCACTGAGAAGAAAATGCCTTCCTTGTCCGGATGGGTTCAATCGGTTCGCCGTCGGGTGCGATTTCTATGATCTCAAACTTTTCATCCGAGCTCAACTTTTTCTTGGGGCCCCGTCTCCTTACCGAAGTTGTGCTCGATCCGGAGGGCTAGAAATTATAAGGAAGAAAGACGAGAGTAATTAATATGTGTACATATACCAAAAAATGGATGCATCAATTAACTAGTCAGACGGGCTTAACTAATATATATATACCGGCCGGACTCGGTTCGGTCACCGGAGCAACAAGACGGTCTCCTTCTTGTACCTCCATTGTGTCACCGGAGCCATCATGAACATAGTCCTCTTCTTGTTGTACCGGCATTAATGGGTCGAAGCCATCATGAACATAGCCCTGTTCTTCACCCAGTCCTTTGGGACAACCGGTGTCGTTGAGAAATGACGCAACTTCATCACTTCCTTGTGCGATTATGTGCCCCAACATCGCTTCTGTTTCTTCGTCTCGGCAGTGCTCCATAGTTTCTGCAAATATTTACAACATGTCAATTATTATTCAAACATGGTACAGATGGACATATATATATATATATATATATATATATATATATATTAGTGTCAAACGGAGAAATATCTAGCTAATCACAAAAAGTAATCATGTTAGTGGCCTCGTACGCTTCTCTAGGGTTTGGGGTCGCCTCGACACAACGCTTCAAGAGTTAATTTGGGTGGCCTCAAGAGAGTTAATTTGTCGGGTAGGGGCGCCAAGGGAGGGGGTAGGAGACCAACATCGCTTTCTCTCTAGGGTTTGGGTGTCCTCGAGAGTTTTGGTCGGCGAGAGGGCCGAGGGGTGCTGCCGTTGTATAAGTTATCACGGTCGAGAGGGGTATATATATCGACCGCCCCTCATGTCGAAGTTATCTCGAGGGGTTATATCAACAACGATCGACATACATATACATGGGAAAATAATGTTATCGGGGAGGGGTATCGGTACCCCCCTCCCCTCGTGTTGAAGTTTCTTCTTTCTCCTCTATTCCTTTCTTCTTCTTCTACTCTTCTTTTTCTTCTTCTCCCTCGAGAAAGGAAAATAAGGAAAAGGAAGAAAAGAGGAAGAAGGAAGAAGAAAAGAAAAAAAAAGAGGAGAAGAAGAAAGGAATAGAGGAGAAGAAGAAAAATAGAAAATTTCCTCTTCTTATTTATTTCCTCTTCCTTTTCCTTTTCTTCTTCTCCTCTTCCTTTTCTTCTTATTTCCTCTTCTTATTTATTTCTCCTCTTCTTCCTCTCCTCTTCTTCTCCTTTCTTCCTCTTCTTATTTTCCTTTTTCCTCTCATTCTTTTAGTATTGCTTGTTTAAAAAAAATGTTCAAATAGAAAATTTCGAAAAAACAAAGGTTTTGCCTAATGCATTGTTCATATGAATATACAAACATTTGCATATTCTACAATAATTAATATCACCAAAAAAACCTATGAACAGAAAAAAAACCTAACTTTTCTAAATCTATCTTTTGCATATATGAAAACATTAATACACATATGAACAAAAAATACATATATGAAGAAAAACATGCTGTGTACAATTTTTTTATACATTTTGAACATCTACATACACATAGCCATATACATACACATATACATTATATATATATATGAACAAAAAAATTAAACTAATATAAATGAAAAAAATAGAGCCGGTCTGTGTGGCCAGCTCACAAATGGGCGGTAGATGACGATGGTGATGGTGGGGCGGCGAGGGCGCCGGCGGGGAGACGATGGGGCAGGGGCTCGAGGCGGCGTCTTGAGGCGGAGACGGGCGGGCTCGGGATGCAGCGACGAGGACGGCTTGAGCTCGGCGAGGCCGGCGACGAGGACGGCGCAGGCTCGGGGAGGACGGCGACGAGGACGGCGCGGGTTGGGGGGCGACGGCGAGGTGGAGCAGCCTGGCGGCGTCGAGGAGGGTTGGCGTCGTCGGGGGCAACTGGCGATGAGATTCTGAATTTTTGCAAAGTGTTTGCTTATATAGCAAAGCCATTGGTCCCGGTTCGTGAAACCAACCGGGACTAATGCACCCTTTAGTCCCGGTTGGTGCCACCAACCAGGACCAAAGGCCTCCTTTTCGGCAGCCCAAAGGGCGGGAAGCGGCGGCCTTTGGTACCGGTTGGTGCCACGAACCGGTACCAATGCCCCCCCTTTAGTCCCGGTTGGTGCCACCAACCGGGACCAAAGGCCCCTGTGCTGCACGCGTCGGGGCCAAAGTTTAGTCCCACCTCGCTAGTTGAGAGGGGCGCGCAGTGGTTTATAAGCCCCACTGCCGCACCCCTCTCGAGCTCCTCTCCACCGCAGGCTTTCGGGCCTACTTGCTATTGCTTTGCCTGATGGGCCTTCTGGGCCTACTGCGGGCCTGAATCCTGGCCCATAGTAGGGTTTCATGTCGTATTCAGGCCGTGGGGGCCAGTAGGAGGCATTTTTTTTGTTTTGTTTGTTTTCATTACTTTTTGCTTTTAGTTTTAGGAAAATTATAAACTTTCTGTTAGTGCCATTACTTTTCAAATTTGAAAACACTGTTTTTGTTTTTTTGTTTTCTTTCTTGCTTTATTTATTTTATTTTGTTTCTACTTACAACAAAATACTTATTGTTGTTTTTTTGTTTTGATTTCTGCATTATTTATTTTCTTTTGTTTTTTGCTTTATTTTTCAATTCTTTTTGCTTTTATTTATAGGAAAATTATAAACTTTCTGTTAGTGCCATTAGTTTTCAAATTTGAAAACACTTTTTTGTTTTTTTGTTTTCTTTCTTGCTTTATTTATTTTATTTTGTTTCTACTTACAAACAAAAATTATTGTTGCTATTTTTAATTATTACGAGGGCGAACCATAAGACATTAAAGCATTTCAAATGAACTCTGAAAAAGTTGAAAGTTGGCATGGTATCATACTCGTCAGTTACAAAGTTGGCATGGTATCATCATAATAGTTGCAGGAGAAAGTCTTCACTTTTTCTTCGCTTGTGTCATTTGCTTATTGCGCCGTAACCATGGATAATCTTCATCATTTATCAGGATGCTGGGGTCAGCCTTGACTTTGAAGGGAGGAATTTCATGAAACTTTTCATAATCTTCAGACATGTCTGTCTTGTCCTCCACTTCCACGATGTCCCTTTTTCCTGAAAGAACTATGTGGCGCTTTGGCTCATCGTATGATGTATTCGCTTCCTTATCTTTTCTCTTTCTCGATCTGGTAGACATGTCCTTAACATAGATAACCTGTGCCACATCATTGGCTAGGACGAACGGTTCGTCAGTGTACCCAAGATTTTTCAGATCCACTGTTGTCATTCCGTCTTGTGGGTCTACACCTTCTCGCCTCTGACAGATTGACCCATTTGCACTTAAACAAAGGGACCTTAAAATCATGTCCGTAGTCAAGTTCCCATATGTCCACTATGTAACCATAATATGTGTCCTTTCCCCTCTCGATTGTTGCATCAAAGCAGACACCGCTGTTTTGGTTGGTGCTCTTTTGATCTTGGTCAATCGTGTAAAATGTATTCCCATTTATCTCGTATCCTTTCCAAATAAATACAGTCAAAGATGGTCCTCGGACAACAAGTACAACTCATCACAAACAGTGTTGTCACCTCGATACATGCTTCCAACCAAGCTGCTGAAAGTCCCGATGTGTTCACATGTAATCCGATTCGTCGCCTTTGCTCAAGGTGTTTGGAGCGCAGATCGTTCTTGTGTTCATCGACATACTGGTCACCAAGGTAGAGTTCTCAGAGAACTGTGTAGTGTGCTTGAGACCAAGAATATCCATCCCTGCATATTATTGAGTCCCTTCCAAGCGTGCCTTTTCGGTCAGTCTCCCCTCATACCGCGATTTAGGGAGACCTATCTTCTTAAGGCCAGGAATGAAGTCAACACAAAACCCGATGACATCCTCTCGCTTGATGGCCCATGGAGATGCTTCCTTCTGGCCTAGCGTGGTTACGGACATATTTCTTTAGGACTCCCATGAACCTCTCAAAGGGGTACATATTGTGTAGAAATACGGAGCCCAGAATGACAATCTCGTCAACTAGATGAACTAGGACGTGCGTCCTGATATTGAAGAAGGATGGTGGGAACACCAGCTCAAACCCGACAAGACATTGCACCACATCACTCCTTAGCCTTGGTATGATTTACGGATCGATCACCTTCGAGAGATTGCATTGAGGAATGCACATAGCTTCACAATGGCTAATCGGACGTTTTCCGGTAGAAGCCCCCTCAATGCAACCGGAAGCAGCTATGCGTCATAATCACGTGGCATTCATGAGACTTTAGGTTCGGAACTTTTTCTCCGGCATATTTATTATTCCCTTTATATTCGACGAGAAGCGGTCGGGACCTTCATCTTGAGTAGGCATTCAAAGAAGATTTCTTTCTCTTCTTCGTAAGAGCGTAGCTGTCGGGACCTTCATCTTTTGCTTCGGAGGCATGCCCTCTTTTTCGTATAAGCGTTGCAGGTCCTCCCGTGCCTCAGGTGTATCTTTTGTCTTCCCATACACGCCCAAGAAGCCTAGCAAGTTCACGCAAAGGTTCTTCGTCACGTGCATCACGTTGATCGAAGAGCGAACCTCTAGGTCTTTCCAGTAGGGTAGGTCCCAAAATATAGATTTCTTCTTCCACATGGGTGCGTGATTCTCAGCGTCATTCGGAACAGCTAGTCCGCCGACCCTTTCCAAAGATTACGTGTAAATCATTGACCATAGCAAATGCGTGATCACCGGTACGCATGGCGGGTTCTTCCGGTGATCTGCCTTGCCTTTTGAAATGCTTGCCTTTCTTTCGGCGGTGATGGTTGGTCGGAAGAAAACGACGATGGCCTGTGTACACATTCTTCCCGCAGCTTGCCGTATATACTATCGGTGTCAAGTAAACAGTGCGTGCATGCGTGGTATCCCTTGTTTGTCTGTCCTGAAAGGTTACTGAGAGCGGGCCAATCGTTGATGGTCACGAACAGCAACGCCTTTAGGTTAAATTCCTCCTGTTTGTGCTCATCCCACGTACGTACACCATTTCCATTACACAGCTGTAAAAGTTCTTCAACTAATGGCCTTAGGTACACATCAATGTCGTTGCCGGTTCTTTGAGGGCCTTGGATGAGAACTGCATCATAATGAACTTCCGCTTCATGCACATCCAAGGAGGAAGGTTATACATACATAGAGTCATGGGCCAGGTGCTGTGATTGCTGCTCTGCTCCCCGAAAGGATTAATGCCATCCGCGCTTAAAGCAAACCATACGTTCCTTGGCTCACTTGCAAACTCATCCAAGTCCTTTCTCTCGATTTTTCTCCATCATGCGACCCATCGGTGGTGCTCTCAACTTCCGTCTTTCTTACGGTCCTCACTGTGCCATCTCATCAACTTGGCATGCTCTCCGCTTCTGAGCAGACGTTTCAACCGTGGTATTATAGGAGCATACCACATCACCTTCGCAGGAACCCTCTTCCTGGGGGGCTCGCCGTCAACATCACCAGGGTCATCGTACACATCACCTGGGGGGCTTCGCCCGTTGCAGCATCATCGTGCACATCGTCTGGTTCCTCTTGATGTTCTGTAGCATCACCGTATTCAGGGGGCACATAGTTGTCATCGTACTCTTCTTCTTCGCCGTCTTCCATCATAACCCCTATTTCTCCGTGCCTCGTCCAAACATTATAGTGTGGCATGAAACCCTTGTAAAGCGGTGGGTGTGGAGGATTTTCCGGTCGAGTAAGACTTCAGTATTCCCACATATAGGGCATGGACAACACATAAAACCATTCTGCTTGTTTGTCTCAGCCACTTGAGAAAATCATGCACGCCTTAATGTACTCGGAGGTGTGTCTTGAACCGTACATCCATTGCCGGTTCATCTGCGTGCATTATATATAATTAAGTGTGTCAAAAATCATTCTGAGAACATCATGAATAGATAATTAAGTGACCAAATTAATAGAAGTTCATCATCACATTAAAACCAAAGTACATACATAGTTCTCATCTAACAACATAAAGCTCTTCAGAGCATCTAAATTAATTGACCATACACTGAAACTATGTAAAACATTTCAATGCGAAAACAAATGCGATCATAATCGTAACCAATGTTACAACTGATCCAACGGCATAATGATACCAAGCCTCGGTATGAATGGCATATTTTCTAATCTTTCTCATCTTCAAGCGCATTGCATCCATCTTGATCTTGTTATCATCGACGACATCCGCAACATGCAACTCCAATATCATCTTCTCCTCCTCAATTTTTCTAATTTTTTCCTTCAACAAATTGTTTTCTTCTTCAGCTAAATTTAACCTCTCGACAATAGGGTCGGTTGGAATTTTCGGTTCAACAACCTCCTAGATAAATAAAATCTATGTCACATTGGACGGCATAATTGTCATAAACAATAAATGAACCAATAGTTATGAAAAGATAATATATACCACATCCGAATCATAGACAGGATTTAGGGCCGACTGGCGGATACCAAAACCATCGCACTATATAAGATGCAATAATAAAAGTAAGAAAATTATACAAGTATCTATATAAACATATAAGTAAGAATTTTTTTCCTTTCATAAAGAAGATAAGAACAAGAGGCTCACCACGGTGGTGCCGGCGACGAGATCGGCGCGAGCAATCGACGGCGGTGAAGACGGGGACGGGACGTGACGGACCGCTAAACCTAGACAAATATTAAGGAAAATGGAGCTTGGAGGTCGAGCTTGGAGAGGAGAAAGCTTATGTAGTGTGGCTCGGGCATTCCATCGAACACCTCGTGTGCATAGGAGGTGAGCTAGAGCACCACAAAGCTCTCCCTCGCCGGGTTCTGAAAAACAGAGCACTTTGAGTGCTCTGCTTTCATGGGCGAGGGGTATATATAGGCAACTAATTGGTCCCGGTTGGTGACTTGAACCAGGACTAGAGGGCAGCCTTTGGTCCTGGTTCGTCCCACCAACCGGGACCAATGGTGGTGGGCCAGGAGCGAGGCCCATTGGTCCCGGTTCGTCCCACCAACCAGGACCAAAAGGTCTAGACGAACCGGGACCAATGGCCCACGTGACTCGGCCGGCCCCCGGGGCTCACGAACCGGGTCCAATGCCCCCATTGGTCCCGGTTCTGGATTGAACCGGGACTAATGGGCTGGCCGGGCCTGGACCATTGCCCCCTTTTCTACTAGTGTGTGAGGAGTCGATGAACTGCCCTCTCCCCCAGTACTATGGTGGCTAGTCCTATTTATAGAGGCCCTGGTTCTCTTCCCAAATGTTGAGCGGGAAGGGAGCCAACAACGGCGGACAAATTTGAAGGGGGACAACTAGTACAAGCTATCCTGACAAAAGCGGTCTTCGCCCGTGAAAAGCCCTGGGATGACGCCGTCTTGGGCTCCACGATGACCTCGGCCTTGCCGTCCTCCTGGTCTTGGTCTTGTTGCACCAATATGACAACCTTTGCCTGATGCCTCGGTACTCTTCGTCTGCCCTTGCCTCCTTAGCACCAAAGAGGAAATGGGGACGCTGCGCGCACTGGCGCCCGCCTGGCACCGTCCGTCATGGCTCACATCACGAGTCCCTCGTGAGGTTTGCCCCGCCTTGATATCTCCGCTCCTCGTGAGCCTGCCTGCCTAGGCCACTCCTAAGGAAGTCTTGCGTCGTCCGCCTCGCGAGGCTTGGACCCTCGCAAAGGTCTTGGATGCCTTGTTGATGAAGATGGGCCGTATGGCCCGCTGCCTAGCCACGCTGTCGGCCGCAGGCAGGCAAGTCTGGGGACCCCCGTTCCCAGAACGCTGACAGGGTGGATGGACCCCGCCATGCAGGCCACACACTCAACAGCGATAGAGCCGAATAATGATTTCACCTCCTACGAGACCTGTGTTGCCGGACCCTTGGATTCGTCCCCGGCCACGGGCTCCGAACCGCCTGCGTCCGTGCCTATCAAATCTGATTGGCCGCCGATCATGGAGTTTTCCTCCGCGGATATCTTTCAGCACTCGCACCTGGGCGACGTGCTAAATTCATTAAGGTCTCTCTCCTTGTCAGAAGGCCCTTGGCCGAACTATGTCCGTCTCGAGTGGGAAGCGGACGACGAAGAAATTCGTTCCCCACCCACCACCCACTTAATAGCCACTGTGGCGACTTAACTGATATGCTCAATTCGGCTCCAAAGACATCGATGGTATGGACGACGATGCAGGATAAGAACAGGAACCACCGCCCACAGGGCGCTCGACTGCCACCTCATCATATGATATGTACATGGTGGACACCCCCATAGAATGCGATGGCAATAAGGCAATGGAGGATAATCCCCTCGAGAAGCAATCTAAGCACCGGCGTCATCGGTGCCTCTCTAAGCCCCGCCATAGCAAAAGCAGCGATACCGGCACAAGAGACAATAACGGTGCAGATAGTGCCGAAGATGAAGACAATCCCCTCCAGCCAGGCTTCGAGCGGGAGGATGGGCAAGCTAGCCATAAGGAACAGGCAGCAGACAGAGAATCAGAGGATGACAATTACATGCCTCTCTCCGAAGACGAGGTGAGCCTCGGCGATGAAGAATTTATCGTGCCTGAGGATCCTGTCGAGAAGGAGCGCTTCAAGCGCCGGCTTATAGCCACAGTAAAAAGCCTGAAGAAAAAGCAACAACAGCTTCAAGCTGACCAAGATCTGCTAGCGGATAGATGGACCAAGGTCCTGGCGGCCGAGGAATACGAACTCGAGCGCCCAACCAAAAGTTACCCAAAGTGCAGGTTGCTACCCCAACTCGAGGAGGAAGCATTAAAGCCTACGCTTCCAGCGTATGATACGGCTGACCGGCCACCTCATGGCCGAGACAAAGCGGCATATCAGGCCGAAGTCCAGCCCGCACCCCGTCGCCAGTTAAACAAAAATACCAAGGCCCGGGGTAAAACGCAGGACCTGCGAGATGTATTGGAAAACAAAGCAGGACATGCAAGATCAAACTACGGATCACGGGGGCGCGCACCAACGCGTGACGACGACCGTCACCTGGATATACTAAAAGCAAATCCGGTAGGGCCGAATACAGCAGACAAGACTCGTATGAACTGCATCACGACATAGCCCGGCACAGAGGCACCACACACCCCCTATGCTTCACTGATCAAGTAATGGATCACGAATTCCCAGAAGGTTTTTAACCCGTGAACATTGAATCATATGATGGTACAATAGACCGCGCGGTATGGATTGAAGATTTCCTCCTCCACATCCACATGGCCCGCGGTGACGATCTACATGCCATCAAGTACCTCCCACCAAAACTCAAAGGGCCGGCTCGGCATTGGCTGAATAGCCTGCTGGCAAACTCCATTGGTAGTTGGGAGAATTTGGAAGATGCATTCCTTGACAACTTCCAGGGCACTTATGTGCGACCACCGGATGCCGATGACTTGAGTCACATAACCCAACAGCCAGGGGAATCAGCCAGGAAATTCTGGACTCGGTTCCTAACTAAAAAGAACCAAATTGTCGACTGTCTGGATGCCGAGGCCTTAGCGGCATTTAAGCATAACATCCGCGACGAGTGGCTCGCCCGACACCTCGGCCAAGAGAAGCCTAAGTCCATGGCAGCCCTCACGACACTCATCACCCGCTTTTGTGCTGGCGAGGACAGCTAGCTGGCTCGTAGCAATTCCGATGCCAAAGATAGCAACAGCAGACCACGCCACAACAGACACAAGCGCTGCAACAACGGCGACAACGCCGAAGACACGGCAGTTAATGCCGGATTCAGTGGCTCTAAATCCGGTCAGTGGAAAAAGCCGTTCAAAAGAAGTAATCCGGGCCCGTCCAGTTCGGACCGCATACTCGATCGCTCGTGTCAAATTCATGGCACCCTCGATAAACCAGCCAACCACACCAACAGAGAATGCTGGGTGTTCAAACAGGCAGGCAAGTTGAATGCCGAAAACAAGGAAAAGGGGCTACATAGTGGCGACGAGGAGGAGCACCGGCCGCCGAACACAGTAGGACAGAAGAAATTTCCTCCCCAAGTGAAAACGGTGAACATGATATACACAACCCATAGTCCCAAGAGGGAACAGAAGCGCACACTAAGGGACGTCTATGCGATGGAGCCAGTTTCCCCAAAGTTCAACCCATGGTCTTCTTGTCCGATCACTTTCAATCACAGGGACCACCCCACCAGTATCCATCATGGCGGTTCTGCCGCATTGGTCCTTGACCCCATCATCGACGGAATTAACCTCACTCGAGTCCTTATGGATGGTGGCAGCAGCCTGAACCTACTCTATTAGGATATAGTGCGCAAAATGGATATAGACCCCTCAAGGTTCAAACCCACAAAAACCACCTTTAAAGGTGTCATACCAGGTGTAGAGGCCTGTTGCACGGGCTCAATCACACTGGAAGTGATCTTCGGTTCTCCGGACAACTTCCGAAGCAAGGAGTTAATCTTCGATATCGTCCCCTTCCGCAGTGGCCATCACGCACTGCTCGGATGAACCGCATTCGCTGGATTCAATGTGGTACCGCATTATGCATACCACAAGCTCAAAATGCCAGGACCTCGCGGGGTTATAACAGTTAATGGAAACACAGAACGCTCGCTCCGTACGGAGGAGCACATCGCTGCCCTTGCAGCAGAAGTGCAAAGCTGCCTTCTGAGGCAAACCGCCAATTCGGCGAAAAAGCCCCCGGACACCTTCAAGCGTGTCCGGGGTACCCTGCAACAGGATCACCAGGCACGTTCAGAGCTCGCCTAGCAATTCGGCCTCCGTCCTAGTCCCAGTCAAGCGGCGAAATTTGCGCCGCCGTACATAATTACACACTCAAGATATCATGGGCATAGGCAGAGGCACGGCTACGGCACGACCCACAATGCGGCTCGACCGCTTCAGGACCCGTATACCTTTAACATTTTCTTCCTTTCAGGTCCCTATTCTCTGAAGGCCCTCTCGATAAATGCGATTATCGGACCCGTCACGGAAGGAAACACCAAGGAAGCAAGAAGCTTTGACGTACAAGGGAAGCCCCAGGTGGTCTCTGATAACGATCGCTATACCTGTTTTGCATACCCACACGCAGCTTGCCCTTGGATAGGACATGTCAAATGGTCCTATTTTTTACTTATTGCACTACCTGTATGCATATGTTTTGATGTATCATTTAAATAACAATGTACAACATTAGCTCATTATTGCATTCCTTCATCTTTTTTCCCTATGTGCTTATTTCTGACAAATTGCACCCGTACATTCTGATACGTCCAATGCGCCAGGGGCTTCAGTGTACCCCATAACATGACATGAAAAGTCTGAACACTTTCGACAGTGCGGCACCCCGAACTTATAGCATTATATGCATCAGCTCCGAATCATGTCTTGGGTCAATAGTTGGGTTTGCCCGGCTCCCATGTTTTGTACCTTACGTTCCGCTATATTGGCTAAGGTAGCACTGGGAGAACTACTGCAATTGTGTCCCGGTTCTTCCGGACGAGCACCTCAGTAGAGAAAGCCGAAAACCGACTGTCATGATGCGGCGAGAGCTGGTCACTGTTCGAGAGGTCACAAATCCTTAAAGTTTTTTTCCGCTTCGGGTGAGGAGTCGGCCTTGTCCGATTTAGGCGTAAATAGCGCCCCGAGTTCGGCCTTCCGAATACCAGGGGCTTCACCAAAATTTAAAATTGTAGACTTCTATGGCTAAGTGAGAGTGATAAAGCTTTATAGTCCGATTGCCTGGTTCGTTGTGCTGAACACCTCCTTCGAAGGACCCAAAACTGGGATAAAGGGTGATCAGGTTTAACCCGAACACCTCGATTACTAGTTACATGGGGGCGAATGACGACCGCCAACTCTTAGATTTTATAAACGGCCGCATAGAAGGTAATATTTTAAATTAACAAGCGTTACATAGCGCACATGAACTCGTTTCATATTACAGGATCACATGAGTACATTCATTCAAATATTACATCCTTAGCACATTCCTCTGCCACAAGGCGAGCACCCTTCAGGACACTGTCATAATACTTTTCGGGGTGGCGACGCTCCTTGTCCTCCGGCGGCCCCTCCTTCACCAGCTTTTCGGCGTCCATCTTCGCCCAGTGCACTTTCGCCCGGGCAATAGACCTACGCGCACCTTCAATGCAGACGGACCGCTTTATGACTTCAAACCATGTGCAGGCATTCACATGTCGCTTTACCAGGCCGAAGTAGCTGCCAGGCAGGGGCTCGCCAGGCCACATCCGGACTATGAGACCCTTCATGGCCAGTTCGGCTGCCTTGTGAAGCTCGACCAGTTGCTTCAACTGGTCGCTCATGGGCATCAAATGTTCGGTCCCAGTATACTGAGACCAGAACAACTTCTCCGTCGAGCTCCCTTCCTCGGCCTGGTAGAACTCCGCGGCATCCGATACGCCGCGGGGTAGGTCTGCGAACGCTCCTGGAGAGCTCTGAATTCGGGTAAGTAAAAGAAAAGTTTCCTTCACATGCTTGCTTTGCATAATGAATGCCTTACCCGCCGCTATCTTCTTAACCGCCTGAATTTCCTGGAGGGCCTTTTGGGCTTCAGCCTTGGCATTTTGTGCGTTCTCGAGGGCCTTCTCAAGCTCGGACCATTTCGTCTTAGAGTCACGCTCCAAGGACTCGTATTTCTTGACAAAATCCTGGAGCTCTTGCTGAACCTCGCCGACTCGGGCCTCTTGCTTCTTGCGCTCGGTGCGCTCCTTGGCCGCTTTGTCTTCGGCCTCGAACAACGCCTTCTTCAGGGCCACCACTTCGGTCGTGGCCCCTAGCAAAATTCATGACGATCCTATGATCTAACAACCACTTTGCTTTTAATCAATATACTGACGGGGTATCACTTACCTTTGTTCTCTTTGAGTTGCCTCTTGGTAAGGCCAAGCTCTTCCTCGGACCGCTCAAGGTCCCGCTTCAGTGCGGAGACCTCCACCGTACGAGCGGCAACGGCCAGCAGCAAAGCCTGCTTATTCACATAGACACATTCTTATTAGACTCCTGCGATTATTATTTGATCCTCTGTTCGACTTTCCTTTGCGAACACCAAACAGAGCATCAGGGGCTACTGTCTATGCTATAACATTTTCTCATAATTTGATTACTTACGTCCAAGCTCATTAGGAGGTGGCGGCTTCGATCGATCCGCTTTTGGCGGACCGAACCTTCTCGACCACCACACTCATGATAGTGCGGTGCTCTTCGTCAATGGAAGCGCCGCGAAGCACCTCCAGCAAATTGTCCGATGCCTCTGGATGGACAAAGGTTGTGTAACACCCCGGATGTAACTTTCCATATTTGTAACTCCAACTCTTGCCATTTTCGGCATTGTGATATGATATTCCCTCCGTGGTTGGGTTTTTCTTCATATTTGCATTTTGTCCATGTCATGCATTTCATATCATGTCATCATGTGCATCTCATTTGCATACGTGTTCGTCTCATGATTCCGAGCATTTTCCCCGTTGTCCGTTTTGCAATCCGGCACTCCTATGTCCCCCGGCGTCCCCTTTTATGTTTTTCTATGAGCGGGTACTAAACTTTCTCGGAATGGACCGAGCCTTGCCCAGTGGCCTTGGTACACCACCGGTAGACCAGCTGTCAAGTTTCGAGTCATTTGGAACTCGTTTGGTACTCCAACGGTTAACCGCACTCTCGCAAAGGCCTCTTTTAAGTTGCGGCCCAACACCCCTCCAAAACAGCCCAATAACCCATCTAAGTCACTTCCATGCTCTCCATCGTTCGATCACGATCGTGTGGGTGAAAACCGCACCTCATTTGGAGCTTCCTAGCTCCTTCTACCTATAAATATGCATCTTCCCTCCAAATCCGGATCAATTCTACCTAACCCTAGGCTCCGCGGACACGTCCGGACGGCGCCCGAACGCGTCCGCCGCGCGCCGCAGCCTACCGAGGCTGCCACGTAGCCCCAGTCCCCGGCTTCGCCGCCCGACCGCGCCCGAGCTCGCCCAGGGGCCATCCCAGCCCGGCCCGCCAGCGCCCGCCGCCGCTCCGCGCCCCGCCCCAGCGCCCGCCGCCCGAACGCCGCCGCCCTTGGTCGCCCGTCGCCGTGCCGACCGCCGCCCGATCGCCGCCCGGCCATGCGCCCGCCGCCCGTAGCGCCCGGCCCGCCGCCGCCCGTCGCCTCCTCCTCCGGCCGGCCCGGCCTCCCCTCTCCTCCACGGCCGGGTTCCGGCGAGCCGTCTCCGGCGACCTCGACCTCCGGCCAGATCGGATCTAGATCGGGGTTGACTTTCTCCTTCCCCTCGAATTCATCCAAGTCTTTAATTCTGTGATAATTTGTTGCATTTTCATCGTGCCATAACTTCGCACCTGTGACGCCGTTTCGTGCGTGTAATATGTCAAAATGTTCGCCTCGAAGATTAGATAATTTCATCTCATTGTATCATTTTCATTTGAGCTCATCTTGATGCCAGAAATGCTGTTAGAAGAGGGCTATGTGATGTTAGTTTCTGTTCCTTAACAGAACATGCACTTTTGCCATTTTTGCCATGATTGATGTGTGCACCCTATGATCTTGAGTCCTACATGTGTTTTGTAATATGTCATGCCATATTTCCAGGGGTGTATGCCATGTATTTTTGTGATATCTGTGGTGACTAGCACAAGCATGCAAACTAGGCTTCCTGATGTTGCTGATTTCAGCCCCTGTTTTGCTGATATTTTTATGCCATGTTAGCTTGACGCTACCGAGAGATCCATGCATATTTTGAGATACTTCAGTAATGATATTTTGAAAATATGGTTATGCTCTATCCATCCATGCCCTTGTTTGTAGTTATGGAGGGCCATAGCTTGAGACAATCGAGCTCTACTTTTGCTATAAAATGTTTCCTGGCAGATTGTTTACATGTTATTCAATTTTGCCAAGGTTGTTGTAGTTGGTCCGTGTAGGCTATGATGTTGTTCTTGCCATGTGTAGCTTCTATGCCATGTCTTCTTGATGGATGTATGCTTAGTTTATCATGAGATGCTCTGAGTGCATCGAGCTCTTAAACATGCAGATTCTGCCATGTTCAGTATTTTTCACTAAGTCTGTGAAGCTGATATGTTTTGCACTTTTGCCATGCTTGTTTGGACCTGTTATGAAGTGAATTAGCCGTAGCTCAGTGTTCATCTTTTGTCAAGCATCTTGAGTAGATCACTGTCATATGCTTTGTTGATACGTTTGGGAGCAGTAGCTTAATTTATTGTTGCTTTCTAAGTGGCATCATGCTGTGAATGACAGATTTGTGCCATTCTTGTTTTGCTTGTCATTTGCAATCCGTGTATCCGATTCCGGTGATCTTTATATCGATTTCAACCGAAATCATCTCATCTTTCCAGCGGCATACTTGGTTTGCCAAGTTGATGCCTGGTTCATCATTTTCCTTCCGAGCACGACACGCATTGCATATCACATCCCGCATATCATGCCATATATTGCATCATGTTGCTTGTGCATTGCACCGTGATTTATTGTGGTTCCTTTGTTTGTGTTCTTGCTTTGGGTAGAGATGGGAGACGAGTACGTGAACGAGGAACCTGTTGAGAACGCTTACGAGGATCAAGCTTTCGACAACTCTGAGAACTTTGCAGGCAAGATGACCGTACCCTCAAAATCACTTATATCTTTGCTATGCTAGTTGCTCGCTCTTTTGCTATGCCTATGCTACGATGCCTATCACTTGCTATATCATGCCACCCATATTGCCATGTCAAACCTCTAACCATCCTTTCCTAGCAAACCGTTGATTGGCTATGTTACCGCTTTGCTCGGCCCCTCTTATATAGCGTTGCTAGTTGCGGTGAAGATGAAGTTTGTTCCTTGTTGGAACATGGAGATGTTGTTCCTTTTTGGAACATGTTTACTTGTTGGGGATATCACAATATATCTGCTATAATTAATGCATCTATATACTTGGTAAAGGGTGGAAGACTCGGCCTTATGCCTGGTGTTTTGTTCCACTCTTGCCGCCCTAGTTTTCGTCATACCGGTGTTATGTTCCTCGATTTCGCGTTCCTTACACGGTTGGGTGATTTATGGGACCCCCTTGACAGTTCGCTTTGAATAAGACTCCTCCAGCAAGGCCCAACTTTGGTTTTACCATTTGCCACCTAAGCCTTTTTCCCCCGGGTTTTCGCGAGCCCGAGGGTCATCTTTATTTGCTCCTTCGAGTGCTGGCCCGAACTGAGCTGCCTGCGGGGCCACCACGGGTAAATTCGAGGCTTGGTTTTACTCGTAGCTAGTCTCATCCGGATGTGCCCTGAGAACGAGATATGTGCAGCTCCTATCGGGATTTGTCGGCACAATCGGGCGGCTTTGCTGGTCTTGTTTTATTGCTGTCGAAATGTCTTGTAGTACGGGATTCCGAGACTGATCGGGTCTTCCCGGTAGAAGGAATATCCTTCGTTGACCGTGAGAGCTTATAATGGGCTAAGTTGGGACACCCCTGCGGTATTATCTTTCAAAGCCGTGCTCAAGTTATGAGGCAGATGGGAATTTGTTAATGTCCGGTTGTAGAAAACCCGAAGTTGACCTTAATTAATACACATCAACCGCGTGTGTAACCGTGATGGTCTCTTCTCGGCGGAGTCCGGGAAGTGAACACGGTGTTGGAGTTATGCTTGACGTAAGTAGTTCAGGATCACTTCTTGATGGCTACTAGCTTCACGACCATGCCTTGCTTCTCTTCTCGCTCTCTTTGCGAGTGTAGCCACCATATATGCTAGTCGCTTGCTGTAGCTCCACCTCACAACTCGGTCCTTCCTATAAGCTTAAATAGTCTTGATCTCATGGTGTGAGATTGCTGAGTCCTCGTGACTCACAGATTCTACCAATACAGTTGCGGTGTGCCGACGATGCGGTGGTGACGCAACCGAGCTCAAGTGGGAGTTCGACGAGGAACGTGGTCGTTACTATGTGTCTTTTCCTGATGATCGATGAGTGGAGCCCAGTTGGGACGATCGGGGATCTGTGTAGCATTTGGGGTATCTTCTTTATTTTGGTTCCGTAGTCGGACCTTGAGTGTATTCTCGATGATGAATGTTTATTTATGTATTGTGTGAAGTGGCGATCGTAAGCCAACTATGTATCTCTTTCCCTTATGTATTACATGGGTTGTGTGAAGATTACCTCACTTGCGACATTGCTTTCAATGCGGTTATGCCTCTAAGTCGTGCTTCGACACGTGGGAGATATAGCCGCATCGAGGGCGCTACAAGTTGGTATCGAGCTCACCACATTCGAAAAGTGTTGTTGAGAGCAAGCGTGAGGAGTTCCGCAATCTCAAGCAAGGCAACATGTCTGTATCAATACAATATCCAGTTCGAGAAACTCGCTCGCTTCGCTAAGCAAGACGTCCCTGATGAAAAGAGTATGATCTATCAATTCAGAGGTGGTCTCAGAGAAGATCTGCAATTAGCTCTTGTGCTTTTTGAGCCAAAAAAGTATGACGAATTCTACAACATGGCACTGAAACAAGAAGCTGCCCAGCTCAAATGTGAGGCTTCTAAGAAGAGAATCAGGGATGCAGTTCAGTCTTCTTCTTCCTCTCAAGTGGCAGCTAAGCAGCAGAAGTTCTACCTTCCTCCTCCTCCATTCCGTCAGCCTTATCAGCAGAAGAACTCAGGTGGTCGTGGATCTTCCCACCCACCCAACCCAAAGCTATCGTAACAAGTCTAATTCTCAAGCTCCGAGGTCAAATGCTCCTTATCACCGTCCGCTCTCGGAGGTGACTTGCAACAAATGTCAGTGAAAGGTCACTATGCGAACAAGTGCTTCAACCAAAGGCGCCTTCCGCCTCCTCCTCTGTGAAATCTTCCAAGCAATGCGGTGGTCAAGCATAATCCCAAGTCCGCAAAGGTGAATATGATGAATGCAAGCGCAAGCGGAGGATTCTTCCGATGTGATAATGGGTAATCGCCGATTAATGATATTCCTGCAAAAGTCTTATTTGATCTTTGGTGCATCGCATTCTTTCATGTCATATCCTTTTGCATCGAAGCACAATTTTGACACAGAGGAATTACCTAAAGCATTGCAAGTTATTTCTCCGGCTAAGCGTTTGAGCTCTAGCATGATGGTTCCGAATGTCGGTATTAAGATGGGCGACTATAAATTTACGGCTAAACCAATTGTCCTTGGTGACTTGGATATTGATCTTATTCTCGGGATGGATCGGCTTTCTCAGCACAAAGCTCAGCTTGATTGTGCTGCCAGAAATTCAATTGACTCACTCTTCTAACGATGTGATCATCTATGCCGCTTCGTGATGAAACCATTCGGTTGTTTTCTCTCAATGAGAAGGGCGAATTGGATGCTATCTCTCAAATTCCAAATCGTTTGTGAGTACCAAGATGTCTTTCCGGAAGAGCTTCCGGGTATGCCTCCTCATCGGCCGATTGAGTTCGTTATCGATCTTGAGCACGGCATCGAACCCGTTTGCAAGCGTCCATACAAGCTTGGACCTGATGAGCTGAAGGAATTGAAGAAGCAGCTCGATGAACAAGAGCGTCTGGGTTTGATCGGACCGAGTTCATCTCCTTGGAGTTGTGGTGTTCTTTTGTCCGGAAGAAGGATGGCACGGACCGACTGTAAGCGCCGATTACCGTCCATTGAATAAGAAGACTATCAAGAACAAGTATCCACTTCCCAACATCAATGAGCTTTTCGAGCAACTCAAAGGTGCTAAAGTGTTCTCCAAGCTTGACCTTCGTATGGGTTATCATCAAATTCACATTCGTGAACAAGATATTCCCAAGACAGCATTCAGAACAAGCTTTGGTTCTTATGAATATACTGTCATGTCTTTCGGCCTTGTCAATGCTCCTCCAACATTCTCTCGAATGATGAACTTCATCTTCAACCCCTACACCAATGAATTCGTCTTGGTCTATCTTGATGATATTTTGGTCTTCTCCAAGAATAAGAAGGATCATGCCAAACATTTGTGATTGGTGCTAGACAAGCTCAGAGAGCATCAATTCTATGCGAAGTTTTCCAAATGTGAATTTTGGCTTGATGAAGTTCTTTACCTTGGTCACATCATCTCCGCCAAGGGCATCGCTGTTAATCCCGAGAAGGTGTCTGCTGTTGTGAATTGGGAACCTCCTCAGAATGTCAAACAGCTCCGCAGTTTTCTTGGACTTGCAAGCTATTGCCGAAGATTCGTTGAGAACTTCTCCAAGATTGCAAAGCCTCTTTCCAACCTTCTCCAGAAGCACGTGAAGTATGTCTGGTCTCCTGAGTGTGACGTTGCTTTCAATACTCTCAAAGAGAAACTCGTCACAGCTCCTGTCTTGACTCCTCCTGATGAATCCAAGCCATTCGAAGTTTTCTGTGATGCTTCTCTTCAAGGTCTCGGTGTTGTGTTAATGCAAGAGAAGAGAGTTGTGGCCTATACCTCTCGCCAGTTGAAGCCCAACGAAAAGAACTACCCCACTCACGATCTTGAGTTGGCGGCAGTTGTCCATGCATTGATAACATGGAGACATCTCTTGTTGGGAAGGAAAGTGGACATATTCACCGATCACAAGAGCCTCAAGTATATCTTCACTCAACCCAACCTCAACCTCGTGCAAACTCGATGGGTCGAAATGATTCAAGAGTACAACCCAAGTATTGAATATACTCCAGGCAAGGCCAATGTCATTGCAGATGCTTTGAGTAGGAAGGCTTATTGCAACAGTTTAATCCTCAAGCCCTTCCAACCGGACCTTTGTGAAGCTTTCCATAGCTGAATCTTCAAGTTGTTCCTCAAGGCTTTCTTGCCAACCTCATAATCTCTCCTACTTTGGAAGATCAGATTCGTGAGGCTCAACTCCTGGATACCATGGTGAAAAAGGTGAAGCGTGGTATCGACAAGGGCATTTGCAAGTACAAGTGCTTCCACATTGATGACAAAGATACCCTTTTCTTCGAGCACCGGATTCTGGTTCCTAAGGGTGATCTACGTCAAGTCATTATGAACGAGGCACACAATTCCCTTCTATCCATTCATCCTGGAAGTACGAAGATGTACCATGACCTCAAGCAGTCATATTGGTGGACTCGAATGAAGCGAGAAATTGCTCAATTCGTGAATGAGTGTGATGTCTGCAGAAGAGTGAAAGCAGAACACCAACGACCAGCTGGTCTCCTCCAACCTCTTGCTATTCCGTAATGGAAGTTTGATCATATTGAGATGGACTTCGTGGACTGGATTTCCTAAGTCCAAGCGTGGAAATGATGCTATCTTCGTTGTCATTGACAAGCTTACTAAAGTGGCTCATTTTCTTCCTATCAAAGAATCTATCACAGCAGCTCGGTTGGCGAGCTATACACCTCCGAGGATTGTCTCCTTGCACGGCATTCCACAATTGATCTCTTCTGCACCGTGGCAGCATCTTTACCTCCAAGTTTTGGGATTCTTTTCGTAAGGCCATGGGCACCAACATTCGTTTCAAAGACAGCTTTCCACCCTCAAACAAGTGGCCAAGTCGAGCGAGTCAATCAAATCCTTGAAGATATGCTCAGGGCTTGTGTCATTTCCTTCGGTATGAAGTGGGAAGATTGTCTTCCATATGCCGAGTTCTCCTACAACAACAGCTTCCAAGCGAGTTCGGTCATGGCCCCATTCGAAATTCTCTATGGCAGAAAGTGCCGTACTCCTCTCAATTGGTCCGAGACAGGTGAACGCCAACTTCTTGGCAACGACTTGATCACGAAGTCAAGAAATGTGCAAAGTCATTCGTGGAATCTCAAAGCCGCGCAATCGCGCCGGAAGAGCTATTATGATGACAAGCACCGTGATGTGGCTTTTGAAATCGGAGACCATGTCTACCTCAGCGTCTCTCTAATGAAAGGCACTTTCATTAAACCCGGTATCAAAGGGAAGCTTGCCCCTAGATACGTGGGTCCTTTCAAGATCATTGGTAAAAGAGGCGATCTCGCCTATCAACTTGAGCTTCCGTCCAACTTCGCGAACGCACGATGTGTTTCATGTGTCACAGCTTCGCAAGTGCTTCAAGACTCTGAGTGCACTATCAACTTCAAGAAATTGACCTTCAAGAAGATCTCTCTTATCATGAGGACCCCTGCTATTCTTGAAGAAACCGAAGCGCAAGACTCGCAACAAGTCAATCAAATTCCTGAAAGTGAAGTGGTCACACCATTCCGACCGAGAAGCCACACAGGAGCGCGAGGATCACCTCCGTTCGAATATCCGGAGTTCTTTCAGTCCTAGATCTCGGGACGAGATCCTCTTGTAGTGGTGGAGTGTTGTAACACCCCGGATGTGACTTTCCATATTTGTAACTCCAACTCTTGCCATTTTCGGCATTGTGATATGATATTCCCTCCGTGGTTGGGTTTTTCTTCATATTTGCATTTTGTCCATGTCATGTATTTCATATCATGTCATCATGTGCATCTCATTTGCATACGTGTTCGTCTCATGATTCCGACCATTTTCCCCGTTGTCCGTTTTGCAATCCGGCACTCCTATGTCCCCCGGCGTCCCCTTTTACGTTTTTCCGTGAGCGGGTACTAAACTTTCTCGGAATGGACCGAGCCTTGCCAAGTGGCCTTGGTACACCACCGGTAGACCACCTGTCAAGTTTCGGGTTATTTGCAGCTCGTTGGTACTCCAACGGTTAACCGCACTCTCGCAAAGGCCTCTTTTAAGTTGCAGCCCAACACCCCTCCAAAACAGCCCAATAACCCATCTAAGTCACTTCCATACTCTCCATCGTTCGATCACGACCGTGTGGGCGAAAACCGCACCTCATTTGGAGCTTCCTAGCTCCTTCTACCTATAAATATGCATCTCCCCCTCCAAATCCCGGATCAATTCTACCCTAACCCTAGGTCCCCGCTCCTCTCCGCGCGCCAGACACGTCCGGACGGCGCCGGATGAGTCACTTACCAGGGGCTGCCACGTGGCCCCCGGTCCCCAGCTCGCCGCCGACCGCGCCAGGCTCGCCGGGGCCTAGGCGGGGCCCTCCCGGCCGAGCAGCCGCGCCCGCAGCCCAGCGCCCGCCGCTCGCTCCCGCACCGACCCCGCCGCCCAGCGCCGGCCGCCGCCCAGCAGAACGCCGATCGCCTTGCCCGGCCGGCGCCCGATCGCCCGCCCGGCCGCGCCCGTCCCCGCCGCCCGGCCGCGTCGCCTCCTCCTCCGACCGGCCCCGCCCTCCCTCTCCTCCCCGGCCCGAGTTCCGGCGAGCCGTCTCCGGCGACCTCGACCTCCGGCCAGATCGGATCTAGATCGGGGTTGACTTTCTCCTTCCCCTCGAATTCATCCGTCTTTAATTATGTGATAATTTGTTGCATTTTCATCGTGCCATAACTTTGCACCTGTGGCGTCGTTTCGTGCGTGTAATATGTCAAAATGTTCGCCCCGAAGAGTAGATCATTTCATCTCATTGTATCATTTTCATTTGAGCTCATCTTGATGCCAGAAATGCTGTTAGAAGAGGGCTATGTGATGTTAGTTTCTGTTCCTTAACAGAACATGCAGTTTTGTCATTTTTGCCATGATTGATGTGTGCACCCTATGATCTTGAGTCCTACATGTGTTTTGTAATATGCCATGCCATCTTTCCAGGGGTGTATGCCATGTATTTTTGTGATCTCTGTGGTGACTACCACAAGGATGCAAACTAGGCTTCCTGATGTTGCTGATTTCAGCCCCTGTTTTGCTGATATTTTTATGCCATGTTAACTTGATGCTACCGAGAGATCCATGCATATTTTGAGATACTTCAGTAAGGATGTTTTGAAAATATGGTTATGCTATATCCATCCATGCCCTTGTTTGTAATTATGGAGGGCCATATCTTGAGACAATCGAGCTCTACTTTTGCTATAAAATGTTTCCTGGCTGATTGTTTACATGTTATTCAATTTTGCCAAGGTTGTTGTAGTTGATCCGTGTAGGCTATGATATTGTTCTTGCCATGTGTAGCTTCTATGCCATGTCTTCTTGATGGATGTATGCTTAGTTTATCATGAGATGCTCTGAGTGCATCGAGCTCTTAAACATGCCTACTTGTTATCTGTTTTTGTCATGCCCTGTTGCTTAATCTGTTAACGAAACTTGCTATGTTTACATGGGTGCTATTATATTTTTTGATCCTTTTTGGCTTATGGTCAGTAAGGGACTTTTGTTCTATGCTTTGAGTACATTCGTGCCATGCCTTGTTTTGCTATTATAATTTCCTGTAGCATGCTGTTTGCTTGCTCTGAACATTGCTTCCTGATGCTGATTCTGCCATGTTCAGTATTTTTCACTAAGTCTGTGAAGCTGGTATGTTTTGCACTTTTGCCATGCTTGTTTGGACCTCTTATGAAGTGAATTAGCCATAGCTCAGTGTTCATCTTTTGTCAAGCATCTTGAGTAGATCACTGTCATATGCTTTGTTGATACGTTTGGGAGCAGTAGCTTAATTTCTTATTGCTTTCTAAGTGGCATCATGCTGTTAATGGCAGATTTGTGCCATTCTTGTTTTGCTTGTCATTTGCAAACCGTGCATCCGATTCCGGTGATCTTTATATCGATTTCAACCGAAATCATCTCATCTTTCCAGCAGCATACTTGGTTTGCCAAGTTGATGCCTGGTTCATCATTTTCCTTCCGGAGCACGCATACGCATTGCATATCACATCCCGCATATCATGCCATATATTGCATCATGTTGCTTGTGCATTGCACCGTGATTTATTGTGGTTCCTTTGTTTGTGTTCTTGCTTTGGGTAGAGCCGAGACGAGGCAGTACGTGAACGAGTAACCTGTTGAGAACGCTTATGAGGATCAAGCTTTCGACAACTCTCGAGAACTTTGCGAGCAAGATGACCGTACCCTCGAAATCACTTCTATCTTTGCTATGCTAGTTGCTCGCTCTTTTGCTATGCCTATGCTACGATGCCTATCACTTGCTATATCATGCCACCCATATTGCCATGTCAAACCTCTAACCATCCTTTCCTAGCAAACCGTTGATTGGCTATGTTACCGCTTTGCTCAGCCCCTCTTATAGCGTTGCTAGTTGCAGTGAAGATGAAGTTTGTTCCTTGTTGGAACATGGAGATGTTGTTCCTTTTTGGAACATGTTTACTTGTTGGGGATATCACAATATATCTGCTATAATTAATGCATCTATATACTTGGTAAAGGGTGGAAGACTCGGCCTTATGCCTGGTGTTTTGTTCCACTCTTGCCGCCCTAGTTTTCGTCATACCGGTGTTATGTTCCTTGATTTCGCGTTCCTTACACGGTTGGGTGATTTATGGGACCCCCTTGACAGTTCGCTTTGAATAAGACTCCTCCAAAGAAGGCCCAACTTTGGTTTTACCATTTGCCACCTAAGCCTTTTTTCCCCGGTTTTCGCGAGCCCGAGGGTCATCTTTATTTTAACCCCCCGGACCGGTGCTCCTTCGAAAGTCTTGGCCCGAATCGAGCTGCCTGTGGGGCCACCACGGGGAAACTCGAGGCTTGGTTTTACTCGTAGCTAGTCTCATCCGGATGTGCCCTGAGAACGAGATATGTGCAACTCCTATCGGGATTTGTCGGCACAATCGGGCGGCTTTGCTGGTCTTGTTTTATTGCTGTCGAAATGTCTTGTAGTCCGGGATTCCGAGACTGATCGGGTCTTCCCGCTAGAAGGAATATCCTTCGTTGACCGTGAGAGCTTATAATGGGCTAAGTTGGGACACCCCTGCGAGTATTATCTTTCAAAAGCCGTGCCCATGTTATGAGGCAGATGGGAATTTGTTAATGTCCGGTTGTAGAAAACCCGAAGTTGACCTTAATTAATACACATCAATCACAGATGTAACCGTGATGGTCTCTTCGGCGGAGTCCGGAAGTGAACACGGTGTTGGAGTTATGCTTGACGTAAGTAGTTCAGATCACTTCTTGATCGCTACTAGCTTCACGACCGTGCCTTGCTTCTCTTCTCGCTCTCTTTGCGAGTGTAGCCACCATATATGCTAGTCGCTTGTCGCAGCTCCACCTCACAACTCTGTCCTTCCTATAAGATTAAATAGTCTTGATCTCGCTGGTGTGAGATTGCCGAGTCCTTGACTCACAGATTTTACCAATACAGCTTGCAGTGCCGACGATGCCGGTCAGGTGACGCAACCGAGCTCAAGTGGGAGTTCGACGAGGAACGTGGTCGTTACTATGTGTCTTTTCCCGATGGTCATTAGTGGAGCCCAGTTGGGACGATCGGGGATCTGTGTAGCATTTGGGGTATCTTCTTTATTTTGGTTCCGTAGTCGGACCTTGAGTGTATTCTGGATGATGAATGTTTATTTATGTATTGTGTGAACTGGCGACTGTAAGCCCACTATGTATCTCTTTCGCTTATGTATTACATGGGTTGTGTGAAGATTACCTCACTTGCGACATTGCTTTCAATGCGGTTGTGCCTCTAAGTCGTGCTTCGACACGTGGGAGATATAGCCGCATCGAGGGCGTTACAGGCTGGGGGCTAAACTTGCTGCCCCGGTCTTTAGAGCCCATGGGAGTCTTGCCCCCCATGCACCTAGCGTCTGGGATGTCGCCTTGGGGCGCCTTTAGAACTACCTCCCCTTGGTTCGGTGCCCTTTGAGACAACACCTCGACGTCATCCGTAGGGCGGGGGTAGGAGGCGGTCGGGAGTGAATCGTTGTTCATCTCCGACTGGTCCAAAGACTCATCCGAAGAGGATACGTTGATATGGGCTTTGGATGGACTGCATGATCATGTTCGGCATGATAAGAAGCAATAAAATGAAATATACCAGAAGTATTATGGTATCCGGATACTTACGACTTTGCCAGGGGCTTGTCCCTAGGTAACCACTCCTCGTCGTTGAAAGCGGCCGCTGTGGAGCAGTCCGGAAGGAGAGTCCTTCCCTTCTTGGACCCTTCGGCCTCCCAAGATGGGGCAGCCTTCCTTTTCTTGTCTCCCCCCCCCCGGGCTGGGGGGGGAGAACTTTCCTCTTCCTCCTCCTCATTTTCATGGGAGGAGGGCGCCTCGGTGTTATTGGACGATGAGTCCGATACAACCTTGCGCCGGAGACCTTTCCTGGTCCCCGCGGTCTTCTTCTTGGCCTTCTTCTCCGGCGCCTCATAGGGAGCCAGAACCAGGATCTCCGTCAGGAGAGCCCTTGCTGGATCTTCGGGCAGTGGGGCCAGACAATCGATCCGCTCCGCTGTCATGACCCAGTCCTGTTTAATGGCGTGGAGGCTCAGATCCCTCACATGATTATACTGGGGAAAGGAACATCTTATGAGATATAAGGAGCTTACCGGATTGGCAGGGCGCTTGGCGCTGAGTCCGCGATCCTCGGTAAGGGGAGGAGGTACCTCGGCGGACTTGAACAACACGTTCCAGATGTCTTGGTGCGTCATGTCGAAAAGCTCTCGCAGCGTCTGGTGCTTAGCTAGGTCGAACTCGCACATATTGAATGCCCGTATTTGACACGGAAGGATCCAGCGGAAGAGCATGACCTAGACCACGTTCACAAGCTTGATTTTCTTGCTTATCATGTTTTTAACACAGTTCTGGAGTCCGGTCAGCTCCACCGATGGGCCCCAGGATAGGCCCTTCTCTTTGCAGGAGGTGAGACGCATGGGGATGCCGGATCAAAATTCGGGGACCGCCACCCAGTTGGTATCGCGTGGCTCAGTGATGTAGAACCACCCCGATTGCCATCCCTTCACGGTCTACACGAAGGAGCGTTCGAGCCAGGTGATGTTGGGCATTTTGTCCACCATGGCGCCTCCGCACTCCGCTTGCTGGCCGACCACCACCTTCGGTTTCACGTTGAAGGTCTTCAGCCATAGGCCAAAAGTGGGGCTTGATGCGGAGGAAGGCCTCGCACACGACGATAAACGCCGAGATGTTGAGGATGAAATTGGGGGCCAGATCATGGAAGTCCAGCCCGTAGTAGAACATGAGCCCGCGGACAAATGGGTGAAGGGGAAATCCCAGCCCGCGGATGAAGTGGGTAAGGAATACAAGCCTTTCATGGGGTTCTGGGTAGGGACGATCTGCCCTACGTCTGGGAGCCGGTGCGCAATGTCTGCGGCCAGGTATCCGGCTTCCCGGAGCTTCGTAATGTTCTCCTCCGTAACGGAGGAGACCATCCACTTGCCTCCTGCTCCGGACATGTTTGGAGTGGTTTTGTGGAGAAAATGCGAACTTGGGTGCTGGAGCTCGAGTGCGCGAGAATGGATGGGCAGGGAAGAAGAAGGCGTGGGTGAAAAAGAGGAGTCCTTGTCCCCTTATAAGGGCGGTAGAAACTGTGCACCTCCCCACTTGCCTGGTAAACTTGCTTATTCCCCAAGCGCCGTGAATGATGGCGCGGTTGGGTTACCCACAGCTGTATTGATGAGAATCCCGTGATAAGGTGTCACATCCCTAGTTCTGGTATGCTCTGGGCTAGCTAGTCATGTGTTGCATCATGTTTAAATCTTATTTAAACTTGAAATGGGGATCAACAAACCTCAGCACCACCCGGATCAACTGAAAAATATTTCAATGAACCCAAAATGCCCTTCATAAAAGTTCATCATTTTTGAAGTGGTCTAGAACCTCTGCCAAAATGGTGCACATCTTTCTAGGACACTTTGGATTCTTGAATTAATTCATAAGTATTTGAATTTGTACATTTAAATCTTATAAATATTTTTAAATGTCCAAATAATCCTGAAAGTACTTGAGGGTTGTTGGGAAATATTTCAAAGGTGCCTAAAATTATTTTCAGGATTTTACCAAGTGGTTTAGTATTTTTACTAAATCAAAAACAACAACAGAATAATTAGAAAAAAGAAACAAAAATTAGAAAGAGAGCAAACTCACCTGGACTTACCTGCAGCCCACCTGGCCTAGCACTGTAGCAGCCTAGCCCAAAGGGGCAGCACCGTCTTCTTCCTCCTCTGCCAGGAGGACAAACAGGTGCGTGGCGAGGGCTTACGCTGCCCTGGCCACCTCCTGCTTCCCCGGTCCCTCCTAGCGACGCCACAACGACGCCCCGAAGCCCCTGTCTCCTCTCGCTCACTCTCTGCTCTCTCCCTCGCCCTCTAGTTCCTTCCCCGAGCGCGACCGAACGCAGCCGTCGCCGCCGACGAGCTCCACCACGGCCACAGCCATCTCCGAGCCTCTCCGACGCGCCCCCGAGCTCCGCCGTGATGCCCCCGTCCTCCTCGCTGAGCCTCAAGACGCCGGACACCCTGGAGCGCCGTCGTCGACGCCCTCTTCGTCCTCTGCACCGACGGCCGTCGTCGACCGATTCGTCGTCACCAAGCCGTCCCCGAGCACGCTGAGATCACCGACGACCCCGCCGTGAGCCCCTCTACCGAACCCCTCTTTCCCCGCCGTCGTTCCCCTCCTCTAGCCCCATCCCCCGCCGGACCGAGAGCTCATCGCCGCCGTAGCTCCTCGCCGCCGTGGCCAGAGCCACCGCAGCTCACGCCTGAGCACATCACCGTGCTCGGAGAATCCCCAGGAGCACGTAGCACCTGTTAGTTTCTCCCCTAGTGCCCCATAGCATCAAACCCGAGCTCGCCTGACCTCCGGCCGCCGCCTCTGTGCTCGCCGTCGTCAGCTTCGGTGCCCCCACGACCACCCACCTGCTCCTCTAGATGCGGAAGAGCGTGGGCTACCTCCTGGTGGCTTCCGCGCGTCCAACCGCCGTCTGTAGCTCTAGTCCGGCGAGTTGCCGCCGCAGTTTTGGTCGTCGCCGGCAAAACTCCGGCGACTATCGAAGTGGACATCATTAGCCGCTAATGACCCAGCTAACCACCCCTAGAGCCACTACCATGTGGGCCCCAGTGCCTAAACTAATTAGTTTAATTCCTCGATTAGATTAGCACTAATCACAGTGGGCCCCGCCTGTCAACTTTGACTTGGCCACGTCAGTTTTGACCTGGTCCCACTTGTCAGCCTCTATAGCTGACTCTGTGTCATTGACCAGTAGGACCCACTGGTCAGGTTTGACCTGGACCGTCCCTGTTGACTGCTGACGTCACCCTGATGCAATGCTGACGCCATAAATCATTTACTGGATTTTTTCTTATACACGAATTCCAGAAAATAGTGCTAACTTCTAAAAATCATAGAAATTCAACCATAGCTCAGAATGAAATAAGTTATATATGAAAAATTATCAGAGAAATTTAGTCTATCCATCTGTACCATTTTCATGCATGTTAGAACAACTTATGACTGTTGTTTAGGACAAATCATATAAAGGGCATTTAAACCTTCACATATGGAGTTTGAATTTGAAACTAGGGTTCAAACCAACTTCATTTAACTTGTTGCTAGATGCATTAGCTCAATCAACAGCATATTGCCATGTCACATTCATGCATCATATTGTTGCATTGCATTGATTGTGTTCTTTCTTGTTTGCCGGTGTTATCCCCTCCTGGTAGACGACGTTCTGACGACGTGTTCGATGACACCGATGAAGAACTATATTATCTTTAGAAGTGTCAGGCAAGCAAAACCCCCTTGTTCATTCCGATACAATCCCACTCTCTCGCTCCTGCTCTCTTTTACTGCATTAGGACAACACCGTTTCAACTGTTACATGTTGCGGTAGCTGAACCCCTTTCCTCTGCATGACCTGTCATTTCCATAGTAAATAGATGAAACACACTAGCATGAGTAGGAATTGTTTGAGCCCTGATGTTCCTACTCATTCATGCTTGTTTGTCATGCCTGCTACTGCTTAGAGTTGAGTCAGGTCTAATTCATCGGGGATGAATTGGAATGTGGTGAACATGTCCTACTGTTGAGAGCTAAGTGTGTGAACACGATTTGGTAAAGATAGCGGTGAGAGGCCATGTAGGAGTACATGGTGGGTTGTCTCATTGAAACCGTTCTCAGGAACTGAGTTCTGTGTTTGTGATCCATGAACAATTACTACCACGCATTGGAATGCTTAAGTTCCCCTCTCGACTTATTAATCAACCTGATCTCTGTCCAGGAGTTGCAACTAGTTTCTGGTGTTTGTAGGTAGTGTTAGTAGTCTACCAAGTGGCACCTGGTACAGGTGGGCTTGGGACAGACTAGCCACCGTGGCACGGTGTACCAAGCTTAGATCCATCCATCGAGGTGGGCTTGGGAACCCTGCTCACATCGTTTGGGGCCGTGAGCGACACCCCGGCCGGATCTCCTTGTGGATGGAACCCGAATAGGCGATAAACCTGGACTAGAGACTTGTGTGGTTAGTCAGGTCATGGCCGACTCCCTCGCCAGGCTTCCGCTTGAAGGTTGTCGATATACACGATGTGTACATGGTGGTAAGTGGCGAGAGCGTGTGTGAAGAAGTACACCCCTGCAGGGTTAACATCATCTATTCGAATAGCTGTGTCCATGAAAAGGACTTCCGCTTGCCTGCATAGTTCATAGACAAGTGAAAGTGGATACTCTAAAATACGCAAGATAAGCGTGAGTGCTATGGATGGTGTTCTCGTAGGGAGACGGAGCGGATCCATAGTGGTGTATTGATATGGTGAATATGTGGACTCGTGCGCCACCTCAAAAGAGTTGCTTGCGAATCGTAGTTTAGGATAGCCATCGAGTCAAAGGTGGCTTGCTGCAGTCAAACTCCACCACCCCCTTTGTTGATACTGATGCATATGTAGCTAGTTCTGATGTAAGTCTTGCTGGGTACATTTGTACTCACGTTTTCCTATTTTATGTTTTGCAGAGACACGTTAGTCTCGCTAGTAGTTCCGTTTGGACTTCGACGTTTAGCTTGATACCTTAGCTACGATCTTGTGCCCTCGGTAGGATCTGGTAGATAGTCAGGCCTCTCAGGCTTTTTCATTTGTAGATGTCTGTACTCAGACATGTTAAGCTTCCGCATGTGCTTTGACTTGTATGCTCTGAATGTTGGGTCATGAGACCCATGTTTGTAATATCTCGCTCCTCGGAGCCTATTGAATAAATACTTTGAGTCGTAGAGTCTTGTTGTGATGCCATGTTGTATTTGCACATATTGAGCATATTGTGTGTATGATTGAAATTCTTGGTATGTGTGGGATCCGACAACCTAGTTGTTTATCCTTGGTAGCCTCTCTTATGGGGAAATGTAGTCTTGTGCTTCCATGAGCCATAGTAGTCCGCTACAGCCCAGTTCACCGGAGTCCTGCTAGCCCAACACTACCGCTCCGGAACACTTGACTGGTCGACATGTGATTCACTTCATTCCTATGTCTGTCCCTTCGGGGAAATGTCACGCGGTGAAATCCGGAGTCCTAACTAGCCTGCTACAGCCCTGTTCACCGGAGTCCTATTAGCCCAGTGCTACAGCCCGGATTCGCACGCTGCTGACTGACATGCTCGATATTGATTCATGTATGCCTGTCCCCATAAGTTAGTGCCACTTTGGGTTCACGACTAGTCATGTCGGCCTGGGTTCTCTGTCATATGGATGCTAGCGACACTATCATATACGTGAGCCAAAAGGAGCAAACGGTCCCGGGCCATGGTAAGTCGACACCCGTGGGAATACCGTGCGTGAGGCCGCAAAGTTATATGAGGTTTTACAAGCTAGATCGGTGTGACTTAGAATCGGGGTCCTGACAGCTTTGGTATTAGAGCCTGACTGGCTGTAGGATTACCAAGCCAAACTGGTCGAAGTTGAGTCTAGAAATGTTTTAGTTATATAAGGGAATTGATTGTGGAAGGGAACGTAAGGCTCTTTTTACTCCTTTACCCTATGGCCTTCTGATCTGAGTCATCCTCTTCTCTCCTATGGGGATTAAGAATTAGGCTTCTCATCTTTCTATCAGGATCACGTGTTACTAATCTGTAGACTTGCAAGGTTGTTGGATTTAAGCCCCAGTTCAGTTTCTACTACTTCCGTATGTTCATAGCTGGCCTCGGAACCTTAATATGATGTTGTTGAGTGGTTATGCCACCATTTTGCATGATGTCTCAAATATTTTTGAGCATTTACAACCGTTATGCTGTCCGAGTCATCCTAGGTTTCTAAACTATCTGATGCATTTGCAAATTCTTCCTTCCTGTTCACGGTGTCCTTTTGGTCAGAATAAGCACACTAATCGTCTGTTGAGGTACTCCTTGCCTTGACATATATGTTGGAACTAGTATTATGACCCTAGGCATCTTAGAGGATCACACCGTAATATGGCCATGTTTTTGTGTTCCAAAGGTGATGATTCTGGCCGTCATTCTCGAAAGCATCCCGTGTTGCCACTTAGTAGTAGGTATTCTACTCCTGGGTTCTTGAACCCGAGATTCACCCTACCTACTTCATGTTGATAGTGTTTGCTAGTTCCTTTAGGATATTAGTAACCTTTGCGATAGTCCTCGAGGTTCGTGGTATATCACTCTTCCAAATACCATGAACCATTCTTGGCAGAAGTTCTTTTGAACCAAAAGGTCACAACAAGAGTGCTCATGATGAGTTCTCCATACTACATTGTGAATCTGCCAGTTCTACCTTTCTGCATGGGTTATCCGAAAGAAATGTTGATCTTTGCTCAACATACTAATCTATGCATCCACAACTCATAAAAGATATATGTCCCTTTTGTTGGGGAACGTTGTAGAAAATAAAAATTTTCCTACGGTTTCACCAAGATCCATCTATGAGTTCTACTAAGCAACGAGTCAAGAGAGAGAGTTTGCATCTACATACCACTTGTAGATCGAGTACGGAAGCGTTCGAGGGAGTGGTGATGATGAAGACGTTCCCAACGTGATTCCGATCACCGATGACCAAGTGCTGAACGGACAGCACCTCCGCGTTCAACACACGCGTGCGGGACGATGGCGTCTCCTCCGTCTTGATCCAGCAAGGATGAAGGAGAGGTTGAGGAAGACAACTCCAATGGCAGCACGACGGCGTGGTGCGGTTGGTACGGATTCTCCGGCAGGGCTTCGCCAAGCTCGCGTGGAGAAAGAGAGATGTTGGGGAGGGGAGGGCTGCGCCTTCAATGGTGTGTGCAGCCCTCCCCCCCACCCCTCTATTTATAGGAGGAAGGGAGAGGGGGCCGGCCCCCTCTAGATGGCATCTAGAGGGGGGGGCGGCGGCCAAGGGGAGGAGGAAAGGGGTGGCTTGCCCCCCAAGCCAGGGGGGCGCCCCCTTTGCCCCTTTAGGTTTCCCTCCCCATGCCCTAGCCAAGATGGGCCTAGGTGGGGAGGTGCGCCCAGCCCACCAGGCTGGCTACCTCTCCCACTTAGCCCATGTGGCCCCCGAGGGGTGGCCCCTCCGTGGACCTCCTGAACTCTCCGGTGGCCCCGTACATTACCGTATACCCTCAAACTTTCCTGAGTCCGTTTAACCACTTTCCATATATAAATCTTTACCTCCGGACCATTCCGAACTCCTCGTGACGTCCGGGATCTCATCCGGACTCGAACAACATTCGGTAATCACATACTTGTCTTCCTATTAACCCTAGCGCCACCGAACCTTAAGTGTGTAGACCCTACGGGTTCGGAGACATGCGCATACATGACCGAGACGCTCTCCGGTCAATAACCAACAGCGGGATCTGGATACCCATGTTGGTTCCCACACGCCTCGATGTTGTCATCGGATGAACCACGATGTCGAGGGTTCAATCAACCCCGTATGCTATTCCCTTTGTCGACGGTATGTTACTTGCCCAAGACTTCGATCGTCGGTATCCCAATACCTCGTTTAGTCTCGTTATCGACAAGTCACTTTACTGCATCAGTAATGCATGATCCCGTGACCAGACACTTGATCACTTTGAGCTCATTATGATGATGCATTACCGAAAGTGGGCCCAGTGATACCTCTCCGTCATACGGAGTGACAAATCCTGTCTCGATCCGTGTCAACCCAACAGACACTTTCGGAGATACCTGTAATGCACCTTTATAGTCACCCGATTACGTTGTGACGTTTGGTACACCCAAAGCATTCCTACGGTATCCGGGAGTTACACGATCTCACGGTCTAAGGAAGAGATACTTGACATTGGAAAAGCTCTAGCAAAGCGAACTACACGATCTTTGTGCTATGCTTAGGATTGGGTCTTGTCCATCACGTCATTCTCCTAATGACGTGATCCCGCTTGTCATTGACATCCGATGTCCATAGTCGTGAAACCATGACTATCTGTGGACCAACGAGCTAGTCAACTAGAGGCTCACTAGGGACGATTGTGGTCTATGTATTCACACATGTATTACGATTTCCGGATAATACAGTTATAGCATGAATAAAAGACAATTATCATGAACAAGGAAATATAATAATAATGCTTTTATTATTGCCTCTAGGGCATATTTCCAACAGTCTCCCACTTGCACTAGAGTCAATAATCTAGTTTACATTGTGATGAATCGAACACCCATAGAGTTCTGGTGTTGATCATGTTTTGCCCGTGAGAGAGGTTTAGTCAACGGATCTGCGACATTCAGATCCGTGTGCACTTTACAAATTTCTATGTCTCCATCTTGAACATTTTCACGGATGGAGTTGAAGCGACGCTTGATGTGCCTGGTCTTCTTGTGAAACCTGGGCTCCTTGGCAAGGGCAATAGCTTGTTGTCACAGAAGAGTTTGATCGGCCCCGACGCATTGGGTATGACTCCTAGGTCGGTGATGAACTCCTTCACCCAAATTGCTTCATGCGCTGCCTCCGAGGCTGCCATGTACTCCGCTTCACATGTAGATCCCGCCACGACGCTTCGCTTGCACCGCATTCAGCCATCGCTCCACCATTCAACATATACACGTATCCGGTTTGTGACTTAGAGTCATCAGATCTGTGTCGAAGCTTAGCGTCGACGTAACCCTTTACGACGAGCTCTTCGTCACCTCCATAAACGAGAAACATGTCCTTTGTCCTTTTCGTGTACTTCAGGATATTCTTGACCGCTGTTCAGTTGTTCCTTGCGGGATTACTTTGGTACCTTCCTACCAAACTCACGGCAAGGTTTACATCAGTCTCATTACAAAGCATGGCATACATAATAGATCCTATGGTCGAGGCATAGGGATGACACTCATCTCTTCTTTATCTTTTGTCGTGGTCGGGCATTGAGCTGAGCTCAATCTCACACCTTGCAACACGTGCAAGAACCCTTTCTTGGACTGATCCATTTTGAACTTCTTCAAAATATTATCAAGGTATGTGCTTTGTGAAAGACCTATGAGGCGTCTCGATCTATCCCTATAGATCTTGATGCCTAATATATAAGCAGCTTCTCCAAGGTCCTTCATTGAAAAACACTTATTCAAGTAGGCCTTAATGTTGTCCAAGAATTCTATATCATTTCCCATCAAAAGTATGTCATCTACATATAATATGAGAAATGCTACAGAGCTCCCATTCACTTTCTTGTAAACGCAGGCTTCTCCATAAGTCTCAAGATAAACCCAAACGCTTTGATCATCTCATCAAAGCGAATGTTCCAACTCCGAGATGCTTGCACCAGCCCATAAATGGATCGCTGGAGCTTGCATACTTTGTTAGCATTCTTAGGATCGACAAAACCTTCCGGCTGCATCATATACAGCCTCTTCCTTAAGATATCCGTTAAGGAACGCTGTTTTGACGTCCATCTGCCATATCTCATAATCATAGTATGCGGCAATTGCTAACATGATTCGGACGGACTTAAGCTTCGCTACGGGAGAGAAAGTCTCATCGTAGTCAATCCCTTGAACTTGCCGATAACCCTTAGCGACAAGTCGAGCTTTATAGATGGTGACATTACCATCCGCGTCCGTCTTCTTCTTAAAGATCCATTTGTTTTCTATCGTCACGATCATCGGGCAAGTCACCAAAGTCCACACTTTGTTTTCATACATGGATTCTATCTCGGACTTCATGGCTTCTAGCCATTTGTTGGAATCTGGGCCCGCCATCGCCTCTTCATAGTTCAAGGTTCATTGTTGTCTAACAACATGATTTCCAAGACAGGTTGCTGCACCACTGCAGTGCGGAACGTGTCCTAGTGGACCCACGGGTTCAAGAGCAACTTGAGCCGAAATACCTTGATCATCATCATGAATTTCCTCTTCGCTTGGTGTAGGCATCACAGGAACATTTTCCGAGCTGCACTACTCTCCTGTTCAAGAGGTAGTACTTCATCGAGTTCTACTTTCCTCCCACTTACTTCTTTCGAGAGAAACTCTTTTTCCGTAAAGGATCCGTTCTTGGCAACAAAGATCTTGCCCTCGGATCTTAAGTAGAAGGTATACCCAATGGTTTCTTTAGGGTATCCTATGAAGACGCATTTTTCCGACTTGGGTTCGAGCTTTTCGGGGTTGAAGTTTCTTGACATAAGCATCGCATCCCCAAACTTTTAGAAACGACAGCTTAGGTTTCTTTCCAAACCATAATTCATACGGTGTCGTCTCAACGGATTTAGACGGTGCCCTATTTAAAGTGAATGTAGCTGTCTCTAGAGCGTATCCCCAAAATGATAGCGGTAAATTGGTAAGAGACATCATAGATCGCACCATATCCAATAGAGTGCGACACGACGTTCGGACACACCGTTACCGAGGTGTTCCAGCGGCGTGAGTTGTGAAACGATTCCACATTTTCTTAAGTGTGTACCAAATTCGTGACTTAAATGTTCTCCTCCACGATCTGATCGTAGGAATTTTATTTTTCGTCACGTTGATTCTCTACCTCATTCTGAAATTCTTTGAACTTTTCAAAGGTCTCAGACTTGTGTTTCATTAAGTAGACATACCCATATCTACTCAAGTCATCATGAGAGTGAGAACATAACGATATCCTCCATGAGCCTCAACACTCATTGGACCGCACACATCGGTATGTATGATTTCCAATAAGTTGGTTGCTCGCTCCATTGTTCCGGAGAACGGAGTCTTGGTCATCTTGCCCATAAGGCATGGTTCGCATGTGTCAAATGATTCATAATCTAGAGACTCCAAAAGTCCATCAAGATGGAGCTTCTTCATGCGCTTGACACCAATGTGACCAAGGCGGCGATTACACAAATATGTGGGACTATCGTTATCAACTTTACATCTTTTGGTATCCACGCTATAAACATGTGTAATACTACGCTCGAGATTCATAAAGAATAAACCATTGACCATCGGAGCATGACCATAAAACATATCTCTCATATAAATAGAACAACCATTATTCTCGGATTTAAATGAGTAGCCATCTCGCATTAAACGAGATCCAGATACAATATTCATGCTCAAACTTGGCACCAAATAACAATTATTGAGGTTCATAACTAATCCCGTAGGTAAATGAAGAGGTAGCGTGTCGACGGCGATCACATCGACTGGAACCATTCCCGACACGCATCGTCACCTCGCCCTTTGCCGCTTCGCTTATTCCGCAGCTCCTGCTGTGAGTTACAAATATGAGCAAAGGCACCGTATCAAATACCCAAGAGTTACTACAGATGCGGCAAAGTACACATCAATTACATGTATATCGATATACCTTTGGTGTTGCCGGCCTTCTTGTCTGCTAAGTATTTGGGGCAGTTCCGCTTCCAAAGGACTCCCTCCTTGCAATAAAAGCACTCAGTCTCGGGTTTGGGTCCATTCTTTGACTTCTTCCCGCAACTTGCTTACCGGGCGCGGCAACCTCCTTGCCGTCCTTCTTGAAGTTCTTCTTACCCTTGCCCTTCTTGAACTTAGTGGTCTTATTGACCATCAACACTTGATGTTCTTTCTTGATTTCAACCTCGGTGACTTCAAAGATAGAGAACACTTCAGGAATGGTCTTTACCATCCCCTGCATGTTGTAGTTCATCACAAAGCTCTTGTAGCTTGGTGGGAGCGATCGAGGATTCTGTCAATGACCGCCTCATCGGAGATTAATATTCAGCTGGGTCATACGGTTGTGCAACCTGCATATCTTCAAGATGTGCTCACCGATTTAACTGTTTTCCTCCATCTTACAACTATAGAACTTGTCGGAGATGTCATATCTCTCGACCAAGCGTGAGCTTGGAAAACAAGTTTCAGCTCCTCGAACATCTCATATGCTCCGTGATGCTCAAAACGCTTTTGGAGCCCGGTTCTAAGTCAGAAGCATGCCGCACTGAATGAGGGAGTAATCATCGGTAGCGAGTTTGCCAAGCATTCATAATGTCTTGGTTCTCTCGACGGAGCGTCACCTAGCGGTCCTTCTAGGACGATTGTTTCTGGCAGCTATGAGGATGATCTCGTGTTCCGACCCAGTCAGTATAGTTGCTGCCGTCATCTTTCAGCTTGGTTTTCTAGGAACGCGTTGAAGTTCAAGTTGACATGAGCGTTGGCCATTTGATCTACAAGACATATTATGCAAAAGTTTTAGACTAAGTTCATGATAATTAAGTTCATCTAATCAAATTATTTCAATGAACTCCCACTCAGATTAGACATCCCTCTAGTCATCTAACTGTTACACGATCCGAGTCGACTAAGCCGTGTCCGATCATCACGTGAGACGGACTAGTCATCATCGGTGAACATTCTCATGTTGATCGTATCTTCTATATGACTCGTGTTCGACCTTTCGGTCTCCGTGTTCCGAGGCCATGTCTGTACATGCTAGGCTCGTCAAGTAAACCCTAAGTGTTTTCGCGTGTGTAAATCTGTCTTACACCCGTTGTATGTGAACGTAAGAATCCATCACACCCGATCATCACGTGGTGCTTAGAAGCGACGAACTTTAGCAACGGTGCACAGTTAGGGGAAACACTTCTTGAAATTGTTCTAAGGGATCATCTTATTTACTACCGTCGTTCTAAGTAAACAAGATGTATAAACATAATAAACATCACATGCAATTATATGTAGTAGTGACATGATATGGCCAATATCATAAAGCTCCATTGATCTCCATCTTCGAGGCTCCATGATCATCTTGTCACCGCATGACACCATGATCTCCATCATCATGATCTCCATCATTGTGCCTCCATGAAGTTGTCACGCCAACGACTACTTCTACTTCTATGGCTAACGCCGTTTAGCAATAAAGTAAAGTAAGTTACATGGCGTTCTTCAATGACATGCAGGTCATACAAAAATAAAGACAACTCCTATGGCTCCTGCCGTTGTCATACTCATCGACATGCAAGTCGTGATTCCTATTACAAGAACATGATCTCATACATCACAATGTGTCATTCATCATTCATCACAACTTGGCCATATCACATCACATGACAATTGCTGCAAAAACAAGTTAGACGTCCTCTAATTGTTGTTGCATCTTTTACGTGGCTGCAATTGGGTTCTAGCAAGAACGTTTTCTTACCTACGAATAACCACAACGTGATCTTGTCAACTTCTATTTACCCTTCATAAGGACCCTTTTCATCGAATCCGCTCCAACTAAAGTAGGAGAGACAGACACCCGGCAACCACCTTATGCAACTAGTGCATGTTTGTCGGTGGAACCGGTCTCACGTAAGAGTACGTGTAAGGTTGGTCCGGGCCGCTTCATCCCACAATACCGCGGAAGCAAGATAAGACTAGTAGCGGCAAGTAAATTGACAAGATCCACGCCCACAACTAAATTGTGTTCTACTCGTGCAATAGAGAACTACGATAGACCTAGCTCATGATGCCACTGTTGGGGAACGTTGCGAGAAAATAAAATTTTCCTACGGTTTCACCAAGATCCATCTATGAGTTCTACTAAGCAACGAGTCAAGAGAGAGAGTTTGCATCTACATACCACTTGTAGATCGAGTACGGAAGCGTTCGAGGGAGTGGTGATGATGAAGACGTTTCCAACGTGATTCCGATCACCGATGACCAAGTGCTGAACGGACAGCACCTCCGCGTTCAACACACGTACGGGACGATGGCGTCTCCTCCGTCTTGATCCAGCAAGGATGAAGGAGAGGTTGAGGAAGACAACTCCAATGGCAGCACGACGGCATGGTGCAGTTGGTACGACAGTTCTCCAAGCAGGCTTCGCCAAGCTCAGCGTGGAGAAAGAGAGATGTTGGGGAGGGAGGGCTGCGCCTTCAATGGTGTGTGCAGCCCTCCCCCACCCCTCTATTTATAGGAGGAAGGGAGAGGCGGCCCCCTCTAGATGGCATCTAGAGGGGGCGGCGGCCAAGGGAGGAGGAAAGGTGGCTTGCCCCCTGCCGTGGCGCCTTTGCCCCTTTTAGGGTTTCCTCCCCATGCCCTAGCCAAGCATGGGCCTAGGTGGGGAGGTGCGCCCAGCCCACCAGGGGCTGGCTCCCTCTCCCACTTAGCCCATGTGGCCCCCCGGGAGGGGTGGCCCCTCCCGGTGGACCTCCGGAACTCTCCCGGTGGCCCCGGTACATTACCGGTATACCCCGAAACTTTCCGGAGTCCGTTTAACCACTTTCCATATATAAATCTTTACCTCCGGACCATTCCGGAACTCCTCGTGACATCCGGGCTCTCATCCGGACTCCGAACAACATTCGTAATCACATACTTGTCTTCCTATTAACCCTAAGCGTCACCGAACCTTAAGTGTGTAGACCCTACGGGTTCGGGAGACATGCGAACATGACCGAGACGCTCTCCGGTCAATAACCAACAACGGGATCTGGATACCCATGTTGGTTCCTACACGCTCCTCGATGTTGTCATCGGATGAACCCACGATGTCGAGGGTTCAATCAACCCCGTATGCTATTCCCTTTGTCGACGGTATGTTACTTGCCCGAGACTTCGATCGTCGGTATCCCAATACCTCGTTTAGTCTCGTTACGGCAAGTCACTTTACTCGCATGCAGTAATGCATGATCCCGTGACCAGACACTTGATCACTTTGAGCTCATTATGATGATGCATTACCGAGTGGGCCCGATGATACCTCTCATTACACGGAGTGACAAATCCTCGCCTCGATCCGTGTCAACCCAATGTACACTTTCGGAGATACCTGTAATGCACCTTTATAGTCACCTAGTTACGTTGTGACGTTTGGTACACCCAAAGCATTCCCTACGGTATCCGGAGTTACACGATCTCACGGTCTAAGGAAGAGATACTTGACATTGGAAAAGCTCTAGCAAAACGAACTACACGATCTTTGTGCTATGCTTAGGATTGGATCTTGTCCATCACGTCATTCTCCTAATGACGTGATCCCGTTGTCATTGACATCTGATGTCCATAGTCAGGAAACCATGACTATCTGTCGACCAACGAGCTAGTCAACTAGAGGCTCACTAGGGACGTATTGTGGTCTATGTATTCACACGTGTATGACGATTTCCGGATAATACAGTTATAGCATGAATAAAAGACAATTATCATGAACAAGGAAATATAATAATAATGCTTTTATTATTGCCTCTAGGGCATATTTCCAACACCTTTGAGTTGTCTCTCTTTAGTTGTATTCTGACCTCTGTCTATCAATTGATAGCCAGGACTAGTTGTGCATTCGTGTTATCGATGCCTATTATTCTTGTGGTCTGTCAAGCCATTCTATTTCAGAATGACTAGGAGAAACAAACTCCGATTACCTCATCCATATCCGAGATTGGGTCAAAGTAGTTGTGTTCTGCAGATCAAATGCCAATCCAGCTTTTGTTCTGTTCTACCCTGTAGTATTACCCCCTTTATGTCAGGATTGTCATGAGAATTGCACCATCTCTTATGAATTCTTGATGCAGTGATACTTCTCGCCATCATTGCTTCATTCCTCGGTTCCGTGTTATTGTTGCCGGAATGCTGACAAGTGTACTATGATGTGCGAAAATCAAGACTCCTAGCAACTCCGTTGCTTGGTAGTTAATGGACAATACTCTCATTCTTAGCGTGCTGGTTATTGAATCATCATCCTAAGATTGATCGTGCTACCTAGTCCATATTTCCGGATGCACTCATCGACCAAGGAGTTAGGATTGTGACAATCCCCCGCTCCTTGATCATATCGTCTTGCCCTGAAAAGCAAGATTGTTCTCGAGCTTAATAACATATCGGTGGTTCGTGATTTTCCGAATATTTTCTTCGAAGTATTACCAGGTTGTTCCCTGATCGCTATGTTGAGTTCGTGATCATGTTGGTTTTTATCTAAACCAGCCATTCTCCAAGAATCTGTGTTGGATACCCCCAAGCTAGTTTGTTAAGCTAAACAACAACTTGGAGAGTTGGAAGATGAAAGCTTGTCCGACTTAGTTCATCACTAAGGGATATCCTTGAGTGTGTGTGTGTGTTGAAGAAAGATGATATCTTCATCGACTGATCCCCGTGATCAGTTGTTGAATCTATTGTCTTGTTCAAACCTTGATTAGAGTGTGGGCTATCATCAAATCAAGATAGAACCAACATCGTAATGTTGTCTTACTCGTGGTTGATCCCTCGAGCATACTCCATTACATCTTTTGGTCTGATCAATACAATCACCGTGTTCACATGATGGCGGAAGTACAGTGATATGGAAATTCCGATGAGTTGTTGTTGAGCCCATCAGCAGCATTTTGTCTCCCCCATGACTCATGTTGAACATCAACCTAGTGTTGGAAACTTTGTAAACAATGCCTTCGTGTCCCGTACATGAAGCATATGTTTAGATGAAAGTAGTGACTTCCTCTGATTCACGTGCATTTGGTGCAAGTTGCCGTCGTGGATTCGGGAAAGCTTGTTTTTGCTTCCTTTGGAATCATCCCAAGTCAGTCAAGCACGTGCGAAGTATTCTATGGTTTGATAGACTGATCATCGCCATTCCATATGTATTCCCTAGCGCACCAAGCCACTGACCGATTTGTTCTAGGAAAAGGAGTTAAGTGCTAATCCATGATAATGCACAAGACTTCGATATCCTCGTTGATGGTTCCAAACCAGAACTCAGTAGTGTTTTGTTGTAAGACTACTACGTGGTCATGCTTGCCTGGGACAGCGTGTTCACACGTGTGTATCAGAACTAGCTCATGTTTTCGAGCTTGCTATCGTAGTTCATTCCCCGAGAATCTTGCAACGCCATCTCATCGATTTGTGTTGCAAACTTTCATTTTTTTTCTTTCTAGACTTGATGAGTCTGGAATATCCTGACGCCAATCAGGTCTGAATCTCTGGCAGATATGATGGTTGGAACATTCCCAGCATTTGCATTTTGTTACTAGCTTGCCCCGCCATTGTGCCATTTTACTATGGTCTGCCTTTTCAGTAATTGTTATTCAGGTTCATCTTCAAAAGTGGGTCCTACCCTGGGTCCCATCCATTTCCGATGATAAGAAAATCATCCATTGCTTTGTCTTCAACAAGGTAATCCACATCATCCAATCTGGTCCGAGTATGTCATTCTTTCGGACTCCTTCGATCGATCGCTCGAGATTTTCCTTAGGCTGGTATAGAGAGTCTCAATGATCTCTATGTCAACAGTAATTCTTTTTACCACTTAAGGTATTAATTCTACGAGTCACCTCCCCCAAGGTGCCCCGTTATGAAATCACGACAATTATCTCCTCGCTAATTTGAAACCATGCTCCATCCTACTCCAGCGTGGAATTGTTGCCTACCAAATTAAACCTTTGTCATCTGTTTCTTTTCCATCACCCCTGATGTGTGTTTTCTGTCTCAACTCGAGAAATGTTGCTATGTCTCATTCCGTGAGTTGATTGTGAGTTGCTCGATCTTTGAGAAGATCGACTCTTTAGAGTTTCCCTTTCTTCTCATTGTCAAGTTGGATGAAGTTCTCAAAGCAAGACATCGAGACCAAGATGAAGCAATGACTCATCATCTCCGAGAAGGGCAAATGGATGAAGACGTTTGTGCTAGCTTGTGTCCCCTTTGTCTTCTTACCTCATGTCTTGAATCTTGGGACGAGATTCTTGTTTAGTGGGGGTGAGTTGTCACATCCCTAGTTCTGGTATGCTCTGGGCTAGCTAATCATGTGTTGCATCATGTTTAAATCTTATTTAAACTTGAAATCTGATCAACAAACCTCAGCACCACCCTGAAAATACCAGGATCAACTGAAAAATATTTCAATGAACCCAAAATGCCCTTAATAAAAGTTCATCATTTTTGAAGTGGTCTAGAACCTCTGCTAAAATGGTGCACATCTTTCTAGGACACTTTGCATTCTTGAATTAATTCATAAGTATTTGAATTTGGACATTTAAATCTTATAAATATTTTTAAATGTCCAAATAATCCTGAAAGTACTTGAGGGTTGTTGGGAAATATTTCAAAGGTGCCTAAAATTATTTTCAGGATTTTACCAAGTGGTTTAGTATTTTTACTAAATCAAAAACAACAGCAGAGTAATTAGAGAAGAGAAAAAAAAATTAGAAAGAGAGAAAACTCAACTGGACTTACCTGCAGCCCACCTGGCCCAGCACTGTAGCAGCCCAGCCCAAAGGGGCAGCACCGTCTTCTTCCTCCTCTGCCAGGAGGACAAAAAGGTGTGTGGCGAGCGCCGGCGCTGCCCTGGCCACCTCCTGCTTCCCCGGTCCCTCCTAGCGACGCCCCGAAGCCCCTGTCTCCTCTCGCTAACTCTCTTCTCTCTCCCTCGGCCTCTAGTTCCTTCCCCGAGCGCGACCGAACGCAGTCGTCACCGCCGACGAGGTCCACCACAGCCACAACCATCTCCGAGCCTCTCCGACGCGCCCTCGAGCTCTGCCGTGATGCCCCAGTCCTCCTCGCTGAGCCTCAAGACGCCGGACACCCTGGAGCGTCGTCGTCGACGCCATCTTCGTCCTCTGCACCGACGGCCATCGTCGACCGATTCGTCGTCACCAAGCCGTCCCCGAGCACGCTGATATCACCGACGACCCCGCCGTGAGCCCCTCTATCGAACCCCTCTTTCCCCGCCATCGTTCCCCTCCTCTAGCCCCATCCCCCGCCGGACCGAGAGCTCATCAGCACAGTAGGTCCTCGCCGCCATGGCCAGAGCCACCGCAGCTCACGCCTGAGCACATCACCATGCTCTGAGAATCCCCAGGAGCACGTAGCACCTGTTAGTTTCTCCCCTAGTGCCCCATAGCATCGAACCCGAGCTCGCCTGAGCTCCGGCCGCCACCTCTTAACTCACCGTCGTCAGCTTCGGCGCCCCCACGGCCACGCACCTGCTCCTCTGGATGCGGAAGAGCATGGGCTACCTCCTGGTAGCTTCCGCGTGTCCAACCGCCGTCTGTAGCTCATGTCCGACGAGTTGCCGCCGCAGTTTTGGTCGTCGCCGGCAAAACTCCGGCGACTGTTGAAGTGGACATCATTAGCCGCTAATGACCCAGCTAACCACCCCTAGAGCAACTGCCATGTGGGCCCCAGTGCCTAAACTAATTAGTTTAATTCCTCGGTTAGATTAGCACTAATCGAAGTGGGCCCCGCCTGTCAACTTTGACTTGGCCACGTCAGCTTGAACTGGTCCCACTTGTCAGCCTCTGTAGCTGACTCTGTGTCATTGACCAGTAGGACCCACTGGTCAGGTTTGACCTAGACCGTCCCTGTTGACTACTGACGTCACCCTGACGCAATGCTGACGCCAAAAATCATTTACTGGATTTTTTCTTATACACGAAATTCTAGAAAATAGTGCTAACTTCTAAAAATCATAGAAATTCAACCGTAGCTCAGAATGAAATAAGTTAGATATGAAAAATTATCAGAGAAATGCAGTCTATCCATCTGTACCATTCTCATGCGTGTTAGACCAACTTATGACTGTTGTTTAGGACAAATCATATAAAGGGCATTTAAACCTTCACATATGGAGTTTGAATTTGAAACTAGGGTTCAAACCAACTTCATTTAACTTGTTGCTAGATGCATTAGCTCAATCAACAGCATATTGCCATGTCACACTCATGCATCATATTGTTGCATTGCATTGATTGTGTTCTTTCTTGTTTGCGGGTGTTATCCCCTCCCGGTAGACGATGTTCCGACGACGTGTTCAATGACACCGATGAAGAACTATATTATCTTCAGAAGTGCCAGGCAAGAAAAACCCCCCTTGTTCATTCCGATACAATCCCACTCTCTTGCTCCTGCTCTCTTTTACTGCATTAGGACAACACCGTTTCAACTGTTACATGTTGCGGTAGCTGAACCCCTTTCCTCTACATGACCTGTCATTGCCACAGTAAATAGATGAAACCCACTAGCATGAGTAGGAATTGTTTGAGCCCTAATGTGCCTACTCATTCATGCTTGTTTGTCATGCCTGCTACTGCTTAGAGTTGAGTCAGGTCTGATTCATCGGGGATGAATTGGAATGTGGTGAACATGTCCTACTGTTGAGAGCTAAGTGTGTGACCACGATTTGGTAAAGGTAGCGGTGAGAGGCCATGTAGGACTACATGGTGGGTTGTCTCATTGAAACCGTCCTCAGGAACTGAGGTCTGTGTTTGTGATCCATGAACAATTACTACCACTGTCAGCGTTCTGGGAACGGGGGTCCCCAGACTTGCCTGCCTGCGGCCTGCGGCGTGGCTCGAAGGAGGCCCAGGACGGCCCATCTTCATCAACACAAGCTCAAGACCCTCGCAAGGGGCCAAGCCTCATGAGGCAGGCGACCAAGAGCTTCCTCGGGCCTGGCCTCGTCAGGCTAGCTCACGAGGAGGCGGAGAGTTCAAGGCGGGGTACCTCGCGAGGTGCCCGTGATGTAAGCCATGACGAACAAGGGCGCCAGTTGGGCGCCAGCCCGCGCAGCGTCCTCCTTTCCTCTTTGGTGCAAAGGGGGCAAGCGCAGGCAAGGGCATCAAGCAAAGGCATCCGTTTTGGTGCAACAAGACCAAGACCAGCCCCAACGGCTGGAATGCAGTCATCGTGGAGCCCAAGCAGGCGTCATCACCAGAGCCTTTGGCAGGCGAGGACCAACTTTAGTTAGGATAAGTGTACCCGCTGTTCCCCTTCAAAATGGCCAATTGTTGGCGCCCTTCCCGCTCAATATTTGGGAAGAGGCCTAGGGCCTTCGCCTATAAATAGGGGTAGCCACACTCAAAGAAAAAGAGAAAAGGAGGAGGGGACGCAGGACGATCGGATCGATCATTCGGAATCCAGAGAGAGAGAGAAACCCGTTCCTCAAGCTAGAGCGGCGGGGCACCACTTAGCAGTTCATCACACCCACCAAGAACAGACCCTCGCGAGGCTGTTCTTCCCTGTACTGTTCTTCGTCAGCCCCAGAGGCAATCCACACACCACAAACTAGAGTAGGGTATTACACCACAACGGTGGCCCGAACTAGTATAAATCTTGCGTCTTTTGTGTTGTTCTTGTTAGTAGTTTAGGCCCCTGCGATTCGGCGAGGTACGAGACGGTGGAGGGTTGGATCTCCGCGCGCACCCCTGAGTTCGAACCTTAAGGGCCTGCCGGAACCCGTGATCTGCCAGGTAGGGGTGCGCCGGAATCTGCCTTTCGTCGCCTCGTTCTTCCCCGACCACCGCCACCATGTCTGACGCTCGTCGGGCTCGCGCCGAGCGCCGAGCCGCCCTCGCATCCCACGCCGCCAGACGGCTCCCGGCCGGATGTCTCGTCGTTCTCCGTCACCGCTGTCAACGCCGCCATCGGCCCGGCGAAACGAGCAGCAAGCATCGTCCCCAAAGACCCGTCCATGAGGCGGGGCGGCCGCACCACACGCCGCTCACCCCCGCTGGTTCTTCGTCGCGCGCGCCCCGCGCGGCCATGGAGGCCCGAGCTGCACTCATCGCGGCCAACAAACTCCTGCGCTACCGCCCCGTCGACGACGTCTATGAAGAATGGCTCGACCGCGTCACCGAGCTCGTCCCGCAAGGAGGCGCACCAGTCCATTTCACGCTGCACCGCCCGCCTTGTGCGATGAAGCTCCCGAGGTGCCTCAGCCGCCTCCTCCTCAAGACGGTGCCCTGGCCCCAAGGTGCGTGGCCCCTGGGCGGAACCCGCTCCGCCAGGCGCTGGCGCGGCAAAATCAGAGCTGCCAAGAAGTTCCTCGCCCACAAGAAGCTGCCCGAGCGCTCCCCGCTCCAGCACGTCAAGACCCTGCCTGCTGGCGCGAGGAGGCCTGCAAGACCAAGCTCTCTGCCCGGCCGAGGCCCCATGACCCGCAGCGTCTTGCCGCGCCTTCACCACTGAGCTGCGCGGCATCGCATGGCCCGCCAAGTTCAAGCCAGACCTGCCCCCATGCTAGGACAGCACGGCAGACCCTATGGAGTTCCTCCAGCTCTACAAGCTGGACATCGAGGCTGCCAACAGAGATGAAAAGGTCATGGCGAACTGGTTTCCCATGGCGCTCAAGGACGGAGCCTGTTGTCGGGGAGGCTGATCGTACACACAAACACCTATGGGGCCGGCGGACCAGGCCCCTTGTGGTTCGGAGGGGGGCGGAGATCGCACGAAGAGCGGATCGGGGCGAGGCACACGAGCAGTTTACCCAGCTTCAGAGCTCTCCGGAGAGATAAAACTCCTACTGCTGCTTGTTTGATGTATTGTGTTCTTTCTAGGGAGCGATGAGGGCTACAAAACCTAGTGTGGGTGTCTACGGTCCTCGAATGAGTCGCACGAATCGAACCCCCCTCTACGTTGCGCATGGGCCTCCTTTTATATGCTCAAGGGGTCTCCGACAGGTGGCAACCTCGATGAGGGTCCAAATGTAAAAACAGAAGTTGGTACACCTACTTGAGCGATTATGCGGTGCAAAATACCTAACTCTGACGGCAAGGGACAAAAGCAATAAATGCCCGTCTGTGTCGCCCAAACAGTGCAACAGAGACCGTCAGGTGCGCCACCGCTCGCCACGATGGCAAGCTTGTCAGCGCCGCTTATCGCTGCTCTCCGCTGGCTGCACAGCCTCTTGACACGCGCGCATGGAATGGTCCCATGGCGACACGTTGTTGGATGAGCTGGAGCGGAGATGGAGAGAGGTTGCTTGCCGCGGCAAGCGCCTTGCCGCGACCGAATCCTTGTCGCGTCCGGAGGCTTGTCGCGCTCCGAGCCCTCCCGGCAAGCTCCTCTTGCCGGGGCCTTGTCTTCTGCCTGCCTTGAATGGCCTTCCCGGCAAGCTCCTCTTGCGGGGCCTTGTCTTCTTAGTCAAATACTTTGTTCTTGAATGGCTCCAAAGGAGCCACGGAGGATCTTGGCGGTGACCAGTAAACCCTGCCGCTGGTGCTGCAATCGTCCGTGCATCGCAGTACGGGATACTAGGGTACCCCTACTCTAGTACACCGACAGAGCCCCGGGCCGGGCGTGCAGTGCCGAAGCGATGTCGGGCCAGGCCCAAGACAGTGCACGGCCACACGCGGCCTCGATCACGCCGTAACTCGCCCCGGACCCACCTCGACCCCCACTAACAGCACGCACCGAACGTGGCGTCGCGCGGAAGATCGTGGGCGTGGTCGTGGGGGTTTCTTTATTAGGAAAAGCGGAATGTCCGCCCCCTCCCCCTCCTTATAAGCAGGGGAAACAGGGGCAGGCCGTCCACTTCACCATTGCTGTCTTGTCAAGAAAACCACCGCCGCTCCCCCCTTCTTCTCCAGTGCGAAGAGAGCAGCGCTCCGCCCCCTTTCGCCACAAGCACACCCAACGCCGTCGGCCTCCTCCGCCGCCTCCGCCATGGCTCTGAAAGCCGACAAGGGGAAAGGCGTCAAGTCGGCCGAGGCGCAGCGGCTCACGGCGCTGCGCAAGGAGCGGGCCATCTTCTCCCTCATTTCGGGCGCAAAGGAGTTGTGGGAGCTCTTCTATCTCTTTTGGTCGACGGAGACGCAGGCGCATCCGCGCGAAGGTACTCCCCGCCTCCGCTTCTGATTCGGCCCCAACCGGGTACCCCTTCTTTGCCCTTTTCTTCTATTGCAGGCTCTGCCCGCCCTTTTCCGAGTTCTTCTACGATATCATGAACACATATGGCCTCCGCCTCCTTGATTTCACCCCCAACGCTGTCTTGACCATGGCAGTTTTCGCACACCTTTGCGAAAACTTTGTCGGAGTCCACCCAAATGTGGCACTCTTCCGTGACTTCTTCGTGCCCCGCGTCGAGAGAGGAGAGCAACTTGCCAGAGGGATAGCTTGGGTCTCCAGGATCGGCAAGAAAGAAGCCTATCTGGAAGGGGAGTTCCGCAACAAGTGGGAGGAGTGGAGAGCCAATTGGTGTTTGGTCGTAGAGGAGAACCCGCAGCCCTTCACTGTTGTGCGCCAAACCCCAATAGTGCGCGACAGAGATTGGAGTAGCTTGGCACCGGAGGATGCTAGGTTGAAGATAGTCATGACCGGATTTTGCGCCTCGGGCTTGCCGGAGTAACCGTAGTAGCGGTTGGCGCAGACTTCCTTCGTCAGCGATCGCTTCCCTTGCGTGAGAGGAGGAGGCCTGCTTGGGAGTTCCAAAATGCGGCAGACATCATGAGGTTGCGCCTGGCCTGAATCGAATTTCACCGTCTTTGGAGCCGGATGCGATGCTTTGCTAGAGCTGTTCAAGAACGCACCCGATCACCCCGAGTGGTTTAGGTTGCCGAGGGGTCGCCCCACAGCAACAACTCGGCGCCGACCGCATCCGGCGCCATGATGCCGTTAGCGATTCCCATGGGATCGCTCCAACTGGCAGAGCCTCCCGACGAGGTCGCGGCAGCAGTTCTTCGACGACTTGGAAGAAGTGCCGATCCGCTCCGACGAGCAGAAAAGGCTCACTCGCGACACCACCGACGAGGAGATGGCGCGTATTGCCACCAGGCTGGAGGAGGCGGCAGCAGCCGCTGCCGCTGGAGCCTTCGGGTACACCGTGGAGGAGGCGGACGCTGCGAAGGCGGCAAGCCTTGCCGAGCGATGGGAGATCGCCGGCGTGGACGAGCTTGTCGAGCCCGTGGCCGGGTCGAGTGGACCCGCCGAGGGCGCTTCTTCTCCACCACCCAGCGACTTGCCGCCAGTGGAGCCCCCGGCTCCGCCGAAGAGGCGTCTCCGCAAGGCCGGAGACGAGACGGGGTGGCAGACTGGCCCACAGCAGCAGCACCGCGCGACGCGCTCTACCGCAGCAAGCGATGTTGCCGCGGGAGTGCCTCACACCGCTGCGACAACTGGGGCGGGATCCTCCCAGGCCACCGCCGACGCCTCCGCCAAGCGGCCAAGAGAGCCCACTCCTCCGCCTCGTCGCACCGGAGGCGAGCCGGAGTTCGACTTCTCCGCGCTCAGCTCCGAGGAGGAAGAAGAAGAGTAAGCCTCAATATCGCGCTTGTATTTCTTCAATTTTGTTGCTTTATCTTGAATCTGATTTTCTTTGTTCTGAACTCTTTCCTTTTCAGGACGCTAGCCCAGAGAGCGTCGAAGAGGGCCAAGATCCCGACGGTCGTCGTTGAGGACGATCCACACCTGGCCACAGAGGAGGCGACTGAGACCCCTTGCGGACCAGCAACCCTTCCTCGGAAGAAGCCCCCAGCACAGCCCCTGTGGTAAGTGTGCGGCTTTCTCTTCTTGTTAGGTGTGCAGGGGTGCTCCTTCTTCGTTGATACCTGATTGTTTGCTTGTGTAGGAGCAGAGCAGCCTCATCGGGAGGGCTCGGAAGCCGCCCCGAAATCCTGTCTGCTGCCACTACGCGCCGCCAAGGGAGGATTCTCCGACAAGGGGCGCCCTCCGACAAGGGAGGCCACTCCGGCAAGGGAGGCTACCCCGGCAAGGGACAGCGCCAGTGACCCTCCAGTGGTCGAGGACATGGCTGCGGATCCCGTTGCAGGTAATTTCCTTACACAAAAATCTCCCTTGGGCTTGTTTTCTTTTGTTTCTCTTTTTGAACATTTGCTTGACTGCTCTTTCTTCGTCTGACGCAGAGCCGATGGAGGTCGAGGCTGCCGGCGAGGAGAAAGCGCGCGGCAACACCGACGAGGCAGCCGTCGTGGAAGAAGAGGTCGTTGTTGTGGAAGAAGAGGCCGTCGCCGACGAGCCTGTTGGCGAGAAGGCGACCGAGGCTGCCGACGCAGAAGCTGGCGAGGGATCGGGCGATCGCACTGATGGCCCTGAGGCTGCAGGAGCGCCAGGCGCTACATCGACAAATGACTTCTGGCCGCCGGCCAGCCAGTTCGAGGAGCCCCAGCCGGCGCCTACACCAAGGCCAGCGAGGGTGTCTTCATCAAACTCCCCCGAGTCGAGCTCCAGGCGCCCGGTCGAAGGAGAGACCTTCGACGGCGAAGCTACTCGCCTCCATTGGCCGACGCTGGTGGACGCGCCAAGCAGCAGCAAGGCGAAGTTCGAGGAGGAGCAGCTGCTTGAAGAAGCTCTTTGCCGCTCTACCGCTGGCAAGGCAAGTTGGAGTCCAGGAAGCACTTGTCGCGAGGGCAGGAGCGGACATGGAGAAGCGCTGCAGAAGAGCTCCGGGCGCCAACCAAGAAACTCTCCGCGACGTAGCGAAGCGCTGGAGCAACTTGCGTAAGAGCGCACGGCCTTCATCCTTGAGAAGGCCGCGGTGAGGAGGAGCAGCGGCTGGCTGCCGAGAAGCTCTCCGCAGGGAAGCGAATGGGCGAACGGAAGGTCAACCTGGACAGCCACGAAAAAGACCTTGCAGCGAGGAGTCACTTGGCGGGGCTCTTAAGGAAGCGAAGGATGCTGCCAGCAGCCGAGGCCGCCAAGGAAGAGTCAAGGCGAAGGTGGCACAGCCGAGGCCAGCCTCAAGAAGAGTGGCGAGGAGCTTGCCTCGCTCAAGCACGAGCGCGAGAAGGACGCTTACACCCTTGGCGATCTGCAGGGCCGTCTCGCCGATAGGGGCAAGGAGCTCGATGCCGCCAAAGATTCCAAGGCGGATCTTGAGCTGAAGCTGACCACTCGACGCAGACGTTGGGCCAGGCGCCCAGAGAGCGGGAGGTGGGCTTGTTGGAGACGATCAAGGCCAAGGAGGAGCTGCTAGCGAGCGTTGTCTCCACCAGGCGCCTTGAGGGAGAGTGTGGAGCATTGGACCGAAGGCCTTGTGGACACCGCTGCCGATATCCACAACGAGCTGATGGAGCTGGGGATGGCGGACCTTGCATACTCCTCCGACGAGCATCTCCAACCCAGCGTCAAACTCAGTTTATTCTTCAAAGGCGTGGTGACGGGCCTCCAGCGACTCCGGGAAGAGGTCCCAAAGCAGCTGGCCGAGGAATCACGCCAGATCTGTGCAGGAGCCCTCGAGAAGGTGTTGATAAAGGTGGCCTTCCGCAATCCAGGCCTCAACCTCAGCGGCGTCCTCAGATCCTTGCCGCCAGATGCCAACGTGGAGGAGCTCAAAACCCTTGTCGCACCCATTGTGGACAAGGTGAACAAGATCAAGCGGATTGATGGCGACCGCGTAGACTAGGCCGCCAATTTTTTATCTTTCCCTTGTCGCTGCTGATCATGTTTAGAACACTTTGTTAGATCAGCGACAAGTTATTTTGTAATATACTCTATCTTAGGCGATCAATGCAACGTTATTTCCTCTACTTTGATTCCTTCCTTTGTACGTTTCTGCCCTACGCATTTGGGGGACATGTCGGTGCGGGCACCTTTGTCATGAAGGCCGAGTGCGGAACGTCAAGATTCTGCCGGCAGTTACGCCTCCGACAAGCAACCTTGTCGCGACTAGCTGCAGCTCACTTAAGTTGTTGAGCGGACTCGAAACAAAGTAAGGGCGCGACTAGCCTCTTGAGTTGGTTCCTCTGCATACAGAGTTTTCCATACAAAGTACTATCGTTCGAGGAAGATAACTTAAAATTTTAAAAATTGATTGCTCAAACTTTGGCAACTTAGCTTTTACATCTCTTGCTTCCCGATATAGGCGAAACCTCCTCGAGCGATGCTTGGTCCATAGTATTATCTTCTCCTTCCCCCCTGGTTAACTTGTGCGCGAGGGAGCCTTCCTTTTTTTTAAGAAAAGAGAAACAAGAGAACATAAAGTTATGGAGCCCAGCGGCTCAATTTTGCTTACCGGGTGTGGTTGCTGCACAAAGTGTTAGCCAAAACATGCAATAAAATGATGAAAGCATGAATTTGACAAGTTGTGCGCAATGCATGAGCTTTACTGATGGACGGGGTCTGCGCCCGACTTTGTACAAAGGATTACATGCAACAGCGGCAAGACTTGTACAAAGGTGGTTGCTTGAACAGGTTCCGACAACCGCGCCCTATGGGTAAAACTTACGAAGATGCTCAATGTTCCAGGAGTTGCTCACCGAATACCATCTTCGGTCTCAAGATGACAAGCGCCAGGCCTAGTGACTCGTTTCACCCGATAGGGGCCTTCCCACTTTGGCGTCAACTTGTTTGAATTCTTGGCGGATCGACGCGCGAAGAACAAGGTCGCCTTCCTCGAGACTTCGTGCACTAACTTTGCGGCTATGGTAGCGGCGCAAAGCTTGTCTTTAGCGAGCAGCTCGCCAATGGCTGAAGACGATCCTCCTCAAGGAAGCGGTAGCGTCATCTTGTCGCAGCTGCTCTTGCTCAAGCTCATCATAAGCGAGCACTCGAGGTGATCCATATACGAGTTCCGTGGGAGAACTGCCTCTGCTCCATAGACTAGAGCAAAGGGTGTCCGCCGATGGCTCGATTTGGCGTCGTCTGATCGACCAAAGAACCACCGGCAGCTCCTCGATCCAGTTTCTTCCGCACTTGTGCAGCACTGCGAAAGTTCTGGTCTTGAGCCCGCAACACTTCAGCATTTTCCCTTTCGCTTGACCGCTGCTTCTCGGGTGAGCAATGTATAAAGCGAACCTTGGCGCCAAGATCTTGGACGCGTCTTGCATGAAGGTGCGACTCAGAATTGTGTGCCGTTGTCGGTGATGATCCTGTTAGGGATTCCGAAACGGCAGACAATCGACCAAGAACTTGATCACGATCGTGCCGTCACCTTCCTCATCGCTTCCACTTCCGCCACTTTGTGAACTTGTCGATGGCGACGCATAAGTACTCAAAGCCCGGACAGCTTCGGGGAAAGGGCCGAGGATGTCGAGCCCCTGCACCGAAAAGGGCCAGGATAAAGGGATCGTCTGGAGAGCTTGAGCTTCGCTGGTGTATCTGTTTGGAATGGAACCGCATGCTTCACACTTGGTTACTTGTGCGATTGCATCACGAAGGTCATCGGCGGAAGAAACCTTTCCGGAAAGCTTTGCCGGCAAGTGCTCTTGCGCCAATGTGGTGACCACATATGCCTCTGTGTATCTCTGCCAACAGCTTCTGTCCATCTTCCCTGGGAATACACTTCAATTTCACACCGTTGAGTCTTCTTTTGTACAATATCTTTGTCGACAAACCTGGTACATACTTGACTGCCGGGTTACTCTTTCCGCTTCTTCTTGCTCTTCGGAAGTTCTCCGTCTCAAGGAAAAGGACAATCGGCTGCGCCCATGCTGGAGCTTGCGGGCTCGACAACGAGGACTAAAGGCACATCTGCTGCTGCGGAACATCGGCTTCTACGGCAAGAACACTGCGGCTCGGTAGGAGCTTGATGCTCCCGGCAAGCTTGCCGAAGCAAAACTTGTCGGGAGCGTTTGCTTCAACGAAACAAACCCTGGGGCTTGTCGGAGCAGACTGCCCCTCAGCACTGTTGGTGTCGATCTTGGGGACCTTCGCGGCGGCGGCTTCGGGAAGCTCTGCCGGGAAGTAGTCACCAGAGAGCAACTTCCTCTTCTTGCTCTGTCCAGTTGACGCTGTTACGGTTGGTTGAGTCAGCTAGAGCATGAAAATCCCTGGTTCCATAGGCAACTTAAGTGCAGCACACTTTGACAGGCCGTCAGCAATATCATTCTGAGCTCTTGGAACATGTTCCATTTGCAGGCCGTCAAAGTGCTCTTCTAGCTTCCTCACTTCATCGACGTAAGCTTCCATCAACGGACTCTGATAATCTTTGTTCACTTGGCGGACGACAAGCTGCGAGTCGCCCCAGACAATAGACTTCTTGATCCCAAGGTCTACGGCGATCCTGAGACCGGCAAGCAAACCTTCATACTCTGCAGTATTGTTTGTTGCTTGCTCCTTGGGAAAGTGCATCTGGACTACGTACTTGAGGTGCTCTCCGGTGGGTGCGATAAGCAAAGACGCCGCACCGGGCGCCTTTACAGCCAGAAGGCACCATCAAAGTACATTAGCCACTCTTTGCTTGCTTCCTTGACGGAATGCTCATCTCCTAATCTGTTCATCCGGGCGTTGGCGTCCATTCTGCTATGAATTCTGCCAATGCTCGCTTTTGGATAGTTGAAGTGCTTTCAAACTTGAGACCAAAGCTTGATAGTTCCAAAGGCCCACTCGACAATCCTGCCTATTGCCTCGGGATTCTGCAGTATCCTCTTGAGCGGAAAGCGAGTGACAACTGTGATCTCATGTGCTTGGAAGTAATGGCGCAGCTTTCTCGAGGCCATGAGGAGGCCGAAAAGCAATTTCTGCACACCAGAGTACCTTGACCTAGCCCCCCTGCAAGAGGGAACTGACAAAGTAAACTGGGCGCTGCACCATCCTTCTCTGCATCTGTTCATGCGTCTGCGCGGATTCGTCCTTGTCGGGACCAGAGCTTGTCGGCGAAGCTCCCTGCTTGTCGCCGGATGTGTTTGCCGTGGTAGCTGGCTCGTCATCCGCCTCCCGCTCCGCTACTAACGCAGCACTAACCACTTGATTGGTTGCCGCTATATATAGCAGCAACTTCTCTTGTGGTTTAGGTGCAACAAGTGTTGGAGTGGAGGACATGTATCTCTTTAAGTCCTGCAGCGCAGCCTCCGCCGGGAGTCCATTTTCATTGGACCTGCCTTTTCAAAAATCTTGAAAATGGCAGGGCGCCAAAGCAGACCTAGAAATAAACCTGCTGAGAGCAACTACGCAACCGCAAGTCTTCGTACATCCTTGACGCGCTTTGGTGCTTCAATCTGCTCAATGGCCTTGATCTTGTCGGGATTGGCTTCAATCCTCGCTGAGAGATGAAGAACCCGAGAAGCTTGCCGGAAGGGACTCCAAACACGCACTTCTCGGGGTTGAGCTTGAGGTTGATCTTGCGCCAGATTTGCAAAGGTCTCGCCCAAATCTTGAACCAGAGTTGCTTTGTCCTTGCTTTTGACCACTATGTCATCCATGTAGGCTTCTACATTTACGTGCATTTGTGGCTCAAAAGCGCCATGGACTACCCTTGCAAACGTTGAACCAGCATTCTTCAAACCGAAAGGCATCCGTATGAAACAAAGATGTGCCACATGGTGTAATGAATGCGGTCTTCTCCTCATCTTCTTCAGCCATGAAGATCTCGATGCTATCCTGAGTATGCATCAAGAAACGAAGCAAATCACATCCAGCCGTGGAGTCAACAATCTGGTCGATGCGCGGTAAGGGAAATGGATCTTTGGGACAAGCTTTATTAACATCCGTGAAGTCAATACAAAGTCTCCATTTTCCATTTGCTTTGGCGCACGACTACGAGGATTGGCCAACCACGTGGATGGAGCACTCCTCCGACAAGGCCCGCTGCGTCGGTTCTTGATCTCTTCGCTATGAATCCTTGGCGCTCCACCGCTTGCTTCCTCGACTTTTTGCTTGACGGGCCGCACATGAGGACAAACGGCCAGGCGGTGCTCAATCACTTTCACAGGAACACTGGGATGTCGACGGTTGCCATGCAAACACGCCGACATTCGCCTCACAGAAAGCAACGAGCGCCTTCCTATTTAGGGTCGAGAGAGGCACCGATGGTGAAGGTACCACCAAAGGTCTGCCGTCCTCCTTGGCGGGCACCTTCTTGGTCTTTGGCGGAGCTACCATCTTCTTCTTGCACTTGCCGGTGGAGCTCGATGGTGCGTCCTCGGCAGTAGCGCAGCACTCCAAGAGGTGCGCGCTTGCGGAGTGGGCATCGAGCTCTTGCCGGACTTGGACTTTGTCTTCTTCCCCGGAGCTTCAGCGGCAAGTGTTTGGCAATCTGTCATGCTGCCGCATCCCAGTAGATCTTGTCGGCACAAATAAGGGCATCCTTCTTGTTGCCATGGACATAGATGACGCTTATCGGGCCTGGCATCTTGAGTAAATTGTAGGCGTAGTGAGAGGCTGCCATGAACTTGGCGTAGTGTGGGATGACCAAGTATCCCATTGTAAGGCAATGGGAAATCGGCAACGTCGAATGTGACCCTCTCAGTCCTAAAGTTCAGCTCGCTGCCCAATGTTACCGCAACGTAATCTTCCCTTTCGCTTGCTCCTTCCCGGATTGATTCCTTGGAAGGTGCCGCCTCTTCGAGCTTCATTGTCGAGGATTTGAAGCTTCGAGCACCGCGGAGGAGATCAGATTCAAGCCGCCCCACCGTCAACTAGCATCTTGGTGACCTTGAGGTTGCGGATGGTTGGTGAGACCAACATCGGCAAGCACCCGACCGCAGCTTATGCGATCGTGGTGGTCCTCAATATCAAAGACGATAGGCGTCTTTGGACCACTTCGGAGGCTTGCGTGACTCTATGGATGGTTCCGCTGCATTGACCTCCCGCATCCACCGCTTGAGTTGGCGGTGGGAGGTATGCGTAGGAAGCACCTCCGTCAACGCAGAGGACCTTCGTGGCTTTCAAACTCCTGCTAATCGGGCGCCGCTGCCTTCCATATCTTCGCCGCCGTCATCATCTTCATCCTTGTCGCGCCGCTGGGAGGTCTATCTCCTTGCCGCTGCTTGGCCTTGCCGCTGGGCGCCCTCCCGGCCGGATGTTTCGCTTGCTCCCCAGCACCTTCCTGGCCTTCTCCTTGTCGCGCCGCTCGTACTCAGCCTTCGCTGCTCAACAAGCTGCTCGACCTTCTTGCAGCTCTGGAGGTCGTGGCTCTTGGTGCGGTGGATCTTGCAAGATCTTGCTTGCCGGAGCCGTCACCTTGGTTGTCGGGCCGTCACAGACTGGTGGTGGGTGTTAGCGGCAACCTCCTTACCGGAGCCACCAGCCTTGGCGTTCTTGTCGCCACCTCCGTTGCCGGACTGCTCAACAGCTAGCACTTCTCTACCTTTCTTCTTCCTGTTGCCCCGCCACCGGCCCTTCTTCGCCGGGGCAGTCTCCTCACTGTCAGATCCTGCTTCTGCATTCTCTCCTAGGAGTCTCCTCCCTTCCTCGCCAAGGCACACTTGTCGGCCAAGGCGCATAGCTCACTAACGCCCTTGACTTTGCACATCGCCATCTCCTCCCTCATCCTGCGCGGTTCCGCGCGTTCTCGATGAAACGCCTTGATCACCGCGCAGGGTGGACATCTGGGATGTTGTAGTGCACACGGCTGAATCTCTGAATGAACTTGCGCAGGGACTCTCCTTCCTTCTGGGCGAGCAGATGAAGGTCACTCTCTTGGCCATGGGGCTTGTGGCCACCTGTGAAGGCGCCAACAAACTGATGGCACAGATCTGCCCAAGAGGATATGGAGCTGTCCGGCAAGTGCATGAGCCAAGATCTGACGTTGGGCTTGAGCACGAGCGGGAAGTAGTTGGCGAGGATATTGTCGTCCCGTCCCCCCGCAGCTTGCACCGTGATGGTGTAGATGCTGAGGAACTCCGACGGATGCATCCTGCCATCATACTTCTCCCAAGACGTCTGGTTTGAAGTTTTTACGGGCTGGGCCCTTTGGACTTGCCGCGACTCACGAAAGTGAACGCGGGGCAACCTACAGCGTACGACAAGTTGCCTGGCTCCTCCGGCGCGCGCATGTCAACAGAAGGCCCAGCGCGCTTGTCGGACTGACGTCGCGCTTCTCTCCGGCGCTCGATGCGAGTTCGAGCGTCCTCTTGTTGTCGTTCATGAAGAACTTGGCGCTGATCGCGGCGAGCTCGCGGATCCGACGACGCGGTGGAGTCGCTGTCGAGGTGGATCCGGTGAGTCGGCGATCTTGGCCTTCGGGGCGGAGAGTGCATGGTAGTTGCACCTCCAACGATCTCGTCGCCACCGGCTCGTGTTTTTCGCCTTGCCGCGGCAATGATGGCGTTGGTTGCCGCGAGCGTCGCGGTTGGCAAAGCCGATGAGGCTCGATAGTGGCCCTCCACTCGCCGACCTTGTCGGCCGTTGGAGGGTAGTCGAGGAGCAGCCGAGCTCTCGCCAGAGCTTCTGCCGGAGTAGTGGGCGGCATTGGCGAACGGCAGTGCGAGGAGCGGATATGCTCGGACTTCTAACTACGTTAGAAGGAGCCGCACCCGCCCAGCGACCGTATCTCACTCATGCCAAAGACGCTGGCGCCGCATGCTGGTCTTGAGGGTCTCGATCCAACGAACGTATGGCATCGTGAACGCCATGACGTTGTTGGTCCCGCGTCTCTGAGATGGGCGCGGGGATGCGCGGACGCCGAGGTTTGCGGGCCTTGTCCTTGGACTTAGCGACGCCACGAACTCCTTCGCCGGCGCCGTTCCTCCGCCAGCGTCTGCCCCACCACCTGTTTGCTGCGGTGATGGTGGATATGACGCAGACGGCTCTGCTGCCGCCGAAGCCTTCTTCTTCGGTGGCATGTTAAGGAGGACGTTGAGGATGACAAAGACGCTGCTCGTGTGAACGCCGGATCAGATTCACACAGCCTCGACGCCCCCTACCTGGCGCGCCAAAGATGTCGGGGAGGCTGATCGTACCCACGAACACCTATGGGGCCGGCGGACCAGGCCCCTTGTGGTTTGGATCGGGGCAGAGAACGCACGAAGAGCGGATCGGGGCGAGGCACACGAGCAGTTTACCCAGCTTCGGAGCTCTCCGGAGAGATAAAACTCCTACTGCTGCTTGTTTGATGTATTGTGTTCTTGATAGGGAGTGATGAGGGCTACAAAACCTAGTGTGGGTGTCTACGGTCCTCGAATGAGTCGCACGAACCGACCCCCCTCTACGTTGCGCATGGGCCTCCTTTTATATGCTCAAGGGGTCTCCGACAGGTGGCAACATAGATGAGGGTACAAATGTAAAACAGAAGTTGGTACACCTACTTGAACAAAGGTACAAAGGCAAAATACCTAACTCGACGGCAAGGGACAAAGCAACAAATGCCCGTCTGTGTCGCCCAAACAAAGTGCAACAGAGACCGTCAGTGCGCCACCGCCCGCCACGGTGGCAAGCTTGTCACGCCGCTTATCGCTGCTCTCCGCCGGGCTGCACAGCCTCTTGACACGCCAAGCGCATGGAATGGTCCCATGGCGACACGTTGTTGGATGAGCTGGAGCGGAGATGGAGAGAGGTTGCTTGTCATGCAAGTGCCTTGCCGCGTCAATCCTTGTCGCGTCCGGGAGGCTTGTCGCGCTCGAGCCTTCCCAAAGAAGCTCCTCTTGCCGGGGCCTTGTGTTCTGCATGCCTTAAATGGCCTTCCCGGCAAGCTCCTCTTGCCGGGGCCTTGTCTTCTTAGTCAAATACTTTGTTCTTGAATGGCTCCAAAGGAGCCACGGAGGATCTTGGCGGTGACCAGGCAAACCTCGCTGGGTGTCAAGAATCGTCTGCGTGCACGAGTACGCGATACTAGGGTACCCCTACTCTAGTACACCGACACCTGCACCTGGCTCTTGAATCTGGCCCCAGGCACGATCTCTTCCTGGGCCGAGATGCGCACCCGCTTCATCGCCAACTTCCAAGATACTCGCGACCGGCCACCCGCCGTGAGCGACCTGCGCAGAATCAAGCAAGAGCTGTGAAACCCCTACAAAGTACATCCAGCGCTTCAACAACGCTGCGCCTCAAGATCCCTGTGGTGACGGAGGAGGCCATCATCTCCTGCCTTCCCGACGGTGTGCGCGACGCCAAGATGAAGGAGGAGCCGGGCGATGCATGAAGATCTGTGCACCTCCCTCGAGCTGTTCAACTTGGCGACCAAGTGCACCAGGCTGAGGAGAGGCGCCTCTCCTCCTCGAGCTGCCTGCCACGGATCCCAAGAGAAGAAGTCCAAGGCCAAGGACGTAAAGCGCAAAGGGGCTGCCGTGACTCATGACCGAACTGCATACACCAAGCGGGGCGTAGATTAGCCCGAGTCTTCCAAGGGCAGCCGGTACTGCGTGTACCACGACCTCCACACCCACAACACCAATGAATGTCAAGAGCTCTGGCCGTCAGGCGCCAAGGAAGGGTCGGCAGACGCCTGAAAGCGCAGCGACTGGGCTACGGCCGAGGAGGAGGAAGAAATGCAGGACGCCGGGAAGACCGCTGCCCGTGCTGTGGGTGGCGCGACCAACCTCGCGAGGATCACTGCAAGACCCACCTCGCGAGGGGGGCTGGAGGATCAGCCCGTGAGGATCGTCCGCAAGGTTACGCAGGCCTCCCTCCACGCCGCCGCCACCAAGGAGAATCAAGACCGCCATCGGGGCGAGGGGCTGGGGCTTCCAGAAGCGCGCGATCGTCAGATCCTGGCGGAGCCCAAGCCCCAGCCTCCCACAGCATCTTCAAGCAGTTCGCCTGCGTGAAGTGAATGCAGTCCTCCCCAAGCTCGAGTCCACGCGCCTCTCAGTGGTCGGGCGGCGCCATCACGCTCAGCTCATGGATCAGCTCAAGTGCACAGCCACAGCCGAGTCCTCCCAATGCTTTGCTCCCCAATCATCAGCAACGTGCTGGTCACCAAGACCCTCATCGACGGCGGAGCAGGGCTCAACGTCCTGTCCGTGGAGACCTTCAACAATCTTCAAGTGCCCTACAGCCAGCTTCAACCAACCAAGCCCTTCTCCGGAGTCACCGACGGCTCCACGGTCCCGATCAGGCAGGTCCGCCTTCCTGTCACCTTCGGGGCCCGCGACAACTACCACACCGAGCTCATCGACTTCGACGTCGCCCACATTCGCCTGCCGTACCACGCCATCCTCGGGTACCCAGCGTTGGCCAAGTTCATGGCCGTGACCCACCATGGCTACAACATCCTCAAGATGCCAGGAAGCGGCAGGGTCATCACAAGCGTGCCTCGTGAAGAGAGAGATGCAGTGTGCTCCTTGGAGCGAGCTTTTCAGGCCGCATCGCTGGAAGACCCAGACCACAGCGGCAGGACGCCTCCCGAGGCAGCACCCAAGAAGAAGAAGACATCGACCGGCCCGACTCATCAAGAGACAGGCCCCTCAGGGCCCGCGCCGGGCAAGGGGGAAACTCCTTCCATCGCATAAGAAAGCGCGCCCGGCGCCCTCCTTAGGCAGTGGCTCAGGGCTCTCCTCGAGGGCCACCGACCTCGCCAAGGTCTCGAGGGAGGCGCTTGGGCACCACGTGGAGGCGTGTTTCGAAGCACGTTTCCAGCAAGCAGGAGCAAGGCCAGGAGAACAGAACCCTCAAGAGTTCATCAGCAAGGCCATTCAGGAGTTACAGGAGTCAAGGGTCATGAGGGGCAGCCGCCACTACTGTGGCCCCCCATCCAGGCGAGGATGGTGGGCTGCGCGTCTGCATCGACGTACCAGGGCTCAACCGAGCCGCATCTCAAGAGCGCCTCTGGCCCTCGCGGGTTGGACATTGCGAGGGCCTGCCCCACAGCTACATACACATGCCTTATGGCCTGCCAAACGCGGCTGCCGCACACCAGCGTCTCATGAGGACCATCCTGGAGGCTCAAGAGGTCAGGCACGCCGCAGCCCTGGCGGAGATGGAGATGGCCCGTGAGGGGCCGCCAGCCTCCGGAGCCTCCCGAGGCCCCTGAGCCTGGGGGCTCGTGAGGATCGGCTCCCGCAGCCCACCGAATCTGCTACATCAACAGCCCTTCATCCCCAACATCACCAGGTGACATCTTTAAGTTTTATTTTCGGCTGGGAGCGCCATCAGGGCCGCATTATTCCGAGGCCGCGTGGGTCCGTCCCTGCGGCATGTATCACTTTTATTTCATGTCCTTAGCTTACCCTGTTGGGGGCGCCCCTCGGGCTGCATCATCCCCAAGCCGCTCGGGCTAGTCCCAGCGACATGTATCCTTCATGCGTTTTCCTTAGGATTATGCTCCACCATGCTTGTTATTTGGTGCCTTCTACTGGGTGGCGAAATCTTGCACGTTAAAGGGGGGGTGCCTGAGCATCGCGACTCAGGGCTCCTACCGGCTCTCTAGCCCTCACCCTTTGGTCTTGTCCATGGCATCGCGACCTGGCTTGCCAGCGACGGTAGAGACCAGCCCGAGAGCCGGGACCCGAGGACGAGAGTTTCATTATCCAATCCAGCTTAGCAGCGTTAAAGGGGGTGCCCGAGCATCGCGACTCGTGGCTCCTACCGGCTCTCCGCCCCGACCCTCTGGTCTTGTCCATGGCATCGCTGACCTGGCTTGCCGACGGTAGAGACCAGCCCGAGAGCCGGACCTCAAGACGAGAGTTGTTGCCTCCACCCAGCTTGCGGCGTTAAAGGGGGGTGCCTGAGCATCGCGACTCAGGGCTCCTACAGGCTCTCCGGCCCTCACCCTCCGGTCTTGTCCATGGCATCGCGACTTGGCTTGCCAGCGACGGTAGAGACCAGCCCGAGAGCCGGGACCCGAAGACGTAGAGCACCGGCATCTAGCCATTTTTGCAAGAACACACTCGAAGATAAGGCCCAGAGCCAGGCGCAACCCGCCTTGAGGTAGGGCCCCATGAATCCTGTGCTGGCTCACGGGTGCCCAGATACACCTCGTCTAGCCCTACCGTGCCAGCCACGTGTCAGGGTGGGGCTGTATACGCCCCGGGGGCTCCTCCCGGAGGGGAGCCCCCTCCCACGTTCCAGTGGAAGCACCATGCTCCGCGCTGGCTGACGACACTGCCGAGGAGCGGCTATGCCCATACGCATGCGGAAGCGCTATGCTCAGCGGTGATAAACAACTGAGGGTGGCCTCCGGGTCGCGTCAACCTCAGGGAGCCCAGAGCTCAGTGTCTGGCCTCGTCGCAACGCCTCCTCTCGGGAGTGCCGCGCGAGGGGGCTGGACACGGGGGCTGCGCCTGGGTCACGCCCAGATGCACGCCACCCAGCCGGCCCCTCGGGCCTGGTTCGTCGCACGCCACTCCCCGAGCGGAGCCAAGGTACACATGCCGTTTGAGCGTCAAGGGGGACTCCTGAGCATCGCGACTCAGGAGCCTAACTGGTCACGTTGCCCCTCATCCCTTAGTTCCAAAAGGCTAACGGCGGTTGGGGTATGCGCATGGCCGGGCCCTGCAGATGTAGAACGGTGGATCCGCCCGCGCCTCACCTCCCTACTTGCTGTTCGAGCGCCAAGGGGGACTCCTGAGCATCGTGACTCAGTAGCCTAACTTGTCACGTAGCCCCTCACCCCTTGGTCCCGTCCTGGTTTCCGGTCGGGGCTAACAGCGGCTGAGGTATGCGTGGGGCCGGGCTCTGCTGGCGTAGAACATAAGCAAGTAGGAAGCATAAATTTCAAGGAATTCGAAAGCAAATATTACAGTCCACACTGTTATCGCAGTACCAAACGCAAGATTAAACGCCTCCCCGAGGCATGATACATGTGCAGGAATTACAAGCGAGGCAGGAGCCGCAGCGGAGTCACTTGTCGGCGGTGGAGCAGCGCGGAGTGGGCGCGCCTCATGAAGCAGCAGGGCCGCAGCGCCGCCCGGCTTGGTGCTGAAGGCCTGGAACTTCCCCAACAGAGCCTCCGCGCGACCCTTCACAGCCTCGGCAGCGGCAGCTGCATGCTCGCCGCTCACCGGCTCCAGCAGGCTGTCCATGTCGACGATGGGGTCGCGACGATAGATGTCGGTGACGATCCGCGTCAATGCCGCAGAAGACAAGACCCGCGCCTCGGCCTCAGCAGTGGGGCCAAGACCAAGGGAGACATCTTCAAGAGCGTGGGTCATGAAGGGAAGCAGCTTGGCGGGGCCGTCCTCCGCGCCGGCCAGTGGGCTCTCCAGGCCGCTGTCATCAAGCTCCCTCAGGAGGACGCGAGCCTTCACCTCCATATCCATGAAGGCCACGCGATCTTCAGCCAGAACCCACGCCTTGGCGTCCAGCTCGACCTTCCTCGCCTCCATTTCCTGCCCCAACGCGTCAAGACGGTCGCGGCGCTTCTTCAGCTTGGCCTCCCGGTCCTTGATGGCCGCCTCGCGAGCCTTCATGCCTTCCTCCTGCTCCTGGCGGAGGCGAGCCTCCTTGGCGAGCTGGTTCTGCAGGCCCTTCAGCTCACCCTCCAGCGTCTCGCAGCGACCTCAGATGCTGGCTGCCTCCCCCAGGGCAGCATCGCGGGCTACCTTCGCCTCGCGAACAGCCTGCTTCTCCTCGTCACAGGTCGTCGAAGCCTGGACCAGTGCCGCCCGAATCGAAGCGTCGGCACGAATCCAGCCAGAGGCCAGCTCCAGGCGCCCGGCCACCAAGCGAGGGTCGGCACCCAGAAGATCCTGCTGCAGCCGGTCCAGTTCAGCAGCAGCGCGGTCCAGGACCGCGGGAGTAGTCGGAAAGACATCAGTAGGCGGAGTAGGAGGAGTTGGCGGCGGCGTAACCACTGCGCCCTGAGGCGGAACCAGCGGCGCCACGACGACGGTGGGGGCTGCGCCCAGCAAGGCCGCCTCGGGAGTCGCTTGGGACAAGGGGCTGAGCTTCGCCCGGCCGGGCTCGGCCAGCCTCGCGAGGACACCCGGCAGGAGAGGCATGGGCGTCGGGTCGCCTTCCTTTTCGGGCAAAGGCACCACCACGGATGGGGCCTCAGAGCCCCTTCAGCTTCTTCACGCAGCGCCAAATGATCAAGAGCATGGACATCGATCTCGTCAACAAAGCAATAATCAAGACAGAGACGGGCACTTACAGGTCGTCTCTGGTGGACTCAAGCAGCCTCCGCCATACTTGAAGCCCGAGAGCCGGCTGCAGAGATCGGCTTCAAGGGGACCAGGAGCGGCAGGCGCGTCCGAGGATCGCCCCGGGGCCGGGGCGGACCCATGGGACCAGCCAGTCCGGTCCTTCTTCGGGATCGAGGCAGGCTTTGCCTCCCGCTCATCCTCATCTTCGTCGTCATCACTTTCGGGAGGCCAAGAACGCGGGCCTGCGCCCGCAGGAGGGAGCCCTTGACTCCGCCCCGAATCAACCCCTCTCTGGCTCCCTCTCCTCCACCTCTTCACTGGAGTCGGAAGAGGGCACGCCCACCAGTCCTCCGGAGCCTCCATGGCACGAGCCCATCCCCATTGAAGGCGGGCATGGACCCCACAACCTGCTCCCAATCCTCGCGAAGAAACAGGGGCGCGGGGGCGCCCTCCGGTCTCACCACATCGCCCCCTACCAAGGACTGGAGGACCGTCACCAGATCCTCGCTGGCCAGGGCCACGGGGCTCGGGTTAGGCCTCCACATCGGAAGCGAGTACTGGCGAAGCGGAGCCAGTTGGTGCTCCAGGAACTCCCTCAGCAACGACGCACCGGTCAGCCTCGCTGCCGCCGCATCGTCCGGCTTCAGATCTGCGTCCATCCTCTCCAGCACCAGCTTCGCGCGAGGATCCCGAAGCTTCGCCCGGGACAATCGTCGGAGCTCTCGGCGGGCTCCGTGGGCAGGATCAGTCGAGGGTGGATCCACCCGGCATCCACCAAGACCCACTTGCTCCTGAAGCCCTCAATCCGCTTCCCAGTGTTTGAAATGGCAATAGCTCCGCCGTATGCGACGAAGCTCGCGCACGCGGAGACGGGACCACGGGAGAATCGGAGGAAGAAGTAGTGGCGCAGCAAGGCCACCGAGGGCTTCACCCCAACATGGGCCTCACAATAGTAGGCGAAGATTGCCAGAAGAAGGACGGAGTTGGGATGGCGGTGCAGAGCGTGAATGTTGTAATGGCGAAGGACGTAGAAGAAGAACTCGGAGAAGGGAGGTGACAGACCAGCAATAATGGCGCCCGCGAAGAACGGGTAGAAGGTACTCCCCCGACCCTCAGGGGCGGAGGAGCCGGCCTTGAACACCGCCGTTCCGCTGACGCCCTGCGCCTCCGCCAGCCGGCACATCGAGGCAAGGCTCGCCACGACACGCTCAGCGGGTCCAAAGGCGGAGAGTACCAGGCTCCGCCGGGTTTGACGAGGAGCCATGACTGGCTAGGGCACGGAGGCGGAGTGGATCTGAAAGTCTTGGAAGCAGGAAGGAGAGGCGCAAGAAAGGGGATCTGAGCAGCAACTGGAGAAAGTAAAGGAGGAAAGCAAGATGCCGCTCTATTATCAACCCGCGCGGTTGCAGAAGAGCCCACCTCCAATCAACCGCCACGCGGTGCCCAAGGCCACAGGCTGTTAGGGCCCACAACGCTTCGCACTTGCCCTTTCGCCTCTCTGCACGGCCAAGTCCGGGCGCGTCGTGGCCCCGGGGGCTACTGTCGGCGATTTGGGAACGGGGGTCCCCAGACTTGCCTGCCTGCGGCCTGCGGCGTGGCTCGAAGGAGGCCCAGGATGGCCCATCTTCATCAACACAAGCTCAAGACCCTCGCGAGGGGCCAAGCCTCGCGGGGCGGACGACCAAGAGCTTCCTCAGGCACGGCCTCGTCAGGCTGGCTCACGAGGAGGCGGAGAGTTCAAGGCTGGGTACCTCGCGAGGTGCCCGTGACGTAATCCAAGACGACCAAGGGCGCCCGATGGGCGCCAAACCGTCTGGCGTCCTCCTTTCCTCTTTGGTGCAAAGGGCAAGCGCGAGCAAGGGCATCAAGCAAAGGCATCCGTTTCGGTGCAACAAGACCAAGACTAGCCCCAACGGCTGGAATGCAGTCATTGTGGAGCCCAAGCAGGCGTCATCACCAGAGCCTTTGGCAGGTGAGGACCAACTTTGGTCAGGATAAGTGTACCCGCCGTTCCCCTTCTAAATGGCCAATTGTTGGCGCCCTTCCCTCTCAATATTTGGGAAGAGGCCCAGGGCCTTCGCCTATAAATAGGGGTAGCCACACTCAGAGAAAAAGAGAAAAGGAGGAGGGGACGAAGGACGATCGGATCGATCATTCGGAATCCAGAGAGAGAGAGAAACCCGTTCCTCAAGCTAGAGCGGCGGGGCACCACTTAGCAGTTCATCACACCCACCAAGAATAGACCCTCGCGAGGCTGTTCTTCCCTGTACTATTCTTCGTCAGCACCAGAGGCAATCCACACACCACAAACTAGAGTAGCGTATTACACCACAACGGTGGCCCGAACTAGTATAAATCTTGTGTCTCTTGTGTTGTTCTTGTTAGTAGTTTAGGCCCCTGCGATTCGGCGAGTTACGAGACGGTGGAGGCTTGGATCTCCGCGCGCACCCCAGAGTTCGAACCTTAAGGGTCTGCCGGAACCCATGATCCGACAACCACGCATTGGAATGCTTAAGTTCCCCTCTCAACTTATTAATCAACCTGATCTCTATCCAGGAGTTGCAACTAGTTTCTGGTGTTTGTAGGTAGTGTTGGTAGTCTACCAAGTGGCACCCGGTACATGTGGGCTTGGGACAGACTAGGCACCATGGCACGGTGTACCAAGCATAGATCCATCCGTCGAGGTGGGCTTGGGAACCCTGCTCACATCGTTTGGGGCCGTGAGCGACACCCCGGCCGGATCTCCTTGCGGATGGAACCCGAATAGGCGATAAACCTGGACTAGAGACTTGTGTGGTTAGTCAGGTCGTGGCCGACTCCCTCGCCAGGCTTCCACTTGAAGGTTGCCGAGATGCACGATGTATAGTGGTGTATTGATATGGTGAATATGTGGACTCGTGTGCACCACCTCAAAAGAGTTACTTGCAGTCGTAGTTTAGGATAGCCACCGAGTCAAAGCTGGCTTGCTGCAGTCAAACTCCACCACCCCCTTTGTTGATACTGATGCATATGTAGCTAGTTCTGATGTAAGTCTTGCTGGGTACATTTGTACTCACGTTTGCCTATTTTATGTTTTGCAGAGAGATGTCAGTCTCGCTAGTAGTTCCGTTTGGACTTCGACGTTTAGCCTGATACCTCAGCTACGATCTTGTGCCATCGGCAGGATCTGGTAGATAGTCAAGATTCTCAGCCTTTTTCATTTGTAGATGTCTATACTCAGACATGTTAAGCTTCCGCATGTGCTTTGACTTGTATGCTCTGAATGTTGAGTCGTAGAGTCTTGTTGTGATGCCATGTTGTATTTGCACATATTGAGCATATTGTGTGTATGATTGAAATGCTTGGTATGTGTGGGATCCGACAACCTAGTTGTTTATCCTTGGTAGCCTCTCTTATGGGGAAATGTATTCTTGTGCTTCCATGAGCCATAGTAGTCCGCTACAGCCCGGTTCACCGGAGTCCTACTAGCCCAAAGACTACTGCTCCTAACACTTGACTGGCCGGGCATGTGATTCACTTTGTTCCTATGTCCGTCCTTCGGGAAATGTCACGCCGTGAAATTCGTAGTCCTTCCTAGCTCGCTACAGCCGGTTCACCGGAGTCCTATTAGCCCAGTGCTACAGCCCGGATTCGCACGCTGCTGACCGACATGCTCGATATTGATTCATGTATGCCTGTCCCCGTAAGTTAGTGCCATTTTGGTTTCACGACTAGTCATGTCGGCCCGGGTTCTCTGTCATATGGATGCTAGCGACACTATCATATACGTGAGCCAAAAGGCGCAAACGGTCCCGGGCCATGGTAAGGCGACACCCGTGGGAATACCGTGCGTGAGGCCGCACAGTGATATGAGGTGTTACAGGCTAGATCGGTGTGACTTAGAATCGGGGTCCTAACATAAGGGGACACGATCTCTGCTTCGACAAGACGTGCCAGGAAAACCGCCACACAATATGTGCAGTAGCTGGTTGAGAAAAACAGTTCAAATAATGACCGGGCCATGGCGTGATGTCACGCTATGAAAATTTTCAGCAGATTAGATTTTTGGAATATTGTACTCTCTACGGTGGTATGTGGAATTTGTTTTGCAGAGCCGGAGACGATCCTTCTGTTCAAAATCTTCTATGGAGTATTCGGAGGAGGAACCCGCCTTGCAATGCCGAAGACAATCTGCGCGCCGGACTCATCGTCATTGAAGCCTGGTTCAGGGGCTACGGAGGGAGTCCTGGATTAGGGGGTCCTCGGACAGCCAGACTATATACTTTGGCCGGACTGTTGGACTATGAAGATACAAGATTGAAGACTTCGTCTGATGTCCGGATGGGACTCTCCTTTGCGTGGAAGGCAAGCTTGGCAATTCAGATATGTAGATCTCCTCCCTTGTAACCGACTCTGTGTAAACTGGAGGGCTTAGTCCGTAGGACAACAACAATCATAATCATAGGCTACCTTCTAGGGTTTAGCCTCTATGATTTCGTGGTAGATCAACTCTTGTAATACTAATATCATCAAGATCAATCAAGCAGGAAGTAGGGTATTACTTCCATCGAGAGGGCCCGAACCTGGGTAAACATTGTGTCCCCCGCCTCCTGTTACCATCTGCCTTAGATGCACAGTTCGGGACCCCTTACCCGAGAAACGCCGATTTTGACACCGACAACCACCCACACCTGTTTTCTAGCTAACCCGAATCTCGAGGGCGAGATTCATCTTAAGGGGGGTAGGTTTGTAACATCCCCAATTTTCAATTTGGAATGTTATACATAGGTCATTCATACATATCATACTTTATTGCATTTTGTTTTGCGATCCTCGAAATTCTAAGAAACTCAAGGACCCTCAGAGAGAGTTGGGGATTTCCTAGTTTTCATATTTGAATTTTTCTCAAATATCGAAACAAGGATCATTTTGGTTTTAATAATTTTCTCTCCGAAAATATTTCATACTAAAAATATATGAGAGGAGATAATATGACTTCTCCAAAATAAATGAAATATTGGAGGAAAAATATTAAAATCAATTAATATATTTTATTTGGACCTTATCACTATTTTATTTGAATTAGGAAAAATATGCGTTTTTTAAAAATTGCATTAGAGCCCAAATAAATGTTCATTTTGTCCGCTATATTTTTAGAGGACGGGGAAAATTTATTTCAGGATTTTTGGAGTCCGTTTAGTATTTCTTTTAATCGTTTTTATACACGTCGGAATATTAAAAAAAAAGTTCTAACCGACTCCGGGCCATAACCGGCTAGGACTCCCCAGGCCGACCCTTTATAAGTCGCGCCCCGCGACCCCGCAGCCTACCTCGAGCCGAGCCGCCGCCCGCGCCCAAACCCTAATCCTAAGCCGCCGCCGCTGCGCCGCCGCCCCGCAAGTGCCTCCACTGCCCCGTTCCACCGCCCCGTTGCCGGATCCGTTCGCCGCCTCCGCCGCCAACCCCGCTGGACCTCGCTGAGGTAGCCGCCCGCTGCCGCCGGTTTTCCTTAGAAAGTCGTTCGTTTTTTTTTCAAAAACCTACATTCGTTTTTCTTTGATTAGATCGGTTTTTTTTCAGTTCGGTTAAATAGCGGACGTTTGTCCGTACGTTCATTTTAACAACTCTGTTCATCCGTTAGCCGCAGACAGCGAACATTCATTCGTTAGCCTGTTCGTCAGTTTTTCTTTTTCCAGGGTTTTCCGCGATTATTTTCGATCATGATTTGTACCCTCAATTTCGTTTTAGTTTATCTTTTCGCTCGTTTATGCAAATCAGGTGAAACAAGCGCCTAGATCTTTGTCTCGAAGTTCTCTTTTTGTTTAACCAACTTGAACAAGATTTTAATACAGTAAAATTTTACTTTAGTCCAGATTAGTAATCAGATCTTGTTTCTTTCGTGTTTTGAGTTTCGTGCTCCGTTTGATTTGATTCTTCTTGCAAACTGGAGTTCTTCAGTTGAACTTTCTGGTTAGATCTTCTTATTTGAGTTTTACCCATGCATCATTGCTTGATTGCTTATGTATGCTATTGTTTGTTTGCGATAGAATTCCCGGATTGCGAAGTGTGCTACTACGAGTCACTCAGTTTTGCGGATCGTCCGCAAGGCAAGTAACACATTGATCATACTTCTTTCATACCCAATTTTTATGCATTAGTTCCATTCCTCAAACATTTTATGATTAGTATGTGTTTAACTTGTGGGTATCGAGAAGTAGTTGATGAGGTAGAACCTATTTCCTTGTTTATTATCAAACCCTTGGGAGTTACTTCTACGTATGCTTATATTGCTATGCTATGCTCGTAGACGTGGTTTGGTTTGAGAGATCCATGACAGATGTGAGTTGTTAATTAATGGTTCAACTTAAGGTGGCAACTTTAATACACATATGGGTGGATTGCTTGTGGTCACCTGGTGTCGGTGTACTAGAGTAGGGGTACCCTAGTATCCCGTGCTAGATGCCTGAGACGATTAGCACCCCAGCTGCAAGGTTTGCCTCACACCGCTAAGATCCTCCGTGGCTCCTTTGGAGCCATTCGAGAACAAAGTATTTGATTAAGAAGACAAGGCCCCAAAGAAGAGGAGCTTGTCGGAAGGCCACTCAAGGCATGCAGAAGACAAGGCCCCGACAAGAGGAGCTTGCGGGAAGGCTCGGAGCGACAAGCCTCCGGACGCGACAAGGATTCGGCCATGGCAAGGCGCTTGCTGACAAGCAACCTCTCTCCATATCCGCTCCAGCTCATCCAAAGGACGGGTCGCCATGGGACCGCTTTCTGCTGCAGCGTGTCGGCGGTGTGTAGCCGGAGAGCAGCGATAAGCGGCGCCGACAAGCTTGCCATCGTGGCGAAGCGGAGGCGCACCTGACGGTCTCTGTAATTGCTTTGGGCGATAATCGACGGGCATTTATTGCTTTTGTCCCTTGCCGTTAGAGTTAGGTATTTTGTAATCGCATAATCGCTCGGTAGGTGTACCAACTCCTGTTTTAGATTTGTACCCCGCCTATGTTGCCACCTGTCGGAGACCCCTTGAGCATATAAAAGGAGGCCCATGCGCAACGTAGAAGGGGTTCGTCTGCTCGACTCACTCGAGACCAGATACACTCACGCTTAGGTTTTGTAGCTCTCATCGCTCCCTAGCAAGAACACAATACATCAAACAAGCAGCGATGGGAGTTTTATCTCTCCGGAGAGCTCCGAAGCTGGGTAAACTGCTCGTGTGCCTCGCCTCGATCCGCTCTTCGTGCGATCTCCGCCCCCCTCCGAACCACAAGGGGCCTGGTCCGCCGACCCCATAGGTGCCCGTGGGTACGATCAACCTCCCTGACATCTTTGGCGTGCCAGGTAGGGGGCATCGAGGCCGTGTGAATCTGATCCGGCGTTCACACGAGCAGCGTCATCAACATCTTCCTCAACATGCCACCGAAGAAGAAGGCTTCGGCGGCAGCAGAGCCGTCCACGTCGTACCCACCCTCACCGCAGCAAACGGGTGGTGGGGCAGACGCTGGCGGAGGAACGGGCACCGACGAAGGTGCTCGCGATGTTGCCAAGTCCAAGGACAAGGCCCCGCAAACCTCGGCGTCCGCGCATCCCCCGCGCCCATCTCAGGAGACGCGGGACCAACAACGTCATGGCGTTCACAATGCCATACGTTCATTGGATCGAGACCCTCAAGACCAGCATGCGCGCCAACATGCTGGCACGAGTGAGATACGGTCGCCTGGACGGGGTGCTGCTCCTTCTAACGTGGTTAGAAGTCCGAGCATATCCCGCTCCTCGCACCGTTCGCCAATGCCACCCACTACTCCAGCAGAAGCTCTGGCGAGAGCTCAGCTGCTCCTCGATTACCCTCCAACGGCCGACAATGTCGACGAGTGGAGGGCCACTATCCAGAGCCTCATCGGCTTTGCCAACGGCGACGCTCCGCGGCAACCAACGCCATCGTTGCCGCGGCGAGACGACAAGGCACGAGCCGGTGGAGACGCAGACTGTCGGAGGTGCAACCACCGTGCACTCTCCGCCACGAAGGCCAAGATCACCGACTCACGGATCCACCTCGACAACCGACTCCACCGCGTCGTCGGATCCGCGAGCTCGCCGCGATCAGCGCCAAGTTCTTCATGAGCGACAACAGGAGGACGCTCGAACTCGCATCGAGCGCCGAAGAGAAGCGCGACGTCAGTCCGACAAGCGCGCTGGGCCTTCTATTGACATGCGCGCGCCGGAGGAGCCAGGCGACTTGCCGTACGCGGTAGGTTGCCCTGCGTTCACTCGTGAGCTGCGGCAAATCCAGTGGCCCAGCCAGAATAACTTCAAACTAGACGTGCCGGAGAAGTATGATGGCAGGACGCATCCGTCGGAGTTCCTCAGTATCTACACCATCGCGGTGCAGGCTGCGGGGGGACGGGACGACAAGATCCTCGCCAACTACTTCCCGCTCGTGCTAAAGCCCAACGTCAGATCTTGGCTCATGCACTTGCCGGACACTCCATATCCTCTTGGGCAGATATGTGCCATCAGTTTGTTGGCGCCTTCACAGGTCGCCACAAGCCTCATGGCCAAGAGAGTGACCTTCATCTGCTCACCCAGAAGGAAGGAGAGTCCCTGCGCAAGTTCATTCAGAGATTCAGCCGTGTGCACTACAACATCCCGGGCGCCCACCTGCGCGGTGATCGGCGCATTTCATCGTAATGTGCGGAACTGCAGGATGAGGGAGGAGATGGCGATGTGCAAAGTCAAGGACGCCAAGGAGCTGTACGCCTGGCCGACAAGTGTGCACGCTACGAGGAAGGGAGGAGACTCCTGTGAGAGAATGCGGAAGCAGGATCTCGACAAGGAGGACACCGCCCCGGCAAAGAAGGGCCGGCGGCGAGGAAACAAGAAGAAGAAAGGTAGAGAAGTGCTAGCAGTTGAGCAGTCCGGCAATGGAGGTGGCGACAAGAACGCCAAGGCTGGTGGCTCCGGCAAGGAGGTTGCCGCAGACGCCAACCACCAGTCGGTGGCGGCCGCCGACAAGCACGACAACTCCGCAAGCAAGATCGCAAGATCCACCGCACTAAGGGCCACGACCTCCGTGAGCTGCAAGAAGGTCGGGCAGCTTGTCGAACAAAGAAAGAGCTGAGTACGAGCGGCGCGACAAGGAGAAGGCCTGTGAAGTTGCTGGGGAGCAAGCAAGAAACGCCCCGGCCGGGAGGACGCCAAGCAAGGCCAAGCAGCGGCAAGGGGACAGACCTCCCCGCAGCCGCGACAAGGATGAAGATGATGACGACGACGAAGATATGGAAGATGACGACGCTGATGAGCAGGAGTTTCAGAAAGCCACAGAGGTCCTCTGCGTTGACGGAGGTGCTTCGCATACCTCCCACCGCCAACTCAAGCAATGGATGCGGAGGTCAATGCAGCGGAACCATCCGTAGAGTCACGCAAGCCTCAAGTGGTCCAACACGCCTATCATTTTTGATATTGAGGACCACCCTGATCGCATAATCTGCGGTCGGTGCTTGCCGATGTTGGTCTCACCAACCATCCGCAACCTCAAGGTCACCAAAATGCTAGTTGACGGCGGGCCGGCTTGAATCTGATCTCCTCCGCGGTGCTCCGTAAGCTTCAAATCCTCGACAATGAGCTCGAAGAGACCGGCACTTTCCAAGGAATCAATCCGGGAATGAGCAAGCCGAAAGGGAAGATTACGCTGCGGTAACATTTGGCGTGAGCTGAACTTTAGGATCGAGAGGGTCACATTCGACGTTGCCGATTTCCCATTGCCTTACAATGGGATACTTGCCGTCCATCACTCGCCAAGTTCATGGCAGCCTCTCACTACGCCTACAACCTACTCAAGATGCCAGGCCTGATAAGCGTCATCTCTGTCCATGGCGACAAGAAGGATGCCCTTATCTGTGCCGACACGATCTACCGGGATGCAGCAGCCGCGACAGATTGCCAGACACTTGCCGCTGAAGCTCCCGGGGGAAGAAGACAAAGTCCAAGTCCGGCAAGAGCTCTGATGCTCACTCCGGCAAGCGCACCTCTTCGGAGTGCTGCGCTACCGTCGAGGACGCACCATTGAGCTCCACCGGCAAGTGCAAGAAGATGGTGGCTCCGCCAAAGACCAAGAAGGTGCCCGCCAAGGAGGGCGGCACTAGTGGTACCTTTACCATCAGTGCCTCTCTCGACCCTAAATAGGAAGGCGCGCTCGTTGCTTTCCTGCGGGCGAATGTCGACGTGTTTGCATGGCAACCGTCTGACATCCCCGGTGTTCCTGTGAAAGTGATTGAGCACCGCCTGGCCGCTTGTCCTCATCGCGCGCCCGTCAAGCAAAAAGTCGAAGCAAGCGGTGGGCGCCAAGAATTCATAGCGAGAAGAGATCAAGAAACCGGAAGCGGCAGGCCTTGTCGAGGAGTGCTCCATCCTACGTGGTTGGCCAATCCTGTAGTCGTGCGCCAAAGCAAATGGAAAATGGAGACTTTGTATTGACTTCACGGATGTTAATAAAGCTTGTCCCAAAGATCCATTTCCTTGCCGCGCATTGACCAGATTGTTGACTCCACGGCTGGATGTGATTTGCTTTCGTTTCTTGATGCATACTCGAGATACCATCAGATCTTCATGGCTGAAGAAGATGAGGAGAAGACTGCATTCATCACACCATGTGGCACATACTTTGTTTCATACGGATGCCTTTGGTTTTGAAGAATGCTGTTTCATATTTTGCAATGGTAGTCCATGACGGTTTTGTGCCGCAGATGCAATTAAATGTAGAAGTCTACATTGATGACATAGTGGTCAAAAGCAAGGACAAAGCAACTCTGGTTCAAGATTTGGAAGAGACCTTTGCAAATCTGCGCAAGATCAACCTCAAGCTCAACCCCGAGAAGTGCCTGTTTGGAGTCCCTTCCGGCAAGCTTCTCGGGTTCTTACTCAAGCGGTTTGTTTTCAAGTAAGGTACTCAAGCAAGCTTTCCTCCCGAAGACAGAGTTTCGGGTGAGCTAGCAAAGAAATCTCAAGAAAACGAATGTAACAAGTTTGATGGCTGTCTCAGCAAGGGATTGAAGCTAATCCCGACAAGATCAAGGCCATTGAACAGATTGAAGCACCAAAGCGCGTCAAGGATGTACGAAGACTTGCCGGTTGCGTGGCTGCTCTCAACAGGTTTATTTCTAGGTCTGCTGAACGCGCCCTGCCGTTTTTCAAGATTTTGAAAAAGGCAGGTCCAATGAAATGGACTCCCGAAGCGGAGGCTGCGCTGCAGGACTTAAAGAGATACCTGTCCTCCACTCCAACACTTGTCGCACCTAAGCCACAAGAGAAGCTGCTGCTATATATAGCGGCAACCAATCAAGTGGTTAGTGCTGCGTTAGTAGCGGAGAGGGAGGCGGATGATGAGCCAAAGAACCACGGCAAGCACATCCAGCGACAAGCGAGGGCTTCACGACAAGCTTTGGTCCCGATAAGGACGAATCCACGCAGACACATGCCCAGTGCGTAAAAGAATGGTGCGGCGCCCAGTCTACTTTTGTCAGTTCCCTCCTGCAGGGGGCTAGGTCAAGGTACTCTGGTGTGCAGAAACTGCTTTTCGGCCTCCTCATGGCCTCGAGAAAGCTGCGCCACTACTTCCAAGCACATGAGATCACAGTTGTCACTCGCTTTCCCTTGAGGAGGATACTGCAGAATCCAGAAGCGACAGGCAGGATTGTCGAGTGGGCACTGGAGCTGTCTAGCTTTGGTCTTAAGTTTGAAAGCACATCAACTATCCAAAGCAGAGCGTTGGCGGAATTCATAGCAGAATGGATGCCAACGCCGGATGAAGAGATTCCGGAGACGAGCATTCCGTCAAAGAAGCAAGCAAAGAGTGGCTGATGTACTTTGATGGTGCCTTCTCGCTGCAAGGCGCCGGTGCCGGCGTGCTGCTTATCGCACCCACCGGAGAGCACCTCAAGTACGTAGTCCAGATGCAGTTTCCCAAGGAGCAAGCAACAAACACTACTGCAGAGTACGGAGGTTTGCTTGCCGGTCTCAGGATCGCAGTGGACCTTGGGTTCAAAAAGCTTATTGTTAGGGGTGACTCACAGCTTGTCGTCCGCCAAGTGAACAAAGATTACCAGAGTCCGTTGATGGAAGCCTACGTCGATGAAGTGAGGAAGCTAGAAGAACACTTTGACGGCCTGCAAATGGAACATGTTCCAAGAGCTCAGAATGATATTGCTGACGGCTCACAAAGTGCGCCGCACTTAAGTTGCTCGTGGAACCAGGGATTTTCGTGCTCAAGCTGACTCAACCAACCGTAACACCATCAAGCTGGACAGAGCAAGAAGAGGAAGTTGACCTCCGGTGACTACTTTCCTCAGAGCTTCCGGCCGTCGTTGCAAATGTCCCCAAGATCAACACCAACAGTGCTGAGGAGCAGTCTGCTCCGACAGACCCCAGGGTTTGTTTCGTTGAAGCAGACGCTCCCGACAAGTCTTGCTCCGGCAAGCTTGTCGGGGAGCATCAAGCTCCGGCAGGGCCGCAGGTTCTTGCCGTGGAAGCTGATGTTCCCGCAGCAGCAGATGTGCCTTTAGTCCTTGTTGTCGAGCCGCAAGCTCCAAAGATGGGCGCAGCAGATTGTCCATTTCCTTCGTGTGAGAGATCTTCCCAAGAGCAAGAAGAAGTGGAAAGAGTAACCCGGCAGTCAAATATGTACCAGCTTTGTCGACAAAGATATCGCATGTAAGAAGACTCAACGGTGTGAAATTGAAGTGTATTCCTGTGGAAGATGGATGAAGTTGCTGGCGAGATACACGGAGGCATATGTGGTCACCACATTGGCGCCAAGAGCACTTGCCGCAAAGCTTTCCGGCAAGGTTTCTTCGGCCGACAGCCCTCCGTGATGCAACTGCACAAGTAACCAACTGTGAAGCGTGCAGTTCCATTCCAAACAGATACACCAGCCAGCTCAAGCTCTCCAGACGCATCCCTTTATCCCGCCATTTTCGGTCCGGGGCTCGACATCCTCGGCCCCTTCCCCGAAGCTATCGGGGCTTTGAGTACTTGTACGCCGCCATCGACAAGTTCACAAAGTGGCCGGAAGTGGAAGCAGTGAGGAAGGTGACGGCACAACAAGTAAAGTTCTTCAGTCGATTGTTCCGCTGCTTCGAATCCCTAACAGGATCATCACCGACAACGGCACACAATTCTGAAGTCGCACCTTCATGCAAGACGTCCAAGATCTTTGGCGCTGTGGTCCGCTTTGCTTCGTTGCTCACCCGAGAAGCAATGGTCAAGCAGAGAGGGCAAATCTTTGAAGTGCTGCGCGGGCTCAAGACCGTAACTTTCGGCTGTGCTGCACAAGTGCGGAAGAAACTGGATCGAGGAGCTGCCAGTGGTTCTTTGGTCGATCAGAACGACGCCAAATCGAGCCACCGGCCTGACACCCTTTGCTCTAGTCTATGGAGCAGAGGCAGTTCTCCCACGGAACTCGTATACGGATCGCCTCGAAAGTGCTTGCTTATGATGAGCTTGAGCAAGAGCAATCGCGACAAGATGACGCTATTTGCTCCTTGAGGAAGATCGCCTTCAAAGTCATTGCGGCGAAGCTGCTCGCTACCAGCAAGCTTTGCGTCGCTACCATAGCCGCAGAGTTAGTGCCAGAAGTCTCGAGGAAGGCGACCTTGTTCTTCGGGGCGTTCAGTCCGCCAAGAATTCTAACAAGTTGGCGCCGAAGTGGGAAGGCCCTTATCGGGTGAAACGAGTCACTAGGCCTGGCGCTGTCCGCCTTGAGACCGAAGATGGCATTCCGGTGAGCAACTCCTGGAACATTGAGCATCTCCGTAAGTTTTACCCATAGGGCGCGGTTGTCGGAACCCGTTCCGGCAACCACCTTTTGTACAAGTCTTGCCGCAGTTGCATGTAATCCTTTGTACAAAGCCGGGCGCAGACCCCGTGCATCAAGAAGCTCATGTGTTGCGCACAACTTGTCAAATTCATGCTTTCATCATTTTATTGCATGTTTTGGCTAACACTTTGTGCAGCAACCACACCCGGTAAGCAGAATCGAGCCGCTAGGCTCCATAACTTTATTCCCTATTCTTTTTCTTTTCTCAAAGAAAGGAAGGCTCCCTCGCGCACAAGTTAACCAGGGGGGGAGGAGGAGATAATACTATGGACCAGGCACCGCTCGAGGAAGTTTCACCTCATCGGGAAGCAAGAGATGTAAAAGCTAAGTTGCCAAAGTTTGAGCAATCAATTTTTAAATTTTTAAGTTATCTTCCTCGAACGATAGTACTTTGTATGGAAAACCTCATGCAGAGGAACCAGCTCACGGCTAGTCGCGCCCTTACTTTGTTTCGAGCCCGCTCAACAACTTAAGTGAGCTGCAGCTAGTCGCGACAAGGTTGTTTGTCGGAGGCGGCACTGCCAAAGATTGCCGACGTTCGCACTAAGCGCCATGACAAAAGTGCCCGCACCGACAAGTCCCCCAAATGCGTAAGGCGTAAAACATACAAAGGAAGGAATCAAGTAGAGGGAATAACGTTGCATTGATCGCCTAAGATAGAGTATATTACAAAATAACTTGTCGCTGATCTAACAAAGTGTTCTAAACATGATCAGCAGCGACAAGGGAAAGCTAAAATTGGCGGCCTAGTCTACGCGGTCGCCATCAATCCGCTTGATCTTGTTCACCTTGTCCACAATGGGTGCGACAAGGGCTTTGAGCTCCTCCACGTTGGCATCTGGCGGCAAGGATCTGAGGACGCCGTTAAGGTTGAGGCCCGGATTGCGGAAGGCCACCTTTATCAACACCTTCTCGAGGGCCCCTGCACAGATCTGGCGCGATTCCTCGGCCAGCTGCTTTGGGACCTCTTCTCGGAGTCGCTGGAGACCCGTCACCACGCCTTTGAAGAATAAGCTGAGTTTGGCGCTAGGTTGGAGATGCTCGTTGGAGGAGTATGCAAGGTCCGCCATCCCCAGCTCCATCAGCTCGTTGTAGATGTCGTGGCGGTGTCCACAAGACCTTCACCCAGTGCTCCACGCTCTCCCTCAAGGTGCTCTGGATGGAGGCAGCATTCGCCCGCAGCTCCTCCTTGGCCATGATCGCCTCCAACAAGCCCACCTCCCGCTCTCTGGCGCCGTCCAACGTCTGCGTCAGGGTGGTCAGCTTCAGCTCAAGATCCGCCTTGGAATCCTTGGCGTCGTCGAGCTCCTTGCCTCTATCAGCGAGACGACTCTGCAGCTCGCCAAGAGTGTACGCGTCCTTCTCGCATTCACGCTTGAGCGTGGCAAGCTCTTCGCCGCTCTTCTTGAGGCTGGCCTCCAGTTGTGCCACCTTCACCTTCAGCTCATCCTTGGCGGCCTCGGCGGCCGCGGCAGCATCCTTCGCTTCCTTGAGCGCCCCGCCAAGTGACTCCTCGCGCGCGGCAAGGTCTTCTTCGTGGCTGTCCAGATTGACCTTTCGCTGCGCCAACTCGCTTTCTTGCGCAGAGAGCTTCTCGGCAGCCAGCCGCTGCTCCTCCTCAGCTGTGGCCTTCTCAAGGATGAAGGCCGTGCGCTCTTCTGCAAGATACCCCCGCGCTTCTGCTACGTCGCGGAGAGCTTCTTGGTTGGCGCTCCGGAGCTCCTCTGCGCGCTTCTCCATGTCCGCTCCTGCCCTCGCGACAAGTGCTTCCCGGGTCTCCAACTTGGCCTGCCGGGCGCGGTAGAGCGACAGCAGCTTCTTCAGCAGCTGCTCCTCCTCAGACTCGCCGCTGCTGCTTGGCGCGTCCACCAGCGTCAGCCCAGCGGACGCGAGTAGCTCGCCATCGAAGGTCTCTCCCTCGACCGGCGCCCTGGAGCTCGGTTCCCAGGGGAGCTTGATGAAGACGCCTTCGCCGGCCTTCAGGTAGGCACCGGGCTGGGGCTCCTCGGAGCCTGACGCTGCAGCAGCGGCGGTGTAGCGCTTGTCGCTCCTGCGGCCTCAGGGCCGTCAGTACGATCGCCCGACCCCTCGCCAGCTGCTGCGTCGGCAGCCTCGGCGGCCTCCTCGCCAACAGGCTCGTCAGCGACGGCCTCTTCTTCCACAACAACGACCTCTTCTTCCTCGACGGCGGCCTCGTCGGTGTTGCCGCGCGCTTCCTCCTCGCCGGCGGCCTCGACCTCCATCGGCTCTGCGTCAGACGAAGAAAGAGCAGTCAAGCAAATGTTCAAAAAAAGAAACAAAAGAAAGCAAGCCCAAGGGAGATTTTCGTGTAAGGAAATTACCTGCAACGGGATCCGCAGCCATGGCCTCGACCACTGGAGGGTCGCTGGCGCTGTCCCTTGCCGGGGTAGCCTCCCTTGTCGGGGTAGCCTCCCTTGTCAGAGTGGCCTCCCTTGTCGGAGGGCGCTCCCTTGCCGGAGGTTCCTCCCTTGGCGGCGTAGTGGCAGCAGACAAGATCTCGGGGGCGGCTTCCGAGCCCTCCTGATGAGGCTGCTCTGCTCCTACACAAGCACACAGTCAGATATCAACGAAGAAAGGGCACCCCTGCACACCTAATAGTAAGGAGAAACTACATACTTACTCTGGGGCCAGGCTGGGGCTGCTCTGAGGAAGGGTTGCCGGGTCCGGCAAGGCGGTCTCGGACGCGTCCCCTGTCGCCACGGGAGAATCGTACTCAATGACGACCGTCGGGATCTTGGCCCTCTTCGACGCCCTCTGGGCCAGCGTTCTGAAAAGGAAAGAGTCCAGAACAAAGCAAATCTGATTCAAGATGAAGCAATAAAAATGAAGAAATACAAGCACAAATCTCAAGAGCTTACTCTTCGCCTTCCTCCTCGGAGCTGAGCGTGGAGAAGTCAAACTCCGGCTCGCCTCCGGTGCGACGAGGCGGGGAGTGGGCTCTCTTGGCCGCTTGGCGAGGCGTCGGCGGTGGCTCGAGAAGATCCCGCTTCAGCTTGTCGCAGGTGTGGGGCGCTCCTGCTGGCAGCCTCGCTTGCCGCGTAGAGCGCTGCCGCCGCTTCTTCTTTGTGGCCGGTCTGCCGCCCCGACTCGTCTCCAACCTTGCGGAGACGCCTCTTCGGCGGAGCCGGGAGCTCCGCTGGCGGCAAGTCGGTGGGTGGTGGAGAAGAAGCGCCCTCGGCGGGTCCGCTCGACCCGGCCTTGGGCTCGACAAGCTCGTCCTCGCCGACGACCTCCCCTCGCTCGGCAAGGCTTGCCGCCTTCGCAGTGTCCGCCTCCTCCACGGTGAACCCGAAGGCTCCAGCGGCAGCGGCTGCTGCCGCCTCCTCCACCCTGGTGGCAATCCGCGCCATCTCCTCGTCGGTGGTGTCGCGAGTGAGCCTTTTTCTCGCCGTCGGGCGGATCGGCACTTCTTCCAAGTCATTGAAGAACTGCTGCCACGACCTCGTCGGGGGCTCTCGCCAGTTGGAACGATCCCATGGGAATCGCTGACAACGGCATCATGGCGCGGATGCGGTCGGCCGAGTTGTTGCACAAAGGGATGACCCCCCGCGGCAACCTAAACCACTCAGGGTGGTCGGGGTCGTTCTTGAACAGCTCGAGCAGCATCGCGTCCAGCTCCAAGACGGTGAAGTTCCAGTTCAGGCCCGGGCGCAACCTCATGATGTCTGCCGCATTCTGGAACTCCCAGGCAGGCCTCCTCCTTTCCTGCAAGGGAGCGATGCGGCGACGAAGGAAATCTGCGCCAACTGCTCCTACGGTTAATCCGGCAAGCCTGAGGCGCAAAATCCAGGTCACAGCTATCTTCAGCTTCACATCCTCCGGCGCCAAGTTGCTCCAATCTCTGCCGTGCACTATTGGAGTTTGGCGCACGGCGGTGAAGGGCTGCGGGTTCTCCTCTACGACCCAACACCAATTGGCTCTCCACTCCTCCCACTTGTTGCGGAACTCTCCTTCCAGTAGGCCTCTTTCTTGCTGATCCTAGAGACCTGTGCTATCCCTCCGCAAGCGGCTCTCCTCTCTCGACGCGGGGCACAAAGAAGTGGCGGAAGAGTGCCACATTTGGGTGGACTCCAACAAAGTTTTCGCACAAATGCGCGAAAACTGCCATGGTCAAGACGGCGTTGGGGGTGAAATCAAGGAGGCAGAGGCCAAACATGTTCATGATGTCGCAGAAGAACTCGGAAAAGGGCGGGCAAAGCCTGCAATAGAAGAAAAGGGCGAAAAAGGGGTACCCTGTTGGTGCCAAATCAGAGGCGGAGGCGGGGAGTACCCTCGTCGCGGATGCGCACGAGTCTCCGTCGACCGAAGAGGTAGAAGACGTCCGTAGCTCCTTTGGCGCCGAGCTGCGGGGGAAGATGGCCCGCTCATGCGCAGCGCCCGCGAACCCGCTGCGCCTCGGCCGACTTGACGCACTTCTCCTTGTCGGCTTTCGGAGCCATGGCGAGGGCGGCGGAGGAGGCCGACGGCGGTGAGCGCGCTTGTGGCGAAAGGGGGCGGGGCGCTGCTCTCTTCGCACCGGAGAAGAAGAGGGGAGCGATGGTGGTTTTCTTGACAAGACAGTGATGGCAGAGTGGACGGCCTGCCCCTATTTGCTCCGCTTATAAAGAGGGGGAGGGGGCGGACGTTCCGCTTATACTAATAAAGAAACCCCCACGACCGCGCCCACGATCTCTCGCACGACGCCACGTCCGGTGCGTGCCGTTAGTGGGGATCGTGGTGGGTCCGGGGAGATTTGCGACGTGGTCGAGGCCACGTGTTCCCATGCACTGTTTTGGTCCTGGCCCGACAGCGCTCGGCACCATGTGCGGCCCAGGCCCGGCGGCTCCTGTCGGTGTACTAGAGTAGGGGTACCCTAGTATCCCGTACTCGTGCACGGACAGTTGTAGCACCCCGCGGCAAGGTTTGCCTCGTCACCGCTAAGATCCTCCGTGGCTCCTTTGGAGCCATTCAAGAACAAAGTATTTGATTAAGAAGACAAGGCCCCGGCAAGAGGAGCTTGTCGGGAAGGCCACTCAAGGCATGCAGAAGACAAGGCCCCGGCAAGAGGAGCTTGCCGGAAAGGCTCGGAGCGACAAGCCTCCGGACGCGACAAGGATTCGACGCGGCAAAGGCGCTTGCAGCGGCAAGCAACCTATCTCCATCTCCGCTCCAGCTCATCCAATGACGATGTCGCCATGGGACCGTTCATGCGCGGCGTGTCAAGCGGCTGTGCAGCCAGCGGAGAGCAGCGATAAGCGGCGCCGACAAGCTTGCCATTGTGGCGGCGGAGGCGCACTGACGGTCTCTGTTGCCTTTGTTTAGGCGACAGCGACGGGCATTTATTGCTTTTGTCCCTTGCCGTCGAGTTAGGTATTTTGCAGCATACATTGTTCGAGTAAGTGTACCATCTCCTATTTTTACATTTGTACCCCGCCTATGTTGCCACCGTCGGAGACCCTTGAGCATATAAAAGGAGGCCCATGCATAGCGTAGAAGGGGTTCGGTTCGTTCGACTCACTCGAGACCAGATACACTCACGCTAGGTTTTGTAGCTCTCATCGCTCCCTAGCAAGAACACAATACATCAAACAAGCAGCAGTAGGAGTTTTATCTCTCCGGAGAGCTCCGAAGCTGGGTAAACTGCTCGTGTGCCTCGCCTCGATCCGCTCTTCGTGCGATGTCCGCCCCCCTACGAACCACAAGGGGCCTGGTCCGCCGGCCCCATAGGTGTCCGTGGGTACGATCAGCCTCCCCGACACCTGGAGAATCTAGTGTTGTCCTAAGATATCCCAGAGTACCCGTGTGATCATCCTACGGTCCGCCACCCAGGCTCAAAGGGATCATAAGATTATTCATGCTAGAAACTTCCGTGTGCAGCCACAAGCTATTATGGGTTCTAGCATATTTGAGTATGTTGCATGACCTCTTCTATTGGTGGGCTAGCAGATGTAGAGGGAAAGTAGGTGTAACTGTCCACCCGGGGTTAGAGTTAATGCTTCTGAAAGACTGTGTCTCGGTCATCCGTTTCTCAAACACCATGTAGTGCGAGAAATCCAACGGAGGAGATCATATGGATCTCATTGTGGGGAAAAGTGTGCAAACCTCTGCAGAGTGTACAAACTAACACTACTATGGAAAAGCCTAGCAGCAGCGCGGGTTTTGCGCCTATTAGTAGCGCGGGGGCCGGCGCTACTAATAAGGCGCTACAACTAACGTATAGCAGTAGCACGGGTGCCACCCGCGCTACTACTACGTCCTTTAGTAGTAGCGTGGGAAAAAACCCGCACTACTACTACCAGCGCCGGGTTTTTTTGAATTTTTTCGAAAAAATATTTTGATTTTTTCCCCTAATTTTCAAATTTCTGAATTATTTTAACCTCAAATCTCTAATCAGCCCTCATCGCTGCTCAATTTAATCTCTAATCACCCCTCATCATTCCAGATCATCTAACTTCCCGGACGGTCACCCATCACGCTTAACTTCCGGGTTCTATTCTCCCTCGTTTCCAAGTCTGCACCTGTTGTTTTCCTGACAATTGTAAGATGTCAATCCTATTAACCTCAGGAATTTAGCTTGAGCATGAAGTCACACATTTCACTATTTGAGTTTGAAACTATAGTTCTAAAAAATTAGTAAGACTAATATTTCTTGAATAATTAGTTTGACCATAGTTTAACCATAGTTTGACCACAGTTTGACCACAGTTTGGCCATAGTTTGACCAGATTTGACCAAAATTCAAAAAAACTAAAATAATTATTTAGTAACACTAATATTCTAGAATAATTAGTTTGACCATTGTTTGACCACAGTTTGACCACACAGTTTGAATTTTTTTCGATTTTTTCCACTCTAGATCTTAAAAGCCCCGTAACTTTTTTTCTGTTTGGTTTTTGAGGATTTTGAAAATGTTTAACTTTTTCATATAAAGAACTTTTTCATCCGAGTTAGTATGCAAAAGTTATGCCCATTTTTACAAATTCTTGAGAGATTTTGCAAATAAAGTCGAAATTCATATTTGCAAATTTTCCCAACAACTAGACCACATATCACATGCGAAACTTATTTTCTTTTATTTTTTTACATTTTCATAATTTTCTTTTATTTTTGTAAAACTGGAAAAGGCGATCCACGGGGGGGTAGAGTTTGAAAATGGGACCTTTAGTAGTAGCGGTTTTACCCCTCGCTACTACTATGGCACCACTTAGTAGTAGCGAGGGCTAAAAACCAACGCCATCGTTATCAAACTTAGTAGTAGCGAGGTTTTAAAAACCCCGCTACTACTATGGCATGTCCCGGGGCACGGTAGAAACCCTTAGTAGTAGCGAGGGTTAAAACCCGCCATCGCTATCAAATTAGTAGTAGCGAGGTCTAAAAACCTGCGCTACTGGTAAGTAGCAGTAGCGAGGGTTTTTAACCCTCGCTACTAGTAACTTTCTGTGTATAGGCTTTTCCCTAGTAGTGTAATCATGGTTAGCCGTGTCCCCGGTTATCGACATCTTGAGTATCTGGTTCTTGGATTATCATATGGATCTCATCACTCTAATTTAACTTGTTGGGTTGATAATTACTTTTAATTGGGATTGAGTTGGAGGAACCTTCTCAATGATGTTTCAACTACCATGATAGTTAAATAAAATATATTCCTTTGTTGTAGGAAAAAAATGGCTTTTCGCAAAAACATATTAACCATAGAGCCTCCACCAGCCATATATGCATATAGTGATAGCCTTTATCTGTTCATTACTCTAATGTGTTCCATTGCCAGCATACTCCATGTGCTGACCCGTTTTCGGGATGCAACATATCATGTTGCAGACTTTTCAGACGAGGAGTAAGGTTTGCTAGGCCGTTGTCGTGCACTCAACTATGCCGTTGGAGTTGATGGACTCACTTTATCTTCCAAGCCTTCCGTTGTTATCTTATTTAGATGGCCTTAAGCCATATTTATTTTGATAAGTTCTCTTTGGAGACTATCGATGTAATAAGTGTGTGATTGCTACTCTGTTATAAATCCTTCGAGTACTGTGTGTGTCAGCATTACCGATCCAAGGATGACACTGAAGCAAAGAGACTTGACCATCTGAGGTCGAGTCTCTACAATGACCCAGAAGTATAGGGGCTCAATTGTATCTCTTTTTGATAACTAAGAATGTTGAACCCAATGAGCAGCATAAGGAAATGACAAGTAGTTTTCAGTAAGGTAATGTCTGCAAGTGCTGAAATTGCAAGTAGCGGAGTAGTTTGATAGCAACATAATTTGTAACAAGCAAGTAATGATAATAGTAACAAAAGTGCAGAAAGGTAGCCCAATCCTTTTGGGGCAAAGGACAGGCCAAAATGGTCTCTTATGATAACAAAAGCGTTCTTAAGGGTACACGGGAATTTCATCTAGTCACTTGCATCATGTTGGTTCGATTTGTGTTCGCTACTTTGATTATTTGATATGTGGGTGGGCCGGTGCTTAGGTGATGTTCTTACTTGAAGAAACCTCCTACTTATGATTAACTATCCCGCAAGCATCCGCAACTACGAGAAAAGTATTAAGAATACATTATAACCATAGCATTAAAGTTTGGGATCCAATCCGTCCCTTAAGGAATAGCGCATAAACTGGTGTTTAAGTTTCTATCACTCTCGCTACCCACCATCTAATTGCTACTCCACGATGCCTTCCCTTAGGCCCAAATATGGTGAAGTTTCATGTACTCGACGTTCACCTGACACCACTAAGGGAATCACAACATACATACTATCAAAATATCGAACACATATCAAGTTCACATGATTACTTGCAACATGATTTCTCCCGTGACCTCAAGAAAAAATTAACTACTCACAAATGATAAACATGCTCATGATCAGAGGAGTATTAAATAGCATATTGGATCTGAACATATAATATTCCACCAAATAAACCATATAGTAATCAACTACAAGATGTAATCAACACTACTAGTCACCCACAAGCACCAATCTATAGTTCCGTAACAAGATTGAACACAAGAGATGAACTAGGGTTTGAGATGAGATGGTGATGTTGAAGATGTTGATGGAGATTTCCCTCCCCAAGATGGGAGAGTTGTTGGTGATGATGAGGACGATGATTTCCCCCTCCGAGAGGGAAGTTCCCCTCGGCGGAATCGCTCCGCCGGAGGGCAAAAGTGCTCCTGCCCAAGTTCCGCCTCGAGGCGGCGGTGCTTCGTCCCGAAAGTCCTCCTCTTATTTTTTTCTAGGTCAAAATGACTTATATACTAGAAGATGGGCACAACTCCAAATGAGCTGAAACTCCACGGGGATTTTTTACGGAATATATAAGAAATACTAGAGCAAATAACTACCAGAGGGGGGCCACCAAGGGGCCACAACCCACTTGGGCGCTCCAGGGCCCACTAGCGCGCCATGGGGGGTTGTTGGTTTCAGCCTAACGTAGCTTTTTCAGGTCCAGATTTCCAGCTGCCAGACTTCTCCCTCTTGGTGTGTACCTTGTAAATTATGAGAGAAAAGGCATTAGAAATACTCCAAAAAGCATTATTAAGGGTAAAAACATTATAAATAACAGTAACAAAACATGAGGCAAAATGGACGTATCAACTCCCCAAAGCTTACGGACATAGAAGCATCATGTTGAGTATTATAACAGCAGCAAAATTAAACAAAATACGGACATAGAAGCATCATGTTGATTATTATAACAGCAGCAAAATTAAACATAGGACTTTTATCATATACTTCTCAGGAATAAGTAATAGTTCATCACACAATCGAAGTATAAAGCAAAAACTCTATTAGAAACCAACAAAATATGTTCCCAGTCAACTTTTCAACTAGAATTCATCATCTTTTCAGGAAGGGCCACATGTCGGAGCCTTGAGGCAAGTTCACATACTCAACCATAATATAGTCTTCTTTGATTGCTAACACTCACCTTGTACCCATGAGCAAAATGTTTCAACCGAACACATAGAAAGATAGGGGCTTATAGCTTCGCCTCCCAACATACTCACCTCAAGGGTGATGTCAACAATAATAACTCATGCTATCTATATTCAACTGGACATATGTGCCTAGATCTTTCCTCACAACATGATGCCTGCCAAAGGAGAAAATAAAAGGAATAGAAGAAAACTTTGACTCTTTGGAGAAGTAAATACATAAAATTAAAAGATAGGCCCTTCGTAGAGGGAATCAGAGGTTGCCATGCGCTTATTTGTTTGTATGCTTAATCCCTTAGTGCAAAAGAACGTCACGTTGTATTGCCCCTTAAGATGAAAACCTTTATTATGCAGTCTGTCGCTTTTATTCTTTGTCATCCAAGTTCATACAAAGCTCAATTTTCTCTTACACTAAATGATCTCACACTTTTAGAAGCAATTTTCATTTCCTTTTTTGCATTGATGACAACTTACTTGAGGGATCTTGCTCAATCCCTAGGTAGGTATGGTGGACACTTGAAAATAGGATTTGGGTTTAAGGGTTTTTGGATGCACAAGTAGTTTCTCTACTTAGTGCGGAATTTTTGGCTAGCAAAGATAGGGGGCAAGCATCACATGTTAAAGGATCTATGACAATATGACTTCTATGTGAATATAAACAAACATAAATCATTAAGTTGTCTTCCTTCTCCAATGTCAACAATTTTGGCATATAATATTTTAATGAGGGCTCACAATCACAAAACATTTCTAGGATAGTATATTTATATGTGAATCTTCTCTTCCCTTATTAATTCTTACATGAGTTGTATCATTGACTAGTGCTATGTTTGTCAACCTCTAATAAAAGTTTCTACTTGTAATTTTCCTTATGTGGTTCCATCACCTACCATAGGATTATTATATAATCTTACTATTTTATTTCTTTCTTTTAATTTATTTCCTTTCTATTTTTACTTATTTATTTCTTTTCTTTATTTGCCACATGGAAATAAAGAAAGCAAAAACTCAAACTAAACTTTATTATATAACTTGCACACAATTACAAGGATAGATCACTAAGCAAACTCTCAAATAAGAAAGGATCGAACTAAACTTTTATTCATCTAATGCAAAAGATCGAACTAAAATAAGTAAAAGCAAAAGGACAGTGGGATGATACGATACCGGTGTAGCTCCCCCAAGCTTGGCGGAAGCCAAGGGTAGTGCCCATACCCGATACTCAATTCTCCTTCGGTGGTGAAGAAGATCACTAGTAGAAAAAGGGTCAAATGTTCAGCTCAATAGTGCTGGTTTGAATTTAAGCCGGCACTAAAGTGTCCATTAGTGCCGGTTCCAGCGGGCTAGCCGGGCCGCTCTCATTAGTACCAGTTCATTATGTACTTTTACCACCGGTTCGTGCCACTAACCGGTACTAAAGAGAGTGGCGGCAGGATGTTGTCAGTCTAGGCCCCCTCCAGCACCTTTAGTACTGGTTCGTGTCACAAACCGGTACTAAAGGTCGCCCTATATAAACCCTTCATCCACCCAAGCTCTCTTCTTCCCCCTTTCCCCTCTCCTCTGTTCTTCCCTTCCTCTTGAGCACATCACAAATTTTGCCCAAATTTTGTCAAGATTTGAAGGCCCCCCATCCATTCAACTGATCACAAAGGTTGGCAACTTTGTCCTTTCATCTCTCATTGCTAGATTAGCTCTTGCAATGGTTTATATAGTGCTTAATTTGTGGGTTTTAGTAATTTGGGAGGAATTATATGTGGTAGTATTTCATTTATATGAAATTTGAGGTCAAAATAACACTTAGTTTACATATGTAGGTGTGGTTTACTTAGTGCCTTCTAAATTTCCATCGTACCCACCGTAGATCGCCCGCACCGATCCGTCGCCGGCACCACCTTGTGGTGAGCCTCTTGTTCATGATTTTTTTATATAAAAAATTGATGTTTGTCTGATTTTGTTATATAGTTACTCGTATAATTATATTACCCGTACGTTGTTTGTTATACATAGTGCCATGGTTTTGATATCCGTCCCTGTCAGCCCTCGTCCTTGTTATGATTCAGATGTGGTATATTCTCTTTTGAAACTATTTGTTGCATTTAGTGTTTATGAAAAATTATGCCCATCAAGTTGACATAGATATTTTTATCTAGGAGGTATGTGAACCGGAAATTCTAACCGACCCTATTGTCTGGAGGTTAAATTTAGTTGAAAGAGAAAACGAGTATTCCAAAGAAAAATTGAAAATAATTGAGGGGGAGAAGATGGAATTGGAGTTGCATGTTGCCTCTGTCATCGATGATCACAAGATCAAGATGGAGAAAATGCACTTGAAGATTAGAAAGATTAGAAAATATGCCATTGATAGTGAGGCTTGGTGTCGGTGTCAAAACCGGCGGATCTCGGGTAGGGGGTCCCGAACTATGCGTCTAGGCGGATGGTAACAGGAGACAAGGGACACGATGTTTTTACCCAGGTTCGGGCCCTCTCGATGGAGGTAAAACCCTACTCCTGCTTGATTAATATTGATGATATGGGTAGTACAAGAGTAGATCTAGCACGAGATCAGAGAGGCTAAACCCTAGAAGCTAGCCTATGGTATGATTGTTGTTCGTCCTACGGACTAAAACCCTCCGGTTTATATAGACACCGAAGAGGGCTAGGGTTACACAGAGTCGGTTACAATGGGAGGAGATCTACATATCCGTATCACCAAGCTTGCCTTCCACGCCAAGGAAAGTCCCATCCAGACACGGGACGAAGTCTTCAATCTTGTATCTTCATAGTCCAGGAGTCCGGCCAAAGGTTATAGTCCGGCCATCCGGACACCCCCTAATCCAGGACTCCCTCAGTAGCCCCTGAACCAGGCTTCAATGACGATGAGTCCGGCGCGCAGATTGTCTTCGGCATTGCAAGGCGGGTTCTTCTCCAAATTCTGTGTAGCTGTTGAATAGTGTCCAGCTTCTCGTGAATATTGTGCTCCTTGGCTTCCACGCACAATAATGGCCGTCTTCCACGTGTCAAACGAATGGGAAAAGCCAGGGTGTTTTTACATTTACCCCCCTAGCTGCGCAAATGAGCTGCCTATAAAAGAGATGAGGATTTAGATCCGAATCACACCATCTTCCCTTCGCGAGCATTCATCGGAGCGCATCCGACAGAGATCCATTCCATCATGGACAGTCGACGCAGCTCCTCCTCTCGCCCTCCAAGCCCTCAGCCTGGAGGTTGGGAGAGATGTTCCGTCCCAAGACAAATGAGCTAGTGACGCCCAAACCAAGGGATTCCTTCCCCCAGCCTTCATGGTCCCGGTTCGAGCCGGACTTGCCACCTATAATGGCGGAGAGCAAGCGGAGAGCGTCCCCGGTCCCTCCAAAGGAGAGCCGGTATGCCTTGTCCCTTATCTAATAAGAGGGCTCGGATTTCCAATTCATCCGTTTCTCCGGGGGCTCCTAGAGTTCTACAGCCTCCAGTTGCACAACCTTACGCCTGCCTCCATATTGCATATTGCAGGCTTCGTAGCCCTTTGCGAGCTGTTTTTGGGCATTGAGGCTCATTTCGCGCTATGGAAGAAGTTGTTTTGCCTTGTGCCCCGTTCTCAGGAGGGGTCGATATATCAAGTGGGCGGAGCCGAACTATGGCGCATCGCCGGGACCGGATATCTATCCGGAACCCCAAGGAAGGTGTCCGAAGACTGGCCTTCAGAATGGTTTTATATAGAAGACGTCCCCCTGCCGGACCCTGGTTGGATCGGCCTCCCCGAGTTCAATAATTCTCTTTTGAAGAAGCGCCTAAGCTGGCATCCACGGAGCCCTCAGAGGGAAAATGACAAGGACGTCCTTTACCTGATGAGCCGGATAAGGTTGTTAGCTCATTCCAGACTGACCATGATCGGGGTAATGGCCACATGCATTATGCGGGGGGTGTAGCCGCTCTGAGATAGAGGCCACCCCATGTGGGATTTCAACGGGAGGATGATGCCACCCGCTGCGGCCGTAAGGGGCGGGACCGGTTGCCGCTCTGACGAAGATCTTGTCCGCATTGTACAAGGGAGAAGAGGAGGAGTTCCTCCGCGTCAATCCACAGGGCGGATTTTCTATGTACAATCCTCCAAGCTGGGTATGCGGGCACTTCTTTTTGCCCATCTGTTCCATATTCCTATAGTTAAGTACCTTATCTTGTGATTTCGACGCAGGAATTGCAACGGGCCGTAAAGGATATAAACAGCCCACCTCCACAACCCGAGGATCCGGAACGGTCCCTCGATCCGGCCTCCCAAGAGGATCTGGAGATATCAGTGGAGCTGATCAATGGGGTATTTCACCAACTGAGCATCGACAATGCCTTGTTGGCTATTACAGCCGATTATCCTGGACTGCTCCCCGCCTCACAAGTAATCGAGACCGAAGTCCCAATACTTCGAAGATGATCCATCCGTGCTTATTTTTGATCACCGTATACCAATGATGTTTCGCAGGGGAGGATCCCGAGGAGGAATGCCGAACCTGCGGCGACTAGCTATGTGGGACCGCGAGGGCGGGTAGGTTAAAGAGACACGCAGTCCGGGTCGAGGCACCGGCGCAGCAGTAAGGCGCGCTGCCTTATTCCAAGGTATTATTCTTACGATGCATTCTAACGCCCGTGCTCTCCTTTTTTTAGGAAAAAGAGGGCTCGCCGGACTATACCCGGAGATATTGCCAATCGAGCCTCCACCAGCCAGGCTCCAAAGCTAGGTCCAGAAGCCGAGGCGAACACGAGGCGTGCGTCGGACGCTCCTCCGACAGAGGATGCGGACAGACTGTCCGCCACCAATTCCGAGGTGGAGAGTGCCATGAATCACAGGCGTCAGACAGTTCTTCGTGACGCTTGTTTCTCCCAAGAGGCATTGGATGCCTTCAATTTGGGAGGTGCGTACCTCCGTGCCGCTCAAAATGGTCTAACCAGAGCCACGGAGCAGTATGTGAAAGACATACGGGTGATAAAATTTGATGGTTATATATGTCAGTAGCCCCCGAGACTTGAAACAGTTAGAATAATTTATTTAAGGATCATTTGTTATGCAGGCTCTTACAAAAAAGAATACCCAACTATCCCAGGAGCTGGAAGAGTGCAAAGCCCAACTTGAGGCGGCACTAGCCACGGCAAGGGAGGCCAACGAGACCCCCTCTGGTAATATACGCTTCGAAAGATAAGTATGTTGTGAAGTGCGGCGTGTGTGCAAATCTGACAATATCATTGCAGATGGCGCGGGAGTAGATCCGAACAAGCAACAACTCTTGCACCGGTTAAAGGCCGGCGAGAGCATGCTTACGAGGGTGAGGCAGGAGAAGAATAATCTCCAAGATGTTTCATGGGTCCTGGCTTCTTCAAAATTTTGAAGAACGGCAGGGCGCGCCTCGGCAGACTTGGAGATGAATCTGCTAAGTGTGGCAACGCACCCTGTCTGACGCCTCACATCTTTGACTCTCCTGGGCGCCTGGATCTGCTCGATAGCTTTGATCTTGTTGGGGTTGGCTTTGATCCCACGATGGGACACGAAGAACCCAAGTAGCTTACTGGAGGGAACGCCAAACACACACTTCTCCGGATTTAGCTTCAAGTTGAGCTTGCACAGATTAGCAAATGTCTCCTCCAAATCCTGGATGAGGGTTGATCTGTCCTTGGTCTTTACCAAAATATCATCCATATAAGCCGCAATGTTTCTGTGGACTCTGCCGAATCTCTGAGAATACTTGTGGAGTGTCTCTCCTTCTTTCTGTTGGCTGCAAGTCGTTGGGCCGTCCTGGTTCTTGATCGCCGCCCGTGAAGGCGCCAATGAACTCATGGCACAAGTCAGCCCACGACGAAATGGAGTTCTCTGGCAGGTGCATGAGTGATGTCTGCTAGACTACGTCGGTATTTCCCCAAAGAGGAAGGGATGATGCAGCACAGTGACGGTAGGTATTTCCCTCAGTGATGAGACCAATGTTATTTAACCAGTAGGAGAACCAAGCAACACTACGTAAACAGCCCCTGCACACAAATAACAAATACTCGCAACCCGATGTGTTAAAGAGGTTGTCAATCCCTTTCGGGTAACGGCCCCCGAAATTGGCAAACGGAAGTGACAGAGTTGTAATAATTTGATAGATTGAACGCCAAATAAATAAAGTGCAGCAAGGTATTTTTGTATTTTTGGTTTAATAGATCTGAAAATAAAAGCAAATAAAATAGATCGCCAAGGCAAATATATTAAAGACGAGACCCGGGGCCGTAGATTTCACTAGTGGCTTATTTCAAGAAAAATAGCAAATGGTGGGTAAAAAATTACTATTTGGCAACTGATAGAACTTCAAATAATCATAACGATATCCAAGCAATGATCATTATATAGGCATCACGTCCAAAATTAGTAGACCGGCTCCTGCCTGAATCTACTACTATTACTCCGCACATCGATCGCTATCCAGCATGCATCTAGTGTATTAAGTTCATGGAGTAACAGAATAATGCAATAAGAACGATGACATGATGTAGACAAGATCTATTTATGTAGAAATAGACCCCATCTTTTATCCTTAATAGCAACGATACATATGTGTCGGTTCCCCTTCTGTCACCGGGATCAAGCACTGTAAGATCGAACCCATCACAAAGCACCTCTTCCCATTGCAAGATAAATAGATCAAGTTTGTCGGCGTTCTGGGAACGGGGGTACCCAGACTTGCCTGCCTGCGGCCTGCGGCGTGGCTCAAGGGGTGGCCCAGTACGGCCCATCTTCATCAGCACAAGCTCAAGACCCTTCCGAGGGGCCAATCCTCGCGGGGCGGACGACAGGAAGCTTCCTCAGGCACGACCTCATCAGGTTGGCTCGCGAGGAGGCGGAGAGATCAAGGCGGGGTACCTCACGAGGTGCCCATGACGCAAGCCGTGACGACCAAGGGCGCCGGGCGGGCGCCAGCCCGCGCAATGTCCTCATTTCCTCTTTGGTGCAAAGGAGGCAAGCGTAGGACAAGAGCATCAAGCAAAGGCAACCATTTCGGTGCATCGAGACTAAGACAAACACAACGGCAGGAAGGAGGTCCTCGTGGAGCCCAAGCCGGCGTCATCGTCAGATCCTTTGGCAGTCGAGGACCGACTTTAGTCAGGATAAGTGTACTCGATGTTCCCCTTCAAAATGGCCAATTGTTGGCGCCCTTCTCGCTCAATATTTGGCAAGAGGCCCAGGGCCTCTGCCTATAAATAGGACTAGCCACCCACAGGGCAGAGGGGATCGATGGAGCTAGAGATCAATCCAGAGAGAGAGAGAAGCGACCGAACTCCCCCTAGCAGTTCGTCGCACCGGCCAAGAATGTACCTCATGAGGCTGTTCTTCCTTGTACTGTTCATCATCAGCCCCTGAGGCAATCCACCACACCACACACTAGAGTAGGGTATTACACCACGATGGTGGCCCGAACCAGTATAAACCTTCTGTCCCGTGTGTTGATCTATGTGTAGTTTAGATCCTTGCGAGGCGACGAGGTGTAGGTAGGTTGGAGGTGAGATCTCCGCGTGCACCCCAGAGTTTGAACCTAGAGGGTCTGCCGGAACCCGAAATCTGACATTTGGCGCGCCAGTAGGTGCGCCGGAATCCGCTGCCGCTGCCTCGCGGCCGCATCGTCATCATCATGTCCTCGACCCAACGGGCAACCTCGATCCCTGGGCGGCCTGCCCGCCCACGCAGAGCCGCTTGCCCCGGGCGACCTCAACCCGTGCCCTGTGCAGCCCGTAGTCCGCAGGGCGCCGCAGCCGCGGGCGACGCGGTCGCAAGCGTCGGCTCTCACGCCAGCGGCAAGTGCGGTCGGCGGCGAGGGCCTCGAACCACGCCAAGGCCACGGGCGCCATACACCCGACGGGAGCAGCGAACTCAAGGGCCGCGCTCACGGTGGCCGAGAGCTACCGCAATGCAAAGGCCGGAGGGCGGCCACGACGCGTCTTCTGGAGCGGGTGGCAGAGCTCCTGGGCTTCGCCGCATCGGGGGCTCACCCCTTCTGCACCCAACTGCCACCTCAGGTCCAGGGCGGGCCACACGGAGGCCCCACGCGCGCCCGCAGAGCTCCAAGCGATCTCCAAGGCCACTCCAATGCCAACCAGACGCCAAGACTGGCTAACAGCAGCACCTCCGCCCGCCATCGAAGGAGGACTCGCGACAGCCCACGGCCCCAGTGGGCCGCCGCGCTACCACCCCCAGGTGGGCGCCTCAAGCAGGGCTGCGTGGCACACGGGGCACTACGACGAACCATTCAGGGTGGCGGCCCCGGAAGAGTATGTGCCCCACGTGATGGATCAAGGGCACGCGCAGGAGGACGAACATGGCTCGCTCCTCGGCCCTAGCTGGGGGGACGAGGCACCCGAAGCTGAGCTCTTTCAGGAGCCCCGGGAAGGCCCCGTCGACCGCGCTGGAGGCAGCGATTATCGGGTACCGCTAATTCCTCAGGAGCAGGCATACGCTAACCATGGATCGCAGGAGGTACAGGTCGTCGTGGCGGATGGCTGCCCCAATCCAGCAGCTTCCTACCCCTCATTAGGAGGGCGCCGGGGGCTGCAGGAGAGGGGCCGAGATCCGGCATCACCACCGTGGCGTTTGGAGCAAGGAATCCTCAGAAGGTAGGCCCTCTGCCAGGGAGGTGCCTCGGGGCGTACCCCCGGCAGAGGACCCGTGGTCGTCGGGGGAACCGCTGGCGACCGCTCTACCCCATCGGCCGCGTCCTCGGTCTCCGGCCGTCGTCGATGGCACTAGAGTGTGGCGCAAGGCGGGGCCCTCGTTTGGCGATATGAAGCAAGGACGGTACCTGTAAAGAAGGCCCAGTGCCTGTGAAGCTCGCCGCCCCGTGACACTATCACGTAATAATGAGTGGGGCTGTACACGCCCCGGAGTCTCAGGAGCGCCGACCTCAGGCCCTGGGGCTCCCTCCCACGCCCAGTGGCAGAACTTAGCTCTGCGCTGGTGAGAAGACGTCCAAGACTAGACTAGGTGTCGGACGCGGCTTTTTTTTGCTTTTCTTGCTTTTCCCCTTGGCTGTCGCTTTTTCCCCCGTTTGGATTTAAGTTGGATTTAAGCTTGAGATTTGTGTGTGTTCAGGGAAGGGGTGTTTAGTCTCATTCCAACAATCTCTCCCGTTCTGGTTATCACTTTGCCTCAGCTGCCTCCACTCGTGAGCCCCTCGCGAGCCGGGCCAGGCCTAGCATGCGTGCAACCCGGACTGCCGTCACCACGCCCTCTCAGGAGGTTCTCATTCAGGAGGCACTCGGGACACCAAAGCCCTCCGCAGGCTATCTCGGGGACCACGCCGTTCGAAGGTAAACAAGCCAGCCAGCTCGTCGCAAGGCCAGCCACTTGGCGCAGGCGTCCAGGTGATATCGTATCTACTAATACGCTAATAGCAAGTTTTTAAACGAGGGGCTCCCCCTCCCAAAATGCTCTTACAACCTTCAGGGCCAAGCCCGAACTCTATCTGCGCAGGGTAAGAAAGCAGGAGCAACACGCGGTCAATTGGATAAATCCCCCAATGCATCCTCAAGAGCACCTCCAGAATCGTCGCTAGCGTCGCTGGCCTCGCCATCTCCCTCCGCGTCGCCGTCAGCGGCGTTAGGGCCGTTCACCACGCCGCCTTCATCAGCAGCCACGACCACGCCGTCGTTGTCAGTAGTGAAGGCCCTGACAAGGGCATCCACGTTGTCCTCCACCCAATGCGCCAGGTCGTCCCGGATGGCTTGGCGTACCGCGGCGATGGCGGCATCAAAGTCAAAGTGGGGATCCATGTTCTAAAGATGGCTGAAGACGCGAGAAAAAGCATGCCCGAGCAGGGCACGACTCCTCTCCTCCACCAACCTGTTGGCTCTGCCTGACCGGGCCTCCAGCTGCGTCACCACATCAGTGAAGAACTGGAGGTTACCAGCATAGTTAACGCATGAGGCTCCCCAACGGCCGCCTCACCGATGTTGCCCAAGGTCGTGTTAGCTCTTTTCCGGAGTGTGCGGAGCATCGGGCCATGCTCGTGCTCCAGGATCTGCCGCTGGCGTATCTCGTCCTCGTTCCACCGCGCAACGGCCTTAGCCGCGTCCACCTGCTGACGTAGAAGAAGCACCTCGGCACGGGAGGAAGTCAGCTCCTCCTGTGCCGCGCCAAGGGCATCTCGGGAAGCATCAGCCCGCCGCGTCACTTAATCCAGCTTGGCCCTCAGGGCGGCGGTCCTGCCTTCCGCTTCGACCCTGATCAACTCCAGCCTCTCCTCGAAATCACGCTCGAGGTTCGAGCGGGCCGTCGCCACCCGGTGATCAACCTCTTCCAGGACTCAGGCCTCCCGTGCAGCGACATCGTCCTCTGCCTGCGCCCCCAAGCGCTCCCTCGTCTCTAGCTGCTCAAGGTCACAGGCGCGCTCGGCAGCTTCTAGTGTCAGTGCCTCCTCACGTCTCTGGAGCTCCGCCTGGTCGACCTGAGCCCCCTTCATCGATGCGAGGGCCGCCTCACGCAGCTCCACCTGCTGCTCCAGGGAATTGCTCCAGGCCTGGAGCTCCCTCGCCCACTCCTCCGCCGCCTCACGCCGCCAGACAGGCTCCTGGAGCCTCATGCGGTCTTCCGAGAAGCCGCCAGCGACACCTCGACTTTCTCATTCTCGAGGTCATGCTGGTGGCGCGCAAGGGCAATGGCCACCTTCAGCTTGTGCCTCTCTTCAGCTAGGCGCAGGCCCTCAGCTTCAAGGCGCGCGTCTTCGTCAGCGAGCTCTACACCAAGCTGGCTCACTGCGTTAGCTGCCCTCCGGAGAAACCCTTGGCGAAGGGCACGGTGCTCCCGGGCGCGCTCGAGCAAGTCTTCCGTGTCGTCCTCCACCCCAGGTGTGCGCGGGGGGCCATGAATCAGCACTCCCCCTCTGGGCAGGGAGCTGGGGGCTGGCGCCCTCGCGGTGGCCGGGCACGCCTCGCCAGAAGCCCGGCTCAGAGCCGGCTCATCCTCAAAGGAAGAGCGCAGGGCCGACCTCAGCCAATCGCCGTCCACGACCAATCGAAGAGCCCAAGGCAGGCTGGCTATACCCCGGGGAGGCTCGTGAAGGAGGGTCGTGAGGTGCGCAGAACCATGATGCATCGCGGGATGGCTCACCTCTCCAACCGGCCTCACCACAAGGGCAGTGCTTGAGCTTGAAGTGCCTGGGGACGGTGGAGAGGGCGAGACCATGAGCTCGGCAGGAAGGGCCCAGCAGAGCAAGGATCAGCCGAAGCAACGAGAAAATAAGGAACTAAGAAAGGGGAAGGCTTACTCATCAATGGCGAAATACTTCCTGCGCTTCAGTAGGCGGCAAGGGTAATCATCACCCAAGGCCTCCTTTCTATTTCAGAGAGCCTCAAAGTCCACCCGGAAGCGGCCCAGGAGCTCGGCGCAGGGGTCAGCCTGTGACGAGGAAGAAGCGCCAAAGTGACCAGCGTCAGGGGCGTCGTCCTGGCGCACGCCGCCAGTCACCTCACCAAGAAGGGTGGCCGGGGCCTCAGGGGCCTCTGCCACGGGAGCCGCAGGCCGCGGCTCAATGCCTTCAGCCGCCGCAGGGCGAGCCACAAGAGCTGCTACCCCAGGAGTGCCGCCTGGCGCCGTCATCCCGGTGGAGACCCCTCAGCCCCCGGTGGCCCTTGCCTCCCTGCTCCGCCACTCGAGGAAGGACCGCCATGGGCAACCGGAAGGGCAACCACCAAAACTGGGTTCTCACGAGTTCCCATGATGCCTGCGGGGCGCAGCCCCCATTCATCGAAGCTGGGCATCTGCTTCACGAAATCACCCCTATTCGAGCAAAGGTATAGCAGGGCACCCCCTTGCCGGATGATGCCCGGGGAAGAGTCCCCAGTCAAGATCATAAGAACCTTCCTCAGCACTTCAGGTGTCAGGTCCTCCTCCTGGAGCCTCATGCGGTCTTCAAGCCCGCCGAAGGCCCACATCCAGCGGGAATGGCGCTGGAGAGGGGCAATGCGGCATAGGAGGAACTCCATCACCACCTTGGGCGCTGTCACGCCGAGCGCCCTCAAGTACGCGAAGCGATGCCAGACGAAAACGAGCAGGGGGCTCGTGAGCGTCTCCTAGCCCCAGCCCGAATTGGGGATAGCGGGTAATGTTGGCTCCGAAAGCAGGGGCTGGGCACCCCGACATCCACATACACCTGTCGGCGTTCTCGGAACGTGGGTACCTAGACTTGCCTACCTGCGGCCTGCGGCGTGGCTCAAGGGGTGGCCCAGCACGGCCCATCTTCATCAGCACAAGCTCAAGACCCTCGCGAGGGGCCAAGCCTCGCGGGGCGGACGACATGAAGCTTCCTCAGGCACGGCCTCGTCAGGCTGGCTCACGAGGAGGCGGAGAGATCAAGGCGGGGTACCTCACGAGGTGCACATGCGCAAGCCATGACGACCAAGGGCGCCAGGCGGGCGCCAGGCGGGCGCCAGCCCGCGTAGTGTCCTCATTTCCTCTTTGGTGCAAAGGAGGCAAGCGCAGGTGAGAGCATCAAGCAAAGGCAACTGTTTCGTTGCAACAAGACCAAGACCATCAAAACGGCAGGAAGGAGGTCATCGTGGAGCCCAAGACAGCGTCACCGCCAGAGCCTTTGACAGGCGAGGACCAACTTTAGTCAGGATAAGTGTACTAGATGTTCCCCTTCAAAATGGCCAATTGGTGGCGCCCTTCCCGCTCAATATTTGGGAAGAGGCCCAGGGCCTCTGCCTATAAATAGGACTAGCCACCCAAGGCGGAGAAAAAGGATCCGGAATCCAGAACAGAGCGAGAGGTCAAGCAATCTAGAGAGAGAGAGAGAGAGCGACCGAACTCCCCCTAGCAGTTCGTCGCACCGGCCAAGAATAGACCCTCGCGAGACTGTTCTTCCTTGTATTGTTCATCATCAGCCCCTGAGGCAATCCACCACACCACACACTGGAGTAGGGTATTACACCACAGCTGTGACCCGAACCAGTATAAACCTTGTGTCCCTTGTGTTGCTCTTTGTGTAGTTTAGATCCTTGCGAGGCGATGAGGCGCAGGTAGGTAGGGGGTGAGATCTCCGTGCACCCTGCAGTTCAACCTAGAGGGTCTGCCGGAACCCGAATCAGATATTTGGCGCCAGGTAGGTGCACGGAATCCGCCTTCAGCGCCTGTTCTTCGCCGCCCATCGCATCCATGTCGGACGCTCGTCGGGCCCGCGCCAAGCGCCAGGACGCTCTCGCCACCCGCGTCGCCCAGACGGCCCCCATCAGCGGCCGCTCCCACCGTTCCCTGTCGCCTGCCGACAACGCCGCCACCGGCCCGGCGGGGAATGAGCAGCAAGCATCGTCCCAGCATCCGTCCGTGAGGCGAGACGGCCGTACCGCTACTCCTTCGCCGCCCAGCTGGTTTCTTCGTCTCGCGCTCCAGCGCTTATGGAGGCTCGAGCCGCGCTCATCGCGGCAAACGAGCCCCTGTGCTACCACCCCATCAATGACGTCTACGAGGAGTGGCTCGACCACGTCGCCGAGCTCGTCTGCGCCGCAGAGGGCTCCCCCTCGCCGTCCTTCTCACTGCACCGCGCATTGCCTTGTGCGGGCGATGATGCTCTGGGGGCACCTCAGCCGCCTCCCCCTCAAGAAGGCGCCTTGGCCCCAAGGCGCGTGGCCCCTGGGCGGAACCCACTCCGTTCGGCACCAGCGCAGCAAGAGCAGAGCTGCCAAGAGGTCCCTCACCCCCAAGAAGCTGCCTGAGTGCTCCCTGCTCCCAGCGGTAGCGCATGGGGACCCACAAGACCAGGCCCTTCGTCACCAAAGGCCTCCCGTGGCCACTGCAGGCTGCCGCGCCTTCACCCCCGAGTTATGCAGCGTCGAGTGGCCTGGCAAGTTCAAGCCAGACCTGCCTCCTCGCTACGACGGCACGGCCGACCCTGTGGAGTTCCCCCAGCTTTATGAGCTGGGCATCGAAGCCGCCAACGGGGACGAGAAGATCATGGCGAACTGGTTTCCCATGGCTCTCAAGGACGGTGCCCTTTGGCTCCCTAAACACGGCTCCTGCACGATCTCCTCCTGGGACGAGATGCGCACCCGCTTCATCGCCAACTTCCAAGGCACTCGCGACCGACCTCCTGCCATGAGCGACATGCGCCGCATCAAGCGGCAGCCAGGAGAAACCCTGCAGAAGTACATCCAATGCTTCAACAACGCACGCCTCAAGATTCCCAAGGTGACCGAGGAGGCCATTATCTCAGCCTTCTCCGACGGTGTGCATGACATCAAGATGGAGGAGCTGGCGATGCATGAAGACCTGTGCACATCCTTGGAGCTGTTCAACTTGGCGACCAAGTGCGCCAGGGCAGAGGAAGGACGCCATTCCCTCCTTGAGCTGCCAGCTGCTGACCTAGAAGAGAAGAAGCCCAAGGTCAAGGACGTGAAGCGCAAGGGGGCTGCCATGCTCGCGGCAGAACCAGATACCAAGTGAGGCAAAGATCAGCCCGAGTCTTCCAAGGGTAGCCGGTACTGTGTGTACCACGACCTCCACACCCACAACACCAACGAGTGTCAAGAGCTCAGAGCCGTGCGAGAAGGGCGAATCGGTCGACGCCCGGACCGCAACGATCGAGGCTACGGCAGAGGAGGAGGAAGAAACACAAGACGTTGGGAAGACCGCGGCCCTCGCCAAGTGTGGCGTGACCAATCTCGCGAGGACCGCTGGCAGGATCAGCCTTGCGAGGGAGGTTGGAGGGACCCGCATCGCGAGGGAGGCTGGAGGGATCAGCCTCGCGAGGATCGCCCGCAAGGCAATGCAGGCCTCTCTCCTCTGCCACCGCAGCCAAGGAGAAACGAAGACCATCATCAGGACGAGGGGGCTGGGGGCTTCCAGGAGCCGCGCGCAATCACTTTCATCCTGGGCGGAGCTCAAGCCCCAGCCTCTCAGCGCATCTTCAAGCAGTTCGCCTGCGAAGTTAATGCAGTCCTCCCCAAGCTCGAAGCCACGTGCCCTCTCAGGTGGTCTGCGTGCGCCATCACGTTCAGCTCAGTGGATCAGCTCAAGTGCGCGGCCACAGCCGGAGTCCTCCCGATGCTTTGCTCCCCAATCATCAGCAACGTGCAAGTCACCAGGACCCTCATCGATGGCGGAGCAGGGCTCAATGTCCTGTCCGTCGAGACGTTCAACAATCTCCAAGTGCCGTACAATCAGCTATAGCCAACAAAGCCTTTCTCCGGAGTCACCGATGGCTCCACAGTTCCGATTGGGTAGGTCCGCCTCCCTGTCACCTTCGGGGCACGCGACAACTACCGCACCAAGCTCATCGACTTCGACGTCGCCCACATTCGCCTGCCATACAATGCCATCCACGGGTACCCAGCTCTGGCCAAGTTCATGGCCGTGACTCATCACGGCTACAACGTCCTCAAGATGCCGGGAAGCGGCGGAGTCATCACGGTGCCTTGCGAGGAAAGGGACGCAGTGTGCTCCCTGGAGCGTGCTTTTCAAGCCGCATCACTTGAAGACCCAGATCGCAGGGGCGTGAGGCTCCCCGAGGCTGCTCCCAAGAAGAAGAAGACATCGCCTGGCCCGACCCGTCAGGAGGCAGGCCCCTCGGGGTCCGCGCCTGTTCAGGGGGCACCTCCTTTTGTCACATAGGAAGGCGCACCCGACGCCCTCCTCGAGCAAGGCTTGGGGGCTCTCTCCTGGAGGGCCACCGACCTTGCTAAGGTCACGAGGGAGGCGCTTGGGCACCACTTGGAGGCGTGTTTCAAAGCACATTTCCCTCAGGAAGGAGCGAGGCAAGGAGGGCCAAACCCTCAGGAGTTCGTCACCAGATCATTCAGGAGCTGCAGGAGTCAAGAGTCATGAGTGGCAGCCGCCGCTTACCCGCCGTAGCTCCCCATCCAGGCGAGGATGGTGGGCTGTGCGTCTGCATCGACATACCAGGGCTCAGCCGAGCCGCCTCTCCTGAGCGCCTCTGGCCCTCGGGCGTGGGGCGTTGTGAAGGTCCACCCCACAGCTACGTTCTCATGCCTTATGGCATGCCGAATGCGGCTGCCACACGCCAGCGCCTCATGGGGAGCATCCTGGAGGCTCAAGAGGCCAGGCGTTCCGCAGTCCTGGCGGAGATGGAGATGGTCCGCGAGGAGCCACCAGCGCCTCCGGAGCCTCCCGAGGCTCCTGGGCCTGGGGGCTCGTGAAGATCAGCTTTCGCAGCCCACGATGTCCGCTACTTCAGCATCCCTTCGTCTTCAACGTTATCAGGTAACATCCTTCGAGTTTCATTTTCAGCTGGGAGCGCCCCCAGGGCTGCATCATTCCCAGGCCGCGTGGGTCCGTCCCTGCGGCGTGTATCCCTTTTGCTTCATGTTCCTATCTTACTTTATTGGGGGCGCCCCTCGGGCTGTATCATCCCCAAGTCGCTCGGGCCAGACCCAGCAACGTCTGCCATCCATGCACCTATATAAATGAACTTGCTCCTTCATGATTAATGTGTTTGACCTAGTCCCCCGCTCGATTGACACCAACTGATGGAGCTGCTCCCCAACGGCACGATGCTTGCACATGGGTCCGTCCCTGCAATGCCGACAAACCTGAATGGCCGAGATCTGGCCGCGGCAGCCCTGCATGGCGCCACCTCGTCAAGCCTTCAGTGCCTCGTCACCCCTCCAGAGCAACCAACGGCTGACCGTCGCTTGTCATGGCGAACTCTTGTTCTTCTTGTGATGAGCCTGCAGGATCTCTTCAAGGAGCAGCGCCAGGCGAGGCCCTCACGGCGTCTTCTTCACTCTCGTCCGCGCGAACCGCTTGCACGTTAAAGGGGGGGGTACCTGAGCATCGCGACTCATGGGCCCCTACTGGCTCTCCAGCCCTCCTCCTCTAGCCTTGTCCACGGCATCGCGACCTGGCATACGAGCGACGGCTGAGCCCCGCTCGAGGGCCGGGACCCGAGGACGTAGAGCAGAAATGGGAGTAAAGGTGAGAGGGAAGAGGCACGCGGGGACCTTACGCCGCACCAGGAAGAGGTTCCTGACTCCCGAGATAACTCAACCTCTGGAAACACTAGCTATCGCAGCACTGACCTCGCACCTAAGGCAATCTCGTGTTAGCAACGTCGCGCTCCTTTCGCATCGAACGATGGCTGCTTGAGCGTCAAAGGGGACCTCCTGAGCATCGTGACTCAGGGGCTCTTACTGGACCCCGGGCCGCTCACCTCCTGGCCTTGACCACGGCATCACGACCTGGCATACCAGCGACGACTGAAGCCTGCCTTGGGACCGGGACCTGTCGGCGCAGAGCATCAAGCCCTCGCGAGGTTTGAAAGGAGGAACTAAGCTAAGACGGAATGAGCATCTCGCAGTACTTCACGACAAGGATCATATTAACAAACAGAACCACAGGCACCTTAGAAGCACCCACGGGGCGCGTTTTTCGATTCCTCGCAGGGAACAAAGGGAGCAGGTCCTAAAGAACGCTAACTACACGCGCCTCCGCAAGAGACGCCATCATCAACAATGGGCCGTCAGGCACCGGCGCCAACCCCATCCAGATCAGAGGTGGCGGCGGCCTGACGAGCCCGCCCTGCTCCGAGAGCGACGCAAGCTCGGGGGCTCGTAGCTGTCGTCGCTCATCTCTGGAGTCGCGAAGAACTCAGCGGAGTCGCTAGATCCTCCGCCGCCTCCGCCACCTGAGAAGCTGCTGAGGGAGCGATCGGCGAGCCTGGTCCTCGCCGCGGCAGGGCCCCGACCACCTCTCTCAGGGCAGCACTCCATCCGGCGTCCTTCCGCGTCGAAGACCTTGAAGAACATCATGGAGGCGCCGTCGTACTCCAGGTGGATCGCAAGGGATCCCCTCGTCCTGCAGACCCGGGCGATCTCGCCCCAGCCTCGAGTCATGAAGACCTCGCCCGGAGCAACGACCGCGACCTCCGCTTGATCGCAAAGGGTGTAGCCGCGGCGTGCAACCAGAGCCCCAAATATCCCCCCAGCGGCATCACGAAGGCGAAGGAGGGAGGAAGGCGAATCCAAGACTCAGGAGGCACGGCGGCGTGGAGCACAAAATCTCGGGAGGAGCCCTCGGCATGGACTTCGGGGGGAACAACGCGCACCGCCGTGACCCGCCGGCGCCGACGGTGTCGTCGTCCATGGTGCCCGGCGACAACTCCTTCAGGGCCCTCAATGCGGGCGTACAAGGGCAGCGGGAACCCTGTCGGCGGCCGCTCGTACCAGGGCCTCGACACCTCCTGCCGGGCGCCCTCATCTCGACGGCAGAGGGCTAGCCGTTTCTTCGGCGGAAGCGGGTAGAGACCCTCTCGGGGAGCCTTTCCTTTCTCTTCCGCGGAGAACCGGCGGATCGGAGCCATTGCCGCAAAGTGGAGCAAGGGATGGATAAGAAGGAGGAGCAAGAAGAGATGGACCGGAAGGGCACACACCGTTCCGTACTTATAACCGGGGAAGGCCAACTGTCGACCTCCACGATCACAGGTAATAATGACCCGCTTTGCATGCAGGGACTTGTCAATTCGTGCAACCGCCGAGGTGTTGTGGTGCCCACGTCCAATCAACCGCCACGCGGCACCCAAGGCCGCAGGCTGTTAGGGCCCGCGGGCTTCGCACTTGCCCCTTCGCTTCTCTGCTAAGCCAAGTCCAGGCGCGCCTTGGGCCTAGGGGCTACTGTAGGCGTTCTGGGAACGGGGGTACCCAAACTTGCGTTCCTGCGGCCTGCGGCGTGGCTCAAGGGGTAGCCCAGCACGGCCCATCTTCATCAACACAAGCTCAAGACCCTCGCGAGGGGCCAAGCCTCGCGGGGCGGACGACAGGAAGCTTCCTCAGGCACGGCCTCGTCAGGCTGGCTCGCGAGGAGGGAGAGATCAAGGCGGGGTACCTCACGAGGTGCCCATGACGCAAGCCATGACGACCAAGGGCGCCAGGCGGGCGCCAGCCCGCGCAGTGTCCTCATTTCCTCTTTGGTGCAAAGGAGGCAACTGCAGGCGAGAGCATCAAGCAAAGGCAACCGTTTCGGTGCAACAAGACCAAGACCATCACAACGGAAGGAAGGAGGTCATCGTGGAGCCCAAGCCGGTGTCACCACCAGAGCCTTTGACAGGCGAGGACCAACTTTAGTCAGGATAAGTGTACTAGATGTTCCCCTTCAAAATGGCCAATTGTTGGCGCCCTTCCCGCTCAATATTTGGGAAGAGGGCCAGGGCCTCTGCCTATAAATAGGACTAGCCAGCCAGGGCGGAGAAAAAGGATCCGGAATCCAGAACATAGCGAGAGGTCAAGCAATCGAGAGAGAGAGAGAGAGAGCGACCGAACTCCCCCTAGTAGTTCGTCGTACCGGCCAAGAAAAGACCCTCGCAAGGCTGTTCTTCCTTGTATTGTTCATCATTAGCCCCTGAGGCAATCCACCGCACCACACATTGGAGTAGGGTATTACACCACAACGGTGGCCCGAACCAGTATAAACCTTGTGTCCCTTGTGTTGCTCTTTGTGTAGTTTAGATCCTTGCGAGGCGGCGAGGCGCAGGTAGGTAGGGGGTGAGATCTCCGCGTGCAACCCAGAGTTCGAACCTAGAGGGTCTGCCGGAACCCGAAATCCGACAACAGCCACCGCTCGCAGAACCCAGGCGCGGGCGGAGGAAGGCTGAAATCAATTCCTGAAGCCGTTGTTTCTAGTGCGGTAATGAAGCTCACGCACCCCAAGCATTGGGTGGGGTCGCTGAGGCGCAAAGATAAGAAGTGGCGCAGCAAGGCAGCTGAAGGAGGAATGCCCATCATCGCTTCGCAGACAAAAGCGAAAACAGCAAGAAGAGTAATGGATTCGGGACCCAAATGCATCATGTGGATCTGGTAATGGGAAAGCACAGCGTTGAAGAATTTGGAAAAGGGGGGAACCAGTCCCGCCCACAGGGCGTCGGCGAAGTACCGGACCTCGGTGACTATTCTGTCAATGGAGAAGTGAGACGCGGGCCAGACTGTCGTCCTCCCGCACTCGTTGAAGATAGTGGCGAGGGCAGAACTGACCTTGTCCAAGCCTTCTCGGTTGAGTATGATCGACCGATCGACAGCAGGAGCTGCCGTCGACGGGCGAAGCGGGCGGAGGCACAAGCTTTTTCCCTTTCCCTTCTTCACGGAGCCATGGCGACAGGAAGGGGGAGGATTCGAGATCGGATTGGAAGCGGAGACTGGAGCTCGAGAGGAGGAAGAGCAGGAGACGCTCGAGCGGCGAGAAGAGGGATGACTGTGTGCAACCACGGGTCCGCCTAGCTGGGCGCAAAATAAGGAGGCGTGGGGGAACAGGGACGCCCACGTCCAATCAATCGCCACGCGGTGCCCAAGGTCATGAGTTGTTGGGCCCAGCGCGCTCGCACTTGCCCCTTCGCTTCTGCTAAGCCAAGTCCAGCGCCGCCTTGGGCCCGGGGCTACTGCCGGTGTTCCGGGAACGGGGTACCAGACTTGCTCGCTGCTGGCGTGGCTCAAGGGGTGGCCCAGTACGGCCCATCTTCATCAGCACAAGCTCAAGACCCTCGCGAGAGGCCAAGCCTCGCGGGGCGGATGATAGGAAGCTTCCTCAGGCACGGCCTTGTCAGGTTGGCTCGCGAGGAGGCGGAGAGATCAAGGCGGGGTACCTCACGAGGTGCCCATGACACAAGCCGTGACGACCAAGGGTGCCGGGCGGGCGCCAGCCCGCGCAGTGTCCTCATTTCCTCTTTGGTGAAAAGGAGGCAAGTGCAGGCCAAGAGCATCAAGCAAAGGCAACCATTTCGGTGCAACAAGACCAAGACCAACACAACGACAGGAAGGAGGTCATCGTGGAGCACAAGCCGGCGTCATCGTCAGAGCCTTTGGCAGGCGAGGACCGACTTTAGTCAGGATAAGTGTACTCGATGTTCCCCTTCAAAATGGGAAATTGTTGGCGCCCTTCCCGCTCAATATTTGGGAAGAGGCCCAGGGCCTCTGCCTATAAATAGGACTAGCCACCCACAGGGCAGAGGGGATCGATGGAGCTAGAGATCAATCCAGAGAGAGAGAGAGAAGCGACAGAACTCCCCCTAGCAGTTCATCGCACCGGCCAAGAACAGACCCTCGCGAGGCTGTTCTTCCTTGTACTGTTCATCATCAGCCCCTGAGGCAATCCACCACACCACACACTGGAGTAGGGTATTACACCACAATGGTGGCCCGAACCAGTATAAACCTTGTGTCCCTTGTGTTGCTCTTTGTGTAGTTTAGATCCTTGCGAGGCGACGAGGTGTAGGTAGGTTGGAGGTGCGATCTCCGCGTGCACCCCAGAGTTCGAACCTAGAGGGTCTGCCGGAACCCGAAATCCGACAAAGTTGGCCAAACCAAACCCAAATATTGGAGAAGAAATGCGAGGCTATAAGCAATCATGCATATAGGAGATCAAGAAGACTCAAATAACTTTCGTGGATAAATAGAAAGATCTAATCATAAACTCAAAGTTCACCCGATCCCAACAAACATACCGCAAAAAGAGTAACATCATATGGATATCCAAAGATCATTGTATTGAGAATCAAACGAGAGAGAGGAAGCCATCTAGCTACTAACTACCGACTCATAGGTCTACAAAGAACTACTCATGCATCATCGGAGATGCACCACTGGACATGAACCCCTCCGTGATGGTGTCTAGATTGGATCTGGTGGTTCTAGAACTTGTGGCTACTGGAATTGATTTTCGTCGACTCCCCTAGGGTTTCTGGAATATTGGGGTATTTATAGGGTAAATAGGCTGTCCGGGGGGGCAACCGAGGTGGGTTGTGCTCCCCTCGGAGCAGCCCCCAGGTGCTTCTTCGGCCCACTGGATGTCTTCTGGTCCATCAAAATTCCACAAAAAGTTTCGCTACATTTGGACTTTGATTGGTATTGATTTCCTGCGATGTAAAAAACATGTAGAAAACAACAACTGGCATTTGGCACTATGACAATAGGTTAGTACCAAAAAATGATATAAAATGACTATAAAATGATTATAAAACATCCAAGAATGATAATATAACAACATGGAACAATCAAAAATTATTTATACGTTGGAGACGTACCAGCATCCCCAAGCTTAATTCCTGCTCGTCCTCGAGTAGGTAAATGATAAAAACATATTTTTTGATGTGGAATGCTGCCTAACATGTCATCTCATATTCTTTTCTTTGTAGCATGGACATTTGGATTTTTATATGGTTCGAAGCAATAGTCTAGTTTTGACACGAGACTTAAATACTCAAGCATATCAACAAGAAACCATGTCTTTCAAAACATCAACGCTAAAATAAGTTATCCCTAGCCCATCATGCTCAATCATTGATCCATTCATGAAACACACTCGCATATTCGCTACACCCAATGCTCAAGTACGATCATAGTGCCCCTTGTTGGTGCTTTATAAGAGAAGATGGAGACTCAAATTAATTTTTTTTGCATAAAGTAAAAGAAAGGCCCTTCAGAGAGGGAAGTAGGGATTTGTAGAGGTGCCAGAGCTCAAAGCGAAAATTGAGAGATAAAAACATTTTGAGAGGCATATTTTTCCCACCAACGAAAACGACTTAGAGCTCCCAACACTTTCCATGCTAGATATCATAGGCGGTTCCCAAACAGAAGATAAAGTTTATTCCTTTTTCAACCATACTTTCACTTTCCATGGCTAACCGTATCCACGAGTGCCCTCCATACCAACACTTTCCAAGGAATTTATTATTTTACACCATAAAGTAAATTCATTTTTCATTTCGGGACTGGGCATCCCGAATACCTTTGCCTTACTCTCGTGCAATGACAAGTGAATAAACACCCATCATGAGAATAGCATATCTAGCATGGAAAATATTGGCCACCCCTCATCGCCTCGCGAGCGGTACGAGCACACAAAAGAGAAATCTATTTTCAAAATTAGAGATGGCACATACAAATTTGCTTAGAACGGCAAAATAATACCGCATATAGGTAGGTATTGTGGACTCATGTGGCAAAACTGGTTTAAAGGATTTTGGATGCACAAGTAGTGATCATACTTAGTACAAAATGAAGGCTAGCAAAAGATTGAGAGCGAACCAAGAAACGAATAATCTCATAAGCGAGCATTGAGCATAATTAACACCGAATAATGCACCATAAGTAGGATGTAATTTCATTGCACAACTATTGACTTTCGTCCTTTCATAGGGAATCACAAACCTTAACACCAATATTCTTACTAAAGCATAGTTACTCATCAACATGACTCACATATCACATCATCATATCTCAAAAAATATTACAAGGAATCAAGTTTATTTTGTCCAATGATCTTCATGAAAGTTATTATTATATCCTTCTTGGATATCTATCACTTTGGAACTAATTTTCATGTGTTGCTTTTGATAAGCTCAAACAAATATAAGTGAAGATCATGAGCATAATATTTCTTTCTCTGAAATTAATTTAAGTGAAGCAAGAGAGAATTTCTTGAAAAATTTACCGACTCTCAAAAAATTCTAAGTGAAGCTAGAGGGCATTTCTTAAAAAATACTAAAGCACACTGTGCTCAAAAACATATAAGTGAAGCACTAGAGCAATTCCGTAGCTCATAAAAATTTAAGTGAAGCATAGAGAGCAATTCTAACAAGTCATGGCATAATTTTGGATCTCTCAAATAGGTGTGTCCAGCAAGGAATCAAGACTTAAAACGAAAAGAAAATCAAGCAAAGACTCATATCGTACAAGACGCTCCAAGCAAAACTCATAATATGTGACGAATAAAGATATAGCTTCGAGTAAAATACCGATGGTTGTTAGAAGAAAGAGGGGATGCCCCGAGGGCATCCCCAAGCTTAGTTGCTTGCTTCTCCTTGGATAATAGCTTGGGATGCGATGGGCATCCCCAAGCTTAGGCTCTTCTTACTCCTTATTCCTTCATCCATCGTAACATCACCCAAAACTTGAAAACTTCAATCACAAAAAACTCAACGAAACCTTTGTGAGATCCTTTAGTATAAGAAAGCAAATCACTACTATAAGTACTGTTGCAACCCATCCATATTTTATTCTTGCATTATATCTACTGTATTCCAACTTTTCTATGGCAAAAACTCTTCAAAGAAAACCACAGAATCATCAAAACAAGCACACGACGCAAAGAAAACAGAATCTGTCAAAAACAGAACAGTCTGAAGCAATCTAGATAGTTCGAATACTTATTTAACTCCAAAATTCTGAACAATTAGGACGAGCTGAGAAATTTGTATGTAAATCTACTGTAAAAAATTCATAATTTTTCCTCGCTTCCGTGATTTTAAAAAATTGTAACTCTGGACACAAAAGTTTCTGTTTTTCAGCAAGATCAAACAACTATCACCCAAGAAGATCGTAAAGGCTCTACTTGGCAGAAACACTAATTAAAACACAAAAAACACAATCATAACAGTAGCGTAATTGTGCAAACACTCAAGAATAGAAAGCAAAATACAAAAATAAATTTTATTCATTGTGTTGCCTACCAACAAGCGCTATTGTTTCACGCCCCTAGCTAGGCATAAAGCGAGGATCTAAGTTTTGCCATCCGTAGTTTTAGCAACTTTTGTAAGGGTTTTCTCAAACCTATGAGGCTCTTTGCGCTTCCCTAAATTCTCAGGAAAAGAGACCATATTTAGATCTAAAATATCCAATCGCTTATTGCAGAGAGTAATCAAGGTATTCATGCGATTGATACTACCATTGAGATGTTTGAGGGGTTCGTTATATTTTTGCAATTCAACCATATGTTTATGCAAATCACCAATTTTTCCAACATTTGAACTCCCTCAGGGGTGAAAGAAAACCCCTTGTTTTGCGGTGGAACCCCCATAATTCCTTCTAAAATTTCATTGGCAGCATTAGCATCAAGCTCAATGAAATTCCCTTTAGCGGCAAAATCTTGGAGTTGTCTATGAAACAAATCCAATCCTATGTAAAAATTACGAAGCAAGATCTTAGCGTCCCCCTTTAAATTGCAAACACGATAGGATTCCATAAGCCTATACCAAGCATCTTTCAAATTTTATCCTTGTCGTTGCTTGAAGTATAGAACTTCAAAATCTGGTGATAAAGGAGGAGTAGACATGCTAGCCATTAAGACTAAAAAGCAAGAAAACGGCGAAAGAAAAAGAGGGCGAATAAAATGGAATTTTTTTGTGAAGTGGGGGTGAGGAAAACGAGAGGAAAATGGAAAATAATGTAAGTTGCGAGGAGATAAGATTTGTTATTAGGAACCTGGTAGATCTTGATGATGTCTCCCCCGCAACGGCGCCAGAAATTCCTTTTGATGTCTGCTAGACTACGTCGGTATTTCCCCAAAGAGAAAGGGATGATCCAACACTTCAACGGTAGGCATTTCCCTCAATGATGAGACCAAGATTATCGAACCAGTATGTAACGCCCTCGATGCGGCTATATCTCCCACGTGTCGAAGCACGACTTAGAGACATAACCGCATTGAAAGCAATGTCGCAAGTGAGGTAATCTTCACACAACCCATGTAATACATAAGGGAAAGAGATACATAGTTGGCTTACAATCGCCACTTCACACAATACATGAGTAAAACATTACATCATACAGATACAATCAAGGTCCGACTACGGAACCAAAATAAAAGAAGACTACCCCAAATGCTACACAGATCCCCGATCGTCCCACCTGGGCTCCACTACTGATCAACTGAAACGAAACCACACAATGAACAAGATCTTCATCAAACTCCTCCTTGAGCTCGGGTGCGTCACCTGCACGGTTTCATCGGCACCTGCAAACTGGTTTTGTAAGTATCTGTGAGTCACGGGGACTCAGCAATCTCACACCCGCGAGATCAAGACTATTTAAGCTTAAAGGTAGGACAGGGTAGTGAGGTGGAGCTGCAGCAAGTTTACTAGCATCTATGGTGACTACCATACGCAAAAAGAGAGCGAGAAGACGAGGCAAAGCATGGTCGAACAACTATGATCAAGAAGTGATCCTAGAACTACTTACGTCAAGCATAACTCCAACACCGTGTTCACTTCCCGGACTCCGCCGAGAAGAGACCATCACGGTTGCACACGCGGTTGATGTATTTTTAATTAAGATCAACTTCGGGTTTTCTACAACCGGACATTAACAAATTCCCATCTGCCTCATAACCGCGGGCACGGCTTTGAAGATAATACCCTGCAGGGTGTCCCAACTTAGCCCATTATAAGCTCTCACGGTCAACAAAGGATATTCCTTCTACCGAAGACCCGATCAGTCTCGGAATCCCGGACTACAAGACATTTCGACAAAGCAATAAAACAAGACCAGCAAAGCCGCCCGATTGTGCCGACAAATCCCGATAGGAGCTGCACATATCTCGTTCTCAGGGCACATCCGGATGAGCAGTCCATACAACTAAAACCAGACCTCAAGTTTCCTTGAGGGGGCGCTGCACAAGGCTCTAGTTCGGGCCAGCACTCGAAGGGGCACTGGTCCGGGGGGGTTTAAAATAAAGATGACCCTCGGGCTCGCGAAAACCCGGGGGAAAAAGGTTTAGGTGGCAAATGGTAAAACCAATGTTGGGCCTTGCTGGAGGAGTCTTATTCAAAGCGAACTGTCAAGGGGGTCCCATAAATCACCCAACCGTGTAAGGAACGCGAAATCAAGGAACATAACACCGGTATGACGGAAAACTAGGGTGGCAAGAGTGGAACAAAACACCAGGCATAAGGCCGAGCCTTCCACCCTTTACCAAGTATATAGATGCATTAATTATAGCAGATATATTGTGATATCCCCAACAAGTAAACATGTTCCAACAAGGAACAACATCTCCATGTTCCAAAAGGAACAAACTTCATCTTCACCGCAACTAGCAACGCTTATAAGAGGGGCTGAGCAAAGCGGTAACATAGCCAATCAACGGTTTGCTAGAAAAGGATGGTTAGGGGCTGACATGGCAATATGGGTGGCATGGTATAGCAAGTGGTAGGCATCGCAGCATGGGCATAGCAAAAGAGCGAGCATCTAGCAAGCAAAGATAGAAGTGATTTCGAGGGTATGGTCATCTTGCCTGAAATCCCGCAAGGAAGAAGAACGAGTCCATGAAGAAGACAAACGGATGTAGTCGAACGAATCCTCACAACTCCGGAACGAAACCGAAGCTAACGAAGAAGCAAACCGGAAAGAAGCAAACAACATGGTAAACACACAAGCATAATCATGGCATGATGCACAAACAAGTATGATGCATGTCCGGTTTAATGATTCATGGCATGGCAATATGCACAAACAACACTACAAGTTAAGTGGAGCTCAATATGCAACGAGTTGCATATTGACTAAACACCACATCAATTATTTAGTTCACTCGGTTAGGGCTACCAAACAATATTAAATGTTGTTAAACATGGCAAGAGGTGAAGCATAAGTAAACTAACTATTTAGGCAAATTTAAATGAGGCCGGAAATAACAAACAACAATTCCGGAAATCCCCATATGCATATTTCGAATTTGCTATTGTTCTGCCCTAAACACAATTTTAATGTTATTAAGCAGCAAAATAAAGTGCACCAAGTTAATCTATGCATTTTTCCACCCCATTTACATATATAATTTATTTAAATCCGAGCGACGGTTATTTACTTATGAAATAAATCATTTTAGCATGGCATTTAAGCAAATTAATGCAAACAACAATTATAAACATTTAAATGTTGTTATCATGATGCGGATGACATGTGCAGGTTTTTATGCAATTTTTATGAAAACGTTGACAAGAGCATTATGAAGCATTTGGTCACCATGGCGGAACGAAAGGGTGCCACGGCGGCGAAACGAAAATGGTGCCACGGCAACATTTCGGTTCCGGTAGCTCATGGAGATATCGGTGCAAAAGAAAGTGTGACGGAAGCGAGTTGAGCAAGATGGTGCGATGTTCCCGGTTACCGGGTTCCCACGAGACGATGGCATGGCAACGAGGAGGAACAAGCGAGCGACAATTTTGGACACGGTGCAAACGGGCATCTCATACGACATATGCATTCGTTCCACGGTGGTCGTTCTCGGCGGTTGTACCTTTGAAGCGTGCGTTCGGGGCGGAATGCGTTTCGTAGAGGGAAGTAGACGTTCTCGCGATGATCGTCGAGGGAAGTAGTTGTACACGGCGTAGTGGAAGTCGTTGTTCACGTGGCGACGGTAGTTGTACACGTTTTTGTAGATGTTCATGTCGACGGTAGTGGTACACGCGACGTTGTTGGACTTGACGGATCCGAGGGCTCCGGGCGTCGAGGTACTTGGCAAAAACCACGAAGAGGGTACTTGACGATCCAGTGACACCGTGCACACGCCCACGGTAGTCTTCAGACTTGGTTTTTCCGTGCATGACTCCACGGGTCCTGGGGTAACTTCGGCGATGGCCAGCAGGAATGGAGATGGGGTCGCAGCACCATGGGCACCGGAGGGGCCTGCTCCGCCGGGCGTTGCAGGCTGATGGTGGAGGAGACGCGGGCGAGGTGGCTCTGGTCACCATAGAGGAAGCAGAGGGCGACACGGGTCTCGCGACGACGGAGAACGGCAAGGGCGGCGGAGGCCATCCTGATCTGACGAGGGGCTCCTCCCCCAGCGACGGAAGGAGCGGCTCGGGTCTTGGATGGCGACGCTGGCCCGACGGCAGCTTGGCGCAGGCTCCGGCCGCCGGAGTTGGCCAAGCTCGGGGACGAGCTCCGGCGACGAGGCGCCGAGGAAAAGGCGAAGACGGAGGCGCGAGGCGACATGGCCATGGCGATGGGGAGACGAGGCGCAGCGCCACGAGGAGGGTCGGCTCGGTCGACGGTCTGGGAGGCGACGCGCTTGAGGGCGTGGGCACGGTTGGACGGGCGAGGAGGCAGCGACAGCAGGGCACGGCAGGCGCTGGGACGCCGAGAAAGGGAGGCGCCGCGAGGTGGAGATGGGGATCGAGAGGAGGGAGAGAGATGCGGCTAGGGTTAGGAGGGGGTTAGGTGGGCTGGACCTCCAGGCAAAAGGGCCGGCCTGGTTTGCTGGTTAGGGCTGCGGGCTAGAGGCCGGTTTGGATGGTCGGGCCTAAGAGGCCTGGCTGGGCTCTCTCTATTCTTTAAATTAACAGAGAACTGGAAGAAAGGAAAAGAGAGAAGAAAAGGTTTAGAGGAAGAATTTGGGCATGCGGGTAATTTTCCGAGCTCACAAAAATATAAGGAATTTAACAAAAATGGCCCGAGGATTTTTAGAGAATGTAAAATCCACACATGTTGAATTTAACTCAGACAAGTTTGGATTTCAAAACCCATTCGAATGAACTCCAAATGGGTTGAAATTATAGGAGATGGCCCTACACAGTAGATTTGATTTATGGGCTGATTTGGAACATTTGTGGATAAAGTAAAATTGCAACACAATTTTACTAAAAAGGCACCAAAGGAAGAAAAGAAGTTGAGTTGGATAAAAAGGAAATTTGAAGAACCGCGCAAATGTGTTATGGAATGGTTTAATATAGCTCCCTAAATATTGGGAGGATATGTTATAAAGAGAAATCACCGTTGTGAATATCCCTCGATTTAAATGGAACGAAAATCCATACGATTTATTTAGTTGAGTTTTAAAAATTAATGATATGATGGCATGATGACATGATGCAATGCAAGAGATGACATGATGAATGCACAAACAAAACAAATCACACGACAAAACTCTGAAACCCTGGAAGGCAACTGAAGCTCCGGTCTTGGGGCGTCACAACACTCCACCACTACGAGAGGATCTCGTCCCGAGATCTAGGATGGCACCGGATAGAAAAACGGAAGAAGAAAGAGGTAAAACTAAGTTGCTTCTGTGACGAACGAGTGAAACGACGAACCTTGAGAGGTTGAGCAAATTGAAAGAAAAAATACAATGGAATGAACGAGATTGCGAACAGTCCGTTAGAAAAGAGGAACACGGAACATTACGGGAACTTGAAAGTTGCAAAGACATGAATCAAGAGTTTAAGGGACAAGATAGAATTCGAAACCACTCCGTTTGAAACAAGATAGAGTAGGATTATGAATGGTATAATTTGGACAGCACTCCGACTGTAAATGGAAGGAATTGAACATGAACTTGAGAAGATGGGATGATACTTGATGAAATCAACAACACACTGCCTCCGGAACTATTGAAAAATGGCACAGTGGTAAGAAAGATTTCAGACAACACTCCGTTTGAGAAGTGGTGCAAAACTTGATACGATTAGAGAGCTCGAATTAACACACGACAATCCGGTTAAATGGATACTGCAAGAAAAGAACATGATCTTGACAAAACGAGACGATGGGTCAAGAGAGCAACATCACAATGCCTTCGAAACGAAAGAATAGAATCTAGATTGTTGGGATAAAGGGACGGAGAATAAAATGACAACTTGTACCACAAATGAATTTGAATGAAGCATCCTTACAAAGAAGGATAGAACGGAGTTGTTGGAAAACCAACAACGAAAGGAACAAGCTTGTTGTGGGCTTATGGCAAACATCTCAAAATTATGAGGTGAGTTTCTGCCACCAACGGAAACAAATGATTGGATTTATATCAACAAGGAGACGAGAAACTTATTTCACCGAGAGGACAAATGAAGAACTTGGGTCATTTATAAGCACCATAAATAGCAACAATCCTTAGGGAATACTTTAGGTGAAATATAGCCCAAGATAACTCCAACAAAGGGATTGATGGATTTAAATATCTCATTCTTGACAACAAGTGAAACATGAAGCACGAAGAGAAATTGCCAAGAGTGACATAACACCATCTCAAGAGATAAGGTAGAAAGAATTGCACTTGAATGTAGGAAGAAGAATATTTGAGCTCTTCCAACAAGAATCTTGAGAACGCTTCGAGAATGAATTAAATCCTTGATGAACCACCATGAAGAAACTCCATAAGAACTCCGTAAAGAAAGGATGAAAGAAAGAAAAGAGAAGTTGAAAACACCAGGTGAAGCCTTGCAAAGGATAAGATGAAGCTTTGAAATGATATAATGAGAAAACTTTGAACTCCGAAAAGAAAAGATGAAGCATCTCGGACCGAGAATGTGATAAGACGAACAAACTCCGGAAAGAAGAGATGAACAACTGAAATCGAGAATTTTGATGAACCTCCGGAATAAGGAATTGAACTTAATCGATGAAACAAGAATAAGAATTACATTATGCTGATCCTTCACCAATTAAATTGATGGCAAGCAATGGATTTGGCATACTACTTATTCTCATTGAAAAATGATTACAGATAGAGATATAGCGTAAACTTGAGAAGGTATTGATGGAACCACCGTGGGATTTGGAAACAACAAATGAATTGATATGATAAAGAAGGAAGTGAAATCTTGAACGAACCACCGTAAGAATTGAAATTGAACGTAGCAAAGGCACAATTCACCAGGAAGAATTGGAAAACGAATGAAGATATTTGAGGGGATTTAGATACAAGTGAACGAATAGATGACGAGCTGATTGGAGAATACTTGAATGATGCACCGGTAAGATTTGGAGAGTGAGATGTTGAGAATGAATAATTCTGAGATGATGGGCTCCGAGAATCAAACTGAAAAGACTCTGAAATGCTCCGGTGGGTTAAAAGAATTCTCACAATCGAAAATAATTATGAGAGGATGGCATCAAGCTAGAACCATGAATCTTGAAGAGAATGGAGCAAGATTAAAGAGAAACTCTTCTTCAGCCTTCAAAATTCGAGAATGACGACGAGAAACACCACCATGAATTGTTGAGGCACTCGAATGAAAATTAGAAAGGTTGAACCAACAATGATAATAATTTGAAAGATCTTGGAGAAAGACATTTGACTGATGATAACTCATTCTTACGTCAAACTTTGCAATGAATTTGGGAATAGCTCCTGAAAATTAGAAGAGTTAGGTAAGATCCTGGAAAAGACCTGTGGGTTAGGGCCCACTCAAAAGAACCACCGTTGAACAATTGCTTGAAATAGAGAGATTGCACCGTTGAATTAAATGGCTTGAATGGGATAACAAACTCGAAATAACTTGAACGGATTAAGAATGGAAACACGAATCTTCCGAGATATCTTCATCACTCCGTAACAATTGAATAACAAGAAGTGAAAGACTATGAGGTGCACCGGTATGGGAAAACATTGTGAAAAGAGGAAAAGGGATAAGATCAACACCGAAATCTTGAACTAAATCCACCGGAGAAGAAAATTAGAATGGAACAATGATAAGGTTGAAACTTCCTTAGCGCCTTCATGAGAAATCACCGGATAAAACATTAAAGGAAAAGAATGAAGAGGCTTCACTCAATAAAATGGATAGTTCATTAAGAAATCTGAGTCCTTGAAGAAAAAGGTGGGAGGGCGGAAAACAAAGGCAACTTGGGTCGGATGAAATGAACACCGTTGAGAAAAAGCTTAGAATTGATCTTGCGAATGTTGAAATGATCGGATCCACTCAAGAGAAGCACGCCGTAGAAAAGAATTAACATGACAATCTCGATAAACAAGAAGGATTAGCACTCTCATAGAAATATGAGAACACCGCTTAAGGAAAGGTATGGATTCAACATTTGACTTCAAGCAACTCGAATACCACAAATAAAACAAAACAAAGGATTTGGCTTGCAGAATAAGCCGGAACAAATACATATGATAGAGATTTACCCAATCCCATATCATGCATCTGTCGGAAAGATATTCTAGGAGCTACTTGAATACCAACCTATAAACTCCCAAAACTTTCTGGTTATGCAATCTGGTGTTGGGGATACAGGGGACACAAAATATATCACCCAAACTAACAATACCTAGATCCAAATTGTATCCATCCGTCAACACATAACCAAGAAATCCTCGGAAATCGTGTACCTCGACCTTCAAAACATCCGTTATACAAGTCATGGCAATACTCCACTTTTCGCCTCAAGATCGGGCTATCGGGTTATCTCACCAACAACTGCACAAAAGAGATTTCGATGTCGGCAAAACTCAGGTATTCCAGAATCGCAACGATAAAATTGTGACGACAACACCTCGGAGCTCAACTCACGGACACCGCCACAACCCCTAAATGTCGAGGCACCAAGAACAATGTTCTCGTCACAAAACCATCGGAACGATTCCAAGATACCCACGTGATCCTAAAAAAATTTAGTGAAAATTGAGGAGAGAAGAGTCAAAACTTCTACGTCAGAGACCTCACAAAGCATTTAAGGACCGAAGTAAAAAGAATCCTACTCTCCGATATATATAATCCTAAGACTCAAAACATTTTTCCATTCTAGACTCAACAACGCCAAAGCAAACAATCAAGTAGGGGGCTCCTAAGTCGGGAAGGCTCGATTACCAACTTGTAACGCCTCGATGCGGCTATATCTCCCACATGTCGAAGCACGACTTAGAGGCATAACCGCATTGAAAGCAATGTCGCAAGTGAGGTAATCTTCACACAACCCATGTAATAAATAAGGGAAAGAGATACATAGTTGGCTTACAATCGCCACTTCACACAATACATGAGTAAAACATTACATCATACAGATACAATCAAGGTCCGACTACGGAACAAAAATAAAAGAAGACTACCCCAAATGCTACACAGATCCCCGATCGTCCCACCTGGCTCCACTATCGATCAACTGAAACGAAACCACACAATGAACAAGATCTTCATCGAAGCTCCTCCTTGAGCTCAAAAGGCCACCTGCACGGTTTCATCGGCACCTGCAAACTGGTTTTGGAAGTATCGGTGAGTCACGGGGACTTATCAATCTCACACCCGCGAGATCAAGACTATTTAAGCTTAAAGGTAGGACAGGGTAGTGAGGTGGAGCTGCAGCAAGCGACTAGCATCTATGGTGACTACCATACGCAAAAGAGAGCGAGAAGAGGAGGCAAAGCATGGTCGAACAACTATGATCAAGAAGTGATCCTAGAACTACTTACGTCAAGCATAACTCCAACACCGTGTTCACTTCCCGGACCACGAGAAGAGACCATCACGGTTACACACGCGGTTGATGTATTTTTAATTAAGATCAACTTCGGGTTTTCTACAACCGGACATTAACAAATTCCCATCTGCCTCATAACCGCGGGCACGGCTTTCGAAAGATAATACCCTGCAGGGGTGTCCCAACTTAGCCCATTATAAGCTCTCACGGTCAACAAAGGATATTCCTTCTACCGGGAAGACCCGATCAGTCTCGGAATCCCGGACTACAAGACATTTCGACAGCAATAAAACAAGACCAGCAAAGCCGCCCGATTGTGCCGACAAATCCCGATAGGAGCTGCACATATCTCGTTCTCAGGGCACATCCGGATGAGCAGTCCATACAACTAAAACCAGAACTCAAGTTTCCTTGAGGGGGCGCTGCACAGGGCTCTAGTTCGGGCCAGCACTTGAAGGGGCACTGGTCCGGGGGGGTTTAAAATAAAGATGACCCTCGGGCTCGCGAAAACACGGGGGAAAAAGGTTTAGGTGGCAAATGGTAAAACCAATGTTGGGCCTTGCTGGAGGAGTCTTATTCAAAGCGAATCGGCAAGGGGGTCCCATAAATCACCCAACCGTAAGGAACGCGAAATCAAGGAACATAACACCGGTATGACGGAAAACTAGGGTGGCAAGAGTGGAACAAAACACCAGGCATAAGGCCGAGCCTTCCACCCTTTACCAAGTATATAGATGCATTAATTATAGCAGATATATTGTGATATCCCCAACAAGTAAACATGTTCCAACAAGGAACAACATCTCCATGTTCCAAAAGGAACAAACTTCATCTTCACCTGCAACTAGCAACGCTATAAGAGGGGCTGAGCAAAGCGGTAACATAGCCAATCAACGGTTTGCTAGAAAAGAATGGTTAGGGGCTGACATGGCAATATGGGTGGCATGGTATAGCAAGTGGTAGGCATCGCAGCATGGGCATAGCAAAAGAGCGAGCATCTAGCAGGCAAAGATAGAAGTGATTTCGAGGGTATGGTCATCTTGCCTGAAATCCCGCAAGGAAGAAGAACGAGTCCATGAAGAAGACAAACGGATGTAGTCGAATCGAATCCTCACAACTCCGAACGTAAACCGAAGCTAACGAAGAAGCAAACCGGAAAGAAGCAAACAACATGGTAAACACACAAGCATAATCATGGCATGATGCACAAACAAGTATGATGCATGTCCGTTTAATGATTCATGGCATGGCAATATGCACAAACAACACTACAAGTTATGGAGCTCAATATGCAACGAGTTGCATATTGACGAAACACCACATCAATTATTTAGTTCACTCGGTTAGGCTACCAAACAATATTAAATGTTGTTAAACATGGCAAGAGGTGAAGCATAAGTAAACTAACTATTTAGGCAAATTTAAATGAGGCCGGAAATAACAAACAACAATTCCGGAAATCCCCATATGCATATTTCGAATTTGCTACTGTTCTGCCCTAAACAAAATTTTAATGTTATTAAGCAGCAAAATAAAGTGCACCAAGTTAATCTATGCATTTTTCCACCCCATTTACATATATAATTTATTTAAATCCGAGCTGCGGTTATTTAGTTATGAAATAAATCATTTTAGCATGGCATTTAAGCAAATTAATGCAAACAACAATTATAAACATTTAAATGTTGTTATCATGATGCGGATGACATGTGCAGGTTTTTATGCAATTTTTATGAAAACGTTGACAAGAGCATTATGAAGCATTTGGTCACCATGGCGGAACGAAAGGGTGCCACGGCGGCGAAAACGAAAATGGTGCCACGGCAACATTTCGGTTCCGTAGCTCATGGAGATATCGGTGCAAAAGAAAGTGTGACGGAAGCGAAGTTGAGCAAGATGGTGGGTGTTCCGGTTACCGGGTTCCCACGAGACGATGGCATGGCAACGAGGAGGAACAAGCGGCGACAATTTCGGACACGGTGCAAACGGGCATCTCATACGACATATGCATTCGCTCCACGGGCGGTCGCCCTCGGCGGTTGTACCTTTGAAGCGTGCGCTCGGGGCGGAATGCGTTCAGAGAGGGAAGTAGACGCTCGCGATGATCGCCGAGGGAAGTAGTCGTACACGGCATAGTGGAAGTCGTTGTTCACGTGGCACGGTAGTTGTACGTTTTCGTAGATGTTCATGTCGACGGTAGTGGTACACGCGACGTTGTTGGACTTGACGGATCCGAGGGCTCCGGGCGCCAAGGTACTTGGCAAAACCACGAAGAGGGTACTTGACGATCCAGGTGACACCAGCACACGCCCACGGTAGTCTTCAGACTTGGTTTTTCCGCATGACTCCACGGGTCCCGGGGTAACTCGGCGATGGCCAGCAGGAATAGAGATGGGGTCGCAGCACCATGGGCACCGGAGGGGCTCGGCTCCGCCGGGCGTTGCAGCTGATGGTGGAGGAGACGCGCGGGTGAGGTGGCTCCTGGTCACCGTGAGGAAGCAGAGGACGACACGGGTCCTGCGACGACGGAGAATGGCAGGGCGGGAGGCCATCCTGATCTGACGATTTAGGGCTCCTCCCTGGCGGCGGAAGGAGCGGCTCGGGGTCTTGGATGGCGACGCTGGCTCGACGGCAGCTTGGCGCAGGCTCGGGGCCGCTGGAGTTGGCCGAGCTCGGGACGAAGCTCCCGGCGACGAGGCGCTGAAGCGAAGGCGAAGACGGAGGCGCGAGGCGACATGGCCATGGCGATGGGGAGACGAGGCGGCAGCGCCACGAGGAGGGTCGGCCTGGTCGACGGCTGCGGAGGCGACGCGCTTGAGGGTGCGGCACGGTTGGATGGCGAGGAGGCAGCGACAAAGCAGGCACGGGCAGGCGCTGGGACGCCGAGAAAGGGAGGCGCCGCGAGGTGGAGATGGGGATCGAGAGGAGGGAGAGAGATGCGGCTAGGGTTAGGAGGGGGTTAGGTGGGCTGGACCTCCAGGCAAAAGGGCCGGCCTGGTTTGTCGGGTTAGGCTGCGGGCTAGAGGCCGGTTTGGATGGTCGGGCCTAAGAGGCCTGGCTGGGCTCTCTCTATTCTTTAAATTAACAGAGAACTGGAAGAAAGGAAAAGAGAGAAGAAATGGTTTAGAGGAAGAATTTGGGCATGCGGGTAATTTTCCCGAGCTCACAAAAATATGAGGAATTTAACAAAAATGGCCCGAGGATGTTTAGAGAATGTAAAATCCACACATGTTGAATTTAACTCAGACAAGTTTGGATTTCTAAACCCATACGAATGAACTCCAAATGGGTTGAAATTATAGGAGATGGCCCTACACAGTAGATTTGATTTATGGGCTGATTTGGAACATTTAGGATAAAGTAAAATTGCAACACAATTTTACTAAAAAGGCACCAAAGGAAGAAAAGAAGTTGAGTTGGATAAAAAGGAAATTTGAAGAACCGCGCAAATGTGTTATGGAATGGTTTAATATAGCTCCCTAAATATTGGGAGGATATGTTATAAAGAGAAATCACCGTTGTGAATATCCCTCGATTTAAATGGAACGAAAATCCATAACGATTTATTTAGTTGAGTTTTAAAAATTAATGATATGATGGCATGATGACATGATGCAATGCAAGAGATGACATGATGAATGCACAAACAAAACAAATCACACGACAAAACTCGGAAACCCTGGAAGGCAACTTAAGCTCCGGTCTTGGGGCGTCACACAGTAGGAGAACCAAGCAACGTAAACATCCCCTGCACACAAATAACAAATACTCGCAACCCGACGTGTTAAAGGGGTTGTCAATCCCTTTCAGGTAACGGCGCCAGAAATTTGCAAATGGACGTGAGAGAGTTGTAATAATTTGATAGATCGAACGCCAAATAAATAAAGTGCAGCAAGGTATTTTTGTATTTTTGGTTTAATAGATATGAAAATAAAAGCAAATAAAATAGATCGCAAAGGCATATATATTAAAGAAGAGACCAGGGGCCCGTAGATTTCACTAGTGGCTTCTCTCGAGAAAAATAGCAAATGGTGGGTAAACAAATTACTGTTGGGCAATTGATAGAACTTCAAATAATCATGAAGATATCCAGGCAATGGTCATTATATAGGCATGACGTCCAAGATTAGTAGACCGACTCCTGCTTGCATCTACTACTATTGCTCCACACATCGACCGCTATCCAGCATGCATCTAGTGTATTAAGTTCATGGAGAAACGGAGTAATGCAATAAGAATGATGACATGATGTAGACAAGAACTATTTATGTAGAAATAGACCCCATCTTGTTATCCTTAATATCAACGATACATACGTGCCGGTTCCCCTTCTGTCACTGGGATCAAGCACCGTAAGATCGAACCCATCACCTCTTCCCATTGCAAGATAAATAGATCAAGTTGGCCAAACAAAACCCAAATATCAGAGAGGAAATACGAGGCTATAAGCAATCATGCATATAAGAGATCAAGAAGAATCAAGTAACTTTCATGGATAAAAAGATAGATCTGATCATAAACTCAAAGTTCATCTGATCCCAATAAACACACTGCAAAAAGTTACATCATATGGATCTCCAAGAGACCATTATATTGAGAACAAAATGAGAGAGAGGAAGCCATCTAGATACTAACTACGGACCCGTAGGTCTACAAAGAACTACTCACGCATCATCGGAGAGGCACCAATGGACATGACGAACCCCTCCGTGATGGTGTCTAGATTGGATCTGGTGGTTCTGGAACTTGCGGCGGCTCGAATTGATTGTCATTGACTCCCCTAGGGTTTTTGGAATATTGGGGTATTTATAGAGTAAAGAGGCGGTCCGGGGGGCACCCGAGGTGGGCACAACCTACCAGGGCGTGCCTGGGCCCCCAGGCACGCCCTGGTGGGTTGTGCTCCCCTTAGAGCAACCCCCAGGTGCTTCTTCGGCCCATTGGATGTCTTCTGGTCCATAAAAATTCCACAAAAAGTTTCGCTGCATTTGGACTCCTTTTGGTATTGATTTTCTGCGATGTAAAAAACATGCAGAAAACAACAACTGGCACTTGGCACTATGTCAATAGGTTAGTACGAAAAAATGATATAAAATGATTATAAAACATCTAAGAATGATAATATAACAACGTGGAACAATCAAAAATTATAGATATGTTGGAGACGTATCAATCAACCAAGACCTCACATTGGACTTGAGTGCCAAAGGGAAGTAGTTGGCAAACACCTTCTCATCTCTTCCTCCGGCAGCTTGAACAGCAATGGTGTAGATGCTCAAGAACTCTATCGGGTTCAGCCTCCCATCATACTTCTCGGGTATCTCTGGCTTGAACGTGTGAGCAGATGGCCAATGGACTTGCCACAACTCACGAGTAAAGTAAGGGCACCCAATCTCGAAAGTCAGGCACCCGCCATCCTTGAGCGTAGGCTCGTCGACGTCTGGGCCATCGCACCCATTGGTCCGATGGTGGTCGTCACCGCGTCACTCGACAACGATGCGTGCGGCTCCCCTCCGCCTGTCCTCCAGGGCTCGCCGTTGGTCTGGACGTGCTCGAGGGTCGGAAGAGGCCATCGAGACATTGTCGCATTCTTGATTCCTCAGCTCCTGCGCCGGTTGCCGTGGTGGGGACTGTACAGTGGGGGTGACCTCTTCCGTACGGCCAGCAGCACGAGTCGTTGTCGTCGCTTGGGAAGGCCGCGGCGGGCCTGCTTGCTGCGAGCCCCCAGCCTCGGCGAAGCCAATCGGACATTGAATGGTGGCTCTCCATTCATCCATCTGATCGTCCGCCGTCGGGAACCTCAATAGCAGCTAGGCCCATGCCATGGCCTTCGTAGCAGTGCTTGGCATTGGCGAGGATGATATAGATCGTACCATCGCCCGGCTTCTGACGGTGCCTTCAGCGACTGCGGTGCACCTTCGCTGTTGCGAACCAACCACTTGGATGGCATGGTGACGCGGTGAAGGCTCTTGAGGGCCAGTGCCTCCATTGGGCACAATGGCTGGGTCAACCCGCTCCGGGGGAGGCGCGCGCCCTGCGGTCGCGCCCGTGGTGGGGCTGCTGGAGGGTGGCGATTTGCCCCAGACCGGGTACCACCACTATGGCTGTGCCCTTCGGCGAGGGGAAGAGGTACAAATGGAATAACCCCCTCGCTTGTACCTCTTGGCGCATGACCGCTGGGATGTTGCTGATGCTGCTCTCCTCCGGTGCCTCCCGCTCTTACTTCGGATGTTGGGGAGGTGGTGACAACGCCGCCCGCGCCAACCACGTCCCCCGCGGCGCACACATCCTCGTGTGCCTCCACATTCCCTGCAACGTTGGTGGCCGCGGCCGACGGAGCCTTCGAGGTGGACGATTGAGCCGTAGCACCGGGTTTCTTCTTGGGAGCCATAGTCGATGGAGCTGTTGATAATGAAAATGGCGATGAAGATGACGCTCTTCTCACGCTTTCAGGTTCGCGCAAGTGATCCCCTTACCTGGCATGCCAAAGTGTCATGGGAAACCACGACCACCTGTGGGACCAAGAGCCCCTTTCTTGTTCAGCGGGGGGATGGCACGTTGCACAAAGAGCAGAGGAGCGTGGAACAGCACGACAGAGATCATGCGAGTAGTTTTTACCCAGGTTCGGGCCGCCGTGAGACGTAAAACCCTACTCCTGCTTTGGTGGATTGATGGTGGAAAAATGGTGGTTAGCGCAACACACTTGCCCGGCAGGTTTTGCCTAGGGGCGAGAGCGGCTCTGCGCATATGAGTGTGTGAGGGTGTGGTTTAGCCAACCAACTCTCCAACCCTTTCTACGGTTGCTTTGGGCCTCCTTTTATAGATCAAGGGGTCAACACAGTGGCAAATCAGTCATTATGCATTAATTAGATAGCAAAAAGTGCTATCATACCTAACTCTGCAGGCTGACAGAGCATATTAAATGCGCCGCTCAACGTCACGTCGCAACTTGCCCGGCAGGCCCTGCCGGGCTGTTTTGCCAGCTTCGCGCCTGCTTGGTTAACACATCTTAGGACAGGTGTCATTTGAGGTGTTTTCTGTCGGTAGTGGCTGCCATGTGGCAAATATCAGCCACTTAGTCACTTTGGAGCCTGACACCGCACTGATCAACGGCGTGCATTCTGATGAGGTGGTGCAGTGAGGTGGTTCTGCCTCCATAAGCCCCGGCAGGCCTGCGGGGACGGTCCGAAGGCTTGCTTCCAGGGGTAACTTCATCCTTGGCATGCTCGCCTGCCCGGCAAGGGAGGTTTTCCCCTTAGCGATATCTTGGTTTTCTGGCTCTTCTTGGTCTTCCTGATCTATACTTGGACCCTTCAAAGGACTGGTCCCTTGTGCTCCAATCTGGCTTTGGTGCTGTAATCTTGTTCTCGTGCCTATGCACAGTCTAGGCAACGGACCCAGGGTTTGTTGCACCGACGGACACCATATGAAAGATGCAACCAATGTCACTCTTCCAAGTTAAAAGTGTCTTGCCATAAGTGGAATTTCGAAAATTAGTAGTACAACCTAGAAATCAATGTTAAAAGCATCCAATCATGAGGGATTGATGCGGGATTGTCGGCGTTCTGGGAACGGGGGTCCCCAGACTTCGTTCAACACAAGCTCAAAGGGGGCCCATTACGGCCCATCTTCATCAACACAAGCTCAAGACCCTCGCGAGGGGCCAAGCCTCGCGGCGCGGACGACAGGGAGCTTCCTGAGGCACGGCCTCGTCAGGCTGGCTCGCGAGGAGGCGGAGAGATCAAGGAGGGGTACCTCACGAGGTGCCCATGACGCAAGCCATGACGACCAAGGGCGCCAGGCGGGCGCCAGCCAGCAAAGTGTCCTCCTTTCCTCTTTGGTGCAAAGGGAGCAAGCGCAGCGAGAGCATCAAGCAAAGGCGCCCATTTTGGTGCAACAAGACCAAGACCAGCCCAACGGCAGGAAGGAAGTCATTGTGGAGCCAAAGCCACCACCACTGTGAGCCTTTGACAAAGTAGGACCAACTTTAGTCAGGATAAGTGTACCAGATGTTCCCCTTCAAAATGGCCAATTGTTGGCGCCCTTCCTGCTCAATATTTGGGAAGAGGCCCAGGGCCTTTGCCTATAAATAGGACTAGCCACCCACAAGGTAGGAGGTCTGGGATAAGTAGCCAGAGGCAACCTGGAATCAGAGAGAGAGAGAAGGCGACTGAACTCCTCCTAGCAGTTCATCGCCCCGGCCAAGAACAGACCCTCGCGAGGCTGTTTTTTCCTTGTATTGTTCATCACCATCAGCCCAAGAGGCAATCCACCATGCCACAAACTAGAGTAGGGTATTACATCACAACGGTGGCCCGAACTAGTATAAACCTTGTGTCTCTTGTGTTGTTCCTTTCGTAGTTTAGATCCTAGCGAGGCGGCGGGGTGCAGGTAGGTAGAGGGCGAGATTCTGCGTGCACACCAGTGTTCGAACCACAAGGGTCTGCCAGAACCCGAAATCCAACATTTGGAGCGCCAGGTAGTGGTGGGCCGGAATTCGTCTTCCGCCGCCCTGTTCTCCGTCGACCACCACATCCATGTCTGACGCTCGTCGGGCCCGCGCCGAGCGTCGAGCCGCTCTCGCTTCCCGCGTCGCCCAGACGGCTCCCGACGGCGGGCGACCTCGTCGTTCCCCGTCGCCTGTCGTCAACGCCGCCACCGGCCCAGCGGGGAACGAGCAGCAAGCATCATCCCAAAGATCCTCCGTGAGGCAAGACGGCCGCATCGCGACCTCGCCGCTTCGCCCGACGGTGCCGTCCCGCGCACTCCGCGCGCCCATGGAAGCTCGAGCTGCGCTAATCGCGGCAAACGAGCTCTTGCGCTACTGCCCAGTCGATGACGTCTACGAAGAGTGGCTCGACCACGTCGCCGAGCTCGTCCGTGCCGCAGGGGGCTCCCCGTCTCGTCTCTGCACCGCTGCACCGCACCTGCTGCGTGGGCGACGCCTCGGGCGCCTCGGTCGCCTCCCCTCAAGAAGGCGCCCTGGCCCAAGGCGCGGTCTCTGGCGGAACTCGCTCCGTCCGGCGCCGGTAGCAAGAGCAGAGCTGCCAGGAGGTCCCTCGCCCGCAAGAAGCTGCCCGAGTGCTCCCCGCTCCAGCTTGTTGCGACCACGCTCCTGCTCCGGCACGTCAAGACCCAGTGCTGCTCCCAGCTGCAGCGCATGGGGACCCGCAAGACCAAGCTCTTCGTCACCCAATGCCTCCCGTGGCCATAGCAGGCTGACGTGCCTTCACCCCCGAGCTGCGGAGCGTCGCGTGGCCAGGCAAGTTTAAGCCGGACCTGCCTCCTCGCTATGACGGTACGGCCGACCCCGCAGAGTTCCTCCAGCTCTACGAGGTGGGCATCGAAGCCGCCAACGGAGACGAGAAGGTCATGGCGAACTGGTTTCCCATGGCATTCAAGGACGGGGCCCGCACTGCTCCTCGAACCTGGCCCTGTGCACGATCTACTCCTCGACGAGATGCGCACCCGCTTCATCACCAACTTCCAAGGTACTCGTGGACCGCCACCCCCGTGAGCGACATGCGCCGCATCAAGCAAAGCAACCAGGAGAGACCCCGTAGTACATCCAGCCGCTTCAACAACGCACGCCTCAAGATTCCCAAGGTGACCGAGGAGGCCATCATCTCCGCCTTCTCCGACGGTGTGCGCGACGTCAAGATGAAGGAGGAGCTGGCGATGCATGAAGACTTGTGCACTTCCTTGGAGCTGTTCAACTTGGCGGCCAAGTGTGCCAGGGCTGAGGAAGGGCGTCTCTCTCTCCTCGAGCTGACTACCGCAGACCCAGAAGAAAAGAAATCCAAGGCCAAGGACGTGAAGCGCAAGGGGGCTGTCGTGCTCGCGGCAGAACCGGACACCAAGCGGGGTAGATATCAGCCCGAGTCTTCCAAGGGCAGCCGGTATCATGCGGTACCACGACCTCCACACCCACAACACCAACGAATGTCAAGAGCTCCGAGCCGCACGAGAAGGGAGGATCGGCCGACGCCCCACCGCAGCGACCGGGCTACGGCCGAGGAGGAGGAAGGAACGCAGACGCTGGAAGACATGGCCCTCGCCAAGGATGGCGCGACCAACCTCGCAAGGATCGCTGGCAAGACCCGCCTCGCGAGGGAGGCTAGAGGGATCAGCTTCGCGAGGATCGCCCGCAAGGCAACGCAGGCCTCCCTCCTCTGCCACCGCAGCCAAGGAGAAATGAAGACCATCATCAGGACGAGGGGGCTGGGGGCTTCCAGGAGCCGTGCGCGATCGCCTGCATCCTGGGCGGAGCTCAAGCCCCAGCCTCTCAACGCATCTTCAAGCAGTTCGCCCGCGAAGTGAATGCAGTCCTCCCCAAGCTCGAAGCCACGCGCCCCCTCAGGTGGTCGGCGTGCACCATCACGTTCAGCTCAGCGGATCAGCTCAAGTGTGCGGCCACAGCCGGAGTCCTCCCGATGCTCGCTCCCAATCATCAAGAACGTGCTAGTCACCAAGACCCTAATCGATGGAGGGGCAGGGCTCAACGTCCTGTCCGTGGAAACGTTCAACAATCTCCAAGTGCCTTACAATCAGCTTTAGCCAACCAAGCCTTTCTCTGGAGTCACCGACGGCTCCACAGTCCCGATTGGGCAGGTTCGCCTCCCTGTCACCTTCGGCGCACGCGAAAACTACCGCACCGAGCTCATCGACTTCGACGTCGCCCATATTCGCCTGCCATACAACGCCATCCTCGGGTACCCAGCGCTGGCCAAGTTCATGGTCAGAACTCCACCACGGCTACAACGTTCTCAAGATGCCGTGAAGTGGCGGAGTCATCACGGTGCCCTGCGAAGAGAAAGACGCAGCCTGCTCCTCGAGCGAGCCTTTCAGCCGGATCACCGAAGACCCGGATCGTGGAAGCAGGAGGCTTCCCGAGACCGCCTCCCAAGAAGAAGAAGACGTCGTCCGCCCGCCCTCAGAGGCAGGCCCCTCAGGGTCCGCGCCTGCTCAGGGGGAACCTCCTTCTATCGCATAGGAAAGCACGCCAGGCGCCCTCCTCAGGCAGGGCTTGGGGGCTCCTCCCTGGAGGGCCACCGACCTTGCTAAGGTCATGAGGGAGGCGCTTGGGCACCACTTGGAGGCGTGTTTCGAAGCACGCTTCCCTCAAGAAGGAGCAAGGCAAGGAGGGCCAAACCCTCAGGAGTTCGTCAGCGAGATCGTTCAGGAGCTGCAGGAGTCAAGAGTCACGAGTGGCAGCCGCCGCCTACCTGCCGTGGCTCCCCATCCAGGCGAGGATGGTGGGCTGCGCGTCTGCATCGATATACCAGAGCTCAACCGAGCCGCTTCTCAGGAGCGCCTCTGGCCCTCTCGCGTGGGGCGCTGCGAAGGTCCACCCCACGGCTACGTTCGCATGCCTTACGGCCTGCCAAACGCGGCCGCCACGTACCAGCGCCTCATGAGGGACATCCTGGGGGCTAAAGAGGCCAGGCGTTCCGCTGCCCTGGCGCAGATGGAGATGGTCCACAAGGAGCCACCAGCACCTCCGGAGCCTCCCGAGGCCCCTGAGCCTGGGGGCTCGTGAGGTTCGGCTCCCGCAGCCCACCGAGTCTGGTGCACCAACACCCTTTCGTCTTCAACGCTACCAGGTGACATCTTTCAAGTTTCATTTCCATCTCGAGCGCCTGTGGCTGCATTATTCCGAGGCGTGGGTCCGCCCCTCGCGCGTGAATCCCTTTTTACTTCATGTTCCTAGCTTATCTTGTTGGGGGCGCCCCTCGGGCTGCTTCATCCCCAGGTCACCCGGGTCCGACCCGGCGATGTCCGTCTTCTTTGCGTTTATCTAAATGGACTTGCTCCTTCGTGATTAACATGCTTGACCTAGTTGCCCGCTCAACTGACACCAACTGATGGAGCTGCTCCCTAACGGCACGATGCTTGTGCATGGGTCCGTCCCTGCAACGCCGACAAACCTGAATGGCTGAGCTTTGGCCGCGGCAGCCCCGCATAGCGCTACCTCGACAAGCCTTCAGTGCCTCGTCACCCCTCCGGGGCAACGAACGGCTGACTGTCGGGCGCGACGGCGAACTTTCGTTCTTTCTGTGATGAGCCCGCAGGATCTCTTCAAGGAGTAGCGTCAGGCGAGGCCCCCACGGTGTCTCCTTCACTCTCACCCGCGCGAACCGCTTGCACGTTAAAGGGGGTGCTCGAGCATCGCGACTCAGGGCTCCTACTGGCTCTCCAGCCCTCACCCTCTGGCCTTGTCCACGGCATCGCGACCTGGCATACCAGCAACGACTGAGACTCGCTCGAGGGCCGGGACCCGAGGACGTAGAGCAGAAAGGGGAGCAAAGGAGAGGGGGGAGGGACACATGAGGACCTCGCCAAGCGACCCCTCGCCTGCCGATGCAAGGACCCGGCAACGCACCAGGAAGCGTCTCCTGATTCTCGAGATAAGTCGCCCTCCAGAAGCACTAACTAACACGGCACCGTCCCCTCACCAAACGCAATCCCGAGTTAGCAACGTCACTCTCCTTTCTCGCCAAACGATGGCTGCTTGAGCGCCAAGGGGGACCTCCTGAGCATCGCGACTCAGGGGCTCTTACCGGACCACGGGCCGCTCACCTCCTGGCCTTGACCACGGCATCGCGACCTGGCATACCAGCGATGGCTGAAGCTTGCCTTGGGACTGGGACCTGTCGGCACAGAGCATCAAGCCGTCGCGAGGTTCGAAATGGAGAACTGAGCTAAGGCGGGATGAGCAACTTGCGCTGTTTCACAACAAGGATCATATTAACAAACAGGCACCTTACAAGCCCCCATGGGGCGCGCTTTTGCTTCCTCGCAGGGAGCAGATCCTAAAGAACGCTAACTACACGCGCTCCTGCAAAAGACGCCATCATCAACAGTGGGCCGTCGGGCACCGGCGGCAACCCCATCCAGATCACGGGCGGCGACGGCCTGCCGAGCCCGCCCTGCTCCGGGAGCGGCGCAGGCTCGGAGGCTCGTAGCTGTCGTCGCTCGTCTCCGGAGTCACGAAGAGCTCGGCGGAGTTGCTGGATCCTCCGATGCCTCCACCGCCTGAGGAGCTGCCAAGGGAGCGGCCGGCGAGCCTAGCCCTCGCCGCGGTAGGGCCTCGATCACCTCTCTCGGGGCAGCACTCTAGCCGGCGCCTTTCCGCATCGAAGACCTTGAAGAGCATGACCGAAGCGCCGTCGTATTCCAGGTGGATCGCGAGGGCGCCCCTTGTCCCGCAGACCCGGGCGATCTCGCCCCAGCCTCGAGTCATGAAGACCTCGCCCGGGGCAACGACCTCAACCTCTGCCCCGATTGCGAGGGTGCTGCAGCTGGCGTGCTGCAGCCAGAGCTCCAGGGGTCCACCCCGCGGAATCACAGAGGCGAAGAAGGGAGGAAGGCGAATCCAAGACCGAGGAGGCATGGCGGCATGGAGTATGAACTCCCGGGAGGAGCCCTCGGCGTGGACTCCAGGGGGAACAACGCGCACCTTCGTCACCCGCCAGCGCCGATGGCGGCGTCGCCCATGACGTTCAGCGTCAACCCCTTCAGAGCCCTCGATTTGGGCGTACAAGGGAAGCAGAAACCCTGGTGGTGGCCGCTCGCACCAGGGCCTCGACACCACTTGGTGGGAACCCTCATTCTGATGGCAGAGGGTTAGCCGTTTCTTCGGCGGGAGCGGGTCAGGACCCTCTCAAGGAGCCTTTCCCTTCTCTGCCGCGGAGAACCGGCGGATCGGAGCCATTGCAGCAAGACGGAGCAAGAACCGGGAAGAAGAAGCAAGCAAAAACAGACCATAGGAGCACTCATCGTTCCGTACTTAAAGCCAGAGGAGGCCAACCGCCGACCTCCATGATCGCGGGTAATCATGACCCTCTTTGCATGCAGGGACTTGTCAATTCGTGCAGTTGCCGAGGCATCATGGGGAAGTGGAGACGCCCACGTCCAATCAACCGCCACGCGGCGCCCAAGGCCGCAGGCTGTTAGGTCTCACGCGCCGCACTTTCCCCTTCGCCTCTGCTCAGCCAAGTCTGGCGCGCCTTTGGGCCCGGGCTACTACATGCGTTCGGGAACGGGGTCCCTGCAGACTTGCTCTGCTCGCGCCCGCGGCATGGCTCAAAGGGGGCCCATCATGGCCCATCTTCATCAACACAAGCTCAAGACCCTCGCGAGGGGCCAAGCATCGCAGGGCGGATTTACAGGGAGCTTCCTCGTGCACGGCCTCGTCGGGGCCGGCTCGCGAGGAGGCGGAGAGATCAAGGTGGGGTACCTCATGAGGTGCCCATGACGCAAGCCATGACGACCAAGGGCGCCAAGGTGAGGCGCCAGCCAGCAGTGTCCTCCTTTCCTCTTCGTGCAAAGGGAGCAAGCGCAGGCGAGCATCAAGGGAAGGCGCCCATTTCGTGCAACAAGACCAAGGCCAGCCCAACGGCAGGAAGGAAGTCATTGTAGAGCCCAAGCCAAGGCCACCACCAGAGCCTTTGACAGGCGAGGACCAACTTTAGTCAGGATAAGTGTACCAGATGTTCCCCTTCAAAATGGCCAATTGTTGGTGCCCTTCCCGCTCAATATTTGGGAAGAGGCCCATGGCCTTTGCCTATAAATAGGACTAGCCACCCACAAGGTAGGAGGTCTGGGATAAGTAGCGAGAGGCAACCTGGAATCAGAGAGAGAGAAAAGGCGACTGAACTCCTCCTAGCAGTTCATCGCCCCGGCCAAGAACAGACCCTCGCGAGGCTGTTCTTCCTTGTATTGTTCATCACCATCAGCCCAAGAGGCAATCCACCACGCCACAAACTAGAGTAGGGTATTACACCACAACGGTGGCCCGAACTAGTATAAACCTTGTGTCTCTTGTGTTGTTCCTTTCGTAGTTTAGATCCTAGCGAGGTGGCGGGGTGCAGGTAGGTAGAGGGCGACATTCCGCGCGCACCCCAGTGTTCGAACCTCAACGGTCTGCCGGAAACCGAAATCCGATAGGGATACACAACAACAGTACTTTGATGTAAGAACATAGTATGATAGATAGATGCAGTGTATTCTAGACACAGAAAGGCATGTCATATGCACATGTATAACGTATAAACTCAGCAAGTGCCATTTTATCAAAATAGAAGAAATACAAGCTAGACAACACATGCAACATGAAACCAATTATCACATTGTCAACTTAGAGAAAGCACCTGCGATGGTGGAGTGGGGGAGGTGAAGTCATCATGCAGACTTGGGACTTCAACTGCATTAGTAGTGGCAGAGGCAAATCTAGAGAGTCTCCGTTTGCGTCGGTTTGAAGGACCACCAACATCCCCTAACTTACCCTTTTCCTTGCTCTTTTTTGATATTGCCTTCTGAAGTCAAAACCATAAGAAGATGAATAAAATTAGCTCTGCATAACTGGTTGATGCATGATACAGACAAACGCTACTTTGATGTAAGGCAAGCGATAGGAGGATGGAATATATATACAAAAAACGACAAGATTGCATATTCACACATACGCTAGGAGGATGGAATATGTATGAAAAATAGTAAGCAGAAGGCATTTCAACAAAATTAGAAGAAATGGAAGTTAGGCACCATATGAACATGCAACCTATATTACTCTACCAGGTAAAAAGTGTCTCTTCGTAAGTGCCATTTCAAGAAATTAGAAGCAGTACAAGCTAGAAGACAATGCAAGATACAATCTACATCACACTCCCAAGTTAAATGTGTCCTATGGGTAAGTGATTATTGCAGGTATAAGTTGTCAGTTACACAGATGCAATTCAACAAAATTAGAAGCAATACAAACTAGACATCATACGGAACACACAACCACATATAACAATGCCAAGTTAGAGCAAGCACCTGTGATGGTGGAGTAGGGGAGATGTGCTCATCATCTACACAGCTACATTGACTGTCCAGCCTTGTGTTGTCTTACAAATCTTGTCGGGAGGATGGCGGAGTAGAATCTGTAGAGACCCTCTTTTGAGTTGCTTCGAAGGACTAATTTCCTTTAGCTATATTGATTTTGCATTGTGAAGTCAAACCAATAAGAAAAAAGAATAAAATTCGCTCTTCAGAACTCATTCATGCATGATACTGACGAACACTACTCGGATGAAAGGCAAACACACCATCCGAGGATGGAATATGTACGAAAAACAAGACGACATGACATATTCACACCTATGACGTGGTAACTAAGTAGAAGGCATTTCAACAAATTAGAAGCACTTCAAGATAGACACCATATGAAAGATGCAACCAATATCACTCCGCCAAGTTCAAACTGTCTGGCATTTCAACAAATTAGAAGCAGTACATGCTAGAAATCATATTTAAGATGCAACCAATATCATAGTGGTGACTTAAAGGTGCTTCGTCATAAGTTACTGATGCAGGATATGCAAGAACAGTGGTCTGATGAAAGAAGATGGTGTGATCAGATATAGTATGTTCTAGAAACAGGAACACATGTCATATTTACAGGTATGATGTGTAAAGTAAGCAGATGCAATACAACAAAGTTAGAAGCAATACAAGCTAGACATCATACGCAACATGCAACCACATATAATGGTGCCAAGTTAGAGCGAACATCTATGATAGTGGAGTAGGGGAGACGTGCTCATCATCTACACAGCTACATTGACTGCCTAGCCTTGCGTTATCGTGCGAATCTTGTTGAGAGGATGGTGGAGTAGAATCTGTAGAGACTCTCCGTTTCAGTTGCTCGGAAGGACCACCATCATCCAATGCCTTACCAATTTCCTTCCGCTTTATTGATTTTGCATTGTGAGGTCAAACCAAAAAGAAAAAGGAATAAAATTCGCTCTTCAAAACTCATTCATGCATGATACTGACGAACACTACTCTGATGAAAGGCAAAGCCATGATACGAGGATGGAATATGTACAAAAAACTGGATGACATGACATATTCACACCTATGATGTGGTAACTAAGCAGAAGGCACTTCAACAAATTAGAAGCAGTTCAAGCTAGACACCATATGGAAGGTGTAATCAGTATCAAGTTAAAACTGTCTCGTCATAGGTGGCATTCATCAAATTAGAAGCACTACATGCTAGAAATCATATTCAAGATGCAAACCAATATCACACTGCCAACTTAAAGGTGTCTCATCATAAGTGCCTGATGCATGATACACAAGAAGAGTAGTGTCATGTAAGAACATGGTGTGATAGACAAATATAGTATGTACCAAAAATAGGAAGGCATGTCATATTCACACGTATAATGTGTAAGCTAAGCAGATGTAGTTTACACTAATTAGAAGCAATACAAGCTAGACACCATATGCAACATGCAACCAGATATCACACTGCCAAGTTAGAGCAAGCACCTGGGATGGTGCAGTGGGGTAGTGGAGACTTGGAACTTGTAATGCACTAGCAGTACGAGGAGAATCCGTACAGATGCTTCGTTTACGTTGCTGCAGAGGACCACCATCATCGCCTTCCTTACGCTTTTCCTTCCTCTTTTTTGATTTTGCCTTGTCAAGTCAAACCCATAAGAAAAAGGAATAAAATTTGCTCTTCAGAACTCATTGATGCATAATACTGATGAACACTACTTTCATGCAAGGCAGCCGCATGATAGGAGGATGGAATATGTATGAAAAACAGGACGACATGACATATTGACATGTATGATGCGTAAAGTGTAAACTAAGCACAAGGTGTTTGAACTAGTTAGAAGCAGTGCAAGCTAGACACCATATGAAAGATGAAACCAATATCACTCTGCCAAATTAAAAGGCAGGCCTCATAAATTTATTTGACCAAATTAGAAGCAATACATGGCAACATGCTAGAAATAATATGCAATATGCAACAAATAAAGGTGTCTCATCGTAAGTGATTGATGCAGGATAAATAAGAGAGGTAGTTTCATGTAAGTACAGATAGATGTAGTATGAACCAAAAATAGGAAGGCATGTCATATTCACAGGTATAATGTGTAAACTAAGTAGATGCAATTTACCCTAATTAGAGGCATTACAAGCTGGACACCGTATGCAACATGCAACCACATATCACACTGCGAAGTTAGATCAAACACCTGCGGTGGTGGTGTAGGGGAAATGCAGTCTTCAAGTACAGAGCTACGCTAAATATCTTCATTTAGACTTGTTGTTTCCTGAGAATCGTGTGGGGAGGATGAAACTGTTGGGGAACGTAGTATTTCAAAAAATTTCCTTTGATCACACAAGATCTATCTAGGAGAAGCATAACAACGAGCGGGGAGAGTGTGTCCACGTACCCTCGTAGACCGAAAGCGGAAGCGTTTAATAACGCAGTTGATGTAGTCGAACGTCTTCGTGATCCAACCGATACAAGTACCGAACGTACGGCACCTCCGCGTTCAGCACACGTTCAGCTCGATGATGTCCCTCGAGGTCTTGATCCAGTTGAGGACGAGGGAGAGTTCCGTCAGCACGACGGCGTGGCGACAGTGATGATGAACTTACCGGCGCAGGGCTTCACCTAAGCACTATGATGATATGAACGAGGTGGTAAACTGTGGAGGGGGGCATCGCACACGGCTAAGAGATTATCTGTTGTGCCTTTGGGGTGCCCCCTGCCCCTGTATATAAAGGAGGGGAGGAGGAGGCCGGCCAACAAGGGGCGCGCCAGGGAGAGGGGAGTCCTACTAGGACTCTAGTCCTAGTAGGATTAGGCCCCACCCTTTTTTCCTTCTACCGGAGGGGGAAAAGGGGAAGGAGAGGGAGTAGGAGAAGGAAAGGGGGGTGGCGCCCCCTTCCCAAGTCCAATTTTGCCTCCTCCCTTGTGGGGGGCGCACCAGCCCCTTGTGGCTGGTTAGCCTCCCTCATATGGCCCATAAGGCTCATATATTTCCCTGAGAGGTTCCGATAACCCCTCTGGTAGTCTGGTATGTACCCGGTACACTCCGGAACCCTTCCGGTGTCAGAATACTACCTTACAATATATCAATCTTTACCTCTCAACCATTTCGAGACTCCTCGTCATGTCCGTGATCTCATCCGGGACTCCGAACAAACTTCGGTACATCAAATCACATAACTCATAATACAAATCTTCATCAAACGTTAAGCGTGCAGACCCTACGGGTTCGAGAACTATGTAGACATGACCGAGACACATCTCCGGTCAATAACCAATAGCGAAACCTGGATGCTCATATTGGTTCCTACGACATAATGAAGATCTTTATCAATCAAACCGCATAACAACATACGTTGTTCCCTTTGTCATCGGTATGTTACTTGCCCGAGATTTGATCGTCGGTATCATCATACCTAGTTCAATCTCACATCGAAAGTCTCCTTACTCATTCTCAGAATGCATCATCCCGCAACTAACTCATTAGTCACATTGCTTGCAAGGCTTATAGTGATGAGCGTTGCTAATGAGAGGGCCTGCAGATACCTCTCCGATACACAGAGTGACAAATCCTAATCTCAATCTATGCCAACTCAACAAACACCATCGGAGACATCTGTAGAGCATCTTTTATAATCAGCCAGTTACGTTGTGACATTTGATAGCACACTAAATGTTCCTCCGGTATTCGGGAGTTGCATAATCTCATAGTCAGAGGAACATGTATAAGTCATGATGAAAGAAATAGCAATAAAACTAAACGATCATTATGCTAAGCTAACGGATGGGTCTTGTCCATCACACATTTTATAATGATGTGATCCCGTTCATCAAATGACAACACATGTCTATGGTCAGGAAACGTAACCATCTTTGATTAACAAGCTAGTCAAGTAGAGGCATACTAGGGACACTCTGTTTGTCTATGTATTCGCACATGTACTAAGTTTCCGGTTAATACAATTCTCGCATGAATAATAAACATTTATCATGATATAAGGAAATATAAATAACAACTTTATTATTGCCTCCAGGGCATATTTCCTCCAGTCTCCCACTTGCACTAGAGTCAATAATCTAGTTCACATCGCCATGTGATTTAACACCAATAGTTCACATCACCATGTGATTAGTTCACATCGCCATGTGACTAATACCCAAAGGGTTTTACTAGAGTCAATAATCTAGTTCACATCGTTATGTGATTAACACCCATAGAGTACTAAGGTGTGATCATGTTTTGCTTGTGAGAGAAGCTTAGTCAATGGGTCTGTCACATTCAGAGTTGTATGTATTTTGCAAATTTTCTATGTCTCTGCATGGAGCTACTCTAGCTAATTGCTCCCACCTTCAATGTGTATCCAGATTGGGACTTAGAGTCATCCGGATCGGTGTAAAATATTGCAGCAACGCAACTCTTTACGACGAACTCTTTACCACCTCCATAACAGAGAAATATCTCCCTATTCTTCTAAGGATAATTTCGACCGTTGTCCAGTGATCCACTCCTGGATCAATATCGTACCCTCTTGCCAAATTCATGGCAAGGTACAATAGATTTGGTACACAGCATAACATACTTTATAGAACCTATGGTTGAGGCATAGTGAATGACTTTCGTTCTCTTTCTATTTTCTGCCGTGGTCGTGTTTTGAGTCTTACTCAACTTTACACCTTGCAATACAGGCAAGAACTCCTTCTTTGGCTGTTCCATTTTGAACTACTTCAAAATCTTCTCAAGGTATGTACTCATTGAAAAATCTTATCAAGCGTCTTGATCTATCTCAATAGATCTTGATGCCCAATATGTAAGCAGCTTCACCGAGGTCTTTCTTTGAAAAAATCCTTTCAAACACTCCTTTATGCTTTCGAGAAAATTCTACATTATTTCCGATCAACAATATGTCATTCACATATACTTATCAGAAAGGCTGTAGTGCTCCCATTCACTTTCTTGTAAATACAGGCTTCACCGGAAGTCTGTATAAAACTGTCGTTGTACAAAAGTAGGGGCTCTCCTTTTGACCCCTTTACTTGTGCACGGGCAGTCAGAGCCGCGCCGCAGCCACACTTAGCAGGGCAGGGGAGAGAAGCCGGAGCACAAGACAGCCAAGGCAACGCCAAGACCAAAGACCACAAAGAGCAAAGGGGCGAGGCGGACTCCCACGGCAAGACCCTTGACGGGTGGCCTCCGTGGCCCCGGCAAGAGCATTGCTGGGGCAACTTGCCCGACGCCAGTGGGGCGCGCCACGCTTGAGCCCAAGGGTTTCCAACAACCACATTGGGACCGGGGCTCGGGAGGCACCTCCATGATGGCATGCAGATCTTCATCAAGATCATAAAGACACGAGATCAGATGAGGACCAGAAGATGACGATCCTCAGCGGGATCCTAGCGGAGGAAATCCACGAGACCACCCCGGCAAGGCGCTTGCCGGGGAAGACCGTGATGCCACGGCAAGACCCTTGCCGGGGCCCTTGCAAGGCCTTTGCCGGAGACACCTACGGAGCAGCAACAGGGCCCGCGTCTGCCAAGGCTCCACCGCCGTCCCCATGCAGCTACCAGCTCAACCAGCTGGGCAGGCACCTGCGTGGTGACGAGCGGCCTCCACGACCGACTCAGCAAGCACCTGCATGGTGTCATGCAGATCTTCGTGAAGGCTCCACCACCGCGCCAGCCCAGCAACCAACCAACATGGCGCTACGACGCCTCGTCAGCTCGGACGCGTGTCGAAGCCTGGTGAGGCGGCGACAGCTGGGACGAGCATCCTTGATGTCCCCGATAAAGCGAGAGGGGCATGTCGGTAGCACATTAAATGCGTTTGTCCGACGGTGCCATACGATAGACTCATCTACTATACACCTTTCCACCTCCCATGTGCCACTGTGGCGACCCCTTTTGTCTATAAAAGGAGGCCCGAGGCGACCAGGAGAGGGATTCAGATCTTTTGGACTAGAGAAACACCGTAGCTAGTTCAAGAACTCAAGAACACTCAAATACATACACCAAATCAGGACTAGGGTATTACGCATCCTCGCGACCCGAACCTGGTAAACGATCCTTGTGCTGACCGCCAGACCTGCTCTTTGCACAACCCCAGGCCCGCCAACCATAGAAGGGAGCTCAGTGATCCCATAAGTGTCGTTTCCCTGACATCTTTGGTGCGCCAGGTAGGGGGTGCAGTTGTGGAAATCTGGTCTGATCGGAGCAGCGGCTTCATCGTGGCCGTCGTTCCAAGGAAGAAGATGACCAAGCTTGACGACACCATCTGCAGATGCGGTGGACGCCCGTGCAACGACAGAAAAGCTAAGTCATGCGAAACTTTAAGCAATTTCTTTCTATATATATGGTTATTGTCCTCGAAGGTCCTGCCCTATGTATGGAAAACCTGCACGCAAAGGGGCCCTTCTGCTATTGGCAATGCCCTTGCTCTGTTTCGAGTCTGCTCAATAGCTCAAGCGGCCGCGTCGAGAACGGCAGGATAGCCTTCCGCAATTGGCAACGCTCTCGATTCTGACTCGAGCCAAGCTCGACAGTTCGAGCGGCCGCATTGAGAGCGGTAAGGTGGTTCGCCTGGCAGCAAGCACACCCGGCAGGCCATTGGGGATCCGTCCTCAAGGTGCCGCGGCCTGGGTTTACGTGCCGGCAAGCCAACCTGATTAACGTAGGGTGAACATACAAAGGAAGATCAAACAGGAAGATAACATGCATCATCTCAAAAGTACTGCAGAGTTATATTACATCAGTTGTTGCCGCGGTTCTAACTAAAGATAGAAATTGTCTTGGTCATGAACCTGCAGCGGCAATGAGAAACGGGGTGCCTAATCCCTGCGCTAGCCTCCACCCTCTCGATTCCGTCGACGCGGCTGATGATGGGCTTGATATGCTCCTTGAGCACCGTGAGGTCAGCATCCTCCGGCAAGCTCTCCAGAGCGGCGTCGAAGTCGAGGTCGGGGTTCCAGTGCGCCACCTTGGTGAGGACCTTGGTCATGGCACCCCGGCAAAGCTTCCGGGCCTCATCAGCCAGAGAGGCCGCCCTGCTGGAGCAAAGATGCTCCAGGGCTCCAAGGACACCCTCGAAGAATAGGGTCAGCTTGGCGTTGGGAGTCAGGTTGGGCTCCGGGGCGTACCTCACATTTGGCATCCCCATGGTAGCCAGCTGCGTGGTGATCCTGCTGGCGATGCCTTCGAGGCGGCTGGTCTAGCGGTTCTCGCCCTACACAAAATCCTTGTGGTTGGCAGTTTTGTTCTTCCGCAGCTGCTTCTCGGCCTCCAAATCTTTGGCCAGGGTCTCCTCCCGGGCCTTGGCCTCCGAGAGCGTCCCCATAAGGCCCTCCAGCTTCAGCTTCATGTCCTTGATGGACTCATTGGCCGTGGAGAGTAGCCCGGCCTTGCTAAGGACTTCGGCCTGTGCGTTAGCCAAGGCGCCATTGGCCACGTCCCTCTCCCCCATCAGCTCCAGGACCTGCCTCTTCAGCTCGTCCTGCTCCACCTCCAGCTCCTTCACCTTGCCGGCGTGGACCTGAGCCTGGGCATTGAGTGCCTCCTCGTCCTTCTGCCCTAGCTCCTGGGTCCACTGCAGAACAAGCTTCTCGACCTCCTCGTCCTTGTCGTGGAGTGTTGCAGCGAGCTTCTCCTCGTGAGCGGCAAGGTCCTCCTCCTGGGAGTTCATCGCGGCTTGGTGCTGGGACCGAGCGGCCTCGTCCTTGGCAGCCTGGTTCTCCGCCGTCTCCTGGGCTTCTCTATGTCGGCCTGCTTCATGACAAGCTCCACCTTGCGCTTGGCCAGCTCGTCCTGGGCGGTCTTCAGCTCCTCACAGGCCTGGCGGAACCAAGCCTGCGTCTCGATGACGTGCCCCTCGAGGCCCACCTCTGCCTTGTCCACTGCTGCCATCTTGGACTTGGCCTTGTCTAGGTGGGCGTGGTGGAGCGCCTGGAGCTTCCGAAAGCTGGCGCCCAAGGCCTGGAGGAGCCGCTCTTCCTGGGAACCGCCGCCGCCGGCACTCGGCTCGTCAACGACTTCAAGCCCGGCGGAGGCAAGCACCTCCTCGTTGAACACCTCTACCTCGGTGGGCGCCCTGGTGCCCGCCATCCCTGGGAGGTGAACGAACAGGTCGTCGCTCACCTTCAGATACTTTCCTGAGCCAGAGGCAGCGGAGGAGGAAGGTTGGTCGTCAACCACCTCCTCTTCGGCAGCGGCCTTGCCGGCCTCCTCGGCAGCAGCCTTGCCAGGCTCCCCGACAGACCCCTTGGCGGCGTCCTCAGCTGCATCCTTGGCGGCCTCCTCGGCGGCGATCTCCTCGGCCTCCGCCACGGCGTCCTTGGCGGCATCCTCGATGATGGTGTCTATGACCTCCCGGTCTGTCGAGGGAGGATCTGGATATCGAGAAGGGGATGAGGCGAAGCCAGGACCAATATTCAAAAAGAAAAAGAACAAGGACGGAAGGCGAGTGACTTACCCGTGCCAGGTTGGGAAGAAGAGGCCCCCTCCTAGACAATATCGGGCATCAAGGCGAAGCCACCAGCGCCCAAGTTTTCCTCCTCCTCCTCCGTGTGCATGGGCTCGGTGCTTGGCGCCCTTGCCGGGGACGCTCCTCGGGGCGACGTGGTCGATGGGGGCGGCGTGTTGGGGGTAGCCATCAGTGGCTCCTCGTGCTGCAATCACGGCAAGGTCAGCGCCAAGGGATCGTACCCCCAACACATGTTGATGAGGGGAGAGTGATGAGCTTACGCTGGGGGCTGTGCCGGGGGCTGCTGTCCGGGCTGCTCAACACCACCAGCGGTGTACCAGAAGTGCCTGCCGGGGGCTGGCCGCCTGTCGAGGCCCTTGCCCTCTTCACCCTCTGGGCCAGCGTCTCCGCGTCTCTGTGAAGATGAAAACAAATCAAGATATGCGGCACAGTCTGAGGAGACGGAGATGACAAAAAAGAGCAAGATACTTACTCATCCTCCACCTCCTCTTATGTTGCCTTCCTCTTCCTCCTTGGGCTGAGGGACCCAAAATCAAAGACGACCTCCGCGTCAGCATCTGCCAGAGGAGGGGAGGAGGGTGAAGTTTGGCCATGCCTGGACGAAGAAGAGGCAGCTGCTTTCTTCTTCGCCACCGCGGCCTTTACCAACTTCCTCGCTGCCGCGGCCCTTGTTTGGCGCACGGACGCCTCCTGGGCTTGCTGCGGTTGCACGGCCCTCCCGGGCTGAACCGGCTCTCCAGAGCTGGCCCGCCGCAGGACTCGCCCTCTCCCCGTGACCGGAGGTCGACAGTCTCAACCTCCTCCTCCTTCGACTCGTCGACCACATCTTCGATGAGAGGGGCCCCGGTGCCGGCGCTGCTGGCCTCCCCAGCGGACTCCGCCCACTGGGTGAGCTCCTTTTCCTCCGCGGCATCGTCCTCCACGCCGCCGGTGCTGCCGGCCTCCCTGGCGAGCTCCGCCTCCGCCGCCCTGGCGGCGATGTAGTCCAGCTCCGCCTGGGTGGTGTCCTAGACGAGCAGCGGCTCGTCGCGGACGTACTTCTCCACCAAGGTATCAAAAAATTCTTGCACTTGATCCGCCGGCGGCTCGACCCAATTTGGGACAAGGCCGTGCGCGTTGAACTCCGGCATCATGGCAATGATGTCATTTCGGCGCGAGTTATTGCTCAGCGGGACCACCCCCACCAGCAACCCAAACAAGGGCCCCTTGGCAACCTTGCCGGCCTTCGCGGCATTGCCAGACCGCTCGACCTTGCCGTTGCGGTCCACGTCAAGCTGGAAGAGCCGCTGGCAGAAGTGGGCGTGCCCCATCATCGTGAGGTTGTGGTCCAAGCCGGGGCGAAGCCTCATGATGTCGGCCGCATTCGTGAAGAGCCAGGCCGGCCTCCCCTTGTTGTGCAGCGGAGCGATTCGGCGGCGGGTGAAATCCGCCCCGATCATGTCAAGGGTGAGCCCGGCCTCGGTGAGGCAATGAATCCTGGTGGTGGCGACAGTGAGCTTCCCATCGTCGGCGTCGACATCGCCCCAGTCATTTCTGCGAACCTGCGGCGCCTGGCGAACCTGGCAGAATTCCTGTGGGTCCTCCTCCTCAATCCAGCACCACCGGCCCCGCCACTCCTCCCACCTCTCCTTCTGAGCGCCCTCCGGGTATGTCCCCTTGGACCTTGGGATCCAAGCGACACAACCAGAGATGGCGCCTCCCTTTTGGATTCGAGGATAAAAGTAGTGGCGGAAGAGCGCCGTGTTTGGGAGCACTCCGGAAAAGCCCTTGCAGAGATGCGCAAAAAGAGCCATGCACACTGTCGGCTTTTTGGGAACGGGGGTACCCAGACTTGCCTGCCTGTGGCCTGCGGCGTGGCTCAAGGGGTGGCCCAGCATGGCCCATCTTCATTAGCACAAGCTCAAGACCCTCTCGAGGGACCAAGCCTCGCGGGGCGGATTTACAGGAGCTTCCTCGTGCACGGCCTCACGTCGGGCCTGGCTCGCGAGGAGGCACAGAGATCAAGGGGGGTACCTCACGAGGTGCCCATGAGGCAAGCCATGACGACCAAGGGCGCCAGTGGGCGCCAGCCCAAGACAAAGGTCCTCCTTTCCTCTTTGGTGCAAAGGCAGCAAGCGCAGCAAGAGTATCAAGCAAAGGCATCCGCTTTCGGTGCAACAAGACCAAGACCGTCACAACGGCAGGAAGGAAATCATTGTGGAGCCCAAGCCAAGGCGTCACCACCAGAAAGCCTTTGGCAAGCGAGGACCAACTTTAGTCAGGATAAGTGCACTAGATGTTCCCCTTCAAAATGGCCAATTGTTGGCGCCCTTCTCGCTCAATATTTGGGAAGAGGCCCAGGGCCTCTGCATATAAATAGGACTAGCCACCCACAGAGTAGGGGCACCGGATCCGGAATCCAGAACAGGGTAGAGGCATCGAGAAATCTTAGAGAGAGAGAGAGAGAGAGAGCGACTGAACTCCCTCTAGCAGTTCATCGCTCCAGCCAAGAACAGACCCTCGCGAGGCTGTTCTTCCTTGTATTGTTCACCATCATCAGCCCAAGAGGCAATCCACCACACCACAAACTAGAGTAGGGTATTACACCACAACGGTGGCCCGAACTAGTATAAACCCTGTGTCTCTTATGTTGTTCCTTTCATAGCTTAGATCTTAGCGAGGCGGCGAGGCGTAGGTAGGTAGAGGGTGAAATCTCCGTGCGCACCCCAGTGTTCGAACCTAGATTGTCTGCCGGAACCTGAAATCCGACATTTGGCGCGCCAGGTAGGGGTGCGCCGGAATTCGTCTTCCGTCGCCCTGTTCTTGACCGACCACCGCATCTATGTCAGACGCTCGTCGGCCCCGCGCCGAGCGCCGAGCCGCTCTCGCTTCCCGCGTCACCCAGATGGCCCCCGTCGGCTGCCGCCCCCGTCGTTCCCTATCGCCGCCACAACACCGCCATCGCCCGGCGGGAACGAGCAAAGAAGCATCGCCCCAAAGATCCGCCCATGAGGCGAGACGGCCGCATCGCTACTCCTTCACTCGCCTCAGCTGGTTCTTCGTCCCAAGGCTCCGCTACCATGGAGGCTCGATCTGCACTCATCGCGACAAACGAGCTCCTGCGCTACCGCCCTGTCGACGACGTCTACGAAGAGTGGTTCGACCGCGTCGCCTAGCTCGTCCGCGCCGTAGGGAGCTCCCCCGTGCCGTCCTTCTCGCTGCAGATCGCGCCTACCGCACGGGCACGAAGCTCCGGGCGCCTCGGCCGCCTCCCCTCAAGAAGGCGCCTGGCCCCAAGGCGCTGCGGGCCTGGCGGAACCCACTCTGTCCGGCGCCAGAGCAGCAAGAGCAGAGCTGTCAAGAGGTCCCTCGCCCCCAAGAAGCTGCCCGAGTGCTCCCTGCACCGGCTCGTCATGACCACGCTCCTGCGCTGGCACGCCAAGACCCTGTGCTGCTCCTAGCTGCAGCGCATGGGGACCCACAAGACTAGGCTCTTCGTCACCAGAGGCCTCCCGTGGCCACAGCAGGCTGTCGCGCCTTCACCACCGAGCTGTGCAGTGTCGCGTGGCCCGGCAAGTTCAAGCCAGACCTGCCTCCTCGCTACGACGGCAACGCCGACCCTGTGGAGTTCCTCCAGCTCTACGAGCTGGGCATCGAAGCCGCCAATGGGGACGAGAAGGTCATGGCGAACTGGTTTCCCATGGCACTCAAGGACGGAGCCCACACCTGGCTCCTGAACACGGCTCTGCACGATCTCCTCCTGGGACGAGATGCGCACCCGCTTCATCGCCAACTTCCAAGGTACTCGCAACTGGCCTCCTGCCGTGAGCGACATGCACCGCATCAAGCAGGAACCTGGGGAGACCCTGCAGAAGTACATCCAGCGCTTCAACAAGGCACGCCTCAAGATCCCCAGGGTGACCGAGGAGGCCATCATCTCTGCCTTTTCCGATGGTGTGCGTGACGTCAAGATGAAGGAGGAGCTGTCGATGCATGAAGATCTGTGCACCTCCTTGGATCTGTTCAACTTGGCGACCAAGTGCGCCAGGGCTGAGGAAGGGCGCCTTTCCCTCCTCGAGCTGCCAGCCGCAGACCCAGAAGAGAAGAAATCCAAGGCCAAGGACGTGAAGCGCAAGGGGGCTGCCGTGCTCGCGGTAGAACCTGACACCAAGCAGGGCAGAGATCAGCCCGAGTCTTCCAAGGGCAGCCGGTATTGTGTGTACCACGACCTGCACACCCACAACACCAACGAATGTCAAGAGCTCTGGGCCGTGCGAGAAGGGAGGACCGGCCGACGCCCCGATCGCAACTATCGAGGCTACGGCCGAGGAGGAGGAAGGAACGCAGGACGCTGGGAAGACCGTGGCCCTCGCTAAGGGTGGCACGATCGACCACGCGAGGATCGCTGGCAGGATCAGCCTCGCGAGGGAGACTGGAGGGATCAGTGTCGGGGGTTGGGTGCGACATATGCCAAAGGATGGCTTATCAAGGTGGGGGTGAGTAGAACGTCGCCGGTGCCTGGAAACGGGATGAGGCGAAGGCATGCACGCCGGCGAATCTTACCCAGCTTCAGGGCTCTTTGTGGAGATAACACCCCTACTGCTTCTCTGCGGGGTCTCTGCGTGATCACTATGGCAAAGTGGGTACAAGGTTGCTCCTTGAGCTGTTCGGGGTGAGGAAGGAGAAGGGCACGGCTAGCTCTTCTCTTCCCTCTATGTGTGTCTAAAACTAGTAGTGTCCAACCTCCTGCATGGGTGCCCCGGGGGGTTTATATGAGGCCTACCCCCCGGGGGTACAATGGTAATCCGGTGGCCTTGAGTCCCACTGTCGATCTCAGTCGCCATCTCGTCCGCTAACTTCGGGACCCGCCGACTAGCGGGCCCCTGAGCAGATCAGACATGGGGCCGACAGCCCTTGTCCGGCCAATGCTGGGTCTTGCTGCCGACATTACTGTTGTCTTGCTTCTAATGACGCGAGCTTGGTCATGGGGTCATGGCAACAGTGTCGCCGCCTGACGAGCGATCACTGCTGCCATTCCCTGTCTTGTCGGGTTTATGGCGCGCGAAGCCCGTGGGAGGGGCTGGCCGACACTTGAAGGCCGACTCCCAGTGGGTCCGTCTAGGGATTCTCTTGCCGTCTTCTGCACTCCCGCCGTCTTCGGGTCGTATAGATAGGCCGTCGTGGGTACAGGGATCTGCATGGGCTGATGTCGGGGCAGCGTGGCAGTAACAAGGTTGCCACGGGACGGAGATCTCCGTCAGTACGGCGCTCTGTGGCCATGCCTGTCCTTTGTGAACGGGGCAGGGATGGGCTGCGAGGCGGCCTCATCCCATCCCGTCCATAGTCGCACATGCCGTCTCTGGGACTCGGCTGGGAGGGACAGTCGGCGACTCCTCCGCCGACTCTCAGAAGGCGGCTCTTCGTCTTGGGGTCTTGAGGGGCGCAGTCTGCCCTGATGGTTTGAAAGGTCCAGGGGCTCGGGTTTGCCTACCCGTGGCCCATTACTCCGACAGTAGTCCCCGAAGCTGGTGAGGTGCCGAGGGCAACATGTCGAGGAGCCTCAACAGTTTCATCCCTCTAATGGAGGAATCTGGGCTTGGCTCGCCGTCTCTCTCTTGAGCCGACTAGCTGGAGTTGGCCTTGCAGGAGGCCGTCTTGCTCCTCAAAGGTTTTTAAGGTCGTGGCGGGATCCGGGCAGCGTGCCTGATAAGCTTCCAGGCAGCTGCCCGTTGCAGGGCTGGGCCGTGCGACGCCACGCCGGCAGGGCTACCGTCACCACGCTGCAGTGATGAGACAGCCGAGGCGGGGCCCGCCACTACCGCGCAGATCGGGCGCACGGGTGGATCCATTGCGGCTGCTGGCGGTTGGTTCTCCCACGCCGTTATCAAGCGATAGTAACGTCGTGGTTTAAATCGTGGGGCGTGGGCATGCGGGCCCGATTAATCCCACGCCCGCCCCATCGGCTTCTCAGCCCAGGCGCCTATAAGTAGGCGGGAGGAGGGGGGGCGGCAACGCACGCGCACCCATCTCCCCGTTCCCCGCTTGCTCTTGCTCTTCTCCTCCTTGCTTCGTCCTCCTCTTGCCTCCGACTCGCCGGACCACGCCACGTCACGGAGATGAGCTCCTCCTCCGCCGCAGCGCCTCCCGCCGCGCGCTCCGGCGTGTGGGACGGCTCCGAAGTGGACGACGACATCATCGAGTTCCTCTACCAGACGCGCCGCATCCCCGGCTCAAATTTGGTGCGGACCCGCGCCACGCCGGTGGGCGAAATAACGCCGGCGCCGGAGGAGGGCGAGTGGGTTATATTCCGCTCGCACTTCATGTGCGGTCTGGGGCTGCCGGTGAGTGGGTTCTTCCGCGCATTCCTGGAGTTCCACGGGCTCCAACCGCACCACCTCACTCCAAACACGGTGGTGCTGCTGGCCGCATTTGCCTCCTTGTGCGAAGGCTTTCTTGGCGTCCTCCCCACCATCGAGCTGTGGCGAGAGTTCTTCCAGGCCAAGCTCGGCACACACGTCGCCGGCGTGCCGGCTTTGTGCGGCACCTTCATCGCAATGAGGAGGCCGGTGGCCGACAACCCCTTCCCTGCCATCCCACTGATCAAGTCGGTGAAGATGTGGCAGCGCTCGTCTTTCTACGTGAAGAACGTCGCCCCTGCATATGCGATCGGGTCAACTCCCGCCTTATGAAGCCGGGCGAAGTTGGCGAGGCGACTTCGACCGGGTCTCATCAGGCCAGACGCCGACTCCTCGCAGCCGCCACGCCGTCACATGACTCCGAAAGGCCGACGCAGCTTGAGGGCCCGGACTAGGGCCGACTTGCTGGCCGCCTTCATGGCGCACCGAGTCCTTCCTCTCCAAGGCCGTCCTCATCTAATCTGTTAGATGAGCGGCCACCGGGACCCCAGTCGGCTATGCTCCAAGGACATGCCACAAGCGGAGGTGGCGGACACGGTGAACTTCCTGGCGAACTGCGGTCTCACGGAGGAATGGCGGTTCGGCAAGGAGCCGTACTCGCGCGCCAATCCCCCGCCTGTGGTAAGTCATCTCTCTTGCTTTTCTGTTTCCTTCTTCAGCCGAATCTGACTCTAATTTTCTTTGGTTTTTTCGAGTCAGAACCCCCTCATGCAACCCTCAGCCGGCACCACGGGGTCGGCCTATGAGTTTGTCCCCGACCGGGCGGAGAGCGACGCCGACAACCCCGACCTGGGAGTGGCGGCGATGGAGGCCGACGCCGAGGGGGGAGGAGGAGGGGCCGACGACTTCAGGCCTTCGGCGACTTTCGCCGATTGGCCTGAAGATGACGGCGAAAGGGAAGTCGTCCCCCGCCGCCAACCGAAGGTCGGCCATCCAGGTGCGAGTTCCTCCGCTGGCTTGGGTGGTCGAGGAGGCGCGAAGAAGCGTCGGGCCGGGCCGAGCTTGCCAGGCGGCCGGGCGAAGAAGTTCAGGGGGACGGCCACCGCGACCCAGCGAGAGGAGGTGGTCGCGAAGGCTAACCGCTTCTGCAAGGAAGTGAAGAAGCCGCCGCTGGTCTCTGCGTAAGTGCTTCTTGTTTTGTCTTGTTTTCTTCTGGTCCGTCTTGTCCAGGTCTTTTATGTGTCTTCTTTGCATCAGGGCTCCTCTCACCTTGGAGAGGGTCGCCGCCGCCTCCGTCATGGGGTCGGCGGAGACGTCCGCCAATACTCGGCGGATTGACCCTGCGGCCGACCTCTGGGAGGCGACGGAGTGGAACGCGCAGGAGAAGCGCGACGAGGAGGAGGCCGCCCACCTGGAGAAGGCGGAGGCCGAGAAGGCGGCAGCTTCCGCCCAGAAGAAGCTGGAGGAGGCCGAAGCCGCCGTCGCAGCCAAGAGGTGAGCCGAGGAGGCCGCGCGCCTGGGCCGGCGCTGCTCACTACCCCGCTGAGCTCTGTGCCGCCGCCGCCGGAGTTCACGGGGCAGACGGAGGGAGTCGGCGGCGAGTTCCCCGTCGCGAAGAGGGAAGGCGGCGAGGCCTCCCTGTCGGGCACGGCCATGCCGCCCCCGCCGCCTCCACCGCAATCTGAGAGCGCGCGAGGCAAGAAGCCGGCGGACCCGCCTGTGCCGCCGACCGACGACGAGGCTATGGCGAGGCTGCTCCTTCAAGTCGCCTCGCCAGCCTTGCTGGCCATTGCCCTGGAGAAGCGACTTGTGCGGGCGCTACTTTGGAGACCAGCGCCGCCAGCTCAGCCATTCCAGACGCCGAGGCGACAAGCGCCGCGCCCATTGGGTGGGTGCGAGGAGGCGGAACAGGCCCACTGAACACGGCCCTCCCGACGCCCAGCGGTTGCGATGGCGACGCCATCCAAAATCGCACTAAGGCGCACTCGGCTTCGCGAGTCACCGCGGGTATGTTTTGTTTTGAGTTTTTTCTTGTTCTTCTCCGTGAGGCCAGCGACCCACTGGTGTAGTCCATGAAGTTTCGGGCCGGCACGAGCAGCGGCTCGGAACTCTATCTGTTGACTTCCAAATTTTTACCTTTGTCTCAAATTCTTATCGCAGGAGTATCACAACCTCCGCGCCACTGCCTTCAACCACAACGTTGAGGAGCTGGGCAAGCGGACTGCCGACTTGTCAAAGAGCCGAGGTGAGTCTTCTTTCTTCTTCGCAGGGGCGCGTTGGCGCACCCGCGGGCTGTAGTCCCCGAGATTCGGGTCGACTGCTGAGCAGTCGGGCCGGATCTTCCTGGCGACCTTCTTAGCTGACAGCTTCACGTCCTTCTTCTTTTTATTTTTCAGAGACCAACGCTACTCTTTGACGGAAGCTGGGTACAGCCAACACCGCCTTGCGTGCCAAGGGGGAGGAATGCAGCAAGCTTGCCGTGGAGCGCGACCTGCTGGCTACGCAGCTGGCAGAACAGATGGAGCTGCTTAAGGCAGTGCAGGACGAGGCGGAGAAGAGAGAGGCTGCTCTCCTGGCCGAGTTCGAGAGCGAGCGCTCCTCCTGGACCGACAAGGAAGCACTGCTGACCTCCGGCTTCCATGAAATTGAGGACATCGTCGATGGTAAGTTTGTTTCGACTTCTTCCTTTGGGCCGCCGACTATAGGTCAGGCCGACTCCTGGTTTTTTGACTTGCTTCTTCTTCGTCTTGGCAGACTTCTTCCCTGGCCACACACAAGCGGCCAATCAAGCCATCGAGGCTGATCGTGAGGCGCGAAGGGCGAGTGGTGCCGAGATCGCTGCCAACGCCCCCCGGATCCATGACGAGTAGCTCCTGAGCATTGAGGCTCGTCTGCGGCCGGCCCATCGTATACTGCGCCGGCTTCAGCGTGTCGACGCTCAGGCGATCGCCGCCCTGTGGCCGGACATGCCGGTTCTGCGCACTCCCAGCCGGACTGCCGACTGGCTGGAGGTCACGGCTGGCCGTCTTGAAGCCTCGAACGGTTCCGTGGCCCGGGCTAGAGCGCGCCGGGCCTTGGAATTCATCAAGGCATGGTATCCGTGGCTGGACTCGATCGGCCGCTGGCCGCTGCTCCGGCCAGAGGCCCAGTGAGTCAGCTGCTGCGGAAGACGCCTCGCCGAAGGCGGCGCGGCGATCGCCGACTATACGGACACCAGTGTCTTTGTCCCTGAGCGGGCTGAGGACAGAGGGGAGGCACCGTCGGAGTGGTTCGGGATGAACCCGGATTACGACGAAGACTCGACGGAGGTGATCGGCTCCAGCGCCGAGGAGGAAGGCGAGGCGGAGGACGGAGATGAGATGGAGGCGCCAGAAGACGGAGCGGGCGACCAGCCTCAGCTTGACCAAGGCCTCCAAGAACGTAGACACGCCTGTCTGCCGGGCGGCTGCCGCCAGAGCTGATCAAGCCGAGATCGCCAGCCGGCCGCCTGGCGCTCGACGCCTTGCCGCCTCCTCCGGCCCCCCGAACCCGTCTGCCGCTTCCTAGGCTGCTGTCTCGTCTTCATTTTATCTGCTTTGATAGTCTTTTGAAAGAACTTGTTAATTCGCACAATTCCACCCGCGGGGTGTATTTTGAACCTTTGTCCGAAGCTGCGGCCAAGGGCCTAAGCTGTGTAAACATTATCCTAATTTCATCTTTCCTTGCTTATTGCTATTGTGGCTTTTTCCTTTGCCGCCTACCCTTAGTCGCCGCCTTGCCCATCGGGCAACCGCTCTGCGGACTGCCATTTGGGTCAAGTGCTTGGCTCCCTTTAAGAAGGCAAGTACTTGGCCCTCTTCTAGAGTCTTTTAAACAAGTTGAATAGAAAGCAGCCAGCCGACTACTTAAGAGTCAGTTTTTGCAAAAAAGGGGCTGGAAGCCGGCTTAAACTATGTTTATGCTTTGGGTCCTTAGCCATTTTTTCGTGGGCGCCTGCTCTTCCTTACTCCTGCCCACCAAACAGTCACTCACTGCAAGCTGCGGCTTCGACAGAGACGGCTTAGGCACCGCACGTTACTTGTCCGATTGCAGGAAGCATTTCATAGCCTATATGGCGAGTCCCCGGCCGACTAGTCGAGCCCGGTGCCAAACGGCATAATAAAGAGTAACATACTCAAGGCATAATTCTTATCATACGGATAACAAAGAGGGCAGTCCCCGAGCTCGCCTCGGGGCTCAAGTCTTGGTACTTTAAACACAAAAGGTAGCGTGGTACATCGCATCAACTATAAAATCTTCTGAGAAGATTCGCATTCCATGGCCGTTCCGTCTCTTTTTACGGAGTCGTCCCTCTTGCGTGCTCGGGCTTCGGCGTCGATCAGGTAGTAGGAGTCGTTGCTTGACACTTTGTCGACAATAAATGAGCCTTCCCAAAGGCACCGACGGCTTGTGCTGGCGGCTGTTCTTTGGATCAGCGGAGCACAAGGTCGCCTCTTGGAATGATCTTGGCTTGACCTTCTTGTTGTAGTAGCGGTGCGAGCTCTGCTTTGGTAGATGTTGGACCGACTGAGTGCCAACAGCCGGCCCTCTTCCAGCAGATCAACGCCGTCTTGACGTGCTTCTTCTGCTTCCTCTTCGGTGTACGTAGTGACTCGCGGGGAGTCGAACTCTATATCCGTCGGGATGACGGCTTCGGCACCGTAGACGAGGAAGAAAGGTGTGAGGCCAGTTGACTTGTTTGGAGTCGTGCGCATACTCCAGAGGACGGCTGGCAACTCCTCAAGCCAGCAGCCGGCCAAACGCTCGAGAGGTTCGACTAGTCGAGGCTTGATGCCGCATGTGATGAGGCCATTCGCCGCTTCCACCCGCCGCTTGATCATGGATGGGCAACGGACGCTAAGTCCAGTCGGATGCCTTGCGTCGCACAGAAACGGGCTAGGGCGCCTTTGGCAAAATTTGTGCCATTGTCGGTGATGATGCTGTGTGGTACACCGTACCGAGTCGTGATGTCGGTGATGAAAGTCACTGCAATAGGACCATTCAACTTCTTGATGGGTTTTGCTTCTATCCACTTGGTGAACTTGTCCACCGCGACAAGTGAGTTAGGCCGCCTCGTGCCGTTTTGAATGGTCCCACCAAGTCCAGGCCCCAAACAGCAAAGGGCCAGGCAATGGGGATAGTCTTGAGTGCAGAAGCCGGCTGAAGCGGCTTGGAGGGGAACACCTGGCACCCCTTGCATTTTTGAACTACTTCCTTGGCCTCTTCTAGTGCAGTTGGCCAGAAGAAACCGTGTCGGAAGGCTTTGGCGACGAGTGCTCTTGAGGCCGCATGATGGCCGTGACCGCCTTGATGAATGTCTTCGAGCATCGCTTGGCCTTTGCTCGCTCGACGCAACGCCGGTAGACACCAAAGGACGCTGCGCCTGACCAGCTCTCTGCTGACTCTAGTGGAGGCTGCCGCTCGGCGTTGTACTTGCCGAGCTAGGGTTTCATCGGTTGGTAGCTCTCCGCTTACTAGGAACTTCAGGATGGGCTGGGCCCATGAGGGTGCTGCTATTTCTTCGACTGTCAATACTGCTACTTGGACGAGGGCGGCTGGGCTGGGAGGCGGCAGGTTGGAGTCCGCGGCAGCTTGCTGGGTTGAAGAAGTCCCCGAGCCGACTGGCGCAGTCCCCGGGCCGAGTACTGGAGTCTTCGCAATGGTCACCGCAGTCCACAGGCCGAGTTCTGAAGTCCCCGGGATGGCTTCGACTGCAGCATTCTTGGGGCCATCTGCAAGAATTCTTGTGCCGTCTGGTGAGGCTTTGGAGTCGGATCCGACTTCTTCAGGGGGAGCCGGCACAAAAATGGAGTCTGATTCTGGTGACGGCTTGAAAAATGGCTTGAGGAGGCGCTGAAGGGCGACACCGGATGGTATTGCCTGGCGGATGGAGCCGATTCTTGCCAGGGTGTCTACTTGGTCGTTGTCGTTTCTTGGCACATGGAGGAACTCGCACCCCTCGAAATATCCACTCAATTGCTGTACCAGGAAACGGTAGCTCGCCATGTTTGCGTCTTTGGTGTCCCAGCCGCCGGATGACTGTTGGACCACCAAGTCGGAGTCGCCATAACACAGGATCCGGCGAATGCCAAGCTCTTTGGCAAGCCGGAGCCCGTGAATGAGCACCTCATATTCGGCGACGTTGTTGGAGGCGGCGAAATGGATCTGCGGCCGCATTTCTTGAGCTTGTCGCCTTTGGGGAAGTGGAGGATAATGCCGGCTCCCAAACCGGTGCGCATCTGGGAGCCATCGGCGCATCCGCCAACGGTGGAGTCGGGGCCGCCAGCGAGGTACTCGGTCTCGCCCACGACGAGGAAGTCGGCCAAAGGCAAGCGACTTGATGGCGGTGTGGGGCTGGTAATAGATGGTGTAGGGGACCAGCTCTATGGCCCATTTGGCCACTCGGCCAGAAGTATCTCGGCTTCCGATGCTCTCGGCTAGTGGGGCTGTGCAAACCACAGTGATTGGATGCTCTTGAAAGTAAGGCTTCAACTTCTTGGCGGCAAAGTGCATGCCGTAACACATCTTCTGGTAGTGGGGGTAGTTCTGCTTGGAGGTCGACAAGATTTCGCTTTCGGGTAATATACTGGTCTCTGGACAGGTAGCGCCTTGCCTTCCTCCTTGCGTTCAACCACAATGACTGTGTTGACTACCCTGCTGGTGGCGGCAATATACAGGAGCATGGGCTCCATGAGAGTCGGGGCCGCCAGCACGGGGGGAGTAGTCAGCATTTTCTTCAACTGGAGAAAAGCTTCGTCCGCCTTATGGTTCCATTCAAAGAAGGTGGTCTTCTTCATGAGCTGGTACAAAGGAAGAGCTTTCTGCTTGACCCGGTGATGAATCGGCCGATGGACGTAAACAGCCAAAGTGAACTTTTGCAGATCTAGCGATGGGCGGTACTTCCATCCTCTCGATTGCCTTTATCTTCACGGGTTGTACTCTATGCTGCGCTCGAGACCGTGAAACCAAGGAGTTGGCCGGCTGGTACTCCGAAGACGCACTTCTCTGGGTTGAGCTTGATCTGGAATCGGCGCAGATTCTCAAAGGTCTCCTTGAGGTCTTCCAACAGTGTTCCTCGCCTTTCCGTCTTCACCACCACATCATCCACGTAGACGTGGGCGTTTCTGCCAAGCTGCTTGTGGAGGCACTTCTGCATGCAACGCTGAAAGGTGGCGCCGCCATTCCTGCTTTAACGCCGTCATGGTCGGTGTAGCGAAGGCTCCAAACGGCGTGATGAAGGCGGTCTTCAGTCTGTCGGCCGGGTTTAGATTGATCTGGTGATATCCTGAGTATGCATCTAAGAAGCTCAACAGCTCGCATCCAGCTGTGGAGTCTATCACCTGGTCAATTCTCGGCACAGCAAACGGGTCCTTGGGGCAAGCTTTGTTGAGGCTTGTGTAGTCAATACACATCCGACACTGCTTGTTCTTCTTCGCATCCAGACCGGGTTTGCTAACCACTCGAAAGAACACTTCCATAATGAAACCGCTGCCGTGAGCCGGGCTATCTCTTCTCCAACAACTCTTCTCTTACATTACGACAGCGGCGCAAGGGCTGCTGACGGGCTTCACATCAGATCGGACATGTAACTTGTGCTCGGCGAATTCCACGGTACACTGGCATGTCTTTAGGGGACCATCTTGAAAATGTCGATTCTCATGGAGGAAATCGACGAGCTCGCCTTCCTATTTACTTGTCAAGGTTTGCACCTCTGACGAGCGCAAGACCTCTCCAGGTGCTCCGGGTCCAAGGGTATCTTCTTTGTTTCTTTGGCCGGCTTGAACGAGCCCTCAGCTTCCAACTCCTTGGGGTTGGGCGACATCTCTGGCTGCTTGCCGGCCATTGCCACAACCCGATCAAGAAGCCGCTTCTCAGCCGCAATCACCAGGGACTCGGCCAGCCGACTGCTTTCGGCCGCGCAAGCGGACGACTTCCTGTAGTCGCCGGCTACGGTCAGAATCCCCTTGGAACTCGGCATCTTCATCTTGAGGTAGGCGTAGTGGGGGACCGCCATGAACTTGGCCAGAGCAGGTCGGCCAAGCAGAGCGTGGTACGGGCTTTCGAGGTCCACCACCTCGAACCAGACTAGCTCTCGGCGAAAGTGATCTTTGTCCCCAAAGAGGACGTCTATCAGGATCTTGCTGATCAGTGAGCAGGAAAGGCCAGGTACAATGTCGTGGAACACAGTCCGGCTGTTCTGAAGCTGTCTTTGCTTGATTCCTAACTTCTCCATTCCTTATAAAGGATGTTGATGCTGCTGCCTTCGTCCATCAGCACTCGCGAGAAGCGAGCGGCACGCCTGTCTTCATGTAAGGGTGGCTCCCACGACTGTGTAGGAGCCCGGATTCGGCATCACCTCTGGGTGATCAGCTCGACTCCAACTGATAGGTGTCTCGGACCAGTGCATGAATTTTGGAGTATCTGACGCTACTGCGTTCACTTCTTGCTGCTGCAGCCACCTGCTGCGTCGATCATCGGCCACACTGGTGAACATTGGCTGCTGGGGCGGCGGTGGAGGCGGCGGCCCAGCAGGCGGGGGAGGCAGAAGGCCGTCTCCCTTGGCGATTCTGGTGAGCCAGTGGCATTTCCGGGTGGTGTGGTTCGACGGCTTCGCGCCGCTATGGAACTTGCAGGGACCATCTAGAGTCTGCTCGTAAGAGAAGGCCGGCAACCAATTGGATTTGCCGCCTTTCTGTCGCTTGGCCGGACGCTGCCCCTCTGGCTGTTGGTCTTCGACTGTCGCCACCTGCCGGCTGTTGGAAGCCGGCTGCGGGGCCTTGCGCTTGTGATCATTCTGCTGCTGTCGCCGACTGGTGTCGCCAGCCGGAGTTCTGGGAGCCTGAGGAGCCACCTTGCCAGTCGCACTGACTTCAATCTCCGTCTTCATGGAGGAGTCGATTGTATGGCATTTGTCTCATGCTATGATCAGCAGCTCGTCGAGGGTTTCCGGCTCGTCGCAAAGGAGCTTGTGCTTGAGGAGGGTGCCTTCTCTGCACCCGTGAAAGTACTCAATAGCCTGCACCTTGTGCACTCCTCGCAGGAGTTCCGGAGCTCGCCCAACAAGCGTGAGGTAGTCGCGAGTTGACTCGTTGGGGCCTTGCACGCACAAGGAAAGCTGGCGAGGCTTGGGAGGTCACTTGTATGTGCTCGTGAAGTTGCGGACAAAGGCCTCGGTGAAGTCGACCCAGCTGTTGATGCTGCGGGGCTTCAGGCTGTTCAGCCATGTCCGGGCCGTGCCCTGGAGCATGAGGGGAACATACTTTACGGCAACGCGCTTGTTGCTGTTCGCTATGCTGACGGCTGTGGAGTAGTCAACTAGCCAGTCCTCTGGCTTCACGGAGCCGGTGTATTTGGGTGTATCTCGGGGGAGTGTGAACCCTCTGGGGAAGGGCTCGTCTCGGATGCGAGGTCTGAAACAGGGCGGACCCAACTCATCTTCCTCTTCCAGCGCCAGGGATCGGTGGAATCGGTCGATCCGGTGGCGGGCGTCGTTTTCTCCGACTTCCTCTCGGCGGCCTAGGCGGTCGCCGAGAGTCGGATGTTCGAAGGGTGGCGGGGAGACTCGCCTTTCTCTGCGGGGAGGAGGGGGCAGATAGTCGTCCCGCCGCTCCACCGCTCTCGGGCGGCCGTCTTCGTCGCGCTCGATGGAGATGTGAGTCCGGCTGTGGCTGACAGCCGGATCCTTGTTTTTTCTTCCGCGGACACCGCCAGTCGGCGTTCGAGACGTCGCGCCTTGATCTCGGCGGGAAGGCAAGTCGCCGTGTTGTCGTCGCGGCGCCTCCGTGCGGCAGCCGGCTTCGTCTTGCGCGACAGCCGCGTCGAGGAGCTGCTGGACTCGCTCCGTCATCAGGCGGCGCTCCTCTCCCTCGAATTTATCCAGCTCGTCCGCCGCCGCCTGGGCGGCGCAGATGTTCTCTGCGGGCATAGCGTACACATGGCGATTGGCCCCGAACAGGTTGGCGATGGCTACGCCGCGCTGCTGGACTGCGCCTAGGCGGCTAGCCCCAGTCGGAGCCGGCGAGCCACCCACGGCGCGATCATCTCACGCTGATAGGCTTCTGACAAGCGTCTCATGCTTGCCAGCTTCTTCACGCCCACGAGGAGCTGAAGGCGGCGTGCCTCCAGCGCCCCGGCGTCAGCGTCTTCCAGAATAGGCGCGGTCAGGTCTTGTAGAACAGTGTCGAGAGGGTCATGAGCTCCCTCACCGGAAGGCTCGCTATGACCGATGACGAGCACCTCCGTGACGGTGCTTCCGCCACTCTCCGCGCGAGGGAGCGGCTCATCGTAGACCACCATGTTGGTGGGAACGCGTCGAGCGACGCTGGTGTCGGGTCGACTCAAAGCATCAGTCGGTGGAGCCTACGGACTCAGTGTCAGCGCAGGCTCGCCGCGACGTGGAGTTGCCGAGGAGGCCCGCGAGGAGGTTTTCGGGGCAGTCCGTGCTCGCGTCGGATGCAGGCTCGTCGGAGAGGCGAACCTCGCCGACAAGTTCGGGCGGCAGCTTCGCTGCGCGACCTCAGCGCCATGCAACAGATCGGGCGCAGAACTCCATCTGGCGTGCGGGCTGGCTGCGCCGCCCAGTGGAGGAAGAGGGTTCCGTCCCGTAGCAGGTCTTAGGACGACGGTGCACCTAGCCCCCACTGTGGGCGCCAAATGTCGGGGTTGGGTGCGACATATGCCAAAGGATGGCTTATCATGGTGGGGGCGAGTAGAACGTCGCGGTGCACTCGAAACGGATGAGGCGAAGGCATGCACGCCGGTGAATCTTACCCAGCTTCAGGGCTCTCCGTGGAGATAACACCCCTACTGCTGCTCTGCGGGGTCTCCACATGATCACTATGGCAAAGTGGGTACAAGGTTGCTCCTTGAGCTGTTCGGGGTGAGGAAGGAGAAGGGCACGGCTAGCTCTTCTCTTCCCTCTATGTGTGTCTAAAACTAGTAGTGTCCAACCTCCTGCATGGGTGCCCCGGGGGGTTTATATAGGCCTACCCCCCGGGGGTACAATGGTAATCCGGCTGGGCGCAGGTCCCAGCCGTCAGTCTCTCAGGTCGCCGTCTCCTCCGTCGACTTACGGGGCCCGCCGACTAGCGGGCGCCGCCGACGGTCCAGCATGGGGCCGACAGCCCTTGTCCGCCATGTGGTCTTCTTGCCGGTCATGGATTATCTGTTGCGTGCTTCTAATGATGCGAAGCTTGGTCATGGGGTCATGGCAATAAAGCCGCTACCGACGGGCGATCACTGCTGCCATTCCCTGTCTTGTCGGGTTTATGGCGCGCGAAGCCCGTGGGAGGGGCCGGCCGACTCTTGGAGGCCGACTCCCAGCGGGTCCGTCTAGGGATGCTCTTGCCGTCTTCTACACTCCCCCCGACAGGCATGTCCCGCCGTCTTCGGGTCGTACAGACAGGCCGTCGTGGGTACAGGGATCTGCCCACGGGGCTGATGTCAGTACGGCGCTCTGTGGCCATGCCTGTCCTTTGTGAACGGGGCAGGGATGGGCTGCGAGGCGGCCTCATCATCCCGTCCATAGTCGCACAGGCCGTCTCTGGGACTCGGCTGGGAGGGACAGTCAGCGGCTCCTCCGCCGACTTTCAGAAGGCGGCTCTTCGTCTTGGGGTCTTGAGGGGCGCAGTCTGCCCCGATGTTTTGAAAGGTCCAGGGGCTCGGGTTTGCCTACCCATGGCCCATTACTCCGACAATCAGCCTCGCGAGGATCGCCCGCAAGGAAACGCAGGCCTCCCTCCTCTGCCGCCGCAGCCAAGGAGAAACGAGGACCATCATCCGGACGAGGGGGTTGGGGGCTTCCAGGAGCCGTGCGCGATCGCTTGCTTCCTTGGCGGAGCTCAAGCCCCAGCCTCCCAACGCATCTTCAAGCAGTTCACCCGCGAAGTGAATGCAGTCCTCCCCAAGCTCGAAGCCACGCGCCCTCTCAGGTGGTCAGCATGCGCCATCACGTTCAGCTCAGCGGATCATCTGAAGTTCGCGGCCACAGCCGGAGTCCTCCCGATGCTTTGCTCCCCAATCATCAGCAACGTGCAAGTCACCAGGACCCTCATCGACGGCGGAGCAGGGCTTAATGTCCTGTCCGGAGAGACATTCAACAATCTCCAAGTGCCTTACAATCAGCTTCAGCCAACCAAGCCTTTCTCCGGAGTCACCGATGGCTCCACGGTTCCGATTGGGCAGGTCCGCCTCCACATCACCTTCGGTAGCGACAACTACCGCACCGAGAAAATCGACTTCGATGTCGCCCACATTCGCCTGCCATACAATGACATCCTCGGGTACCCAGCTCTGGCCAAGTTCATGGCCGTGACCCACCACGGCTACAATGTCCTCAAGATGCCAGGAAGCGGCGGAGTCATCACGGTGCCCTGTGAAGAGAGAGACGCAGTGTGCTCCCTGGAGCGGGCCTTTCAAGCCGCGTCACTTGAAGACCCAGATCGCAGGAGCGTGAGGCTCCCTGAGACCACTCTCAAGAAGAGGACGACATCGCCAGGCCCGACCCCTCAGGAGGCAGGCCCCTCAGGGTCCGCGCCTGCTCAGGGGGCACCGCCTTCTGTCGCATAGGAAGGCGCGCCCGGAGCCCTCCTCAACAAGGCTCGGGGGCTCTCTCCTGGAGGGCCACCGACCTTGCCAAGGTCATGAGGGAGGCGCTTGGGCACCACTTGGAGGCGTGCTTCAAAGTATGTTTCCCTCAGGAAGGAGCAAGGCAAGGAGGGCCAAACCCTCAGGAGTTCGTCAGTCAGATCACACAGGAGTTGCAGGAGTCAAGAGTCATGAGTGGTAGCCGCCTCTTACTCGCCGTGGTTCCCCATCCAGGTGAGGATGGTGGGCAGCACGTCTGCATCGACATACCAGGGCTCAACCGAGCCGCGTCTCAGGAGCGCTCCTGGCCCTCACGCGCGGGGCGCTGCGAAGGTCCACCCCACAGCTACGTTCGCATGCCCTACGGCGTGCCAAACGTGGCCGCCACGTACCAGCGCCTCATGGGGAGCATCCTGGAGGCTCAAGAGGCCAGGCGTTCCACAGTCCTGGCGGAGATGGAGATGGTCCACGTGGAGACACCAGTGCCTCCGGAGCCTCCCGAGGCTCCTGGGCCTGGGGGCTCGTGAAGGTCGGCTTCCGCAGCCCACGACGTCCGCCACTTCAACATCCCTTCGTCCTCAACGTTATCAGGTGACATCCTTCAAGTTTCATTTTCAGCTGGGAGCGCCTCTGTGGCTGCATTATTCCCAGGCCGCGTGGGTCCGTCCCTGCGGCGTGTATCCCTTTTACTTCATGTTCTTAGCTTACTTTGTTGGGGGCGCCCCTCGGGCTGCATCATCCCCAAGTTGCTCGGGCCAGACCCAGCGGCATGTACCCCTCTTTCGTTTATTTTGGGCCATGTGTTTGACCCATCGTGATTGTTATTTGATGCCTATCCAAGGCACCCCTTCTTCCTTCATGTCGGCCGCTTGCACGTTAAAGGGGGGGTACATGAGCATCGCGACTCATGGCTCCTACTGGCTCTCCAGCCCTCACCCTCTGGCCTTGTCCACGGCACCGCGACCTGGCATACCAGCGACGGCTGAGACCCGCTCGAGGTCCGGGACCCGAGGACGTAGAGCGTCGGCATCTAACCAAATCTGCAGGAACACATCACAAGTTAAGGCACAGTGCCAGGCGCAACCCGCCTTGAGGTAGGGCCCCGTGAGTCCCGCGCTGGCTCACGGGTGCCCAGATACACCTCATCAGGCCCTACCGTGCCAGCCACGTTCAGGGCGGGGCTGTACACGCCCGCAGGGACTCCTCCCGAAGGGGAGCCCCCTCCCACACACCAGTGGAAGCATCATGCTCCGCGCTGGCTGACGACACTGCCGAGGAGCGGCTATGCCCGTACACATACGGAAGCGCTATACTCCGCGCTGGTGATAAACAACTAAGGGTGGCCTCCGGCCGCATCAACCTCAGGGAGCCCAGAGCTCAGTGTCTGGCCTCATCGCAATGCCTCCCCTCGGGAGTGCCGCGCGAGGGGGCTGGGCACGGGGGCTACGCCTGGGTCACGCCCAGACGTACGCCACCCAGCCAGGCCCCTCGGGCCTGGTTCGTCGCACGTCTCTCCCCGAGTGGAGCCAATGTATGAAGGCCGTTTGAGCGTCAAGGGGGACTCCTGAGCATCGCGACTCAGGAGCCTAACTGGTCACGTAGCCCCTCACTCCTTAGTTCCGAAAGGCTAACGGCGGTTGAGTTATGCGCGGGGCCGGGCTCTGCAGACGTAGAATGGTAGATTCACCAACACATCTCACCTCCCTACTTGCTGTTCATGTGCCAAGGGGGACTCCTGAGCATCGCGACTCAGGAGCCTAACTTGTCACGTAGCCCCTCACTCCTTGGTCCCGTCCTGGTTTCCGGTCGGGGCTAACGGCGCTGAGGTATGTCTTGAGGCCGACTCTGCCCGGCGTAGAACATAAGCAAGTAGGAAGGAAAAGCGCAAATCTCAAGGAATTCAAAAGCAAATATTATAGTCCATAACTGTTATCACAACACCAAACGCAAGTTTAAACGCCTCCCCGAGGCATGATGCATGTTGCAGGAGCTGAAAGCGGAACAGGAGCCACGACGGAGTCACTTGTTGGCGGCGGAGCTGCGCGGAGCGGGTTCGCCTCGCGAAGCCCCAGAACCGGCGGCGCCTCGCTTCGGCTTGGTGCTGAAGGCCCGGAACTTTGATAGCAGAGCCTACGCTCGACCATTCACGGCCTTAGCAGCGGCAGTGGCAAGCTCGCCGCTCATTGCTCCAAAGCAGCTGTCGTCGAGGTCGACGCCGATCGCAAAGGTAGCGTGGGTAAGGACCAGCGTGCACGAAGATGGGACATGCGCCTCGGCCTCGGATTCGTGGGGCCAAGGCCAAGGGTGACATCTTCAAGAGCGCGGATCGGGAAGGGAAGCAGCTTGGCGGGGCCGTCCTCGGCGCCGGCCCGGGCTTTCCAGTCACCGTCAGAAGCGTCCTCAGCAAGGTGCGAGCCTTCACCTCCATATCCGTGAAGGCCTCGCGGTCCTCGGCAAGAACCCGCGCCTTGCCGTCCAGCTCGACCTCCTTCGCCTCCAACTCCTGCTTCAGCGCACCCAGGCGGTCACGGCGCTTGTTAAGCTTGGCGTCCCGGTCCTTGACGGCCGCCTCGCGAGCCTTCATGTCGTCCTCCTTCTCTTGGCAAATGCGGGCCTCCTTGGCAAGCTGGTCCCGCAGGCCCTGCAGCTCGCTCTCCAGCGCCTTGCAGCGACCTCAGACATCAGCTATCTCCCCCAAGGTGGCGTTGCGAGCAGCCTTCGCCCCAAGGACGGCCTGCTTCTCCTTGTCGCAAGCCGTCGAGGCCTGAACCATCGCCGCTCGAATCGAAGCGTCAGAGTGAATCCAGCCAGAGGCCAGCTCCAAGCGCCCGGCCACCAAGCGAGGGTCGGTGCCCAGAAGATCTTGTCGCAGCCGGTCCAATTCAGGAGCAGCATGATCCAGGACAGTGGGAGGAGTCGGAGAGACAGCAGTCGGTGGAGTAGGAGGAGAGGACAGCAGCGTAACCACAGTATCCTGAGGCGGGACCTGCTGCGCCCCAACAACTGTGGCGGTGGCATCAGGCAAGGACACCTCAGGAGTCGCTTGGGCCATGGGGGCTGAGCTTGCCCCAGCGAGCTCCACCAGGCCTCGCGGGGATCACCGGGCAGGAGAGGCCCGTGTCTTGCTGTCGCCTTCCTTCACGGGCAGAGGCGCTGCCCCAGGCGGAGCATCAGGAGCTCCCTTCAGCTTCTTCGCCGCAGGCGCCAGCCTAGCCATGAGATACAGATATCAAGCCTCAGCGACAAAGCAAGGAATAAAACGAGAATCAAGCACTTACTGGCCATCACTCGCGAGCTTGAGCAACCTCCGGCCATACTTGAAGCCCGAGAGCCGGCTGCAGGGATCAGCCTCAAGAGGCCCGGGAGCAGGAGGCACGTCGGCGGATCGTCTCGGAGCCGGGGCAGACCCGCGGGGGACCAGCCCAGTCATGTCCTTTTTCGGGATCGGGGGCAAGCTCTCGCCGCCCCACTCGTCGCCATCCTCGTCGTCATCGCTCGGCAAGAGGCGGAGAGCACTGGACCTGCGCCTGGGGAGGGGCGCTCTCGACTCCCCGTCGGTTGCCTCGGAGTCAGGCCCCGCTTCTCGCTCCTCTTCTTCCTCCTCTTCGCTGGAATCGTTGGAGGACTTGTTCACCGTCGCCAGGGCCGCCGGGTCCTCGGGAACCTCCGCAGGCAAGGGCTCGTCCCCATTGAAGACGGGCATGGCTTCCACCGCCTGCTCCCAATCGTCTCGAAGGAACAAGGGTACAGGGGCGCCCTCCAGCCTCGCCACGTCTCCCCCAACCAAAGATTTGAGTACCGCGGCCAGATCTTCGTCGGGCAAGACTGCGGTGCTCGGGCGGGGCCTCCACAGCGGAAGCGAGTACTGACGAAGCGGGGCCACCCGATGCTCCAGGAATTCCCTCAGGAGCGATGCACCAGTCAGCTTCGCCGCCGCCATGTTGCTTGGCCGCAGATCTGCGTCCATCTTCTCCAGCACCGGCTTCGCGCGGGGATCCACGAGTTCCGCGCGAGACCAAGCGTCGATGGGCGTGGGCTGCTCCGTGGGCAGAATCAGCCGAGGGTGGATGCGCCCGGCATCTACCATGACCCACTTGCTCCTGAAGCCCTCAATCCTCTTCCCGGGCTTCGAGATGGCGTTGGAGCTGCCATACGCGACAAAGCTCGCACACGCGGAGATGGGACCTCGAGAGGTCCGGAGGGAGAAGTAGTGGCGTAGCAAGGCCACTGAGGGCTGCACCCCGACGTGAGCCTCACAATAGTAGGCGAAGATCGCCAGAAGAAGAACAGGGTTGGGGTGGAGGTGCAGAGCTTGCAGTTTGTAGTGGCGGAGGACAGAGAATAAGAACTCAGAAAAGGGAGGCACCAGACCGGCAGCAATGGCGCTCACGAAGAGCGGATAGAAGGTGCTTCCTTGGGCCTCGGAAAGGGCGGAGCCAGCCTTGAACACCTCTGCCCCATCGATGCCTTGCGCTGCCACCATCCGTCGCACCCGGGCAAGGCCCTCCTCCGACACATTCGGCGAGTCCAAGGCGGCTGAGTACCAAGCTCCGACCGGGGTCTGGCGAGGCACCATGTCTTGCTAGGGCACGCGGTCGAAGTAGATCTGGAGATTTCAGAGGCAGGAAGGAAAGGTGCAAGAAAGGGGATCTGGGCAATGACCGGAGGAGACTAGGGAAGCAAAGCTTAGACAGACGCCGTTCTTTTGTCGATTCGCGCAGTTGCAAAGGCGCCCACGTCCAACCAACCGCCACGCGGAGACCAAGACCGCAGGCTATTAGGGCCCGCGGCGCTTCGCACTTGCCCCAGGGGCTACTGTCGGCGTTCTGGAACGGGGGTACCCAGACTTACCTGCCTGCAGCCTGCGGCGTGGCTCAAGGGGTGGCCCAGCATGGCCCATCTTCATCAGCACAAGCTCAAGACCCTCGCGAGGGGCCTCATGAGGCGGATTTACGTGAAGCTTCCTCGTGCACGGCCTCGTCAGGCTGGCTCGCGAGGAGGCGGAGAGATCAAGGGGGTACCTCACGAGGTGCCCATGACGCAAGCCATGACGCACTAAGGGCGCCAGGCGGGCGCCACCAGCCAGTTGTCCTCCTTTCCTCTTTGGTGCAAAGGAGCAAGCGCAGCAAGAGTATCAAGCAAAGGCATCCGCTTTGATTGCAACAAGACCAAGACCATCGCAACGGCAGGAAGGAAGTCATTGTGGAGCCCAAGCCGGTGTCACCACCAGAGCCTTTAAGGTGCAAGGACCAACTTTAGTCAGGATAAGTGTACTAGATGTTCCCCTTCAAAATGGCCAATTGTTGGCGCCCTTCCCACTCAATATTTGGGAAGAGGCCCAGGGCCTTTGCATATAAATAGGACTAGCCACCCACATAGTAGGGGCACCGGATCCGGAATCCAGAATATGGTAGAGGCATCGAGAAATCTTAGAGAGAGAGAGAGAGAGAGACAGTGACTGTACTCCCTCTAGCAGTTCAACGCACCAGCCAAGAACAGACCCTCGCGAGGCTGTTCTTCCTTGTATTGTTCACCATCATCAGCCCAAGAGGCAATCCACCACACCACAAACTAGAGTAGGGTATTACACCACAATGGTGGCCCGAACTAGTATAAACCCTGTGTCTCTTGTGTTGTTCCTTTCATAGCTTAGATCTTAGCGAGGCGGTGAGGTGCAGGTAGGTACAGGGTGAAATCTCTGCGCGCACCCTAGTGTTTGAACCTAGAGGGTCTGCCGGAACCCGAAATCCGACACACACCACGGCATTTGGGGTAAAATCCAGAAGGTGAAAGCCGTAGGTGTGCATGATATCATTGAAGAAATCAGAGAAGGGGGGCAGAGGCCGCAGGAAAAGTAGTCAACGAAGAATGGGTACCGATTCGGGCCGGCTTCCGCGAAGGCAGCAGGGATGACACGCATGGCCGGATGCCCCGTCGTCTCCCCCCGTCTTGCACCCCCACAGGTGCTTGAAGTAGTCCCGGAGATGGATCGCGTCGACCATCGTGGGGAAGTAGGCGGATTGTGTCCGCCGCGTCACCAGCTCGCTCTCCGGCGGCTCCTTCGCCCTGACGTCCTTGGCCACTCCCTTGCCTTTACTGGTTTTGGGTGCATGGTGGCTGCGAGAGGCGAAGGGGGAAGGACGACAAAGACGCGGCGGCGGCGAGCAAAGGCAAGAGCTTGAGAGGGAGGAAGAAGGGGATAGTGGTTCCGAGATTGGAGAAGGCACGGAGGGTAAATGAGTAGCACGCCTGCGGTTATTCCTTTTTATGGGGAAGGTGCGGGCCGCCTCTTTCCCATTTACTGTGATGTGATGCATGCGTGCAGGAACCGCCCCACGCATGACCCCCACGTCACGCACGACCCTCCATGACGCGCGGTCAATGCGGGTCATGGGGAAGTGCAGCAGATGAAAAAGTTACTATGGTAAAAAAAATCCGCCCCACCTGCCCGTGCACCGTTCTGGGCCTAGCCCAACAGCGCGTCGCGCTTATGTGTGGCCCAGGCCCGGGGGCTCCTGTCGGTGTACAAAAGTAGGGGCTCTCCTTTTGACCCCTTTACTTATGGACGGGTAGTCAGAGCCACGCCCGCGGCCACACTTAGCAGGGCAGGGGAGGGAAGCCGGAGCACAAGACAGCCAAGGCAACGCCAAGACCAGAGACCACAAAGAGCAAAGGGGCGAGGCGGACTCCCCCGGCAAGACCTTTACCGGCTGGCTTCCATGGCCCCGGCAAGAGCCTTGCCGGGGCAAATTGCCCGACGCCAGCGGGGCGAGCCACCCTTGAGCCCAAGGGTTTCCAACAACCACATTGGGACCGGGGCTCGGGAGGCACCCCCGTGATGGCATGCAGATCTTCATCAAGATCATAAACACACGAGATCAGATGAGGACTAGAAGACGACAATCCTCGGCGGGATCCTAGCCGAGGAAATCCACGAGACCCCCCGACAAGGCACTTGCCGGGGAAGACGACGATGCCACGGCAAGACCCTTGCCGGGGCCCCGGCAAGGCCCTTGCCGGAGACACCTATAGGGCAGCAACAGGGCCCGCGTCTGCCAAGGCTCCACCGCCGTCCCCATGCAGCTACCAGCTCAACCAGCTGGGCAGGCACCTGCGTGGCGACGAGCAGCCTCCACGACCGACTCAGCAAGCACCTGTGTGGTGACATGCAGATCTTCGTGAAGGCTCCACCCCACGCCAGCACAGCAGCCAGCCAACGTGGCGCTACGACGCCTCGTCAGCTCGGATGCGTGTCGAAGCCAGGCGAGGTGGCGACAGCTGGGACGAGATTCCTTGCCATCCCCGATAAAGCAAGAGGGGCACGTTGGCAGCGCAGTAAATGCTTTTGTCCAATGGTGCCAGAGGATAGACTCATCCACTGTACACCTTTGCACCTCCTGTGTGCTACTGTGGCGACCCCTTTTGTCTATAAAAGGAGGCCCGAGGCGACCATGAGAGGGCCTCAGATCTTTTGGACTAGAGACACACCATAGCTAGTTCAATAACTCAAGAACACTCAAATACATACACCAAAGCAGGACTAGGGTATTACGCATCCTCGCGGCCCGAACCTGGGTAAACGATCCTTGTGCTGACTGGCAGACCCGCTCTTTGCACAACCCCGCGCCCACCAACCTAAGAAGTGATCTCATTGATCATCGCTTCCTCATAGTTCGTAGGTTCATCATGGTCTAGCAACATGACTTCCAGAACAGGATTACCGCACCACTCTGGTACAGATCATACTTTGGTTGACCTATGAGGTTCGGTAGTAAGAGGGTGTTTGTTTCCAGGGACTTATTGGTTTAGGGACTTAAAAAAGTCCCTATAAGTCCCATCTAAACCAAACAGGAGGGACTTATAGGGACTTAAAGTGGGCATTTGGGACTTACGAAATAAGACTCTAAAGGAGAGTCTTATAGGGACTTATAGTTGTAATATGGTCTTATAGGAACTTATAAGTCCCCGGAACCAAACAGGGCCTAACGTTTTTGGGACTTGGGACTTATAAGTTGGGACTAAAGAAAGTCCTAGGACTTATGAACCAAACAGGGCCTAACTTGATCTGAAGTTTCATGAACATCATCATTAACTTCCTCACTAATTGGTGTAGGCATAACTGGAACTGATTTCAGTGATGAGCTACTTTCCAATTCGAGAGAAGGTACAATTAGCTCATCAAGTTCTACTTTCCTCCCACTCACTTATTTTGAGAGAAACTCCTTCTCTAGAAAGGATCCGTTCTTAGCAACAAAGATCTTGCCTTCGGATCTGTGATAGAAGGTGTACCCAACACTTTCTTTTGGGTATCCTATGAAGACGCGCTTCTCTGATTTGGGTTTAAGCTTATCAGGCTGATAATTTTTCACATAAGCATCACAACCCCAAACTTTAAGAAATGACAGTTTTGGTTTCTTGCCAAACCATAGTTCATACGGTGTCGTCTCAACAGATTTAGATGGTGCCCTTTTTAACGTGAATGCAGCTGTCTCTAATGCATAACCCCAAAACGATAGTGGTGATTCGGTAAGAGACATCATAGATCGCACCATATCTAATAAAGTACGGTTATGACATTCACACACACCATTACGCTGTGGTGTTCCACGTGGCATGATTTGTGGAACTATTCCACATTGTTTCAAATGAAGGCCAAACTCGTAACTCAAATATTCGCCTCCGCGATCAGATCGTAGAAACTTTATTTTCTTGTTACGATGATTCTCAACTTCACTCTGAAATTGTTTGAACTTTTCAAATGTTTCAGACTTGTGTTTCTTTAAGTAGATATACCCATATCTGCACAAATCATCTGGAAAGCTCAGAAAATAACGATACCCACTGCGAGCCTCAACACTCATCGGACCGCATACATCGTTATGTTTTATTTCCAATAAGTCAGTGGCTCGCTCCATTGTTCCGAGAACAGAGTCCTAGTCATCTTGCCCATGAGGCATGGTTCGCAATCATCAAGTGATTCATAATCAAGTTATTCCAAAAGCCCACCAGCATGGAGTTTCTTCATGCCCTTTACACGAATATGACCTAAACGGCAGTGCCACAAATAAGTTGCACTATCATTATTACCTTGCATCTTTTGGCTTCAATATTATGAATATGTGTATCACTACAATCGATATTCAATAAACCATTCACCTTGGGTGTATGACCACAGAAGGATTTATTCATGTAAACAAAATAACAATGATTCTTTGACTTAAATGAATAACCTTATTGCAATAAACATGATCCAATCATATTATGCTCAATGCAAACACCAAATAACATTTATTTTAGGTTCAACACTAATCCCGGAGGTAAAGGGAGTGTGCGATGGTGACCTTATCAACCTTGGAATCACTTACAATACACATCGTCACCTCTCCCTTAACTAGTCTCTGTTCATTTTGCAACTCCTGTTTCGAGTTACTAATCATAGCAATTGAACTGGTATCAAATACCCAGGGGCTACTATGAACACTAGTAAAGTACACATCAATAACATGTATATCATATATACTTTTGTTCACTTTGCCATCCTTCTTATCCACCAAGTATTTGGGGTAGTTCCACTTTCAGTGACCAATCCCTTTGCAGTAGAAGCACTCAGTTTCAGGCTTAGGTCCAAACTTGGGCTTCTTCCCGGGAGTAGCAACTTGCTTTCTATTATTCTTGAAGTTCCGCTTCTTCCCTTTGCCCTTTTTCTTGAAACTAGTGGTCTTGTTAATCATCAACACTTGATGCTCCTTTTTGATTTCTACCTCCACAACCTTTAGCATTGCGAAGAGCTCGGGAATTGTCTTTTCCATCCCTTGCATATTATAATTCATCACGAAGTTCCAGTAACTTGGTGATAGTGACTAGAGAACTCTTTCAATTACTATCTTATCTGGAAGATTAACTCCTACTTGATTCAAGCAATTGTAGTACTCAGACATTCTGAGCACATGCTCACTGGTTGAGCTATTCTCCTCCATCTTGTAGGCAATGTACTTGTCAGAGGTCTCATATCTCTCGACTCGGGCATGAGTCTGAAATACCAATTTAAGCTCTTGGAACATCTTATATGCTCTATGGTGTTCAAAATGTTTTTGAAGTCTCGGTTCGAAGCCGTAAAGCATGGTGCACTAAGCTATCAAGTAGTCATCATACCGAGCTTGCCAAATGTTCATAACGTCTGCATCTGCTCCTGCAATAGGTCTGTCACCTAGTGGAGCATCAAGGACATAATCCTTCTGTGCAGCAATGAAGATAGTCCTCAGATCACGGAGCCAGTCCGCATCATTGTTACTATCATCTTTCAACTTTTTTCTCTAGGAACACATTAAAATTCAATGGAACAGTAGCACGGGTCATTTATCTACAACAACATAGACATGCAGAATACTACCAAGTACTAAGTTCATGATAAATAAAGTTCAATTAATCATATTACTTAAGAACTCCCACTTAGATAGACATCCCTCTAATAATCTAAGTGATCACGTGATCCATATCAACTAAACCATGTCCGATCATTACGTGAGATGGAGTAGTTTTCAATGGTGAACATCACGATGTTGATCATATCTACTATATGATTCATGCTCGACCTTTTGGTCTCAGTGTTTCGAGGCCATATCTGCATATGCTAGGCTCGTCAAGTTTAACCCGAGTATTCTGCGTGTGCAAAATTGGCTTGCACCCGTTGTATGTGAACGTAGAGCTTATCACACCGGATCATCACGTGGTGTCTCGGCACGATCAACTGTCGCAACGGTGCATAGTCAGGGAGAACACTTGTACCTTGAAATTTTTAGTGAGAGATCATCTTATAAGGCTACCGCCGTACTAAGCAAAATAAGATGCATAAAGGATAAACATCACGTGCAATCAATATAAGTGATATGATATGGCCATCATCATCTTGTGCCTTTGATATCCATCTACAAAGCACCGTCATGATCACCATCGTCACTGGCTTGACACCTTGATCTCCATCGAAGCATCGTTGTCGTCTCGCCAACTATTGCTACTACGACTATCGCTACCGCTTAGTGATAAAGTAAAGCAATTACATGGCGATTGCATTTCATACAATAAAGCGACAGCCATATGGCTCCTGCCAATTGCTGATAACTGTTACAAAACATGATCATCTCATACAACAAATTATATATCATCACATCTTGACCATATCACATCACAACAAGCCCTGCAAAAACAAGTTAGGTGTCCTCTACTTTGTTGTTGCAAGTTTTACGTGGCTGCTACGGGCTTAGCAAGAACCATTCTTACCTACACATCAAAACCACAACAATTTTTTGTCAAGTGTGATGTTTTAACCTTCAACAAGGTCCGGGCGTAGTCACACTCGATTCAACTAAAGTTGGAGAAACAGGCACCCACTAGCCACCTGTGTGCGAAGCACGTCGGTAGAACCAGTCTCATGAACGCGGTCATGTAATGTCGGTCTGGGCCGCTTCATCCAGCAATACCGCTGCATCGAAGTATGACATGGTAGTAAGCAGTATGACTATTATCGCCAACAACTCTTTGTGTTCTACTCGTCCATATAACATCTACGCATAGACCTGGCTCGGATGCCACTGTTGGGGAACGTAGTATTTCAAAAAAATTCCTACGATCACACAAGATCTATCTAGGAGAAGCATAGCAACGAGCGGGGAGAGTGCGTCCACGTACCCTCGTAGACCGAAAGAGGAAGCATTTAGTAACGCGGTAGATGTAGTCGAACGTCTTCACGATCCAACCGATCCAAGTACCGAACGTACGACACCTCCGTGTTCAGCACATGTTCAGCTTAATGACGTCCCTCGAGGTCTTGATCCATTTGAGGACGAGGGAGAGTTCCGTCAGCACGATTGCGTGGCGGCGATGATGATGAAGTTACCAGCGCAGGGCTTCACCTAAGCACTACGACGATATGACCGAGGTGGTAAACTGTGGAGGGGGTGTAACATCCCAAATTTTCAATTTGGAATGTTATGCATTAGATCATCATTGCATATCATATTTTATTGCATTTTGGCATGATCCTAGAAATTCTACACAACTCTAGGACCCACGGAGAGAGTTGGGGATTTCGTTATTTTCATATTTGACTTTTCTCAAATTTTGAAAAGAGGATCGTTTGATTTTAATTATTTTCTCTTTGAATATTTCTTTTATGAAAATAAAAGAGAGAGGATAAAATGACTTCCTCAAAATAAATAAATATTGGAGATTTAATATTAAAATCAAATAAGATTTTTTATTTGGAGTTTTATCGCTATTTTATTTGAATTAGGAAAAAATTGCGTTTTTCATAATTTCATTAGAGGCCCAAATAAATGTTCACCTTGTCCGGTAGATTTTTAGAGGACGGGGAAAATTTATTTCAAGATTTTTGGAGTCTGTTTAGTATTTATTTTATTCATTTTTTTGAGCGGAATTATTTTTAAAAAAAGTCAACCGACTTACCGGGCCGTGTCCGACCGGACATCATACCGGGCGGCTTTAAGTGCCGAGGCCCCGACCCGAGGCCCAAGTCGCCCATGCCAACCCTAGCCCGTCTCCGCTCACACGCCACGGAGCCTCACGAGCAAAGGCAGCCACCTCGCCGCCTGACCCCACCGCCGGAGGTAGCCGCCGCCGCTGTCCGTTTTCATTTGAAAACCGATTGGTTTTTTTCGAAACACTAGATCCCGTTTTTTTATTTTGGATCGTTTTTTTTTTCAGTTTAGTTATCTAGCGAACGCCCGATCGTACGTTCGTTTTAACGAACTGTTTTCACCGGTTAAACGCAGACAGCGAACGTTCATTCGTTAGCCTGTTCGTCAGTTTTTCTTTTTCTCGGATTTTTCGCGATTATTTTAGGTCGCGATTTCTGATCCGATTTTCGTTTTAGTTTATCTTTTCGCTCATTTATCCGAATCAGGCGATTCAAGCGCCTAGATCTTTGTCTCGAAGCCCTCTTTCTGTTTAACCAACTTGAACAAGATTTTACTACTATAAAATTTGATTTTAGTCCAGATTAGTAAACGGATCTTGTTTCTTTTGCAGTTTGAGTTTTGTTGCTTCGTTTGATTTGATTCTTTTTGCAAACCGGAGTTCTTAAGTTGAACTTTCTGGTTAGATCTCTTATTTGAGTTTTACCCGTGTTTCTAGTTGTGTGCTTATTGTAGGCTTGTTTGTTTGCGATAGAGTTCCCGGAGTGCGAAGCGTGCTACTACTAGTCTCTAGGTTTCGCGGATCATCAGCAAGGCAAGTAACACTTTGATCATACCTCTTTACTACCCAGTTTTATTGCATTAGCTCAATCCTCAAACATTTGCGTGGTTAGGATCTCATTAAATTGTGGGTTTTGGGAAGTAGATGAGGTAGTACCTATTCACCTGTTTATTGTCAAACCTATGGGAGTTACTTCTACGTTGCTTATATTGCTATGCTATGCTCGTAGACGTGGTTTGGGTTTGAGTGTATTCATGATAGATGTGTGGTTGTTAATTAATGGTTCAACTTAAGGTGGCTACTTAAATACACATTTGGGTGGATTGCTTGTGGGCACCTGGAGAATCCAGTGTTGTCCTAGGATATCCCGGAGGACCCGTGTGATCATCCTATGGCCCGCCACTCAGGCTCAAAGGGATCATAAGATTATTCATGCTAGAAACTTCCGTGTGCAGCCACCATCCATTATGGGCTCTGGCATAGTTGAGTAAGTTGCGTGAAGCTCTTGAAGAGGTAGACTAGCAGATGTAGTGGGTTGTAGGTGGCACTGTCTATCCAGAGTAGAGAGTTAATGCTTCTGAAAGAATGTGTCTTGGTCATCCATTTCTCAAACACCATGTAGTGCGAGAAAACCAACGGAGGAGATCGAGTCTTGTGGAGAAAAGTGCGCAAACCTCTCTAGAGTGTATAAACTAATCATGGTTAGCCGTGTCCCTGGTTATGGACATCTTGAGTATCTAGTTCTTGGATTATCATGTGGATCTCATCGCACATAATATAAATTTGATTGGGTTAATGATGATGCTTAATTGGGATTGAGTTGGAGGAACCTTCTCAATGTTCAACAACTACCATGATAGTTAAATAAAACTTATTCCTTTGTTGTAGGAAAAAATTGGCTTTTCGCAAAACATATTAACCATACAGCCTCCACCAGCCATATATGCATGTAGTGATAGCCATTATTCTGTTCATTACTCTCTTGTGTTACATTGCCAGCGTATTCCATGTGCTGACCCGTTTCGGGCTGCAACGTATCATGTTGCAAAATTTTCAGACGACGAGTAAGGAACCACAGGTCGTTGTCTTTCACTCAGTGATGCCGTTGGAGTTGATGGACTCGCTTTATCTTCCAAGCCTTCCGCTGTTATCGTTTAGATGGCCTTAAGCCATATTTATTGTAATAAGTTCTCTTTTGAGACATTCGTTGTAATAAGTGTGTGATTGCTACTCTGTTATAAATCCTCAAGTACTGTGCGTGTCAGCATTACCGATCCAGGGATGACACTGATGCACAAAGATCAGACTGTTTGAGGTCTGGTCGCTACAGGGGGGGCACCGCACATGACTAAGAGATTGTCTGTTGTACCTTTGGGGTGCCCCCTGCCCCCGTATATAAAGGAGGGAAGGAGGAGGCCGGCCAACAAGGGGCGCGCCAGGGAGATGGGAGTCCTACTAGGACTCCAGTCCTAGTAGGATTCGGCCCCACCCTTCTTTTCCTTCTACCGGAGGGGGGAAAGGGGAAGGAGAGGGAGTAGGAGAAGGAAAGGGGGTGGCTCCCCCTTCCCAAATCCAATTCGGCCTCCTCCCTTGTGGGGGATGCACCAGCCCCTTGTGGGCTGATTAGCCTCCCTCATATGGCCCATAAGGCCCATATCTTTCCCCGGGGGTTCCGGTAACCCCTCCGGTACTCCGGTATGTACCCGATGCACTCCAGAACCCTTTCGGTGTCTGAATACTACTTTCTAATATATCAATCTTTACCTCTCGACTATTTCGAGACTCCTCGTCATGTCTGTGATCTCATCCGGGACTCCGAACAAACTTCGGTACATCAAATTAGATAACTCATAATACAAATCGTCATCAAACGTTAAGCGTGCGGACCCTACGGGTTCGAGAACTATGTAGACATGACCGAAACACATCTCCGGTCCATAACCAATAGCGGAACCTGGATGCTCATATTGGTTCCGACATATTCTACGAAGATCTTTATCGGTCAAACCGCATAACAATATACGTTGTTCGCTTTGTCATCGGTATGTTACTTGCCCGAGATTCGATTGTCGGTTTCATCATACCTAGTTCAATCTCGTTACCGGCAAGTCTCTTTACTCGTTCCATAATGCATCATCCCGCAACTAACTCATTAGTCACATTGCTTGCAAGGCTTATAGTGATGATCATTACCGAGAGGGCCCAGAGATACCTCTCCGATACACGGAGTGACAAATCCTAATCTCGATCTATGCCAACTCAACAAACACCATCGGAGACACCTGTAGAGCATCTTTATAATCACCTAGTTACGTTGTGACGTTTGATAGCACACTAAGTGTTCCTCCGGTATTGGGGAGTTGCTTAATCTCATAGGCAGAGGATCATGTATAAGTCATGATGAAAGCAGTATTAATAAAACTAAATGATCATTATGCTAAGCTAACGGATGGGTCTTGTCCATCACATCATTCTCTAATGATGTAATCCCGTTCATCAAATGACAATCTCAGTATTTTGGGAATGGGGGTCCCTAGACCTGCCTGCCTGCGGCCCATGGCGTGCCACACTAACGGCCTGGTATGGCCCATCTTCACCAGCAAACACTCAAGACCCTCGCGAGGGGCCAAGCCTTGTGAGGCGGACGACACAAGACCTCCTCAGGGGTGGCCTCACTAGGCTGGCTCCCGAGGAGTGGAGAGATCTACGCAAGGGGCACCTTGCGAGGTTCGCATGATGTGAGCCATGACGACCAAGGCCAGGCGGGTGCCAGGCGGGCGCCAGCGCACGTAGAGTACCGATTGCCTCTTTGGTGCTAAAGGGGCAGGCGCAGACGAGGAGTCCCGAGGCATCAGGCAAAGGTTTACATATTGGTGAAACGAGACCAGGACCAGCAGGACGGTAGGACGGAGGTCATCGCGGAGCCCATGGCGGAGTCACCACCAGAGCCTTTGGCAGGCGAAGACCACCTTTTGTCAGGATAGCTTGTACTAGTTGTCCCCCTTCAAATTGGCCATTGTGGGATCCCTTCCCGCCTAATATTTGGGTAGAGGACCCGGGCCTCTATATATAGGACTAGCCACTACCGTGGGAGGCATCTCATCTTGGATTGGATCCATTCCACCAAGGCCACCATACAAGCTCATCGAGCTCAAGAACACCTCTCCTGAGGAGGTTGTTCATCCCTTGTACCTGTTCATCCTCAGCCTGCAAGGCAATCCACCACACCACACTGGAGTAGGGTATTACACCGCAACGGTGGCCCGATCTAGTATAAACTCTTGTGTCCCTTGTTCCTCGGGTTCGACGAGCTAGGCTTTGATATCGTGGTGAGAGCGTGAGCTATGGGGAGAGAGATCTTTGTGCGCCCCCTAGAGTTCGAACCTCAAGGGTTTTGCCGGAACCCAGAATCCAACATTTGGCGCGCCAAGTAGGGGTGCGCCGAAGTTTCGCTCCTCCACCGGATCCGCTTCTCTGTTCGGTCCCCATGGCCGGCGCTGCTTCACCGACTGGTTCGACGGGCGACCACGATGGTGCCAGGGGGCTCAGGGCCCTCACCCCCGCCTTACAACGGGTGCGGTGGCCGCCCAAGTTCAGGCCGAGGATTCCGCCCCGCTTCGACGGTGCGGCGGATCCGTCGACCTTCCTGGTGGCTTACGAGAGGCCTCCTGGAGGCAGGAGGCATCGACAAGGTCATGGCCAACTAGTTTCCCATGGCCCTTGGTGGCGCGCCGTGTGCCTTGCTACTCAACCTGCCAGGATCCTATGTGGCTTCTTGGCGAGAGCTGCGCGGTGCTACCTCTTGAGCATGCGTTGGTTTTCCCTTAAAGAGGAAAGGGTGATGCAGCAAAGTAGCATCAGTATTTCCCTCAGTTTTTCAGAACCAAGGTATCAATCCAGTAGGAGACTACATGCAAGTCGCCTAGTACCTGCACAAACAATCAAGAACCTTGCAACCAACGCGATAAAGGGCTTGTCAATCCCTTCACGGCCACTTGCAAAAGTGAGATCTGATAAAGATAATATGATAAATATTTTTGGTATTTTTGTTGTATAGATTGGGAAGTCAAGATTGCAAAATAGTAAACTAGAATTATAGATCGGAAACTTATATGATGTAAAGTAGACCCGAGGGCCATATGTTTCACTAGTGGCTTCTCTCAAGATAGCATATATTACGGTGGGTGAAAAAATTGTTGCCGAGCAATTGATACAAAAGCGCATAGTTATGAGAATATCTAGGCATGATCATGAACATAGGCATCACGTCCGTGTCAAGTAGACCAAAACGATTCTGCATCTACTACTATTACTCCACACATCGACCGCTATCCAGCATGAATCTAGAGTATTAAGTTCATAAGAACAGAGTAACGCATTAGGCAAGATGACATGATGTAGAGGGATAAACTCAAGCAATATGATATAAACCCCATCTTTTTATCCTCGATGGCAACAATACAATACGTGTCATTTCCCTTTCTGTCACTGGGATCGAGCACAACAAGATTGAACTGAAAGCTAAGCACTTCTCACATTGCAAGAAAGATCAATCTAGTAGGCCAAACTAAACCGATAATTCGAAGAGACTTGCAAAGATATCAAATCATGCATATAAGAATTCAGAGAAGAATCAATTTTTTTCATAGATAATCTTGATCATAAACCCACAATTCATTGGATCTCGGCAAACACACCGCAGAAAGAATTATATCGAATAGATCTGCAAGAAGATCGAGGAGAACTTTGTATTGAGACCCAAAGAGAGAGAAGAAGCCATCTAGCTAATAACTATGGACCCGAAGGTCTATGGTAAACTACTCACACATCATCGGAGAGGCTATGGTGTTGATGTAGAAGCCCTCCGTGATCGAACCCCCCTCCGGCAGATCGCCAAAGAAAGCCCCAAGATGGGATCTCACAGGTACAGAAGGTTGCGGCGGTGGAAAAGTGGTTCCGTGGCTCCCTTGGATGTTTTCAGGGTATAAGAGTATATATAGGCGAAAGAAGTAGGTCGGTGCAGCTACGAGGGGCCCCTGGGCGCGCCCTCCTGCCTCGTGGCTGCCTTGTTTCTTCCTTGACTTCCACTCCAAGTCTCCTGGATTGCATTTGTTCCAAAAAATATCCTCGCGAAGGTTTCGTTCCGTTTGGATTCCGTTTGATATTCCTTTTCCGCGAAACACTGAAATAGGCAAAAAAACAGCAATTTGCACTGGGCCTTCGGTTAATAGGTTAGTCCCAAAAATAATATAAAAGAGGAAGCCCATTAAACAACCAAAACGGATAATATAATTGCATGGAACAATAAAAAATTATAGATATGTTGGAGCCGTATCTAGCATCCCCAAGCTTAATTCCTGCTCCTCCTCGAGTAGGTAAATGATAAAAACAAACTTTTTGATGTGGAATGCTACCTAACATAATCTTCAATGTAATTCTCTTTATTCTGGCATGAATGTTTAGATCCAAAAGATTCTAGAATTTTTTTTAATATTGACATAAAATAGTAATACTTCAAGCATGCTAACCAAGCAATTATGTCTTATCAAAAGAACATAGCCAAAGAAAGCTCATCCCTACAAAATCATATAGTTTGGCCATGCTTCATTTTCGTCACACAAAATGCTCCCATCATGCACAACCCCGATGACAAGCCGAGCAATTGGTTCATACTTTTTAACGCGCTTCAGCCTTTTCAACCCTCACGCAATACATGAGCGCAAGCCATGGATATAGCACTACAGCTGGAATAACATATGATGATGGGGGTTATGTGAGAACACAAATAAGGAGAAAGTCTCACATTGACGCGGCTAATCAACGGGCTATGGAGATGCCCATCAATTGATGTCAATGCGAGGAGTAGGGATTGCCATGCAACGGATGCACCAGAGCTATAAATATATGACAGCTCATCAAAAGAAACTAAGTGGGTGTGCATCCAACTTGCTTACTCACGAAGACCTAGGGCATTTTGAGGAAGCCCATCATTGGAATATACAAGCCAAGTTCTATAATGAAAAATTCCCACTAGTATATGAAAGTGACAAAATAAGAAACTCTCTATCATAAAAATCATGGTGCTATTTTGAAGCACAAGTGTGGAAAAAGGATAGTAACATTGTCCCTTCTCTCTTTTTCTCTCATTTTTTTTGTTTGGGCTTCTTTGGCCTCTTTTTTATTTGGGCTTCTTTGGCCTCTCTTTTTTTTATTTTTGTCTGGAGTATCATCCCGACTTGTGGGGGAATCATAGTCTCCATCATCCTTTCCTCACATGGGACAATGCTCTAATAATGATGATCATCACACTTTTGTTTACTTATAACTCAATATTACAACTCGATACTTAGAAGAAAATATGACTCTATGTGAATGCCTCCGGCGGTGTACCGGGATATGCAATGAATCAAGAGCGACATGTATGAAAGACTTATGAGGGTGGCTTTGCCACAAATACGATCTCAACTACATGATCATGCAAAGCAATATGACAATGATGGGGCGTGTCATAATAAACGGAACGGTGGAAAGTTGCATGGCAATATATCTCGGAATGGCTATGGAAATGCCATAATAGGTAGGTATGGTGCGCCATTAGTGTCCATTTCATCTTTAGCCGTTTTCCTCGCAGTGGGTAAAGCGTATCGTATCATGGGGTTTGGATGCACCGGCGAAGTTTGCACCAACTCTCGAGGTGAGAAAGGGCAATGCACGGTACCGTAGAGGCTAGCAAATTGTGAAAATGTAAGAGTGCGTATAATCCATGGACTCACATTAGTCATAAAGAACTCATGTACTTATTCCAAAAGTTTTTAGCCCTAGAAGAAAAGTAATACTACGCATGCCCCTAGGGGGATATATTGGTAGGAAAAGACCATCGCTCGTCCCCGACCGCCACTCATAAGGAAAGCAATCAAAGAACACCCCATGCTTCAAATTTGTCACACAACGTTTACCATACGTGCATGCTACGGGACTTGCAATCCTCAACACAAGTATTTCTCAATTCCCCAATTACCCAACTAGCATGGCTCTAACATTACCACCTTTATATCTAAAAACAACTATCAAGTATCAAAATTATCGTAGTATTTAATGCACTCTATATGAAAGTTTATATTATACCCATCTTGGATGCCTATCATATTAGGAATAATTTTATAGCCAAAGAAAATTACCATGCTGTTCTAAAGGACTCTCAAAATAATATAAGTGAAGCAAGAGAGATCAATAATTTCTATAAAATAAAACCACCACCGTGCTCTAAAAAGGCATGAGTGAAGCACTAGAGCAAAATTTATCTAGCTCAAAAAGATATAAGTGAAGCACATAGAGTATTCTAATAAATTCAGATTCATGTGTGTCTCTCCCAAAAGGTGTGTACAGCAAGGATGATTGTGGTTAACTAAATAGCAAAGACTCAAACTATAGAAGACGCTCCAAGCAAAACACATATCATGTGGTGAATAAAAATATAGCCTCAAGTAAAGTTATCGATAGACGAAGACGAAAGAGGGGATGCTTTCCGGGGCATCCCCAAGCTTAGGCTTTTGGTTGTCCTTGAATTTTACCTTGGGGTGCCTTGGGCATCCCCAAGCTTAGGCTCTTGCCACTTCTTATTCCATAATCCATCAAATCTTTACCCAAAACCTTGAAAGCTTCACAACACAAAACTCAACAGAAATCTCATGAGCTCTGTTAGTGTAAGAAAACAAATCACCACCATAAGGTACTGTAATGAACTCATTATTTATTTATATTGGTGTTAGACCTACTGTATTCCAACTTCTCTATGGTTCATACCCCCCAATAGCAGCCATACATTCATCAAGATAAGCAAACAACACACGAAAAACAGAATCTGTCAAAAACAAAACAGTCTGTAGCAATCTGAATTGTTCGAATACTTCTGGCACTCCAAAAATTCTGAGAACCTAGGAAAGCCTGGATAATTTTTATATTCATCTACTACAAAAATAATTGGTATTTTATCACGTTCTGGTGAATTTTTACAATTATATTCATGAGCGCAAAGTTTCTGTTTTTTTCCAGCAAGATCAAACAACTATCACCCAAGAAGATCCTATTGGTTCTACTTGGCACAAACACTAATTAAAACATAAAAACACATCCAAACATAGGCTAGATAAATTATTTATTACCAAACAGAAACAAAAAAGAAGAAACGAAAATAAAATTGGGTTGCCTCCCAACAAGCGCTATCATTTAACGCCCCTAGCAAGGCATAAAAACAAGAATAGATCTAGGTATTATCATCTTTGGTATGTAATCCATAAGTGGCTCTCATAATAGATTCATAAGGTAATTTAATTTTATTCCTAGGAAAGTGTTCCATGCCTTTTCTTAATGGAAATTGGAATCTAATATTTCCTTCTTTCATATCAATAATTGCACCAATCATTCTAAGGAAAGGTCTACCAAGAATAATAGGACATGTAGGATTGCAATATATGTCAAGAACAATAAAATATAAGGGCACATAATTCCTATTTGCAACAATAAGAACATCATTAATACTTCCCATAGTTTTCTTAATGGTGGAATCCGCAAGATGCAAATTTAAAGAACAATCATCAAATTCACGGAAACCTAGCACATCACACAAAGTTTTCGGAATCATGGAAACACTAGCACCCAAATCACATAAAGCGTAGCATTCATGATTTTTTAATTGTAATTTTAGTAGTAGGTTCCCACTCATCATAATGTTTTCTAGGGATAGAAACTTCTAAATCAAGCTTTTCTTCATAGGATTGCATTAAAGCATCAACGATATGTTTGGTAAAAGCTTTATTTTGATTATAAGCATGAGGAGAATTTAACACGGATTGCAACAAGAAAATGCAATTTATCAAAGAACAATTATCAACGCGCCAACGCGGAGGTCCTGAGGAGCCTCAAGACTAGGACCTTCAAGAACAAGATCGAGGCCTGCGGCAGGGGCTGGCCCGACGAGCTCCCGTCCGTGTTGTGGTCCATCCGCACCACCGTCACCAAGCCAACAGGCAAGACCCCGTTCTTCCTCGTCTATGGAGCAGAAGCGGTTCTCCCTCACGAGGTTAGGCATCGCTCCGCGCGGGTCCTGTCGTTTGATGAGACACAGCAGGACGCCATGCTCGTCCTGAGGCGGGTGCTCTCCAGGGAAGGGCTGCACAAGCTCTCGCCCATGTGGGAGGGCCCATTTAGGATCACCTGCGTCTCCAGGCCTGGCGCTGCGTGCCTGGAGATATAGGACGGGATCCCCATCCAGAACGCCTGGAACATCCAGCATCTCCGGAGGTTCTACCCATGAAGCAAGGCCCAGTGCCTGTGAAGGTCTCTGCTCGTGACACTCTCACGTAATAATGAGTGGGGCTGTACACGCCCCGGAGTCTCCGGAGTGCCGCCCTCGGGCCTCGGGGGCTCCCTCCCACATCCTAGTGGCAGCACTTAGCTCCGCGCTGGTGAGAAGACTAGACTAGGTGCTGGACGCGGCTGTTCATTTGCTTTCTGTAGTTGGCTTGCCCCTTTTTCTTTAATGAAATTTGAAGTTCTGGTGTTTCTCGATGGCTTGGTTGAACCCCCTCTTCTCTCTGAGTCTTCCCTCGGTTCTTCGTATTGCACTTGGGAGGGCGGTAGTTGCCCGACGATCTCCCTCGCGCGCCTCACGAGGGGGCTGGGTAGGCACGCATGCATGCACACTCCCCTGGTCTCCGTGAGGCGCTCTCGTTTGAGCTTGTGATCAGCGCATCCCTTTTCTAGTCTGTGCCCCATGGGTACAGCGACGTGGTATATTTGGCCATGACCAGCCCATGCCCGAGGCCTCGCACGAGAGGGGTTAAGGATTTCTTAACGAATTTTTGCAGCTTCGCGATGTCACCTAAATCTTCGGCAGGGAAACCCCACCAGGCGCCCAAAGGCGCGCGCCCTCACGAGGTCAAAGCTACCTCGGATGCATCAAGCTAAGTTACCCCTCTACACCCGTATAAGGCACGGATCTCACGACACAACCCAGAGATAATAAACATGCCACAAAAGCAACATAAGCACCATAGTTCATTACACTACTAGGAAAAGGCCTACTAATGGCGCACCTAATTTGGCCATTAATGCGGCATTAGTGGTGCGCCATTAGTGCCACGCCATTAGTATATTTTACTAATGGCGCACCACTGGTGCGCCATTAGTATATACAACAATCGCCATTAGTATGCCTCGAGGGGCCATGTATACCAGGTGCTTTGGCATACTAATGGCGCACAACAACAAGATGCCATTAGTAATCTTCGCATACTAATGGCGCATCGCTTAATGATGCACCATTAGTATCCTTTGGCATACTAATGGCGCCTTTGTGATGTGATGCGCCATTAGTATGAATATTAGGTTTTTTATTTTTTATTTTCTGTTTTTTTACAGGTTACAAAATGTATAATTGGACAAAATATAGACAACACACATCAACAACTGATTCATCGAATACAATAGAAGATTAATCTCTGAATACAATTCATCATATTAGTCTCCGAATACAATTCATCATATTAGTCTCCGAATTGAAAAGACCGAACAAAGATAGAACATTATATTACAAGTCTCGAGACCGCGAGTAGCGAGTTTGTCTTCACATTACAAGTCGATATCGATCATCTAAACTACCATCACATAGAAGAGAGTTGCGGTCATCACGATGAGCATCATCACGATGAAACTCGTCTTCATCCGGTTCCTCCAACGCTCCGTCCCTCTCCCGCTAGATAGCGGGCATATCTAGATTCGGCCTCGGCCCTAGTGGTGTACCCTTTGTAACTGTTACGCTGAATCGGTGAACCTGTCTCCGACACTCCTCCCAGTCGTCGTAGACTCCAGGAACCTTACCCTTGTACACGACATACGACGGCATCGCTATGCACTAGCCAAATGAAACGTTGGTACCAATTCACAGACAATACATAAGCAATATATAAGTATGCAACAGAACGATCGAAAGAGAAAAGCAAGACATTAATAGCATCGATTACATCTAAGTTGAACGACTCTCCAAACCAAAGAGACATACTACAAGTTCATTAAAGTTTAATTACAACATGAGCCAATCGATGTTTCAGAACTAGACACGGCATCACTGCTTTCGACTCGACTCAAGGGACCGAAGCGTGGATGAAGCCGCCTTCTACCGGGGAGTCATGAAATAACGGGCGTTGTCAGCCTGCATTTGTAGCATTGTGTCGATGTCACTGTTGGACAGTTGATTTCTGAGGTAGAACTGCCCCGAGGTACGAAGGACATCTTGATTGATGATTTCCGCAAACTCTGACTGGATGCGAAAGAATTCTTGTCTGATGTCCGCGTCCTGGATTGCCGACACGCTCGCGGTCCAATCTTTGAGTTTACTCGGTAGCAGAAGTTGATGATGGTCCCGTACGATCGCCCGCATGTGATGGATGGCGTAGTAGGCACCCTTCTGACCGCCTGGCGGCTGCTTGACGCAGCAGAACGTCGTATTGTGGGAAAACACGTGCTTGCCGTACTTACGAATAGGCCTGGTGAAGGTGCCTCCAGATTGGGCGTAGCCGGGGAGAACATCATCAAGAACATTCTTGACGTTTGTGTAGTCTCTGATCGATCGACGGTCCGGGTCGAAATACGTGGCCATGGAATATTTGGGGCTTAGGAGGATGAGCGTGCAATGTGTGTCACTGCAGAAAACACGGAATGTTAAAAGAAAAGCGATCGAAATCTAAGAATTCATATGTTACGGGCGGTTGAGGGAGGACTTACTCGGGAAAGTAAGGCACGAGGAAGTTATCCTTATCTTGGTTTGCCGTAATGACGCCTTCGAGGTAAGAACTTCGCGACTTGCGGTCCCAGCGCTGCCCAAGATCTTGGCACGCATGTAGAAGGGGTCGACTATCACGATGTCCGGGGTCTTGTCGCGAATGATCCGCATCTCCATAGTCAGCGAAAATTGCCGAACGAAGGTGTAGTGCAGCAGATGAAGGTTCAACATTGCGTGGATGTCATCAAACTGCAGGACGATCGTACGCCCGATGGAGTTATCCACAAAGCCCTTGCTCTCTGGCACCTTGGCCACGAAAACCGGGTATGCCACATCCTTCTCTCTGAGACTCCGCTTCTCCAAAAAAAGAACATTGTCATGCAGACTCCGCATAGCACTGGTTGCAGCATTGAGCATATTTGTCGGTAGCATTGCCCTACCCGCCACATGCACCCTCCTCGAGATATCATCAGGTGAAGGTGGCCCGTCCTGAGCACGGATCGTACTCGGTGCCGGCTGGCCCGCACCCTTGTTAGTCTTTCTTTTGCGTGCCTTCTTTTTCTCCTGTAATGGGACCGAGTTCTGCTCACAGACCGCCTTCTTGAGTGTGTTGGGGCTGATAATATTTTGCACCTCGCTTATCTGAGGCTCGGTGAAGTCGGCAGCTGGAGGTGTCTCCTGAGAGCTGAACGACAGACGACGCCTGTTGCAACTTGGCTTCTCCGCGGTACCAGCTAGATCGCGCACGTCTTTTGTTGGGTTGGGTTCTTGAGAAGGAGGCCCCATGAAGTTGCACCGTACCCATGATCGGCAAAGTACTGATCGACGTTGGCAAATGTATCGTCGTCGTCGTCGTTCTGATCCTGTGCCATATGCATGTTTGGATCCAGTGGCATAGGGAGTCCGGCACCGTTGCGGCGGTCTTGCCATGGGGCCGACTTGGCGCCCGGCACGATCGGGCGGTGTTGTCTTTGGTGGTGTCCTCCGCCCCCAAACGAATCTGGCTCTTCAGCCAAAGCAGGGGCTAGCTCAGGCAGGCGCTGAGGGTCATCACGTCATCATCGTCGGCCCCGACGAGTCGAATCGGAGGTAACAACTCGTCGCAGCCTGGCAGCACCGAACCGGTTGAACCCTAAACAAGTTGGGTGGCATCTGGGTACCGTGGAACAAGGGGTTGCCCGGTTGAACGATTTTTCCCTTGGCGACATCGACCAACTCGTTGTTCACGAAGTGCAGGAGAGTGCACGGAACGTCGGCGGCGCCCTGCGAAAACATGTCGGGCGTCAGGGATGCCCATTCAAAGGCAAGGAGATGAAGTCCTCGGCCGAGAGAGGCTTAATTAGTTACCGTGATGATGGCGTCGAGCTCGGCTAATGTCGAGGCACCGCCAATGGCGGGCGTCTGCGATTGACGGAGGGCGCTTCTGCTGCAGAGGTGGCGGCGGCGTACACCGGGTGCATTAAGCTCCCGTGCCGGCGTCGGAGACACCAATGCCGCCTCCGCCGGAGACACCAATGGCCCCGCCATCGCGTTCAGCGAGTTGCTGGCCGTGAAGCTAGGAATCGGGGCGGGCCCTGTTGGCCGCCCGCAATCCACGCACTCAACCCCTCGATCAAGGTAGGCACGATGGCGGTGATCGTCGCTCCAAGTTGTTGTTGCACTTGCTCTTGGACAATCTCCGGAATCCGCGCCACTTGTGCCTTGAGTTCTTGAACCTCGCGCGCCTGGCTTTCCGAGCTGGTCTTTTTCTCCTTTCGCCCACCAGTGTTATAGTATGACGACCATTTTGTGGACAAGCCTTTGCCGGCCACACGACCAGGTGGCGTCGGCTTCTCGAGCTTATCCTTGTTCTTCATTACATTCAACGCCCTATTTAGAGTGGTGTCCCAAGGGTTGCTCTTAGTCGACCCAGCGCTACTACTTTCGATCGCTGCGGAAGGAATGTGAACCATTTAGAAATTTGGCTTCATTAATTAGAATGCAACCATATGGAGCTAATTACGCGGGGTGTATTCCTTACTGAACAAGCTCAAGCGCCCTGGTCTTCGGATCCGTGGTAAGCTCCTTTGTTTTCGGGTCCTTCTTGTACCAGGCCCTGACAAAGTTCCTGGTCTGCTTGTCACCGTATTTATCGAAGAGGGGCGGTAGGCCTTGCTCGGCACGGTCCGCCTCCTCCTTGTCCCATATAGGCTCCGCCACTCAGAACCGCCGGGACCGAGTGTGTGTTCCCCTAAGTTCAGCTCCCGCATTTCTTTCCCCCACTGACTTGATTCGGAGTTTGCGGTGCTCGAGCAATTGATCTTGAAGTCGTTGTAGTCATCTTCAGTGATCGAAGGATTTTTCTCCTTGATCTTCTCATAACTCTCACCTTTCTCGATCATTCTCTTCACATTGCTTTTCCAAGTAGACAGGGCCTTGCTCATCTTCGTGAGGGCAGCATTGTTCACTTTATTACCTTTGAGGCTTGTGTTTTCAAATTCAGCGGGGAACTTGTATCGTTCGTGCAGCTTCGTGAAGAGGAGGTTGCGCAAATTCCCTCGGTCAGGATGCCTCAGGTTCTCGGTGTTGATCGAGACGGTGCTCCGGAGAATGCACCCGAGCTGAAGCGAGTACCCCTTTACTATTTGTTCGGGCGTCGTTGGATTCCCGTCGGAGTCCACTTCAGTAACTTCCTCCTTGAGGGTGCGGAGCACGGTCGGGCGCCGGTCCTTCCGTTGCCTCTTCAGTTGGCTGCCATCTGTGCGTGCGCCGCCATCATTAGTGGTGGCATCCTCGGCGGCACCATCAGTGGTGGCATCAGTGGGGTCATCCTCGGCGGTACCATTAGTGGTCTCAGGATCGGTGGGGAAGCGGCGTCCTCATACAAGTGAGGTTGTTCCTCCATCTCCTGGGACAGCTCCCAGAATGCCTTGCCGCCCGAACCCCCGGCCTCATCGTTGTTGGCCATGTTTTTCTCTAAATAGGAACAAAGTTTGGTCAAAAAGTTGGTTATTGTCAAGGAACAAGATCATGGTCTCATCATTTAGGGTTTGTCGACACCGAGGCATCCTAAAAGCTAAGCTTTTATCATTTATCATTGAGGGTTTTTCGACGCCGAGGCACCCTAAAAGCCTAAGCTTTCATCATTAGTCACAAGTACCCCGGCCCATGCATTAGTCACAAGTACCCCATATGTCCTATTTTTAGCAAAGTCATGCTAAAATTCACGGAAAATTTCAGCATGACCTTTGCTGAAAATAGGACATATGGAGTACCAATTTCTTTGGAACGGAAGTTAATCGACATTCCAGCAAACTCAAGGGCCTCTCGGTGGACAAGGCAAAAAGGCCTTCATCACAACATGGAAAATACATTGGCATGTGAAGAGGTGAAACAATATATGCATCTCCAAGCAGTATCATTCAACATTTTGGACAAACCACTAAAGGCAATCTTGGATCAGAATAACTTTGCTTTGTGTATTAGAGTTCTGCTTGCTTTTATTGTTTCCACCATTTACTGTACGTGGTTTATAGTGTCCTGCAGAAAAGCTCTGCTTTTTGAGTATGTGTGAAGAGAAACTTTCCTAGTATTTACTCCCTCCGTTCCAAAACACTTGTCGTTGTTTTAGTTCAAATCTGAACTAAAACCAAGACAAGTATTTTGGAATGGAGGGTGTAGTAACTTAGTTCAAATCTGAATGTCAACTCCAAGGACCTGCATGTCAACTGAATCAGCTAACCAGCCGGAAATTACCAACATAACCTCCACCCTCCCTCCCTGGTAATCTGGTATACTAGTAGTACAAGTATATGCCATGGCATGCCACATGCTCCTCCTCATACTCCTCATTTATTATTTTGTCTATCACTCTGATTGAGGTGATTTGTTGTTTTGCTCCCATTCCATTTCCATTCCCAGGCTGTCTAGCTAGGGGGAATCCAATGCCATCTGATCGATCTAGGTTGTTAGCACTTGATCTAAACTACCTAAATAAATAATTTTTTTATTTCACAATAATGGTAGAGTGAAGTAGTACCTTGAAATCCTAATGAAACCACCGAAAAATCACAACTGGATTTGTTCCCACCCTTTAATCAGATGTGATGGAGCAAGTGAAAAAAAATCCCAACAAAACTGAATTGTTTTGACACCACTGATTAAAGGAGCCATTGGTAGAAGGAAGTTCACTCTCAACAAACACACAAACAGCTTCAGCTTGGAGTTGTAGTTGGAGATGGACTGCACATCCTCCATTCCCTCTAAATAAATAACAAAAAGCGGCCTCCTTTCCTCCCTCACTAAGCAGCAGCAGCAGCAGAAGCACAGTGCTCTGCGCTCTGTTTCTCCCCCTCTCCATTTGGGCAGCAGCATAAATTGGACATTACTACTAAAATATAAGTAGACATTTGGGTAGATTAGAGGAGAGAAGCAAGAGAACATGGATCGATTTTTTGTACTCCCTCATAACATGTTTTGCGATTCGATCCATTCAAATTAAACTGCAAAACGTCTGGTATTTTGGTGCTACCAGAGGTAGTACTACAAATATAAAATGTTTTGCAGTTTGATTCATTCAAATAAAACTGCAAAAACGTCTTATTTTTTGGTGCTACCAGAGGTAGTACTACGAGTATAACCCTACGCAGATCCGTCTGCGCTCCAAATTAAAACGATCAGAACAACCTACCTAGATACACATGGTCAAGCCTAACTACTGCCATTTGATCTTGTTTTGTAGGACACACAAAGTCATATATACGCCTAAGATATCGTTTGTAGTTTTGTATAGAATCTTGCAGTAGTTGTGGCCAACCTTTTTCACTGTATTACTGACAATGGATTCAGCATCTTTATATATACAATTTTAGAAGGGGAATATTTGCAGCTATGGAGAAATTCAGGCAGCAATTTCAGTGCGCTGGGAACCTGAACTTTGTCGCGAATGCTAGTTATTTTTTTGTATAGCCACTTGTTTCGAGGTTCCGATTAACCCTTTCCGCATGGCGTTTTGTGCTTAAAGTTTCTGTGTTTGCCTATTTTCTTGTAAAGGGCTAAAATGAGCCTGGGATCATATTTCGGTCTCCAGAGTATGTATGTCCTATAACCATGGGATGATGGGATGAGTGTAATTTTTCTAAACTGAGTAATATTATTAACAGGATGAGTTGTTTTCTCCTGGGTGATGGTGTGATGGTTTGGGGCTGAAGGTGGTGACACTACTCGATTTGGTGACAGTATAATTATATACCCCAGTGACCACAATGACACACAGGTCTTTGTCCGTCTTGTTGGCTTCACTGGGATTTGTTTCACTAGAGTTAATAGGCCACACAAGAATGCATGCTAACCTAACGGCTGTTACCTAATTGAAGTTCGTCCACGAAAAACACGACCAATTTTCCTCGCCTAGACAATGCTGAAAGTGTTCCTACACATAAATCTACCTCAGAATCGCCAAAAACAAATCAATTTAGCTCCTAAATACCAGTGCCGTCCCCGATAAAAAGAGGCGATCTTATTTGTCCCTGATAACAACGGGAGCGCAGGACACATGGATAGTTTCAGTTTGTTTTGGAGATTTGAAGCTGAAACCAGAGCCCACATAGAGCCTGAACCTAGTTGTTTCAGTGCTATATGGAGAATTACTGCCATTTGATCCAACAAAAAGAGCACACATTCTTATGGATTTGCAACACATACTTAGAAGGGAGGTGGTCGGGGAGGAGCTCCGGGAGGGAGAGGTCGAGGGCGGCGTCGCGGAGGTCGGAGAGGTCGCTGAAGGCGCTGGCGGCGACGGGCCCACGCTACGGCGCCCTCGTCCGACGGCGGAGGCGGAGGAGGTGGAGGCGGAGCGGCCTTGGGCTTGGGCTGGGCGGAGAGGCGCCGGAGGAGGAGCGGGGCAGGCGTCGAGGCGTCGAGGCGGCGTCGGGGCGGCGTCGAGGCGGCAAGGCAGCGGCGTCGGGAGAGGAGAGGGGAAGGGGATCGAGGGCGAGGGCGAGGGAGAGGAGAGGGGAAGGGGATCGAGGGCCGGGGAGGAAGTATGGATGGTGGGGGCGGCAATACTAATGGCGCACCACACCTCGGTGCCATAAGTACATCCATACTAATGGCGCACCTCGCCTGCGCGCCATTAGTATTTTTTTTGATTTCTGCCGAGCCAACAAAGGTTATCTTCCACCGACCTGATCCACATCAAGCTCCCTCTACTAGCTCGACTGTCAAGAGCCAGTTCTCACACCAGGAGGTCCTGAGTTCGATTCCCAGTGCTCCACAATTTTCTTATGCATTTAAAATGCTGTTTGATACTTATTTGTGTTTAAATATGTTCAAACTTGTTTAAATCATAACAGTAATATTTTTTTATAAGACAGTAATAATTTTTTTAAAAATATCATCAAAAAGTAATGCCGGTGGAGCGGGGGAGGGTGCGGGGGGTGCGGGGGGTCGGCGGCGGCGGGTGAGTAGGGGAGGGGTGCGGGGGGTCGGCGGCGGCGGTTGAGTAGGGGAATCGAGGGTGCGGGGGGTCGGCGGCGAGGGGGACCGGATCTGGCGAGGTGGGATAGCGATCGAGATGGAGGGGGTTCGAGATCGAGTGTCCATGAAATTTAAAAATATTCATGATAGTTCAAAAAGTGCCCATGAAATACAATCGAGAAATGAAGGCTACGATTTAAATACAATTGATCTTTGCTAGCTATCTGTTCACAATCTTCTTGCCCTTCTTTTTCGCAAATGGAGTTCTTCTGTGGAACGGACGTCCTTTAGGTAGGGTGGTCCTGCTTCTTCTTGTGGTGTATGCTGCTACTTCATCATCGTCGTCATGTTTGATCCTCGGGTCGCCGTACTTGTCGAAGTCTTGCTCATTGGATACTCCATCCATTCCGATGATCTTCCTTTTGCCTCTCCTCACGACAACACGACCGGGCTTTAACGGGTCGGTAATGAAGAAGCATTGGTCAACTTGGGAAGCCAGTACCCATGGCTCATTTTTTGCGGTGACGCTTATGCGCCCATGATCTTGGATTTGGCTTCGGGTATAACCATGGTGGTGAAATACCGGTCTTCTTTTAGGACGCTCTTCGCCCATCTGACACGGAACATCGGGACCTTGTCTCCAGCGTAGCTCAGCTCCCAGATCTCCTAGATCCTTCCGTAGTATCTATCCTTGTCATTACGGTGTAGGATTCCATCGTTACCCGGAGTTCGATAACCATCGCTCTTCATGTCCTTGGCCTCGGTGTAGAATGTGTAGCCGTTGATATCGTGCGCCTCATAGGTCATCGTTGTGCTCGGCACCGTGTGACAAGGCGAATATGAGTTGTTCTTCCGCGGAAGAATCCTCATGTAAAGATGCACGACGAAGCTTCTTCTTGAACCAACGCGTGAAACATGAGTTGTGCTCTTTGATTATATCTCCGTCTATCCTCTGTTGGCCTCGGTCATTGTACGTCTTCTTAATAAAGGTTTTGTGCTCTACCACCCAAGGATCGACCACGTCTATGTGTTGTAGCGCGACTAGGTTTGCTCTTTCAAAGTCGGCGAGTCGACCCTCTAAGTCGACATGCATTTCGGGGACCCTCACGGTGACCCCATCCAATGAGCCTGCCGAGCTGCTGATGACGGGCGGACCAACGGGGTTCTCAATGCCTAGATAATTAAATGCGAGGAGATGCACTCTTGATTCGAAAAGCCCCTGGCTATACTTCCCTCTGGACGTGACATGTTGCGAACGTATCCTTTGATTACACCATTCATCCTTTCGAACGGCATCATGCTGTGCAGGAACGTCGACCCAAGTTGGATGATATCTTCCACTATATGGACCAGCAGATGCACCATAACGTCGAAGAATGCGGGCGGGAAGTACATCTCAAGCTCGCATAGTATCACCACGATCTCTTCCTGTAGCCTTCTGAGTTGCCTCACGCCAATCGACTTCCGAGAGATGACATCGAGAAAGTTGCATAGGCCAAATAGCGTTTCATGGACGTGCGCGTCCATGATCCCAATGGATTGCAACCGGAAGTATCTGCGTCATCAAGACGTGATACCGTGAGACTTCATCCCATCAACTTCGCTTCACTGGGTCTAGGTATCTGCTTATCTTCCGCGTGTCGTAAGGAAGTTTTACTCCTAGGAGGCAGGTGAAAACTGCTCGATCTCCTCGACTTAGAGTGAAGCACACGGGAGGGTAGTCATTTCCGGTCTTCTTGGCCTTTTGCCTTTTGCGACGACTTATTGTGTCCTGCTTCGCCTCATCATCATCATCATCATCATCATCATCATCATCATTAGCGTGAAGCTCCTGCACGATGCCCATTGATTTCAAGTCCGCCCTTGCTTTCGCCCATCTTTGGTCCTCTCGGCATGTTGAGCAGGGTACCAAGCAAACTCTCGCACACGTTCTTCGTGATATGCATGACATCAAGGCTGTGAGGCACACGGTGGATCTTCCAAGACGGCAAGTCCCGTAAAACAGACCTCGCTTTTCCATACCTTCAAAGCTGACTCTGGCGCCTTTCGCTTCTTTCCCGGCTCTGGCGCCTTTTGCTTCTTTCCCGGCAGTGGGCAGTCTTTCCAATTTTTCAACAGCTTGTCTATTTCCTCGCCGCTCCTCGTACACGGGTGTTTTCGGGGTTCGGTTTCACCATCGAACAGATCCTTGTGTTTCCTCCACGGGTCATCGTCAGCGAAGCCACCTTCGATGTCCCATGAACACGGTTTTCAAGACCCGGGATCTCTATCTAGCTGGCGTCGTTGTGTCATCCATTCACCTTACGCATCCGTAAAATCCGTGGACTACCTGCCTGCGAGATATCCGTAATCGAGATAGTCGTGCACCTTCGTGAGCAAAGTGCGGCTCTCATAGGGAAATATTCTTTCTGCGGCGTCCCACGTATTGGCTGGCGTTTTCCTGCGTGTCAAGCTCCTCTTTCAGCAGCCCTAGATACAGATTGATGTTGTTCCCTGGTTGTTTCGGCCCTTTCAATTAGCATACTCATGTGAATGTACTTCCTCTTCATGCACAACCAGGGGGGAAGGTTGTACATCCACACAAACACAGGCCAGGTGCTATGTGTGCTTCTCTGGCTGCCAAACGGATTGACTCCATCAGATTGCTCGCGCCCGGCCACGATGTTCCTTGGATCCTTCCCAAATTCTGGGTCTTCAGTTCAACGCTACATCGCCTCGCATCCTTACGGTGACTCAGCATCTTGTCTTTTTTATCTATCTCCGGATCATTTGCGTCATCTTCTCACTTCTTCTCCTCCCTATCCGCGTGCCAACGCAGGAGCTTTGCTACCTTAGTGTCCGCGAAATACCGCTTCAGATGAGGAGTGATCGGAAAGTACCACACCACTTTTCGAGGAGCTTTCTTCCTCTTCTTGTATCGAGTGACGCCGCAAACCGGACATATGGTAGACTCAGCGTTTCGTCCCGATAAATGATGCAATTGTTCATGCACACATGGTATTTCACGTGCGGTAAATCCAGAGGACACACGATTTTCTTAGCCTCCTCCAAACTGGTCGGGCACTTGTTCCCTTTGGGAAGACGTTCGTGCGGAAATGACATGTTCTCGCCGAAGCTACGCGCCGGTCATTTTGTGTTTTACCTTCATCTCCGAGCCATGAGCGTTACTTTCAGGCGGGTATCCTCGGCCTGCATCCTTCATACAATGGAGTAACCGCGTCTAACTCAAGTTGATCCATCTTGGCTTTCTCTCGGCGGCAGCTCTTGCGTTATCGATGCCGCTTGAGAAGCGGCTCTTGAATATGAGGGTCCCGCACCCAGCCCATCGATGGTCCAGCGTCGTCGCTCGCCGCATCATCATCTTCATGATCATGCCCGTCGTCTGCTCCGCATCTTCCTCATCATCATGTCCTGCATCTTCTACATGATGATCGTACAAGATCACCGTCGTGATCATCTCCGGGATTCTTCGTTCTCGCCCGCCGAGCCGCGGTGGTTGTCTTGCTGCCCTTCCTCATTTCTTGCCCGCCCCCATGGACGACTTCGTAGTCATCTTCATCACCTTGCCACCGATAGCCATCCATGAAACCACGCAAGAGCAGGTGGTCCCGCACCTGCCGGAATCCGGGTCCGCAATAAGGCTCTTCAGCTTGCATCTTCGACACGGACATCTTATCTCCGTCTCGTTCTTTTGAAGCATCTCGCTCTTCGCGGACCTCAAAAACCTATTCACGATGCCTTCGGTCATCGTATGCGGACCATGGTCGCTGCAAGTACAAAGCAAAACGATATTTTAGAACCAAGAAAAATTTGGCATGACTTTCCCTAAAATAGGACCAAAAAGAATGCTTAATGCCAAAATTCTCGCCAAACGGAAATGAATCAACATTCCGCAAAAAATTGGCAACTATCGCATTTCATATACCGGTACACCTCCAAACACAAACACATATGCAACACCACAAACATATGCAACACCACGAATATACATAGATCTAGCTAGGCCATAAAAAGTGCATGTGCACATTGTTGTAGGGAGAACAACATAAATATAGCATCCCCCCTTACTTACCTATCAAAACAAGGTAATTTAACCACTTAATTTGAATGAATCTATGTTGGCAATGAGGTGAAAAAGAGGAGGCACCCGAGACAAGGAGGAGGTGGAGAGAATGAAGTGGGGAGAAAGTGAGTGTGGGTAGGGGAGAGAGGCTGCCCAAAATATCTTGTTGCTGCCCACTTACTAATGGCGCACCGACCCTAAATGCGCCATTAGTAACCCAGGTTACTAATGGCGCACGTTCTGGTGGTGCGCCATTAGTAGTTTTGCAAAAAAAACATACTAATGGCATCGATTGATAAAGGCGCCATTACTAGTTTAAACTAGTAATGGCGCACGGTGGAACAAAGGCGCCATTAGTAGTTTTGCAAAAAAAGGAATAAAAAATACAATAAAAAACAACATTAGTGGCGCACTTTCGATAGATGCGCCATTACTAGTTACAACTAGTAATGGCGCATCGAGTGTGGATGCGCCATTAGTATGTTTGGACAAAGCACTAGTTCAAATTTTTTTATACTAATGGCGCACCTTGGGCCAGTGCGCCATTAGTAGTTTCAACTCTAATGGCGTATCGAAGGTGGTGCGCCATTAGTATATACTAATGGCGCACCACTTGTCTGGTGCGCCATTAGTGTCAATCCCATCTATAGCCCTTTTTCTAGTAGTGTTACACGCCCCCGCAGGGCCCGATAATTTTTCTGACGATGCAGGAAGAAAGGGAAGGAAAGGACAAGAAAAAGTGGCTCCTACGACGCAGCTGCTCACGAGGATTAGCCCCTCGGACTCAGACGGAGACCTGCTCGCACTTCACTGGGGCGCGGCGACGGGACGACCCGCCGCCGTCATAGAAGCGAGCCCAGCGACGTGGCGGCTGGTCGTAGCCGCCGCTGCTGGAGCTTCCGTCAGGGGAGGAGTTGTCGTCGCCAGGCGAGCCGTGGCCGTCGTCGAGGGCGAGTTCACCGTCATCCTTGTCACGGCCGTCGCCAAGGCCGTGCACTTCGTCACCATCGTTGTCTTCAGGGTAGCATCCGGCGCGGCGACCGTCTTCCCCGAACACCCTCACGAAGAGGATTGCTGCGCCGTCGTACTTGAAGTGGAGGGTGCACCGCCTGTTCAGGCCGCGCGCGGGCGAATGTCTGCCAGCCACGGGCCAGGGCTACGTTGCCCGTGACAGAGACCTCCATCGCGACCCACGAAGCCTTGCTGCAGCAGCCGTCGGCCTGCAGCCAGAGACCGCTAGGACCGGGGGCTGGCAGCTCGCCAGCAAAGGAGTGCGGAAGCTGAAGCCAGGTGCCGTCCGGGTTCTCCGACCACACAACAAACTCTGGCAGCACCTCCGCGGATTGGAAGCGTGGCCGTGGAGGCCGGGCGACTGTCGGTGTCAAAACCGGCGGATCTCGGGTAGGGGGTCCCGAACTATGCGTCTAAGGTCGATGGTTGCAAGAGACTGGGGACAGGATGTTTACCCAGGTTCGGGCCCTCTCTATGGAGGTAATACCCTACTTCCTTCTTGATTGATCTTGATGAATATGAGTGTTACAAGAGTAGATCTACCACAAGATCGTAATGGCTAAACCCTAGAATCCTAGCCCTGCATCGTCAGTGATCCTAGCAAAGTCCTCAGATGAGGAATTAGTGATAGCAGGAGCAGGTGAGGAATTTGTAACAGTTGAAGCATTTGAACATTCAGGTGAAGAATTAGCATATGCACGTTCAATGCACTTTAAGCATGGAGGAACAAATTCTTCCTGAGAAGCGCTGATTTGTTGAGCAAGTAATGAATCGCGCTCCTTCAAGATCTTCATAACTCACTCTTAGCTTCTCAAGATCTTGCTTTCTTTGAAGAAATTCATAAGAAAGTTTCTCATGATCGAGACAAGAGAGTGTTATGATGACCTTGAAGGCTGTCAAACCTAGAATGAAGTCTCTGAAGATTTTCGAGGCTTTAGTGCCATCCATTTCTTCACCTAACATATCATCACTTTTATCTAGCATGTTTTGAACCTTTTCCAAGGCATGTTGTTGTTTGGTGGCAATGCAAACAAGTTTGGTATAGCTAGGTTCAATATCATCATCAGATCCATCATCATCAGATTCATAGTCACTAAATTCAGATGAGGAACATTCGGTTACCTTGACACCCTTTTCCATGAGACATGATGCAGAAGATGATGATTCTGGTTCGAATGTCATCGTTTTGAGAGATTCCTTGAAGTCCTCAAACCAAGGATCATGACGGGTTCGATGACCTTCATAGACGTCGGAGATTCGGTCCCGGATAAGCTTCGCATTGCAAAGATGCATAATGCTCTTGAATTCATCTCTAGATAGGCAGGAACAGATGATGTCCTTCGCCATGATATCAAGGCGAGTGTACTTGCGAATATCATCTGCGTTAGCCGTTTTGCATAGATCAGTAAGACCAATTTCAGTGACGGTCCACAGCTCGCTGTCCATTGCCATGAGGTGCTTCCTCATCATGGCCTTCCACTTGGGATAATCAAGACCGTCAAAGATAGGACATGTCACTTTCTTCATACCTGCGGTCGACATAACTAAAAACTCCAGGTGGTTAAACCAAAATCACACAGAACAAGACAATAACTTGCTCTGATACCAATTGAAAGTGCTTTATATCGACTAGAGCGGGGGTGAATAGGCGATTTTTATGAATTCTTCACTGAGGAATTTGCCGGTGAGGAAATTCCTTAGCGAAGAACTACTTGCAGCAGCATAAGTACTCAGAAGTAAGCACAAGAGAATGCGGGCATGGTCATCATGATGAAATGAAGACAAACAAAGAGTACAGAAAGCGTAAACACAGGATAGCACAAGATGAAGACAAATGATCAAGAAATTGAACTGAGGAAATTGAGAAAGTCTTCAGTCAAAGTCTTCAAACACATATATGAATAAACACTCAACACAGTAATGAGGAAATGAAAGAGTTGAGGAAATAGAACCAGTTAGGTTTGTGAAGACAATGATTTGGTAGACCAGTTCCAACTGCTGTCTCAGTTGTACGTCTGGTTGGAGCGGCTGAGTATTTAAACTCGGGGACACATAGTCCCGGACACCCAGTCGCTGAGCATGCAGCTCAGGACACCAAGTCCTCACCGTATTCTCCTTGAACTAAGGTCACATGCACTCGTCCAATCACTTGTGGTAAGTCTTCAGGCGACTTCCAAACCTTCACAGACTTGGTCACTCGGTGATCCACAATTCCTCTAGGATGCTCTAGACCATGACGCCTAACCGTCTGGAAGAAGCACAATCTTCAAAGGTAACAAGCGTCGGATCCACGCAGGATCAATCTCTTCAGTGATTCTCAATCACTTTGGGTTTGTAGGGGATTGGTTTTGGGTTTTTCCTCACTCGATGATTTTCGCTCAAAGTCCTCAGAGGATGGGTTGCTCTCAAATGACAAGTGTCAAGTTTCTCTCGGAGCACCCAACCAGCTAGTGGTTGTAGGGGCGGCTATTTATAGCCTAGGGAGCAGCGACATGATAAGACATAAATGCCCTTCAATGATATTCTTTGTTAGGTGGATAAGATATTTTGGGACAGCTAGCAAGAAGACAAAGAACGGTCGGAAATTTGACTCTCAAATTCCTCGGGGCTATCATGTTCCTCACTTTGTAGGCAATCCGCCTTTGGCGAATTCCTAACTCCTCGGTCGAGAACAAATTCCTCGGCAAATGTAAGAACTTCGTCTCACATCAAGAAATTGATCGAATCTGTATGAGATTTCCAAAGGCTTCACTCGAAGGGATTGGTAGGTGTAGGATTTCGAGTTGAGCATCACATGGAAATTTTTCCTTAGTATTTCCTCGACCCCCTATAACAGTACGGTGTTTCCTATGACTCAAGAAAGAGAAAAACGAAACTACAAAAAAAAGTCTTCACGCTTCATGTTCCTCAAATGAATACCAAGTCTTCAAGGTCACACCAATTTCATCACTTTCAAAGTCTTTAGAAATTCTTCAGAATATCAAAGTCTTCAGTCGAAGAACTTCATTTTTAGGGGTCGACTTTCACTATAAATATCAAACTCCTCATAGACTTATAGACCTGTGTACACTCATAAACACATTAGTCCCTTAACCTATAAGTCTTCAATACACCAAAATCACTAAGGGGCACTAGATGCACTTACACCCATCACCTGGCCATTCGCGGTCTGGGGGCTTGACATGGTTGGACCCCTTAATGGAGGAACCCACAAGAAAAAATACCTATTGGTCATGGTGGATAAATTCACCAAATGGATAGAGGCCAAGCCTGTTAAAACGGCTGAATCCGGACCAGTGATAGACTTCATATCAGGGGTAGTGCACCGTTATGGTGTCCCCCACAGTATCATCACTGATAACGGCACCAACTTCACGGCCGATGAGGTCAAATTATGGTGCAAAAACATGGGCATCAAGCTCGATTACGCCTCAGTCTATCACCCTCAAACCAATGCTCAAGTCGAGCGAGCAAACGGTCTAATCATGGGCGGCATTAAACCCAGGCTAGTGCGGTCCCTCATGGAATCTAACACGCACTGGGTTGAGGAGCTCGACTCTGTACTCTGGGCGCTGCGGACCACGCCAAATCGTACTACCGGATTCACACCATTTTTTATGGTGTACGGCGCAGAGGCAGTCTTGCCCTGCGACATAATACATGACTCACCTCGCGTGCGCATGTAGGAAGAAAGAGAAGCCGAGCTCGATCGGCAGGACAGTTTGGACGCATTGGAGGAGGAGCGCGACGTGGCAAAAGCTCGTTCCGCATTCTATCAACAGGAGGCTCGAAGATATCAAAGCAGGGAAGTACGGGCCAAAGCTTATAACGTTGGCGAACTAGTTCTACGCCTGCCGGACAAGAAAAAGGAAAAACTCAAGCCCAAATGGGAAGGTCCCTTCATCATCGACCAGGTCCCGACCAGCGGAGCATACCGTCTGCGAAACGCATCGGATAACCGACTCGAGCCGAACCCATGGAATGCAGCCTGTCTACGAAGATTCTACGCCTAAGCGCCGGACTCCAAGTTCGTTTCCTTCCTCCGTCCACATTTTCTATTTTTGTTGTCTTTTATTTCTCTCCTTCCTCCTCCTTCTTCCTGAAGCCTTTAGAGGCTCGTTTGCGCTTTGTTTGCACATATTTGACGCGCTGTACGCGCTCATTATACCTGGGGGCTTCTTTACCAGAAGCTTATTTATACGGGCTTCATGCCCAACACATGCGTCAAACTTCCGCATGTACCATTTATTCACCATTATATGCATCGATATGACTTAAGTTTTGGCCAAGCTGGGTTGCCTGGCTCCTATACGTTTCGAATTGTTCGGCTAGGTGGTAAAGGGAGCACCTCTGCGATTGTTACTACCAGGTCAGCCGGATGTGTACCTCACACTGGGTGAAGCCGAAAGCTAGCGTTCTTAAGGGAATATTTGGTCGGTGAACGGAAAGATGATTTTTAACTATTTACCCATCTGCCTCCATATGATTTTCTGCTTTCCTAGCAGTTTTGACATGCACTTTAGGGCATGCATCCCAGCAAAAGGAACCCTTAACGGAACTATTCTCCCTGGAAGATGTTTCTTACTATCCATGTAATATAACATAACTAGTTGGGCACTTGTCTGATACAGCAATAATGACCCCTATGCCTTGTCTCCATGCATACCCCGGTTCTTATATAACCACGAAGGTATTCGGACACACTCCGGACTATTGGGTCCTGAGGTCGAAGCGAAAAGGTCCGCTATGACAAACGATCTACAATCCGGCTAGAAGACATTTTTCATGTCATATTTTTACATAGTCAACTCGACTCATTGTATTCCTCCTCAATGCCATCTAATAGGCTATCTAATTTACAATCTTGCTAGGAATACTTGGCGGCCAATTCTACTTGGCCGTACACTAACTTACGGATCTCCTTCCCACTGGGCCCCACAGGTCCGACCTCGGCCATGTGGTTTGGGTCGACAACCGTGTGCAGCGTCTTTACCATGGCCCAGGCCTCCCTGGCGCCTTGACGGCAGGCCGAAATCTTCCATAGTCGGAAGCGCCGCCGTGCTCCTTGAAGCCGCTCTGCCAGCTCCCCAATGCCTTCGGGCAGGGAGATAGATGGCCACAAGGCCTGGCCGACGCCTTTCATCACCTGCCGAACTCGTTCGTGCAGCTGACGCAGTTCGGGAAGAAGATCACCCGAAGAACTGGGCATCTCCTCCTCAGGACGACCTGTGAGCAAACCTACTTACAAGGCCTCGACCTAGTCCCCTTCCTCGCCGAACACTTTCAAAGTTCGCTTAAGCACTTACTGAAAATGCCACGACGAAGCCGTCGATTCTCCTTTACGGAGTCAGACAACTGGGCACGAACATCCTTTAGTTCCTCACCCAGTTTGGTGTTGGCATCTTGGAGGTTATTTTTCTCCTGCCGCACCCTCGTAAGCATGCTCTCGCCAGCCTTTAGCTGGCGCAAGAGCTGTTGCTTGTCCGGATCTAGTCCGGCGCCGTCTGCAATATTTTTGTCAGATTTACACACCCGCCGCACTTCATAAACTATTTATCTTTTGAAGCGTATATTACTAGTAGGGGTCTCTGTGGCTCCCCCTGTAGCGGCTAGTGCGGCCTCAAGTTGGGCCTTGCATTCTTCACGCTCCCGGGACAGTCGGGTACTCTTTTTGTAAGATCCTGCATAACAAATGATCCTTAAATCAGTTATTCTAACTATTTTAAGTCTCGGGGCTACTTGCATATATATGATCACAAATGTCCTCACCCGTATGTCCTTTACATACTGCTCCGTGGCTCTGGCTAGACCATCGTGAGTGGCACGGAGGTGCGCATCTCCCAAATTGAAGGCATTCAAGGCCTCTTGGGAGAAACATGCGTCACGAAGAACTGTCCGGCGGCGCCTGTGATTCATGGCGCTCTCCACCTCGGAGTTGGTGGCGGACAATCTGTCGGCATCCTCTCGTCGGAGGAACATCCGACGACGCCTCGTTTCGCCTCCGCTTCGACCCGGCTTTGGAGCACTGGCTGGCGGAGGTTCGATTATAACCTCTCGGACTCGATCCGGCGAGCGCTTTTTTCTGAAAAGAGCATCAGCGTTAATCGCCTTCCAGAATCAATCCTAGGAACATGGTGACACGCCATACCGCTATGCGGCGGAGTTTCGATCCGGACCGCACTTCTTTTTAACTCTTGAGGCCGTCACGCCTTGTTGGCGATCGCCCGCTGGCTCGGCCTCCTGCCTCGAAGTCACCCCCTGGGAAACACCATTGGAATACGGTGATCAAGAAATAAGCACGGTTGGGTCATTATCAGAGTATTGGGACCTCGGTCTCAGTCACCTGTGAGGCTGGAAGTATTCCGGGGTAATCGGCCGTAATGGCAACCAAAGCATTGTCGATGCTAAGTTGGTGGAACAACCTGTCGATCAACTCCACCTTTATATCCAGATCCTCTTCGGAGGCCGGATCGAGGGACCATTCCGGATCCTCGGGTTGTGGGGGCGGGCTGTGTATCTTCTCCATAGTCCGGCAGCCTCTGCAGTAAACCATGAAATGAGATATTTAACCATGGGAACATGGATCGGACAGGCCACAAAGATGTTTGCTTACCCAACTTCGAGGATTATTCGAAGAAAACTCCCTCAGTGGATTGACGCGGAGGAAATCCTCCTCCTCCCCTTTATACATGGCAGACAAGGTCTTCACCAGTTTGGTGACCGATCCCGGCCCTTTGCGGCCATGGCGGGTGGCATCGTCCTCCCCGTTGAAGTCCCCCATGGGGTGGCCCCTATATTGGATCGGCTGCACCCCCCTCATAATGCAGATTGCCATGACTCCAATCATGGTCAATCCGGCATGAGCCAGTAATCTTATTCAGCTCATCAAGTAAAGGACATCCCGGTCATTTTCCCTCTGGGAGCTCCGAGGGCGCCAGCTTAGGCGCTTCTTCAGAGGAGCATTGCTAAACTCTAGAAGGCCGATCCAAACAGGATCCGGCAGCGGGACGTCCTCCATGTAAAACCATTCCAAAGGCCAGTCTTCGGACGCCTTCTTCGGGGTTCCGGATAGATATCCGGTCCCAGCGATGCGCCATAGTTCGGCTTCGCCCACTTGATATATTGACCCCTGATGAGAACGGGGTACTAGGCAAAATAATCTCTTCCACAGCGCGAAATGAGCCTCGACGCCCAAGAACAGTTCGCAAAGGGCCACGAAGCCCGCGATGTGCAAAATGGAGGCAGGCGTAAGGTGGTGCAACTGGAGGCCGTAGAACTCCAAGAGCCCCCAGAGAAACGGATGGATTGGAGAGTCCTCTTACTAGATAAGAGATGAAGCATACCTGCTCTCCTTTAGAGGGATCAGGGACACTCTCCGCTTGCTTTCCGCCCTTGTAGGTGGCGAGTCCGGCTCGAACCGGAACAATGAAGGCCGGGGGAAGAAATCCCTTGGTTTGGAGTATAACTAGCTCGCTATGCGGGACTGAGCATCTCTCCCAATTACCAGGCTGAGGGCTGGGAGCGCGAGAGGAGGAGCCGCGTCGACTGTCCGTGATGGAATGGGCTTTGGTCAGAGGCGCTCCGATGAAAGCTCGCGAAGGGGGGATGGTGTGACTCAGATCTAGATCCCCGCCCCTTTTATAGGCAGCTCATTTGCGCAGCTAGGGGGGTAAGTGTAAAAATACCCTGGCTTTTCGCATTCATTCAAACACGTGGAAGATGGCCATTATTGGGCATAGAAGCCAAGGAGCGCAGCATTTATCAGAAGCCGGACACTATTCGACAAGTATATGGAATTTGGAGAAGAACCCGCCTCGCAATGCCGAAGACAATCAACGCGTCGGACTCATCATCATTGAAGCCTGGTTCGGGGGCTACTGAGGGAGTCCCGGATTAGGGGGTGTCCGGATAGCCGAACTATCCTTTGTTGGCCGGACTCACGGACTATGAAGATACAAGATTGAAGACTTCGTCCCGTGTCTGGATGGACTTTCCTTGGCGTGGAAGGCAAGCTTGGCGATACAGATATGTAGATCTCCTACCATTGTAACCGACTCTGTGTAACCCTAACCTATCCGGTGTCTATATAAACCAGAGGGTTTTAGTCCGTAGGACGAACAATAATCATACCATAGGCTGGCTTCTAGGGTTTAGCCTCCTTGATCTCGTGGTAGATCTACTCTTGTACTACCCATATCATCAATATTAATCAAGCAGGAGTAGGGTATTACCTCCATCGAGAGGGCCCAAACCTGGGTAAAAACATCGTGTCCCTTGTCTCCTGTTACCATCCGCCTAGACGCACAGTTCGGGACCCCCTACCAGAGATCCGCCAGTTTTGACACCGACACCGGCATCATCAGATCCCTCGATGGCAAGCACGGCTTTACCTTTGCGCTTCCTGTTGCGGCGCCGGCCTTTCTTCACCGGGGCGGCAATATCCTCATCTGAGGAGTCGGTTTCCACGCCGGCATCTTCGCCGGGGTACTTCCTTCCCTCTTCAGCTCGGGCACATCTGTCAGCAAGAACATAGAGTTCTTCTACATCATTCACCTTGTTCATTGCCAGCTCTTCGCGCATCTTGCGGTTACACACGTTCTGATGGAACGCGCTGATTATGGCGGCAGGGTGAACATCAGGGATATTGTACTGTATCCGGCTGAACCTCTGTATATACTTGCGGAGACTCTCGCCTCCCTTCTGGGGAATTACGTGCAGGTCACTTGCTTGGCCATGGGCTTGGTGGCCTCCAGTAAAGGCGCCCATGAACTCATGGCACAAATCTGATGTGGGGACCCCGATTCACAAGTCGTGATCACCGAATGCACGTGTACAGTGATCCCAGAGATCAATGCTCACTGAACACACAGAAGCTGAATAACAAGAGTCTTACAACCATACATACCGTATTACACAAGTAGGACCATTATGGTCAAGTCTTGAGTATAACATTGCAGCGGAAATCTTCGTCGATAACTTGGACCCATGCCATCTGCCTTAACCCTACAGGCATTCTGACTGGGAAACGTCCTAGTTCGCATGTTCGTCTCCAAAGAACTCTTCTTCGAACTCTGGTTCTTCCATGCCTGGCCAATTAAATAACTAGTGGCAAGCCAATGAGTACTTTGAATGTACTCGCAAGCAACCCATGTTTTGGTTCAAGGTACAACAATGCATGATATATGTAAATTTTTGAAGAAAGATAGTTTTGAGTGCAATCATATGTTCAACAACTTATAAGACATGCATCAGGAGAATTCCAGTAACCATGAGGACAGGTTACAGATATCAACATAAATAGAGTGGGCACCAACCCAACTCAATCATGTCAAGTCCTTTGACTTGACCCAAGTAGATCTTCCCACTTATCATAACACACACTCTGGTTTGTAAACATGTGGACGTAGCCCAAGAGTGGTTACCCAACTGTCCTTGACCGTGGACACGGCTATTCGAATAGTTTGACACTCTGCAGAGGTTGCACACTTTACCCACAAGATCCGGGGAACTTCCGTGTCATCCACGACCCGCGGTACCTCAAGTACCCGGGGTAAGCACCCGATCGCTATCTTTCCCTAGACGACACTAACAAGGAGTCCACTCGTTGTTCCATATCCTCACGATGTACATCATACGAGACTCGCTCAAGATCGTAACATCCGAGAGGGGACACAACGGTGTATCCGGTGCCCTGTGAAAACAGTCATGGCCGCCCTACCTGGCACGACCCGTCCCGAGAGAGAGCACCAACTCTCCCCGTCACTAGTAATGCGGGCTCCGAACTAGTATCGGCCTAGGTAATCAATAATGCCCTTTCCCATATAAGGGTAGAGTGGTTGCGCATGTAAGGTTGGAATAACGGTCGCAACTTAAACCAATCCGTTTTTGAAAACAACACACACACTTGCCTCGGTACACCACTTCGTCATCAAGTGGCTACCCAACTCATTATCTCCCTCGGGCATAAGTGGCACCCGATGGGGTTTTCGAAAAGTCCTTTGAAAATACTTTGTCTCCATCACCATGCATATTCCCGTCCCTTTTTGCGTAGCACTACTTTAGCATCCTATCTACTCCCACCGTCATAACCCTCATAAGAAGGTAGGGTCATGCACAATGCAATTATCAACGAGGAAGTAAATGTGGCAAACCACCCCATGTGGTCACCACAATATCGTGTCTCAGGTGGAAGCAATGAAAGTGCTATATGGCATGCATAAAAATGGTTTCATAGACATGGTCAAAGGGCTGCTTGCCTGATTCATCAGAGTCTTGAAATCTTCTGGTCCTTCTCCAAATATTCTGTCTACTCCGTCAACTAACATCGGAAACAATCATAATAAGCAACACAACAAGGCAGAAAATAAAAGTGCTCTAAAAATGTGACTTGGACTTTTCTAGGATACCTCTGGTCATATGAGGAGTGACCAAAGTGATTTCAATGGAACTGGATAAGGGAATATTTCTAAACACTTTGATATGATGGAATCAAGGGGTTTATGGATTTGCAAGAAGTGTATAGAAACATATTTTTGAAAAATGAGCAAAGGTACCTATTTAACAAATCATGAATTTAGAGGTATCTAGGAGTTGGTTTCACTGGATTTGGAGTTCAACTGATTTTCCTATGAATTTGCAAAGTTGGCATTGTATGGAGAAGTGGACCAATATTCTATGTGGTGTAGAAAGTACTAGGAAAAATGTTCAAAAACTAAGTTCTGAACTTATAAGCATCTAGGAAATTGAATCATGGAATTTGGATGAAAAATGGGCTCTCTGTGATTTTCTAAAGTTCATCACAGAAATGGAAATACAAGATTTGATAAATGTCTGTGAAGACAAAGTTCCTGGAAAAATGTGCAAGTTGCACCATGAGATAGATCATGATTTTTTGAGCTAGTAGAAATTTGAATCATCAAATTTGGAGGTAATATGAATATTTGGGAGATTTTACTAGTTATCTGGGAAAAGAAAATAAGAAAAAGAATATACCCTTATTCTGCGCACTGGGCGAGAGATAGGCATGGGCCAGCCCACTGGGTCACAAGGCTGTGGCGGTCGACGCAGGAGGCGTACTCGGGGGAAACACGCCTTCCCCGAGCGAAGGCGTCAGCGGGCAGAGCCCGTGTCCACTTAACGAGGCGGGGCCCTCCATTCAGGTTTGTCCTCCACCTCCCGCATGGGTGCGACAGGAGACAGAGGAGGCTCTCAACACCGGTCGCCGGCGCTACAGGGGCACCGGGTCGAGCAAGGCGTCGACCGCGGCGGACGAGGCTGACGGTGGTGATGCAGTTCGACGGAACAGCCATGGGGAGGAGGGGGAGAAGCACGGGAGGGTCTCGCGGTGATGGTTGTGGTGCTCTAGTGCGGTCCAGAGGGAAGGAGGAGGAGAGATGGGCGCGAATTTTGGCGGAGTCCGGCGGCTCGGCTCCGACCATGGGGAGCGATGGAGGGCTTGGGGAGAGGAATGGCTTGGTCCAGAGGATGCTCGGGAGGGAGAGGGTGCAAATGGAGCAGCGAGGTGGGTTTGGAACGGCCTTATATGGCGAGGCCACGGCTCACCGTAGACGCGGCCTACGGGCACCCGCGGAAATGGCCGCGGTGGCCACGGGAGGAGGCTCGGGGTTGTCTACGGCGCTCGTGGGCGTGGTCCCAGTCGGGGGAGAAGGAAAGGGGGAGCGGGGCGAGGTCAGAGGCGGGCCAGCCGCATGGCCAGGAGTGGCCGAGTCGGGCGACGCTCTGTCCGCACGCGAGGAGAGCCGGAGAGGGAGAGAGAGGAGGGGGACGACAGCGTAGCGTGCTACGGATGTCTAGGTGACCTCGGGGGACACGAGGGGGAGGCCCTAGGTGGCCGGAGGCGGTTGGAAGGGGGCGGCTACAGTCTTGGTGTGCAGCATGGCGCGCCTGAGCACGCCAATTGCATGCCAGGGCATGCCTTTGGCTTGTAGGGCGTGGCCACTTGTGTCTAGGTTGTTTAGGGAGGAGTAAACAAAGGGGAGAGGGCCTTGGATGCCCTGGACAGCCAGTAGGAGAGGAGAGAGGTTGAGGGAGAGAGGGAAATGGGCTGTCCAGAGAGAGAAAGTGGGGGTTTTACCCCTCCAATAATTGAGCTATGGATTTTCCATTGCTACTGGAGGTGCAAGGGGACTAGGAGGGGCTGTGGTAAAAAGTTGAGGCCATCGAGAAGAGTGGAAGTTGTCAAAACAGGGGTTTTAATAAAATGGCAGAAGGTGTTTGTTGCTGGTTTGGGCAAGAATATGAACTCCTCTTGTCATAAGGCTTTACAGGGTCAAATGGCATGAGAAAATAAGGGGTTTCACCAATATTGAGTTCATTTGGGAAAAGTTTCCAATGCAACTTTTGTAAACCCTATAAATTAGCAGAAATGGACTTGTGTAGATCTAGTTGAGAAAATCATTTCTCCTTGATGCACCACTTGGTGTAGTGGTCTAATTTGGTCATGTGAACATGCTCACAAAAGTTGGGGTGAAGGAGAAAAAGTTGGCAGTACAAACTTGTTCAAATTTGATTCTGGTCAGAGAGGGTTTTGGGGTACTTTGATCAAGATAAAATCCTCTCCAACTTGTGCCATTTGGTCTAGATGCATTATTACACCATTTGAGAATGTGCACCAAGTTTGAGAGCATTTGGACATGTTTGACAGTGCAAAGCCGTTCAAACTTGAAAAAAGATAGAAGTGGTTTTGAGAGGGTTTCATGGGGTTATACTGTTCTCCATGACATGGTACTTGGCAAGCTCATAAAAAATTCCATATGTGACATGTTAGAATTTTCCTGGATTTATTTGAAAATATTTCTTATAGAAATATTGCAAATCCTTGAAATGGGCAGAAATGGTTTTGGGAGGGTTTGTCCAATATTTTGATCATGACCATGTGTTGAAACTCATATATATGGAAAATATATGTCCATTGAGTCTCCCTAATTTTTCTCAAATATTTTTAAAGCTTTAAAATAATTTTATCCTATTTAATACCATTTCCGGCCTTAAGAAAAAGCATTTAAATAAAATAGTAAAATAACTTTTAAAATTATATTTTTGTGGTTCCTGGGTATCCTATATCTAATAGGAGTCAAATATATTTTTGGAAAGATTTTTACTGCCCTTAATTAAGTACTTGCAGTGCAAACCTCAATTCAGGGGTTTTTGGAAAACTAATTTTTTTAATATACTTTTTGGCCAAATTATTTTTGTAAGAAAATACTATATTGCTATATACACATGGCATGATCATTGGGAAAAGGTTTTGGATCAAGGATATGAAGTATAGGAGTTGGGGGATTTATTTGATTTTTAGAGCACTTGCAAACAACACACGAAATCCAATCAAGGCAAGGTCCAAAACACTCAAAAGTTTTAGTCAAACCTCATTTTATCATGATTTATTAGCTTAAGTGTTATGGCATAAAAATCAGGGTGTGACAGACCTACCCCCCTTACAAGAATCTCGTCCCCGAGATTCCCATACTAGGCGCGGAAAGGAATACAGAAACTTGGATCTGGGTAGTCTTCAAGTCCTCATGTTGCTTCTGCTTCCGTGTAGTGCTCCATTGAGCTTGAAGTACTTGATGGTGTGGCTTCGTGTATGACGTCCTACTTGATCCAGGTTGCTAAGGGGTTTCTTGCAGTGGTCATATTGGGCTGGAGGTCGATGGCTCGGTGATCGATGTCCTTGTAGAGGTCGGGCTAGTTAGGAAGTTGGAGACGTTTCCGGAGTGGTGTCGTGTGGAAAAACGTTGTGCACAGTGGGTGACTCAGGTGATAACTCTATCTAGTAGCCGTCTATTCTTCGTCTTGCGGTCATCTTGGAGAGGGCCGATAAATCTTGGTGTGAGCTTCCCATTGTCATGGAAATGCTTGGTTCCTTCGAGAGAAGTGGTTTGCAGATATGCCTGGTCTTTGATGCGGAGGTATACTTCTTGAAGATGGTGGTTGGTGTAGTTCTTCCTCCTAGACATGACGATCTTCAGATGTTCCTTGACCAGCTCAACGATTCTTCTTCCGTCTTCGGGTAGACAAGTATGTCATCAAAGAAAGATGACAACTAACTTGTCCAAGCACTCCATGAAGCCTATGGGGTACGTAAAGTGGGCTGAGGCATTGGTGATGATCACGGTTGAGCATTGGCCAAGGTCTTATCGATCTTGAGCCAAAGCCCAAGGTCAGGATCCGACCATGTTGTGGCTTGGTAGGGCTTAAGGGTTTCAAGGATCTAGTGTGCGAGTGAACATTTATCATCTTATCCTTAAGCACGGTTCCTGAGATGCCAATTGTTCTATCTAGTCCTCTAAACAAATAACCTTATACCACCGAAAGCATCAACTCTTGTAGGTCAGCTCCAATCCTCCCTCATGCTATTATTATCCTCATGACTCCCAAGGGGAGTTCTAATAAATCTATACATGTCAACTATCCCCAAACTCATATGTATGGCTACCCCTAAAAATCCATGGGTAGAGCATATAAGCTGCTAAGCTTGAATTTAATCACCACAATCCAAGTGCTCAGTCTATTGATCCAAGGTCCATGATAAAGCATCTCTATCCTAAGGAAACAAGTCGTATACCACCCCAAGATCTTGTTTCCTTCCTATGAATCAACTCTATAAGCCCATTAATTACATAATTCATTAATTCTACAAATCCAATGTTTATGGTGTTCCACATGATCTTCTAATGTCCTATAATCCTCAAATACTTGAAACGGGTTATCTTTACTATAGTCAGTCCACCAATTTCCATTATCATGGTCAAGTGAACTCCAAGGTCAGGCTTATATCAACTCCGACAATTAATCCAATCTCCTAGTGTATTGTCCTCCAAGAAACATGGTATCATGATCAAGATCATCAGTCTAAATCCAATTTACTCCGAACCATGTAGAATTACTCTACATCCATACTCCACTAGGATAATGTATTGAATCCAAATCTGATGTCCAACGAGAATTCCTATCTATTTCCCCAAGTCATTTCCGTAATGTCAACTATATTCTATCATATCCCACAGCTCGATCAAATCCAGATACTTCCAAGAATTTCATGTTGCGATTATAATTGTCCCACAAAATCCAATTTACTCCGTGGGTAATGAAAGCTATGCTAATCTATACTCATGATCCCACCAAGTTCATCTACCAACATCAAAGCCTCATAATCCACCAAATAGTCTCATATAATTCCTCAAGTCATTGATATAAACTCATCAAGTCATGCGTCCTCTATTCCTATATCCTCAAACTGGTCTTCCCTATGGCATCGCTACCACGGTGCTATATTAGGATGATAATGTTCCTGTTCACTATGTCCACTAGTTCCATAATGAACCCAGTGTTGTGCAAGGTTTACAGAGACTTAACTGGTTCTCTTGCAATTCTGTGGGTTAAGCACATGGTTAAGGACTGGGGTATCTCATGAAGTCCCGAAGGGTCTAGGAATGGGTTTCTAGTCCTGAGGGGTAAACATAACTCTACTAGGCTGCTCTTGGTCGAGGAGGCTGCAACAAAAAGTCTTGATGCTAGTTGTTCGCCAAGTAGACTCCTTGGTGCATCTTGTCTTGCTGGTCTTCGGTTGGGGAGAGAGATGAGAGGGATAAGTAATATAAAGGGGATGCCTAAAGGGGTTCTATAGTGCAGGGCAAACAAACAAGTTCGAAAAGGGCCAAACACAAACAACAAAATAAGGCAGGTGATATAGTTATGCATTTGTTGCCTAGGGCAAAAGGGCTTGATATCAAAACACAAACAAATAAAAGCAAGAAACACACAATCATGGTTCAATTCAAACTATCATATGGACTCGACTGCGCATAGGGGGTACACGACTCATCCTACCCTAGGGGTTCTCGGATTCAGTAGTCGTGCTTTGCTCCGTGCCTCATGCAGTCTCCTGGGTTTTCCTCAGGTGTTGCTACGTCTCTTGTAGTTGTTCGATGAAACAATCCGGGTTGAGCCTGAAGATTCTTCAACAACTTCTTGTCTGTTGAAGTGATGGGGTGAAGGTGGCTCCTCGTAGCTGGTATTGACTCGGTCTTCTGTTGTCTTCTTAATCCTGACGAACCCGTTTTGTCTTCTAAGGCGTCGATGGTACCGGGTAGGTAATCCTTTATGCAATGAAATTAACAAGGCATAGTAGAGGTCCAACATGTCGGTTACGTTGATGACAACATCGACACCAAGAGCGGGGGATGAAGAGAACCGTTTTCCTGCTCACTATAGTGAGGCGGACCAAATGGCGAGGTTCTCATCCACCGGTAGTTGTCGATACAACAACGGTAAGGACATGGTTGCTCTATTAGTGATGTCTATCATGGTCTTGCATATCTTACACCCTGATCGTCATAGGACAAGGTTGCATCATCCTGGGGCAAATTCAAAGGTGTCACCATCCTCTAGGTCTTCATGTCCTCATTCTTCAAAGGCGTATCTTCTGTTGGCATCGTCTTGTTGTGGTGTCGCGAATCTTGGGTTCAAAAGAGGTGGGTGAGTGTTTGGCAAGGTGTACTCCTTCTAGGCTATCCACGAGGATTACAAGGAATCCCGTGGTCATTGGCTTGAGGGTGCTAGCGACCGCTTGCAATAGTTTTGAAGGGAAGAGATCGATGGGGAAAGTATACCTTAGTTTTTGAAAACCTGAGAAGGGAAGAGAAGTATAGATAGTTTTGAAAACTTGTAATAGTTTTGGAAATAGTTTTACCCTAACTAACGACCATGCTAACTAAGGCTTCCTACAGTTAGGATGGCTCTGATACCAGCTCTGTGGGGACCCCGACTCATAAGTCGTGATCACGGAATGCACGTGCACAGTGATCCCAGAGATCAATGCTCACCGAACACACAGAAGCTGAATAACAACAGTCTTACATCCATACATACCAGACATACAAGTAGGACCATTATGGTCAAGTCTTGAGTATAACATTGCAGCGGAAATCTTCGTCGATAACTTGGACCCATGCCATTTGCCTTAACCCTACAGGCATTCTGACTGGGAAACGTCCTAGTTCGCATGTTCGTCTCCAAAGAACTCTTCTTCGAACTCCGGTTCTTCCATGCCTGGACAATTAAATAACCAGTGGCAAGCCAATGAGTACTTTGAATGTACTCGCAAGCAACCCATGTTTTGGTTCAAGGTACAACAATGCATGATATAGGTAAATTTGTGCGGAAAGCTAGTTTTGAGTGCAATCATATGTTCAACAACTTATAAGACATGCATCAGGAGAATTCTAGTAACCATGAGGAGAGGTTACAGATATCAACATAAATAGAGTGGGCACCAACCCAACTCAATCATGTCAAGTCCTTTGACTTGACCCAAGTAGATCTTCCCACTTATCATAACACACACTCTGGTTTGTAAACATGTGGACGTAGCCCAAGAGCGGTTACCCAACTGTCCTTGACTGTGGTCACGGCTATTCGAATAGTTTGACACTCTGCAGAGGTTGCACACTTTACCCACAAGATCCGGGGAACTTCCGTGTCATCCACGACCAAGGTACCTCAAGTACCCGGTAAGCACCGATCACTATCTTTCCCTAGACGACACTAACAAGGAGTCCACTCGTTGTTCCGTATCCTCACGATGTACATCATACGAGACTCGCTCAAGATCGTAACATCCGAGAGGGGACACAACGATGTATCCGTTGCCCTGTGAAAACAGTCATGGCCGCCCTACCTGGCACGACCCTGTCCCGAGAGAGACCACCAACTCTCCCCCGTCACTAGTAATGCGGGCTCCAAGCTAGTATCGGCCTAGGTAATCAATAATGCCCTTTCCCATATAAGGGTAGAGTGGTTGCGCATGTAAGGTTGGAATAACGGTCGCAACTTAAACCAATCCGTTTTGAAAACAACACACACTTGCCTCGGTACACCACTTCGTCATCAAGTGGCTACCCAACTCATCATCTCCCTTGGGCATAAGTGGCACCCGATGGGGTTTTCGAAAAGTCCTTTGAAAATACTTTATCTCCATCACCATGCATATTCCCGTCCCTTTTATGTAGCACTACTTTAGCATCCTATCTACTCCCACCGGCATAACCCTCATAAGAAGGTAGGGTCATGCACAATGCAAGTATCAACAAGGACGTAACGGTGGCAAGCCACCCCATGTGGTCACCACAATATCGTGTCTCAGGTGCAAGCAATAAAAGTGCTATATGGCATGCATAAAAAGGGTTTCATAGACATGGTCAAAGGGCTGCTTGCCTGATTCATCAGAGTCTTGAAATCTTCTGGTCCTTCTCCAAATATTCCGTCTACTCCGTCAACTAACGTCGGAAACAATCATAATAAGCAACACAACAAGGCAGAGAATAAAAGTGCTCTAAAAATGTGACTTGGACTTTTCTAGGATACCTCTGGTCATATGAGGATTGACCAAAGTGATTTCAATGGAATTGGATAAGGGAATATTTCTAAACACTTTGATATGATGGAATTAAGGGGTTTATGGATCTGCAAGAAGTGTATAGAAACATATTTTTGAAAAATGAGCAAAGGTACCTATTTAACAAATCATGATTTTAGAAGTATCTAGGAGTTGGTTTCACTGGATTTGGAGTTCAACTGATTTTCCTATGAATTTGCAAAGTTGGCATTGTATGGAGAAGTGGACCAATATTCTATGTGGTGTAGAAAGTACTAGGAAAAATGTTCAAAAACTAAGTCTGAACTTATAAGCATCTAGGAACTTGAATCATGGAATTTGGATGAAAAATGGGCTCTCTGTGATTTTCTAAAGTTCATCACAGAAATGGAAATACAAGATTTGATAAATGTTTGTGAAGACAAAGTTCCTGGAAAAATGTGCAAGTTGCACCATGAGATAGATCATGATTTTATGAGCTAGTAGAAATTTGAATCATCAAATTTGGAGGTAATATGAATATTTGGGAGATTTTACAAGTTATCTTGGAAAAGAAAATAAGAAAAAGAATATACCCTTCTTCTGCGCACTGGGCGAGAGATAGGAATGGGCCGGCCCAGCTGCACGGCTGCCCGCGGGCGGTCGACGCAGGAGGCGTACTCGGGGGAAACACGCTTTCCCCGAGCGAAGGCGTCAGCGGGCAGAGCCCGTGTCCACTTAACGAGGCGGGGCCCTCCTGTCAGGTTCGTCCTCCACCTCCCGCACGGGTGCGACAGAGATGAGGAGGCTCGGCGCCGGTCGCCGGCGCTGTATGCGTCTCCGGTGATGTTCTGCCCACCGGCGTGCTCAGGGGACCCGGCCGCGTCCAACCGTGGGTGGCGCGGCCGCCCAGGGGCACCGGGTCGAGCAAGGCGTTGACCGCGGCGGACGAGGCTGACGGTGGTGATGCAGTTCGACGGAACAGCCATGGGGAGGAGGGGGAGAAGCACGGGAGGGTATCACGGTGACGGTGGTGGCGCTCTAGTGCGGTCCAGAGGGAAGGAGGAGGAGAGATGGGCGCGAATTTTTGCGGAGTCCGGCGGCTCGGCTCCGGCCATGGGGAGCGATGGAGGGCTCGGGGAGAGGAATGGCTTGGTCCAGAGGATGCTCGGGAGGGAGAGGGAGCAAATGGAGCAGCGAGGAGGGTCTGGAACGGCCTTATATGGCGAGGCCACGGCTCACCGTAGACGCGGCCTACGGGCACCCGCGGAAATGGCCGCGGTGGCCACGGGAGGAGGCTCGGGGTTGTCTGCGGCGCTCGTGGGCGTGGTCCAAGTCGGGGGAGAAGGAAAGGGGGAGCGGGGCGATGTCAGAGGCGGGCTGCCAAGCGTGGCTGAGGAGTGGCCGAGTCGGGCGGCGCTCTGTCCGCACACGAGGAGAGCCGGAGAGGGAGGGAGAGGAGGGGGACGACAGTGTAGCGTGTTACGGACGTCGAGGTGACCTCGGGGGACACGAGGGGGAGGCCCTAGGTGGCCGGAGGCGGTTGGAAGGGGGCGGCTACAGTCTTGGTGTGTGCAGTGGCAGCTCTGAGCACGCCAATTGCATGCCAGGGCATGCCTTTGGCTTGTAGGGCGTGGCCACTTGTGTCTAGGTTGTTTAGGGAGGAGTAAACAAAGGGGAGAAGGCCTTGGATGCCCTGGACAGCCAGTAGGAGAGGAGAGAGGTTGAGGGAGAGAGGGAAATGGGCTATCCAGAGAGAGAAAGTGGGGGTTTTACCCCTCCAATAATTGAGCTATGGATTTGCCATTGCTACTGGAGGTGCAAGGGGACTAGGTGGGGCTGTGGTAAAAAGTTGAGGCCATGGAGAAGAGTGGAAGTGGTCAAAACAGGGGTTTTAATAAAATGGCAGAAGGTGTTTGTTGCTGGTTTGGGCAAGAAGATGAACTCCTCTTGTCATAAGGCTTGACAGGGTCAAATGGCATGAGAAAATAAGGGGTTTCACCAATATTGAGTTCATTTGGGAAAAGTTGCCAATGCAACTTTTGTAAACCCTAGAAATTAGCAGAAATGGACTTGTGTAGATCTAGTTGAGAAAATCATTTCTCCTTGATGCACCACTTGGCGTAGTGGCCTAATTTGGTCATGTGAACATGCTCACAAATGTTGGGTGAAGGAGAAAAAGTTGGCAGTACAAACTTGTTCAAATTTGATTCTGGTCAGAGAGGGTTTTGGGGTACTTTGATCAAGATAAAATTCTCTCCAACTTTTGCCATTTGGTCTAGACGCATTATTACACCATTTGAGAATGTGCACCAAGTTTGAGAGCATTTGGACATGTTTGACAGTGCAAAGCTGTTCAAACTTGAAAAAGGACAGAAGTGGTTTTGAGAGGGTTTCATGGGGTTATACTGTTCTCCATGACATGGTACTTGGCAAGATCATAAAAAATTCCATATGTGACATGTTAGAATTTTCCTGGATTTATTTTATAATATTTCTTATAAAAATATTGCAAATCCTTGAAATGGGCAAAAATGGTTTTGGGAGGTTTTCCCCAATATTTTGATCATGACCATGTGTTGAAACTCATATATATGGAAAATATATGTCCATTGAGTCTCCCTAAATTTTCTCAAATATTTTTAAAGCTTTAAAATAATTTTATCCTATTTAAGACCATTTTTAGCCTTAAGAAAAAGCCTTTAAATAAAATAGGAAAATAACTTTTAAAATTATATTTTTGTGGTTCCTGGGTATCCTATATCTAATAGGAGTCAAATATATTTTTGGAAAGATTTTTACTGCCCTTAATTAAGTACTTGCAGTGCAAACCTCAATTCAGGGGTTTTTGGAAAACTAATTTTTTTAAATACTTTTTGGCCAAATTATTTTTGTAAGAAAATACTATATTGCTATATACACATGGCATGATCATTGGGAAAAAGTTTTGGATCAAGGAGATGAAGTATAGGAGTTTGGGGATTTATTTTATTTTTAGAGCACTTGCAAACAACACACGAAATCCAATCAAGGCAAGGTCCAAAACACTCAAAAGTTTTTGTCAAACCACATTTTATCATGATTTATTAGCTTAAGTGTTGTGGCATGAAAATCAGGGCATGACATCTGACCAGGAGGAAATATAGTCTACCGGCAAGTGCATCAACCATGACATGGCGTTGGGTTTAAGAGCCAACGGAAAGTAATTCGCAAGCACCTTATCGTCGCGGGCTCCAGTAGCTTGCATCGCGATGGTGTAGATGTCGAGGAACTTCGGACGGGTGGGTCTTGCTGCTGTACTTTTCGCCCACGCCGGGTTTGAAGGTGCGGTGAGTGGGCCACCGAATCGCCGCAGCTCATGGGTAAAGCCGGGCAGCCTACCTCGTAAGGTAGGCCTCTGTGGCTCTCCGGTGCCGGGTGGCTCACAGCAGGCCCTGCTCGCCTGTCTGATTGGTGGCGCGCTCTGCGCCGGCGCTCGATAGTGGTTCGAGCGTCTTCATGTTCTCGTTCCCGAGGAACTTGGCGCTGGTCACAGTGGGCCCGTAGGTCGGACGATGCTATGGAGATTTCGTCGCCCGTAACGTCGCGACGGGCTGGCGTTCGCGGTACCGGGCGAGGATGAGGCGAGTGCACCGTGGTCGCGGTGCCGTCGACTTTCCTGCCACTGGTGCGTGGGACTCCGTCGGAGCGTCGACCCGGGGGCTCCACCGGACTCGGTTCGTCTTTGTTGGCCACCGCAGCAAGGCTTCGGATAGTGGCTCTCCATTCGTCGAGTTTCCCTGTAGTGGGAGGAAAATCGAGGAGCAACTGCGCGCGCCAGGGCTTCTGGTGGCGTTGGTGGCAGCGAAACCTGCACGAATCGCGACGGCCGACTTGACCATGTCGGCGGAGCTCTATCACGACCCCGCGGTCGCATGCCATCTTCACTAGCGCCTCGGCGAGCGGGCTGGTCTTGTAAATCCTGGGAGTGGCGCTCGGGGCTCTTTCCGTGGCGACGCCCGGGGTCCTCGGCGTGATTACACCGCTCGTCGCGCGCCGCTTGAGAGGAGCGCGCCGTCGGCGCCGGCGTGGGATTCTTGGAAGCCCTCGTGTCACCTTCGGCCGGGTGGCAGTGATCTTGGAAGGCCCCGCACCACCCGCGGAGGGCCTGGCTCCGTCTTTGGATTTGGCAGCGTGAGGCCCGTTACCAGGCGCACGAACATCGCCGCCTTCCAATCTTTGGCTGCTGGGACGGTGTTGGTGTTTGCGAACGGCGCCCCGGGTCCTTTCTGCGACCGGTCCGCTGCTCGCCCGCGTCGGGACGGGATGTCCGGCCTCCGACGGGCCAACCGCCACCGTCATCTTCTTCTTGGGCGCCATGACGATGAAGAAGCGTCGAACTAACTGCTAGAGCCGATTCTCACAATTGACCCCCCTACCTGGCGCGCCAAAGAGGTCAGTGCGAACGACACCTATGGGATCACAAGAATCCCTACTACGGTCGCGGGGCGCGGGGTCGTGAGAAGAGCGGATCAAACAGATAGCACGCGGTTTCCTTATCCAGGTTCGGGCCGCGAGGATGCGTAAAACCCTACTCCTGCTTTGGTGGTTTGTTTATCTGTGTTCTTGAACTAGCAATGGGGCATGAGGAGCTCCAAAAAGCCGAATCCTCCTCCTGGTCGCCTTGGGCCTCCTTTTATAGGGAAAGGGGTTGCCACAGTGGCACACAGGAGGTGGAAAGGGTACAGTGATCCGAGTTTATCCCTCGCATTACATGGCAAGGCGACTTTAATGCGTCTTGCTTAGGTGTCCTTGCTTTATCGGGGACGGGGGAGAGCCCTGTCTCGTCCGTCGCTGCTCCCTTTCGTGTCGACACGCGCCCTGGCCAGCGATGCCCGTGGTGCCATGTAGGCAGGCAGGCAGCTGAGGTGGCGCAGTGGTGGGTCTCCACGAAGATCCGCTTGCCGCCACGCAGGTGCCTGCCCAACTGGTTGGGTCGGCAGCTGCATGCGAACGGTGGTGGAGGTTTGATTGGCGTGGGCCTGATGGTGGCCCTACGGGTGTTCTTGGCAAGGGCCTCGCCGTAGCCCCTGCAAGGGTCTTGCCGGGGCCTCGGCAAGGGTCTTGCCGTGGCGCCTACTGTCATCCCCGGCAAGGCTCTTGCCGGGGGCCTTGTGGTCCTCCTTGGCTGGGATCCCGCCAAGGGTCGTCATCTTCTATAGTGTGTATCTGCTCTTGAATGTCTTCACAAAGATCAGCATGCCACCACGGGGATGTCTCCCGAATCCTTGCCCCATGGGGGCAGTGGACTCAAGGGTGATTCGCTCCGTAGGTGTGGGGCGAGCTGCCACGGCAAGGGTCTTGCCGGGTTTGCTAAAACCGCCTCCCGGCAAGGATCTTTCCGGGGGAGTCCGCTTCGTCCCTTTGCTCTTTGTGGTCTTGGTCTTGGCGTCATTCTGCTGCTTTCGAGCTTCGGCCTTACCTTGGCTCACCTCCCTTGCCTTGCTCAGTGCGGTGGTGCCCGCGGCTCAGACTGCCCGTGCATAGTTATAGGGGTACAAAAAGTGTACCCCTCTTTTTGTACACTGACACTCCGCCACTCTGTAACCACCGGGACTGTGTTTGTGTTCCCGTAAGTTCAACTCCCGCATTTATTTCCCCCACTGACTTGATTCGGAGGTTGCAATGCTCTTGCACTTGATCTTGAACTCCTTGTAGTCCTCTTCGCTGATCGAAGGATTTTTCGCCTTGATCTTCTCATAACTATCACCTTTCTCAATCATTCTGTTCAGCGCGCTTCTCCAAGTAGACAGGGCCGTGCTCATCCTTGTGAGGGCGGCACTGTTCACTTTATTCCCTGAGAGGCGTGTGTTTTCAAAATCAGCGGGGAACTTGTATCGTTCGTGCAGCTTCGTGAAGAGGAGGTTGCCCAAATTCCCTTGGTCCTTATGCCTAAGGTTCTCGGTGTTGATCGAGACGGTGCTCCGGAGAATGCACCCGAGCTGAACCAAGTACCCCTTGACTATATGGTTGGGCTCCGTTGGATTCCGCTTGAAGTCCACTTGAGTAAATTCCTTGACGGTGCGGAGCGCGTTCGGGCGCCGGTCCTTCCGTTGCTTCTTCGGTTGGCTGCCATCTGTGCGTGCACCGCCATCATCAGTAGTGGGATCCTCGGCGGCACCATCAGTGGTGGCATCCTCGGCGGCACCATCATTGGTGTCATCCCCGATGCCACTAGGGGTTGTGTAGTCATGATCGGTGTCTTCCGCGGCGTCCTCATAGCGGTGAGGTTGTTCATCCATCTCCTGGGACAGCTCCCAGAATTGCTTGCCACCCGAACCGCTGGGCTCATCGTTGTGGGCCATGTTTCGCTCTAAATAGGAAAAAAGTTTGGTCAAAAAGTTGGTTGTTGTCAAGGAGCAACATCATGGTCTCATCAATAAGGGTTTGTCGACACCGAGGCATCCTAAAAGCTAAGATTTTATCATTCAGGGTTTGTCGACGCCGATGCATCCTAAAAGCTAAATGCTAAGTTAAGTTTTCATCATTTAGGGTTTATCGATGCCGAGGCACCCTAGGTTGGGCGTAATCACTTGGCACTAATCACTTGGCTCTATTGCCACCCATGGTTTAATGCAGCAAGAATAAAGGTCATGCTAGTAAGATGATCACGACACAATGGTCGGAGACAAAACCCAGCAAACTAGTAAGATGATCATCATCTTTGCAAGACAGTAGCTCAAGTTTTTGACAGTAGCCTCTGAAGAAAATAGCATTGCAACATTCAAGTTCAGACATACACACTGAACATTTGACCAGTTACCTCTGAAGAAAAATATACGCTGACTATTGGATACAAACAAAACAGCTATTGAGTCATGGTAGTGTGTGCTGAAACAATTACAATATAGGAACAACAACACAAAAGTAGCTCAGTTACTTGAGGACTGTAAAAAACAAACACAAAAAACACAGAACAGTCATTTCCTTGTGTGTGCTATACATATAGATGAAAATAGATTTGTTGCTTCAGTAATTATAGTTCTAAGGAAAGGGAGTTACAGTTTAACATCATCAAGTAGTGTTACATAATATAGGTGCAAATTACAAAGGCTGACAGAGCGACAGATCATAGTATTGTGTCAAGTAGTGTTACATAATACTACTGTCCAAGCAAATTAACTGAATAGTATTGTGTAAATTCAGTTTGAAAATTCAGTTACTGCTTGAGTGATTTGACACCAAAAATTACTCCCAAAAATTACAATGACTGTATATTGACTGCATATATTCACTGTACAGGACTGAATTCAATCAAGTAAACCTGTCAATTTTTGTTCACTACATATATTCACTATACAGGCTGTCAAGTTCTATTTCAGCTCAAGTTTCATTACAACACAAACACTGTAATTCATCTTCTCACAGAAGAATTAATAATCAAAATCAAATTACAATAGGGGTCCCACGTTTGACCCCATGATACGTGCTATCCTGGGATTATTCCTCTTCTGAACAAGCCATCATGCATCATTTCTAACCAAGGCATAGCTCAGGAAAACCACTAGCTTTGACCAGAACTAGCTGATTACCCCAAATCTCATGGTAAAATTAGCAAGGCAGAGCATTTCTCTTACATGACCATAGCAGGAATGACACACTCAACTTCATTGCTTCAACCACATGGACAACAGAGAAAATGTTGGAAGTTGACAATATACTTTAGATTCACACATGCTCCCCTAATTATTTTGCCTGTATCTTTAGATTATCTACTTTAGGCACAACCATACATAATTCTGACTAATTCATCACTGTAGGGTAGCATGAAACACACTCCTCCAAAAAAAGCCTAAAATTCCACTATTACTGCCTGTAAAAAGGCCTAATATCCACTAGTATTGCCTCTAAAAAAGCCTTAAAAGTCCACTATTGTTGACAATCAAAATATGATCTGAACTGTAAGGAGTTAACTGAAAAATGAGTGGTTGTTGGCAGTTTGAATCTCCTTTAGCTAGTTTGAATCCATGGACTACCCTGTTAGATTGGGACTGAAGATAGGTACCTGCTTATCTTTCTATTCCGTCACCAACAGTGGCTTTTCCAAGAATAATATCCCTGCATGAACATAGGTGAGAGGTTAACTAACTGCCTCGAAGGCATAATCAATGGTTATACATGGAACAAATTGCCTGAACATAGATAGGTTAACCAACTGTTCTGTAGTGCACTCACAATCAAATGATGATTATAAATACAACAAGTGGCCCAAGCTGCCGGCCTAAGCTATAGTTAATAGGAAGCAAGACTCTACTGTAACAAAATGTTGAAAACGAATGTACAACCCTGACTGCAAACTAAATTTCTTCTGAACCCCATACACTGTCTCGAAAATATACTCCTATGCAGAACAAAGAGGGAAAGATCATGATGCACCATGGTCCTATGCAGAACAAGGAGGGAAAAATCTACGCTGCCACGGTCGAGGGGAGGGAGGGAGGGAATGGGGAATGGTGGAGAGAGGGAGGAAGGAGGAAGGAGGAGAGGTACCTGGTCGCCGGAGGGGTTGGGCCGGGGTCAGCGAAGGGGTCGTTGTCGGGGTCCGAGCTCGTCCGGGTCATCGCTCGCCGCGGTCGAAGGAGAGCAGGGGCCAGTGGCGGAGGACGGCAGGGGCAGGCGGGGTGGGCGCGTCGGGGCCGCGCTCGCCGACTGCTGCAGGGGCCGGAGGAGGCCCTCGCTTGTCGGAGGGAGGAGGAGAGGAGAGGAGCGGGCGGCGCGCGCTCGGCCGATCCCGTTCAGGGGGCGGCGGGGGTGGAGTCCCACGGGGGTCGGGCGGCGGCTGTGGCAGCGCAAGACCAACGCTGGCGCGGCGTCGCCGACGGCGGCAAAGGCGCACATATGGAGGGGCGGAGCAAGGGGCGTGACATACGGTTGGGTCAGTGGATCTGGCGAGGAGGGAGGAGGCAACAGTCTGAGGGAAACAGGTGAACTGGGAGGGATCTAATGGCGCACCGCACCACTAGTGCGCCATAAGTACAACCATTCTAATGGCGCACCCCGCCCCGGTGTGCCATTAGAATTTACTAGCCCGACTAGTCAGGTTATATTCCACATAACCCCCACTCAATCAGAACAACACCACTAGCCCGACTGGTCAGCACGGAGCACACACTCCAGGAGGTCCTAGGTTCGATTCCCAGGCTTCCCATTTTTTGTATTTATGCATTTAAAATGCTGTTTAATATTTATTTGTGTGGGTGGTCATCGGCGGTGGTGGAGTGGGGAGGGTGCGGGCTGTGGGTCGGCGGCCGGTGGAGCGGGGGAGGTGCAGTGGGGACGTCGGCGGTGGAGTGGGGAGTGTGTGGGCTGGGGTGCGTCGGCGGCCGGCAGTGGAAGCGGGAGGTGCGGTGGGACGTTTGCGGCGGTGGAGTGGGGAGGTGCGGGCCAGGGGTGTGGCGGCCGGTGGAGCGGGGAGGGTGCGGTGGGCGGCGGCGGTGGAGTGGGGAAGGGTGCGGGGTCGGCGGGCGGCGGTGGAGTGGGGAGGGTGCGGGCGGGGTGTGGCGGCAGTGGAGCGGGGGAGGTCGTGGCGGTTGGAGTGGGGGAGGGTGCGGGGGCTCGACCCTGGTTACTACTGGCGCACCATCTTCTGGTGCGCCATTAGATGTTTTGCAAAAAAATAAAAAAACTATATATTCTAATGGCGCACGGTGTGGCCAGTGCGCCATTACTAGTTAGCACTAGTAATGGCGCACTTTGCTACGGTGCGCCATTAGAATGTTTGGAAAAATTAAAAAAAATTGTTTCTAGTGGCGCACCATGTACCTGGTGCGCCATTAGTGTCTTCCACACTAATGGCGTACCAAAACATGGTGCGCCATTAGTATATACTAATGGCGCACCACCTGACAGGTGTGCCATTAGTGTCCATCCCATCTATAGCCCTTTTCCTAGTAGTGATCGGTCCGACCAAGTTTGGCAAGTTATGTGTAACGGTTAGATTTTGTGTGGAGGCTATAAATACCCCTCCACCCACTCTTCATTCGTGGAGAGAGCCATCGTAATCTAACCTAGACTTCCAAAGATCCATTTTCCGAGAGAGAACCACCTACTCATGTGTTGAGGCCTAGATATTCCATTCCTACCATATGAATCTTGATCTCTAGCCTTCCCCAAGTTGCTTTCCACTCAAATCTTCTTTCCACCAAATCCAAATCCTGTGAGAGAGAGTTGAGTGTTGGGGAGACTATCATTTGAAGCACAAGAGCAAGAAGTTCATCATCAACACACCATTTGTTACTTCTTGGAGAGTGGTGTCTCCTAGATTGTCTAGGTGTCACTTGGGAGCCTCCGACTAGATTGTGGAGTTGAACCAAGGAGTTTTAAGGGCAAGGAGATCGCCTACTTCGTGAAGATCTACCGCTAGTGAGGCAAGTCCTTCGTGGGCGGCGGCCATGGTGGGATAGACAAGGTTGCTTCTTCGTGGACCACTCATGGGTGGAGCCCTCCATGGACTCATGCGCAACTGCTACCCTTCGTGGGTTGAAGTCTCCATCAACGTGGATGTACGATAGCACCACCTATCGGAACCACGACAAAAACATCCGTGTCTCCAATTGCGTTTGAATCCTCCAAACCCTTCCCTTTACATTCTTGCAAGTTGCATTCTTTACTTTCCGCTGCTCATATACTCTTTTGCATGCTTGCTTGATATGTATTGTGAGTGTTTAACTTGTGCCTAAACTCCACTCCAACTTAAAGAAGTTAAAAACGGCAACTTTTGGTACTTAGTGTCTAATCACCCCCTCTAGACACCTCTTCTCGATCCCTTTCAGCTCTGGGTGGCTGTGTGGGGCCCGGCCGGACTTGTTGATAGTGTGTCCGGCATGACGGTCGTCGTCGCGCGTTTGGGCGCGCCCCCGTGATCCGTAGATCGATCTTGGTTGTTCTGCTTTATTTTCCAGTATGTCTTGCAGTTCCTGCCTATTGCCCCGGGCCGTAGTGTATTGGCGTGGGGGTGCGGGCTAGTATTCGGGCTGATACGCCGTTTTATCCCGGCCACAAGGTGGCCGGTCAGCCGTGTGGCGCTCGAGTCCATATTCCTCGGCTGCGAGGAATCCAGTCCATCTATCTGTGAGCAGGTCTTGATCAGCTTGAAGTTGTTGCTGCTTCTTTTTCAGGCTCCTTGCAGTGCCATAAGCCAACGCTTGAAGCGCTCCTGCTCTACGGGATCCTCAGGCACGCCGAACTCGTCGTCACCGAGGCTAATCTCGTCTTCGAACGGGGGGATGTAGTTATCCTCCTCCGGATATCCGTCCGTCGCCTGTTTGTCTGGGCTGACCTACTCATCTTCCTGCTCGGCCTGCTCGATGGCGGGCTGATCAGGGTTGTATTCCTCTTCGGCACCATCTGGATTGTTTTCATCTCCTGGGCCGGTGTTACTGTGGCAGGGCTTGGGGCGGCGTCGATGACGCCCATGCTTTGTTTTTCTCCCTGAGGGGTTATCCTCCGTTGCCTCATAGCCATTGGTTTCCTTCGGAGTGTCCACCATATATATATCATAGGAGGAGGTGGCTGTCCACCGCCCTGTGAGCGGTGGTTCCTGTACTTCTCCTGCATCATCGTCCATACCGTCGATGTCTTCGGAGTCGAAGTCAAGTATGTCGGTTAGATCATCGACCATGGCAATGAAGTGGGTGGTGGGTGGGCAGTGAATTCCTTCGTCGCCTGTTTCCCACTCAAGCCGGACGTAGTTCGGCCCAGAGCCTCCTGACAAAGAGAGAGACTTTAATGAGTTCAGCATGTCGCCGAAGGGCGAGTGCTGAAAGATATCCGCAGCGGTAAACTCCATTACCGAGGCCAAACCTGGCTCGGCTGGCTCGGGAGCGCGCGGACTGGAACCCACAACCGGATACGAGTCCGGGGGTCCGGAGTCACAGGCATCTATAGAGGTGAGACATGTGTTTGGCTCAAACACCGATGAGTGTGTGGCCTGCGGGGCGGGGTCCATCCCTCCGTCCTTAGGCAATGCAGCCTGCTCCGGATTTCGGTCCGGGTCTACTGCAGGGGTGATATCCCGAGCATTGCCCGACAATAGGTCTAAGCCGTGCTCATCGTGACAGTCCGGTGCTCCTGGCACAGGCCCGAATCCGTCGAAGATCAAGTCTCCGTGAATGTCGGCCGTGTAGTTCAAGTTTCCGAGCCTGACCTGGTGGCTAGGGGCGTAGCTGTCGATCTGCTCCAGATGGCCAGGCGAATTGGCCCGCAGTGCGAAGCCACCGAACATGAAGATCTGTCCAGGGAGAAAAGTCTCACCCTGGTCCGTGTTGTTGACGATTGAAGGCGCCATCAAGCCTTGCAGCGACGACACAGAGGAACTCTCAATGAAAGCACCAATGGTATCAGAGGACCAATGGCCTTCTAAGGACCAACCTCTCCGGTTTATATAGACACCGGAGAGGGCTAGGGTTTACATGGAGTCGGTTACAAGGAAGGGAACATAATATCCGGATCGTTAAGCTTGCCTTCCACGCTAAGGAGAGTCCCATCCAGACACGGGACGGAGTCTTGAGTCTTGTATCTTCACGCTTCAATAGTCCAGATGATGTATACAGTCCGGCTGTCCGGATACCCCCTAATCGACAAGCTTTCCCCTCCGAGATTGGACCTGTCTCTCTGTCTCTCTCTGTTTCTGCGTTCTGGTCTTCTGCACTTTCACCTTTTCGTATATATATGGAGATCCGTAACTCCGATTGGATTGAAACCTTCGCCGAGATTTTTTTCCAAAAAAGAAGAGCAGCAACCGCCTTATGGGGGGCCCACGAGGGGGGCAGGTGCGCCCCCGTGCCTCGTGCCCCCTTCAGCCACCGTCTCGCATTGATTCTTCTTCTCGTATTTTCCAAATATTCCATAAATATTCTCCGTCCGTTTTTATCCCGTTTGGATTCTGTTTGATATGGGGTTTCTGCAAAACATAAAACATGCAACAAACAAGAACTGGCACTGGGCACTGGATCATTATGTTAGTCCCAAAAATAGTATAAAAAGTTGCCAAAAAGTATATGAAAGTTGTATAATATTGGCATGGAACAGTAAAAAATTATAGATACGACGGAGACGTATCATCCGGCCCATGGACAAAAGGTCGGACGCCCGAGGACCCCTTAGTCCAGGACTGCCTCAGTAGCCCCTGAACCTTGCTTCAATGACGAGGAGTCCGGCGCGCGGATTGTCTTCGGCATTTCAAGGCGGGTTCCCTTCTTTCCGAGCTCCAAGATAGTCTTCGGACGCAATGATAATATCCGGACCTGTAACATGTACCACACACAACCACAGAGAGAATGTAATAATTGCACGAATCCCATCCGCTGACAGCTTTTTACAACATGACATTACGTCAGCCCGGTCATAACTTCGGACCGTTTTGTATTCACCGTTCCACGTTTCGAGACGCGGTTGCTATTGGCATGTCTTGTCAAAGCAGAGATCGTGTCCCTTTATTGCGGGATTCTCATCAATGCGGATATGGGTAACTCACCCATGCTGTTTGTACAGCCCTTGGGAATAGGCGAATTCTAAGGCGAGTGGGGAGACGCTTAACATTTACTGCCTTTACAAAGGGATAAGAGCTCGCCCTTCTTCTCCCATGCCTTCTCTCTGTCTCCGCCCTTCCAATCTCGAGCTCCAGCGCCCAAGTTCTCATCTCCTTTCCACTCGAGCTAGCACTCAACCATGTCCGGATCCGGAGGTCAGGGCAAGTGGATGGTCTCCTCCGTCAAGGAAGAGGACATTACTGAGCTTCGGGTGGCCGGATACTTGGCGAAGCAAATCGTTCACCGCCTGCCGGCCGAGGGACAAGCCGTACCCACGCCGGAGCCCAACGAGAGGGTTGTGTTCCTACCTCATTTCTTTCGCGGACTAGGGTTCCCGCTCCACCCCTTTGTTCGCGGGCTGATGTATTATTACGGGATAGATTTCCACGATCTATCCCCGAACTCCTTCCTTAACATCTCGGCATTTATCGTCGTGTGTGAGGCCTTCCTCCACATCCAACCCCACTTCAGGCTATGGCTCAAAGTCTTCAATGTGAAGCCGAAGGTGGTGGATGGCCAGCACGCGGAGTGCGGGGGAGCCATGGTGATTAAGCTGTCAAACGTCTCCTGGACGAATGGCACTTTCGTGGAGACGGTAAAGGAGTGGCAGAAACAGTGGTTCTACATCACACAACCCCGTGGCACCACCTGGGCCGCAGTTGCCGAATTCCGCTCCGGTGCTCCCATGCGACTCACCTCCTGGGTCGAGAAGAGTCTGGACTAGTGTTCGCCCGATGAGCTAATAGCGCTGCAGACGTGCGTTCATAGTATGATAGCCAAGAACGTCAAGCTTGTCGATGTAATCCAGGTGATGCTAGTTCGCCGGATCCTCCTGTGCCAGCTGAGGCGTCGCCCTCTATGGGAGTTTAATCCGAAGAAGCACCAAACCCTGGAAAGGCCCTTCAAAACTACTCACGAAGGTGCCTGGAAGTTGTTCTTTAAGGGCAACGAGAAACCGCCGGCCATGGATTAAGACCGTGGTCATGATTGTAAACACCTCGCCAGCGAGCTATGTTATTTTTGACGTATCCCCAACTTAATTGTTTCGAGGATGATGTCTGAGTTTTATCATTGCCTTTTTAGGATTGGATGGAAGGGCGAAGCGGATCCAGTGTCCGGCTCCGCTGCCTGAAGAACCCGTCATCTCGCGCCTGGCAAAGATGCCGGTGCCGGCGCCATACAATGCGCCGGAGAAGAAGGCCAAGAAGAAGGCCAAGGGGGCCAAAAGTGGCCCCCGTCGCAAGGGCACTTCGGACGTGACGTCCGTAGACGAGGAAGCCCATTCCTCCGTCCCTGAGGACGACGACGAGGAAGAGGGGGAGGAGGAGCAGAACAAACCTCCTCCTAAGGAGAAGAAGAGGGGGCCTCCATGAATCAGGAGGCGAGAACGCCCAAGAAGGGGAAAGGCACCCCTGCGGTCGACACCGCGTGGGACGTTGATAGCAGTCCGGAGCGACGGCTCCGCACTAAGCCCCGGGCTGCATCTTAAGTACTATGACTCCAGTACATAAGTGTACCTGACCTCTCCTTTTTATCGTTTTAACGTGGTTAATTGTGCCATTGCAGTCCGGCCCGTGGCAGGATGCATCGATCCTCTTCAAGGGGTTCATTGGATCCGGCGGAAACGGCCAGCATGTCGCCGCTGCCCGCTTACTCCCGTGAGGCCAAGGACGACACTGAAGTGTTGTCCCGGAGGACCGCTCTGAGTCAGGGAGGGGCCCAGGATGTTGTCCAGGAGGCGCCGCAAGGCGAGACCTCCGCTGCCAGACATATGGGGGAGCAGGTCCCCATGGAGGATGGCGAAGAGGGACGTATTCAATTTGGCCCTCAGTCGAATACGATCCCGGGGACCGATACGACCCTGGAATCTAGCGCGCGCCTTCCTTCAAAGGAGGGGGGTGCGCCAATTCCACCGATGGCCCCTGTCCAGCCAGGGGCATCGGATAACCTGATGGAGGCACTACGAGGCACCTCCATTGTGGACGAGCACCGTGTCCGTATGGGTACGGTGATTGAGAAAATTTAGTCCACCAAGAGCGGACTGAGCGAGGCCTTTGTAGGAAGAGAACATCCCGTGCTGACAGTAGCCCCTGAGAAACTATCCGGTGTTTGGAAAGAAATGTTGGAGAGGGGATCAACCCTTTGTAGGAGACTAACTTGATATATATGAATGAGCAGGCGTCGCTGTTGGCCGCGACCTCGCATGCTGCCGAAGTCTCTGTACTGAAGCAGAGGTTGGAGTGGGCCGAGAACGAGCTCGGCTAGTTGAAGATAAAGCTCAAGAAGAAGCAAGGTGAGTGACGACTTGCTGTGTATTCGGAAAGAATAAGTGGTGAGTATTTGACCGGAGTGTCATAATGTGTGTAGGGGCGGCGACCGAGGTCGAGGCCCTGAAAAATAACCTGACCAAAGCCGAGGGGAAGGCTTTTCAGCAGCAAGCCGCCCGTAAGAACCTCAAGGCCCGGGTCAATGAGATCCAGCAAGAGCTCCAGGACGCGGTAAAAAAGTGTGAGGCCTTGGTGCGCGAAGCATCTGTTCGAGAGACCGAACTTACCAAAGCTCGCCAGAGCGCGGAAGCCGCATAGAGCAAGGCCCGGGACGCTCTCCAGGAGATCCAGGAGGACAAGAAGATCGCAGCGGGTAAGGGATTTAACATGCAAAGCAAGTATGCAGAGAGGAAGTACCTTTTACTAACCCAGATTCGGAGTTGCCCAGGGGCTTTTGCGGATCTACCACGCAGCATGTCCCGATGCTACGGAGTTCTTCAGAGCCAAAGAAGGGAGCTCCACGGAGAAGCTCTTCTGGATGCAATACGCTGTGCCAGAACTTCCGGTGCCCTTTACCGATCAGCTGAAACAGCTGGTCGAGCTGCACAGGGTGGCCGAACTGGCCATGAAGGAATTAATAATCCGGCTATGGCCAGCCAAGGCGATACCCAACAGTTATTTTGGCTTCATGAAGCGGGTGATGGAGGCATGTCCGCGGCTAGACGTTGTCAAGCAATCAGTCTGCATCAAGGGTGCCCGCATGGCCTTCGCTCGTTGCAAGATGTGGTTGGCAAAGATGGACGCCGCCGAGATGGCCAGTGGGCCGCCGGAGGGCAAGGAGCACCGCACACCCGAGCGATATTTTGCGGATGTCCTGGAGGGATCTCGTATTGCAGCCGCGCAGTGCGGGCAGGACCTTATTTTTGAATGAAGACATTTATTTTTTTTGGTTTGCCTTGTATGATGAGAACAAATCCGGTTTGTAAGATAATGTTTGTTATGTTTTGATTGTTTCCTCCTGTGCGGCCGTGTTATATTAAATCTGAGGTTGGCCAGTCATCGGCTTCTGCCCTTACGTAGGTAGTACAGAGGTGTTCAGGATGGAATTTAAACAATCTTGATCCAATTATATGGTCCTTGAAGGAGTTGTTTAGCGCAACGAACCATGCAATCAGACTACGTGGCTTAAACGCCCTCACTTAGCCATAGGAGTTTTATAATAAAACACAGGCGCAGCCCCTGGTATACAAATCAGGGTGCTGTCAACGTCTGGTCGGGAAGTACCGATCCTTCGTGACATGCGGAAAAAATCTCCAACAATTTATGACCTCCGAACAGCTTACCGGCTCTCGCCGCATCATGACAGTCAGTTTTTGTCTTTCTCTTCTGAGGTGCTCATTTGGTCTAGGCCAGGACACAATCGCAGTAGTTCTCCCTTTACTACCCTAGCCGATATAGCGGAACGTAGGGTAGCAAGCACAGGAGCCGGGCAACCCAACTATAGACCAAAGACATGATTCAGAGGCAATGCATATAATGCTAAATTCGGGGTGCCGAACTTATCTATAAGAAGTGTTCGGACTTTGTTGCCGTATTATGGGGCGATAGAAATCCCTTGGCGAATATGAAATGTACCAAAGTGTACGGGTGCGAGTATATATGTAACTAATAGCAACGGGAAACAGAAAAAGAGCAGAGGTAGTATCTGGGGCCCCGTGACGTGGGCCGTAAACTGTTTCCATTGTGGTTTGGTTAATGTGTCAAAGCGCATTTATACAAGTAATGCAATAAGCAACCAGCTATTTAACATGCCAAAACCAGAGGAGAGCTGCATTTGGGTACTGGAAAACAGGTAGAGTAGTCGTTGAATTGTCCTCTAGGGCTTCCCCTATATGCCCTTGCTCTGTTCCAATCTGGTGTACTTGTCCTTTGACAGGACCGGAAATCAGTCCATCGGAGGAGGCCTGTATGAAAGATACCTGAAAAAAGGAAAAAAAGAGAAGAAAGGAAATAGCAAAGATACTAGTGAGTCCGAGATCGGTGTAGCCGAACTGTGGATCACAAGCTAGTTGTGCCTCCGTCATGCCCATGGGATTTTGAGTGCATAATTATGTACGCGAGGTGCGGATGCGGCTACCTCGTCAGGACCGGGACGGAGGCTGAATTGCTAGTCGAGCTCTTGACGAGCCAAACCGTCCTGTTGCAGTGTGGTCCGGACTGTCTTAGTGATGTCCAGGGGCTCGGCAGCCGGATTCCGGTTCTGCTTGAGAAGGCTGCTCTGTACCTCTGCTGCTAGGGTGGCTGTGTGCTCCTCTGTTAGGAGGGACTCTCGGTGTTTCTGTTGACTGTTATGACGCCGCGAGGACTGGGCATCTTGATCTTGCGATAAGCATAGTGCGGCACTATGTTGAATCTAGAAAACACAGTTCGTCCGAGCAGTGTGTGGTAGCTGCTGCAGAAGGGGACGATATCGAAGATTAACTCTTCACTTCGGAAGTTTTCCAGGGAACCGAAGACCACTTCCAGCATCATTGAGCCCGTGCAATGGGCCTCTACGCCTGGTATGACTCCTTTAAAGGTAGTCTTTGTGGGCTTGATTCGTGAGGGATTAATGCCCATTTTACGCACTGTATCCTGATAGAGCAGGTTGAGGCTGCTACCACCGTCCATTAGGACTCGTGTTAGGTGAAATCCGTTGATGATTGCGTCGAGGACCAGCGCGGCCGAACTGCCATGGTGGATACTAGTTGGATGATCTCGACGATCGAAGGTGATCGGGAATGACGACCACGGATTGAATTTCGGGGCGACTGGCTCTACCGCGTAGACGTCCCTGAGTGCTCGCTTGCGCTTCCTTTTGTGGATATGTGTAGCGTATATCATCTTCACCGTTTTGACTTGAGAGGCAAATTTCTTCTACCCCCAGTGTTCGGCTGCCGGGGCTCTTCGTCCTTGTCCTCGCTTTGTGATCCCTTTTCCTTGTTCTCGGCATTTAACTTGCCAGCCTGTTTAAAAACCCAACAATCCCTGTTGGTATGATTGGCTTGTTTGTCTGGGGTGCCATGTATTTGCTTGCAGACGGTCGATATCACGGTCCAAGCTGGATGGTCCCTCATTGTTCCTTTTGTAGGGCTTCTTCCGCTGGCCAGACTTGGAGCCGCTGAATCCGACGTGAAATGCCGTGTCATCGGTGTTATCGCCATTACTTCGGCGTTTGTGTTTATTGCGCCGGAGCTTGCTGGTGCTGTTTTTGGCCTCGGAGGGGCCTGCCTCATTGGCTGTGTTTGTACTACGAGGCAGTCAACTATCCTCACCCGTGCAAAAGCGGGTCATGAGTGCCGTGAGGGCTGCCATGGATTTCGGCTTTTCTTGGCCGAGGTGGCGGGCGAGCCGTTCGTCGCGGATGCTGTGTTTGAAGGACGATAGGGATTCGGCATCCGGACAGTCAACGATCTGGTTCTTTTTGGTTAGTGTAAGTGCATCTAGTGCCCCTTAGTGATTTTGGTGTATTGAAGACTTATAGGTTAAGGGTCTAATGCGTTTATGAGTGTACACAGGTCTATAAGTCTATGAGGAGTTTGATATTTAGAGAGAAAGTTGACCCCTAAAAATGAAGTTCTTCGAATGAAGACTTTGGTATTCTGAAGGCTTTCTGAAGACTTTGAAAGTGAAGAAATTGGTGTGACCTTGAAGACTTGGTATTCATTTGAGGAACATGAAGCGTGAAGACTTTTGTTTCTGTAGTTTCGTTTTCTCTTTCTTGAGTCATAGGAAACACCGTATTATTAAAGGGGGTCAAGGAAATACTAAGGAAAAATTTCCATGTGATGCTCAACTCAAAATCCTACACCTTCCAATCCCTTCGAGTGAAGCCATTGGAAATCTCATACAGTTCAGTCAATTTCTTCATTGACAGAGACGAAGTTCTTCTGGTCGCTGAGGAATTTGTTCTGACTGAGGAGTTAGGAATTCGCACGTGTGGATTGCCTACATAGTGAGGAACATGATAGCCCTGAGGAATTTGAACCTCAAATTTCCGACCGTTGTTGTGCTATGCGCCAGCTGTCTCAAAATATCTTATCCACCTAACGGTCATATCATTGAAGGGCATTTATGTCTTATCATGTCGGGCTGCTCCCTATGCTATAAATAGCAGCCCCTACAACCACTAGCTGGTTGGCTGCTCCGAGAGAAACTGACACTTGTCAATTGAGAGCATCCCATCCTCCGAGGACTTTGAGCGAAAATCATCAAGTGAGGAAAACCCAAACCCAAACACCTACAAACCCAAAGTGATTGAGCATCACTGAAGAGATTAATCCTGCATGGATCCGACGCTTGTTACCTTTGAAGACTGTGCTTCTTCAAGACGGTTAGGCGTCATGGTCTAGAGCATCCAAGAGGAATTGTGGATCACCGAGTGACCTAGTTTGTGAAGGTTTGGAAGTCTCCTCAAGACTTACCACGAGTGATTGGACGAGGTCTGTGTGACCTTAGTTCAAGGAGAATACGGTGAGGACTTGGTGTCCTGAGCTACGTGCTGAGGACTGGGTGTCTGGGACTGTGTGTCTTCGAGTGTAAATACTCAGCCGCTCCAACCAGACGTACAACTGAGACAGCAGTTGGAACTGGTCTACCAAATCATTGTCTTCACCAAGCTTACTGGTTCTATTTCTTCAACTCTTTCATTTCCTCATTACTGCGTTAAGTGCTTCATCATATCTGTGTTTGAAGACTTTGACTGAATTCTTTCTCAATTTCCTCAGTTCAATTTCTTCAGTCTGTTTGTCTTCATCTTGTGTTATCCTATGATTACGCTTTATGTACTATGTGCTTGTGTTCATTTCATCATGATGACCATGCCTGTATTCTGTTATGCTTACATCTGAGTACTTATTCCGCTGCAAGTAGTTCTTCGCTAAGGAATTTCCTTACTGGCAAATTCCTCAGTGAAGAATTCATAAAAATCGCCTATTCACCCCCCTCTAGTTGATATAACGCACTTTTAATTGGTATCAGAGCAAGGTACTCCCTTGTTTTGTGTGATTTTGGTTTAACCGCCTGGAGTTTTAGTTATGTCGACCGCAGGTATGATCAAGGTCTCTGCTGGATGTCCTACCTTCGATGGGACAGACTACCCTACTGGAAGAATAAGATGCGAATGCATCTTGAGGTAATTGATAACGATCTCTGGTATGTTGTGGAAAATAGTGTTTCCTCTGTCTCACCCTCATTGAACGCTACCGATGTGAAGAGATTCAAGCAACTCGATACTCAAGCGAAGAATATCATATGTGGCCATCTGAGCAAAGAACAGTATGGAAGAGTGAGTGCTTTGGAAACTGCTAAGCTTATCTGGGATAGGCTGTCCAAAGTGAATGAAGGAGTCTCAACTCAGTGTGACTCTCGAGTTGATGTTCTTCGCAATCTCTTCAACCACTTCAAAAGACTCGATAATGAAAATGTTCAACAAACATTCGATCGCGTCACTGACATCTCAAATGAGCTTCAAGCGCTTGGTGCCACTGACATCATCGACCATGAGGTGGTGAAGAAATTGTTGAGATCGCTTGATTCCTCATTTGATACTCTGGCATTGATGGTACAAGAACGTGCTGATTACAAGTCGCTTGATCCCGCTGATATCCTCGAGAGGCTAAATACTCATGAGTTCCAGCTTGCTGAAAAGAGAGATCTCTATGGTTCGAGCTATGCGAGATCACGTTCTCAAGGCCAAGGCGGTCTGAATCTGAATGTGAAGATTCTGGTAGCAGCCTTGGTGATCCTGAAGAATTGAGCCAGGAGCTAGCACTGCTCGTGAAGAAGTTCCAAAAATTCTCAAGATTGTCTACAAGAGGAGGCTATGCCACAAATGCAAGAAACCTGGTCACTATATTCAAGATTGTCCTCAGTGGGAAAAGGAATTAAAGAAGAAGGAATACAAGGATTACAGTTCTGATGACGCGAAGAAGAAGAAGAAGAAATCATCAAAATCTTCATCATCAAAATCCTCGAAGTCTTCATCTCACAAGAAGAGCATCTCCAAGAAGGCTCGGGCATTCATTGGCAAGGAAATGGACTCTGAGGCTGAATCTGAGGAACATGAGGAAGAGGAGGCATCTGAGGAGTCCGAGTCTGGTGTGGCGAGTCTGGCTCTCACTACTGCATTCGTCAGCAAGTCTATCTTCAACTCTGAATAAAATGACCTCACCAACAAGGCTGATGAAGACAATGATGACTTCGCTCCCACCTATTGCTTCATGGCAAAGGGTGCCAAGGTATTCAAATATACCTCCTCTGAATCTAGTGAGAATGAATCTGATGAAAACCTCAAGCCCAGCTACTCTAAACTTGCTAAGATTGTTGTGAAACAACAAAGGGCTTTGAAAAGGTTCAAAAATGCTAGACAAAAGTGATGATATGTTGGGTGAAGAAATGGATCGCACTAAAGCCTTGATCGAAAATCTTCAAAGACTTGATCTAGGTTTGACAAACCTTCAAGGTCATCATAACACTCTCTTATCTGATCATGAGAAGCTTTCTTATGAATTTCTTCAAATAAAGCAAGATCTTGAGAAGATAAGAGTGAGTTATGAAGTTCTTCAGAAGGAGCGCGATTCATTACTTGCTCAACAAATCAGCGCTGCTCAGGAAGAATTTGTTTCTCCATGCTTAAAGTGCATTGAATGTGAATCTGCTAATTCTTCACCTGAATGTTCAAATGCTTCAATTGTTACAAATTCTTCACCTGCTATCACTAATTCCTCATCTGAGGACATTGCTAGTATCATTGACGATGCAGGGCTGAAGGAATTGTACATGACAGGCATGTACAAAAGCCTCAAAGGGCATCAGACTCTTTGTGATGTGCTTAAAAAGAAGACCACCAGTTGATCCATCTAACTTATCTGGCTTTACATGTGAATCTCCTCATTCTTCTGATGAGTCATTTGACTCCAACTATAAACTGTTAAAAAATCAGAATGGTGAAGTATCTGCTAGATATGTTGGCACTAACTGCAGGAACAGTTCCCCTATGAAGAAAATCTGGGTTCCCAAAAGGTGCCTTGAAAGTCTTCAGGTGAATGTCCTCATGACACCACCTGTGAAGAATAGGAACCCCAGATCAAACTCTTCATATGGACCAAATTCTTCATATGGATCCAAGTCCTCATACGGACCAAATTCCTCACGTGGATCAAATTCCTCAAAAGGATCAAAATCGTCATATGATTATCATCGTGCTAACAACTCTATTTCGCAGGGTAGAGCTAAGGGCTATGAATATGTCTATTATTCCTCAAACCATTATGTTCATAAGTCCTCGAAGAATTTCTCTGCTTATTCATATGCTTACCCTAACCCCTCTTATGTGAAACGAAATGGTCTGGCTTCTTTGCCACCATTCTCATATGGAGCTCGAAGAGTGATGAACTCTTTGCCACCCCTTCAGATGTGGGTGGTGAAGAAAAGAACTAATCTCTTCTGCAGGGTCAGGTCTCCAGACGTGCTTTAACGTCTGAAGAATTTGCTGGGGGCCTGACAAAAATGCCTGAAAGGACGCAGGCTAATCATGAAGAAATGAACTTTCATTTCACACGTCCTCATACTGCTATATCTGTTTTACTGCTTGATGAAATTCACTGATGAATTTGATATCATATACTTCACTAATGAAGTATATGAGTTCGTAAGCTGCACTAATTCATCTGCAGGATGATCAACCCAAAGCCACTGAGTGGGTCCTCGATAGTGGATGTACATATCACATGACTGGTGACAAGAATCTATTGATGGATGCTCCCTTATCACCATCGCATCTGAAGCATATCATCTTCGCTGACAAAGGCAAAAGTCAGGTATTGGGTCTAGGTAAGGATGTAATCACAAAGGATCGAAACATGGACAAAGTCATGCTTGTTGTGTCCTTAGGATACAACCTTATGTCTGTCTCAATGCTTTGTCATCTTGATACGGTTGTTGTCTTTGGCATGTATCGTTGTGTTGTGGTTATGGAAGTTGACAATTCCAAAGTCTTCGAAGGCTTTAGGAGAGGAGACTTGTATATTGTTGATTTCTCTACAGGACTGCAACTAGCCGTGTGCCTACTTGCAAAAGCTTCAGAGGCTGGCTATGGCATTGACAACCTGGTCATACAGGCATGAGGAATTTGCACACGCTTGCAAAGAAGAAGCATGTCATTGGCATTAAGAATGTCAAATTCCTGAAGGATCACTTATGCGGGGCCTATGAAGCTGGAAAATGACCAAGGCCAAGCATCCAACGAAGACTATCATGACCACTACTCGACCATTTGAATTGCTTCACATGGACCTCTTTGGTCCTAATCATTACTCAGCTGTCACTAATGATGCATCTCTATATGGATTTGTTATTGTTGATGATTACTCTCGTTACACATGGGTACATACACATTGTTACTTACAAACATGAAGTGCAGGAAGTCTTCAAACGATTTTCCTCGAGGGCTTCAACCAATTTTGGTGTGAAGATCAAGCACATCAGGAGTGACAATGGAACTGAGTTCAAGAATTATGGTCTTGATGACTATCTTGATGAACTTGGTATTACTCATGAGTTATCTGCTCCTTATACTCCTCAACAAAATGGCGTCGTGGAGCGCAAGAACAGAACTCTTGTTGAGATGGCTCGCACTATGCTTGATGAGTACAAGACGCCTTGTCACATCTGGATTGAGGCAATTTACACTGCGTGCCACATCATCAACAGGGTATATCTTCACAAATTCTTCAAGAAGACTGCCTATGAACTCCTCACTGACAAGAAAACCCAATGTGAGTTATTTCAAAGTCTTGATTGCTAAATGTTGGATTAGAGATCCTCATCACAACGCTAAATTTGCACCGAAAGCACATGAAGGTTTTATCCTTGGTTACGGAAAGGACTCAGACACCTCTGAGTCTTCAACAATGTTCTTCACAAGATTGTTGAAACTGTAGATGTGGGGTTCGATGAAACTAATGGCTCGCAAAGAGAGCACCTACCTTCTGTGATAGATGAACTAGCACCTGAGGACTCTATCAAGTTCAAGACTACTGAGGATGTCATTCCTACTGAAGAATCTGCTGAAGAATTCATTCCAGAACATGAAGACCGTCGAGCGGATGCACCGGAAGAAAACGCTGAAGAAAATGGTGTTGAAGAAAATGTTGATCAAATTCCTCGACGACAACCAGCTCATCCTCGTGTTGCAAAATAAGTGCAAGTTGAAAAGATCATCGATGACATTGAAGCACCAGGTCCTCTCACACGCTCAAAAGATTCACATTTATCTAACTTCTGTGGGCACTATGCTTTTGTCTCTATCACAGAGCCCACTAAGGTAGATGAAGCATTTCTGGAGCCTAAGTGGATTCAGGCCATGCAAGAAGAATTACATCAGTTCGAGCTCAACAACGTCTAGGAACTATTCAAACGTCCAGATCCTCGCAAGCATAATATCATTGGCACAAAGTGGATCTACCACAACAAGCAAGATGAAAATGGCCTTGTGGTGAGGAATAAGGCACGACTTGTAGCTCAAGGCTACACACAGGTTGAAGGAATTGATTTCGATGAAACTTTTGCACCTGTTGCTAGACTTGAGGCTATTCGCATATTACTTGCTTATGCTAACCATCATGATATCACTTTATATCAAATGGATGTGAAAAGTGCATTCCTTAATGGTAAGCTTGAGGAAGAAGTATATGTTGCTCAACACCCAGGTTTTTAAGATCCAAACAATCCTGACAAAGTCTTCAGACTCAACAAGGCCCTCTATGGCCTCAAGCAGGCCCCTCAGACGTGGTATGACACTTTGAAGGAATTCCTCATGAAGAATGGCTTCACACCCGGTTCACTCGATCCTACTCTCTTTACTAAATCTTATGATGGTGAACTATTTATGTGCCAAATATACATTGATGATATTATCTTTGGCTGTACTGACCAACATTATAGTGATGAATTTGCCTATATGATGAGTGAAGAATATCAAATGTCTATGATGGGAGAGTTGAAATTCTTCTTAGGTCTTCAAATTAAATCAACAACGCAATGGCATATTCATATCTCAGAGAAATACCTCAAGGATGTTCTCGAGGAAATTCGCATGCAAGACTTCAAAGGCGTCAAAATTCCTATGCCCACAAATGGCCATCTATGCAATCGATGAAAATGGTATTTACTTTGATCACAAGGTATACCGCTCCATGATTGGTTCTTTATTGTACTTATGTGCATCTAGGCCAGATATAATGCTTAGTGTTTGCATGTGTGCCCGATTTCAAGCTACACCGAAGGAATCACACCATAAGGCTGTGAAGCATATTCTTCGAATGTTCTTTGAATAAGACATTCATCCTAACACTTATGCAAAATTGATGACTTAGATGTGCAACACATGAAGAAACATTTTTCTTCAATCAATGAAGAACAACACTCTAAGTGTGAAGAAATTAACGAAGAATTTGATTCTCAGAACCCTACGACAATTGTCCGCGGTGTCTGAAATCACCATTCTTATATGGTGGGTCACGCCACCACCAAAGTTGAAAATCTTCAATTTGAGTTTTTCCTCAGTTTTGAAATTCTCCAGTTTTTCAAATTCTTCAACTTTGCAAAATCTTCACTGGTTCCATCGTTTTTCTTCATTGTCTATATATATATATATATATATATATATATATATATATATATATATGGGTTTATGTCCTCTACATCATTCACTTATGGCTCTTTCTTCAAGTTGTTCTTCTGCTAAGTGAATGTGACCAGACCCTTCCCCCTCTATGCTATACTCAACCCAATCTATTCACAAATTCTTCATGTGCGTTCTATTTGAAACTCGTTCAAAATCTTCACTGTGTCCTTGTCAGCTGAAAAATTTGCGAACGGAACTTTTTAACTTATTTTATCCAAAATTTTCGGCTTTGCCACTCAAACCGTTCCGCTTCCCACGATAGACTTATCTATTCACCCACGATCTAACACGATCTCCACTTTTCAGTACGTGGGTGACACATGTCATGCGAATGAGAAGGGTCAGGGGCACGTTCGTCCTAAATCTTTGGGCGAAAAATTTTTCTCCGTGGCTATAAATACCCATCTCCCCTTCCTCACTTCCTTTACTCCGCTCGACCTCTCTCTCCCACTCGAGCTTCTCAAACCCTAGCGCCGCCGCTACTCCATCGTCGCCGGTGAGGAAGATCTTCACTGCCTCGACCTCGTCACCGTCGTATTCGCGCCGGCCGTGGAAATCGTCACTCCGCCGCCGCCGTAGCCGTCTTCCTCCGCCGAGTTAGGGTGTGGAAGATCTGCACTGACGAACATCACTTCTCCATCTCACTGTTCGTCGTGTTCTTCGATACGGGTAATTAAAAGTTACTTTTACTGCCCTCTTTGATTCAAATGATTTCTACAAAATCTTCAAAGGTGTTTTTCTTCAAATCTTCACACACTAAAACACCTCACATGTCATCTGTTCTTGATTCGTTTCTCTAAGCATCATTTTTCTTCAAGATTCTTCAATTGTGTGGATCTTCGATCTATACAACTCTGGAACCTAATACAAAGAGCGCTTAGTGAAATTCTTCAAGACTCATCTGGTCAAATTCCTCAAACTTGTTCTTTTTGAAAAACCTTCTGAGAACGCATATGACCTCTCCAAATTCCTCGCAACTATACTCTGTTCACAGGTACTCATGTCCGCTGCTGAATCACTAGGTTCTCATCAACTTAACTCATTTGCAGCGTTCCTTGAAAAAAGTTGCATACTTCTTCAGAGAATTCGATTGTTCAAATTCCTCAACTGAAGAAAATGGCAGATGGTAAGAGGCCACAGAAAGGAGGAAAGAAGCCTGAGGTCATGACTGCCTTTGAGATCCCTGATGAAATATACAAAGACTATTGCACTCCTGATGAGGCCAAGTTTGGTAAGTAGAACAAAAATCAGTGCAAGGTGCGCATCCAGAGGATAGAAAGGAGATGGGCAAGAGAATGGAGGGAGTACATGTATGTAACTCCAAAATACATGAAGAAATTCGCACTCAATCCTCCATGCCCAAGACCACCATTGGCACCTTGCCAAGTAGCAGATCCCACCAGCCTCAAGCGCGGTGAGGATTATCCTGATGAATGGGCAAAGCGCCAAGCCAAGCTAGCCAGGCAAGCCAAAGAAGTAGTGAGTAAATTCAATGAGGACTCTGCTGTTGCTGCTGCCTCTGCTGAGGCCTTTGCTGTCAAGCCAAAGAAGTCTATGGCAAAGAAGCCCGCTCGCAAGCCAAGTGCTTCACCTCCAGTGCCCTCAAGGCCCAGTTCCTCAGCAATGCCCTCACGGCCAAAATCTTCAAAGCCCTCACGGCAAATTCCTCATGCTGCTCCTGCTCCTCCTAAATCTTCCGCTCCTCCGCCAAAGTCTTCGGCCGCTCCATCAAAGTCCTCTACACCTGTGCATCTTGCCACGTGCCAAAGGACGGCAGGCATCTCCATTGCCTCAGGTGTCTCAGCTAGTTCCTCAGCTGCACCAAATTCTTCAACGGGACCATCCCTGCTGAAGACAAAGGCAACTGCTGGACGAGGTCCTCGCCCTAGTCCTCAAAAGAAGCAAGTCGCCTTCCAAGTGCCGTCTGAAGAAGATGAAGCTGATGATGATGAACTTGCTGAAATCATCAGAGACATGCAAGTTAGGGCCGCTAGAGCCAAAGGCACCAATGTGCCACTGCTATTGGATCCTAAGTTGATCCTCGATTATATTGATCTCTGGCACAAGGATCCAGACACTCCTATGCCTGATTTCCATTTGACTCCTGGCCAAAGTCACATGCTGACCCATTTCATCTCTGAAGAAAAATGGAAATTTGAGAAGGCCAGGCAAATCAAGAAAGCACAGTACAGGAAAGAAAAGTTTTTGAAGACTAACATTGTCTCTATGACAACTGATGAGCTTATCAAAATCAAGTCTGAAATCAAAGCCCTTAGCAATAACTTTAATGCCTACTATGCTGATTGGCAAGGTGCCAAAGTCAGATTTGTTAAATTGACTGAGCAATTCACCTCCAATGTTGCAGCTCCAAAGGCAACAGAAATTCCTCAGTCAAGCTTCGCTCAAAGAACTGAAGAACATGCCAAGATCACTGATGACTTTCAGACTCAAGAAGAAAATGTTAGTTCCAGGCTGATGACCGCATTCCACCGCCGAAGAAACTGCCAGGCATCCACTAGTGGTGCGCTGAAGAAAATAAAGAAGTCGAGGCAACCAGCACCGGCCAGCTCAAGAAAATCAAGTAGATTCCTCTGCTCCTCCTGCGCCTACACCAACTCCAATCCTTCCATCTGCATTAGATGTGAAGAAGACCAAGGCTGCAGAGCGTGCAGCTGTGAAGAAAAGGAAAGCATCAGCTGCTTCAGATTCCTCAGCTCCATAGAAAATGGAGCCACTAACAAGTTCCTTTGCAAACCCAATTGATGTTGTTCCGATCTCAACCATGCCACCAAAGGACCTTGTTCCTTTTGGTGAAGAATATGTGATCCCTAGCGGATCTGATGAAGAAAATCATTCTGATGCTATCCCTGAGTGTTTTCTTCATCCACAGCAATTGAGCACAGCAAAAACCAGCAGCAATGTACTCAGCTTCCGCAGTAGACAGTTAGACGCAGTTCTGTTTCTTCGAGGACCAACAGACCAAAGATCGTCCGAGGAAATGACAAGCACCAGATGTTGACTTGCGGTCCACACGATCACCAGCATTGTTGGGGATATAACTACTGAGTGTGAACCGCCCCGGGAGGGCCGGTTCACGCTCATTCATGATCCAGGCCCATGTGGACGCCTGGAGCCCAGAGGCGAATTAAGGTCCATGTATGTAAACCGCCTTAGCGTTATAACTTGTGTTGTAAGACAGAAAGGAGAGATCAAGCCGGACTCTTGTATGAGCCGGATTGGGACTCAGAAACCGACGGGCGTCCATCCGTGTATATAAGGGGACGACCCAAGGCGAAGTTAGTGACAGAGATTTCGAGGCTAAGGCAAAGCTATTGCTCCCTAGTCGCCGAAACCATATCAATCAACATCACAACTGGACGTAGGTTTTTACCTTCATTGAAGGGGACGAACCAGTATAATTCCCGTGTCTTGTGTCCGCTTTAACCTCTCTAGGTAAACCCGTACGATGGCCCTACGACTAAGTCCTTTCATGAGGACATCTGCCGTGACAAGTCCACGACAGTTGGCGCCCACCGTGGGGCTATCGCACGATGCTTTGATGATCTTAGAGGGCAAGTTCGAAGGACTCGAAGGCTATGCAAAGGGCGGATGAGTAAGAGTCGTCGCGGCAAGCTCTACATCGACGATGCGGATCGGGGCCCGAGGCGGCTCGGTTGAGTACTGGTACCGGGTCCCCTTTGGCGGCATACACGTGTTTATCGGCAAGATCGGCGAACGAGCCCGGGCCGACGTCTGACCGACCTCGCCGAGACGGCTCAACGGGCGAAGAAGAGTCCTGCCACAGCTAAACCGGCGGTCAAGCATGTTTTCGTGGGAGTCGTCCACGGAGACTACGAAGACGGATCAGCATCTGGTGACGAAACTGTTGTCTACTCTGGTGACGAATCGTCGGCCGGAGAAACTGAGTCTCTATACCAGCTACGAGATGGCCAGATCGGGGGTTGTTACGACGGAGAGAGTATTCCGGACCCCTTCGATCTACCCCACCGGGTTGGGATCTTCATGGCGGTGACGCAGCGGCGCTTCACTCTTCGACCGCGGCACCCCCGGTCGCCGGTTCAACAGCGGTGATGGCAGCCGGGGAAGGAGGCCCTGTGCGCCCGCCGGCTCAAGTCTTGTCAGAGCTCTTCGACGCGTTAGCTGTGCTCTTGGCGGAAGCTAATCCGCCGGATCAGGACCTGCACAACGTGGAGATTGCAAAGGTGAGGGGACAGATCACTAATGCTAAAGCGGACCTGGCAGCCGCGGATGAAAGGATGGCAGCGGAACGGGCCGCTTTGGATGCGCATGCTTATAGGCTCAGTGGACGGGCGCGTCACAGAAGTCATGAAAAGGAAGTACAGGTCCCGTTTACCTTCCGCTTTCGAGGAAGGAGCTTTTCAATACCCTGTAAGCAGGGACCGATAATCCGCCGCCATTGGTAAGCCGGCCGGAAGCACTGGACGGCCGCACCGTTCAGCCCGTATGATAGATCTATCTCGCCATCATACCGGTGCGCCCGCACCGTCTTGAACACCTCCAGGTCACTACTCCAACCCGATGGATAACCTCGTGGCGGCTGCGGCACGGTTGGAGGCGATTCCAATTGAAGGCGATTCACCGCAGGCGGTGGAGACACGCCGGGTTAAGGAGCTCCTCAGGACGGCCTTGGCTCAGCAAGAAGCGTACTCGTACAGTCGAGATCGGATCCACTCCACCCCCCGCCCGAGCCGGAGCTACAGCCGACGCGTCGATGAACCGGCCGTATCGAGCAATGCGCAGCGTGGTCCGCCTCGCGGCAACAATCCGGCAGGCGGCTTTGAAGATGCTCAAGTGGTAGTGGATCGCGCCAGGGCACGTTGGGAGGCCGAGTTAGTAGCACAAGCGGAGGATCATCCGCCCGCGCCGGTTCGACCGACCACCTTCGAACCAGGGGTCACGTCCGGCTCTTTGGGGGTGCCTTGCCTTGTCCCCGCTTTGCGCAACGTCTGCGATTGCCCAAGGACTTCAAGGGGCCACGCAAGGTGCCGAATTATACCGCCGACTTGGCTCCGAGGCGTGGATAGAAAGTTACGAGATGGCCATGGAGATGCCGGACGTGGATGAAGCCGCATGTGCGAAGTACTTCACAATGATGCTTTGGAAGGTACGGCCCGGACTTGGTTAAAAACTTGCCGCCCAACTCCATCAGCTCGTGGACCCAGTTGCGGACCCGGTTCATCCAAAATTTCAAAGACACCTGTAAGCAGCCCATGTCGGTGGTGGATCTGGCAGCTTGTGTCCAGGCAGAGGGAGAATCTACAACCCATTGGGTGCGCCGCGTTTCGGAAGTTTTACATTCTTCGACCGGATCAACCCTGATTCGCGATCTTGACCTTGGAAGCCAATTGCGGTTCGAGCCATTGAAATTGAAGCTGGAGTCGCATGAAGCGCTTTTGCCATGACATGGGCACTCTAATGGGCGTGTTGGTAAAATACGCTGATTCTCGATAGTACCAAGGATCCCGAATCGATAATGACGAAGTGGGGAAGGGAAAATGAACGGCAGCTCCAGTGGTACGCAGCACCATTTGGCGGTGCAATGGAGGGAACAAAGCGCAGTTTAACGGCACCACGGGTTTCGTAGCCAACACCAATGCGCAAGACAAGGGTCAGCGGCGCAGGGGCAGGCAGTCAAACCGGGGTGGTCACAATCCGGATCGTTTGAACTTCATATTAAATCAACCTTGTCCGAAGCACGGGACGAAGGAGGTACCGGCGAACCACCTTTGGAAGGATTGTTATATTATGCAGGTGTTTAAAAACTCCAACTCTTTACGGTATGATCAAGGGACCGGCGGCGGTTCCGGATCCGGCCCGAGTTACGATGGAGGAAATTCCGCCCGGATTCGTGGTAATCCGGGCGGCAAGGCAATCGAATAATCAAGGTAATCGTAACAGTCGAGAACCAAGGGGGCTACAATCAACAAGAGCAGCAGCCGGGTTATCGAGCAACCCAAAGCAGCTTGAATGGGGGGCAAACCACGCCTTTACCACCGCTTTGGACCGACGGGACCGAAAACTTCAGAGGCGGGCGGTCGGTGTTGTTGAACTGCTGCGCCAGACATTACCTCGCTTGGTCCGAGCAGCCGATAGTGTGGAGCAGAGAGGATCATCCTCCCCGGGTTTACAATCCGGGTCAGTTAGCCTTGGTGGTGGCACCCCAGGTAGGAGGGTACAAGTTTACCAAGGTTCTTATGGATGGAGGAAGCAGCACCAACATCCTGTACTACGAGACTTTCCGGCGTATGGGGTTAACAGATAGGCATCTTAGGCCGTCCAGCACGGTGTTCCACGGAGTGGTGCCTGGTAAGTCAGCGTGCATTCCGGTCGGTAAGATAGTTCGAGGTGACCTTTGGGGACGAACATGACTCCGTAATGTAAACGTTGACGCTTGAGGTGGTAAAATTCAAAGCCCTTACCACGCCCTCTTTGGGCGGCCGCTTATGCTAAATTTATGGCACGACCCTGTTATGTTTACTTACAGCTGAAAATGCCGGGTCACAAAGGAACGATAACGGTTCATGGGAGCCGCGGATCGCTCTAGAGTGCGAGGAAGGTGATGCGGCTTACGCGGAGTCGGTTTGTGCCACGGAAGAGTTAAAGTATTATAAAGATAATGTTGATCTGGCGGATATGACCCCTTTGAAGAAGCCAACTACAGAGCAGGATCCGGACTTGAAGTTCAAATCGGCGGCTGAGACGAAGCTTGTTGATTTTGTGCCCGGAGATTCATCCAAACAGTTCAGCATCAGTGCCAACCTGGATCCGAAATAGGAAAGCGCGCTCATCGAGTTCATCCGTGAGAATCGACATTTTGCATGGAAGCCGTCGACATGCTGTGTGTACCGAGGAGCTCGCTGAGCACACTCTTAATGTTGACCGAAATACAGACCGGTAAAACAGTTTCTTCGCCGGTTTAATGAGGAAAGGCGCAAGGCCATCGGAGAAGAAGTTGCTAGGCTGTTGGCAGCAGGGTTTATCATCGAAGTCTTTCATCCAGAGTGGCTCGCCAACCCGGTTCTCGTCCTTAAAAAGAATGGCACTTGGCGACAAAGCGTAGATTACACAGATCTTAACAAAGCTTGTCCAAGAGATCCTTTCGCCTCCCCGCATTGATCAGATTATTGATGCGACGCGGTTGTGAGCTTTTGAGCTTTACGGATGCGTACTCCGGTTATCATCAGATTAAGATGGCGGTTAAGGACCAGGAGAAAACGGCGTTTATCACCCCTTTTGGAGCCTTCTGCTATGTGTCCATGCCTTTTGGGCTCAAGAGCGCCCAGGCAACTTATCAGCGTTGTGTACAGAATTGTTTGCATAAACAGATTGGCCGTAATGTGCACGCTTACGTGGATGATATCGTGGTGAAATCAAGGCAGAAGGAAACATTGATTGAGGATTTAAGGGAAACCTTCGACAACTTGCGGGTGTACAAGATGATGCTCAACCCTGCCAAGTGCGTCTTTGGTGTTCCAAAGAGCAAATTATTGGGTTTTCGTGTCTAACCGGGGATTGAGGCTAATCCGGAGAAAATTACAGCTATCACCTCTTTAGCCAAGCCAAAATGCATCAACGATGTCCAACGCTTAGCGGTAGGATTCTTTGCGCTAAGCCGGTTTATCGATCGCCTAGGAGAGAAGGCCATCCCTTTGTACCAGATCTTTGAAGAAGACGGATCGGTTCGTCGGAGTTCAAATTACCGATGAGGCATTGAGGACTTAAAGCGGCAATGGCCAACCCGCCTGTTCTTGCTGCCCCTATTGACAGGGAGCCGCTCCTGTTATATGTTGCTGCCAATGCTAGGGCAGTGAGTGTGGCCATTGTGGTGGAGCGCAAGGAGGCAGGGAAGGAGTATCCGGTTCAGCGACCAGTTTACTACATCAGTGAGGTTCTCATTGAATCTAAGCAAAGATATCCACATTGGCAGAAGCTGGTATATGGGGTTTTATGGCAAGCCGGAAGCTGAAGCAATATTTCCAAGGGCACCCCATCACAGTGGTCAGTTCGGCTCCTTTAGGCGATATCATACTGAACCGGGAAGCAACTGGCCGGATTGCTAAGTGGGCTATAGAGCTTGGGCCGCACGGTTTAAAGTATGTGCCCCAGACGGCTATAAAGTCTCAGGCACTTGTGGATTTCATTAATGATTGGACGGAGTTGCAAGCACCAGAAGAGAAGCCGGATCACACCTATTGGACCATCCATTTTGATGGGTCCAGGCAATTGGAGGGCTCGGGGTCGGAGTCGTATTAACTTCCCCACGAGGTGATAAGTTATGTTATGTTCTCCGCCTAATGTTCCCTTGTACTAACAATGCAGCTGAGTATGAGGCTTTGCTCCATGGCCTCCGGATGGCTAGAGAAATGAACCTCAGCTGGGTTAAATGCTTTGGTGATTCGGACTTAGTGGCCCAAACAGGTATCCTGCACTTGGGACTCCAAAGATCCACTCATGGTTGCATATCGTCGGGAAGTGGACGTTGTGGCGTGACATTTTAAGGGGTACCAGGTGGACCATGTGGATCGTCGGAAGAACGAGGCGGCCGATGCTTTGAGCCGCTAGGGTCCCAACAGAAACCGGTCCCGCCTAACGCTTTCCTTGACGTGTTGCATAAGCCGCCGCTAAGTCGCTCGATGAAATTGATTTGGCTATCCCTGATCCGGAGGCTCAATTGGTGGTGGCCTTGCACATCATTCCGGATTGGGCGCTCCCTTATTTGGCGTACATGAATCGGGCGAAGTTACGGAGGATGAGACGTTGGCCCAGCAGATAGTTCCCGGTCTAAGTCTATGACCATTGTTAATGGCGAAGTTGCACCCGTCGCGGCGTGTCGTATGCGTTTCAGCGTTGTGTGTCCCCTAAAGAGGGCCGTGAGATATTGCGAGAGATTCATGAAGGGGATTGTGGTCACCACGCCGGTTCAAAATCCCTGGTGGCCAAAGCGTTCCGCCATGGCTTCTATTGGTTGACTGCCCATGCTGATGCGGAGGATCCGTCGACGGTGTGATGGTTGCCAAAAGTTCTCCAGGCGTGCTCATGTGCCAGCCCAAGAATTGAGGATGATTCCAATTACTTGGCCGCTTATGCGACTTGGGGCTGGATATGGTTGGACCTTTCAAACGATCCAAGGACAAAAAGACCCACCTGTTGGTAGCGGTGGATAAATTTACCAAGTGGGTCGAGGCAGAGCCTCGTTAGCAAGTGTGATGCGGCCACGGCGGTTCAGTTCATCAAGCGGGTGATTTTCCGTTTGGGTTTCCGCACAAGATCATCACGCATAATGGCACCAATTTGTCCAAAGGAGCTATGAAGGAATTTTGTGAACGGGAGCACATCCGCTTGATGTTTCTTCCGTAGCCCACCCGCAATCCAATGGTCAAGCGGAACGAGCTAATCAGGAAATTTTGAAAGGTATCAAACCCCGCTTATGGTCCCTTTAGAAAGGACGCCGGGTGTTGGGTGGAAGAGCTACCATCGGTGATATGGAGTATAAATACTACCCCCAACCGATCCACCGGATACACGCCGTTCTTTATGGTTTATGGAGCGGAGGCGGTCCTTCCAGTGATATCCGGCCACGACTCGCCCGAGTAGCAGCTTATGTTGAGGCAGATAGCGAGGCAGCACGGCAAGATGATTTGGATCGACCGGACGAAGAAGCGCGATATGGCAGCAGCTCGCTCGGGCGGTCTACCAGCAGGACCTTCGCCGGTATCACAGCCGGCGGGTTAAAACCGTAACCTTTCGTGAAGGAGACTTGGTGCTGCGGCTCATTCAAGATCGAAGATATGCACAAGCTATCCCCACCTTGGGAAGGGCCTTTTGTGGTCAAGAAGGCTCTATACAACGGGTCCTACTATCTGATTGATGTTCGAGAGCGAAAAAGACTCACGACGCCGAGGAGGAGACCAACGAGCCATGGAACATAGCTCATCTTCGCCTTATTATACTTGAGCCATTGGCTCCACTTATGTACATATCAAGACGATGTATATATTATGAATAAAAGCAATAAACCGGATCCTCGGCTAAAAGCGGGTATCTGTTCTGCATAAAGGACCGGCTTGGGTACATGGAGATGATGTCGTAAAGCGGCCTCCGGTTTAACCCTCGGCCTTGTTTTTAGATATTTTTGTCATTTGGGGGCTTGGTCGTGTCCGAACCAATGCAACACCTCTTGGCAGGCGAAAGCCACCAGATCATTTGGGGGCATGGTCACGTCTGAACCAGTCACACCTCTTGGTCGGCCTAAGGCCATAGAATCACTTGGGGCTTTGGTCGAACCCGAACCATCGCAATGCCATTTGATCGGCGTCATGCCACGAGTTCGCTTGGGGACCTGGCTGACTTGAACCACCGCTACACCGTATAGGGGCTTGGTCATGTCCGACCATGGTAGCGCCATCCGATCCGGCTCAAGGCAGCCTTTCCTTGCAAAGTGATTTTCCTCATTGATTTTGTTTCCATGGGGTCTTTATGCCTGTCATTTGGTTTTTGTTGGCCTTCTTAAACCGACAAAATTCTTTAAACCGGATTTATGTTCCGCATTCAATACCTTTTTTAAGTTGGCGATTTTTTGTTCCGGTTTGATTTTGCTGTTAACATCCCATTATGGAGTAACAGGGGGCTTATCATGCGGCTAACGCATTTACACGGTAAATCGGTTTTATACGCAGAAGGACTGTTCTCCGTGATGTTGATGGTTTATAAGGCCTTCACTTCGGTTTGATCAAAGCCAACTGTGTGCCTAATATCGCGGTGTATGTTCAGATCACATAGCTTTGATCATATACCTCGGTATTATCTCATATCACTATATTGGTATCAGTTTGGCTAGCGGCGTAAACCGCCAAGGCGGTTTAAGAACTTGTGATTGCAGGCAAAATATGTTGCAGGATTTACTACGAAAGCCAAACGGGTCCCGTACTGCCATGCAGAAGTTTACAGACTGAGATTGTACCGGCATTGTTCAAAGAAAGACACTTGCTATCCTATTACAGAGCCTTTTGAGGCCCGGCGTTTCACGCCGGGTTATGCCTTGAAAATTTGAATATGTCGCCCGGCTTGGCGGATTACGCTGCTTCACCGGGTTGGCGCGAGGTGGAGGGCACGGCGCTGGCGTCCGGTTCAGCTTCCTCTTCTTCTTCACCCAAAGCCGGAAGTCATTGGTAGACCAATCAATCCGGGTTAAGGCCTGAAGACAGCTTCTTCACTTATCAGCTCAGCGGATCAACGCGTCGGGCGTAAGTGTGCTTACGGATTGGAGGAATCAGGCTCGTGCACTTCCGGATGACAAAATCCACCCGTTTGTTGTTTGCGTCATAAAAAGATCGGTGAACTTCCAGATTGGCTTCAGCCGCCAGTTGACTTCGCCAATGACGCAATTCCTTTGTAATCCGTTTCAGGCATCGTTATCGAAGGCTTCGCCGTTCTCTTGAGCGCTGGGAAAACCTTTAGCTATGTCAGCCGGATCAAGATCCGCTATCCATGCCTTGGCACGAGTCAGAGCCAGCAGGGCGCCAGCCCGGGCTGCGGATCGCTTCATCTCTTCAAGCTGTCCCGGAATCATGGACAGCCGATCCAAAGATCTCTCCGATCGTGGACGGCGCCGTGTTGTCGTATGAAGTGGCGCATATGGCCCGGCTGGCGTCGGTATATAGCTGTTCAATCAGGGTGTACGAAGCCTTGAGCTTTTTCGCACGTCGAGCCGGATGAGCAATACGCTTGCACGCACCAGGTTTAGACAGCCCAAGTTAAACCGCGGAAGCGTTAACACAGGCATATTCAAGATAAATTTACTTACCAAAGACGGCAGAGGTCATGGCATGCACTTGGCGTTTGAGTCCGTAAGCTCTTGATCACCGGTTTAAGGGCCGCCTCCGCTTCCTCCGCCCGTTTTATTAAACCGCTTTCTCGGTGTCCCAGTTGACCGCTTCGGATTTGTACCACTCCTTCAGCTGCTCCATGGTGGTCGGGCGGTCTTTAGCTCATCCTTGGTTTTGGTGGCTTCGCTATTTGGGTTTCAGTTGGTTCGGAGGTCCTTGAGTTGCACAAATTTTGCTGGTGTATTTCATTCGATGACAAATAAAGCATGTTAGTGGTTTCATTATACAAGTCCCAAGCTTAATACAAGTATTCAACTTGGCACTTGGGGGCTAATGGCTAGTTGATCTCAATTTGCTAAGGAGACGCATCTTAAGTCCGGCTTAACTTTGCAAAATTAAACCGACCCTTGGGGGCTACTATGCAGTGAAAAGATGAGAAAGGTCAAATTATTACCTCATAGCGGTCCTTCATGCGATTTACTAGACCGGCTTCAAGGTCACGGCTTGTGTAAAGCCGGTTCGTAAAGCCGGAATGAAGTTCTTGGGCGGAGAAATTGTCGTGAAGCGTACATGTCAGTCTTTCCCTTGTCTTTGCCGATAGTAGTGGAACTTTCTTTGATGCTATGCTTGGCTAAAGCGACCGGTTGGCTAGGAGCGGTGTAGCCGATACTGGCCACAAGAACATCGTCATTTTCAGCGGTCTTGTTTGGGCTTGATGTCATCTTGCTTTGGCTCGGTGGTTCAACGGTCACGATCCGCTCGGTGGACGGGTTTGGTGGAAGCAGGCTGTGAGGTTTCCACTTGGACCTCCGGTTCAACTTCCGGCGGTCGCCAGTATCATCCTTGTACAACTCACGAGCTTTCCTTGGCGGCTTCAGGATTTTCATGTGGCTGCTCGGGGTTTTTTCCGGATCACCATCCGGAGTAGGATCAAGAGTTTTCGCTTTCTTGCTCAAAGCGAGCCTTGGTGCTGCAATATTCAGAGTTGGATCAAGACAAATTGACCAAATTAATAGGGAATCGAATTGATGACAAGAATTGCATACCTTGGCGATGTTCAAGGAGGCAGTTGTGTGGTGGATGAACCGCCGGACGAGTTGGAAGAGGCCCGATAATTCGAAATCGACGGATTGAGAGAACATCGGAAGAAACCTTTTAAGGGATAACGCTTTTCAGGAGAGCAAGTCACCTCACGACGCTTCCGGATTGGGGTGTCTGGTAAACCGGTGAGGTAACCTGTTGACCAACATGTCTTGGGTTGTCACGCTCTTCAGTCTGCTGTGTCTTCAAGAAAAGATTTGGATTCAAATAAGCACAGGAATGGTATTTTTCACTTTCCGGACGGCGCGCGAATTCTCTTAACAGCGCAAGCTCAGATTCGGAAGAAAGAAGGATTACCTCAACAGGATCGGCATGACTGGCTTCAAAGTCGTCACAGGAAGAAAAAGTGTCGGTAAAAGGAAGGTAAAGAGGCCAAGCATATGCAAGAAGAAATACAAAGCGGAAAGCCGGTTTATGGCGGCTCCCTCGTAAATGTCAAAGTTTTACCTCGGCTTGATTCTTCGTCCTCCGGCGGTTCGTGAGGACTCGGCGGTCTTTTTTCTTGCCGCTTTCTTAGTGGCCTTGGACTTTGCACGTGGCGCCCGGACCGTCTGGTGCGTTTCCGAAGGAGCTTTCAGCCCGAAGCAGCAAGCATTAGCATATGTCAACAGTATTACGAGCCTGAAAGACAGTAAGAAGAGCTTACCGCCGGCGGTTTGTTGGCGGCGCAAAATGGAGCCAACCCGGTGAGGCTGCAGACGGAGATTGGCTCATCGAGCATCTTCTTGACGATCTCGGTGGTCTCCTGTTCGGTTATGGGTAGCTCGTGGCGCCTTTGAGGATCTTTGAGGCTGCCGTGTACTGCAGCATCAATCCGGGCCGGCGGCTCAGTGGCAACACGCCCCAAGAGACCCAACAACGCACAAGATCCACGCCGGTTAATCCATTGGCCATTAGAGCCCGGAGCTTGATTATTTGTGGCGCAAAGTTTTTCCGTTCCGCGGCGGTTAAGCGTGAAGGCAGTGGATGATGGTTGCTGAGCCGGTGAGGACGGTAACCCGGCAAGGGGTTTTCGTTGGCGCGGTGTTCCGCAAGAGAACCAAGTTTGGTTCCAATCCTTTGGATGGCTGTGGTGCTTGGCGTGAGGGAAATCGGCTTCCTTCCTCTTCTGAATTGAAACGCCGCCCAGCTCCGTGTTGGGACCGTCGAAAATTCTGTGCGACGGTTCAAATGGAAAAATCCCGAACAACTCCACAGACGGTTCTTCTTGAAGATAGACTTCACGTAAGACTTGAAAGTTGCATATGTTCAAACGGAATTGGGCCGATATCCTGCGGATGGAGTTGCAACTGGCAAGGAAGTCCGGAAAACTTTGAACCGGGCGGGCAGAACCCCGGTCTAGGTCCTGCATAAACACAATTACTTCCCCGCCGCTGCTCGGGAGAAACTTCGCCCTCCCGGAACACGCCAATGGAGGACGTCTTTGGAGCCAAACCGCCAAGCAGGTGACGTAGCCGTTGAGCTGCGTCTCGGTGATTTTGGACCGGACCCAGTTGCAAGCAGCAAATTGAGGAGCCATACGGAAGATTAAGGCTGCGAAAGAAAGGAAAACGGTTCACCATTGAACAGGTCAGGAGTTACAGATAATGTTAAACCGGTAATCCAGTAAACCGGGACTTCCGGCTTAACTAAGGACTAATGGAGTGACGGATTAGATATCAGTAGTTAAACCGCCAGAGGAGGCAGAGCTGAAAAAGTTGCTAAGTATAGACAGAAACAGGTTTCCCATGCAAAAGGAAATAATCTAGATCTACCGGGGTTCGATGAGGAAAATTTAGCCGACCTATGCGGACCTCCTACACAGCAGTGAAAGGTTCGTGCATGTTAAAGCGAAGGATCTGAACAAAGGGGAAGATGCCTAGAGTCGGGTAAACGCTAAAGCAGCCGCTTGCATATGAGGAGCGGTACGGCTGAGCCGTCTGGCCATGGTGGAGCTGGTATGAAGAATCGGCATGAACGCTCACGAGCTATGAGACGAACCGAGTTTCCAGATGAGATCTAGGGTTTAAAGAAAACCTTACCTGACGAGCGGGAACCACGGAGGAGCGCTAAAACTCTGGTAAGATCAGGTTGATGCAGCGGCCCGGCGGGAAGCGTCGGTCGAAGGTTGAGGGCGACGGCAAGAGCTTCAGGGTCGGCGGGTCGCGAGGAAGAAGAAGAGAGGAAGAAGAAGGAGAGAATGGCCCGACCGGTCTATTTATAAGGGACCGGAGCAATCAACGGGCGCGAGAATCGAGGAGTCAAAAGCGGCGGAAGGTGCAGCGACCGCCTCGATTTCCGGAATGGCATTAAATGCAGGGTATCTTACTGTTTGGATTTCTTTATTAAGGATGGCGTCGGGGCCTTCGACACGCGAATCGGAAGATGACATCACGGCGGTTCAAGCAGCTGGCGGTTTACGAAAGGAGGAAAGAGATCAAGAGTTTCTTGAGGGTGTGAAGATTAACATGAACCGGTTCAAGTCAATCTGGGGCCTAATGTTGGGGATATAACTACTGAGTGTGAACCGCCCCGGGAGGGCCGGTCACGCTCATTCATGATCCAGGCCCATGTGGACGCTGGAGCCTGTGAGGCTAATTAAGGTCCATGTATGTAAACCGCCTTAGCGTTATAACTTGTGTTGTAAGACAGAAAGGAGAGATCAAGCCGGACTCTTGTATGAGCCGGATTGGGACTCAGCAAACCGACCGGGCGTCCATCCGTATATAAGGGGACGACCCGGCGGCGAGTTAGGGAGAGAGATTTCGAGGCTAAGGCAAAGCTATTGCTCCCTAGTCGCCGAAACCATATCAATCAACATCACAACTGGACGTAGGTTTTTACCTTCATTGAAGGGGCCGAACCAGTATAATTCCCGTGTCTTGTGTCCGCTTTAACCTCTCTAGGTAAACCCGTACGATGGCCCTACGACTAAGTCCTTTCATGAGGACATCTGCCGTGACAAGTCCACGACAAGCATAGTCAGAGTCAGAATATCCAATGAGATCAAAAGCAGAGCCCTTTGGGGTACCATAATCCTAGTGTTGGTGTGTGAGCTAGATATCGAAGAATATGTTTCTCAAGGATGAATTTGACTGGTCATCACCTCCACCAAAGAAATACAAGAAGGTCAAGGTTCCTTCCTTGGTGGCCAGCTCCTATTCTTCATCGCGTGACACTGATGAACATGAAGACTTGGACGACACTGCGGCAGGCCCTACTACGACAAACGACCCCGACAACGCTGGCGCTCCTCCATCAACTTGATATTCTTCAGGGGCGTTAGTCCTCAGTTTCGATCCTTTTGGTCATTCGATGACAAAGGGGAGAAAGTTGAGTTAGTCCTCAAGTTGAGTTAGTCCTCAGTTTCTTCAGGCATTTTTTTGCTAAGTTACAACTCTCGCTCTTCTGAAACTTTATTGGATCGAGTTGTAATCTTAAACCCGATGGTGCTCTGATACTTTTGATGTGTTCTTCTGCATGCTTATTCCTCGTTATATGTTAATACACGCATGCTGAATTACATCAGTCACCATATTTCAACATGCATTTCAAATTCTTCATATTATATGTCAAATGCGTGTATGAATTACAAGATATAAGGGGAAATCTCCATGATTCAACTCTTCATGTGTGCATTGGCTCAAAAGCAAATTCCTCACTATGCACATCTTCATGGGGAGTTCTTCTATATCTTGCAATCAAATTCCTCAATATCAGTATTTACACTTCATATGTTTATCCCCGTTGAAAACTTAACCTATATTGTCATCAATCACCAAAAAGGGGAGATTGTAAGTGCATCTAGTGCCCCTTAGTGATTTTGGTATATTGAAGACTTATAGGTTAAGGGTATAATGCGTTTATGAGTGTACATAGGTCTCTAAGTCTATGCGGAGTTCGATATTTACAGAGAAAGTCAACCCCTAAAAATGAAGTTCTTTGACTGAAGACTTTGTTATTCTGAAGGCTTTCTGAAGACTTTGAAAGTGAAGAAATTGGTGTGACCTTGAAGACTTGGTATTCATTTGAGGAACATGAAGCGTCAAGACTTTTGTTTTCGTAGTTTCGTTTTCTCTTTCTTGAGTCATAGGGAACACCTTACTGTTAAAGGGGGTCGAGGAAATACTAAGGAAAAATTTCCATGTGATGCTCAACTCAAAATCCTACACCTACCAATCCCTTCGAGTGAAGCCATTGGAAATCTCATACAGTTCAGTCAATTTCTTCAAAGGATGTAGACGAAGTTCTTCTGGTCGTTGAGGAATTTGTTCTGACTGAGGAGTTAGGATTTCGCCAGTGCGGATTGCCTACACAGTGAGGAACATGATAGCCCTGAGGAATTGAACCTCAAATTTCCAACCATTGCTGTGCTATGCGCCAGCTGTCTCAAAATATCTTATCCACCTAACGGTCATATCATTGAAGGGCATTTATGTCTTATCATGTCGGGCTGCTCCCTAGGCTATAAATAGCCGCCCCCTACAACCACTAGCTGGTTGGCTGCTCCGAGAGAAACTGACACTTGTCAATTGAGAGCATCCCATCCTCCGAGGACTTTGAGCGAAAATCATCAAGTGAGGAAAACCCAAACCTAAACACCTACAAACCCAAAGTGATTGAGCATCACTGAAGAGATTGTTCATGCGTCGATCCGACGCTTGTTACCTTTGAAGACTATGCTTCTTCCAGACGGCTAGGCGTCATGGTCTAGAGCATCCAAGAGGAACTGTGGATCGCCGTGTGACCAAGTTTGTGAAGGTTTGCAAATCGCCTGAAGATTTACCATGAGTGATTGGACGAGGTATGTGTGACCTTAGTTCAAGGAGAATACAGTGAGGACTTGGTGTCCTGAGCTGCGTTCTCAGGACTGGGTGTCCGAGACTGTGTGCCCTTGAGTTTAAATACTCAGCCGCTCCAACCAGACGTACAACTGAGACAGAAGTTGGAACTGGTCTACCAAATCATTATCTTCACCAAGCTTACTGGTTCTATTTCCTCAACTCTTTCATTTCCTCATTACTGTGTTTTGTTTTTTTTAATATGTGTTTTTTAAGACTTTGACTGAAGACTTTCTCAATTTCCTCAGTTCAATTTCTTCAGTCTGTTTGTCTTCATCTTGTGTTATCCTATGATTACGCTTTATGTACTCTGTGCTTGTCTTCATTTCATCATGATGACCATGCCTGTATTCTGTTATGCTTACATCTGAGTACTTATTCCACTGCAAGTAGTTCTTCGCTAAGGAATTTCCTCACCGGAAAATTCCTCAGTGAAGAATTCATAAAAATCGCCTATTCAGCCCCCCTCTAGTCGATATAACGCTCTTTCAGTTAGGAACCTAGTCCAGAATTTTCTGGTTGATTCTCCAGTTGTTGAACTATATGACTTAAGTCATCGGCGTGTGGTGGCCGGACATAAGTGCCATGGAAGTTGCAAAGAAAAGCTTCTTCCAAGTCCTCCGAACTGCCGATGGAATTTTCAGGCAGGCTATTTAGCCAGTGTCTAGCTGGCCCTTTTAATTTTAGTGGGAGGTATTTGATGGCGTGGAGGTCATCTCCTCGAGCCATATGTATGTGGAGAATAAAATCTTTGATCCATACTGCGGGATCGGTTGTTCTGTCGTATGATTCGATATTGATGGGCTTGAACCCATAGGGGAATTCGTGATCCAGTACTTCATCTGTGAAGTAGAGAGGGTGTGCGGCGCCTCTATATCGGGCCGCGTCACGGTGTAAGTCCGATGAAGTCCGTCTGCGGTTATCGGCCCGACCATGACTAGGTTTGTCACGTCCGAATAGGTAGCCGTCATCCCGAGTCAGAAAGCGTGCTCGCGATCCGTAGATTGATCTGGTGTGTCTTGCTCTACCGTCCAGTTCCTGCCGAAGGTCGTATGTATAGTCCCGAGCTGTTTTGTCTCTTTTTTTGTGGGGCGGTGGGGCGCTCTGCTGTTCGGCATGAGCTGCCATTTTGTCCTGACCGCGGGGTGGTCGGTCCGCCGCACTGTCCCGACCACGCGGTGGTTGTTCCGCATTGCGCGAGGGAGGTATGGGATCTGGTGCCTCCTCATCGAACTGAGGTAGCATTCTGCGCTTCGGGTAACTTTTGGCTGGGAGCTTGAGACCGTATTCTTCGGCTGCCAGGACATCGGTGCATCTGTCAATGAGTAGGTCTTGATTGGCTTGGAGCTGCTGCTGCTGCTTTTTCTTCAGGCTTCTTGCAGTAGCTATTAGCTGGCGCTTGAAGCACTCCTGCTCGAGGGGTGCCTCAAGCACGATGAAATCCTCGATGCCAAGGCTCTCCTCATCCTCGGTGACTGGACGATAACTGTCGTCATCCGGGTCATTGGGATGGTCTGTTTACCAGGGTTAACTTGCCCATTGTCTTGTTCCTCCTGTTCGGATGTAGCTCCAACAGGGTCTTCATTGTTTTCGGCGTCGCCCGGAGTACTATTTTCTCCGGTGCCAGTGTTGCCATCTTTTGAGCGGCGAGGCTTAGAACGGCGTTTAGGGCACCGGCGCTTGGACTGTGTCTCAGAAGGTTTATTTGCAACTGGATCTTCTTTGTCATCGTCGCTAGCTTTTTTAGGTGTGTCAACCATGTACACATCGTACGAAGAGGTGGCCGTCCAACGTCCAGTGAATGGAGGGTCTTCTCCTTGCTCCTTGTCGGCATCGTCGTCCATACCGTCGATGTGTTCGGAGCCATAGTCAAGCACGTCGGTTAAGTCATTGACAGTGGCATGAAGTGGGTGGCGGGTGGGAAGCAAAATTCTTCATCATCAGCTTCTTGCTCGAACCGAACATAGTTCGGCTGAGAGTCCTTCTTCAAGGACAAATTCTTTAAAGAGTTTAGCACATCACCCAAAGGTCAGTGCTGGAAGATGTCTGCGGCGCTGAATTCAATAATTGATAACCGATCCAGCTCGGTGTCCGCCGGCATACATGGTCCGGAACTTATAGCCGGAGATGAGTCCGGAGTTTCGTTGACGCAAATATTGTAGGGTGTCGAGTTTGTGTTCGGCTCCAACGCCGCGGACTCTGTGGCCTCGGATGGCATGATCTGCTACAGCTTTAAGGCCGTTGTAGCAACAGGAACCATCTCCTGGATGTGACCAGATGACAGATCTAAGTCATGTTCATCGGAGCGAGGGGGAGTGAGGGAGTCCTGGACTAGGGGGTGTCCGGATAGCCGAACTATCATCACGGCCGGACTCCAAGACTACGAAGATACAAGATTGAAGACTTCGTCCCGTGTCCGGATGGGACTTTCCTTGGCGTGGAAGGCAAGCTTGGCGATACGGATATGTAGATCTCCTACCATTGTAACCAACTCTGTGTAACCCTAACCTCTCCGGTGTCTATATAAGCCGGAGGGTTTTAGTCCGTAGGATGAACAACAATCATACCATAGGCTAGCTTCTAGGGTTTAGCCTCCTTGATCTCGTGGTAGATCTACTCTTGTACTACCCATATCATCAATATTAATCAAGCAGGAGTAGGGTATTACCTCCGCCGAGAGGGCCCGAACCTGGGTAAAAACATCATGTCCCTTGTCTCCTGTTACCATCCGCCTAGACGCGCGTTCGGGACCCCCTACCCGAGATCCGCCGGTTTCGACAATCGACATTGGTGCTTTCATTGAGAGTTCCTCTGTGGTCGCCACCGATAGGCCCGATGGCTCCTTCGATCATCAACAACGACGCGGTCCAGGTGAGACTTTTTCTCCGGACAGATCTTCGATTCGGGCGGTTTGGCAACGCTGCGGGCAATTCACGGCCATTTGGAGCAGATCGAAAGCTTCGCCCTGGCCATCAGGTCAGATTTGGAAGTTTGAACTATATGGCCGATGGTCGCGGAGACTTGATCTTCGACGGATTCGAGCCACAGCCGGCGTGCCGCCGTCTCGATGGGTATGATCTAGCTCGACGCGAACAAGGCCTCGAGGCTGCACCAGCATCCGCTCCGACCCTTAATCCGGAGCCGGATTCCCCGATCGAGGACGAGTGGTTGGACGCCGCCTCGGGGGCTACGATCTCTATGGCGGTTGAGCCGAACTCCATCCCTGTCCTTTGCGAAGACCTTGACCCCAGGGTGCCGGACTCCACTCCGGACTCCGAACCCTCCGCGCCCCTGCCAATCGAATCCGATCGGGTGCCGATCATGGAGTTCACTGCCGCGGATGTCTTTCAGCACTCGCCCTTTGGCGACATCCTGAATTCACTAAAGTCTCTCTCTTTATTCAGAGAGCCATGGCCGGACTATGGTCAGGAAGGTTAGGATGCGGACGACGAAGAAATTCAACGCCCACCCACCACTCACTTCGTAGCCACTTTCGAAAGCTTACACGACGTGCTCCATTTCGACTCCGAAGACATCGACGGTATGGACGACGATGTAGGAGACAACAATGAACCAGCGCCTATTGGATGCTGGACAACCACCTCATCCCATGATGTATACATGGTGGATACACCTAAAGGAAATGAAGACGAGGAACAACGGGATGCTACGAAGGATAAATCCCTCGAAAAGTAGTCAAAACAGCAACGTAAACGACGAACCAAGTCCCGCCTCAACAAAGACCCAGCCATAGAGCAGGGCGAACCGGTGGACGCATTTAACATGCTATCGAAAGCAATCGTCCTAACAAGACAACTTGGATAAACAACCCGTCCCGGCCGAAGACAACAGTCCGGACGATCTCACGCCGACAAATTGTTGGAGCAAAATAACCTCCACAAAAGGCTCGCCGCCATCGCCAGTAGCCTGAAAAAGCAGAAGCGGAAGCTCAAAACAGCGGAAGATGCACTCAGAATCAGATGGAGCAGAGTATTCAACACCGTAGACAAATACGGCGACAGTCGTCGAACAAAGAGCTACCCAAGGAGAAAACTACTGCCCGAATTTGATGAGGAGGCCATAGAGCCCCCACAATCAAAAAATAAGAAGGCCACCCGGTCGGATGGATGACCCCACGACAAAAAGAGAGCGGCAAATGGCACCGCACACAAGCCGGTACGCGATCCGCATAAGGATTCACATCAAAAGGATGGCCCAGTAAGGTCCATCTATGGGCCGAGAAAGCAAGCTCTTCAAAGCAATGCAACACGCCAAACATCCGAACATCACAGAACACCCAAAAATAGGGGCGCCGCACACCCACTTTGTTTCACCGATGAGGTGCTGGATCACGAATTCCCAGCGGGATTCAAACCCGTAAACATAGAGGCATACGACGGAAGAACAGACCCTGGAGTCTGGATTGAGGACTACATCCTCAACATACACAGGCTAGAGGAGATGATATCCACGCCATAAAATACTTACCCCTCAAGATCAAAGGGCCAGCCCGGCATTGGCTCAAAGGCCTCCCCGAAAATACCATTGGAAGTTGGGAAGAGCTCGAGGATGCTTTTCGGGCAAATTTTCAAGGGACTTATGTCCGTCCTCCGGATGCAGACGATTTAAGTCATATAACTCAACAACTCGGAGTGTCAGCCCGCAAATTCTGGAACAGGTTCCTCACCAAAAAGCACCAAATAGTCGACTGTCCGGACGCCGAAGCCTTAGCAGCTTTCAAACACAACGTCCGAGACGAATGGCTCGCCAGAGACCTCGGCCAAGAGAAGCCGAGAACCATGGCTACATTAACAAGCCTCATGACCTGCTGTTGCGCGGGAGAGGATAGCTGGCTAGCAAGATGCAGCACCAGCGACCCAAGTACATCCGAAGTCAGGCATGGAAATGGGAAACCACGGCGCAACAAGGACCAGCCGGATTAAAGGGAACGGTCCAAAGAGCGCGGCAGTCAACGCCGGATTCAAAAGCTCACGGCAGAACAATAAAAAACTGCCCCTTAAGGACAATAGCGATGAGCTCTCCAGCTTAAACAAAATCTTGGACAAGATATGTCAAATCCACAGTACTCGGGAGGCCTCGCAAACCATACCCACAGAGATTGCTGGGTCTTCAAACAGTCCGCAGATTCAACGCCCGAACACAAGGGGCCCGACACACCAAGCGAGGATGATGACGAACCCCGAAGCAGAAGCACCGGAAAACAAAAAATTTCCGCAAGAGGTTAAAACAGTAAACTCACTTCACGTGATAAAAGGAAAAAACAGAGCGGCGCCCATTAAGACGCTGCGCCGTACATACTACCCTCAAGTGAGTACCAAAGACTGGTTGTCAAAACCAATCACCTTCAACCATCGGGACTACTCCGAAAGTATCCGAACGCAGGATGGACTGCCTTGATATTGGATCCTATAATCGATGGATTCCAATTTACACAAGTCCTCATGGATGGCAGCGATGACATAAACCTGATATATCGAGGACACAATCCGCAGGATGGGGATAGACCCAGCCAAAATTCGCCATAGCAACACCTCCTTTAAAGGGGTAATGCCAGCCCATATGCCCATTATGCGGGCTCCCTACTGCTAGAAGTTGTGTTTGGTTCATCCGACAACTTCCGTCGTGAAAAGTTAGTCTTCCATGTCGCCCCATTTAAAAGTAGCCATCAAGCGCTATTGGGACGCGAAGCTTTCGCCCGCTTTAACGCAATACCGCATTATGCATCTCTAACACTTAAAATGCCCGGTCCACGCAGCATCATCTGATTAAAAGGGAGTATTAAGTGTTACTCGAGCACGGAAGAATGTGAGACTGCCTTGACAGCCCCACACCTATCCGGCTCCGCTAGTCAAAGAACCTGAATAGGTCATTCAAACCCCGGACACGGCTAGACGAGTCCGGCGCCTACTAGCGGCATACCCCCATACAAGGGGCTGCATGCATGTACAACAAGAGACAATAAAGCTCAATTTTATTCACTTCTTCGAATCGTACTCTGTTTATTTAATATAAAGTACATCTTTTGCACGATCCTTTTTCTTTTAAACTAAGTTCCTCTCTTTTACAGATGAACAACGTGCTACACCCGTCCAGGATAAGGCACAACGGAGACACAGGCGCAGACGCGTGCGAGGGACCTGTTGCAAGGATTCTTTTCAGATTAAGACCCTGCGTAAACCTTTTTTACTGTCTCTTGTTGATATACATCCCCCGGTTTCTTACTATAACCGAGGAGGAGGCTGGCGTTTTGGCATTTGCCGCACCAGAATTTTTGCGCGTACCTGTCGCATGAGGGTGCGATAGGTGGAGGCATTTCGCTCTCCATCATCTCAGGAAGAAGGTCCCGCGAAGACGAGCTCTGCTGAGAAGGGCTGAGATCCGAACTACAAGGTACAATTTCGGTTTTCTTCAGAAATATATACAGGGATGTTCCTTACTTATAAAACCCCTTCCTTTTTACTTACGGCTCGCTGGAGGGCTGATCTCCTTGGGGAAACAGTGCGGCTGGGGTACTTCCCAGCGCCGGACTCTCTGACGAAGATTTCTTTCCCCTCTTCGAGGCCTTGACCTCCAGATCTTCCGAAGCGGTCCTCTTCTCTCCTTGGAGGGTGGGACTTTTGATCCCTCCCTCCTCAAAGGCCTCTTCGTGGAGGCAGTTGCTTCGCCGCTCCCCTCGCCTTCTTTAAAAGGCGCGGCCTTCAACATCTTGGCCAGCATGGGATCTGGCATGTTCTCTGGGAGGGGAGCCGGACACCTTATTAACTTTGCCTTGGCTATCCACTCCTGTTCAAGAAACGACTCCTTTAAATGGCATGTATATGATAAATGAATGAACAGCCTGTCCGGTTACAAGACTACTTACTTGAGTATCCAGGCGATTGCAGCTTAGTCCTGCGTCCTCAGTCAGGTCCGGACACTTCTCTTGTGATCCGAAGAACAGTTTATACATCTCCACGGGCGTCGTACCCATAAAATTTTGGAGAGCTCGTGGTCCCTCCGGATTAAATTCCCACAGGCGGAGGGGGCGACGTTTGCAGCACATAAGCTGCGCCACTGCAACCAGATTGATCTCTCTTTCTTGGAGGTCTCGAATACGGTCCTGCAACAAAGGAACGTCCTTGGACGACCCCCAGTCGAGCCCCTTGTTGACCCATGACGCCAGCCGCTGTGGAGGACCTGAGCAGAAGGCAGGAAGCGCCACCCATTTGGTGCCCCTGGGAGTGGTGATATAAAACCACTCCCGTTGCCACAAACCAAGCTCCTCTTGAAAAGAGCCCTCGGGCCACGAAGCATCAACAAACTTGCTTATGACCGCCCCTCCGCACTCTGCTTGTTGCCCCTCGATCATCTTTGGCTCCACCTTGAAGGTCTTGAGCCATAATCCAAAGTGAGGGGTAATATGGAGGAAGGCCTCACATACGACAATGAATGACGAGATATGGAGGATGGACTCCGGATTCAAGTCATGGAAATCGAGCCCATAATAAAACATGAGCCCCCGCACAAAGGGATCCGTCAGGAAGCCTAAACTCCAAAAGAAGTGAGACACGAACACCACGCTCTCGCCGGGCTCGGGAGTGGGAATGACCTGCCCTAGAGCAGGCAGCCTATGCGAAACCTCGCCGGTTAGATACCTGGCGTCTCGCAGCTTTATCACATCGTCTTCTGTGACGGAAGAAGACATCCATTGGCCATTCTGGTCGGAGCCGGACATCGTCGAAGGTCCGAAGCGCCTAAATCTGAAGCTTTGGGTGTTATAACTCGAAGCGCGAGGCGAACTCGATGGAGGGTGTAAAAGAGAAGAGGGCCTTGGTCTCATTATAAAGAGGTTGAATACCAAGAGCCCTCCCCGTGGTCGATTAGGACTCGCCTTTGATAGAGGAGGCATGCCAACGGGCACGGTTGGGTTACCCACGTCCATATTGATGAGAATCCTAGAATAAGGGGGGCATGATCTATGCTTTGATAAGACGTGCCAAGGAAACCACCTCGCTAAACGCGCTGAGGTGGAACAGTAAAAACTGATTCATGTGAAGGCCTAGCCGTGGTGTGATGTCACGCCACGGAATACGTCAGCAGATCTGTGCAAAAGTTATTCTCTCTACCGTGGTATGTGTAACTTGTTTTGCAGAGCCGGACACTATCCTTGTATTCAAAACCTTCTATGAAGTATTCAGAGGAGGAACCTGCCTTGCAATGCCGAAGACAATATGTGCGCCGGACTCGTCGTCATTGAAGCCTGGTTCAGGGACTACTGAGGGAGTCCTGGACTAGGGGGTGTCCGGATAGCCGAACTATCATCACGGCCGGACTCCAAGACTATGAAGATACAAGATTGAAGACTTCGTCCCGTGTCCGGATGGGACTTTCCTTGGCATGGAAGTCAAGCTTGGCGATATGGATATGTAGATCTCCTACCATTGTAACCGACTCAGTGTAACCCTAACCTATCCGGTGTCTATATAAACCGGAGGGTTTTAGTCCATAGGACGAACAACAATCATACCATAGGCTAGCTTCTAGGGTTTAGCCTCCTTGATCTCGTGGTAGATCTACTCTTGTACTACCCATATCATCAATATTAATCAAGCAGGAGTAGGGTATTACCTCCATCGAGAGGGCCCGAACCTGTGTAAAAACATCGTGTCCCTTGTCTCCTGTTACCATCCGCGTAGAAGCACAGTTCGTGACCCCCTACTCGAGATCCGCCGGTTTTGACACCGACAGGGAGAGATCGTCGCAGTCTAAAATCCGTCAAAGATCAAGTCTCCGCGGGTGTCCACGACGTAGTTCAAAATTCCGAATCTGACCTGATGGCCAAGGTCATAATTATCGATCTGCTTCAGATGGCCAAGCGAGCTGGCCTGCGGTACGAAGCCTCCAAACACGAAGGCTTGTCTGGGGAGGAAGGTTTCTCCCTGGACAACGTCACTATGGATGATCGAAGGGGCCATCGAACCTTTCGTCGACGGTACAGTGGATCTCTCAATGAAAGCACCAATGTCGGTGTCAAAACCGGCGGATCTCACGTAGGGGGTCCCGAACTGTGCGTCTAAGGTCGATGGTTGCAGGAGACGGGGGACACAAAGTTTACCCAGGTACGGGCCCTCTCTATGGAGGTAATACCCTACTTCCTGCTTGATTGATCTTGATGAATATGAGTGTTACAAGAGCAGAACGACAATAAGCGCAAAGCCCCGATTCCGGCTTCCACCAGCCGGCAAGTGGCAACAGTTGAAGATCAGCAGCCAGAAGGGCAGCTCCCGCCCAAGCGTTAGAGAGGTGGCAAGTTGAATTGGCTGCCCGCCTTCTCCTATGAGCAAACCCTCGATGCTCCCTGCAAATTCCACAGCGGCACGAAGCCATCCAACCGCACCACTCGGAAGTGTCACTGGCTCACGCAAATCTCCAAGGGCGAAGGACTGCTACCCCAGCCGCCTACTGGCCAGCCGCCCCCGCCTCCTCAGCAGCCGGCGGCCCGCCCAACAGTCGGAGCCATTCAACATGAATTCCCTGAAGAGCATGGAGCCTATGTTGTCTTCACCAGCCAGGTTGATGACAGGCGCAACCAGCATCAACAATCCCGAGAGGTGAATGCCGTAGCCACTAAAGCCCCAGAGTTCATGCACTGGTCAGAGAAGCCAATCAGTTGGAGCCAAGCTGACCACCCGGAAGTAATGCCTTCTCCGGGTTCTTACGCTTTGGTGTTGGATGCAACCTTTGCTACGGAGAGGCGAGCTGCTCGTTTCTCCCGAATCCTGATAGATGGCGGCAGCAGCATCAACATCCTGTATCGTGACACCATGGAGAAGTTGAAGATCAAACCCAAGCACCTCCTGCCCAGTTGGACTGTTTTCCATGGCATAGTTCCTGGCATTTCTCACTCACCAATCGGCAAGATCAAGATAGATGTCCTCTTCGGAGACAAAGATCATTTCCACCGAGAGCCCATCTGGTTTGAGGTAGTTGACCTGGAAAGCCCGTACAACGCACTTCTTGGCCGACCTGGTTTGGCCAAGTTCATGGCGGTGCCACACTATTCCTATCTCAGGATGAAGATGCCGAGCGCCAAGGGAGTCATTACCATCTCTGGAGATTACCAAAAGTCGTCCAACTGTGCGGCCGGTAGCAGCCGGCTAGCCGAGTCCCTTGTTGTTGGACATGGGGTTCCGGCAAACCCTTAAGGTTCGAACACTGGGGTGCGCGAAGTCTTTCCCTCCTACCGATCTATGCTCTAGCTCGCTAAGATCTTGCGGACGAACTCGACGAACTCACAACACAGAAAGACACGGGGTTTATACGGGTTCGGGCCACCGTTGTGGTGTAATACCCTACTCCAGTGTGGTGCTTGTGGATTGCCTCTTGGGCTGATGATGAACAGTGCAAGGGAAGAACAGCCTCCTGAGGTTGAGGTGTTCTTGTGCGTATGAACTTGTGGTGTGTGGGTTTTATCTCAATTCAACCTGCCCTCTACGGTGGTGGCTAGTACTATTTATAGATGCACTGGTGCTCTTCCCAAATATCGAGCGGGAAGGGAGCCAACAACGGCAGGCAAATTTGAAGGGGGACAGCTAGTACAAGCTATCCTGACAAAAGCGGTCTTCGCCTGCGAAAAGCATTGGGGTGACGCCGTCTTGGGCTCCACGATGACCTTCGCCTTGCCGTCTTCCTGGTCTTGGTCTCGTTGCACCAATATGGCAACCTTTGTCTAATGCCTCGGTACTCTTCGCCTGTGCTTGCCTCCTTAACACCAAAGAGGAAATAAGGACGCTGCGTGCATCGGCGCTCGCCTGGCACCCGCCTGGCACTGTTCGTCATGGCTCATGTCACGAGAGCCTCATGAGGTTTGCCCTGCCTTGATATCTCCGCTCCTCGTGAGCCTGCCTGGCTAGGCCACTCCAGAGGAGGTTTTGCGTCGTCCGCCTCGTGAGGCTTGGCCCCTCGCGAAGGTCTTGGACGCTTTGTTGATGAAGATGGGCCGTACGGCCTGCTGCTTGGCCACGCGGTGGGCCACAGGCAGGAAAGTCTGGGGACCCCAGTTCCCAGAATGCCGACAGTAGCCCCCGAGCCCAAGGTGCGCTCGTGCTTGGCTTCGTGGCGAAGCCAAGGGTCAAGTTCGGAGCACCACGGGCCCCAAAAGTCTGCGGCCTCGGTCGACGTGTGGCGGTTGATTGGACGTGGGCGTCTCCGCTTCCCCATGCTGCCTTTGAATCCGCCCGGCTATGCGGCCCCCGCGGCCTACACAGTTATTCCTCCGCCTCCTGCGCGTTGCTTCCCCAATTCCTCTGCTTCCTTGTGACTCTGCTTCTCTTCTCCAATCTGACTCGCACTCTGCCTGCTCCATAGCCATGGCGCCTAAGCATGCTGAGAAGGGGAAGGGTCCTTTGCCTCTTTCAGTTGTGCCTCCGTCCTCCGCGCCGGCGCTCGGCTGGTCTCGGGTGCTTAACTACGAAGCCATGGACAATGTGCGCCCAATGCTTGCCTCCAGCTTCAACGAGTGGGGGAGACGGTGGCTTGGCCCGCGTCTCGCACTCGCACGGCCCAAACGGCCACCGAGATCCCAATCTTCAAAGATGCCCTCTGGGCTGGCCTGATTCCTCCCTTCTCCGCCTTCTTCAATGTTTTGCTTGAGCATTATCAGATCCACATGCTGCATCTCGACCCTCAGTCTGTGACTCTTCTTGCCGTCTTTGTCTTCGTGTGCGAAGCCATGGTGGGCATCGCTCCTTCGGTGGCTCTCCTCCGCCACTTCTTCTCGTTGCATATGGTCAACCCTCAGCAGTGCTCGGAGTGCGTGAGCTTCCAGGCTGTGGCTGCGACGGCAGGCGAGGGGATCGATTTCGAGCTTCCTCCATCCATGAGCGACTTCCGGATACGATGGGTGTTTGTTGATGCCAGTGTGCTCAGTCCTCTGCTTCAGGCTCCGTCGGGGCCAGCTGTTCCTAACCCGGGTGGGCCATCAGCTCTCGACCCCGGCCTTGCTCGCGTCTGGCTCAGGTTGAAGTTGCTGAAGGATCGCGGCGTAATTACACCGATGGTGGTGAAGGAATTCGTCCGACACCGGGTAGCTCTGCTTCAGCGCCATTCTCGCCCAATGTGGACCTTACTCAGCACCCAGGACCACATGAAGTTTTCAGGAGTCTGGGCTCCTCCTTGGGACACGGGGGACAATGCTCAAGGTCCTGAAGGGTGTCACTATGCCGGCCAAACTGCCCGGGAATAGCTGCCTGCTGTATCGCTGTATGAATTTGTAAAGGACATGCCTCTCTTTGATGAATGCGGGCCGCGACCGATCGGCCTGGAGTGGCCTCGCGAGAACCTCGTCGTCGTGTTTCCCTTCCTTGCCCCTGATGCTGGGCTCGCCCCAAGTGACGGTGCAGGTGGGCGAGCTCAGTCGGGGACCGGCGGCTTGAGTGCTGAGGAGCACGCGCCGAGTGGTGATCCTGGGGCATCATCCTCAGGAGCTTGCCACCCCCTCCTAGGGCGTCGGTTGCTGAGGGGACGTTGCATGCGGCTCCCAAGGCCAAGGCTCTCGGAGCCTTGGGAGGTCGTGGTGAAATGGTGCCTGGCTGTTCGCCGCAACCGGGCACCCCTGAAGATATTCTGCCGAGCTCTTCTTCAGCCCTGCTGCGCACCGGCCGTCACGTCCAGCGTTTCGATCGCCTTTGTGTGGACTTCGAGCAGCTCCGCAAGAGGAAAGGATCTCCCAGCAGCGGCAACATCTTCGGACCGCTGAAGCGAAGGAAGTACATCGTCATTGACGTGTAAGTATTGTACCACTGTGGCTCCCTGTGTGTTGCTTTCTTCTTCTGATGCCAGTCTTTCAGGGCTCCTTCCACTAAGGCTGTTGAATCTCCTGAGAAACGGCCTCCTTCTTCCTTAACTCTTCCGCCAGCTTCGAGCGCTCCGAGTTTGCTGGTTGCCCCTGGAGCAGGGTTGGTTGAAGGGGCACTCTTGCCTTCCTGGCGCGCTGATCCTGCGGCCTCGTCACCCCTCTCCCTTGGCCTGGCGTGGAGCTTGGCAGGCGTGCCCAAGGCTCCTTCGCTGATCTTTGAAGGCAACTTGCTGGCTTCGATTCTCGGCTCCTCCTCTAGCAGCAAGCCCCAGTAGGCTTGGGCTTCTCGCGAAGACGGGCTGGTGTCGGGTGCGGCACCAGCCTGCAACACCCTGCCGAGGGGTGGCGCGCCGCGTGGTGCCTCGCCCGCAGCCCCCGAGGTGGAGGACGAAGAAGGCCGGGTGTTCGAGCGTGAGCGCGGGCGGAGTGTGGTTCGCCATGAGCTGAAGGTCTCCGGCTGGCGGAGGAGCGGCGCAAGCTGAAGGTGGCCATCAACCTCGGCCGATATCAGCGTGACCTTGAGAACGCGAAGGCTGAGGCATCTCTCAAGGTTTCCTACAAAGCCTGCTCACGAGCCTTGGAAGAGGCTCGCGAGGCTGATCACCTCCGCGAGGCTGCGGAGAAGCGCAATTGGGAGCTCCAGGCCTGGAGCGGGTCTCTTGAGCAGCAGGTGGAGGCACGCAGGGCCGCTCTTGCATCGCTGAGGGGGACGCCCGGAGGAAGAGGAGGTCCGTAGGTGTGAGGAGGTGCTGGCGCTGGAGGCCATGGAGCGCAACCGCGAGCTCGAGCAACTGGAGACGAGGGAGCGTCAAGTTGCCCAAGCAGAAGACGTCGTAGGGGCTCGCGAGGCTGGAGTTGAGGAGGAGGTGAACCGCCGGGTGGCCAAGGTTCGCGCGGACCTGGAGGGCGGGTACGACCTGAAGCTGAAGCTCACAGGCGCGGAAGATAAGGGCAGGGCCGCTGCCCTCATACCCAGGTTGGACGAGGCTGAGAGGCGCGCGGAAGCCACGGCCGCTGCCCTGGTCACGGCAGAGGCGGACTTGGCCTCCACCCGCGCCAAGCTGTGCTTCCTCCGGAGGCGAGTTGATGACACAGAAGCCGTCGCGAGGCAGAACACGAAGGAGGTGCTCTAGAGTCGGACGCTGGAGCGTGAGCATGCCCCTATGCTTCAGGATCTCCGGAATAGGGCCAATACCGCACTGGGCTACATCTACGACGCGGAGGTGCCGACCCCTCACTCAAATGACTACGCCAGCCACCTGACCTTCTTCACCAAGGTGGTGACGCGCCTGGAGGCTTGATCTGCCAGAGCTCGCCGGCTTGTGGATGAAAGGGGGCGTGGCTTGCTTGAGCACGCTTTCTCACGTGTCTTCAGCCACCTCCTGAATGCCGACCCCAACTTTGACTTTGACGCTGCCATCACCCCTGTACCCATGACTGTCCGGGGTGACCTAGCGCGCTGGGTCGAGGACCATGTGGACGCGTTGGTCAGGGCCTTCGCTTCAGAGGATGATGCGGTGGTGGTCATCACAGACAAAGGCGGCGTGGTCGACAATGGCAACGGGGGCGTCGTCGATGGCGGCGATGATGCCGATGAAGACAATGACGGTGCGAGTGACGCGTCTGCGAGTGACGCAGCGAGCGACATTTCTGGGTGATTCCTTGTTCTCCTGTTATTTCTTCCTGCGCACAAACTCGGGTGTGGCCCTTGGAAACTTGTAAGAGCATTTTGAGAGGGGGAGCCCCTCATGTAACCAATTTGCAGTTTTCACTTTTCCATGCGATGTGAGTTTGTGTCCTCGTGAACTTGTGAATCCTGATGCGAGTTTTCTGTCTTGGTTTACCTTAGTCAGCGCCAGCTTTGAGCTGGGCTGCGATAGGTCGAGTTCCTGAGAACCTTACGGGGCTCGTCGCCCCGTCGGAAGGGGCCCTACGAGAGGTGAGCACCAGTTGCAGCACGCGCTTGGGGCGCACGTGCTTCGCGCAGTCCCTCCCGCGAGGAGCTCGTGAGGGAAAGGCGACAGACATGAGTCCCAGACAAAACGAGATCCAGAAGGCAAGGAAATGCTCAAACGAGAAAGGCTCCCCCCCCCCGCGCGCGCGTCAATAAAACTCAGCTTCAACTCAAATCCAAATCCAGAAGGCAAGGCTACGAAGAGAGATATCCAAAGCAAAAGGCTGCGTCCAGCATCTAGTCTAGTCTTCTGGTCTTCAAGTCTTCTCACCAGCGCGGAGCTAAGTGCTGCCACTAGGCGTGGGAGGGAGCCCCAGGGCCTGAGGCCGGCACCCCTGAGACTCCGGGGCGTGTACAACCCCAACTCATTATTACGTGAGAGTGTCGCGGGCGGCGAGCTTCACAGGCACCGGGCCTTCTTCACAGGTACCAGCCTTGCTTCATATCGCCAGACGAGTGCCCCGCCTTGCGCCACTCAACCTCCTCTGAGCCGACCGGTCACCAGGACGAAACAGAGGAGGGAAAGAGGACGCCAGTGGTTCCCTCAGCGACCACAGGTCCTCTGCCGGGGGAAGGGTTGGCGAGGCCTCCCCGGCAGAGGGCCTACCTCCAGGTGTCGTCAGGCGTCGCGTGCCGCGGGGAGGGGCCTTGCTCCTGGCCCCCTCTCGGTGGCCCCCAGCGCGTCTTCCTTGTTGGAGCGGGGGCCGCCATGCCTGGGCCGTCGATCGATGCAGCAACCTGGTTCATCTGTAGTCCATGGTTAGTGTAAGCCTGTTCTTGAGAGACTAGCGGTACCCTGTAATTGCTGCTACTGGCGTGATCGTTGTGGTTCTCCGTTGGCTCTTGGAAGGCTTCAGCTCCTAGCGTCCCTTCTCCCCAATCTTCTCCAACGAATGAGCCGATGTCGTCTTCTGGTGCGTACCCTTGGTCCATCATGCGGGGCATGTATGCTTCCGGGGCCGTCACCCTGGATACCTCGCCGTGGTGCCCCATGCTCCATGGTGCTCCGCCCATGATGGCGTCCTTGGGATGATAATATGGCATCCTGTCGGGGCCAAGGGGAGTGACGCTTGCGCTCGTGCCTGTCGAGGGCGGCATGGGGGGGGGGTTGGAGCCCCCTACGCCGCTGGTCGTGCTGATGTTGACGAAGCCCCGGGGCGTAGTTGATGGCGTGTAGATGTGGTGAGGCTCGTCGCGCAACCCTGCAGTGGCCTGGGGGGGGGGGGGAAGTCGATAGCAGAAGGGTGGTGCTCCCGGCGCCGCTTCGTCCAGCAGCTCAACAACACGCTCAAGCAGCGTGTCCCAGCCGCTCTCCATCAGCATGCATCGCAGCAGCTCCCTTGCCACCGTGAGTGCCGCCGCATGTTCGCTTGCTCCCGCCGTGAGTGCGGCGCTGTTGCTGCAGCATGACTCGTTGCTCTTGCCACGGCTCATACTTGCCGTGGGGTGAGGATGGATGATGCCTGGTCGCGCTGTCCGTGCCCGGCGGAGCTTGGTGGCGCCCGCGTCGCTTGGGGTGCGGGGTCGAGACCTCCATGGGCAGGCGACGCCGTCCGGGCCGGCCAGGCTGCCCAGCGGTCGGAGCCGGCCCTTGGGTCGCCAGACATCGTAGCCGGTGAACGTCGGAGAGCTGATTGGCGGAGAAGAAGCTCCGGCGCACCCCTACCTGGCACGCAAAATGTCGGATGTGGGGTTCCGGCAAACCCTTAAGGTTCAAACACCGGGGTGCGCGCAAAGTCTTTCCCTCCTACCGATCTACGCTCTAGCTCGGTAAGATCTTGCGGACGAACTCGACGAACTCACAACACAGAAAGACATGGGGTTTATACTGGTTTGGGCCACCGTTGTGGTGTAATACCCGACTCTAGTGTGGTGGTGGTGGATTGCCTCTTGGGCTGATGATGAACAGTACAAGGGAAGAATAGCCTCCTGAGGTTGAGGTGTTCTTGTGCGTATGAACTTGTGGTGTGTAAGTTTTATCTCAGTTCAACCTGCCCTCTACGGTGGTGGCTAGTCTTAATTATAGAGGCCCCGGTCCTCTTCCCAAATATCGAGCGGGAAGGGAGCCAACAACGGCGGGCAAATTTGAAGGGGGACAACTAGTACAAGCTATCCTGACAAAAGCGGTCTTCGCCTGTGAAAAGCATTGGGGTGACGGCGTCTTCGGCTCCACGATGACCTCCGCCTTGCCGTCTTCCTGGTCTTGGTCTCATTGCACCAATATGGCAACCTTTGCCTGATGCCTCGGTACTCTTCGCCTATGCTTGCCTCCTTAACACCAAAGAGGAAATAAGGACGCTGCACGCACCGGCGCCCGCCTGGCACCCGCCTGGTACCGTTCATCATGGCTCACGTCATGAGAGCCTCGTGAGGTTTGCCCCACCTTGATATCTCTGCTCCTCGTGAGCCTGCCTGGCTAGGCCACTCCAGTGGAGGTCTTGCGTCGTTCGCCTCACGATGCTTGGCCCCTCGCGAAGGTCTTGGACGCTTTGTTGATGAAGATGGGCTGTACGGCCTGGTGCTTGGCCACGCGGTGGGCCGCAGGCAGGCAAGTCTGGGGACCCCCGTTCCCAGAACACCGACACTTGTGATCGGTGCCGAGAAGCGGCTCCTTGACTAGGTTGTGTCAATGGACGGCAAGCAGCCGGACATGTCCCACGACCCCAAGGAGTCGGAAGCCGAAGGATCCTTCAAGCCGACCAAGGAGACAAAGAAGATACCGTTGGACCCAGAGCACACGGAGAGGCACGCTGCCATAAGTGCAAACCTTGACAACAAATAGGAAAGCGAGCTCGTCGATTTCCTCCGTGAGAATCGAGATATCTTCGCATGGTCCCCCAAGGACATGCTGGGTGTTCCGCTGGATTTCGCCGAGCACAAGCTACATGTCAGAGAAGAGCAAAGCCAGTCAAGCAACCCCTCCGCCGACTGTAGGTGGAGAAGAAAAGAATCGTTGGAGAAGAGATCGCCCATCTATTGGAAGCCGGCTTGATCATGGAAGTTTTCTTCCCAGAATGGCTTGCCAATCCAGTCCTTGTACTGAAGAAGAATAACAAGTGGTGCATGTGCATTGATTACACCAGCCTCAACAAGGCCTGCCCAAAAGATCCATTTGCCTTGCCTAGGATTGACCAAGTGATAGACTCCATAGCCGGATGCGAGCTGTTGAGTGTTTTGGATGCCTACTCAGGATACCACCAGATCAAGTTGAACCCGGCAGACCGCCTTCATCACACCATTCGGAGCCTTCTGCTACCTGACCATGACATTTGGCTGAGAAATGCCGGTGCCACGTTTCAATGTTGCATGCAGAAGTGCCTCCTCAAGCAACTCGGCAGAAACGCCCACGTCTACGTAGACGACATTGTGGTGAAGACGGAGAAGCGCAATGCACTCCTCGAAGACCTCAAGGAAACCTTTGAAAATCTGCGCCGATTTCAGATCAAGCTCAACCTAGAAAAGTGCATGTTCAGAGTACCAGCCGGCCAGCTCCTTGGCTTCCTGGTCTCAGAAAGCGGCATTGAGTGCAACCCTGTGAAGACCAAAGCCATCGAGAGGATGGAGAAGCCTACCCGACTGCGAGACGTCTAGAAGTTCACCGGCTGCTTGGCATCCATCAGCCGGTTCATCAGTCAGCTGGGCGAGAAGACTCTTCCCCTGTATCAGCTCATGAAGAAGACCACTCATTTCGAGTGGAACGACAAGGCGGATGAAGCTTTTCTCCAGCTGAAAAAGAAGTTGACCACGCCGCCTGTCCTGGCGGCTCCGACTGCTAAAGAGCCCATGTACCTCTACATCGCTGCCACCAGCCGGGTAATCAGCACAGTTGTAGTGGTGGAGCGCCCGGAGGAAGGCAGGGCACAGCTGGTCCAGAGGCCGGTGTACTATTTGAGCGAGGTGCTATCAACTTCAAAGCAGAACTACCCTCAATACTAGAAGATGTGCTACGACATGCACTTTGCCGCCAAGAAGCTGAAGCCATACTTTCAGGAGCACCCGATCACGGTTGTCTGCATCTGGCCGAGTGGCCAAATGGGCCATCGAGTTGGCCCCCTACACCATCTTGTACCAGCCCCGCACCGCCATCAAGTCCCAAGCACTGGCCGACTTCCTTGTCGACTGGGCTGAGACCCAGTACCTGCTGCCAGCGCCGGACTCCACCCATTGACGGATGCACTTTGATGGGTCGAAGATGTGCACCGGCTTGGGAGTCGGCATCGTCCTCACCTCTCCCAAAGGCGACAAGCTCAGATACACGTTGCAAATCCACTTTGCCGCCTCCAACAATGTGGCCGAGTACGAAGCACTAATACACGGCCTCCGGTTGACCAAAGTGATCGGCATCCGCCGGATCCTGTGCTACGGCGACTCCGACTTGGTGGTCCAGCAGTCTTCTAGCGACTTCAACGCCAAGGATGCAAATATGGCAAGCTACCGTTTCTTCGTTTAGAAGCTCAGCGGATACTTTGAGGGGTGCGATTTCCTTCATGTGCCAAGAGCCGACAATGAGCAAGCAGATGCCTTGGCACGAATCGGCTCCACCTGGCAAGCAATACCGGCCGGTGTCTCCCTTCAGCGCCTCCTCAAGCCGTCAATCAAGCCTTCCCTGGAATCTGAGTCCATCTTTGTGCCGGCTCCTCCCGAAGCAGTCGGATCCGACTCTACGGCTGCAGCAGCCGGCTCACGGACCTCAGCAGGCGGCACAGAGACTATGGCAGTCGTACCTGGCCCGGGGACTTCACAATACGGCCCGGCGACTACAACAGTCGGCCCGGGGACTTCACCAAGCGGTTCAGGGACTGCCGCAGTCGCACCCGGCCCGGGGGCTGCAGCAGTCTGCCCGAGGACTTCAGCCATGCAGCAAGCAGCAATCAACGCCGACCCGCCGCCTCCCGGCCCAACCGCCCTCGTGCAAGTGGCTGTAGTGACAGTAGAATAGATTCAAGCACCATCATGGGCAAAGCTTATCCTCAAGTTTTTGGTGAATTGAGAGCTGACTGCCGATGAGATCTCGGCCCGGCAAGTACAGTGCTAAGGAGGAGCCTACACGATAGTAAACAGAGAGCTCGTCAGGCGCAGGGTGACTGGAGTCTTCCAGCCCTGGGTAGAAGCTAAGAAGGGCCAATCAATCCTCAAAGATATCCACCAAGGAGAGTGCGGCCACCACGCGGCTTCCAGATCACTTGTGGCCAAAGCTTTCCGCCACGGTTTCTTCTAGTCGACTACTCTAGAGGATGCCAAGGATATAGTCAAGCAATGCAAAGGGTGTCAGAAGTTCAGCTCGCAGCAACATCTACCGGCATCTGCACTCAAGACCATTCCCCTAGCATGGCCCTTTGCCGTCTGGGGCTTGGATATGGTGGGACCATTCAAGACAGCACGCGGTGGCATGACCCATCTGCTTGTCGCCGTGGACAAGTTCACCAAGTGGATTGAAGAAAAACCAATCAAGAAGTTGAATGGGCTGACTGTTGTGACTTTCATTGCAGACATCACCACTCGGTATGGAGTACCGCACAACATCATCACTGATAATGGCACAAACTTTGCCAAAGGAGCCTTGGCCCGTTTTTGCGCGACGCAGGGCATCCGACTGGACCTAGCGTCTGTTGCCCATTTGTAGTCAAACGGCCAAGTTGAGCGAGCAAACGGCCTCATCCTCTCCGGCATCAAGCCCCGACTGATCGAGCCTTTAGAGCGGTCGGCCGGCTGCTGGATCGATGAGCTGCCGGCCGTCCTTTGGAGCCTCTGCACCACTTCGAACAAGTCAACCGACTTCACCCCATTCTTGCCCGTGTACGATGTCGAGGCTGTCATCCCAACTGACATTGAGTTTGACTCACCTCGCGTCACCATGCACCGAGGTGGAAGCGAAGGAAACGCGAAAATACGTCGTCGATCTGCTGGAGGAGGGCCGTCTGTTAGCACTTAGCCGGTCCGCCATCTACCAGCACAGTCTATGCCGCTACCACAATCGGAAGGTCAAGCCAAGATCCTTCAAGGAGGGAGACCTTGTGCTCCGGCTGATCCAGCGAATAGCCGGCCAGCACAAGCTCTTGGCCCCTTGGGAAGGCCCCTTTATCATCAGCAAGGCATTGGGGAACGACTCCTACTACCTCATCGACGCGCAGAAGCCCCGAGCATGCAAGAGAGATGACTCGGGCAAGGAATCGGAGTGCCCATGGAACTCAAACTTCCTCCGAAGATTTTATAGTTGATTCAGTATGTACCATGCTACCTTTTGCATCAAGTACGAAGACTTTGGGATACTCGAGGAGCACTCGGGGACTGCCCCTTTTTATCTATATGATAAGTACTATGCCTATGAAATGTGCTATTCCTTTCTTCCGCATGAAACCGGGTCCGACCAGTCGGCCCGGAGGCTTGCCGCCTTGTACTATGTCGATATTTCCTATAGTCGAACAAGTAATGTGCCGGCACCTAAGCCCACTCTCGCCACAAGCCGCAGCACGCAGAGCGACTGTTCGCTTGGCAAGAGTTTGAGGCAAGAAACGGGTGCTCACATGAAAAATGGATAAGGACCAAAAAAATTGACATAGGACAAGCCGGCCCCTCGCCTCACCGACCGGCTACCGAGCAGCCGACCGACCGGTTTCCCACTTAGCTTGCAAAAGTACCAATCAGCCAAAGTACTTGTCCTCCCAAAAATGGTGAAGTACTTGACTAGACGACAGTCCGCAGAGCGGTTGTCTGGCTGACAAGAAGGCAACAAAGGGAGGGCAGCAAACGAAAAATCCAAGGAATAAAAAGCAAGAAAAGTCGGAACTCGGCAAAAGCACAGCTTGTTTGAAAAATAATTTATGTAGCAAGAGGCCCTTGGCCAGCATTCAACGGAGTTTGAATACACTCCCAGCAGTTGGAATTGCGTGAACTTAACAAATTTTGTTCGAGAATTACAAAACAAGGGAAAGAAAGATAAGTTGGCCACCTAGGCCAAAGGAGCGGCAGCCGGATCGGAGAGGCCGGCGGAGGCAGAGGCTTCGGGTGGTGGGGCAGCCGCCTGGTGGGTCACGGTCTAGTCAGCATCGGCAGCAATCGGCTCGCCGACATCTCGCCTGTTGGTCGAGACCTGGTCAGGCTGAGGCTGGCCGTCGTCTTCACCACCCGGCGCGTCACCTTCGCTGCCCTCGTCCTCGTCCTCCTCCTCTTTGCCTTCATTGCTAGACGCGATCTCCTCCACCGAGTCTTTGCCGCCTTCTGGGTTCAGCCCGAACCAGTTGGGCGGCACTTCGGCACCCGCTTCATCCAGCTCACGGAGAAAGACGCTGGTGTCCGTGTACTCGGCGATCGCCGCGGCGCGATGACGAAGCTGAGGTGCCACCGCCTCCAGCTCCGCGCCTGCTTCGTCTCGAAGAGTGGCAAGCTGGTCCAAGTTCAGCCTAGGGTACCACCCCTTGACAAACTCCAAAGCTCGGCGTGCACCCGCCCGAGCAGAGGAGCCCTTCCACGCCTCGATGCGGTCGATGGCCACCTCCAACCAGTCAGAGGTCCAGCTGGCGGTGCGCAAAAGAGGAGTGTCCGGCCAAAGGGAGGAGACCACCTGAGCTCCAGCACGCTAAAGGCAGTGAAGAGCCCGATGCGCTAGCTGGAGACAAGCCTCGATGGCAACCATCTCCTCGGCAAGAGTTCGAGGAGCATTGGGCGCAACCGTCACGCCAGCCTGCCTCCGCTCATCGTGAAGGGCCTCAACGGCCTGGTTGGCGGTGATGGAGTAGTCGGGGAAGTATTCTGCTCAAGAAAACAAGAAAGAAATGAGAAGGCGGAGGTTGGCATGCAGGACGAGTCGGCAGGCAGGACAAGGAAATAGCAACGTACCATCGAGCACATCCTCGATCTTGACGTAGTCGGCCTCCAAGGCTTTCTACGTGTCAACCCAGTTCGAGTGCTGACTCTCGAACTCGGCCTGGAGGGGCTCCTCCGTGTCCTTGAGCTTCTGCAGCTCCGCCTTATGGGTGTCTGCCTGGTCAGCGAGCTGCTTTTCCAGGCAGTCACGCTTCTGCTCTGCCTTGAGGCACGCCGCCTCCTTGGCGCGTAGTACGGTTTGAGCCTCGCCGAGTTGCTGCTGCAAGGCGGCATTGGCACCTACGAAGGCAAAGAAGAAAAAACAATAATTGACCAACAAAGACAAGCAAACGCCGGAAAGATCCGGCCCGACTGCTCAGCAGTCGACCTGAATCTCGGGGACTACACCCCACGGGTGTGCTGACGCACCCCCACAATGGATTGAACAATTCAACAAAGAAAGCAAGAGGGCGGAGTGCTTACTCCGGCTCTCAACCAGGTCCGCGATCCACTTGTCCAGCTCCTTAATCTGGGCATTGAAGGTGGCTGCACGGACATTGTGGTAGTCCTACAACGAAGCAACAGAAAGAAAGGAGAGTCAAAACTCAGAGCCCACTAAGAAGTTCCCACCCGACTGCTCAACAGTCGGACCAGAACTCGGGGGCTACACCCAGCAGGAGCGCTGGCGCACCCCCGCCAAAGATTCCAAAAATCAAGAGCGAGAAGCAAGCTACATACCCGAACGGTGGCCCACGTCTTCACGAACGGCTTCATATATTACAGGAGGGCGGTGGCTTCGGCCTTGAGGTCGGCCTGGACGTCCTGCGCCGCCTTGATCAGGGCGCCCGTCCCCCCCCCCCCCCCCAAGCAGCCATTCCGACGGTGCAGAGCTGGTGGCCTCGGCCTTAGGAACCGACAAGCTCGAGGCTCCGATCTCTTGGGCCCGCGGAGCCGAGGTTGCCTTTTCCGCGCGCCGGCGTGTCGGGGTCCGAGCGATGGAAGTCGCCCTCAACTTTGAGGCGCTGACGGCGCGTTGCGCCGACTGCCTGGCCCTCGGCAGCTAGCGTCTGCTGGGGCGCCTGCGGCCTTGGGATGATGGCGTCTTCCCCCTCCCTCTCCACGGCCGGCTGGTCGATGTCGGCCCCTCCAGTCGTCGCCAAGACCCCGTCGCTGGCGGCATGGAGCGCAGCGGAATAATCAGCAGTGGGGCCTGACCACCTATGGCCGCCCCCACCTGCTCCCCGATGGCCGGGTCCGCCTGGGTCTTGGCCGCCTTCTCCACCTGGGCCTCCGCTGAGGCATCCTCCAGGGCCCTCGACGCCGCGTCCGCCTCCTCCTGCGCTGCCCTGGCTGCGTCCGCCTTCGCCTGGTCCGCCCCCTCCTTCTCCTCGCGCACTTCCCGCACATTCCGCTCCGTCGCCGCCTGGAGCTCGGCATGCGGGTCCACACGGGGGCTGTTGGTAGAGCCTTCCGGCCCTTCGATGATGGAGGCAGAGGTCGACCGCTCAAGGGAGAGCGGTGCCCTGATTCGCACAAGTTGAAGAAAATTCAGTGGAAATTTACAAAAAATAAGAGAAAACATGAAGAGGGGTAAGCACTCATGCATGCACCGTCGGCGGCTGCTTCGTGGCCCTTTGGAACCGGACGGCCTTCGCGGAGGCCTCCTCTCGCCTGGTCACCGCAGCCAAACCCTTGGGCTTCTTCGGTCGGGCGCCTTGCAGCTGCGTGCCGGCCCGACGCTTGGGGAGAATGTCGAGGTAGCCTTCACACATCGTGACGAAGGGCGACAGCAACACCACCGAGTTGGGCGTGAGGTGGTGCGGCTGGAGGTTGTAGAACTCGAGGAAGGAGCGAAGGAAACCACTGACCGGCAAGCCGAAGCCGCGGAGAAAGTGCATCCGGAACACGACGCGCTCGCCGTCCCTCGGCGCCGGCGTGATTTCTTTCGTCGGCGAGACGCGCGCCTAGACGTAGCTCGCACCGGGCAGCCGCCTCATGTCACGCAGGAAGTCGAGGTGTTCCTGCTAGACGTTGGAACCATCCCAGGCACTGGAGTTCGCCTTCTCGCACGCCATGGGTGGTTGAGGCTAGATGGAGGCGCGACACAGAGGAGGAGGAGATGATCCGCGGTGGAAGAGCAGCGCTGCGGGAGAGAAGGGATTGGCCACACGAAGCCGCGACGACACTCCAGCGAGACTGTGGGGGTGCGGTGGCGGCGGAGAGCAAGAAGAAGAGGAGCAAGGAGAAGGAGGATGTGGCGCGCGTGCTAATGCCGCCCCCTCCTCCCCCTATTTGTAGCCCTGGGCTGTGAAGCCGAGGGGGCGGATCGTGGGGTTCGTGGGATTAACTACGCCCACCACCCAACGTCCCCGCACTAACCGCGCAGTAAAGGGCGTGGGGTAAATGCCTCCAGAAGCCCAACCGTCCGCCTCCGCCACATCGGATCCGCACGCGGGCCGAGGCCCAGTAGTGGCGGGCCCTGACCTGCGGCCACATCTCATCGCGCGCATGGGTCGGCAGGATCCCTGGCCTCCTAGCACCACGTCGCGCGCGAATAGCTGCGGCTGGCCTAGGGCTAGGCTAGCGCGCCACTTGGTTCCCACCTCGACTTCTCGAAAACCACCAGGCGGCCGCCTGGTCGTGACCGACTTCTGGCAGTCGGTGTTCCGGAAGACGGACGGAGCAAGACCAACTGAATACTCATAGTAGGAAGCTGCTGCGGCACCACGTCACTTTCAGCCGCGGCACCCCACCATCTTCGGGGACTACTGTCGGCGTAATTAGCCACGGGTAGCCTCATCAGCTCCCCATGGCATTTCAAGGCATCGGGGCCGACTACGCCCCTCAAAGAATCCAAGACCAAAGCGATGCCTTCTTCCCACTGGTTGGTCCAAGCGGCCGGCTGCCAGAAGGCGGCATGGCCCAGAAGGCGGCCTCGAGATGGGCCGACTCTAGCAGGCGGCCTCTAGAGAGGCCGGCTCCCAGCAGGCGGCCCCAAGTACTCTCAGAGTCTGGGGGCGTGGCTACAGCACGCCATGCCGCCGCTTGCCTAGGGCACAGCAAGGCCACAGTGCGCCGTACCAAGTGGGCTCCTCCGTTCGGCACATCACTGTTGCCACGCTCACCCCGACGTCACCTTTGTCAAGAGGGGCTGCGCGCCCATGACTGGCTGTCGATATGGCCCGCAGGAGACGGGCCCCACTTGACAACGAGAAGACCGAAAGGCGGCTTTCTCTGGCCAGTCGGCTCAAGTAGGAGCCGGCAGATGACCAGGCGGCCCTCCCCCTCCTGGGGACCGGTGCGCCATTAACCAGACGAGATGGGGAATGGCTACGGTAAATGCCCGCCAGGCGGCGACACTATAGCCATGCATCCCCCAACAAAGCACGCATCATTAACCGCATCGCTACAGTATCGAGCAGCCAGCAGGACCCGCAGGCAGCGGGTACGGCCTGTCGGCCAAGTACCGGACAGACGGCAGGACCCACCAGGCGGCGGACCCCACCAACCAGGGGAGAAGCCGGCGACCAGAGACACTGACGGCTCGGGCCTACACCCGGCCGGATTACCATTGTACTCTTGGGGGTAAGCCTATATAAACCCCCCAAGGCACCCATGCAAAGGGTTCAGCCTCTTTTTCATCCACACATCCATATAGAGAGGGGAACTTAGGGCTAGACTTACTCGCCTCCCTCCTCTAGAGAAACAACTCAAGGAGCAAGCTTGTAGCCACCATTGTCGCTTGAGTGATCATGCGGAGACCGTGCAGAGCAGGACTAGGGGTGTTATCTCAACGGAGAGCCCCAAACCTGGGTAAGATTCACCGGCGTGCATGTCTTCACCTCATTCCGCTTCCTGGCACCGGCGACGTCTTACTAGCACCCATAATGATTAGCCATCCTTTGGCATATGTCGCACGAAAACCCCGACACCTCTCCTGAGGAGGCTGTTCATCCCTTGTACATGTTCATCCTCAGCCTGCAAGGCAATCCACCACAGCACACTAGAGTAGGGTATTACACCGCAACGGTGGCTCGAACCAGTATAAACTCTTGTGTCCTTTGTTCCTCGGGTTCGGCGAGCTAGGCTTTGAGATCGTGGCGAGAGTGTGAGCTAGCGGGAGAGAGATCTTCGTGCGCACCCCAGAGTTCGAACATCAAGGGTTTTTTCCGGAACCCAGAATCCGACAGACAACACATGTCTATGGTCAGGAAATATAACCATCTTTGATTAACGAGCTAGTCAAGTAGAGGTATACTAGGGACACTCTATTTTGTCTATGTATTCACACATGTACTAAGTTTCTAGTTAATACAATTCTAGCATGAATAATAAACATTTATCATGATATAAGGAAATATAAATAACAACTTTATTATTGCCTCTAGGGCATATTTCCTTCAGAAACTACACTCTTTATAAGAGTAGCGCGTCTTATACTAACCCACGGGCATGACTGGCTCATCATATGTGATAGATGCAGGATACACAAGAATAATAGTATGATGTAAGAACATGGTGTGATAGGCAGAGGTTGTATGTACCAAAAATAGGAAGGCGTGTCATATTCACATGTATAATGTGTAAGCTAAGGAGATGCAATTTAGCAAATTAGGAGCAATACAAGCTAGGCACCATATGCAACAGGCAACTAGATATCACACTGCCATGTTAGAACAAACACCTGGGGTTGTGGAGTAGGGGAGATGAGATTTGGAACTTGCACTGCAGTAGGAGTAGCAGGATAATCTACAGAGATCATCTGTTTCGGTTGCTCCAGAGGACCACCAACATTCCGTGCGTTTGTCCTTTTAGATTTTGCCTTGTCAAGTAAACACACAAGAAAAAGGAATGAAATTCGCTCTTCCAAATTCGTTGATGCATGATACTGACGAACACAACTTTTATGTAAGGCAACCACATTGTAGGAGGATGGAATATGTACGAAAAACGCTAAGCGGAAGGCATTTCAACAAATTGGAAGCAATGCAAGCTAGATACCATATGAAAGATCCAACCAAAACCACTCTACCAAGTTAGAAGTGTCTCATTATAAGTTGCATTTCAACAAATTAGGGGCAATACATGTTTGAAATGATATGCAAGATGCAACCAGTATTACACAGTCAATTTGAAGGTGTCTCATCAGAAGTGATTGATGAGGGATACACAAGAAAAGTAGTTTGATGTAAGAACATGGTTAATAGAAAGACGTAGTATGTACCAAAAACAGGAAAGCATGTCATATTCACAGGTATAACATGTTAACTAAGCAGATGGAATTTACCCTAATTAGAAGCATTACAAGGTAGACACCATATGCAACATGCAACCACATATCATATTGCCAAGTAAGAGCTATAGATAGTGGTGTCACTACTAGGAAAAGGGCTATAGATAGGACTGATTCTAATGGCGCACCAGGTAAGTAGTGCGCCACTACTATATACTAATGGCGCACCGGTTGGTCGTGCGCCATTTGTGTGGAAGACACTAATGGCGCACCGTGCTCATGGTGCGCCACTACTATTGATTTTTTTTTCCATTTTTCCATACAAACTAATGGCGCAGGGATGGCAAAGTGCGCCATTACTAGTTAGAACTAGTAATGCCGCACGACCAAGACAGTGCGCCATTAGTATATAATTTTTTTTACTTTTTTGCAAACCAACTAATGCGCACTATGCCAAAGTGCGCCATTAGTAGTTTAAACTACTAATGGCGCACTGTGCCACGGTGCGCCATTAGTATAAAAATTACTTTTTTTACTTTTTTGCAAAACTACTAATGGCGCATGTCTCTGTGGTGCTTATTAGTATGTTGGGTTACTAATGGCGCATGGCTTAGTGGTGTGCCATTAGTAACACAGGACCAACTAGATATTTTTGGACAGCCACACCTACACACTCACTTTCCCCACTTCATTCCCCCACCTCCTTCTCTAAGCTTGTCGGCTGCCTCCTCCTCCTCACCTCATTTGCACCAGAGATTCATCAAAATTAAGTGGTGAAATTACCTTTTTTGTGAGGGAAGTAAGGGGATAGCTATCTTCATGTTGTAGATCTACTTTTTTTCTCCCTAGCTCGCTCCAACAACGTGCAAATGCACTTTTTGTGGCCTAGCTAGATCTATGTATGTTTGTGGTGTTGCTTGTGTTTGTGGTGTTGCATATATATGTGTGTTTGCGGGTACCGGTATTTGAAATGCGATAGTTGCCAATATTTTGCCGGAATGTTGATTCATTTCCGTTTCGGCGAGAATTTTGGCACTATGCATTCTTTTTGGTCCTATTTTTAGGGAACGTCATGCCAAATTTTTTCTTGGTTCTAAAATATCGTTTTGCTCTACCCGCAGGCGACCATGGTCCGCACGATGACCGTAGGCATCGTGAATAGGTTTTTGAGCTCCGTGAAGGCCGAGATGCTTCAAAAGAACGAGACGGTGATAAGATGTCCGTGTCGAAGATGCAAGCTGAAGAGCCTTATTGCGGACCCGGATTCCGGGCAGGTGCGGGACCACCTGCTCTTGCGTGGTTTCATGGATGGCTATCGGTGGCAAGCTGATGAAGATGACTAGGAAGTCGCCCATGGGGGCCGGGCAAGAAATGAGGAAGGGCAATAAGACAACCATCGCGGCGTAGGGCGGGCGAGAAGACGAAGAATCTCCGTGACATGATCACGACGGTTTTGATGTACACAATCATCATGTAGAAGATGTCGTACATGATGATGAGGAAGATCAAGACGAAGGGCATGATCATGAAGATGAAGATGCCGAGCAGACGACGATGGAGGCTGGGTGCAGGACCCTCATATTCAAGAGCTGCTTCTCAAGCAGACGGATAACGCAAGAGTTGCCGCCCGAGAGAAAGCCAAGCTGGATCAGCTGGAGATAGACGCAGTTACTCCATTGTATGAAGGATGCAGGCCTGAGGATACCCGCCTGAAAGTAACACCCATGGATCTGGAGATGAAGGTAAAACACAAAATGACCGACGCATGCTTCGACGAGAACATGTCATTACAGCACGACGTCTTCCCAAGGGGAACAAGTGCCCGACCAGTTTCGAGGAGGCGAAGAAAATCGTGTGTCCTTTGGATTTACCGCACGTGAAATACCATGTGTGCATGAACAATTGCATCATTTATTGGGACGAGCATGTGGAGTCTACCATATGTCCGGTGTGCGGCGTCACTCGATACAAGAAGAGGAAGAAAGCTCCTCGAAAATCGGTGTGGTACTTTCCGATCACTCCTCGTCTGCAGCGGTATTTCACGGAGCCTAAGGGAGCAAAGGTCCTGCGTTGGCACGTGGATAGGGAGGAGAAGAAGCGGGAAGATGACGGAAATGATCCGGAGATAAATAAAAAAGACAAGATGCTGAGTCACCCTAAAGATGCGAGCCAGTGGCAAGCATTGAACTTTGAATACCCAGAATTTGGGAAGGATCCAAGGAACATCGTGGTCAAGCGCGAGCACCGATGGAGTCAATCCGTTTGGCAGCCAGAGATGCACACATAGCACCTGGCATGTGTTTGTGTGGATGTACAACCTTCCCCCCTGGTTGTGCATGAAGAGGAAGTACATTCACATGAGTATGCTAATTGAAGGGCCGAAACAACCAGGGAACGGCATCAATCTGTATCTGGGGCTGCTGAAGGAGGAGCTAGACACGATGTGGAAAACGCCAGCCAATACGTGGGACGCCACAGAGAAAGAATATTTCCCTATGAGAGCCACACTGCTCACGACGGTGCACGACTATCTCGATTCACGGATATCTCATGCAGGTAGTCCACGGATTTTCTGGATGCGTAAGGTGCATGGATGACACAACGTATCGCCAGCTAGATAGAGATCCCGGGTCTTCGAAAACCGTGTTCATGGGACATCGAAGGTGGCTTCGGGACGATGACCCGTGAAGGAAACGCAAGGATCTGTTCGATGGTGAAACCAAACCCTGAAAACGCCCGTGTACGAGGAGCGGCGAGGAAATAGAGGAGCTGTTGAAAAATTTGAAAGACTGCCCACTGCCGGAAAAAAGGCGCCAGAGCCGGGAAAAAAGCGAAAGGCGCCAGAGCCGCTGCTGAAGGTATGGAAAAAGAGGTCTGTTTTCTGGGACTTGCTGTACTGGAAGATCCACCATGTGCCTCACAGCCTTGATGTCATGCATATCACGAAGAACGTGTGCGAGAGTCTGCTGGTCCATACTATGCGAGCTTGAGATGTACTTCCCGCCCGCATTCTTCGACGTTATGGTGCATCTGCTGTTCCATATCGTGGAGGATATCATCCAACTCGGGCCGACATTCCTGCACAACATGATGCCGTTCGAAAGGATGAATGGTGTCATCAAAGGATACGTTCGGAACATGTCACGTCCAGAGGGAAGTATAGCCAGCGCTTTCTGACCGAAGAGTGCATCTCCCATCGCATCGAATTATCTAGGCATCGAGAACCCCGTTGGTCTGCCCGTCAACAGGCACCTCGGCAGGCTCGCCAGATGGGGTCACCGTGAGGGTCGCCGCGAAATGCATGTCGACTACGAGGGTCGACTCGCCGACTTTGAAAGAGCAAACCTAGTCGCGCTACAACACATAGACGTGGTCGATCCTTGGGTGGTAGAGCACAAAACCTTTATTGAGAAGACGTACAATGACAGAGGCCAACAGAGGACGGACGGAGATATACTCAAAGAGCACAACTCATGTTTCACGCATTGGTTCAAGCAGAAGCTTATGTCGTACCCTTTACATGAGGATTCTTCCGCGGAAGAACAACTCATATTCGCCTTGTCACAGGGCGCCGAGCACAACCTGATGACCTATGAGGTGTACGATATCAACAGCTACACATTCTACACCGAGGACAAGGACATGAAGAGCGATGGTTATCAGAACTCCGGGGTAACGATGGAATCCTACACCGGCAACAACAAGGACAGATACTACGGAAGGATCGAGGAGATCTGGGAGCTGAGCTCTACCGGAGAGAAGGTCCCGATGTTCCGTGGTCGATGGGCCAAGAGCGTCCTAAAAGAAGACCGGTATTTCACCACCATGGTTATACTCGGGTTAATCCAAGATCATGGGCGCAAACGTCATCAAGGAAAATGAGCCATGGGTACTGGCTTCCCAAGTGGACCAATGCTTCTTCATTACCGACCACAAAGCCGGTCGTGTTGTCGTGAGGAGAGGCAAAAGGAAGATCATCGGAATGGATGGAGTAGCCAATGAGCAAGACTTCGACAAGTACGGCGACCAAGATCAAACATGACGCACGATGAAGTAGCAGCACACACCACAAGAAGAAGCAGGACCACCCTACCTAAAGGACGTCTGCTCCACGTAAGAACTCCATTTGCGAAAAAGAAGGGCAAGAAGATTGTGAACAGATAGCTAGCTAAGATCGATTGTATTTAATTCGTAGTCTTCATTTCTCGATTGTATTTCGTAGGAACTTTTTGATATCATGAATATTTTTAAATTTCATGGGCACTTTTTGAATTCATGAGGACACTTGATCTCGATCCCCCTCCATCTCAATCTCGATTCCCCATCCATCTCGATCTCGATCCCCCTCCATCTCGATCCCACCGCACCCTCCCCGCTTAGCTCCACCGCCGATGACCCACATAACCCTCCCGCTCCCACCGCCGCCCGGCAGGCACCCGGCCCTCGCACCTCCCGCTCCACCGCCGCCAACGGGCACCCCCCGCACCCTCCCCCGCTCCACCGCCGCCGCCGATGATATTTTCAAGTAACAAATTTGAACATATTTTTTAAAAAATTATTACTGTTTTTATAAAAAAATATTACTGTTATGATTTAAACAAGTTTGAACATATTTAAACACAAATAAATATCAAACAACATTTAAAATGCATAAAAAATATTGGGGAGCCTGGGAATCGAACCCAGGACCTCCTGGTGTGTGTGCTGCGTGCTGACCAGTTGGGCTAGTGGGCGGGTTCTGATGTAGATAGGGTTAGGTGGTATATAACCTGACAAGTCAGGCTAGATTAAAACAAAATTCTATTGGCGCACCGAGGGGAGGTGCGCCATTAGAATAGTCGTACTTATGGCGCACGAGGGGGTGGTGCGCCATTAGAACCCTCCCCCCACTCCACCCACTCGCCTCGTGACTGTGTCCTCCCTCCCTCCCTCGCCAGATTCCCCTCGATCAACCCCAACCGTACGCCGCCGCCGCAGCCGCCGCCTCCGTCCATCGCAGCCGCCCACGCGCCCCTGCCGCCTCCCTCTCCCCTTCCTCCCCCTCGAGCACCACCTCCCCCCGAGGCCCGCCTCCACCGTGAGCGCCGCCCCCTCCGTCCCCTCCGTCCCCTCTGTCCGCCGTGCCTGCACGCCCTAGGGTTCCGGCTCCAAGGTGGGTGGCAAGCTCGACACGCCGCCTCCTCCTCGACGTGCCGCCTCCTCCTCGACGCACCTCCTCCTCGACGCGCCGCCTCCTCCTCGACGTGCCGCCTCCTCCTCGGCCAGCCCGCCCGCCGCCGCCTCCTCGGCCGGCGCGCCCTCTTCCGCCAGCCTGTCGTTATCCCACAGGTGATTCCTCACCTCTCCCCCCGTCCCCTCCTCCCCCCTAGGCTACCTCCCACAAGTACCACAACCCTCTTCCCCCGTGTTCTAGGGTTAGCAAATTTGAGTGTCCTCTCGTGAGCCTCTCTTCAACTATTTTTGCTGCTGTTTGGTTCTGAAGATGAGTAGCAAGTATAGTAGGAAGATGATGCATAGTAGGAAGATGATGCATAGTATCGATGATTTTTTTCTTATGAAACTGAAATTCTTAACTCCCTCTGTAATTTGTAAGACATCCAGTAATTTTCCTAAGTAATTGAGAAGAATTTATATACCAGAACATAATAAGAACCCTAATTAGTACAGTTTCCGTTAGCACACTGGTAAGATATAACTTACAACTTTACAAGTATCTCTAGTCAAGTCTGATATTTCTTTTGCTTATATGCAGTCAATTTCTCAACTTGATAACTAGTAGATCAATAGTTTATATATTGTCACATTGACTAGGTTTCATACAAAAAATCCAGGTTACATAAATTTGTAATTTTATATGGCAATATTATATAGTGGTGAAAGGCTCACTGTCGACTAATGCTATGCAATGTTATAAAATGGCTAACACCACACATGTGAATCTGTTCTTGATACACCTTTTCCCTTTTCTTAGAATCATCATATACATCTGCATATTTCAGGTTTCCAAGGAGGTAAAGGAATTCAAGTTCAGACAAGGTCAAAGAAAGAACACCTCCAAGGTGAGAAATATGTTCAGTTAGGTACAGTTAGCATCATGTAAGAAAATGGCCATAATGTGCCCTGATAATGATGTATTTTGTCATAAAAATATATAGTGGACTGCCATGATAATGACATGGTCATGTGTTTGCAAGTTGTCATAATCTTTAGTTTACTTGACTTTTGAGCCTGCTAGTAGTTTAATTCCATGAGTTGTTTTATTGACATGGCACATTTGCAATGGAGTTTTATATATCTTTAGCCACTGTTCATTAACAGCAAGTCAGTTTTGTTTATGGTTGAAAGTAAGTGTGTGGTTTGAAATTTTGACTGTTGGGGCATAGTATTGTAACTAGAAGACCATGTATTCTCAGAATTGAGCTAAAGATTTGGGGGGTAGTTTTTCTGATTTTAGAGCACCTTTGCTGGATGTATTTTACAGCAGCTGTTGGAATCAAAACAATGCTTGTGCGCTGTCCTGTTAAGTTGAGTGAGTCATTAGAGGGCAGATAGGGTGACCCACACCAATTAATGTTTATGAAGAAGAAGAATGTCGGGGCGGCTGATCTGGCCCACGAACACCTATGGGACCGGCGGACCGAGCACCTTTTGGTTCGGCGGGGGGCGGAGGTCGCACGAAGAGAAGATCGAGGCAAAGCACACGAGCAGTTTACCCAGCTTCGGAGCTCTCCGGAGAGATAACACTCCTACTGCTGCATGTCTGAGTGTATTGAGTTCTTGCTCAGGAGCGCAGAGTGCTACAGTACACACAAGCTGCAAACGAGACCGAGCGTGAGTGTTCTCTGGCTTCGAACCTCTCGAGCCCTCTTTTCCCCCCCTCCCTACGTTGCGCATGGGCCTCCTTTTATATGCTAAAGGGGTCTCCAACAGGTGGCAACGTAGACAAGGGTAAAAATGGAAAAGGAGTGCTTGGTACAGCTACTTATGCAGGTACCATACCTAACCACGACGGCGGGGACAAAGGCATTAAATGCCCGGCTCACGTCGCCTCTAACGGTCGTAAAGGGGATCTGCCAGGGCGCCACCGCTTGCCACGATGGCAATCTTGTCGGCGCCGCTTGCCCGCAGCGCTCCGCTTGCCGCCACGGCCTCTTGCCACGCAGCGCACCGAAAGGTCCTGTATGACACGTTAGTGGATGTGCTGGAGCACAGTGCAGTGGTGGTGCCGCATGACAAGCGCCTTTGTCATGATTGTTGTCTTGTCGCGTCCGGAAGCTTGTCGCTCACCGGGCCTTCCCGGCAAGCTCCTCTTGCCGGGGCCTTGTCTCTTAGGTGCCTTGGTTGGCCTTCCCGGCAAGCTCCTCTTGTCGGGGCCTTGTCTCCTAGGTGCCTTGGGTGGCCTTCCCGGCAAGCTCCTCTTGCCGGGGCCTTGTCTCCTTGGCTTAAATATTTTGTTCTTGAATGGCTCCAAAGGAACCACGGATGACCTTGTCGGTCACCCGGTAAGCCTTACCGCGGAGGGCTGCAACTGCCCGTGCACAAGTTCGGGATACTAGGGTACCCCTACTCTAGTACACCGACAGGAGCCCCCGGGCCTGGGCCACACACGGTGCCGAGTGCTGTTGGGCCAGGCCCAAAACAGGGCACGGGCATTTGTAGTTCTTCGGCTTGTTGCTTTGTCTTGTATCTGATTTGCTTCACTCTGAACCCATTCCTTTTCAGGACGCTGGCCCAGAGAGCGTCGAAGAGAGCCAAGGCCCCGGTGATTGTCATCAAGGACGAACCCATCGCGACAGCAGGAGGCGCGTCTGAGACCACCTTGCCGGACGTGGCAACTCTTCATCAAAGCAGCCCCCAGCGCAGTCCCCAGCGTAAGTATATGGTTTACTTCTTGATGTTCGGCGTGCATGGGTGCTCTTTCTTTGCTGATATCTGACCGCTTATTTGTGTAGGAGCAGAGCAGCCTTACAAGGAGTGCCCTGAAGCCACTCCTGACATGCCATCTTCTTCGACTACACCGCCAAGGGAGGATTCCCCGGCAAGGGAGCGTTCCCCGGCAAGGGAGACTTCTCCGGCAAGGGGCAGTTCTTCGGCAAGGGACAACTCTCCGGCAAGGAACAGCTCTCCGGCAAGGGACAGCACCAGCGATCCCCTGGTGGCGGAGACCATGACTGCAGACCCTAGCACATGTAATCCTCTTGCTTGAAAACTTCCCTTGTGTTCTTCTTCTTCTGATTTTCTTTTTGAATATTTGCTTGACTTTTCTTCATTTTCCGATCGTCAGATCCATCCGCCACAGAGCCAATGGAGATCGAGGTCGCCGGGCGAGGAGGACGCTGCAGCAATCTTGACGACGCCAGCCATCGAATAAGAAGTTGGCGCCGACGAGCCCGCAGCAGCGAAGAGGTCGCCAAAGCTGCCGCGCAGAAGCTGGCGAGGTCCGGGCGATCGTGACCGACGGCCCCGAGGCCGCAGGAGCGCCAGGCGCCACGCCGATCGCCGATCCCTCCGCCCGCTGCTGCAGCGTCGAGGCTCGAAGAGCCCCAGCCCGACGCCTATTCGAAGGCCGGCGATGGCGTCTTCATCAAGCTCCCATGGGCGTCGAGCTCCAGGGCGCCGGCCGAAGGAGAAACTTTTGATGAAGAGCTGCTCGTTTTCTTTTCTTCTTGCCGCTGCTGGTCATGTTATGAGAACGGTCTATTAGAGCTGCGACACGTTATCTTGTAATATAACTCTATTTCGGATGGCAGTTGCTATGTTATTTCCTTTACTTGATTCCTTCCTTTGTATGTTTTTGCCCTACGCTTTTAGGGAACTTGTCGTCACAGGCACACTGGGCCATGAAAGCTTCGAAAAGGGACGTCGGCGACTTCTTTGGCGGTGCTACCGACAAGAAACCTTGTCGCAACTAGTCGCAGCTCACTTAAGTTGTTGAGCGGACTCGAAAGCAGTAAGGCGCAATCGCAGCTCACTTAAGTTGTTGAGCGGACTCGAAACAAAGTAAGGCGCAACTAGCTACGAGTTGGTTCCTCCGCGCAGGTTTTCCATACAAAATAACGGTCGTTCAAGGAAGATAACTTAAAATTTTTAAAACTGATTGCTCAAACTTTAGCAACTTAGCTTTTCTGTCGTTTGCTTCCCGGTAAGGCTAGACTTCCTTGAGCGACGCTTGGTCCACACCCATTATCTTCTCCTTTCCCCCCGGCAAACTTGTGGGCGAGGGAACCTTCCTTTCTTTGAGAAAGAGAAAGAAGAGAAAATAAAGATGTGGAGCCTTATGGCTCGTTATTGCTTACCGGGGGTAGGTGCTGCACAAAGTGTCAGATAATGCATGCAAAATAGAAGTAGAAAGCATGAAATTGACAAGATGTGCGAAGCACATTAGCTTATGCACGGGGTCTGCGCCCGGCTTTGTACAAAGGATTACATGCAACATCGGGAAGACTTGTACAACAGGTTCCGGCAACCGCGCCCTACGGGTAAAACTTACGAAGATGCTCAATGTTCCAGGAGTTGCTCACCGGAATGCCATCTTCGGTCTCAAGGCGGACAGCGCCAGGCCTAGTGACTCGTTTCACCCGGTAAGGGCCTTCCCACTTCGGCGTCAACTTGTTGGAATTCTTGTCGGACTGAACGCGCCAAAGAACAAGGTCGCCTTCCCCGAGACTTCTGGCATTAACTTTGCGGCTATGGTAGCTGCGCAAAGCTTCTTGGTATCGAGCAGCTCGTCTGACAACTGAAGACGATCCTCCTCAAGGAGCGGTAGCGTCATCTTGTCGCAACTGCTCTGGCTCAAGCTCATCATAAGCGAGCACTCGAGGTGATCCGTATACGAGTTCCGTGGGGAGAACTGCCTCTGCTCCATAGACTAGAGCGAAAGGTGTCTGGCCAGTGACTCGATTCGGCATCGTCCTGATCGACCAAAGAACCACCGGCATATCTGCTGCTGCGGGAACATCTGCTTCCACGGTGAGAACCTGCGGCTCAGCCGGAGCTTGACGTTCCCCAGCAAGCTTGCCAGAGAAAAACTTGTCGGGAGCGTATGCTTCAACGGAACAAACCCTAGGGCTTTCCGGAGCAGACTGCTCCTCAGCACTTGCCGGTGGAGCTCGATGGTGCGTCCTCGACGGTAGCGCAGCACTCCGAAGAGGTGCACTTGCCGGAGTGGGCATCGGAGCTCTTGCCGGACTTGGAGCGTCTGCTTCAACGGAACAAACCCTAGGGCTTGCCGGAGCAGATCGCTCCTCAAGACTTGCCGGAGCTCGATGAAAGGCCCTCGACGGTAGCGCAGCACTCCGAAGAGGTGCGCTTGCCTGAGTGGGCATCAGAGCTCTTGCCGGACTTGGAGCGTCTCCTTCAACGGAACAAACCCTAGGGCTTGTTGGAGCAGACTGCTCCTCAGCACTTGCCGGTGGAGCTCGATGGTGCGTTCTCGACGGTAGCGCAGCACTCCGAAGAGGTGCGCTTGCTGGAGTGGGCATCGAGCTCTTGCCGGACTTGGAGCGTCCGCTTCAACGGAACAAACCCTAGGGCTTGCCGGAGCAGACTGCTCCTCAGCACTTGCCGGTGGAGCTCGATGGTGCGTCCTCGACGGTAGCGCAGCACTCCGAAGAGGTGCGCTTGCCGGAGTGGGCATCAGAGCTCTTGCCGAACTTGGTTTTCTTCTTCGCCTGCTTCAGTATTATCTCCGGGGAGTCTCCTCCCTTCCTCACCACATGCACACTTGTCGGCCAGGGCATATAGCTCACTGACGTCTCTGATCTTGCACATCGCCATCTCCTCCCGCATCCTGCGGTTTCGCTCGTTCTGATGGAACGCGCTGATTACCGCGGCAGGGTGGACATCTGGGATGTTGTGCTGTACGCGGCTGAATCTCTGAATGTACTTGCGCAGGGGCTCTCCTTCCTTCTGGGCGAGCAGATGAAGGTCGCTTTCTTGGCCATGGGGCTTGTGGCCGCCTGTAAAGGCGCCGACAAACTGATGGCATAGATCTGCCCAAGAGGATATGGAGTTGTCCGGCAAGTGCATGAGCCAGGATCTCACATTGGGCTTGAGCACCAGCGGGAAGTAGTTGGCCAGGATCTTGTCGCCTCGCCCCGCAGCTTGCACCGCGATGGTGTAGATGCCGAGGAACTCCGACGGATGCGTCTTGCCGTCGCATTTCTCTGGTACGTCTGGCTTGAAATTCTTCTTGCAGGGCCATCGGACTTGCCGCAGCTCACGAGTGAACGCAGGGCAACCTATCACAGACAAGAAGTCGCTCGTTCTCTGGCGCATGCATGTTGACAGAGAGCCCAGCGCGCTGGTCGGATTGACGCCGCGCTTCTCTTCGGCGCTCGATGCGAGTTCGAGCGTCTTCTTGCTGTCGTTCGTGAAGAACTTGGCGCTGATCGCGACAAGCTCGTGGATCCGATGATGCGGTGGAGTCGCTGTCGAGGCGGATCCGGTGAGTCGGCGATCTTGGCCTTCGGGGCGGAGAGTGCATGGTGGTTGCACCCCCACGGTTTTAAATCGCCACCGGCTCGTGTTTGGCAGTCCTGCCGTGGCAGCGATGCACTCGGCTGCCGCGAGCGTCTCCGTTGGCAAAGCCGATGAGACTTCGAATGGTGGCCCTCCATTCATCGACCTTGTCGGCTGTTGGAGGGTAATCCAGAGCGCTTGAGCTCTCGACAAAGCTTCTGCTGGAGTGGTGGGTGGCGATGGCGAACGACGCGAGGAGCGGATATGCTCGGACTTCTAACTATGTTAGAAGGAGCGATATCCCGCCCAGCGACCGCGTTTCGCCAGCGCCAAAGATGTTGGCGTGCATGCTGGTCTTGAGCATCCCGAGATCCACCAGCTAGATCTTGGTCCAACGAGCGTATGGCATTGTGAATACCGTGACGATGTCGGTCCCGCGCCTCCTGAGACGGGCGCGGTGCATGTACGGACGCCGAGGTCTGCGCAGCCTTGTCCTTGGACTTGGCAGCACCGTGGGCTCCCCTGTCGACGTCCATTCTTCCGCCGGCGTCTACCCCACCACCCGTTTGCTCCGGTGGTGGTGGGTTCGACAAAGACGGAACATCTGCCGCCGAAGCCTTCTTCTTCGGTGGCATGTCGATGAAGATGATGAAGATCTAGCTCGTGTGGACGCTGGATCAGGTTCACACAATCTCGACGCCCCCTACCTGCGCGCCAAAGATGTCGGGGCGGCTGATCTGGCCCACGAACACCTATGGGACCGCGGACCGAGCCCCTTTGGTTCGGGCGGGGCGGAGGTCGCATCGAAGAGAAGATCGAGGAGAAGCACACAAGCAGTTTACCCAGCCGGAGCTCTCCGAGAGATAACACTCCTCAAGCTGCATGTCCGAGTGTATTGAGTTCTTGCTCAGAGCGCTGAGTGCTACAAGACACACAAGCTGCTAACGAGACCGAAGCGTGAGTGTTCTCCGCTTCAACCTCTCGAGCCCTCTTTTCCCCCTCCCTACGCTGCGCATGGGCCTCCTTTTATATGCTAAAGGGGTCTCCAACAGGTGGCAACGTAGACAAGGGTAAAATGGAAAAGGAGTGGTTGGTACAGCTACTTGTACAAAGGTACCATACCTAACCCCGACGGCAGGGGACAAAGGCATTAAATGCCCGCTCACGCCGCCCTAACAAAGGCAGTAAAGGGACCGCCAGGGCGCCACCGCTGCCACGATGGCAATCTTGTCGCCGCTTGCCACATCGCTCCACCGGGTCAAGACGGCCTCTTGCCACGCCGCTACCGAAAGGTCCTGTGGCGACACGTTAGTGGATGTGCCGGAGCGCAGTACAGAGTGGTGATGCCGCGGCAAGCACCTTGCCGCGGTTGTTGTCTTGTCGCGTCCGGAAGCTTGTCGCTCACCGGGCCTTCCCGACAAGCTCCTCTTGCCGGGGCCTTGTCTCCGAGGTGCCCATGTTGGCCTTCCCGGCAAGCTCCTCTTGCCGGGGCCTTGTCTCCTAGGTGCCTTGGGTGGCCTTCCCGGCAAGCTCCTCTTGCCGGGGCCTTGTCTCCTTGGCTTAAATACTTTGTTCTTGAATGGTTCCAAAGGAACCACGGAGGACCTTGGCGGTCACCCGGCAAGCCTTGCCATGAGGGCTGTAATCGCCTGCTGCACAAGTTCGGGATACTAGGGTACCCCTACTCTAGTACAATCGACAAAGAATAAACCTGTTGTCTTTGCTGTTATGCAACCCGGGAGGTTCTGGTTTGTCAGTATCTCCACCAGTTTGGGTTGGTGAATGTGGATGATTTTTTATCCCGTGAACTCATTGTACCGCTACGAGAATTTGGTATCATCATGGTGTAATTTTGTTAACATTCTGGTTTTGTTAGATAGTGGCTACACTAATCTAGAGTGATACAATTTTCCTTCCCATTTGGTATCATCATGTTCAAAGTGAATACAGTTATAACATCATGTGGGTTTTTTAAGTCTGTTTACAGCTCATGTGGGTTTTAACATCATGTGGGTTGGTGAATGTGGATGATTTTTTTATCCTGTGAACTTGAATGTTGCAATGCTGTTTTCTTCAAAGGCTACTGTCAAAAACTTGAGCAAAGATTGGCCCTTGAGTTTGCCGGAATGTCGATTAACTTCCGTTCCAGCAAATTCGGGTACTCCATATGTCCTATTTTCAGCAAAGGTCATGCTAAAATTTTCCGTGAATTTTAGCATGACTTTGCTAAAAATAGGACATATGGGGTACTTGCGACTAATGCCTGTTATCATGCATGTTTTATGATCTGTTGTAAGGGTAATAATTGGTCTCTTCTGCTACTTAATTATCAGAGATGGCGGAAGCAGCCACCGCCGCTCTCTGCGACACCGTAATCACGAGTTGGATGCTTCCAGTTCTTCACTATCATACTTGGGACTTCAAGATCATCCATGACGCAGATATATAAAATGGGAGATCTCCCTAGCTTCACCCATCTCATTATGATATCTGTTGTTTGCCTACATCACTCATTGTCCCAAACTGCAGAGGCTGCCCGACAGTTTTAAGAACATGCCGATGGGTGAAGATCCGCCAAATAATGTGAAGGTGCGACAGGCCGCAGCGGGTTTCGCAGGCTGTGGGATGTGGAGTTGGTGATCAAGGAGGGCCACATTTACTTGTCTCGTGGGTGGGAGAAGTTCTACTGCGTTTCACGACCTGCGGCTGGGGTACTTCCTTCTCTTCACGTACGACGACGACGCCACCATGCTCATCGTGAAGGTGTTCAATGCGACTATGTGTCGCATGCGCTACGCTGAAGATTTTGATGCCGGTACGTTCTCCCTCTTCTTATTCCTATATATTTGGCTTTGTCTCACATCGATTGTTAACGGTCATTGTTGCATTTGGACAGGTAATGGGAGCAGAAGAATGACAATGGCTACAAACCAAAGCGGCAATGACCATGGTCAGAGAGAAAGCAGAAATGACCATGGTCAGAGCGTAAAGCAGCAGCGATTCTGGCAGTAGCATAGACAATAAGAAGGATGATCCGGACTGGAGTGCGGGAGAAGAGGAGCAGAGTGGAGATGAGGAGCTGCAGGATGACGATGGGCATCAAGCTGAGGATGACCTAGCGCTGGTGGTGGCTAACCAAGGGCAAGAGATGGTGGTGGCTGACCATGGGCAAGAGATGGTGGTGGGTGACCATGGGCAAGAGATGGAGGTGGCTGAGGATAGCCTAGTGATGGTCGTGCCTGAAGGTGGCCTCGCGATGGTGGTGGTGCCTGACAATGACCACGCATGGGTGGTGGCGCCGGTGATCCCATAGCTGGGCTACATGACCATGCCAATTGAGGTAGAAGACTACATCCCACTGCCTCCACCGCCTCCACCGCCTCGCCGCTCTTGGCGCATCAGACTGAGAAAGGAGAAGGAGAAGAATAATGCATGAGAACTGAACTTTGTCGTATGTCGATCTCCAAAATGATATATATATATACTTAGTTACCTATGTTATCTCTAATATGCTTAGTTTCCTATAGGTTAGCTTCATTTTACCTAAGTTGGCTCTAATATGCTAACTTAGAGCTTATATGCTTAGTTTCCTATAGGTTAGCTCCAAAATAACTTATGTTAGCACAAAATGATCAAGTTTACATAATAAGCTTATAGTCTTTTTCTTATTCTTCTTCTTTTCCAAAATGACATAGGTTAGCTTCATTTTACCTAAGTTGGCTCTAATATACTAACTTAGAGCTTATATGCATAGTTTCCTATAGGTTAGCTCCAAAATAACTTATGTTAGCACAAAATGATCAAGTTTACATAATAAGCTTATAGTCTTCTTCTTATTTCTTTTCCAAAATTCTTCTTATTCTTCTTCTAGTATTCTTCTTCTTCTAGTATTCTTCTAGTCTTCTTCTTTTTATTCTTCTAACTTCTTGTTTATCATTTTGCAGATTTGATTTAATTCACGGAAGCTTGCATGGATGGAGTGCTTCTTTTCCATTTGTGTTTTTATTTTGTATCAATGTGAAACTTTTGTGAATTGATGGATAACGGTGTTGGATGAACAATGTGAAACTTTTGTAATATGTAACGATGGAACTTGTGTGTTGGCTATGTATGTATATATGATGGAACTTGTCTGTTGGCTATGTATGTATATATGATGGAACTTGTGTGTTGGCTATGATTGTTATATGGATGCTTGTTGTATATATATGTGTTGGATATCTCATAGGTGAAATAGTGACCTGAGATTAAGAAAAAAATTAAAAAATTGTTACTAATGGCGCATTACAGTGTGGTGCGCCATTAGTATAGCAGACACTAGTGGCGCACCGTGGGCAAAACAAATGGCGCACTGCCTGGTGCGCCATTAGTATACTAGATACTAATGGCGCACCAGCGGTGCGCCATTAGAAAAAAATTCTAGTGGCGTGATACTAATGGCGCACCAGTGATGCGCCATTAGTAGGCAAAACTGGTGCGCCATTAGTAGCCCTTTTCCTAGTAGTGTGTAGGGGAATTGCGGTCATCAGCTGAGCTATGTTGACTATCTTCATTTAGCCTTGCTGTTTCTTGAGAATCATGTGGGGAGAATGACACTCCACTCTTTAAAAGAGTAGCTCGTCTCACAGTAACCTACTGGGCGACTGTCTCATAATAAGTGATTGATGAGGGATACACAGGAGCATTAGTTTGATGTAAGAACATGGTTAATGGACATATGTAGTATGTATCAAAACAGGAAGGGATGTCATTATCAAATGTATAATGTGTGAAGTAAGGAGATGCAATTTACCAAATTGGAAGCAATACAAGCTAGACACCATATGGAACATGCAACCACATTTCACAGAGCGAAGTTAAAGCAATCACCTGGGCTGGTTGTGTGTGGCAATTGAGATCATCAACTACAGAGCTATGTTTATTGTCTCCATCTGCTGACACTATACCCTTTAGAGCGCTGAAACGCTTAGTGCTTATCTTCGAATTACACAGGAGCAACTTCTATCTTTTCATTTGTGTTTTCATCAATAGTGCGTCAGAGTCTCAAATACCCATGCATAAATTTTTTTGTGTGAGTATGGGTGAAGTGTAGGCACAAGTAGGATAGTGTAGAAGTAGTACTCCCTTCGTCCCAAAGTTATTATCTTAGATTTGTATAAATGCGGAAGTACCTAGTTAAGTTTTAGTGTTAGATACATCCGTACCTAGACAAATCTAAGACAAGAATTTTGGGACGGAGGGAGTAGATAGCGGGTGGGTGAGAAATAAATGATGGGAGACATATGATAGCTCTACAACATGCATGGCACATGAAATTAGATTCTAGGATTTAGGAATATGACCACAGGGATGGCTGGGGAATGCAGATACTCCTCCGACACACCACAAGGTGTGGTCCTATGAAAATAACAGTTGACTGAAAACAAATAGGTCGGTCCATTTTTTCTGCACCGTTCGATGTACAAAGAACGGGCAGATCACCTTCATCTACCTCTAGCCAGTTAGTGTTGACGATCTTCCTCGAAACGCCAGCGACCACCGGCCCAGTCCCCTGCCTCTGCCCTCCCCTCGACCTCACCACGCCGCTGTGCTTGGCACCACCCCCAGCCATCCCTTCAAGCCCCGCCGACCTCCAGATCGGACGCAAGAAGCTCCTGCACCCCACACCCCTATGATAGACCGAAGCACCGCTTCCTCGGCGAGCAGGCGGACTAGGTGCTCCGTGCGCCTAAGCGGGTGCTGCTTCTTTTAATTGCGAATCAACTGACCCTGAATTCAAATCCAGGAGGGCGACTGACCTCTAGTTGAGGTGAAATAGTAAATGGGAGGAAACCTTGTGCATTTAGTATCACGAAGAAGGTGCAGTAAGAAGCGCTCAACTAGTTTCTTTCATGGGATGAATACGGTGTGAGCAGAGACGTAAGATTTGCACGAATAAGGGAAAAAGAGTACCTCTTTCTGTTGCAGTGTTGTGTCCTCCTTTTGTTTTTCCAACGATCTTCTTGTGGTTTGCTGGAAACGAAAAATTCTGGAGGACGGTGGAGCCTTGGATGAACCCATGGCCAAGTTGTTGAGTGTGGTGCAGTGGCCGTCTGTCAGCGGCGGGGAACAAGATCTGAGGTGGCGAACGATGACATAGCGGGAACAACTCCGGTGTGGTGGATGGTTGCGACAGTGAAATGACAGCAGTGAGGTGCAGGACGGCATGGTCAAAGTGGTTCTGGTACGGCGCACGTCGGCGTCGGTGTCGTGGAGTCAGCTCTGCCTCGGCTTCAGCTGCTAAGTCCTTGAGGGCATTGCGGTTGCAGTTGCATTGGATGACGACATCGGGGAACCGGCTCCGGCGTGATGGAGGAGGGCGGCGGTGGATTGGGCGCGATGGGTTAGAGGACGGAGAAGGCTGCGGTTTCACGGCTAGTGGAGAGGGCGTTTTGGTGCCCATGGAGTATGAATATGGAAATGGAAGGAGGGGGAACTAAGGGAGAACAATTTTTCGGTCTGGAACGCGCTTGTATGAAATTTGGGGAAGTTACAAACTTTTCCCCTATCTAAAATTTCTAACATATTGCGGGTCAGGGGTAGGACAGTAACCTCAGGTGTCCCAAATACTGGGCGGGATATATTCGCCTGAACGCATGGGTGTTTAGGCACCCACGGTGTATGAATGCTTCTCGGAGGTGGTTGAGACTGGCGTCTTGGTGAAGTTACAAACCTACCCCGGTTTAGACCTTTGGACATCGGGCCAATAGGCTACATGGTTCAGAGTCAGGATAGTAAATTCCTACCACCAAACATTAGTCTCGCGCGGTTTCGGGCTACTAGAGGCTTATTTGGCGCTTCATTCAATGTTTGGGAGCAGAAGCATTAACGTTTAGAGTTCTCTTGAATTGTACTTTCAGGATTTGTCATACTTCACAAATCTTGACTCTTGAAAATCCTAAAATTATGATTATTTTGGAATGGAGGGGGTACATTTGAATATGCATTGTACATGAGTATATATTAAAAAATATGCAACTTACCTCAATTCATTCATGGTTCCAGATATAATCTCCTTGGTTGCCAAAAAATAGTTAGACATGCGTATGAATATATAGCATGTTCAAACGCACAACAAAGATCGATGCCCCCTTTTAGATCTGATTTACAAATGCCATTATCTCGAATTCAAATAGATGAATGCACTTCCTATGAATTTTGAATCTTCAAAACCACCTTTATGTTGAATTCAACATGTATTCTATTTTGTAGCTAGCAATTTGGAATGTATCCATGTATGTGACAAATGTATAAAGTGCTTGACACTGACAACATGGAGTGCAGTAATTAATGTTTATATATGAATTGCAAAAGCCATGCATTATCTGGATTTCAAACCACTCTCACTCTATGGACCGATAATATGAAATAAACCCATACACATACTCGAATTCAATAGAGTATGGGTGTCGGATAGACCAATGTTCGTTCATACGCAAATTGCAAAATTCATGATCTCATCCAAAAAATAATGCCATTTATATTTTAATTTAATGCATAGAACCGCCTTTTACATGTAGATGCACTATGCCTCGGCCCGTTCTCACACATGCGCTATATTCTCTCTATCTGACGCATAAGTGCACACACTTTATATACATCGGCATTTCTCTCTCACACATGCTCACACTATCTCCCGGGGTGTCTCACGCACACAATTTCTCTATATCTCCCTGTCTCTTTCTTACTACTATATTCCCCTCTTTTCACTAATCTCAATTGGAAAACACTATTTCTCTCACATGCATATATACACACGCACGGTCTCTACTGGCCCTCTATAGGCACATATATGTGCCTACGCACATTATCTATAGGCCTCTCTCGCACACATTTCCCCCCACACCTCTCTCTTACTAGTTGGTAGATATGATTACATCAGATCATTCTGTAGGATATCCCTGACTATTAGGATGGATGGTAATACGACGCAAAGGTTTACCCAAGTCTGGGCCCTTGCAGTTGAGGAAGAAGCCTACTCATGTTACTGTATATTTGTGATAGGGGTGTGTACAAAGTACACGTGAATACCATGCATTGTGTGTGTGTGTATACTATTAGCGAACTAGCCCCCAGGCTTATATAACATACTCGGGGCCTAGGGTTACAAATCATTTATAGTCGGTTTATTATCAGTGGGGATAGAGTCCTCCACGACTCTGGTAGCTTCTATGCCAAGTCCTCCACATGGGTCTTTGTATAATGCGTCTCGGTCCAACCTATGTGGCACAGGATGGAACCGACCCATGAGTCCTCATGTCGACCCACCACAACTAGAAATGATGTGCCAACCACACCCCACACACAATCGACCACTATGAAAATAAGCATATACAAAAGTACAAAGTTATACATGAAAGTTAATTGCATGGTGCATCCAATAATATTTGTTTCGCATTGTGAATGTTTTTATTTTCTCCTAAAGTATTAGTCATGGGAAATAGAAACAAAGGGCATATCTCTCTTTATCTCCATCGCACACCCCCTCTCTCTACACCACTTTCATGTACGCACACAAACTATCTCTCGGCCCTCTAAAAGTATGCCCCTGACACATTCACGCGTGACGGTCACTGTATTTCAAGAGAAAGCACTATACGGTCACTACGGTCACCGTATACATTCTCGTGGTGATCATACGGTATCTAGCTCATCATACGTCTCCGTATTTTTATGATGGCACTAACGGACAAGTTATTTGATGCATGCTCCGTATTTTGTTGACGACATTTACGGTCATTGTATTTGAAGCGAAAGCACGATATGGTCACTGGAATTTAGAATAATCTCATTACGGTCACCATATACATTTTGTGGTGCTAACCAACCTATGGTTGGATGGTTAGGAGGACAGTGGTTTCCCCAGCCCACCAGGGTTAAAGTCTTGGTGCTCGCATTTATCTTGTATTAATTTCAATATTTTCCGGCGATGTGCGTTTAGTGGGAGGAGACGTTCCCTCGACTACGAGGTGCCTATGGTGACTTCGTCAAATATCAAGATCATATGCTGGCTCACTCTCTCGAAGGTGCTCATAGGGGTAGGGTGTGTGTGTGTGTGCTTACAGAGGTGAGTGTTTGCGCTTATATATGAGCACTTGCTTCTGTACTGTGTTAAAAAAATACATGTCATGATTATATGGCTACTGGCTCACCGTACAACTCCATAATTTGTTGATGACACAGTCAATTGACCAATCAAACATTCCACGTGGCGCAACTAGTGTTGCACCATCAGTGCACGTAACTGTGGGGCCCACCTATCAGCGCGTATATGAAAGAAAGAAATGCTATCTTGCGTATGTACTGTGTTAATAAAATACATTTTATGGTGATCATACGGTCACTGGCTCACCATACAGCTCTGTAATTTGTTTATGACACAATCAATGGACCAGTCAAACGGTCCATGTTCACCAACGCACAATACCGTCGGGCCCACCTGTCAGCGCGTATATGAAAAATAGAAATGGTAATGAATTAGTGGTCGATGGGGACTCGAAGTCGTGAGACCTCTAGTTGGCAACCCACGCGCCCTAACTAGAGCGGACAAGGTTGCATCGTGATGATATGCTGAGCTGGCCGTTTTAATTGCACGCACACACGAGCCAGTGTGGTGAATATAAACACATCACACATGCGCACAAACACGCCCGCAACGCCCGCATACATGCATGCACTACTCACACGTACACATGCACGCAGGCAACACTTGCACGAGCACACGCCCGCATGCAGGCGTGCGACACTGACACGTACACATGCACGCACGAACGCACACACGCACACATGCATGCAACACTGAAATGTACACATGCACGCATGTAACACTCGCACGCCTGCATGCACACAACACACGACCCAAGACACACGCTCAACCTATATGTGCATGCACCCTTTGTTAAGGACATGTATTGTTACGTGTATTAATCAACCTTATCTGTGATAAGCAGATCATTGATGTTTGCAATGGTCTTTATGAATCACAACTTATCCAACGGGCTATCAACATATATATGAACATTTTAAAACTCTCTTACATTGTATAGTAGTCTTGTCAACCTACATGAATTAGATGATGTCACACTCAATGAACAATCATCGGTTTATGAAATGCCCGCTTCTCACCGTCCTGGCCCACAAAAAGCTCCTCTAGCATGCATTGCCTGCATTGGGTCACTGGCATGCAGGCCAGGTACCCAACGAGCCCACACGTTAGTGGAAGAATGGCGCGGTGTCGTACGTCAAAGTCGAGGGAGCCGCTCGCTGCACGCGCGGCTGAACATGCCTCCTTTCCGCATTCAAACGCCTCCATGAAACCCGTGTGGAAGCCGAGAAACCCACTCCGGCCACACGTCCGTTCTTGACCGGTCCAACATTAAACGCAACACCGGCTGAGCTCCTTCCGTCCGCTGTTTATTTAATCTCCCTTTTAAACGAGGCCAGACGCCGGCCAAGAATCGCACACCTCCGATCTATTTGACCGTGACTGCTGAAAATACTGTTGGAATTAGATGTTGTTGCCCTTTTCAATCTGGGTTTTATCTAAACTTGATGAACAATTAACCCTTGTGCTTTTGTATAGTTTGTAATCTGGGTTTCAACTCGGCTGTGACTGTCATTTTTTTTAAACAAGGCAAATGGCTTGCCATTTGTTTAATTAAGAGAGGAATATTGTAACAAATCCCAACCAAGGGAAATAACATCATTCTCGCCAGCTGCTTGAGCTCACTGTGCATTATAGAACCCAAGTGATTAGCCCCCACCAGCACCCACAAAATTATTTTGAACTAGCAAACCAAATGGGTTGTAAATTTTCATAAGAAAGGATGCATGGCCATGACAGATTTGGATTCTGACATTTGGGACACACAAGGAAAAAGCCTATCCATGGTGATGTCGACTTACTAGTCAACAAACGATTATGCCTACCAGCCGTTGTATTGACATCCAACATTTGTCGTCTATATTCTATCTCTTGTCTTCTTCCTCCAGCCACCCAAACCAAACAAACATGTCGGTTCCACCTGCTCCCGCCTTCCACGGCTAGTTGTGCCTCCGCCGACCTACAGTACCCTCAAACATTGGCGACGTCAGCCCAACACGCACCCACACCCGAACCAGTCAATACTCGTACTCCCTTCCACCTGCGACTAGACTGGCGCATCTTCCACGGCTCCTGTTCATTCCGTCCGAGTCCTCGCCATCGTCCACCGCCTTGGTTCGCTCGCCTGGCACGGTGCGCCACCATCTAGTGTTGTCAACATGGTCAATAACCAAGGGGAATAAGGAGATGACTGTACATGGAAAGGATGACAGTAGGGACCCACCAGGGTCATTGCAGTACGCAAGCAAGTGTCTTGTTATTACAAGCCCAAAAAAATGGTTCCTCCTAATGGTTGGACATTTGGGGCCCATGCCACTGTCAACATATTCAATATATGAGAGAATTACACAATGAGCGGCTAACACCAGGGACCCAACAGGTCGCACTGTTGTTCTTTACTTTTTTTGGAGGAACAAGCAGTTGTTATTTACTAGTTTTAGAGATGGATCAGGGTAACAACGGGGCTGTGCGGTGGCTGTGGCCCGTCTAGCCAGGGTTTGATTTTATGTTTACCACATCATGAGCCAAGTTGTGTTTTTTTCTGTCTGAAAATGGCTAGCCCAGTTCTACTTTTTCTAAAGAAACACCCAACGGAGGCCTACTTGCTTTCTCAGCCCTGCTAGGCTACAAATCTTTCAAGGCGACAGCGATGTATTCACTTGCCCAGAAAATGAGGTAGTAAGAAATGGGATGTAAATTTTAAAAATATAGCAAACTGACAATTAGTTTCAAATATCTTTTTTTAAGATTTCAAGATTTCGAATTTAATTTCTTTTCAGGGAAAATTATGTTGGATTTTAAATTGATATAAATTTCTTATTTTTAAATTAATTTGAACATGATTCGAAATTTCGAGATTAAAAATAGTTCGGACCGCACCAAAATATGTCGTTGAATTTTTAACCATGGCTAGAATAAGGGCAGCAATGGTAACAAAAAGAATATGGGCTTCAAAAAAATCCTTAAGAATTAGCCAATGGGTTGTACATTTATTAGCAATAATGGCAGATGTGTTGTATGATGTTTTCCACATATTTGAATCTGACGTTTGGGCGTACTAGGTTGACGCGTACGCTTTCCGAAAAAAGGTTGACGCGCATGCAATGCCGTGTCAACTTAGTTAACTCATAAGAACACCTCAAAAAAGTTAACACACAAGAGCAGTGACTGTTGGATGTCCATCCAATGGCCGTGGTGCTTCTTCAATCTATGCTCTTCCTGCTCCAGCCGCTCAAATCAGCACCGGAGGGACTGCCTGCTCCCTCCTCCCGTGGTCGGCTGTGTTGCCGCGCAAGCCCCACTGCCCCACCCTACTCCCATCGCTGGCCTGTCCATCCCTCTACAAACCCAGACCTCCTGTTATTCTCCAGCGAAGGCAACTTCACGCTGCAGCCAAACCAGTAAACCCTCGTACTCCCCTCAGCATGGGAAACAACTGCCGAGTCTTCCCCGGCTCCGGGTCATTCCCTTCCTAGGCCTCGTCATCATCCACCGCCTTGGTGCTCTCGGCATGGCATGGTCAACATGGTCAAGGAACGACTTCCATCAGAAGAGGACTGTACATGGAGAGGCTGACAGCTGGGTGCACGGCCGCAGCAAGGAAGTGCCTCCTTATTACACGTAAAATACTGATTCCTCCACCTGATAGCGCGGACCCACCGGAAGGGCCCCTGTATTTTGTGAAAAATAGGTTTCCCCCCTAATAGCTGGGACCCACCAGCTATATCTTCGGATGCAAGGAAGTGCCTCAACATTAGGCGCAAAAAAATGATTCTTCCCCCTGACAGCTGGGACCCACCAGCTATATCTTTGCACGCAAGGAAGTGCGTCCTTATCCTCCCTGACAGTTGGGACCCACCAGATCGGAGCGTACATAGACTTGTCTGTCGGGTCTCAAACGTGTATGTACATACTGGTCGATCGGTCTCTCTGCGATGATGAACCGTGACCGAGCAAGTAGCATGACGTGTAGTAGTAGAGCCCCCGACGTAGCAGTTCAGGTCCAATCTAAACCGTGTACACGTACGTACAACCAGATGCCAAACAATACGGCCACATACGTACATACGGGCGCGGTCTCGAACGCCTACTCGCGCATACGTACGACCAGGGCTCAGGCACATTGAGAGGAAACGGACGGCAACAACAACCTCTTGTTGATCGCAAACCAACCGCCTAGGTCGGAGCAGAGAAACTGCGTCGTGTTCATCGGGAGGCAATGGAATGCATCATGTTCATCGGGAGCCAACTGGCTTGGACGGACCAGCCGAAATGGGGTCTGGCATACCGCAAAACGAAGGAAAGAGACTTGTGTTCGAGCTCCTATGGACAAAACGGGGTCTGGGGTACCGCAAAGCAGAGGAAACGGCCTTGAGTTCGAGTGCCTACGGTCGAAACGGCTGTTGATCGGGAGGGGTGTGGCATACCAAAAAACGGAGGAAACGGACTTGTGTTGGCACTACAAAAAAAAAGACACATCCGTGACATTTTGGGCCGAACGAATTTTTTTCTGTCATACATATGACACTTCTATGACGATAATTGTGACAAAACCCGGTATCATCATAAATGTGGTGGGCTCCTACTTCTATGAGAAAAAATCATGACAAAAAATGGGCTTTTCGTCCTGGGCGGGCCAGAGACGCAGCTGCATGACATTCTCTGGTCCGTCCATGACGAAAAAACCGTGGTAGAAGCGAGGGCGAGGAAAATTTCGGGAGTTCCTGCTACGGTGGGAGGTCGGGGTCGAAGCGATGCGCTGCTTTCTCGTACACGACGCTGCTGCGTGTGTAGGCGTTGGCTCTAACTAAACCCGAAGCGAGGCGTTGGGCTCTAATCGAACTCGAGCGATAGCATCGCAGGCTACGCTACATCGAACCCGAGCGATAGATCGATGGTCGTTAATCGAACCCGATCGAGCGATTCCTTCACTACCGCTGCTAACTTAAGCCGATCGATTGGAGGAACAAAGTGGCGCTATGGGGGATTGGATGAACAAAGTGAGCGCTATGGGGGGTTCGATGAACAGTGAGCGGTGGTGTTGCCTCTGGATGAACAGGACCCGTGGTGTGGTGGAGGGCAGGATGAACAGTAGACGATGGAGGGGTGCCCGTGGAGGGGTGGTTGAACATGACCCCGTGGTGTGGAGGGCTGGATGAACAGTAGACGGTGGAGGGGTGGTTGAACAGTAGCCGGTGGAGTAGCACGCGGTGGAGGCTGGATGAACAGGAGCCCGTGGAGGCTGGAGGAGGTCGACGGTAGCCCGTGGAGGCTGGAGGAGGTCGACGGTGGAGATGAACAAGATCCCGTGGAGTCCTGCTTTGCGGCACGCCACACCCTCCCGATGAACATGACCACCGCTTTCGACCGTAGTGCTCCAACTCAAATCTGCTTTCGTCTGCTTTTGCGGTGCGCCACACCCTTCCGATCAACAGACCCCGTTTCGACCGTAGGAGGTCCGTTTCCTCCGTTTTGCGGTACGCCACACCCCTCCCGATCAACATGACCCCCGTTTCGACCGTAGGAGGTCCGTTTTCTTTTTGCGGTATGCCAGACCCCTCCAGATCAACAGGACCCCGTTCCGAACGTAGGAGGTTCGTTTCCTTCGTTGTGCGGTATGCCAGGCCTCGTTTCCATCGCCTGTTCCGTCCAAGCCCTCCCGATGAACATGACCACGCATTCCGTTCTGACCTAGCCGGTTGGCTTCCATGCATTCCGTTGCCTCCCGATGAATACGACGCATTCCGTTGCCTCCCCATAAACACGATGACGATGTTGTTTCTCCGTTCCGACCCAGCCATGTACACGAGCCCTAGCCGTACGTATGCGCGAGTAGGCGTTCGAGACCCTGCCCGTATGTACGTGACGCGGGTCAGATTTTCTTTCTTGCACCACGCCGTTGTACGTACGTGTACATACTACGTGCGCGCCTCTACTACGACACGTACGCGCCTCTACTACGACACGTGCGCGCCTCTACATCGACCAGTATATATGTACGTACATGTTCGCGACCAGAATGATAGCGCTACGTACGCTTCGACCAGGTGGGTCCCGACTGTCAGGCACTTCCTTGCGTGCAAACATGAAGCTGGTGGGTCACAGCAGTCAGGGGGGCGAATCATTTTTTTGCCCGGACGCACTACCTTGTGTGCGAAGATGTAGCTGGTGGGTCCCAGCGGTCAGGGGGGAGAATCGGTTTGGTTTTTTTGCTCGGACGCACTTCCTTGCGTGTGAAGGTGTAGCTGGTGGGTCCCAACAGTCAGGGGGAAACATTTTTTTTGTGAAATACGGTGGCCCATCCAGTGGGTCCCCGCTGTCAGGTGGAGGAATAATTATTTTGCGCGTAATAAAGAGGCACTTCCTTGCTGCGGCCGTGGACCCAGCTGTCAGCGTCTCCACGAACAGTACTCTTCCGATGGAAGTCGGTCGTTGACCACAATGACCACGCCATGCCGAGAACACCACGGCGGTGGACGAGGTGAGGCCTAGGAAGGGGATGACACGGAGGCAGGGAAGACTCGGCAGTTGTTTCCCACGCGGAGGGGAGTACGACTGTATGAGGGTTTACTGGTTCGTCTGCCGTCAACGGAGAATAACAACAGATGTGTGTGAGTAGAGGGATGGCTAGGCCAGCGATGGGAGTACGGTGGGGCGGTGAGGCTCATGCGGCAAAGCACAGCCGTCAAGGAGGAGGAGCGAGCAGTCCACGGGCGCTTGTTTGAGCGGCCGGAGCAGAAGAGCAGATTGAAGAAGCACAACTGCGTTGGATGGACATCCAATAGTCACTGCTAAAGGCCAACCTTTTTTAGGAAAGCCTCAAATCTATGGAAAACAGCATACAACCCATCTTCCATTATTTCTAATAATTTACAGCCCATTTGCTAATTCTTATGGTTTTTTTGGAGCCCATATTCTTTTTGTTAGCATTACAGCCCATATGTGGCCATGGTTAAAAAATCATACGAAATTTTGCATATTTCGGTGCGGTCCGAACTGGTTTTAATCCCGAAATTTCTACTCACATTCAAACTGATTTTAAAAATAAATGTATATCAATATAAAATCCAACAAATTCTCCATGCATAAAAAATTAATGTAATTTAAAATCTTGAAATGAAAAAAATTGAAACTAATTGCCGGTTTGATGTGTTTTAAAAATGTACAGCCCATTTCTCATTACTGATGGGCCATTTTCTCGGCCAAATAATGAAAGCTCTCCTCGCCTTGAAAGATTTACAGCCCAACAGGCCTCACAAAGCGACTTACTTGGCAAATCACAAAAACTGGTCAGGCCGTGGATCCAAATTGCCACCTCTCCATCGCACAGCACTCTTCCGATGGAAGTCGTTCCTTGACCACGTTGACCACGCCGCACGGAGAGCACCACGGTGGTGGACGACGGCGAGGCCTAGGAAGGGGACGATGCGGAGCCGGGGAATACGCCGTAGTGGAAGCCCGTGCGGAGAGGAGTACGAGGGTTCACTGGTTCAGCGGTGGTGTGAGGCTGCCGTCACCGCAGGGCCTGGCCAGCGGTGGGAATAGTAGGGGGCGGTGAGGCCTCTGCGGCAGCACAGCCGGCCACGGGAGGCAGGAGCATGTGGCACGACCGGCACTGCTTTTGGCGGCTGGAGCAAGAAGACAGAGGTTGAAGAAGCACTACGGCCGTTGGATGGACATCGTACGGTTACTGGAGCTAGAATCGTTCATATTGACTAAGTTGACAAAGCCCTTCGTCCCCGTCAACTTAGTAGGTCCACAAGTCAGCCTCCCACCAAGGTGGGTCACAGCTAGCCGGGGGAGTATTCATTTTTTAATGCGTAATAAGGAGGCACTTCTGGTGGGTCCGAGCTGACAGTGGGGGGAACGTTTTTTTCGTGAAATATGGTGGCCCGTCTGGTGGGTCCCAGCAGTCAGGGGGAAACAATTTTTTCGCAAAATACTGGTGGCCCGTCCGGTGGGTCCCCGCTGTCAGGTGGGGGAATAATGATTTTCCGTGTAATAAGGAGGCACTTCCTTGCGGCTGTCGTGGACCTAGCTGTCAGCCTCTCCACGTACAGTACTATTCTGATGGAAGTCGGTCGTTGACCACATTGACCACGCCGCGCCGAGAGCATCACGGCGGTGGACGACGGCGAGGCCTAGGAAGGGGACGACGCGGAGCCGGGCAAGACGCGGCAGTGGATGCCCACGTGGAGAGGAGTACGAGCGTTCATTGGTTCGGCTGCGGTGTGAGGCTGCCGTCGCCGCAGAATAACAGGGGGTGTGGGTGAGTGGAGGGATGGCCTGGCCAGTGGTGGGAGTAGTATGGGGGCGGTGAGGCCTCCTCGGTAGCACAGCCGGCCACGGGAGGAAGGAGCAGGCTGCACGACCGGTGCTGCTTTGGGCGGCTGAGCAAGAATACCAGAGGTTGAAGAAGCACTATGGCCGTTGGATGGACATCATACGGTCACTGGAGTATTGACTAAGTTGATAAAGCCCTCTGTCCCCGTCAACTTAGTAGGCCCACAATTCAGCCCAACAATATGGTCGGTCCCAGCTAGCAGGGGGTATTCATTTTTTTGGGCGTAATAAGGAGGCACTGCCTTGCGTGCGAAGATATAGCTGGTGGGTCCGACCTGTCAGCGGGGGGAACTTTTTTTCACGAAATACAGAGGCCCTTCCTTTGGGTCCTAGCTGTCAGGTGGAGGAATCATTATTTTGCGCCTAATAAGGAGGCATTTCCTTGCATGCGGCCGTGGACCCAGCTGTCAGCCTCTCCACGTACAGTCCACTTCCGGTGGATGTCGTTCATTGACCACGTTGACCAGGCCACGCCGAGAGCAATTGTGGTGGTGGACGACGGCGCAGGCCTAGGAAGGAGCGACACGGAGCCGTGGAATACTCGGCGCTTGTTTCACGCCGGAGGAGTACGAGGGTTTACTGGTTCGGCTGCCGTCGCCGGAGAATAACAACATGTGTGGGTGAGTAGAGGGATGGCTAGGCCAACGATGGGAGTACGGTGGGGCCGTGAGGCCTGTGCGGCAGCATAGCCGGCCGAGTAGGCAGTCCCACCGGCGTTTGTTTGAGCGGCTGGAGCATGAAGAGCAGAGATTGAAGAAGCACGACAACCGTTGGATGGACATCCAACAATCACTGCTCTCGTGTGTTCACTAAGTTGACAGGGCGTTGCGTGTGCATCAGCCTTCTTTTTTTATGAAAGCATATGCGTCAACCTGTAGTAGGCGCACAAGTCAGCCTCAAATCTGTGGAAAACAACATACAACCCATCTGCCATTATTTCTAATAATGTACAGCCCATTTGCTAATTCTTAAGATTTTTTTGGAGCCCATTTTCTTTTTGTTAGCATTACACCCCATATTGTGGCCACGGTTAAGAAGTATACGAAATTTTGCATATTTCGGTGCGGTCAACTGTTTTTAATCTAGAAATATCGATTCACATTCAAACTATTTTGAAAAATAATTTATATAAATATAACATCCAAATAATTGTCCACGCATAAAATCAATGGAATTTAAGATCTTGTAATGAAAAAAAATTGAAACTAATTCCCGGTTTGATGTGTTTTAAAAATGTACAGCCCATTTCTGGGCAAACTGAATGAAACTCTCCTCGTCTTGAAATATTTGCAGCCCAGCAGGGCCGATCAAGCAAGTAGGCCTTGTTTGGGTATTTCTTTAAAAAAATAGAACTGGGCTAGCAATTTTCAGCAAGAAAAAACACAATTGGGCTCATGATGTGGTAAACATAAATAGAACTCTGGCTAGACAGGCCACAACCCCCGTACAGCCCCGTTGTTACCCTGATCCGTCGCTAAAACTAGTATAAATAACAACTGCTTGTTCCTAAAAAAAAACTGCGTGACTTGCTGGGTCCCTGGTGTCAGCCGCTCGTAGTGTAATTCTCTCGTTTATTAACTACGTTGATAATGGCGTGAGCCCCAGATGTCCAACCATTAGGAGGAACCATATTTTTGGGCTTGTACTATAGAGGCACTGGCTTGCGTACTGCCATGACGCTGGTGGGTCCCTACTGTTATCCTCTCCACGTACAGCCATCTCCTTGTTCCTCTTGGTTGTTGACGACCTTGACAATGCAAGAGGGCGGCGCATCGTGCACGGCAAGCGAACCAAGGCCGCAAGGCGGAGGACGACGTCGAGGCCTTGGACGTAACGAACAGGAGCCGTTGAACATGCGCCGGTCCAGTCGCAGGCGGAGGGGAGTACGAGGGTTGACTAGTTTGGGCGCGGGTGCGTGTTGGGGCTTACGTCGCCGGAGAATAACAGGACGTGTGGGGGAATAGAGGGAGGGACTAGCCAACGTTGGAGGGTACGTACGGTAGGGCGGCGGAGGCACAGCCAGCCATGGGAGGCGGGAGCAGGCGGAGCCGACGGGGTGGTTTGGTTTGGGCAGCTGGAGGAAGAAGAAGACAAGAGATAGAAGATACACGACAAATGTTGGATGTCAATCCAACGGCTGGTCGGCAGAACCGTTTATTGGCTGGCTAGTAAGTCGACACCACCTTGGATAGGCTATTTCCTCACGGGTGCCAAATGTCAGAATCCAAATCTGTCACAGTCATGCAACCTTTCCTATGAAAATTTACAGCCCATTTGATGTGCTAGTTCGAAATAAGTTTGTCGGTGCTGGTGTGGGCTAATCACTTGGCTTCTATAATGCATGTTGAGCTCAAGCAGCGGCGAGAGTGATGTTATTTCCCTTGGTTGGGATTTGTTACAATATTTCACTCTAAATTAAATGAATGACAAGCCATTTGCCTTGTTTCAAAGAAAATATGACAACCACAAATTTACATGAAAAGGGCAGGAACATCTAACTCCAAATGACAAACTGTATAAAAGCACGAGGGTTAATTGTTCATCATGTTTACAAAAACCCAGATTGAAAAGGGCAACAACATCTAACTCCAGCACTATTTTCGGCAAATACAAATCAAATGGATCGGTCAGTCCATAGAATGAACATCCCGGTCGTAAAATTTATCGGATTATGACCACAATATGTTGTAAATAGAAGCCCGACACGTTCAGAAGCTCTTTTGCCCACCTGAAACTCCTTTTTTTTGCTCTTCGACATATCCATCCGTCAAAACCATGATGCTGATAAACTTAAGCCTGATGGACAATAGTAACCTCGCATTCAGCAGGAAGAATGTGACAAATCTTGTGTTTGCACGGTTGGCTACATATCGTTCTAGCGTTATTGTCTTCAATCGAATCTCATGAGAAGTGAGAAAATCCCGATGCTTACGAATCCACCGATTGGTTATAACTTTCTTACCCCGTCCTGTTGCTTAAATAGACATGAAGATTGAAAAAAGTTAAGGTCTAAAAGGAGAGTGTCGAAAGAGCAACAATTGAACGGTTAATTCTAGTACACTATATGCGGGCTTCCAATGTGCGTGAAATTATCACCATTATATACAACTTATCCAGAGATGGAAAGCATTGCAGCAAGCCAATAATCTTGTTCAGATCAAAACTATTCATTTGGATATATAAGATCTTACCAGAATCCAGCACCGTTGATAGGCCATCCATGGAGAAACTCTTCAATTGAGCATAGAACATAATATTAGTAGAAAATGTGTACTCCAAGATGATATATAAATTATGCGCAGAAATTTATAATGCAGCTTATGGTTACAAGTGTAGATGATAATATAAAGTACCCGAAGAACTGTGGAGCCAAAGACCATATTGAAATGAGCACAGAGATCATGTATTACACCCAAGGTCTCCAGTTTAGGCGCAGAGAGGACGGTTATTTGCAATGGTGAATAACTAGAATCAAGGCTCAACCTTTGAAGTGAAGGGGCATCTTGGATGATGAGCTGCCTTCCGTCAAAATAAATTCCAATTCTTACAAGGTTAGGCGTCTTTATTTGGAGACAACCAATTCTAACCGTGAAAACAAGCACCAAGCACTCCAGCGCAGGGCAACTGGAGTGGATGATGTTGTGCAATGAGGCCTCCGATATATGAACCCGCACAAGTGAAATTTTCTTGAGAAATGGGAGTCGAAGGTTTAGTACCAGATTGTCGGGTAGGTAGCACAGCGCAAAGGTGGCGGTGTGGAGAGAGGAGGAAAACAGCGAGATGGACATCGGTGCTGAGGGCACAAGTTCATGGCGTTCGGTATGTGTTATGTGATTTCCAGGGGAATAGTAGAACTCAAGCAGCTGTAGTTCTGTGAATTCACGGGATTTTAGCCAAAGGCCCACCGTGCAGGGCATGGTATGCTTGCTCGTAGCATGATGACGGGATGCAGAGGCTTTGAGAACGGAGCCCCCGCTGGGAGGAGATGATGGCTCTGGGGATTTCAAAATCATTGAAGAGAGATAGCCGACGACAGTCGAGATTAAGGGGCACGGCGCGCCATAGAGGGCGCCACCAAATTGAGAGGACTTGGGTGCGGCAGCAATCCTTGGTGGGGAGAAGCGAGATGATGCCCAAGGACGGCATCCGGGAGATCGCTGATGCGGTCTACCCGAGATTCTATGGGTTCCTAGGATCCGGTGGGGGCGGGGTCGCCGCTTCTCCCCATGCTGCCGAAAAGTCTGGGATCTACAATAAAGGCCGCCGCCAAGTGAGCCTCATCTTCTTGGCTGGGGTCACCGACTCCATTTTCCTGGAGGGCGCTATGTTGCGCCACGGATTTGAGCAGAGTAACAAATGACGAGCCTAGTTGTAGAAAAAGCGAAGAAGAAGGGAGCTGGGGTTTTCTCAGGGAGTGAGGAAGAAGGGAGCTGGGGTTTTCAGAGGAGTGAGGTGAGGAATTTGGGGGTACGAGTGGAGCGATCTGACGTGAGGTGGGTGGGAGCAAGGAGGAAGAAGAGCACCCAGGTTTTTTTGGGGGGGGGGGGAGGGCGGTGTGCTGGGTGTGGGTAGTGCCTCTCATTCAGTAAACATATGGGCTTTTGAATTGATTTTACTAGTGTGGATGGGCTGTTTTGTTTTGGGCCCAGAGAAACAATTACTACTAGTACAGTGGAGACACTCTACAGCTACCCAGAAAAACAATTACTACTAATACAGTGGAGACACTCTACCTCTTCTGGCTCCACCTAGGTCATTGAAACGTCTCCCTCTACTGAATTTTGTTATACTTTTCTTCACCGACATGCGGGCCATGCAGCGCGTGGGCCCAAATGCCATCCACCAAATTAGAAGGCAGTATGCAGGCAGAGTGTCACCTCAGTCGTAGCGCGGCAGTAACGAGCCGTCGTATCACAAATCCCCACCTCCCCGTGGTCTAAGTTTGACGGATGAAGCAACCATCATTTCACTCTTCGCTGAATCCCCTTCTCACTCACCATCTTCAAGAAAGGCAACACTCGCATCTTCCACTATTCTTCTCTCCGAATGAAAGGAAGGTAAGCGGATCCGTGATGTTGGTATATTATCATTCGGAGAAAAAAAAAGAACTTTTGCAAAGCATTAACCGATCCTCACTCTCTTTTTTGTTCCATTGTCATTGCGATCGTGTTTTCCTTTCAGTGGTCTCCTAGTATTTGTCAGTTTCATGATGGACCAAGGAGAACCAGGCAAAGATATATCGATATTGGAGCAGACGCGGGAGGCTGATCCCCACGAGACAGAGAGCTCCAAGAAGATGGAGGCAACCACCGAGCCGACCCCAGACACGCCACGGCCACTATCGAGAAGGTCAACGCCTGCTTGAGGTTACAACCCCGTGGCACTGCAGGAGCAGTTTTCCCCTTCGAGGATGTGTGTCCCCCCTACCGAGCTGCCCAAGGTGATTTCCTTCTTTTCTGATCTCAATTGTGGTTTTTCATCTAAGTATGTGGTGATATCTCATAGAAAAGGACGTATGTGGTGATTAATAATGCAAAATTTTATTAGCTTCGATGCCATGCTATACATAGTGGTTTAAATAACTTGTGTTTCTTATACTGAAAAGTAATTCCGAATTTGTTTCTGTTTTAATTAGATCCCTGATGCAGACAAGGATTGTGTGGTTGTACATGTCACTCGCTATGAGGCGGACGACTTGAATATATGCACTCGGAAAACAGAGTTCTTAGGCTATTGGATCCTAGAAGCCATTTGCGGTTATACCAATGAAGAGTTGTATTCCAGCCTCACTGTTGTCAGGTGTGTTGTCCAGGGTGTACTGAAGCACAAGAAGTTCAAAGCTACTCCTTCATTTGTGAGGCATACTGTTCTTATCAAGCTTACGCAGGAAGATGACGTGGCATGCCTCCACAAACAAGTTTATCAGTGGCAAGGCCACAAGGTTGTCTTCATGAAGGTTCACAAGATTGAGCTGTTGCGAGACGTCCTCGATGATGTTCATGGCAAGGTCCGTCTTGTGTCCAGCCCAAATTAGATCGAGGCATGAAATAGTTGCCCCAGCTAGTGTTTAATAGTAGTTTGGATTGTGTCTAATTATCCGAACCTTGCTTGTTATCGACCCCTCTGGGGCTAGTACTCTGTTTGAATCCGTCTATGGGAACTGCTGCTACTTTTTGTGTGCCCGTGAATCATGTGAGAACCATCGTAATTGTTGCCGAAACAGATGCGTCCTCACTAGTTTTTTCATGAATATGGCATGGTAAGACATAAGTTGCCAGGGTTTATCATACGAGCAATGTGTGTTTTGATGAAATAGAGCACTGCTCGAGAACCGTATACCGACGTATACATAAGTACTTGTAAACACTGTTGGTGCTACCGCACTTGTAAGCGCAGTAAAACACAAAGACGTTGGCTCAGCTCGCTTCAACACTAGGCTATCGACCAGCTAACAATCAACAATCTATTGTCTGACATATAAGCAACTATGTATCTTGTTACAGTGGTTCATGCAGTTAATTGAGGCCACAATGTAATAAATTCCAAATGTTCACACGCTAGTCCAGCGCTCGTGTGGAATGCTCACCTTAAACTCGTCTTCATAAAAAACTTGAAAAGCATAAGTTAAGCAATTTTATACATCTCAATGATTCATAGAACATAACAAACATATACTAGTTCACATCAAAAGACAAAGTTGTGAGAAGGTTTACAAATCAGGAAAAAACAAGCAAAAGGCTTCTTCCGAAAGCAAAGGGCCTCCCCAAAGGCTTAAATTTCCTGGAGTTCACTCTGGTTTTTCTTGTTTCCACCATTCAAGGTTAGGTTCTCTCATTCCGTAATAACCAGTTATAATTGTGGTCTCACCGAATGCTGAATCGAACCATGCAAAGGTAATCGACCAGTGAAATTCTTGTGCATTCCACTAAATTTAAGCACCGTTATTTGCAGAAATAAGCAGACCACAATGCCTCTTGTCCGTGCACATGTCCAAAAAACTGCCGTGCAGCCGTGCCAGCTTGTCCTCGGTCCATGGATGAACTGGTAAAAGTGCATTCCAGACTAGGATGCAGTTCTTTTCGCTCGTCCCTGCACTGCAATCAGGAAGTAAAACATACGAATCAGCTTCTATTAGATTGTGTTGGTCATTCTACCTTAGTTACTACCAATGTAGGGATACCTTGAAGACGGGAGGATAGACGACGACAACAAGGGATAGCCATCTCATTTTGCGTAGTTGTACTAAAACTGAGGTGTGTGCTTTTGATTGCGCGGATAGAAACGATACGGAGACAGACATCCTGAAACGATATGGAGACAGACATCCCTGTTTGCGCAAATATGAAATACGGTTATTTAAACTGTGAGAGATATTACTACTTTCCCCCGTTTCCTCTTAGAACCAAGTCCTAGATTCATGCTACAGCTTTCCCACTTTCTTCCCTATTTGAACCAACGCTTTGAGTCGATCAGATGAACTAGCTTTACTTCTAATAATAGTAGAAGTCTAGATGGCTTTGGAACAGTGGACGGAAGTAGAAAAGGATCCACACGAAGGGAGTAGGGGCAGTAGAGCAAGGCAGGTTTCGAAGGAATATATACCTGAGGGTCGTCGGCATGTGGCAAAGACGACGTCGGGAGACCGCCTCTTCGCCACAATACCGCAGGGAGGAAGAAGGGGTCGGAGGCCCTCCCGAGCCGGCGCTCTCTCGTAGAGAACGACACGGCCGCTGATCAGGACGCGCGGGCAGTCATTGGTCTCCTCCCTCACCGCCGACGACAGCATGAATGATGCACCTACACCCCTACCCCGGTCGAGGTTGTCCGGCTGGATTTGTGACCAGCCGTGAGATGAGAGAGAGTGTGGCCACCTATGTCTTACTTAGATCTGGAGAGCATGAGAGAGTGAACGAGAGGAACCCTAGTAAAGCAAGCGCTAACGCTCCTGCTTTTATATATAGTGGAGTGATTTTGTTGTACCAGCTTAAAAAAATGCGCTCCTACATGTACCCGCGAGTGGGTGTGAGAGAACTAATGCGTGCGTGCACCGCTTCTCTTCGTGAGAGTACAATATACTATGCTCAAAGAACGTTTGCCACAAGAGTAATAGTATAAGTGTGTGACATGTGAGCTAAAATAAAATGTGCGCGTCGTCTTTTGTTTTTTTGAAGTTCTGAGGGTACGGTGTGAAGAGCACAAAAACGCGTGACGTCTACCTGCAGTTAGACGGTGGGTGCGACGTGCGAGTCTGCGAGAGGACTCGGGAGAGTCGTGACTCATGAGGGTGCGTGTGCGTGAGAGAGAGGGGGGCACGTATCAATGCAATGCATGTATCCGTAAATCATTATCCGACAAACGTTCGCCACAAGCCTTTTCCTGACGAACGCCGTAAGAACCGTTAGATCGGCATCCGACAGTGTCAGTTTTGCCATGTTATTTAACAAAACAGCCACTCCTCCTACACACAAATCTTCCACATGAGTGTTAGCAACTTCCGTATGCTCCCTCCGTTCCGAAATGCAGTGCATATAGCTTTATTGAAAATTCGAACCTCGCAAACTTTTACCGAGTTTTCGTGTACCAAATTGCACATGTAGAATACCATGTATATATCATTTCATTCATCTTTGAGAGGTAACTATAAAGATGGGTGAGGAGTCTACAAAGAAAGACCATCGTATCACCCATGCAATTTCAAGCATCCTTTAGTGTCGAGGAATATCATAGGAACTCTATATGATATGATTTTTATAGGATTTTTTCCTTCAGAGCCAATTGGTTCATAGGAATAGATTCATATACTCCACATTTCAAAGGAAATAAACATGATATCATTTCTATAGCTTTATAGCCACTTGGTTCATATGAATGGATTCCTATACTCCCTTAATTTCAAATCCCTCCTCATAGGAATTGAGATACATGTCATCTCTAGATTCAATAGAAAAGTTCCTATGATGTGAACCAAATGATCTCTCTTTTCCAATCCCTACTCATAGGAATTGAGATGCTCCATGTCATCTCTTTCCCTACAACTTCCATGTATACATCTTCTATTCCTAAATAGATAGTACAACCCACTAGTAGTTTTTTTCCAAAACATGCAACTATGGCACAAGAACTATATAGTGTGCCAGTAACTTTGAAAGATGGTCACTGGATGAAGCTAACCCGACAGCGTAGAGATAGGCAAATCCGAGCACTACTAGCCGTTGGATATCATCAACATTCCACCAGATCTGCCACATGTACAATTTAGAAGTCTCCATGGTTGAACTTAAGCATAATGCACAAACCTCAAAACACAAGCACTTCTCCTTTGTTCTAGAATCTTCTGTATCATAATTGATTATTTTTTCTAAATGATTTGCCATTGTTTGTTTTTTACTTTATGATTTACAATGCACAACCCCATGAATCTTAAGATTTTTATAAAACCAATTGATTCGACCACTCACCGTCTACCTTGGTTGGAGAGATTTTGAAATTGAGCCATAAACTGGAAAGGAGGGAGAAGTAACTTTTGTCTCGATTACTATTTGTCGCCTTGTATAGATGCAAAATGTATTTTTTTATAGTGGCATTGTATAAGTAAATGGAGGGAGTACTAACCAAAGTAGTACGTAGTAGGGACGAGGAGTAAATGGAGAGAGTAATAAAATTTTGTCCTCGTGCTGCGAGCAACCGCGCGCGTGGGCGAGGGAGCAGGCGTAAAGGCGTACAGTACTAATATTACTACTACTACTCGTAAGCAAGCTTCACCTCATCCTGCGAGCCACCGCGCCCATGGGCGGGGGAGACGGCATACTAAGCAAGCTTCTCCTCGTTCTGCGAGTTGACGGGACACATCAAAAGTACTCAAGTGTATAGAGCCTTGCCTCTAAGGTAGGCCCCACATGGTTTGCCTCTTTTTTTATTTAACATAACGCATCAAGTCGCAATTTGTTTGTTCACCCGTGGTAGACGATCCTCCCTCCACCAAGTGTACAACCAGTGCACGTGCCAAATTACCACGTGGGCTGCCTTTTTCGTACAGAAATGAGCTCCACCGTGTACCCGCGTGGGTGTGGTTGGGAAAGAGACGGGAGTACGTGCGCCTGTATGCGTGCACCTCTTCTCTTCGTGCACTTCCCCACCTACATGGGTGTGTGTGAGAGATACAAACCTAGACATAATGCGCCGTCCATCCCCATGCCTCTGCCAAATCCCACCACCACCACCACCACGCCCACTCCTCCTCACCTTATCTCTCATCTTTCTCCCTCCATTTTTATATACAAGGGGCCACTATAAAAATTACAATTTGCAGATATACAAGGCCACTAACACTAATCTATGCAATATTAATGGTGTTTGCCTCGTGGTACTAGCAAAGGAGGACATTAATTATCCCTTGCATGCATGCAGGAGTTTGTAAAAAATGCATCTTGATGTTCCGTGCAATGCACGGGCATCTTGCTAGTCCATGAAAACAACACATGGCAAAATTCCACGGCGAACGAGGGATTTGAATCTGTTGGGAGGGGTTGTTTGGATCTTGCCCGGGGTAGCAAAAATAGTGGCGACCCTTTTGTCCACCGGTGCCTTTGCCACCGATGAATGAGGAACGGCTCGGGTGCTCATGCTGTCATGCATCCTCCAGCGCGCATGTTGGAGACGAGCTCGCACAAGCTGTGTTTTTTTGTCCCACATCGCCGCCCGCAGACCGACCGGTGACCCGCAAATTACGCCATCCAACCGTAGTCGCACACATTATGACAACAACTCAACCAACCGGACAAAATTCACGCAAACACGTAGACAAACTGATATTTCATATAAACAACGATGGAAATCATATAAAATACCGGATTTTCATACAAACATGATGGATTTCATTACATTCAAATTAACTAAGCGGTGCTAGTTCTGGACAGCACAGGTATATAATACCTGGCCTAAATGGTCGCCTGCCGATCGATTTGTGTTCCTCATGTCCGGCAGCACGATCATCAGACTGCCAGGAGCCCCGGAGGTATATGCTCCAGCACAAAGGACGGCTCACTTGCCCACTGCCCAGAGGTCTCACGACTTCGAATACCCACCGACCACTAATTTATTACCATTTCTGTCCTTCATATACGCGCTGACGGGTGGGCCCTATGGTAATATACGCTGCTGAATGTGGACCGTTTGATCGGGTCAATTGATCGTGTTATCAACAAATTACGGAGCTGTATGGTGAGCCAGTGACCGTATGATCACCCTAAAATGTACTCCTATTTTATTAACACAATACAGACTCAAACTACCATTTCTTTCTTTCATATACGAGGTGATAGGTGGGCCCCACGGTTACGCGCCCCGATGGTGCAACACTAGTTGCGCCGCGTGGAACGTTTGACTGGTCAATTGATTGTGTCATCAACAAAATACGGAGTTGTACGGGTGAGCCAAAGGACCGTGATAATCATGACATGTATTTGTTTAACATGGTACAGACGCAACGGCTCATATATACGCGCAAGCACTCACCCTATAAGCGCACACACGTGAACCCTACCCCTATGAGCACCTTCGATAGAGTGGGCCATCATATATGATCTTGAGATTTTACGAAGTCATCATAGGTGCCTCGTAGTCGAGTGGAACGTCTCCTCCCACTGAACGTACGTCGTCGGAAAATAATGAAATTAACACAAGATAAATGCGAGCACCGGGACTTTAACCTTGGTGGGCTCAAGAAACCACTGTCCTCTAACCATCCAACCACAGGTTGTTTAGCATGACAAAATATATGTGTTGACCATGATGAGCTTATTCTGAAGTCCAGTGAACATATCGTGCTTTCGCTTCAAATACAATGACCGTAAGTGTCGTTAACAAAATACGGAGCACGCATCAAATGCAAAGTCCGTCAGTGTCATCAACAAAATATGGACACGTATCGTGAGCTAGATACCGTTGTACTATTGTATATGCTTATTTTCTTAGTGGACGATTGCGTGTGTGGTGTGGTGGGCGCATCATTTCTAGTTGTGGTGGGTCAACATGAAGACTCATGGGTCGATTCCATCCTGCGCCACATATAGGTTGGACCGAGACGTGTTATACGAAGACCGATGTGGAGGACTTTTCGTACAACACGGTTAAGCTACAGTCGCGGAGGACTCTATCCCCACCGGTGATAAGCCGACTATATATGATTTGTAACCCTAGGCCCTTAGTATGTTATACAAGCTTGGGGCTAGTTCATCGATAGTATACACACACGCATAATGCCCGGTATTCACGTGTACTTTGTACACACCCCTATCACTAATATACAGCATCAGAGTAGGCTCTTTCTTCAATCGCAAAGGGTCCGATCCGAACTAGGGTAAAACTTTGCTTCAGATACCATCCAGCCTAACAACCAGGGATATCCTACCGAATGATATGATGAAATCATATCTGCCAACTACTAAGAGAGAGGTGTGTGGGGGGGGGGGCAATGTGTGCGAGAGAGGCCTAAAGATAATGTGCGTGCGGGAGACACGTAGTCACATATATGTGCGTATAGAGGGCTAGTAGAGACCGTGCATGTGTATATATGCATGTGAGAGAAATAGTGTTTTCCAACTGAGATTAGTAAAAAGAGTGGTACATAGTAGTCAGAAAGAGAGAGAGAGAGAAACAGAGAGAGCATGTGCGTGAGACACCCCGACACCCTGAGAGAGATTGTGAGCATGTGTGAAAGACAAATGTCAATGCATATAAAGTGTGTGCACTTATGCGTTAGATAGAGAGATATAGAACGCGTATGTGAGAACGGGGCGAGGCATAGTGCATCTACGTGTAAAAGGCGGTTCTATGCATTAAATTTAAATATAAATGGCATTATTATTTTTGGATGAGATCATGAATTTTGCAAATTGCGTATGGACGAAAATCGGTCTATCAGACACCCATACTCTATTGAATTCTAGCATGTGCATGTGTTTATTTCATATTATCGATCCATAGAGTGAGAGCAGTTTGAAATAGAGGCAATGGATGCTTTTGCAACTGATATATAAACATTAATTAGTGCACTCCATGTTGTTAGTGTGAAGCACTTTATACATTTGTCACTTGCATGGATACATTCCAAATTGCTAGCTACGAAATAGAATACATGTCGAATTCGGGTTTCGAAGATTCGAATTCATAGGAAGTGCATTCATCTATTTGAACCCGAGATAATGGCATTTTTAAATCAGATGTAAAAGGGGGCATCAATCTTTGTTGTGAGTTTGAACATGCTGTATATATTCATACGCATATCTAACTTTTTTGCAACCAAGGAGATTATATCTCGAACCATGCATTAACTGAGGTAAGTTGCATATTTTCTAATATATACTCGTGTACAATGTATATTCAAATGTACCCCCTCCATTCCAAAATAATCATAGCTTTAGGATTTTCAAGAGTAAAGATTTGTGAAGTTTGAAAAATATTGAAAGTTCAATTCAAGAGAACCGAAAACGTTAATGCTTCTGCTCCCAAATATTGAACGGTTACCAAATAGGCCTCGTCACCGAAACCACCGCGAGACTAATGTTTTCGTGGTAGGAAATTACTGTCCCGACTCTGCCCGTAGCCTATCGGCCCGATGTCCAAAGGTCTAAACCGGGGTAGGTTTGTAACTTCACCAAGACGCCAGTCTCAACCGCCTCTGAGAAGCATTCATATGCCGTGGGCGCCTAAACACCCATGCGCTCGACCTAAATCTATCCCGCCCACATTTGGGACACCTGACATGACTGTCCTACCCACAACCCGCGATATGTCCGAAATTTTAGATGGGGGCAAAGTTTGTAACTTTCCCCAAATTTCAAACAAGCGCGTCTCAGACCGAAACATTGTTCCCCCTTGGTTCCCCGCCTCCCTCCATTTCCTCATTCATACTCTGTGGGTGCGAAAACGCCCTCTCCACCAGCCGCGAAACCCCAGCCTCCTTCGTCGGTCCGTCCTCCACCCCATAGCTGCCAATCCACCGCCGCCCACCTCCATCATGCCGGAGCTGGTACCCCGACATCGTCGTCCAACGCAACCGCAACTGCAACACCCTCAAGGACTTAGCAGCTGAAGCTGAGGCAGAGCTGCGTCCACGACGCCTACGCCGACGTGCGCTGTACCAGAACCACTCCGACCACGCCGTCCTGCGCCTCAGTGCTGCGGCTCCACTGTCGCAACCGTCCACCGCACCGGAGCTGTTCCCACTACGCCATTGTTCGCCGCCTCGGATCTGCTTCCCCGCCGCCGACAGACGGCCACCGCACCACACTCAACAACTTGGCCATGGGTTTGTCCAAGGCTGCACCGTCCTCCCCAACTTCTAGTTTCCGACGAACAACAAGAAGATCGTCGAAAAACAGAAGGAGGACACAGCACTGCCAGCAGAAAGAGGTACTCCTCTTCCTTTATTCGTGCAAATCTTACGTCTCCGCTCACACCGTATTCATCCCACGAAAGAAACTAGTTGAGCGCTTTCATCGCATCTTCTTCGTGATACTAAATGCACAAGGTTTCCTCCCTTTACTATTTCACCTTTGCTAGAGGTCAAGAGTCTGCCTGGATTTCAATTCAGGATCGATCAACAACCGCAATTAAAATAAGCAAGACCCGCTTAGGCATCGCTGAGCACCTAGTCCGCCTTTGTTCCCGGGAAGCGGCGCGATCGGTGTCTATCATAGGGTGTGGGGCGCAGGAGTTGCTTGCGCCTCGATCCGGAGGTCGGCGGGGCTTGAATGGATGGCCGGGGCGGTGCCAAGCACGGCGGTGCGGTGAGGTCAAGGGAGGGTGCGGGCAGGAGGAATACTAGGCCGCTGGTCATTTGGCGCTTCGAGGAAGATCGTCAACACTGACTGGCTGGAGGTAGATGAAGGCGATCTGCCCGTTCTTTGTACATCGAACGGTGCAGAAAAAATGGACTGACCTATTTGCTTTCAGTCGACTGTTATTTTCATAGAATCTTGTAGTAATTTAGTGTGCCATGAATGTTGTAGAGCTATCATATGTCTCCCGTAATTTATTTCTCACCGACCTGCTATCTGCTACCTTTACACTGTACTAATTGTGCACACACTTTACCCATACTCACACTATTGTTTTTTTATGCATGGGTATTTCAGACTCTGACGCAATGTTGATGAATTCAGAAAAGAAAAGACAGAAGTCGCTCCAGTGTAATTCGAAGATAAGCACTAAGCGTTTTAGCGCTCTAATGGGTGAAGTGTCAACAGTTGGAAACAGTAAACGTAGCTCTGCAATTGATGATCTCAATTGCCACACACAACCATCCCAGGTGCTTGCTTTAACTTCGCGCAGTCAAATGTGGTTGCATATTGCATATGGTGTCTAGCTTGTATTGCTTCCAATTTGGTTAAATTGCATCTGCTTACTTTACACATTATACCTTTGATAATGGCATGCCTTCCTGTTTTTGATACATACTACATATGTCTATTTAACCATGCTCATACATCAAACTAATGCTCTTTTGTATCCCTCGTCAATCAATTATGACGAGACAACCACCCGAGTGGGTTACTGTGAGACGCCCTACTCGTTTAAAGAGTGCAGTGTCATCCTCCCCACATGATTCTCAAGAAACAGCAAGGCTAAATGAAGATAGTCAACGTAGCTCTCTAGTTGATCACCGCAATTCCCCACACCACCATCGCAGGTGCTTGCTCTTACTTGGCAAAGTGTGATATGTGGTTGCATGTTGCGATGGTGTCTACCTTGTAATGCTTCTAATTAGGGTAAATTGCATCTCGCTTAGTTAACACATTATACCCGTGGAATATGACATGCCTTCCTGCTTTTGGTACATACTACGCCTTTCTATTAACCATGTTCTTACATCAAACTACTTTTCTTGTGTATCCCTCATCAATGCTCCTAATTTGTTAAATTGCATCTCCTTAGCTTACACATTATATATGTGAATATGACACGCCTTCCTGTTTTTGGTACATACTACATCTTCCTATCACACCATGTTCTTACATCAAACTATCGTTCTTGTGTATCCTGCGCCTATCACTTATGATGAGACAAATACGCATGTGGGTTAATATGAGACGCAATACTCTTATAAAGAATGCAATTTCATCCTCTCCACATGATTCTCAAGAAACAGCAAGCCAAAATGAAGATATTGAACATAGCTCTGTACCTGAAGACAACACTTCCCCTACACCACCATCACATGTGCTTGCTCTAACTTCGCAGTGTGATATGTGGTTGCATATTGCATACGGTGTCTAGCTTGTAATGCTTTTAATTAGGGTAAATTGCATCTTCTTACTTTACATACTATACCTGTGAATATGACATGCCTTCCTATTTTTGGTACACACTACATCTATGTGGTAACCTTGTTCTTACATGAAACTACCTCTCTTCTATATCCTGCATCAATCACTTACGATGAGTCACCTTTATTCGTTGCATATTGCATATTATTTCTAGCCTCTTGCCATGTATTGCTTCTAATTTGGTCAAATACATTTGTTAGGGCACCCTTTTAATTTGGCAGAGTGATATTTGTTTCATCTTTCATATGGTTTCTAGCTTGCATCGATTCTAACTAGTACAAGCACCTTGTGCTTAGTTTACACTTTATACATCATACATGTCAATATGTCACTCCGTCCTGTTTTTCATACATATTCCATCCTCCTATCATGCGGCTGCCTTACATGAAAGTAGTGTTCACAAGATCATGCATCAATGAGTTCTCAAGAGCAAATTTTATTCCTTTTTCTTGTGGGTTTGACTTGACAAGGCAAAATCAAGAAATAGGAAGGAAAAGAGTAAGGAAGGCGATGCCGGTGGTCCTCTGCAAAGAACGTAAACGGAGCATCTGCATCGATTCTCCTTGTACTGATAGTGCATTACAAGGTCCAATTCTCCTCTCCCCTACTCCACCATCCAAGGTGCTTGCTCTAACTTGGCAGTGTGATATCTGGTTGCATGTTGCATATGGTTTCTAGCTCGTATTGCTCCTAATTAGTGTAAATCAGATTCTGCTTAGCTTACACATGATACATGTGAATATGACATGCTTTCCTGTTTTTGGTACATCTTGTGTCATCTATCACACCATGTTCTTACATGAAACTACTCTTCTTGTGTATCCTGCATCAGTCACTTATGATGGGACACCTTTAAGTTGGCAGTGTGATACTGGTTTGCGTCTTGAATATGATTTCTAGCATTTATTGCTTCTAGTTTGATGAACGCCACCTATGACGAGACAGTTTTAACTTGGCAGAGTGATATTGATTTCACCTTCCATTTGGTGTCTTGCAGTGTTTCTAATTTGTTGAACTGCCTTCTGCTTAGTTACCACATCATAGGTGTGAATATGTCAAGCCGTCCATTTTTACGTACATATTCCATCCTCGTATCATGACTTTGCCTTTCATTAGAGTAGTGTTCGTCAGTATCATGCATCAATGAGTTTTGAAGAGCAAATGATATTCCTTTTTCTTGTCGGTATGACCTCACAATGCAAAATCAATAAAGCTGAAGGAAATTGGCAACGCATTAGATGATGGTGGTCTTTCCGAGGAACTGAAACGGAGGTTCTCTACGGATTCTACTCCGCCATCCTCCCAACAAGATTCACAAGACAATGCAAGGCTAGACAGTCAACGTAGTTGTGTAGATGATGAGCACATCTCCCCTACTCCACCATCACAGGTGCTTGCTCTAACTTGGCACTATTATATGTGGTTGCATGTTGTGTATGATGTCTAGATTATATTGCTTCTAACTTTGTTGAATTGCATCTGCTTACTTTACACATAATGCCTGTGAACATGACATGTGTTCCTGTTTCTACATCAGACTACTATTCTTGCATATCCTGCATCAGTCACTTATGATAAGGCACCTTTAAGTCGCCACTGTGATACTGGTTGTGTCTTGCATATGATTTCTAGCATGTACTGCTTCTAATTTGTTGAAACGCCATACAGTTTTAAGTTGGCATAGTGATATTGGTTGCATCTTTAATATGGTGTCTAGCTTGCAGTGCTTGTAATTTGTTGAAATGCCTTTTGCTTAGTTACCACATCATAGGTGTGAATATGTCACACCATCCTGTTTTTCATACATATTCCATCCTCGCATCATGTGTTTCCCTTTCATCCGAGTAGTGCTCGTCATTATCATGCATGAATGAGTTCTGAAGAGCGAATTTTATTCCTTTTTCTTATCGGTTTGACTTCACAATGCAAAATCATTACAGCTGAAGGAAATTAGTCCAGCAGTGGATGATGGTGGTCCTTCGGAGCAACTCAAACAGGGGGTCTCCACAGATTCTGCTCCGCCATCCTCCCAACAAGATTCGCAAGACAACACAAGGCTGGACAGTCAACGTAGCTGTGTAGATGATGAGCACATCTCCCCTACTCCACCATAACAGGTGCTTGCTCTAACATGACAGTATTATATGTGGTTGCATGTTGCGTATGATGTCTAGCTTGTATTGCTTCTAACTTGAATTGCATCTGCTTACTTTACACATAATGCCTGTGAATATGACACGTGTTCCTGTTTCTAGAACATACGTGTACATGATGAGCACATCTCCCATACTCCACCATCACAGGTGCTTGCTCTTACTTGGAACTGTTATACATGGTTGCGTTTTCCGTATGATGTCTAGTTTGTATTGCTTCTGATTATGTTGAGTTGCATCTGCGTAGCTTACAACTTATGCCTGCAACGATCACTTACCCATAAGACACATTTAACTTGGGACCGTGATGTAGGTTGCATCTTGCATTGTCTTCTAGCTTGTACTGCTTCTAATTTCTTGAAATGGCACTTATGACGAGACACTTTTTACCTGAAAGAGTGATATTGGTTGCATGTTCATATGGTGCCAAGCTTTCATTTGTTCTAATTTTGTTGAAATGCCTTCCACTTACTTTTTTTGATACATATTCCATCCTCCTATCGTACGTGTGAATATGAAATGCTGTATTTTTTTGTATATATTCCATCCTCCTATCCTGCGCTTGCCTTACATCAAAGTAGTATTCGTCTGTATCATGCATCAACCAGTTATGCAGAGCTAATTTTATTCATCTTCTTGTGATTTTGACTTCATAAGGCAATATCAGAAAATAGGAAGGAAAAGAGTAAGTTAGGGGATGTTGGTGGCCCTCCGCACCGACGCAAACAGAGACTCTCTAGATTTGCCCTCGCCATCGCTAATGAAGTTGAAGTCCCAAGTCTACATGATGAGTTCATCTCCCGTACTCCACCATCGCAGGTGCTTGCTCTAAGTTGACAATGTGATAATTGGTTTCATGTTGCATATGTTGTCTAGCCTGTATTTCTTCTATTTTGATTAAATTGCACCTGCTCAGTTTATACGTTATACATGTGCATATGACATGCCTTTCTATGTCTAGAATACACTGCATCTATCTATCATACCATGTTCTTACATCAAAGTACTGCTGTTGTATATCCGCATCAGTCACTCATGATTGGACGCTTTTAACATGGCAGTTTGATAGTGGTTGCATCTTGCATTGATTTCTACGTTGTACTGCTTCAAATTTTTCGAATTGCCACTTATGACAAGACACTTTTAACTTGGCAAAGTAATATTGGTTGCATCTTTCATATGGTGTCTAGCTTGCATTACTTCTATTTTCTTGAAAATCCTTCTTCTTAGTTTGCACATCGTAGCTGTGAATATGTCATGTCGTCCTGTTTTTCTTACATATTCCATCCTCATACGGTTGTCTTACATCAAAGTATTGCTTATACGTATCATGCATCAATGAGTTCTGAAGAGTGATTTTATCTTTTGTGTTGTGGGTACAGCTTGACATGGCAAAGTCAAAAAAGAGCAAGGAAAATAATATAGTAGGGAGTGCTGTTACTCATCGGGTGAAATGGAAAAGGTTCTGCCGTCGAGATTGTGTTGGTACTTATAGTGCAGTAGAAGGTCCAAGTCCATCGGCTAAATCTACAAACACAGTATCACCTGCTCCACCAGTTGCAGCATATGCTTCAACTGTACCAGCATCTCAACCAGTTACACGTTCGTTTGCTCCGGAACTGGCCAGTTCCCAAGTTGCCTTCACACCTAACACTACTTCTGAAGCACTGCTGACACAAAAGGACTTGGCAAGATCAGATGAACCTCATGAGCATCAACACCAAGACGGTACCTGACCGAGTCAAGTTGCAGTTGCATGCTCCTTTATATGTACTCTCACAGTTTGATGTACACTAGCACTTTCCATATTCGTTGTTGAACTAGCACCACGGCGCAAGCGAAACCATACATCAGGGATAATGCTTGACAGATTTACAAAATCTATAGGAGGAAGAATGGAGATCCATTTTGAGGCAGGTTTAAGAAGGCCACGTGCTGCTACAGAGTCAGCCAAGTTAGTATCAGAGGCAGCTGTTGCCGTTATTTGTCATGCACGTATCCTCCCAATGTGGATCCAGTACAGGAATGAGAAAGACAATACCTAGTTTAACACCTTCCTTGACCATTTATCCGTAAGTAATGTTATTCATCGCAATTAGTAATATTGTATTGCTCTGTCCCATACTTTCTAGCTTCCTCCTAATAAGACTCACATTCTCAACCAGAGATGAAGGATATTCTTTTTGGTCTTGATCTATAATCTAGTTGTTATGTTCACGTGCGCACACAATGATAAAATAGGCTGTTTGTTTTATATCTGTTTGCCCATGATATGAATGGTGCCATACTATGTTCATCCTACTTTAAACCATGTCTCTTTATCCTTAGATGTCAACGAATGTGAGGAAATAGACAATACAGTACGCATGCTACATGGACATATGTTCCAAAAGTGATTTTATTATGTAGTTGGCACTACAATACATGCTAATGTATTACAGTAGTTCACCAAAATAAGTTATGTATAAATGAACCTACTTTGTTTGTTTTTGTCTCATTAGTAACTTATCTCGTACACTAATCAACAAGTTCAAACTTTCAGGAAGCTATGGAACAGATGATTGAACAGCCACAACCACCTGAAGGTGACGAGGCTACTACAGGCACAATGTCACCTCTTGCTGCAGTGCGTCAGTATCTCTCCACTAACAGTGCAAAAAGCACCTTCCTGCGTAATTCTGGGTTGGTTGTCAAGGTAACCTCGTCCAAATCGCCTATTGAACAAAATCTTCCTGCTAGATGTAGTGATATATCTGTGCTCCGGATACAAGTCGAATCCCTAATGGACGTTGTTTCGTAAACAAGAATAGTGGTTGAGAAATGTCGTCAAGATATGAATGGTTTTGAAACCGCACTATCGCACATTCGCTTCGTTGTTCAAGAGCAATGGCAGAAAAAGGTGGAGATCGTGCTGCTCCATCAGATTCTACAGCCTATTAGCACTCAGGTCAAATGATTTGTGCTTCTATACATCTGATGGTGCTTTTATCTTGAAGGACTGTAAACTTTATACCAACAGGCCTTTTGTTGTATGGTTGGAATTTATTTTGCCGTGATACAACATTTATGATGCTGCCCCAGGCTGCAGTAATTACGATGCTATTTTTGTATAGTGTAGGTTTATCTTAGTAATGTATTCGGCCGAAAGCTTCGTAGGAGCCCAACGTGCCAACATTCGTCGGGCCCATTCCAATTGGTCTAAAAACGATTACGGGCCGAAATTGGCATGTAACCCACTAAAAATATCTGGGCCTAAATCAGCATAAGCTTTCATATTTTTCTGGTTGGCCTGTGCCCATAGTGGGCCTTTAACAGGCACAAGCATAATTTGGGCCCTCAGTAAAAATAGGTCGTTTATAGGTGTAAATATCTCGAGCCCATAAAAAACATGGGCCTTTAATAGAACGAATGTGAAATTGGGCCCTGATTGTGCCAAATAACCCACTGGACTTAGCAGGCTGAAATGGTGGCCCATTTACGCCGCGGATCATTGACAGGCCGAAATTAGGACGGGCCGGAAATGCGCTGACCTAATACATGGGCCTTTAACAGGCCGGAAGTTCGGTCGGGCTAGATTATCATCATTTTTATATGGGTCGTTAACGGGCCCGATATGACGTTGGGCCACATATGGCCCATGGTTTATGTCCGACGTTAACAGGCCGAAAATGACAACAGACCGAAAGTGGCCCAAATCTATAGGGGGCCTCTAATAGGCCGAATGTCAGACATGGCCGAATATGACCCAAATCCTTCACGGTTGTTTATTGGCCGAAATTTTTTATGGCCTGTAAATGGGCCCAAATGAAGCTGGACCTTTAACAGGCCGGAAATACACCTGGACGTTATTCGGCACAATTACTTAGTGGACAGTTAATGGGCCAGAAGTGACCATGGGCCGCGTTGATGACAAGTTTAGGACAGGCCGTTGACGGGATGATTTGACAGAGAATGTTGGGCCTTTAGCTGGGCCGGCCCACTATGGTCTGTAGAATCTTGTGGGCCTTTAGCTGGGCCGGCCCATTATGGTCCGCAAAATCTTGTGGGCCTTTAGCTGGGCCGGCCCATTATGGTCTGCAAAATCTTGTGGGCCTTTAGCTGGGCTGGCCCATTATGGTCTGCTAAATTTTGTGGGCCTTTAGCTGGGTTGGCCTTCGGTTGGGCCGGCCCATTTAAACTTTGTGGGCCTTCGGTTGGGCCAGCCCATTTAAACTTTGTGGGCCACTGTTGGGCCGGTCCACGTGTCAACATATCATAGGCCCATCTCGACCGTTGGATGAGTGACACATGTGCCAACGTGAGTCGACGCGGATCCGTCAGCCAATGAGAATTTTACACGTGGAAAATCGGCATTGGTCGTGGCTGTTAACGGGTTATCGGATCCAAAATCTGACCCGATAGCTTAACGGCGTTCCGTTACGGTGGATGCCACGTGTCGGTCACCCTTGACGAAAGCACTTCTGTGACGCGCGATTTATCGTCATGGAAGTGGACACTTCCGTGATGATAATTTTGGTAATGTCATGGAACACTTCTACGACAGCACAGGTATGACTATCTTGATTCTGTCATAAATTTGTCACGGATGTACATGCATGACAAAAAACATGACCTACTGTGACAAACACGTATCATCACAGAGTGTATTTTTTTGTAGTGTGGGGCGCCTACGGTCGAAACAAGGTCCCGTTCATCGGGAGGGGTGTGGCATACCGCAAAACGGGACTCCACGAGCTACTGTTCATCCACCATCTACTGCCTCGCTCCAGCCTCCACGGGCTACTATTTATCCACCATCGACTTCCTCCAGTCTCCACCAGCTATTGTTCATCCACGGGCAACTGTTCATCTAGCCTCCACCAACTACTATTCATGGAGCTTCCACGGGGTCCTGTTCATCCACCCCCAACTGGCTCGGGTGTGGTGGCCTCGTCTCAATTGGGGTCTTGTTCATCCAGCGGCAACGACCTACTATTACCATGGGGTCCTATTCATCCAATCCCCACCAGGAACTGTTCATCCAACCCCCTACAATGGTCACTGTTCATCATGAGGAAGTAGGTTCGATCGGCTTCAGTAGTAGCAGTAGCGAAGGAATCACTGGGGTTCAGTTAATAGCAAGATCGATCGCTCCAATGGAACTTCGTGTGAGTAGGATAAGGAGGGGGTTCAGTAATGCATAGCTAGTGTAATCGCTCAGGTTCAGTAAGCAAATGACTCACTCGGGTTCAGTTAGAGCCCAACGCCTCGCACACACGCGCATACATGTACGAGAGAAACGCGCAAACCTCCGTGCATCGCTCGGCCTCGACCACCCATCGTAATTGGGAACTCCCTGATATTTTCCTCGCCCTAGCTTCTACCATGATTTTTTTCGTCATGGACGGCCCAAAGAATGTCATGCAGGTGCGTCCCTGGCCCGCCCAGGACGAAAAGCCCATTTTATGTCATGATTTATGGTCACAGAAGTAAGAGCCCACCACATCTATGATGATATGTGCTTTTGTCACAATTATCGTCATAGAAGTGTCATAAGCATGAGATAAATTATTTTCGTTCGGCCCAAAATGTGACTGATATGTATTTTTTTGTAGTGAACCCACTTGGTAAACTTATCAACTCCCACCAAAAGGTGGGTCTTCTTGTCTTTAGACCTATTGAATGGCCCAACCATATCATGCTCCCATACTGCAAATGGCCAAGTGATTGGTATCATCCTCAATTCATGAGCCGACACATGAGCTTGCCTTGCAACTTTCTAACATCCATCACACTTGCTGACAATGTCTTCTCCATCAGCGTGAGCCGTCAGCTAGAAAAACCCATGATGAAAAGCTTTAGCCACCAAAGTTCGTGACCTGACGTGATGACCACAATCGCCTGCATGAATTTCTTGTAGGATCTCACATCCTTCTTCAGGAGAAACACAACGTTGGAATACACCAGTCACACTACATCTGTGTAACTCACTATTGACAATGGTCATTAACTTGGATCGCCTTGTGATCTGCCGTGCCAGATTTTCATCTTTTGGTATTTGGCCTCGGGTCAGGTAAGCCAAATAAGGCAACGTCCAGTCGGGGATGCACGAAGAGCCGCCACCAACTATCCCTCCGGGTCAGGAATAGCAAGATCTTCCTCTGAAGGTAAGGGTTATGTTGGATCTCGGGTTCCGGCAGACCCTCTAGGTTCGAACTCTGGGGTGCACGCGGAGATCTCACCTCCAACCTACCTACACCTCGTCGGCTCGCAAGGATCTAAACTACACAAAGAGCAACACAAGGGACACAAGGTTTATACTGGTTCGGGGCACCATTGTGGTGCAATACCCTACTCCAGTGTGTGGTGTGGTGGATTGCCTCAGGGGCTGATGATGAACAATACAAGGAAGAACAGCCTCGCGAGGGTCTGTTCTTGGCTGGTGCGACGAACTGCTAGGGGGACTTAAGTCGCTCGTCTCTCTCTTTTGCCTATTTTCCGGTCGACCAGGTCTCGATCTCCCTTCTCCTAGATTGCCTCTACCCTGTGGGTGGCTAGTCCTATTTATAGGCAGAGGCCCTGGGCCTCTTCCCAAATATTGAGCGGGAAGGGCGCCAACAATGGGCCATTTTGAAGGGGAACATCTAGTACACTTATCCTGACTAAAGTGGGTCCTCGCTTGCCAAAGACTCTGACGGTGACGCCGGCTTGGGCTCCACGGTGACCTCCTTCCTGCCGTTCAGCTGGTCTTGGTCTTGTTGCACCGAAATGGTTGCCTTTGCTTGATGCTCTCGCCTGCGATTGCCTCCTTTGCACAAAATAGGAAATGAGGACACTGCGCGGGCTGGCGCCCGCCTGGCGCCCTTCGTCGTCATGGCTTGCGTCATGGGCACCTCGTGAGGTACCCCGCCTTGATCTCTCCATCTCCTCGCGAGCCAGCCTGACGAGGTCGTGCCTGAGGAAGCTTCCTGTCGTCCGCCTCACGAGGCTTGGCCCCTTGCGAGGGTCTTGAGCTTGTGTTGATGAAGATGGGCCGTACTGGGCCACCCCTTGAGCCACGCCGCAGGCAGGCAAGTCTGAGTACCGCCATTCCCAGAACGCCGACAGTAGCCCCCGGGCCCAAGGCGTGCCTGGACTTGGCTTAGCAGAGAAGCGAAGGGGCAAGTGCGAAGCGCCGCGGGCCCTAACAGCCTGCGGCCTTGGGCGCCACATGGCGGTTGATTGGACATAGGCGTCCCTGCTTCCCCGTGACGCCTTCGCAATTGCACGAATCGACAAGAGAGCGGTACCCGTCTAGGCTTTTCCTCCTTTGCCTTCTCCAGTCATTGCCCAGATCCCCTTTCTCGCCCCTATCCTTCCTGCTTCCGAAATCCCTAGATCTACTCCGACCCCGTGCCCTAGCAAGGTATGGCGCCTCGCCAGACCCCGGCCGGAGCTTGGTACTCGCCCGCTTTGGACTCCCCGAATGTGTCAGAGAAGAGCCTTGCCCGGGCGCGCCGAATGATGGCGGTACATGGCAACGACGGGGCGGCGGTGCTCAAGGTTGGCTCTGCCCTTCCTGAGGACCAAGGAAGCACCTTCTACCCGCTCTTCGTGAGCGCCATTGCCGCCGGTCTGGTGCCTCCCTTTTCTGAGTTCTTCTTTTCTGTCCTCCGCCATTACAAACTGCAAGCTCTGCACCTCCACCCCAACTCTGTTCTTCTCCTGGCGATCTTCGCCTACTATTGTGAGGCTCATGTCGGGGTGCAGCCCTCAGTGGCCTTGCTGTTGCCAAGATTTCTACCTCCGGTCCTCCCGCGGCCCCATCACCGCATGCGCGAGCTTTGTCGCGTACGGCAGCTCCAATGCCATCTCGAAACCCGGGAAGAGGATTGAAGGCTTCAGGAGCAAGTGGGTCATGGTAGATGTTGGGTGCGTCCATCCTCGGCTGATTCTGCTGACGGAGCAGCCCATGCTCATCGACGCTTGGTCTCGTGCGGAACTCGTGGATTCCCGCGCAAAGCCAGTGCTGGAGAAGATGGACGCGAACCTGTGGCCGGGCAACATGGCGATGGCGAAGCTGACTGGGGTGTCGCTCCTGAGGGAGTTCGTGGAGCACTGGGTGGCCCCGCTTTGGCAATACTCGCTTCCGCTGTGGAGGTCTCGCCCGAGCCCCGTAGTCTTGGCCGACGAAGATCTGGCCGTGGTCCTCCAATCTTTGGCTTGGAGAGACATGGCGAGGCTGGAGGGCGCTCCTGTGCCCCTGTTCCTTCGACATGATTGGGAGCAGGTGGTGGACTCCATGCCCGCTTCCAACGGGGATGGGCCCGTGCCCACGGAGGTTCCCGAGGACCCAGTGGCCCTGGCGATGGTGAATGTGTCCTCTAGCGACTCCATCGAAGAGGAGGAAGAAGAGGAGTGGGAAGAGGGGCCCGACTCCATGGCGACTGACGGGGAGTTGAGAGCGCCCCTTCCTCGGCGCAGGTCCTGCGCTCTCCGCCTCTTGCCGGACGATGACGAGGATGGCGACGAGCGAGGTGGCGAGAGCTCGCCCCTGATCCCGAAGAAGGACATGACGGGGCTGGTTCCCCGCGGGTCTACTACGGCTCCGAGGCGATCTGCGGATGCGCCTCCTGCTCCCGAGCCCCTTGATGTTGATCCCAGCAGCCGGCTCTCGGGCTTCAAGTTCGGCCGGAGGTTGCTTGAGTCCGCGAGCGATGACCAGTAAGTGCTTGATTCTTGTCTTGCTTCTTGCTTCGTTGTTGAGGCCTGATGTTAGTACTCCTTGGCTAGGCCGGTGCCTGCGGCGAAAAAGCTGAAGGGGGCTCCTGAGGCTTCGCCCGGGGCAGCACCTCCATCCGCGGAAGAAGGGGACGACAAGACACGGGCCTCTCATGCCCGGCCATCCTCACGAGGCCTGGCGGGGCTAGTTGGGGCGAGCTCAGCCCCCATGGCCCAAGCGACTCCCGAGGTATCCTTGCCTGACGCCACTGCCGCAGTCGTCGGGGCGCAGAAGGTCCCGACTCATGGTGCTGTGATTACGCTGCCGTCCTCTCCTCCTACTCCGCCAACTGCCGTTTCTCCGACTCCTTCTAATGTCCTGGATCATGCTGCTGCTGAACTGGACCGGCTGCAGAAAGATCTTCTAGGCACTGACCCGCGCTTGGTGGCCGGACGCCTGGAGCTGGCCTCCGGCTGGGTTCGCTCTGATGCTTCAATTCGAGCAGCGCTGGTTCAGGCCGCGATGGCTTGCGACGAGGAGAAGCAGGCCGTCCTTGAGGCAAAAGCCGCTTGAGACGCCGCCTTGGGGGAGGTAGCCGATGTCCGAGGTCGCTGCAAGGTGCTGGAGAGTGAGCTGCAGGGCCTGTGCGACCAGCTTGCCAAGGAGGCCCGCGTCCGCCAAGAGAAGGAGGAAGACATGAAGGCTCGTGAGGCGGCCGCCAAGGACCGGGATGCTAAGCTTGATGAGCGCCATGGGCGCTTAGGTGCGCTGGAGCAGGCGTTGGAGGCGAAGAGGAACGAGCTGGACGACAATGCGCGGGTCCTGGCCGAGGACCACGTGGCCTTCGCGAAGCAGGAGGTGAAGGCTCGCACCTTGCTGAAGTCGCTTTACGGCAGCAGCCTGGAAAACCCGCTGGCCGGCACCAAGGACGGCCCCGCCAAGCTGCTTCCCTTCCTGGTCCGCGCCCTTGAAGATGTCGCCTTGGCTCGCCCCACGGCCGAGGCCGAGGCGCAGTGTCCTGTTTTCTCGCAGGCCGACGCTGCCTTCACCCACGCCTATCTTCGCGACCCCAACGCTGACCTTGACAGCCTGTTGGAGCCCGTGAGCGGCGAAGCTTGCCGCTATCACCGCCGAGGCCGTGAAGGGTCGAGCGGAGGCTCACTGGCGGCAATGTTCCGGCCTTCAAAGCACCAAGACGAAGCGAGGCGCTGCCGATCCTGAGGCTTCACGAGGCGAACCCGCCCAGCGCAGCTCCGCCGTCAGCGACGGTGCTGCCGACAAGTGACTCCTTCGTGGCTCATGTCCTGCTTTCAGCTCCTGCAACATGCATCATGCCTCGTGGAGGCGTTTAAACTTGCGTTTGGCGTTGTGAAAACAACTATGCACTGTAATATTTGCTTTTGAATTCCTTGAGATTTGCGCTTTTCCTTCCTACTTGCTTATGTTCTACGTCGGCAGAGTCTGCCTCACAAGATACCTCACCGGCCGTTAGCCCCGACAGGAAACCAGGACGGGACCAAGGAGTGAGGGGCTACGTGACAAGTTAGGCTCCTGAGTCGCGATGCTCAGGAGTCCCCCTTGACGCACGAACAACAAGTAGGGAGGTGAGATGTATGGGTGAATTTACCATTCTACGTCGGCAGAGCCCGGCCCCGCGCATACCTCAACCGCCGTTAGCCTTTCGGAACTAAGGGGTGAGGGGCTACGTGACCAGTTAGGCTCCTGAGTCGCGATGCTCAGGAGTCCCCCTTGACGTTCAAACGGCCTTCATACCTTGGCTCGCTCGGGGAGAGACGTGTGACGAACCAGGCCCGAGGGGCCTGGCTGGGTGGCGTGCGTCTGGGCGTGACCCAGGCGTAGCCCCGTGCCCAGCCCCTCGCTGCTCTCCCGAGGGGAGGCGTTACGATGAGGCCGCACATTGAGCTCTGGGCTCCCCGAGGTTGATGCGGCCGGGGCCACCCTCGCTTGTTTATCACCAGCAGAGCATAGCGCCTGTATGTGTCTGGGCATAGCCGCCTCGGCAAGGTGTCGTCGGCCGGCAGAGCATGGTGCTTCCACTGGTGCGTGGGAGGGGCCTCCCCTCCGGGTAGAGCCCCCGGGGCGTGTACAGCCCCGCCCTGACACGTGGCTGGCATGGTAGGGCCTGTCGAGGTGTATCTGGGCTCCCGTGAGCCAGCGCCGGGACTCACGGGGCCCTACCTCAAGGCGGGTTGTGCCTGGCTTTGGGCCTTTTTCTTGGAATGTGTTCCTGCAAATTTGGTTAGATGTCGACGCTCTACGTCCTCAGGTCCCGGCCCTCGAGCGGGGATCAGCCGTCATTGTATGCTGTGTCGCGATGCCGTGGACAAGGCCAGAGGGTGAGGGCCGGAGAGCCGAGGAGCCCATGAGTCGCGATGCTCAGTACCCCCTTTAACGTGCAAGCGGTCGACATGACGGAAGAGGGTGCCGTGGACAGGCATCAAATAATGATCATGATGGGTCAAACGCATCGACCGAATAAACGCAAGAGGGATACATGCCACTTGGTCCGCCCGGTGGCTTGGGGATGATGCAGCCCGAGGCGCCCCAATAAAGTAAACTAGAAACATGAATCAAGGGATACATGCCGCAGGACGGACCCACGCTGCCCGGGAATGATGCAGCCTGGGGGCGCCCCACTGAAAATGAAACTCAAGGATGTCACCTGATAATGTTGAAGATGAGGGGATGCTGAAGTAGCGGACGTCGTGTGCTGCGGAAGCCGATCTTCACGAGCCCCCAGGCCCAGGAGCCTCGGGAGGCTCCGGAGGCGCTGGTGGCTCCTCGCGGACCATCTCCATCTCCGCTAGGACTGCGGAACGCCTGGCCACTTGAGCCTCCAGGAAGCTCCTCATGAGGCGCTGGCTTGTGCAGCTGCGTTCAGCAAGCCGTAAGGCATGCGAACATAGCTGTGGGGTGGACCTTCACAGCGCCCCACGCATGAGGGCCAGAGGCGCTCCTGAGAGGCGGCTCGGTTGAGCCCTGGTATGTCGATGCAGACGCGCAGCCCACCATCCTCGCCTGGATGGGGAGCTACGGCGGGTAAGCGGAGGCTGCCACTCATGACTCTTGACTCCTGCAGCTCCTGAATGACCTTGGTGACAAACTCATGAGGGCTCGGCCCTCCTTGCCTTGCTCCTTCCTGAGGGAAACATGCTTTGAAACACGCCTCCAAGTGGTGCCCGAGCGCCTCCCTCGTGATCTTACCAAAGTCGGTGGCCCTCCAGGAGAGAGCCCACGAGCCTTGCTCGAGGAGGGCGCCGGGCGCGCCTTCCTATGCGACAGAAGGAGGTGCCCCAACAGCGCGGATCTCGAGGGGCCTGCCTCCCGAGGGGTCGGGCCAGCGATGTCTTCTTCTTCTTAGGAGCAGCCTCGGGAGCCTCCCCGCCCCGTGATCTGGGTCTTCAATTGACGCTGCTTGAAAAGCACGCCTGTGGAACACATCAAGGCTCTCTCTTCACAAGGCACCGTGATGACTCCACAGCTTCCTGGCATCCTGAGGACGTTGTAGCCGTGATGAGTCACAGCCATGAATTTGGCCAGAGCTGGGTACCCGAGGATGGCATTGTATGGCAGGCGAATGTGGGCGACGTTGAAGTCAATGAGCTCGGTGTGGTAGTTGTCGCGCGCCCCGAAGGTGACAGGAAGGCGGACCTGCCCTATCGGAACCGTGGAGCCATCAGTGACTCCGGAGAAAGGCTTGGTTGGCTGAAGCTGATTGTATGGCACTTGGATATTGTTGAATGTCTCGACGGACAAGACATTGAGCCCTGCCCCGCCATCGATGAGGGTCCTGGTGACTTGCACGTTGCTGATGATTGGGGAACAAAGCATCGGGAGGACTCCGGCTGTGGCTGCGCACTTGAGCTGATCTGCTGAGTTGAACGTGATGGCGCACGCTGACCACCTGAGAGGGGGCATGGCTTCGAGCATGGGGATGACTGCATTCACTTCATGGGCGAACTGCTTGAAGATGCGCTGAGAGGCTGGGGCTTGAGCTCCGCCCAGGATGCAAGCGATTGCGCGCGGCTCTTGGAAGCCCCCAGCCCCCTCGTCCTGATGATGGTCTTCATTTCTCCTTGGCTGCGGTGGTAGAGGAGGGAGGCCTGCGTTGCCTTGTGGATGATCCTCGCGAGGCTGATCCCTCCAGCCTCCCTCGCGATGCGGGTCCCTCCAACCTCCGTCGCGAGGCTGATCCTGCCAGTGGTCCTCGCGAGGTCGGTCACGCCACCCTTGGCGAGGGCCACGGTCTTCCCAACGTCCTGCGCTTCTTCCTCCTCCTCGTTCGTAGCCTCGATCATTGCAGTCGGGGCGTCGACCGATTCGCCCTTGTCGCACGGCTCTGAGCTTTTGGCATTCGTTGGTGTTGTGGGTGTGGAGGTCGTGGTACACGCAGTATCGGCTGCCCTTGGAAGACTCGGGCTGATCCCTGCCTCGCTTGGTGTGTGGTTCTGTCGCGAGCACGGCAGCCCCCTTGCACTTCACGTCCTTGACCTTGGGCTTCTTCTCTTCGGGGTCGGTAGCCGGCAGCTCGAGGACGGAAAGGCATCCTTCCTCAGCCCTAGCGCACTTGGTCGCCAAGTTGAACATCTCCAGGGATGTGCACAGGTCTTCATGCATCGCCAGCTCCTCCTTCATCTTGACGTCACGCACACCGTCGGAGAAGGCTGAGATGATGGCCTCCTCGGTCACCTTGGGAATCTTGAGGTGCGCGTTGTTGAAGTGCTGGATGTACTTCTGCAGGGTCTCCCCTGGCTGCTTCTTGATGCGGCGCATGTCGCTCACGGCAGGAGGCCGGTCGCGAGTGCCTTGGAAGTTGGAGATGAAGCGGGTGCGCATCTCGTCCCAGGAGAAGATTGTGCCAGGAGCCAGGTTCAGGAGCCAGGTGCGGGCACCGTCCTTGAGCGCTATGGGAAACCAGTTCGCCATGACCTTCTCGTCCCCATTGGCAGCTTCGATGCCCATCTCGTAGAGCTGGAGGAACACCGTAGGGTCGGACGTGCCGTCATAGCAAGGAGGCAGGTCTGGCTTGAACTTGTCAGGCCATGTGACGCTTTGTAGCTCGGTGGTGAAGGCGCGGCAGCCTTCAGTGGCCGCGGGAGGCCTTTGGTGACGTAGGGCTTGATCTTGCGGGTCTCTGTGCGCTGCCGCTGGGAGCAGCGCGGGGTCTTGGCATGCTGGAGCAGGACCGTGGTCGTGACGGGCCGGTGCAGGGAGCACTCGGGCAGCTTCTTGGGGGCGAGGGACCTCTTGGCAGCTCTTCTCTTGCTGCGCTAGTGCCGGACGGAGTTGGTTCCGCCCAGGGGCCACGTGCCTTGGGGCCAGGGCGCCTTCTTGAGGGGGAGGTGGCTGAGGCGCCCCCGGAGCTTCATCGCCTGGGCAAGGCGGGGCACGGTGCAGTGAGAAGGACGGCGCGGGGGAGCCGCCCGCGGCACGGACGAGCTTGGCGACGAGGTCGAGCCACTCCTCGTAGACGTCGCCGACGGGGCGGTAGCGCAGGATCTCGTTTGCCGCGATGACCGCGGCTCGAGCCTCCATGGGCGCGCGAAGCGTGCGGGATGAAGAAGCAGCTGGGGCGAGCGAAGGAGTAGCGGTGCGGCCGTCTCTCCTCACGGATGGATGCTGGGACGACGTCTGCTGCTCGTTCCCCGCCGGACCGGTGGCGGCGTTGACGGCGGGCGACGAGGAACAGCGGGGGCGGCCGCCGACTGGGTCTGTCTGGGCGACGCGAGTAGCGAGAGTGGCCTGGCGCTCGGCGCAAGCCCGACGAGCGTATGACATGGATGCGAGGGGCGGCGAAGAGCAGGGCGGCGGAAGGCGGATTCCGGTGCACCCCTACCTGGCGCGCCAAATGTCGGATCTCGGGTTCCGGCAGACCCACTAGGTTCGAACTCTGGGGTGCACGCGGAGATCTCACCTCCAACCTACCTACACCTCGTCGCCTCGCAAGGATCTAAACTACACAAAGAGCAACACAAGGGACACAAGGTTTATACTGGTTCGGGCCACCATTATGGTATAATACCCTACTCCAGTGTGTGGTGTGGTGGATTGCCTCAGGGGCTGATGATGAACAATACAAGGAAGAACAGCCTCGCGAGGGTCTGTTCTCTCTCTCTCTCTCTCTCTCTCTCTCTTGCCTATTTTCCGGTCGATCAGGTCTCGATCTCCCTTCTCCTAGATTGCCTCTACCCTGTGGGTGGCTAGTCCTATTTATAGGCAGAGGCCCTGGGCCTCTTCCCAAATATTGAGCGGGAAGGGCGCCAACAATTGGCCATTTTGAAGGGGAACATCTAGTACACTTATCCTGACTAAAGTGGGTCCTTGCCTGCCAAAGACTCTGACGGTGACGCCGACTTGGGCTCCACGGTGACCTCCTTCCTACCGTTCAGCTGGTCTTGGTCTTGTTGCACCAAAATGGTTGCCTTTGCTTGATTCTCTCGCCTGCACTTGCTTCCTTTGCACCAAAGAGGAAATGAGGACACTGCGGGCTGGCGCCCGCCTGGCACCCTTGGTCGTCATGGCTTGCATCATGGGCACCTCGTGAGGTACCCCGCCTTGATCTCTCCGCCTCCTCGCGATCCAGCCTGACGAGGCCGTGCCTGAGGAAGCTTCCTGTTGTCCGCCCCGTGAGGCTTGGCCGCTCGCGATGGTCTTGAGCTTGTGTTGATGAAGATGGGCCGTACTGGGCCACCCCTTGAGCCACGCTGCAGGCCGCAGGCAGGCAATTCTGGGTACCCCCATTCCCAGAACGCCGACAGGTTATGCAGTACGTCAAGGAACACATTAGGGGGTACCATCTTACATGTGAACCGAGCCATGATAATTTTTCCGCCGGTCTATGTGATCCACCTGGTAACCCTTAAAGTGACCAGCAATATTATCAACTGCCTGATGATAAGCCGCTATAAGCGGGTCTTTAGAATCCCACTTTCCTGAAACTTGCCGGGCCACTAAATCTGAGTCACCTAGACATCTAACTTGACTCAAATTCATCTCCTTTGCCATTCGAAGTCCATGGATAAAAGCTTCATACTCAGCTGCATTGTTAGTACAAGGGAATATGAACCTTAAGACATAACAAAATTTATCACCTCGTGGAGTTTCCAAGAAAAGTCCGGCCTTCGAATCTTCCAACTGCCTAGACCCATCAAAGTGTATAGTCCAATATGTATTGTCAGGCTTCTCCTCAGGTGTTTTCAGCTCTGCCAGTCATTTATAAAACCCACCAAAGCTTGAGACTTTATGGCTGTTCTGGGCACATACTTCAGATGGTGCGGTCCAGGTTCAGTTGCCCACTTAGCAACCTGGCATGTAACCTCTCTGTTTTGAATTATGTCATTGAGTGGAGCAGAACTGACCACTGTGATCGAATGTCCAAGGAAATAATGCTTAAGTTGGCTAGCCATGAACACCCCAAACACCAACTTCTGCCAATGTGGGTATCTTTGCTTGGACTCCGTGAGAACCTCATTGACATAATAAGCCGGCCGCTGGACTGGATACTCTTTACCCGCCTCCTTGCATTCCATGACAACTGCCACACCGACGGCTTTATTATTAGCCGCCATGTATAGGAGCAAAGGTTCTTTGTCTGTGGGAGCAGCCAAGATGGGTGGCTCAACCAACTACTTCTTGAGCCTCAAACGCTGCATTAGCTGCATCACTCCCGACAAAATGATCAGTCTTTTTCATCATGTGATACAAGGGCATCAGCTTCTCCCCAAGGCGGCTTATGAACCCGCTTAGGGCTGCAATGCAACCCGCCAGGCGCTGAACATCGTTGATACATGCGGGCTTAGAAAGGGAGGTGATAGACACAATCTTCTCCGGGTTAGCCTCGATGCCCCGCTCTGAGACCAACAAACCTATCAATTTGCATGCTGGCATGTCAAAAACACACTTGCCAGTTTAAGCATCATCTTATACACCCTGAGATTATCAAATGTCTCCTTCAGATCATCAAGTAAGGTTTCTTTCTTCCTTGACTTAAGCACAATGTCATCATCATCAGCATGAATGTTCCGACCAATATGCTTATGAAAGAAATTCTGCACACAACGCTGGTAAGTCGTCCGGGCATTCTTGAGGCCAAAAGGCATAGACACATAAGAGAAGGCTTCGAAAGGTGTGATGAAGGCTGTTTTCTCTTGGTCTTCAACTGCCATACTGATTTGATGATAACCAGAGTATGCATCCAAGAAGCACAAGATCTCACAATTTGGTTAATGCGAGGGGAGCAAATGGATTAGCAAGACATGCCTTGTTCAGATCTGTGTAGTCAACAAACGTACGCGAAGTGCCGTTCTTCTTAAGCATAAGAACTAGATTAGTCAGCCACTAAGGGTGGAACACCTCAACTATGAACCCGGCAGCTAGGATCCGGGCCACTTCTTATCCAATGGCCTTACGCCTCTCCTCATTAAAATGACAAAGGAATTGGCGAACATGTTTCATCTTAGGATCAATATTAAGTTGGTGCTCAACGAACTCTCTGGGTACACCTGGCATGTCAGAAGGCTTCCATGCAAAGATGTCCCGATTCTCACGGATGAATTCGATGAGCGTGCTTTCCTATTTGTGATCCATTCCTGTCCCAATGGTGAACTGTTGAGAAGAAGCACCAGGGACAAAATCAACTTGCTATGTATATTTTGCCGACTTAAACTTAAGTGACGGGTCTGTCTCTGTAGTGGGTTTCTTCAGAGGGGTCATATCAGTCGGGTCCGCATTGTCTTTATAATACTTGAGCTCCTTCGTGGCACAAGCTGCCTCTGCATAAGCCGTATCTCCTTCCTCGCACTCCAAGGCGAGTTTGTGTTCCCATGAACTTTGATTGTCCCCTCTGGCCCTGGCATCTTAAGTTGCAGATATACATAAGAAGGGCGAGCCAAGAATTTGGCGTAAGCCGGCCGTCCAAATAAAGCATGATAAGGACTTTTAATCTTAACCACTTCAAACCAAAGTGTCTTTGCTCTGCAGTTATACTCATCTCCAAAAGCCACTTCCAGAGCAATCTTTCCCACTTGATAAGCCGACTTGCCAAGCTCCACTCCATGAAATACCGTGGAAGACGGCTGAAAATCCTTGTCCGTTAGGTTCATTCGACAGAAAGTATCCTGATACAATATGTTGATGCTGCTACCACCATCCATAAGAACTTTAGTAAATTTATAACCGCCCACTTGAGGGGCTACCACCAATTCTAGATGACCCGGATCATCAACCCGGGGAGGGTGATACATCTGACTCCATGTTATCATATATGCTGACCACCTTAAATACTGAGGCACTACTGGCTCAACCATGTTTACTGCTCGCTTATGGACCTTTTGGTCATGCTTGCACGTGTTGACTGACCCCCATTAAGCTGTTCTGGATTACTCTGATATCCCGACTGATTATTTTGCTGCTGATTACCATGACCAGACTGTTGATTATGACCACCATGGTTACGTTGACCCTGATAGCCAGAATTTGAGCCGCCACTACCAAAGCTGGAACCCTGAAAACCAGATCCTGGCCCGCTGCGTAGACCATTATTATTACCATTCGAAATTTCAGCAGTCAACTTCTCAAGACGAGCAATTTGGGATCCTAAACCATCAAATTCTTTAGACATATCATCGATCTCTTTATTCATATAACTCATAAAACTTTTTTGTTCCTTAAGCTCGTTTCTGAAGAAATTATTATGCTTAAATTGCAAAACCGTAAAACTCCTGATGTTGCTTTCGATCTCTTCTAACCTTTTAAGGTGAAGGTCACCAAATCTAGGTAGAGCCATCATGACAAGCAAGCAAATGAAAAAGAGGCGAATGGAAAAGAGAGGGCAAATAAAATGGGAAGGGTGAAGTGGGGGAGAGGCAAATGGAAAATAATGTAATGCGGGAGATAAGGGATTGTGATGGGTACTTGGTATGTTGACTTTTATGAGACTCCCGAACGGCGCCGTAAATTCTTTTGCTACCTCTTGAGCATCGTTGGATTTCCTTGAAGAGGAAAGGATGATGCAACAAAGTAGTGTAAGTATTTCCCTCAGCTTTTGAGAACCAAGGTATCAATCCAAGAGGAGCCTACGCAGCAAGTCCCTCAGACCAAGACAAAGCAAATAACTCCTCGCAACCAACGCGATAAGGGGCTGTCAATCCCTTCACGGTCACTTACAAGAGTGAGATCTGATAGATATGATAGGATAATATTTTTGGTATTTTTTGTGATAAAGATGCAAACTAAAATAAAAGCAAAGTAAAAAAGCAAAGTAAAAAAGCAAAGATAATAAAAAAGTGTAGGAAGATTAATATGATGAAGATAGACCCGGGGGCCATAGGTTTCACTAGTGGCTTCTCTCAAGAGCATAAGTATTTTATGGTGGGTGAACGAATTCTTTGTTGAGCAATTGATGTAATTGAGCATAGTTATGAGAATATCTAGGTATGATCATGTATATAGGCATCACGTCCGAGACAAGTAGACCGACTCCTGCCTGCATCTACTACTATTACTACACTCATCGACCGCTATCCAGCATGCATCTAGAGTATTAAGTTCAAGAAAACAGAGTAACGCCTTAAGCAAGATGACATGATGTAGAGGAATAAATTCATGCAATATGATAAAAAACCCATCTTGTTATACTCGATGGCAACAATACAATACGTGCCTTGCTGCCCCTACTGTCACTGGGAAAGGATACCGCAAGATTGAACCCAAAGCTAAGCACTTCTCCCATTGCAAGAAAAACCAATCTAGTAGACCAAACCAAACTGATAAATCGAAGAGACTTGCAAAGATAACCAATCATACATAAAAGAATTCAGAGAAGATTCAAATATTGTTCATAGATAATCTTGATCATAAACCCACAATCCATCGGTCTCAACAAACACACCGCAAAAACAAGATTACATCGAATAGATGTCCACAAGAGAGGGGGAGAACATTGTATTGAGATCCAAAAAGAGAGAAGAAGCCATCTAGCTACTAACTATGGACCCGAAGGTCTGAGGTAAACTACTCACGCTTCATCGGAGAGGCTATGGTGATGATGTAGAAGCCCTCCATGATGGATACCCCTCCGGCGGAGCTCCGGAACAGGCCCCAAGATGTGATCTCGTGGGTACAGAAGGCTGTGGTGGTGGAATTAGGTTTTTGGCTCTGTATCTGATCGTTTGCGGTACGTAAGTATATATAGGAGGAAGGAGTATGTCGGTGGAGCAACAGGGGGCCCACGAGGGTGGAGGGCGCGCCCTGGGGGTGGGGGTGGGGTGGGCGCGCCCCCCTACCTCGTGGCCTCCTCTTTTCTTTCTTGACGTAGGGTCCAAGTCTCCCGGATCATAATCTTCCTAAAAATCACGTCCCCGAAGGTTTCATTCCATTTGGACTCCATTTGATATTCTTTTTGTGTGAAACTCTGAAATAGGAAAAAAAACAACAATTCTGGGTTGGGCCTCCGAATTATAGGTTAGTCCCAAAAATAATATAAAAGTGGATAATAAACCCAATATTGTCCAAAACAGTAGATAATATAGCATGGAGCAATAAAAAATTATAGATACGTTGGAGACGTATCACCAACTCGTAACTTTCAATCCAGGCCTATGGTGGGTCATCGGAGACTGCTGATAAGCCCCCTGGTTAGCCACTGCCACCGCCTCACAGCGGGTTATGGCCTCATCCACAATTTCCTGAGCATCATCCCCCGGGTTAAGGGGCGGGTTATCACGAGGAGGATTACGGCGTTGCTCACTGCTAGAGACCGCAGGCTACTCAACATGTCGACTACGACTTGGGAGGGGAGCTGAGTGCACATGATCATGACTGTATGAGTACTTTTCCTGCTGTGCAATCCCTGTTTGAAGAAGCTCAATAATGTTCCGTGCTTCACTACAATGGGCGACTCGCCCGTAATAGGGAGCGCATTGCGCCGGGTCGCCACTGCTACCATGTTATCCACCGGGTTAGAAAATGTTGAGGCGGGGTCTGACCCCTACGGGCCCGCTCTGACTGATGAGGCTGAGCCACCGCCCTATTCCCAGGCGCCTCCGCTATCAGGGGAATGACCGGCGGAGTACTTGGTCCTGCCCCCGGCATGTTAAGAATATCCATGGGTTCATAATTTAAAGGCAAACGGGTCTGCTGCCTCCTCTGAAGGACTGTGTTGGAGGCATTCTGATCTAGACTTAAATGCCAAGCCTCTGCTTTCAAGCGCACCAACTCAGCATTGTTCTGAGCCTGTACCATTGCCATCCGAGTGTTCTCGGCATTGATATCCTCCTGGGCCTTGGTCATCTGTTCCCTAAGCTTCGCGATCTCTATGTTACGCTCCGCTTGGTTCTCCATCGTGACCTCGGTCGCCAGCAGGGTCGTTAAAGTTCCCATTAGATTAGACAAAACTTGAGCTGGCGGCCTGACCGAGCCGGATGCGCCAGCCACCACAACCGCCGGGTCAGCTATTGCAGTTGCACCAGCCATCGAAGAATTAAGAGCCGGTGTCGTGCCTGCCATGAAGATGGCGGTTTGGCTCGGCGGCTCGTAGGGGTCCGGAATACTATTACCATCGGAACAACCCCCAAGCTCGTCGTTGTCGGTGTTCTGAGAATGGGGGTACCCAGACTTGCCTGCCTGCAGCCCACACCATGGCTCCACCAATGGCCTGGTACGGCCAAGCTTCAACATCGATAGCTCAAGACCCTCGCGAGGGGCCAACCCTCGCGAGGTGGACGACACTAAGACCTCCACGGGTGGTGGCCTTCCAGGCTTCCTCCCGAGGAGCAGAGATTTCTTTGCAAGGATCACCTCGCGAGGTTCAGATGACGTGAGCCATGACGACCGCGGCGAGGAAGGCGCCAGCGGGTGTAGTGTACCAGTTTCCTCTTTGGTGCTAAGGAGGCAAGTGCAAGCGCGGGGTCCTGAGGAATCAGCTAAAGGTTTCCATTCCCGTGCAACAAGACCAAGAACGCCAGGACGGCAAGACAGAGGTCATCGCCGAGCCCACCGCGGCGTCACCCTAGAGGCTTTTGCAGGTGAAGACCACTTTTCTCAGGATAGCATGTACTACTTGTCTCCCTTCGAATTTGGTCGTTGTGGGATCCCTTCCTGCCTTCATTTGGGAAGAGGACCAACGCCTCTATAAATAGAGTTGCACCACCACCGTAGTAGGGGACGGATCATTCAGGTCATCCTAACACCCACTAGCTCATCAAGCACAAGAACCCTCCTCCTCCCCCTGAGGTTGTTCTCCCACTCTAATAGTTCATCCTCAGCCCCTCGAGGCCAATCCACCACGAAGCAGGAGTAGGGTTTTACACCGCAAGACTGGGGAGGATGAGTTCTTCGCACGCACCCCAGAGTTCGAACCTCTCAAGGGTCTACGGAACCCGGAATCCGACATTTGGCGCGCCAGGTAGGGGTGCATCGGAGATCCGCCACTCTATCCACTGCGCTCTGCTGTTCGGCTCTCATAGAGGACGCTTCTCCAATGTGAACTCTTGAGGAGCCAAGGGCCTCCGAGCCTTCAACCCCGCCCTGCGGAGGGTGCAGTGGCCACCCAAGTTCAGGCTGGACATGCCGCCCCAATACAATAGCGCGGCAGACCCGACAGGCTTTCTTCAAGCATACGAGGAGGCTGTTTTGGCGGCCGGCGGCGAAGACAAGGTCATGGCGAACTGGCTCCCCATGGCCTTGGCGGGCGCGCCGCATGCCTGGCTTCTCAACTTGCTAGGGTCTTCTGTTGCGTCCTCGTCATCGCGCGCTTCACGGCACCAGCACCCCACGTTGTTGTAGCCCTCCTCGGTGGCTCGCAGGCACCGCCCTCGGACCGCCATGTCAAGCAGTTCTTCCACCAGGTGGGTGTCCCCCACGTGCAGTAGGGAGCTCCTCCGGGATGGCCGGCGCCCGAGGCCGACCTCACCTTCGACTCGAGAGACCACCCCGCGACCACCGTGGGCGCCGACGTGCTCCCGATGCTCTGCACCCCCACAATCTGCAACGTGGCGGTCACCAAGACCCTCATTGATGGCGGAGCTAGCCTCAATGTGCTCTCTGTGGAAGCTTTCAGCTTGCTTCACGTGCCACATGGCCGGCTTCGCCCCACCAAGCCCTTCTCCAGGGTCGTGGACGGCTCCACATGCCCCCTGGGGCAGCTCTGGCTCCCCGTCACCTTGGGCACCTGCAACAACTACCGCACCGAGCTTATCGACTTCGACATCGCCCGCATTAGCCTCCCGTACAACGCCATCCTCGGGTACCTGGCCCTGGCCAAGTTCATGGAAGAAACTCAATCCCGCGTACAACCTCATTAAGAGCAGGGGAGCAGCGGCATCCTCACTGTAGTTGGGGACACTAAGGAGGCCTTTCTAGCCCTCAAGCTTGCCTTCAGGGCTGCGGCTGCCGCGCGGCCAAGGGAGGAAGGAGCCCCAGAGGCTCCGGGGCCGCGCTAGCAAAGAAGAAGAAGCTGTTCTCCCAAGACCACGCCGAGACGAAGCAGGTATCGGGCAACGAGGACGGGCATCCGGCGCCACCTTCACCATAGGTGCTGGCCTCCTTTGGATCAAGAGGAGGCATTGGTTAGCTTCCTGCGCAAGAACAAGGATGTGTTCACATGGTAACCCAAGGACTTGGTCAGGATCCCGAGGGGGATAATCGAGCACCACCTGAGGGTGTGCCCCAATGTGCACCCGGTGAAGCACAAGGCACGGCGGCAGTCTGCGGAGAACCAGTCGTTCATCGTCCAGGAGAGACATAAATTGCAAGAAGTTGGCGTCATTCCGGAGGTGTGGTACCTGGAGTGGTTGGCAAACCCGTTCATTGCCCCCAAGAAAGGCGGGAAGGAACGCATGTGCGTCGACTTCATCAACCTAAATAAGGCTAGCCCTCAAGATCCTTTCCTGCTCCCGCGCATTGATCAGATCGTCGACTCCACCGCCGAGTGCGACCTGCTGTGCTTTTTGGACGCCTTCTCAGGCTACCACAAAATCAAGATGGCAGTGCATGACATCGAGAAGACAACCTTCTTAACTCCATGCGGGGTGTATTGCTACACATGCATGTCGTTTGGGCTGCGTAACGCTGGAGCGACTTTCCAGCGGCTGATGCACATCGCTCTAGGTCGATAGCTCGGGAGGAACGCCGATGCCTACGTCGACGACATAGTGGTGAAGTCTCGAGAGGCCTTAACCATCATCAAGGACCTAGAAGAAACATTCGCTAGTCTGAGCAAGGTGGATTTATGACTCAACCCGGAGAAATGTGTGTTTGGCGTTCCCTCGCGCAAGCTGCTGTGCTTTCTGGTGTCACACTGGGGAATCGATGCAAGCCCCGAGAAGGTTAAGGCAATAGAAAGGATGAGCCCACCGCAGACTCTCAAGGAAATGCAAAAGCTGGCTGGTTGTGTGACCTCGCTAGGGCGCTTCATCTCCAAGCCGGGGGAACGTGCCCTCCCGTTCTTCAAATTGATGAATAAAAGGGGTCGTTCGAGTGGACTCCGGAGGCTGACACAGAATTCCTAGACCTCAAGAGGTACCTCACCCGCCCGCCGGGCCCCTGGTGCTTTACCTGGCTGCCACGCCTCACTCTGCCGGCGCAGCTAGTGGTTGTCCTGGAGGAGCGCCAGGTCAGAGGCCTGTCAAGCGACGTCGCACCCCGCCAAGATGATGCAGCTTCACGACGGTGCCCCTGAGGCCTCGGTGGCGCTGACAGATGATCAGGCTCCTTAGGATGGCGCTCCTGAGGCCCTGCCTGCCCCGAAAAACGGCCAAACTCCTGAGTTCCCCAGCCTTAGGAGGTACAAGACCTCATCAACACTTCTGCCCTCATTGAGCACTCGGTGTACTTCATCAGCACGATACTACGCGATGTGCCATCACGCTACCCCATGCCACAAAAGCTCTTTCTCGCACTCCTTGTCGCCTCCCGCAAGCTGTGTCACTACTTCCAAGGCCACCCCATCAAGGTCGTCTCGGCTTACCCACTGGAGAGGGTGCTCCAGAGCCCCAATGCTGCAGGGAGAGTCACCGAATGGAACATCGAATTATAGGCATTCCAGCTGGAGTTCAGCACCACCAGGGTCATCAAGGGTGTTGCATTCGCCGACTTCATGGCGGAATGGACCGATGTTCCAAGAACCAAGGTACGAGTGGACCAACCCCTCTCACCAGGAAGCGATGCACCAGACGGCTGGTTCATGTATTTGGACGGCACCTTCACACGTCAGGGCGCGGGGGCTAGATTCGTGCTCATCTCACCCACCCAGGACAAGCTCTACTACGCCGTGCAGGTCTGCTTCCAGCAGGGCGAGAAGATCTCCAACAACATCGCAGAGTACGAAGGCTTGACAGCAGGTCTCAAGGCTGTGGCAGCCTTAGGAGTGAAGCGCCTCACCATCAAGGGCGACTCCCAGCTCCTCGTCAACTTCTCCAACAAAGTATACGAGCCGAAGGATGAACACATGGAGGCATACCTGGTAGAGGTACACAAAATCAAGAAACAATTCTTGGGTCTGGAACTGCAGCATGTGTCGTGCGACACGAACAAGGAAGGAGATGACATCACCAAGAGGGTGTCCCGGCGTCTGCCTCAGGAGCCTGACGTCTTTGAGGAGCGGCTCTTCAAGCCTTTAGCAGCCCCTCCTGATGCGGAACCAACACCACCCCAGGAGGAGATCCCCCCAGCGCCACTCTCGGGAGCCACCACTTGCGGCCCAACCTCGGGAGCGCGTCTACTCCTCGCGCTCGAGCCTCAGGAGGGGTGCTGGACCGAAGAGTTCAAGACGTACCTGCTTCAGGAGACTCTGCCAGAGAAGGAGGAAGACGCGGAACGCGTGGCCCAACAGGCCACTATCTATGCATTCAGGACGGTGAGCTCTATCGAAAACGGCCAAATGATGTTTCTCTACGATGCATCTCCAGGGAGCAGGGATGTGAGCTGTTAACCGACATACACGACGGGGACTGCGGGCATCACTCGTCATCGTGCACCCTCATGGGCAAGGCGTTCCGCAGTGGATTCTACTGGCCCACGACGCCCAATGACGCCACCGAGCTGGTGAGATCTTGTGAAGCCTCCCAGTTCCATGCCAAGCAAATCCACCAGCCTGCTCAAGGTCTGCAAACCATCCCACTCTCATGGCCATTTGTGGTCTGGGTGCTGGACATCATGGGCCCGTTCCCTCGAGCGCCCAGGGGATACTGCTACCTCTACGTCACCATCGACAAGTTCACCAAGTGAGCAGAGGTGGAGGCTGTCTGCACCATCCCGAACGGCTCGGCAGTCAAGTTCATCAAGGGCCTCGTGAGCCGGTTCGGGGTACCTAATCGCATCATCACCAACAATGGCTCGCAGTTCACTAGCAATCTCTTCAAAACATACTGTGCTAACCTTGGAACGTAGATATGCTATGCCTCAGTGCACACCCCAGGAGCAACGGCCAAGCCGAGCGCGCCAACGCGGAGGTCCTGAGGGGCCTCAAGGCAAGAACTTTCAAGAAGAAGCTTGAGTCCTACGGCAGCGGCTGGCTGGACGACCTCCAGTCCGTGCTGTGGTCCATCTGCACCACCGCAACCAAGCCAATCGGCGAGACTTCATTCTTCCTCATCTACGGAGCCGAAGCGGTTCTCCCACACGAGGTCAAGCATCGCTCCGCGTGGGTCTTGATGTTTGACGAGGCACGCCAGGAAACCTCGCAGGCTATGGACATCGTGCTGGGGGAGGAATGCCGCCGCCAAGCCTCGCTCCGGGCGGCAAGGTACCGGCAGGCGCTGTGGCGGTACCACTGCTGCAGTGTCCTCTCTAGGACGCTCGAGGTGGGTGATCTCGTCCTGAGGCGGGTGCTCTCTAGGGAAGGGCTCCATAAGCTCTCACCCATGTGGGAGGGCCTATTTAGGGGCGCCCGCGTCTCCAGGCCTGGCGCCGCGTGCCTGGAGACGCTGGACCGGATCCCCATCCAGAACGCTTGGAACATCCAGCACCTCCGGAAGTTCTACCCATGAAGCAAGGCCCGGTTCCTGTGAAGGTCTCCACTCGTGACACCCTCACATAATAATGAGTGGGGATGTACATGCCCAGAGTCTCGGAGTGCCGCCCACAGGCCTTGGGGGCTCCCTCCCATGTCCTAGTTGCAGCACTTAGCTACGCGCTGGTGAGAAGACTAGTATAGGTGCCGGACGCGGCTGTTCTTTTGCTTACTTTCTGTAGTTGGTTTGTAAACCTTTTTAATGAAATTTGGAGTTCTTGTGTTTTTTGACTGCCAAGTTGGATTCCCCCTCTTTTACATCTCTCGCCTTTTGATCTTGGCCTAAGGAGATCGGTAGTTGCCCGTCGCTCCGCCTCACGCGTCTCGCGCGCAGGGGCGGGGCAGGTGTGTGGCTGTGTTTGGTTCGCCCGTGCCGCGAACACACTTCGCCAAAGCCCCGTTGCCACAGAGCTTCAGCATCTTTGATCCTCGCGAGACATTCTTAGATGAGTTCATGGACATGCGCACACTCTTAACTTCGTGCCCCCCGGGCAGCGCGACGCGTTGCACTAAGCCACAACTAACTCATGACTGGGGGTGCACGCAAGGAAGAGGAAGGCACCCCGTCAAACTTTCTAACAACTCTGCAGATTTACGATGTCCCCTGGGGCCAATGGCTCCTGAGTCGGCAGCAAACGGGCCTTCACCAGATGCCGAGGGGCGTGCCCTTGTGAGATGGGAAACTACCACAAGCGTATCAAGCTAATTTATCCTACCTCACTTACTTGGATGGGTATCACGGGATAACATCAGAACAATAAGCATAGAATAGTGGCATAAGTACCAAGGTTCATTACACGCCCCAGCAGGGCCCTCTACTTTTTTCAAACTGTAGGAGAAAGGAAAGGTTAAACAAAAGCAGTCCGCACGACCGCATCAGCTCCCGAGGCCTGGCTCCGGTGGCCCCTGGACTCAGTCTGAGCTTTCCTCCCGCTTCACTGGAGCGCGGCGACGTGAAGACCAGCCGCCTTCCTCGATGCAAGCCCGATGACATGGCGGCTGGTCGTAGCCGCCGCTGCCCATGCTCTCGCCCGAGGAGGAGCTGCCGCTGCTGAAGGAAGCGTGGTCGTCGCCAAGGGCAAGCTCACCCTCGGTGTCATCGCGACTGTCGTCAAGGCCAAGCTCATCATCGCCGCTGCCGTCTTCAGGGAAGCACCCCGAACGATGGTCGCCTTCCCTAAACACCTTCACGTAGAGGGTCGCGAGGCCATCGTACTTGAAGTGGAGGGTGCACCTCTTACTCAGGCTGCGTGCACGGGCAAATGCCTACCAGCCGCGAGCCAGGGACACGTTACTGGCGGCGATATCTTCGACGCCAACCCATGAAGCCTTGCTGCAGTAGCCATCAGCCTGCAGCCAGAGGCCTTTAAGCCTTGTGGCCGGCAGCTCACCCACGAAGACGTGAGGAAGCGGGAGCCAGGTACCGGTCGGCCTCTCCAACCACACGACGAACTCCGGGAGCACCTCCACCGAGTGAAAGCGCGGCCGGGGAGGTCGGGAAACCATGGCACGCCTCCCCTCGTCGCAGGGGCTGCCTCGCCCTTGGCGGCTCCCGCCTCAAGAATAAGCACCGCCGTGGTCGCCCAAGGCGCGCCCGCGCCCTCGAAGAGCCACTGCAGGAGTCGCAGTGTGCTTGCGGGGGCGGTCTCACCCTCTCTTGGGCAGCAGCGAGACGGGTCCCTACTCGAGGGCCTTCCCCTTCTCGGCGGCGGAGAACTTCCTCGTCGGTGCCATGATAACTACTGCAAGATGGCAAGGCAAGGGGGAAGAAGAAGGAGTGGGCGGCGAGAAGACAGAGATGAGCAAAAGGGGGGTCTGCCCCTCCACTCATTTATAGCCAGAGGGAGGCCAACCGCCAGCCTCCACGATTGCACGCAATAATGATTTTCCCCGCATGCAGCATGGTCTCATCAAGTCGAAAGGTTGCAGAGGTAGCGTGGGGAAGCAGAGACGCCCACGTCCCATCAATCGCCATGCGTCGACCAAGGCCGCAGGCGGTTGGGATCGCGGTGCTCCGCACTGGACCTTTGGCTTCGCCTCGAAGCCAAGTTCGAGCGCGCCTTGTGCCCGGGGCTACTGTCAGCATTCTGGGAACGGGGGTACCCAGACTTGCCTACCTACGGCCCACGGTGTGGCTCCACCAACGTCCTAGTATGGCCCAGCTTCAACATCGAAGCTCAACACCCTCGCGAGGGGCCAAGCCTCGCGAGACAGGCGACACCAAGACCTCCACAGGGGGTGGCCTCCCCAGGCTTCCTCCCGAGGACCAGAGATTTCTATGCAAAGATCACCTCGTGAGGTTCAGATGACGTGAGCCATGACGACCGTGGTCAGGCGGGTGCCAGCGGGCGTAGTGTACCAGTTTCCTCTTTGGTGCTAAGGAGCGTGTAAATTGACTGGCCATTAATTTTTGTCATTGCACGTCTGGATAACAACATGGAGCGCCCTCAGTAATTATTAAAATAAAACCTTGTGATTTATGCGCGCATCTTTGGGCAGAAGTTAATCTGTGTATTAATGTTGTTGTTTTGTTTTTAATTACCATTCGTGTGCTGCAGATGGAACGATCTCGATGGATGAAGAATCGGAAAACTGCAAATTTATCAGTGGCGTGACAGAGTTCATGAATTTGGCTGAAAGTACAAAGAGGAGAATTGGTGATGCGGATTACATCCTGTGTCCATGTACTGATTGTGCCAATACAGAGTCACATGAAGTTGCAGATGTCCAGATGCACTTAGTCTCTAGGGCATTCATGGATGTATATACACGTTGGACCAGACACGGTGAAGAGGGGTCATGGATGAAGACACCCAGGGTAGCGCGATGCCAAACCCCGATCAGTGTTACATGGATGTTGAATCTAACATCGGGGCAAAGGTGTCAAGCTACCACTGGAACACCGGAAAGCCAAAACACCCACTGGAAAACTAAGACGTTGACGCAGAAGACGACAATCTTGATATGCCAGATTTTCCTGCTATGATTGCATATTTCGAGGGCCCAAAAAAGGATATGATTGGGTACAAGGATCTGCCAACCATTGATGCGTACTCCAAGAAAGAATTGTATCCAGGTTGCAAAAAGAAATATTCCAGGTTGAGTGCCACCTGGCGCTTCTCGATTTGAAGCGACAAGCGGTCTATCAAACAAGGGCTTCACAGAGATGTTAGGTCTTTTCGGAGAAATTCTTTCGAAGATAATATGCTCCCTGTATACCTAATGAAGCGAAGAAAATTGTTTGCCCATTGGAACTTGAAGTACAGAAGATACACGCTTGTTTGAATGATTGTATATTGTACCGTGGTGAGTACAAAGATTTGCATGCATGTCCCACATGCAAGCATGCACGATACAAGCGCAGGAGAGCAAAGGACAAGTACAAATTGGACGACAAGATCAAGACAAGAATCACGTTCAAGGTTGTTTGGTACTTTCCTTTAATTCCAAGGTTGAGGCGTTTGTTTGCAAACCTTAGAGTGGCAAAGAGGTTGCGGTGGCATCATGATGAGCGAATTGCGCATAGGTTTATGAGGCACCCGAAAGATGGGGCTCAGTGGGAATTAATCGACAATTTTTTTTTTAAAATTTGCCAAGGATCTTAAAAGTATATGGCTCTGGGAGTGTACTGACAGGATGAATCCTTTTGGCTATATGAGCATCAATCACAGCACATGGCCGGTGCTTCTGTGCATATATAACCTAGCTCCTTGGTTGTGTATGAAGAAAAAATACATTGTGATGTCAATGATTATCCAAGGCCTGAAGCAACCTGGAAATGACATTGACATTTACTTTCAGCTACTGGTAGAAGAACTGGCGATTTGTGGATAGAATGCTTTGCTGTAAAATGTTATGATGCTTACAGAAATGAGATTTTAGATCTACATGTGAAGCTGGTGCACACCATTCAAGATATGTTGGCATTAGGCAACACATCGGGCAGAAAACAAAGGAGATGTAGGGTGTGTCACATGCATGGATAGGACAGCTAGCAGAAGACTTCCCAACTCGCGCAAAACAATGTATTTGTTTCATCATAGGTTCTTACGAAAAAATCACACATACCAAAATATGAAAGCTGAATTTGATTGTACGGCAGAGGCAGGTGCAGGCCCAAGACCCTATGACGGGGAGGTGGTCCACAACATGGCTAAAAGAATTTGTGTTGTGCTTGGCAAGAACCACCCTTTGACGGTGCAACAAACACCCAAGGATCAAGTGTTTAAGAAGAAATTGGTGTTCTAGAAATTACCTTACTGGGAGATTCTACGTGTACATCACTGCAGCAATGTCATGCACGTAGAGAAGAACGTATGTGAAAGCATCCTTGGTACTCTACTCAAGATTAAAGGTAAAACAAAGGATGGTGACAGTTCACGGCTCGATATGCTTGCTGACCAATCATAACGCAAGAGTGAAGCAGAAGATGATGACAAATTCATCAAAGCTCACCAGAGTTACAATTTCAGTACAAAAGAAGCAACAAAGTTCTTGACCTATTTGTTGTCAGTTAAGACACCCTCTTCCTACTGCGCAAAAATCAGAAGTCTTGTGGATGTGAGCTCAGGTAAAATGAAGTTGGGACACATGAAGTCACATGATTGCCATGTAATGTTGACACAAATCCTCCCGGTGGCCATCAGGAATCTGATGGACAAAGATATAAGAAACACACTCATTGACCTCTGTGATTTCTTCAACCAACTATGGCAGAAAGTTGTAAATCCTGAAGAGTTGGATCATATGCAAGATGATATTGCAAGAATATTGTCCAACCTAGAGATATTTTTCCCACCGTCATTCTATGATGTCATGGTCCATCTCACTGTGCACCTTGTCGATGAGATAAAGTATTGTGGTCCTGTGTTTCTTCGCAACATGCATCCCTTCGAGCGGTTCATGGGAATACTGAAACGCTTTTCTCGGAGTCAAAACCATCCAGAGGCAAGCATCCTACAAGGTTATACTGCAGAGGAGGTGGTTGAGTTTTGCACTGAATACATGAAACAAAGACCTATAGGTTTTCTCCTCTCTCGCCACGAGGGAAGGCTGAAAGGTAAGCCGGTCCTTGCTGACACAAAAACTGCTGCACCTGGAGAATTGGCAGAGAAAGCCCATTTGACGATACTGCTTAATAGCCCAGTTCTCATCACTTATGCTAAAGAACACTTGGCAGAGATAGGCCAAAGCTTCTTACCAATGGTTCCCTTCATCAGATGTGGATATGAAGGAGCACACTAAGAACTACGCCGAATGGCTGAAGAATCGTTTGGCACAAGGATCCATCGATGACATTGCTACGTGGTTGGCACAAAATCCATCACCACGGTGTTGACGTACCAAGCATGTGACATAAATGGATACACGTTCTACACTGAGGAACGTGATCAGAAGACCTCGTATCAGAACAACTATGTTCGAATAGAATGCATGACTGTAAATGAACATGATAAAAGGGTATACTATGGAACCATCAAACAGATTTGGGAGCTTGACTATGTGAAAGTTAAGGTGGCATTATTCAGGTGCGCATGGATCCCTCTTGGTCAGGTATTGATGAGTACAGGAAGACGTGTGTTAACAGGACATCGATGGAATATCACGCGGACCCATTCATTCTTGCCAGCGATGCTACCTAGATTTTCTTTGTGGAAGACCCCTTGCATAATAACTGCCATTTAGCGATGCATGTGAAGAGAAGGGTATTGGGTGTCGACGATGTTGCCGATGAGGACGAGTATGATGAATATGATGAGTTGCCAGCCAAGGGATCACACACCCGTGTAACAGAGCAGCGTAAAATCATCAAAAACCCCAAGTTCATTCGGGGTCAACTTAATGATCCCAGTTCCCCCATGTACATGGGAATTAAGCCATAAGACTAGTCTTTATGCCTACCATGCAACTTAATTCGTTCAATTTAGAACTGTCACGTGTACTGAATTTGTGAGTTATGCCTGATTTTCTGTTGATGTAAGAACCGTTAATATGTTGACCTTGATATGCTATTAGCTCAGGCAATGAATATGAATTGTTTTTTGTTGTTGTTATTATTATTATTATTATTATTATTATTATTATTATTATTATTATTATATCATAGAGGTAGCACACTCAATTGATCTCACTACAGTATGTGTGAACAAAAATATGCAATCTGGTTTGCGAATAGCACACAGTTCATTGATGAAAGCCGTGTGCCGACCAAACCCCGCCACCCCGCCCACGATCTGAGTCGTCCTTTCTGATTGGCCAGAACCCAAACCCCACAGATCGTACGTCTGCACCGTTGGATTCTCCCAGATCAAACGACGATCCTCATCCCTTTCGACATCACATGCAGTTCCGGTTGTAATTTTATTTTTATGCACAAAATGCACGTTAATCTCAAAAAATGTATTAAATATAGCTAACGATACCTGAAATGCGCCATAAAATCGAACCCGTGGTGTATGGTGATTGCGTACCGTGGAAATTTTTTATGAGGACAAACGATGAAGTCACCCACAGTGGGGGTATCATAGCCGGTATCATGTACTCGGGACTAGAAAATATGATGATGTGGCAAAGAAGCAGTAACATAGGTAGATACCATAATATATATATATATAATAAATGCTATACTACTTTGTGTCATGCATGGCCATAAATACGGTCATCTATGATATATACTACTCTATGATACTATATATGCACTATGAAGGTACGTATGTAGTATCATACACTAGTATCATATGCATGATACTATCTATATATATATACATACATATATATATATATATATATATATATATATATATATATATATATATATGGTGGGTCTATTCTAATAACACCCTTAAGAGTCTTATTCTACACACAAATCTCTTATTCTGCTAACACTTCAAAGATCAAGGCCATTCTGTAAAAAACACCCCAAAACACAAAACGAACTTCCCCGCCTCTATCCGACCTTCTTCTCTCTCCTCACAACTCATGCACCACCCCTATCCCCAGTTCCTCACCTTCTCTCTCCCACTCATGCCTAGCACCGCTGACCCGACCCCAATCCCCTCACCTTCTTCCGTCGCCGACGCCACCACCAGACTCCCGTGTCACCGGCCACCCGCCATCGACCGGCCTCCCACCGCATCTAGCACCCCGACATCCTGCAGGTTCGCCCCACCATGCCACGACTCGCTCCTGCACCAGCCGCCGCCCTTGACGCCAGCCCAGCGTGGTCGCCTCCTTCCCGCGCCGCACTAACCTCCACTGCACCGGCGATGGATCGGCAGCCTCGCCTCCCGTCATCGATCCGAGAGGCCCCACCACTACGCTGGCCGACCCCGCCATGGATCCGGTGAGATCCATCATCACGCCTTCTCCAGCGCCTCGATGTGCCGTGCCCCTGCCCTCCGGTGGTTCCCCGGCGACGGATCCGCTGGGTCCAGCCCCTAGCCACCTTCCTCCCGCCCCTAGACGGGCCGCAATAGGCGCGGCGGTGGTGCCCCACTCCGCCGACCAGCCGAGGTGCTCACCCGTGTGGTAGTCGCCAAGGCTTCCTCCCACGGATCCGGCGGCCATGGCCTCCGGCCTCCTCTGATGCTTCCTCTATGCAGTTCGACAGAGCTCTGATGGCTCTCCATCCATGGATTCGGCCATCCCCTGACCACCGGACCACTGATGGCGAGTTCCTCCGGTGAGATCTTCTCTGACGGCCTGCACTCCACAGCTGCTCCCGCGTGTGTGTAGTGCACGAAGAGTGCGCGTGCAGTTTCTTTGGTGTCGAAGTGCCGCTCTCTACTTCATCCCGAGCAGTTCCCCCTGTGCCCTACCTCCAACTATAGAATGACGAGGGCGATGGGCATCCCCGCCGCTAGTACCTCCCCATGCTGCCGTCGGATCAGGCGCCTCCGTGCGGCGACCTCCCTCCCCAAGCCCATCGCGCCAGCGGAGGAGCGTTCTCATGGCAAGGGGAGGTGCGTGCACACGGGGCTCCACCGGCGGCATCTGCAGTTCACTCCATGCAAGATGAGGTGCTCCTCCTCGTTGGCGTACACTTCATAAAGAAGGATTGTGCCTCACAGTATACAGGTGTTGTGGTCGTGCATCTCGGAAATGCTCGCGATGCCGCTTCGTAGCTTGTGCCCGCGCAAGACGGGCGAAAGCTGCATCTCTTCCCATTGGTCGGTGGACCATGGCCGTGCAGCTTCGGAGATGCTCGCCATGTGGTTACAGACTTGTGTGTGTGCAGTCGGGAGAGCGCCATCTCCATCTCTTCCCGTGTGGTCCGTAAACCATGGTTGTGCAGCTCGCAGACGCTCGTCATTCGGTTCAGGGCTCATGCGTGTGCAGTCCTGCGAGGGCCATCTCTTCCCTTGCTCGTAAGGTTCTTTTGATTCTGTTCTGCTAATTGATATTTTGTTTTTTCGGTTGGTTTTGCTGGTAACATGGGTTCTGGAGGTACCTTCTGAAGAAGAACCTTGATGCCCGGTGGCTGCAAGGGTTCCGTTGCGCCGTGTTTGGGATCGGCGATTCAGGCTACAAGGGGTACAATATTGATCTTCTGACTATGATTTCTTAGCTTGCTGCTGCGCTGTGTGTTGTGTTTTGTTGATACAATGATGCTCATTGATTTGTTGTGCATGCACATACTGCAGGTTGCTGCAAAGAAGCTTCGTACAAGGCTTTCACAGCTTGGTGCAAAATCGATCATAGACTCATAGTGATTGGATTGGGAGATGACCAAGACTCTTCAGGGTACGTTGTTAGCATCTATTGTTTGTATTTGCTATCATTGCTGTTCATTTGCATGTTGTTGAGACGTCAAATTTTATATTTGTCGTGCCTATCGAAATTCCAAGGATTATTTTTCTTCTTGTTGGAAAGCAATTCCTCATAGGTACCAAGTGATTCCTTTTCTTTTTACTGTATACCAGATATGAAAAAGCTCTAGGTCCTTGGCTGCTGTCTTTTTCCGAAATCACTGAATCGAACAAATCCGTCGCTTTTACCAAGAATTCAGGCTCGTCATGGCACTTTCGGACGAGCGTCCAAGCACTCCGATGAGTGTCCGTGCACATCAGCGCCTCTACCACAAACATTCAGAAAAAAGAGGATTCCCCTAGTGTGGAAAATGGATAGCTCTGGAATCTACTCCTCACAATGGTTATATGCTGCTTTCAACTTCTCTGTGTAGTGAGTAGTATTTAGTGTGTGGATGATTGTAACATGGAGACAGAAGAAAAGAAAGGGATGCAATTTTGTTACACTGCATCGTGGGTTATTGCTCAGTTTGTAATTTCTTTCATTGTAAATGTAGTGCGCTCGGTGAACCGAAGAAGTATATTTTTCAAAGTATTGTAGCTCATTTTTAAAAAATCATTCTGGTTCACTATGCATTTAAAAAAATCAGTACACTTGAATCCAAAAATCCATTATACTTTACTGCAAGAAAAAACCATGCAGCTCGCTTTGATTTATGTTGTGGTTCAATTCTCCCAAAAATTAAAAAGCACTTATGTGAAAAAAAAGCAAAAATGCATCCGGAGTTGCAGTGCACTTCTTCGTCAAAGGCGGAGCACTACACTCGGCCTGGCAGTTTAGATGAAACTTCAAAATAAAATGTTAGCAAAAATATTAATAATCCACTTCTCTGCCTAAACACTGCAGTGCAGTATTCAGGTTGAAGCAGTGCATTCTTTTGTCCAATGAAATAAACACGACAATTTTGGTCTCGCAAAAAACCGAGTGTCCGCTTTTCGGTAAAACCAAAACTGCTCTTAAACCGTAAGAAACTAGTGGAAGTGTTCCACATGAAAAAGTTGCGCCTCGTCAATATCTTTCCAACGGCATATAATTTGAATCATTTCGAACGGCGGTTTGTGAAAATTTCACGAAAAACGGCCGCTGCCTCCCGTCGTCAGCTGCACTATTTTCAAAATTAACTAAAAACCGTCAGGATTCTCAAAAATACTAGAACATACGAAAGTTGCGCCTCGTCCATAGCTTTTCAACGGCGTATCACACGCCTCGTTTCGACGAACGGTTCAAAAACTGGAGCGAAAACAGTACCGAAAATTTGAAAAAATTGGAAAAACAGAATTCCGCGATTTAGTTAATTTGAAACTGCTCTTAAACCGTAAGGAATTAGAGAAACATTTATATATGAAAAAGATGCGCCTCGACTATATCTATCCAACGGCGTATCGTTTGCTTCATTCCGACGAGCGGTTTAGAAGAAATCGCGAAAAAACACTCGCTGCCACTCGTCATAGGCCGCACCATTTTCAGAACTGCTCTTAAACCGTGTGGAATCTCGAAAAGTGTTCAACGTGTCGAAGTTGCGTCTAATCCATAGCTTTTCAACGGTATATTACACGTCTCATTCCGATAAACGGTTAAAAAATTAGAGCAAAAACAGTACCGAAAAAAATAACGTGTGCAGTTTTTTCCGACGAGAAGTTCACTCGTGTGAGTGCTGCAGCACATTTGATTTAAAAAATGACGTGCACTTGTGTTCAGCGTGCAGTGCGGAAGTGGTGTGCAGAATAGTTATTCTGCTAATATTAGCAGAATAGACCGTCTATATATATATATATATATATATATATATATATATATATATATATATATAGTATATGATACTCCCCACTATATAAGGCTGGCCGTAGTGGTGGTATCATAGCCGACGATGTCATGCACTTGGAAATAGCAAGTATGTTGATGTGGCAAAGAATTAAATATATATATATATATAAAGAGGGTTAGAGTAACATATATGTAGATACCGTATCATGTTAAATGCGATGCTAATTTGAGTCATGCATGGCAATAAATATGATCTATATATGATACTATACTCTATGTATTATACTATGCGCTATAATTAATTAAAGGTAGTATCATGCACTAGTATCATATATACTGTATATTCATGATACTAGTATATGACACTCTCTACTATACTCGTGATTTCTTACCGTGCAAAAAAATTGGAGGCGAAACGATGAACTCATGTTTTCATTCGAACAAAAATATGATGTTAGGTGATGTAAATGTTTTCATAGAGCACACGGTTCACTCACGAAAGCTGTGTGTTCACTAAACCATGGCCGATGCACCCCCCCCCCCCTCTGCCACGCGCATGATCTAAGTCGTGCATTCTGATTGGCCAGAACCCAAACCTCACGGATCGTACGTCTACACCGTTGGATTCTCCTTGATCGAACGACGATCCTCATCCCTTTCGACACCACATGTAAATGTTTTCAAATAGCCCCTCCCAAAAAAAATGTTTTCAAATAGCACACGGTTCACACACGAAAGCCGTGTGCCTACCAAACCGTGGCCGATGCCCCCCGCTTTGTTGCACGCGTGATCTGAGTCGTGCGTTCTGATTGGCCAGAACCCAAACCCCACGGATCGTACGTTTGCACCATTGGATGCTCCCAGATCGAACGGCAATCCTTGTCCCTTTCGACAAGAAATGCAGTCCGGCTAGGAATTGATTTATGTGCCAACATGCACGGTAAATGCCAAAAAATGTCTTACATATAGCACACGAGACCTAAAATGCGCCAGCAAATGAAACCCGTGGTAAAATTGTGATTGGTTTACGTGGGAAAAATTTAGAGGCGAAACGATGAACTCACGTCTTCATTTCAAAATTAGTATGTCCTCATTTCAAACGAAACTATTATGTTTGTGCACATGAGCACTTAGAGGCAACCGTTTGCATAGTCCTTTCCGCGCACGCGGCTACCGGGGATATTTTTCACCCTTTTCACCTAGGCCGCCAACACCCGGAGTCCCCAACACGGCCCACCGTCTGTCCGCGTTTCACTCAACTTGTCCACCCAATCTCCTTCGCCAGCCCCCCTCCCCCAGATCCATAGCAGAACCCTCTACGGCGCCGCCGTGCTCACCCCGGCCGTGTGCCCGCTCTTCGGCGTCAAGCCTACCTCCACTGCCGTTCCCAACACGCGGCGGCCCGCGCCTCGCCGTCTTCATTTGCTCGCCAGCCACCCTCGAGCATATCGATGCAGTAACCCTCGCCTCTCCTGTGGTCCGGCCGGGTTTGCATTAAGAAGCCTGTTAGTTACTGCTCTCCATCACGGTGAGGCATATTTCCTTGCAATCCCTCTTCCAATTAAGTTCCGTATGTTCCCAAATTGGCTATAAAATAATGGAGAGCGTATATATCTTCATTATCTACCTTCCTTACTACATATAAGTTGTATTTGTTCCAATAAGTTACTGCCTATTTATAGATCGCGGGCGCCCGAGTCACACAAACTTAACAAATTAGCCTTACATTTTCTAAATTATTGCATGGCATGTTTAGAAAGCTTGATACCAACTTGTTAGTTTTATGCTTATCCTCCTTTCCTGAGTTTCACATGTGTTCTCTGTAGATGCCGAGTAGCAGCGACAACACTCATGCTTCAGGCCATGTATCTTCATCTGATTCGAACAACCCTAGGTCTTCAACAGATTCTGACGGATCAAGTACTCTTGCATGGGATAGAGCTGCATCAATTACCCTTCCGGTCAGGACACGGAGGAACGCTCCAAGGAAGCCCACACACCAGCCTAAAGGTGTATATGACGTAACCGAGATTGATTTAGAGTCTTAGGCTCCAACTAAACCAGATAAAGCACGCATGAGGTTCAGGAGTTTGTGTGGATTTGTTGGCAGGGCAAGGCCCAACATTTATCTGCCGGGGTTTTGGAAGGCTAACACAGAAACACGACGAAGGATAGTCCAGGAGATCATGGATCACTTCAACATTCCAGAGCAGTTGAGAATGCAGGTGGAACATGCTGCACTGAAGAAGGCTAGGGATGCTTGGAGAAACTGGAAGCACGTGTTGTACAAGAAGTACTTGGGTGAAGGCAAGGACCCAATCCCCGCATACCCCCAAATTACAAAGGCAGACTAGGCAGAATTCAAAAGGCTCAGGGCAACTAAAGAGTTTGCTGAGAAGAGTTTCAAGCAATCAGAACTTCAGAAGAAGAACATACACCCCCACCGTATGGGTGTGGCAGGATACTACGGCATGAAACTGATATGGAACAGGAGGACAAAGAAGTAGTAGCGGCGGGTGGGAATCCGGCCTTTAGTGAAATCAGGGCCGAACACGCCAGAGACTACTTGCGGGCACGTGCAAAGAGGCGTGATGATGGAACTTATTACTTTGAAAACGCACGTGACACCAAACTGTATGAAGTGAAGTTAGAGGCTTCAAGATCCCCGGAAGGTTCTACAGGAACTCAGGGCCATGTGACATTGTGCCCATTGCTCTGGAAACAAAAGAGCCCCCTGGTCGTGCAAGGCGTATAGGTGTTAATGTCCCGCACAAGAGGGCTTTCACACTCAGCAAAGAAGATATGCTCAACATGAAAAAAGTGAGGAAGGAGATTTACCCGGCTGTTCGAAAGGATGTTGAGGAGTTAATGATGATGCAGAAGACTCTAACACTGACAGATAGCCAGCAGATGGGAGGGGAGGCAGGCATGGAGGATGTTGCTTATTGCGCGACAACACTACACAAGAGTAGTTGTGCATCAGCTGACCCCAACAATACTGAGACTATAGCTGCTCGTGAAGATGCTATATCTGATCTTTCTGGAATGAAAGACAGACTGAAGGGCGTGCTTACACATTATGAAGGTACATTAAAATGTGCAACAGCCTGGGTTTGCCCACCCTTCTTGGAAGATGTCCTCTTCTTGGACAATGTGCCATTGAAGCCGTGTTGTGTGAAGTGCTACGTGGTCAAGTAAAGCTCGATTCAATGAATTTGCCCTGAAGAATGTCCTAGGAGACTTCGATGAGCAAATGGGAGAAACACTGTTACATCACATCCAGTGGCCACGAAAGGAAACAGAGTTCATCGATGAGATCCCTGAAGCCCCGCCAAGAGCAACAACTATTGCCCCTCAACCGGTGACGCTCTCCTTGCCACAGCACCTCTCACGGGCTGATGCATCAACCTGTGATCAGCCGGCCTGACTTTGTAGCATACAGGCCATGTCATCCTCCGCCCCAAAGCAGCCAGTGGCAAGGCCTACAACTACTGAAGATGCACCACTGGTTCAGATGCCGGCCTCTGAAGCAGCGGGGGGAGATCCAACTATAGTACATGCTCAGCAGACCAACCTGGTGGAACAGAATGCTAGGCAGTCTGATGCTTCGGAACCGCCAGCTAAGCAGTCTATAGGTCCAGAACCGACTGCTCATCAGTCCGTCGGTCTGCAGTCACGTGATCAGCATACTATTGCGTCAGCAGTTCCTGTTCAGCAAACCAACGCGTTGGCACAGCCTCCTCAGCACACCGACAAGTTGGCACCACCTGCACAGAAACCCGACATAGCTTCAACACATGGTCAGCAGTCCGATGCCTCTGCTCCTATAGCTCAGCAGTCCAGCATAGATAAACCGTCTGCTAAGCAGTCCGTCCAAGCTTCGCCATCTGCTCGGCAGTCTACCTTGCAGGCAATCAGACGTTCTGCCATAAAATCTTCAAGTACCAATAAGGAAGTGGCCAAAAAGTCTACACCCACGACCACAAGGAAGAGCAGTGGGAGAGTGAAGAGGAAAGAGAACGATTGCCTCTTATGTAAAGCACTCATCGCCCAGAACCAAATTAACAGCAGCTTGTTCGAATCAGGGAGTAATATTATTTCTCATGCCATGGATGATGAATAAGTACGTTTGTTGCTTGCTAAAAGTAAAGCAGACGTACTTGAAGCATGCAATTATGTCCATGGCCAGCCATTTCTTGTTGGCGAATACTTTTGATGAGTGCAGCTCCAGTTGCCGCGAGTTACATGAATATTGCATGGATCAAATGTCAGAAGGTCATCATGCTTTGCTAGTCCACTACAATAGAGATCATTTCCGACATGATGCTGGTTCCACCAATGTGAGTTTTGAGGACTTACATCTCTTCTTCAACTTCAACATGCTCGATGCCACTCTTGTTAGATGCCTGATTTTGTAAGTACTTAGCAAACTCTGATCAACTTCTCCGTACAAGACTGTAAATGATAAAGGGGTAACTGCATTTTATTCCTCTCAGGGGATTGAACGCATAGAGAAGAAAAAGGGAGGGTGTATATTTTATAGATCCTGAATTAGAAAATGGCACAACAATACATGGTAAGGACCTACGGGACTGGGCCGTTAACACGGTCGTCCGTCTCTTCAAAAACACGTCCCATGCAGAATCTTTTCTCTGGCCATATCATGAACAGGAAGTCAAGTAAACAACCATGCACACATTGATTGTCTTTCACGTTTCGACATAATTCGTAAGTTCATGGCTTTCTTAATATGTAGCGATCATTGGATATTGGTATTCATTGTTCCAAACAAGAACACGATTTACTACATCGATTCTCTCAGAGAGTCAACAAACGCTCAGGATCTGACACATCTTCAGAAATTCATGGATAGGTATTGAATTCTATGATGTTGAAATTAATTTGCATTCATATCTGGTTCAATAATTGATGTTGTCAAAATTCATCATCATTTGAAGTGTGCTCGCATTGTGGAAAACTAAACTAGGGAACATGTTCAAGAGGGGACTACCTCTGCAGCACGAGATCATTTCTCCAGTAACACACCGAAATCCATTATTTTCGGAGTGTTGTTCCAACAGTCTGCAAATACCTTTCCTTACGCTAGTCAAAAGTTCAAGCTTCTAAATAAACCTCTTTCTATTTTTTCCAAAGAAAAAATAATACATCTAACACCGGTTAGGTTGTTCCTAACAGGACAAATACATGACTAATTATGCAAAAAAAAAATCAGTGTCCTCAACAAGAAGCTGGGACCAACCTTTGTGATACTATGTTTGCAGACACATGATCTCCATCTGCAGATCTGCTGATAGTTGTGACGATCCTCGTGAATTAGTACCAATAAGTCTATATCAATTAATATCTTCTACTCCACTCATATGGTAGATTCTGATCTTAAAAATACTGCAACTCGTCTTAAAACCGAGGACCCCTGAACCGCTCCCAGCTGGTGAATTGCTGATGGTTTGGAGATTTATCAGCGAATTCTTCCTGGATCACTACATTAATCCCAATGGTGATAATGAAGATTTCAGCATGCGTTCTCCTGTAACATTAAGTAAGAGTTAGCCGCTAAACATATAACGCATGGATCCATTGTTTTCCATCTAATGAGGTCTTCGTATTTCGTACACTATGATTAATTATGTGATGCATATATGTGTGGACAAATCATTGATATTTAGCTACCATATGTTCAATTGCAATTGTTGCGAAATCTCATGAATGTTCTTCCTGTGGACACTATTTGTTCAATTGAATATTATGGCGAATTTGCTTTTTGCGTGCCAATTCAAAATTGGATATTTTTGTTTATTGTTTCAATTGAATATTGTGGCGAACTTGCTTTTTCCGTGCCGATTCAAAATGTGATATTTTTGTTTATTTGTTCAATTGAATATTTTGGCGAATTTGCTTTTTGCATGCCGATTCAAAATGGGATATTTTTATTTTAACCTGGTAATTCCTCCACACACGGTTCAAAGAAATGAGTGTGTGCAATCCACATCGGAAAGCATACGTCAATCGTAGCGGAACCGTCGGTGATACACAGCAGATCGCAAATGATTTGCAGCGCTACTACATGTGCGTAGGGTCTTTGGAACCGTTTGTGATACCGCGTTATCGCACAGGAGAACTGGGAGTAAACCGTGCCCAATGTAAAATACAATCCCAGTCGTAATTTTTTCAGGAAACGCGTGGGATCCCAAACGAAAAGCACACGTCACTCTTGCGGCAACCGTCGGTGATACCCAACAAATCACATACGGTCTACAACACTTGTATGTGTTTGAAGGGGCTACTGAACCGTTTGTGATAGAACATTATCAAAGACGGTAACTGTTGCCAAACATGTGCGATGGAGTCTAGCATGGCAGACGGGTTACGCAGAAAAGTCGTGTACGATGTGGCATACATATTGTTTCCCAAACAGTTCATTACGACAGACCGTATGGTTCCACTGCGTCATTAGAAACGCTTAATCACCAATACCACACGTGCGAAATAATTTAGTGTGTGCTGCATCGCACACGATTATATTTTGGAAGGCCTCTGCATCACTGCTCCATATCCCCGATGGTTTCCGGGTCGTGTGGGAATGACACCCTATCGCACGCACTCACTTGGCGACGGTCCCAAATGTTGTCGCGGAAAGGGGTTAAAAACCGTTTGTATAGCACCGACGCGTACTAGTGTCTATTTATGACCTAATCAAGTTTTCTTACAAAACTAAAGAAAAATAAAATGTTAAAAAAATTCTTTTCTTGACTAACAGAAACAAAACTAAATTTTTCAGAAGTGACAAAAATAAATAAAACCAAAAGAAATAAAGTTAAAACAAAAACTAAGTCAACACAGGCCCTGTTTAGCAAAACCCTAAATTAAATTAACCTAAAAGTAAAATACTCAACACTACTGGATATGCAAAGGTCCTAGTGACGAGGAGCAAAGGAATCAATCAAAAATATATTCTAGAACTCAAACTAGGGCCAAAACAGTGTTTGAAGCATATTTGAAACAATTCAAATTTAAACTACCCAAATTCAAAATTTCAAGTCACTAATAGAAACTCCATAAAATGTTTGGCACAGTGCAATTGGAATCACTCAAAAACTTTAAGTAGGCTAGAAGATACAATTAAGCTAAGATTGAAACTATCGCTTAAAATAAACAAAATTGAAAAAAAAGCCTACGGATCGGCCAATGACCACATGGCGATTTGTTGTTTGCCGGGGCTGTGCGCTGCGTGGTGCAAGGTAGCAGACGGCCTAAACTTAACAAACTCTGCAATTGTGGATTAGTAAAAAAATAGACTGGGCGGGTTTTAATAAACCGCCGGTTCATGTCAAGTAAACCGGTTAAATAAACCGACCGATCTAATAGAATAACAACAAAAACGTAATGACCCGCGATCTAATATAGGCCTTATATTAAAGATCTAACAGATGAGGGTTATTCCGGTTCCGGCGCTTACAGTTGGCGGCGATGTAGCTCCGGCGATGTCCGTCGATAGCGAAGGCTTCCAGCTCAAGGAGGCGACGGCACCGGTGGTATTTGAGCTCGGGGAAGATGTCCAGGGGGTGAGGAAGACAACGACGAAGCCAATGGTAACGACGGCGAGGGTCGGGTACGTCAGACTCGAGCGGGCTGAGCTTGACGGCGGTGGTGGTGCTTGATGGTGAGCGGGGATGGTGCTCCAGTGGGGTTTGGGCTCGGGCGAGATTGCGGGGAGGTTGGGAGAGCTTGAAGGGGCGGGTGGTGGACTCGGGGAGAGGTGAGATGGTCGGTGTGGTGAGGTAGGGCTCCAATGTCGCGACGACGGTGCTTGGCTTTGGCGAGCAATCAAGGAGGTGGGGGGGTTCTTGGTGAGGGAAAAGGAGGGGGACGGGTCAAGGGGGAGGGTATATATAGGGGGAGGGGTGCTTGGAGTAGGGGGCGAGGGGGTGTGAGAACGCGAGAAGATCGGGATTCCGGCTGCGGCGCGAGCACTATTGCGGCATTGCGTGGGCGAGGGGAAGAAGATGAGGCAAGTGCCACCGGTCAGTGGCATGGGGAGGTGAGTGAGGGGGACGGGCGACCGAGTGGTAGCGGTTTGGGCGCGGGGCGAGCTGCTGGGCCAGCCTGGCGCGTAGGTTATGTTATCTTGGTTTCTCTCTTTTTTTGCAGACAATAAAATAAAAAGAGAAACAGAAAGTAATAAAAATGATATATAGGCATATTATATATAAAAAATTCAGAAAAATATTTTCTAAAACGTGAACATATTTGCAAATACAACTAAAATCCACAAAAATTCAAATGAATACAACAATTCTACTGTTGCGTTCGAAATTCAAATAAAATATTTTTAAAATATCAAAATGATTTCAAATTTATTTTCTCCATTATTCTGTTGAAGGGTATCATTTTACCCTAATTTCCATATATTTATTTTTGGAGAAGAATAATTTGAATAAAACCCTCAAATGAGTTTGAATTTGAATTTCAAATCATTTGGGATTTCTTTCTGTTTTTAATTGACCCAATACCTTTCAAATGCCCCTGAATATTTGAAGTGTGATATTACTTCGATCTTTTGAATATTTCAAGGGGTTTTGAAATTTGAGAATTCAATAACTTCAAAATGAAGGTGGGTTTGAAATAACTTGAAAGGGGTATTTACAAATTTTTGTTTTAAACTTACAACTCATCTTTTAAAAAGTCATTTTGTCTTCTCTCATGAGGATCATCGAGATGCATAAAGTTTCTAAATTTTGAAATATTTTCATATGGAATTCAAAGATTTTCAAAAACCCTTTTCATTTAAAATGGAAGAAGTCGTGTCATCTTCACTCTAGGGTTTTGTGTATGAATTAAATTTGAATTCATTGAGATCAAAATGCAAGGATGAAAGTTTGGGAAAGTCATTTCATTCCCTTTCATTCAACTTTAAAAAAATTTCAATTTTTTTCAAATTCCACTCAATTTCACTCAATCATTCACCCAACAATCAAACAAACAATCATACTTATTGAATTAATATAACATTCCAAATTAATATAACATGCGTCAGTATCTGATATGAGGATGGATCGATGGATGAAGGAGGTGAGAGCCCTTGCAGCGTGCGCTGGACCGGTGTATAACCCAGTTCAAGTATTGTGGCTTGGATGGGGAATCCGACATTAGATGTTAGGTCTTTGTGCGATGTCTGTTTGGTATTAGGCTCGGACATTCGGTACCCCTTCATCACGGAGATAGGAGTAGCGAATGGTGTTGCCAAGATGGTGGCTTCAGACTTGCTGATGTATTAACTTGTCAGGGGTTTGTGAATAATTAATAAAATTGCTGCAGGCATCGCCCAGATGCAGAGGCCGGGGTACATCCTCCTTTCCATAAAAATTGGATGTGTACTTGACTTTAATTGAATCAATCGTGTAATGAACCTTAGTAATCAATTGGATCCATATTTGACTTTAGTTTGAACTAAAATCCAATAAATGAACTACATTAATTATTTTGGAAGTATGACTGACTTAAGTTGAGCTTGAAACAAACAAATAAATTATAGTAAATGTATTGGATTTGTACTTGACTTGTAGAGACCATACCCCAAACAGTCTGATCTCCGTGCATCAGTGTCATCCCTGGATTGGTAATGCTGACACACACAGTACTTGAAGGATTTATAAAAGAGTAGAAGTCACACACTTATTACATCGAATGTCTCAAAAGAGAACATATTACAAATAATATGTCTTAAGGCCATCTTAATACGATAACAACGGAAGGCTTGGAAGATAAAGTGAGTCCATCAACTCCAACGGCATCACTGAGTGAAAGACCACGACCTAAGGCACCTTACTCGTCATCTAAAAATTCTGCAACATGATATGTTGCAGCCCGAAAACGGGTCAGCACATGGAATATGCTGGCAATATAACACCAAAGAGTAATAAATAGAATAAGGCTATCACTACATGCATATATGGCTGATGGAGGCTGTATGGTTAATATGTTTTGCGAAAAGCCAATTTTTCCTACAACAAAGGAATAAATTTTATTTAACTATCATGGTGGTTGTTAAACATTGAGAATGGTAAACCCCATCTCAATCCCAATTAAAAGTAATTAATAACCCAATCAAATTTTATAATTAAGATTGATGAGATCCACATCATAATCCAAGAACTAGATACTCAAGATGTCCATAACCGGGGACACGGCTAATCATGATTAGTTTGCACACTCTGCAGAGATTTGCGCACTTTTCCCCACAAGACTCGATCTCCTCCGTTGGATTTCTCGCACTACATGGTGTTTGAGAAACAGATGACCGAGATACAGTCTTTCAGAAGCGTTAACTCTTTACTCTGGGTAGACAGTACCACCTACATCCCCTACATCTGCTAGACTACCACTGAAAGAGGTCACACAACATACTCAACTATGCGAGAGCCCATAATGGATTGTGGCTGCACACGGAAGTTTCTAGCATGAATAATCTCATGATCCCTTTGAGCCTGGGTGGTAGTCCATAGGAGAATCACACGGTACCCCGGGATTTCCAAAAATACAGGCAATCACTGGGTTCCCCAGGTGCCTCAATCCACCCAGATGTGTATTAATGTTTCCACCTTAAGTTAACCATTACTTAACAATACTCACATCTGTCATGAATACTCTCAAACCCAAACCACGTCTATGAGCATAGCATGGCAATATAAGCAACATAGAAGTAACTCCCATAGGTTTGATTATAAACAGGTGAATAGGTACTACCTCATCTACTTCCCAAACCCACAATTTAAATTAGATCCTAACCATGCAATTGTTTGTGGATTGATTTAATGCAATAAAACTGGGTAGTAAAGAGGTATGATCGAAGTGTTACTTGCCTTGCTGATGATCCGTGAAACCTAGAGACTCGTAGTAGCACGCTTCGCACTCCGGGTACTCTATCGCAAACAAACAAGCATACAATAAGCAATAAAGCAACAACGACGGGTAAAACTCAAATAAGAGATCTAACCAGAACGTTCAACTTAAGAACTCCGGTTTGCAAAAAGAGTCAAATCAAACGAAGCAACGAAACTCAAACTGCAAAAGAAACAAGCTTTGTTTACTAATCTGGACTAAAGTCAATTTTTACAGTAGCAAAAACTTGTTTAAGTTTGTTAAATAGAAGAGGGTTCCGAGACGAAACTCTAGGCGCTTGAATCACCTGATTCTGATAAACGAGCGAAAAGTTAAACTAAAACGATAATCGGATCAGAAATCGCGATCGAAAATAATCGCGGAAAAATCAGAGAAAAAGAAAAACTGACGAACAGACTGACGAACGAACGTTCGTTATCTGAGGCTAACGGGCGACAACTGCTCGTTAAAATGAACGTACAGACGAACGTCCGCTAAATAACTAAACCTGGTGCGTCCAGAACACGCGTCCGGAACCTGGTGGACTAGAATCGCAGGCTTGTCGACGTAATCCAGGTGATGCTCATCCGCCGGATTCTCCCATGCCAACAACGGGACTTCAATTTGTGGGAGTTCGATCCGGCACAAGACCGAACCTTGAGCCGCTCTTCAAAACCACGCACGAAGATGCCCGGAAGGTGCTTTGTTCAAGGGCGCTGAAGCCCCCGCATCCGCTAAAAAGATCGCGGATACAGCTCGCGCGTCAAGCGGTGAGGTAAGTTATTTTACCCTTTACGGGACTCTTTTTTCATAGATTGACTCTACGTGGGATCTAAAAACTCCCTGTTCTTCGACAGGTCTGGCTGAAGACGTCCGGACAGATTAACTGTCTGGCTCCATTGCCAGAAGACCCAGCGGACGCCCGGTTGACGGGGCTGCTGGCTCCGGCACCCCATGTGGTGCCGAAGAAGAAGGCCAAGAAGGAGGACACGGGGACTTGAAGGAGCTCCCGACGCCAGGTGCTGTCGGATTCTGAAGCAGAATCTTCTCCTGAAGACGAGGAGGAAGAAGAAGAAGCTTCTCCCCCAGCGGGGGAGGAGAGGAAAAGGAAGGCCGCCCGAACTAAGGAGGCCGGAGGGTCCAAGAAGGGAAGAACCCTTCCTCCGGACTTCTACACCAACGTCGACGACGACGAGGGGGATTGGCCTACAAGGGCCAAGCCCCTGGCGAGATCGTAAGTGTACGGATACCCATGGCGTTTTAGTATTGCGAGTGTTCTCTAATGTCGAACAATCGTGCAGCCTGCCCAAAGGCGAAGTTCGCCGATTCATCGAGCGGGTCCTAGGCTCGCCGGAAATGGAGAGTACTGCTTCCGACCGCCTCCTCGCCTCATGCTGCAGACAACGCCATGGGGCCCCAAAGGGGCTTGGTCCCGAGGAGGAGGCGCAGGAGGTGCCACAAGGCAACCCCGGACTCCAGCGCGTGGGGCAAGACCCCAGGGGATCTATAGGCGACCCTTGTCCGGACTCCATGCCGGAACCTTCAAAGTGGTTCCGGAGTCCGAAACGATCCTTCGCAAGAAAGGGCAAGACTCCGTGTCCTTCGTCCCAACCGGAGGCACCGGATAGCTTACTTGGAGGCACTCAACGGCGCCTCCTTCGAGGAGGAGCACCGCACTGTTATGAGTGCGGTGATTCGGACAGTTCAATCCGCCAAGAGCGGGCTGACCGAAGCCTGTACGAGTCTTCTAACAGGCTTTGAGGTAAGAAATTTCAATATATGTAAAATGGTACCACATAGACAAGAGCCCCTCGATGCTCGGTTCGTGTTCGGAAAGAAAAGCCGGATCGAGGATCTTTAGAAAGATAAACGCAGGAGTCATAAAAATATGTCAATATGGGATTGCAGGCTGTTCTGCTGACCTCCGCAAGACCGATCGCGGAGGTCAATACTTTAAAGGAAAACCTCGGCGGTCCGAGAACGAAGCTCGGCCATGCCAAGAAGCAGCTCGAGGAAAAAGAAGGTGAGTAATACCTTATGAAAATTGTACCTTCTGAGAAAAGGATTTGGTTGCAAGAAAAATGACAAGGATAACGTGGGTATTGTAGGGGCCACTAACGAGGTGGCGACTGAAAGAGGCGGTGGCAGCCGAACGTAATGCGGCATGAGCGCACCGAGCGAGAGAAGCAGGAGGTGCGGGTGGCGGAGGTACAACAAGAGCTCCAGGATCTCGTGAAAAAACATGAGAACTTGGAGCGTGACTCGAAGACTCGAGAGTCTGAGCTTGCAACGGCTCTTGAGAGTCCCAAAGCCGCTAAGGCCGAAGCCTATAAGGCCCTCCAGGAGATTGAGGCGGTGAAGAAAATAGCAGCGGGTAAGGCATTTTCATGCGAGTAAGCATGTGAGTGTTAATTACCTGTTGCTTACCCGAATTCGGAGTTCTCCGTAGGCGTTCAGAGATCTTCCTCGACATTGTGTCCGATGCTGCCGCATTCTACCGGGCCGAGGAGGGAGCTCGATGGAGAAGGTCTTCTGGTCTTAGTATGCCGAGGCGGACATCCGGTGCCCTTAGCGACCAGTGAAGCGGTGGTCGAGCTCCACAAGGCGGCCGAACAGGCCATGAATGGCCTCATAGTTCGGCTGTGGCCTAAGGAGGCCATGCACAGGAGCTACTTCGGCCTGGTGCGGCAGCTGGTGGATGAGTGCCCGTGGGTTGAAGTTATCAAGCATTCCGCTTGTGTCGAGGGTGCCCGTCGGGCCCTTGCCCGTGCAAAGGTGCACTAGGGCAAGATGGATGCCCAGAAGCTCGTGACGGACCCGCCACCAGAGGGCAAGGAGCATCGCACGCCCGAGATGTATTATAAGAGTGTGCTGAAAGGCGCTCGCACTATTGCGGGTGAGTGCTCCAAAGATGTAATATTTGAGTAGACTCGCATTTTGTTATCCCGTGCGCTGAAAACTTAGTTCATATGCGCTAAGCAACGATTGTTAATTTAAAATATTACCTTACATGCGGCTGTTTATAAAATCTGAGAGATGGCAAGTCGTCGGCTTCAGCCCCATGCCACGAAAGTGCCGGGGTGTTCGGATAAACTTGAGCGCTCTTGGTCCCATTTTTGGGTCCATCTAGGGAGGCGCTCAACACAGCGAACAAGGCAACCCGACTTATAATGCTTGAACACTCTCACTTAGCCATAGAATTCTATAATTTTAAATTTCGGCGAAGGCCCTAGTCTTCGGAAGGTCAATTTGGGCGCTTATCCACGCCTTGGCCGGACAGTATCCGGCTCCTCGCTCTAAGCGGCATAAGTCTTTAAGGACTGCAAAACCTCTCGAGCAGTGACCGGTCTCTCGCCTCATCATGACGGTCAGTTTTAGCTTTCTCCATCGAGGCGTTAACCCGGCCAGGCTGGGGCGGAATCGCAGTGGTTCTCCCGGTGCTACCTTAGCCGATATAACGGAACGTAAGGTACCAAAACACTGGAGCCGGGCAAACCCAACTATTGACCCAAGACATGATTGGGAGCCGATGCATATAGTGCTATAAGTTCGGGGTGCCGCACTTGTGAAAGTGTTCGGACTCATCACACCATAACGCGGGAAACATACTCCCCTGGTGTATATTAGCCGTACCAAAGTGTACGGATGCAACATGTCGTGAATTAACATATCTATGAAAAAGAAATACAATTATAAACAAAAAGTTGCTGCATTGTTTTATTCAATAAGTGCTGCTACGAATGCAGAACGATACAAATAGTGCGATAAGCAAGGTCTGAGACTGTTAAACATGTCCCCTCCGTGGGTAGGCTGCAGATTGGTGTATGAAAATGCTCGTAATGGAGACCACCTGTATATTCGTTGTAGCCTTTATCCTTCCCTGGGTGTTGCATCGTGAGTTCGGCAGGTCTGCTGCCGGACAGGGCTTCTGACAAACGGAGTCCTATGGGTAAAAAGTAAAAGGTAAAAAGAAAAGAAAAAGGAACGACACACTTGAGAGCCCCTGGTGTGGTTGAGCCGCATGCAGGTTTATCGTGGTCGTGCCCTCTCCCCATGCCCATGGTATCTTCAGAGCGTAATGGTGTACGCGAAGGACCTGCTTTGACGTTTCGCAGGGGCTGGGGTTGGGGCCGCACTGCTACGCGTGCTCTGAACGTGCCAGGTGGTCTTGTTGTAAGTTACTCCGGGCGTGCTTAGCTGTCCGCCGCTTAACGGCCGGACTCGAGAATTGCCTTAAGAGGCTGCATTGCACTTCTGCCGCGAGAGCCACTGTATGTTCCTCCGTGCGGAGAGAACGTTCAGTGTTTCCGTTGACCGTAATGACTCCTCGAGGGCCTGGCATCTTGAGCTTGAGGTATGCGTAGTGCGGCACCGCGTTGAACGTCGCAAGCAGCGATGCGTCCGAGCAAGGCATGATAGCCGCTGCGGAACGGGACTATGTCGAAGATTAACTCCTCGCCCGGAAGTTATCCGGGATCCGAAGACCACTTCCGGTGTAATTGAGCCTGTACAATTGGCTTCTACACCTGGTGTGACGCCTTTAAAGGTCGTTATGGTAGGTTTAATCCTTGAGGGTCTATGCCCATCTTGCGCCTTTGTATCACGGTAAAGCAGGTTCAGGCTTTGCCGCCAATCCATCGGGACTACGTTAGGTGAAATCCATCGACGATTGGGTCTAAGACCGGTCTGGCGAATCCACCGTGGCGGATCTTTGGTGGGGTGGTCCCTTCGGTCAAAAGTGATCGGGCAGAGTACCATGGATTGAACTTTGGGGCAACTGGCTCCATCGCGTAGACATCCCTGAGTGCATGCGTCCGCTCCCTTTTGGGTATGTGCGTTGCGTATATCATGTTCACCGTCCGCACCTGTGGGGGGAAACCCTTCTGTCCTCTATTTTTCGGCGGTTGGGTCTCGTCCTCGTCATCGCTATGCAGCCCCTTGTCATTGCTTTCGGAAATTAACTTGCCTGCCTGCTTGAATACCCAACAGTCCCTGTTGGTGTGGTTAGCTGGCTTTTCTTGCCGTGTATCGCTGCACAAGCGGTCGAGTATTCGGTCCTAATTGGACGGACCCGGAGTAGTTCTTTTGAATGGCTTTTTCCGCTGACCGGATTTAGAGCCTCTGAATCCGGCATTGACTGTCGTATTTTCAATATTGTCGCTGTTAATGCGGCGTTTCTTTTTGTTACGAAGCGGCCTGCCATTTTGGTCCTTGAAGTCCGGACTGCCAGAATTTTTGCTGAGGTTGTTGCTGCGTGCTAGCCAGCTATCCTCACCTGTGAAGCGGGTCATGAGTGATGTGAGGGCTGCCATGGATTTCGGCTTTTCCTGTCCTAGGTGCCGGGCAAGCCACTCGTCACGGATGTTATGCTTGAAGGCCGCGAGGGCCTCTGCATCCGGACAGTCGACTATTTGGTTTTCTTGGTTAAGAACCGTGTCGTAATTGTCCGGCGATTAAATGCAGCTGCTGAATTATGTGGCTTAGGTCATCAACATCCGGTGGTCGCACATAAGTGCCACGAAGTTATCGAGGAATGCGGCTTCCAGGTCTTCCCAGCTCCCAATTGACTCTGGCGGCAAGTTGTTGAGCCAATGCCGGGCTGGTCCTTTAAGCTTGAGGGGAGGTATTTGATGGCGTGAAGACCGTCACCGGGCCATGTGGATGTGAAGGAGATAGTCTTGATCCAAACCGCGGGTCTGTTGTGCCATCATAGGATTCAATATTGACGGGTTTAAACCCTTCGGGCATTTGATGATCCATTACTTCATCTATGAAGCATAGTGGGTGTCTTGGCGCCTACATCTTTGGCGATATCACGGCCAGCTCAAAAGAGCTTGGTCTGTTTTGTTCGGCCCGGCGGACTTCTTGTGTCCGTGGCGCGACGGTTGTTGTCACGCATCTGGGGCGCCCGCCGATCCATAGATCGATCTTGATTGTCTTGCCTTGTCCTCCAATATATCTCGCAGGTCCGGAGCATTCCCCTTTGGCCGTGTGCTTTTTGAGCGATGTCGGGGTACGGTTCTAGTGAAGGGCCTAGAGGCCTCTCTATCATGACCACGGGGTGGTCGGTCAGCCGTATTGTCTCCTGGTGATGCGGGTCATAAGCCTCCTCCTCTAATCGGGGGAGCAGCTTGCGTTTAGGGTAGCTTTTGGAGGGGCGTTCGAGCTCATGCTCTTGACGCGAGGACTTCAGTCCATCTGTCGGCTAGCAGATCCTGATCAGCTCTAAGCTGTTGCTGCTTTTTCTTGAGGCTATTCGCCGTGGCCATAAGCCTGCGTCTAAAACGGTCTTGTTCGACGAGATTCTCAGGCACGATGAATTCATCGTTGTCGAGGCTTGCTTCATCTCCGGAGGGAGGCATATAATCCTCTACCTCTTCTTCTGCCGCTCTCTCGTGAGGGCTGGCGTCTCCATCTTCTTATTTGGATCTTCTTTGGAGTGGATTGTCTTGACCGTCCGGTGTATTGTTATCTCGGTGCGGGAATCTTCATTGTTCTTTGTGGTGGGATTTAGGCGGCGTCGGCGGCCTTGGCGCTTCTGCTTCTTGGAGGGTCATCCTCCGTTGTTCCATCGCCGTTCCCATCTTTTGGGATGTCCACCATATATATGTCGTATGACGAGGTGGCCTTCCAAAGGCCCTCAGTAGGCGCTGGGTCTTGGTCGTCTCCGGCATCGTCGTCCATACCGTCGATGTCTTCGCAGTCGTAGTCTAGCATGTCGGTTAGATCGTTGACAGCGGCTACCAAATGGGTGGTGGGTGAGCGTTGAATTTCTTCGTCGTCCGCATCCCAACCTTCCTGACCGTAATCCGGCCAGGGCTCTCCGGATAAAGAGAGAGACTTTAGTGAATTCAGGATGTCGCCAAAGGGCGAGTGCTGAAAGATGTCATGGCGATGAACTCCATGACGGGCGCCCAATCGGATTCGATTGGCGGGCGCTGGGGTTCGGAGTCCGGATAGGAGTCCGGCGCCCTGGAGTCGAGGTCTTCGCAAAGGACAGGGATGGAGTTCGGCTCGATCGCCGTAGAGATTAAAGCCCCCGAGGCGGTGTCCAACCACTCGCCCTCGATCGGGGAATCCGGCTCCGGATTAAGGGTCGAAGCGGATTCTGGTGCGGCCTCCAGGGCACTGTTCGGTTGCAGAGCTAGATCATGCCCGTCGAGACAGTGCGGCGCGCTTGGCTGCGGCTCGAATCTGTCGAAGATCAAGTCCCCGCGGATATCGGCCGTATAGTTTAAACTTCCGAATCTGACCTAAGGCCAGGGGCGTAGCTTTCGATCTGCTCCAGATGGCCAAGCGAATTGGCCCGCAGTGCAAAGCCGCCGAACACGAAGATCTGTCCGGGAGAAAAGTCTCACCACGGACCGCGTCGTTGTTGATGATCAAAGGAGCCATCGAGCCTATCGGTGACGACACGGAGGAACTCTCAATGAAAGCACCAATGACGGTGTCAAAACCGGCGGATCTCGGGTAGGGGTCCCGAGTCATGCGTCTAGGCGGATGGTAACAGGAGACAAGGGACACGATGTTTTACCCAGGTTCGGGCCCTCTTGATGGAGGTAAAACCCTACTCCTGCTTGATTAATATTGATGATGTGTGTTACAAGAGTAGATCTACCACGAGATCAAAGAGGCTAAACCCTAGAAGCTAGCCTATGGTATGATTGTTGTTCGTCCTATGGACTAAAGCCATCCGGTTTAAATAGACACCGGAGAGGGCTAGGGTTACACAGAGTCGGTTACAAAGGTAGGAGATCTACATATCCGTATCGCCAAGCTTGCCTCCCACGCCAAGGAAAGTCCCATCCGGACACGGGACGAAGTCTTCAATCTTGTATCTTCATAGTCTTGGAGTCCGGCCGATGATGATAGTTCGGCTATCCGGACACCCCCTAGTCCGGAACTCCCTCACTACCACTGAAAGAGGTCACACAACATACTCAACTAAGCCAGAGCCCATAATGGCTTGTGGCTGCACACAGAAGTTTCTACCATGAATAATCTCATAATCACTTTGTGCCTGGGTGGCAGTCCATAGGAGAATCACACGGTACCCCGGGATTTCCAAAAATACAGGCAATCACTGGGTTCCCCAGGTGCCTCAATCCACCCAAATGTGTATTAATGTTGCCACCTTTAGTTAACCCTTACTTAACAATACTCACATTTATCATGAATACTCTCAAACCCAAACCGTGTCTATGAGCATATCATGGCAATATAAGCAAAGTAGAAGTAACTCCCATAGGTTTGATTATAAACAAGTGAATATGTACTACCTCATCTACTTCTCAAACCCACAATATAAATTAGATCCTAACCATGCAATTGTTTGTGGATTCATCTAATGCAATAAAACTGGGTAGTAAACAGGTATGATCAAAGTGTTACTTGCCTTGCTGATGATCCGTGAAACCTAGAGACTCGTAGTAGCACGCTTCGCACTCCGGGTACTCTATCGCAAACAAACAAGCATACAATAAGCAAACAACCAACAACGCACAGGTAAAACTCAAATAAGAGATCTAACCAGAAAGTTCAACTAAATAACTCCGGTTTGCAAAAAGAATCAAATCAAACGAAGCAACGAAATTCAAACTGCGAAAGAAACAAGCTTCGTTTACTAATCTGGAATAAAGTCAATTTTTACAGTAGCAAAAACTTGTTCAAGTTGGTTAAATAGAAAGAGGGCTTCGAGACGAAACACTAGGAGCTTGAATCGCCTGATTCCAGTAAACGAGCGAAAAGTTAAACTAAAATGAAAATCGGATCAGAAATCACGATAAAAAATAATCGCCGAAAAATCCGAGAAAAAGAAAAACTGACGAACAGACTAACGAATGAACGTTCATTATCTACGGCTAACGGGCGAAAACCGTCCGTTAAAACGAGCGTATGGACGAACGTCCGCTAAATAACAAAACCGAATCGAAACTAAAAACACAGATCTAGGGTTTTAAAAAGAAAACCGATCGGTTTTCTCGCGAAAACCAAGGCGGCGGCTACCTCCGTGGCGTTAATAAACAGCGGTGGTGGCGGCGGTTCCGGCTGGGTCGGGCGGCGGCGGCGAGGCGGCGTGGCGGCGGCGGGTTTTCGGACAAAGCAGACGAAGCGGGCGGCGGCGCGCAATCGCGGCCACGAAGCGGCGGGCGGCGCATGGCAACGGCGTCACAAGCGGCGACTCGGCGAGGCGGCGGCGGATCGGGGCGGGGCTAGGGTTTGCGGGTGGGCTGCGGCGGCGGCTGGGCCTCACGGCTTATAAAGCTGCCCCAGGCGGAGTCCCGTGGATCTGACAAAAGTCGTTTCATTTTTAAAATTATTTCGCGCAGAAAAACGAATAAAAGAAATACTAAACGGACTCCAAAAATCCTGAAATAAATTTTGCCCATCCTCTAAAAATCTACCGGACAAGGTGAACATTTATTTGGGCTTCTAATGCTATTTTGAAAAACGCATGTTTTTCCTAATTCAATTAAAATAGCGGCAAAACTCCGAACAAAACTCTTATTTGATTTTAATATTAAACCTCCAATATTTCTTTATTTTGTGGAAGTCATTTTATCCTCTCTCTTTTATTTTTAAAAAAGAAATATTCGAAGAGGAAATAATTAAAATCAAGCGATCCTCTTTTCAAAATTTGAGAAAAACTCAAATATGAAAATAACGGATTCCCAACTCTCTCCGTGGGTCCTTGAGTTGCGTAGAATTTCTAGGATCGAGCCAAAATGCAATAAAATATGATATGCAATGATGATCTAATGTCTAACATTCCAAATTGAAAATTTGGAATGTTACATGACTTTACAGAAGTATGAATCATGTTGAATTGTTTTGAACCAATCACATCAATTATGAAATAGTTCATAATTCAGTTTAACTTAATAGAACCAAATCAAATTGTGAACCAATTCAATTTGATTTCAAATGAGAGGAAGCCTAATCTAAATCCAATTTGAATTGGAAGCCAGTCCCAGTTATCATTTTTAGACCTTAGTGTATCCAAGCTCATGAAAGGTCAACAAGTTGAATTGTCCTTCAAACTTGAACATGAACTTGGCTATCCAAGATTCAGAGACCACGGCTTTGTTGTTTGGATTCTTTTCTAGAATCCAGCAACCATAACTTCACATCACATACTCCTTATGTGAGGAACCTTTATTCGAAACTTTCATGTGAACCCTTATGTCACATATATTCCAATGACAACCACTATGTTGTTTTCCAAACACTTATGAGTTAACCCTGACACATGATCTCACATCACAATGACACTGACACCATGCAGAACACTTGTTGTATGTTTGATTGTATTGTATGGTTGTTTATGATTGCTCTTTGCTTATAGATTGTATGGAGAGCGAAGAGTAACATGATCAAGATTGTGAGAAAGAATCGTCAATACAGGCAAGTGGAATATTTGATCATAACCTATGTTTTCATGCTTTGTAGTTGTTTCAACTAGGAATCTCCTATAGGATTTTACTTTATGCTTGACAGAACCAGTAGAATGATGTAGGTCCATTTATACCCTGACTTTGTAACGAACAAGTAGTCGCTTAGCTGCTATATCGTGGATTGGGAAACACCAATACTATTCCGCCATACAAGCACATGGTTGACTACTTAACTACTACTTAATTAATGGATCATATGGGCGGTGCTTCGGTTTTGCTTGGATGTGTTGCTGGAATGATAGACCTCTTGTGTTTTGGAGTTTGCTGACATAAATAGTATGGGACTTATGTGTTCGGTAGTGCACACAGAGTAACAGGTCCCTGAACTCACGAGGAGTTTGGTCTAAACAAAGAAGGTAATCTCCTTGCGTTGTAGTGAAGGTTATCACTAAAGATTATGATAACAAGAGTGACCCCTAAAAATTGCTGAAGTGAAGCAATTGGTTGGTGCATGTCTGAAGAATGTGATTGCGCCCGAGCAGATTGAAGACGAAGTGAAGACATAGCATTTACTTCGTTCTTCTTCTTCTCTTTATTTAGTCATAGGACCACCGTGCTATTAAGAGGGGTGTAACGTTCGAAGCTTTGATTCTGTGATGCTAAACCCAAATCCTATGAAAGTTGCGACAAAATTATCTTTGTGTTCCGAGCAAATACTTGCGAGCAAGAGACCGTGTTCTCTTGCGCTACGAAAGATTTCTCTCTGACCGAGGAGTTAGCATTACTTGTACCTCAAGTAATGTTACCGTTGCTCAAAAATCCGACCGTTGTGAACGTTTCTGTTGGCCATTGGCTAGACCGCGTGCCCAAAATGGTCATTTCCCACTAGGGATGGCTACGCCTATAAATAACCACCGGCACCGGCTTTGTCTGATGGATGCTCTGTTTAATTCTAAGAAGATTGTTGAGCAACCCCCTCCTTGAGCGATTTGAGTTTAAAATCCACCGAGAGAAAATACCTAAAGCCGAAGAATTAGATAGTGGTTCGGATCACTCGAATCTAAGTCCATTACGCTCCGGCTATTACTCTTGAGAGCTGCAAACTCACTAGACGGTTAGGTGTCAATTTCTTAAGAGACCAAGAGTGGTTGTGGTTCTCAAAGAAGTCTATAAAGGTTCGGATATCGCCTCAAGTAACTACCACGAGTTATCGCATTGGTTGACGAAACAATTGTAGAGGAGAATAGGGTGAAAAGAGTTTATCTTCTGTGTTAAATCACAACCCCTCCAACCGGACGTAGTCCTTATGCAGAAGGACGAACTGGTCGAACAAATAACTTATTGCCATCGAGCATCACTAGTTACCCTTCTACTCCTATTTTCTTTCGATCTTCTTCAGTCAAGTGATTTGTCTCGATGCATGTTTTAGTTTCCTTTTGGTAGTTTGTTTTAGCTCGCTGTACTTTGTTTTTCATTCACTCTACTGCTGGGTTCCAAGAGTTTGGAGATTTGCGAAGAAATTTTAAAACTCCCATTGACCCGCTCTCTGCTAGACATACTTCGTTCCTACAATTGGTATTAGAGCAAGGTACACCTTGACTCTGCTCATTTTGGTCTAACCACCTTGGATTTTAAGTATGTCTTCAGTGAGCTACATGTCGCATCGCAAGATTCTCATGTTCGATGGGATGGACTATCCCTTCTGGAAGGAGAAGATGAAGATCCGCCTCTGAGAAATTGATGATGATATGTGGAATGTGGTGCAGTTCAGGTTCACGGTTGAAATAACTCAGGCCCCCACTGACCAGGAGAAGAAATTCATTCAGATGGATGCTCAAGCCAAAATGAAACTGTGAAGGATTTGTGGGACATTCTCGAGAAGATAAATGAAGGAGTTTCAACTCAGAAAGAAGCTCGTATTGATACTATGTAAGAAAAATTCAATCATTCAAGTGCATTGGAAATGAAAGCTATCAGCAAACTTTCGATCGTTTGAGTGACATAGCAATGAGCTTCAAGGCCTCGGCGCCAAAGACATTACTGATCAGGAAGTTGTGAAGAAACTGCTCCCATCACTTGAGAGTTCATTCGACACACTAGTCTTGATGATTCACGAACAAGATGATTTCAAAACTCTCGACTCTGCTGATATCATAGAAAGTCTAAACACCCACGAGGAACAAGAAGAAGAGAAGACAGATCTCTATGGCTCAAGTCACTGCAAAAATCATGCTCTCAAGGCTATGGCTGATTCTTCCTCCGATGGAAATGCTGAAGGAGATTCAGATGACCCAGAAAGGATGAACAAAGATCTCGCATTAATCATGAAAATATTCTAGCGACTTCACAGGAAGAGCCAGTTCCAGAAGAAAGGTGCAAGCAACTCTGGCAGTTCAAAATCATCATCAAAACCAACTGGAGACTACACCTGTTTCAAGTGCAAAAATCCAGGACATTTCATTTCGGACTGCCCTCTCTGGGAAGCTGAAATCCGTTCTAGTGGAAGATATGATTCAGGAAACTTTCGAGGCAAAATCAAGAGCAATAACCATGACTCCGATGATGAGAAGAAAACAAATTAGTTCTTCAAGAAGAAGGAGAACTCCACCTCAAAATCTTCGTCAAGATCTTCCTCAAGGAATCCTTCCAAGTCCTCCTCCAACCGCAAGAATAACTCTCACAAGGCCAAGGCATACATCGGCAAGGAGATGGATCCTGATGAAGAAGAATCATCTTACTCCGAAGAAGCTGATGAATCCGATGAGGATTCCGACTCTGGCATGGCTGGCATAGCATATGCCTCCTCCCATGTGAAAAACTTCTTCGGAAATCGGTCAAGTGACGATGAATCTCCTGCCTACTGCTTCATGGCCAAAGCCTGAAAGAAAAGGTATCCTCCAAACATCACAAGGTTCACTCCAGTGATCAATATTCTTATGATGAGGATGACCATGCTAAACTGACCAAAATTCCCAATGTACAACAAAACACTCTTGAGAAAATTGAGAAAAGCCATAGGAAATCTGAAGAGTTGTTTATTGAGGTGATGGAGAAAAATCAGTCATTGACCGAAGAGTATTCTGCTCTCAATTCACGAATGGAAGAACTATCAAACATTTGAAACTACTTTCAACAAGCATAAAAACACATATACATACCAAATCATATCCCTGCCATATGGATATGATCATCCAACACATATACATACCAAATCAAAAGTCCCTATGCAACATATATAGCTAGCTAACATATCCAACAACAAGCATACAATGGTTTCATCCATACATATATAGGTAGCAAGTTTCACATTTTTCATCCTACAAAATCAAAACAAAAAGGAATCACAAGGAGAAGAGTAGACTCCATCAACGCAAGCTTCCTCGTGGAAAGCAAATCTGCAAACTGGCAAAGAAGAAAGTTAGAAGAGGAAGAAGAATACTGGAAGAAGAATATTAGCTAGAAGAAGAAGAATTTTCTTCTCTTTCTTTTTCTCTTCTCCTCTTATTTATCTTCTTCTTCTTCTTCTTCTTCTTCTTCTTCTTCTAACTAAGGTAGGTAAAAATGCCATTTTTTAGCTAAGCTAGTTAAAAATGCTAAGTGTAGGTCATTTTAGAGCTAAGCTAGGTAAATAGGTCATTTTGGAGCTTAGTAAGATTATTATGTCATTTTCGTGGAAAATAAGCTAAGTCTATGTCATTTTGGAGGTAACATAGATTATCATGCCATTTTTGACCAAAGTATGCTAAGTATGTCATAAATGAACTTAAGAAGCTAAGTATAGGTCATTTTTGAGCTAACCTAGGTAGTTATGCCATTTTTGACCTAAGTAAGCTAATTATGTCATAAATGAACTAGGTAAGCTAAGTATCGATCATTATTGAGCTATCCTAGGTAGTTATGCCATTTTTTAGCTAACTAAGCATATTAAGTCATTTAGGACGAAAAATGCTAAGTATAGGTCATTTTATAGCTATCCTAGGTAAAGTATAGGTCAACTAAGCTTATTATGTCATTTTGGAGAAAAATAAGGTAAGTATAGGTCATTTTTGTGGTAACCTAGGTGATGATGCCATTTTGAGCCAACTTACGTAAGTATGGCTCATTTTTTATGTAACTTGGGTAATTATGCCATTTAGGAGGAAAATAAGCTAAGTATGCATTTGTTAAGCAAAACACTAGAGAAAACTTACCCTCATCACAACAAATGCGATGAAGATCGCAACTAAGGTAACAATTGATCCAACGACATAATGATACCAAGCCTCATTATCGATGGCATATTTTCTAATCTTCTTAAGCTTCAGGCGCATTGCATCCATCTTCAAGCGCATTGCATTCATCTTCATCTTTTGATCATCAACGACATCGGCAACATACAACTCCAATGCCATCTTCTCTTCTTCAATTATTAATTTTTTCTTTCAAATACTCATTTTCTTTTTCAACTAAATTTAACTTCTCGACAAGAGGGTCGGTTTCAAATTTTGGTTCACATACCTCCTAGCTTAAAATATTTTTATGTCAACTTGATGGCCATAATTGACACAAATGCGAAATACAACAAATAGTTATAAAAGAGAATTTACCACATCCGAATCATAAAGCGGGCGAGGGCCAACGGGACGGACATCAAGACCACGGAAGTATGTATAAGAAACAATCATACAAAGTAAGAAAATTATAGAAGTAACAATCTAGATCATACAATCATACAAGTAACTATATAAATCAAGGACAACACAAAAAATTGAATACCTAATAATAATCTCGGTCGTCAGGTTCAATAAATGCCTTGGGGTCAATAAATGCATCATCATCACTATCAATACAGACGTGCTCATCATCACCATTAATAAATGGATGATCATGTGGATGGCCACCTTTACGTAATTGGTCAAGCATTGACAGGTCATCCGCAGCAGTAATCTCTTCTAGTTCGGGCTCTTCTTGGTCCGGCTCAGGGGTGAAGTCGGGCTCACTGTCACTGTCTACTTCAATGTTCTGGGGTGTAGTAGAGCGGTTCTTGAAACGTTTTTTTGGAAAGACATGTTTCTTGGAGGAATTCTCCTTCATATGTGTCTGAGTTAATGTGAGGTTCATAATCCTCTTCATTGGTGGAGGTGGTCTAACACGTGGCAGCACTTCATAAACGACATCCCAACCATTGAGATTTGTATCACTTTGACAGGCCCATGGTAGATAGAAAACTTGGGTTGCCTGTTGAGATATAGACACCGGGAACATTCAAATGGGTGCTTTGTTTTATTTCCACTAGACCTATGTTCACGAGTCTTTCTAGTCTCCTTTGGCTGGAACCAATAACATTTGAAGACTACGACGTTTTGTGGGTTTGCACCATAGAATTGAAGTTCATAAATTGCTTCAACTCTTCCATAATACTCGGTATCTCCTTCGCTGATAGCAGAGACACAACAATTTGTAGACTTTCGTTCGGCCATAGATAGCTCTTTGCCATAGGTACGAAAGCGATACACGTTGATGTCGTATTTGTCAAATGAACAGACCTTAAAGTCAAAACCATTAGCGACTTGTCTCAGTTCGGCATCCATAAACTCTGAATTAGCCTACATGTTTAATACGAAATGGATTGTCGCATTAGCCACAAAGTAGACAAAGAAATGAAATGGTCTAATGGAAATTACCGTTTGTTTGAACCAAGAGATGAAACTGGGATAGCCGCCTCCATGCTTTGCTAGAAGCTCATACTCTTCGACAGAATCCATTTAGATCACCGCTCAATTTGGCGACGTATCAACTGTATCAAATTTATTCGGGAATAAGAGGAGTTCAAAGGAATTAGAAGTTGTGAAACAATGTACCGAGAACTTACTCGATGTACGGGTGCACTTCTGTTAGGTTGGTGAAGATATACAACGAAATGATCTGCCGTTCTTTGAAATCCAACGTTAAGGAATTAGAAGCACCAGCTAGTGCGAGATCCCCTTTGAATAGGTTGAGGTTGGATCGACCCTTTTTAGGGTCGTCAGCATTGTACCCAGGCTTCGGATTATGCAAATGACGATTTTTGGCTTCGTAGTGTACAATCACGAAGTTGGCCGCCTCATCAGTAATAAATGCCTCAGCCATCGATGCTTCAGTTCTATGTTTATTTTTACATTTTTCTCGTAGCGCCTTCTGCATCATCTCAGTTGCGTAGCACCAACGATTTTGCATGGGCCTCCCAATCTTGCCTCGGTTGGGAGATGCAAAATCAAGTGCTGCATTGGATTAAAGAAGCCTGGCGGAAAGATCTTCTCTAACTTGCAGATCAACTCTGGCGCCAACTCTTCATTTCTTCTAGCAAGCCAGGCGATAGTTCTTTCGCACAAAGAACATAGAAGAAATAGCTAAGCTCTGCCAGTACTAGCCATTCATCCACAGGGATGAAGCCATGCAACATCACCGACATTACCCACTCAATCCATATGTGCCAATCATGACTCTTGAGACCAAATATCTCCAATTTATCAAGGCTCGCTCCCCACTTTAGATTCATTGCATAACCATCGGGGAACATCAACTACTTTTGCACCCACAAGATAATTTCCCTAATATCTGGCCTTCCAAGATTGAACCATGCCTTTGGCTTTGTCCATCTCTGCTTTCCTTTCGGTTCTTTCATGTTTTGTAACAGTCTATCACATAGCGCCTCCAGATCGACTCTAGCCTTAGTATTATCCTTTGACTTCCCGTCTATGCCAAACAATGTACCAAAAAGTGCCTCAGCGATATTATTTTCAGTGTGCAGCACGTTGATGTTGTGTGGGCAAAGGAGGTCTTTGAAGTAAGGAAGATCCCACAAGCATGTCTTCCGAGTACAAGCGTGTTTCAAATTATACCCCTTGAAATACCCTGGACGCTCTGGATCTGGCTTGAGAGCGTTTAACTGATCCAGGTTCTCTTGGCCTCTCAACGCAGGTGGTGCAGAGTTTTTGACAACTCTACCTTTGATGAAGTTCTTCTTGTCTTTCCTGAACTTATGGCGAGGATCTAGGAACTTTCTATGCATGTCGAAGCAAGAAAACTTGTGACTGGCCTGAAGCCAACGAAACTCAAGAGCTCCCTTGCATGTGAGGCACGGGAACCTTCCATGCACACACCAGCCAACAAATAGCGCATACACCGACAAGTCATGCGTCGAGTACATTTACCAGACACACATTATGAAGTTCAGTTTGCTAAAGGCGTCGTATGTGTTGAACCCATTATCCCAGGCTTCTTGCAATTTGTCCTTTAGCGGTTGCATGTGTCAGAACAGACACACTGAACCCATCCATGCTGATGGCGACTCGAGGATGCCTCGGATCTGCCACTTTGTCATAATGTAAAGCATCGAAGCACTTCCATGCTTCACCGTCCGATGTGTGCACCATCGTCAGCTTCCCATTTGCATCTAGTTGGGTTCTTTTGCCCGTTTTGTGCCACGTCATCTGTCTGGCCGTCTCTTCAACCATGAAAAGACATTGAAGTCTTGGTATGATTGGCATATACCAAAGATCATTAACGAGGATTTTGGTCTACGTCTTCTCACCCATACCGTTGTCTACCACAACATACCTGGATGACTTGCAAATGGGACAATAGTTCAAGTCCGCATACTTAAGACTAAATAAGGCACATCCTTTCTCAAAGGCATGTACCTTCTCATAGGGCATCTTAAGAGCATGGAGGATTTTGTCTGAATGGTACAGGTTTGCAGGTAGTACATGGCCTTTTGGTAGAAAATATCCAAATACTGTCATCATCGCGTCGTAGCATTCTCTGCCCAAGTTGAATTGAGCCTTCAAAGCTATTTTATGTGAGATGGCATACAACTGACAAAGCTCAGTGTGCTCGTGGGGAGGACGTTTTGAAGACTCCAACATTTCATTGAAGGCCTTTGCAGATTCCTCCATCTCATCGTCCGAGTCCTGAGCATCGTCAAAGTCTTGCACCATGTCCTCCATCCGATTACCATGCTCGTCGGTGCGACGACAAAGCACCTCGGTTCTGGCACGTTGGGCAGACTCGCCATGAAATGTCCACACCGTATAACCTGGCGTAAACCCCTGTTCTATAGGTGTTTACCCATTTCATCCTCTGTCCTTATGTGCCAATTGTTGCACCCGGCACAGGGGCACCAGGTTGTCCTTTGGCCATTTGCAAATGCGGCTCTCAGAAACCCCTTCGTTTTTGTTAACCATTCAATGGTCATGTCTTTCTGACTAGTGTGACTGATGTACATCCACGCACGATATCTCATCTTTCCTAGCTACTGGACACATAAGATATATATATATATATCAGCATTTATATATTCATTAGTTAATGGAGTTTGTCACTTTTATTACGTCCATGCAACCTAGACGCTAATAGGTAAAGATAGGTCCTAATCCCACCCAAGTATGTGTAGATTGGGTTCATTTTCCCATGCTCTCCTCTTGACCGGACGAAAATTTCAACAACACCTCCCCGTTGTTCTCTTGATACACATCTCGGCAATAAGCAGAGAGGATGTGTACTTGGAGAACAACAGGGAGGCACTGATGAAAGTCTGCATCGGATCCGGAGCGGAGCATATGGGAAAACAAACCAAATCTACACATACTCATGCTGTCCATGGATAATGTTGGGCAATTCGAAAGAATTACGGTTATAAATATGCAAATGCATGCGTATTTATAGATGTAACCCTTTCGAACGGGAGACACATAGTGGTCACACATACTGATGATTGAATACATATATAGCTAACAAGTTTCATCGGCACGAATATCGGTGTTTTGGGAACGGGGGTCCCCAGACTTGCCTGCCTGCGGCCCACGGCGTGGCTCCACTCATGGCCCAGTACTGCCCGTCTTCACCAACAAACACTCAAGACCCTTGCGAGGGGCCAAGCCTCGCGAGGCGGACGACACAAGACCTCCTCGGGGGCAGCCTCCCAGGCTGGCTCGCGAGGGGCAGAGAGATCAAGGCAAGGCGAACATCGCGAGGATCCAATGACGTAAGCCATGACGACCAAGACCAGGCGGGCTCCTGGCAGGCACAAGCGCGCATAGTGTCCTCGTTTCCTCTTTGGTGCTAAGGAGGCAAGCGCAGGCGAGGAGTACCGAGGCATCATGCACAGGTTTCCATGTTGGTGCAACGAGACCAAGACCAGCAGGTCGGCAGGGCGTAGGTCACCGTGGAGCCCAAGACGGTGTCACTACGAGAGCCTTTAGCAGGTGAAGACCACCTTTAGTCAGGATAGCTTGTACTAGCTGTCCCCCTTCAAATTGGCCATTGTGGCATCCCTTCCCGCTCAATATTTGGGAAGAGGACCGGGCCTCTATAAATAGGACTAGCCACCACAGTAGGAGGCAACTGATCTTGGACTAGATCCACTCCATCCTCACACCCACCAAGCAGAAGAACACCTCTCCTCAGGAGGCTATTCTTCCCCTTGTACTGTTCATCCTCAGCCCAAGAGGCAATCCACCACACCACACTGGAGAAGGGTATTACGCCACAACGGTAGCCCAAACCAGTATAAATCTTGTGGCTCTTGTGTTGCGAGTTCGTCGAGCTAGGCTTTGAGATTGTGGTGAGGCTGAGGATGTGATTAGGTAGGGGGAGATCTTCGTTCGCACCCCAATGTACGAACCTCAAGGGTTTTGCCGAAACGCAAAATCCGAAATTTGGCGCGGCAGGTAGGGGTGCGCCGAAGCTTTCCTTCTGTCGATCCGCGTCCCGTCACTTTGTCGCATCCATGGCAAACGGTCGTTGAGCTCGCGCTGAGTGCCAGGCCGCCCTCGCCGCCCGCGTTGCTCAGACCGCTCCTGTCGGCGGGCCTCCCCGTTGTTCTCCGTTAGCTGCCGCAAACACCGCCACCGGCCTGGCGGGAAATGAGCAGCAAGCATCCTCGCTGCACCCCTCGGTGCGGCAGGACGGCCGCACCGCCACTCCGTCGCTGACTCTGGCCGGCTCGTCGTCTCACGCTCGTAGCGCTCCCACAGACGCGCAAGCCATGTTGCTCATGGAACGTGAACTCCTGTGCTACCGCCCCGTGGACGACCTCTGCGAGGCCTGTCTGGACCGCATCGCCGAGCTCGTCAGCACCGCAGGGGGCTCCCCTGCGCCATATCTCTCGCTGCCTCGCCCTCCGCCAGCTGCATGCGACGTGGCTCACGGAGCGCCACTACCACCACCTCCGCACCAAGACAGCGTCCTAGCGCCAAGGCATGCGGACCCCCGACGCGACCCACCACGTCGAACGCCCGTGCGTGAAGAAGGAAGCTGCAAAGAAGTTCCTTGTCCGGAAGCTCCCAGCACCACTACGACAATACCGTGCGCCACCTGCGGTGGCGGTGCGCGGACATCAAGGGCAGGCTCCGTATCAGCAAAGGGTCCCGGTGGCGACTGCGGGCTGCAGCGCATTCACCCCTGAGCTGCGTAGCATCGCATGGCCGGGCAAGTTGAAGCCAGACCTGCCTCCATGCTACAACGGTGCCCCCGACCCCGCGGAGTTCCTGCAGCTCTACGAGTTGAGCATCGAGGCGGCCAACAGCGACGAAAAAGTCATGGCGAACTGGTTCCCCATGGCTCTCAAGGATGGCGCTCGTTCGTGGCTCCTGAACCTGCCCCCGGGCTCCATCTCCTCCCGGAACGAGATGCGCGACCGCTTCGTCACCAACTTCCAGGGCACTCGCGACCGCCCTCTGGCCGCGGCTGACCTGTGCCGCATCAAGCAGTAGCCAGGACAGACCCTCCAGAAGTACATCCAGCGCTTCAACAACGTTCGCCTCAAGATACCCAAGGTGACGGACGAGGCCATCATCTCCATGTTTTCCGATGACGTCCGCGACGTCAAGATGAAGGAGGAGCTCGCTATCTGCCAGGAGCTGTGCACATCCTTGAAGTTGTTCAACCTGGCGACCAAGTGGGCAAGGGCTGAGGAAGGGCGCCTTTCCATCCTCGAGCTCCCAGCTGCCGACCTGGAGGTGAAAAAAACCAAGGTCATGGACGTGACGCGCAAGGGAGTGGCCGTACTCACGGCGGAACCAGACATGAAGCACGGACGGGACCAGCCCGAGTCATCCAAGAGTAGCCGACCATTCAGCGCCTTCCACAATGTTCACAGCCACAACACTAACGACTGTCAAGAGCTCAGGGCCATTCGAGATGCACGCCTCGGAAGACACCCCGAGCGCAACGACCGGGGCTACGGCCAAGGAGGAGGGCGTGGAAGAGGACGCTGGGACGACCGTGGGACTCCATAGGAATGGCGTGACCAGCCTGGTGAGGATCGCTGGTAGGATCAGCCTCGCGAGGGCGCTTGGAGGGATCAGCCTCGCGAGGACCGCCCCTAGGGCAATGCTGGTCTTCCTCCACTGCCGCCACCACCAAGAAGGAACGACGACCACCATCAGGACGAGGGGGCTTGGGGCTTCAAGGAGCCAAGAGCTATCGCCTGCATTTTGGGCGGAGCTCAAGCCCTAGCGTCTCAGCGAATCTTCAAGCAGTTTGCTCGTGAGGTGAAAGCAGTCCTCCCAAGCCTCGAGGCCACACGAATGCTTAGGTGGTCCAAGTGCGCCATCACCTTCAGTTCGGCAGATCAGCTCAAGTGCGCGGCCACCGCTGGCACCCTCCCAATGGTTTTCTCACCCGTCATCAGCAATGTACAAGTCACCAAGACCCTCATCGACGGTGGCGCAGGGCTTAACGTCCTGTCCGTCGAGACGTTCGAGAGCCTTCAAGTGCCCTACGATCAGCTTCAGCCTAACAAGCCCTCCTCGGGAGTGACCGACGGTTCCACCATGCCGATAGGGCAGGTCCGCCTCCCTGTCACCTTCGGACAGCGCGACAACTACCGCATCGAGCTCATCGACTTCGACATCGCCCACATCCGTCTACCATACAATGCCATCCTCGGGTATCCTGCCCTGGCCAAGTTCATGGCAGTGACACACCACGGCTACAACATCCTCAAGATGCCAGGAAGCGGCGGGATCATCACAGTCCCCTGCGAAGAAAGAGATGCGATGTGCTCCCTCGAGCACGCCTTCCAAGCAGCGTCAATCGAAGACCCCGCAATGCAGCAGAGTACCCTCCTAAGGTCATCCCCAAGAAGAAGAAGCAGCTACTCCGCACAGGGCCTCAGGAGAGCGGCGCCGTAAGTGGTGACACGTCAGGATCGACACCCGTGCCTGGGCCGCCTCCCTCCCTCGCATAGGAAGGCGCGCCCAGCGCCCTCATCAGGCAGGGCTCGGGGGCTCTCTTCTGGAGGGCCTCCGACCTTGACAACATCACGATGGAGGCGCTCGGGCACCACGTCGAGGCATGCTTCGCAACAAGTTTCCCTCAGGAGGACACCGGACGAGGAGCGCCTAACACTCAGGAGTTCATTGCCAAGACCACTCAGGAACTGCAGGATGCAAGAGCCATGCGTGGTGACCGACGCTCGCCTGGTGCGGCTCCCCATCTAGGCGAGGATGGCGGGCTGCGCGTCTGCATCGACATCCCAGGGCTCAACAGGGCCGCATCTCAGGAGCTTTTATGGCCTTCGTGCATGGCACACTGCAAGGGCCCGCCTCACAGCTACGTTCGCATGCCTTTTGGCCTGCCGAGCGTTGTGTCCGCCTTCCAGCACAACATGCGGAGCATCCTGGCGGCTCAGGAGGAAAGGAAGCACATAGTCCTGGCGGAGATGGAGACGGTCCTCAAGGAACTGCCTGGACCCCCAGAGCCTCCTAAGGCTCAAGGCCCCGATGGCTCGTGAGGAGCAACCCCTTCATCACGCATCTTCAGCTTCCCCAACACCCCTTCGACAACAGAACCAGGTGACATCTTCCAAGTTTATTTAGCTAGGAGAGCCCCTCGGGCTGCATCATTCCCAGGCCATGTGGGTCCGTCCCTGCGGTGTGTATCCCTTTTTTATGTCTTTATCTTACCTTGCTGGGGGTGCCCCTCGGGCCGCATCATCCCCAAGCCGCTCAGGTCCAAACCAGTGGCCTGTATCGTTCGAGCGTTTATCTAAGCTAGCTCGCTATCCATGCATAATCTATCTATGGTTATCACCTGCTTGACTATCACCCACCATGGTAGCCGCGCGTCGATCGTCTTTCTTCAGGACCCTTCGCATAACAAGGCTAGGCACGACGTCTGTGCTCGGACCCGTCCCTGCATTGTTGATAATCCAACGGCTGAGCTCTGTCTGGCGGTCCGGTCCCGTTCACGTCACCTCCTGGGGTCATTGGTGCTTGGCCTTCTCATGCAATAACCTTGGGAGATCCGTTTGGCGCAGGTTGTCTAACCATCTCGCAGGACCACCACAACCATCAAGAACCAAGACCAGACACAACTCGCCTTGAGGTAGGTCCTCGTGAGTCCTGCGCTGGCTCACGAGTGCCCAGACACACCTCGTCTGGCCCTGCCGTGCAAGCCACGTGTCAGGGCGGGGTTGTACACGGCCCGGGGGCTCTCCACAATAGGGAGTCCCGTCCCATGTACCAGTGGAAGCACCATGCTCCGCGCTGGTCGTCGACACTGCCGAGGAGCGGCTATGCCCGTGCAAGTGTGGAAGCGCTATGCTCCGCGCTGTTGATAAACAACTGAGGGTGGCCCCACGGTCGTATCAACCTCAGAGAGCCCTTGATCTCAGTGTCCGGATTCATCGCAACACCTTCCCTCGGGAGAGACGCACGAGGGGGCTGGGCACGGGGGCTGCGCTCGGGTCACGCCCAAGAGTACGCCACCCAGCAAGGTCCCCCGGACCTGGTCATCGCGTGCCCCTCCAGAGCCGAGCCTTGGTGAGGACAAAGGTATGAAGGTCGTTTGAGTGTCAAGGGGGACTCCTGAGCATCGCGACTCAGGAGCCTAATTGGCTACGTAGCCCCTCACTCCTTGGTCGCATCCTGGTGATCCGGACGACCCGACGACGGTTGAGGTATGCGCGGGATTGGGCCCTGCCGACGCAGACCACTAGGCCTACCCTTGCATCTCCTTTCCATAAGTTGTTTGCGCGTCAAGGGGGACTCCTGAGCATCGCAACTCAGGAGCGTAACTAGCCACATAGCCCCTCACTCCTTGGTCTCGTCCAGGTGATCCGGACGACCCAACGGCGGCTGAGGTATGCGCGGGGTCAGGCTCTGCCAACATAGAACATAAAGCAAATGGGAAGGAAATCACAAAATTCCAAAGCAAATATTAAAAAACATATTGTTCTCCGAGCATCAAACAGAAGTTTAAACGCCTCCACGAGGCACGGTACATGTTGCAGGAGTTTAAGCAGGAAAGGAGCCGCAAGCAAGTCATCCCTGGACACCGCCGGCGCCCACAAGAGGCGCTCCTTCATTGGTGGTGTCGCCTTCACCTGTACCACCGGCCGGGGCTGCAGGATTAGTAGCACCGCCGGTCAAAGGCGCGGGAGCGAAGGTGCCGAACTTCTTCAGCAGGGCCTCCACCTGACCCTTCACAGCTGCGGCTGCGCAGTGCTTGTTGTCCACACGCTCCAGCAGCTCATCAAGGAGGGCGGTAGGATCGCGAAGATGGAGATGGCTGAAGATGCGCGTTAACGCAGATGAAGAAAGGACGCGAGCTTCTTCCTCTGCCATGGGGCTGATGCCGCTCATGACTTCCTCAAGCGCCTCGACCAAGTAGGGAAGCAGCTGCGCGGGACCGTCCTCGTCGGTGGTCGGCGGCTTCTCCAAGCCCTTCTCATAGAGTGCCTTCAGCGCCATGCGAGACCTCTCCTCGAGGAGCACGAAGTCCGTGTGGTCCTTGGCTAGAACCTTTGCCTTGGTGTGAAGTTCGGCCTCCTCCGCCTTCACCTTCCGCTCCAGCTCCTCCAGCCGGCCGCGCTCAGCGGCCTGCACCTTCACTGACTGCTCCAGCTCGGCGTCGCGACCCTTGATGGCGTCCTCCCGGGCCTTCATCTTCTCCTCCTCCGCCTTGCGGCCACGAGCTTCTTCCGCACGCTTGTCACGCAGGGTCTTCAGCTCGGCCTCCAACACCCAGTAGCGACGCTGGGCGGCCTTGACATCCTTCAGCGCCGCCTCGCGAGCAGCTGCTGCCTGGGCGGCGGCCTGCTTCTCTCCCTCGGAGGTCGCCGCGGCCTGGCTCAGCGCCGCACGGACAAACACGTCAGAATGAAGCCAGCCAGAGACCAGCTCCAGGCGCCCAGCCACCAGGTGGGGTTCGACACCCCGAAGATCTTCTCGCAGCCGGGTCATCTCAGAAAGGGCACGCTCCAAGATGTCAGGGGAGGCGGAAGGACCTGGAATCAGCAGTGCAGCAGGAGGAGGAAGAGGCGACAACGTCACCATGGCTTGGGAGACTGGAGGCTCCTGAGTATTGGGGACCACAGCAGCCGCGTCGGACATCAGCGCCTCTGGAGCCAACGGCGTCACGGGGGGTGACTCCTCACGAGGATGCCCTTCCGGGCCTCGCGAGGAGGACCGGGCCAGGAGGTGCGAGCGCTGTCGGTCCCCTTCCCCACGGAGGGAGGTGCGGCTGCCGCGGGTGGATCGGCCCCAGTGGTGTCACCGTATCCTCCTTCCTCTTCTTCGCCGCAGGCGGTGGCCTAGCCAACCAACGGTGAACGTCAAGAATCAGCAGCATAATCAAGAGAAGAATGGAGTTGGGATGGAGATGAAGGTCCTGTAACCTGTAATGGCGGAGGACGACGTAGAAGAAGTCAAAGAAAGGGGGAACCAGGCCCGCGATGGTGCTGCTCATAAAGAAGGGGTAGAAGGTGCTATTCGAGGCCTTTGGCTCGGCGGAGCTGGCCGGGAGCTCGGTCTTCCCCCTCCTGTTGCTCTCCCTCGCCGTCAGCAGGCGCGTGGCGGCGAGGTTCTTCTCTGAGACGTTGGGCGCGTCCAGAGCCGGCTCGTACCAAGCCGGCGATGAAGCGGGCTTGCCCTTGCAAGGCGCCATTGGTCGAAAGCTCAGAAGGGGATTGAGGCAGATCTGGAGATTTCGGAAGCAAGGAGCTAGAAAGGGGATCTGGAGCAAGGCGAAAGGAAGCAGTGAAGGCAAGCGTTGCCCGCGCCAGCCTTTTGTCAGACGGGCAGTTGCCGAGGCAGCGTGGGGAAGCGGAGACGTCCATGTCCAATCAATCACCACGCGTCGACCAAGGCTGCATGCTGTTAGGGCCCGCGGCGCTCCGCACTTGCCCTTTGGCTTCGCCTTGAAGCCAAGTCCGAGCGCGCCTTGGGCCCGGGGGCTACTGTCGGTGTTCTGGGAATGGGGGTCCCTAGACTTGCCTGTCTGCAACCCACGGCATGGCTCCACTCGCGGCCCAGTATGACCCGTCTTCACCAACAAACACTCAAGACCCTTGCGAGGGGCCAAGCCTCACGAGGCGGACGACACAAGACCTCCTCGGGGGCAGCCTCACTAGGCTGGCTCGCGAGGGGCAGAGAGATCAAGGCAAGGCAAACCTCGCGAGGTTCCAATGACATAAGCCATGACGACCAAGACCAGGCGGGCGCCAGGAGGGCGCCAGCGCGCGTAGTGTCCTGGTTTCCTCTTTGGTGCTAAGTAGGCAAGCGCAGGCGAGGAGTACCAAGGCATTAGGCAAAGGTTTCCATATCGGTGCAACGATACCAAGAACAGTAGGACGGCAGGGCAGAGGTCACCGTGGAACCCAAGACGGCGTCACCACCCGAGCCTTTGGCAGGCGAAGACCACCTTTAGTCAGGATAGCTTGTACTAGCTGTCCCCCTTCAAATTGGCTGTTGTGGCATCCCTTCCCGCTCAATATTTGGGAAGAGGACCGGGCCTCTATAAATAGGACTAGCCACCACAGTAGGAGGCAACTGATCTGGGACTGGATCCACTCCATCCTCACACCCACCAAGCACAAGAGCACCTCTCCTCAGAAGGTTGTTCTTCCCCTTGTACTGTTCATCCTCAGCCCAAGAGGCAATCCACCACACCACACTGGAGTAGGGTATTACACCACAACGGTGGCTCGAACCAGTATAAATCTCGTGTCTCTTGTGTTGCATGTTCGTCGAGCTAGGCTTTGAGATGGCGGTGAGGCTGAGGGCGTGATTAGGTAGGGGGAGATCTTCGTGCGCACCCTGGTGTTCGAACCTCAAGGGTTTTGCCAGAACCTAAAATCCGATAACAAAGACCGGAACAAAGCAAATGAAGGGGCGAGGAGGAGATGCCATTTGTGCTCACCCACGAACGCAGGGGCGGAGCTCGTCGAACACTAGACCCTCACAGCGACAAAAAAACTGCACATTTAAATTGAAAGATGAGTAACATAGCAATATTGTTTTTTCCGTCAACCTAACTAAATATTTACAACAGGACGAGCCGGTTAGGGGGTTCCTGGGCGTCGGCGGAACCCTAAATAGCAAGTATTATCGGTACGAGATACATGTGGCGCTCGCGTTGAACACTAGATCCACATCCCACATGTGACGCCGGTGCCCGGCCTCCCGCGCACAGCAATAGTTCTAGGGGCCGATGACGGTCGAACACCTTGGCGAATTTGTCTGCCAGCCTCTGTGATGAGGATTAAAGGCAAGTTTTGAAACTTCAAACAACCAAACCAACTTGGGTCAGTTTGGGTGTTTCAAGTTTCAACACTTGGCTTTTAATCGTCATCGCAGAGGCTGCAAGACAAATTCGCATAGGTGTTCGACTGCCATTGACCCCGAGAACTATTGCTGCGGAACGCCGGACGCCGACGTCACTTATGGGACGTGGATGTAGTGTTCGACACCAACGACCACATGTGTCTCGCAACCGACGATACTTGCTATTTAGGGTTCCATCGATGTCGAGGAACCCACTAACCCGCTCGTCACGGGGCGCCTTTTGGTATGGCGATGCACTGTCGACAGGTCAGCACTCGAACCTGGGGATTCTCGGCATGGGTGACAGCGTCGGGACCACGGCGAGCCACGACCCTCTTCCTTTTTTCCTTTTTCATCTTCTACTTATTTTCTTCTTTTTTTCAAGTTTCTTCTTCTTCTAATTATCTAAACCTAAACCTAGCACTAATCTAATCCTACCACTAACTGAATCATATTAATAACACCTAAACCTAAACAGCAAATGATGAGAGAAAAAACAAAATAAAATTCACCTTGGCTCCGGTGGTGTTGGAGGAGGTGGCGGCCCAGGCGGGCGGCGTGAGGCAGGCCGGTGAGGAGCCGGGGTGGCGGGGCAGGGCGGTGGGGCGGCGGGGGTGGGGGCGTCTCGGGCCCGGGGCGGCGGCGTGGGTGAGGGGTGGGGCGCAGGCGCCGGCCCTATTTCAGTTAGGTCACACTCTTTGCCGTCTGCTAGCAGACGACAAAGAGCCTAGATAGTGGGGTGGGGCCGGGGGAAACGACCATTAAAACGGCCACTTTCTTTGCCGTCTACTGGCTGACGGCAAAGAAGCTATGCCGTCAGCTAGCAGACGGCAAAGAGAAGGATGACAAACACCTTCTTTGCTGTCCACTCTTTCTTTGTCGTTAGCTTTCTCTAAGATGATGGCAAAGACCTTCTTTGTTGTCAGCTTTCTTTAAACTGATGGCAAAGACATTCTTTGTCGTCAGCTAGCAGACAGCAAAGATCCTGATTCCAGTAGTGTTCGGGCCACCTTGCGGTCTAAAACCCTACTATTGCTTTGTGGTTGATTGCCTCGCGAGGAGGATGAGTATGAACTAGTACAAGTGCGAGCTGCCTCGAGAGAGCTCAATGGACAGAGGTCTTGGTGGAATCCATTCCTCTTCTATGGCAGAGACTACCCTATCTTTATAGTGGCGTTGGTCCTCTTCCCTCATGACATAGGAGGGAAGGGATTCCACAACGGCCAATTTTAAAGGGGACAAGAGTACATCTTATCCTGATGAAAGGTGGTCTTCTGCTGCAAAGCTTCTGGTCATGACGCAGTGGTTGGCTCAGCGATGACATCTGTCCTGCCGACCTCATGGTCTTGGTCTTGTTGCGCTGAAATGGAAACCTTTGGGGGATTCCTTGGGAACCCGCGGGCACCCTTTCCTCCTTAGGACTAAAGAGGAAACTATCCTCCTCTGCCGCAGCTGGCACCCGCCTGGCCTTGGTTGTCACGGTTCACGTCATCGCATGCCTCGCAAGGTGAGGTACTTGCATAGAGATCTCCACTCCTCGGGAGGCAGCCTCGAGGAGCTGCTCCTTGGGAGGTCCTGGTGTCGTTCGCGTTGCGAGGCGGGGGGCCTCGCGAGGGTCTTGCTTTGTGAGGTCCTGTAACTGAGCTATACTGGGCCAGTAGCAGAGCCATGCACTAGGCCGTAGGCAGGCAGGTCTGGGTACCCCAGATCCCAGAACGCCGACAGCAGCCCCCGGGCCCAAGACGTGCTCGTCCTGGCTTTTAGGCGAAGGAAGCAAGGGGATGGCGAAGCGACGCGGGCCCCAATCGCCTGCAGGCCAGGCTTGACGTGTGATGAGGGGACGCGGACACCACCACTTCCCCATGTCGCCTTGACAACTGCCCAGATTGACAAACTTCGGGCGTGCGCCGTGGGGCCATCATTGCTCCACTGCGCAAGTTCGTGCCTCGCCCCCTAGATCTTGCACCGTCATGTCCCGTCGGAGTGGGAAGAATAGGGCCTCAATGGTGGCGGTCCACCAGACGAGGCCGGCCCCCGCCCTTGGTCGATCCACCGTGCTCAACCGCGAGGGGTTGGACTAGGTCCTCCCAGTGACTACGGCCGATTCCAACGAGTGGAAGGCGACGAAGATCTGGCCCGCTTCACTGTCCTCCACCAAAATGAAGCGACCACCATTGTCCTCCATCTTCATGCCCTCTTCTCTTGCTTACTGCCCTCGTTTTCATACTTATTCAATGCCGTGTTGTCGCACTAACAGGTCCGCGCGCGACACTATGACCCAGAATCCATCACCCTCCTTTCCGCCTTCATTTTCTTGTCTGAGGCCTTCGTAGGCATCGCCCCCTCGGTGGCGCTGCTGCACCATTTCTTCTCCCTGCGGTTGACCGTCAGCGTGCAATTCTCCGATTGTGTGCCGCTTAATGTAGCGAGCACATCGACGAGCTAGGGCATCAGCATGAAGATCCGCCCAGATGTGAAGGGCTTCCAGAGGCAGTGCGTGTATGTCGATGCATCCCAGTATAGCCCCTGCTCCAAACCATGTCGTCCTCGGCGCTACTGTTGGCGTTCTGGGAACATGGTACCCAGACTTGCATGCCCACGGCCCATGGCGGGGCTCCATGAGCGGCTTGGTACATCCCATCTTCAGCATCGACAAGACAAGAACCTCGCGAGGGGCCAAGCCTCGTGAGGCGGACGACACCAAGACCTCCAGAGGGAGCGGCCTCCCTAGGCCAACTCCCGAGGAGCAGAGATTCCTTTGCAGGCGCCCACTGTCGGTGTCAAAACTGGCAGATCTTGGGTAGGGGGTCCCGAACTATGCGTCTAAGGATCGAAGGTAACAGGAGGCAGGGGACACGGTGTTTACCCATGTTCGGGCCCTCTTAATGGAGGTAATACCCTACTTCCTGCTTGATTGACTTTAATGAGTATGGGGGTTACAAGAGTAGATCTACCTCAAGATCATAATGGCTAAACCCTAGATGTCTTGCCTGTATGATTATGATTGCCTCTACGGACTAAACCCTCCGTTATATATAGACACTTGAGGGGGCTAGGGTTTTACAGAGTCGGTTTAAAGAGAGAGGGATCTTCATATCCGAACGCCAAGCTTGCCTTCCATGCGAAGGAGAGTCCTATCCGGGCATGGGGAAAGCCTTCTGTCTTGTATCTTCATGGCCCATCAGTCCGACCCACGTTACATAGACCGGACGCCCGGGGACCCCCTAATCCAGGACCCCCTCAGTAGCCCCCGAACTAGGCTTCAATGACGACGTGTTCGGCGCACAGATCGTCTTCGGCATTGCAAGGCGGGTTCCTCCTCCGAATTCCAAAGTAACCAAAAGAACCACATTCGACCTTCCGATGAGGACGCAGTATTCGGCTTCGCGTTAAACATCATTCCCTTTGGTTTCCGCGCCTCCGTCGCCTCAGCTTCCACGTGTCAAATGAATACGAAAGGTCCAAGCATTTTTTAGAGAAAACACCCTGACGGCGTACGGAAGGCATCTATTTAAGGAGATTAGATCTCAGATGCCATTCCACAACAGGCAAAAATCCTCCAAACTTGCCACAAGAAACCACGCAAGCATGGCCAGTGCTCCCAGTTCTTCCTCCCGCCCCCACGGTCCTCAAAAAGGCGATTGGGTGAGCTGCTTAGTATCCCATGCCCAGCTGACCAAGCTCCAGGTGCAGGGATATCTCCCCCTACGGATCTAGTCCCCGTTCGGGCGAGATTAACTTCTTTTACTGGTGAAGCCCTGGCAGAAAATTTCCCTAATCCCTCAGAAGGGGAGCGAGTGTGTTTCATTTCCTTTCTTTCGAGAGGCGTTGGATTTCCAATCCACCCTTTCCTCCGAGGTCTCGTAGAGTACCATGGACTCCAGCTGCAAAATTTTACTCCGGGATCCATACTGCACATCTCAGGCTTCATCGCTCTTTGTGAGCTGTTTCTAGGCTGTGAAGCCCATTTTGTGTTGTGGAGGAAGCTTTTCTGCCTTGTCCCTCGCTCCCAAAAGGGATCCATATTCGAGGTGGGTGGTGCTGAAGTATGGCGCATAGCTAGGACAGGATACCTATCCGGCACTCTGAAGAAGGCATCCGAAGAGTGGACTTCGGAGTGGTTTTATATTGAAGATGTTGTTCTCTCAGACCCAATCCGACGAGGCCTACCCGAATTTTCCAATGCTCCGTTAAAGAAGTGCCACAGCTGGCGCCCCTGGAGCCTCGAGGAGGAAGATAGTGCGGAGGTTAAGAAGTTAATGGACAAGCTAAAGATACTCGCACAATACGAACTGTCCATAATTGAGGTAATGGCAATTTCCATACCGATGGGCGTTCAGCTACTCCAGTCCAGAGGACTCCCCATGTGGAACTACAACAAGGAGGATAACACATCACGCTACGGGCGCAAGGGTCCGAACAACTTCGCCGCCCTGGCCGCCATGTTGGCTGATCTTTATAAAGGGGAGAAAGAAGAGTTCACTCACCTTAAATGCCGAGAAGGCTTTTCCATGTACAATCCCCCTAGCTGGGTGAGTCTTTGCTTCGTAACTGTAGTCGATCTCCTTCCTGAGTCGTACTTAGTTGAACTTTAATGCGCCTATGTTTAACAGGAATGGAGGAAGGCTATCGCGGGGATCTATAGCCCTGCTCTACAGCCGGAGGATCATATTCGGGACCTGGATCCCAGATTTGAGGAGGATCTGGATATATTCGTAGAGCTCAAGGAGGGGGTCTTCTATCAGGCAAGCTACGACGGCACAAAAGTGGCCATTACAACCGATTACCCCGGCGTTCTCCCTTCCTCTCACGTAAGTACCCCGAAGACATCTCCTCCAGAAAAGTTTTCTCACTGCGTGATACGTTTCCAATGTATCTACAGTTTTCGATTGTTCCATGCTATTATCTTATCTATTTTGGATGTTTAGTGGGCTATAATATACCTTTTTATATTATTTTTGGGACTAACGTATTAACCGAAGGCCCAGTGCAAATTGCTGTTTTTTTGCCTATTTCAGTGTTTCGCAGAAAAGGAATATCGAACGGAATGAAACCTTCGCGATGATCTTTTTGGAACAAACGCAATCTAGGAGACTTGGAGTGGATGTCAAGGAAGCAACGAGGGGGCCATGAGGCAGGGAGGTGCGCCCTAGCGGGTGGGCACGCCCCCACCCTCGTGGGCCCCTCGAAGCTCCACCAACCTACTTCTTTCTCCTACATATACTGTTATACCCTGAAAACATCCAGGGGAGCCACGAAACACTTTTTCCACCGCCGCAACCTTCTGTACCCGTGAGATCCCATCTTGGGGCCTTTTCTGGCGCTCCGCCGGAGGGGGAATCGATCACGGAGGGCTTCTACATCAACACCATGGCCTCTCCGATGATGCGTGAGTAGTTTACCACAGACCTTCGGGTCCATAGATATTAGCTAGATGGCTTCTTCTCTCTCTTTCGATCTCAATACAAAGTTCTCCTTTATTCACTAGGAGATCTATTCGATGTAATACTTTTTGTGGTGTGTTTGTCGAGATCCAATGAATTGTGGGTTTATGATCAAGATTATCTATGAACAATATTTGATTCTTCTCTGAATTCTTATATGCATGACTTGATATCTTTGCATGTCTCTTCGAATTATTGGTTTAGTTTGGCCTACTAGATTGATCTTTGTTGCAATGGGAGAAGTGCTTAGATTTGGGTTCAATCTTGCGGTGCTCGATCCCAATGACAGAAAGGGAACCGACACGTATTGTATTGTTGCCATCGAGGATAAAAAGATGGGGTTTATATAATATTGCTTGAGTTTATCCCTCTACATCATGTCATCTTGCCTAATGCGTTACTCTGTTCTTATGAACTTAATACTCTAGATGCATGTTGGAGAGCGGTCGATGTGTGGAGTAATAGTAGTAGATTCATAATCATTTCGGCTACTTGTCACGGACGTGATACCTATGTTAATGATCATGCCTAGATATTCTCATAACTATGCGCTTTTCTATCAATTGCTCGACAGTAATTTGTTCACCCACCGTAAAATATGCTATCTTGAGAGAAGCCACAAGTGAAACCTATGGCCCCCGGGTCTATTTTCCATCATATTAATCTCCCGCCAATGTGATATTTTCCTTGACCATGTTGACCACGCTGCACCGAGAGCACTAAGGCGATGGACGACGGCGAGGCCTAGGAAGGGAATCACCCGGAGCCGGGGAAGACTCGGCAGTTTTTTCCCACACGGATGGGAGCACGAGGGTTTATTAGTTCGGCTGCATTGTGAGGGTGTCGTTGCTGGAGAATAACATGAGGCCTGGGTGAATAAAGGGATGGCCAGGCCAGCGATGGAGTAGGGTGGGGCGGTGAGGCCTGTGCGGCAGCATAGCCGGCCACGGGAGGAGGGAGCAGGCAGTCCCACCGGCGCTGGTTTGAGCGGCTGGAGCAGGAAGAGCAGAGATTGAAGAAGCACCACGGCCGTTGGATGGACATCCAACAGTCACTGCTCTTGTGTGTTAACTAAGTTGACACGGTCTTGCTTGTGCGTCAATTTTTAGGAAAGTGTACATGTCAACCTAGTAGGCACACAAGTCGGCCTCAAATATGTGGAAAATAACATACAACCCATCTGCCATTATTGCTAATAAATGTACAACCCATTGGCTAATTCTTAAGGATTTTTTTGAAGCCCGTATTCTTTTGTTACCATTACAGCCCATATTCTGGCACGGTTAAAAATTCAACGAAATTTTCATATTTCTGTGCGGTCTGAACTGTTTTTAATCCCCAAATTTTGTATCACGTTCAAACTAATTTAACAATAATAAATTTATATCAATTTAAAATCCAACATAATTTTCCCCGCAAAAAACAATTAAATTTGAAACCTCGAAATATTAAAAAAAGACATTTGAAACTAATTGCCAGTTTGCTGTGTTTTTAAAACTTAAATCCTATTTCTTACTACTTCATTTTCTGGGCAAACGAATACATCGCTCTCGCCTTAAGATTTGCAACCCAGTAGGGCTGAGAAAGCAAGTAGGCCTCCGTTGGGTATTTCTTTAGAAAAGGTAGAATTGGGCTAGCCATTTTCAGAAAGGAAAAACACAACTGGGCCATGATGTGGATTACATAAAATAAAACCCTGGCTAGACGGGCCACAGCTCCCGCACAGCCCCGTTGTTACCCTGATCTGTCTCTAAAACTAGTAAATAACAACTGCGTGTTCCTAAAAAAAGTAAATAACAACTGCGCGACCTACTGGATCCCTGGTGTCAGCCGCTCGTTGTGTAATTCTTTCGTTTATTTACTACGTTGACAAATAGCATGGGACCCAGATGTCCAACCATTAGGGGGAACCATTCTTTGGGCTTGTAATAATGAGGCACTTGCTTGCGTACTGCTATGACCCTGGTAGGTCCCTATTGCCATCCTATCCACATACAATCATCTCCTTATTCCTCTCTGTTGTTGACCACGTTGACAATGCCAGAAGGTGGCGCACCACGCACGGCGAGTGAACCAAGGCGGAGCACGACGGGAGGCCTTGGTCGGGAATGAATAGAAGCCGTAGAAGATGCGGCAGTGTAGTTGCAGGCGGAGTGGAGTACGGGGGTTGATAGGTTCGGGTGCGGGTGCTGGTCCGGGCTGACGTCGCCGGAGAGTAATATGTCGTGTGGGGGGATAGAGGGGATGGACTGGCCAACATTTGAGCGTGCGGTAGGGCGGCGAAGCAGTGTAAGGCGGGAGCAGGCAGGACCGACGACATGATTTGGTTTGGGCGGCAGGAGGAAGAAGACGAGAGATAGAAGAAACACTATAGATGTTGGATGTCAATCCAATGGCTAGAAGGCAGAATCGTTTGTTGACTAAGTCGATACCGCCTTGGATAGGCTTTTTCCTTGTGGGCCCCAAATGTCAGAATCCAAATCTATCACTGCCATGAAGCCTTTCTCATGAAGAATAAAACCCTATTTCGTGTGCTACCTAAAAATAAGTTTGTGTGTGCTGGCGGGCTCTAAGCTCTTGGGTTCTGTAATGCACAATGAGCTCAAGCAACCAGCGAGAGTGATGATATTTCCCTTGGTTAGGATTTATTACAGTATTTCTCTCTTTAACAAAGGAAATGGCAAGCCATTTGCCTTGTTTTAAAGAAAATATGATAGTCATAGCCAAGTTGAAAAGGGCAACAACATCTAACTCAAGCTTACAAATGGTACAAAAGCCGAAGGATTAATTGTTCATCAGGTTTAGACAAAACCCAGACCGAACATGCATGGCAATAATATCTAACCCAACCATTATTTTTGGTAGTCACAAACAAATGGGTCGGCCTGACCCATAAAATCAACATCCTGTGCCAAAATGTTTACTGCCATATGACGACAAGTTGTTGTAAATTGAAGCCAAGCACGTTCAGAAGCCCATTTGTCGACCCAAAACTTCTTTTTTTGTTGTTCAACATATCCATCCGTGAGAAATTTCTTGTTGAAAAACTTAAGCCTCATGGACAATAGTAACCTCGCATTCAACAGGAAGAATGTGACATTGTTTCTGTTTGCCGGATTGGATACATAACCTTCCATCATTATTGTCCTTAAACAAATGTCATGAGGACTCAGAAAATCCCGGTACTTATTATGCCACCGATTGGTTATATGTTTTTCTCCATGTGTTGCTGCCTACGTAGACATGAAGATTCAAAATAGTTAAGGTCTAATAAAAGAGTATGACGATAGATCGACATGCAAACGGTAATTCTAGTACAATATATATGGGCTTTCAATGTGCATGAAATAATCACCACTATATACAAATTCTCCAGACATGGAAAGCATCGCAGCAAGCCAATAATTTTGTTTAAATCAATACTAAACATTCCGATATGTTAGATCTTGACAGAATCCAACACCATTGGTAGGCTATCGATGGATGAACTCTTCATTGAGCATGTAACATAATATTAGTATCCAAAGTGTACTCCAAGATTAGATTAAACTTATGCACACAAATGAAAAATGCAGCTTGTGATTACAAAAATGTAGATGATAATATACAGTACCTGAATAAGTGTGGAGCCAAACACCATGTCGTGATGTAGAAACGGATCACAAATTATAGCGAAGGCCTCAACTTTAGGCACAGAGACGATAGTTATTTGCAAAGGTTTATAACAATCATCAAGGAGCAACCTTTGAAGTGAAGGGGTATCTTCGATGATGAGTTGTTGTCCTTAAAAAAAATTCCAATGCTTTTAAGGTGAGGCTACATTATTTGGAGGTAATGGATACGGATTTCTAATCTGAAAACAAGCAGCAAGTGCTCCAGGGCAGGGCAACCGGATTGGATAATGCTCTATAGTGAGGCCTCCAATAGATCAACCACCACAAGTGAAAGTCTTTTTAGAAGTGGGAGTCGAATCATTAGTACCAGATTGTCTGGTAGATGGCACCAGGCTATGGTGAGGGTGTGGAGAGAGGAGGAAAACCACGAGATGGACAACAGTGGTGTGGGCACAAATACATGGAGTTGGGGTGACGGTATGTAATTTTCGTAGTAATGGTAGAACTCAAGCTGCTGGAGTTTTTTGAATTCAGTGGATGTCAGGCAGGCATCCACCCTGTGGGGTATGGACAACAGGTAGCATGTCAGGATGCAGAGGCGTCGAACAGGGCCCTGGTGGGAGGAGACGATGACTCTGAGGAGATCAAATTTAGGAAGGACGGATTTCTAACGATAGTCGAGATTAAGAGGCGCGGTGCGCCAGAGACTGTGCCACCGAGATGTGAGGACTTGTGTGAGGCAGCCATCCCTAGTGGGGAGAAGGGAGATGATCTTCCCAAGGATGTCGTCGGGGAGATCGCTAATGTGGTCCACCGGAGATTCTACGAGTTTCTCAGATCCAGGTGGGGGGGGGGGGGGTCGCCACTTCTCCCCGCACTGTCGGGTGCGGGAACTACAACCTGCGTCGCCACTGGTGGGAGCCTAATCTTCTTGGCGCTGGGGCCAGCCAAATCCATTTTCCTTGCGGGCGTCGCGCCGAGCTCACGGGTTTGAACAGAGTAGCGAGAGACGAGCCTAGTGTCAGTGCGAGTGGGGAAGAAGGATGACTGGGTTTTCTGTAGGCGCGAGGAAGAAGAGGAGCAGGTATTTTCTGTACGAGTGAGGAAGAAGGTGAGCGGGGGTTTTCTATATGAGTGTGGAAGATGGGGAGTAGGAGGAATTGAGGGGAAACGGAAGAGAAAGAGTCCAGCGAGCTGCAGTAAGTGGAGGCGAGGAGGAAGGAGGGTTGTTCTGGGATTGCCCCTCTTCAAGAAATATGGGCTTTTGCTCACAAAAAACAAAAACAAATGGGCTGTAAGATGGATAGGCTTTTGTATCTACCTAGTCGGCTGCCCATGTTTCGTACTGGACGGCCCTAACACTAGAGGCAGTCCATTAGATAAACTCTCCATCTCTCTAGCTTATTGCTCATTCAAAATAAAAAAAGAGACGCCTCCAGCTTATGGCTACTTATCGGTAACCTTTTTCAACTTGGAAAAAGGTTATAGCTCCTTGTCCGACCGGCTTGGCATCCACCAAATTATAGGATGTGGTACTACACGCAGACACTCACACTAGTTGTAGCACGACAAGATGAGGTGTCAAATTACAGGCCTACAATATACTTACTAGATTGTAAAGGTTCACAGGCTAGTCAACATTCACATTAAACTAAGCTTCAGAAGATACAGTATGCATACTAACATTCACAAGCACAAAAGTTTAGCATGTTTATCCATCTCAATGATTCAGCATACTATAACCAATAAAAAGCTATGACAAGGTGTAGAAATAAATAAAAATGATCGATGCTTCTCTGAGAAAAGCGCCTCCCTACGCACGCATTAATTTCCTCCGCATGCTTGTTTCTTCTCAATGTGAGAGCACTTTTAGCATGTTGGCAACTCCACAGCTAGTTGGCTGCCTCATCTTGCAATTGATGCTGACACATTCGCAACAAGCACATGAGGCAATAGGGATGACTCAACATCAGACCATATTGTGCAGTTCCCCTGAAATCATCTTCATTGTCTTGAATCTGAAAAGATAGGAAAACAATAGCTATACTTAAACGGTGTTGCGAAACAGTAGCACATATCAATAGCTCGGCATGACAAAACACGATCATCTGGATGAAGGGGATACTGACCTGCTTGAGGAAGATTATACATAATTTCATAAGTCGTTAGTTGATTTCCACCTTCGGCTGCACTGCTTGCTTGCTCCCACAGACATGACAGGATCATTCCGCACTGCAATAAGCAAGTCAACATACGAATAAGCTTATTTCATCTTGCGGTGGTCATTGTACCTAGTTATGAATGTAGGCATAACTAGAGCACCATGAGGTTAGCTGACAGCAGGTAGATGCAGCCATATAATTTTGTGAAGTGCTACCAAAATGGAGGTTTGTGTCCCTTCCCCTTCTTATGAAAATTCTTCCCGAAGTTGGTAGAATGTGACAGCTTGTTCTTTGCATCAAACTTGCCTTTCCCTTAGATTTGTTCTTCTTGTTTTGGGGCTTGTTGGGCTGGAAGTTCTTCTCGTGTACTCGAGCATGTGTGTCTTTTGCTCTCGCCTTCTCTTCAAAATCAAGAGTGCTAATAAGATCCGAAATGGAAAAATCATGTCTCTTTTGTTTTAGAGAAGTAGAAAAATTGTTCCACGAAGGTGCAAGCTTGGAAATGATGGTCCCAGCAACAAATTTATCTTGCAACACACACTTAAAGTACTCAAGTTCCTTAGCGAGTGATTGTATCTCATGAGCCTGCTGAACAACAGAGTGCTCATCAGTCATCTTGTAGTCACAGAATTGCTCCATGGCGTACAACTCGCTACCAGCTCCTGAGGACCCAAATATGGCCTCGAGTGCAGCCCATGTGTCTTTGCCGCTGTCAAACGACATATATGAATGCATAATGGAATCGTCAAGAACACTCAGAAGGGCAGCTTTGAAGAGGGTATCCATGTTCTTAGAAGCTTCCTGCTGTGCAAGATTAAGATCGCCCTCAGGCTTGCCCTTAGTGGCATCATAGCAGTACATGATCTAAAAACAAGTATACCGCTCTTGTGCGCCACCTTTTATATTGCACCCCCTTAAAAGGTAGGCGGCACCAAAAGTGCAGCAAAACCACTTGGAGTAAATTGCCTATAATCAGGTTTTTGGGCTGGATTGTTGAATATATGAGCAATTTACTATGAGATTTAATCTGAATCAATAGTAAATAGATCATGACGACAATTGCAAAGATCAAAGTAACGATGCAGACTAAACTAGGAGGACATAATCACATACTGTGCAACGGGAGTAGAACCGATGTGGTTGATGTTGTCACTCATGTCGTTGATGACGAGGTTACCGAGGTTGGGGAAAAAGGTTGTCGTTGAGGTAGTCGTCGCTGGCAGCAGTCGCACGAGTGTGCTCTCCAAAAACCTGATCGCGCCTCTCCTGTACAAGATCACGAAAGGCGGGGTTCCGGAGGATTGTTGTCCCTTCTTGTGGTGCACGCCGGAAGGAGGGATGGAGAAGACTTGCGTGGCGACGCTATGATTTGGAATGGTGTGAGACTGTTGGGGAAAATAGAGAGGGGTATATGTTTTCCCCTAACTCGTGCACGAACAAGCCAAGGCCGAGCCAAGATATACCAGAGGCCAAGAGATTCGAAGGACCAACATGCAGATCAGAGGGACCAAGATCAAACCTGAGAAGCAGAATATCGTCAAGAGAAAAGCCTCCTTTGGCAGGCAGGCGAGCCCGACAAGGGACAAGGCTAACCCCAAAAGTAGACAACCAAAGCATCCCGGCAGAGCCTGCCGGGACTCACGAGGGCAGAACCACCTCACCAACCACTCTACCACGACCCATATCATCGATAAGTGCGGTGTCAAGCCGCAAAGTGATTAAGTGGCAGCCATTCGCTACATGGCAGCCATTTTCTACAAGAGAAACCCACAGATGACACCATTCTGCGACGTGTGAAGCGAACAGGCGCGGAGCTGGGAAGATAGCCCAGCAAGCCTTGCCGGGCAACCGACGATGTTACATTGAGCGGCACATTTAATGCGCCCAGTTAGCCCGTAGAGTTAGGTACGATAGCACTGTTTGCTATCTTATCAGTGCGTAATGACTACTTTGCCACTGTGGTAACCCCTTGATCTATAAAAGGAGGCCCATGGCAACCGTAGAAAGGGTTAGAACGTTGGATAACTCACACCCCCATGCGCACGTAGTCGCTGCTGCCCCGAGGCAACCCCTGCCGGGCAAGTGTACTATGCTCCGCCACCACCTTTCCACCATCAATCCACCAAAGCAGGAGTAGGGTTTTACGACTCGCAGCGGCCCGAACCTGGGTAAAATTGCCTGTGTGATCTCTGTTGTGCTGCCCCACGCTCATCCGCTCTTTGTGCAACACGTCGCCCCCTGCCGAACCAGCAAGGGGCCTCCTGGTCCCATAGGTGGCCATGGTTTCCGGCGATAGGAACCATATGATACATCGGTGGATAGGGTAGAACCTTCAGGTCGGTCATGCGAGTAAGAGCAAGTATAATATAGTAGTAGTCCTTTGGCCCAAACCCCACGTCCAAGTCAATAATAGCCCCACTATCCAAAAGAATCGGAAACGGCTAAGTAATTAAGGCGTCCGTTAATTATTAACTAATGACTTAATAAATTTTCTGACCAACAAAAATATAGACCTTGTGCATAGTGATACGTCTCTGTCGTATCTACTTTTCCAAACACTTTTGCCCTTGTTTTGGACTCTAACTTGTATGATTTGAATGGAACTAACCCGGACTGACGTTGTTTTCAGCAGAATTGCCATGATGTTGTTTTATGTGCAGAAAACAAAAGTTCTCGGAATGACCTGAAACTCCACGGAACATCTTAGAAAAAATAATAATAAATCCTCGCCAAAGATGAAGACCAGGGGGCCCACACCCTGTCCATGAGGGTGGGAGGCGCGCCCCCCTACCTCGTGGGCCCACTGGAGACTCTCCGATGCCAACTCCAACTATATATATTTGCTTTCGGAGAGAAAAAAATCAAGGAGAAGAAATCATCACGTTTTACGATACGGAGCCGCCGCCAAGCCCTAAAACCTCTCGGGAGGGCTGATCTAGAGTCCATTCGGGGCTCCGGAGAGGGGGATTCATCGCCGTCGTCATCATCAACCACCCTCCATCACCAATTTCATGATGCTCACCGTCGTGCGTGGGTAATTTCATTGTAGGCTTGCTGGACGGTGATGGGTTGGATGAGATTTATCATGTAATCGAGTTAGTTTTGTTAGGGTTTGATCCCTAGTATCCACTATGTTCTGAGATTGATGTTGCTATCACTTTGCTATGCTTAATGATTGTCACTAGGGCCCGAGTGCCATGATTTCAGATCTGAACCTATTATGTTTTCATGAATATATGTGTGTTCTTGATCCTATCTTGCAAGTCTATAGTCACCTATTATGTGTTATCATCCGACAACCCCGAATTTACAATAATCAGGATACTTCTCGGTGATGATCATAGATTGAGGAGTTCATGTATTCACTATGTGCTAATGCTTTTTTCCGGTTCTCTATTAAAAGGAGGCCTTAATATCCCTTAGTTTCCATTAGGACCCCGCTGCCACGGGAGGGTAGGACAAAAGATGTCATGCAAGTTCTTTTCCATAAGCACGTATTACTATATTTGGAATACATGCCTACATTACAATCATGAATTGGAGCTAGTTCTGTGTCACCCTATGTTATGACTGTTACATGATGAACCGCATCCGGCATAATTATCCATCACTGATCCAATGCCTACGAGCTTTCCATATACTGGTTTACGCTTATTTACTTTCCCGTTGCTACTGTTACAATCACTACAAAACACCAAAAATATTACTTTTGCTTTCATTACTCTTTTGTTACCGTTACCACTACTATCATACTATTTGCTACTAAATACTTTGCTGCAGATACTAAGTTATCCAGGTGTGGCTGAATTGACAACTCAGTTGCTAATACTTGAGAATATTCTTTGGCTCCCCTTGTGTCGAATCAATAAATTTGGGTTGAATACTTTACCCTCGGAAGCTGTTGCGATCCCCTACACTTGTGGGTTATCAAGACCAATTTCTGGCGCCGTTGCCAGGGAGCATAGCTCTATTCTTTGAGTCACTTGGGATTTATATCTATTGTACATTATGAAGAATTTGAAAGATGCTACGACAAAAAATTTATCCCTCAACTACGAGGGGAGGTAAGGAACTTCCATCTAGCTCTGCACTTGATTCACCTTCTGTTATGAGTAAGCTTGTGACACCTAAACTTGCCTCTGCTATTCGTTCGGATATGTCAGATGTTATTGATGATGCCACCTCTGCTATGCATGATACTTATGATGAAACTACTTCAATGCTTGATACTACTGTGCCCCTTGGTGAATTTCTTGATGAACAAATTTCTAGGGCTAGAGAGAAAGAAATTATTGAAACTGATAATGTTGATGAAATTGATGATGAAGATATGCCTGCTATTCCTGAGGGTTATGTTTTTGATATGGAATCTTCTGCAGCTATTTTTGCCTGCAAAGATAGAAACGAACTTAAGAGGCTATTAGTTAAATGGAGTAAAGAATCTCCTAGAGATAGAATAAGACCTGACCCTGCTTTTGCTACTTCACCTATTTGTGTTCCCGATAAGGATTATGAATTCTCTATTGATCCCGATATAATTACTTTGGTTGGATCTGATCCTTTTCATGGCTATGAATCTGAAACTGATGTGGCACATCTTACTAAATTAAATGATATAGCCACCCTGTGAACCAATGATGAGAGATCTCGCTACTTTTATATCCTTAAAATATTTCCGTTCTCATTAAAGGGTGATGCTAAGATATGGTTTAATTCTCTTGATCCTGGTTGTGTGCGTAGTCCCTGTGATATGATTTATTACTTCTCTGCTAAATATTTCCCTTCTCATAAGAAACAAGCTGCTTTAAAGGAAATATACAACTTTGTGCAAATTGAAGAAGAGAGTCTCCCACAAGCTTGGGGGAGGCTTCTCAAGTTACTTAAATCTTTGCCTGATCATCCTCTTAAGAAAAATGAAATACTTGATATCTTTTATAATGGACTAACCGATGCTTCCATAGATTACCTGGATAGTTGTGCTGGTTCTCTTTTCAGGGAAAGAACGCCGAATGAAGCTGAAATTCTATTGAATAATATGTGGACAAATGAAAATAATTGGGAACCTCCAGAGCCAGCTTCAGAGCCAAAAACTGAGCCTATTACTAAACTAACTCGGAAGAAGAGAGGTGTTCTATTTCTCAGTCCTGAAGATATGCAAGAGGCAAAGAAATCTATGAAAGAAAAAGGTATTAAAGCTGAAGATGTTAAGAATTTACCTCCTATTGAAGAAATACATTGTCTTAATTTACCGCCTGTTGAAGAAACATATGATCTTGATCCATTACCTATTGAAGAACCTCCTGAGCCCGACAACCTGACACAGGTAGTAAAGGTATATTCTCTCTATAGATATGATAAAGTTGAAGTCCCTCCTGCTAAAATTGCTAGTCAGTGCTTGGATGAGTTTGATAACTTTATGTTTAAGCAAAACGACTTCAATGCTTATTTTGGTAGACAATTAAAACAAAATGCTTATATGATTAAACGCTTGGGTGATTATATGGCTGATGTTAGATGTGAACTTAAACTTGTTAGCAAACATGCTTCTATGGTTACCACTCAAGTAGAACAAGTACTTAAGGCTCAAAAATAATTGCTCGATGAAATGAATAGTAAGAAAAATGATTATGCTGTTAGAGTGGCTACTAGAACTGGTAGAATGACTCAGGAAACTTTGTATCCTGAAGGCCACCCTAAGAGAATTGAGAAAGATTCTCAGAGAAATAATACTGATGTGCCTAGTTCTTCTAAAAGGAAGAAAAAGAAAAATAATTGGACTTTGCAAACTTCTAGTGAACCTATTGCTGAACCACCTGAGAATCCAAATGATATATCTATTTCTGATGCTGAAACACAATCTGGCAATGAACATGAACCTAGCGAAAACGTTAATGATGTTGTTCATGATGATGCTCAACCTAGTATTGATAATGATGTAGAAGTTGAACCTACTGTCGATCTTGATAACCCACAATCCAAGAATCAACGTTTTGATAAGAGAGATTTTGTTGTTAGGAAACACGGTAAAGAAAGAGAACCATGGGTTCGGAAACCCATGCCTTTTCCTCCCAAACCATCCAAGAAAAAGGATGATGAGGATTTTGAGCGCTTTGCTGAAATGATTAGACCTATCTTATTATGTATGCGGTTAACTGATGTGCTCAAAACAAATCCTTATGCTAAGTATATGAAGGATATCATTACCAATAAGAGAAAGATACCGGAAGCTGAAATTTCCACCATGCTTGCTAATTATACTTTTAAGGGTGGAATACCAAAGAAACTTGGAGATCCAGGAGTACCCACTATACCATGCTCCATTAACAGAAACTATGTTAAAACTGCTTTATGTGTCTTGGAGCCGGTGTTAGTGTTATGCCTCTTTCTTTATATCGTAGACTTGATTTGAATAAGTTGACACCTACTGAAATATCTTTGCAAATGGCTGATAAACCAACTGCTATACCTGTCGGTATTTGTGAGGATGTGCCTGTTGTGGTTGCAAACGTTACTATTCTAACGGACTTTGTTATTCTTGATATTCCCGAGGATGATAGTATGTCTATTATTCTTGAAAGACCTTTTCTGAATATTGCAGGGGCTGTTATTGATTGCAACAAAGGCAATGTCACTTTTCATGTTAATGGTAATAAGCATACGGTACACTTTAAGTAGGAAACAACCTCAAGTTTATAGCATCAACACTATTGGAAAAATTACATATATTATATTTGGAGGTTTTGAATTTCCTCTTCCTACTGTCAAGAAGAAATATTATATTATTATTATATGGGATGAGCATATCACCGTTGAGGTAATATAGTGTTATTCAAAATTTCTCCGGTTCCATGTTATTCGGAATGAGTTTGTTAACAAGACTTGATCAACCTTGTTAGTGGATTCCTTTTGATGATCATGAGACGGATGAAACTAGAAGGCACAACCATCTGTACCCTCTTTATAATTTCCGTTATTTAGTTGAAATAAAGTAAAAATAGTATTTTTCTGTCTGTTTCCTGACTTATCTATGCAATATAAAAATATCCCAAAAATAGAAGTCCTCAGATTGCCATGCCAATTTAATATGATTTTTTCGGGAATATTTGAGGATTTATGGTGCAAAAATTACCACGGGGGGAGCTGCCACCTGGCCACGAGGGTGGAGGGCGCGCCCTACTCCCTGGGCGTGCCCCCTGCCTCGTGGGCCCATGGTGGCCCTCCTCCACTTATTCCTGTACCCATCCTCTCCTTGTTCCTCCCACAAACACGAATATCTGGCTCAAACACGAGTTCCAAATTTCGTTCTTTGTGATTTTTGATCTCCTTGCTCAAAGCACCTCTCACAAAACTACTTGGGGAGATTGTTCCTTGGTATGTGACTCCTCCATTGGTCCAATTAGTTTTTGTTCTAGTGCTTTATTCATTGCAAATTTGTGCTGCATAGGTGACCATGTTCTTGAGCTTGCATTTCAAATTTATATGGTTCCAAGTAGTTCTAATGCATGATAGAGGCTCTAGGCACTTGTAGGAGTAGTTGCTATCAATTTTATTGAAGTTGGTTCACTTTTGTTTGAAGTTACTAAAAATTTCAGATTTTTTTTCAGAGAAAACAATATGTTTAGAAAGCAAGGCCCTAGGCTTGCAATGCGCGACGCCAATGAGGAGCCCCCAAGGGACGCTCCCGTGAGGCCCTGTGAATGGCCTTCGGAAAATTTTATGGATCGAGCGGGAATGAAAGAAGAATTTAACGCATATTTGCGTAACACCGGTCTTGTGGACTTCGAGGCACACGAATGCCCACAGGATCATGATCTCACTAGTTCATTTGTGAGGAGGTTTGAATTTTCATTTCCGCGTAATTCTCCTTCAGTCATGTTTGATCTTTATGACAAATCTTATACCATGGACTTAGCGGACTTTACTTCTGCTTGCAAACTCCCACATTGGGGTAGTACTGTTGATCCCCGTAAATATGAATTTAGAGACTTTCTTGCTAGTATAACTGTGGGGGAATCTAGAGATATAACGCAAGCCACTATAGGGAGCATTCACTTTCCTACTATACATTATTTTGCTCTCTTCATAGGTAGGTGCATAAATACTAAGGATGAAGCATGTCACATGTGTGTCCCTGACCTTAGCATTCTCAGGAGTGCTGTGTTAGGAGACCAATCTTATCATATGGGAGCCATTGTAGCTCGTAGGTTGCATCATAATAGATATAATGGACATTTCTTTGGAGGAATTTATGCAACCCGCTTAGCTAATTTTCTTGAGATAGACATTCGTGAGGGTGATATGGAGTTGCCCCCTACTTATTTAGATTTTGATTCTATGGTTTCCCACCAGTTTGTCGAGAGGACAGAATCACCTCTCCAGTATCGACTAATCTTTAACAAACGGCATGTTCTCCGTATTACTCTTCCTGCTCCTGCCTTCTTTGAATCTCGGACAAAAGGAAGACATGTTATTACCAGAGAGGAGGTAGATGAGTACGAGAGGAGAGCGGAGGCAGCTCGACGCCACGCTGTAGCTCAGGAGGCATTAGCCGCTACATCACAAGATCACGACCCGGCTACACCCTACAGTATCCGCCAGCCATCCTCGGCAATGAACCAACTTAGGCCAAAAGCCTAAGCTTGGGGAGTACGATTTCCCACCGACATTACATTTATGTTCACACACACTCATTGCTAGATATCGGTGCTCATACTTTTTCACTGTAATATCCATGCTAGTTTATTTTCTTTTTCCTGCTTTCTTCTTGTGTGTTTGTTAAACTTTAAGAAAACAACAAAAATTTAGTGTAGCTTCTAGTTAGTTTACTTTTCCTGCTGTAGTATTAACAATTAAAAAGAAAAGCCAACAATATTTTCCATTCTTCTTTTGCTTGTTGGGAGCTTTCCCGTGTAAATAGTTTTTATTTCCTTTCTTTTCTTTGGGGGTCGATAGGAGAAGACCATGATTAAATTGTTGAAGTGGCTCTTATATGCATTATTGTTGATTTAACCAAGAGCCCATATTGCCTTGTCTTCTCCTGTTTATTGAATGCTCGCAGATTCCAGCTTAGTCCAATGCACATGCACTCTTATTATTATTCACATCGTTCGGTCGTGCAAGTGAAAGGCAATTATGATGATATATGATGGACTGAATGAGATGGGAAAAGCTGGTACGAACTCGACCTCTCTGGTTTTTTGTAAATATGATGAGTTCATCGTTCCTGATTCAGCTTATTATGTATAAACATGTTTGCAATGACAATTAGAGATCATAGTTTCTTGTGCCATGTCTGATTAGCTATGAGTTATAATGGTTTACCTTGCGTGCCAACATGCTATTAAAATGATTTTGATGTGGTATGATGAGGTCGTATCCTCCTTTGAATGATTTGAGTGACTTGACTTGGCACATGTTCACACATGTAGTTGAAACAAATCAACATAGCCTTCACGATATTTATGTTCATGGTGTATTATATCCTACTCATGCTTGCATCCAATGTTTATTAATTTTAATGCATGTTCATGGCTGTTGTCGCTCTCTAGTTGGTCGCTTCCCAGTCTTTTGCTAGCCTTCACTTGTACTAAGCGGGAATACTGCTTGTGCATCCAATCCTTTAAACCCCAAAGTTATTCCAGATGAGTCCACTATACCTTCCTATATGCTGTATTTACCTGCCGTTCCAAGTAAATTTGTATGTGTCAAACTCTAAACCTTAAAATAAACGTTCTGTTTTGTATGCTCGAATATCTCATGTATCAACTATGGCTGTCCTTATCTTCCATGTTAGGCGGGTTATTCTCAAGAGGAGTGGACTCCGCTCCTCACTCACGAGAACATGGCTGGTCACCGGGATGCCGAGTCCCATGCTTTATGCAAACTAAATCAAAATTAATTGCAAACAAAACCCCCCCTGGGACCTGATGTATGTTGGAGGCACTCGTTGTTTCGAGCAAGCCGTGGATTGATGCTTGTTGGTGGAGGGGGAGTATAAACTTTACCATTCTGTTTGGGAACCGCCTATAATGTGTGTAGCATGAAAGATATCGCCATCTCTTAGTTGTTATGTTGACAATGAAAGTATGCCGCTCAAAATATTATTTATCCCTATTTCAAAACCGAGCTCTAGCACCTCTACAAATCCCTGCTTCCCTCTGCGAAGGGCCTATCTATTTACTTTTATGTTGAGTCATCACCCTCTTATCAAAAGCTCTAGCTGGAGAGCGCAGCTGTCATTTGCATTCATTACTATTAATTTATATTGGGTATGACTATGACTAGACCTCTTTTACCATGAATTACAATGTCTAGTCAGTCCTTGATCTTTAAAGGTGCTCTGCATTTATGTTTTGCGGTCTCAGAAAGGGCTAGCGAGATACCATCCTGTTATATCATATTGTAATTGTTTTGAGAAAGTGTTGTCATCCGAGATTTATTATTATGACTCGCTAGTTGATTATGCCATTGATATGAGTAAACATGAGACCTGGACAATAGAGCATGACATACCAGATCGATCTACGGATCGCGAGGACGTGCCTTGACACATGACGACGGCTATCTATTCGGACGTGACAAGCCTAGCCACGCCCGGGCCGAAAACCGCAGACGGACTTCATCAGAGCTACGTTGCGACGTGGCCCAATATAGAGGCGCCTCACACCCTCTTTACTTGACGGATGAAGTAATGGATCATGAATTCCCAGAAGGGTTTAAACCCGCAAATATCAAATCATACGATGGAACAACTGATCTCGCGGTATGGATCGAGGATTTTATTCTCCACATCCATATGGCCCGCGGAGATGACCTTCACGCCATCAAATACCTCCCACTAAAACTCAAAGGGCCAGCTCGGCACTGGTTAAATAGTCTACGTGAAAATTCTATTGGCAGCTGGGAGGACTTGGAAGAAGCCTTCCTTGACAACTTCCAAGGTACATATGTCCGGCCACCAGACGCCGATGACTTAAGCCACATAGTTCAACAGCCTGGAGAGTCGGCCAGGAAATTCTGTACTAGGTTCCTAACTAAAAAGAACCAGATCGTCCACTGTCCGGATGCCGAAGCCCTAGCGGCCTTTAAACATAGCATCCGCGATGAATGGCTCGCCCGCCACCTCGGCCAAGAAAAACCGAAGTCCATGGCAGCCCTCACGGCACTCATGACCCGCTTTTGTGCGGGTGAGGATGGTTGGCTAGACCGTAGAAAAAACACGGCAAGCAAAGCAGGCACCTCCGAGGTCAAAAAGACCAATGGCAAGCTCCGACGCAATAAGTTCAAACATCGAAGCAATGGTGATAACACCGATGACACTACAGTCAATGCCGGATTCAGTGGCTCCAAGTCTGTTCAGCGGAAGAAGCCATATAAAAGAAACAATTCGGGACCATCCAGTTTGGACTGCATACTCCACCGTCCGTGTCAGATCCATGGCACCCCAGACAAACCAGCCAATCATATCAACAAAGATTGCTGGGTTTGTAAACAGGCAGGCAAGTTAAATGCGGAGATCAAGGAAAAGGGATCGCAAAGCAAGGACGATGACGAGGAGCCCCGACAACCGAACATAGGGGGACACAAGAAGTTTCCCCCTAAGCTCAAAACGGTGAACATGATATATGCTACACACATCTCCAAGAGAGAGCGCAAGCGCGCACTCAGGGACGTCTATGCGATAGAGCTAGTCGCCCCAAAATTCAATCCATGGTCGTCATGCCTGATCACCTTTGATCGTCGGGATCATCCGACCAGTATCCGTCATGGCGGTTCAGCCGCACTGGTCCTTGACCCAATCATTGATGGATTTCAGCTGACGCGAGTCCTAATGGACGGTGGTAGGAGCCTCAATCTGCTCTATCAGGACACAATGTGCAAAATGGGCATTAATCCATCGCGGATCAATCCCACAAAGACTACCTTTAAAGGAGTCATACCAGGTGTAGAGGCCCGTTATACGGGATCAATCACACTAGAGGTTGTCTTCGGATCTCCGGACAACTTCCAAAGCGAAGACTTAATCTTCGATATCATCTCTTTTCGCAGCGGCTATCACACACTGCTTGGATGAACCGCATTCACTCGATTCAATGCGGTGCCACACTATGCTTATCTCAAGCTCAAGATTCCCGGACCATGCGGCGTCATAACAGTTAATGGAAACACAGAATGCTCCCTCCGTACCGAGGAGCACACCACTGCCTTAGCAGCAGAAGTACAGAGCGGCCTTCTCAAGCAGAACCTCAATTCAGTAGCCGAACTCCCGGACACTATCAAGAGAGTCCGGAGTATTCCGCAGTAGGATAGCTCGGCTCGTCGAGAACTCGATTAGCAATTTGGCCTCCGTCCCATTCCCGATCAATTGGTGGCTTTCGCACCGCGCGTACGTAACTACGCACTCAAAATACCATGGGCATAGACGGAGGCATACCTACCTTGTGATCCACAATACAGCTCGACCGCTCCCGGACACACATACTTTCACTATTTCCTTCCTCTCCTTTTCAGGTTTCTTTTCCACAGGTCTTTCCTGACAGTTTGATGACCGGTCCTGTCAAAGGATAAATACACCAAGATGGCAAGAAGCACAGACGTACAGGGGAATTTCTAGGTGGTTTCTTTAACGATCACTCTACCTGTTTTCAGGACCCACATGCAGCTCTGCCTTGGTTGTGGCATGTTAAATAGCCTGTTGCTTATCGCACTATTTGTGTCAATGCACTTTGACGTATTAATGAAATTATAATGGAAATAGTTTGCAGCCCAAATTATAGGGCCGCAGCTCATTACCCTTGCTCCCTCTCTGTTTTCCTTTTTCTGTTGATAACCTTATCAGATAGCACCCGTACACTTTGGTACGTTTCACATTTGCTAGGGGCTTTATAGCGCCCCGCACTACGGCAACAAAGTCCGAATACTTTTTACAGTATAGTTCGGCACCCCAAATTTAGCACTATATGCATTGGCTCAGAATCATGTTTTTGTTCAATAGTTTGGTTGCCCGGCTCCTGTGCTAGCTACCATACATTCCGCTATATCCGCTAAGATTGTAAAGGGATAACTATTGCAATTGTGCCCTGTTTTACCCGAAGGAGCACCTCAGTAGAGAAAGCCATAAACTGACTGTCATGATGCGCCAAGAGCCGGTCAGCTCTTCGGAGGCTTCAAATCGTTAGAGATTTTTTCCGCATTATGCGAGGGATCGGTACTTACCCGATCTGGTGTTTTCAGCATCCTAGTTAAGAAACTAGGGGCTGCGCCTACATTTTTTTGTTATCGAAATCCTATGGCTAAGTGAGGGTGTTGACGCCGCATAGTCTGATTGCCTGGTTCGTTGCGCTAAATACTTCCTTCAAGGACCAAACAATTGGATCAAGAGTGTTTAGATTCCATCCCAAACACCCCCGTACTACCTACGTGGGGGTAAAAGCCGACGACTGTCCAACTCTTAGATTTCATACAACACGGCCGCACAGGAGGTAAATTTTTTAAACATAACAAACATTATATTACATAACAACTTTGTTTCATCATACAAGGTAGAGACAACATTAATATATTCATTCAAAGATAATGTCTTGCGCACATTGCGTCGCCACAATGCGAGACCCCTCCAGGACGTCTTAAAAATACCGCTCGGGCGTGCGGTGCGCTTTGCCCTCGGGCGGCCCTTCGGTCACAAGCTTAACGACATCCATCTTCGGCCACCACACCTTGACACGGGCGAAGGCCATGCGCGCGCCCTCAATGCAGGCTGACTGCTTGACGACGTCCAGCCGGGGGCAGGCACCACCAGCCGCTTCACGAGACCGACATAGCTGCTGGGTATAGCTTCGGCAGGCCACAACTGGATTATTAAATCCTTCATGGCAAGTTCGGCCATCCTGTGCAGCTTGACCAACTGTTTTAGCCGATGAGTGAAGGGCACTGGATGTTCTGGCGCAAGATATTGCACCCAGAACAACTTCTCCGTTGAGCTCCCTTCTTCGGCTCGGAAGAACTCCGCAGCGTCTGACACACTGCAAGGCAGATCCGCAAACGCCCCTGGAGAACTCCGAATCCGGGTTAGTAAAAAATACTTCTTCTTCAGATACTTGCTTTGCATACTAAACACCTTACCCGACGTGATCTTCTTGGCCTCCTGGATCTCCTGGAGGGCGCCCTGGGCTTCAACCCGGGTCTCTTCCGCGCTTTGGCGAGCCTCGGCAAGTTTGGTCTCTCGATCCGCAACATCGCACTCCAAGGCATCGCATTTTTCCACAGTGTCCTGGAGCTCATTCTAGACCTCGTTAAGCCTGGCCTTGAGCTTCTTACGGGTGGTTTGCTCCTTGGCAGCTTGCTCCTCGGCTTTGGCCAGGGCCTTTTTTAGGGCCTCGACCTCGGTCGTCGCTCCTACACATATCATGACACTACGGTCACTACACATCATTTATTCTTTCTGAATATATAGCGAGTCATTACATACCTTGCTTGTCTTCTACCTGCTTCCTCGCCTAGCCGAGCTCCTCCTCGGCCCGCTCCAGTCTCTGCTTTAGTCCGGAGACTTCTGCAGTGTGTGACGTCGTAGCCAGCAACGACGCCTGCTTATTCACATAAAACATATTTAGTTAGTTTCCTGCGAAATTTAATTGATCCTCTGTCCGGCTTTTCTTTCCGAACACTGGACAGTGTCTCAGGGGCTACTGTCTGTATCGGGACTTTCTCTTTTTGCGTCGCTTACCTCAAAACCTGTCAGCAGGCTCCTACAGGCTTCGGTCAGTCCGCTCTTAACGCACTAAACCCTCTCAATCACCGTACACATAAGGATACGGTTTTCCTCCACAATGGAAGCGCCTCGTAGCGCTTCCAGAAGATTGTCCGGTGCCCCAGGTTGGACAGAGGTCACCTGCGGGATAGGCACACCTCCTTCTTTGAAAGGAGGCTGTACACCGGATTCCGAAGCCGTATAGGTCTCCGGAACCTTATCCGCATGGGGGCCGAACTAAACATGGCCCCCATCGCCAGTCTCCATGGGGATTTGTTCCCCCATGTGTCCGGTGGCTGAGGTTGCACCCTCTGGCGCCACCTTGACGGCCTCCTGAGACTCTCCCTAGCCTGGGAAAGTCCTTCGTTACAGCACCTCGGCGTCGCCCTTGGTCGCGGGAGAGTAAGCGGCCACGGTGACTCACTGGCCATCGCCTTTGAATCCAACGAACCTCTTGATGAGGATCCCTGGGAGCTGTCGTGGGCCGGACTGCAATAGCATAATTAACCATGTTAATACAATGAAGAGGAGAGGCCGGATATATGGTCATATACGAGTTTTAGTACTTACGACACGTCCAGGGGCTTGCTTCGGGGGCGTCGCTCAGGGCTAATGTCGACGTCCCACGCGGAGTTATCCGGGAGGGGGGCCTTCCCCCTCTTGGGCGCCTCCACCGCGAGATTTGTGGAGGCCACCCTCTTCTTCCTCCCCCCAACAGGGGGAGAGTTGCTCTCCTCCTCTTCCTCGTCGTCATCTTCGGTGGCAGAGGAGTGAGTCTTGTCTTCGAACATCATGTCCGAACAGCCCTGCCGGCGGGGGCCACCCCGGCCCCCCTTGGCCTTCTTCTCCGGAGGCTGATAGGGCACCGGGACCAGCATCTTCGCCAGGAGAGGGATGACTAGTTCTTCGGGCAGCGGAGCCGAACATTGATTCCGCTCCGCTTTCTCTGTCCATACCTGAAAGAATAAATCAGTAAAGTTTAGTTACCCTCCTTGAACAAGCAAGTAGAGGGTACACCTTGAGACGTCATGGACTTAACATATTGGCGGGGTGGGCAAGATCGTGCCCGCGGTCTGAGTCTATGGCCGACGGCTTCTCGTCGCCTTGAAGAGCAACTTCCAGGCATCTTCGTGAGTCGTTCCGAATAGCCTCACCAAGGTTTGGTGCTTCTCCGGATCGAATTCCCATAAAGGGGAGGTTCGGCTTTGGCAGGGGAGGATCCGGAAAACTAGCATCACCCGGATCACGTCGACGAGCTTGATATTTTTGTCCACCATGCTTTGGATGCGCGTTTGCAGCGCTATCAGCTCATCCGATGAAGACCAATTTGGGCCCTTCTCCATCCAGGTGGCGTCGCGGGGTTCTGTGATATAGAACCACAGCTTCTTCCACTCCTTGACAGTCTCGACAAACGTGCCTTTGGGCCATGTGACGTTGGGCATCTTTCTCACCATGGCTCCTCCGTACTCCGCGTGTTGGCCATCCACCACCTTCAGCTTCACGTTGAAGATCTTGAGCCATAGTCCGAAGTGGGGCTGGATGCGGAGGAAAGCCTCACACACGGCAATGAATGCCGAGATGTTGAGGAAAGAGTTCGGGGCTGGATCATGGAAATCTAGCCCATAATAGAACATAAGTTCGCGGACCAAAGGGTGGAGAGGAAACCCTAACCCACGGACGAAATGAGGGAGGAACACCACCCTCTCGTTGGGCTTCGGTGTAGGGACGACTTGCCCCTTGGTCGGAAGCCGGTGGGCAATTTCTTTCACCAGATACCCGGCCTCCTGAAGCTCGGCGATGTCCTTCTCCTTAAGGGGGGAGGCCATCCACCAGCCTTGCTCTCCAGATCAGGACATGGTTGAGTGCTTGCTCGAAGCGGAAAATATGAGAACTTGGGCGCTAGAGCTCAATAATGGAAGGGCAGAGGAAGAGAGAAGGCGTGGGTGAAGAAAGGGAATCCTTATCCCCTTATAAAGGCAGTGAATGTTGAATGCCTCCCCACTCGCCTTAAAACTCGCCTATTCCCAAGGGTTGTGCAAACGGCACGGTTGGATTACCCACAGCCGTATTGATGAGAATGCTGCAATAAGGGGACACGATCTTTGCTTTGACAAGACGTGCCAATGGAAACTGCATCTCGAAACGCAGAACGGCAGACGAAAACGGTTCAAAATAATGACCGGGCAGACGTGATGTCATCTTGCAAAAAGTTGTCAGCGGCTGGGACACGTGAAATGTTATACTCTCTACGGTTGTGTGTCTGGTACTTGTGTTGCAGATCCGGACATGCTCCGTCCGAAGACTATCTTGGAGTATTTGGAAAGGGGACCCCGCCTTGCAATGCCGAAGACAATCTGCATGCCGGACACCTCATCATTGAAGCCTAGTTCAGGGGCTACTGAGGGAGTCCTGAACTAAGGGGTCCTTGGGCGTCCGGCCTATTGGACATGGGCCGGACTACTGGGCTGTGAAGATACAAGACCGAATACTCTCTCCCGTGTCCAGATGGGACTCTCCTTAGCGTAGAAGGCAAGCTTGGTGACCAAATATGAAGATTCCTTTCTCTGTAGCCGACTTTGTGTAACCCTAGATCCGTCCGGTGTTTATGTAAACTAGAGGGCTAGGTCCATAGGACCGAACGATCATAATCATAGTCATACAGGCTAGACTTCTAGGGTTTTGGCCATTACGATCTCGTGGTAGATCAACTCTTGTAATACTCATATTCATCAAGATCAATCAAGCAGGAAGTAGGGTATTACCTCCATAGAGATGGCCCGAACCTGGGTAAACATTGTGTCCCCTATCTCCTATTACCATCGACCTTAGACACACAATTCGGACCCCCTACCTGAGATCCGCCGGTTTTGACACCGACACTCGTGTGTCCCAAAGTGCATCCGGCAGGCGATTTTGCCATCGATTGAGGTCGGTGCGCTCACACTCGGTCCCACATGTTATAAATCGAAAGATAATAGTGGTATGACAATAGTAAGCACTCTGACCGGCGGACCAAATGAGACAGGCGTGCCATTGGTGGGTCCACTTTCTAGTAAGGTGACTTATGCACCACGATGGAGGAAGCACCTTGCTCAAATTAGTGTGGTGAAGATGGAGCATAGCCAGACTATATGATTTTGTAGGGATGAGCTTTCTTTGGCTATGTTATTTCAATAAGACATAATTGCTTGGTCGGTATGCTTCAAGTATTATTGTTTTTATGTCAAATGATAGAATATTGCATTGAATCACTCGTGTCTTAATATTCATGCCATGATTAGACATATGATCAAGATTATGCTAGGTATCATTCCACATCAAAAATTATTTTTTTATCATTTACCTACTCGAGGACGAGCAGGAAATAAGCTTGGGGATGCTGATACGTCTCCGTCGTATCTATAATTTTTTATTGTTCCATGCCAATATTATTCAACTTTCATATACCTTTGGCCAACTTTTTATATTATTTTTGGGAATAACATATTGATCCAGTGCCCAGTGCTAGTCCCTATCTGTTGCATGTTTTTTGTTTCACAGAATATCCATATCAAATGGAGTCCAAACAGGATAAAAACGGACGGAGCTTATTTTTGGAAAATATGGAAAATTTGGAAGGAAAATCAACGCGAACCAGTGCCCGAGGTGGTCACGAGGCAGGGGGGCACGCCCCCTACCCTCATGAGCCCACCGTAAGGCGGTTGATGCTCTTCTTTTGCCACAAGAAAGCTAATATACGGGAAAAAATCATGGCGAAGGTTTTAGGCCAATCGGAGTTACGGCTCTCCATATATACCCAAAACGGTGAAAGGGCAGCAGAATAGAACGTAGAAACAGAGAGATAGATCCAATCTCGGAGGGGCTCTCGCCCCTCCCAAGCCATGGGAGCCCAGCACCAGAGGGGAAACCCTTCTCCCATCTAGGGAGGAGGTCAAGGAAGAAGAAGAAGAAGGGGGGCTCTCTCCCCTTTGCTTCCGGTGGCGCCGAGGCTGCCGGGGCCATCATCATCACCATGATCTACACCAACACCACCGTCATCTTCACCAACATCTCCATCACCTTCCCCTTCTATATTCAGCGGTCCACTCTCCGCAACCCGTTGTACCCTCTACTTGAACATGGTGCTTTATGCTTCATATTATTATCCAATGATGTGTTGCCATCCTATGATGTCTGAGTAGATTTTCGTTGTCCTATCGGTGATTGATGAATTGCTATGATTGGTTTGAGTTGCATGTTTTATTATTGACGCTGTCCTATTGTGCCCTGTGTGTCGCGCAAGGGTGAGGGATTCCCGCTGTAGGGTTTGCAATATGTTTATGATTTGCTTATGGTGGGTTGCGTGAGTGACTGAAACACAAACCCGAGTAAGTAGGTTGTTTGCATATGGGATAAAAGGGGACTTGATGCTTTAATGCTATGGTTGGGTTTTACCTTAATGAATCTTTAGTAGTTGCGGATGCTTGCTATAGTTCCAATCATAAGTGCATAGAATTACAAGTAAGGGATGATATGTTAGCTTATGCCTCTACCTCAAATAGAATTGCAATAGTGATTACCGGTCTAGTAACATAGTCAATTGCTTAGGGACAATTCCGAAACTCCTACCACCACTTTTCCACACTCGCCATATTTACTTTAGTTGTGTTTTTATCTAAACAGACCCTAGTCTTTATTTACGTGATCTTTACTTTCTTGCAAGCTTACCCAAAATCACCTACAAAGTACTTCTAGTTTCATACTTGTTCTAGGTAAAGCGAACGTCAAGCGTGCATAGAGTTGTATCGGTGGTCGATCGAACTTGAGGGAATATTTGTTCTACCTTTAGCTCCTCGTTGGGTTCGACACTCTTACTTATCGAAAGAGGCTACAATTGATCCCCTATACTTGTGGGTTATCAGTAAGTTTTTTATATCTCACATGATGTTTATTTCCCCCAGTTTAATCATGTGCGGGATCTAAGCCTCCATGCTATTAACAGGATTGGGTAGAGACTGCATAGCAGATCGATTGCCCAGCCCCCCTGTCTGAGGATCCAACAGATGCTCTCCTAACGGAGATGCTGGTTCCGGCGCCTTACGAGGTGCCGGTGAAGAAGGCCAAGAAGAAGGCCACGGGACCCGAAAGGGTCTCCGGCGCAAGGTTATATCGGACTCATCATCCGAAAACTCCAAGGCGCACTCATCCCACGAAAACGAGGAGGAGGAAGAGGAAAGTTCTCCCCCCCCAGCCGGGGGAGACAAGAAAAGGAAGGCCGCCCTAACCGGGGAGGCCGAAGGGTCCAAGAAGGGAAGGATCCTCCTTCCGGACTGCTCCATGACGGCCGCCTACAGCAACGGCGAGTGGCTGCCCAGGGACAAGCCCCTGGCGAAGTCGTAAGTATCCGTATACCATAGTAATTCATGGTATGTTTTATTGCACTGCTTCTCATCACGCCGAACATGATTATGCAGTCCGTCCCGAGCCCGTATCGACGTATCTTCGTCGGATGGTTCTTTGGACCCGTCGGATATGAATGGTGATTCACTTCCGACCGCCTCCACCCCTCGCCCTACGGACAATGTCGAGGTGTTGTCTCAAAGGGCACTGAGCCGAGGGGAGGTAGTCCTGGAGGTGCCTCAAGGCGACATTCCGGACCCTGGGCGCAAAGGGAGAAGGACTGCCATGGGCTCCGAATTCGGCCTCCAGCCGAACACTGCGCCGGAACCTCTAGTGGTTCCGGACTCTGTCAGGTGACCCCCCGTTAAGAGGGGCAAGCCGCCCGTGCCGGTGGCCTCTATCCATCCAGAGTCACCAGACAACTTGCTGGAAGCGCTTCGCGGCTCTTCCATCGACGAAGAGCACAACACTATCATGAGTGCGGTGATCGAGAAGGTTCAGTCCGCCAAAAGCGGACTAACTGAAGCTTGTGCCAGCCTCCTAACAGGCTTTCAGGTAAGTAATCAGCTTATAGGAAAATATTACTGCATAGACAGTAGCCCCTGATGCTTTGTTTGGCGTTCGTGAAGAAAGGCCGAATAGAGGATCAAATAATGACTCAGTAGTCTAATCAGAATATGTCTATGTGCATATGCAGGCTTCACTGCTGGCCGCTACCGCACGTACTGTGGAGGTCGCTGCACTGAAGCAGGACCTTGAGCGGTCCAAGGAAGAGCTCGGCCTTACCAAGAGGCAGTTCGAAGAGAACAAAGGTAAGCTATACCCTGTCTATATATTAAAAATAAATTAGGTTGTAAAATAATAGGATCATCATGAATTTGCCAGGGGCGACCCTTAAGAAGGCGTTGTCCGAGGCTGAAGACAAAGCGGCCAAGGAGCGCATCGAGCGAGAAAAGCAAGAAGCCCAGGTAGGCGAGGTGCAACAAGAGCTCCAGGCTCTCACCAAAAAACACGAGTCCTTGGAGCTTGACTCTTACACGCGAGAGTCCGAGATTGCGAAGGCCCTCGAAAGCGCACAAAATGCCAAGGCGGAAGCCCACAAGGCCTTCCAGGAGATTGAGACGGTTAAGAAGATAGCAGCGGGTAAGGCATTCCTTATGCAAAGCAAGCATGTGAAGGAAATTTTCCTTTTACTTACCCGAGTTCGGAGCTCTCCAGGAGCGTTCGCAGATCTTCCCTGCAGTGTGTTGGATGCCGCGGAGTTTTACCAGGCTGAGGAGGGGAGCTCGACGGAGAAGTTGTTGTGGTCTCAGTATACTAGGACCGAACACCCAATGCCCTTGAGCGACCAGCTGAAGCAATTGGTCGAGCTCCACAAGGCGGCCGAACAGGCCATGAAGGGTCTTATAGTCTGGATGTGGCCTGGTGATCCCCTGCCTGACAGCTACTTTGGTCTGGTGAGGCGGATTGTGAATGCCTGCCCACAGCTTGAAGTCATAAAGCGGTCCGTCTGCATCGAGGGTGCGCGCAGGGCTTTTGCCCGGGCGAAGGTGAACTAGGCGAAGCTGGACGCCGTAAAGCTGGTGAAGGAGGGGCCGGCGGAAGGCAAGGAGCATCGTCACCCCGAAATGTGTTATGACAGTGTCCTGAAGGGTTCCCGCCTTGTGGCGGAGGAATGTTCTAAAGATGTAATATTTGAATGAACGTACTCACGTGATCCTATAATGTGAAACGAGTTCATTTGCGCTATGCAACGCTTGCTAATTTAAAATATTACTTTCTGTGCGGCCGTTTATGAAATCTGAGGGTTGGCCAGTCGTTGGCTTCTGCCCCCATGTAACTAGTACTGGGGTGTTCGGGATAAACCTGAGCACTCTTTATCCCAATTTTGGGTCCTTCGAGGGAGGTGTTCAGCACAACGAACCAGGCAATCAGACTATAAGGCTTTATCACTCTCACTTAGCCATAGAAGTCTACAATTTTAAATTTTGGCGAAGCCCCTAGTATTCGGAAGGCCGAATTTGGGGCGCTATATACACCTAAGTCGGGCAAGGCCGACTCCTCGCCCGAAGCGGAAAAAGTCTTTAAGGACTTGAGACCTCTCGAACAGCGACCAGCTCTCGCCTTATCATGGCAGTCAGTTTTCGGCTTTCTCTAATGAGGTGCTCATCCGGAAGAACTGGGACACAATCGCAATAGTTCTCCCAGCGGTACCTTAGCCGATTTTGCGGAACGTAAGGTACCAAAACATGGGAGCCGGGCAAACCCAACTATTGACCCAGGACATGATTCGGAGCTGATGCATATAATGCTATAAGTTCGGGGTGCCGCACTGTAGTTAGTGTTCGGACTTCTCACGACATATTATGGGCTATACTGAAGCCCCTGGCGTACTGGTCGTACCAGAATGTACGGGTGCAAGTTGTCGTAAATAAACAGACAAGAAAAAGGAAGGGTAAAGCAATAATAGACTAATGTTGTGCATTGTTATTTAAATAATACGTCGAAGCGTACTGATACATGTAGTGCAATAAGCAAAAAATAGGACTATTTGACATGTCCTATCCAAGGGTAAGCTGCGTATGGGTATTAAAAATGCGTACTTCAATTGTTATGAGAGACCACCTGGGGATTCCCTTGTACGTCTTAGCTTCTTGCCCCCTTGTTTGTTCCTTCCCGTAATGTGTCCAGCAATCAGGCTGCCAGAAAGGGCTTCCAGAGAGTAAGGTCCTGAAAGAGAGGAAATGATAAAGGTATACAGCCCCTGGGGCGGTTAAGCCGCATTGTGGGACGTGCCCTGGTCGTGCCCCCGCCTATGCCCATGGTATTTTTAGTGTGTAATTATGTACGCGTGGCACAGATTTCATCGCTTGACTCGGACTAGGACGGGGGCCGGATTTCTAGGCAAGCTCTAAATGTGCCAGGCGATCCTGTTGCAGGTTACTCCGGACTCGCTTGAAGGTGTCCGGGGGCTTTATCGCCAAATTGGCGGTTTTCCTTAAAAGACTGCTTTGTGCCTCAGCTGCGAGGGCCGTAGTGTGCTCCTCCGTGTGGAGCGAGCGTTCTATGTTTCCATTGACTGTTATAACCCCACGGGGTCCTGGCATTTTGAGCTTGAGGTATGCATAATGCGGTGCCGCATTGAATCTGGCAAATGCGGTTCGCCCGAGAAGTGCGTGGTAGCCACTGCGGATCGGGACGATATCAAAGATTAACTCCTCGCTTTGGAAGTTGTCCGGAGATCCGAAGACCACTTCCAGTGTGATTGAGCCCGTGCAATGGGCCTCTACACCTGGGATGACACCTTTAAAGGTGGTTTTAGTGGGTCTGATCCTCGAGGGGTCTATACCCATTTTGCACACTGTATCCTGATAGAGCAGGTTCAGGCTGCTGCCGCCGTCCATAAGGTCTCGAGTGAGGTGAAATCCGTCGATGATGGGGTCAAGGACCAATGCAGCACATCCGCCATGTCGAATACTAGTGGGGTGGTCCCTGCGATCGAAGGTGATCGGATAAGAAAACCATGGGTTGAACTTTGGGGCGACTGGCTCCATCGCATAGAAGTCCCTTAGTGCACGCTTCTGTTCCCTCTTGGGAATGTGGGTTGCGTAATCATGTTCACCATTTTCACTTGTGGGGGGAACCTCTTCTGTCCTCCCGTGTTCGGCGGCCGGGGCTCCTCCTCGTCATCGCTACGCAGCCCCTTGCCCTTGTTTTCGATGTTCAGTTTGCCGGCCCGCTTGAACACCCAGCATTCTCTGTTGGTGTGATTGGCTGGCTTGTTGGGGGTGCCGTGAATTTGACACGAGCGATCGAGTATGCGGTCCAAACTGGACGGGCCCGGAGTACTTCTTTTGAATGGCTTTTTCGCTGACCAGATTTAGAGCCACTGAATCCGGCATTGACTACCGTATCTTCAGTGGTATCACCGTTGTTGCGGCGCTTGTGTCTGTTACAACATGGTCTGCCGTTAGTATCTTTGGTATCTGAAGTGCCAAGATTCCCTGATGTGTTGTTGCTGCGAGCCAGCCAGCTATCCCCGCCCGCGCAAAAGCGGGTCATGAGTGTCGTGAGGGCTGCCATAGACTTCGGCTTCTCCTGGCCGAGGTGCCGGGTGATCCACTCGTCACGGCTATTATGCTTAAATGCCGCTAAGGCCTCTGCAACCGGACAGTCGACAATTTGGTTTTTCTTAGTTAGGAACCGTGTCCAGAATTGCCTGGCCAATTCCCCTGGCTGTTGAGTTATATGGCTCAAGTCATCAACATCCGGTGGTCGCACATAAGTGCCCTGGAAGTTGTTAAGGAATGCATCTTCCAAATCCTGCCAACTGCCAACAGAGTCTGCTGGCAAGCTATTCATCCAATGTCGAGCTGGTCCTTTGAGTTTTAGTGGGAAGTACTTGATGGCATGTAGATCATCACCGTGAGCCATGTGGATGTGGAGGAGGAAATCCTTGATCCATACCGCGGGATCTGTTGTACCATCATATGATTCAATATTTACGGGTTTAAAACCCTCTGGGAATTCGTGATCCATTACTTCATCAGTGAAGCATAGGGGGTGTGCGGCGCCTCTGTGCCGGGCTATATCACGACGCAGTTCATATGAGTCTTGTATGCTGTATTCGGCTCGACCAGGTTTACTTTTAGTGTATCCGTCATGACAGTCATCGCCCCGCGTTGGTGCACGCCCCCGTGATCCGTAGATCGATCTTGCATGTTTTGCCTTGTTTTCCAATACGTCTTGCAGGTACCGTGTGTTGCCCCGGGCCTTGGTATTTTTGTTTGAGTGGCGGCGGGGTGCAGGATGAACTTCAGGCTGAAATGCCTCTCTGTCTCGGCCACGAGGTGGCCGATCAGCCGCATCGTATGCTGGTGATGTAGGTTTCAATGCTTCCTCCTCGAGTCGGGGTAGCAACCTGTGCTTTGGGTAACTCTTGGAGGGGCGTTCGAGTTTGTATTCCTCGACTGCAAGGACTTTGGTCCATCTGTCTGCTAGCAAATCTTGATCAGCTCGAAGCTGTTGTTGCTTTTTTTCAGGATATTTGCTGTGGCTATAAACCGGCGCTTGAAGCGCTCCTGCTCGACGGGATCCTCAGGCACGATAAATTCTTCGTCGCCGAGGCTCACCTCGTCTTCGGAGAGAGGCATGTAATTGTCATCCTCCGTTTCTCCATCTGCTGCCTGTTCTGGAGGGCTAGCTTGTTCATCCTCCCGCTCTAAATCTAGCTGGAGGGGATTGTCGTCATCTTTGGCACTATCCGGAGTGTTATTGTCTCTTGTTCCGGTATCACTACTTTTGCTATGGCGGGACTTAGAGCGGCGCCGCTGACGTTGATGGTTGGGTTGCTTCTTGGAGGGGTCATCCTCCGCTGTCTTATCGCCATTGCCTTCTTTGGGGGTATCCACCATGTATATATCATATGATGGGGTGGTGGTCCAGTGCCCTGTGGGCGGTGGTTCTGTTGCTCTCCTGCATCGTCGCCCATACCGTCGATGTCTTCGGAGTCAAAGTCGAGCATGTCGGTTAAATCGTCGATAGTGGCTACCAAGTGGGTGGTGGGTGGGGAGCGAATTTCTTCGTTGTCCGCATCCCATTCTAGCCGGACATAGTTCGGCCAAGGTTCTCCAGACAAGGAGAGATACCTTAATGGATTTTGCACATCGTCAAAAGGCGAGTGCTGAAAGATATCCACGGAGGTAAACTCCATGATCAGTGCCCAATCGAATTCGATAGGCACGGGCGCAGGCAGCTCGGAGCCCGTGGCTGGGGACAAATCCAATGGTTCGGAAACATGGCTCTCATAAGGGGTGAAGTTAGTATACAGCTCTATCGCCACTGAGAGTGCGGCCTACATGGCGGGGTCTATCCACCCGTCCTCGGATGGCGCAATTTGCTCCAGATTGAGGGCCGAAGTAGTTGCATGTGTGATCTCCCGAACACTGTCCGACGGCAGAGTTATGTGATGCTTGTCGTGATTGTGCGGCGCACCCGACATGGGTTCGAATCCATCGAAGATCAAGTCTCCGCGGATGTCGGCAGTATAGTTCAAGTTTCCGAAACTGACCTGATGGCCAGGGGCGTAGCTCTCGATCTGCTCCAGATGGCTGCGAGTTGGCCCGCGGTCGAAGCCGCCGAATACGAAGATCTGACCGGGGAGGAAAACCTCACCCTGGATCGCATCATTTCCGATGATCGAAGGAGCCATCAAGCCTTACGGTGACGGCACAGTGGAACTCTCAATGAAAGCACCAATGTCGGTGTCAAAACCGGCGGATCTCCGGTAGGGGGTCCCGAACTGTGCTTCTAAGGCGGATGGTAACAGGAGGCGGGGGACACGATGTTTACCCAGGTTCGGGCCCTCTCGATGGAGGTAATACCCTACTCCCTGCTTGATTGATCTTGATGATATGAGTATTACAAGAGTTGATCTACCACGAGATCGTAGAGGCTAAACCCTAGAAGCTAGCCTATGGTATGATTGTTGTTGTCCTACGGACTAAACCCTCCGGTTTATATAAAGACCGGAGGGGGCTAGGTTTACACAGAATCGGTTACAAGGGAGGAGATCTACATATCCGTATTGCCAAGATTGCCTTCCACGCCAAGGAGAGTCCCATCCGGACACGGGACGAAGTCTTCAATCTTGTATCTTCATAGTCCAACAGTCCGGCCAAAGGATATAGTCCGGCTGTCCGAGGACCCCCTAATCCAGGACTCCCTCAGGGGGCGATACGGTTGTGGACAGAAGACGTAACAACATAGGAAGATTAATCGCCGTGTGTCGGAGAAAGGGAGAGACATAACTAGCAAGGTATGTTAATCGGTGCATGGGGGAAAAGACTTATAGCATGTGTTAGAAGCAAATAAGGTCTGGAGAGATGGACAGGGGGAGAGGGATGCGGCTAGGAGGTGGTGCGAGAGGCCTACTATATCAAGGGGGAGGAGTGTGCGAGTATGAGATCGATGAAAAGAGGGGCAGGAGTGTGCACCTGCGTGGAACCGTATTGGACATAAGGGCATGTACAGTGAGAAGAGAAGAGGTAAAGTGTGTGTTTGTGGCAGGCATACTTGGCTAGAGAGGTATATCAACCGGTGTGTGCCGGAAAGAAGGAGCCAAGGGGCCTACACACACCGTGGGTGAATGACCTAAAGAGAAATAACGAATGTACGCGATGGAGGGGATGCTGAGGGAGGGCGAGAGGGGGGTGGGTATGTGCATGCACGATAGAAAGTTAGCGCTAGCTACAAAGAGAAGAGGATTGTGTGGGTGTAAAAGACAAACAGAGATCATAATTCCTTATAAAAAAGTGGATTCAGATATTTGAAGAAGATATGATAGTGTTTTAAAATGACGCATGCATGAATATATGTAATGGTGATACGCATGGTGTGGTTATGAACTTGTTACACTACATATGATATATAGAACATTTATTTGAATTTGTGATAATGTGTGGCTTTTGCAGCTCAGGGCTAAATACTTGTCATAATGTAGGGGGCGGGGCACTATACTTTGTGTGATAAACATAGTGTACGTATGAAACATGGTTTAGATTATGAAGATCTAATTAGTACATCAAATGTACTATTATTTGGAATCAACATCAAGTGTATTCAAATTTCGAATTCGAGTTCGTATAATACACATAGTTCATATCTATCTCTATAGTAATCACGTGGTGTGTTGTTAAGATAATACACGAATGATTGTTTAAGTTGGCAACAATCACGATTGTATATTCTTATTCAAATAGGGAAACAAATTAAAATTTAGTTCGAATTGCAGCAGTAGTATAGACATTTGGAATGCACTAAAATGTTCGTATGAGTAGTTTACATGCATTATACAGCCAGTGAAAAAATTTAATTGGACATAACATGGATTCATAGATTTGAATAGCATTTGTACAATAAAATGGGACAAGACTCTCTCTTTGTGTGTGTCGGGCAAAATATACAGGGGCACACATTTTCCCCTGAATCGTGCATGGACAATCCAAGGACAAGCCATGGATTAAAGAATCAGCATGCAGCCCAGAGAAACCAAGATCAAACCAGAGGAGCAAGATATCAACAAGAGAAGGGCCTCCCTTACCGGGCAGGCGAGCCCGGCAAGGGGCGAGGCCACCACCAGAAGCAAGCAACCAAGACTCCCTCACAGAGCCTGCTGGGGCTCACGGGGGTTGAACCACCCCGCCAACCACTCAAACACGACTCACGTCGTCAATCAGTGGGGTGTCAATCCGCAAGGTGATTAAGTAGCAACCATTCGCCACATGTCAGCCATTTCCTTTAGAAGGAACCCACAGATGACACCCGTCTATGATGTGTCAAGGGAACGGGCGCGGAGCTGGCAAGACAGCCCGGCAGGCCTTGCCGGGCAACCAATGATGTGACATTAAGCGGCACATTTAATGCCCCCTGTCAGCCTGCAGAGTTAGGTACGATAACACTATTTGCTATCATATTAGTGGATAATGACCACTTTGCCACTATGGTGACCCCTTAATCTATAAAAGGAGGCCCATGGCACTTATAGGAAGGGTTAGAAACTTGACGAACCCAAGCTTCCATACGCGCGTAGTCGCTGTTGCCCCTAGGTGAACCCTGCCGGGCAAGTGTACTACGCATCACCACGCTCATTCCACAAAAATCCACCAAAACACGAGTAGGGTCTTACGCCTCGCGGCGGCCCGAACCTGGGTAAATTTCTTGTGTGCCCTCTGTCCTGCTGCCGTGCGCTGATATGCTCTTTGTGCAATGCGACGTCCCCCCGCCGAACAAGCAAGGGACCGCCCGGTCCCATAGGTGGTCCCCGATATCCCACGACATCTTTCGCGTGCCAGGTAGGGGGCTCGCTTGCGCGAACCTGAAAGCGTGCAGAGCGCATCATCTTCACGACCATCCTTATCTTCAACGGTGCAATCGACCATGGCGCCCGCGGAGGCACAGAAGCAGATCGGGGAAAAAATCCACTCTCGCGCCGTTTTGTCGCTCTCCAAGATTTGCCATAGTAACAGTCACGACCGAGACCATGGTTAATGACGCTGGATTTACCCTGGCGGTTCGTATGGTGTTATCGCCATCCGAACGCTATCCGGACGAAGGGGCACAAGACATGCGGGCGCGAGCTCCCTCTTTCCCGTCCCTCCACCTTGTCAGCAATCGAGTAGGTTTGACCTCGGCATCGTCAATGTCGACGATTACCATGCAACGCTCGGTCCAGCATCCCCCGCCACCCCCCGTGGGTAATCCTGAGCAGAATGCTGGTATGAGTCCATCGGTCGATGCCCCGGCGAGCACAACTCGGCAAGGCTTCCCGCACTGGCAAAGCCCATGTGATGCCAGCCGCTTCACTGACTCAAGGGGAGGGGAAGCAAAAAAGGAAGGGGACCAGAAAAGCCCAATGCCATGCCCCTATGTCCACCAACTACAAGAAATATGTCCCGACCCTTGCCGGGAGCATGGAAATCACCCAATTGCCTTCTACTTCTCCGGGAGCCACGGACACGTCGAATGCACGCGGCCCGACAGACGGAAAAGAAGCTCAAAACGAAAGCAAAGTCCACGTTATCACTTTTTGTTGATGTGTTTCAGATTTCTGTAGTCGTTTATCCCTTAACTCCAGTGAGTGTTCGTATCATGAATGCCGTCATGCGATGGAACCTTGGCTAGTTTCTTTGATTGCACCATCATCCTGTCCAGACACAGGCTCGCAGGACGAGAGGCTGCATCGAGAGCTACCTAGGAAAAACCTGCCGAGACGCATCCACGCCAAGATGACTGTCAAGGGCCGGCCCCTTACGACAATCGCGGCAAGATGATATCGGCAGGCATCCAGAGCATACATAGGGATTGATCATATGAACACGAGCATATGGAGTTAAAAGGGATAAACACGCATTTAAAGATCTAGCTGGAAGTGTCAGCCTCGCACAAGAACTAGAGATAAAATGACTAAACACAAAATATGCGCCATGTTTCATTACAGGACTAGAAGGAATAACTTAAACATGGAGAGCCCTGTCGGCGCGGGGAGCGGCCTTCTTCTCAGCAGCAACAACGTCAGCACCCACTGGCGGCTTCCTGAAGCCGTCGTCAAGATCGAGCTCTGGGTGGAGACATACGATGTTGCTCTAGACCATGAAGAGGGCGTTGCGAGTGAGCCTCCGGGACTTGGTCGCTAAACGCTCGGCCCTCCCCTCTTCATGCACTTTCAACTTGTCGACCAACTCGTCGAAGAAGATCCCTAGCTTGACAGTCGGGACCTCATGCTCTCTGGCTGAGTAAACTGGGTCGTCCATGCCCATCACCGCAGCCTGGGCTCCAAGACGTTCCGCAACATCAATCAAGCTCTTGATCCAGAGATTGCTCATATCGACCCGATTCTCCTGCCTATCCTCTGCATCTTGCCGGAGACGCTTGGCGTTTTCCAACTCCTTAGATAGCAGCTGCTGCCGGGATTCAAGGGACTCTGCTGACTACTCCAGCGAGCCAATCCTTGCCTTCATATCAGTGATATTGCTATTAGCGGCCTCAAGGCTTTGTTTGCCAGAAGCTTTGTTTGTCGTGCCTCTTCTTTGAGTGCCTCCACCTCCTTGGCACTACCGGCAAGGTCTTCGTTCAGTTTGGCCACCTGTCGGTCGAGCTCGGCCTTGGCGGAAGACCCGGCATCTTGATCTTCAACAAGATTCTTCAGCTGGGCAGCATGATCAACAACAAGGGTGTCCAGAGCAGCCCCATGCTTGTCCTTCGGTTCTTTCGCGTGTTGCTGCACCAAGGTCTCCAAACTCTCATCCTTGGCACGGAGGGTAGCTTCAAGATTCCCTTCCCGGAGGGAGATCTCTCGCTCCCTGGCATCCAAGGATGTCCTATGGTCCGCCAGGCGTCCCTCCCGGGTCTCAACATCTTCCCTCATCATTTGAATGATCTCTTGCTACCTCATGAGCACCTTGAACTGCTTGTCGTGCCTGGTACGTCTCCAACGTATCTATAATTTTTGATTGCTCCATGCTATATTATCTACTGTTTTGGACATTATTGCGCTTTATTATTCACTTTTATATTATATCTGGGACTAACCTATTAACCGGAGGCCCAGCCCAGAATTGTTGTTTTGCCTATTTCAGAGTTTCACGAGTAAAAGAATATCAAACGGAGTCCAAACGGAATGAAACCTTCGGGAACGTGATTTTCGTGAAGAATATGATCCATGAGACTTGGACCCTACATCAAGAAATAAAGGTGGAGGCCACGCAGGTAGGGGGCACACCTACCCCTGTATGCCCTCCACCCTCGTGGGCCCCCTATTGCTCCACCGACGTACTCCTTCCTCCTATATATACCTACGTACCCCCAAACGATCAGATACGGAGCCAAAAACCTAATTCCAATGATGGGCTTCCTCAAAATGCCCTAGGTCTTTGTGAGCAAGCGAGTTGGATGTGCACCCACTTAGTTTCTTTTGTTGAGCTTTCATATACTTATAGCTCTAGTGCATCCATTGCATGGCAATCCCTACTCACTCACATTGATATCTATTGATGGGCATCTCCATAGCCCGTTGATATGCCTAGTTGATGTGAGATTATCTTCTCCTTTTTGTCTTCTCCACAACCACCATTCTATTCCACATATATTGCTATGTCCATGGCTCACGCTCATGTATTGCATGAAGATTGAAAAAGTTTGAGAACGTCAAAAGTATGAAACAATTGCTTGGCTTGTCATCGGGGTTGTGCATGATTTAAATACTTTGTGGGGTGAAGATAGAGCATAGCCAGACTATACGACTTTGTAGGGATAACTTTCTTTGGCAATGTTATTTTGAGAAGACATAATTGCTTTGTTAGTATGCTTGAAGACCATATTAAACTTTTGTCTTGAATCTTTCGGATCTGAATATTCATACCACAATTAAGAAGAATTACATTGAAATTATGCCAAGTAGCACTCCGCATCAAAAATTCTGTTTTTATCATTTACCTACTCGAGGAAGAGCAGGAATTAAGCTTGGGGATGCTTGATACGTCTTCAACGTATCTATAATTTTTGATTGCTCCATGCTATATTATCTACTGTTTTGGACATTATTGCGCTTTATTATTCACTTTTATATTATTTCTGGGACTAACCTATTAACCGGAGGCCCAGCCCAGAATTGCTATTTTTGCCTATTTCAGAGTTTCACAGAAAAAGAATATCAAACGGAGTCCAAACGGAATGAAACCTTCGGGAACGTGATTTTCAGGAAGAATATGATCCATGAGACTTGGACCCTACATCAAGAAATAAAGGAGGAGGCCACGAGGTAGGGGGGCACACCTACCCCCCAGGGCGCGCCCTCCACCCTCGTGGGCCCCCTATTGCTCCACCGACGTACTCCTTCCTCCTATATATACCTACGTACCCCCAAACGATCAGATATGGAGCCAAAAACCTGATTCCACCGCCGCAGCCTTCTGTACCCACGAGATCCCATCTTGGGGCCTATTCCGGAGCTTCGTCGGAGGGGGCATCGATCACTGAGGGCTTCTACATCAACACCATAGCCCCTCCGATGAAGTGTGAGTAGTTTACCTTAGACCTTCGGGTCCATAGTTAGTAGCTAGATGGCTTCTTCTCTCTTTTTGGATCTCAATAAAATGTTCTCCCCCTCTCTTGTGGAGATCTATTTGATGTAATCTTCTTTAGCGGTGTGTTTGTTGAGAGCGATGAATTGTGGGTTTATGATCAAGTTTATCTATGAACAATATTTGAATCTTCTGAATTCTTTTATGTATGATTGGTTATCTTTGCAAGTCTCTTCGAATTATCAGTTTGGTTTGGCCTACTAGATTGATCTTTCTTGCAATGGGAGAAGTGCTTACCTTTGAGTTCAATCTTGCGGTGTCCTTTCCCAGTGACAGTAGGAGCAGCAAGGCACGTATTGTATTGTTGCCATCGAGGTTAACAAGATGGGGTTTTTATCATATTGCATGAATTTATCCCTCTACATCATGTCATCTTGCTTAAGGCGTTACTCTGTTCTTATGAACTTAATACTCTAGATGCATGCTGGATAGTGGTCGACGTGTGGAGTAATAGTAGTAGATGCAGGTAGGAGTCGGTCTACTTGTCTCGGACGTGATGCCTATGTACATGATCATACCAAGATATTCTCATAACTATGCTCAATTCTGTCAATTGGTCAACAGTAATTTGTTCACCCACCGTAAAATACTTATGCTCTTGAGAGAAGCCACTAGTGAAACCTATGGCCCCCGGGTCGGTCTTCATCATATTAATCTTCCAACACCTAGTTATTTTCTTTGCTCTTTACTTTGCATCTTTATCATAAAAATACCAAAAATATTATCCTATCATATCTATCAGATCTCACTCTCGTAAGTGACCGTGAAGGGATTGACAACCCCTTATCACGTTGGTTGTGAGGATTTATTTGTTTTGTGTAGGTGCGAGGGACTCGCGCGTAGCCTCCTACTGGATTGAAACCTTTGTTCTCAAAAACTGAGGGAAATACTTACGCTACCTTGCTGCATCACCCTTTCCTCTTCAAGGGAAAACCAACGCAATGCTCAAGAGGTAGGAGTGCCATTCGTGCAACTCCAGGCACTTGTGCTTCAGCTTCTGATCCACATTGCCGGCGGATTCACGCCGCTCCTTGAGCTCCTGCCACTTATGGCTGTGTCGGTCCTGCATTTCCATCAAGCCCACCGTCATGGATTCAATGAAGGACAAATCTATGGTGATGGCAGCTATGTCATAAGCCTCCCCGCCTTCTAGTTGCAGCGGTGCCAGAAGACGTTGAAGCTCATCATCAAGCTCTGCGTCTGTCAAGGACGGGCCAGGGGCTCCGATATCAGGCAACAACGGCACCACGGCCATGTTCGAGGAAGACGGCAGGGCATCAGCAACGCCCCTGGAAGAGGCGAGTGGAGCCATGGTTTGAAGAGGAATCTTCGCCTCGATGACAACTTCCTCTATCGGGGTGCACTCTCTAGAGAATGTCCCACCACTGCCAAGGAACCTTGTGTTCCCCCGGCAGCGAGATCCCGCCCCTCAGTAGCCGCAACCTTCGCGGCTTCGTCTGCGGTGGACCTCCCTATGTCCTTCACCACCTCCAACAAGTCTAGTTCTTCAGCCTGGGGGTCTACAGATGGAAGTGGCCAATGAACAAACGAACGAATGGAAGCCTTGAAGCGAATAAAGAAGACAATGGAGGCAGCCAGAGTATAAACAAAAAGAAAAACTAAGCAAAATACCTGGGGAAGTCTGTCAGGCGGGGATCTCCATTTCCACGGCAGCAGTTTTTGTCGGGTTGCGAGCTTTGTCCTCTGCTGGAGCGGGCTCGGCAACCTTCTACAAAGTCTCTGCTGCTAAGGGATCCATGGCGACCTTTTTGGCTTGAACGACAGTGGAGGCATGCTCTTCAAGGAGAGGCCCGTCATGCGTCGTCTCGCCTCCTCCTCCGCTTGGGGGGCCAGAGAGGCGGTACCCGTCATCCCCAGCGGGCGGGACCAAGTCTCCGCTCCCAGGCCGGGGGCTCGACCGGGGGCTCGGCAGGGGGCCTTCTGCATCCATCCCCGCCAAGGCCGAGCTTTCCAAGCCCTCCAGTGACCCTACGCACCGGAGCCTCTTCCGAGGACAGTGGATGAGAGTCTCCCTATCCTCCTCCACCTCCCTGATCGGCAACGACAAACAAAGGCAAGAGGCTAGTCAGCAAAAATGTTTGAATCTGCTTCTGAAGATGTCTACCACAAACAAAAATCCTCCTTACTCTTCCACGACGAGCATGGAGGTCAAGTTGAAATCCGCGAGAGGAGGAGGCTCCCGCCCTCTCTTTTGAGATGGAAGGGTGGATCTCCCCGGTAGCTTCGGTGCCTACCGTGATATCAAGAGCTCCGGGAAGGCGAGCTCTGCAAAGAGATCGAGTCAGAGTGGGGGCTAGACTCCTTCTCCGAGGTCAGCGGCCGTTTGGCGGAAGGTGCCTTAGCCTGAGAAAGGCGAGGAGATTGGTGACACGCCACCTCAGTCCTAGTAGACTTGGTTGAGATCGTCTTCACCTTCTTGGTGGGTGGCGCTGGGTTGGAGGTCGCCACTCCCTGGGCTGCGGCACGCCTACGGGTACGCTGGTCTGGGTCCGGTGCGGGGGCTTGCGGTCCTTCTACGAGCCATTCCTCTTCAGGGGCTGGTGTCGCGCCCTCCTCCCTCTCCACCTCCTCTCCCTCCTGAAGCTCCTTCATCGATGAAGTTATCCCCGGCAAGCTCTCCCCCTGCAGTATCTTCCATGGCTTGCTCCTCACTTTCATCCTGGGATGAGCTCCCATTCCCAGCCTTCCCTTTTCCTTTCCCGGCTTTCGCAGCCCTATCCATTTATGCGGGGCGGGCATCCTTGTCCTCTGCAACTCTCTTCAGAATATACACTACCTCCGGAGCAGAGGTGTGTTTATACATTCCATCTTCGGCCCTCGTGGCCTTCTCGACCAAGGTGCTCAACCACTTGAGCTCTTCGTCAAGAGAAGGGGCAACCAATTCCCCGATACTCCCTTAGCATTGCAATCCGGCATCCACTTCAGTATTTGATCACGAGTAGAGTTGACGTTCAGGGGGATGACGGTTGCCCGCAGCTGGAACATCTCGAAATGACCAAATAGCTGGTCGCACAACCAAGCATGACCATAAATTGACAAGTTATTAGCCAACCCTGGCAGCAGTCTGCTATGTCTTGAGCTTCCGTTGGTTTTCCCCGAAGAGGAGAGGATGATGCAACAGAGTAGCATAAGTATTTCCCTCAGTTTTTGAGAACCAAGGTCTCAATCCAGTAGGAGGCCACGTGCAAGTCCCTCGTACCTACACAAAACAAATAGCTCCTCGCAACCAACGCGAATAGGGGTTGTCAATCCCTTCACGGTCACTTACGAGAGTGAGATCTGATAGAGATGATAGATAATATTTTTGGTATTTTTGGTATAAAGTTGCAAAGTAAAATAAAAAGGCAAAGTAAAAAAGCAAAGCAATAATAAAGAGTAGGAAGATTAATATGATGAAAATAGACCCGGGGGCCATAGATTTCACTAGTGGCTTCTCAAGAGCATATGTATTTTACGGTGGGTGAACGAATTACTGTTGAGCAATTGACAGAATTGAGCATAGTTATGAGAATATCTAGGTATGATAATGTATATAGGCATCACTTCCGAGACAAGTAGACCGACCCCTGCCTGCATCTACTACTATTACTCCACTCATCGACCGCTATCCAGCATGCATCTAGAGTATTAAGTTAATGAAAACAGAGTAACGCCTTAAGCAAGATGACATGATGTAGAGGAATAAATTCATGCAATATGATAAATACCCCATCTTGTTATCCTCGATGGCAACAATAGATAATACGTGCCTTGCAACCCTTTTTGTCACTGGGTAAGGACAACGCAAGATTGAACCCAAAGCTAAACACTTCTCCCATTGCAAGAACTACCAATCTAGTTGGCCAAACCAAACAGATAATTCGAAGAGACTTGCAAAGATAACCAATCATACATAAAAGAATTCAGAGAATAATCAAATATTTCTCATAGATAATCTTGATCATAAGCCCACAATTCATCGGTCTCAACAAACACACCGCAAAAAGAAGATTACATCGAATAGATCTCCACGGGAGAGGGGGAGAACATTGTATTGAGATCCAAAAAGAGAGAAGAAGCCATCTAGCTACTAACTACGGACCCGAAGGTCTGAGGTAAACTACTCACACTTCATCGGAGAGGCTATGGTGATGATGTAGAAGCCCTCCATGGTGGAATCCCCTTCCGGTGGAGCTCCGGAACAGGCCCCAAGATGGGATCTCGTGTATACAGAAAGTTGCGGCGGAGGAATTAGGTTTTTGGCTCTGTATCTGATCTATTGGGGGTAAGTAGGTATATATAGGAGGAAGGAGTACATCGGTGGAGCTTTGAGGGGCCCACGAGGCAGGGGGCACACCCTAGGGGCGCCCTCCACCCTCGTGGCCGCCTCGTGGCTTTCTTGATGGAGGGTCCAAGTCTCCTGGATCTTATCTGATGAGAAAATCACGTTCCCAAAGATTTCATTCCGTTTGGACTCCGTTTGATATTCCGTTTCTTCGAAACGCTGAAATAGGCAAAAAAACAGCAATTCTGGGCTGGGCCTCCGGTTAATAGGTTAGTCCCAAAATTAATATAAAAGTGGAAAATAAAGCCCAATTTAGTCCAAAACAATAGATAATACACCATGGAGCAATCAAAAATTATAGATACGTTGGAGACGTATCAGGCATCCCCAAGCTTAATTCCTGCTCGTCTCGAGTAGGTAAATGATAAAAAGAGAATTTTTGATGCGGAGTGGTACTTGGCATAATTTCAATGTAATTATTCTTAATTGTGGTATGAATATTCAGATCTGAAAGATTCAATACAAAAGTTCATATTGACATAAAAATAATAATACTTCAAGCATACTAACAAAGCAATTATGTCTTCTCAAAATAACATGGCCAAAGAAAGTTATCCCTACAAAATTATATAGTCTGGCTATGCTCTATCTTCACCACACAAAATATTTTAATCATGCACAACCCCGATGACAAGCCAAGCAATTTTTTCATACTTTTGACATTCTCAAAACTTTTTCAATCTTCACGCAATACATGAGCGTGAGCGATGGATATAGCATTATATGTGGAATAGAATGGTGGTTGTGGAGAAGACAAAAAGAGTTAAGATAGTCTCACATCAACTAGGCGTATCAACGGGCTATGAAGATGCCCATCAATAGATATCAATGTGAGTGAGTAGGGATTGCCATGCAACGAATGCACTAGAGCTATAAGTATATGAAAGCTCAACAAATGAAACTAAGTGGGTGTGCATCCAACTCGCTTGCTCACGAAGACCTAGGGCAATTTGAGGAAGCCCATCATTGGAATATACAAGCCAAGTTCTATAGTGAAAAATTCCCACTAGTATATGAAAGTGACAAAACGAAAGACTCTATATTATAAAGATCATGGTGCTACTTTGAAGCACAAGTGTGGTAAAAGAATAGTAGCATTGTCCCTTCTCTCTTTTTCTCTCATTTTTTTTATTTGAGCCTTTTCTCTTTTTTTATGGCCTCTTTTTTTTCTTTTTATTTTTTTATTTTTCGTCCGGAGTCTCATCCATACTTATGGATGAATCATAGTCTCCATCATCCTTTCCTCACTTGGGACAATGCTCGAAAAATGATGATCATCGCACTTTTATTTTTCTTACAACTCAACAATTACAACTCGATACTTAGAACAAAATATGACTCTATGTGAATGCCTCCGTGATGTGCGGGATATGCAATGATTCATAAGTGACATGTATGAAAGAATTATGAATGGTGGCTTTGCCACAAATACAATGTGAACTAAATGATCATGCTAAGCAATATGACAATGATGGAGTGTGTCATAATAAACGGAACGGTGGAAAGTTGCACGGAAATATATCTCGGAATGGCTATGGAAATGCCATGATAGGTAGGTATGATGGCTGTTTTGAGGAAGGTTTATGGTGGGTGTATGATACCGGCGGAAATTGTGCGGTATTAGAGAGGCTAGCAATGGTGGAAGGGTGAGAAAAATGCGTATAATCCATGGACTCAACATTAGTCATAAAGAACTCAGATACTTATTGCAAAAATATACAAGTTACCAAAGCAAAGTATTACACACATGCTCCTAGGGGGATAGATTGGTAGGTAAAGACCATCGCTCGTCCCCGACCGCCACTCATAAGGAAGACAATCACAAACTTTAACACAAGTATTTATCAAATTCACAATTACTCAACTAGCATGACTCTAATATTACCACCTTCATATCTCAAAACAATTATCAAGCATCAAACTTTTCTTAGTATTCAACACACTCAAAATAAAGTCTTACAAATCTTGAATACCAAGCATATTATTATTAAGCAAATTACCATGTTATTTAAGACTCTCAAAATAATCTAAGTGAAGCATGAGAGTTCAATAGTTTCTTTAAAATCCACCACCATGCTCTAAAAGATATAAGTGAAGTACTAGAGCAAAACTATAAAGATCAAAAGATATAAGTGAAGCACAAAGAGCAAAACTATCAAGCTCAAAAGATATAAGTGAAGCACATAGAGTATTCTAAAAAATTAATTCATGTATGGCTCTCTCAAAAGGTGTATACAGCAAGGATGATTGTGGTAAACTAACAAGAAAAGACGCAAATAATACAAGATGCTCCAAGCAAAACACATATCATGTGGTGAATAAAAATATAGCTCCAAGTAAAGTTACTGATGGAAGTGGATTTAAAGAGGGATGCCTTCCGGCATCCCCAAGCTTTGACTTTTGGTGTCCTTGGATTATCTTGGGGGTTCCATGGGCATCCCCAAGCTTAGGCTCTTTCCACTCCTTGTTCCATAATCCATCAAAAAATTTCACCCAAACCTTGAAAACTTCACAACACAAAACTCAACAGAAATCTCGAAAGCTCCGTTAGCGAAAGAAAACAAAAGACCACTTCAAGTTACTGTAATGAACTCATTATTTATTTATATTGGTATTAAACCTACTGTATTCCAACTTCTCTATGGATGATAAACTATTTTACTAGCCATAGATTCATCAAAATAAGCAAACAACACATGAAAAACAGAATCTGTCGAAAACAGAACAGTCTGTAGTGATCTGTAACTAAAGAAAACTTCTGGAACTCCAAAAATTCAGCCAGAATATGAAGACCTAGGCAAAAAATTTATTGATAAGTAGCAATTGCAATCACTATTTTATCACGTTCTGGTGATTTTTAACAATTGTTTTCGTGAACCGAAAGTTTCTGGAAATTACAGCAAGATCAAATAACTATTATCCAAGAATATCCTATAGGTTTAACTTGGCACAAACACTAATTAAAACATAAAACCACATCTAAACAGAAGGTAGATGGATTATTTATTCCTAAACAGAAACAAAAACAAAAACTAAAAATAAAATTGGGTTGCCTCCCAACAAGCGCTATCGTTTAACGCCCCTAGCTAGGCATAAAAGCAAGGATAGATCTAGCGAGTGCCATCTTTGGCACTATGAGAGGAGGGTCTCCTCTCTATAGCATTAATTCTTCTATTTAAGGTAAGCACATGGCCATTAATGGAAGAAGTAAGATTAAGCACATTACGGAAGTTTGCCTCCAAACTAGACTTCATCTCTTTAATAATTTCGTTTTGATAGAACCATAAGAGAGTGGTAGACTCAACCTTATCATTCATGGGGTGCCCAAATATAGTTTTCATTTTTTTCATAGGTATCTATAGCATCCCTTCAAGAAAACCTTCATCAAAAATAGAGTCTAGAACTTGTTTGAAAGAAGCGGGCAATCCAATATAGAAACTTTTAGGTAAACCTCAATTTTATATTGTGGTACATAGCTAGCCCGAATTCTCAATAACCTATCCCAAGCATATTTTAAAGACTCATCAAGTAAATAACAAAAAATTCCAGAGACATCTTCATCAAAATTATTTAAGCTCTCATTGGTAACCCCGGTGGGTCTTTCCGTAGCATCATTATTTATGAGCTTAGAGAGGATAGAAGGGTTATCCAAGGTACTAGATCCCTGGAAAGGACCCTTAGTTATTTTTTATTCGGCCATGGCAACAAGTAATCCAACACACAAGCAAACAGGAAAAAGGCAAGCGAAAAAGGGAGGAGGAGATTGGGAAAGAGAGGGCGAATAAAACGGCAAGGGTGAAGTGGGGGAGAGAAAAACGAGAGGCAAATGGCAAAGAATGTAATGCAAGACATAAGGGATTGTGATGGGTACTTGGTACGTTGACTTCTGCGTAGACTCCCCGGCAACGGCGCCAAAAATCCTTCTTGCTACGTCTTGAGCTTGCGTTGGTTTTCCCCGAAGAGGAGAGGATGATGCAACAGAGTAGCGTAAGTATTTCCCTCAACTTTTGAGAACCAAGGTATCAATCCAGTAGGAGGCCACGCGCAAGTCCCTCGTACCAACACAAAACAAATAGCTCCTCACAAACAACGCGAATAGGGGTTGTCAATCCCTTCACGGTCACTTACGAGAGTGAGATCTGATAGAGATGATAGATAATATTTTTGGTATTTTTGGTATAAAGATGCAATGTAAAATAAAAAGGCAAAGTAAAAAGCAAATCAATAATAAAGCGTAGGAAGATTAATATGATGAAAATAGACCCGGGGGCCATAGATTTCACTAGTGGCTTCTCTCAAGAGCATAGGTATTTTACGGTGGGTGAACGAATTACTGTTGAGCAATTGTGTAATTGAGCATAGTTATGAGAATATCTAGGTATAATCATGTATATAGGCATCACGTCCGAGACAAGTAGACCGACTCACCTTTTGCATCTACTACTATTACTCCACTCATCGACCGCTATCCAACATGTATCTAGAGTATTAAGTTAATGAAAATAGAGTAACGCCTTAAGCAAGATGACATGATGTGGAGGAATAAATTCATGCAATATGATAAATACCCCATTTTGTTATCCTCGATGGCAACAATACAATACGTGCCTTGCAACCCTTTCTGTCACTGGGTAAGGACACCGCAAGATTGAACCCAAAGCTAAACACTTCTCCCATTGCAAGAACTACCAATCTAGTTGGCCAAGCAAGCGGATAATCTGAAGAGACTTGCAAAGATAACCAATCATACATAAAAGAATTCAAAGAAGATTCAAATATTGCTCATAGATAATCTTGATCATAAACCCACAATTCATCGGTCTCAACAAACACACCGCAAAAAGAACATTACATCGAATAGATCTCCATGAGAGAGGGGGAGAACATTGTATTGGGATCCAAAAAGAGAGAAGAAGCCATCTAGCTACTAACTGTGGACCCGAAGGTCTGAGGTAAACTACGCATACTTCATCGGAGAGGCTATGGTGATGATGTAGAAGCCCTCCGTGGTGGAATCCCCTTCCGGCGGAGCTCCGAAACAGGCCCCAAGATGGGATCCTGTGGATACAGAAAGTTGCGGCGGTGGAATTAGGTTGTTGGCTCCGTATCTAATCTGTTGGGGGTACGTAGGTATATAGAGGAGGAAGGAGTAAGTGGTGGAGCTTCGAGAGGCCCACGAGGCAGGGGGCGCACCCTAGGGGAGCGCCCTCAACCCTCGTGGCCGCCTCGTGGCTTTCTTGACGGAGGGTCCAAGTCTCCTGGATCTTATCTAATGAGAAAATCACGTTCCCGGAGATTTCATTCCGTTTGGACTCCGTTTGATATTTCGTTCCTTCGAAACACTCAAATAGGCAAAAAACAGCAATTCTGGGCCGGGCCTCTGGTTAATAGGTTAGTCCCAAAAGTAATATCAAAGTGGGAAATAAAGCCCAATATAGTCCAAAACAATAGATAATATAGCATGGAGCAATCAAAAATTATAGATACGTTGGAGACGTATCATAGTCTCATCCTATCCGCAGCGCCGCCATATAGCCACGCAGGCCTATCCCTTTCCTGGTGCGGTGAGATGCGGCGGAGGAGGAAATCTGCCCCCACATGCTCGATGGTTAACCCAGCAGCCACTAGGCGGATAATTCTATTAATTTCCTGCCGCAACCTGTCCTCAGAAAGGCCCTTGGCGCTCCAATCCTTGCCGCGCTAGACGCACTCTTGCCGCGCTTTACAAAACTCGGGGGCTTCTTTGTCCTAGATCCAACACCAATCCCCTCTCCATTCATCCCATCTCTTGCTTTGTTACCCCGGGAGGTAATTCTTCTTTGACCGTGGTATCTAGCTGATGATCCCAGAACGTTTAACTCTGCTCTCCACCCACAGGACGAAGTAATGCTGGAATAGAACCACATTGCGCTTCACCCCGACAAAATTCTCACACAAATGCGCAATGATGGCCATGGTTGCCATTGCATTCGGCGTGAAATCAAGGAGGTGAAACCCATAGATGTTCATGATTGCCTCAAAGAACTCAGAAAAAGGAGGGCACAGATCGCAGTTGAAATAAGCGGCAAAGAACAGGTAAGAATCGGGGGGATTCACCTCACCCGCTTCGTAGACCACAGGCGCTCCGTGCCCTTTCTCAACGGGCCGCCCCCACAGATACCTATACTTCGCCTGAAGGATGGGGCCGCTCAAGTTGGATGGAATGAAGACAATGTCCTCGCTCTGCTTCTTGTTCAGCTCCGCCGACCATTTGTTCCCCTCGGTGGTGGTCCCCTTCACCGCGGCCGTCGACTTCTTCTTGTCCGCGGGTCTATTCCCCATTGCTGCGACAACGCAAGAAGGATCCGTTGGTGGCGGCAAAAGGGGAAGCGAGATGGGGAATTGTCGCTTGGCTTGTGGAGGAAGAAGATGGGAGCGGGGCGAGATATAGATGAATCATGCCGCTCTGATTTTCCCCGCTCTTAAGAGGGGGGAAGGTGGGACAGAGGTGCGACACTTCAGAAAGTTACTCTTTTACCTTAACTGCAATAGTCCCATGACCCCACGACGTGCAGTAATTACGCAAAGTGGACATTGGATTGACTAGTCATTGTGGCAAACCGTCGCGCATAGCCCTCTCCTGCCATGTGTCCGCACACTGTTTGGGGCCGAGCCCAACGTTCCACGCGACACGTGTGGCTCAGGCCCGGGGGCTTATGTCGGGGAAAATATACAGGGGCAGACATTTTCACCGAACTCATGAACGGACAAGCCAAGGATAAGCCAGGGATTAAAGAACCAAGAGATTTGAAGAACCAGCATGCAGCCCAGAGAGACCAAGATGAAACCAGATGAGCAAGATATCAACAAGAGAAGGGCCTCCCTTGCCGGGCAGGCAAGCCCGGCAAGGGGCGAGGCCACCACCAGAAGCAAGCAACCAAGACTCCCCGGCAGAGCCTGCCGGGGCTCACAGGGGTTGAACCACCCTGCCAACCACTCAAACACGACACACGTCGTCAATGAGTGCGGTGTCAAGCCGCAAGGTGATTAAGTGGCAGACATTCGCCACACGGCAGCCATTTCCTACAGAAGAAACCCTCAGATGACACCCGTCCTACAACGTGTTAAGGGAAGAGGCGCGGAGCTGGCAAGACAGCCCGGTAGGTCTTGCCAGGGAAACAGCGATGTGACAATAAGCGGCGCATTTAATGCACCCTATCAGCCCGCAAAGTTAGGTACGATAGCACTGTCTGCTATCATATCAGTGGATAATGACCACTTTGCCACTTTGGTGACCCCTTAATCTATAAAAGGAGGTCCATGGCACTTGTAGGAAGGGTTAGAAACTTGATGAACCCAAGCCACCATACGCGCATAGTCGCTGCAGCACCTGGGTGAACCCTGCCGGGCAAGTGTACTACGCATCACCACACTCATTCCACCATCAATCCACCAAAGCAGGAGTAAGGTCTTACACCTCGCGGCGGCCCGAACCTGGGTAAATTGCTTGTGTGCTCTCTATCATGATGCCGTGCGCTGATATGCTCTTTGTGCAATGCGATGTCCCCCCCCTCCCCCGAACCAGCAAGGGACCGCCCGGTCCCATAGATGACCGCGGATATCCCGCGACAGAGTGGTGCGAATAGTTTTTTTATATTTTTCATTGAGGGAAGTGTGAATTGCTTTGGTACGTACATTATTACACGTTAGGATTGTCCCTCAAATTCAACCCGCGCCTTGTTATATCCCAAAATTTTAGATATCGTGCTCCCAAAACTTGCGCCTTCACAACCCGCGCCTTGCTATCCCGAAATTACAACGGCGCGGAAACTCCCTCCAGCTGCCAAATCTCGACATGCGAAATCCCCTTCTAACCCTGAGCCGAAAGGGCTGCTAGTTCAAACCAGTGGGGGTACTTTTGTAACACACACTACATTTTGGACAAGCGCGTCCCTAAGTCATGGTTCCCCCTCCCATTGCCCCATTTTCGTCATTCAAAATCCCCATTCGAAATCCCAGGCCACCATAACCTCTCTGCTCCAGCCTCGAAACCCCACCCCCTCCATCCGCCACCCCACCGCTGCCTAGCCAGAGCGTCTTCCCCGACGACGTTGTCCATCACAACAAACCGACGTCCCTCATCAACCTCGCCGGATGAGGTTCCGTCATCGATCTTGTCGTCCCGCCGGTTCAGCTACCCCATCCTCCACCTCTAAGGAGCAGCTCCGATGATCACCTCATCTATCGCGGCTGATCTATCCCCACAACATCGTCTTAACTTCCTCCACCGAAACCGCATCATCCTCACCGACTCCTCAGACGAAGCCGAGGCCTACTCGGCTCCACCAAAGAGGTTGTACACTCATCGCATCGCACCTTCTCGCTAACTTGACCTCCCGGTGCCGACGATGCTCTATCCCGCACCCCCATGGCACGACTACCTCGAAGCCGACGCCATGGGCGATGTCTCCACGGCAGCTCTCCCCTAGCGCGACGCCCCTTCGGCAGTGGCGTCCATACCAGCCGGATCTGCTGCTGCTGTTGCTGCTCCGGCTCTCGCTCGCTCGCTCGCTCGCACTGCTGCTGCTGCTACTGCTCTCGCTCGCTTCTGCTGCTGCTGCTCCGTGTATCGCTGGGTCGCACTGCTGCTCTGCTCTCCCCCTCTGTAAGTGCATCTAGTGCCACCCCTAGTTGGTTTTGGAGTATTGACGACAAACCTGGTTGAGGGACTAATGTGTTTGTGAGAATTGCAGGATAACATAGGTGGTAGTCCCTCATTGATTCGGTTTACCTACCGGAGATGACCCCTAAAAATGTATGAAGACATTGAAGACAATCGTGGTATGTGAAGATATTCACATTGAAGACTATGACAAGAGAAGACATTGCGTGAAGACTATGGAGCACGAAGACTTAGTTGTTTCGTTGTTTCCTTTTCTTTTTTGTTGAGTCATAAGAACTACCATACTGTTAAGTGGGGTCCTAGTGAACAAAGTTAGAGTGACTGAAGTGATGCTCAACCAAAATCCTATGTCTTCGAACGAAGACAATGAGAGCAAATCTTATACAGAGCTGGATGAGTCAACTTTACTTGTAGCCCAAGTAAAGCTGCGACGTGTGTTTGAAATCTGACCGTTGTAACACGTGTCAGTTCCTTACTGACCCAGGGTCATTTCGGACAAATCAGGTCGGTTTGCCTAGTGGCTATGAATAGCCCACACCCTACACCATAAATTGGTGGCTGCTGAGAGTTAGTGCATGAATTTTATCGTTTGAGACTAACCCACCTCCGAAGCTTTTGAGAGAGAGAAATCCTTGCGAGGACAAAGCCCAAACACCCAGAGCCAAAGAGTGTTAGGCATCATTGAAGTCTTTCTGTCCGCTTGACCTGAAGACTTGTTACACTTGAGGACTGTGAATCCTCCAGCCGGTTAGGCGTCGCGTTCTGAGCATCCAAGATTCATTGTGGATCGCCGGTGAAAGAAGTCTGTGAAGGTTTGGAAGTCTACCTTGAAGACTTACCAGAGTGATTGGGCGAGGACCGGTGTCCTTAGCTCAAGGGAATAAGGTGAAGACGCGGTCTTGAGTTGAATCTCAGCCTCCCTAACTGCACGTCATAGTTGTCACAAAGAATCGAACTGGTCCAACAAATATTGTGTCCTCAACAAGTGACTGGTTCTATGCTCTCCCTCTCCTTACTTATAGTTTGTCTTCGTGAAGTCATTGCCTGCTTGCACTACCTGTTTGACTTCACTGTGTGACTACTATCATTGTTTGGCTTCATACTATCTTCCATCCTGATCTTTACTACCTAGCTGCAATTAGTCTTCATGCTTTCACTTCATTGCATACTTGTCTATGGCTTGCTTATTGTAGTCTACCTTCCGCTGCATATCAATAGGTTCATTTCTATTGTTTGTCTTCAAAACTCTCATGTTTTGAAGACTTCCATAAAAATCGCCTATTCACCCCCTCTAGTCGATAACTAGCACTTTCACCCTCACTCGTGCTGCTGCTCTGCTCTTGCTTTCGCTCGCGCTGCTAATGCTGGTACACGGGCTGCTGCAGCTAGATGAGTTGCTGCTCGAGCTCTAGTTTGCACTGCTCCTCCAAGCGCTGCTGCTCCGGCTGCTATGTGCTATTGTGTTCCCCATTGATCGCCTGGTGATTTAGATCACTGTTTCTCTACTACAAGTGCTCGAGCAGCCTAAACTACATGTGAAGCACCTCTCTGCTACCAGTGCGTTCAGTTTCGACAGTAACATTCACATTCCACAGTAAATTTCAGTTTCGATAGTTAAGTTCAGTGTCAATAGTTTTTACCTCATCTGTTGTAGTCAGGTGTTTTTTGGTGATGTAAATTTTAGATCTATCACTTTTTGGTAATGTATTTTACATCATCTATTGGAGATGCTATTAGAATCCCACTTGAGATTAACGATGTCTGTCTTGTACTACTTCAGCCTCGACGTCTTACGGCTCGCCGGAGCTGCTCCAATGATGAAACCATCCATCACAACAGAGCAGTGCCCTAGACGCCGTCTATAGATTCCTCAAATCTTCCTCCACACCTTTGACAGCCAGCTCTGACACAACTTCTTTAGCGACCAACCCAATGATGCTAAGGTTGACACGGCTATGACAAATAGGTTGTACACTTGCCAGATCACTTATTACCCTACAGTCATGTTGATCCATTAGGGCTATTTTGGTTCAAAGGAAAAAGTGAAGGAAAAACATAACAATAGGAAATTTTCCTATGGCACTCTACTATTCAATTATTCATGCATTTTGCTAAAAGGAATGGAGCAAAACATCGACCTGGACCTACTTTTCAAAATCCTATGCATGAAAAGAAGACCAAGTGCATTAGTGGCAGAATAACATTCTAACTGTACACGCTTTAATATGGTTTCACTTTATTTGGCCATGTTTCTTTGCATTCCTTTCCTCTTCCAATTCCTGTGAACCAAACACTCAAGTTGATAGAAACCCTGTGTTTACAAATGCTCTGTTTCCCACATGCATTCCTATCATATTCCGGTGTTTTCCTATCCCTGCGTTTTATAATCCTGCAAGCCAAAGGAGCCCTTACAGAATTACTTCAGTTATAGGTAGGTGTCGAAGCAAATTTTGAGTGGTTTGTCCTCCTCATGCCGCGATGTCGTCCACCTCACCTGAGCTGCTCCATTGACAGAAGCATCCATCAAACCAGACATCACGACTCCTGACCGTCTTTCGCCGCCTCAGATCTCCTTCCCTGCCACCGACAACCATCGCAACTTCATCACCATCATCGACTCAGCTGATGAACCTAAGGAGTACAAGGGTCCACAAGAGAGGTCGCACTCTTTTTTTTCTGCTTATGTTATGCATTGCTTAATATTACCTGGTACTTTATCGTCGTGTTCACCTCTTAGACTCCAAGTCAGGTCCAACTCAATGTTCAATCTTGAGTTTTAAAATTAGTTGTGGGGCACATATACAGGCAGCAATGAATAGTATCTCTGTTTATAATCTAGTTCACCTAGGGTATGTCCATGTTGTTCATCTCGGGTGGGAAAACAAATAGTAAAGCAATCATCATCTGTCTTTTTATTAAATTAAAGCTATCATGAGTGTTCTATCATTATTTTTGGATCCATCCACTGGTTGTTACCATCACTCTAGATTTCTGCATGCTCTCCTTACATAATCTTACTATATTTTTTCGTATGCATGTCGATATTGTACACAGTCATGCCGAACATGTAGAGATAAAGAGAAGAGTTTTGTGTAGCGATACAATGTCATGCAAACATTGCTCCATGGTGGGTTCAATGGCAAACCCTCCCCCCTCTCCAGATTGTAATCCAGAGGAAGATATCAGTTCTGAGGCGGATTCACACGCAGTTGACCACTCCTATTTAGCCCCCCTCCCCAAGGTGTTTGCTCTAACTTGGCATGATGATGTTGGTCATATCGTGCATATGTTGCCTTGTTGTTCCTACTTTCGACATCATATATGTCATCTGCTTAGTTTAGACATGTTTTGTAATGCCACTTGTTTAGTTTATATATCATATATGGGAATTATGCGGTCTCATCTCTTTAGCCAGCCATAATATATGTGAAATATGCAATGCCATCCTATTTAACTAGGCATCATATATTTGAATGATATCTTGAACATCCTTTTCTTCATTACATTTCCATTTGTCGACAATGTTTGTACATTAAACTACTCTTCCTGTGAATCAGCCATTTGAGTGGGTGATGGAAAAATCCGGAGTGAAAATAAGGTCTTCAGAGCCAACAGTGCTACTTGTCAAAGCAGATCTCTTGCTTGGTCCCGATAGCTCCCAAGAGATGGATTCAAGGACATATGACCAGTCCTATTACCCCACCGAGGTGTATGCTCTAACTTGGCACGATTATACTACTCATATCATGTATATGGTGTCTTGCATTGCATAGTTTAGACATCATATACACAATATTCAACACCATGCTCTTAGTTCAGACATCATATATGTGAATGCCCTCTTCTTAGCATATAAATCACATACGTGAATTAAATCATGTGATGCCGATTACTTAGATAACAAGTATTTGAATTATATCATGCGAACCTGTTTACTAAGGACATCATATGATTATCTCATTCCATCCTTTTTAGTTAGTCATCATATATTTGAATTATGTCAGGCTATGCTATCCAGCTTAGATAGACATCATATATGTGAAATTATGTCATGCTATCCTTTTTAGTTAAACAATTAATATACATGTCGACTATTTCATGCCCTCTTTTTTCCACACTATCTATTGCATCTGTCTCTCATACAAGGTCTGTACATTCGACTATGTTTCTTGTTTATCAGCCATTTGAATTGGAGCGACTGATGTTAGTATATAGCGGAGTAAAAACACGGTCTTCAAATAAAAATGTGCTACCTCTTGGTGCAGATAGCACCGCGGTTGTACATGCACGAGAACCATCCCTACCACACATAACCCCGACTCTCGCAGATTGTACCCCTACTGCGATGGACAGAGAACCAGCTTGACCTAGTCTAATCCCAACCCCGGCAGATAGTAACCCAGTTCCTGTTGACACAGCACCATCTCCACCACCACTACAGCACGGATGATGTTATAAGGTGTTATATAATGCCGCTAAAAGTGTTTGAAACGCCTTCTCTTCTGTTTGGGGGCGTTTATGGGAAACGCTAGAATTGATCGCGAAGGGAAAGAGTAAAGAAGGCGTTTTGGAATAACGCCTCCAAAGGTCTGTCATTCCGCGGTGTTTTTAAGAAATGCCTCCAAACCTCGCTGGCGTTTTCACAAAGCGCCGCTAAGTGGAAAAACTCATCGATGTTCAACTACTCTACAGCGGGGCGGCTGGGCCTAGCCTACGGGCTTGGCTTAGGTAGGCACACCTACCAGCAGCTGTTACCTTGGAACAAGTACGTGCTCTACTCTCTACGCTGGATAATTAACGGGCCATAATTAGTTTTGCGGTAGGCCCAGAATAGACAATTATCTCGGGTTGGGCTACATTCTCGTATCTCTGTCATCCTTGAAACAAGGCAGGTGGTTCCTACTTTTAAGTAGGTCCGGTGCTTATTCGGTAAGCAGTATGGGACTAAATAAACTGACTAACGTGAGCTCACACATGAGAGAAAAATTAACTCTGAATCGTCATTCGCAGAAGACAAGGATTCGAAGACAGCGTTGACGGAACAGAGAGGCATATGCATGTCCCTCTCGACAGGAGACATGCATCACCTACGCAGCACCGGCGGCCGCAAATGCTGGGATTATACAATGATAATGCCGGGAAGCCATGCGCGTCAGCGCCTTTCTCATGCATGGGTGCATTAGCTCGGCCACCGGCTAACCTTCTGACCGCGTCTGTCCAATGGTCCTGCGCCGCCGTCCCAAGTCCGCCGGCCGCCACCACTGCAACAGTCCAGCGCCAAATCGGTCGCGCGGCTATGTCTGCGTGCGGCCACCGCTGGCGACTTCAAAAACGCCTCCAATCCATGTCCGTTCAGTGGCGATTTGAAAAACTGCCTTGAAAGCTCCTTTCAATCCGAGGCATTTTCTCAAGACGCCTTCCTATATACGGGGATTTGAGGCAAACCTGAAAAACGCCTTCCTATATATACGGATTTGAGGCGAATCTCAAAAATGCCTTTTTATATACAATTTGGAGGCATTTATAAAAACGCCTGTACTAAAACGCCTACTAATAACAACCATGGTGTAGTGCACAGAGCTCCAAACAAGGGTAGTTAGTAAGGCAGCTCCAGTGCCCAAAGCACCAATACTACCATGGTGATCCTCAACTTCACCAGTTAGTACACCTATTCATGTGGTGGAAGCACAACCAGCCATTCGTAGTTTAGCATCTATCGCATTTGATGTTGTTAAATCCTATGTGTGTATCTTCCCATCATGGAAATATTATACTGACGATGAAGGAAAATGCTAGTTGCAGGTGTTCGTCCAAGAGTTATGTGTAAGTAATGTTATTCATGGCAATTACTTTGCTTTGTCCCATACATTCTACCTCCATGATGGTTATAATACAACAAATTTCCCCATTTTTCTCTATAGAGAAGGGCGGATTTGGAAACTCGGGATGAGGTAACCTGTGCTAATACCTGTGCTAACTTCAAGAATTCTTGGTGGCAGTATCAGAAATACCTGAAGAAAACATACTTCACTGTCAAAGAAACTCATCAAATTCCCTTACGTTTTCCTGAGACACATTTACTGACGATGACTGGGAATACCTTGTTCTGCACTGTTCCCGAACAAAGAACGTGGTAAGGTCTATGATCTCATGTCAGGACCCCGATTCCAAGTCACATCGATCCAGCCGGTAACACCTCATATCACTTTGCGGCCTCACGCACGGTATTCCCACGGGTGTCGCCTTACCATGGCCCGGGACCGTTTGCGCCTTTTGGCTCACGTATATGATAGTTTCGCTAGCATCCATATGACAGAGAACCGGGCCGACATGACTAGTCGTGAACCCAAAGTGGCACTAACTTACGGGGACATGCATACATGAATCAACATCGAGCATGTCGGTCAGCAGCGAGTGAATCCGGGCTGTAGCACAGGGCTAACAGGACTCCGGTGAATCGGGCTGTAGCAGGCTAAGCAGACTCGGATGTCACCGTGACATTTCCCGAAGGGACAGAACCGAGCGAAGTGAATCACATGCCGGCCGATCAATTGTTCCGGAAGCAGTAGTCTTTGGGCTAGCAGGACTCCGGTGAACCAGGCTGTAGCGGACTACTATGGCTCATGGAAGCACAAGACTACATTTCCTCATAAGAGAGGCTACCAAGGATAAAGAACTAGGTTGTTGGATCCCACACATACCAAGCATTTAGATCATACACACAATATGCTCGATATGTGTAAATACAACATGGCATCACAACATAACTCTACGACTCAAGTATTTATTCAATAGGCTCCGAGGAGCCAAGTATTACAAACATGGGTCTCATGACCCCAACATACGAAACATACAAACAACAAGCACATGCAGAAGCTTAACTTGTCTGAGTACGCATATCTATAAATGAAAAAGGTGAGAAGCCCGACTATCTACCAGATCTGCCGGGGCACAAGATCGTAGCTGAGGTATCAAGCTAAATGTCGAAGTCCACACGGAACTACTAGCGAGACTAAAGTCTCTCTGCAAAACATAAAATAAGCAAACGTGAGTACAAATGTACCCAGCAAGACTTACATCAGAACTAGCTACATATGCATCGGTATCATCAAAGGGGTGGTGGAGTTTAACTGCAGCAAGCCAGCTTTGACTCGGTGGATATCCTAAACTACGGCTGCAAGTAACTCTTTTGAGGTGGCGCACATGAGTCCACATATTCACCATATCAATAAACCACTATGGATCCGCTCCCGTCTCCCTACGAGAAGGCCATCCATAGCACTCACGCTTATCTTGCGAGTTTTAGAATATCCACTTTCACTTGTCTATGAACTGTTATAGGCAACCCAGAAGTCCTTTATCGCGGACACGGCTATTCGAATAGATGATGTTAACCCTACAGAGGTGTACTTCTTCACACACGCTCTCGCCACTTACCACCATGTACACGTCCTGTATCTCGGCAACCTTCAAGCAGAAGCCTGGCGAGGGAGTCGGCCACGACCTAACTAACCACACAAGTCTCTAGTCCAGGTTTATCGCCTATTCAGTTTCCATCCGCGAGGAGATCCGGCTGCAGTTTCGCTCACAGCCCCAAACGATGTCTGCAGGGTTCTCGAGACACCAAAGGGGCGCCCGTTACACTGTGCCACGGTGTATCTACCGCATCATAGCCCACCCCTAGGGTCAGCGCTATGCACGGCCTCCAACACATATCCTACAAACACCAGAAACTAGTTGCAACTCCTGGACTGAGATCAAGGCGATTAATAAGTCAAGAGAGTCAATTAAGGATCCCAATGTGTGGTAGTAGCTGTTCATGGATAACAAACACAGAACTTAGTTCCTGAGGACGGTTTCAATGAGACAACCCACCATGTACTCCTACATGGCCTCTCACCGCTACCTTTACCAAATCATGTTCACACACTTAGCTCTCAACAGTAGGACATGTTCACACACCTCCAATTCATCCCCGATGAATCATACCTGACTCAACTCTAAGCATTAGTAGGCACGACAAACAAGCATGAATGAGCAGGCACATTAGGGCTCAAACAACTCCTACTCATGCTAGTGGGTTTCATCTATTTACTGTGGCAATGACAGGTCATGCAGAGGAAACGGGATCAACTACCGCAGCAAGTAACAGATGAATCGTGTCAAGACCGGTTTTCCAATAAAATGCTTATTGAGAAACCGACCTTTTGAGTCCAGCACGAGGAAAATCCTCCTGACTGGTAGACAAAATCTTGATACAATAAGCCAGTAGTATTAGAATATATTACAGGGTCGAGCTGGGGTGCTCAACCATTTATTACAAGCACGCCAATAATTATACATAATGGCGGATATGACACAATGGAGTGGGGTGGCATACTACTGACTCGAGGTAGAGTGGTGGTGGAATAACACAGTGGAGTGAATAATATGACTACTACACTGGCGGCTCATCGAAAGTCGAGGTGAGGCTCGATGAATCTATTTGGGTAGCGGAAGTGGAAGTAACATAGTGACCAATCCAGGGTCACACGAGACTGACTGGGATTCCTCTAGGCGTCGGACTCGCTATCGAACTCTTCATCCATGAGATCGCCTTCGTCAGCATCTGGCCAAATCAACAAGCCAGGTGAGTACTTTGAAAGTACTCGCAAGACAGTTTGGACATAAGATATAACAAATGCATGCATGAATTCGTCATCAGCAATAAGTAATGTACATTCAAATGATGAACTTGCATGACATCATTTAGGAATAAGGAAGTTAGGCGGTAGTAAAATAATCGAAAACCGATCGAATTAATGCGAGCGACGCCTCGAAGGGTGAACAAATAAATAAATCATGCCACAGTCGGGCATCTGAGCGACAGCACATAAAGGGCTTATATTGAAAGTAAGAAATATGCGTGCCACAGTCGGACCTCAGGGCGACATCACAGAAAGGGCTTATCAAAAGTAAATGATAATAACGCCGCAGTCGGACGTCTGAGCGACACCGCAGAAAGGGCTTATATCAAAAGTAAATAATAACTATGCCGCAGTCAGACGTCTGAGCGACATCGCAGAGAGGGCTTATATCCAAAGTAAATAATAACAATGCCACAGTCGGACGTCTGAGCGACATCGCAGAAAGGGCTTATATCAGAAGTAAATAATAACAATGCCGCAGTCGGACGTCTGAGCGACATCGCAGAAAGGGCTTATATCAAAAGTAAATAAGAACAATGCCGCAGTCGGACGTCTGAGCGACATCGAAGAAAGGGCTTATATCAAAAGTAAATAATAACAATGCCACAGTCGGACGTCTGAGCAACATCGCAGAAAGGGCTTATATCAAAATTAAATAATAACAATGCCGCAGTCGGACGTCTGAGCGACATCGCAGAAAGGGCTTGAAATTCACTTTTCATATCTGTTAACTTGCAAGAAATAGTACCCATAGGAAAATATTCAACAAAAGATAATAAATGGGTTAGTTTATCCACAGAAAATAAACATTTAATTAGACTTAACACTCATGTGGTTCTCCGGAGTTTCTGTCACCAAGACTGACACTTGACAAGATATGGTGAACACAGTACTTGGACATGGATAAGATGATTTCAAGGATTTTTGACTCTGCAGAGTTTGTACTAAATTACCCATAGCCAACGGATTTCCGTAGTCATGAGGGACTAGTTCCATTTACAGTATTTCGGAGGAAACACATCTAACCAGTACACACCCATCCCACCTTACGTTGCCAGGAATCACCCTGAACAGCGTTCAAGAAAAACTTTGAGACGGGGAGATCACAATCTCGAATAGCATGGGATCAAATTTATATACGCCGCTCTAAGGAGTGCCCCCTCTCGGTCCCAACCGGAAACACCCATGCCCCCTGACCGGATGATAGGCTTTAATCCAGGGCCATGGAACCCTCATCCCGGCCTCTCGATTTGGTGTGTACCAGAAAGCGGTTTGCAACTTACTAAGCCATATTTCCTTGCGGAAAAATAAGTGGTAGCATAGGAGGGAAACGGATGGAAACTGGACCGATTCATGTTGATACTGGTCAAACAGTCAGGCATAAGACTGGCATGCTACAACATTGCCATCTTACCCATTCTTATGTCGTCACATGGCCATGCAAACTCGTATCCAATATCTTATGGATATTCAAAACTCACTTGTCTCCACTTTGCATGTAATATGACATGCATCGAGGTGCTCATGATCATGCCATGCAACTTCTTAATGCAAACATGCCAAAACACTCATCATATCAGAAGTTCAAACATGCTTTCCTGGTTCAGAGTAGTCGGGGCCTAGCTCGGTGAAGTTTGCGGTTCCGTCACCTCCTTCGATATCTACGGTATACAAAAATACACGCGCTATCGTAAATATCATGAGGTGTACAGAAATATAGCAAATAGTTTTTAAAGAAATCTCATAAAAAACTAGACAAAATTTTAAAGAGGACAGAAAAAGAATCACTCAAAAACCCTTTTCTGTTTAAAAGTTATAAGTGTTTTGGTCCAAGGACCTTTCTGTAATGAAACAGAAACTTCCCAGGGGGCTTAGCAGAAAAGTCCAGAAAACGATTCAGACTGGAAAGCGCATTTTTCCAGAGTACGCTTTCAGAAAACTGTTCGTTAAAAAAAATGAGAGACTGACAGGCGGGTCCTACCCGTCAGGTTTGAAAATTTAAAACGGGGAGACGGAGCTCATCGGCGCCCGAGAGCTGCGGTGGTCGCCGTTGGCGATCCACGGTGAGGCAGGGGGATCGGGTGGTACCTTTGTGTTCAGTGCATCCTTCCGCATCGGTGGGTGGTGGTGGTGGTCGCCGGCGAGCTCTGTGTCGACGGCGGCCCTGGCTCCGGCGGACGGCGGTTCGGGAGGGGTTGGATCTCACGGAGAGTGTGCGAAGGGCAAGTTAAAGTGGGGGTTAGACTTGGGTGCTCGAGGGGATTCTTGTGAGGTTTGGGTGCCGGGACGGCCTCACCGGAGTGAATCGAGGTGGTGGCCGAGGCGGAACGGGGCGGCCGGAGTTGGGGACGAGACCTCCTCGAGGTCCTCCTAGTGGCCTGGCGGAGTGTTGGTGAGGTGCAGAGGTGGTGCGTGCTCGAGGGCGAGCTCGGGGCCCCTTTTGATAGGCGATCCGAGGTGATGGCCGTGAACGGAGTTCTCCGGCGAAGGTTACGGCAGCGCAGGGCTTGGTCGGGGTGGTTTAGTGGTTGAGCATCATCGTGGAGGTCCACTGGCTCCATTTAGGCACTAAACGAGCTTGGATCAGAGGCTTTGGGGTGGGTTCGACGGAACGGGGCGGCGCGGGCCCGTTGGCGGCAGAGGGCGTGCCCTGTGCTTGCCGGGCCACGCGGCGGCAGTGCAGTGAGGTGCGCTGGCATGCAAGAGCCCAGCGGAGGTCGAGGGAGCGATGGGCGGCCGGGTGGCGCCATGAGCAGCTCAGCCTCGGCCAGCCGCCAATTGGCGCACTCCACCGCAGAATCTGCCAACGCCGGCGAGGCTCGCTGCCACCGACGCCGCACCCGTCAAGGCGTCTGGCGCTTCTGGCCAGGGAGAAGGGGCAGCATAACGCGCCAGTATGCGCCTGCCGACAGTGACCGAACTCTGACGACACTGAACTTTCTGAAACTCTGAATCTCTCTGAAAGTGCAAGGTAACAGTGCATGCCAGGTGTTCGACATAATGATTTTGGTATGTGGGAGGTTCTCCTTGAGCTGATTTTTGGTTGAGTGGCCTCTCATTGCAACTGGGGTTTGCCTGAATTTTGGTGGAATTTTTGGAGAAGAGGAGATATGAATTTCACCATATTTGACAAATCTAGTCCAAACTTGCAGAAGCTGAAACTTGAAAATTTTGAAAATAAGAAGAGTGGATCTTGATGGTTCTAGGTTGTGGGTGCTAGGGACTATCCAGAGGAGTTGGTTTGAGATCAAAGTTCAAAGTCAATTAGGTACTTGCTTTGCAAATCACCTAGGCTCAAAATAATGGACATAATTGTTTTGGGGAAAGAAATAAATGAAATAAAATCCAAAAATGAGTTGGACTTGTTGGGACAGAATATTTGGATTGCCCCAAAGTGGAAGGAGGGGTTTTGAAAATATTTACCACAAGAGGCATGGTAAAACCATGGGTGGTTTCAAAATAAGAGAAGACCCAAAACTCCCAGGGTTTTCTTTTAAAAGAAAATAAATTCCAATAATTAAATTTTTGAGAAGGGGATAAACAGAAGAAAGGTTTTTAATAACCAACACCAGAGTTGAAGAAGATGCCAAAAATCCTTGCCAGAGGGAAAAATTTTGAGAGAGAGATTTTTGGAAGGGTTTAAATGACTTACTTCAGAACCAACAAAGTTTTTGATGAAAACCAACTAAAAACTTTGGAGTGTCACAACACCTACCGCCATAGGAAAAATCTCATCCCCGAGATTTCAACTAACCCTCAAATAAATGTGGGTGCTCTGTCCGAAGAAAATCCTCCCTTTCCCAAGTGGCTTCACTCTCGGTGTGATTGCTCCACTGAACTCTGAAAAACTTGATGGTTTTCTGTCGGGTCCTCCTTTCAGACTCCTCCAAGATTTTTATTGGATGCTCCCGACATGTGAGGTCTGGCTGCACGTCAATGTTTTCATGGGGTACCTACTTCTCTGGGTTGCTTACGCACTTCCTCAACTGCGAGACATGGAACACGTCGTGGACGTCGGATAAATCTTCGGGTAAGTCTAGCTGGTAGGTTACCGTGCCTTTCCGTGCCACTATGCAGAATGGTCCGATGAATCTTGGTGCTAGCTTCCCCTTAATCTTGAATCATTGCAGGCCCCTCATAGGAGATACCCGTAGGTACACAAACTCACCGGGTTCAAAACTGACTCCTCGATGTTTTTGATCGTAATAACTCTTCTGTCGACTTTGGGCTGTCTTGAGTCGATCCTTAATCACTTTAACTTTATCTTCAGCCTCCTTGAGCATGTCTGGGCCGAAGATATGGCTGTCTCCGGTTTCTGACCAATTTAGCGGGGTACGACATCTCCGCCCGTACAGAGCCTCAAATGGTGCCATTTGCAGGCTGGCTTGGTATCTGTTGTTGTATGAGAACTCTGCGTATGGTAAGCTTTCTTCCCAACTGGTCCCATAGGTGAGGACACATGCTCTTAGCATGTGTTCTAGAATTTGGTTTACGCGTTCAGTTTGTCCATCGATGCCGGGGTGGTATGCGGTCTTGAACGCCAGCTTGAGTTCCCGTAGCTTGTTGTAAGTGATCCCAAAATCGGAAATAAATTGAGTGCCTCTGTCGATATTATTGTCTTTGGAACTCCATGTAAGCGCATTTACGCGGAGAGATAAAGTCTGGCAAGCTTCTGAGTGGTGTGTGTTGTCTTCACGGGGATGAAGTGTGCTACTTTAGTCAATCTATCAGTGATGACCCATATGGCATCATTTCCATGCCGTGACTGAGGTAGCCCAACAATAAAATCCATTCCAATCTCGTCCCATTTCCACTCGAGTATTTTATTTGACTGCAAAAGTCCGGCCGGTTTCTGGTGCTCGGCCTTGATGCGTTGACAAGAGTCACAACATCCGATGAACGTGGCTATGTCCCTTTTTAGACCGTGCCACCAAAATTTCTCCTGAATATCCTTGTACATTTTTGTTCCTCCAGGATGGATTGAATATGGAGCGGTGTGGCCTTCAGCTAAGATTTGCTGTTTAAGGTCCTTGATATTTGGTACGCAAAGTCTATCTCCATACCACAATATTCCTTGCTTATCGATAACGAATTCTGAGGCCTTGCCCAAACTCACTTTCCGTTTAATGCCTTCAATGCTGGGGTGTCCATGCTGAGCCTCTTTAATCTTTTCCATCAGGGTAGGTTGTATTTCTAAATTTGATACGTTGCCTTCGGTGACTACCAACAAGTTGAGCTTAGCAAACTCCTGCCGAAATTCAGGTCTCAGGTTTGGTAAGCTGTTGTCGTTTGGGCTAGGGTTCCAACTTAGAGCGCCTGCCACTACATTTGCTTTTCCTGGATAATAGTGGATTCAAACATCATAATCCTTCACTAATTCCAACCAGCGTCGTTGCCGTAAATTCAGTTCTGGTTGTGTGAAAATATACTTGAGGCTCTTATGGTCCGTGTATATTTCACAATGATTTCCAAGTAAAAAGTGTCTCCATTGCTTGAGTGCATGAATAACTGCTGCTAACTCCAGGTCATGAGTAGGATAATTTTCCTCATGCTTGCGAAGTTGTCTGAAGACATATGCGACTACCTTGCCTTCTTGCATCAACACGCATCCGAGGCCCTTCCGGGATGCGTCACAATACACCTCAAAATTCTTGTGTATGTCTGGCACAATCAATACTGGTGTTGTTGTTAATTTCCTTTTTAATTCTTGGAAACTTTTCTCGCAAGCTTCCGTCCATTCAAACTTCTTGTCCTTCTTGAGTAGCTGCGTCATTGGCTTCACTATGGTTGAGAATCCTTCAATAAATCTTTGGTAGTATCCTGCCATTCCCAAGAAACTTCAGACGTCTCACATTACCGGGCTGGTGGTTTCCAGCCAAGTACGGCCTTGACTCTTTCCGGGTCTACGGCAATACCTTCTTGGGTTAGCACGTGGCCCAGAAAACCTACTTGCCTTAGCCAAAACTCACACTTGCTGAATTTAGCGTACATTTGATGTTTCCTGAGTTCCCCTAGTACAATTCGGAGATGTTCAGCGTGCTCTTATGGTGTCTTGGAGTATATCAGAATATCGTCGATAAATACCACAACAAACTTGTCCATAAACTTCATAAATACTTTGTTCATGAGGTGAACAAAATATGCGGGGGCGTTCGTTAGTCCAAATGGCATTACGGTGAACTCATATAATCCATATCTGGAGGTGAATGCCGTCTTGGGAATATATTCTGTTCGTACCTTTAATTGATGGTATCCCAACCTCAAGTCAATTTTTGAGAATACCTTGGCCTGAGCGAGCTGATCAAATAAATCATTTATCCGTGGCATCGGGTATTTGTTCTTGATTATGACCATGTTAAGCGCTCGATAGTCTATACACAATCTTAGCATTCCATCCTTCTTTTTGGCAAATAAAATTGGTGAACCCCAAGGTGAGGAGCTGGCTCGTATATATCCTTTGTCCAGTAATTCTTTTATTTGCTTCTTCAGTTCTACCAATTCGGATGGTGCCATTTTGTATGGTTTCTTGTATATGGGCGGTTCCGGTGCTAGCTCAATGCTGAATTCTATCTCTCGGTGCCGTGGCATGCCGGGTTGTTCTTCGGGAAATACGTCTGGAAATTCACACACTACTGGAACCTTGCTTAGCTCAGAAATATCCACCTTGTTTAATCTCGGTTGCCGGGATATTTTTCTTTCTTTGGCTGAAACTTTTATTGTCTTCCCGAGGTGGTGGGTGAGAATTACGTTCCGGTTGAAGCAGTCAATAAAACCTTTGTTGGTGGTTAACCAATCCATCCCTAAGATGAAATCAAGTACTTTATTTTCCAACACAATAAGATTGGCGTGAAACTTCAACCATTCAAACTCAATAACCACACCTTGGCAATAACTCTGGGTAACTTGCTTAATCCCAGGGGACTTCACGATCATAGATTTTTCCAAGGGAAGCATCGAAAAATTATTTTGCAAGGCAAAACTTGTCGAAATGAATGAGTGAGAAGCTCCAGAATCAAACAAAACCATGGCAAGTATTGTGTTGACAGGAAACGTACCGAGTACGATATCTGGGGCATTCTGTGCTTCCTCTTTGGTCACGTGGTTCAGATGACCTTTCCTGTGGTTGTTATTTTGGTTGAAATTGTTGCGCTTTGGCGCCGAACTATTGCCTCCGTTGTTCGGCTTTGGGGTCGAGTTCCTTGGCTTGGTGCACTGCTTGGCATAGTGCCCTTCTTCTTCACAAGCGTAGAAAGTAACGCCTGGGCGGTATGTGAACTCCTTGTCCCTTGCATGGAAATTCTTGATTGAGCGTGAGACGTTTGTCGTGGGTTTGGGTGTCCCACTTTTCTGAAAATCTGTCTTGCTGCGGTGGTTGCGAGCATGATTAGTCTGGTCCCTTTTTCGCTTGCGGAAATCTTCCAAGCTACGTCTTTCATTTTCCAAGGTAATGGCCTTATCCACCAGCATTTTTAAAATCTGGAAAGGTGTGCACAACCAGCTGGCATTTTAAGCGCTGCGCCCGGACTGCCTAGGAATTTTTCCATCTTCTTGCTTTCAGACATACGCTCCTCGTTGGCGTGAAGCGAGACAACAGAGTAAACCGATAGTTGTGATTCTCGACACCGTCATGGTCCTTTGCTTGAGGTCATCAAATTCTCTCTTCTTGATCTTCATAAGACTTTTAGGAATATGTGCTCCACGAAAACCTTCTTTGAACTCCTCCCAGGTTATATTATTTTCGTTGGGGTGCATGTGTAGGAAATATGCCCACCACGATGCAGCTGCTCCAGTGAGATAGTGCGGTGCATATAGCACTTTCTCAAGATCTGAACACTGGGCAATAATTAATTTCCTTTCCATGTCTCAAGCTCGTCCTCGGCCTCAAGAGGTTTGTCGGTGTGAGAAAATGTTTGGGGACGTGTCTTACATGGCTCAGATAATTTGAATTGTCACGACATCGGCCCACGGTGATTTCCCATATTGATGACTTGGTTCATCATTTCCTGATGTTGTTGCTGACTTTGCTCATAAAGACGGCACATTTGGGAAAATGTTGTTTCACTGTCCTATTGACTTGACCGCCCCTGTGTGAAATTGTTGCTTGGTTGTGTGCCATAATTTTGCTCTGGCGGAGTTGGCATGGAGCGCGTCCAAGGACGAGACATTGTTCACTCTGGGGATATATTTTGTAAAACTCATAAGAAAAGAAATTGAGTCGCAAAAGTCAATAAATTCATGAAGACGGAAAAAGTCTTAAATGCTCCAATATTTTTCCAGAGAATAAACGTTTGCGCACGGAGAAGGACTACTCATTACATATCTTACACGCAAGCAGTAGTTAGACAATACATCACTCAGGATATGCGTACATATACCTGACATGTTATTTAGGCTAGTGCACTTCTCCCTAGTTCCTACATGATGCACAAACAAGCTACTTCTCACAGCCTATGTACATATAAACATATCGTACAAGTCGGTACATCACATGGCGGCTAAGCGTGCTCGATGGAGATGGTAAGGATCTCCCTTGGCCTGCCGAGGGTGAGGCGCAGTGAGGCTGGGGACTCAACCTCCTCCTCGCTAATAGGCTCCAGAAGTGAAGTGCTGCGCTGAGTTGGTGGAGCAGGCGCCCTATGCGGGACAACACGAACATGAGTGGGCGCAATGGGTGGTGCAGAACGAACTGGAGTAGGCGCAATGACTTGGTTGAACTCCTTAGTGGTAGGCAGGCGACGAGTAGTGGCGAGAGTAGTAGGTGCAAAAGATGTCGATGACGTGACGAATGTCAGTGGCGGTGCGGTGCGCAGGAGCTCCCTCCTGTTGGCGGCACAACCATGGTCTCAGTCTATGCGGACAGCCACAAGGTCGTCCACCAGGTTGTCGAAGGCTGCCTCCAGAGCCCGGAGATACTCGATAAGCATCTCAAAAGCCTCGTCTCGTTCTCCTCTGGGGCAAGAGAACGCGTAGTGACAGGTGTATGGCACGTGACATGGAAGGTAGCGGTAACGACGAGTCTTCATCGAAGGAAGGACATCCTCGAGACGAAGCTATCGCCTCACGGGCTGCCATCTGCATCGGATGCTTCTCCGTAGGCATGGCTCTCCCCAAGAACCGGAAACGGCGTAACTCAACACGCCCTCCCTTGAATTGCACCGCGGCCTGGTGGATGGTTAGACTGTCGTTGACCTTGTGCTGAGAGAGTGTGAAGACTGGGCGCATAGATGGCCCCATCGCGAGTTGGACGATGAAGGAGAGAAGCTTGATGAACCCATCAGGCATGTTGGCGAACATCTGTGACTCGCAGTCCTTGCCAGCCATCTACAAAAGTAGGCAAAAATTCTGAGTGGTCAGATCATAAATTTATCTTGGTATCGTAAATTGACTACATTTGTAAAAATATGGATTAGCTTTATTATGCTAATAACCGATTAGCGATCGCACCTAGTGGCTTCCTACAGTCAGCCTGGCTCTGATACCAAGCTTGTCAAGACCGGTTTTCCAATAAAATGCTTATTGAGAAACCGACCTTTTGAGTCCAGTACGAGGAAAATCCTCCTGACTGGTAGACAAAATCTTGATACAATAAGCCAGTAGTATTAGAATATATTACAGGGTCGAGCTGGGGTGCTCAACCATTTATTACAAGCACGCCAATAATTATACATAATGGCGGATATGACACAATGGAGTGGGGTGGCATACTACTGACTCGAGGTAGAGTGGTGGTGGAATAACATAGTGGAGTGAATAATATGACTACTACACTGGCAGCTCATCGAACGTCGAGGTGAGGTGTCACGCCCAATATGCGACCCTATCCAAAAGGAACTCGAAGGTCCCACCAAGGATAGACCCGCATATTGAAACGCTTTTGCAAGGTGGATATCATTACATCAACATTACAGAATAGATGGGGATACATACATAAGGCAGAAATGCCACAAGAAAACATCAACATCATATACAAGATCAACATCCGACTACGGATGAAACATAAACAGAAGCTCTAACGACATCCACCCTGCTAGCCCAGGCTGCCGACCTGGAACCTATCCCCTGATCAAAGAAGAAGCAGAAGAAGAACTCCAGAACAAGCAACATCGCTCTCACGTCATGATCATCGCCTAACCTGTACCTGCAACTGATTGTGTAGTAATCTGTGAGCCACGAGGACTCAGCAAACCCATTACCATGGGTATCAAGACTAGCAAAGCTTAATGGGAAAGGAAAGGATAAAATGGTGAGGTTGCAGCAGCGGCTAAGCATATACGGTGGCTAACATACGCAAATGAGAGCGAGAAGAGAAACAATGGAACGTTCGTCAACTAGTAATGATCAAGAAGTGATCCTGAACTCCTACTTACGTCAGACATAACCAGAAACCGTGTTCTCCTCTCGATCAACCCCGAAAAGAGACACTCACAGCGATTACGCTTTACGGTTGGTGTATTTTAGAAGAGTTTGCTTCAAGTTTACTACAACCGGATATTAACAAATTCCCATCGCCACATAACCGCAGCACGGCTCTCGAAAGTTTATACCCTGCAGGGTGTCCCAACTTAGCCCATGATAAGCTCTCGCGATCAACGAAGGATATTCCTTCTCCCGAAGACCCGATCGGTCTCGGAATCCGGCTACAAGACATTTCGACGGCAATAAAACAAGACCAAAGAAGCCGCCCGATGCTACCGACAATCCCGATAGGAGCTGCACATATCTCGTTCTCGTGGCAACACCGGATGAGACATCCTACGAGTAAAACCAGACCCGAAGTTTCCCGAGGGGGCCCCGATCTACTCGGTTCGGGCCAACACTTAGACAAGCATTGGCCCGGGGCTAAATAAAGATGACCCTTGGGTTAATTACTCCCAAGGGAAAGGTACGTAGTGGTGAGGCAAATGGTAAAACCAATGTTGGGCCTTGCTGGAGGAGTCTTATTCAAAGCGAACTGTCAAGGGGGTCCCATAAATCACCCGACCGCATTAGGGACGCAAAATCCGGGAACATAATACCGATATGACGGAAACTAGGGCGGCAAGAGCGGAACAGAACACCAGGCATAAGGCCGAGCCTTCCACCCTTTACCAAGTATATAGATGCATTAATAATATAAGAGATATTGTGATATCCCAATATAACACAATCCAACATGGAGCAATCTTCATCTTCACCTGCAACTTGCAACGCTATAAGAGGGGCTGAGCAAAGCGGTAACATAGCCAAACAACGGTTTGCTAGGAAGGGTGACAAAGGTTAGAGGTTCATGGCAATTTGGGAGGCTTGAGCAGCAAGTGATAGGTATTCCAACATAGCGAAAGAACGAAGCAACTAGCATAGCAATGATAGTAATGAGATCCAAGGTGACGGTCATCTTGCCTGAAATCCCGCTAGGAAGAAGAACGGGTCCATGAAGAAGATGAACGGGAGTAGTCGAACGAATCCTCACAATCGCAACATTACCGGAACCGAGAAGCAACACCGGAAAGAAACAAACAACATGATAAATGCACAAGCATAAACATGGCATGATGCACAAACAAGTATGATGCATGTCCGGTTTAATGAGCATGGCATGGCAAAGTGCAACAAACAATACTACCAATTAAGTGGAGCTCAATATGCAACGAGTTGCATATTGACAAAACACCACATGCAATTATTTAGTTTGATCACGTTTAAGCTACCAAACAATATTAAATGTTGTTAAACATGGAAAGAGGTGGAGCATAATTAAACTACCTATCTAGGCAAGTTTAAATGAGGCCAGAAATAAGAAACAACAATTCCGGAAAATCCTCATGTGCATATTTCGAATTTGCTACTGTTCTGTCCTAAAACATATTTTATTGTTGTTAAACAGGAAAATAAACTGCACCATGTTAAACTAGGCATTTTCCACCCCATTTACATCTGAAGATTATTAAAATCCGAGCTACGGTTATTTAGTTATGAAATAAAACATTTTAGCATGGCAATTAAGCAAATTAAGGCAAACAACAATTTTAATCATTTTATCTTGGATGAAAGTTGCACATAATGAAATTACATGAAAAACTGAGCAAGCTGCATATATGACATGTTTCATTTGGATGCATAGATATTTAGTTATTAGCAATTCAAAATGATGGCATTACTGTTAAAATGCAAAACAAAAGGAAAGCAATAAGGGACACGGGCAGGGGCAGCCACTGTCAATGACGTGTGGGCTCGGGTGCTGAGGTGGCAGGAGTGTGGGTATGGAGAGGGGTGTGTGGACAGAGAGGATGACGAATGGCTCCCACTGTCATAGAGGCAACAGAGGCAAAATTTGGGGTTCTAAAAGATGTTCCCGACGGGATTCGAACCTGGGTCTCCCCGGTAGAACTCTGCTCCCCGATCCACTGGGCTGCGGCTACTATTGTTGACAGGATGGTGCACGGCTTCTTTTGAACTAGCTCCTCAGCGAACGGGGTTTGCTTGGAGATGGATTAACTTGAAGGGTGAAGATGCCAACAGCAATGAATATGAAGAGAAAGGGATCACACCAACATACACAATTAAAATGCACATGCGATAACAAGAAAGATGATCATGGCAACAACAATTGAACACACAACATCAACAATATAATTGGAAGGAACTAGAGCATCGGTCTTGGGGCGTTACATGAGGCTCGATGAATCTATTTGGGTAGTGGAAGTGGAAGTAACATAGTGACCAATCCAGGGTCGCACGAGACTGACTGGGATTCCTCTAGGCGTCGGACTCACTATCGAACTCTTCATCCATGAGATCGCCTTCGTCAGCATCTGGCCAAATCAACAAGCCAGGTGAGTACTTTGAAAGTACTCGCAAGACAGTTTGGACATAAGATATAACAAATGCATGCATGAATGCGTCATGAGCAATAAGTAATGTATATTCAAATGATGAACTTGCATGACATCATTTAGGAATAAGGAAGTTAGGCGGTAGTAAAAATAATTGAAAACCGATTGGCTGTCTAAAGCGACGCCTCGAAGGGTGAACAAATAAATAAATCATGCCACAGTCGGGCGTCTGAGCGACACCACATAAAGGGCTTATATTGAAAGTAAGAAATATGCGTGCCACAGTCGGACGTCGGAGCGACATCACAGAAAGGGCTTATCAAAAGTAAATGGTAATAACGCCGCAGTCGGACGTTTGAGCGACATCGCAGAAAGGGCTTATATCAAAAGTAAATAATAACAATGCCGCAGTCGGACGTCTGAGCGACATCACAGAGAGGGCTTATATCCAAAGTAAATAATAACAATGCCACAGTCGGACGTCTGAGCGACATCACAGAAAGGGCTTATATCAGAAGTAAATAATAACAATGCCGCAGTCGGACGTCTGAGCGACATCGCAGAAAGGGCTTATATCAAAACTAAATAAGAAGAATGCCGCAGTCAGACGTTTGAGCGAGGTCGCAGAAAGGGCTTATATCAAAAGTAAATAATAACAATGCCGCAGTCGGACGTCTGAGCGACATCGCAGAAAGGGCTTATATCAAAAGTAAATAATAACAATGCCGCAGTCGGCCGTCTGAGCGACATCGCAGAAAGGGCTTGAAATTCACTTTTCATATCTGTTAACTGGCAAGAAATAGTACCCATAGGAAAATATTTTTTTTTGACGATGACCCATAGGAAAATATTCAACACAAGAAAATAAATGGGCTAGTTTATCCACAGAAAATAAACATTTAATCGGACTTAACACTCATGTGGTTCTCCGGAGTTTCTGTCACCGAGACTGACACTTGACAAGATAACGTGAACACAGTACTTGGACATGGATAAGATGATTTCAAGGATTTTTGACTCTGCAGAGTTTGTACTAAATTACCCACAGCCAACGGATTTCCGTAGTCACGAGGGACTAGTTCCGCTTACGGTATTTCGGAGGAAACACATCTAACCTGTACACACCCATCCCACCTTACGTTGCCAGGAATCACCCTGAACAGTGTTCAAAAAAAAATTTGAGACGGGGAGATCACAATCTCGAATAGCATGGGATCAAATTTATATACGCGCTCTCTAAGGGGTGCCCCCCTCTCGGTCCCAACCGGAAACACCGATGCCCCCTGGCCGGATGATAGGCTTTAATCCAGGGCCATGGAATCCTCATCCCGGCCTCTCGATTTGGTGTGTACCAGAAAGCGGTTTGCAACTTACTAAGCCATATTTCCTTGCGGAAAAACAAATGGTAGCACAGGAGGGAAAACGGATGGAAACTGGACCGATTCATGTTGATACTGGTCAAACAGTCAGGCATAAGACTGGCATGCTACAACATTGCCATCTTACCCATTCTTACGCCATCACATGGCCATGCAAACTCGTATCCAATATCTTATGGATATTCGAAACTCACTTGTCTCCACTTTGCATGTAATATGACATTCATCGAGGTGCTCATGATCATGCCATGCAACTTCTTAATGCAAACATGCCAAAACACTCATCATATCGAAAGTTCAAACATGCTTGCCTGGTTCGGAGTAGTCGGGGCCTAGCTCGGTGAAGTTTGCGGTTTCGTCACCTTTTTCGATATCTATGGTATACAAAAATACACGCGCTATCGTAAATATTGTGAGGTGTACAGAAATATACCAAATATTTTTTATAATAAATCTGATAAAAAACTAGACAAAATTTTGAAGAGGACAGAAAAAGAATCACTCAAAAATCCTTTTATGTTTAAAAGTTATAAGTGTTTTGGTCCAAGGACCTTTTTGTAATGAAACAGAAACTTCCCAGGGGGCTAAGCAGAAAAGTCCAGAAAACGATTCAGACTGGAAAGCGCATTTTGCCAGAGTACGCTTTCAGAAAACGGTTCGTTAAAAAAATGAGAGACTGACAGGCGGGTCCTACCCGTCAGGTTTGAAAATTTAAAACGGGGCGACGGAGCTCGTCGGCGCCCGAGAGCTGCGGTGGTCGCCGGCGGCGATCCACGGCGAGGCAGATGGATCGGGTGGTACCTCCGTGTTGAGTGCAAGCTTCCGCGTTGGTGGGTGGTGGTGGTGGTCGCCGGCGAGCTCTGTGTCGACGGCGGCCCTGGCTCCGGCGGACGGCGGTTCGGGAGGGGTTGGATCTCGCTGGAGAGTGCTGCGAAGGGCAAATTGAAGTGGGGGTTAGACCTCTGGGTGCTCGAGGGGATTGCTTACGAGGTTTGGGTGCCGGGGACGGCCTCACCGGAGTGAATCAAGGTGGAGGCCGAGGCGGAACGGGGCGCCCGGAGTTGGGGGAGGAGACCTCCTCGAGGTCCTCCTAGTGGCCTGGCGGAGTGTTGGTGAAGTGCAGAGGTGGTGCGTGCTCGAGGGCGAGCTCGGGGCCCCTTTTTATAGGCGATCCGAGGTGATGGCCGTGAACGGAGTTCTCCGGCGAAGGTTACATCGGTGCAGGGCTTGGTCGGGGTGGTTTAGTGGTTGAGCGTCATCGTGGAGGTCCACTGTCTCCATTTAGGCACTAAACGAGCTTGGATCAGAGGCTTTGTGGTGGGTTCGACGGAACGGGGCAGCGCGGGCCCGTCGGCGGCAGAGGGCGTGCCCTGTGCTTGCCGGGCCACGGCGACAGTGCAGCGGTGGTGCGCTGGCATGCAAGAGCCAGGCGGAGGGCCAGGGAGCGATGGGCGGCGCCGGGTGGCGTGGCGAGCAGGCTCAGGCCCTCGCTGGCCACCACGGGTGGCACAGCCACCGCAGAAACTGCCAACGTCGGCGAGGCTCGCCGCCACCGATGCATGCACCCGTCCAAGGGGGCGTGCGGCGCTCTGGCTAGGGAGAAGGGGCCGCGCGCAACGCACCAGGGCGCACTGCTGACAGGTGACCGAACTCTGACGACACTGAACTTTCTGAAACTCTGAATCTCTCTGAAAGCGCAAGGTAACAGTGCAGGCCAGGTGTTCGACGGAATGATTTTGGTATGTGGGAGGTTCTCCTTGAGCTGATTTTTGGTGGAGTGGCCTATCATTGCAACTGGGGTTTGCCTGAATTTTGGTGGAATTTTTGGAGAAGAGGAGATATGAATTTCACCAAATTTGAGAAATCTGGTCCAAACTTGCAGAAGCTGAAACTTGAAAATTTTGAAAATAAGAAGAGTGGACCTTGGTGGTTCTAGGATATGGGTGCTAGTGACTATCCAGAGGAGTTGGTTTGAGATCAAAGTTCAAAGTCAATTAGGTACTTGCTTTGCAAATCACCTAGGCTCAAAATAGTGGACATAATTGTTTTGGGGAAAGAAATAAATGAAATTAAATCCAAAAATGAGTTGGACTTGTTGGGACAGAATATTTGGATTGCCCCAAAGTGGAAGGAGGGGTTTTGAAAAGATTTACCACAAGAGGCATGGTAAAACCATGGGTGGTTTCAAAATAAGAGAAGACCCAAAACTCCCAGGGTTTTCTTTTAAAAGAAACTAAATTCCAATAATTAAATTTTTTAGAAGGGGATAAACAGAAGAAAGATTTTTAATAACCAACACCAGAGTTGAAGAATATGCCAAAAATCCTTGCCAAAGGGAAATTTTTTGAGAGAGAGATGTTTGGAAGGGTTTAAATGACTTCAAAACCAACAAAGTTTTTGATGAAAACCAACTAAAAACATTGGAGTATCACAAATCGTTGTTCTCCTAATGCAGTAAAAGAGAGCAGGAGCGAGAGAGTGGGATTGTATCGGAATGACCAAGGGGGTTTTGCTTGCCTGGCACTTCTGAAGATAGTATATCTCTTCATCGGTGTCATCGAACTCATCGCCGGAACAACGTCTATTGAGGAGGGACAAATACCGGCAACATAGAGGAAACACAATCAATGAAATGCCACAATATGATGCATGAACATGACATGGCAATATGCTATGGTTTGAGCTAATGCAACTACAAACTAGATTAAATGAAGTTGGTTTGAACCAAGGGTTCAAATTCAAACTCCATATGTGCTTATTTAAATGTCAATTATGCAAATTGCCATATACAACAACCTTAGGTTGTTCAAACATGCATGCAAATGCCATAAACATATTCCTTGAATTTTTCTGATAATTTTTCATATATAACTTATTTCATTTGGAGTTATAGTTTAATTTCTATGATTTTTCAAAGTTTTGGATATTTTCTGAATTAAACAAATCATTTAAGATTTATTTAAATTCTAGAAAAGGATTACTGCGTCAGCCTGACATCATCATGACGACAGCAGGTCAACGGGGCACGGTTCGTGTCAAACCTGACCAGTGGGACCCAATGGTCAGTGACCCAGTGCATCCTAGGGTCAATGACAGGTGGGTCGGGTCAATAGACACGTCAGCACAGTCAACTCCGAAGCATGGGTCCCGCTGGGTTATAAACTAAACATAACAGAAAATAAACCCGGTGTTAATTAGGCATGGGGCCCAGTTGTCTGTGTCACTAGAGGGTTTAATTAGTGGGTCATTAGCCACTAATGATGCCCACGTCACCTAAACGGCGGTAGCCGCCGGTGCTAAGCAGGACGCGGCGGCGCTCCTCGTCCGGGCGACTCCGGCGACGAGAGCGTGTGCGGCTGGTCTCTACTGGTGCAGCGCAACGAGGCGTGTTGGGTGGTGGCATCGAGGCGGCTGGAGGTGGAGCGAAGCGATGGCCGCAGCGACAAGCGCGACGGCCGGAGCTACGGGCGCGTTCGGGCGCGGGGCTGCAGTGCACGGGCGGGCAAACGGAGTGGCTAGGTGGCCCCCTGGAGGCGCTAGGAGCACTATGGTGCCACGAGGGCAAGTAGAGGAAGCTCGGGAGCGCGGGGCTCAACAGCCATGGCGGCGGCGAGCTTCGGCCAAGGTCGGTATCACGGCTAGGGGGCGAACGCGTCGACGGGGAGAGCGGCAAGAGGCGCAGGGGCTCACAGTGATTCCATAGGGTAGGTCAGTGGGCTCGGGGATGGCTTGGACGGGGGCGGATCGACACAGGCGATCTTCGGGCAGAGGCGGTGGGGACGAGCTCGATGGTGAAAGTTCCGGGCATCTGGGCTTGCTTCCTTCATCGGGGAGACGTAGGAGACGATGGTGTAGCTCTCGGAGACGGAGAGGGATCAAGGGGTGGCCGATGTCCGTGGCTATGGCGTGCGGCGGCGACGGACCCGTTCGGGTGGGTGAGAGGAAGAGGTCCAGGGGAGAGGAGGGTCCATGGGTGAGGGAGAGAGATGTCGGGGGGTGCGTGGCGTCGTCCAGACGCGTCGGGGCAGCGGCGGGAAGCAGGAGGTGGCCGGGCGCGTGCCGGTGTGTGTCGGCCACGCGCGCTGCCTTTTGGCGCGGGGAGGAAGACGACAAGGAGCCGGGAAGGTGGCTGGGCCAGCCACTTGGGCTCCAAGTAAGGCCCAGGTACTATCTCTCTCTCTCTCTCTCTCTCTCTATCACTCTCTCTCTCTCTATCTATCTTTCTCCTTTATAAATCTTTCTGTTTTCTATTTTTTGCAGTATGTTTTGACTTAGTTTTAAATACCAAATCAGTTTACAAAATTCTGCAAACTTTTATGGGCACTATCTGATTTAAACTAGAGGCCCTCACCAAGTTTCAGAATATTTGGAGCTACCAAACATTTTATAGGAATTAATAGCTCCAATTCAAATACATTAAGAGTTAGTTCAAAAATCCAGGAATGACCTAGAAATATGTTCATCATTTTTGGCAGAGGTTTTCACCTTTATGAGAAACCATGAACGTTTTCAAAGGGCATTTTGGGTTCATTGAAAATATTTTTAATTTGATCCTAGATGCATTTCATTTGGTGCTAGGGTTTGAACATACCCATTTCAAGTTTAACTAAAATTTAAACATGATGCAACACAGATGCTAGCACTAAGCATTACAAGAACTAGGGATGTGACATCTCATTTTTTATTTTTAAGTACTATATGCCTGCGTCTTACCATACTCTTTTCGTGTAGAACAAGTGGTTAAACCTGAAGAACCACTATTCTCATTTAAAATTCCATACTGCTTTTAACATTCCATAATACTTATCATGCATACTGCTTTGCTCTTGTGTCACTGTATTTACTCATACAAACTTATTTTTAAATTAAAGGATCCAATCGAAACTCCAATGACACAACAGGTATGTTTACGCATGTTTGTTTAACAGGTTTGCTCTTATAAATAGTTGTGTTGATTTCAAATTCAATTGTGTATACAATTGACTTCTCATATCGTGCACATTAGTAGCATCACAACAGAGCCAATAGTGTTGTTGTACATGTAGACCCATGGTACTCATCTGAAATATTGTTGTGTCGTGTAGTTTTCCATGCTTTATATTCTTTCAGTGCTGCTTTGTCTTGAACTGATATGATTTGAACCGTTTCTCTATTTTGATTTGGCAAGACAATGCAGTGACCATATGACATAGATATATGTTTGTTTGATGCTTTTATTATGTACTACTTGGCAATAGAAGACTTGGTAGTTTAATTCTGTCCACCTTACTAATGATCTGGTTCACTAAAATGAGTTTCAAATACTAGTACATGCTAAACCTTTTATGTGTTTGCTTGTTTCTTCTTTTACAATGATCACAGAATATTGGGGAAGAGTGCCTTATTAAGCAATGGTAAAAGAAGTAATGCAGAAAAGGTTCAGGATAGTGAGAGATACTTGTTGGTCTCCAACAAAGCTGATAAAACAGCTAAGGAAAACTATCTTGAAGACAGCAAGACAACCCCAAAGTTCTGTCTTGGTGTAGTCTTCGAGTTAGTGACCACTAGTGCTGGCACAAGCTATTCAAACTCACTGTCTGAATCAGTTCGGTTTCTTGAGTCTCAACTACAAGCTGAAAGACATCGGTCATGCGGCAAATGTACCGTGGTCAAGTAATCATGGAAGTCCATGGAGAACTCAGATGCATACTTTTTGGTGCAGCAGCAAGCGTTGGACGATTTTAGAGCCAAACAAGAGAAAGCTAATAAGCTTGTTATGCTTATGGCCAGCAAGGTGGATACCCAGGATAACGTTTCTTGAGCTCTTCTAAAGTTATTTCAGTTATGAACTTGTTTTGATGCCCCGTTTATTTGCACTGGTGGCCAATTTAGACGGCCAGTGTATGTAATATGCTCCTTTGTTCCCTATATTTGCACTGGTGGCTAACTTTGATGCCCAGTGGATGTAATATGTAGCCATAATAGCCTAGCGCTAGTTGCTTGCTTATTGTCTTGTTTAGTTGTTTGCTTGTAGTCACTGCAGTTTTTTTTTCCGTGTTTCCAGTGGCCACGATAACCTATTTTTGTAACTAGGCCACAATAACCATGCCAACACATGGACTGGTGTAACCATGTTCCTGCTACCTACTATAGTGACCATGGGCCTCCTATGAGCCGTAGGATCCATGGGCCTTCTACGGGCCATAGGATCCATGGGCCTTCTACAGGCCATCTAATCAATGTTCCTTCTACAAGTCATATAACCGTTTCGCCAAACATGGGCCGTACTATTCGTGGACCAATAACGGTCCACAAAATGGGCCGCAAACGGGCTAGAGTGGGAATCGTCTGTTTATGGCCAGACCACAACAGGCCATTAATAGGCCGTATTTGATGATGTTATGCAAACAATCCAACGGGTTACTAGGCCACAAACGGGCCGACTGTAACCACGAGCCGAATTTAGCCCATAAATGGAACAAGCAAGTAACGAACCATAAGTAACCGAATTCTGGAAATGATCCCTAGAATAAATGGGCCCTTAGAAGGCCAAAAGTTACCACGGGCTGGAAACGGCCGACGGAATAATGGGACGTTAATGGGTATGAAGCGATACACTGTTTATTATGGCCAGTTTCACCTCGAGCCATTAGTGGGCCGAGAGATACAAAGGGCCTCGTATGGGCCGAAAGATGTCATGGGCCATACATGGGCCGGAAGTTACAACACGCTAGAATCATATCGGGAGGACCCAGATGAAGGTACTGGGCCTAATTCAGATAGGTCGTAATGGGCCGTGATTTAGCGAGCTGTAAATGGGCTATATGTGAACATGCCGTTAACAGGCTTTCCGTGGGCCGGTCCGCTACCTTCTGACCAAGTCAAACGGGCTTGCCTTTTCATCGGAATGGGCCTCTATTGGGCCATGCCATGTGTCAATGTATCATAGGCGCCTCCGGTCCAATGAGTGGATGACATCTGTCCCAACGGTGAGCCGACACGTGGTTCCTCTAGCCATTGAGAATTTTACACGTGGAAAATCCCCATTGGTCTGGGTTGTTAACGGGTTACCCTTGACAAAAGCACTTCCATGACGCGCCATTTATCATCATGGAAGTGGACACTTCCATGATGATAATTCTCGTATTGTCATGGAACACTTCTACGACAGCACAGGTATGACTATCTTGATTCTTTCATAAAATCGTCATGGATGTACATGCATGACAAAAAACGTGACCTACTGTGACAAATACGTATCATCACAGAATTGTATTTTTTGTAGTGCAAGGTCCATGAGAGTGAAATCTATAAGGAGAGTACCACATTAATCTTACAAAGGTGCATGTCCGAAGAAGAGGGGCATCAGCTCTTGGCAGAGATACACGCGACATGGGCAGACACCACGCGACAGCTCGGGCTTTGGTCAGCAAGCTTTCTGAGCAGGTTTTTTTCTGGCATATTGGTAACCCACAAGTATAGGGGATCATATGTAGCCTTGTTTTAAAAATATGAGTGTCGAACCCAACGAGGAGCTAAAGGTAGAACAAATATTTCCTCAAGTTCTATCGACCACCGATAAAACTCTATGCACATTTGACGTTTGGTTTACCTAAAACAAGTATGAAACTATTTCGCAAGAATAAAACTACGAGTACTTTGCGAGAATAAAACTATGAATAAATTGCAAGGTAATAAAAGTAGATAGCTTTTTGTCAACAAGAAAGTCATTTATACCTAGGCAATCGATAACAAGTACCGTTAATCATTCTTATAATTTTATATGAAGGAGAGGCATGAGCTAACATACTTTCTCTACTTGGATAATATGCACTTATGATTGGACACCTAGCAAGCATCCGCAACTACTAAAGATCATTAAGGTCGTGAAACCCAACCATAGCATTAACTATCAAGTCCTCTTTACTCCCATACGCCATAACCCACTTATCCGCGTTTAGGTGTTGTCACCCTCGCAACACCAACACTAAGCAAACCATGAACATATTGCAACACCCTACAGTCGGGGCGCCTCTGTTTGCGCGACATAGAGTGCACCATAGGATAGCACCATAAATAAAATATACACTCATACCAGCCAAGATCACGATTAACCCATAGAACAAAACGGATCTACTCAAACATCATAGGATAACCATAGATCATTGGGAAATAATATATGGAGTGGGGCAACATGTTTAAGTAGAATTACAGTGGGGAGAAGAGGTGTTACATTGTTTCATAGAGCGGGAGAAAGGTGGTGATGACGGTAGCAAGATTGTTGATGTAGATCACCGTCCCGAACCTTGCCTAGGCAGCGCTCCGGCGCCACCGAGAGAGAGAGAGAGCGAGAGAGAGAGAGCCCCTCCTTCTTCCTCTTCCTTGGCCTTCCCCTAGATGGGAGGAGATTTCACCTTCTGGTCCATGGCCTCCATGGCGGAGGAGTGGTGGGAGCCCCTCCGATATTGGATCTCCCTCTTTGTTCTCTTCTGTTTCACGTTCCGTTTTTTGGCCCTTCACTGTTTCTTAAATTCCCGGAGATCTGTAACGCTGATAGCGCTGAAATTTTTACATCATTTTTTCCATAATTTATCTTTCTTGCGCCCGAAGTAGGGCCCCAACCCACCTACGTGGAGGGCATAAGACACCTGGGCACGCCAGGGGGTGCCCGGTGCGCCCTGGTGGGTTGTGGTCACTGTGGCCCCCTTTTTCATTAATTACATATCTAAAAAATCACATATATTCCAAAATAACTCTTCGTAAATTTTTATCGTGTTTGGACTTTGTTTGATATTGATTTTCTGCAAAACAAAAAACATGCAACAAACATGAGCTGGTACTGGGCACTGGATCAATATGTTAGTCCAAATAAATCATATAAAATGTTGCCAAAAGTGTATAAAAGTTGTATAATATTGGCATGAAACAATAAAAAATTATAGATATGAGAGAGACATATCAGCATCCCCAAGCTTAATTCCTGCTCATCCTCGAGTAGGTAAATGATAAAAAAGATAATTTTTGATGTGGAATGCTATCTAGCATAATCTTGATCATATATCTAATCATGGCCTTAATATTAAGACACGAGTGATTCAAAGCAATAGTCTATAATTTGACATAAAGGCATCAATACTCAGGCATCCCAATAAATAATCATCTGTTTCAAAATATCAACGCTAAAGAAAGCTATCCCTACAAAATCATATAGTCTTGTCATGCTCTGTCGGTGTACTAGAGTAGGGGTACCCTAGTATCCCGAACTTGTGCACGGGCAGTTGCAGCCCTCCGCGGCAAGGCTTACCGGGTGACCGCCAAGGTCCTCCGTGGTTCCTTTGGAGCCATTCAAGAACAAAGTACCCAAGGCACCTAGGAGACAAGGCCCCGGTGAGCGGAGCTTGCCGGGAAGGCCACCCAAGGCACCTAGGAGACAAGGCCCCGGCAAGAGGAGCTTGTCGGGAAGGCCCGGTGAGCGACAAGCTTCCAGACGCGACAAGACAACAACCGCGACAAGGCGCTTGTCACAAGCGGACCACCGCCTGCACTGCGCTCCAGCACATCCACTAACGTGTCGCCCTGGGACCTTTCCAGGCGCGCGTGGCAAGAGGCCGTGTGGCCAGCAGAGCGCGGTGGCAAGCGGCTGACAAGATTGCCATCTGGCAAGCGGTGGCGCCCCTGACGGTCCCTTTCTGCACTGTTAGGGTGACCTAGACGGGCATTTAATTCCTTTGTCCCCTGCCGTCAGGGTTAGGTATGATACACTGTACAAGTAGCTGTACCAACCACTCCTTTTCCATTTTTACCCTTGTCTACGTTGCCACCTGTCGGAGACCCCTTGAGCTTATAAAAGGAGGCCCATGCGCAACGTAGAGAGGGGTTGGGGGTTTTTGGAAGCCAGAGAACACCCACGCTCGGTCTCATTAGCAGCTTGTATGTACTGTAGCACTCAGCGCTCCTCAGCAAGAACTCAATACACTCAGACATGCAGCAGTAGGAGTGTTATCTCTCCGGAGAGCTCCGAAGCTGGGTAAACTGCTCGTGTGCTTCGCCTCGATCTGCTCTTCGTGCGACCTCCGCCCCCCGCCGAACCGAAAGGGGCTCGGTCCGCCGGTCCCATAGGTGTTCGTGGGCTAGATCAGCCATCCCCGACATCTTTGGCGCGCCAGGTAGGGGGCGTCGAGATTGTGTGAACCTGATCCGGCGTCCACACGAGCTAGATCTTCATCATCTTCATTGACATGCCACCGAAGAAGAAGGCTTCGGTCGCAGATGTTCCGTCCGCGTCGAACCCACCACCACCGGAGCAAACGGGTGGTGGGGTAGACGCCGGTGGAAGAATGGACGTCGACGGGGGAGCCCACGGTGCTACCATGTCCAAGGACAAGGCTGCGCAGACCTCGGCGTCCGTACATGCACCGCGCCCGTCTCAGGAGGCGCGGGACCGACAGCGTCATGGTATTCACAATGACATACGCTCGTTGGACCAAGATCGAGCTGGTGGATCTCGGGATGCTCAAGACCACCATGCACGCCAACATGCTGGCGCGAGCGAGGCACGGTCGCCTGGACGGGATACTGCTCCTTCTAACAGAGTGAGAAGTCCGAGCATATCCCGCTCCTCGCGCCGCCGCCATCGCCACCCACCACCTGTAAGAAGCTTTGGCGAGAGCTCAACTGCTCCTGGATTACCCTCCAACAGCCGACAAGGTCGATGAATGGAGGGCCACCATTCAGAGTCTCATCGGCTTTGCCAACGGCGATGCTCCACGGCAGCTGAGTGCATCGCTGCCGAGGCAGGACTACCAAACACGAGCCGGTGGCGACGAAACCGGTGGGAGTGCAACCACCATGCACTCTCCGCCCCGAAGGCCAAGATCGCTGACTCGCCGGATCCACCTCGACAGCGACTCCACCGCATCATCGGATCCATGAGCTCATCGAGATCAGCGCCAAGTTCTTCACGAACGACAGCAAGAAGACACTCGAACTCGCATCGAGCGCCGAAGAGAAGCGCGGCGTCAATCCGACAAGCGCTGGGCCCTCTCCGTCGACATGCATGCGCCTGTGGAACCAGCGACTTGTCAGACGCTGTAGGTTGCCCTGCGTTCACTCGTGAGCTGCGGCAAGTCCAAAGGGCCCGGAAGAAGAATTTCAAGCCGATGTACCAGAGAAGTACGATGGCAAGACGCATCCGTCGAATTCCTCGGCATCTACACCATCGCGGTGCAAGCTGCCGGGGCGAGACGACAAGATCCTGGCCAACTACTTCATTGGTGCTCAAGCCCAATGTCGATCTGGCTCATGCACTTGCCGGACAACTCCATATCCTCTTGGCAGATCTATGCCATCAGTTTGTCGGCGCCTTTACAGCGCCACAAGCCCCATGGCCAAGAAAGCGACCTTCATCTGCCGCCCGGAAGGAAGGAGAGCCTCAGCAAGTACATTCGGAGATTCAGCCACAGACAAAGACAACATCCCGGATGTCCACCCTGCCGCGGTAATCAGCGCGTTCCATCAGAACGTGCGATACCGCAGGATGCGAGAAGAGATGGCGATGTGCAAGATCAGAGACGTCAGTGAGCTATATGCCCTGGCCGACAAGTGTGCACGCGCTGAGGAAGGGAGGAGACTCCCCGGAGAGAATACTGAAGCAGGAGGATCTGATAGTGAGGAGACCGCCCCGGCAAAGAAAAACTGGCGGCGGAACAACAGGAAGAAGAAAGGCAAAGATGTACTAGTTGTTGAGTAGTCCGGCAACGGAGGTGGCGCCAAGAAAGCCAAAGCTGGTAGCTCCGGCAAGGAGGTTGCCGCTGGCACCAACTGCCAGGCTGTGGCGGTCGCCGACAAGCGTGACGGCTCCAACAAACAAGATCTTGCAAGATCCACCGCACCAAGGGCCATGACCTCCAGAGCTGCAAAAAGGTCGAGAAGCTTGTCGAGCAGCAGAAGGCTGAATACGAACGACGCGACAAGGAGAAGGCCCAGAAACGTCCCGGCCGAGGAGGACGCCGCGGCAAGGCCAAGCAGCGGCAAGGAGACAGACCTCCCCGCGGCCGCGACAAGGATGAAGACGACGACGATGATGAAGACATGGATGATGACGAGACCGATGAGCAGGAGTTCCAGAAAGCCAAAGAGGTCCTGTGCGTTGATGGCGGTGCTTCTCTGCATACTTCACACCGCCAACTCAAGCAGTGGATGCGGGAAGTCAATGCGGTAGAACCATCCGTCGAGTCACTCAAGCCTCTGAAATGGTCCAGCACGCCTATCATCTTTGATATTGAGGACCACCCTGATCGCGTAATCAGCATCGGGTGCTTGCCGATGTTGGTTTCACCAACTATCCGCAACCTCAAGGTCACTAAGATGCTAGTTGACGGCGGGGCGGCTTGAACCTGATCTCCTCCGCGGTGCTCCGAAACTCCGGATCCACGATGGCGAGCTCGAAGAGACCGCACATTCCAAGGGATCAATCCGGGAAGGAGCAAGTCGAAGGAAAGATCACGTTGCGGTGACATTTGGCGCCGAAGTTGAACTTCAGGATCGAGAGGGTCACTTTTGACGTTCTTTGACTTTCCATTGCCTTACAATGGGATCCTTGGCCGTCAAAGACTCGCCAAATTCATGGCAGCCTCTCACTATGCATACAACATCTTTGAAGATGCCAGGCCCGATAAGTGTCATATCTGTCCTGGCGACAAGAAGGATGCTCTTATCTGCGCCGACAAGATCTACCGGGAAGCAGCAGCTGCAGCAGATTGCAAGGCACTTGCCCACCGAAGCTCCCGGGCGAAGAAGAAGACCAAGTCCGGCAAGAGCTCGATGCCCACTCCGGCAAGGGCACCTCATCGGAGTGCTGCGCCACCGTCGAGGACGCACCATCGAGCTCCACCGGCAAGTGCAAGAAGAAGACGATGGCAACTCCACCAGAGACCAAGAAGGTGTCCGCCAAGGAGGACGGCGCTGGTGGTACCTTCACCATCAGTGCCACTCTCGACCCTAAATAGGAAAGCGCGCTCATTGCTTTCCTGCGGGCGAGCGTCGACGTGTTTGCATGGCAGCCGTCTGACATCCCGGTGTTCCCGGAAAGTAATTGAGCACCATCTTGCTGTTTGTCCTCATCGCGCGCCCGTCAAGCGTAAAGTCGAAGCGAGCGGTGGGCGCCAAGAATTCATCGCAGAAGAAATCAAGAAATTGGAAGCAGCATGCCTTGTCATAGGAGTGCTCCATCCTACGTGGTTGGCCAATCCTGTAGTTGTACGCAAGGCAAACAGGAAATGGAGACTTTGTATCAACTTTACCGATGTCAATAAAGCTTGTCCCGAAGACCCATTTCCCTTGCCGCGCATCGACCAGATTGTTGACTCCACGGCCGGATGTGATTTGCTTTCATTTCTGGATGCATACTCAGGATATCATCGGATCTTCATGGCGAGAAGAGGATGAGGAGAAGACCGCATTCATCACCCCATGTGGCACATCTTGTTTTCGTCTGGATGCCCTTCAGATTAAAGAATGCTGGTTCAACATTTGCAAGAGTAGTCCATGACGCTTTTGAGCCGCAAATGCACAGAAATGTGGAAGCCTACATGGATGACATAGTGGTCAAAAGCAAGGACAAAGGCGACTCGATTCAAGATTTAGACGAAACCTTTGCAAATCTGCGCAAGATCAACCTTAAGCTCAACCTTGAGAAGTGTGTGTTTGGAGTCCCTTCCGGCAAGCTTCTCGGGTTCTTCATGTCTCAGCGGGGAATTGAAGCCAATCCCGACAAGATCAAGACCATTGAGCAGATTGAAGCACCAAAGCGCATCAAGGATGTACGAAGACTTGCCGGTTGCATAGCTGCTCTCAGCAGGTTTATCTCTAGGTCTGCTGAGCGTGCCCTGCCATTTTCAAAATTTTGAAAAAGGCAGGTCCGATGAAATGGACTCCGGAAGCGGAGGCTGCGCTGCAGGACTTGAAGAGATACATGTCCTCCACTCCAACATTTGTCGCACCTAAGCCACAAGAGAAGTTGTTGCTATATATAGCGGCAACCAATCAAGTGGTTAGTGCTGCGTTAGTAGCGGAGAGGGAGGCGGATGATGAGCTAGCAACCATGGCAGATGCATCCAGCGACGAGCGGGGGGCTTCACTGGCAAGCTCTGGTCCCGACAAGGATGGATCTCTGTGACGCATGAGAAGATCTGAGAAAAGAATGGTGCAGCGCCCGATTTACTTTTGTCGGTTCCCTTCTGCGAGGGGCTAGGTCAAGGTACTGGTGTGCAGAAATTGCTTTTCGGCCTCCTCATGGCCTCGAGAAAGCTGCGCCATTACTTCCGGGCACATGAGATCACAGTCGTCACTCGTTTTCCGTCAAGAGGATCTTGCAAAATCCAAAGGCAACGGGCAGGATTGTCGAGTGGGCCTTTGGGCTGTCAAGCTTTGGCCTCAAGTTTGAGAGCACTTCAACTATCCAAAGCGTAGCATTGGCGGAGTTCATAGCAGAATGGACGCCAACACAAGATGAAGAAATTCCAAGCGAGCATCCCGTCAAGGAAGCAAGCAAAGAGTGGCTGATGTACTTTGATGGTGCCTTCTACCAAAGGCGCCGGTCTTGAGCGTGCTACTTGTTGCACCACGGAGAGCACCTCAAGTACGTAGTCCAGATGCACTTTCCCAAGGAGCAAGCAACAAACAATCGCAGAGTATGAAGGTTTGCTTGCGGTCTCGAGATCGCAGATGAACCTTGGGATCAAGAAGCTCATTGTCGGGGTGACTCACGACTTTGTCATCCGCCAAGTGAAAAAGAGTTATCGAGTCCGTTGATGGAAGCTTATGTTGATGAAGTGAGAAAGCTAGAAGAGCACTTTGACGGCCTACAAATGGAACATGTTCCAAGAGCTCGAAACGACATTGCCGATGGCACGCCGAAGTCGCTGCACTTAAGTTACCTATGGAACCAGGGATTTTTGTGCTCAAGCTGACTTAACCGTCAGAACGCCATCAACCGAACAGAGCAAGAAGAGGAAGTTGATCTCTGGTGACTATTTTCCGCAGAGCTTCAAGTCGCCGCCAAGAAGGTCCTCAAGATCAATACCAAGGGTGCCGAGGAGCGATCTGCTCGGCAAGCCCTAGGGTTTGTTCCGTTGAAGCGAGAGCTCCCGACAAGTTTTGCTCCGGCAAGCTTGCCGGGAACGTCAAGCTCCGGTGAGCGCGAGTTCTCGCCGTGGAAGCAGATGTTCCCGCAGCAGCAGATGTGCCTTTAGTCCTTGTTGTCGATCCGCAAGCTCCAGCATGGGCACAACAGATTGTCCGTTTCCTTCAGACAGGAGGACTTCCCGAATAGCAAGAAGAAGCGGAAAGAGTAGCCCGGCAGTCAAGTATGTACCAGTTTGTCGACAACACACTGTACAGAAGAAGACTCAACGGTGTGAAATTGAAGTGTATTCACCGAAGGCGGACAAAAGCCGTTGGCGAAGATACATGGAGGCATATGTGGTCACCACATTGGCGCCAGAAGCACTTGCCGCAAAGCGTTCGACAAGGTTTCTTTTGGCCGACAGCCCTCCGTGATGCAACTGCACAAGTAACCAAGTGTGAAGCGTGCAAGTTCCATTCAAGCGAGATACACCAGCCAGCTCAAGCTCTCCAGACGATCCCTTTATCACGGCCATTTTTGGTGCAGGGGCTCGACATCCTCGGCCCCTTTCCCCGAGCTGTCGGGGCTTTGAGTACTTATGCGTTGCAATCGACAAGTTCACAAAGTGGTCGGAAGTGGAAGCGATGAGGAAGGTGACAACACGGTCGTGATCAAGTTCTTTAGGTCGATTGTTTGCCGTTTGGAATCCCTAACAGGATCATCACCCACAACAAGACGCAATTCACGAGCCGCACCTTCATGCGATGCGTCCAAGATCTTGGCGCCAAGGTTCCGCTTTCGCTTCGTTGCTCATCCGAGAAGTAAAGGTCAAGCGGAGAGGGCGAATCTTTGAAGTGCTCTTGCGGGCTCAAGACCAGAACTTTCGACGAGGCTGCAGATTCGCGGAAAGAACTGGATTGAGGAGCTGCGGTGGTTCTTTGGTCGATCAGACGACGCCAAATCGAGCCACCGCCGCACACCATTCGCTCTAGTCTATGGAGCAGAGGCAGTTCTCCCCACGGAACTCGTATCACGGATCACCTCGAGTGCTCGCTTATGATGAGCTTGAGCAAGAGCAGTTGTGACAAGATGACGCTACCGCTTCCTTGAGGAGGATCATCTTCAGTCATGTTGTACGAGCTGCTTGATACCGGCAAGCTTTGCGCCGCTACCATAGCCGCAGTTAATGCCGAAGTCTCGAGGAAGGCGACCTTATTCTTGGCGCATTCAGTCCGCCAAGAATTCCAACAAGTTGACGCCTAAGTGGGAAGGCCCTTACCGGGTGAAACGAGTCACTAGGCTGGCGCTGTCCGCTTTGAGACCGAAGATGGCATTCCGGTGAGCAACTCCTGGAACATTGAGAATCTTCGTAAGTTTTACCCATAGGGCGCGGTTGCCGGAACCTGTTCCGGCAACCACCTTTTGTACAAGTCTTGCCGATGCTGCATGTAATCCTTTGTACAAAGCCGGGCGCAGACCCCGTGCATAAGTAAAGCTAATGTGCTTCGCACATCTTGTCAATTTCATGCTTTCTACTTCTATTTTGCATGCGTTATCTGACACTTTGTGCAGCACCTACCCCGGTAAGCAATAACGAGCCATAAGGCTCCATATCTTTATTTTCTCTTCTTTCTCTTTCTCAAAGAAAGGAAGGTTCCCTCGCCCACAAGTTTGCCGGGGGGAAAGGAGAAGATAATGGTGTGGACCAAGCGTCGCTCAAGGAAGTCTAGCATTACCAGGAAGCAAACGACAGAAAAGCTAAGTTGCTAAAGTTTGAGCAATCAGTTTTATAAATTTTAAGTTATCTTCCTCGAGCAGCCGTACTTTGTATGGAAAACTCATGTCTTGGAGGAACCAACTCGTAGCTGGTTGCGCCCTTACTTTGTTTCGAGTCCGCTCAACAACTTAAGTGAGCTGCGACTAGCTGCGACAAGGTTTCTTGTCGGTAGCAAGACCGCCATTTCTTGACGACGTCCCTTTTCAGCTCGTGGCCCAGTGCCTGCTGTGACAAGTTCCCTAAAAGCGTGGGGCAAAACATACAAAGGAAGGAACCAAGTAAAGGAAATAACATAGCAATTGCTACCGAAATAGAGTTATATTACAAGATAGCTTGTCACAGCTCTAATAGATTGTTCTCATAACATGACCAGCAGCGGCAAGAAAAGAGAAAGCGGGCGGCCTAATCTACGCGATCGCCCTCAACCCTCTTGATCCCGCTCACCACATCCCACGATGGGTGCGACAAGGGTATTGAGCGCTTCCACATAAGCATCTGGCGGCAAGGACTTGAGGACGTTGGTGAGGTTGAGGCACAGGTTGCGGAAGGCCACCTTCATCGGCACCTTTGAAGAGCTCCGCAGATCTGGCGCGACTCCTCGGCAGCTGCTTTGGGATTTCTTCCGAGTCGCTGGAGGGCCGTCACCACGCCCTTGAAGAACAAGCTGAGCTTGGCGCTGGGTTGGAGGTGCCCATCGGAGGAATATCCAAGATCCTCCATCCCGAGCTGCGCCAGCTCCCTGTCGATGGCTGCAGCAACATCCACGAGACCCTCGGTCCAGTGCTCCACATTCTCCCTAAAGGTATTCTGGGCTGCAGCAGCACTCGCCAGCAGCGGCTCGTCGGCCTTGATCTTCTCCTTCAAGGTCACCTCCTGCTCCCCCTGGCCCGTCGATTAATCCGAGTCAAGGTGGTCAGCTTCAACTCAAGATCTGCGTTGGAGTCCTTGGCGGCGCTGAGCTCCTTGCTCCTCTCGGCGAGGCAGCCCTGCAGCTCGCCAAGAGTGTAGGCGTCCTTCTCGCGCTCATGCTTGAGTGCAGCAACCTCCTCACCGCTCTCCTTGAGATTGGCCTCCAGCTGCATCACCTTTGTCTCCCGCTCCTTCTTGGCGGCCTCGGCAGCTGCGGCAGCATCCTTTGCTTCCTTGAGAGCCCCGCCGAATGTTTGCTCACGTGTGGCTAGATCCTCCTCATGGCTGTCAAGATTAACCTTCCTCTGCGCCAACTCGCCTTCCTGCGCAGATAGCTTCTCGGTGGCAAGCCGCTGTTGCTCCTCAGCTTCAGCCTTCTCGAGGAGGAAGGCTTTGCGCTCCTCGGTGAGTCGCTCCCTCTCCTCTGCCAAGGACCAGAGAGCTTCCTGGTTGAGGCACCGGAGCTCCTCCGCGCGCTTCTCGATGTCTGCTCCCGCCTTCGCGACAAGCGCTTCCCGGGATTCCAGCTTGGCTTGCCGGGAGCGGTAGAGCGACAAGAGCTTCGCGGCAGCTGCTCCTCCTCGGACTTCGCCACTTCTTGCTGTTTGGTGCGTCGACCAACGTCGATCCAGCGGAGGCGCAGCAACTCTTCATCAAAAGTTTCTCCTTGGCCGACGCCACAGGCTCGACGCCCATGGGAGCTTGATGAAGACGCCATCGCCGACCTTCAAATAGGCGCCGGCTGGGGCTCTTGAGCCCGACACTGCCGCAGCGGAGGGATTGGCGGTCGGCGTGGCGCTGGCGCTCTGTGGCCTCGGGGCCGTCGGTCACGATTGCGGACCTCGCCCGGCTCTGCGGCGGCAGCTTTGGCGGCCTCTTCGCGGCCCGGGCTCGTCGGCCGCCAGCTTCTCCTCCGATAAGCGTGGCGGCGCGTCGGCATTACTTGTAGCGTCCTCCTCGCCCGTGACCTCGGTCTCCATTGGCTCTGTGGCGAATGGATCTGGCAACCGGAAAATGAAGAAAAGTCAAGCAAATATTCAAAAATAAAATCAGAAGAAGAAGAACACAAGGGAAGTTTTCAAGCAAGAGGATTACCTGTGCTAGGGTCTGCAGTCATGGTCTCCGCCGCCAGGGGATCGCTGGTGTTGTCCCTTGCCGGAGAACTATCCCTTGCTGGAGAACTGCCCCTTGCCGGAGAAGTCTCCCTTGCCGTAGAACGCTCCCTTGCCGGGAATCCTCCCTTGGCGGTGTAGTCGAAGCAGAAGGCATGTCGAGGCGGCTTGTGGCACTCTGGTAAGGCTGCTCTGCTTCCTACACAAATCAGCGATCGAGATATCGGCAAAGAAAGGGCACCCATGCACGCCTAACAGCAGAAGTAAACCATATACTTACGGGGGGCTGCTTGGGGCTGCTTTGAGGAAGAGTTGCAGCGTCCGACAAGGTGGTCTCGGACGCGCCTCCTGCTGTCGCGGTGGGTTCTTCCTCGATGACGATCACCGGGGCCTTGGCTCTCTTCGACGCTCGCTGGGCCAGCGTCCGGAAAAGGAATGGGTTCAGTGAAGCAAGTCGAGATACAACACAAAGCAACAAGTCAAGAACTACAAATGCTGCAAAGAATCTTACTCTTCTTCTTCCACGCCGGAGCTGGAGCGGGAGATCAAATTCTGTCTCGCCTCTAGTACGACGAGGCGGAGAGTAGGTTCCCTTGGCCGCTTGGCAGGCGAAGCGGTGGTCCGAGAGGGACCGCTCCAGCTTGCCGCAGCAGCGTGAGGTGCTCCTCAGTGCTTGCTGTGATGGAGCGTCGCGCTGGCGCGGGCTGTTGGCCCATCTGCCGCCCGCCACGTCTCGGCCTTGTGGAGACGCATATACAGGTGGAGCTGGGGGCTCCGCTCGCGGCAAGCTGTCTGAAGGAGGAGGCGCCCTCGGGCTCGCCGACTCAGCTTCGAGCCCGACAAGCTCTTCCTCGCCGACAAACTCCCCTCGCTCGACAAGGCTTGCCGCCTCTGCTGCCTCTGCCTCCTCCACGGTGAACCCGAACTCGCCCGCGGCAGCGGCTGCTGCCGCCTCTTCCAGCCTGGTGGCGATGCGCTGCATCTCATCATCGGTGGTGTCGCGGGTGAGGCTCTTCTGTTCATCGGGGCGGACCGGCACTTCTACCAGGCTGTCAAAGAACACTCGCACGACGTCATCTGCAGGTTCTTGCCAGGTTGGAACGATTCCATGCGAATCGCTGCGCGGCATCATTGCACGGATGCGGTCGGCGAGGAATTGTTGCACAGCGGGACGACATTCTTCGCAACCCTAACGCTCCGGGATGCTCGGGATCATGCTTGAACAGCTCCAAGAGCATCGCGTCCAGTTCGAGACAGTGAAATTGAAGTTGAGGCCCGGCGCAGCCTCATGATATCCGCCGCGTTACGAACTCCCAGCGGGTCTCCTCCTCTCTCCGCAGAAGCGTCTGCGGCGAAGAAATCTGCGCCAACGGCGCCTCTGATGAGTCCGGCAAGCCTCGCACAGGATCCGGATGACGGCAATCTTCAGCCTAAGCGTCTTCCGGCAGACCGCTCCAATCGTTGCCGCGCGCACTACCGAGGTTTGGCGCTGGGCGATGGCAGCTGCGGGTTCCCCTCAACAATCCAGCACCAATCTGCTCTCCACTCATCCCATTTGCTGCGGAGCTCTCCCTCCAGATAAGCTTCCTTCTTGCCGGTCCTCGAGATCCAGGCGATCCCACCGGAAAGAGGCTCCCCTCTCTCAACTCGGGCCATAAAGAAGTGGCGGAAAAGGGCTACGTTTGGATGGACTCCGACAAAGTTTTCGCAGAGATTTGCGAAAACTGCCATGGTCATAACAACATTGGGGGTGAAGTCAAGGAGGCGGAACCCGTAGGTGTTCATGATATCACAGAAAAATTCAGAGAAAGGCAGGGCAGAGCCCGCAGTAGAAGAACAGCGCGAAGAAAGGGTACCCATTCGGAGCCAGTTCCGAAGCAGCAGCTGGGAGTACCTTCGTGGGCGGATGCGCTCGCGTCTCCGTCGACCAGAAGAGGTAGTAGTACTCCCTCAGCTCCCTCGCGGCAAGCTGGGGGGGGAAATATTGCCCGCTCCTTCCGCGCCGCCAAGCAGTTGCGCCTCGGCCGACTTCACGGCCTTCCCTTGTCGGCTTCGGAGCCATGGCGGAGGTGGTGAGGGAGATCGACGGCGTTGGTGATGCTGGTGGCGATGGGGGGCGGAGCGCTGCTCTCTCTTCAGCCTTGGGAAGAAGGGGGAAGCAGCGGGGGTTTTTCGAGATTGGACAGCAACTGGCGAGATGGGCGAACTGCCCCTATTTCCCCTGCTTATAAAGAGGGAGGGGCGGACGTTCCGTCTTTCCGAATAAATAAACCACCCACGATCTCTCACACGACGCCGCATTCGACGCGTGCCGTTCGTGGAGGGCATGGTGGGTCCGGGGTGGGTTACGGCGTAACCCAGGCCGCGCGTGCCCGTGCCCTGTTTTGGGCCTGGCCCAACAGCCTTTCGGCACCGTGTGTGGCCCGGGCCGGGGCTCTGTCGGTGTACTAGAGTAGGGGTACCCTAGTATCCCGAACTTGTGCACGGGCAGTCGCAGCCCTCCGCGGCAAGGCTTACCGGGTGACCGCCAGGGTCCTCCGTGGTTCCTTTGGAGCCATTCAAGAACAAAGTACCCAAGGCACCTAGGAGACAAGGCCCCGGTGAGCGGAGCTTGCCGGGAAGGCCACCCAAGGCACCTAGGAGACAAGGCCCCGGCAAGAGGAGCTTGTCGGGAAGGCCCGGTGAGCGACAAGCTTCCAGACGCGACAAGACAACAACCGCGGCAAGGCGCTTGCCGCGGCGGACCACCGCCCTGTACCTGCGCTCCAGCACATCCACTAACGTGTCGCCCTAGGACCATTCCAGGCACGCGTGGCAAGAGGCCGTGCGGCCAGCGGAGCGCGGTGGCAAGCGGCGCTGACAAGATTGCCATCTGGCAAGCGGTGGCGCCCAGACGGTCCCTTTCTGACCTTTATTAGAGGCGGCGTGAGCGGGCATTTAATGCCTTTGTCCCCTGCCGTCGGGGTTAGGTATGATACACTGTACAAGTAGCTGTACCAACCACTCCTTTTCCATTTTTACCCTTGTCTACGTTGCCACCTGTCGGAGACCCCTTGAGCATATAAAAGGAGGCCCATGCGCAACGTAGAGAGTGGTTGGGGGTTTTTGGAAGCCAGAGAACACCCACGCTCGGTCTCGTTAGCAGCTTGTGTGTACTGTAGCACTCAGCGCTCCTGAGCAAGAACTCAATACACTTTCGAGACATGCAGCGGTAGGAGTGTTATCTCTCCGAGAGCTCGGCTGGGTAAACTGCTCGTGTGCTTCGCCTCGATCTGCTATTCGTGCGACCTCCGCCCCCCGCCAAACCGAAAGGGGCTCGGTCCGCCGGTCCCATAGGTGTTCGTGGGCTAGATCAGCCATCCCCGACATGCTCTGTCTTCTTAACACAAAGTATTTATCATGCACAACCCTGATGACAAGTCGAGCAATTGGTTCATACTTTTTAACGCGCTTCAGACTTTTCAACTCCCACGCAATACATGAGTGCAAGCCATGGATAGAGCACTACGCATGGAATATAGTATGATGATAGGGGTAAAATATAAAGAAGACAATAAACTAAGGAAGTCTCACGTCGATGCGGATAACCAACGGGCTATGGAGATGCCCATCAATTGATATCAATGCGAGGACTAGGAATTGCCATGCAACAAATGCACTAAGAGCTATAGGTGTATGAAAGCTCAAAATGAAAACTAAGTGGGTGTGCATCTAATCCTATAGTGAAAAATTCCCACTAGTATATGAAAGTGACAACATAGGAGACTCTCCATATGAAAAACATGGTGCTACTTCGAAGCACAAGTGTGCAACTAGCATGCCCCTTCTCTCTTTTGGTTTTCTTTTTTATTTTTATTTTTTTATTTTTTTCTCTCATTGTCCGGAGTCTCATCCCAACTTCTAGGGGAATCATAGTCTCCATCGTCCTTTCCTCACTAGGGCAATGCTCTAAAATGAATAATGATGATCATCACACTTCTATTTACTTACAACTCAATATTAAAACTTGATACCTAAAAATATGACTCTATATGAATGCGTTTGGCAATAACAGGATGTGCAACAAAATATGACTCTATATGAATGCGTTTGGCAATAACAGGATGTGCAATGATCTAGCATAACATACATAAAAAATGATGAACGGTGGCTAAGCCATAAATACTATGTCAGCTATATGATCATGCAAATCAATATGACAATGAATGCTCAAGTCATCAAAACGGAAGCGGTGGAAGTTGCATGGCAGTATATCTCGGAATGGCTATGGAAAGGCGATAATAGGTAGGTATGGCGGCTGTTTTGAGGAAGATATAATAAGGCTGATGTGTGATAGAGTGTATAATATCACGGGGTTTGGATGACCAGCGAAGTTCGCACTGACTCTCGAGGTGAGAAAGGGCAATGCACGGTACCGTACATGCTAGCAAATTGTGGAAAGGTAAGAGTGTGTATATTCCATGGACTCGCAGTAGTAACAAAGAACTCATATACTTATTGCAAAATTTTATTAGCCCTCAAAGCATTGTACTACTACGCATGCCCCTAGGGGGGTAGATTGGTAGGAAAAGACCATCGCTCATCCCCGACCGCCACTCATAAGGAAGACAATCAATAATAAATCATGCTCCAACTTCATAGCATAACGAGAAACTATATGTGCATGCTTCGGGAATCACGAAAATTAACACCAACATTCTTACTAACCACAACCATTTACTAGTACCTCCTACATATTCTATCTCTATACCGCAAAACTATTGCAAGGAATCAAACATATCATATTCAATGATCCACAAGTTTTATGTAGGATTTTATGAATAACCATGCAAATGACCTATTCCTGTTGACTACTAAATAGATATAAGAGAATCATAATAGCATTCTTTGAATAACGGATTTCTATGTGAAGAGAATCTGGCAATCCAAACTTCAAATGATATAAGTGAAGCACATGAAGCATTCTATGAGGCCATACTCAAAAGATATAAGTGAAGTGAAATGAGCACTCTATAATCAACCATGGTATATCTCATACTAGCATGGTGCATAAAATAAAAATGAAAACTAAACACAAAAGACGCTCCAACATTTGCACATATCACGTGAACGAAACGAAGACGAAAACATACCGATACTTGTTAAAGAAAGATGGGATGTGTTCCTGGGCATCCCCAAGCTTAGAAGCTTGAGTATCCTTGAATATTTACTTGGGGTGCCTTGGGCATCCCCAATATTGAACTCTTGCCTCTCCTACTTCTCCTAATATCGAGACCTCCTCGATCTTGGATCACTTCATCCACACAAAACTCAATAGAAAGCTAGGTTAGATCTGTTAGTATAATAAAGCAAATCACTACTCTAAGTATTATTGCAAACCAATTCATATTTTGTTTTTGCATTGTAGCTACTGTAATATAACTTTTGCATGGCTTATACCACCGGTAGAATCGATAGTTTCATCAAAACAAGCAAAACAATGCATACAAATAGAATATGTCTTAAATAGGACAGTCTGTAGCAATTTGAACATCTACCATACTTCTGGTACTCCAAAAATTCTGAAAAATTAGAACAAAATAAACAATTTGTATAGAAATATTGTGCAAAAAGTTTCATAAGCTTTTGACATTCCACTAAAAAACCAAATTCAAGCACTACAGCCAAAGTCTGTGTTTTGCATCGCACATAGCAACAACCAATCTACTCATCGTGAAGGCAAATCTTGGCACAATAGTTTTACAATACAAAGGATTTTTACAAGGGGATAATTATTTTTGTTGACAGTTTTTTTGTAATTGAGATTCACAAAGTTTCCATGGGCATGAACAAAGTCCAAGGATGTCCCCCACTTGAACGGTGTTCGTCTTTCTCACTTTCACTTTTGTTTTTGTGAAGTTTTAAGTTCCCCTCTATATTTTTTGTTTTAAACTTTATAAAAGCACTCAACATAAATAAATGACTCTCTAAAACTTCTGGGTTGTCTCCCTGGCAGCGCTTTCTTTAAAGCCATTAAGCTAGGCATAAAGTGCTCAAGTAATGGATCCACCCGGATCCCAAGTTATATCAAAGCCAACTTTAATTAGAAATGATTTGGCATTTAGTAGTCAGCACAAAGCAACATAAATCAAGCAATGACGAAGTCTAACTCTCTTCCTATGCATCGGCATGTCATACAAGAACAATTCATGAACATGAAGTAAAGGCCAATACATAGCATAAGCATTTTCTTGCAATTCTATCGTGTTGGAAACATAAATAGGTGGAGATGTAGTTCCTCTCTCATAATAATTGTAAGTAGGAGCAGCAAGCACGTGCATATTATATTCATCAAATCATCATGTGCAACGGTAAAAGGCAACCCATCAATATAATCCTTAATAAGAACAAACTTCTCCGATATAGTGAAGTTGGGACTATCTTGTGTGGGTGCAATAGCAACAATTTCATTCTCAACATAAGGAACTGTAGCAAGTTCATCTCCATAAGCATAATCCATATTGGCTTCATGGCCACAAGCATAATCATAAAGTTCATAAAAAAGGGATATTTCAAAAGAATCAACGGGATCATAGCAATTATCATAGCATTCATCCTTCGGTAAGCATGAAGGGAAATTAAACAATGTATGAGTTGGAGAGTTACTCTCATTAGAAGGTGGGAATGGGTAGCTAATCCGTTCTTCCTCCTTTTGTTCTTCACTCTCTTCATCATCTTTTTCATCCAGTGAGCTCACAGTTACATCAATTCATTCCTCCATAGACTCCTACAAAATATTAGTCTCTTCTTGGATAGCGGAGACTTTCTGAATAAATATATCAATATCAGAATTGTATTTGTAATTATATAGCAATATTTAAGGATAGCAAAATTTTCAGGTCTATAAACTGAATCATCGAAATCTTCAAACTTTTTAAACAAAGATTCAGTTTCATAAGCACCCTTAAAAGCAACCAATTCTTCTATTTGTTCCACCTCATATTAATCATATATAACATTAGCATAAGAAGCCAAGGTTTCATTATCACTAAATTCACATGAAAAGGGAAGGTGTCGAGCCTTCATCCTAGAGCAACAAGTATAATCATATGTTGGCGTAAATTCCAAGCATACCATTGCAACATTTCAATTTGATCCCATAAAAGTTTTCCTTTTTGAGTCAAGCGATAATCCCTAAAGTATTCATGTTGATCCAGCATTAATCCCATTATCAAGTTGAATGGGGTTTTCTCAGGATTATCAAAGTAGTGCATAATATTTTTCACATAACGAGCATCAAGGGTTTTAGGAGGTTCCCCATCTCCATGATTAGCAAGTACAACTACTTCTTTGTATTTCGTGTCCCATAACCATAACTAAAGATAGATAACAACTTAGAACAATAAATAAAAACTACTTAGTGATAAAGCAAACAAGCACACATGAGAATATTCACCCCACACTATTGCTCCCTGGCAACGGCACCAGAAAAAGGTCTTGATAACTCACAAGTATAGGGGAACGTTTGTAGCCTTCTTCGATAAATAATAGTGCCGAACCCAATGAGGAGCTAAAGGTAGAACAAATATCCCCTCAAGTTCAGTCGACCACTGACACAACTCTACGCACACTTGATGTTTGCTTTACCTAAAACAAGTATGACACCATTTTGCAAGAATTAGACTACGATTACTTTGCAAGAATAAAACTATGAATAAATTGAAAGGTAATAAAAATAGATAGCTTTTTGTCAACAAGAAAGTCATTTGTCCCTAGGCAATCGATAACAAGTACCGGTAATCATTCTTGTAATTTTATATGAGGGAGAGGCATGAGCTAACATACTTTCTCTAGTTGGATCATATGCACTTATGATTGGAACCCTAGCAAGAATCCGTAACTACTAAAGATCATTAAGGTCATGAAACCCAATCATAGCATTAAGTTTCAAGTCCTCTTTACTCCCATACGCCATAACCCACTTATCCGCGTTTAGGCTGCTGTCACCCCCGCAACACCGACCATAAGAAAATCATTAAAAATGCAAGACCCTACAGCAGCGGCCCCTCGGTTTGTGCGACACAGAGGGCACCGTAGGACGGCACCATAAATACAATATACAATCATACCAACCAAGATCACGATTAACCAATAGGACAAAACGTATCTACTCAAACATCATAGGATAACCATAGATCATTGGGAAATAATATATGGAGTTGAGCACCATGTTTAAGTAGAATTACAGTGGGGAGAAGAGGTGTTACACCGCTGCATAGAGGGGGAGAAAGTTGGTGATGACAGTAGAAAGATTGTTGATATAGATCACCGTCCGGATCCTTGCGCCGATGGCGCTCCGGTGACACCAGTAGAGAGGGGCAGAGAGCCCCCCTTCTTCTTCTTCTTCTTCCTTGGCCTCCCCCTAGATGGGAGGAGAGTTCCCCCTCTGGTCCATGGCCTCCATGGGGGCGGAGGGGCGGGAGCCCCTCCGAGATTGGATCTCCCTCTCTGTTCTCTTCTATTTTGCGTTCCTGTTTTCTGGCCCTTTCACCGTTCCTAAAATTTCCGAAGATCCGTAATTCCGATTGTGCTGAAAGTTTTACAAGATTTGTTTCCATAAATTATCTTTCTTACACCGGAGGAAGGGGCCAAACTGAATTACGAGGAGAGCATAAGACACCTGGGCACCCTAGGGGGTCCCGGTGCGCCCTGGTGGGTTGTCGTCATTGTGGGCCCCCGTTTGCGTTGATTCCAAGTCCAAAAAATCATATATATTCCAAAATAATTCTCTGTAAATTTTAACGCGTTTGGAATTCATTTGATATGGATTTTCTGCGAAACAAAAAACATGCAACAGGTAGGAACTGGCACTGGGCACTTGATCAATATGTTAGTCCAAATAAATCATATAAAATGTTGGCAAAAGTGTATAAAAGTTGCATAATAGTGGCATGAAACAGTAAAAAAATTATAGATACGACGGAGACGTATCACCTATGACCCTTGAAGATGCCTAGACATTAGTCCAACATTGTGTGAGATGCCAGTTGTTCGCGAATCAAAGCCAAATGCCCCCCACAGCTATTCGGACAATAACGATAACATGGCCTTTCGTGGTCTGGGGTCTCGACATGGTCGGGCCACTCAAAGGGGGCATAAACAAAAAGAAGTACCTATTGTTCATGGTCGACAAATTCACCAAGTGGATTGATGCAAGGCTCGTCACTTCGGTAGAATCTGGACCGGTCGTCGACTTCTTATCCGCAGATTGAGCACGGTCAATGTAAAGTACATAGATACATAGAATTGACAAAATTACCCCTTATCGACATTGTCTATCAATTGCTCTAAACCACAATCCTTCTTAGAATAGCGAGTGGCCGACATCACATCATCATACACCAAGCTTAATGGTATCTCTCGGCCATCAAGGCCTACGGGACCAATCCGGGATATATGTATTGGGTCTAGCTTGGTGAAGCGGGTATTTACCATAGCCCACGCCATGCATGCTCCTTCTCGGCAGGCCGATATCTTCCATAATTCAAACCATCGCCGAACTCCTTTAAAGCTACAGGCTAGTTCGACCATATTCTCTAGCGGCACATCTGACGGCTATAATGCCTTCACCATGCTCTTCATGGCTTTCTGGGCCCTTTCATAAGTCTTCAACAACTCCTTTAAAAGGTCCCCGTCATAAGTGCTTGCTTCTTCCTCAGGCCGCCCAGTCAGGAGACCTAACAAGCATGTGTTGCACAATGTCATTAACACATCAATGATACTTGTCAAAAGCACGGAAAGATTAGCGCTTACCAAATATGCCACCTTTCAGCTTCTGGTTATCCTCCAAAGTTTCGGCCAGCTGAGTTTTCAAACACTTAATTTCCTCGAGTTTTCATTGATTCTCTTCCTTGAGCTCATTTTTCTCCTCCTGACTTTGTGTCAGCACTCGTTTACCAGCCTCCAGCTTACTCCGCAACTCGCTTACAGCTCCCGCGGCTATACGGAGGATATGGTGTTCATGCATATATAAACTATCACGTATACCTGCGAAACAGTCTTTTCTACTTACGTGATAGCTCGCTGCTGGCTTTTCGAGCCGAATCCAGTTTGGCCTTGGTTTGGACCAACTGTGTCCAACTCACTTCAAGTTCCTCGGACATCTTTTTGTTCTGCTCTCTTACGGCCTAAAAAAATATTGTCATTAGACACCCTTAAATCGACCGTCCCACCCAAATTAAGGCTTGGGGGCTAGGTGGTCCGGGAATATGATCTGCTTTGAAGCTATATACGTGCACCTTGGTGGCAAAAAGACTGGTGATCCCTTCAAGACCTGTCCGGGCCGCTCCAAGGTATGCATCCATTGAATTAAAAGCATTGAACTCGAGTTCGACAAAGACCTGTCCGGCAGTGATGATTCATTACGCTCTCGACTTCGGAGTTGGTAACCGAAACATCATCGGAGTCTGTTGGAGGCGCGCTGGCCACCGCATGTTTGGAGGAAGCTCTGGCTTGTGCCGAAGAATTGGGACCAAAGCTGCGATTCGGCACACTCATGGAATATTCGGATTGGGGCAGAGGCATATGCCTTCTGCAAAATTGAGCAAGTTTAAATAAAAGGGGTGCTAAAAGCAACCCTCGCTTTAATTCCGAAATACGTGACCTCTGGGCCGAGGAGGTGATACGTCCATTTTGCATCATGCTTTTATATCAATATTTATTGCATTATGGGCTGTTATTACACATTATATCTCAGTACTTATGGCTTTCTCTCTTATTTTACAAGGTTTACCATGAAGAGGGGGAATGCCGGCAGCTGGAATTATGGCTGGAAAAGGAGCAAACGTTGGAAACCTATTCTGCACAACTCCAAAAGTCCTGACACTCCACGAAACAACATTTTAGATTTTATAAGAATTTATGAGCAAAAGAAATAGGCCAGGGGGCCCACACCATGTCCAGGAGACAGGAGGGTGCGCCCCCTGTAGGGCGCGGCTCCTTATCTCCTGGGCCCCCTGGTGGGCCTCCGGCATCCATCTTCTGCTATATCATCACTTTTACCCTGGAAAAAATTGTGGGCAAGCTTACGGGAGGAAACTCCACCGCCAATCTAGGGCTCTGGCGGAGCTGTTCTGCCGGGGACACTTCCCTCCGGGAGGGGGAAATCATCACCAACGTTATCACCAACGATCCTCTCATCGAGAGGGGGTCAATCTCCATCAACATCTTCACCAGCACCATCTCCTCTCAAAACCCTAGTTCATCTCTTGTATCCAATCTTGTATCAAAACCACAAATTGGTACATGTGGGTTGCTAGTAGTGTCGATTACTCCTTGTAGTTGATGCTAGTTGGTTTACTTGGTGGAAGATCATATGTTCATGTCCTTTATGCATATTTTTACTCCTCTGGTTATGAACATGAATATGCTTTGTGAGTAGTTACGTTTGTTCCTGAGGACATGGGTGAAGTCTTGCTATTAGTAGTCATGTGAATTTGGTATTCGTTCGATATTTTCATGTGATGTATGTTGTCTTTCCTCTAGTGGTGTTATGTGAACGTCGACTACAAGACACTTCACCATTATTTGGGCCTAGAGGAAGGCATAGGGAAGTAATAAGTACATGATGGGTTGCTAGAGTGACAGAAGCTTAATCCCTAGTTTATGCGTTGCTTCATTAGGGGTTGATATGAACCCATATGTTTAATGATGTGGTTAGGTTTACCTTAATACTCTGTTTTGTAGTTGCAGATGCTTGCAATTGTCCGAGTTAGGACAGTACCCAAGTGTCGGTCCACCCACATATCAAATTATCAAAGTACCGAACGCGAATCTTACGAACGTGATAAAAACTAGCTTGACGATAATTCCCAATGTGTCCTCAGGAGCTCCTTCTTCATTACTAGAATTTGTCCAGGCTTATCCTTTGCTACATAAAGGATTGGGCCACCTTGCTGCACTTTATTTACTTTTTGCTCGCTACTATTTATCTCATCACAAAACTATCAATCACCTACTATTTCAGTGCTTGCAGAGAAAACCTTACTGAAAACGGCTTATCATTTCTTTCTGCTCCTATTTAGGTTCGACACTCTTACTTATCGAAAGGACTACGATAGATCCCCTATACTTGTGGGTCATCAAGACTCTTTTCTGGCACCGTTGTCGGGGAGTGTAGCACTTTTGGTGAGTGGAACTTGGTAAGGAAACATTTATATAGTGTGCTGAAATTTTCTGTTACTTGTCACTATGGAAACTAATCCTTTGAGGGGCTTGTTTGGGGTATCTTAACCCCAATCAGAAGAGGAAAGAGATTCTCCTCAACCTACTAAACTTTATGAAAATATTCACTTTGAGATTCCTTCGGGTATGATAGAAAACTGCTAGCTAATCCTTTTGCAGGAGACGGAACATTGCATCCCGACTTACACCTTATCTTTGTGGATGAAGTTTGTGGATTATTTAAGCTTGCAGGTATTCCCGATGATGTTTTCAAAAGGAAGGTATTCCCTTTATCTTTGAAGGGAGATGCATTGACATGGTATAGGCTATGTGATGATACGGGATCTTGGAATTATAAGCGATTGAAGTTGGAATTTCACCAGAAGTTGTATCCTATGCATCTTGTTCATCGTGATCGTAATTACATATATAATTTCCGGCCTCGCGAAGGAGAAAGCATCGCTCAAGCTTGGGGGAGGCTTAAGTCAATGTTATATTCATGCCCCAATCATGAGCTCTATCGGGAAATGATTATTCAGAAATTTTATGCTCGGCTTTCTCTTGATAATCGCAACCTGCTCGATACTTCCTGTGCTGGTTCTTATATGATGAAGACTATTGATTTCAAATGGGACTTATTAGAAAGAATTAAACGTAACTCTGAAGATTGGGGTTCCGATGATGGTAAGGAGTCAGGTATGACACCTAAGTTCAATTGTGTTAAATCTTTTATGGATACCGATGCTTTTCGTGGATTTAGCGCTAAGTATGGACTTGACTCTGAGATAGTAGCTACTTTTTGTGAATATTTTGCTACTCATGTTGATCTCCCTAAAGAGAAGTGGTTTAAATATAATCCTCCTGTTGAAGTGAAAGTAGTTGCACCTATTACAGTCAAAGAAAAGACTATTACCTATAGTGATCCTATTGTTCCTACTGCTTATGTTGAAAAACCTCCTTTTCCTGTTAGGATAAAAGATCATGCTAAAGCTTCGACTGTTGTTCGTAAGAGTAATACTAGGACTTATACACCTCCTGAGCAAATTAATGTTGAACCTAGTATTGCTATGGTTAAAGATCTCTTGGATGAGGACTTAGATGGGCATGTTATTTCTTTCTTGGGTGAGACTGCTGATATTGCTAGACCCGGTACTAAGACAGTAGACCTGTTGTAGGCATGTCTGTTATTTCTGTTAAAATAGGAGATCATTGTTATCATGGCTTATGTGATATGGGTGCTAGTTCTAGTGCGATACCTTATGATCTTTATAAAGAAATTATGCACGACATTGCACCCGTTGAATTAGAGGACATTGATGTTACTATTAAGCTTGCTAATAGGGATACCCTTAAATCTATTGGGATTGTTAGAGATGCTGAAGTCTTGTGTGGGAAGATTAAATACCCTGCTGATTTTCTTGTTCTTGGTTCCCCAAAAGATGATTTTTGTCCCATTATTTTTGGTAGACCCTTCTTGAATACTGCTAATGCTAAAATTAATTGTGAAACGAATATTGTCACTGTTGGCATAGATGGTATGTCTCATGAGTTTAATTTTGTTAAGTTTAGTAGACAACCTCGTGAAAGGGAACCAACTAGTAAGGATGAGATTATTGGTCTTGCTTCCATTGCTTTTCCTCCAACTGATCCATTAGAACAATATTTGCTAGACCATGAAAACGATATGTTTATGAAGGAAAGGGAAGAAATAGATGAAGTGTTCCTTAAACAAGAACCTATGCGTGAAATATAACCTTCCGTTGAAATTCTTGGGGATCCCCTCCACCCAAGGGTGATCCCGTGTTTGAACTCAAACCTTTACGATAATCTTAAGTATGCTTATCTTGATGAAAAGAAATATATCCTCTTATTATTAGTGCTAACCTTTCAGAGAAAGAAGAAGAAAGATTATTGAAAACTCTGAAGAAGCACCGAGCTGCTATTGGATATACTCTAGATGATCTTAAGGGCATTAGTCATACATTATGTCAACACAAAATTTCAGTGGAGAAAGATGCCAAACCAGTTAGAGATCCTCAAAGACGATTAAATCCCAAAATGAAGGAAGTGGTAAGAAAGGAGATACTAAAGCTCCTTGAGGTAGGTATTATTTATCCCGTTGCTGATAGTGAATGGGTAAGCCCTATCCATTGTGTCCCTAAAAAGGGAGGTATTACCGTTGTTCCTAATGATAAAGATGAATTGATTCCGCAAAGAATTATTACAGGTTATAGGATGGTAATTGATTTTCGTAAGTTAAATAAAGCTACTAAGAAAGATCATTACCCCTTACCTTTTATTGATCAAATGCTAGAAAGGCTATCCAAACACACACATTTTTGCTTTATAGATGGTTATTCGCTTCTCTCAAATACACAATGTCGACAAAGGATCAATCTAAAACTACTTTTACTTGCCCTTTTGGTACTTTTGCTTATAGACGTATGCATTTTGGTTAGTGTAATGCACCTGCTACCTTTCAAAGATGCATGATGGCTATATTCTCTGATTTTTGTGAAAAGATTTGTGAGGTATTCATGGATGACTTCTCCGTCTATGGATCCTCTTTTGATGATTGTTTGAGCAACCTTGATCGAGTTTTGCAGAGATGCCAAGACACTAGTCTCGTCCTGAATTGGGAAAAGTGTCACTTTATAGTTAATGAAGGCATTGTCTTGGGGCACAAGATCTCTGAGAGAGGTATTGAAGTTGATAAAACCAAAGTTGATGCTATTGAAAAGATGCCATGTCCCAAGGACATAAAAGGTATAAGAAGTTTCCTTGGTCATGCCGGCTTTCATAGGAGGTTAATTAAGGACTTTTCTAAAATCTCTAGGCCTTTGACTAATTTATTGAAAAAAGATATTCCTTTTGTCTTTGATGATGGTTGTGTAGAAGCATTCAGAACACTTAAGAAAGCCTTGATCACTGCACCTATTGTTCAGCCACCTGATTGGAATTTACCTTTTGAAATTATGTGCGATGCTAGTGATTATGCTGTAGGTGCTGTTTTAGGGCAAAGAGTCGATAAGAAATTGAATGTTATCCAGTATGCTAGTAAAACTCTTGATACTGCCCAGAGAAATTATGCTACTACTGAAAAAGAGTTCCTAGCAGTTGTGTTTGCATGTGATAAGTTTAGACCTTATATTGTTGATTCCAAAGTCACTATTCACACTAATCATGCTGCTATTAAATATCTTATGGAAAATAAAGATGCTAAGCCTAGACTCATTAGATGGGTTCTCTTGCTCCGAGAATTTGACTTGCATATTATTGATAGAAAGGGAGCTGAGAACCCGTTCTTGAACAACTTGTCTAGGTTAGAGAATGTTCTTGTTGACCCACTGCCTATTAATGATAGTTTTCCTGATGAACAATTAGCGGTTGTCATTGCTTCTCGTACTGCTCCTTGGTATGCTGATTATGCTAATTACATAGTTGCTAAATATATACCGCCTAGTTTCACATACCAGCAAAAGAAAAGGTTCTTTCATGATTTAAGACATTACTTCGGGGATGATCCACACCTTTATAAAGAAGGAGTAGATGGTATTATTAGACGTTGTGTGCCTGAGCATGAACAGGAACAAATCCTACGCAAGTGTCACTCTGAATCTTATGGAGGACACCACGCTAGAGATAGAACTGCACACAAGGTACTACAGTCTGGTTTTTATTGGCATACTCTTTTCAAAGATGCTCGTAAGTTTGTCTTATCTTGTGATGAATGTCAAAGAATAGGTAACATTAGTAGACGTCAAGAAATGCCTATGAATTATTCTCTTGTTATTGAACCGTTTTATGTTTGGGGATTTGATTATATGGGACCTTTTCCTGCCTCCAATGGTTATACACATATTTTAGTTGCCGTTGATTAGGTTACTAAGTGGGTAGAAGCTATTCCAACTAGTAGTGCTGATAATAACACTTCTATTAAAATGCTTAAAGAAGTTATTTTTCCAAGGTTTGGAGTCCCTAGATATCTTATGACTGATGGTGGTTCACACTTTATTCATGGTGCTTTCCGTAAGATGCTTGCTAAGTATGATGTCGATCATAGAATCGCATCTCCTTATCACTTTCATGATCTAGTGGTCAGGTAGAGTTGAGCAATAGAGAGCTCAAATTAAATTTGCAAAAGACTGTGAATAGATCTAAACAGAATTGGTCCAAACAACTTGATGATGCATTATGGGCCTATAGAACTGCATACAAAAATCCTATGGGTATGTCTCCATATAAGATGGTTTATGGAAAAGCATGTCATTTACCTATTGAACTTGAACATAAAGCATATTGGGCTATTAAAGAGCTCAATTATGACTCCAAACTTGCCAGTGAGAAGAGGTTGTTTGATATTAGCTCATTTGATGAATGGAGGAACCAAGCATATGAGAATGCCAAGCTTTTCAAAGAAAAAGTCAAACGCTGGCATGATAAGAGGATACAAAAGCGTGAGTTTAATGTAGGAGATTATGTGTTATTGTTCAACTCTCGTTTAAGATTTTTTGCAGGAAAACTTCTCTCAAAATGGGAAGGTCCCTACGTTATCGAGGAGGTCTATCGTTACGGTGCTATAAAAATCAACAACTTCAAGGCACAAATCCGAGGGTGGTAAGCGGTCAAAGAATTAAACAATATATTTCAGGTAATCCTATCAATGTTGAAACTAATATTATTGAAACCATAACCCCGAGGAATCCATAAGAGACACTTCTGAGCGTTCCACACTCCGAAAAGGCATAGTGCATTAATGCGGTAAGTAAACCGACTCCAAAACAACTCTAATGGCAATTTTTATCAGTTTTGGATTATTTAAGAATTTTAGGAAGAAAGAAGTAGTCCAAAAGGGACAGGAGGCTCCCATGAGAGAGGAGGCTGCGCCCCCCTGTAGGGGCCGCCCCCCTGTCTCGTGGGCACCTCGAGTGTCCCCCGGACTCCGTTTTCTTGTATGTTACGTATTTTGGTCGGTAAAAAATCATTATATATACTCTCGAAGGTTTTTACCACCGTATCACGCAAATATCCTCTGTTTTCGTTTTGAGCTATTTCTGTTGCAGATTTAGAGCACCATGACTTCTCCCTTCTCCAACAACGAAGACAAGGATGCTTGGCTATTGAAGATAGAGTTGAAAAGAGAGGAACCAGAATAGATCAACAAGGATGAAGGGATCAAGAAGGCCATGGAGGTTCAAGCTCCGGTGGTGAAAGAAGAAGACACCCCTCATCCTTTACCTAACCTTTTCACTCCAACAGAGATTGAAGCTTTCAAGATGATTGAGTTAGCCCGCACACAGAACAAGTATCTCACACAGGAGAATATTTTGTTGAAGGATCATATTGCTGGGCTCAAGGGCATTATCCGCAAGTTGGAGGAGCTATTACGCTCGATGTGTGATTATCCACCATAATCATCACCACCTCCATCACCTCCGAGGAAATAACCACATGGGTATGGGCACTCCCCTTGGCAACTGCCAAGCTTGGGGGAGGTGCCCCGGTATCGTATCACCATCACACTCTTATCTTTACCGCTTTATTTAGTTCGATCCTTTTAGTAGTATCTTGATCTAGTAGATTGAAGTTTTGATATCAAGTAGTTTTGAGTTTTGCATTGTGATCTCTTTATGTAAGCGAGTCCATGTGCTATCTATAATAAAGATTAGTGTTGAGTCAAGGGCTTTGCTATGTTACTATGATCTTGAAAAGGTAGAAAGAACAAAAGAGTTCATATTGATCTTGTGGATAGTGATAACTTCACATATAGAAAGTATGAGGCATAAAAATTGTTGAGAGATTGATGAACGTAGCCTTGGTCATCGTTGCAATTAATAGGAAGTGATAAGGAAAGAGGCGTTCACATATAAATATATTATCTTGGACATCTTTTATGATTGTGAAGCACTCATTAAGTATGACATGCTAAACGAGTTGATGTTGGACAAGGAAGACAACGTAATGGTTTATGTTTTCCGACATCTCAGTTAAAGTATATTGTCATTGACCTTCCAAACATGTTGAGCTTGCCTTTCCCCCTCATGTTAGCCAAATTCCTTGCACCAAGTAGAGATACTACTTGTGCTTCCAAATATCCTTAAACCCGGTTTTGCCATGACAGTCCACCATACCTACCTATGGATTGAATAAGATCCTTCAAGTAAGTTGTCATCGGTGCAAGCAATAAAAATTTCTCTCTAAATATGTATGACTTATTAGTGCAGAGAAAATAAACTTTGTACGAACTTGTTGTGGAAGTAATAAAAGCGACGGACTGCATAATAAAGGTCCACATACAAGGGGCAATATAAAGTGACGGACTTTTGCACTAAGACGTTATGCATCAACCCTAAACGCGCATGACAACCTCTGCTTCCCTCTGTGAAGGGCCTAACTTTTACTTTATGTCTTACTTTATGCTTGAGTCATGGTGATGCTCACCTTTCCCTTTTTATTTTTATGCTTTGGCAAGCTCCTCGTGTTTGAAAGATCATGATACATATATCCAATTGGATGTAAGTTGGCATAGGCTATTATTGTTGACATCACCTAAAGGTGATTACGTTGGGAGGCAACACAATAAGCCCCTATCTTTCTCAGTGTCCAGCTGAAACTCTATAACCACAAGTATTGCGTGAGTGTTAACAATTATAGGAGACTACGAGATAGTTGAGTATGTGAGCTTGCTGAAAAGCTCTATTATTGACTCTTTCTGATGTTACGATAATTTGCAATTGCTTCAATGACTGAGATTATAGCTTGTTAGTTCACAATGAAGTTTTTGAACCATACTTTACATTGTGAATTGCTTATTACTTGAGCATAGGAAATCATATGAAAAAATCCATATATGTTGCTGTTATTAGAATGATCATGATGCCCTCATGTCCGTATTTTATTTTTATCGACACCTCTATCTCTAAACATGTGGACATATTTTTGATTTGGCTTCCGCTTGAGGACAAGCGAGGTCTAAGCTTGGGGAGTTGATACGTCCATTTTGCATCATGCTTTTATATCAATATTTATTGCATTATGGGCTGTTATTACACATTATATCTCAATACTTATGGCTATTCTCTCTTATTTTACAAGGTTTACCATGAAGATTGGAATGCCTAATTTGGAATTACAGGTGGAAAAGGAGCAAACGTTGGAAACCTATTCTGCACAACTCCAAAAGTCTTGAAACTCCACGAAACAACTTTTTGGATTTTATAAGAATTTATGAGCAAAAGAAATAGGCCATGGGGCCCACACCCTGTCTAGGAGACAGGAGGGCGCGCCCCCCTATAGGGCGCGACCCCCTCTCTCCTGGGCCCCCTGGTGGGCCTCCGGCGTCCATCTTCTGCTATATCATCACTTTTACCCTGGAAAAAATCATGGGCAAGCTTACGGGACAAAACTCTGCCGCCACGAGGCGGACCCTTGGCGGAATCAATCTAGGGCTCTGGCGGAGCTGTTCTGCCAGGGACACTTCCCTCCGGGAGGTGGAAATCATCACCAACGTCATCAACAACGATCCTCTCATCGAGAGGGGGTCAATATCCATCAACATCTTCACCAGCACCATCTCCTCTCAAAACCCTAGTTCATCTCTTGTATCCATTCTTGTATCAAAACCACAAATTGGTACATGTGGGTTGCTAGTAGTGTCGATTACTCCTTGTAGTTGATGCTAGTTGGTTTACTTGGTGGAAGATCATATGTTCAGATCCTTTATGCATATTATTACTCCTCTGATTATGAACATGAATATGCTTTGTGAGTAGTTACGTTTGTTCACGAGGACATGGGTGAAGTCTTGCTATTAGTAGTCATGTGAATTTGGTATTAGATTCGATATTTTGATGAGATGTATGTTGTCTTTCCTCTAGTGGTGTTATGTGAACGTCGACTACATGACACTTCACCATTATTTGGGCCTAGAGGAAGGCATAGGGAAGTAATAAGTAGATGATGGGTTGCTAGAGTGACAGAAGCTTAAACCCTAGTTTATGCATTGCTTCGTTAGGGGTTGATATGGACCCATATGTTTAATGTTGTGGTTAGGTTTGCCTTAATAATCCTTTTTGTAGTTACGGATGCTTGCCATAGGGGATAATAATAAGTGGGATGCTTGTCCAAGTTAGGGCAGTACCCAAGTGTCAGTCCACCCACACATCAAATTATCAAAGTATCGAACGCGAATCATACGAACGTGATGAAAACTAGCTTGACGATAATTCCCAATGTGTCCTCGGGAGCTCCTTCTTCATTATTAGAATTTGTCCAGGCTTATCCTTTTCTACATAAAGGATTGGGCCACCTTGCTGAACTTTATTTACTTTATTTACTTTTTGCTCGTTACTATTTATCTTATCACAAAACTATCAATCACCTACTATTTCAGTGCTTGCAGAGAAAACCTTACTGAAAACCGCTTATCGTTTCCTTCTGCTCCTCGTTGGGTTTGACACTCTTACTTATCGAAAGGACTACGATAGATCCACTATACTTGTGGGTCATCAGGAGGTAGGTGCTTCCGCTTCGACAGAGGCTTCCCACTTTGATCTCCCATTAGGGGCTGAACCTGGCACGATCCGTGCACCCCCCAAGGCGGTCTTACACGTACTGCGGCGACCCTTGGGAGCAGAAGTCAGGACGTGGGGAATAGAGCGAGATGAGCACCCTGTTCGGGGGAGGGTCTTCTTTTCACTTACTATGGAAGAGGGAAGAGCCCCGGGGTGATAGCCTGTCATAGCAACCTTGACGCCATAGAGGCTCTCCTGATAAAACACCCCGTCTTCAAAATCAATCGACGTCTCTGGGTCGTCATGATATCCCGGATCGTCATCACGGGAGTGATCCTCCGGCTGAGGAGGAGGGCAATTAATGGACACAACCTGACGCCTCCAGCCCTGTTCAAATACAACCATCCGAAGTTCGGGTGTAATCAGTTAGCTCAAGATAGTGGGTCATGGATTACCTAGTCCAACGGAGCCGCCTGTCGATGCAACAAACCCCACGTGTGTTTCTTGGACTGTACAGAGGCTCAAGAGCAAGGTTACGACATCCAAGACCAGACCAAGCAGAAGAGATAGCTCTTTGAGAAATCGAATGGCAGACAAAGAAGACCAAGTCAAGCTAATGGAGCAAGATACCACTAAGGAAAAACCTCCCTTGGCGGGTAGGCGAGCCTGACAAGGTCGAAGTTGCCCCGAACACAGGTCTCAAGACTATCCCGGAAAACCTTTCGGACACGATGAGGGTGAACTACTAAAAAAAAGACACATCCGTGACATTTTGGGCCAAACGATTTTTTTTCTGTCATGCTTATGACACTTCTATCACGAAAATTGTGACAAAACCCTGTATCATCATAGATGTGGTGAGCTCCTACTTCTATGACAAAAAATCATGACACAAAATGGGCTTTTCATCCTGGGCGGGCCGGAGACGCAGCTGCATGACATTCTTTGGGCCGTGCATGACGGAAAAAACCATGGTAGAAGCGAGGGCGAGGAAAATATCGGGGAATTCCCGGTTACGGTGGGTGGTCGGGGGCCGAGCGATGCGCGTTTCCCTCGTACACATAGGCGCGTGGGTGAGAGGCGTTGGGCTCTAATCGAACCCGGCGATTACCTTTGCAGGCTGGCGTTCTTGAACCCGAGCGATCGATCGATCTCTTGCTGTTAACTGAACCCGAGTGATTCCTTCGCTACTGCTGCTAACTGAAGCCGGTCGATGCTGCCTCTGGATGAATAGTGAGCGTTATTGGGGGTTTGGATGAACAGTTCCCGGTGGGGTGTTGGATGAACAGGACCCCGTGGTAGTAGAGGCCGTTGCCGCTGGATGAACAGGACCTCGTGGTAGTAGAGGCCATTGCCGCTTGATGAAAAGGACCCCGATCAATCAAGCATGTGGTTGAACAGGACCCCGTGGAGGGCTGGATGAACAGGACCCCATGGAGGGCTGGTTGAACAATAGCCGGTGGAGGGCTGGTTGAATAGTAGTCGGGCGAGGGCTGGATGAACAGTATCCCATGGAGGGGTGGTTGAACAGATCCCCGTGGAGAGGGCTGGTTGAACAGTAGCCGGTGGAGGAGCATGCGGTGGAGGATGGATGAACAGGAGCCCGTGGATGAACAGTCACAGTTGGAGGCTGTAGGAGGTCGACGGTGGATGAACAGTAGCTCATGGAGGCTGGAGGAGGTCAACGGTGGAGATGAACAGTATCCCTTGGAGTCCCATTTTGCGGTACGCCACACCCCTCCCGATGAACAGGACCCTAGTTTCGACCGTAGCGCTCCAACACAAGTCCGTTTCCTCCATTATGCGGTACGCCACACCCCTCCTGATCAACATGACCCCGTTTCGACCGTAGGAGGTCTGTTTCCTCCGTTTTGCGGTACGCCAGACCCCCCCCCCATGAACAGGATCCCGTTTCCACCATGGCCGGTCGAACACAAGGCTGTTTCATCCGTTCTGCGGTACGCCAGGCCTCGTTTCTATCGCCTGTTTCGTCCAATCCGGTTGGCTCCCGATGAACAGCACACGTTCCGTTGCCTCCCCATGAACACGACGCATTCCGTTGCCTCCCCATGAACACAACGATGACACGGTTTCTCTGTTCCGACCCAGCCACAACCATGTACACGAGCCCTGGTAAATGCGTGTCTTGTGATGGCGTTCGAGACCCCGCCCATATGTACGTACGTGGCTGTATTTACTTTCTTGCCCCCTGGCCGTTGTACATACGTGTACATGCTACGTGCGTGCTTCTACTTCCACACGTGCGCGCCTCTACTACCACACGTGCCCTTCCTTACACGGCCATGGTTCATTGCTGCAGCCTGCAGATAGACCGATCGAACAGTATGTACGTACACGTTCACGACCAGAATGACAACGCTACGTACGCTTTGACCGGGTGGGTCCCCACTGTCACGCACTTCCTTGCGTGCGAAGATGTAGCTGGTGGGTCCCAACAGTCAGGGGGGCGAATCATTTTTTCCCCTTAATATGGACGCACTTCGTTGCGTGCGAAGATGTAGCTGGTGGGTCCCAACAGTCAGGGGGAACATTTTTTTCATGAAATACGGTGGCCCGTCTGGTGGGTCCCTGCTGTCAGGTGGAGGAATCATTATTTTCCACGTAATAAGGAGGCACCGTAACGCCCCGGATTCGATGCGCCAGGTGTCCGCCAGTTATTCGCCGTCGTTGCCATGTCATGTGCTTGCGCGTCTCTCTTTGCCATGTCATCATCTGCATTTTATATCATGGCATCATGTGCATCGCATTTGCATACGTGTTCGTCTCATCCATCCGAGCATTTTCCCCGTTGTCCTTTTTGCAATCCGGCACTCCTATGTCTCCCGTCGCCCCCTTTTGTCTCTTTTCGTGTGCGGGTGTTAAACGGTCTCGGAATGGACCGAGGATTGCCAAGCGGCCTTGGTATAGCACCGATAGACCGCCTGTCAAGTTTCGTGCCATTCGGACGTCGTTTGATACTCCAACGGTTAACCGGGTAACCGCAAAGCCTCTTTTGTGTTGCAGCCCAACACCCCTTCCAAAGTGGCCCAAAACCCATCATAGCCCACTCCATGCTCTCGGTCGTTCGATCACGATCGTATGGGCGAAAACCTCTCCTCATTTGGACTCTCCTAGCTCCCACTATCTATAAATATGCCCTCTCCCCCGAAATTCGCGGATGAACCCTAGCCCCGCTCCCCTCGCGCGCCGGACATGTCCAGCCCCGCCGGACATGTCCAGCCTCCACGTCGCTCCGACGAATCGGAGGCCGCCACCTTAGTTCCGCTGCCGCCTCGCCCAATCCCACCACGCCACCTCACCCGCGCCCTCACCCTCTCTCTCCTCCCTCCACCGCGAGCCCTTGCCGCCCGCCGCCGTTCGGCCCGCGCCCCTCGCTCGGCCGCAGCTCACCGCCGCCCGCATCTCCGGCGCCCGCCGCCTCCGCCTCGCCAACCCGGCGCCTCGCCCGGCGCGCCGCCTCGCCGCCCCTCCGTCCCAGCGCCCGCGCCCAGCCGCCCGACCCGGCGCCGCCGCCGCCCTCCCCGCCGCTGGCCCCTGCCTCGCCCGGAGCCGATCCAGCCCGGCTGCCCCTTCGCCCCTCGCGAAGCTCGGGGAAGGCTCCCGAGCTCGGCCTTCGCCGCCCGGCCGCGCCGCCCGACCAGCGCCGCCCCGGCCGGGTCCGCCCCGCGCCCTGCCGCCGCAGCTCCCTCCGGCCGCCTCCTTCTTCTTCTTCCCCGACATGTCCCCGGCGAACCTCGGGCCCGGTGCAGCCCAGATCCAGATCCGGTCAAACCCAAGGATGACCCGTTTTTTTTCCACCAAGTCCCTGAGTTTTTGACTTTATCATGCCATGTTCGTCATGCTGTATCTCTGCATCCGTAGCTCGTGTCGTGCGTGTAATATGTCAAATTGTTCGCCTCGACGAGTGCATCATTTCATTCCATTGCATCATATTAATTTGAGGTCATCTAGATGCCCTAATCTTCGTTGTAAGTGTGCTATGTGATGTTAATCTGCTGAAACTGGTATAACTTGGTGATTTGTCATTTTTGCCATGAATGATGTGTGCATCCTATGAGGTTGATGTCTACATGAGTTTTGATATATGTCCTGCCATATTTACAGGGGTGCCATCCATGTATTTTTGTGATTCCTGTAGTGGGTGCATCAAGGTTGTTAAGTAGGGTACTTGCTGTTGCTGTTTAGCATGTCTGAATCTGCTATATCAGGATGCTATGTTAACCGGCCTCGACAAGTCAATCTATGCATAATCTGGAGATGTTCACTAAGGATGTTTTGTTATAAATGTCTTGCTCTATCAACCCATGCCCTTGTTTGCAATAATAGTCTGCTGTAACTTGTGGTTATCTTACTCTCAAATTGCTAAGTAATGATTCTGTCAGCCTGTTAACATTAAGTTCAATGTTGCCATGATTGTTGTTAGTGATTCATACACTCTATGAACTTTCTCTTGCTATTCTTAGCTTCATAAATATGTATTCTTACTGTGAGTTGCCTTGCCATGCCATGTATTGCTCTGTGGTGAGTTGTTCAAGCTCACCAACATGTCTACTTCTTGTTGTTCCTGCCATGTATGAATCTGTCATATAACTTGCCATGATTACATGGGTACCATCATATTTTCTGATCCTTTTTGGCTCCTGGTTAGTAAAGGACTTTTGTTCTATGAATTTAGTAGTATCATTTCATGCCTTTGTTTGCCATGTTAATTTCCTGTAGCATGTTGTTTGATAGCTCTAAACATTGCAACCTGATGTTATTTCCTGATAAGTCTGAAACTGTTATTATTTGCAATCTTGCCATGTCATTTTGAGCATGTTCTAGTGGTTTATGGAGATAGCTCAGTGTTCATGTTTTGTTATGGTTTACCTGTACTTCATGCCCGTGCCTTTTGTTATTACGTTGAGATGCTGTAGCATGTTGTTTTGGTGCTCGCAATATGCCTAGTTGCTGTTTTGGACAGCTTGTCCTTTAAACTTGTATAGGGTGTATGTGTTGCACCGTTGCTCCGTTTTGAGTGTGCTGTATATGGAACTTGCTTGATTTTGCATGTAGTTTCATATTATCATGTTGCATCCTTGTTTCGAGGTGTTTGCTTGATGTTTGTATGCATTTTGCTTCAATGCCATGTTTAACTTGTTTTGCTCATATCTTCTAGGCCGTAGCTCCGAATTAAATGAACTTTATATGTAACTTGACTAGAATTTCGTGTAGTTAATCGTGGCGCATTTTAACTTGCTGTTTAACAACTTGAACATAAGGTTTATTCAGATCTGGACCAATTTCGAAATATGCATATGAGGACTTACCGGAATTGTTAGATGTTGTTTCCGGCCTCATTTAAACTTGCTTTGATGTGCTGCTCTTGTTTGCATCATCTCTTGCCATGAGTAGCTTCATGTAGTCTTGTCATGCATCATGCTTGTTGTGCATCATGTCTTGTTCATGTGTGGGGTGTTTACTTTCTTGTGTCCTTCTTCTCGATAGTTCTCGTTTCGTTGCGATCGTGAGGATTCGTTCGTCTACGCTTGGTTCGTCTTCGTGGCTTCATCTTCTTCATGGACTCGTTCTTCTTCCTTGCGGAATTTCAGGCAAGATGACCGCTACCCTGGATCTTACTACTATCATTGCTATGCTAGTTGCTTCGTTCTATCGCTTGCTGCGATACCTATCATTTGTTCTTCAAGCCTTCCCAATTTGCCATGTCAGCCTCTAACCTTTGTCACCCTTCCTAGCAAACCGTTGTTTGGCTATGTTACCGCTTTGCTCAGCCCCTCTTATAGCATTGCTAGTTGCAGGTGAAGTTGAAAATTGCTACATGGTGAACAGGATTATGTTGGGATATCACAATATCTCTTATTAAATTAATGCATCTATATACTTGGTAAAGGATGGAAGGCTCGGCCTTATGCCTAGTGTTTTGTTCCACTCTTGCCGCCCTAGTTTCCGTCATATCGGTATTATGTTTCCGGATTTTGCGTCCCTAACGCGGTTGGGTGATTTATGGGACCCCCTTGATAGTTCGCTTTGAATAAGACTCCTCCAAAGAAGGCCCAACTTTGGTTTTACCATTTGCCTCACCTATGCCCTTTTATTTCCCTTGGGTTTAGGAGCCCGAGGGTCATCTTTATTTTAGCCCCCGGGCCGGTGCTCCTTCGAGTGTTGGTCCGAACCGAGCAACTTCTTGGGGCCACCACGGGAAACTTCGAGGCTTGGTTTTACTCGTAGCTTGACTTATCCGGTGTGCCACGAGAACGAGGTGCGTCGACTCCTATCGGGATTTGTCGGCACATCCGGGTGGCTTCTTTGGTCTTGTTTTATTGCTGTTGAAATGTCTTGTAGCCGGGATTCCGAGACTGATCGGGTCTTCCCGGGGAGAAGGAATATCATTCGTTGATCGCGAGAGCTTATCATGGGCTAAGTTGGGACACCCCTGCAGGGTATAAACTTTCGAGAGCCTTGTCCGCGGTTATGTGGCAGATGGGAATTTGTTAATATCCGGTTGTAGTAAACTTGAAGCATACTCTTCAAAAATACACCAACCGTGTGCGTAACCGTGAGTGTCTCTTTTCGGGGTTGATCGAGAGGAGAACACGGTTTCCGGGTTATGTCTGACGTAAGTAGGAGTTCAGGATCACTTCTTGATCATTACTAGATGACGACCATTCCTTTGTTTCTCTTCTCGCTCTCATTTGCGTATGTTAGCCACCATATTATGCTTAGTCGCTGCTGCAACCTCACCACTTTATCCCTTCCTTTCCCGTTAAGCTTTGCTAGTCTTGATACCCATGGTAATGGGATTGCTGAGTCCTCGTGGCTCACAGATTACTACACCAACAGTTGCAGGTACAGGTTATGCGATGATCATGACGCGAGAGCGATGCATGCTTGTTTTGGAGTTCTTCTTCTGCTTTTTCGATCAGGGGATAGGTTCCAGGTGGGCAGCCTGGGCTAGCAGGGTGGATGTCGTTTGAGTTTCTGTTTATGTTTCATCCGTAGTCGGATGTTGTTCTCATGTATGTTGTTGATGTATTCTTGTGGCATTTGTGCCTTATGTATGTATACCCATATATTATGTAATGTTGATGTAATGATATCCACCTTGCAAAAGCGTCTTCAAGATGCGCTTCTATCCTTGGTGGGACCTTCGAGTTCCTTTAGGATAGAGTCGCATCTTGGGCGTGACAGGCACTTCCTTGCTGCGGCCGTGGACCCAACTGTTAGCCTCACCACGTACAATACTCTTCCGATCGAAGTCGTTCGTTGACCACGTTGACCACGCCGCGCCGAGAGCAACAGGGCGGTGGACGATGGCGAGGCCTGGGAAGGGGATGACGCGGAGAATAACAAGAGGTGTGGGTGAGTATAGAGGCATGGCATGGCCAGCGATGGCAGCATAGCCGGACACGGGAGGTAGGAGCCGGAGGCACGGCCGACGCTTGCTTGGGCGGCTGGATCAAGAAGACCAGATATTGAAGAAGCACTACAGCCGTTGGATGGACATGTATGGTCCCTGGAGCTAGCATTGTTCATATTGACTAAGTTGACAAAGCCCTCCGTCCCCTTCATCTTAGTAGGCCCACAAGTCAGCCTCCCACAATGGTGGGTCCCAGCTAGCAAGGGGAGTATTCATTTTTTTTCTGCGTAATAACGAGGCACTTCCTTGTGTGCAAAGATATAGCTGGTGGGTCCAAGCTGACAGCTGGGGGAACGTTTTTTTCAAGAAATACAAAGGCCCTTCTGGTGGGTCCCAGCTGTCAGGTGGAGGAATCATTATTTTGCGTGTAATAAGGAAGCATTTCCTTGTGTGGACCCCTACTGTCAGCCTCTTCTGATGGCTGTTGTTTATTGACCATGTTGACCTCGCCGCGCTGAGAGAACAAATGCGGTGGACGAGGGTGAGGCCCAGGAAGGGAATGACTCGGAGCCGGCGAAGCCACCAATGGATGCCCATCTTTGAGGGTGTCTGGCGCTGATTGGTCGGCTACGGTGTGAGGCTGACGTCACCGGAAAATAACAGGATGTGTGGGTGTGTAGAGGGATGGCCTGGCGGCTGCATAGCCAGCCACGGGAGGAGGGAGCAGGCAGTCCCGCCGACGCTGGTTTGGGTGACTGGAACAGGAAGAACAGAGGTTGAAGAAGCACGGCGGCCGTTGGATGGACATCCAACAATCACTGCTCTGTGTGGACTAAGTTGACAAAGCCTTGCGTACGCGTCAAAAAAAATTTAGGGCAGCGTCATCGTCAACCTAGTAGGCCCAGGTCGGCCTCCAAATCTGTGGAAAACAACATACAATCCATTAGCCATTATTTTCAATCATTCAGCCCATTTGCTAATTCTTATGGATATTTGAAGCCCATATTCTTTTTATTAGCATTACAGACCATATATTCTGGTCACTGCTAAGAAATTCAACGAATTTTTTCATATTTCTGTGGGTCCGAACACTTTTAATCACGAAATTCCGAGTCGCGTTAAAAATAATTTCTGAAAAATTATATCAAAATAAAATTCAAAAAACAGTTCTCCGCAAAAAAATGAATGAAATTTACAATCTTAACTAGCAAGATGCCCGTGAGTTGCACTGAACATGAAGATGCATTTGTATGAGTAGTTTATCTTGTGGGAGAAAAGACGATCTTTTAATGTAATTGCCAGTTGGCTTTGGTTTTTATAAGAGTAGAGAGTAGAGAAATCCAGAAAAAATGAAACTCCCTATGTAAACTAATATAAGAGCGTTCAGATCACTACTTTAGTATTCTAAACGCTCTTATATTAGTTTACAGAGGGAGTATTTTAATGTAATTGCCGGTTGGCTTTGGTTTAAAAATTTACAGCCCATTTCTTACAACTTATAGCCCATTTTCTGGGGAAGCCCATTTCTTACTACTTTACATCCCTCCCTCCTCGTCTTGAAAGATTTGCTGCCCACCAGGGCTGAGAAATGCAAGTAGGCCTTGGTTTTGGTGTTGTCCAAAAAAACGAACTGGGCTAGCCATTTTCAGAAAGAAAAAAGATATCAACTGGGCTCGTCATGTGCTTAAATAAAAGCGTAAGCGTGGGCTAGACGGGCCACAACCCCCGCACAGCATGCAGTTGAGCTCCGTCTCTGAAACTAAAAAAACAACTGGGCGAGCTGCTGGGTGCCTGGTGTTATTCGCTTGTTGTGTAATTTTAATAAATCCGCCGCCGCACTGGCCTATGCATTGTCGGTGTGAGATGAGACATCGATGACTTGTCCTGGCGACATGCTGTCGTTGGTGGACTCTGCTTCCCCCTTGCTGAAGTCGACCGCATCCTCGTCCTGTTCCTCGTTGTCGGCGCCACCCTCAAGGTTGTAGTACTCGTAGTAGTGGCTGCGCCAGAGCTCACGTTGATACTCCATCGCCGATTCCTCGACGGACAGACTCTTATCTACCTCGACCTCGGCCACTCACAACTCCTCCTCCCGTCGCTCCTCGATCTCCGCCGCCTCCTGCATCTCAAGCTCCCGCTCGGGGACCTCATGAGGAAGCAGGTGCTCCATGGCCACTGCCGCCTTTTCAGACCTGGGTTGCATGCTGGAGTCAGAGGTGACCTGGAATATCTTGGTGTGTGCATCCTCGATCTTGGCGTGGATGGCCTCGACCCGGGCCAGGGCGACATCGGCGGCACGGATGGCAGATTGAGTGCTCTCGGCGTTTGTAGCCGCCATCGCAGCAGCTGCTGCAGCAATCTCGGCTGCCGCGGCTGCCGTAGACGCCCTCTCGGTGGAAGCGGCCGTGCTCAATGCGGATGCAGTGACACTCTCGACGTAGGCGGCCACGCTCTCGGTGCAGGCGGCGGCGCTCGGGGGGGGGGGGCATCATACGGGCCTTCACGAAGCATTTCCATGGCGTCATCTTTTCAAGAAGGGTGTGCAGGAATGGGGATTGGGATTAATGCATTCAAGGGTTGCCGTCACTGGAACAGACGAGCCAGTGAAGCTTAAGGAGGGAGACTTAAATAGACCCAGATATTTTCATCACAAACGGTTCCTAGAAAACAACTGTGTGTGATGTTGTACATATTTTTTATTAGCTGTGAAAGATGAGTTTGGAGTAAAGGGGCAACAGATGGTGTTTTAAATGAACGAGAAATTTTGTAGTACTAATACAACTGTCATGTCAAATTTTGGAAAATTTCAGGGGTCATTGACCTTTTAAGACATTTAAGTGTTTTTCTAGCAGTGAGGAATTAGGAGGAAGTATTTTTTTGGCATGTAATAACGAGGCACCTCCTTGCATAATGTAACGACCCTGGTGGGTCGCTACTGTCAGCCTCTCCACTTACAGTCATCTCCTGATTCTTCTTGGTTGTTGACCATGTTGACAATGTCAGACGGAGGCGGGAACAGCGAATGAACCAAGGCGGAGAACGACGGCGAGGCCTCGGACAGGAAGGACAACAGCCATGGAAGATGTGGCAGTGTAGCGGCAAGTGGAGGGGAGTACGAGGGCAATAACATGGAACTCAAGCTTACAAATGGTACAAAAAGCCCAAGGATTAATTGTTCATCAAATTTTTAGACAAAACCCAGATTGAACAAGGCAGTAACATCTAACCCAACCACTATTTTTCGCAGTCAGAAACAAATGGATCGGTCTGATCCATAAAATCAACATCTTGTGCATAAAAATTTATTGCACGATGATTACAACTTTTTGTAAATAGAAGCCGAGCACGTTTAGAAGCCCATTGGTCCTCCTGAAACTTCTTTTTTTGCTCTTCAACGTGTCCGTCCGTGAGAAATCTCTTGCGGTAAAACTTAAGCCTCAGGGACAATAGTAACCTCGCATTCAACAAGAAGAATGTGACAAAGCTTCTATTTGCCTGGTTGGATGCATATCCTTCCATCATTATTGTCCTCAAACGAATGTCATGAGAATTGAGAAAATCCTGGTGCTTATTACGCCACCAATTGGTTATACGTTTTTGTCCATGTGCTTGCAGTACCTAACTAGACATGAAGATTTGAAAACAGTTAAGGTCCGAAAAAAGAGTATGACGAAAGAGCAACAGCTGAAGGGTTAATTCTAGTACTATATATACAGTCTTTCAATGTGCATGAAATCATCACCTCCATATATAAATTCTCCAGAGACCGAAAACATCGCAGCAAGCCTATAATTATGTTCAGATCATAATTATACATTCCGATACATAACATCTTGATAGAATCCAGCAGCATTGATAGGCTATCCATAGACGAACTCTTCATTGAGCATATAACATAATATTAGTACCCAAATTGTACTCCAAGATGATATAAAACTTATGCGCACAAATGAAAAATGAAGCTTATGATTACAAATGTGTAGATGATAATATACGGTACCTGAAAAAGTGAGGAGCGAAACACCAACTTCTTGTGATCATTAAACGGATCACGAAATACACCCAAGGTCTCCAGTTTGGGTGCAGAGAGGACAGTTATTTGCAAAGGTTTATAACAATTATCAAAAGCAACCTTTCAAGTGAAGGGGCATATTTTATGATGAGATGTTGTCCTTCAAAACAAATCCCAATGGTTTTAAGGCGAGGCGACTTTATTTGGAGACAACTGATAGGGATTTCTATTCCCAAAACAATCAAAAAGCTCTCCAGGGCAGGGCAACTGGAGTGGATGATACCGTGCAGTGAAGCCTCTGACAGATAAACCACCACAAGAGAAAGTCTTTTTTGCAGCGGGAGTCGAAGCATTTGTACCAGATCGTCTTGTAGATGGCACCGGGTGAAGGTGGCGGTGTGGAGAGAGGAGGAAAACCGCGAGATGGACAACGTTTTATGAATTCAGGGGATGTCAGCCAAGCGCCCACCATGCTGGGTATGGACAGTAGGTAGCATGTCGGGATGCAGATGCGTTGAATGGGGCCCTGCTGGTGAGAGCATACAATGTCTCTGAGGAGGTCAAATTCAGGAAGGACAGATATCTGACGACAATCGAGATTGAGAGGCACGGTGCGCCATAGAGGGCACCACCGAGTTGAGAGGACTTGTGTGCGGTAGCAATCCTTGGTGGGGAGAAGTGAGATGATCTCCTGAAGGATGACGTCCGGGAGATCGCTGATGCGGTCCACCGGAGATTCTACCGGTTCCTCAGATCCGGGTGGGGGGCTCGCCGCTTCTCCCCGCGATGCCGGGTGCGGGATCTACAACCGGCATCGCCGCTGGCGGGAGCCTCATCTTCTTGGTGTTGGGGCCAACCGACTCCATTTTCCTTATGGGCGTCACACCGAGCTCACAGGTTTGAGCAGAGTAGCCAGAGATGAGCCTAGTGGAAGTGCGAGTGGGGAAGAAGGAGGGATGTGGTTTTCTGTAGGAGTGGAAGAAGAGGAGCAGGTGTTTTCTGTACGAGTGAGGAAGAAGGTGAGCAGGGTTTTTCTGGAAGAGTGGGGAAGATGGGGAGAGGGGGGAACTGGGGCGAGATGGAAGCGTAAGTGGAAGCAAGGAGGAAGGAGGGTTTTCCTGGGATCGCCCCCTCTTCAAGAAATATGGGCTTCTCCTCACAAAAAAAAGATGGGCTTTAAGATGGATAGGCTTTTGTATCGGCCCAGTCGGCTGCCCGTGTTTTGTACTGGAGGGCCTTGTGCTAGAGGCAGCCCGAGACACTCTCCAACTTACTGCCCATTTGATAGAAAAAAAAGAGACGCCTCCAGTTTATGGCTACTCATCGATAACCTTTTTCAACTTGGCATCCACCAAATTAGAAGATGTGGTACTGGAGCACTCATACTGGTCACGTAGCGCGGCAAAGTGAGGTGTCAAATAACACGCCTACAATATACTTACTAGATTGTGAACGTTCACAGGCTAGTCAACATTTACATAAAACTAAGCTTCAGAAGATACAGTATGCATACTAACATTCAGAAGAACAAGAGTTCAGCATGTTTATGGATCTCAATGATTCACCATACTATAACCAATACAAAGCTGTGAGAAGGTGTGAAAATAAAGAACATCGATCGATGCTTCTCTGAGCAAAGGGCCTCCCTGCGCACGCATTAATTTCTTGGGCATGCTTGTTTCTTCTCAATGTTGCGAGCACTTTGAGCATGTTAGCAACTCCACAGCTAGCTAGCTGCCTCATCTTGCAATTGATGCTGAATCATTTGCAGCAAACACATGAGGCAATAGAGATGACTCAACATGAGTCCATGTTCTCTAGTTCCCCTGAAATCATCTTCATTGTCCTGAATTTGAAAAGATAGGAAAACAATAGCTATACTTACACGGTGTTGCAAAACAGTAGCACATATCAATAGCTCGGCATGACAAAACATGATCATCTGGACGAAGGGGATACTGACCTTCCTGAGGAAGATTATATATAATTTCATAAGTTCTTAGTTGATTTCCACCTTCGGCTGACTGCTTGTTTGCTACTCCACACATGACAGGATCGTTCCGCACTGCAATCAGCAAGTCAATGTATGGTAGGCTTATTTCATCTTGCAGTGGTGATTGTACCTAGTTACGAATGTAGGAATACCTGGAGCACCATGAGGTTAGCTGACAGCAGGTACGTGCAGCCATATAAGTTTTGTGTGGTGCTACCAAAATTGAGATTTGTATCCCTTCCCGTTATGAGAATTCTTCTTGAAGTTGGTAGAATGTGACGGCTTGTTCTTTCCATCAAAATTGCCTTTCCCCTGAGATTTGTTCCTGTTGTTTTGGGCCTGGTTGGGCTGGAAGTTCTTCTCATGTACCATGTGGGCACTAGAAGCTCCCTCAGCGTCCCAAGAACGTGTGTCTTTTGCTCTCGCCTTCTCTTCAAAATGAAGAGTGCTAATGGGATCTGAAACAGAAAACTCATGTATCTTGTTTTTCAGAGAAGTAGCAAAATCGTTCCACGAAGGTGGAAGCTGCAGTGATGGGCCCAGCAACAAATTTGTCCGGCAACACACACTTGAAGTACTCAAGTTCCTTAGCGAGTGACTGTATCTCATGAGTGTGCTGAACAACAGAGCACTCATCAGTCATCTTGTAGTCACCAAATTGCTCCATGACGTGCAACTCATTGCCAGCACCGGAGGCCCCAAACGTGGCCTCGAGTGTAGCCCACATGTCTTTGCCACTATCGAATGACATATATGAATCCACAATGGAATCGTCAAGAACACTCAGCAGGGCGGCTTTGAAGAGGGTATCCATGTTCTCAAAAGCTTCCTGCTGTGTAGGATTAAGATCGCCCTCAGGCTTACCCTTAGTGGCGTCATAGCAGTACATGATCTGAAACCAATATACTGCTCTTGTGCGCCACCTTTTATATTGCACCCCTTAAAAGTAGGCGGCTTCAAAAGTGTAGCAAAACCACTTAGAGTAAATTGCCTATAATCAGGTTTTTGGATTGGATTGTTGAATCTATGAGCAATTTATAGTAGATGTAATCCGAATCAACAGTAAATAGATCATGATTGTCGTGGTTTTGTCACGGCAGATGTCCTTATGAAAGGACTTAGTCGCGGAGCCATCGCTACGGGGTAACTTAGAGGGGTTAAAGCGGGCGCAAAGACACGAGAGTTATACTAGTTCGGCCCCTTCGATGAAGGTAAAAGCCTACGTCTAGTTTGTGATGGCATTGATGTGGTCTCGATGACTAGGGAGCAAACAGCTTCGCATAGGCCTCGAGTTGTTGTTGTCTGTCCTTGAACCGCCCGGTCGTCCCCTTATATACATGGGTGACGCCTTGGTCGGCTCGAAGAGTCCCAACCTCTGGTTCATATTCGTGTCCGGGTTGGTCTCTCTCTATTCCTAACTTACAATACAAGTTATACATCAGGCGGTTTACGGCCATGAGTTCTCTGAACCGACTACAGGCCTTGGGCCCTTACACTCATGCCTCTTGGGCTTTTACATTATTGAACTACTGATGAAGTTAACCCGGCCCAAATAGGCCGGTTTACGCCCAGTACTAACATCCCCAACATTCGGCCCCAGATTGATTTGAACAGGTTCACGTCAATCCTTGAGAAAAAAAAACCTTTATCTTCAATACCTTCTTGAAATCGTTGAACCGCCATGATGTCACTTTCTTCGATGTTGTAAACCGGTCTGACGTCCTCAGAAAGATGGCATCCGCGATATCTTCTTTGTTTTAATAGATCCGCAATAATTGAGGCGACCGCTCCGCTTTCTATGGTTACGGTTCCTTGATTCCCGCGCCTGACACAGGGAGCCTGCCTTATAAATAGGCCCGAAGGGTCATCCCTTCTCTTCCCTTCGTCCCATTTCTCTTCGTCTTCTTCGCGTCGCTGGCCTCAGAGCTCCGCCGCCGCCGTTGACCTCTGAACCGTCTTGGGCTGCTGCATCGACACACGCACCGGAGAAAAGCGCAGATTCCTTCGCCTCTCCTTGACTGAGGTAGGTCCTCAGTTCCCTTTTGACCTAGATCCATTCTAGGGTTTCCTGTCCTTGCCGTACTCCATGAACTTGTTCTTATAGCAGATTCTTGAATATATCTGTGATACTTTTGCGCTTGATTAGCAGTAACTTTTATGCTCACCGTAGTCTCGCAATGCGTGCATCCAAAGGTCTAGTGCACCATCTCTGCTCATTGCGTCAATACTGCTCTACTGTCTTCCTTTTTGAATATTTTTCTTATTTTCTGATCTGGCGTCAGATCCTTCGTTGTAGAAAAAACTTGCGAAACCTGTTTCTGCATACTTAGCCGTTCGCAACCTTCATTGCTTTCAATATTTAGACCTTAGACCAGGCGGTTTAACTTAACATAGAAAAAATTAGATAAGCCGGTACACACCATTAGCCCTCTTGTTGAACCGCCAGAATTTCTGTAGCAAAAACTCCGGTTTAGCATTGTACACCGGTTCTCTTTTTATCCCGCCATATTTATTTGAACCAGATTTATATATTTTGTAGATGGCCAAACAAGTGTATGAGTGCAACTGGGCTCCTTCCCGTGTCACTGAGACTCAATTAAACAACCTGGTCCTGACTGGCGCTTTAGCCAGTAAAAATAACATCCATTGGAGGGTCCCTGGCAAAGAATGTCCACCCACCCCTCAGGAAGGAGAGGTTGTAGTTTTCGCAGATCACCTAGCCCGGGGCTTCAATCCGCCTGGCTCAAAATTTTATCAAGATGTGCTAGCAAATTTTCAACTCCGTCCACAAGACATAAGCCCCAATTCTGTTACCAATATCTGCCACTTCCAAGTGCTCTGTGAGGCATACTTTCAGGAAGAACCCACAGTGGAGCTGTTTAGAGACTGCTTCCATATAAACTACCGCACAGAATTCACTGACGGGCCTAACACGGAATTAGGTGGCGTGGCGATTCAGAAAAGAAAGGAGGTCACTTATCCTCATGTCAAACTGCACAGCCACCCCAAGGAATGGAATCAAACATGGTTTTATTGCAAAGATACTTCACCTGCCAATGAGAATCCCTTGCCTGGTTTTTTAAATGGGGCGACTCGAACACACATCCCTTTCCACAAAGGTTAAGTGCCGATGAGAGAAGTAAATATCGCCTCAACTCTCCAAGCTCAGAGCCTTCATGGCTAACGGTTTAACGGAATTGACCTTCTTGTACTGTTGGATATCATGGAGCATACTGCCCCTCTCCCGGCGCTCCGGTTTAATGTGCTTGAGTACCTTTGGTAGTGTCGACGACCCCCTCCGACACATTAACATCCAGCTTATTGATGACGAGGTCACCGAGGCGGTGAAGAAGATCTTTGAGCGAACCGGAAAATCTACGTGCCGGACCGGTCTGCTCCACTTCTGTTCTGCCAACAAACCGCAATCTGTAAGATTTCTTACTATTTATTACTGAATATTTTGTTGCTATCCCGGTTTAACTTTTAATACAGACTGTTGCTGAACTTGGGTGATGATCCATTCTGGAGCAAGAAACGCATAAAGAGAAACCGGAGAAACCGGACAAACCGGAAAAACCACTTAGGCAAAAGACAAAAGCTGTTAAGAAGACTGCTCATAAGAGAAAAACCACTGCCTCTTCTGATCCGGCTGCGGATGATGATGTGGGTAACCCGGACCTTGAGGTAAAATTTGATTTACTTGGTTTACCTTTCATACGCCTAATTACTAATGATGTTTGTCAGGATGATGCTGAAGCCAGTAATGCTGATGCCGTAGAGGTAACCATTCTCTCCTCTGACTCAAATCCTTTGCCTTTGCTAACAAACCGTCAGGCAAACCGGAAAATTAAATTTTCTCATCCCCTTGCTTACTTGGATCCCCAATTTCTTATGAAGACTCAACAACCGGGGCAGCGAACAAGCATGAACCAGAAGCCGGTTTGAAGAGCTGCTTTATTACATTCCGTCCAGAAACAATGATCTTATTTGGGCACCATGTTGCCTTGTAATAGGATAGCCAACACTCTTGCTTTGAACATGCCTTCGTGCATGGGTGCTGAAACTCTTGCTTGAATGATCAAAACTTTTCATGTTATATTGCCTGCAGCAACAAAATCTTAAACCGCCACGGCGGTTTATACCGCCAGCTGATTTGTGATATTCATGTATTCATATAATGGAATATTTAGGGCATATAACCGAAATTTATGATATCGAATACCTGCCATTGCTGGGCATAAGGTTGGCTTAGCCAATCTTGAAGCGGAGGTTGGATAAACCCTTACCATCAAAGGAGAAAACAGCTCCTGCCATTTATACTGCCGGTTTACCATGTAAACCGTGACGGGTCATAGAAGCCCCCCTGTTACTCGATAATCGGACGTTAACAGAAAAAACATCAAACCGGTGAAATTATCGCCGGCTTAAAAATTTGACCGAATTCCATCAACTGATAGTTTTGAAAAACGGTTTAACAATGTTGTCGGTTTAAGAAAACGCAACCAAAATTAAATAACAGTGATGGAAAAATACGGAAGCAATGGCAATGATAAAACCGTTTTGCAAAAGGAGGCTTTACTGAGCCGATCAGATGGTGTTACCATGGTCGGACACGACCAAGCTCCCAATAAGGTGTAGCTATGGTTCAAGTCAGCCAGGCCCCCAACTGAAACCGTGGCATTGTGCCAATCAAGTGGCGTGGCAATGGTTCGGGTTCGACCAAGCCCCCAAGTGACTCTATGGCCTTAGGCCGATCAAGAAGCGTGACTGGTTCAGACTTGACCATGTCCCCAAGTGATATGGTGGCTTTCGCCTATCAAAAGGTGTTGCATTGGTTCGGATACGACCAAGCCCCCAAGTGATATCACAAAGCTTTTGAAAAGCAAACTCAAGGGGTAAACCGGAGGCCGCTTTAAGATGTAACAACTCCATGTAACCACGCAGGATGTAATGTAAGCGGATACCCGCTTTAGCCGAAGCTCCGGTTTATTGCTTTATTCATAATATATACACTGTCATAATATGTACATAAGTAGAGCTGATGGCTCAGGTATAATAGGGCCGAAGATGAGCTATGTTCCACGGCCTGTTGGTCTCCTCTTCGGACGTGCGTGAGTCTTTATGCTCTCGAACATCGATCAGATAGTACAACCCGTTGTGCAGATTCTTGCTGACCACAAAAGGTCCCTCCCAAGGCGGGGATAGCTTGTGCATGTCTATCTGGTATTGGATGAGCCGAAGCTCCAAATCTCCTTCTTGAAAGGTTCTGGTCCTGACCCGGCGACTATGATAACGACGAAGATCCTGCTGGTAAATCGCCGAGCGAGCAGCTGCTATGTCTCGCTCTTCATCCAGCCGATCCAAAGCGTCCTGTCGTGCTATCTCATTATCCGTTTCGACATAGGCTGCCACACGAGGTGAGTCATGACGGATGTCGCTGGGGAGAACTGCCTCCGGTCCATAAACCATAAAGAACGGCGTGTATCCCATGGATCTGTTAGGTGTAGTATTTATACTCCATAACACAGACGGTAGCTCTTCTAGCCAACAACCCGGCGTCCTCTGCAAAGGGACCATAAGCCGGGGTTTGATGCCTCTCAGGATCTCTTGATTGGCTCTTTCCGCTTGACCATTGGACTGTGGGTGAGCTACTGAAGAAACGTCAAGCCGGATGTGCTCCCGTTCGCAGAACTCCTTCATGGCACCTTTGGACAAATTGGTACCATTATCTGTAATGATACTGAGTGGAAAACCAAACCGGAAAATCACCTTTTTGATGAACTGAACCGCTGTGGCCGCATCACACTTGCTAACAGATTCTGCCTCTACCCACTTTGTAAATTTGTCAACCGCCACCAATAGGTATGTCTTTTTGTCCTTGGACTGCTTGAAAGGTCCAACCATATCCAGCCCCCAAGTCGCAAACGGCCAAGTAATTGGAATCATCCTCAATTCTTGGGCCGGTACATGAGCACGTCTGGAAAATTTTTGGCAACCATCACATTGTCTGACCAGATCTTCTGCATCAGCATGGGCAGTCAACCAATAAAAACCGTGGCGGAACGCCTTAGCCACCAAGGATTTTGAACCGGCGTGATGACCACAATCTCCTTCGTGGATCTCGCGCAATATTTCACAGCCTTCCTCAGGGGACACACAGCGTTGAAACGCCCCTGACACACTGCAATGATGCAACTCGCCATTGACAATGGTCATAGACTTAGACCACCGAACTATCTGTCGGGCCAACATCTCATCTTTCGGTAACTCGCCCCGGTTCATGTACGCCAGATAAGGGAGCGTCCAATCCGGAATGACATGCATGGCTGCCACTAACTGAGCCTCTGGATCAGGAATAGCCAAATCCGCTTCATCAGGGAGCTTGACTGACGGATTGTGCAGCACGTCGTGAAAAACATTGGGCGGGACCGGTTTGCGTTGGGAGCCCAACCGGCTCAGAGCATCCGCCGCTTCGTTCTTCCGACGATCCACATGGTCCACCTGATAGCCTTTGAAATGACCTGCAACAACATCACCTCACGATGATATGCAGCCATGAGTGCGTCCTTTGAATCCCAAGTGCCGGACACCTGTTGAGCCACTAGGTCCGAGTCACCGAAGCACTTAACCCGGCTTAGGTTCATCTCCTTAGCCATCCGAAGACCGTGGAGCAAGGCTTCATACTCAGCTGCATTGCTAGTACAAGGGAACATTAAGCGGAGAACGTAACAAAACTTGTCACCTCGTGGGGAAGTTAATACGACTCCATCCCCCGAGCCCTCCAACTGCCTGGATCCGTCAAAATGGATGGTCCAATAGGTATGATCCGGCCTTTCTTCAGGCGCTTGCAACTCTGTCCAATCATTAATGAAATCCACAAGCGCTTGGGAGTTCACTGCCGTCCGAGGTACATACTTCAAACCGTGCGGCCCAAGCTCTATAGCCCACTTGGCAATCCGGCCAGTCGCCTCTCGGTTCTGTATGATATCACCTAAGGGAACTGAACTGACCACCGTGATGGGATGCCCTTGAAAATACTGCTTCAGCTTCCGGCTTGCCATAAAAACTCCATACACCAGCTTCTGCCAATGCGGATATCTCTGTTTAGACTCAATAAGAACCTCGCTGATATAATAAACCGGACGTTGAACCGGATGCTCCTTCCCTGCCTCCTTTCGCTCTACCACAATGGCCACGCTAACTGCCCTGGCGTTAGCAGTGACATATAGCAGAAGCGGCTCCTTGTCAATGGGGGCGCAAGTACAGGCGGGTTGGCCAATTGCCGCTTTAAGTCCTCCAACGCTTCGTCAGCGGCTGGACTCCAGACAAACTGATCTGTCTTCTTCAGCATCTGGTACAAAGGGATGGCCTTCTCTCCGAGGCGGCTGATAAACCGGCTCAGCGCGGCAATCCGGCCCGCCAAACGCTGGACATCATTAATACACTTTGGTTTAGCCAGGGAGGTGATAGCTGTAATCTTCTCCGGATTAGCTTCAATCCCCCTGTTGGACACAAGAAAACCCAATAACTTGCCTGCCGGAACACCGAAAACACATTTGGCCGGGTTAAGCATCATTTTGTAAACCCGCAGGTTGTCAAAGGTTTCTTTCAAATCATCAATCAGTGTTTCCTTTCTTCCTTGACTTAACCACAATATCATCCACATAAGCATGCACATTACGGCCGATCTGTTCATGCAAGCAATTATGTACGCAACGCTGGTAAGTTGCTTGGGCGCTCTTGAGCCCAAAAGGCATAGACACATAGCAGAAGGCTCCAAAGGGAGTGATAAATGTTGTATTCTCCTGGTCCTTAACCGCCATCTTGATCTGATGATATCCAGAATATGCATCCAAAAAGCTCAAACGCTCACAACCCGCAGTGGCATCAATAATCTGGTCAACGCGGGGGAGGGCAAAAGGATCTGCTGGACAAGCCTTGTTAAGATCTCGTAATCCACACACATGCGCCAAGTGCCGTTTTCTTAAGGACCAGCACCGGATTAGCAAGCCACTCTGGATGGAAAACTTCAACGATAAAACCTGCTGCTAAGAGCCTGGCAACCTCCTCTCCGATGGCCTTACGCCTCTCCTCGTTAAACCGGCGGAGAAACTGTTTTACCGGTTTATACTTGGGATCAACATTAAGAGTGTGCTTAGCGAGCTCCCTCGGTACACCTGGCATGTCAGAAGGCTTCCATGCAAAAATGTCCCGATTCTCACGGATGAACTCGATGAGCGCTTTCCTATTTAGGATCCAAGTTGGCACCGATGATGAGCTGCTTGGGACGAATCGACAGTCTGAAGTCAACAAGTTTAGTCTCAGCTGCCGATTTGAACTTCAGGGCCGGATCGTGCTCTGTAGTTGGCTTCTTCAACGGAGTCATGTCCGCCGGATCAACATTATCCTTATAGTACTTCAGCTCTTCGGTGGCACAAACCGACTCTGTGTAAGCCGCATCACCTTCCTCACACTCCAAAGCGATCTTGCGGCTCCCATGAACCGTTATCGTCCCCTTGTGACCCGGCATCTTGAGCTGCAAATAGATATAACAAGGTCGTGCCATGAACTTGGCATATGCCGGCCGCCCAAACAGGGCGTGATAAGGACTTTGAATTTTCACCACTTCAAATGTCAATGTTTCTGATCTGGAGTCATGTTCATCCCCGAATGCCACCTCCAGAGCTATTTTACCAAACGGATATGCTGACTTGCCAGGCACCACACCATGGAACACTGTATTGGACGGTTTGAGATGTTTATCTGTTAACCCCATACGACGGAAGGTCTCGTAGTACAGGATGTTGATGCTGCTCCCTCCGTCCATAAGCACCTTGGTGAACTTGTAACCTCCCACCTAAGGTGCCACCACCAGGGCTAGCTGACCCGGATTGTCAACCCGGGGAGGATGATCCTCTCTAGTCCACACGATGGGCTGCTCTGACCAGCGTAGGTAATGAGGCACGGCCGGTTCAACAACGTTGACTGCCCGCTTCTGAAGCTTCCGGTCTCGCTTGCCTAAGCTGGTGGTGAAGACGTGGTACTGCCCACCATTTAACTGCTTTGGGTTGCTCTTATAACCCGACTGCTGCTGCTGCTGCTGATCGTAACCACCTTGGTTGTTCTGATTGTTCTGATTGTTATGTCCGCCCGGATTACCATTAAACCCTGGACCGGAATTTCCTCCACCGTAACCGGGCGGACCACGAACCGCCGCCGGAACCTTGATCATACCGGAAAGCATTAGAACTTTTGAACTCCTGCATAATGTAACAATCCTTCCAGAGGTGGTTTCTTTGGCGCCTCCTTCGTCCCATGCTTGGACAGGTTGATTCAACAGATAGTTCAATCGGTGCAGATTGGGATTAGGCGCACCACCTCGATTCGGCTGTTTACCCTTGCGCGCTGGCCCTTGTCCTGTAGCGTCGGTGTTGGCTACGAAGTCCATGTTGCCGTTAAACTACGCTTACTTCCACCATTACCTGCCGAGTGATGCTTCTGGCCTCTGGAGTTGCTGTTCTTCTTTCCCTTCCCTGTCTCATCATCATCATCAGACTCGGGATCCTTGGTACTATCAGAATCAGCATACTTCACTAAAACGCCCATGAGAGTGCCCATGTCATTGCAAAACCGCTTCATGCGTCCCAGCTTCAACTTTAAAGGTTTAAATCGGCAGTTGCCCTCTAGGGTCAGGATCGCAGAATCGGCGTTGATCTGGTCTGAGGAATGTAAGACTTCCGAAACGCGGCGTACCCAATGGGTTGTTGATTCCCCCTCAGCCTGGACACAAGCCGCCAAGTCTACCATAGACATGGGCTGCTTACAGGTATCTTTGAAATTATGAATGAATCGGGCCCGTAACTGGGCCCACGAACTGATGGAATTAGGTGGCAAGTTTTTCAACCAAGTACGGGCCGTGCCTTCGAGCATCATGGTGAAGTACTTTGCACACGCGGCTTCATCCACATCCAGCATCTCCATGGCCATCTCATAACTATATATCCATGCTTCTGGAGCCAAATCGGCGGTATAATTCGGCACCTTGCGCGGCCCCTTGAAATCCTTGGGCAAGCGTACATTGCGTAAAGCGGAGACGAGGCAAGGCACCCCCAAAGAGCTGGAGGTAACCCCAGGCTCAAAGATGGTCAGACGAACCGCGTAAGCTGATAATCCCGATCTTTGTCTTGCTAACTCGGCCTCCCTGCGTGCTCGGGCCCGGTCCACCACCTCCTGGCGTTGTCGAAACCACCCGCCGGGTTGTTGCCACAGGCGCACCGCGCCGTGCATTACTTGATCTGGCGGTTCATCCACGCGCCTGCTATAGCTCCGGCTTGGGCGGGGGGTAGAGTGGATCCGATCACGGCTGTACGAATACGCTTCCTGTTGGACCAAACCTGTCCTAAGGAGTTCCTTGACCCGGCGCGTCTCCACCGCCTATGGTGAATCGCCCTCAATTGGAATCGCCTCCAACCGTGCCGCAGCCGCAACAAGGTTATCCATCGGGTTGGAGTAGTGACCTGGAGGTGTTTGCACAGCCTGAGGCGTGCCGGTATGATGGCGAGGTAGATCTATTACGCGAGGCTGGACTGGCATGCCCGTCATAGGTGCTTCCGCCCGGTTTACCACCGGCAGATTACTGGTCCCTGCTCCTGGGGTGTTAAAGAGGTCTCTTCCCTCGAAAACTGAAGGCAAACGGGATCTATATTTCCTTTTCATGACTTCATGCGATGCATTCTGATCCAGCATGAGCCTATAAGCTTGCGCATCCAAAGCGGCCCACTCTGCCGCCATCTCACAGCGTCTGCGGTTGCCAGATCCGCTTTAGCCTGAGTGATTTGTTCCTTCACCTTGGCAATCTCCGCATTATGAATGTCCTGGTTCGCTGGGTTAGCCTCTGCCATGAGCACAGCCAACACATCGAATAGCTCTGATAAAACTTGAGCCTGCGGGCGCACACGGACTCCTGCACCGGCTGCCATCTTCGCTGTTGAACCGGCGACCATTGTCGCAACGGTCGAAGAGTGAAGCATCGCTATGCATCGCCATGAATATTCCAACCCGGTTGGGCATATAAAGGGGTCCGAATACTGTCACCATCGGAACAGCCCCAGATGGCCATCTTGCGGTACCGTCTGAGACTCAGTTTCTCCAGTCGACGAGTCGTCACCAGAGTAGACTACGGTTTCGCCACCAGATGCTGATCCGTCCTCATAATTTCCTATGTGGATGACTCCCACGAAAGCATGCTTGACGGCCGGTTTAGCCTGGGCAGGTTTCGCATGCTGAGCCGTCTCGACGAGGTCGGTGCAGATGTCCGCTCGGACCACAGCTCACCGATCTTGCCGATGAAAACGTGTATGCCACCAAAGGGGACCCGGTACCCAGATCTTGAATCGAGCCGGCCTCGGGGCCCCAGCCTGCATCGTCGATGTAGAGCTTGCCGCTGACGACTCTTGGTCATCCAGCCCACAAACAGTAGCCTTCGAGTCCTTCGAGCTTTCCCTCCAAGATCATCAAACCATCGTGCAATAGCCCCACGGTGGGCGCCAACTGTCGTGGTTTTGTCACGGCAGATGTCCTTATGAAAGGACTTAGTCGCGAAGCCATCTCTACGGGTTAACTTAGAGGGGTTAAAGCGGACGCAAAGACACGAGAGTTATACTAGTTCGGCCCCTTCGATGAAGGTAAAAGCCTACGTCTAGTTAGTGATGGGATTGATGTGGTCTCGATGACTAGGGAGCAAACAGCTTCGCCTAGGCCTCGAGTTGTTGTTGTCTGTCCCTTGAACCGCCCCGGGTCGTCCCCTTATATACACGGGTGACGCCCGTCGGCTCAGAGAGTCCCAACCTCCGGTTCATATTCGTGTCTGGGTTGGTCTCTCTCTATTCCTAACTTACAATACAAGTTATACGTCAGGCCAGTTTACGGCTACAGGTTCTGAACCGACTACAGGCCTTGGGCCCTTATAGTCATGCCTCTTGGGCTTTTACATTATTGAACTACTAATGAAGTTAACCCGGCCCAAATAGGCCGGTTTACGCCCAGTAGTAACATCCCCAACAATGATGACAATTGCAAAGATCAAAGTAATGATGCGGACTAAACCAGGAGGACATAATCGCATACTGTACAGCGGGAGCTGAACCGCTGTGGCTGATGTTGTCACTCATGTCATTGATGAAGAGGTTACTGAGGTCGGGGCAGAAGGCTGACGTTGAGGAAGTCGTCGCTGCCAGCAGTCAAATGAGTGTGCTCCCCAAAAACCTGATCGCCCCTCTTCCGTAGAGGATCACGAAAGGAGGGGTTCGAAGGACTGCTGTCCCTTCTCGCGGTGCACGCCGGAAGGAGGGATGGAGAAGATGTCACGACCGGTTTTTCAATAAAAATATTTATTGAGCAACCGACCTATGAAGTCCAATATGAGGAAAATCCTCCATACTGGTAGACAAAACTTTGATACAATAAGCCAGTAGCATTCCAATGTTACAGGGGCGGGCTGAAGATGGCCAACCAATTATTACATACACGCCAATAATTATACATGATGGCTGATATGACACAATGGTGTGGAGTGGAAATACTACTGACTCGAGATATGAGTGGTCGGTGGAATAACACAGTGGGGTGGTTAATGAGTCTACTGCACTGGCGGCTCATCGAGCGTCGAGGTGAGGCTCGACGAATTTATTTGGGTAGCGGAAGCGGATATATCACAATGACTAATCAAGGGGTCACACGAGACTGGCTGGGTTTCCTCTAGGCGTCAGACTCGCTATCGAACTCTTCATCCATGAGATCGCCGTCGTCAGCATCTGGCCAAATCAACAAGCCAGGTGAGTACTTTGAAAGTACTCGCAAGACAGTTCAGACAAAAGATATAACAAATGAATGCATGAATGCGATATGATTAATTTTTAGCAATGCTCAATTTAATCGGTACAGCAAAGTAAATAAGAAGGGAATCGGCGGTAGTCCGCTCGAAAACCCAAAGAAGACAAAACTCAAAACCGATCGGGTGTCTGAAGCGACGCCACGAAGGGTGAACAAATAAGTAAAACATGCCGCAGTCGGGCGTCTGAGCGACACCTCATAAAGGGCTTATATTGAAAAAAAAATACATGCATGCCGCAGTCGGACGTCGGAGCGACATCACAGAAAGGGCTTATAAAGGAAGTAAATAATAACAATGCCACAGTCGGCCGTATGAGCGACATCGCAGAAAGGGCTTACAACAAAAGTAATTGATAACAATGCCGCAGTCGGACGTCTGAGCGACATCACAGAAAGGGCTTATAACAAAAGTAAATAATAACAATGTCATGATCGGACGTCTGAGCGACATCACGTAAAGGGCTTATAATTCATCATTCACAACTTGACAAGATATGGTGCTCACGAAAATATTTATCACAAGACCATAAGCGGGTTAGTCCATTCAGCGGAAATAAACATATGACACTCATATGGTTATCAAGAGTTTCTGTCATCGAGATTGACACTTAACAAGATGAGATGAACACGGTACTCGGATAGGAATAAGATGAATTTAAGAATTTTGACTCTGCAGAGTTTGTACCAAAATTGTCCACAGCCAACGGATTTCCGTAGTCACGAAGGACTAGTTCCGTTTACGGTATTTCGGAGGAAACACAACTAGCTAGTACACACCCATCATACCTCACGTTGCCAGGAATCATCCTAGACAGCGTTTAAGAAAAACTTTGAGACGGGGAGATCACAATCTCGAATAGCATGGGATCAAATTTATATACGCGCGCTCTAAGGGGTGACCCCCTCTCGGTCCCAACCGGAAACACCCATGCCTCCTGACCGGATGAAAGTCTTTAATCCAGGGCCATGGAACCTTCATCCCGGCCTTTCGATTTGGTGTGTACCAGGAAGTGGTTTGCAACTTATTCAGCCGTATCCCTTGCGGGAAACAGGTGGTAGTACGAAAGGGGAGACGGACGGGAATCTGACTGGTTGATGCTGACACTGGGTCAACGGTCTGGCATAAGCCTGGTATGCTACAACACTGCCATCTTACCCATACTCATGCCAACTCATGTCCATGCAACAAGTTTCCAACAACTCATGGATTTATCGAGCTCAATTGCCTCAACTCTTACGAGATAAACTATCATTGAAATGCTCATGAACGTGCCATGAAACAAAAATAATGCAAACGTGCCCAAACACTCATCATATCAAAAGTTCAAACATTGCTTGCCTGGTTCGGAGTAGTCGGGGTCTAGCTCGGCGAAGTTCATGATTCGTCACCTCCTTCGGTATCTACGGTACACAAAATACACGCGCTAACGTAAATACCGTGGGTCACCTAAAGTCAATCCAAATATTTTTCAAATAAATATGATAAAAAACTAGACAAAACTTTGAAGAGGACAGAAGAAGAATCACTCAAAAATTCCATTATGTTAAAAAGTTATAAGGGTTTTGGTCCAAGGACCCATCTGTAATGAAACAGAAAACTTCCAGGGGGCTTTGCAGAAAAGTCCAGAAAAACGGTTCGGAGTGGAAGCGTATTTGCCAAAGTACACTTTCAGAAAACGATTCAAAAAAAAACAAAAGAGAGGCTGACGGGTGGGTCCCACCCGTCAGGTTTGAAATTTCAAACGAGAGGGACGGGGCTCGTCGGCGCCCGAGAGCCGCGGTGGTCGCCGGCGGCGATCCACGGCGAGGCAGGGAGATCGGAGGGTACCTCCGTGTTCAGGGTGCCATTCCGCGTCTGTGGGAGGTGGTGGTGGTCGCCGGCGAGTACCACGTCGACGGCGACGCTTGCTCGGAGGATCAGTTCGGGTGGTCGTGGGCCTCGTCGGAGAGTGCTGCGGAGGAGGAATTGAGGAGGGGGTTAGACCCGTGGTAGCATGAGAGGGTAGCTGACGGGATTTGGGGGCCGGGGATGACCTCACCAGAGTGAATCGCGGTGGAGGCCGAAGCGGAACAAAGCGGCCGGAGTCGAGGAAGAAGAGCTCCTCGAGGCCCTCCCAGGGGCTTGGCGGGGACTAGTGAGGTGGTGGAGGTGTGCCGGGGCGAGAGCAAGCTCGGGGGGAGCTATTTATAGCCGGCCGAGTCGGTTGCCGAAGCAGGGTTCTCCGGCAAAGTTTACGGCGGCGTAGGGCGTTGATCGGGGAGGTTCAGAGGTTGAGCGTCGTCGTGGGGGCTCCCTGGTTCCGTTTAGGTGCTAAACGCGTTGGGGTTTGGTTGCTTAGGGCGAGCTCGACGGAACGGGGCAGCGTGGGCCTGTCGGCGGCAGGGAGCATGCTCTGTGCTTGCCGTGCCACGGCGACGGTGCTGCATGCGTGCGCTGGCAAGGAAATGGCCACGCTGGAGCTACCAGAGGTTTGGGCGGCGCCGAACGGGCGTTATGCCGCTGCTCGCTTCCCCCTCGGCCGCCACGGTGGTTCTGCCGCCACAAGAAGACACGCCGGGCGAAAGCGGCCAGGTGCCACCGACGCCAGAATGCGCCAAGCACACGTGTGAAGCTCCGGACAAGCAAGCTAGGTCATGAGCAACGTGCCAAGTGCACTGTGAGCATGTAATCGAAACTCGGCGGAGATCGACCTTTGAAATCTGAACTTAACTGAAGATGAACAGAAATAGTGCATGCAAGGTGTTCGACAGAATGATTTAGGCATGTAGGGATTTTTCCTTGAGCTTGTTTTTGGTGGAGGGGTCTCCCATTGCATCTAGAGGCTGCCTGAATATTTGTGGAATTTTTGGAGAAGTGTAGATATGAATTTCACCAAATTTGACAAATCTGGTCCAAACTTGCAGAGACTATAATTTGAAATCTTGGAACAGAAGAGGAGTGGATCTTGATTGTTCTAGGTTGTGGGTACCAAGGACTATCTAGGGAAGTTGGTTTGAGGTCAAAACCCAAATGCATTTAGATACTTGCTTTGCAAATCACCTAGGCTCAAAATAATGGACAGAAAAGATTTGGGAGGAGAATTAAATGAAACAAAATTCAGAAAAGGGTTGAACTTGTTGAGACAGAATGTTTGGATTGCCCGAAGTGGAAGGAGAGATTTTTGGGAAGATTTGACCATGTGGTGCATGGCAAAATAATGAATGGTTTCAAATATTGGAGAGGAGGCAAAACTCCTAGAGTTTTCTTTTTGAAAGAAAAATAAACTCCAAAGACTTTTCTTGAAATTTTGAGAAGAGGGCAATCAGAAGAAAAATTTTAAAACCAAACACCAGAGTTGGAGGAGATGCAAAAAATAAAATATTTGCTAAAGGGAAAAGCTTTTGAGAGAGATCTTGGAAGGGTTTAGAAGACCTTCTTCAAATCCAACAAAATTTTTTTTTGAAGAAAACCAAAAGAATATTTTTGGAGTGTCACAGAAGAATTGCATGGCGGCGAATCCATATGATACAGCGGTCGTGCGAGTAAGACCAAGTAGTATAATAGTAGGCCTTTGGCCCAAACCCCACATCCAAGTCAATAAAAAGCCCCACTATCCAAAAGAATCAGAAACGACTGAGTAATTAACGCATTCGTTAATTATTAATTAATGACTTAATAAATTCTCCGACTCACAGCATGGTTAATAGTATAGCCAACACCTGGCTATATGAAGTTGAGACATCATCTAGAACCAACCTAATAGTTAGTCCCTTTAGTAAAATACTATATCATTAATAATGGCCCCACCTTTTGTCTCACAAAGTATGTGTAGTCTGAAATGCCGGGCGTGCAGCGGGCGGTGCCCTTGGTCGGCGCGCCGCTTCAACGATGGAAGCAGTGAGAGGCCACGTCGCCCTGACTTGCCACAAATGTGGAGCGGCGAGCTCAGCTGGCACCGGGCAGGAAGGTTTCGATTTTTGATTCAATTGTTGTGGTGCTACCGTCCAATATTCAAGTGTGGTTGTTTCTAGAATAAAAAAAGGAGGTACTCCTACTTATGTTACTCCCACTATGGCTAGCCTTGCGCTTGGCTCTTCGCCTCTTCCAGAAGTCGAACAATAATGGTGGTACTACAGTAGTACTTCTGGCAATCTGACACCAAATGAACTGCTGCACATCCACCGCTTGTAAGCAAAAGTTTCTCCTCGTGCTGAGAGCCACCACGCACGGGTTGGCGAGGGAGGAGGCCTAGTAAGCAAGCTTCTCGTCGTTCTGCGTGTTAATTGGACACATCAAAGTTATTTAGTACGTACTCTCTCCAAAAAAGGGCTGACCATGTCATGGCTACCATCCCGTGCTCCGTCGTTGAGTACATGCACTATTCACGTGCCATTGAGGAGAAAAAATATTGTGTATAGGAGTAGGTGCCATCGAAGTGCACGACTCACTTACGCACTACTTATCTGATTATCTCCATTTTCTTGCGTGACACGTGCACCTTGATGCTAGATGTCTCGTGTGTTGGCAAAAGGATGAATAAAGCTCACGTAAAAAAAGAGTGGAAGAACATAAATTCCTCATGACCGAGAAGGAGCAAGGAACCTCGCGCTGGAGCATCCACAAGGAACCTTGCGCGTTTCCCCTATTTTTTGCGGCCTGCTTGCCTATAAACAAATAAAAGAACATGAACTCTTCGCTAACCACTAGAGACGATACATCGGGATGCTAAGTTGAAGGTATTTTATTAGTTTATATTGATAACCACGCAAGAAGCCACACATGTACAGGATGCATGCAGCCACGCATGTACACACGCCAACGCACTAACTCATGCCGATCCAACTCATGCACAAACGTGCACAACATGGAGCACACAATGGACGTACACAACACAAGCATGCACACACACTCGGCCGCAGAATGCACGTGAATAACACATGCATGTGCACATACTCGGCTTCATGCAGGCGTGCGCCATCTGCGGTGACGTCCGGTTCGTCGTGCTACGGAGAAGCTCACACACAATGGCGCCTACGTATCTCTTGCAGCACCTCTTTGCCGTTGTTGCTCAACGACAAGCCGGAGACAAAGACGACTGCAGCCTCGGCTTTACAGCTAGCACAGATGGAAAAGCATGCACGCTGCACGCACACGACCACGTATGGAGTGCCCACGACGTGGTGCATCCCCAGTCGCCTCTACTCCTCATGCACATGTTGTCTATGAAGGTGGCTGCATGCCTAATGATGATGTGGGTGAGATCTTCTAGGACTTAGAGGATGACGAGGAGGGTGTCTCCAACAGTGTTCCTCGGCTCGCGCCTCTTGCATCATGGTGGTCGAGCTTGGAGTCATTCACTGGTACACGTGGCATCTCAGATCTGGACATAAGGTGACGTGCACCGTCAAGGGGGTCAGGGCGGACGCGACCTCTCATCCTCCATTTGAAGCGGCGCGCCAGCCCAGGGCGCCGCCCGCTGCACTCCCAACTGTACCCGCCTCCTCGCCGCATTCAAGAACCTACATTTACTAGTATGTATACATGTGCAAGGCATGTCTTAATATAACGGAGTGATTTTGGTAAAAGGGAAATGAAGTAATATGTGTGCTAATAGATTGAAAGAAAAATAAATTATAGTGATGTATAAATGCTGATATTAGTTCAATATTGTAAAAGCAGGAAGTAGTATTCATGCCATAAAACTGTACGTTCATTTAAAAAGAACTGCACGTTGCTTCACTTTTTCCACGTGTTCTTTTTTTGAGAAATATCCACATTCTCCTACTAAACCATCTCAACTGAGCTCAATCAAACCATCTGGTGGTTATGTGGCAACACAACCCATTGGAGCTAGTTATGAGCTAGTTATGCGGGTTTAACCGAGGGGTTTGATGGAGGCGAGGAGGCGTGTTCAGCCGGGCGTGCAGCCGACGGTGCAGTACTATTTGATTTGATAGCTACTACTAGTATATTATAAAAAACAAAGAAGAGTAGTAGAGATAGAGATAAGAGTAGAGACTAGGGAGGAGCACCATCTACTGCTTTGTGGGCTACTCCTGTGCTCCATTGGGCGGCCGCAACGTCCCCTACAGCCACTCCCTCCTGCGCTCCATTCGGCGGGTGCTGTCGAAATTTCGGGGGCGCACTCTCACGACTGCTGGCAGTTGTAACACCCCAAAAATTTAGCCATCTTTTAAATATTAAAATTTTTGCCAGGAGTTTTTTTATTTTTATTTTTTTATTTCTGTTGATTTCAGAACTTTTCTTTTAATATTAGGTGTCTTTTCCATGTGGAGCTTTCCCTAAACATATTGGACTTCTATGCTCTCTGTATAACTTTTTCTTAATCAGTAGATTTATTTATCCAATTATTTCATCCTAAGCTTTATTCATTAAAATGGCTTGTTTAAAATTTCGAGCTCTTTTTGAACTACAACCATTTGATAAAATCACTTAAAATTTGGAGATGTCATGAGATGTCTCTAAATCACTTGTGTGCAATAATATAATTATTTCATTTCATTTTTTGAGTGTTACACATGTTTTTCTTCTCTGGTCCAGTGGGCAGTTTTGCACTACAACCCAATTAAATTTTTCCCTAGAGCCTCCACCAAAATTATGGGATGTCAGTGGTAGCATGCCATCCAACTTTATGCAAAAATATAGTGATGTTCTTTGGATAAATTGAATGAAACAGCCTCTTCTTCATTCTGGACCAGACTTGTGTTTTCTACTGCAACTCTGTTATTTCTTGCTCTAGTGACCTTGTGCTTTCTCATGCTTGTAGTCAACCCTGCAAAATCCCCAAGTCCAGGAGCATGCACTCTTTGGAACACTTTTGGTCCGTGAAATGATGCCACTCACTCCCTGTCCAGAAGTAAAGTTTTGCAAAACTTGCACTAGCAAGTTTCTCCTTTTTGCAAACCAACTCCACCACCCTCTCCTACATCCATAGAGACACTGATCTGGAGAATTTGGCCACTCCAAGAACTACCTAGGTGCCTTTGGCATTTTGTCAAACACCCTGAGTGCACAGCCAGATTTGGCATGACTTCAGGTTTACATGGTGAACTTGAGCCCCTGACCAATCCACCATGTCTCTTAATTCCATTGCTAATCCTAGACTAGTTCTGTTTATTGCCAGCCTTAACCGCGACCTCTAGGATGCCCTGGCATTTCGTCGAGCATGTCCCGGGCGTGCTCTGGGCGCACCCAGAGCGTGCGTTTGGCACCCACGCGCTCGAAAGTCGCCACACACACTCAAGACTCAAATCCGCCCGTGACCGACCATAGCCAACCACCGTCAGACGGCCGTGGCGGCTAGCTCGACGGCCGCTTGCAGGCCCGCCGTGTCGGCGCCGCTTAAGCCGCCAACGCTTGCCACCTGCCTCCTGGAACAGTGCGTGCTCATCCGCAATCGTGTCCCCTGGCACTCGTCGCCGCCACGTCGCCCAAGCTACAGCAGGGCGGTTCGCCGTCGTCCTTATCCCCGGCCGCCTCGGAACCGACCTCCATCACCTATATAAGGAGGCCCCGAGCTCAAACCCGCACGCAGGTAGCCTCACACCATCCCACTCGTGCCCCCTTAGCCGTCAATTGAAGGGAGAGAATCGTCTTCTTCCTCTCCGGCAACTCCAGCCGCCGCCACTAACCAGGCCATTCCGGCGCCACCAGGGCCTCCCCCTCTCCACTCTCTCCACCAGGAACCTTCCCTTCCTCCCGTGGGCCCGTCCCCCTACTCGATTTTGGTCGGGAACCACCGCGGCCCCAAAATCACTTTGTCCCCGAAGCCTCCTCCACCGCGAAGCTCGCCGCCGGCAGCTCGCGCCGTCCCTGCCGACCCAGGACCACCGGTAGGACCGCCCCGGTCTTGCGGGTCCATCCCGACCTTCCGAACTCGCGAGAGCCGCTGCCGTTCACGGGCCGATCGTCGTTGCCTCACGCTGCTCGGGGCAGGAGGAGGAGGGAGAGTTGGACTGGTCAAACCTGACCAGTGGGCCAGGCGGGCCCACTGTCAGTGACTCAGGCGCAGTCCACGCTGGATAAGTGGAAGCGCATTTCCAAAATGCGCCTTCGACGTGTACGTATATTCGAAACGTTTTCTTTTCTGTTTTTATTTAAATAACAGATTTTGACAAAACTTTGACCGGCTGTATCTTTTTAAATACAACTCCAAATAAATTAATTCTTTTTCCTACCTCTCTCAAATACTGTCTAGTTTATTTTAAGATTTATTTGAAAAAATTTCAAAACAACTTTTTGTGCTGTTTTGATTTTATGTAATAATTCAAATATATTCTTTTAAATAGGAATTTTGAAGATTTCAAGATGTGTTGGAATGCACCCTGCCTTCCCATGACCTGAAGGCAATCATTCTGAACCCTGGTAAATTTTTTGTGTGTGTTGCATAGCACGGTGACAACACCACCCCGACACGAGCATACGCCATTTTATGTGCGGATGTGTTCCTACTCATGAATGCATGTTAATGAATTTCATGCAAATGGAGTTGATATGATTGTGATATGAATCACCGTCATATGCCTTTCATGCGTACCGGGAGGAAAGCCGGGAAGGCCTCTGTCTTGGGTAAACACGGTCTTGCCCCTAGTCCTCCGTCGAGACGGACGTGTCCGGTATGGCATGAGGGGGTATGTCGCGTGGTGTTTCTATCTGTCGTTTGTACTATATGCATTGTTATACTAATCTTGCAGGGAACATTACAACCTCCTGAGTCGACCGTAGATCGAGTCTTGTGCCAGTAACCCCCATACTTGCTTCGTACTACCACTCGTCTCTACACCAAGTAGGGTATGGTTCAGTAAGTTGTCAACCCTTTCCTAGCACAAACCGTCTGTAGAGGCCATGGTGGAAGATATCGGAGGCATCCGGTAGTCATGCCACCGGGTCCGGGAGCATGGGTGTTTCGGTTGTAGCCGAAGGGGGTAGCTCCCCGGTTTGCGCGCGGTATAAATTTTGTGATCCCATGTTACGTCGAGGTTGTAGCCTCCCCACTTAGATTTTTTCTTAACATGTGTCGTGGTGATTCCAGACACGTGTAAGTTAAGCTGGTGTGTGCAAGTTAGGTGTGTTTTCAACAAAAAGGCCGTAGACGGAATTAGTCGCGATGGACTAAAGGAATCTGTTACTCGTGGGTAAAGAGTACACCATCTGCAGAGATTAAACCTATTCGAATAGCCGTGTCCATGGTTAAGGATTGCAGTCTGGGATGGGTAAAGTGTCGGTCTTAGTGTCGGTCTTCGGAGGTGAAACTCTTAAACCAGAACTGGATTTCACAATTTGTGGATTGTGATAATAATGATTATTATTATTATTGTTGACTAACCCGTGATTTTTCTAGTACTATTGAATGTCCCTGGGATGGTTCTACCTCCCGGATATTTACTGTGCATTTTTTAAAGCCCTTTATGCGGTGTCGCTAAGACGCCCGATTGTGGCGTTTCTTTTAAAGCGCTTTATGTGGTGTCGCTAAGACGCCCGACTGTGGCATTTCTTTTAAAGCCCTTTTTGCGGTGTCGCTAAGATGCCCGACTATGGCATTTCTTTTAAAGCCCTTTGTGTGGTGTCCCTAAGACGCCCGACTGTGGCATTCCTTTTAAAGCCCTTTATGTGGTGTCGCTAAGGACGCCTGACCGTGGCATTTCTTTTAAAGCCCTTCATGCGGTGTCGCTTAAGACGCCTTGATCGTGGCATTTCTTTTAAAGCCCTTTATGCGGTGTCGCTCAGACGCCCGATTGTGGCATTTCTTTTGTAGTCCTTTATGTTATTTATTTCGTAATTTTAATACTACCATATCATTGCATTTTCACAAATAACATGCTTGCACGCATCAGTGTTTATTTATCCTTTGTGACTGACGCCCTGAGCATAAAATATTTTCCGCACATCATTGTTATATTATACCTGTATTCATGATGTTTGCGAGTACATTCAAAGTACTCATTGGCTTGTCCCTGGCTATTGTCTTGGCCAGATTTCTTGCTTGGAGAGGAGCGTTGTGATGACAGCCCCGGAACCTAAGCAACATAGACCGCAGCCTCGCGAAGATAGGAGTTAACCTGGTCAGCTGTTCCCGTGGGAAATGGAGTTCCATGGACACTGATGATCCACAAACCGCTTCCGCCATCAACCTTTAGAAACCATTTGTTGTACTCACAGACCAGAATGGTCTTGTACCACATATATTGTATTTTTGCTTGGAATTTCTGTATCAAGTTGGTGCCTTACCAGCTAATAGTTATCCTGGGGCTGGTGAGCGCAAGGGCCATTTTCTCGGAAATTTTTTTCCGGAGAATCGGTCGCCACAGCAGTGACGATTGTAACGACGGCGACTTCTTCACCGACCTCGGCAACCTCGTCCTCAACGACATGGGCGACAACCTCAACACCAACAGTGCTGCTCCCGTTGCATCGTATGTGTTTCTTTCCTTCCTGTTCGAAATCATGGTAGAATTCATGTTTCTAGTCTGTGTCCTAGATTCGATATGTTCATCTACTATGCTAGTCCACATGATTAGTTTAATCTCTGTTATAGTCGTCATGATTTATTTTGTGCTTATTCAGACTAAATCTCGTAGTAACTTTGTCGGTGTGGAACGACACCTATGGGATCACAAGAGTCCCTACTATGGTTGCCAGGGCGTAGGGTTGCGAGAAAAGCAGGATCAGTAGTCAGCACAAGGATCGTTTACCCAGGTTCGGGCTGCAAGGATGCGTAAAACACTAGTCCTGCTTTGGTGGGTGTATTTCAGAGAGTTCTTGAGCTCTCGAACTAGCTATGGTGAGTGCGTGGTTCAAAAGAGCCGAATCCTTTCCCAGTATGCCATGGGCCTCCTTTTATAGGCGAAAGGGGCTGCCACAGTGGCATACAGGAGGTGGAAAGGCGTACAGTATTGCGAGCTTATCGCTCACATTACATGACAAGTTGCATTTAATGCTCCGCTGAGGTGTCCCCTAGCTCTATCGGGGACGGGGGTGAGGCCCGTCCCATCCGTCGCCGCTCCTCCTCGCTTCGACAGGCACCCTCGCAAGCGATGCGTGCGGTGCCATGTAGGCAGGCATACAGCTGAGATGGCGCGGTGGTAGGGCCTTCACGAAGATCAACATGCCGCCACACAGGCGCTTGCTGAGTTGACCTGGAAGCTGCATGTTGCCACGCAGGTGCCTGCCCAGCTGGTTTGGGCTGGCAGCTGCATGCGAACGGCGGTGGAGACTTGGCTGGTGCGGGCCTGGCAGTGGTCCTGCTGGCGTCTTCGGCGAGAGCCTTGCCGGGGGGCCCGGCAAGGGTCTTGCCGTGGCGCGCTGTCGTCCCCGGCAAGAATCTTGCCGGGGGTGTCTCGTGGCTCTCCTCGGCAAGGATCTTGTCGAGGGTCGTTGTCTTCTGATCCTCATCTGATCTTGAATATGTCTTCACAACGATCTGCATGCCAGCACAGAGGTGCCTCCCGAGCCCTGGCCCCACGTGGCTGGGTGTTGGGGACGTGGGCTCAAGGGTGGCTTGCTCTGTTGGTGTTTGGGCATGCTGCCCCGGCAAGAGTCTTTCCGGGGCTGCTGAGGCAGTCCTCGGCAAGGGTCTTTCCAGGGGAAACTGCTCCGCCCCTCTGCTTCTTTGAGTTCTTGGTCTTGGCGTTGCTCTGGCTGTCTTGGGCTTCGGTTTTGCCTTTGTTTACCTCCCCTGTTCTGCTTGGTGTGACCGCGGGCGCAGCTCCGACTGCCCGTGCATAGGTAAAGGGGTACAAATGTGCGCCCCTTCTTTTGTACACCGACAGGAGCCCCCAGGCCTGGGCCACACATAAGCATGACGCGTTGTTGGGCCGGGCCCGAAATGGTGTGCGGACAGGCGGGGCGGTTTTTTTATCACGGTAAAACTTTTCACGCGCTTCGCTTCCCATGACCCGCACGCGGCGTGGAGGGGTGCGCGTGATGTGGGTGGAATGCGTGGGGCGATTCCCGCATCCATGCGTCACATCGTTGTAAAGAGGCGGGTCGCGCCTTCCCCATAAAAAGAGAGAGGCGTGGAGGCGCGGCTCATTTACTGCGCGGGGCCGGGTCGCGGTCTTCAAGGCATCCACACCCCATGATCACGGGGTGGGGAGAGGTCACCTCACCTGTGCCCTCGATTCTGCATGTTCTCCATGCGTCTTCCATGCGCTTGGGGTGGCAAACAGTGGAGGCGAGAAACCGAGCCATCGCTGGTTGGGGCAGCGGGTCGATCCCGACTCCCTGTGCCTCTGGTGGCTGGATTGGCCGAGCCCCGACACCGCCCTTTATAAGGAGGGGGAAGGTGGGATGGCGTCCCGCACTCTTCTGTCATCCATCTCCTCTCTCTTCTGCTTCTTCCTTTCACTCACCATGGAGAAAGGGAATCCTGGTCCCCCGACGGTGGCGGCGAGGGTCGCCGCTCGACAGCGCGTCCCTCCCCCTCCTGAGCCCGCGGTGGTGGAGCCGGCCGCAAGGGGAAGGGGGAGGGGGAAAGGCTATGGGCGAGGTCGGGGAAGAGGTCGTAGTGCTCGAGGAAGAGGAGGGCGGGGCGGCCCGCCGGCTTCGCCCCCGCCAATGATGCCTTTGCCAATGGAAGGCCATGTTGGAGACCAGCCCCGCGAATTCTTCATCAGGCTGTGTCGGCCTCCGCGTCGTCGTCTTCCCACCCCGTTTGCTCGGGAGATGGAGTGTGACCTGCCCCAATCCCTCAGATTGCACATGAGGGGCTGTGGGAATGGGGGCACGCGGGTGGACGTCAACTTCCCGGCCCCTCGGGTCATGTACCTTCGTCGTGGGTGGAATACGTTCGCTCGCATCCACAGCCTGACGGCGGGGCTCGTCCTCTACATCAAATTAATGGAGGACGGCCTGCTCTCCGTCAAGGTCTTCGGAGACTTAGGTACTCGCCTGAAGTGCTGCGTGGAGAGCTGCTCCGATGGAGATTCCGACGATGGAAGCTCTTCCTCGAGCGAAAGTGATGAGGAGGACAGCGAGGCATATGACGGGGATGATTCCGACTAGGCGTCGGATGCCCCACGCCTGGGCGGGTGCGGCAGCAGCAGCATCTGCACCAGGCCGCTCCTCCGGCAGAGTTTTGCCGGGGGTGGGGCCAGCTGCTTGAACTTCTCGGGGCCGTCTCCTTGGGTGGCTGGCGTCGGGAGGCTGCGGAAGAGGAAGAGGGCGGGCGGCAAGGCCGTCAACTCAGAGTACGCGGGCACCGACGCCTTCATCACGTATTGCCGGTCCTGTTGCCTCGTCTTCCAGCTCCTTTCCTGGCACCATCATCACCGGCCCACACATAGGCGGCCACCGAGATGTTCTCTTGGTGCTTTCTGCTGCTCGTAGCTCGCCTAGGCACCCCTTTTGCCCTTTTGCCTCCTGGCCTACCTCCTGAGGAGAGGGAAAAGAAAGGGAGTACGGGCATCTCATCTCTTTTTTAATCTGTAAGCCTTCAGGCCTTGTTAAATTTAAATCTTGTAATCCCCTTGTTCATGTTTTTCATTCCGTACAGACTCTACCTGTGTGGGATGTTTTCAATGAAAAACGGATGTTTGCCGGGTTTTTTGTTCGTGGGTAGACCCGGCGACAAGGAGCGAATCCTTGTTACAATTTAAGATAAATGTTTTCCGCCCGGCAACAGGCCTTGCCGTCCCCCCACTTCGGTCGACCACTCTCGCGCCCTTGGTGGAGGCAAGGATGAAGCGCGCTTAGGCTCCTCGTTCTACTTCCTTGCCACCGCGAGTACAACCAAATCCGGGCCCAGGAGATAATCCTTGGGTATAGAAAAGGGGAGCACGGTGGCCTAGAAATAAAACGAGGTTTCACATATCCCAGCTCCGTTCCGAAATGCATGATAGAGGATGAAAGACTTATCTGGATCTGTAGCCCCTGGCAACCTTGTCTTGCCGCGCTTGGAACCTTGTGCTTGCAGCCCCCGGCAAATCTGGTTTGCCGGGGTCGGGACACCAGTCTGTTTCCTTTCTTCCAAGTAGCTCAGCAGAAGTGCTCATGTGTCGTGCGAACCAAAGGAGGACATAAAAGAAACAGATAGACGCGCACTCGACCTCTAGGCTAGGGGTTAGTCGCCGCTAAGCACTATCAACCCTAACAAAGGAAGAGACTCGACCTAGCATGCATGCTATAACTTAGGGCGCCGGCGCTTCATTTATTTATCCTCAGGGTCTGCGCCTGGCTTTGTACAAAGGGTCACATGCCTTGCTGGCAAAGCTTGTACAAAAGGTGGCTTGCTAGGAGACCCGGCAAGCCGCGCCTTATGGGTAAAACTTGCGCAGATGCTCGATGTTCCAGGAGTTGCTCACTGGGACAACATCTTAGGTCTCCAGGCGGACTGCGCCGGGCCTGGTGACTCGTATTACCTGATAAGGGACTTCCCACTTTGGTGTCAACTTGTTGGAATTCTTGGCCGACTGAGCACGTCGAAGAACAAGGTCGCCTTCCTCAAAGCTTCGGGCAAGAACCTTGCGGCTATGGTAGCTGTGCAAGGCTTGCTGGTAGCGTGCTGCTCTCATAGCTGCCCGAAGACGTTCTTCCTCAAGGAGCATTGCGTCGTCTTGCCGCAACTGCTCTTGCTCAAGCTCATCATAAGCGAGCACTCGAGGTGACCCGTATATGAGTTCCATGGGGAGAACTGCCTCTGCCCCATATACTAGGGCAAAGGGCGTCTGACCGGTGGCTCGATTTGGCGTCATCCTGATCGACCAAAGAACCGCCAACAACTCATCAATCCAGCGCCTTCCACTCTTGTGCATCTTGTCAAAGGTCTTCGTCCTTAGGCCTCGCAACACTTCAGCATTTGCCCTCTCCGCTTGGCCGTTGCTCCGTGGGCGTGCCACGGAAGCAAAACAGACCTTGCTGCCGAGGTCTTGAATGTATTGCATGAACGTGTGGCTCGTGAACTGCGTGCCGTTGTCGGTGATGACTCTGTTTGGCACACCAAAACGGCAGACCAGTCCCTTGAAGAACTTGACAGGCTGGTGGCGGTCACCTTTCTCACTGCTTCCACCTCCAGCCACTTTGTGAACTTGTCGATCGCAACGTACAAGTACTCAAAGCCCCCGACAGCGTGGGGGAAAGGGCCCAGTATATCAAGCCCCAGACCGAGAATGGCCAGGAGAGAGGGATTGTTTGAAGGTCTTGAGTTTGTTGATGAAGCTTCTTTGAATGGAACTGACACGCTTCACACTTGGTTACTAGTGCCATCGCATCCTGGAGGGCGGTAGGCCAGAAGAAACCTTGCCGGAACGCCTTTCCGGCAAGGGCCCTCGAGTCTATGTGGGAGCCACATATGCCTCCATGTATCTCTGCCAACGGCTCCAGTCCTTCCTCCCGTGGAATGCACTTAAATTTCACACCGTTCGACCTTCTCATGTATAGGACGTCGTCGACGAACTGTTACAGGGCGGACCAGCGGGCTACTTTTTCCTTTTCCTCCTGCTCCTCAGGAAGTTCCCCTGTTTGGAGGAATTGGACAGTTTGTTGTGCCCACGCCGGAGCCTGGGTCTCGATGACAAGGACCAGCGGCATTTCCTCAACTATGGGCGCGACTGTCTCCCTAGCCAGGCCTTGACGCCCTGCCGGAGCCAGTTGCCCTTTGGCAGGCTCAGCGTCCGCGGCAGCACCCTTGCCGGCAGCCCCAGGGGGCTCGGTAGGAAAGTACTTTCCTGGACCTGACTTCCTCCGCTTGTTCTGCCCCGTTGACGGTTCGATGGATTGTTGAGTTAACCGGAGCAAAAAGGTAGCTGGTTCCATAGGTAGCTTGAATGCAGCATGCTTCGACAGGTAACCGGCAATGTCGTTCTCCATTCGAGGGATGTGCTCTGCTTGGATACCGTCAAAGCGTTCCTCCATCTTCCTCACCTCATCTACGTAAGCCTCCATCAATGGGCTCTGGAAATCCTTGTTGACGTGCCTAACAACAAGCTGCAAGTCACCCTTGACGATGAGCTTCTTAACCCCGAGGTCTGCCGCGATCCTAAGACCGGCGAGCAATCCCTCGTACTCAGCAGTATTGTTGTTGGACATCTCCCTGGGAAAGTGCATCTGGATCACGTACTTGAGGTGCTCTCCGGTGGGTCCGACGAGCAGCACACCGGCACCGGCGCCTTGCAGCAAGAAACCCCCATCAAAGCACATGATCCAGTCGCGGTCTGCCTCCTTGCCGGGGAGAGTGGTCTCCTGGATTTCTACGTCAGGCGTTGAGGTCCATTCTGCAATGAACTCCGCCAAGACTCTACTCTGGATTGTCGAGGTACTTTGAAACTTCAAACCAAAACTTGATAAATCCAAGGCCCATTCCACAATCCTTCCGGTTGCATCTGGGTTATGCAGTATCCGTTGCAATGGGAGGCGGCTGACGACAGTGATCTCGTGGGCTTGGAAGTAATGACGCAGCTTCCTCGAGGCCATAAGGAGGCCAAAGAGCAATTTATGCACACCGGAGTACCTCGACCTAGCTCCCTGCTAGAGGGAGCTGACAAAGTAAACCGGGTGTTGTATCATCTTCTTCTTTTGCACCAGCTCACTCGACTGCGCGGGCACTGCCTTGGTGGCATCATACTCTACCGGGGGCCTCGCCTTGCCGGCACCAGGCCCTATTGGGGGAATATTTGGCTTGCCATCCGCTGGTTCTGCCACCGTCACTGCCTCCTCGTCGACCTCCCTCTGTGCCACCAGTGCAGCGCTGACCACTTGATTCGTCGCCGCCAAATACAGCAGCATAGGCTCTTGTGGTTTAGGCGCAACTAGTATTGGCATGGAGGAAAGGTATTTCTTCAGATCCTGCAATGCTGCCTCGCTTCTGGGGTCCACTCCATTGGGCCTGCCTTCTTCAAGATTTTGAAGAAAGAAAGGGCGCGCTCGGCAGACTTGGAGATGAATCGGCTCATGGCAGCGACGCAGCCGGTGAGTCGACGCACATCCTTGATCCGCTTGGGCGCCTCAATCTTCTCAATAGCCGTGATTTTGTCTGGGTTTGCCTCGATCCCGCGCTGCGATACAAAGAAACCGAGAAGCTTGCCGGACGGAACGCCGAAGACACACTTCTCCGAGTTCAGCTTGAGGTTGATCTTGCGCAGGTTGGCAAATGTCTCTTCCAGATCTTGCACAAGAGTTGCCCCGTCTTTGGTTTTGGCCACTATGTCATCCATGTATGCTTCCATATTTCTATGGAGCTGGGGTTCAAAAATTATTTGGACTGCTCTTGCAAACGTCGAGCCAGCACTCTTCAAGACGAAAGGCATCCGTAAAAACCAATACGTACCACATGGGGTGGTGAATGCTGTCTTCTCTTCATCTTCTCTTGTCATGAAGATTTCGTGGTAGCCCGAGTAGGCGTCGAGGAATGACAACAGATCACACCTGGCTGTGGAGTCGACAAGCTGGTTGATGCGCGACAATGGGAAGGGGTCCTTGGGACAAGCTTTATTGATATCTGTGTAGTCAATACACAGCCTCCACATCCCATTTGCCTTGCGCACCACTACCGGATTGTCCAACCACGTCGGGTGAAGCACTCCTCTCGCCAAACCTGCCGCTTCCAACTTCCTGATCTCCTCTGTGATGAACTCCTGCCTCTCCAGAGCCTGCTTTCTCACCTTCTGCTTGACGGGCCGCGCATGAGGACAGACAGCTAGGTGGTGCTCAATCACCTCCCTGGGAACACCGGGGATGTCTGATGCTTACCACGCAAACACGTTGACATTCGCCCGCAGGAAGGTGACGAGCGCGCCTTCCTATTTCCTGTCGAGGGTGGAGCCTATGGTGAAGGCCCCTCCCGTGCCATCCTCCCTGACGGACACCTTCTTGGTCTGCGGCGGCTCAGCTATGGATTTCTTGCTCTTGCCGGTAGAGCTCTCTGGCACATCCTCGACGGTAGCACAACACTCCGAGGAGGTGCGCTTGCCTAAGTGGTCGCGAGAGGTCTTGCCGGGCTTCTTCTTCCCTCCCAGGCCTTCAGCGGCAGGAGCAGGTGCCTTGACGGCAGCTGCTGCAATTGCTTCCTGGTAGAGTTGGTCGGTGCAAATCAGTGCGTCCTTCTTGTCGGAGGGGACGGAGATGATGGTCAATGGTCCGGGCATCTTTAGCATGTTGTAGGCGTAGTGTGATGCCGCCATGAACTTGGCTAGTGCCGGGCGGCCGAGAATCCCGTTGTAGGGCAAGGGGATCTCGGCCACGTTGAAGATGATCCTCTCTATCCTGTAGTTCAACTCTCCTCCAAACATCACGGGCAGTGTGACCTTTCCCTTCGGCTGGCTCCTCCCCGGATTGACCCCTTGAAACATGCCCGTTTCCTCGAGGTCTTCATCTGGAATTTGCAGCCTTTTGATCACGACGGGCGAGATCAAGTTCAGGTCGGCCCGCCGTCAACCAACATCTTGTTCACCTTGAGGTTGCGTATTGTTGGTGAGACCAACAATGGCAAACACCCGACCGCGGTCGTGCGGTCAGGGTGGTCCTCGGCGTCAAAGATGAGGGGCGTGCTGGACCACTTCAACGGCTTCTGAGCGTCGAACGATGGCTTCGCCGCTGTAATCTCACGCGCCCACTGCTTGAGTTGGTGGTGAGAAGTATGCAGCGTGGCGCCACCATTGATGCACATGGCCTCCGTAGCCTTCTGGAACTCTTGCTCACCAACTCGTCGTCCTCGTCGTGATCATCGTCTTCTTGTTTCTTGTCACGGCCCCGGGCGGGCCTCTCTTGCTGGTTGTCCTTGCCGGGGCAGCTTCCTTGGCCGCCTCGCTTCTTACCGGAACCCTTGGCACCGTCCTGACCTTTCTCCTTGTCCCGCCTTTCATACTTGACCTTTTGCTTTTCAGCAAGCAGCTCGAGTTTTCGGCAGTTCTGGAGGTCGTGGCCCTTGGTGCGGTGGATCTTGCAAGATCTTGCTTCTGGAGCCCCACAGCTTATCGGCAGCTGCTAAGGCCCGTCAGGCGGCGCACCCGGCAATATCCTTGCCGGGGCCGTCTGCCTTGACATTCTTGGCAGCGCCGGTGTCGTCAGACCCCTCGACGGCAAGTACGGCCTCGCCCTTGCGTTTCCTGTTGCAACGCCGGCCCTTCTTCATCAGGGTGGCGGCGTCTTCGTCGGTAGAGTAGGTTTCTCCATCTGCGTCTTCGCCGGGGTACTTCCTTCCCTCTTCAGCCCGGGCGCATTTATCGGCCAGAATGTAGAGCTCGGCCACATCCTTAACCTTGGTCATCGCCAGCTCTTCGCGCATATTGCGATTGTGCATGTTCTGGTGGAACATGCTGATCACAGAGGCGGGATGAACGTCGAGGATGTTGTACTGCACCCGGCTGAACCTCTGGATGTACTTGCGCAGGGTTTCCCCTTTCTTCTGGGGAATGATATGCAGGTCACTGGCCTGGCCATGACCTTGGTGGCCTCCTGTGAAGGCGCCAACGAACTCATGGCACTGGGGAATGATATGCAGGTCACTGGCCTGGCCATGAGCTTGGTGGCCTCCTGTGAAGGCGCCCACGAACCCATGGCACAGATCTAACCAAGAAGAAGTGGAATCCGCCGGCAAGTGCATCAACCAAGACATAACATTGGGCTTCAGTGCCAGCGGGAAATAATTGGCAAGCACCTTGTCGTCGCGAGCTCCGGCCGCCTGCATCGCGATGGTGTAGATGCTGAGGAACTCGGACGGATGGGTCTTGCCAGTGTACTTCTCGCCTACATCGGGCTTGAACGTGCGGTGGGACAACCACTGGAACTGCCGAAGCTCACGAGTAAAGGACGGGCAGCCCGCCTCGTAAGGTAGGCCGCCGGGGCCCCCTGGTGCTGGGTGGTCCATAGCGGGTCCCGCCCGCTTGTCCAACTGGTGGCGTGTATCACGCCAACGCTCAATAATGGTCCGAGCATCTTCGTGGGCTCATTCTCGAAGAACTTGGCGCTAGACGCGGTGGGTCCGCGGGTCGGACGACGCTATAGAGATGTTATCACAAGCGTTGTCATGATGGGCCGACGCCCGCGGCGGCTGGCGAGGAGGAGGAGAGTGCACCGTGGCTGCAGCTCCCCCGAACCTCCCAGCACCAGCATGTGGTGGCTCAGTGGAGCGCCGCCCCAAGGGCCCCGCCGGTCGCGGATCATCTTTGTTGGTGACGGCGACGAGGCTCTGGATGGTGGCCCTCCACTCGTCGAGCTTCACTGCAGCAGGAGGGAAGTCGAGGAGCAGTTGCGCGCGCCAAAAGCTTCCGCTGGCATGGGTGGCGGTGACAGCTGCGTGGACCATGGCGTACTTCAACTTATAACCATGTTAGAAGGAGCTCCACCACGGCCCAGCGGCTGCGCGCCATTTCCGCCAGCACTTCGGCGGGCATGTTGAACTCCTTCATCCCGCGGATGACGCACAGTGCTCTTCCCATGGCGGTGCCCAAGGTCGTCGGCATGGCGACGTTGTTCATCGCGCACACCATGGGAAGAGCATGCAGTTGTCCCCGGCGTGGGTGTCTTGGAGGTCGCTGCGCCGCCCGGAGGTGGCACAACGACAGCCCTGGAGGGCCCCGCGCCGCCTCCATGGGGCCCAGCTCCGTCTTTGGATCTGGCAACGTGCGGTCAGTCATCGGGCGTGCGAACGACGCCGCTCGCCAGGCTCTGACTGCCAGAGTGATGCTGGTGCTCGCGGACCGTGGCCCGGGTCTTGTCCGCGACCGGGCCACTGCTCGCCTGTAGTGGTACGGGCCGTTCGGCCCCCGACGAGCCGATCGCCGTGGCCGTCTTCTTCTTGCGAGCCATAGCGATGAAGAAACACTAGGCTAGCTACTAGACCAGATTCTCACAATTGCGTGCCCCCTACCTGGCGCGCCAAAGATGTCGGTGTGGAACGACACCAATGGGATCACAAGAATCCCTACTACGGTTGCCGGGGCGCAGGGTTGCGAGAAGAGCAGGATCAGTAGTCATCACAAGGATCGTTTACCCAGGTTCGGGCCATGAGGATGCGTAAAACCCTAGTCCTGCTTTGGCGGGTGTATTTCAGAGAGTTCTCGAGCTCTCGAACTAGCTATGGTGTCTGCTTGGTTCAAAAGAGCCGAATCCTTTCCCAGTATGCCATGGGCCTCCTTTATAGGCAAAAGGGGCTGCACCAGTGGCATACAGGAGGTGGAAAGGCGTACAGTATTGCGAGCTTATCGCTCGCATTACATGACAAGTTGCATTTAATGCACCGCTGAGGTGTCCCCTAGCTTTATCGGGGACAGGGGTGAGGCCAGTCCCGTCCGTCGCTGCTCCTTCTCACTTTGACACGCGCCCTGGCCAGCGATGTGTGCGGCGCCATGTAGGCAGGCAGGCAGCTGAGGTGGCGCGGTGGTAGGGCCTTCACGAAGATCTGCATGCCGCCACACATGCGCCTGCTGAGTTGGCCTAGAAGCTGCATGTTGCCACGCAGGTGCCTGCCCAGCTGGTTTGGGCTGGCAGCTGCATGCGAACGGCGGTGGAGACTTGGCTGGTGCGGGCCTGGCAGTGGTCCTTCTAGCGTCTTTGGCGAGAGCCTTGCCGGGTGCCCAGCAAGGGTCTTGCCGTGGCACACTGTCGTCCCCGGCAAGAATCTTTCCGGGAGGGTCTCGTGGCTCACCTCGGCAAGGATCTTGTCTAGGATCGTTGTCTTCTGATCCTCATCTATCTTGAATATGTCTTCACAAAGATCTGCATGCCACCACGGAGGTGCCTCCCGAGCCCTGGACCCACGTGGTTGATAGTGTTGGGGACGTGGGCTCAAGGGTGGCTCCCCCTGTTCGTGTTTGGGCGTGCTGCCCCGGCAAGAGTCTTGCCGGGGCTGCTGAGCAGTCCTCTGCTTCTTTGCGTTCTTTGTCTTGGCGTTGCTCTGGCTGTCTTGGGCTTCGGTTTTGCATTGGTTTATCTCCCCTGTTCTGCTTGGTGTGACCGCGGGCGTGGCTCCGACTGCCCGTGCATAGGTAAAGGGGTACAAAGGTGCGCCCCTTCTTTTGTACACCAACAAACTTGCTCATATTTTCAACTAGCGCACCGTCCCCTACAGCCACTCCCATTTCATGGATGGTCTGGTCGATGCCTCCAAGGAACCCTTCGTCTACTGCTGTGAGTGCCCGATGCAGTTTTGGGGCTCGCCGGCGGACCTCGTGCATCACCTCACGCAGGCGTGCGGTGATCACTACTAGCCCTTGGCGAAGAACATCAAGTACGAGACGGGCTAGCCGTTCACCATGCCGGAGTCACTGGAGGATCACTACCGCCTGCTAGTCTCGGAGGAGGACGGCAGCATCTTCCTCTTGATCGTGGGCACCCGAGGAGGGGCCGTGAGCCGCCGCCCGTCTGCGTGTGCGTCGAGGCGATGCAGCCACGCTGGCACTGAGACGAGGCCGATGTACGGGTGCGTGCTCATTGTTACTACCCCTCCGAGTTATGTGGGCGGCAACACTTTCTATAGGAAGATTACTAGGACTGTGCCGAGCTGGGACCTTGCCGTCGATGTGAACATGGAAGACGCATGGTATGATTCCCCCCCCCCCAATGTGGTGCACGGGGACTCCAAGGAGGTTCACCTGGACATATGCATTACCAAGTTAAATGCTGATCTTTAGTCTTCACTCAATGTAATCCGCTGTCTAAGCATGTGGAGACTTCCATGCATGATCTTGCTCTATTGGAGTATCGCGCATGAATAAAAGTGTATCCATTTATGGTTTAGTCTAGAATCTTCCATGTATGAAATTTTTACTACGATCTTGGTGAAAGACCGATGATGAACAATTTCTTACATCTCCTCTGCCCTTCCAAGTCATCCTGATTTAATGCCTCCGTCTAGGTGCATAAGGGCATAGCTAATACTTAATAGTATAATAGCTGTTGACTATAAGAAAGTGCCATGTCATCTATAGCCAACATGTATAACAATCGATACGTTAAAAACTAATTCTTAAAGATCATTTCTTGCAAAGCACAATAAGTGTTATTTCTTCACAAGTTTTGGATGCAGGTTGAACAGTTGAACACTTTTGTTTGCAAAAGATACTTTTTTATCTATTTCACCCGGATGTTTGTGAGCTATAGAGATGAAATAATATTCGAAGAAATCTATCGATACCCGTTACACATGAGATGACCCCCACATCCTTTGTCAAAATAAACAACTCCCCGATCAATGCATTACACTGTTCCGTGCAACGCACGAGCACATTACTATAGATTAGTATGACCAGAAATTGAACTAACATTATATATAGTACGATAAATGCTGATGCATGTCACCTAAAATTATATCATTGAAAACTATGCTCAAATACTAATCCAACGATATAGTATTTGTTGACATGCACTAACATTTTGTCAGTTAAATCTTCAGTCAAATTCAATGGGGGACTAATAAACCACGACCGATGTAGTACTAGTGTAGAGTGCGGAGCTGCACGCGAGTCTCGCGGCAGTAAAGGCGTCATTTCACAAAACCCAACCACTCCCAGTAATAAGTGGCCTGGTAAAATAAACGGACAAGCAACTATCACATCCCTCCGTCTTGATTGTTCTAGAACACATGTGAGGTAGCAGCAATGTACTGTTCATGCGAATCCTCCTGATATTGGCCGTTGGATTTAGAAGATCAATGGTTATGATTGATGTTCTTAGTCCTACTTAAAATTGGTACACTATCTATACCTACTAATAAAAGAAATATGTATTCTTAGTCCGTTTTACTATTTCATAGGAAACTCCTTAATGTTTATGACATTAAATCCGTAGAACATATCAAATGTTTTTTTAAAATCCCCATATCTTCTAAACTATAACTTCAAATTTAACATGTTATATATGGAATTTGATCAGAAAAATATGTAGAATCTGAATATGATGTTATTTTACCTGTTGAAAATTTAAAATATACTATCTAGGCTGCAAAATTAATCGCCACACCAACACTTCCTCGCCTCTGACCAACAGCCTGTCGCGTTGTTTACCATCCCCGGTGGCTGTATGATCCTCTTTCCTTCCCCTACATTTTTTCTCCGTAGGTGCGGCGCAAACATCAGCAAACGAACCAGTAGCCTTCCGGCGCGCCACCATCGGCCTGTTGGACGACGCACGCCACAACCTTTGTTGATTTGCTCCTCCCCGTAGGGGGCGTGTTCTGGCCAGATCGAGACGAGCCGCAGTGCCACATCGTCCTCCACCTCCTGAACTGGGGTCGGCCTATTGGACTATGTGCATCACAAGACCGTTTGCTTTTGTCGTTTCTCTTTACTCACCCTTAACAACACCACATTCCGAACATGAAATGAATAAATGCATGATCACTTGCCCGTTTCTTTGTACGGATTAAATCTACATGCAAGTCGTGTTGAAATAGAACACATGTAGAATCTTAAACTATGCTTTTATAGGTTAAGACCATCTTTGTTTGGGCCATAGCTACAAAAATTCTCAGATTATAGACCATTTTTTGTAAATTAAGAGCTGTGATATCTTTTCTCCCGTTGCAACGCACGGGCCTTTTTTCCTAGTATAGTAGTATAGATATAGATATAGATATAGAAACCCGTGAGGAATGCGAGAAACCAACTCAGGAGCAGGACGCCGGCCAAAGCTCCTCCTTCCACCATTTTGTCCACTCTTTCGGCGGCACCCGACGAGCAGGAAGAGCAGTTCTCCGGCATAAAAGCCATCTGGGTGGCCCGCCGAGCCCGGCAGCTCGCTTCTCAACATACCTCGCCTACCCCGTCGGAGGTAGTTGCCGCACTAAGCCAGTGCGTGGTTCCGCAGCTAGCCTCTCCAATACAGCTCGAGGAAGAGTGTCGACTTGCTCCACGCCGGCTTGTCGAGGAGCACGGCGGCATGGGCATCATCGCTGCCCTCGATGCCGCCGCATCGTACAACGCCTCCAGTGTTTGCGACTGCGCCATCGGTCATCGACGCGCGCGTAGCCGCGACATGCATGCAGAGAAAGAAGCCGTTGTCGGTGTCAAAACCGGCGGATCTCGGGTAGGGGGTCCCGAACTGTGCGTCTAGGTGGATGGTAACAGGAGGCAAGGGACACGATGTTTTTACCCAGGTTCGGGCCCTCTCGATGGAGGTAATACCCTACTCCTCCTTGATTAATATTGATGATATGGGTAGTACAAGAGTAGATCTACCACGAGATCAAGGAGGCTAAACCCTAGAAGCTAGCCTATGGTATGATTGTTGTTCGTCGTACGGACTAAAACCCTCTGGTCTATATAGACACCGGATAGGTTAGGGTTACACAGAGTCGGTTACAAAGGTAGAAGATCTACATATCCGCATCGCCTAGCTTGCCTTCCACGCCAAGGAAAGTCCCTCCGGACACGGGGCGAAGTCTTCAATCTTGTATCTTCATAGTCCAGGAGTCCGGCCAACGGTGATAGTTCGGCTATCCGGACACCCCCTAATCTGGGACTCCCTCAGTAGCCCCCGAACCAGGCTTCAATGTCGATGAGTCCGACGCGTTGATTGTCTTCGGCATTGTGAGGCGGGTTCTTCTCCAAATTCCATATACTTGTCGAATAGTGTTCGGCTTCTGATAAATGTTGCGCTCCTTGGCTTCTACGCCCAATAATGGCCATCTTCCACGTGTTTGAATGAATGTGAAAAGCCAGGGTATTTTTACACTTACCCCCCTAGCTTCGCAAATGAGCTGCCTATAAAAGGGGCGAGGATCTAGATCTGAGTCACACCATCCCCCTTCGCGAAGCTTTCATCGGGCGCCTCGACCAAAGCCCATTCCATGATGGACGGTCGGCGGCTCCTCCTCTCTCGCGCTCCCAGCCTCAGCCCGAAATTGGGAGAGATGCTCAGTCCCGCATAGCGAGCTAGTTATACTCCAAACCAAGTGATTTCTCCCCCCCCCCCACCTTCATGGTTCCGGTCCGAGCCGGACTTGCCACCTACAAGGGCGGAAAGCAAGCGGAGAGTGTCCCCGATCCCTCTAAAGGAGAGCGGGTATGCTTCGTCTCTTATCTAGTAAGAGGACTCGGATTTCCAATCCATCCATTTCTCCGGGGGGCTCTTGGGCGTCGAGGCTCATTTCTCGCTATGGAAGAGACTATTTTGCCTAATACCCCGTTCTCATGAGCGGTCAATATATCAAGTGGGCGGAGCCGAACTATGGCGCATCGCCGGGACCGGATATCTATCCAGAACCCCGAAGAAGGCGCTCAAGACCGGCCTTGAATGGTTTTACATGGAGGGCGTCCGCTGCGGATCCTGTTGGATCGGCCTTCCGAGTTTAGCAATGCTCCTCTGAAGAAGCGCCATGAGCCCCTGTGAGGAAAATGATCGGGATGTCCTTTACTTGATGAGCCGAATAAGATTCTTGGCTCATGCCGGATTGACCATGATTGGAGTCATGGCAATATGCATTATGAGGGAGTGCAACTGCTCCAATATAGGGGCCACCCATGTGGGACTTCAACGGGAGGACGATGCCACCCGTCATGGCCGCAAAGGGCCGGGATCGGTCACCGAACTGGTGAAGACCTTGTCTGCCATGTATAAAGGGGAGGAGGAGGTTTCCTCCGCGTCAATCCACTGAGGGAGATTTCTTCGAATAAGCCTCGAAGTTGGGTAAGCAAACATCTTTGTGGCCTGTCCGATCCATGTTCCCGTGGTTAAATATCTCATTTCATGGTTTCTGCGCAGGAACTGCACCGGACTATGGAGAAGATACACAGCCTGCCCCCACAACCCGATGACCCGGAACGATCCCTCGATCCGGCCTCCGAAGAGGATCCGGATATAAAGGTGGAGTTGATCGATGGGGTGTTCTACCAACTTAGCATCAACAATGATTTGGTTGCCATTACGGCTGATTACCCCGGAATACTTCCAGCCTCGCAGGTAACTGAGACCGAGGTCCCAATACTCTGATAATGACACATCCGTGCTTATTTCTTGATCACCGTATACCAATGATGTTTCGCAGGGGGTACCTTCGAGGCAGGAAGCCGAGCCCACGGCGGCTAGCCAACAAGGGGCAGTGACGGCCCCAAGTTAAAAAGAAGTGCGGTCCGGATCGAAACTCCACCGCAACGGTATGGCATGTCACCATATTCCCAGGATTGATTCCTGGAAGGCGTACTAACGCTGGTGATCTTTTCAGGAAAAAGAGCGCTCGCCGGACTGAGTCCGGAGAGGTCGCCAATCGAACCTCCGCTAGCCAGGCTCCAAAGCCGGGTCCGAAAGCGGAGACGAGCACGAGGCGTGCGTCGGATGCTCCTCCGATAGAGGATGCCGACAGATTGTCCGCCACCAACTCCAAGTTGGAGAGCGCCATGAATCACGGGCGCCGTCGGACAGTTCTTCGTGACGCATGCTTCTCTCAAGAGGCCTTGAATGCCTTCAATTCGGGAGATGCGCACCTCCGTGCCGCTCAAGATGGTCTAGCCAGAGCCATGGAGCAGTATGTAAAGGACATACGGGTGAGGAAATTTGACAGTTATATATGCCAGTAGCCCCCGAGACTTAAAATAGTTAAAATAACTGATTTAAGGATCATTTGTTATGCAAGATCTTACAAAAAAGAGTACCCGACTGTGCCAGGAGCTTGAAGAATGCAAGGCCCAACTTGAGGCCGTACTAGCCGCTACAGGGGGAGCCACAGAGACCCCCTCTGGTAATATACGCTTCAAAAGATAAATAGTTTATGAAGTGTGGCGGGTGTGTAAATTTGACAAAAATGTTACAGATGGTGCCGGACTAGATCCGGACAAGCAACAGCTCTTGCGCCAGCTAAAGGCCGGCGAGAGCGTGCTTACGAGGGTGCGGGAGGTGAAAAATAACCTCCAAGATGCCAACACCAAACTGGGTGAGGAACTAAAGGATGTTCGTGCCCAGTTGTCTGACTCCGTAAAGGAGAATCGACGGCTTCGTCGCAGCATTTTCAGTAAGTGCTTGAGCGAACTTTGAAAGAGTTCGGCGAGGAAGGCGACTAACATAAACATGTATGTAGGTTTGCTCACAGGTCGTCCTGAGGAGGAGATGCCCAGTTCTTCGGGTGATCTTCTTCACGAACTGATTCAGATACACGAACGAGTTCGGGAGGTTATGAAAGGTGTCGGCCATGCATTGTGGCCATCTATCTCCCTGCCCGAAGGCATTGGGGAGCTGGAAGAGCGGCCTCAAGGAGCACGGCGGCGCTTCCGACTAGGGAAGATTTCGGCCTGCCGTCAAAGGCGCCCGAGGAGGCCTAGGCCATGGTAAAGACGCTGTACCGAAGGCTGACCCAAACACATGGCGAGGTCGGACTGTGGGGCCTGATGGGAAGGAGATCCTGTAAGCTTAGTGTACGGCCAAGTAGAATTGGCCGCCAAGTATTCCCAACAAGATTGTAAATTAGATAGCCTATTAGATGGCATTGAGGAGGAATACAATGAGTCGAGTTGACTATGTAAAATATGACATGAAAAATGCCTTCTAGCCGGATTGTAGATCGTTTGTCATAGCGGACCTTTTAACCCGACCTCGTGACCCAATAGTCCGGAGTGTGTTCGAATACCTTCGTGGTTATATAAGAACTGGGGTATGCATGGAGACAAGGCGTAGGGGTCATTATTGCTGTGTCAGACAAGTGCCCAACTAGTTATGTTATATTACATGGATAGTAAGAAACATCTTCCAGGGAGAATAGTTCCGTTAACGGTTCCTTTCGCTGAGATGCATGCCCTAAAGTGCATGTCAAAACTGCTAGGAAAGCAGAAAATCATCTGGGGGCAGATGGGTAAATAGTTAAAAATCATCTTTCAGTTCACCGACCGAATATTCCCTTAAGAACGCTAGATTTCGGCTTCACCCAGTCTGAGATACACATCCGGCTGACCCAGCAGTAACAATTGCAGAGGTGCTCCCTTTACCACCTAGCCGAACAATCGGGAATGTAGGGGTAAGCACAGGAGCTAGGCAACCCAGCTTGGCCAAAACTTAAGTCATATCGATGCATATAATGGTGAATAAAAGGTACATGCGGAAGTTTGACGCATGTGTTGGGGATGAAGCCCGTATAAATAAGCTTCTGGTAAATAAGCCCCCAGGTATAATGAGCGCGTACAGCGCATCAAATATGTGCGAACAAAGTGCAAACGAGCCTCTAAAGGCTTCAGGAAGAAGGAGGAGGAAGGAGAGAAATAAAAGAAAGCAAAAATAGAAAATGTGGACGGAGGAAGGAAACGAACTTGGAGTCCCGCGCTTAGGCGTAGAATCTTCGTAGACGGGCTGCGTTCCATGGGTTCGGCTCGAGTCGGTTATCCGATGCGTTTCGCAGACGGTATGCTCCACCGGTCAGGACCTGGTCGATGATGAAGGGACCTTCCTATTTGGGCTTGAGTTTGTCCTTTTCTTGTCCGTGAGCGTAGAACTAGTTCGCCAACGTTATAAGCTTTGGCCCATACTTCCCTGCTTTGATATCTTTGAGCCTGCTGTTGATAGAATGCAGAACGAGCTTTTGCCACGTCGCGCTCCACCTCCAATGCGTCCAAACTGTCCTGCCGATCAAGCTCGGCTTCTCTTTCTTCATACATGCGCACGCGAGGTGAGTCATGTATTATGTCGCAGGGCAAGACTGCCTCTGCGTCGTACACCATAAAAAATGGTGTGAATTCGGTAGTATGATTTGGCGTGGTCCGCAGCCCCCAGAGTACGGAGTCAAGCTCCTCAAGCCAGTGCGTGTTAGATTCCTTGAGGGACCGCACTAGTCTGGGTTTAATGCTGCTCATGATTAGACCGTTTGCTCGCTCGACTTGACCGTTGGTTTGAGGGTGATAGACTGAGGCGTAATCGAGCTTGATGCCCATGTTTTTGCACCATAGTTTGACCTCATCGGCTGTGAAGTTGGTGCCGTTATCAGTGATGATACTGTGGGGGACACCGTAATGGTGCACTACCCCTGATATGAAGTCTATCACCGGTCCGGATTCGGCCGTTTTAACAGGCTTGGCCTCTATCCATTTGGTGAATTTATCCACCATGACCAATAGGTATTTTTGCTTGTGGGTTTCTCCCTTAAGGGGTCCAACCATGTCAAGCCCCCAGACGGCGAACGGCCAGGTGATGGGTATAGTTTTGAGGGCGGTGGGTGGCATGTGGCTTTGGTTAGCAAAAAGCTGGCAACCGACACATCATTGGACTAAATCCTGCGCATCTGCCCAGGCCGTCGTCCAATAAAATCCTGTACGGAAGGCCTTGCCTACAAGGGCCCGGGCTCTGGCGTGGTGCCCACCCAGTCCGGCATGAATTTCAGCCAGGAGGTTTCGCCCTTCCTCTTCGGAGATACACCTTTGAAGGACTCCTATAGTGCTTTTCTTATAAAGCTCTCCCTCGTGGACTTTATAGGCTTTAGATCGCCGTACTATGCAGCGAGCCTCATTTTGGTCTTCGGGGAGTTCCTGCCTAGTTAGGTAGGCTAGGAATGGTTCCGTCCACGGGGCGATAACCGCGATTATTTCATGGGCGGAGGGTGTTATCTCGGTGGCACAGCCTCCGATTGTGTCAGAGTGTTCGGCGTCAGGCAGTGCGGTTGGGTCCGGATTGTTATTTCCAGACTCCCCTTCCCATAGTACGGATGGCTTGAACAACCGTTCCAGGAAGATGTTGGGCGGGATGGCATCGCGTTTTGCACCGATGCGTGCCAATATGTCCACCGCCTGGTTGTTATCCCGGGCTATATGATGAAATTCGAGCCCTTCGAACTGCGTCGACATTTTAGGACCGCATTGCGATAGCTGCCATTTTCGGATCTTTGGCATCAAAGTCTCCGCTTATTTGAGATATCGCGAGGTTTGAATCCCGCGCACCTCTAGGCGCTCAATGCCCATGGAGACTGCCATCCGGAGGCCGTGCGGAAGGGCCTCGTATTCGCCGCGTTGTTGGAGTCCGTGATACATTATCTCGAAGGGCGTATTGGACTGTGTCCCCGGTTGGGGACGTCGGGACAACGCCAAATTTCCCAGTGCCGCCGACATTTTGGAGCCGTCAAAGTGCATGATCCAATTGGAGTATGCGTCGTACTCTTTACGGAGTTCGGCTTTGGTCCATTCGGCCACGAAGTCGGCCAAAACCTGCGACTTGATAGCTCGTCGTGGCTTATAGCTTATGTCGAATGGAAGGAGCTCTATGGCCCATTTAGCAATCCATCCCATCGCGTCGCGGTTGTTTATAATGTCGTTAAGAGGTACTTCGGAGGCTACCGTTATCGAACACTCTTGAAAGTAGTGTCGCGGCTTCCGGGATGCCATGAACACCGCGTATGCTATCTTTTGATGGTGTGGGTACGGGGACTTGCAAGGAGTTAGGACAGTGGACACATAGTAAACCGGTTTTTGAAGAGGGAACCGGTGTCCCTCCGTTTCTCATTCGACGACGAGCACCGCGCTGACAACTTGATGTGTTGCGGCGATATATATTAGCATTGGTTCGCCCATGTTGGGCGCGGCCAGGACCGGATTTGTTGCCAATATGGCTTTTATTTCTTCGAGTCCGGCCATGGCGGCATCCGTCCACTCAAAGTGTTCGGTGCGCTGGAGGACGCGGTAAAGGGGTAACGCCTTTTCTCCCAAATAGGAAATAAAGCGGCTTAGAGCCACTACGCATCCAGTCAATTTTTGTATTTGTTTGAGGTCTTCTGGAATATCCAATTGTGACAGAGCTCGGATCTTGGCAGGGTTTGCTTCAACTCCTCTACCGGACACAATGAAGCCCAGGAGCTTTCCGGCTGGAACGCCGAAGACGCATTTTTCCGGATTGAGCTTAATGTCATATTTTCGGAGGTTGTCTAATGTGAGCCTCATGTCGTCTACTAGAGTTTCGACATGCTTGGATTTGACGACCACGTCATCTACATATGCTTCCACTGTTTTGCCGATCTAGTTTGCCAGACATGTCTGAATCATAAGCTGATATGTTGCGCTGGTGTTTTTGAGCCCGAAGGGCATTGTGTTGAAGCAGAATGGGCCGTATGGAGTGATGAATGCTGTTGCAGCTTGGTCTGGCGCTGCCATCTTGATTTGGTGGTAGCCGGAGTACGCGTCGAGGAAGCACAATGAGTCGTGTCCTGCTGTAGTATCGATGATTTGATCAATTCGAGGGAGGGGGAAGGGATCCTTTGGGCAAGCCTTATTAAGGTCTTTGAAATGAACGCATAGGCGCCATGATTTGTCCTTGTTTGGTACCATCACCAGGTTTGCTAGCCAGTCCGGATGTTTTATATCTCTGATGAATCCGGCTTCCAAAAGTTTGGCTAGCTCTCTCCGATGGCATGTCTCTTGGGTTCGGAAAAGCGCCGAAGAGCGTGTTTGACTGGCTTGAATCCTTTTAGCATATTTAGGCTGTGCTCTGCCAGCTGTCGTGGGATTCCTGGCATGTCTGAAGGGTGCCAGGCAAAGATGTCCCAGTTTTCTCATAGAAATTCTCGTAGTGCGGCCTCTACATCAGGGTTTAATTGTGCCCCAATGGAGGCCGTCTTTGCAGGGTCCGTTGGGTGGACTTGGAATTTGACTATTTCATCCGCTGGTTTAAAAGAGGTGGACTTGGATCTTTTATCAAGTATCACATCGTCCATGTTCACCGTGAAGCGCATCACGGTGAGTTCCTCGGCTGCTAGGGCTTCGGATAGTGCCTCGAGGGCTAGTGCAGCTGTCTTGTTTTCGGCGCGGAGTGCTATGTTCGGATCACTAGCGAGAGTGATGATTCCGTTAGGTCCGGGCATTTTAAGCTTCATGTACCCATAGTGGGGTATAGCTTGAAAAATTGTGAATGCCTCTCGCCCTAATAAAGCGTGATATCCGCTGCTGAACGGGGCCACTTGAAATGTGACCTCCTCGGACCTGTAATTGTGCGGCGAGCCGAACACTACGTCTAGTGTGATTTTTCCTGTGCAGCATGCTTCCCGGCTAGGGATTATTCCTCTAAAGGTTGTGCTGCTTCACTCAATGTGGATCCAGTCTATTTCCATTTTTCGGAGGGTTTCCTCGTGGATGAGGTTTAGTCCGCTGCCGCCATCCATGAGTACCTTAGTAAGGCGAAAGTCGTCCACTATCGGACTGAGGACCAATGCGGCTGGTGCTCGGGCTGTTCGGAATTTAGGTTCATCACTGGCATTAAAGGTAATAGCCATGTCACTCCATGGATATATTGTTGCTACTTGGTAGACTTCGGCAAGGTTGCGGAGTGTTCGTTTTCGCATGTTATTTGATGCGAAAGTCTCGAAGACTATTAACACCGTACTAGTGCTGCTGGGCTGGGATTCTGAAGCTAGAAGCTCTTCGCCACTTTTGGCCACCTGCCGTAGTATCCAACATGCTCGAAAGCTATGAGTTGGGGTGGCGCCCTCTGTGCTATGAATTTTGCAGGGTCCATTTAGCCAACCCTCTAGTATGGTTCTGTGCCCTTTAGGGGGTTTTGGTTTTTTGGTGTTTAACCCAGGTGCTTGGTAATGATGCACCCTTTTATTTCGGACTAGGGATGTATTCAGGGCCGGATTATCCCACAATTTACTTTCGGTTTCTCAGGCGCTCTCCATCGCACAGTACTTTTGTACTATTGTCACCAAGTCAGCAAAGCGTGTAATTTCGCGACGACTTATGGCGTTTAGGATTCCCTTGTCCGTGCAATTATTGCAGAAAAGTGGGATTGCGTCCTCCTCTCGGCAGTCCTTTATCCTGTCCATAACCAGAGGAATCGCCCGATAATGATGTACTCGCTTCAGTGGGCTCTTGCGAATTCGGGATAGATCGCTAATGTTTGGGTGGGCGGTGGAATCGATCCGGAACCCGTCCAATTTAAGACTCAGGGGCCGGGAAGTTTCCGAACTCGGAAGTTTGGATCTTTTGAATGCTATCCAATGAATCCATCCCGTCGCCTGACTTTAAGTTCAGGGCTTGATCGACATCCGTCCCTCTGCGGGAATCCGGCATCGAGGGATCGGGAATCCGGACGTAGCTAGTCCTTAAGATAGAAGAAGAATCGCCGCATTTCTCCTCTATCACAGCAACATGATGGGTAGCCCGGGGAGTTGATCTCTCTCGAGATCGGTTTTAGGCCCAATCCGGTCGTGAGTCATGGCGACTCCTGTATGCGACGATGCGATCCAAGAGCTCGTTTATGGAGGAGAGCTCAATCGGATCTAACTGTTAGGCAAGTTCCGAATTTACGTGAAGATTGGTTTCGATGACTCGAGAAGTCATCGTCGACGCGGTGGCCGAACTGGCAGTCATAAGAAAACCACCTAGCCGAAGAGTCTGACCAGTGTCCAAGGCTCCTTTGGCGATAGTATCGTCTTTAAAGACGGGATGAGGCATCCTTCCTGACAGCGACGGCATAGAGGAACTCTCAATGAAAGCACCAATGTCGGTGTCAAAACCGGCGGACCTCGGGTAGGGGGTCCCGAACTGTGCGTCTAGGCGGATGGTAACAGGAGACAAGGGACACGATGTTTTTACCTAGGTTTGGGCCCTCTCGATGGAGGTAATTCCCTACTCCTGCTTGATTAATATTGATGATATGGGTAGTACAAGAGTAGATCTACCACGAGATCAAGGAGGCTAAAACCTAGAAGCTAGCCTATGGTATGATTGTTGTTCGTCCTACGGACTAAAACCCTCCGGTTTATATAGACACCGGATAGGTTAGGGTTACACAGAGTCGGTTACACATGTAGGAGATCTACATATTCGTATCGCCAAGCTTGCCTTCCACTCCAAGGAAAGTCCCTCCGGACACAGGATGAAGTCTTCAATCTTGTATCTTCATAGTCCAGGAGTCCGGCCAACGGTGATAGTTTGGCTATCCGGACACCCCCTAGTCCGGGACTCCCTCAGTCGTCGTGGATGTCGACTAGGTGATGTGGCTACGTGGATGTGGATGAGGTGACGGGAAGCACGGCCCTGCCCGCCGCCATCATCAAGGAAAAGTAGAACACGGGAGGCCGCCGCCGATTGTATCCCATGAAGGCCGCCGCCGAGGCGACGCCGGCAAATACAGCCGGTGTCTTGCTCGATTCTTCTTCTGCCGGATGCTGGAGGAGGACAAAGAGATCGGGCAGCGACCATTTATATTAGGTATTTTAATTCTACCAGGCTGGTTGTAATAAGAGTATTATAGGTAGTATCATGCATGCCAACTACTCCCTCCGTTCCTAAATATAGGAGTATTATAAGAGCATGGTTAATAGTATAACCAACTGATGTCTACATGACACTGCCATGCCATCTATAGCCAACCTTGTAGCCTTCAAGTATAATACTCCCTCCGTCTAGGTGTCATCTTACGAAAACTAAATAATCCCAAAATACTTAGGCGCGGTGCATTAACTTCTACCTCGTTTCTTGTTTCTTGACATATCAACCAAAGAGATGTGGGTGTGCATGCTTTTAATGACTTGAGACTAGAAAACACGACATGCAGTGGTTAGTTCATTGCATGCAATGCTATTAATTAGAAAATAAATATTAAGTTCTCTCATCTCTTCCGAAAGTCGAACAATGATGATGGTACTACAGTCGATAGTGTACTACTAGTAAGCAAAGCTTCTCCTTGTTGCGAGTAGACCGGACACATCAAAAGTAGTGCATTAGTCTCCAAAAAGGGTTGACCATGTCCATGGATACCATCTCGTGCTCCATCATTCAGTGTGTGCCTCTCGTCGTTCTGCGAGTTGACAGGACACATCAAATTTAATACATATTTATTACTCTCTCCAAAAAGGGCCGACCATGTCCATCAGTCCATGGCTACCATCCCATGCTCCGTCATTTAGTACATGCAGTATTCACGTGCCATCGAGGAGGAAAAATATTATGTAGTACTAGGTGCCATCATAGTGCACGACTCAGTTACGCACTGCTTATCTCCATTTTCTTGCATGACACGTGCACCTTGATGCTAGATGTCCTGCGTGTTGGCAAAAGGATGAATAAAGCTCATGTAAAAAAAGAGTGGAAGAACATAGATTCCCGACGACTGAGAAGGAGCAAGGAACCTTGTGGTGGAGCGTCTGCACTCATAATATTTTATATTATTTAGCGATATAAAATCAACCAATCATCTCCACAGTAGACCAGAAGAGTACGAAACAGACAGCCCAATGCAGTTACATCATACTATACGTGGCCAACCCATGCTATCACCATATTTCTTGGCCTCCGTGCGACACCTAGTTCTAGTAATCCACCAGCCCGTATTGCTTCTCGCTCCTCGTCTCTCTCAAAGTGCGGCGGGATGGCGTTTTTGCCGTCTATTGAGGTCGGTTAACTCATCACATGTTAGCGACATGCCGAGAGCATTCTAATAAAATTATTGTACTCTATTGTTATGCCAAGAAGAGGAAGCTCTTTGACTGACTGACCAAACGAGACAGGCGTGCTGTGCCGTGAGTGGGTCCAATTTCTCGTTTTGAACTTGTTTGGTGTAGTACTAACACTTGGTTTTGACTATTAGTAAGATTTTATATACTCCCGCCGTCTAGTGAATAAGTTATGTTAGATTGTGCACCGTGACCAAGGAAAAGGGGAAAACGAGATAAATTAATATTTATTTGCTAATTAATAGCATTGCATGCAATGAACTAACCATTGCATGTCGTGTTTGGTAGTCTAGGTCATTGAAAACATGCACGCCCCACATCTCTAATTGGTGGATATGTCAAGAAACAAGAAACGAGGTGGGAGTTAATGCACCGCACCTAAGTATTTTGGAATTATTTGGTTTTCGTAAGGTGACTTATACGCCTAGACAGAGGGAGTAAGGCCTAATGTATTCTTCGAGGATGCCTTTGACTATTGATAAGATTTTACATAATTTGAAAATTATATCATTCGAAGATCCTTTCACGTTCCGTTTTCAGAAAGAAAAAAGATCCTTTCACGTACGAATCTGACTGTATGCTTTGAGCAACTTGCATGTCCTATACGGCTCCTGTTTGGATACTCTAACTTAGCTTGAGGTTAGACTAACTCATGACTAACCCTCAACTAACTGTAGCCAAAGAGGTGTTTCGATGATAGGGTTAGATTAACCATAAATGCACTTGATGGAGGGAGAAAAGTGATTTTTCAGTGGGCCCAAGGAGGTACTTACTATGGGAAAGGTGAAGTGATGGTTGCTTCGCCCGAGCAACTTATTAATCTGGGAATATGGGAGTACCAGTGGATTCAAGGAACAGAGAAATGATAGTTGCTTTGTTCGAGCAACTCACTATGGTGAAGGTGGGGCTCTGTGATTTGATTGCTCACTAGTCATTACTAATGCGGCGCAGCAACCATGGTGAATCTTTCCCTGCAGTTGTGCACTCAATATTGCTGCACGACAGGTGGAGCCGGATGAAGGATGTCCCACATGTCCGCGAAACGAAGTTGAGTTGTTTCTGGCATTGCTATCAATCCTTCAGGATTTGTTTATATGTACGCATAATTTTAATGAAATTGTACTGTGATGATATGAAGGTTTCAACTTTGGTTCCCGTAGGAAAAAAAAGGTTTCAACTTAGGATTCATGTGTCCTCTTGCCTCAAGATTATCTCGTTACAACATTCCATCAAATACAAATGAAACTACCATGGCTGCTAATGCATCTCAATGGTTCACAGATCAGCGCCAATATTCACATCACAACTGAAGACAAAGTTGTGAGAAGGTGTACAAATAAAGAAAAGTATATAATTGATTGATGTTGTTCGTAGGCATGGGTACATTTCCTGGGCACAGTGTTAAATTTCTTGGGAGCTAGTTTCACCCAGCGCTGTAGCCAAAAAGGGGTGTACGGAGGGCACCACAATCCGATCATTTTGTGCAACTCCACTGAAATCGAGCTGACCATCCTTGTTTGCAAAGATAACCAGTTAGTGTGAATACAATAATAGTGGAACTAGATGATGAAACATAACACACACAAATAGAAGCCGATCACCTCTGTGATCTCTCTTTAGGACTAACTACTTGTTGGGGAAGATTAGGCACGGAGTTGGATGAGGAGGATAGCAAAACCAATCTCCCTTTCTGCAGTCCCACAGAAAAGTAAAAACGTTGCCCGTGTGATATTTCGGCGGAACTACACAAAACACTCTTAAGAAAAAAAGTGATTTGTGCAGTTCACCAAAAGGTCGCAATAGAAACAAGGTGAAATGGTTATCCGTTTTTGCAAAAAAGAGGTAGAAAGGAAACAATTACTGGCGAATAACATGAGTTGAGGACACATACGCCGAAAAAAGAACATATTCCATGTAATAAGGGAAAGATAGCAGCATTTTGGTTTATCAAAAATGGTTTGAAGACGAGATTGCAAGATGGAAAGTACGCCGGCTGAGATATGTTTTATGCAAACAACTAAAGAAGATCACATGCAGCAACGTGGGTAGATGGGCAGTGGAGCAAGGCCGTAGGAAGCTGTACCTGAGGGTCGTCGGGATGTTACTAGGAGGGCACCGGCGGCCGGGATCGGCCCATACTACGGCAGCGAGCAAGTGGCGAAGGACCTACCGCGCCAGAGCTTGGTCAGAGAGAACGGCGGGTACCGCAGATCGGGACGTGCTGCCTCAACGTCGTCGAATGGGGAAACTATGCACATCCTCCCTTTCCGCCGGCGGACGGGATGCGGCTGGATCACTGACCAACGGTGAGAGAGAGAGAGGCCACTGCCGCCTTGTGTGAGATGGTGTGATGAGAGACAAACCCCGGCAGGCAGGCTCCGTTATATATCGTGGAGCGTATTTTTCCATTTTCCGTGCGAGAATTGTTTCATATTCTGTACTGCGCGCCATTGACGAGGAATATATAATTTTATTTAGTACTAACACGTCAAGTTGAACTTTGTTCCGTCTAGGCGTGGTACCCGACCCTCCTTCGAGTAAACACTACAAAAAAATACACTTCCGTGATGATATGTGTTTCTCACAGTTGGTCACGTGTTGGTCATGCATGTACATCCATGACGATTTTATGACAGAATCAAGATAGTCATACCTGTGCTGTCGTAGAAGTGTTCCAAAATTATCATCACGGAAGTGTCCACTTCCATGACGATAAATCGCGCGTCACGGAAGTGCTTTCATCAAGGGTGACCAACACGTGGCATACACCATAACGGAACGCTATTAAGCTATCGGGTCGGGTTTTGGATCCGATAACCCGTTAACAGCCCCAACCAATGGGGATTTTCCACGTGTAAAATCATCATTGGCTGGAGGAAACACGTGTCGGCTCACCGTTGGGACAGATGTCATCCGATTATTGGACCAAAGGCGCCTATGATACGGTGACACGTGGCACGGCCCAACAGATGCCCATTCCTGTGAAAAGGCCGGCCCGTTTGACTTGGTCAAAAGGTGGCGCGCCGGCCCACGGAAAGCCAGTTAACGGCCTGCTCGCATATAGCCCCATTTACAACCCGCTAACCCAGGGCCCGTTACGCCCTATCCGAATTAGGCCCAGTAGCGTCATCTCGGCCGCCCAATATGATTCAGCCCGTTTTAACTTCCCGCCCATGTGCAGCCCATGACTTTTTTCGGCCCATATGAGGACCTTTGTAACTCTTGGCCCATTAACGACCCGTGGTGAAACTTGCCCGTAATGAACAGTGTATCACTTTATACCCATTAACGGCCCATTATTCCATTGGGCCGTTTCCAGCCCAAGTTATCTTTTGGCCTTCTCAGGGCCCATTGATTCTTGGGCTCATTTGCAACGATACATTACATCTGACCCGTTACTGTCATTTTCTGCTGTGGGCCAAATTCAGCCCGTTGTTACAGTCGGCCCGTTTGCAGACCATTAATACGTTTGGCCGTTTTCATGTAAAAAAAACCCGTTGGGCTGTTTTCATAGAGTTATCAAATACGGCCTATTAACGGCCCGTTATGGTCCATGAATAGTACGGCCCATGATTGGCGAAATGATGATACGCCCCATAGAAGGCCCATGGATCGTACGACCCGTATGAGTCCCATGGATAGTACGGCCCGTAGAAGGCCCATGGACCCTACGGCCCGTAGAAGGCCTATGGACCCTAAGGCCTGTATAGAAGGCTGATGGATCCGACGGCCCGTATAGAAGGCCAATGGCTCCTACGGCCGGACGAAGGCCCATGGATCATACGGCCTGCAGGAGGATCCATGGTTACAATTGTCCGTGTGTTGCCATGATTATTTTGGCCTAGTTACCAAAAGTAAGCTATTGTGGCCACTAGAAAAACACAAAAAAAGAACTGCAGTAACTACAAGCAAACAACTAAACAAGACAATAAGGAAATAAATAAGCAAGCAATTAACGCTAGCCTATTACCGCTATTACACATATTACATCCGCTGGGCATCAAAGTTCGCCACCAATGCAAATATAGGGAACAAAGCAGCATATTACATACACTGGCCCTCAAAATTGGCCACCAGTGCAAATAAACGCGCAACAAAACAAGAGCATAACTGAAACAACTTCAGAAGAGCTCAAGAAACGTTATCCTGGGTATCCACCATGATGGCAATAAGCTTAGCAAGCTGATTAGTGTCGGGGCAGGCTGATCTGGCCCACGAACACCTATGGGACCGGTGGACCGAGCCCCTTTCGGTTCGGCGGGGAGCGGAGGTCGCACGAAGAGCAGATCGAGGCGAAGCACGCGAGAGGTTTACCCAGCTTCGGAGCTCTCCGGAGAGATAACACTCCTACTGCTGCATGTCTAGGTGTATTGCGTTCTTGCTCGGGAGCGCTGAGTGCTACAAAGACACACGAGCCGCTAACGACCGGCGTGGAGAGAACTGACGGACCAACCCCTTTCTACGTTGCGCATGGGCCTCCTTTTATATGCTCAAGGGGCTCCGACAGGTGGCAACATAGACGGGGGTACAAATGGAAAAGTAGTGGTTGGTACACCTACTTGTACGATGTACGATGTACCATACCTAACCCTGACGGCTGGGGACAAAGGCATTAAATGCCCGTCTAGTCGCCCTAACAGTGCAAACAGGGACCGTCAGGGGCGCCACCGTTCACCACGATGGCAAACTTGCCAGTGCCGCTTGCCACCTCGCATCGCTGGCTGCACAGCCTCTCGCCACGCGCGCCTGGAAAGGTCCCAGGGCGACACGTTAGTGGATGTGCTGGAGCGTAGGTACAGAGAGGTGGTCTGCCGCGGCAAGCGCCTTGCCACGGTTGTTGTCTTGTCGCTACCGAAGCTTGTCGCCGCTGGCCTTCCCGGCAAGCTCCTCTTGCCGGGGCCTTGTCTTGTATGTGCCTTGGGTGGCCTTCCCGGCAAGCTCCTCTTGCCGGGGCCTTGTCTCCTTGTCTTGAATACTTTTTTCTTGAATGGCTCGGCTCCAAAGGAACCACGGAGGATCTTGGCGGTCACCCGGTAAGCCTTGCCGCGGAGGGCTGCAACTGCCCGTGCACAAGTTCGGGATACTAGGGTACCCCTACTCTAGTACACCGACAGAGTTTTGAGCCTGGGCCACACACGGTGCCGAGCGCTATTGGGCCAGGCCCAAAACAGGGCACGGGCACACGCGGCCCAGGTCACACCATAACTCACCCCGGACCCACCACGCCCCCCACGAACGGCACGCATCGAACGTGGCGTCGTGTGAGAGATCGTGGGCAAGATCGTGGGGGTTTCTTTATTCGGAAATTCGGAACGTCCGCCCCCTCCCTCTTTATAAGCAGGGGAAACAGGGGCACGTTGCCTACCTTGCCAGTTGTTGTCCCATCGAAAAACCACCGCTGCTCCCCCCTTCTCTTCAAGGCTGAAAAGAGAGCAGCGCTCACTTCATCGCCACCAGCACCCTCAACGCCGTCGATCTCCTCCACCGCCTCCGCCATGGGCCCGAAAGCCGACAAGGGGAAGGCCGTGAAGTCGGCCGAGGCGCAGCAGCTTGCGGCGCTGTGGAAGGAGCGGGCCATCTTCCCCCCTCAGCTCGCCGTGAGGGAGCTGAGGGAGAACTACTACCTCTTCTGGTCGACGGAGATGCGGGCGCATCCGCGCACGAAGGTACTCCCCGCCGCCGCTGCAGAACTGGCCCCGACGGGGTATCCCTTCTTCGCGCTCTTCTTCTACTGCGGGCTCTGCCCGCCTTTCTCTGAATTCTTTTGTGACATCATGAACACCTACGGGTTTCGCCTCCTTGATTTCACCCCAACGCTGTTCTGACCATGGCTGTTTTCGCACATCTCTGCGAAAACTTTGTCGGAGTCCACCCAAACGTAGCCCTTTTCCGCCACTTCTTTTTACCCCGTGTTGAGAGAGGAGAGCCCCTTGCCGGAGGAATCGCTTGGATCTCTGTGGTCGGCAAGAAGGAAGCTTATCTGGAGGGAGAGCTCCGTAGCAAATGGGAGGAGTGGAGGGCGGATTGGTGCTGGATTGTTGAGGAGAACCCACAACCATTTACCGCCCAGCGCCAAACCCCAGTAGTGCGCGGCAATGATTGGAGCAATCTGGCCCCGGAAGACGCTAGGTTGAAGATCGCAGTCACCCGAATCCTCCGCCTCAGACTTGCCGGACTCACCGTAGGCACTATTGGCGTGGACTTTCTTCGCCGCCGCATCGCCCCCTTGCAGGAGAGAAGGAGACCTGCCTGGGAATTTCAGAACGCAGCAGATATCATGAGGCTGCGCCCAGGCCTCAACTTCAACTTCACTATCTTGGAGCTTGACGCAATGCCCTTAGAGCTGTTCAAGCCCGATCCTGATCATCCGGAGATGTTTAGGTTGCCGAGGGGCGTCGTCCCGCTGTGCAACAATTCTACGCTTGACCACATCCGTGCAATGATGCCGTCGTGCGACTCTCATGGAATTGTCCCAACTTGGCAAGAGCCGGCAGATGACGTCGTGCGGCAGTTCTTTGACAATCTGGTGGAAATGCCGGTCCGCCCCAACGAGCAGAGGGGCCTCACCCGCGACACTACTGACGATGAGATGCACCGCATCGCCACCAGGTTGGAAGAGGCGGCAGCAGCCGCTGCCGCGGGCGAGTTTGGCTTACTGTGGAGGAGGCAGAGGCAGCCGAGGCGGCAAGCCTTTTCGAGCGAAAGGAGTTTGCCGGCGAGGAGAAGCTTGCCGAGCCTGAAGCCGAGTCGAGCGAACCCGCCGAGGGTGCATCCTCCCCGCCTCCAAGCAGCTTGCCGTGAGCGGAGCCACCAGCTCCACCAAGAAGGCGTCTTCGCAAGGCCGGAGACGCAGCGGGGCGGGAGACGGGCCAATAGCCGCAGCGCCGCGTGACGCGCTCCACCACGGCGAGCACCGTTGCCGCGGGAGCACCTCACGCCGCTGCGACAACTGGAGCGGGGCCCTCGCAGGCCACCGGTCCCGCTCCCGCCAAGCGTCCAAGGGAACCCACTCCTCCGCCTCGTCAGTCTTTGAGGCGGGCTGAATCGACCTCTCCGCGCTCAGCTCCGACGAGGAAGAAGAAGAGTAAGATTCCTTGCTGTACTTGTAATTCTTCGATTTGCTGCTTTGTCTTGTATCTGATTTGCTTTACTCTGATCCCATTCCTTTTCAGGACGCTGGCCCAGAGAATGTCGAGAGAGCCAAGACCCCGGTGGTTGTCATCGAGGACGAACCCACTGCGACAGCAGGAGGCGCGTCCGAGACCACCTTGCCGGATGAGGCAACTCTTCTTCAAAGAAGCCCCCAGCGCCGCCCCCAACATAAGTATATGGTCTACTTCTTGCTGTTTGGCGTGCATGGGTGCTCTCTCTTTGCTGATATCTGACTGTTGATTTGTGTAGGAGCAGAGCAGCCTCCTTCTGCTTCGACTACGCCGCCAAGGGTGGATTCCCCGGCAAGGGAGCGTTCTCCGGCAAGGTGCAGCTCTCCGGTAAGGGACGACACCAGCGATCCCTTGGCGGCGGAGAACATGACCGCGGACCCCGGCGCAGGTAATCTTCTTGCCTGAGAACTTCCCTTGTGTTTTTCTTCTTATGATTTTGTCTTTGAATATTTGCTTCACTTTCTTCATCCATCCGCCACAGAACCAATGGAGACCGAGGTCGCCGGTGAGGAGGACGTGCGCGGCGACACTGATGAAGCCGCCGCCATGGAAGAAGGAGCCGGCGCTGACGAGCCCGCCGGCAAAGAGGCCGCCGAAGCTGCCGCCGCTGAAGCTGGCGAGGGGTCCGGCGATCGCACTGACGGCCCTGAGGCCGCAGGAGCACCGGGCGCTACGCCGACCGCCGATCTCTCCACCGCTGCCGCAGCGTCGGGCTCAGAAGAGCCCCAGCCCGGCGCTTATTTGAAGGCCGACGATGGCGTCTTCATCAAGCTCCCATGGGAGTCGAGCTCGAGGCGCCGCCAAGGAGAAACCTTCGATGAAGAGCTGCTCGCCTCCGCTGGATCGACGCTAGTCGACGCGCCAGTAGCAAAGCAGCGGCGAGCCCGAGGAGGAGCAAGCTGCGGAAGTTCTTTGTTGCTCTACCGTTCCTGCAAGCCAAACCGGCATCCCGGAGGCGCTTCGTCAAGGCGGGAGCAGACATTGAGAAGCGTCTTGAGGAGCTCCGGGCCGCAACCAGGAAGCTCTCCGGTCCTTGGCGGAGGAGCGGGAGCAACTTCGCCGAGGAGCGCAAGGCCTTCATCCTCGATAAGGCTTGCCGAGAAGCTGCTCACAGTAGGAAGGTGAGTTGGCGCAGCGGAAGGTTAACCTTGACAGCCACGAGGAGGATCTTGCCATGGGCGAGCAAACATTTGGCGGGGCTCTCAAGGAAGCAAAGGATGCTGTCGCCGCTGCCGAGGCCGCCAAGAAGGAGCTGGAGGCGAAGGTGGCGCAGTTGGAGGCCAGCCTCAAGAAGAGCGCCGAGGAGCTTGCTGCACTCAAGCACGAGCGCGAGAAGGACGCCTACACTCTTGGCGAGCTGCAGGGCCGTCTCGCCGAGAGGAGCAAGGAGCTCAGCGCCGCCAGGGACTCCAATGCAGATCTTGAGTTGAAGCTAACTACTTTGACTCAGGAGCTGGACGGCGCCAGGGAGCAGGAGGTGGCCTTGAAGGAGAAGATCAAGGCTGACGAGGGGCTGTTGGCGAGTGTTGTTGCCACCCAGAGTGCCTTGAGGGAGAACGTGGAGCACTGGACCGAGGGTCTCATGGATACTGCCGCAGCCATCCACAGGGAGCTGATGGAGCTGGGGATGGTGGATCTTGGATATTCCTCTGGCAAGCACCTCCAACCCAGCGCCAAGCTTAGCTTGTTCTTCAAGGGCGTGGTGAAGGCCCTCCAAATGACTCCGGGAAGAAGTCCCAAAGCAGCTGGCCGAGGAGTCGCGCCAGATCTGTGCGGGAGCTCTCCAGAAGGTGTTGATGAAGGTGGCCTTCCGCAACCTAGGCCTCAACCTCACCAACGTCCTCAAGTCCCTGCCGCCGGATGCTGATGTGGAGGCGCTCAAGACCCTTGTCGCACCCATTGTGGACAGGGTGAGCGGGATCAAGAGGGTTGAGGGCGATCGTATAGATTAGTTCACCCGTTTCCTCTTTCTCTTGCCGCTGCTAGTCATGTCATAGGAACAATCCATTAGAGCTGCGACAAGCTATCTTGTAATATAACTCTATTTTGGATATCAATTGCTATGTTATTTCCTTTACTTGATTCCTTCCTTTGTATGTTTTTGCCCTACGCTTTTAGGGAACTTGTCGGCGCGGGCACCTGAGCCATGAAAGCACCGAAAAGTGCGGACGTCGGCCACTGGCGGTGCCGCTCCGACAAGCAACCTTGTCGCAACTAGTCGCAGCTCACTTAAGTTGTTGAGCGGACTCAAACAAAGTAAGGGCGCAACTAGCTACGAGTTGGTTCCTCTGCGCACAGGTTTTCCATACAAAGTTCGGTCGTTCAAGGAAGATAACTTTAAAATTTTAAAACTGATTGCTCAAACTTTGGCAACTTAGCTTATCTGTCGTTTGCTTCCCGGTAAGGATAGGCTTCCTTGAGCGACACTTGGTCCACATCATTATCTTCTCCTTCCCCCCGGCAAACTTGTGTGCGAGGGAACCTTCCTTTCTTTGAGAAAGAGAAAGAAGAGAAAATAAATATATGGAGCCTTGTGGCTCGTTATGACTTACCAGGGGTAGGTGTTGCACAAAGTGTCAGATAACACATGCAAATAGAAGTAAAAAGCATGAAATCGACAAGGTGTGCGAAGCACGCTAGCTTTACTGATGCACGGGGTCTGCGCCCGGCTTTGTACAAAGGATTACATGCAACAGCGGCAAGACTTGTACAAAAGGCGGTTCTTTGGAACAGGTTCCGCAACCGCGCCTCACGGGTAAAACTTACGAAGATGCTCAATGTTCCAGAGTTGCTCACCGAATGCCATCTTCGGTCTCAAAGGCGGACAGCGCCAGGCCTAGTGACTCGTTTCACCCGGTAAGGGCCTTCCCACTTCAAGGCCAACTTGTTGGAATTCTTGGCGGACTGAACGCGCCAAGAACAAGGTCGCCTTCCTCGAGACTTCGGCATTAACTTTGCGGCTATGGTAGCGGCGCAAAGCTTGGCGGTACCGAGCAGCTCGTACAGCAGCCTGAAGACGATCTTCCTCAAGGAGCAGCGCGTCATCTTCTCGCAGCTGCTCTTGCTCAAGCTCATCATAAGCGAGCACTCGAGGCGATCCGTATACGAGTTCCGTGGGGAGAACTGCCTCTGCTCCATAGACTAGAGCGAAAGGTGTCTGGCCAGTGGCTCGATTTGGCGTCGACCAAAGAACCACCGACAGCTCCTCAATCCAGTTTCTTCCGCACTTTGCGCAGCTCGTCGAAAGTTCTGGTCTTGAGCCCGCAGCACTTCAGATTTGCCCTTCTCCGCTTGACTGTTGCTTCTCGGATGAGCAACAGAAGCGAAGCAGACCTTGGCGCCAAGATCTTGGAAGTACTGCATGAAGGTGCGGCTTGTGAATTGCGTGCCATTGTCGGTGATGATCCTGTTAGGGATTCCGAAACGGCAAACAGTTGACCTAAAGAACTTGATCACGATCGTCGTCACCTTCCTCATCGCTTCCACTTCCGGCCACTTTGTGAACTTGTCAATTGCGACGCATAAGTACTCAAAGCCTCCGACAACTCGGGAAAGGGGCCAAGGATGTCGAGCCCCTAGACCGAAAATGGCCGTGATAAAGGGATCGTCCCGAGAGCTTGAGCTGGCTGGTGTGTCTGCTTGGAATGGAACCGCACGCTTCACACTTGGTTACTTGTGCGGTTGCATCTGGAGGGCTGTCGGCCAAAGAAACCTTGCTTAACGCTTTGCCGGCAAGTGCTCCGCGCCAATGTGGTGACCACATATGCCTCCATGTATCTCTCGCCAACAGCTTTGTCCGCCTTCCCGTGAATATACTTCAATTTCACACCGTTGAGTCTTCTTCTGTACAGTGTGTTGTCGACAAACTGGTACATACTTGACTGACGGGCTACTCTTTCCGCTTCTTGTTGCTCTTCGAGAAGTTCTCCTGTCTGAAGGAAATGGACAATCTGCTGCGCCCATGCTGGAGCTTGCGGCTCGACAACAAGGACTAAAGGCACATCTGCTGCTGTGGGAACATTAGCTCCCACGGTGAGAACCTGCGGCTCAGCCGGAGCTTGACGTTCCCCGGCAAGCTTGCCGAGCAAAACTTGTCGGGAGCGCCCGCTTCAACGAAACAAACCTCGGGCTTGTCGGAGCAGATCGCCTCAAAGACTGTTGGTGTCGATGTTGGGGACCTTCTTGGCGGCGGCTTCAGGAAGCTCTGCCGGAAAATAGTCACCAAAGATCAACTTCCTCTTCTTGCTTTGTCCAGTTGATGGTGTTACAGACGGTTGAGTTAGCTTGAGCACAAAAATCCCTGGTTCCACAGGTAACTTAAGTGCGGCGCACTTTGACAGGCCATCAGCAATGTCGCTACGAGCTCTTGGAATATATTCCATCTGTAGGCCGTCAAAGTGCTCTTCTAGCTTTCTCACTTCATCAACATAAGCTTCCATCAACGGACTCTGATAATTCTTGTTTACTTGGCGGATAACAAGATGTGAGTCACCCCTGACAATGAGCTTCTCGATCCCAAGGTCTACTGCGATCCTGAGACCGGCAAGCAAACCTTCATACTCTGCAGTATTGTTTGTTGCTTGCTCCTTGGGAAAGTGCATCTGGACCACGTACTTGAGGTGCTCTCCGGTGGGTGCAACAAGTAGCATGCCCGCACCAGCGCCTTGCAGCGAGAAGGCAACATCAAAGTACACCAGCCACTCTTTGCCTGCCTCCTTGACGGGAATGCTCATTTCTGGAATTTCTTCATCTGGTGTTGGTGTCCATTCTGCTATGAACTCCGCCAATGCTCTGCTTTGGATAGTTGAAGTGCTCTCAAACTTGAGGCCAAAGCTTGACAGTTCCAATGACCACTCAACAATCCTGCCTGTTGCTTCTGGATTTTGCAAGATCCTCTTCAGCGAAAGCGAGTGATGACTGTGATCTCATGTGCACGAAAGTAATGGCGCAGCTTTCTCGAGGCCATGAGGAGGCCGGAAAGCAATTTCTGCACACCGTAGTACGTCGACCTAGCCCCCGCAAGGGAACCGACAAAGTAAACTGGCGCTGCACCATCCTTTTCTCGCATCTTCTCATTCGTCTGCAGATCCATCCTTGTCGGGACCAGAGCTTGCCGGTGAAGCCCCCTGCTTGTCGCTGGATGCACCTGCCATGGTTGCTAGCTCATCATCCGCCTCCCTCTCCGCTACTAACGCAGCACTAACCACTTGATTGGTTGCCGCTATATATAGAAGCAACTTCTCTTGTGGCTTAGGTGCGACAAGTGTTGGAGTGGAGGACAGGTATCTCTTCAAGTTCTGCAGCGCAGCCTCCACTTCCGGAGTCCATTGCATCGGTCCTGCCTTCTTCGAAGTTTTGAAGAATGGCAGGGCGCGCTCAGCAGATCTAGAGATAAACCTGCTGAGAGCAGCTACGCAATCGGCAAGCCTTCGTACGTCCTTGACGCGCTTTGGTGCTTCAATCTGCTCAATGGCCTTGATCTTGTCAGGATTTGCTTCAATTCCCCGCTGAGACACGAAGAACCCGAGAAGCTTGCCGGAAGGGACTCCAAACACGCACTTCTCGGGGTTGAGCTTAAGGTGTATCTTGCGCAGATTTGCAAAGGTTTCGTCTAAATCTTGAACCAGGGTCGCTTTGTCCTTGCTTTTGACCACTATGTCATCCATGTATGCTTCCACATTTCTGTGCATTTGCGGCTCAAAAGCGTCATGAACTACTCTTGCAAATGTTGAACCAGCATTCTTTAACCCGAAGGGCATCCGTACAAAACAGTATGTGCCACATGGGGTGATGAATGCGGTCTTCTCCTCATCCTCTTCTGCCATGAAGATCTGATGATATCCTGAGTATGCATCCGTAAATGAAAGCAAATCACATCCGCCGTGGAGTCAACAATCTGGTCGATGCGCCGCAAGGAAATGGGTCTTTGGGACAAGCTTTATTGACATCGGTAAAGTCGATACAAATCCTCCATTTCCCGTTAGCCTTGCATACAACTACAGGATTGGCCAACCACGTAGGATGGAGCACTCCTCCGACGAGGCCTGCTGCTTCCAGTTTCTTGATTTCTTCTGCGATGAACTCTTGGCGCTCCACTGCTTGCTTCCTGACTTTCTGCTTGACGGGCCGCGCATGAGGACAAACGGCAAGATGGTGCTCAATTACTTTCCTGGGAACACCGGTGATGTCAGACGGTTGCCACGCAAACACGTCGACGTTCGCCCGCAGGAAAGCAACGAGCGCGCCTTCCTATTTAGGGTCGAGAGAGGCACTGATGGTGAAGGTACCACCAGTGCCGTCCTCCTTGGCGGACACCCTCTTGGTCTCTGGTGGAGATGCCATCGTCTTCTTACACTAGCCGGTGGAGCTCGATGGTGCCTCCTCGACGGTAGCGCAACACTCCGAAGAGGTGCGCTTGCCGGAGTGGGCATCAGAGCTCTTGCCGGACTTGGTCTTCTTCTTCCCCCCGGGAGCTTCAGTGGCAAGTGGTTTGCAATCCGTTGCAGCTACTGCTTCCCGGTAGATCTTGTCAGCGCAGATAAGAGCATCTTTCTTGTCGCCAAGGACTGAAATGACACTTATCGGGCCTGGCATCTTCAGCATGTTGTATGCATAGTGAGAGGCCGCCATGAACTTGGCAAGTGCTGGACGGCCAAGTATTCCATTGTAGGGCAATGGAAAGTCAGCAACGTCAAAGGTGACCCTCTCAGTTCTGAAGTTCAACTCGCTGCCAAACGTCAACAACAACGTGATCTTTCTCTTCGGCTTGCTCCTTCCCAGATTGATTCCTTGGAAAGTGCCGGTCTCTTCGAGCTCGCCATCAGGGATCTGAAGTTTCTGGAGCACCGCGGAGGAGATCAGATTCAAGCCGGCCCCGCCGTCAACTAGCATCTTGGTGACCTTGAGGTTGCGGATAGTTGGTGAAACCAACATCGGCAAGCAGCCGACCGCAGTTACGAGATCAGGGTGGTCCTCAATATCAAAGATGATAGGCGTGCTGGACCATTTCAGAGGCTTGCGTGACTCGATGGATGGTTCTGCTGCATTGAATTCCCGCATCCACTGCTTGAGTTGGCGGTGGGAAGTATACGAGAAGCACCGCCGTCAACGCATTGTGACCTCTGTGGCTTTCTGGAACTCCTGCTCATCGGTCTCGTCATCATCCATGTCTTCATCGTCATCGTCGTCGTCATCCTTGTCGCGGCCGCGGGGAGGTCTGTCTCCTTGCCGCTGCTTGGCCTTGCCGCGGCGTCCTCCTCGGCCGGGACGTTTCTTGCTTGCTCCTCCAGCACCCTCCTGGGCCTTCTCCTTGTCGCGTCTTTCATATTCAGCCTTCTGCTGCTCGACAAGCTGCTCGACCTTCTTGCAGCTCTGGAGGTCATGACCCTTGGTGCGGTGGATCTTGCAGTACTGCTTGCCGGAGCCGTCCTTCTTGTCGGCAACCGCCACAGACTGGCAGTTGGTGCTGCGGCAACCTCCTTGCCGGAGCTACCAGCCTTGGCTTTCTTGGCGCCACCTCCGTCACGGACTGCTCAACAACCAAGACATCTTTGCCTTTCTTCTTCCGGTTGCCCCGCCGCCGCTCTTCTTTGCCGGGCGGTCTCCTCACTATCGATCCTCCCGCTTCAAGATTCTCTCCGGGGAGTCTCCTCCCTTCCTCAGCACGTGCACACTTGTCGGCCAGGGCATATAGTTCCCTGACGTCTCTGATCTTGCACATCGCCATCTCCTCCCGCATCCTGCGGTTTCGCACGTTCTGATTGAACGCGCTGATCACCGCCGCGGGGTGGACATCTGGGATGTTGTGCTGTACACGGCTGAATCTTTGAATATACTTGCGCAGGGGCTCTCCTTCCTTTTGGGCGAGCAGATGAAGGTCGCTTTCTTGGCCATGGGGCTTGTGGCCGCCTGTAAAGGCGCCGACAAACTGATGGCATAGATCTGCCCAAGAAGATATGGAGTTGTCCGGCAAGTGCATGAGCCAGGATCTGACATTGGGCTTGAGCACCAGCGGGAAGTAGTTGGCAAGGATCTTGTGGTCTCGCCCCCCGGCAGCTTGCACCGCAATGGTGTAGATGCTGAGGAACTCCGACGGATGCGTCTTGCCGTCGTACTTCTCTGGTACATCTGGCTTGAAGTTTTTCTTGCTGGGCCACTGGACTTGCCGCAGCTAACGAGTGAACGTAGGGCAACCTACCGCGTACGGCAAGTCGCCTGGTTCCTCTGGCGCATGCATGTCAACAGAGGGCCCAGCGCGCTTGTCGGATTGACGCTGCACTTCTCTTCGGCGCTTGATGCGAGTTCGAGCGTCTTCTTGTTGTCGATCGTGTAGAACTTGGCACTGATCGCGATGAGCTCGTGGATCCGATGACGCGGTGGAGTCGCTGTCGAGGTGGATCCGGCGAGTCGGCGATCTTGGCCTTCGGGGCGGAGAGTGCATGGTAGTTGCACCCCACCGGTCTCGTGCCGCCACCGGCTCGTGTTTGGCAGTCCTGCTGCGGCAGCGATGCACTCGGTTGCCGCGGGCGTCGCCGTTAAGCGAAGCCGATGAGACTTTTGTATGGTGGCCTCCATTCATCGACCTTGTCGGTCGTTGGAGGGTAATCCAGAGCGATTGAGCTCTCGCCAAAGCTTCTGCTGAGTGGTGGGTGGCGATGGCGAACGGCGCGAGGAGCGGATATGCTCGGACTTCTAACTATGTTAGAAGGAGCAGATCCCGCCCAGCGACCATGCCTCGCTTCGCGCCAGCATGTTGGCGCGCATGCTGGTCTTGAGCATCCCGAGATCCTCCAGCTCGATCTTGGTCCAAGGAGCGTATGGCATTGTGAATGCCATGACGCTGTCGGTCCCGCGTCTCCTGAGACGGGCGCGGTGCATGTACGGACGCCGAGGTCTGTGCAGCCTTGTCCTTGGACTTGGCAGCACCGTGAGCTCCCCCGTCGCTGTCCATTCTTCTGCCGGCGTCTATCCCACCACCTGTTTGCTCCGGTGGTGGTGGGTTCGACGTGGACGGGGCTTCTGCCGCCGAAGCCTTCTTCTTCGGTGGCATGTTGATGAAGATGATGAAGATCTAGCTCGCGTGGACACCGGATCAGGTTCACACAACCTCGACGCCCCCTACCTGGCGCGCCAAAGATGTCGGGGCAGGCTGATCTGGCCCATGAACACCTATGGGACCGGCGGACCGAGCCCCTTTCGGTTCAAGGGAGCGGAGGTCGCATTTAAGAGCAGATCGAGGCGGCACACGAGAGGTTTACCCAGCTTCAGAGCTCTCCGAGAGAAAACACTCCTACCGCCTGCATGTCTAGGTGTATTATGCGTTCTTACTCAGAGCGCTGAGTGCTACAAAGACATGTGAGCTGCTAACGAGACCGAGCGTGGAGAGAATCGACCGATCGACCCCTTTCTACGTTGCGCATGGGCCTCCTTTTATATGCTCAAGGGGCTCCGACAGGTGGCAACGTAGACGGGGGTACAAATGGAAAAGTAGTGGTTGGTACACCTACTTGTACAGTGTACAGTGTACCATACCTAACCTTGACGGAAGGGGAGAAAGGCATTAAATGCCCGTCTAGTCGCCCTAACAGTGAAAACAGGGACCGTCAGGGGGGCCACCGTTCGCCACCATGGCAAACTTGCCAGTGCCGCTTGCCACCTCGCACCGCTGGCTGCACAGCCTCGCCACGCTACCGAAAGGTCCTGTATGCGACACGTTAGTGGATGTGCTGGAGCGTAGGTACAGAGAGGTGGTCTGCCGCGGCAAGCGCCTTGCCGCGGTTGTTGTCTTGTCGCGCCCGGAAGCTTGTCGCTCGCCGGGCCTTCCCGGCAAGCTCCTCTTGCCGGGGCCTTGTCTTGTATGTGCCTTGGGTGGCCTTCCCGGCAAGCTCCTCTTGCCGGGGCCTTGTCTCCTTGGCTTGAATACTTTGTTCTTGAATGGCTCCAAAGGAACCACGGAGGATCTTGGCGGTCACCCGGTAAGCCTTGCCGCGGAGGGCTGCAACTGCCCATGCACAAGTTCGGGATACTAGGGTACCCCTACTCTAGTACACCGACAATTAGCTTTGTCATGTTTGGCGCTAAAATCCTCCAACGCTTGATGTGGCACCAAAAAGTATGCATCTGAATGCTCCAGGGACTTCCGCAGTCCTTCCGCTTCTTGTCGCAGCAGAGCTGATCGATGTCTTCCAGCTTGTAGTTGAGACTCAAGAAACCGAACTGATTCAGAAAGTGAGTTTGAATAGCTTGTGCAAGCGGTAGTGGCTAGTAACTCGAACACTAAACCAAGAAAGGACTTTGGGGTTGTCTCGCTGTCTTCAAGATAGTCTTCCTTAGCTGTTTTATCAGCTTTGTTAGAGACCAACAAGGATGTGTCAATATCCTGAACCTTATCTGCATTACTTACTTTACCATTGCTTAACAAGGCCCTCTTCCCCAATATTTTTTCAGCATTCTAAAAGAAGAAACAAGCAGACACATAACAAGTTTAGCATGTACTAGTATATGAAACTCATTTCGGTGAACGAGTTCATTAGTAAGGTGGACAGGATTAAACTACCAAGTCTTCTATTGCCAAGTACTAGTACATAATAAAAGCGTCAAACAAACATATATATATATATGTCTTATGGTCACTGCATTGTCTTGCCAAATCAAAATAGAGACACGGTTCAAATCATATCAGTTCAAGACAAAGCAGCAGTGAAAGAATACAAAGCATGGGAAACTACACGGCACAACAAGATTTCAGATGGGTACCACGGGTCTACATGTATAACAACACTATTGGCTCTGTTGTGATGCTAGTAATGTGCATGATATGAAAGTCAACTGTATACACAATTGAAATTGAAATCAACAGAGCTATTGATAAGAGCAAACCTGTTAAAGAAACATGCGTGAACATACCTGTTGTTCCATTGGAGTTTCGATTGGATCCTTCAATTTAAAAATAAGTTTGTATGAGTGAATACAGTGATACAAGAGCAAAGCAACCATAGTTAAAAAGGCGCGCCTAAGCGACCGCTTAACCGCGCCTAGGCTCTAGGCGTTGGCAAAACGCATTGCGCATACTACGCTTAATCTGTGCATAACTGCACATAAGCATGCGCTTTGGTCAGTAAAGCGCAAGGCGGTGGAAAAACGCACAATTAAGGCGTAGCACTTTTTTGAACTATGAGAGCAATGCAATCTTATATTAGAACATTTGTTCTTCAGGTTTAGGCACTTGTTCTACATGAACAGAGTACAGCAAGACGCAAGAATATAATACTTCAAAATAGAAAATGAGCTCATAGACCTTACCACATTCTTGGTTCGGGACCATTACAGAACAAGGCGTTCCTCAAATATCGTCCAAAGAATGTGTCTCAGGAGAACGTAAGGGAATTTGATGAGTTTCTTTGCCGGTGAAGTACGTTTTCTTCAGTTAATTCTGATACTGCCACCAAGCATTCTTGAAGATAGCAGAGGTATTAGCACAGGTTACCTCATCCTGAGTTTCCAAATCGGTCCTTCTCTATAGAGAAAAATGGGAAAATTTGTTGTATTATAACTATCATGGAGGTAGGATGTATGGGACGAAGCAAAGTAATTGCCATGAATAACATTACTTACACATAACTCCTGGACAAACACCTACAACTGGCATTTTCCTTCATCTTCAGTATAATATCTCCAAGACGGGAAGATACGCACATAAGATTTAACAACATCAAATGCGATAGATGCTAAACTATGACTAGCTGGTTGTGCTTCCTCCACAGGAATAGGCGTACTAACTGGTGGAGTTGGGGTTCGCCGTGATAGTATCACCCTTTGGGCAATCGGAGCTGCCTTACTAATTGCTCTTGTTTGGGAGCTCTGTGGTGGAGATGGTGCTGTGTCAACAGGAACTGGGTTACTATCGGCTGGGGTTGGGGTTAGATTGGGTGAAGCTGGTTCTCTGTCCATCGCAGTAGGGGTACAATCTGTGAGAGTTTGGGTTATGTGTGGTAGGGCTGGTTCTTGTGCATGTACAACCGGGGTGCTATCTCCACCAAGAGGTAGCACTGTTTTATTTGAAGACCGTGTTTTTATTCCGCTAGATATCTTGGCATCACCCGCTCCAATTCAAATGACTGATAAACAGGAAACATAGTTGAATGTACAGACATTGTATGAGAGACAGATGCAATAGATAGTGTGGAAAAAATAGGGCATGAAATAGTTGACATGTATATTGTTTAACTAAAACTGATAGCATGATATAATTTCACATATATGATGTCTATCTAAACTGGATAGCATAGAATAACATAATTCAACGATATGATGAATAACTAAACAAGATCGCATGACATAATTCACCTACATGTTATCTAAGTAATCAGGATCGCATCATTTAACACACATATGTGGTTTATATGCTAAACAGAGGGCATTCGATATGATGTCTGAACTAAGAACATGGTGTTGAATATTGTGTATATGATGTCTAAACTATGCAATGCAAGACACCGTATGCATGATATGAGAAGTATAACTGTGCCAAGTTAGAGCATACACCTCAGTGGGGGAATAGGACTGGTCATCTGTCTCGAATCCATCTCTCGAGGAGCTATCGACCCAACAAGAGATCTGCTTTGACAGTGTAGCACTGCTCGCTCTCAAGGCCTTGTTTTCACTCCAAATTTTTTCATCTCCCGCCTAACCGGCTGATTCACGGGAAGAGTAGTTTAATGTACAAACATTGTCGACAAATGGAAATGTAATGAAGAAAAGGATGGGCAAGATATCATTCAAATATATGATGCCTGGTTAAACAGGATGGCATTGCACATTTCACATATATTATGGCTGGCTAAAAGACATGAGACTGCATAATTCCTATATATGATATAGAAAATAAACAGGTGGCATTACAGAACATGTGTAAACTAAGCAGATGACATATATGATGTCAAAAGTAGGCACTGCAAGGCAACATATGCATGATATGACTAACATCATGATGCCAAGGTAGAGAAAACACCTTGGGGGGTAAATAGGAGTGGTCAGCGGCGTCTGAATCCGCCTCAAAATAGATATCTTCCTCTGGATTACAATCTGGAGAGGGGTGGGGAGGGTTTTACATTGAACCCACCATGGAGCGATGTCAGCATGACATTGTATTACCGCGCAAAACTCTTCTCTTTTTCTCTACATGTTCAGCATGACTATGTACAATATCTGACATGCATACGAAAAAAATCTGGTGAGATTATGTAAGGAGAGCATGCAGAAATTTAGAGTGATGGTAACAACCAGTGGATCAACGTTTTTCCATTGAACCAAAATAGCCCTAATGGATCGACGTGAATGTATAGTAATAAGTGATGCAACAAGTGTACAACCTCTTTGCCGTAGCTGTGTCGACCTCAGCATCATTGGGTTGGTCACTGAAGCAGTTGAGGCAGAGGTGGCTGTCGGAGGTGTGGAGGAAGATCTGAGGAATCAGAGATGGCGTCCGAGGCCTTTGCTCATTGTGATGGATCGTTCTGTCGTTGGAGCAGCTCCGGTGAGCCGTAAGACGTCAAGGCGGAAGCAGCACAAGACAGACATCGTCAATCTCAAGTGGGATTCTAATAGCATCTCCAATAGATGATGTAAAATGGATTTAAAATTAACATCACCAAAAACCACCTTACTACAACAGATGAGGTAAAAACTGTTGACTCTGAACTTAACTGTCGAAACTAAAATTTACTGTGGAATCTGAATGCTACTATCGAAACTGAACGCAATGGTAGCAGAGAGGCACTTGACATGTAGTTTAGGGAGGGCCTACAGTTCATCTTCAACCTGCACCCCCCGGAGCCGCCAGCCACCACCGGCTGAACCGCCGGCCCCAGCGCCGCCTCGCCGCCCCGAAACAACTCGCCATCGTCGCCCCGGCCAGCCCGCGAGGCCCCCCCCCCCCCCCCGAACCCAAAGATAGATAGTGGGGTACCTCTCCGGCGAGCCCCCGTCCCCGCTGCGGGTGGTTCTTCCTTAACTCCGGCGAGCCCCCTGAACCCGTGAAAATCAACTGACCCAAAAGTCGATGCAGTCTACTGAAGTGTGGCTTAATCGGAGCAGAGCAGCAGCACGAGCAAGGGGGAGAGCAGCAGCAGCAGCTAGGCGGGCGAGCGATCGAGCGAGAGCCGGAGCAGCAGCAGCAGCGCGAGCGAGCGAGAGCCGGAGTAGCAGCAGCAGATCCGGCTAGTATGGACGCCGCCGTCGAAGGGGCCTCGCACTGGGGGAGAGCCGTCGTGCAGATGTCGCCCGCGGCGCCATCTTCAAGGTAGCCGCTCCATGGGGGTGCGGGATGGAGCACCGTCGGCGCCGGGAGGTCAAGTTAAGGAGAAGGTGCGATGTGATGAGTGTACAACCTCTTTGGTGGCGCCGAGTAGGCCTCGGCTTCGTCCGAGGAGTCGGTGAGGATGCTGCGGTTCCGGTGGAGCAGGTTAAGGCAACGCTGTGGGGATGGAGCAGCGAGCAGACGATAGGCGATCGATCGTCGGAGCAGCTCCTTGGAGGTGGAGGATGGGGCGATCGAACGGCGGACGGCGAGATGGACGACGGATCCTCATCCGGGAGGTGGACGAGGGACGCCGAGCTGTTGCGGTGGGACGACGTCGTCGGGGAAGAGGCTCCGGCTGGGCAGCGGTGAGGTGGCGGATGGAGGAGGGTGGGGTTTCGGGCCGGAGCAGAGAGGTTATGGCGGCCTGGGATTTGAATGGCGAAAAGGGGCGATGGGAGGGTGAAGCATGACTTAGGGGACGCTTGTCCAAAATGTAGGGTGTGTTACAAAAGTACCCCCCACCGATTTGAACTAGCGGCCCTTTTGGCTCAGGGTTAGAAGGGGGATTTGGCGTGTTGGGATTTGGCAGCTAGAGGGAGTTTTCGCGCGCGTTGTAATTTTGGGATAGCAAGGCACGGGTTGTGAAGGCGCCAGTTTTGGGAGCAAGATATCTAAATTTTCGGGATATAACAAGATGCGGGTTGAATTTTAGGGACAATCCTAACGTGTAGTAATATTGTACTTGTACGTACCAAATCAATTCGCACTTCCCTCAACCAAAAATAAAACAAAAAAAATAAAACTATTCACACCACACAAAGAGAGAGTCTTGCCCCGTTTTACTATACAAATGCTATTCAAAACTACTCCCTCCTTCCATCTATATAGGGCCTAATGTGTTTTTTCGATGCTAACTTTGACCAAATATTAGAGAAATGATATATGACATGCAACTTACACAAAGCACATCGTTAAATTCGTTTGTGAAAGGTTCTTTAAATGATATAATTTTCAAATTGTGCATGTCAAGTACTATTAATCTTGTCAATAGTCAAAGGCGGTCTTAAAAATCTCATTACGCCCTATATAGATGGAAGGAGGGAGTATGAATCCTTCTTATGTCCGATTAAATTTTTTCGCTTGTTGTATAATGCATGTAACCTACTCATACCAACATTTTAGTGCATTCCAAATGTCTATACTACCGCTGCAATTCAAACTAAATTTGAATTCGTTTCTCTATTTCAATAAGAATCTACAATCTTGATTGTTGCCAACTTCAACCATCATAGTTTCCTTGCTATCCGCCAGATATAAATCGGACGGCCTATAATGCAGGATGGTAGGCACACCATCATCAACAACTCCGTTTTTTTATAAGAGTAGAGACAAAAAAATATTAAATGTAGTATAACATGTTCATAACCACATCATGTGTATCATCGTTATATATATTCACACATGCGTCGGTTTAAAACACTATGATAAATTCTTCAAATATCCGAATTCGCTTTTTATAATGAAGTATATATGATCTCTGTTTGTCTTTTACACCCACACAACCCTCTTATCTTTGTAGCTAGCACTAACTTTCTCTTGTGCATGCACACGCCCGCATCCCTCTCACCCTCCCTCAGCATTCTCTAGCTCCATCGCGCAAATTCATCTTTTCACTTTAGGTCGTTCACCCATGGTGTGTGTAGGCCCCCCAGCTCCTTCTTTACGGCACACATCGATCGATATGCCTCTCTAGCCAGGTGTGCCTAGCACAAACACAAGCTTCCCCTTTCCTCTTGTCACCATCCATGCCTCACTCCCACCACTCTTTTCATCGTTCTCATACTCGCACACTCATCCCCCTCGATATAGTATGCCTCTCGTACCACCTCCTACATGCATCCCTCTCTCTCTATCCTTCTCCTCGTGCCTCATCTGCTTCTAACACACACATGCATGTATACCGATCGATCTCCCAACATATACCTAGATCGACTTTAACTACCCCCCCCCATCGCACGACGTACCTTAGAAGTTATGTCTACTTACCACAGCCACATCGTCCCCCCTCATCATTCGTGCATGCCTCCTGACCCGTCTCTCACATGCACGTGCACAGACAACAAGCAACCATCTCCTATCTTATTGATATTGCGGGTGTGCCCTCCGTTTGTCTAGCAAGCCTATTCCACCATTTGTTAGAAGCAACTCCACTACCACCCCGTCCAACACTCTAGCTCTATCTCTCTCCCAACCTCATTCCTCTCCTGCACATATGCATGGATGCCGATCGATCTCCCTTAATACATGAGGCAGATCGATCTCCTTAATACATGAGGTAGTCCTTTCTCCTCCTCCACACATATACCAGCCATTGTACCCCTATAGTTAATTGGGCCTCCCTCTTCCCCCCACAACACACCGATAGTCGAGCATTGCAGGTAGGTATCCATGACACAGAGACAAACTGCACATATCCCCTCTCACTTTCCAGTAGGCCAGCCACTCTATATCTTTGACGTGGGCACACACAAATTCGATGACACTCTTTATCGATCATCACAAGACACACACACACACATCATCCCTCTCTTCGATTCTATGGACACCTCAAGCCGATGATACCTCCACTCTCTTCTCGTGGATCGCCCCCTCTCTATATATGTTATATCCAGGACTCTATTTCACACACATTGCATATGTTACATTTTTTGATTGACCCCCCCCCCCCAAAAAAAAACTCTCAAGAACCCACACACTATATCTCTCTAGGTTTGTATCTCTCTCACACAACCCCACGTAGGTGTTGTACGTATACAAGAAGAGAATAGGTGCACCGTGCACGTACTCACGCTTCGTGCCCAGCCACACTGCTACGGGTACACGGTGGAGCTCATTTCTTTCTGAAATGGCAGCCAGCGTGCTAATTTGAACGCTTGTAGCGGTTGTTTACCTAGGGAGGTCGTGTACCACGCGTGCACGAAACAAAGTTCGACTTGATGCGTTGCCGTGTTATTTTTAAATAAAGTTATAGTGCTCAATGGCACGTACACAGAATATAAAACAATTTTTATGGAGAAAAAGGTAGTCCACTCACTATATACAATGGAGCCTGCCTGCCTGGTTTGTCGCTCTTCAGAGTATCTCACGCAAGGCTGCGGTGGCCTCTCTCTCTCTCACCGTTGGTCACTGATCCGGCCGCATCCCGTCCGTCGGGGGAAAGGGAGTGCGGTGGCCTCTCTCTCTCTCACCATTGGTCACTGATCCGGCCGTATCTCGTCTACCGGGGGAAAGGGAGGAAGTGCATCATTTCTCCGTTCGACGGCGCCGAGGCAGGACGTCCCGATCTGCGGTACACATCGTTCTCTCTGACCAAGCTCTGGCGCGGCAGGGCCTACACCACCTGCTTGCAGATTCCGCCCACCGCCACTCACCTAGTTACATCCCGACGACCTCCAGGTATCCCCTCCGGCCTTGCTCCACTGCCTGTCTTCCCACGTCGCTACATGTGGATCTTCCATAGTTCTTTGCCCAAAACGTAGCTCGTCCGGCGTACTTTCCATATTGCATTATCGTCCTCACACCGTTTTAGACAAACACAACCGTGTTGTTATCTTCCCTTAGGACAAGGAATATGCTTCTTTTTTGTCGTCGCATGTGTCATCAACTGTTATTGGCCAGTAATTGTTTCCTTTCTACCTCTTTTTTGCAAACAGGGCTATCCAGTTCACCTCGTTGCTATTGCGACCTTTTGGTGAACTGCACAAATCACTTTTTTCTTAAGAGTGTTTTGTGCAGTTGTACTAAAATATCACACGGGCAACGTCTGTACATTTTAGTGCGACTGCACAAAGGGACATTGGTTTAGCTCTATCCTCCTCATCCAACTCTGAGCCTAATCTTCTCCAACTAGTTAATCTTAAGAGAGACTGTAAAGGTGACCGGCTTCTATTTGTGTGTTTATTATTTCATCAGCAGTCCTCTATTATCGTAATCACACTTAATATCTTTGGAACAGGGACCCTCAGCTCAATTTTAGTGGAACTGCACAAAATGATCAGAATGTTGCATGCTCCAGACAACTACTTTTTTTCCCAACATGCCTTGTTGATTTAGACACAGCTGGGGGGACGTTGCTGCCAATGAAAGCATGGATCAATTTTAATTTAACACGTTCTCACAACTCTGTCTTCAGTTGTGATGTAATTATTAGCTCTGGTCTGCTAATAATTGACATGCATTAGCAAGGAACTTAGTTTTTATTGTTTCCGAAAGAGCATCGATGGCAAGACACGCGAAACAAAAGCTGAAAGCTCACACCATTGTACAATTTCATGTCGCTTGAAGTATAGTACGTCAATTATGTAAACAAATGATGGAAGCTTGATAGCATTGCCAGAAGCCTCTTCATCATCCGGGTCCATGTGCCATCCACAAAATTATACTCCTTCGTTCCAAAATATTTATCTTTTTACAAATTTCGAACGGGCATATTTTAGAGTGTAGATTCACTCATTTTGCTTCGTATGTGCACTCCCTCCGTTCCTAAATATTCTATTCATCTTTCTAGAGATTTCAACAAGTGACTACATACGAAGAAAAATGAGTGAATCTACACTCTAAAATATGTCTATATACATCCGTATGTGCCAGTGCATTTGAAATCTCTAAAAAGACAAATATTTGAGTAGTCACTCGTTGAAATCTCTCGAAAGGCAAATACTCCGGAGTATATTTAAGAACTGAGGGGGTAGTGCACAACCGCATGGGAGACTCAGCCCGGTCGTTGCGCCGCATTAATAGTGAGTAATGAGCAGCCAACTCATAAGCCCCACCTTTCCCACTGTAAGTTGCTCTGAAGAAGCAACCACCCGCTCTTACTACTCCATCCGTCATTGTTTATACAGCGCGCTCCAGGAAAAAGAAACAAAATATGCGGGACCAAGGCGACTAGCGATCAGCCTGAAAAATAGCATTGGTAGTTATAGCACGGCATCTATTACTAGAGGGAATAATGCGTACACACATGCATGCAGTGCTTCCACCCCGGGTACACACATGCATGCACATACTCCATCAAGTAGTAGTACAAAGTACATGGAGAGAAAATTGTGGACTTGATTGTGGTTACCACGCCCTAATTAATTGAGCATTAAACCAAACGTGTCTAAAGTCTCTCTGGTGGTGCAAATGCATTGAGAGAAATGCATCATAATGAAGTGCGCCCTGTAAACTGTGACGGAGGGAGGAGTAGTATGAAGGTGCAAAACCAAATGCAGCGTTTGGCGGTCTGTCAACGCACCTCCTCTTGGCATATCACTGACGTGTGGGACAGGAGTGTGAGCAAACCGATCTCAATTGACGGCAAAGAGCCAACCCGCCATTCCTTGAGAGAGACGAGGAGCGAGAACACATAGACGGGCTCGCACGGAGGCCAAGATATCTTCGAGCATGGTTGGTTGATCGATATCATTCATTACATGTTGGGCTGCCATTTTCGGCCCTTCTCTGGAATAAACGTGTACTTTATCAGAGATAAAAAATAAGAGTACAGACGCTCCACCATGCGGTTCTAGTAGTAGTACTACTCGTACTACTGCGCTTGGCTCTTCGCCTCTTCGTGAAGTCGAACAATGATGGTACTCCGCATTTTGGGTACCACTAAAGTGTATGCCTCTGACAATCTGACACAGAACGGACTGATGCATGTCCATCGAGGGTAGGTTGCATTAGTCAAAAGGCGTAAGCGAGCTTCACCTTGTCCTGCAAGCTTCTCCTCATTCCGCGAGTTGACGGGACACACCAACAAGTAGTGCTAGTCCATACTCCCTCCTTTCCGGTTAATATGGCTTAATCTTTTTTGCGGGTAAATGAGAGAGCTTTATTCATATATAGGCATTCTTAGGACGATCAGCCAAGACACTGGTCACTAGGAAGCGAGGTAGCCCGCAAAAAAGAAGTAGGAAGCGAGGTGTTTCATCAAGCCAGCTCTCGGCCACATTCTAAGTGCAGCCTTCTCCTTGTTCGGCAAGTTGACGTGACACAACAAAGTAATGCTAGTCCATATTGCCTCCTCTCCGGTTAATATGGCTTAATTTCAAATGAGATAATACACTGTCTATCACTGTATATTTGTAAAAATACGGTCACTGGACTTCATAATACGCTCATTGCGCTCAATATATATATTTTCCGGTGTTTATACAGTCACTAGCTCACCTCGACCGAGTATCTGTGCATGCACTGTAGGTTGAGCACTTGAGCGTGACTGTGTGTGTTCCTCGTGTGCTCGGACATGCAAGCATTAGAGGCGTCGCGCTGCGTTTTGCGTCCATGTGTACGTGTGACTGTTTCATGCACGTGGGGAATGCGATACGGGCCACTAAGGAGCAGTCAAAACACACAAGAAGTTAGTCGGAAGAAGCAACCATCATTTCACTCTTGAATGACACGTCGCAATATAAAATGGTTGATATGGAGAGAGAAAGAAAACCACTATATATACACTAGCAGGAGCCTAAGCTACAAGCCTGCTTGCTTAGGTTGCTCTCTTCACAAGCATAGAACGACGGGCCTGATCCCGCAGCTGGGGGAAGGGAACAATGTTCTGCGTAGACGCGGTCAACATCGGCGAGGGAGAAAACCCACAGTCGGTGCGTCCCAATCGGGGGTCACTGTCGGTGTCAAAACCGGCGGATCTCGGGTAGAGGGTCCCGATCTGTGCGCCTAAGGTGGATGGTAACAGGAGGCAAGGGACACGATGTTTACCCAGGTTCGGGCCCTCTCTATGGAGGTAATACCCTACTTCCTGCTTGATTGATCTTGATGAATATGACTATTACAAGAGTTGATCTACCATGAGATCGTAGAGGCTAAACCCTAGAAGCTAGCCAATGGTATGATTGTTGTATATCTCTATCGACTAGCCTGGCCCTGGTTTATATAATGCACCAGAGGCCTAGGATAACAAGAGTCCTAGCCGAATACGCCGGTGGGGAGGAGTCCTTGTCTTGATCACCAAGTCTTGTGGAATCTTCCTTGTATGCGGCAACTGTCCGGACTGGCCCATGAGTATACGGCCATGGGGGTCCTCGGCCCAATCTAACTGAAAGGGAGATGACGTGGTGAGTACCCCCTAGTCCAGTACACCGTCAGAAGCCCCCTGAACCGGTCCTCAAGTTAGGGACGCTCCTCGATTCTTCCGAACTGTTCTTCATCTTTGGTCGTCGGCCTTGAAAACTGGTTCAACAAATCTTCTCACCTTCGATCTTGAGGATCGCCGAAGTGCATCCGAAGAGTTTACACGTTGGGTATCCGAGGAGCCCCTTTAAGTTTCCGGCCTTTATCAATGCCTTGTTATTTTTATGCCACACCTTGGGTTTGAAGTTGTTCTCGGGAGGCAGTGTCCTCTTGCGCCCGAGCTCTAATGCTGGACTGCATTCGAGGTATCTTTTGTAGCCGAGCACCAATGTCAGACTGCTTCCGAGCTCCAACCCGAAATGTATCCGAGCTCCAACGCCGAACTATGTCCAAGCTCCAGCGCCGTACTGTATCCGAGCTCCAACGCCGGAATATATCCAAGATGTCATAGATCATCTTGGTTCAAAAAAGTTGAAGGAGTGTCGCCGAGATTAATGCCGTAAATGCCCTCTATGGAGCTAGCCGCTAGCGCCTGAGCTTTATGCTGGACTGCTTCCAAGGTGGTGCACCACCCCGACCAGGGGCTGATATTTTGTGAATATTTTTAACTGGTGCAGTTTATTCTTTGCGGATGTATATCCAGTAGCCCTCAAGGTGTCTATTAGTCTAAAACCTGAGATGCACCTGAAGCCAAGCATAAAAATCGCTGTTCCCAGTAGCCCCTGAGACTCAGGTCGATGCGTGAAATTGGCCTGAGGACCAATTCCTAGCTCGGCAGCATACATAGGAATAAAAACGCAGTGTAATATATTAGAGATAATAGTGATCGGCGAACGGGCCCCTCAGAGAGGGTCGTGAGAAGTCGCCGTGATATATATCTTGATGCCAGATAGGTCCAGATTGTACTTATTGCTGCCCAAAGACGCGCTTCCCATAGTTCGATCACGCGGAACACTGAGCCCTTTGAATTTTCGGCATTGAATAGGCAATGCAGTAGCCCCCGAGACACTGGTCGAGTGGCAACACCAGATCAGGGGATTGATGTGCCCCTTTAATATTTGTAAATAATGAGCACGAAGCCCAGTAGCCCCCGAGCCTAAATGTGGGCACGGGTGGCTGAATTAAGGATCGTTGTCTAGAGTAAAACCACAGATTATGTGTAATGATTCTATGTATCCAAGTACTTTACATCATTATTTTTACTCCATTGTGACCGTTTTATCAGTTGAAAGTGGCCCATCGTCGGCTTCTACCCCTTGGTAGATACTACGCAGGGGGTTTTCGTACTAACAAAACAACCCTTAGCCGACGTCTCAGTGCCCGATGGTGGTTGTGTTAGCAGAAACGAGGCAATCAGATATGCGGGCTTTAAAACTTTCGCTTAGTCATAGGAGCTTTATACTGGGGAAGCTATCTATGAGCCCCCGGTTAGTGTTCAGCGACAGCCGAGGTCAAGCCATAAACACTTCGGCCAATGTTATGAATAGCCCGTCATTTATCATAGTCATCGGATCGCTGACCAGTTTACGCCTATTGTGACAGTCAGTTTTCGGCTTTCTCCACTGAGGTGCTTGACCATGCGAGCTGGAAGCACAATCCCAGTGGTTCTCCCTTGGCACACCTAGCCGAACAAAGTGGAACGTTGGAGACACAATTCGACATCGATGCATATATAGCAATATCCGAGAATGTTTTTGCCGAATCCCTAAAGGTGTCCGGGGTTGCACTGCGAGACTAATGCTGGAAACACACAAATAGTTTAAAAGTGCCATAGGCTCGAAAAGCCAAAAAACTTATTCAAAAGTTTAATGTCCGAACTAGATCAAGTGTTCGTGCCAAATCGAAAATGGGTCTTTGAAAAAAAGGTGTTTCATGCTGTGCTTTAACATGACACATCCTATCTCGAGACTTCAAGCGGGTCAGCCTATGGCTTCAACCTCCTATCCCGAAGGCGGAGTACTTCTCGTTAGGCCAGTTTAGCTAACTTTAGCGGCTTTAATTAGGCGCCCCGGCTATTGACCGCACACTCGCGTCAAAAAAAGGAGTGATAGAAAAAAGACTTTGCAACGACTAAGAAGAAGAACACTTATTATAAAACAGCTCACATAAATTGAAGAGCCCCCGAGTGACATTGGGTAAAAGAATGATTGTATGTACCAAGTACTTATATCGTATCTATGTTCACCCGAAATTTAAACGCGTCTTAACCGACCGTCGGCTTCTCCCTCCTCGGTCAAGGACCGAAAAGTGTTACGTACTCCACCTATCGAGAATATCGACGGTGTTTCCGATAACCAGGCAATCAGGTCATAAGGCTATAACAGACAAAGTGCGCTCATGGAACTTATGCTATATTACTGATAAAGTGTAATAAGCATCTTCGAAGAAAATAGTACCCCCACTGATACCTTTCTTCGGTGCTCATTGTTAATATGAGACTTGTGCAATAGATTTTTTGTACTCATGAGTTCCGTTTTGTGCCAACCATAATTTAAAACAGTAAGAGCACTAGATTTTGGCTTCACCCATTATGAGGTCCGGCTCGGGTAACCCAATCGTGACAATCGCAGAGGTGCTCCCTTTACTCCCTAGCCGAACAATCGGGAACGTAGGGGTAAACACAGGAGCAAGGCAACCCAGCTTGCAAATCACTTAGGTCAATATGGTGCATATTGTATGTAATACACGAACAAGGAATGAAGCCGTACAAGTATAATCATATGCAAGAGGAAAAGCTCCAGCAAGGGAGCCCCTAAGTAAACAGGGTATTTGAATTTGTGCGTCACAAACAAAGTTTGGACAAGGAAATTTTTATAAGCAACTTTTTTCCAAAAAAGTATAATGCTTGGTCGAACCGAACATAAATTAAAAATTTAAAACTTTGAGCATGAAGGAAACTTAGCTGGTTAATGTGTTCGGTATTGATGACGCGGTCCGAGCTTGATGCGGGACAAGGTTCCATCCCCCAAGCCGGTCCCGAGGTGGCGGAGCAAAGAGCTCGGCACTCCGAAGTGGTGACTGAGGGAGTCCTGGATTAGGGGGTATCCGGACAGCCGGACTGTGTACAACGTCCGGACTATTGAAGCGTGAAGATACAAGACTCAAGACTTCGGCCCGTGTCCGGATGGGACTTTCCTTGGCGTGGAAGGCAAGCTTGGCGATCCGGATATTATATTTCCTTCCTTGTAACCGACTCTGTGTAAACCCTAGCCTTCTCCGGTGTCTATATAAACCGGAGAGGCTGGTCCTTAGAAGGCCGATCACTATTACAATAATACCATCATAGGCTAGCTCTTAGGGTTTAGCCTCTACAATCTCGTGGTAGATCTACTCTTGTACTACCCATATCATCAATATTAATCAAGCAGGAAGTAGGGTTTTACCTCCATTGAGAGGGCCCGAACCTGGGTAAACACCCGTGTCCCTTACTTCTTGTTACCATCAGCCTTGACACACAGATCGGGACCCCCTACCCGAGATCCGCCGGTTTTGACACCGACATTGGTGCTTTCATTGAGAGTTCCTCTGTGTCGTCGCTGCTGGGCTCGATGGCTCCTTCAACCGTCGCCAATAACGCGATACCGGACAGTCACGACGAGCATGGCTTAGACCTGCTGTCGGACAAAACTCGGGGTGTCACCCCTGCATTAGCCTCGGACCTAAATCCGGAGCAGGCTGCGTTGCCTAAGGACGGAGGGCTGGACCTCGCCCCGCAGGTCGCGCACTCATCAGCGTTGGAGCCAAACATGGGCCTTACCTCTGTGGTGGCCTATTAATACGGACCCCCGGATTCGTATCCGGATGTTGAGTACCCCGCGCACTCCCGAGCCGGTCGAGCCAGGTTGGGCTCCGGTGATGGGGTTCACCGCCGCGAACATTTTTCGGCACTCGTCCTTTGGCGACATGCTGAACTCGTTGAAAGCTCTCTCTTTGACGGAAATTTCTGGGCCAAACTATGTCCGGTTCGAGTGGGAAGAAGGCGATGAAGAAATTCGTCCCCCACTCACCACCCACTTCATAGCCAGGGTCGATGATTTAACCGATGTGCCTAACTTCGACTCCGAAGACATTGACGGTGTGGACAACAATGCAGGAGAAGATGCGGAATCTACTGGGCGCCGGACTTCCCCATCATCACACGACGTATGCCTCCCCAGACCACGTAGGTATCCAGCATGGCAAGCTGATGTGACACAAGAATCAGCCCGGTCCAATTCGGTTTTCTACATGGGCCTAGCCCAACAATTTGGCATTTTTAATGTATTTTATTTCCTGTGCTTTTATTAGCTACATGGGTTTGGCCCAACAATTCAGCCTTTGATTTCTTTGCATGGCCGTTTTATGAGCAGGTTTTCTTTTTTATCATGTATTTTTCTGGGCCATTTCTTTGCTGGGCCTCTCATGTTTTTCCCTCAAAAATAATTGTCAAATATAACTTGGGCCTAGGCTAGTTCCGAAAAAATTGATCCAATCCAAAAAACATATTATGCCATTGACATTACAACACATCACACCACAAGCTATCTTGGGCCTAGCCCAGTTCTGATACATTTTCAAAGCAACGTGCAATGTTATTATATTACAACCATTCATTCCAGCAATACTATTTGAGGCTGGCTGGCTGGCTGAGCTACTACTGACTGACTATGGGCTAACTAAGTTTTTACAATAGGTGAATCAGAAACCTAACGCTACTGCATTTGCATCCCGATGCTGAAATACTCCAGGATCGTGAAAAAAAATTAGAACTAGCCTATCTGGTACTTCACAGCAACCAAACATGTAATCTGCTTAATGGAAAGATTTCTTCTCCAAGTCCCGCTTCTCCCTTAGCAATGATAGGCTGATGCAAAACATCTGAGCATTCAAAAGAGACAAAAGGTATGTCACTGATAGAATACAGAGTACTTATAAAATAAAAAGTAAAGATACACCAGTATATAATCATTCTACTTATTATTATTATTAACCAGATCATTCTACTTATCCAGAATATGGCTATTCATCACAATTGGGAATTGAATTGGCACATATGACAAATTTAGCAGCAAATGAGCATGGAATGTTTCACATAGACAACAAGGTTTAAAAACCATCATTCAAAGTTACAGCAGATCGAAGTTCCATTTGACTATATGGAATAACATTCATATTCAATCAATAGTACCTATTAAACTACCAGGTGCATGATTGAATTAAACAGACACTAGCTATTCATCTTGCCATCTGCTGTAACAGAGCAACTATGTCAAAGTTAATTATGTGTATGTCACATGATACATGCATCAGGCATAAGGACATCAAGCATCAGGCCCATATCTGTTCAGCAATACAGAGTACATACCTTTGTGTTGATGCAATGGATGGAGCTACAGTTGAACATATGGTCCACATCGTCGTTGACGCTAGATGTCGCACATACTTGTCCATTTAGAAGTATGCCATGAAAAATGTTACACAAGCAAGTACTAGCATAAAGTAGAGCTTCTATAGTACATGCAAGCTTTAGATATGAAGGACCAAGCAAACTATTCGGGAAAATATCTGAAGTTACAGAAAAGCATGTATTGGTCTAAGAGACTAATATAGTAAGTTCATTGACTGACTCACATGAGATTGACATTCACAAGCTATTTGCATTTTTATTTAGAACTGCGTCACACCATTTACATTACTAGTTATGTATTGACATACTTATCTAAAAGAACATATACAGAAACATATGAATTTTATTTCTGAATACCAATACAGAAGTACTAAAAAACAAGACTAAAAATCAGTAGAAGGTAACAAGAGCTCATTACACAAGTTTTGCTAGCAATTAGGGGACCCTGGTTCCTATACTGACCACATTTTGGCATATCCTACCCTACCAGTGGCTAAATAATGCAACTTTATGACTGTCAAGTAGGCCTACAGATCGATGATGGAGCAGACTCAAACATTACAAACACAACAGCTGATACGCGCCATGGAGCACAATCTGAATTTTGTTCCTCGTTTATTAAACTTAAGGACAAGAAAAGCACTCAGGTTGCATCTTTCACAGACACGACAACATACATGAGCCAAATTAACAAACAAGAGGTGCAGATCTGGAACCATTCGTCATCATCAAATGAAGCGTTTCATCACCGTGCACTGATTGAGGGCACATGCTAACCTATACCAATGTTGATGACCCCCACAAATAGACCACCATGGCTCAACACACCGACCGGCCAGAGTCTTACCTTTGGTTTAGCCATGGACGCTAGTTGTTGAGCAGAGCAGAGCAGCGGGAGGAGGACTGCCACAGCAAGAAGAGGAGGTTCCTTGACTAGACGACCACCAGATGTACATCATGCCTGCCCAGAGTAAATAGAAGGAGAACGAGTGAGACAATGCAGCGGGGAGAGACAGTGAAGATAGTTCTTGAAGGTCAGAAGATAATACACCAAATGTGCATGAAGGACAATACAGTAAACACCATCTTGTTTATAGCAAGGCAATATAGTAGCATGTCTCTAGCACATCATCTCGTTTAAAGAATGCATTCAGGCAAGAAATGGACAGTTGGTCTAATTTTCTCACACTTGGTATTTTCACAGTTAACACCATCATGTAAAACACCAAGCTACTCCAGGCTGGCCAATTGACTCATACTACTGGATAAGCAAAGCAAACTACTACCAAAATAAGAACCAGACATGGCAAGCAAACCATTGGGTTGCTCTTATTGACGATAATCACAGCAGGAAATAAGCCCAGGTGATTGGACAACATTGAATTCTGCACCAGAATCAAGTGGATTCTGCAAAATTACATTGCTACAAAAGCACAATCACATGGCACAGATCATAGCTGAAATGAATCACTACTTTTGATATGTCAGTTTACCAAAAGAAAAACACAAATTCAGTTGTTACAACCAAAGAACTAACAGGGCTTTGGCAATCATTCAGCAATTCCCATCTAGCCAGCATCAATACCACTAGTAATTAACCAGAGTCAACAAGTACTAAGCAACAGAACCAGCTAGTAGATACAAGCAACGCACTCTAAAGAGGAATTGATTTTGATGTCAGTTTCTAGTTTACCAAAAGAAAGTGACATATGTAGCATCAAGGAACACCTGCAGCCGCAGATCCGGGGCAGAGTGAGGAAGCTCCTCCTCCTGATGCTGCTCACTAACCTGCAGAACAAACAAGGCCATAGGTGAGCTCCAACAAAGGCATTTCGTGATGATTTCAGGGCAGAAGATTGCACCTAACTATACACCAAGAACACAACTGTTGGAAACTGTTAAGACATTCATATTATGTGCACACCAAGAAATAGCAGATCTGTGAAGGGGGGTGTCTATTTGCAAATTTTTGTCTAAATACAAATTAGGCAGGCAAATGCTTAGTGTAACTAATGAACTGATGTTGTTTGCGTTTCTGAACTTTGCTAAATGAAGTCTAGACGAATACACCAAAAACTAATGAACTCTATGTCCACAGACTCCATCTCTAGACAAACGATGCATTCTCATTCACATTCACTGGAGAATAATCAACATCATTATTGGCAGTTTGTGGCACCTTCAAGATTTTTGTATATATAAACAAAATTTTCAACGGTGGGCAATCAGTCAATCAGGCACCCAAACAAATAGTAGTATAATTAGTCAACTACTAATCATAATGTTTCCCCTGCCTGCTATGGATCCTTGCTGCTAACAACCCATCCAGCCTCCCTTGCAAGATGCCAAAAAGAATTGGATCGATCGGAAATAGCTACTGGCCAACTGCCTACTGCTAGTGCTAGCCATCAGTGGGGATAGATCGGACTGAGTAATTACCTGTGATGGCGGCTATGCACGGCTTGGCGAAGTGCCCACTGCAGACGACCACGGCGTCAAACCTCCTCCTCCAGCTCGCTGCCAGCACAGGCGATCCTCACCCTCCAGCCCGCGTCATCGTCCCTGCTGCGGCGGATGCTCACCACCTCCGTCCCGAACCGGACCAGCCCGAGGGGGTCGAACCGCCGCGCGAACTCCTCGAGGTACCTTACCACCGGGGAACTTGCACGGGTCGGCGGAGGAGCGGTCTGCGATGACGGCCACTGCGTCCCGAAGATTGGCCGCGATCTCCTCGTTCTATGGTGGCAAGTTGGATCTGGGAGTGGAGAGAGGATCTGGGGTGGGGAGGGGAGGTGTGGCGGAGGTGGGCTGCGGCGAGGAGAGGGGTGGGTGGTGGAGGTGGGTGGCGGCGGGGGAGGGGAGGAGTCTGGATCGGGGAGCGCGGTACTACCGGAAGGCCACGCGGTACTACCGTGGAGGACCACGGTACTTCCGCGGTAGCAGCAGAGGCCGGGACTAGCTCGACCGAGTGCGATCTTGACGCTATGCTGCGGTACTACCGCTCCCCCTTGCGGTACTACCGCAAGGCAGGAAAGTCAAAGCCTACGAAGAGAGCGGATGAAATAAAATACATCCGTGCCTACTTCCACTGAAAATGAAACAATGCAAAAAATCCGATGCGGTACTACCCCGCACGAGGCGCGGTACTACTGTTGAGGCGCGGATGTAAAAAATTACATCCGCTCCTACTGTCGCGACGCAGCGGTACTAGGTATGAGGGCCACGGTATTACGACTCCAGGGGAGCGGTACTACCGTGGCCACCCGCGGTACTACCGCGCATGACGTGCGGTACTACCGTGTGGGCGCGGATGTAAAAAATTACATCCGCCCCTACTACCGTACCGGAGCAGCACTAGGCCTGGGAGCTACGGTACTAAGGCTCCAGAGGAGCGGTACTACCGTGACCCCCAGCGGTACTACCGCAGGTGCTTGTGGTACTACCGGTCCATAGAGCAGTACTACCGCAAGTACAAAGAAGAGAGCCAGATTAAGCACAACTAGGATAACGGAGAGACGCTCCAAAGTGCAAAGGAAAGGAAGGACATGTGTACGTGTTGATTCCACCCGAACCTTTCCGACGCGGACCCCCTCTTAATAGTACGGCTCTCCTACGACTCAAATCCACCAAAAAGAAACGTAGAACAACGCCGTCTTCAATAGTCTTCGAGGGGCTCCGAATCGTCTCGTGCCTAGTGATGAAGCGTCTGAGAAACTCAAGGCACACGATTAGTCCGCAAAAGCATTGTCATCAATCACCAAAACACCTAAGGGATAAATATGCCCTTGCACAGGTGAAGATGAAGATTGCTCCATGTTGGATTATGTTTATGTTGGGATATCACAATATCTCTTATATTATTAATGCATCTATATACTTGGTTAAGGGTGGAAGGCTCGGCCTTATCCCTGGTGTTTTGTTCCACTCTTGCCGCCCTAGTTTTTCGTCATATCTGTATTATGATCCCGGATTTTGCGTCCCTAACGCGGTTGGGTGTTATGGGAACCCCTTCACAGTTTGCCTTGAATAAAACTCCTCCAGCAAGGCCCAACCTTGGTTTTACATTTGCCTACCTAAGCCTTTTTCCCTTGGGAGTCGCGCTCCCGAGGGTCATCTTTATTTTACCCCCCGGGCCAGTGCTCCTCCGAGTGTTGGTCCAAACTAGAGCACCGTGCGGGACCGTCCCTTGGCAACTTGGGTTACGTTGGTACCTGTACGCTTAGCTTATCCAGTGTGCCCTGAGAACGAGATATGTGCAGCTCCTATCGGGATTTGTTGACACATTCGGGCGGTCTTGCTGGTCTTGTTTTACCATTGCCGAAATGTCTTGTAACCGGGATTCCAAGATTGATTGGGTCTTCCCGGGAGAAGGAATATCCTTCGTTGATCGTGAGAGCTTATAATGGGCTAAGTTGGGACACCCCTGCTGGGTATAAACTTTCGAGAGCCGTGCCCGCGGTTATGTGGCAGATGGGAATTTGTTAATATCCGGTTGTAGTAAGCTTGAAGTAAACTCTTCTAAAATACACCAATTGCGTGCATAACCGTGATTATCTCTTTTCGGGGTTGTTCGAGAGGAGAACACGGTTTTTGGGTTATGTTTGACGTAAGTAGGTGTTCAGGATCACTTCTTGATCATTACTAGTTGACGACCGCTTGCTGAGCTCCTCTTCTCGCTCTTGTTTCGTAAGTTAGCCACCATACTTTGCTTAGTCGCTGCTGCAAACTCACCACTTTACCCCTTCCTTACCCATTTAGATTTGCTAGTCTTGATATCCGTGGTAATGGGATTGCTGAGTCCTCGTGACTCACAGATACTATCACAATAGTTGCAGGTGCCGATGATACCAGCGCATGTGACGCAACCGAACTCAAGTGGGTTTTCGATGATGTCCTTGGTCGTTCCTATGTTTCATTTCCTGATGATCAGTAGTGGAGACCAGTTGGGACGATCGGGGATCTAGCATTTGGTGTTGTCTTCTTTTATTTTGGTTCCGTACTCGGACCTTGATTGTACTCTGAATGATGTATGTTTAATATATGTATTGTGTGAAGTGGTGATTGTAAGCCAACTCTTTATCCCATTCTTGCTCATTACATGGGATTGTGTGAAGATGACCCTTCTTGCGACAAAACCACCATGCGGTTATGCCTCCAAGTCGTGCCTCGACACATGGGAGATATAGCCGTATCGTGGGCATTACAAGTTGGTAATCAGAGCCATCCCCGACTTAGGAGCCCCCTGCTTGATCGAATCGCTGTCGTTGTTGAGTCTAGAACAAAAATGTTTTGATTCTTAGGATTATATATATCGGAGAGTAGGCTTCTTTTTACTCCTCTGCCCCTTCGTCGCTCTGGTGAGGTCTCCTGACGTAGATGTTTTGACTTTCCTCTCCTAAAATTTCACGATTTTTTTAGGATCACGCGGGTATCTTGGAATTGTTCCGATAGTCTTGTGACGAGAACATTGTTCTTGGTGCCTCCTGACATTTAGGGGTTGTGGCAGTGTCCCGGGGAGTTGAGCTCCGAGGTGTTGTCGTCACAATTTTATCGTTGCAGTACCGAATACCGAGTTTCGCCGACATCGAAAATCTCTTTTATGCAGTTTGTTGGTGAGATCACCTCGACGCCACCCAAAGATCGGGCAGGAGTTCGTATATTTCCATAACTCGTATAGCGGATGCTTTTCGAAGGTTGAGGTACACGATTTCCGGAGTTTTCTTGGTTATGTGTTGACGGATGGATACAGCTGGATCTAGGTATTATTAGTTTGGGTGAGATATATTGCGTCCCCTGTATCCCCAACACGAGATTGCATAACCAGAAAGTTTCGGGAGTTTATAAGTGGGAATTCAAGTATCTCGCAGGATATCTTTCAAACACACACATGATACGATATGGGATCTATCATATGTTTGTTTCCGGCTTATTTCCTAAGCCAATCCTTTGTTTTGTTTTGGTTTGTGGTATTCGAGTTGCTTCGAAGTCAAGTGTTGATTCCATACCTTTCCTAAGCGGTGTTCTCATACTTCTATGTTAATACCAATCCTTCTTGATCATCGAGATTGTCATGCCAATTACTTTCCAACCGACGTGCTCTTTTCAAGTGGATCCGATCATTTCAACATTCGCGAGATCAATTCTCAGTTCTTTGCAACAGTGTTTGCTTCATCCGTCCCAAGTTGTCTTTGTTTTCCCCGCCCTCCCACCCCTTTTTCTTCAAGGACTCAGATTTCTCAATCTTGTATCCTTTTATTTGTGTGAAGTCTCTCCATTCTTTTCCGTAAATGTTCTTATCCGGGGATTCTCAGGAATATTCTAACGGAGCTTCAAGTTCATCAATCTTCAAGGACTCAGATTTCTTAATCAAGTATCCTTTTATTGATGGGAAGTCTCTCCAATCTTTTCTGTCAATGTTCTTACCCGGTGTTTCTCATGAAAATGCTCTTCAATTTCATCATCCTTCGTTGTTGTTTCTTATACAGTGGATTCAATTCAAGCTTTGTCGATCATATCATTTCCTCGTGTCAAATGCTTTCTCATGTCGGTGCATCTCTTAATCATCCACCTCTTGCTATTCATGTTATCTGGAGTGCTAAAGATATCTCAGAAGATTCAAGATTCCTTTCTTATTCCTTTCTAGCTATTTCGAGGTTGTTACCTCATTCAAGAGGTTCAATTCTACCGGTGCAATCTCTCTTTTAAATCTTTCAACGGTGTATCTTTTGAGTGGGCCCTAACCCACAGGTCTTTTCCCAGGATCTTACCTGACTCTTCTAATTTTCCCGGAGCTATTCCCAAATTCTTTTCGAAGCTTGACGTAAGAATGAATTTCATCAGTCAGATGGTTTCCAAGATCGATTTTAAATTAATATTTTTCATTGTTGGCTCAACCTCTTTGTTTATTCATTCTCCTAGAGTATCTCAACAATTCATGGTGGTGTTTCTCATCGTCATTCTCAACGCAGAAGACCGAGGAAGAGATTTCTCCTAAAATCTTGGTCCATTCTCTTGTAGATTCATGGTTCTAGCTTCATGCCACTCTCATAATTGTTTTCGATTGTGAGAATTCTTTTCACCCATCCGGAGCAATTCAGGAGTCTTTTCAGTTTGATTCTACGGAGCCATCATCTCAGAATTATTCATTCTCAGCTTTCAGATCTCATTCTCCAAATCTTACGAGTGGATCATTCAAGTATTCTCTAATCAGCTCGTCATCTATTCGTTCGCTTGTATCTATATCCCCTCAAGTATCTTCATTGGTTTTCAAATTCTTCCCGGTGAATTGCGCCTTTGCTACTTTCAGTTCTTACGGTGGTTCGTTCAAGATTCCTCTTCCTTTGTTACCATATCAATTCATTCGTTCTTCCCAAATCCTACCGGTGGTTCGTTGAAGACCTTTCCAAGTTGAGAAATATCTCTCTTCCATCCTTTTTTCAACGAGAATAAGTAGTATGCCAAATCCGTTGCTTGTCATCAATCTAAATTGGTGAAGGATACGCATAACATAATTCTTGTTCTTGTTTCATCTAAGTGATTAATTCCTTCTTCCGGAGTTCCAATTTTTTCTGCATTATCTCGTCGCGAAGCTCCATCTAAATCATTGCAAGGCTTCACCTTGTGTTTTAAACTTCTCTCTCTTTCTGTCATCCTTGTTTTACCGAAGTTCTTCATGGAAGGTTCACATGGTGGTTCGTCAAGGATTCTTTTCATTCTTCAATTGTTCTTCAAGATTTTTCTCGGAGTTAAGATCCGCCAAGCTATACTCTAAAATAAACATGGTGTTCAACACATGTTTTGATTTGTGGAGTCCAAGCATTCTTCATCTTGCATTCTAAAGTGCAATTCGTTCTACCTTACCATTTGAGGTGGTGTTATGTCATTCTTGACAATTTGAGTTCGCGCTTCATGATTCACATGTTGTCAAGAATGAGATATTTTAAATCCACCAATCTCTTCGTTGGATTTATCTTGTGTCATGTTTCACCTAAAGCCTTCCCTAAGGAATGTTGCTATTTGTGGTGATTATGCATGACCCAAGCTTGCTCTTTATCCTCTTGGTGGAAGAAGTTTTGATCTCTTCGTTAATCTGAGGCAAGCAATTGTTTTCGTTAATGGCAGAATTTCACCTCAAGTTTTGAGATGTCTCCATAAGCCCACGAGGATCATATCCTTTCGTTGTTGGGTTTCCAGCAACTTTGCTCTAACCTTCTTGCAAGGATGCTTTCCAAATTAAATTATGGTATAAGTTGTCATTTCTTCTCCGTTTTTTTTCTTTCCATCAATCCAGCTTCTATTCTTTCGTTCTGAAGGCATTATGATGCTACTCTCTTCGACTCATCATCTCGTTTTGCCAAGATCATGTTCTTTTCCTTGCTAATCCATTTAATCCATTTTTTCAATTCTGGACGTTTTAGCAATTATCCCAGGATTTATCGAATTGCAGAAATCCCTTGCTCTTCATGCATATAAAAAATTCAACAATAATGCATCATATTAAAATGACTCATATATGTAAAATGCTTGGTTTTTCATGTACTTTCATAATTTGCAATTTTCATCCATGGTTAAAATGTTGAAACTTGCTCTTTGTTTAATTTTGCATAAATGCCATGCTAAAATGCTTTATTTCATAACTAAATAAACGTAGCTCCATTTTAAATAAAATTTATATGTAAATGGGGTAGAAAATGCCTAGTTTAACATGGTGCACTTTATTTTGCTGGTTAACAACATTAAAATTGTGTTTAAGGCAGAACAGTAGCAAATTCGAAATATGCATATGAGGATTTTCCGGAATTGTTATTTGTTGTTCCGGCCTCATTTAAACTTGCCTAAATAGTTAGTTTACTTATTCTTCACCTCTTTCCATGTTAATCAACTTTTAATATTGTTGAGTACATAAATGTGAGAGAACTAAATAAGTCATGTCGTGTTTCGTCAATATGCAACTCGTTGCATATTGAGCTCCACTTAATTTGTAGTATTGTTTGTGCACTTTGCCATGCCATACCTCATTAAATCGGACATGCATCATCCTTGTTTGTGCATCATGCCATGTTTATGATTGTGTGTTTACCATGTTGTTTGCTTCTTTCCAGTTTGCTTCTCTCGTTAGCTTCAGTTTTGTTCCGGAGTTGTGAGGATCCGTTCAACTACGTCCGTTTGTCTTCTTCATGGACTCGTTCTTCTTCCTTGCGGGATTTCAGGCAAGAGGACGGTCACCATGGATCTCATTACTATCATTGCTATGCTAGTTGCCTCGATACTATCGCTAAGCCGTGTTACCTACCACTTGCTTTTCAAGCCTCCCAAATTGCCATGAACCTCTAACCTTTGTCACCCTTCCTAGCAAACCGTTGTTTGGCTATGTTACCGCCTTCCCTCAGCCCCTCTTATAGCATTGCTAGTTGCAGGTGAAGATGAAGATTGCTCCATGTTGGATTATGTTTATGTTGGGATATCACAATATCTTTTATATTATTAATGCATCTATATACTTGGTAAAGGGTGGAAGGCTCGGCCTTATGCCTGGTGTTTTGTTCCACTCTTGCCGCCCTAGTTTTCCATCATATCAGTATTATGTTCCTGGATTTTGCGTCCCTAACGCGGTTGGGTGTTAAGGGAACCCCTTGATAGTTCGCCTTGAATAAAACTCCTCCAGCAAGGCCCAACCTTGGTTTTACATTTGCCTCACCTAAGCCTTTTTCCCTTGGGAGTCGCGCTCCCGAGGGTCATCTTTATTTTACCACCCCGGGCCAGTGCTCCTCTGAGTGTTGGTCCAAACAAGAGCACCTTGCGGGACCGTCCCTTGGCAACTTCGGTTACGTTGGTACCTGTACGCTTAGCTTATCCGGTGTGCCCTCAGAACGAGATATGTGCAGCTCCTATCGGGATTTGTCGGCACATTCGGGCGGTCTTGCTAGTCTTGTTTTACCATTGCCGAAATGTCTTGTAAACGGGATTCCGAGACTGACTGGGTCTTCCGGGGAGAAGGAATATCCTTCATTGATCGTGAGAGCTTATAATGGGCTAAGTTGGGACACCCCTGTAGGGTATAAACTTTCGAAAGCCGTGCCCGCGGTTATGTGGCAGATGGGAATTTGTTAATATCCGGTTGTAGTAAACTTGAAGTAAACTCTTCTAAAATACACCAATCGCGTGCGTAACTGTGATTGTCTCTTTTCGGGGTTGTACGAGAGGAGAACACGGTTTTTGGGTTAAGTTTGACATAAGTAGGAGTTTAGGATCACTTCTTGATCATTACTAGTTGACAACCGCTTGCGGAGCTCCTCTTCTCGCTCTTGCTTTGTAAGTTAGCCACCATACTTTGCTTAGTCGCTGCTGCAACCTCACCACTTTACCCCTTCCTTACCCATTTAGCTTTGCTAGTCTTGACACCCATGGTAATGGGATTGCTGAGTCCTCGTGACTCACAGATACTATCACAACAGTTGCAGGTGCCGATGATACCAGCGCATGTGATGCAACCAAACTCAAGTGGGTTTTCGACGAGGTCCTTGGTCGTTACTATGTTTCGTTTCCTGATGATCAGTAGTGGAGCCCAGTTGGGACGATCGGGGATCTAGCATTTGACGTTGTCTTCTTTTATTTTGGTTCCGTACTCAGACCTTGATTGTACTCTGAATGATGTATGTTTAATTTATGTATTGTGTGAAGTGGCAATTGTAAGCCAACTCTCTATCCCATTCTTGTTAATTACATGGGATTGTGTGAAGATGACCCTTCTTGCGACAAAACCACCATGCGGTTATGCCTCCAAGTCGTGCCTCGACACGTGGGAGATATAGCCGCATCGTGGGCGTTACACCGGCGGAGCCCCCGAGCGCTTGGAGGCGGCGCCGATCTGGCGAAGGAATGGCTTGACATGGTGATCTGAAGGCGGCGCTTGAGAGCCGCCTAGCAGGGCCGCGACCGCGTGGGGCGCTAGTGCCACGTAGCGCGCAGTGAAGAGGTCGCGCAGCTCCTCCGAAGATGCCACCATGGATCCGGGGAGGTTGAGCAGCCAGGCGCGCGGCGCGCCGGTGAGGGCCCTAGGTAACTAGTTGGCCTTGACCTTGTCGTTGCCCCCGGCCTCGAGGATGGCCTCCTCGTACGCCAGAAGGAAAGCTATCGGGTTCACCACGCCGTCGTAGCACGGCGGCATCTCCGTCTTGAATTTGGGTGTCCATTGTACCCGCCACAGGGCGGGGGCCAGGGCTCGAAGCCCCCTGGCCCCGTCGTCAGCGCCGGCTGTCGGAGCCGATAGCGAGGAGCCTGCCATGCGGGCAGAGCACGGTGGTGGCGGAGTGTAGATTGGCGGAGGGAAGGCTACGGCGCAGCCCTACCTAGCGCGCCTAATGTCGGATCACGGGTTCTAGCAAAACCCTTAAGGTTCGAACTCTGGGGTGCGCGCGAAGTTCTTTCCCTCCTACCGATCCACGCCCTAGCTTGCTAAGATCTCGCGGACGAACTCAATGAACTCACAACACAAGAGACACAAGATTTGTACTGGTTCAGGCCACCGTTGTGGTGTAATACCCTACTCCAGTGTGGTGGTGGTGGATTGCCTCTTGGTCTAATGATGAACAGTACAAGGGGAAGAACATCCTCCTGAGGTTGAGGTGTTATTGTGCTTGGTGTGTGGCTAAGGATCAGATGCGATGCCTCTGAATGAGTTGGTTCCGTATCCGTCCCCCCTACGGTGGTGGCTACTTCTACTTATATAGGCCCTGGTCCTCTCCCCAAATATTGAGCGGGAAGGGAGCCAACAACGGCTAATTTGAAAGGGGACAGCTAGTACAGCTTTTCCTGACAAAAGCGGTCTTCGCCTGCAAAAGGCTCTGGTGGTGACGCCGCCTTGGGCTCCATAGTGAACTCCGTATTGCCGTCCTGCTGGTCTTGGTCTTGTTGCACTGATATGGAAACTTTTTCTTGATGCCTCGGTACTCCACGTCTGCGCTTGCCTCCTTAGCACCAAAGAGGATACAAGGACGCTGCACGCGCTGGCGCCGCCTGATCTTGATTGTCATGGCTCATGTCACAAGAACCTCGCGAGGTTTGCCCTGCCTTGATCTCTCTGCACCTCACGAGCCAACCTAGTGAGGCCGCTCCTGAGGAGGTCTTGTGTCGCCCGCCTCACGAGGCTTGGCCCCTTGCGAGGGTCTGTAATGCCTTTTTGATGAAGATGGGCCGTACAGGCCTGCTGGCACAGCGATGCCGTCGGCTGCAGGCAGGCAAGTCTGGGGACCCCCGTTCCCAGAAGGCCGAGAATCACCATAGAGGTCCATACTTTGATGGTACAAATTTTGTTAGTTGGAAGCATGAGATAAAAATGCATATTCTTGGTCATAACCCTGCTGTTTGGGCTACTGTTCGGCACAGCAGGCGGAGCGGGCACCATGAGCGGTGCGACTGTCGCGGGCGTTGCAGCGGTCGTCCCCACCGCAGTAGGAATAGGGGATGTGGCCACTGGAGCTGCTCAGCTCCCTCAACCACCTAACGAGAATGGCCACACTGGTGCGAGCCAAGGGGATGCCCAACTTCTGCCTCCCCCCCGTCTACCCATAGCAACTACGCCCGCACGGCAAGGGCCCAGCTGTCCAGGAGCTTGGCCGCCAAGTACAGCCTCAGCCACACCAGACTGCCCTTGTGATCGGTCCAAGGCGGCAGGAGCACAATGACGCTCCTTCTGGCTCGTCCAGGAGTCGAGCGACGTGGTTCACTGCTTCCCATGCCATGCCAGGGACGACGGTAGAAGCAATGGCAAGAGCTGAGTTGCTGCTGAACTTTCCTCCAGTAGTGGACAAGATGGGTGAGTGGAGAGCCACCATCTAGAGCCTCATCGGGTTTGCTGAGGCCAGCAAGTCGCAATAAGAGGAGCCCTCGCGACGCCCACAGGCGACACCGGCAGCCCATATTGGTGGCCACGTCGAGAGGACTACACCCAGGGTGCAGTCTCCTCCATGGCCGCCCTCCTAGGGATGGCCACGGCAGGCCCAACAGGCCTAGCGTGTCGACGAGCCTGATGAGATGTCAATGGCTTTGTATGACCCTTAGACCCAACAAGATCAGCGTCGTGTGTTGAAGGACAGGCATAAGGAGGATGCCTGTGTCACAATCGAGTGGTGCCGCGAGGCACGCCGCTGATCAGACATGCATAATGGCCCAGACATTGATGAACCCGCGCAGTGCTGCTGGGTACTTGCCTTACGAGGTAGGGTGCCCCGCCTTCAGTCGTGAGCTGGGGCAAGTCCGCTGGCCATCATCCTGCACCATCAAGCCTGACTTACCGGAGAAATACGATGAAAGCTGAACCCGGCGGTGTTCTTGGGCATCTATACGATCGCCGTTCAAGCTGCCGGGGGAAGAGGGATGAGAAAATTCTCGCCAATGACTTTCCGTTGGTGCTCAAGCCGAACGTAAGATCTTGGTTGATGCACCTACCTGAAGATTCCATTTCCTCATGGGCTGACCTCTGCAACGAGTTCGTTGGTGCCTTTACGGGCGGCCATCAAGAGCCCGAGTAGCCCAGCGACCTGCAACCCTCTTGAAGAAGGAAGGGGTGAGGGAGTCCTGGACTAAGGGGTCCTCGGGCGTCCGGCCTGTTATCCATGGGCCGGACTGATGGGCTGTGAAGACATGAAGGCCGAAGACTGTACCCTTGATAACTTCCAGGGCACATATGTGCAACCACCAGACGCCGATGACCTCAGCCACATAATTCAGCAGCCAGAAGAATCGGCCAGACAATTCTGGACGCGGTTCCTAACCAAGAAAAATCAAATCGTTGACTGTCCGGATGCAGAGGCCCTTGCAGCCTTCAAACATAACATCCGCGACGAGTGGCTAGCCCGGCACCTAGGACAGAAAAGCCGAAATCCATGGCAGCCCTCACCACACTCATGACCCGCTTTTGCGCGGGAGAAGACAGCTGGCTAGCTCGTAGTAACAACTTGACCAAAAACCCTGGTAGTTCGGATACCAAGGACAGCAATGGCAGGTCGCGTCGCAACAAGAACAAGCGCCGCATTAACGGCGATAATGATGAAGATACGACAATCCCTTTCGGTTCGGTGGGGGGCGGAGGTTGCACGAAGAGCAGATCGAGGCGAAGCACACGAGCAGTTTACCCAGCTTCGGAGCTCTTCGGAGAGATAACACTCCTACTGCTGCATGTCTGAGTGTATTGAGTTCTTGCTCGGGGCTGAGTGCTACCGTACACAAGCTGCTAACAAGACCGGCGTGAGTGTTCTCTCGGCTTGAACCTCTCTTCCCCTCCCTACGTTGCGCATGGGCCTCCTTTTATATGCTAAAGGGTCTCCGGCGGTGGCAACATAGACAAGGGTAAAAATGGAAAAGGAGTGGTTGGTACAGCTACTTGCGATTGTATCATACCTAACCACGATGGCAGGGGACAAAGGCATTAAATGCCCGTCTCACGTCGCCCTAACTTGCAGAAAAGGGACCGTCGAGGCGCCACCGCTTGCCACGATGGCAATCTTGTCAACGCCGCTTGCCACCGCGCTCCGGCAAGACGACCTCTTGCCACGCTGGTCACCGAAAGGTCCCAGGGCGACACGTTAGTGGATGTGCTGGAGTGCAGGTACAGAGTGGTGGTCTACCGCGGCAAGCGCCTTGCCGCGGTTGTTGTCTTGTCGCGTCCGGAAGCTTGTCGCTCACCGGGCCTTCCTGGCAAGCTCCTCTTGCTAGGGCCTTGTCTCCTAGGTGCCTTGGGTGGCCTTCCCGGCAAGCTCCTCTTGCTGGGGCCTTGTCTCCTTGGCTTGAATACTTTGTTCTTGAATGGCTCCAAAGGAACCACGGAGGACCTTGGCGGTCACCCGGTAAGACTTGCATGAGGGCTGCAACTGCCGTGCACAAGTTCGGGATACTAGGGTACCCTACTCCAAAGACACCGACAGAGCCCCGAACTGGGCCACACACGGCGTCGAGCGCTGTTGGGCCAGGCCCAAAACAGGGCACGGGCAAGCGCAGCCTGGGTATGGAGGATCTTGGATATTCCTCCGATGAGCACCTCCGACCCAGCGCCAAGCTCAGCTTGTTCTTCAAGGGCGTGGTGACGGCCCTCCAGCGACTCCGGGAAGAAATCCGAAAGCAGCTGGCCGTGGAGTCGCGCCAGATCTGCGCGGGAGCTCTTCAAAAGGTGCTGATGAAGGTGGCCTTCCGCAACCCAGGCCTCAACCTCACCAACGTCCTCAAGTCCTTGCCGCTGGATGCTGATGTGGAAGCGCTCAAGACCCTTGTCGCACCCATCGTGGACAGGGTGAGCGGGATCAAGAGGGTTGAGGGCGATCGCGTAGATTAGGCCGCCCGCTTTCTCTTTTTCTTGCCGCTGCTGGTCATGTTATGTGAACAATCTATTAGAGCTACGACAAGCTATCTTGTAATATAACTCTATTCCGGGTAGAAATTGCTATGTTATTTCCTTTACTTGGTTCCTTCCTTTGTATGTTTTTGCCCTACGCTTTTAGGAAACTTGTCGTATGAGCACACAGGCATGGCCGAAGTCGGACGTCAGCAGCCTGCTGGCGGTGCTGCTACCGACAAGAAACCTTGTCGCAACTAGTCGCAGCTCACTTAAGTTGTTGAGCAGACTCGAAACAAAGTAAGGGCGCAACTAGCTACGAGTTGGTTCCTCCGCGCACAGGTTTTCCATACAAAGTACGGTCGTTCGAGGAAGATAACTTAAAAATTTTAAAACTGATTGCTCAAACTTTAGCAACTTAGCTTTTCCGTCGTTTGCTTCCGGTAAGGCTAGACTTCCTTGAGCGACGCTTGGTCCACACCACTTCCTTGAGCGACGCTTGGTCCACACCATTATCTTCTCCTTTCCCCGGCAAACTTGTGGGCGAGGGAACCTTCCTTTCTTTGAGAAAGAGAAAGAAGAGAAAATAAAGATATGGAGCCTTATGGCTCGTTATTGCTTACCGGGGGTAGGTGCTGCACAAAGTGTCAGACAATGCATGCAAAATAGAAGTAAAAAGGATGAAATTGACAAGATGTGCGAAGCACATTAGCTTTACCTATGCACGGGGTCTGCGCCCGGCTTTGTACAAAGGATTACATGCAACATCGGCAAGACTTGTACAAAAGGTGGTTGCCGGAACAGGTTCCGCAACCGCGCATCTGAGTAAAACTTACGAAGATGCTCAATGTTCCAGGAGTTGCTCACCGGAATGCCATCTTCGGTCTCAAAGGCGGACAGCGCCAGCCTAGTGACTCATTTCACCCGGTAAGGGCCTTCCCACTTCAAGGCGTCAACTTGTTGGAATTCTGGCGGACTGAACGCACCAAGAACAAGGTCGCCTTCCTTGAGACTTCGGCATTAACTTTGCGGCTATGTTAGCGGCGCAAAGCTTCTTTGGTATCGAGCAGCTCGTGACAAAGCCTGAAGACGATCCTCCTCAAGGAGCAGCGTCATCTTGTCGCAATCGCTCTTGCTCAAGCTCATCATAAGCGAGCACTCGAGGTGATCCGTATCTGAGTTCAGCGGAGAACTGCCTCTGCTCCATAGACTAGGCGAAAGGTGTCTGGCTAGTGGCTCGATTTGGCGTCGTCCTGATCGACCAAAGAACCACCGGCAGCTCCTCAATCCAGTTCTTTCCGCACTTGTGCAGCCTGTCGAAAGTTCTGGTCTTGAGCCCATGCAGCACTTCAGCATTCACCCTCTCCGCTTGACCGTTACTTCTCGGATGAGCAACAGAAGCGAAGCAGACCTTGGCGCCAAGATCTTGGACGTACTGCATGAAGGTGCGGCTCGTGAATTGCATGCCGTTGTCGGTGATGATCCTGTTAGGGATTCAAAGCGGCAAACAATCGACCTAAAGAACTTGATCGCTGTCTTGTCACCTTCCTCACTGCTTCCACTTCCGGCCACTTTGTGAACTTGTCGATTACAACGCATAAGTACTCAAAGCCCCGACAGCTTCGGGGAAAGGGGCCGAGGATGTCGAGCCCCAGCACGAAAATGGCCAGGATAAAGGGATCATCCGGAGAGATTGAGCTGGCTGGTGTATCTTCTTGGAATGGAACCGCACGCTTCACACTTGGTTACTTGTGCAGTTGCATCACGGAGGGCTGTCGACCAAAAGAAACCTTGCTTGGGCGCTTTGCCGGCAAGTGCTCTCGCGCCAATGTGGTGACCACATATGCCTGCATGTATCTCTGCCAACAGCTGTTGTCCGTCTTCCCGGTGAATACACTTCAATTTCACACCGTTGAGTCTTCTTCTGTACAGTGTGTTGTCGACAAACTTGTACATACTTCCCCGACATCTTTGGCGCGCCAGGTAGGGGGCGTCGACATTGTGTGAACCTGATCCGGCGTCCACATGAGCTAGATCTTCATCATCTTCATCGACATGCCACCAAAGAAGAAGGCTTCGGCGGCAGATGTTCTGTCCGCGTCGAACCCACCACCACCGGAGCAAACGGGTGGTGGGGTAGACGCCGGCGGAAGAATGGACGTCGATGGGGAGCCCACGGTGCTGCCAAGTCCAAGGACAAGGCTGCGCAGACCTCGACGTCCGTACATGCACCGCCCATCTTAGGAGGCGCTGGACCGACAACGTCACGGTATTCACAACGCCATACGCTCGTTGGACCAAGATCGAGCTGGTGGATCTCGGGATGCTCAAGACCAGCATGCACGCCAACATGTCAAGCGCTGAAGCGAGGCATCGGTCGCCGACGGGATATCGCTCCTTCTAACATAGTTAGAAGTCCGAGCATATCCCGCTCCTCGCGCCGTTCGCCACTACCACCCACCACTCCAGCAGAAGCTTTGGCGTGAGCTCAACTGCTCCTGGATTACCCTCCAACATCCGACAAGGTCGATGAATGGAGGGCCACCTAAGTTACCTGTGGAACCAGGGATTTTAGTGCTCAAGCTGACTCAACCGTCTGTAACGCCATCAACCGGACAGAGCAAGAAGAGGAAGTTGATCTCTGGTGACTATTTTCCGGTAGAGCTTCCCGAAGTCGCCGTCAAGAAGGTCCTCAAGATCAGCACCAAGGGTGCTGAGGAGCAGTCTGCTCCGGCAAGCCCTAGGGGTTGTTCCGTTGAAGCAGACGCTCCCGACAAGTTTTGCTCCGGCAATCTTGCCGGGGAACTCAAGCTCCGGCTGAGCCGCAGGTTCTTGCCGTGGAAGCAGATGTTCCTGCAGCAGCAGATGTGCCTTTAGTCCTTGTTGTCGAGCCGCAAGCTCCAGCATGGGCACAACAGATTGTCTGTTTCCTTCAGACAGGAGAACTTCCCGAAGAGCAAGAAGAAGCGGAAAGAGTAGCCCGGCTGTCAAGTATGTACCAGTTTGTCGACAACACACTGTACAGAAGAAGACTCAACGGTGTGAAATTGAAGTGTATTCACTGGGAAGACGGACAAAAGCTGTTGGCAGAGATACATGGAGGCATATGTGGTCACCACATTGGCGCCAGAGCACTTGCCGCAAAGCGTTCCTAAGAAGGTTTCTTTGGCCGACAGCCTCCGTGATGCAACCGCACAAGTAACCAAGTGTGAAGCGTGCGGTTCCATTCCAAGCAGATACACCAGCCATCTCAAGCTCTGAGACGATCCCTTTATCCTGCCATTTTCGGTCCGGGGCTCGACATCCTCGTCCCCTTTCCCCGAGTTGTCGGGGCTTTGAGTACTTGTATGCGTTGCAATCGACAAGTTCACAAAGTGGCCGAAGTGGAAGTAGTGAGGAAGGTGACAAAGACAACAAGCAGTCAAGTTCTTTAGGTCGATTGTTTGCCGTTTCGGAACCCCTAACAGGATCATCACCGACAACGGCACGCAATTCACGAGTCGCACCCTCATGCAGTATGTCCAAGATCTTGGCGCCAAGGTCTGTTTCGCTTCTGTTGTTCATCCGAGAAGTAACGGTCAAGCGGAGAGGGCGAATGCTAAAGTGCTGCGCGGGCTCAAGACCGTAACTTTCGGCTGCTGCACAAGTGCGGAAAGAACTGGATTGAGGAGCTGCCGGTGGTTCTTTGGTCGATCAGGGCGATGCCAAATCGAGCCACTAGCCGCACACCTTTCGCTGTAGTCTATGGAGCAGAGGCGCTTCTCCCCATGGAACTCAGATACGGATCACCTCGAGTGCTCGCTATGATGAGCTTGAGCAAGAGCAGTTATGACAAGATGACGCTACCGCTTCCTTGAGGAGGATCGCCTTCGTGTTGTCAGACGAGCTGCTCGATAAAGCAAGCTTTGCGCCGCTACCATAGCCGCAGTTAATGCCAGAAGTCTCGAGGAAGGCGACCTTGTTCTTCAAAGGCTCAGTCCGCCAAGAATTCCAACAAGTTGACGCCGAGTGGGAAGGCCCTTACCGGGTGAAACGAGTCACTAGGCTCAAGTGCTGTCCGCCTTTGAGACCGAAGATGGCATTACGGTGAGCAACTCCTCGAACATTGAGCATCTTCGTAAGTTTTACTCAGAGGGCGCGGTTGTCGGAACCTGTTCCGCAACCACCTTTTGTACAAGTCTTGCCGATGTTGCATGTAATCCTTTGTACAAAGCCGGCGCAGACTGCAGCATAGGTAAAGCTAATGTGCTTCGCACATCTTGTCAATTTCATGCTTTCTACTTCTATTTTGCATGTGTTATCTGACACTTTGTGCAGCACCTACCCCCGGTAAGCAATAACGAGCCATAAGGCTCCATATCTTTATTTTCTCTTCTTTCTCTTTCTCAAAGAAAGGAAGGTTCCCTCGCCCACAAGTTTGCCGGGGGGAAAGGAGAAGATAATGGTGTGGACCAAGCGTCGCTCAAGGAAGTGGTGTGGACCAAGCGTCGCTCAAGGAAGTCTAGCCTTACCGGGAAGCAAACGACAGAAAAGCTAAGTTGCTAAAGTTTGAGCAATCAATTTTAAAAATTTTAAGTTATCTTCCTCGAACGACCGTACTTCGTATGGAAAACCTGCACGAAGGAACCAACTCGTAGCTAGTTGCGCCCTTACTTTGTTTCGAGTCCGCTCAACAACTTCAGTGAGCTGCGATTAGTTGCGACAAGGTTTCTTGTCGGTAGCAGCACCGCCAAAGAAGTTGCCGACGTCCGCACTCAAGCGCCCTAGGTGCCTCGTGACCGACAAGTTCCCTAAAAGCGTAGGGCAAAAACATACAAAGGAAGGAACCAAGTAAAGGAAATAACATATCAATTGCTACCCGAAATAGAGTTATATTACAAGATAGCTTGTCGCAGCTCTAATAGATTGTTCTCATAACATGACCAGCAGCGGCAAGAAAAAGAGAAAGCGTGCGGCCTAATCTACGCGATCGCCCTCAACCCTCTTGATCCCGCTCACCCTGTCCATGATGGGTGCGACAAGGGTCTTGAGCGCTTCCACATCAGCATCCGCGGCAAGGACTTGAGGACGTTGGTGAGGTTGAGGCCTGGGTTGTGGAAGGCCACCTTCATCAACACCTTTTGAAGAGCTCCCGCGCAGATCTAGCGCGACTCCTCGGCCAGCTGCTTTGGGATTTCTTCCCGGAGTCGCTGGAGGGCCGTCACCACGCCCTTGAAGAACAAGCTGAGCTTGGCGCTGGGTCGGAGGTGCTCATCGGAGGAATATCCAAGATCCTCCATACCCAGCTGCGCCAGCTCCCTGTCGATGGCTGCAGCAACATCCACGAGACCCAGGCCGCGCGTGCCTGTGCCCTGTTTTGGGCCTGGCCCAACAGCGCTCGGCTGCAGTGTGGCCCAGGCCCGGGGGCTCCTGTCGGTGTACTAGAGTAGGGGTACCCTAGTATCCCGAACTTGTGCACGGGCAGTTGCAGCCCTCCGCGGCAAGGCTTACGAGGTGACCGCCAAGGTCATCCGTGGTTCCTCTGGAGCCATTCAAGAACAAAGTATTCAAGCCAACGAGACAAGGCCCCGGCAAGAGGAGCTTGCCGGGAAGGCCACCCAAGGCACCTAGGAGACAAGGCCCCGGCAAGAGGAGCTTGCCGGGAAGGCCCAAAGGAGCGACAAGCTTCCGGACGCGACAAGACAACAACCGCGGCAAGGCGCTTTGCCGCATAGACCACCACTCAGACCTGCGCTTCCGACATCCACTAACGTGTCGCCTGGACCTTTCCGGCGGCGTGGCAAGAGGTCAGGCGGCGTGGAGCGCTGTGGCAAGCGGCGCCGACAAGATTGCCATCGTGGCAAGCGGTGGCGCCCGACGGTCCCTTTCGCATCGTTAGGGCGACGTGACGGGCATTTAATGCCTTTGTCCCCTGCCGTCAGGGTTAGGTATGATACACTGTACAAATAGCTGTACGAACCACTCCTTTTCCATTTTTACCCTTGTCTACGTTGCCACCTGTCGGAGACCCCTTTAGCATATAAAAGGAGGCCCATGGGCAACGTAGGGAAGGGGAAAAAAGGTTCAAGGCCAGAGAACACTCACGCTCGGTCTCTTTAGCAGCTTGTGTAATGCCGGATTCAGAGGCTCTAAACCCGGTCAGCGGAAGAAGCCATTCAAAAGAAATACCCAAGGCCCGTCCAACTTGGTCCGAATACTCGATCGCTTGTGCCAGATACATGGCACCCGCGAAAAACCAGCCAACCACACCAACAGGGATTGTTGGGTGTTCAATCAAGCAGGCAAGTTAAGTGCCGAACTCAATGACAAGGGGTTGCATAGCGATGACGAGGAAGAACCACGGCCGCCGAACAATAGAGGACAGAAGGGCTTTCCCACACAAGTGCGGACGGTTAACATGATATACGCAACCCACATACCCAAAAGGGAGCGGAAGCGTGCACTAAGGGACATATATGCGATGGAGACAGTCGCCCCGAAGTTCAACCCATGGTCCTCCTGCCCGATCATATTCGATTGAAGGGACCACCCCACCAGCATCCGTCACGGCGGTTTGGCCGCATAGGTTCTTGACCCAATTATCGATGGATTTCACCTCACTAGAGTCCTGATGGATGGCGGTAGCAGCCTAAACCTGCTTTATCAGGATACAGTGCGCAAAATGGGCATAGACCCCTCAAGGATTAAACCTACAAAGACGACCTTTAAAGGCGTCATACCGGGTGTAGAGGCCAATTGTAGAGGCTCAGTTACACTTGAAGTGGTCTTCGGATCCCCGGGTAACTTCCGAAGCAAAGAGTTAATCTTCGACATAGTCCCGTTCCGCAGCGGCTATCATGCATCGCTTGGACGAACCGCATTTGCAAAGTTCAATGCGGTGCCGCACCACGCATACCTCAAGCTCAAGATGCCAGCCCTCGAGAAGTAATCACGGTCAATGGAAACACCGAACGCCTCTCTCTCGAACGGAGGAGCACACACGGCGGCCCTCGCGGCGGAGGTGCAAAGCAGCCTCTCACAGCAATTCTCGAGTCCAGCCACTAAAACGTCCGGACAACCGCTGCCGCCGGAGTAACCTACAACAAGACCGCCTGGCACGATTCAAGCATCGCCAGAGTAATCCGCCCCAACCCCAGCCCTCGGAAATTGCGAAGCTAGCACTACGCGTACATAACTACGCTCTGGAGATACTATGGGCATAAGGGGAGGGACACGACAACGACACGACGAGAATGCGGCTCAACCGCACAAGGGGCTCCCGATTGTGTCATTCTTTTTCTTCTTTTTTTCTTTTTTCTTACTTTCAGGACTCTGTTCTCCCGAAGCCACATCCGGCAAAGATTCACGCCAATACACGATGCAACAGCCAGGAAGCGTAAAACTGCGTCGAGTGTCCAGTGGTCTCTACTACGAGCATTATACCTGTTTTACATACCATCCCGCAGCTTACCCCCGGAGGGGGACATGTTAAATAGTCCCATCCGTTGCTTATCGCACAATTTGTATCGTTCTGCTTTTATTTGCAGTTTCTTTTTAATAACCAATATATAGCTCCTGCCTATTATTGCATTCTTTCCCATTATATATGTTCATTTATGACATTGCGCAACCGTACAATTTGGTACGGCCAATACACAAGGGGCTTAAGTACCCCAAAATTATGGTGTGATAAGTCCTAACACTTTCACAAGTGCTGCACCACGAACTTATAGCATTATATGCATCGGCTCCGAATCATGTCTTGGGTCAATAGTTGGGTTTGCCCGGCTCCCATGTTTTGGTACCTTACGTTCTGTTATATCGGCTAAGGTAGCACCGGGAGAACCACCGCGATTGTGCCCGGTTGAGCTGGGTTGAGCACCTCGATGGAGAAAGCTAAAACTGACCGTCATGATAGGGCGAGAGCCGGTCGCTGTTCGAGAGGTTTCTTTGAGTCCCTAAAGACTTATGCCGCTTAGAGCGAGGAACCAGCATTGTCCGGCCAAGGCGTGGATAGTGCCCCGAACTCGGTCTTCCGAATACTAGGGGCTTCGCCGAAATTTAAAATTATAGAATTCTATGGCTAAGTGAGAGTGTTAAAGCACTATAAGTTCGGTTGCCTTGTTCGTTGCGTTGAGCGCCTCCCTCGATGGACCCAAGAATGGGAACAAGAGCGCTCAAGTTTATCTCGAACACCCCAGTACTCGTGGCATGGGGGCTGAAGCCAACGACTTGCCATCTCTCAAATTTGATAAACGGCTGCACAGAAGGTAATATTTTAATTTAACAAGCATTGCTTAGCGCATATGAACAACTTTTCAGCGTACAGGATAACAAATGCGAGTCTATTCAAAAATTACATCTTTGGAGCACTCATCCGCTATACGGCGGGCACCCTTCAGGACTCCCTCATACTACATCTCGGGCTTGCGATGATCCTTGCCCTTCGGTGGCCCGTCCGTCACAAGCTTCTCCGCATCCAGCTTGCCCCAGTGCACTTTAGCACGGTCTAGGGCCCGACGGGCACCTTCAATGCAGACGGAGCGCTGGATGACTTCAATCCATGGACAGGCGTCCACCAGCCGCTGCACTAACCTGAAATAGCTCCCATGCATGGCTTCCAATGGCCACAGCCGAACTATGAGGCCCTTCATGGCCTATTCAGCGACCTTGTGGAGCTCGACCAGCTGCTTCAGCTGGTCGCTCAGGGGCACCGGACGGTCGGCCTCAGCATACTGAGACCAGAACACCTTCTCCGTCGAGCTCCCCTCCTTGGTGCGGTAGAACGCGGCAGCATCAGACACACTACGGGGTAGATCTGTGAACGCTCCTGGAGAGCTCCGGATTCGGGTAAGTACTAGATAATTGACTTTTACATTCTTGCTCTGCGTAAAGAATGCCTTACCCACCGCGATCTTCTTTATTGCCTCAATCTCCTAGAGAGCTTTTTGGGCCTCGGCCTTAGCAGCTTTGGCACTCTCAAGAGCCGAGGCAAGCTCGGACTCTCGGGTCTTCGAGTCACGCTCCAAACCCTCGTGTTTTTCCACGAGAGCCTGGAGCTCTTGCCGCGCCTCCGCCAGTTGTGCCTCCCCCTTCTCTCGCTCGGTGCACTCCGCAACCGCTTTATTTTCGGCCGCGGACACCGTCTCCTTCAGGGTCGCCACCTCGCTCGTAGCCCCTGCAGTACCCATGTTATTCCTGTTATTCTTTGCAACCAAATCCTTTCTATAAGGTATTTCTTTAGTAAGGTATTACTTACCTTCCTTGTCCTCGAGCTGCTTCTTGGCAAGGCCGAGCTTGTTCTCGGACCGCTCGAGGCTCTGCTTCAATGCATTGACCTCCTTGGTCAGTCTGACGGATGTCGGCAGCTTTGCATTCGCATATTGACATACTTATGTTAGACTCCTGCGTATATCTTTTTAGATCCTTAGTCCGGCTTTTCTTTTCGAACATCGAACTAAGCATCAGGGGCTACTGTCTATGCGGTAATATTTCTACATATTCTAAACTTACCTCAAAGCCTGTTAGAAGGCTGGTACAGGCTTCAGTCAGCCCGCTCTTGGTGGACTGAACCTTGTGGATCACCACACTCATAACAGTGCGGTGCTCCTCCTCGATGGAGGCGCTGTTAAGCGCCTCCAGCAAGCTATCCAGTGCCTCCGGATGGACGGAGGACACCGGCGTCTTACCCTTCCTACGAAGGGACCGCTTGCTGGACTTCGGAACCGCTGAAGGTTCCGGTATGGAGTCCGGACGAGGGTCGGGCTTAGAGCCCCTGGGGGTCTCGCCCCCCACGCGCCTGGAGTCTGGGAGGTTGCCTTGCGGCGCCTCCTGCGCCACCTCCTCTTGACCAGGCCCCCTTGGGGCCCCACCTCGGCGTCGTCCGCAGCGTGAGGTGAGGAGGCGGCCGGAAGTGAAGTAATCTCCATTTCCGACAAACTCAGGGACCCGCTCGACGAAGCGGCGAACTCGTCCTTGGGCGGGCTGCATGATTGTTCGGCATTGGAGAACACTATGCAATGAAAAAGCCATGGGTATCCGGACACTTACTATCTCGCCAGGGGCTTGGCCCTTGTTGGCCACTCCTCCTCGTCGTTTTCAACGATGGTGGAGAAGTCCGGAGGAAGGGTCCTTCCCTTCTAGGACCCTCCGGCCTCCCTAGTTGGGGCGACCTTCCTTTTCTTCCCTCCCCCCCGCTAGGGGAGAGGCTTCTTTTTCCTCCTCCTCTTCCTCAGAGGAGGATTCCGCCTCAGAGTTGTCGGGCGGTGAGTCCGACAGCACCTGGCGCCGGGAGCTCTTTCGAGTTCCCATGGCCTCCTTCTTGGCCTTCTTCTCCGGCACCACGTGAGGTACCGGAGCCAGCAGCCCTGTCAATCGGGCGTCCGCTGGGTCTTCTGGCAAAGGGGCCGGACAGTTAACCTGTTTGGACGTCCTCAGCCAGTCCTGTTAAAGGTTAGGGAGTTTTAGATCCCGCATAGAGTCAAACTATGAAAAAAGAGTCCCATAAAGGGTAAAATAACTCACCTCGCTGGCTTGACACTGCGAGCTGAATCCGCGATCTTCGGTAGCGGATGTGGGAGCCTCGGCGCCCTTGAACAACACCTTCCAGGCATCTTCGTACGTAGTGTCGAAGAGCCTTTTTAGAGTTGAGTGCTGTGCCGGATCGAACTCCCACAATTTGAAGGCATGTTGTTGGCATGGGAGAATCCGGTGGATGAGCATCAACTGGATTACGTTGACAAGCCTGAGATTCTTGTCCACCAGGTTTCGGACGCAGGTTTTGAGTCCGGACAGCTCGTCCAAATTCCCCCACGCCGCACCGTCCCTTTCCATGATGAGAGCCATGTGGGAAGCCAGATCGAATTGGGGCCGCCCATTGAGAGTCGCGCGGCTCGGTAATGTAGAACCACCCCGATTGCCACCCCTTTATGGTCTCCACAAAGGAGCGCTCGAGCCATAGGACTTTGGCCATCTTGCCAACCATGGCGCCTCCGCAGTCCGCTCGGCGGCCGCCCACTACCTTCGGCTTAACATTGAAGACCTTCAGCCATAAGCCGAAGTGGGGCTGGATGCAGAGGAAGGCCTCGCACACGACGATAAACGCCGAGATGTTGAGGATGAAATTCAGGGCCAGATCATGGAAGTCCAGGCCGTCGTAGAACATGAGCCCCCGGACAAATGGGTGAAGTGGAAAACCTAGTCCGCGGAGGAAGTGGGGGAGAAACACCACCCTCTCATGGGGCCTAGGGGTTGGAATGAGTTGCCCCTCGTCGGGTAGCCGGTGCGCGATGTTGCTGGACAAGTATTCGGCCTCCAACAGCTTTTTGATGTGCCCCTCCGTGACGGAGGAGGCCATCCACCTGCCTCCCGCTCCGGACATAGTTGGAGAAGGTTGAGGTGGGATGTGCGGACTTGGGCGCTGGAGCTCGAGTGCGCGGAAATGGATGAGCAAAGGAGGTAGAAGGCTTAGGTGAAAAGGTGGATCCTTATCCCCCACCAGCCTGGTAAAACTCTCTTATCTCCCAAGCGCCGTAATAAATGGCGCGGATGGGTTACCCACGTCCGTATTGATGAGAAACCCGGAATAAGGGGGCACGATCTCCGCTTTGATAAGACGTGCCAGGGAAACCGCCTCGCTATACGCGCTGCGGCAGGACAGTAAAAAATGATTCGAATAAAACCTTGGCCGTGGTGTGATGTCACGCCTCGGAATACGTCAGCAGATCTGTGCAAAAATTATTCTCTCTACGGTGGTATGTGGAACTTGTTTTGCAGAGCCGGACAATATCCTTGTGTTCAAAACCTTCTATGAAGTATCCGGAGGAGGAACCCGCCTTGCAATGCCGAAGACAATATGCGCGCCGGACTCGTCGTCATTGAAGCCTGGTTCAGGGGCTACTGAGGGAGTCCTGGATTAGGGGGTGTCCGGATGGCCGAACTATCACCGTTGGCCGGACTCCTGGACTATGAAGATACAAGATTGAAGACTTTGTCCCGTGTCCGGATGGGACTTTCCTTGGCGTGGAAGGCAAGCTTGGCGATACGGATATGTAGATCTCCTACCATTGTAACCGACTCTATGTAACCCTAACCCTATCCGGTGTCTATATAAACCGGAGGGTTTTAGTCCAGAGGAAGAACAACAATCATACCATAGGCTAGCTTCTAGGGTTTAGCCTCCTTGATCTCGTGGTAGATCTACTCTTGTACTACCCATATCATCAATATTAATCAAGCAGAGTAGGGTATTACCTCCATCGAGAGGGCCCGAACCTGGGTAAAAACATCGTGTCCCTTGTCTCCTGTTACCATCCGCCTAGACGCACAGTTCGGGACCCCCTACCCGAGATCCGCCGGTTTTGACACCGACACCGCCCCTCCCGATCTTCGGAGGCGACCCTTTTCCTCCTGCTTGGAGAAGGGATACTGGGTCCTCTTCCGCCTCTGTCTGCAGGAGAGGAAAGGTTGATTTCTCCGTACTCAGTGTCCGACCTATCTTGGGTCTTCTCACTCTTCTCTTTACCCTCCCTTACTGGTGCCTGGTTTGGTGCCGCGACCAACATCCTTGTTAGCATAGGACTAGCTGAGTCTTCGGGAAGGGGAGCCTGATACCTATTCTGTTCCACTTTCTTTATCAAGCCCTGACAAAGGATTATTCGGTCAGTGTCTTGTCACTATCCGAGTATAAGGTGTTCGGAGAACGGGTACTTATCGGGGTATCCGGATGGTTGCAGTAGAGGCCGATATCTTCGGTGATGTCCGGCCATTGCTTTCGTTTTTCCGAAAAACAATTTCCACATTCCTTCGTGCGTAGTGCCAAAGAAGTGCTGAAGAGTCCGTGGCCCTTCAGGATTGAACTCCCACATGCGGAGAGGCCGTCGCTGGCACGGCAGGGTTTGGCAGACCAGCATTACTTGAACAACGTTGACGACATTGATGTCCCTCTCAATAAGGCTTCGGATGCGACTTTTCAAAGTCCGCACCTCGTCCATTGATCCCCAGTCCAACCCCTTATTAATCCATGATGCCAGCTGAATTGGGGGGCTGGATCCAAATTCGGGTGCAGCTACCCACTTGGAGCCACGGGGCTTGGTGATATAGAACCACCCCTGCTGCCATAAGTTGGAAGATTTGGCAAAAGATCCTTTCAACCAAACGGCACTAGCAAGATCGCTCACTATGGCGCCACCGCACTCTGTCTGCTTCACCTCTATCACTTGCGGCTTCACATTGAAGGTCTGGAGCCATAAGCCGAAGTGCGGAGGAGTTCGGAGGAAGGCCTCGCACGTAACGATAAACGCCGAGAGAAGAAGAATAGAGTATGGGGCCAGATCGTGAAAATCTAGCCCATAATAGAACATGAGCCCTTGGAAGAAGGGATTAAGCGCAAAACCTAACCCGCAGAGGAAGTGGGACAGGAACATGACCCTCTCGTCGGATCTGGGGGTGGGAAAAATCTGCCCCTCGGCTGGAAGCCGATGAAGGATTTCTGCGGTCAGATACCTCGCCGCCCGAAGCTTTGCAATATCTCCCTCCGTGACAGAAGAAGCCACCCACCGGCCTTGACGGCTGGATCCGGACATGATTGGAGCTTGTGGCGATTGGAACCCGGGTGTTGGAACTCGGGGTAGCAGGGGTTGAGGAAGAAGCAAGCGTGAAAGAAAAAGACGGGTCTGTACCCCTATATAAAGGCCGCAAATATCGAACGTCTCCTCCTAGGCCTCAGAACTTGCCTATTCCCTAGGAGTTGTACCCGAGTGACGGTTGGGTTACCCATGTCTGGGTTGATAAGAATCCCTTAAAAAAAGGGAGAGACACGATCTCCGCTGGGATAAGACATGCCAATAAAACCATGTCTCGAGACATGGGTTGGCGGGCTAGCTAACGGTTCAAAAATAACGGCCGACAGGCGTGATGTCATGTTACCAAATAGTTGTCAGCGGATTGGACTCATGAAATATTATATATCCTCTCCAGTTATGTATACAGGTCCGGATACAATTATTACATCTGAAGAATATGTTGGAGTTCTGATAGAAGGGAACCCGCCTTGCAATGCCAAAGACAATCTGCACGCCGGACACCTCGTCATTGAAGCCAGGTTCAGGGGCTACTGAGGGAGTCCTGGACTAATGGGTCCTCGGGCGTCCGGCCTATTATCCATGGGCCGGACTGATGGGCTGTGAAGACATGAAGGCCCAAGACTGTACCCATGTCCGGATAGGACTCTCCTTGGCATGGAAGGCAAGCTTGGCGATCGACTATGAAGATTGTTTCTCATGTAGCCGACTCTATGTAACCCTAGACCCCTCCGGTGTCAATATAAACTGGAGGGCGTAGTCCGGAAAGGATACACTCATTACCATAGTCATACAGGCTAGGCCTCTAGGGTTTAGCCATTACAATCTCGTGGTAGATCTACTCTTGTAACATTCATATTCATCAAGATCAATCAAGCAGGAAGTAGGGTATTACCTCCATAGAGAGGGCCCAAACCTGGGTAAATGTCGTGTCCCCCATCTCCTGCAACCATCGACCTTAGACGCACAGTTCGGGACCCCCTACCCGAGATCCACCGATTTTGACACCGAAAAGGAGGGAGCCTACGGAAGTATCTGCAAAGATTCAGTCGAGTACACCACAATATCCCGAAGATAAATCCGGCAGCATTGATCGACGTATTCCACACAAATGTGATTAATTGCAGAAAATACGTGCTAAGATGAATGTTTGGTTACCGGGGACCATCAACAAACTCAATATGTTGGCGAACAAGTTGCTCGTGTTGAGGAGGGGAGGAGGTTGGTGTCGGAGGATGACGATGACGCCACCGCGCCAAGGAAGAAAAACTGAAGGCGCAACAAGAAGCGCAAAGGGAAAACAGTGATGGCCGTTGAGGGCTCGAGCGGTCCTTGCACCAGCAACAAAGCAAGGACCAAGACACCCGACAAGGAAGCTGCTGCATGTGATGATTGCTAGGCGGTCGCGCGGCAGAGAAAGTTAGCAAGTCCGATGGGCCGTACTACAGGATCCACCGCACTAATGGCCTCAATCTACGAGAATGTAGGCAAGTTGAGCAACTTGTTGAAAACAGAAGGCTGGATATGAGAAGTGCGACAAGGAGAGAGGCCAGGATGGCGCTGGTGGGAAAGGTTGTGACGGCCGTGGTGGTCACCATAGCGAGGCCAATCAGCAGAAGGAGAAGCCTGCCAGGGTCCATGAGAAAAAGGAAGGTGAAGATGAGAGTGAAGAAGAGGATGATGGTGAGTCCAGCGAGCAGGAATTTCAGAAGGCCACCGAGGCAATCACTACTAGGGAAAAGCCTATACACAGAACTTTAGCAGTAGCGCATGTTCAAAAAGGGCGCTACTACTAGGCAGCAGTAGCGCGCGCAAAATAACCGCGCTGCAGATACACATATAGCAGTAGAGCGTCCCTTTGTAAAAGCGTTACTACAAAAATTCCCACCACTAAGCCGATCAGCTACACATAGTAGTAGCACTCTTTTAGAAATGGCGCTGCCACTAATTTTGTTGTAGCAGGGCGTTTATGTGTAAGGCGCTATTGCAAACAAAAATAAAATGAAATGAAAAACAAGTAGAAAAGTAAATGAAAATGAAAGAAATAGAAAAAGGAGAAAGGAAAAAAATAAAATGTAAAGAAAAATAAATGAAAAAGGGGGAAAAGGAGAGAGAAATAGCAATAGCGCATTTCAGGAAATGCGCTGTAGCTAACATAGCTATAGCGCGTTTTCAGGAAGGCGCTACCGTTACGTTTCACTTAAACAACGATTTGCCTCCCCCCGGCCACCACTTGTTCCCCAAATACCTTGCCCTCGCCGCCGTCTCCCCTATTCGCCGTCTCCCCTATTCGCCGTCACCCCAGTTCACCGTCATCTCCTGCCGGCGTGGACGCTCGCAACCTCACCGTCTCCACCCGAGGCCGCCGTCATCCTCACCACCGCCGCCCGAGCCCGCCCGCAGCCTCACCGCCACCGCCCGAGGCCGCCCTCGACCTCACCATCGCTGCCCTCGACCTCACCGCCGCCCGAGCCCGCCCAGGACCGCCGTTGCCCGTGCCTAAGCCCGCCCTCTCCGCCCCAGCCTCCGTCGCCGAGCACCTCCCCGCCACCGTCTCTCCCCTCTCTGTAAGTCCCCCACCCCTCCCCCCACTCATCTCTCTCTCTCTATCTCTCTCTCTCTCTGCATTTTAGAGCAAAAATTAGTAGAGCAAAAGTTAGTTTATAGCAAAAAAAATAGTTTAGAGCAAAATATGTTAAGTAGTAGATGTTAGAGCAAAAATTAGTTTAGAGCAAAAAATTTGGTTTACAGCAAAAGTTAGTTAGGGCATTAGGGTTTAATTAGGGTAGATGCTTCTTGTAGTATATAGTGATACTAGTAGATGTTAATTAGCTTAGGGTAGTAGTGGTACTAGTAGATGTTAATTAGATGTTTTTTAGTTAGGGCAGTAGAGTTTTGCTAGGTTAATTAGGTTAGTAGTGCTGCTAGTAGTAGTGGTACAAAGAGGGTTAATTAGGTGAAGTTAAATGAATAACCTAAATGAATGAAATTAGTAGTTAACTGAATTTTTTCCTTTCATCGTTATAGAGCACTAAAGTTAAATGAATTTTGTTCTATTAGTAGTTAAATGCATTTTCTTCTACACTTTGTTTTTGAATTAGCTTGTGAAATTTGGACATGTGGTTGCTTGTGTATATTTGGACATGTGTTGCGGTGTCAAAGATGGATATTTGTACACTGTTTCCAAGGAATGAAGCTGAGTGGCCTATGTTTTGCCTAAATGTTGATTCATTTCTGTTCCGGCAAATTGCAGGTTCTCGATTTGTCCACTTTTTAGCAAAGGTCATGCTGAAATTTTCCGTGAATTTCGGCATGACTTGTGCTACAAACTAGGACATATTGAGTGCCCGGGATTTGCCCCACCGGGAAGGAGTCAACGTTCCTGCATAACATACGCCTTTTATGTCATTATTCATTTTATTAGGTCTAGAATTATTGACTAGATTTAATGGTAGGAAACATGGCTAGCAACGATGAAGGACAGGGTTCTGGTTATTACGACGACATCTACCTGGCGGCAGACGAATTTTTGAGCCTTGCCGACAATCAACCGATGTTGTTGTTGGGCCCACAGGTCGCATTGGGGACTGAGACCGACACGCAGACCGGCGCTGAGACTGAGACCAGCGCTAAGACTCAGACCAGCATCGAGACCGGCACTGAGACTGAGACCGGCGCTGCCTCGGGGAGCGGAGCCGGTGTAGAACCGAAAGTAAAGAGGCAACGGCTTCCTAACAAACTCAGCACTACTAGACTGGTGGTCACGGAGGTGGATGACGACAATTTTGAGCCAAATGTGCCCGAGGAAGCGCGCGCGTGCTACGACAATCAAATAGGCTACATCGTACGGACAACCGCCACCATCAACGATGAGAAACTACAGAAGATAGATAATATGAGGCCCTCCCTCCTAAAGAAGCTGCACCAGATATTCTTGTTCCAGATAAGGACCCGGCAATGAAGAAGATAAACAAACACGCCATGACCAAGTTTAGCGACGCGTTGGCCGCCTGGAAAACAAGGGTGAAAGCAAGGATCATCGACCAAAAGTAACCCTACTTCGAGATTGTAAAGGATAATCCGACAATCACGGCAGAGCACTTTGAAATATTCAAGGCAGCTTGCGAGGCCGAAGCTGCCAAAAAAGTCGAAGTACATGAAGGGGCTTCAACAAAGGAACATTGGGTGCCACCACCTCGGAAGCCGTGGTTACGGCGGGAAGAGGTCCATATGGGCCAAGGAGGGCACGGAAGCCACGAGTCTGGGCATCCCAGACCCCTTGGCGGAGTTCACCGTCCCGCAGGAGTGTGACGTCCTCAGGGCCCGGCACCATTGGGACCCAATGAAGAAGGTTTTCGAGACGAACGCGGTCACGACGGAGTTCATGAGACTGCTGGTAAATTTAGTTTCTGATCAATTCGACTGCACGTTAGTCATATTTGTAAACGATCCTTGTGCCTTTTCTAGAGAGAGCTGCACAGGATTGCGGCCGAAAGCGACTCGCCGTCTGAGGCATTGGCGAGGCCCAAGTGGGACACTCCATTCAACCGGGTGTTGAACATATTGAAACGACTCCTGGTGGAGACTCGACCGTTGTTTGGACACGTGCACGGTGTCGGAGACGGCGCCACGTGGAAGAAGTACTACCGTGAGACCACGGAGGAGAGAAAGGAAAGACGGAGGTTAAGTGAAGAAAACATTGACAAGAAGGTTGAGATTGCGGTTGAGAAGAAATCATCTCGCATACAAGAACAGCGGTATCTGCCGCAAAACAGGTGGTTGTAGATATGTCTACTTCCTTGGTTCCGGCCGTTTTCAATTGGACCCGGCAAAATCCAGAAAAAATGCAGCGGACTTTCCCCTTGCTGACTTCTTGGGGAGCAGCTCGACTAGCGTTGCACCAGCACCTGTAGCTTCACCTGCTCCCGCACCTGCTCCCGCACCGGACGTGCTCGGCGGTGCTTCATCTTTGGATGAGGTCGACGCCCTCACGGTATTTGTCACACCGGCCCCCTTCAATAAATGTATAATCTCCCGTTTTCGTTGCCTTCCGGATGTCTCACGTCGCAGACTTTTCTTTGCAGGCCGACGAAACCCCGTGCACCATATTGTACACCATCGCCGACGTAAGGTGGGCGTGGGAAGGCGACGATAATGAAGCCGAAGGAACCATTGTTCCACAGCCGGCCGATCCCCCCGAACGTCTTCAAGGTTTCCATGTCCAGTGTCAAATCGGGCCACGAGAATTTGCCTCCTATGTTACTAGTGGGGGATGACGACGAAACCCCGCGGCGGCTTGGTGATTGTTGCAATGGGTGGGTCCTGTTGTGGCCAAAGAGTCTTCTTCGTCTGGAGGCGGCCCGGAGCACATCCACGAGCATGCAGTTAGGTATGAACATCAACACATCACCTACCCAATCAGCGTCGGCTGTCGTGTTGGGTGATAGCAGAGGGGGTGAGAAAAAGGCTCCATTAGTCGCTGGTGACGTCGCCATAGATGAGGATGACGATGGCACTCAACAGTATGTCTATACTGGCGCCTACTTAGAGTTGGAGTGTCATGAGTCGGTGCCTGAATTGCCATCTCCGGAGGCTGAACGTATTATGGACGACCTTCCGGTAGTAAAGAAGTCTAGGAATTGACTGAGGAAAGGCAAAAAAAGTTGATTCTATGATCCAGCTGCCACAGCAGCCTCGGGTTCAAGACCATATAGATATCCCCGGTGCGGATAAATGGCATATCCCCGATCAACAAATCCTACCTGCAGTAGCGCTAGGGGCCAGATTCGGCGATCTAAGGAGACTTCATGACGATGTGCTATGGATTGAAAAAGGCATCATCGCCTCGAAAGATCCAGGATACCCACTCTACGTGGTTAACGTTCCGCGTCAATTGTCGTATGTCGACACATTCCCCGCGGAGAAGTTCTTCCTTTGATTCGATTATATATTTGACATGTTTCACGTGAAGAAGCTGGATTTCACGTTTGTCCACCTTTATGCCTTGTACATGAACTACATCATCGGGGTTGAGGAGATACCTCATACCTGTGTCGCTGACCCGTACTTCATGCACGAGGGCTTCTTGGTAGTTTGCGCAAAGGACCGTGAATACGCGAGGTAATACATCGTCAATTTCATGCTCGCCAATAAGGACAAGGAGGCGATTCTCGTGCCTTATCATCCCCTGTAAGTCATCTGCGCGGATATCCTTCCTTCGATTTCAATCATTCATTTGCACGGTGGAGGCTAATTAATTTGAGGTGTACTTATTTTGTGCAGCGGCGGGCGCCGTCCTCATCATCCTCTACCCCCGATACTCCCACGCTCTTTACTTGGACTCGTCGAAGAACATTAACAAAAAGGATTACACCCACATCAAGGATGTTCTCGACAGTGCTATGTTTTACTACGACGCACGGGGTGGAGAGGTCAAGAACAAGAAGAGAAGGGACGGCAGGCCTACCTTTGGCCATAAGACCGACTTCTGCTGCATCCAGCAACCGAGTGATTCTCTTAATGATGGATTCTATCTCCTACACCACATGCTGGAGTACAGATGGGATCCCCAGAACCTTCGCATGTCACCTACATCCGACCATGCCCATATTCTGCAATGGGCAAAGAACGTAAGAGATATCGAGGATCATCGACTTTGAGCTGAGTTCTATCACATCCAGCGCGAACTTGCCCAAATCATCATGAAGGAGGTCGTCGGAAAAATAGGGATGTTCTACGAAGAAGGACAAATGTTCGCGGGAAGAGGTGCGAACACGGATAGCCGCTCAGCGTATTGACCTAAAGCCTTTCACTAGGCTCGGGGACTATCTCCCTGACTTGGATGGATGGCACGACATGTTGGAGTGATTGTCGATATATGACAATGTGTCCATTTCGTCCATACTTTCTGTATGACAAAAATTTGAGTTATGCATGATGAAACTTTATTCGTGATGTAATTAAAATGTCCTCCTCGACTAGCGACAATCACTCTAGTTAGGGCATTTTGGGTACGATCAACTTTGTTATTTATGCTTATGATATGTTGCTTCTATTTTTGCCAAGTCTGTCTCTTTATGTTGCTCAACTATATATGTTGCATATCATCGAGTCATGTGACAATGCAGGTGCATAGATCATCGATGGCGAAGAAGTGCTACACCAGGAGTATATATATAAAGAGTGGCTGGAGTGTCTGGCTCAGGTGTACTGGTTTCTGGTTTTCGAGCGACTGGCAGTAGTTAGTTTAGGTTCACGCTAATGTGAGAGAGGGATACGAACTCATGTACTGCATAGTTCCGCTCTCACTCAAAGTGATAGCTCTTCTCATGTATATCACTGTTTAGATGGATAACGATGTACAATTGCAAGTAATCGAGACTTGTATCGCTATTTTCGAGATGATGACGAGAGACCACTTTGTGTTGGATGATTATTATGATGATGAGATGATTTGATGGGACTATTTGTATGTATATGCTATGATTACATGTGTATGTGTATGATATGCTAAAGATTATTGTATGCAGAAAAAAACTAATAAAACTAGCAGTAGCGAGGGGAACAAAGTTAGCAGTAGCGTTGCCTTACTAGCAGCGCTTCCTACTAAAAAGCGCTGCAGATATTAGCAGCAACACTCTTCACTAAAGCGCGCTACTGCTAGCCATGTATAGCTGTAGCATGGGACGACATGCGCTACTGCTACACGTTAGTTGTAGCGCCTTATCAGTAGCGCATCGACCCGCCCTACTGATAGGCAAAATACCCGCCCTACTGCTAGGGTTTTCCCTAGTAGTGAATGTGCATTGACGGGGGCACATCTTTGCATTCCTCTCACCACCATCTTAAACAGTGGGCGTGTGAAGTTAATGCGGCAGAGCCAGCAGCAAGTGCTCGGGAACCACTCAAATGGTCTCGCACTCCCATCATCTTTGATGCTTCGGACCATCCGGATCGTACCACTGTGGTCGAATGCCTGCCATTATTGGTTTCACCAACAATTCACAACCTCAAGGTCACAAACCTGTTGGTTGATGGCATGGCAGGTTTGAATTTGATTTCCCCTGACGTGATTAATAAACTCCAAATTCCTAATGAGGACCTTAAAAGGACTGGCACATTCCAGGGAATCAACCAAGGAATAAGCCAACCTAAGGGAAAAATCACGTTGCCAGTGACGTTTGGCGGGGAACTAAACTACATGATAGAGAAAGTTGTGTTTGATGTTGTCAAGCTTACCTTGCCATTCAATGGAATCTTTGGTCGCCCAGCTTTGGCCAAGTTCATGGCGGCATCCCATTACGCATATAACACCTTGAAGATGCCGGGGCCAATGGGAGTCATTTCCATCCTGTCAGAAAAGAGGGATGCAGTCATATGCGTCGACAAGATGTATAGAGATGCGGTAGTAGTGGAGGCCGTCGAGGCCCTAGCTACCGCCAAGGAAGGAAAGAAGGGTAATGAAACTAGTAAAGAAGGGTAAGGAAACTAGTAAGGACACAGACAAGATCCCGGGGAAGCGCGCTTCTTCGGAGTGCGCTGCGCCCGGTAGTAACATGCCGGAGAGTTCAGCTTGCAAGAAATCCAATGCCGCTCCCCCTGCAACGAAGAAGATTCCGTCAAGGCAGGACGGCACTGACGGTATCTTTACCATTAGTGCCACCCTTGACGACAAATAGGAAAGTGCACGCGTTGCCTTCTTGCGGGCGAATGTTGATCTGTTTGCATGGAAACCATCTGACATCCCCGGTGTTCCCAGGGAGGTACTCGAGTGGTACCTTGTTGTTTGTCCTCACGTCTGTCCCGTCAAGCAGAAGTTCAGGAAGCAAGCCTTGGAGTGGCAGCAATTCATTGCCATAGAAATGAAAAAACTTGAGGTAGCGGGTTTGGTCAGAGGAGTGTTCCACCCAATGTGGTTAGCAAATCCGGTGGCAGTACGCAAAGAAAATGGGAAGTGGAGACTTTGTATTGACTTCATTGACTTAAACAAAGCATGCCCGAAGGATCCCTTCCCCTTACCGTGTATTGATCGGATTGTCGATTCCACTTCAGGATGGCATTGGATCTCCTTCCTCGATGCATACTCCGGCTATCACAAGAGCCTCATAGCAAAGAGGACGAAGAAAACCGCGTTTATAACCCCCTGTGGCATGTACGGCTTTGTACGTATACCTTTCTGGCTAAAAAGCACCGGTTCTATGTTCACAAGAGTTGTGCAGATTGGTTTGGAATCCCAGCTACACCAAAACATAGAAGCTTATATGGATGATATAGTTGTCAAGACCAGAGACAAGTCCACACTTATCAAGGATCTGGAAGAGACCTTTGCCAATTTGCGTAAGATTAATTTGAAGCTCAACCCCGAGAAATGTGTGTTTGGTGTCCCGTCTGTCAAGGTCCTCGGATTTTATGTATCTCAGCGAGGGATAGAAGCCAACCCCAAAAGATCAAGGCAATAGAACAGATCCAAGCACCAAAAACTATCAAGGATGTGAGGCGTCTAGCTAGTTGCATCGCTGCACTGAGTAGGTTCATAGCAGCAAGGAATCAAGTGGTTATGTGCTGCTGGCGCAGAGGGAAGTTGGCAGTGATGAAGCCGAAGCAGAAGAGTCGCACAGTGGTAAACCAAACTCATCCTTGGCAGAACCTGGCATTGAGGGAAAAAGAGGACACAAGCAGATGCTCATAACCAAAAGACGTACACAAAGAAGAAAGTGGTGCAGCGACTAGTTTACTTTGTCAGTTGCCTCTTGCAAGGGGCTAGATCAAGGTACTTTGGGGTGCAAAAGTTGATCTTCAACCTACAAGGCGCCCGATCTTGAGTGCTGCTTATTGCGCCTACCGGAGAGCATCACAAATTTGTCATCCAGATGCACTTCCCCAGGGAGGATGCTACCAATAACACGGCAAAATATGAAGGGATCCTTGCCGGCCTCAGAATCGCAGTAGAGTTGGGAACAAAGAAACTAGACATCCATGGTGACTCTCAGCTCGTTGTGAAACAAGTGAATAAGGATTACCAGAGCTCGTTGATTGAGGCATATGTCGAAGAAGTGAGGAAGTTGGAAGAGCACTTTGACGGGCTGCAAACAGAGCACATACCCCATGCGAAAAACAGCGTTGCACATTACCTATCCAAGTGCGCTGCTCAGAAGCTCCCTATGGAACCAGGAACTTTTGCCCTCCATCTAACTCTACCATCAGTCTCCCCGTAAACATTGACCAGAAGAGAAGAAAACTGAACAACGGTAGGCATTTCCTGGCAGAGCTCCCCCGAGCCGTTGGTGAATAAGCTGTCAGGGGAAATCCTACCCTAGTTGGTGAGCAACTTCCTCCCATAGAACCCCATGTTCTCACCGTTGAGGATAGCGCTCCCACGGTAGAGAAAATGCCTTTGGTCCTTGTCGTCAAGCCACGGTCTCGGCATGGCCGCGTCACATAGCCCAATTCCTACAAGCAGGAGAAGTTCCTGATAACCCAGAGGAGGCTGAAAAAGTGTCCCCCCAGACGAGTATGTATCAGTTTGTGGACAACATTCTGTACAGAAAGAGGCCAAACGGTGTGAAGCTAAAATGTATTAGCCAGGAAGATGGACTAGCGATGGTTGTTGAGATACATGGAGGTGTGTGTGGCTCAAATATAGGATCAAGAGCACTTGTCAGAAAAGCTTTCTGGCAAGGATTCTATTGGCCTACCACCCTCCAAGACACAACTGAGCTTGTCACTAAGTGTGAAGCATGCCAGTTCCATTCCAAGAACACTCAACAACTAGCTCAGGCCCTTCAAACAATCCCTTTGTATTGTCCTTTCACGGTCTAAGGGCTCGACATCTTGGGCCCCTTCCCCCGTGCTACCGGGGGCTTTGAATTCTTGTAAGTTGCAATCAACAAGTTTACAAAGTGGCCCGAGGTAGAGCTAGTAAGGAAACTGACTACGTAGTCAACTGTCAAGTTCTTCAAAGGGTATGTCATTTTTTAGTGCCCAACAGTGTAATGACTGACAACAGTACCGAGTTCACGAACCGCACATTCATGAAATACATCCAAAGCCTTGGAAGCGAGGTCTCTTTCACCTCCATTGCTCATACAAGGAGCAATAGACAGGCTGAAAGGATGAACGCTGAAGTGCTGTGTGGAATCAAGACAAGGACCTTTGACAAATTGCAAAAATGCGGCAGGCACTGGGTTGATGAGTTGCCAGTGGTTCTTTGGTCAATCAAAACGGCACCAAATCGAGCTACTGGGTAGACTCCCTTCTCCCTATTGTATGGTGCAAAAGCAGTGCTCACCGCGGAACTCACATACAGGTCACCTCGAGTACTTGCCTACGATGAGGTAGACCAAGAGTAGTTGTGGCATGACGGTGCCGTGCTCCTGGAGGAAGATCGTCTCCGGGCAGCTGTGCGTGCTGCATGCTACCAGCAAGCCCTGCACCGCTATCATAGCCGCAGGGTTCACGCCCGGAGCCTTGAGGAAGGTGACCTTGTCCTTAGGCGTGTTTAGTCCACCAAGGGTGCAAACAAATTGACGCCAAAGTGGGAAGGCCCTTACAGGGTAGTGCGAGTCACCAAACCTAACACATTCCATCTGGAGACCGAGGATGGCATCCAAATCCAAAATTCATGGAATACTGAGCATCTTCGCAAGTTGTACCTGTGAGGCGCGGTTGCCGAGCCCTGCCCGGCAACCTGTTTTGTACAAGCATAGTCTCCAAGGCCTGTAACCCTTTGTACAAAGCCAGGCGCAGACCCTGTGCATAGCAGAATAAAACGAAGTGTTTTCACAAAACCTGCATGCATGATTTCATGTTTGCTTAAGTATGATCTTAATGTGATTACACTAGTTTTAGATTATATGACTAATATGACGAAAGGGTCTTTACCTTCTTCCTTTTCTGACAAAGACATAAGGGTTCCTTGGAAGTAACTTCCCCGGGAGGATGGTGGAAGCAGGCCCGTGCATTTGGTCCCGACAATCCCTCCTTATCTACAAAGATAAGAAGTACAACAAAGAGAGATAAGTTTGTTTCGTCTGGAACTCCCTATCACTCCATGTATGCGGAACATGCACGCGAGGAAACCTTTCCGCATGTATCATTCGCGCTCCTATCCTTGACTCGAGTATACTCGACAAGGTTGGTTGCAGTTTCATGTGGAAAGATCAGTAAGGGACCAGCCTTTATTCGTGCTTGTAGCCGGTTTTGAGCTCACTTCACGAGGTTTCGTAGCAGCTACATTAAAGGTCGGCAAGAGACCTTGCCAGAAACTCTACTTGTGAAAGGGTATTGAAGGCTAGTCCTTAAATACATCTAAGAACATGTACAAGTCTCCGACAAGTTTTCTTTCAAAATTGCATGAGGCAACAAGTACAAATCATGCAAGTACGAATATGGATGAGGGATTACATAAATTTGATTCAAACACAGCAACACCAGACATCTTTTTTATTGAAAAAAAGAGAAGTTCTATGTGATGCCTTTCTCGTCCCTCTCCTCCTAGGGTTCATAGCGGGAGCAAGGAGGGGAAAAGGAGCATCTTGGCAAAAGACTAGCCTGACCCCATCAGGACCAGAGGGGAGCAACTCGAAAAGATCGGGAGAGCGCCACCCTGACAAGGAGGATGACGCCAAGACGGAGGGAGTGGCTAGGGGATGCCCTGGTCACCCCCACTAGGACAAGCAGGACGTGGCTCGGTAGGGATGCAAGCAAGGAAGACCAAGCCGGAGTCCAGCTGGAGGTGGTGGTGGCATCAAAGACCAAGCAACCATGGCAAATCGCTCAACTAGGGTCCAACTACAAATGATGGTGCTGTCGGCGCCTAGCTGACAGTGATGGTGCGGCTAACATTCAGCCGGAGTCCGAGTTGCGGTGTTTGGACTTGACGGTCGGCGGCTTGCTGTTGCCGTCTTCACCATCCATGTCCTCCGTGTCGTTGTCGCTTGAGAAGGATCTTTCTTCATCGCTCGAGCTTTCCACCCAGCACCCAAGGCGAGCACCTGAGCGTATGAAGACCTTGATGGAGAGCATATCAGGCTCCACCAACTTGAAGAGAAGAACATGCCCATCCGCAAGGTAGTGGGCGCGGGTGAAGGTCTTCCAACCATGATAGAGAAGCATGATGCAAGGCACGGGGAACTCGATGTTCACCCACAAGGTGCCATTACAACAACTGCTCATGCGCAACCGTAGCCTGAGCGGCTGGTCGACCTCCATCACCCTAGCAAAGGGGCGAGGGAGCTGCAAGTGACTGTGGGGAGGATCGCGCAACTTAACGATGAATTCCAGCGCCTTGTCCCCCCGCATGGCGTTCTATCAGGAGTGGAGCAGTTGGAGGAGAGATGGCGAGTGCGCCGCTCCGTCCGCCTCGACCATGGGCACCGCGTCAACCCTGACCGTGCTCCGCGGCCTTGCCTCGTGCGCTGGATTCAGCCTTGGCAGTCGCGGCAGAAGCATGGACAGGATGTCGAAGAGAAGCTCTCGTTGCTACGATCGAAGCGCGAGCGCGGCCCCTTCCTTTCGCCATGGTGGGGGCAGAAGCAAGGTAGGAGAAGGAGGAGATGGTAGATGAGGATTGACACCCTCGCACGCCTCCTTTTATAGCAGGAGCAAGGGGTGCTGGCTCTCCACTACTCTGGGGCAACCGCCCCGCTCCGCCAATCCATGCATGTGCGCCCCTAGATGGCATCATGTTTCATCGACCGCCACACTACACCAATCCAGGGTGCTGCATATTCTGCCAAGGCGCATGTACACGTGCGCTGCACGTCCGTCACCAACCCTGCACAATGCATGCAGCGTGCGTGGCGGAAACGGCAGGCGTAGTGGGCAAACTAATGGTAAAATGGCAGTTACCTTGACTCACGCGCAAGCGACCTAATGGCTTCCCGTGGACGTGAGCGCTCCTGGTTTTTGACGTGGACGGCGTGCGCCATCTGGGCGTGAGAAATATCAGGGTGAAACTAAAGGCTGGCCCAGGTCTAGGTTAATGGAGAAGCAAAGAAGATCTCGAAGACACGGCGTCGCTCCTAGCAAGGTCGATGGATGCGCTTGTGCATAATGATGCCCAACGAAATGTATGGACCAGGCCCGGGGGCCCCTGTCGGTGCAACAAACATGTGTGTTTGCTACCCTGACTTATGCACAAGTGTGTTGCAATTTGTACACCAAGTACCAATGCTTAACAAAAAACAAGCCAGAGAAGCCACTCTTCGTGAGATAAAGGATCTCATTAAGAACACCAAACCAACGAGAAGATCTCCAGAAAAGCCTCCCTTGCTGGGCAAACAAGGCCGACAAGGTCCAGACTTCTCCTTGGACCGAGACCAAGCCTCCCCAGCAGGGCCTCTGGGCCGCTAAGGCCAAAGCAAGACACCAAGACAAGGGCCCGGTAGGCTTCGTGCTGGCAGACCTCCACCAGGACGCCACTGCTCCACCTCATCAAACACCAGTCACTAATAAGTGTGTTGTCAAGCTCTCAGGCGGCTAGGTGGATCCTGTCGTGCACGTCTCAGCCTGCTAGTGAGGAGATTACCTTACCCGTCCTAGAGGCTTGTCGTGCAAATAAGAGGTTGTTAAGTAAGCAGTGGAGGAACCCTGCCGGGATTGCCTCTCCGCATGACACTTGTGATAGCATTTATGGAATTTTGTCCGAACTTCTAGAGTTAGATATGATAGCTTTGCATCAGTCTAATCACCCCCGTAATGACTGTTTTGCCACTGTGGTGACCCCTTATGCTATAAAAGGAGGGCCAGGGCAACATGAGAAGGGGTTTGAATTTTTGACGACCCTCAGGCATAGGTATTTGTGTAGCTGCCTTCTTCCCACACCTTATTGGGGAGAGCGCTCTGTGTACTTATGCTAAACCACAACCAATACACCCAAGGCAGGAGTAGTGTTTTACGCCTCTGGGCATCCCAAACCTGGGTAAAATCTTGTGCTACTTGTTGTATTTTCTCTTTGGTCGACCGCCACCCCTGCCGAACCATCAAAGCAGCTCCTTGCCCCATAGATCGCCAGCTTCGACGCTGACAATCATCAAGAAAATCCTTAGAGTTTTGGATTGAAAATATGATACCATGTGCACATTGATCCAAATGATGCCCAATTACAAATATCTCGAGCCCACGGAAGTCATTAGAAGAATTGTTGCTCATGAGATGTCACTCAACACTACAAAAAAAAGACGCACCCGTGACATTTTGGGCTGAACAATTTTTTTTCTGTCATGCTTATGACACTTCTATGATGATAATTGTGACAAAACCCGGTATCATCATAGATTTGGTGGGCTCATACTTCTATGACAAAAAATCATGACAAAAAATGGGCTTTTCGTCCTGGGCGGGCCTGGGATGCAGCTGCATGACATTCTTTGGGCCGTCCATGATGGCAAAAACTATGGTAGAAGCGAGGGCGAGGAAAATATAGGGGAGTTCCCTGTTACGGTGAGTGGTCGGGGCTGAGCGATGCAAGGAGGTTTGCGCATTTTTCTTGTACACGTACGTGCATGTGTGCGAGGCGTTGCGCTCAAACTGAACCTGAGCGAGGCGTTGGGCTCTAACTGAACCCGAGCGATTGCACTAGCTATGTTATTGAACCCCGGTCGATCCCTTGCTGTTAACTGAACCCGAGTGATTCCTTCGCTAGTGCTGCTAACTGAAGCCGATCGATGCTGCCTCTTCTTGAACAGTGAGTGTTGTTGGGGGGTTGGATGAACAGGACCCCGTGGTAGTAGAATGTGTTGTCGTTGGATGATAAAGACCCCGATTGAGCCGGTTGGGGGTGGATGAACAGGACCCCATGGAGGGCTAGATGAACAGGACCCCGTGGAGGGCTGGATGAACAGTAGCCGGTGGAGGGGTGGTTGAATAGGACCCCGTGGAGAGGGCTGGTTGAATAGTAGTCGGTGCAGGAGTGGTGGAGGCTGGATGAATAGGAGCCCATGGATGAACAGTCACAGGTGGAGGATGGAGGTGGTCGACGGTGGATGAACAGTCGCCCGTGGAGGCAGTCGACGGTGGAGATGAACAATATCCCGTGGAGTCCCGTTTTGCGGTACGTCACACCCCTCCTGATGAATAGGACCCGCATTTCGACTGTAGCCCTCCAACACAAGTCCGTTTCCTCCGTTTTGCTGTACGCCACACCCCTCCTGATCAACAGGACCCCGTTTCGACCATAGGAGGTCCAAGAGAAGTCCAATTCCTCCATTTTGCAGTATGTCAGACCCCTCCCGATGAACATGATCCTGTGTCGACCATGGCCAGTGGAACACAAGGTCGTTTCTTCTGTTCTGCGGTACGCTAGGCCTCATTTCGATCGGCTGTTCCGTCCAAGCCGGTTGGCTCCCAATGAATAGGACGACATAGTTTCTCCGTTCCGATCCAGCCATGCACACGAGCCCTGGCCGTACGTATGCGCGAGTAGGAATTCGAGACCCTGCCCGTATGTACGTACGTGGCCGTATTTAATTTCTTGCACCCTGGCTATACGTACGTGTATATGCTACGTGTGCGCCTCTACTACGACACGTGCATGCCTATACTACAACACGTGCCCTTCCTTACACGGCCACGGTTCATCGCAGTAGCCTGCAGACAGAACGATCATATGTACGTACATGTTCGCGACCAGAATGGCAACACTACGTACACTTCGACCAGGTGGGTCCTCACTATCATGCACTTCCTTGCGTGCGAAGATGTAGCTGGTGGGTCCCAACAGTCAGGGGGGAAACATTTTTTCGCAAAATATGGTGGCCCGTCTGGTGGGTCCCTGCTGTTAGGGGGAGGAATCATTATTTTGCGTGTAATAAGGAGGCACTTGCCGCGGCTGTGGACCCAGCTGTCGGCCTCTCCATGAATAGTACTCTTTCGACGGAAGTCGTTCCTTGACCACATTGACCACACCTCACTGAGAGCACCAAGGCGGTGGACGACGGCAAGGCCTAGGAAGGGGACGACTTGGAGCCAGGAAAGATGCGGTAGTGGATGCCCACGCGGACAGGAGTATGGGGGTTCACTGGTTCGACTTTGGTGTGAGGCTACCGTCGCCTTAGAATAACAGGGGGTGTGGGTGAGTAGAGGGATGGCCTGTCCAACAGTGGGAGTAGTAGCGGGCGGTGAGGCCTCCGCGACATCACAACCGGCCACGGGAGGCAGGAGCTCGTGGCACGATGGGCGCTGGTTTGGGAGGCTGGAGAGGTTGAAGAAGCACTACAGCCATTGGATGGACATCGTACGGTCGCTGGAGCTAGAATCGTTCATATTGACTAAGTTGACAAAGCCCTCCGTCCTCGTCAACTTAGTAGGCCAACAAGTCAGCCTCCCACTATGGTGGGTCCCAGCTGGCAGGGGGTATTCATCTCGTTTGTGCGTAATAAGGAAGCACTTCCTTGCGTGCGATGATATAGCTGGTGGGTCTGACTTGTGAGCGGGGGCAACGTTTTTTTCGTGAAATCCAGATGCCCTTCCGGTGGGTCCCAGCTGTCAGGTGGAGGAATCATTATTTTGCATGTAATAAAGAGGCATTTCCTTGTGTGCGGCCGTGGACCCAGCTGCCAGCCTCTCCACGTACAACCCACTTTTGATGAATGTCGTTCGTTGACCACGTTGACCGCACCACGCCGAGTGCATCCAAGGTGGTGGACGACGGTGAGGCCCCGGACAGCAACAAGCCGGAGATGGGAAGACGTGGGAGTGAAGTCACTGACGGAGAGGTGTACGAGGGTTAACTGGTTCTGGTGCAGTGTGGTTCGGTAGTCGGTGGAGAAGAACAGGAGGTGTGGAGGGATGGCTTGGCCGGCAGTGGGGCAGAGCTGCTAGCAGCATGAGGCGGGAGCAGATGGTCCCGGCGGCGCTGGAGGAAGAGGATGAGAGATTTAAGATGGATGCCGGTCGTTGGACGTTAATTCAACGGCTAACAATGTCAGAATCATGTGTTGACTAAGTTGACAACGACTTGCGTTGGCTTCGACCTATTGGCCGACATTTCAAAATTTACAGTCAATTTGATCTCTCTTTCTTTAGAATTATAGTCCATTTGCTGGGCTGGGTGAACAAATAATGTCGCGTCCATGAGGCCCATTTATTTTTTCCTAAAAAATTACAGGTCGTTTGCACTTTCTTGAAATACATGATTTTGATGGGCTGATTCTAATTATAATGTTGGGTTGGGCGTAGCCATGTTATCAAAAAATAAACAGGGGCTGAGCATTTTCTTATAAATATATTTAAATAATAACTAATTTATTATTACATTTGTCCTTAAATCTTACGATGCTTTTGTACACAATCACCAGAATTTTCGTTGCCAAAAAAATCCAGGATTTTATTGTTAAGAAATTATTTTTATAAGTTAATAAGATGTGGGATATTGTTTTCTTACATATGTAAGTATTTGTTAAATATATGATGACAATAACAATAATGTATAATAACATGACAAATAATTTAAATATATATAATATAGTTAGAACGGAAACATAAGTTGGACCAGGTGTTCCTACTCTTGTATAGAAAAATAGAACAGACCTCTGTGTTTTCTTCAAAAAAATACATAAGTTGGGTTGTCGATGTTTCAAGAAAAATAAAACCTTGGATGAGAGATCCATAGGCCAGTCCATACATTGAAGGCCCTCAAGAAAAATAGAAGGCCCTCAAGAAAATACAAACCGGCATGTCGTGGGCTACGCATGTTAAAAAGAAAGCCTAGACGGGGCAGCACACATCCCAGCTGATACTTGCTACCCCAGTGATAATAAATGATACCTGCCAGCTTCCCGGCTTCGTTGTTAATTTATCTCCTTTAGTAACTACGTTGAAGCACCTAAAAAAATGTAACTATTTTGACAAACCCGTGGGCCCCAACGTCAGTATAGCATTAGGACGAAGTATTTTCTCAATGAGGCAATTGCTTGCGTATGGCCATAGACCTGGTGGGTCTCGAATGTCCGCCTCTCCACGTATAGTCCTCCCCAGATTCCTCTTGTTTGTTCAGCATGTTCACAACGGCAGACAGTGGCGCCGAGGCGAGCGCACAAAGGAGCAGGACGAGATCGGACCACCTGAGGGAGTGCCTTATTTGTACCGAAACTACTGAACTAGCCCAGTGTCCAAGTGACACTACCTGACTGATGTTCCGCCCAGGTTCGATTCCACCTGATGTAGGGAAAATATCTCCAAATTTTTTGGCTCTGCCATTATTGACATGTGGGTCCCCATTGTCATCTACGCGCACCACGTCCAACACTTGCCAAAACTTCGTCCCTCATTTTCTCTGTTTTTCGCACACTTGAGATTGTGTGGGCATTTTGAAAATAGCATATCTTTTTGACTGTGCATCATATGAAGATGTGCTATGCATGAATGTTGATCAGCATGATGTTAACTGGCTGGTAGTTCCATTTTCGACCATGAATAAAACTTCCAACATGATGCTATCCCTATTTGAAAAGGCCATGTTAATATAAATGCTCTGCCACTAAAAGTTGTAGTTCCTTATCTAAAACTGAACTTGCAGTTTCTTCTCTAAGAATCACATTGTCTACACTTTCATACTCCTATGGAACTACATTTTTTTAAGTGCTAAAAATGGATCTCTAGTATTCATAAAATACTTCATATGCTCAATACTGGAAATCTAAAATTCAAAAGACATTCATATCTGAAAGTACTCTCAAAATACACAACACAAAACACAATTCACAACCTGCAAATACAAACAACCTTGAGCTCCTCCTGACAATTCATAGCCTGCCCGACTATTGGGCTGGGGGGCAGTCCCCTCCTATTCCTTGGCGGCAGACAGCCGCCACGTGAGACGACGTGAACGGCGAGGGAGAGGATGGCGGGGAAGCGTCATCGGGCCAATGCTTTTCTCCTCTTGTAGTTGAGTTCGGTCGACGAAGACTCTACCGTCTCGGTCTGGCACGACACCCTCACAAACGGCACCCTGTAGATGCTCGGTCCTTCCTTCCCTGGTGGATGCTCCATCTGGGATCGATACTCCCACCACCGCTGCCTCACAATCGGATTCGGTGAATCTATTTGCTCCATGGCCCAGAGGAGCAGCTCTATGTACTCCCGCACGACTCCCTTCGTGAGTATCGCTGCCTTTTCGCTCTGTTGCAGACATTTTGCCATGGATGTCGCCATCGCACTAGTTGGCCTTGATGTCAAACCAAGACTCTATCTCCAACATCCTAGCTAGCTTCACAGGGTCGCCGTCTGCGATCCTCACGTATCAGTTGTACTCCTCCATCAATCTACTTCTCCACAGCACCTTCACTCACCAGCGGTGGTTTTTGAATGGAATAGGAGAGGAGGAGCGTTGGGTTTGGATTAGAACGGGAGAGGAGCGACGCTGCTTTTGGATTGGAACAGGAGAGGAGGGCGGTGGTTTTGAAATTGAAGAGGAGAGGAGCGGCACTGGATTTAGATTAAAACAGGAGAGGAGGGGCGGTGGTTTAAGAGGAGAGGAGCGATGGTGGTTTAAGAGGAGAGGGCCGGTGCTGGTCTTGGAAGTATAGTTTTGCGTATTTTGGGTCAAAGTTTGACCATGTACTGTATTTGACAAGCAAAATGTGAATGCATGTCATCAAAAATTGTATCGTTTAGTTCGTATCTGAATGTACTATCAAATTATATTATTTTTGCAACGTATAACATATATTTTATTTGTTAAAATCATGGTCAAGCATGATCCAGAATAAAAGGGAGACTAGTTAATGTGGGGTCGCTTTCTTAATTGAAGGGTAAAATGATTTTGATTTTTATCCAATCACAGCGCGCCGGCCCTCTCGTCCAATCATAAATCGCTGCCGCATGCTCCTCTCCCTCTTATCCGTTGCAAAACCACCTCCTCTCCTCTCCATCATCTCCATTCCAAAACCACCGTCTCGCCTCTCCCTCTTCTCCATTGCAAAACCACCCCCTCTCCTCTCCATCTTCTCCATTCCAAAACCACCGTCTCGCCTCTCCCGCTTCTCTATTGCAATACCATCGTCTCTCCTCCCATCTTCCAAAGCTAGCACCGAACCACCCACAAGAACATCTATGGAGAGGATGCAGTAGCGAATCGGGCAGATCGCCGGCGGCGACCAGGCAAAGTTTGCCAGGTTGAAGGATATCCTTACTTGGTTTGACAATGGGTGGGAGATTTCGAGGACGGTGAGGGACATGTGGCAATGTATGCGAAAGAACGAGACAATGGTGATGTACTCCTCAGCAACAGTCACGCCGCATTTCTTCGAGTTCATCGAGTATCTCCTTTGGGCGATGGAGCAGACAGATTCACCCGAGGCGAAAGTCAAGCGGAGGTGGTGGGCGTACAGGTCGAAGGTCGAGCACCCAGAGGATAACGAATCGATCGAGTATGGTGTGCCGTTCGTGAGGGTGCAGAGCCAGCTGGAGCCACAGGAGTATTCGTTCTCCCACCGCAAGAGGAGGTCGGATGGCGCGACGTCTCTTCCCCGTCGTTATCCATGGTTCCCTCGATGCTCGCCTCGTTTCAATGGCGGCGGTAGGGTTTAAGGTAAGCTTTGCACTAACCTAATCTTCCATCTGCTCATGCTTACAATCAGTGTGACAGCTAATGAAAATCATGCTTACAATCAGTCTCTGAGTACTATGCCAATCACGCTAAAATAGCTCTGGACCTTTGGGTCAAAGTTGTGACACTGTGTACAAATAAAGAAAAATAGATTGATGCTTCTTTCAAAAAGGAGTACTCCCTAGAAAACTGCCAATATAAGCTACTAGTATTTGGTTAGAGGATTTGCTGCCGAGAAAGATCCGTCCACAGAGAGCGCCACACATCCCACTTGTTGTGGTGGATGCCAATGCGTGCATGGAGCATGGTTGGTGTCGGTAATTTTTACTTGGCACACATGGCACTCTGCATATATGCCGGTTCCATTCGTACATTTGTGCAGTTCCACCAATATGTAGCTGAATAACCCTATTTGCACAGATAATGAAAAAGCGTGATTACATTATAGTGGCACTAGTTGATGAAACATACACTAATAAATAGAAGAAAATATTGCGATAGTATCATAGTATGCCATGCTGCGAGGGTGAGATGGGCCCTGCTCTCTACTACATGAAGGGTTGCTGGCCGCGGAGTCGTAACTGCTTCTTCAACGCCTCCACGACCTCCATCTCCTTGCGTGTCTCCTCTGCCATCTTCTTCATTCTGTCCATGATGCAGGATTTCTCGACGCGAGCCTTCATCATCTGTTCCACGGCAGCATTACATACCTTCACAGCATCCTGGTGCTCGATGCGGACCTTCGCCAACTCCTCCTTCTGTTCCATGATGAGGGCCTGGAATATATTCCTCGAGGAACTACTCTTCTCATGCAGCTTCTTCCAGCCGGCGTTCTCCTCCTTCAGCAGGTCGAGCTCGTGGTAGAGCTTCGCCTTGTCCTCCTAAAGTTGCAGGATTTCGCCGGTCGCCTTCTTCTCCAAGGCAATGCTCTTTTTCAGCAACATTGCCAAGCCGGCGGTCAACTCCCCTTGCTCATTGAGCTTAGCACTACTAGAAAAAGGGCTATAGATGGGATTGACACTAATGGCGCACCAGAGAGCTGGTGCGCCATTAGTATATGCTAATGGCGCACCACAATCTGATGCGCCATTAGAGTTTATACTACTAATGGCGCACCAGGCAAAGGGTGCGCCATTAGTATCAAAAAAAAAATTTAACTAGCGCGCCTGTCCAAACATACTAATGGCGCATCCTGCCCAAGTGCGCCATTAGTAGTTGTAACTACTAATGGCGCACCAGGCAGTTGGTGCGCCATTAGTATAGAAAACTTTTTTTTTTGAACTAGCGCGCCTATCCAAACTTACTAATGGCTCATCCTGCCCAAGAGCGCCATTAGTATTTGTAACTACTAATGGCGCACCAGGCAAAGGTGCGCCATTAGTATAGAAATTCTGTTTTTTTGAACTAGGGCCTATCCACACATACTAATGGCGCATCCTGCTTAGGTGCGCCATTAGTAGTTATACCTACTAATGGCGCACCATGCAAGAGGTGCGCCATTAGTAAGTGGGCAACAACAAGATATTTGGGGCAGCCTCTCCTACCCACACACTCACTTTCTCCCCACTTCATTCTCTCCACCTCCTCCTTGTCTCGGGTGCCTCCTCTTTTTCACCTCATTTCCACCATAGATTCATTCAAATTAAGTGGTTAAATTACCTTGTTTTAATAGGTAAGTAAGGGGAAGCTATATTTAGGTTGTTCTCCCTACAACAATGTGCACATGCACTTTTTACGGCCTAGCTAAATCTATGTATGTTATTGTTTAGGCATATGTTTGTTGTGTTGCATATGAGTTTGTGTTTGTAATTGTAACCGTATTTGAAATGCGATAGTTGCCAATATTATTACGGAATGTTGATTCATTTCCGATTCGCCGAGAATTTTGGCATTAAGCATTCTTTTGGTCCTATTTTAGGGAAAGTCATGCCAAATTTTTGTTTGGTTACGAAATATCGTTTTGCTCTACCCCTTGATGACCATGGTCCGCACGATGACCGAAGGCATCGTGAATAGGTTTTTGAGGTCCGAAGGCCGAGATGCTTCAAAAGAACGAGGCGGAGATAAGATGTCCGTGTCGAAGATGCAAGCTGAAGAGCCTTATTGGGGACCCGGATTCCGGCAGGTGCGGGACCACCTGCATTGCGTGGTTTCATGGATGGCTATCGGTGGCAAGGTGATGAAGATGACTACGAAGTCGTCCATGCGGGCGGGCAAGAAATGAGGAAGGGCAGCAAGACAACCACCGCGGCTCGGGCGGCGAAGACGAAGAATCCCGAGGAGATGATCACGGCTGTGATCGTACACGATCATCATGTAGAAGATCACGAGGACATGATGATGAGGAAGATGCCGGAGCAGGCGACGGGCATGATCATGAAGATGATGATGCCGGCGGAGCGACGGCGCTGGACCATCGATCGGCTGGGTGCAGGACCCTCATATTCAAGAGCTGCTTCTCAAGCGCACGGATAACGCAAGAGCTGCCGCCCGAGAGAAAGCCAAGATGGATCAACTTGAGTTAGACGCGGTTACTCCATTGTATGAAGGATGCAGGCCCGAGGATACCAGCTGAAAGTAACGCTCATGGCTCGAGATGAAGGTAAAACACAAAATGACCGGCGCATGCTTCGACGAGAACATGTCATTCTCGCACGAACGTCTTCCCAAGGGGAACAAGTGCCCGACCAGTTTGGAGGAGGCGAAGAAAATCGTGTGTCCTCTCGATTTACCGCCGTGAAATACCATGTGTGCATGAACAATTGCATCATTTATCGGGACGAGCACGCCGGAGTCTACCATATGTCCGGTGTCTTGGCGTCACTCGATACAAGAAGAGGAAGAAAGCTCCTCGAAAAGTAGTGTGGTACTTTCCGATCACTCCTCGTCTGCAGCGCTATTTCGCGGACCCTAAGGTAGCAAAGCTCCTGCGTTGGCACGCCGGATAGGGAGGAGAAGAAGCGGAAGATGACGCAAATGATCCGTAGATAGATAAAAAGACAAGATGCTTTGAGTCACCCTAAGGATGCGAGCCGATGGCAAGCATTGAACTTCAAGACTCGGAATTTGGGAACGATCCAAGGAACATCGTCTTTGGGCGCGGGCACCGATGGAGTCAATCCGTTTGGCAGCCGTGAGAAGCACACATAGCACCTGTCCTGTGTTTGTGTGGATGTACAACCTTCCCCACAGTTTGTGCATGAAGAGGAAGTACATTCACATGAGTATGCTAATTGAAGGGCGAAACAACCAGGGAACGACATCAATCTGTATGCAGGGCTGCTTTGAAAGAGGAGCTTGACATGCTGTGGAAAACGCCAGCCAATACGTGGGACGCCGCAGAGAAAGAATATTTCCCTATGAGAGCCGCACTGCTCACGACGGTGCACAACTATCTCGGTTACGGATATCTCGCGGGGCAGGTAGTCCACAGATTTTCTAGATGCGTAAGGTGCATGGATGACACAACGTATCGCCAGCTAGATAGAGATCCCGGGTCTTCGAAAACTGTGTTCATGGGACATCGAAGGTGGCTTCGCGATGATGACCCGTGGAGGAAACGCAAGGATCTGTTCGATGGTGAAACCGAACCCCGAAAACGCCCGTGTACGAGGAGCGGCGAGGAAATAGACAAGCTGTTGAAAAATTGGATAGACTGCCCTTTGCCGAAAGAAGCAAAAGGCGCGAGCCGGAAAGAAGCGAAAGGCGCGGGCAGCTGCTGAAGGTATGGAAAAGCGAGGTCTGTTTTACGGGACTTGCCCGTCTTGGAAGATCCACCGTGTGCCTCACAGCCTTGATGTCATGCATATCACGAAGAACGTGTGCGAGTCTGCTTGGTACCCTGCTCAACATGCCGGAGAGGACCAAAGATGGGCGAAAGCAAGGGCAGACTTGAAATCAATGGGCATCGTGCAGGAGCTTCACGCTATATATGATGATGATGATGATGATGATGATGATGATGATGATGATGATGATGAGGCTAAGCAGACCACGTAAAGTCGTCGCAAAGGCAAAAAGGCCAAGAAGACCGAAATCACTACCCTCCGCGTGCTTCACTCTAAGTCAGGAGGAGATCGAGCAGTTTTCACCTGCCTCCTAGGAGTAAAACTTCCCTTCTGATTCTGTGGGAAGATAAGCAGATACCTAGACCCAGTGAGCGAAGTTCAGCGGGATGAAGTCTCCACGGTCACGCGTCGCGATGACGCAGATACTTCCGGTTGCAATCCGTGGGATCATGGGCCAGCACGTCCGTGAAACGCTATTTGGCCTATGCAACTTCTTCGACGTCATCTCTCGGAAGTCGATTGGCGTGAGGCAACTCGGAAGGCTACAGGAAGAGATCGTGGTGATACTATGCGAGCTTGAGATGTACTTCCGCCCGCATTCTTCGACGTTATGGTGCATCTGCTGGTCCATATAGTGGAGGATATCATCCAACTCGGGCCGACGTTCTGCACGGCATGATGCCGTTCGAAAGGATGAATGGTGTCATCAAAGGATACGTTAGCAACATGTCACGTCGAGAAGGAAGCATAGCGGGGCTTTTCGACCGAAGAGTGCATCTCCTACTGCATCGAATTATCTAGGCATCGAGAACCCGTTGGTCTGCCCGTCAGCAGGCACCTCGGCAGGCTCGCTGGATGGGGTCACCGTGAGGGTCGCCACTTGAAATGCATGTCGACTTCGAGGGTCGAATCGCCCGACTTTGAAAGAGCAAACCTAGTCGGCGCTACAACACATAGACGTGGTCAATCCTTGGGTGGTAGAGCACAAAACCTTTATTAAAAGGCGTACAATGACCGAGGCCAACAGAGGGCGGATGGAGATACACTCAAAGAGCACAACTCATGTTTCACGCGTTGGTTCAAGCAGAAGCTTCAGCATTACCCTTTACATGAGGATTCTTCCGCGGAAGAACAACTCATATTCGCCTTGTCACGGTATGCCGAGCACAACCTGATGACCTATGAGGCGTCACGATATCAACGGCTACACATTCTACACCGAGGCCAAGGACATGAAGAGCGATGGTTATCGAACTCCGGGGTAACGATGGAATCCTACACGGTAACGACAAGGACAGATACTACGGAAGGATCGAGGAGATCTGGGAGCTGAGCTACGCAAGAGAAGGTCCCAATGTTCCGTGTCGAGATGGGCCAAGAACGTCATAAAAGAAGACCGATATTTCACCACCATGGTTATACCCGGCCAAATCCAAGACCGCGAGCATAAGCGTCACCGCGAAAAAATGAGCCATGGGTACTGGCTTCCCAAGTGGACCAATGCTTCTTCATTACCGACCCGTCAAAGCCCAGTCGTGTTGTCGTGAGGAGAGGCAAAAGGAAGATCATCGGAATGGATGGAGTAGCCAATGAGCAAGACTTCGACAAAGTACGGCGACCGAAAGATCGAACATGACGACGACGATGAAGTAGCAGCATACACCACAAGAAGAAGCAGGACCACCCTACCTAAAGGACGTCCGTTCCACAGAAGAACTCCATTTACGAAAAAGAAGGGCAAGAAGATTGTGAACAGATAGCTTGCTAAGATCGATTGTATTTAAATCGTAGCCTTCATTTCTCGATTGTATTTCATGGGTACTTTTTGAACTATCATGAATATTTTTAAATTTCATGGACACTCGATCTCGACCCCCTCCATCTCGATCGCTGTCCCACCTCGCCAGATCCGGTCCCCCTCGCCGCCGAGCACCCCCCCAGTCCACCGGCCGCCGCCGCCGACCCCCCGCACCCTCGATTCCCCTACTCAACCGCCGTCGCCGACCCCCCGCACCCCGCGCACCGTCTAATAAAAAAATAAGTATGAAACAACTTTTTTAATGCTTCTGTCTTATAAAAAAATATTACTGTTATTATTTAAACAAGTTTGAACATATTTAAACATAAATAAGTATCAAACAACTTTTAAATGCTAAAAAAATTTGTGGAGCACAGGAGTCGAACCCAGACCTCTGGTGTGAGAACTGGCGGTGACCGGTCGAGCTAGTAGAGTGGGCTTGACATGGATAGGTTACGGTACTACATAACCTTTGGCTCGAGTTGAAATAAAAAAAATACTAATGGCGCTGCACGCTGAGGTGCGCCATTAGTGTGGACATGCTAATGGTGCACCACGGTGAGGTGCGCCATTAGTGTTGTGCCGATCCCCCCTGCCCTCTCCCCTTCGCCCGATCCCCCTTCCCTCTCCCCCTCGCCAGTTCCCTCTCCCTTCTCGATCCACACCGCCCGCCCGCCGCTGCCTGACCCTCGCCCTCGCCCTCGCCCTCTCCCTCCTCGCCCTCTCCTCGCCTTCCCTCTCCCTCGCCCCGCCTCCCCTCGGCGCCACCGTCCCGCCACCTCGGCGCCGCCCAGCCTTGCCCAGCGCCGCCTCGGCTGACCCCGCCCGCCCAGCGCCCGCCTCGGCCGACCCGCCGCCCAGCCTTGCGCCCGACTCCGCCTCGGCGCTGCCCGCCGCCCAGCCGCCTCGACCCGCCCAGCCGCTGCCCCACCTCGACCCCGCCCGGCCTTGCCCCACCTCGACCCGCCCGACCACCGTCGCCGAGCACCACCACCCCGTGAGCTCCCCTCCTCCTCCCCTCCTCCTCCCCTCCTCCGGCCGCCCGTTTCATATAGGCTCACATCTGTAATTTGCCATTTTTATGCGTTTAGGAGCAATTTGTGTCTTTGATCATTAGTAGTAGATGCATTGCCCTCGAATAATTGGATGCAGATTCACATTCTCATTCGGTTCAGACAGGGGCATATACAAATCTGAATCCTTTTTATATATATATGAAAAGGATGCTAGTTTTTGTAGATCCTTTCTTAGATGGATTCATACAGCTTTCTATGGCTAATAATTTGACACTTGCTCTTGTATGTTGGGTCCTGTAATACTTAGAATTGCATGCGTTCAGTTGGATTTAAATACATGTTGTATGGCTTGTAGTTTCCATTTGGTGTTACACCATTGCCTCTTTGAGTAGCCATTACGGTCATTTATACTGTCTTGGCTTAGTTAGGAGGCACATATGAAATGAGCATCTGATGCTCATCCGAGCCATTTGAGGGTGCAACTCATCTGTCTTAACTAGATGTGCTCCCCAAGCAGCCTTAGACATTTCATAACTGTCATGTTCCTGCATTGTATGTTCCTATTAAGTCAAAGTATCGACCTGTTTTAATTTTTTAATATTGTTGTTATGATTGGTTTACAAAGTTTGTGATGTTTGCCTTTTTGAGTAGCCATTATGGTCGTAAATACTATCTTGGCTTAGTTAATGAAGCGTAAGCTTCCTTTTTCTTATATTGGACAGAGCAGAAGGGGTTTTCCATCGGATAAGAATTAGTATTCCTAGTTACTACAACATCTTAAGTCTAGTCTTGTGCGAAAATGTGACCGATAAAGCAAGCATGATCTCATCTCATCCATACTACCAACCTAGTTCAACTTCGGTTAAAAGCGAGGCCAGGCTTCTTTGTTTTATTCTTGATGGTGATGTCCTAGTTTTCTACTAGTAGTGTGTCGTGGTCTTTTGGTTTAGGAGGGAGAGCTTAATGACAACATGTGTTAATTATATGTATGTCGCTATGAAGAGCTTTTACTACCGTCGTCTTGGCTCTTGTTACTGTGGTTAAAGAAAGTTTTGCTTTAGCACCAACGATATAAGAAATTTTCCCTGAGAAGATTAATTGTACTTGATACTGTATTATGATTTATAGCTGGTGATTTTGTGATGCATCGACCGACCAGTTGATTGGAAATACCATTAGGTACTCCAAAAGCAACAAAAAGGAATAGGTTGGCATCAAGTAATATAAGTGTTACTAGTAAGAGTAATGGGGTGGTTGTCCTAGGGATAAAGAAAGTAAAATTGCATTAGCAGTGTCCTCCTTTGGGGAAAAAGCATCGACGGTCCACTACCATTAGCTTAGCAAAGGTCCTCCTTTTTCCCAAAGCAACAAAAGGAAAAGTGGGTGCTAAGAGCTGTGGCAACGTGTGAGTTTGACTCGGCCAAGGTCAAGGACCAGTGCCAGGCTGTCTGCGGTGACCGTCGGCAGCTTGGACTAGGTTGTGTCCCTCTCCCTCTTGATGCACGGTGATTGGTAGGGGCGCCTCCTACCATACCATGGAGGCTAGGTGTCCTAGATCGTGTCGTGCTTTGCTCGTCTGTGACTAGTTGTTCGCAAAAATGGTACCAAAAGATCATGGTCTTAAGCAATGATGGCATCAATTTAAGTTCGAACAATGAAGTGTGCATAACTTTATTGTGTCGGCATGCTTTCGGAAAGATTTTCTTTTCTTTTTGATGAAATGAAGTTGAATCTTGATTTCATTGATGAAACCAACTCACTAAAATTGAAAGCAAAAACCATACAGATCGCCACTATTTAGAAAAACAGAGAAGATATCAAGTGGTTTTAGACTGGACTCTTTTGCATTATTTGGTTTTGGCTGATAAGTATTTTATCTTTTGTTTTTCAGATATGCTTTGGTGCAGTTTTTGGAGATGCATGCTTGAAGGGGCTCAACGGTGTTCCCGACATTGTAGAGTGCTCTTTTGTCCAATCAACCGTAACAGAGCTGCCATTGTTTAGGTGCTTGATTTCTGCTAGTATTATTTGATGGTTATGTGTTTCTTCCAGTTTCTTGTAACCAGGGCCATTCATTGATTGTCCACTGTCCTGAATTTCTCTTAATGCAGGAGAAACCAAGAAATCACTTGGACCTGCGTAACAGGTTAAATTCGAAAGGTCAAGCCATGAGGGAAGGTCATCGATTACAGGTATATCATCTAATACTGCACTACCCCTCTGCTGTTCAATGATTAAACTGCGGTAAAAAGAGTATATTTGACTACACCAAGATGTAAACGTGCATTCTAACAATATTGGAACATCAAATGGACACAATGTGATGTAGAGGAATCTTGACAACTTACCATACATTTGTTTGGGGAAAATGTTGGCTTAGTCATTGCTAATACTAAACACTGCATTGACTCTTTTGTTCATCTTGAAACAATACAATGTTTTCAAATATCTTGTCTGATTTAGTTTTCACCATATTTTCTTATATTGATTTAGTTTTGATGATCAATGGCGTAGATACATGGCGACCCAAGTTATATCTATTTTCTCATATTTGTAGAGAAGATTTTCACACGTGTAAAAGTTTTTTTCAAATATATTTGTGGTGCAAAATGAAGATATGCCAAACTCCTCAACAGTTGGTTAGTCTCATTATGGTAAAATAATAGGATACTTTGTTAAATTAGAAGTCATCAACATCTTTCTTGATCAATTGCTGCTTTGTATCCTGTATGATGTATGTGATCTTTGCGATGTATGGTTTTTTATCAAGAGGCCAAACATTCATCTAGTTTTGCTATGAACTGCTGCTAATGTATGATGTAGTTGCTTCACCTGCTATCTTGCTTACGATTCTGCCTTTGTGCCGTTTAAGAGTTTTTAGATGAAAGTCTATAGTGCTTTTTCTTCTCTGCTAACTCCGTTCTGAGTTGTTGTTGGCCAAGAATAAAGATGTTTGAAGTACAATTGTTACCAATGTGGGCTTGTGGAATCCCATGACATAAGTCTTGAGTTGGGTTCATTTAAATTGTCAAGGGGTAGTCTCATTGTGATCTTCTGAAATGACCCATTGGCGACTTCATTACGCGGGGATAATGATTTTGCAGGTACCCCGAGAGGCCCTTGAGTTTGCCAGAATGTCGATTAACTTCCGTTCCGGCAAATTCGGGTACTCCATATGTCCTATTTTCAGCAAAGGTCATGCTGAAATTTTCCGTGAATTTTAGCATGACTTTGCTAAAAATAGGACATATGGGGTACTTGCGACTAATGCATGGGCAGGTATCTTAGTAGTTAATTAAGTAGGATCAACTGCCCCGGCGTACTTGTGACTAATGCATGGCTTTTAGGGTGCCTCGGTGTCGATAAAAACCGAAATGATGAAAGCTTAGGCTTTTAGGGTGCCTCGGCGTCGAAAAACCTTCAATGATAAAAGCTTAGATTTTAGGATGCCTCGTTGTCGACAAACCCTAAATGATGAGACCATGATCTTGTTCCTTGACAATAACCAACTTTTTGACCAAACTTTGTTTCTATTTAGAGAGAAACATGGCCCACAACGATGAGGCCGGGGTTGGCGGCAAGGCATTACAGGAGCTGTCCCGGAGATGGAGGAACAACCTCACTTGTATGAGGCCGCCGCCTTCCCCACCGATCCCGAGACCACCGATGGTACCGCCGAGGATGACCCACCGATGCCACCACTGATGGTGCCGCCGAGGATGCCACCACTGATGATGGCGGCGCATGCACAGATGGCAGCCAACCGAAGAGGCAACGGAAGGACCTGCGCCCGATCGTGCTCCGCACCCTCAAGGAGGAAGTTACTGAAGTGGACTCCAACGGGAATCCAACGGCGCCCGAACGAATAGTCAAGGGGTACTCGCTTCAGCTCGGGTGCATTCTCCGGAGCACCGTCTCGATCAACACCGAGAACCAGAGGCATCTGACCGAGGGAATTTATGCGCAACCTCTTCTTCACGAAGTTGCACGAGCGATACAAGTTCCCGCTGAATTTGAAAACACAAACCTCAAAGGGAATAAAGTGAACAATGCTGCCCTCACAAAGATGAGCAAGGCCACATCTACTTGGAAAAGCAATGTGAAGAGAATGATCGAGAAAGGTGAGAGTTATCAGAAGATCAAGGAGAAAAATCCTTTGATCACCGAAGATGACTACAACGACTTCAAGATCAATTGCTCGAGCACCGCAAGCTCCCAATCAAGTGAGTGGGGGAAACAAATGCGGAGCTGAACATAGGGGAACACACACTCGGTCCCGGCGGTTCTGAGTGGCGGAGCCTATATGGGACAAGGAGGAGGCGGGCGTGCCGAGCAAGGCCTACCGCCCCTCTTGATACATACGGTGACAAGCGGACCAGGAACTTTGTCGGGGCCGGTACAAGAAGGACCCGAAAACAAAGGAGCTTACCGGCGGATCCGAAGACCAGGCAGCTTCAGCTTGTTACGGTAAGGAATACACCCAGCGTAATTAGCTCCATATGGTTGCATTCTAATTAATGAAGCCGAATTTCTAAATGGTTCACATTCCTTCCGCAGCAACCGAAAGCGATGGCGGGGTCGACTCAGAGCAACCCTTGGGACACCACTCTAAATAGGGGTTGAATGTAATGAAGAACAAGGATAATCTCAGTAAGCCGACGTTAGCTGGTCGTGTGGCCGGCAAAGGATTGTCGACAAAATGGGGGTCATACTATACCGCTGGTGTGCGGAAGGAGAAAAAGACCAGCTCGGAAAGCCAGGCACGAGAGGTTAAAGAACTCAAGGCACAGGTGGCGCGGATTCCGGAGATTGTCCAAGAGCAAGTGGAACAATGACTCGGAGCGACGATCACCGCCCTTATGCCTACCTTGATCTCGGGGTTGAGTGCGTGGATTGCGGGCGGCCAACGAGGCCGCCACCGATTCCTAGCTTCACGGCCAGCAACTTCGCATAATGCGATGGCGGGGCCATTGGTGCCTCGGCGAGGCGGCATTGGTGTCTCCGACGCCGCACGGGAGCTTAATGCACCGGGTGTACGCCCGGCGAGCACCTCTGCGACAAGCGGCCCCTCCGTCAGCTGCTGCCCGCCGTTGGCGGTGCCTCTACATTAGCCGAGCTCGGCGCCATCATCACGGTAACTAATTAAGCCTCTATCGGCCGAGGACTTCATCTCCTTGCCTTTATTTGGGCATCCCTGACGCCCTACATGTTTTCGCAGGCGCGCCCGACGTTCCGTGCACTCTCCTCCACTACGTGAACAACGAGTTGGTCGATGTCGCCAAGGGCAAAATCATTCAACCGGGCAACCCCTTGTTCCACGGTACCCAGATGCCACCCAACTTGTTTAGGGTTCAACTGGTTCGGGTGCTGCCAGGCTGCGATGACTTGTTACCTCCGAATTGACCCGTCGGGGCCGACGATGATGACTGATGACCCTCGGCGCTTTGCTGAGCTGGCCCTGCTTTGGCGAAGAGCCAGATTCGTTTGGGGCGAGGACACCACCCCAAAGACAACACCGCCCGGTCGTGCGGCGCCAAGTCGGCCCCATGGCAAGACCGCCCGTAATGTGCGGACATCCCTATGCCATGGATCCAAACATGCATATGGCATAGGATCGAGCGATAATGACGGCGACTATGATACATTTGGCAACGTCGATCGCATTGCTTTGCCGAGCATGGATGCGATGGCGACTTCATGGGGCCTCCTTCTCAAGAACCAAACCCAACAAAAGGCGTGTGCGATCTAGCTCGTGGCCGGAGAAGCCAAGTTGCAACAGGCGCCGTCGGCGTTCATCTCTCGGCGGATGCCTCCATTGCCGACTTCACCGAGCCTCGAGATAGGCGAGGTGCGAAATATTATCAGCCCCAACACACTCAAGAAGGCGGTGCTGTGAGCAAAACTCGGTCCCATTACAGGAGAAGAAGAAGGCACGTAAAGAAAGACTAAGAAGGGTGCGAGCCAGCCCGGCACCGTACGATCCGTGCTCGGGGCGGGCCACCTTCACCGCAGGATATCTCGAGGAGGGTGCATGTGGCGGGTAGGGCGATGCTACCGACAAATATGCTCAATGCTGCAACCGGTGCTATCACGAGTCTGCATGACGGTGTTCTTTCTTTGGAGAAGCTGCGTCTCGGGGAGAAGGATGTGGCATACCGGTTTTCGCGGCCAAGGTGCCGGAGGGCAAGGGCTTTGTGGATAACTCCATCGGGCGTCTGATCGTCCTGCGTTTTGATGACATCCACGCTATGTTGAACCTTCATCCGCTGCACTACACCTTCGTTCGGCTATTTTCGCTGAGTATGGAGATGCGGATCATTCGCGACAAGACCCGGACATCGCGATAGTCGACCCCTTCTACATGCGTGCCAAGTTCTTGGGCAGCGGCTGGGACCGCAAGTCGCGAGTTCTTACCTCGAAGGCGTCATTACGGCAAACCAAGATAAGGATAACTTCCTCGTGCCTTACTTTCCCGAGTAAGTCCTCCCTCAACCGCCAAGAACATATGAATTCTTACATTTCGATCGTTTTTCTTTTAACATTCCGTGTTTTCTGCGGTGACACGTTGCACGCTCATCCTCCTAAGCCCCAAATATTCCATGGCCATGTATTTTCGACCCGGACCGTCGATTGAGCGTAGACTACACAAATGTCAAGAAGGTTCTTGATGATGTTCTCCCGGCTCGCCAAATCTGGAGGCACCTTCACCAGGCCTATTCGTAAATGCGGCAAGCACGTGTTCTCCCACAATCTGACGTTACGCTGCGTCAAGCAACCGCTGGCGATCGAAGGGTGCCTACTATGCCATCCATCACATGCGGGCGATCGTGCGGGACCATCATCAACTTCGCTACCGATTAAACTCCAAGATTGGGCGCGGCGTGTCGGCAATCCAGGGGCGGACCTCCGACAAGAATTCTTTCGCATCCGATCGGAGTTTGCGGAAATCATCCATCAAGATGTCGCCTTCGTACCTCGCGGCAGTTCTACCTCGAAATCAACCGTCCAACGGTGACATCGACACAATGCTACAAATGCAGGATGACGGCGCCCGTTCTTTCATGACTCCCACGATAGACGGCGGCTTCATCCACGCTCCGATCCCTTGAGTCGAGTTGTCTAGTTCTGAAACATCGATTGGCTCATGTTGTAATTAAACTTTAATGAACTTGTAGTATGTCTCTTTGGTTTCGAGAGTCGTTCAACTTAGATGTAATCGATGCTATTAATGTCTTGCTTTTCTCTTCCGATAGTTACGTTGCATACTTATATATTTCTTATGTATTGTCTGTGAATTGGTACTAACGTTTCGTTTGGCTAGTGCATAGCGATGCCGGCGTATGTCGTGTAAAAGGGTAAGGTTCCCGGAGTCTCGATGGTAGGAGGAGTGTCGGAGACAGGTTCACCGATTCAGCGGTATGATTACAAAGGGTACACCACTAGGGCCGAGGCCGAATCTAGAATCGCCCGCTATCTAGCGGGAGAGGGAGGGCGTTGGAGGAACCGGATGAAGGCGAGTTTCATCGTGATGATGCTCATCGTGATGACCGCAGCTCTCTTCTATGTGATGGTAGTTTAGATGATCGATATCGACTTGTAATGTGAAGACAAACTCGCTACTCGCGGTCTCGAGACTTGTAATATAATGTTCTATCTTTGTTCGGTCTTTTCAATTGAGTCTAATATGATGAATTGTATTCGGAGACTAATATAATGAATTGTATTCAAAGACTAATCTTCTATTGTATCGATGAATCTATTGTTGATGTGTGCTGTCTATATTTTGTCAAATTATACATTTTGTAACCTGTGCAAAAAACAGAAAATAAAAAAACCTAATATTCATACTAATGGCGCATCACATGACGGTCGCCATTAGTATGACAAAGCATACTAATGGTGCATCACTTGTCGATGCGCCATTAGTATGCCATAATTACTAATGGCGCATCGGGTAGTGCGCCATTAGTATCTTGTGATTACTAATGGCGCATCTAGAGGTGGTGCGCCATTAGTATCTCAGCACCTGGTATACATGCCCACAGGAGGCATACTAATGGCGCACCCTCGCATATACTAATGGCGCACGGTGGTGCGCCATTAGTATACCGAATACTAATGGCGCACCACAGTGCGCCATTAGTAAAAATTACTAATGGCGTGCTATTAATGGCGCACCACAGATGCGCCAGTAATAGCCAAATTAGGTGCGCCATTAGTAGTGGTTTTTCTAGTAGTGTAGCGGGCATGTCATCGAGGCTCTCCTTCAGCAGCTCCACCAAGCCGTGGATGAACTCCTTCTGCTTATTGAGCTGCTTATTGAGCTGATCGGGCATGCCGTCGAGGGATAACGACTCCAGCACCGCCAGCTCGGCATGTTCGCCTCTGCAGCTAGGGCGCTACTGGGAGCCATCGCCTGTGAGGCGGCGAGCCCTCTTTTTTCCGCAGTCTTGGTTGCTGCTCCCATGTTACGAATAGTTCTCGACCTAGAGGTCTGCACACCGTCCATGGCAAGGATGGACGAAGAAGAAGGACTTATGAGGAGGAAGGTAGAGTAATTTTCGGTTAGGTAGTTCCCCTTTTTATAACCTAAGCACTACTACTAAAACCTACATAGTGGGAACACTTTCAGGTTTGGTACGTACTAGTAGGTGTGAGTAGGCTTGCACTTAATTGTAGCACTAGTACTTTGGAATGTGATGGGAACAAGGTAAAGATTAATTGATGGTTTTGGTTTCGAGGCCCGAAACGGCTCCCAATAAGTTTAGTGGAACATAAATTTCAAGTACTCCCTCCATCTTAGTTTACAAGGCTTGCACGTGTATCTAGGTCATCAATTTAACTTATATAAAATAAATTGTTTAACATAAAAAATATATCATTAAAAATTAGAATATTTGAAGTTTGTAATGATATATTTTTTGTAATGTTGCCTCTTATTAAGTTGGTCAAATTAACGACCTAGGTGCATGTGTAAGACTTGTAAACTGAGATAGAGGGAGTACTACACTGCTCAAATGCGGTCGCACAAGTCAGTGATGTAACTGTTCGTACATGTCAGACCAAGCCGATGCGTGTCCCTTCGGCGAGACGCGGGTCCGACTGACCGTCTGTTAGTGCGACCGACCATAAAGTATTACGTGATGGAGACTCCTGGTTGTGGCTTTGGTTGATTGTCATGACCAAGCATTCAAAAACTAGTGATAAATCCATTACCATCTTTTTCCAAATGACCAAGTATTTTCACAGGAATACAATACATATAGATGGAGTGATTGTCAAGGTCGCAAACTGACATGTCGTTGCAAGTTCACTGCAGCAGCAACTGACTAGGTCACGGCATCGCTGGTAGGGAAGGAGGGCAGCTCGCCTCGCCTACGATTCATTTCCAGCGTCGCTGCAACTGGTCCTGGGATTTGTCTTCTCCCACCGCCCATTTGAACAGTTGCACCGGCTGCTCATGCCAATGCACAGGCATGCCCGTTCTTTCCTCCTTAGTCGACTCCGTGAATATGATCTCTGCCATTAGCACTAGCTCGAAATCAACGCGACACTGCCCGATGCTGACATCCCTCAGCATCTCTCCCCTGAGATCGACTTGCACCTCCACCTTGTGCTGCACCAGGCGCAGATCCTTAGAACTTCTCTCCAATCGATGCGACGCTTCTTTGATCTAATTTGCCCTTGCTGCCCACCACCTGAAACGCAGCCCTGGCATGTCCTCTGGCGCCACTGATCTGTGATTCAAGAGCAATGGGTCCCCTCTAAAACACATGTGGGTTTCTCTCAAAGGAGGCAGTGCTGCGGGCCGCAGGGAGAGGGCAGCCCACGGGATCCTGGGATCTAAGGGATTATCCATAGTGGGATCCTCCATTGCAGGATCCGGTGGGCGAGGTGGGGAGGCGAGCCTAGGCGTTGGGGGAGCCCTACGAGGCTAAGATAAAGATAGTACTTTTCCACTCCATCCATATTTAAATACAAAGGCCACCAATAGTAGCCCTGGCAAAAATTGATCATGCTGCCTGCGTCCTGGTTTATTGGCCCCCTTTTTTTGTGCCACTTTTTATGACATGCATAAATATTATGTTACTTTAAAATATGGTCAAAAAATTTCACAAAATACAAAGGAGACCAATGGAAGTAGCAACCCATGATTTAACTACTCGCATGAATGCAGTGGAGTAGTACTGTCTTTCTCAACTACTTCCTCCCTCACGTCCACTCAATTTGCATGCGTTGTATTAATTGACCATCAATAAAGTGAAAGACTTTACACGCATCAAATTATCACATGGGGTGGATCTTCGTACAAAAATGCGTCCCCCCGTGTACCCACATGTGCATGCGAGGGAATGAGTGCATGCGTGGCGAGCGTGCACATCTTCGCTTCATGCATGTACTGCAAGTGTGCCTTAGAGAGGACGAGTACATTCTTCTAGAACCAGCGGCACGTCACTGTGATCAATCCACACAAGGAGGTCGCGACAACGCCTCCACATGAGCCACGTGGCTTCATGAACTAAAAGAGAGACACTGTGTAGCGTGCCATTGGAATTCTAATTTACGTGTTTTGCACACACTCGAAGTACTAGTAAGGTACACGTGCATTGCACACATCAGATTTGGCAACCAAATTATGAATAAATACCACACTATATAGCATGTAAGCTTTGAGTCATATATGCATGATGTAGACGTTCGTTTAATTCTTATAGTTCATCTCGTTCAAAATCAATTATTTTTTATAAAAAAGCTAGGGCCTCTTTGATTCGTAGGATTTCCAAAACGGGGGAATAGGAAAAACATGGGATTGGAGTGGAATGTCATCTTGAATCCTACATGATTGTACGAGTGTTTGATTGTGCATAGAAAAACGTAGGATTATTTCAAAGAGGTTTGAGTGGACGGAATGTTTCCTATGAAATCTAGTGCAAATGAATCCTATGGAAAAATTCCTATGGTTTACAATCCTATGAATCAAACAACCAAGATAGGAAAAATTCCTAAGGATTATAATTCTCCAAAATTCTTTTGAGAATCCTTTTAATAAAAGAAAGCCCTTAATCTATTATATGATTCATGCAATTGTGCATTGTAAAGAATAAAGTAAAAAACTAATAATGGAAAATTAATTAGAAAAAAAGTTTGGTCAGTTATGATACAAAATATTCTAGAACAAAGGAGAAGAACTTGTGTTTTGAGGTTTGTGCATTATGCTTAAGTTCAGCCATGGAGTCTGCTAGATTGTAAATGTGGCAAAATCCGGTGGGGGGCTAGAAGATGGTGCGAGGGGCCAAGTGGGGGGAGACTATGAAGGAGTGCACAAGTGCGAGATCGATATTTAAAGAGACGAGGCGAGAACCCGCGTTGTTGCGCAGTGGCGGAGCCATGAAAATAAATGAGCTAGGGGGCCAAGCATTGCTAATCCTTTACGAGGAGGGCCAATTCATCAACTTAAACCATTTTACCAGCAATTGTCTAATGATCATGTTCATATTAGCCTCAATATATAGTGATGTTAGGGGGGGCAGGGCCCTTGCTTCCCCCTATCTTCGCCACTGTGTGCGCGTCTTAGAGATGAAGTGAAAGGCATGGATGATGAGAGTGGGACGTTGGCTATATAATTAATGTGGGTGTATTAGCTATGTAATCCTATATAGAGAGGTATAGATTGATCGATGTGTACGTGGGAAAGAGGGTGAGATCTCACTAGATATATAGATTGATCGGTTTGTGTGGAAAACTGGGAAAGACCTAGCTATATATACACACACATAGAGGAACATCGATCGTTGTGCATGCACGTGAGAGATAAAGAATGCCCGATATGATGAAGAGGGGGAGGTGTGTGTGTGTGTGCATGCATGGGAGACCGACCTGAAGAAAAAGATTGCATGTGTGCGATGGATAATGTCGAGTGGTAGTGTGTGTTGATGCATGGACGAGAGAAAGTTTGTGGTACAATTATAAAGAGAAGACGACTGTGTGTATAAAAGACTAGGTGAGGTCATAATCAATGTAAAGTTGAATTCAAATATTTGAATAAGAGGTCATGATGTTCGAAACCCATGCATGCATGAATATAACTGAGATATGCACGATGTGGTTTGGAAATGAGCATGTTGTACTGTATACACATTGAACAAGGTCAGACTGATTTGACTTTGAGATACCGATGGCAGACATCATTTGGCCACATTGTATTCGTGCATGGACACACTATTCTAATTGGAGATGATGGGTGGCTTTTGCATCACATATCTATATTTGTACCCCTATATATTATATTTTATATTTTTATATAGTGTGTGGATAACTTTAACTTAGAAAGATGGTCGTTGGATGAAGCCAATCCGATGGTGTAGAGATGGCAAATTCGAGCACTACTGGCCGTTGGATATCATCTAGGTTCCACCAGATTTTGTCACATGTACAATCTAGAAGACTCCATGGTTGAACTTAAGCATAATGCACAAACCTCAAAATAGAAGCACTTCTTATTTGTTGTAGAATCTTCCGTATCAGAGCGCAAATGTTTTGCTACATGATTTGCCATTATTTATTTTTACTTTATGCTTTACAAGGCACAATTCCATGAATCTTAAAATAGATTAGCTTCCTTATAAAAACTAGATGATTTTGAATCAAATGAACTATAAGGATTAAATGAACATCTACATCTATATGACTCAAAGCTTACATGCTATAATGTGGTATTTATTCATAATTTGGTTGCCAAATCTCATGCGTGCAATGCATGTGTACCTTACTAGTCTAAATGGTGTTTATGTGTGTTGTGTGTGTTAAACACATTGTACGTAGTATCATACCTGGTTTAGATTCCGAACATCTAGCTAGAGCATACATGTACTATGATTTGAATTCAACATAAAATGGATACATATATTCGAATTTGAGACCATATGTACATGTAGTTCGTATTTATATAGGAATTTACTTCTCCTATATTCATGTCATGTGTGGTGAAGATAATATTTAGATGGTTGTATAACTAACCCGAGTACAATCCCATTCAAAAAGACAAAATGTACTCAAATTTAGTCCATATGCTAGACAACACACATTGTTTTTTTATTGATGAGGGAAGTGCAAATTGTTTTGTTACTGTATACGTTATGTTTGTTGTCCCGATTTTTTAGTTTTTTTATTGTTGTATTTGAATGAATTTCTAGTAATATAGTAAAATGGGACATGGCTCTCTTTAGTGATGAGGTGGGAATTGTCTTTTTTTGGTACACGTTGAGATTCTTCTCCTGAAATTTCAAGCCGCGCCTTGTTATGCCGAAATTTCAAGCTAGCATCTCTGTCTATCGTGATACGAAACTCCCGCCTCTTCAACCCATGCCTTATTACCCCTAAATATTTAAGATATATCTTTGCCTCATTGTTCTCCGAAAACTCCCTCCATCTCAACCAGCGCCTTGCTATCCCAAAATTACAACGCACGCGAAAACTCCCACCTCATGCGAAATCCCGACACGTGAAATGCCCATGATACCCCTGAACCGAAAGAACCGCCTAGCTCAAATCAGTGGGGGTACTTTTGTAACATACCGCACATTTCGTACAAGCGCGTCCCTAAGCCATGGTTCCCCACTCCCATCTCATCCGCCCACCCATTCATACACCGAGGCCGCGAAAACCCGCGAAGCCCGACACCCTCCTCTGTCCGCCACCTAGCCGGAGCCTCTTCCCTAACGACGTCGTCCACAGCAACACCTCAACGTCCCTCATCCACCGTACCGGAGGAGGATCCGTCGTTAGTTGTCCCGCCGGTTCAGCCACCCCGTCCTCCACCTCCAAGGAGCTGTCCCGATGTTCCCCTCGTCTTTTACGCCACCTCCATTCCCACACCGCCGTCTTCACCTGCACCATCGGAAGAGAAGCATCATCACTGTTTCCTCGGATGAAGTTGAGGCCTAATCGGCGCCACCAAAGAGGTTGTACACTAACCATCACATTTTCTTCTTGATTCGATCTCACGGTGCTGCCGGCGCTCGGTCCCAAGCCGACATGGCGCGGCTCCATCCACGGTGATGCCGCAGGCCACTTCCTCCACGGCGTCGCTCCCTCGGCGGTGACGTCCACATCAGTAGGAGCCGCAGCTGCTTTAGCTCTCACTGGCGCTGCTGCTCTGCTCTTGCTCTCAGTCCCCTGCCTGGTATGCTCTTGCTATTGCTCTTGCTCTTGATCTTGCTCGCGCTGCTGCTCTCGCTCTTGCTCTTGCTTGCGATGCATCTCGGATTTAGCTACACTTCAGTCGACTGAATCGACTTTTGGGTCAGTCGATTTTCAGGGGATCGGGGGGCTCACCGGAGTTAAGGAAGAAACAACCGCAGTGGGGAGAGGGGCTCGCTGGAGAGGTACCCCACTATCTATCTTAGGGTTCAGGGTGGGGGCAGTGGTCGCCGGCGGTGGTGGGGCGGTGGCGTGGGGATCGGTGAAGAAAAAGCTCGGCACGGGGGGGCCTAGAGGGATGGCTGGGGCGGCGATGGGGTGTGGTTTCAAGGTGGGTGGTGCAACGCACCGCCGGCCGCGGGCGACGGGGGGCGGCGATTTGGCCGGTGGTGGCTGGTGGCTCAGGGGGGTGGAGGTTGAAGATGAACTGTAGGCCCTTGATTTCGTATCCAGCGGCTAGAAAATCGATTTACAGGAGATGAAAAAGTCAGTCGACTGACGTCTAGCCTCACCTAGATGCTGCTGCACGACTAGCTGCCCCTGCTCTCGCATGAGCTGCTGCTCCGGGCGCTGCTGCTGCTACTGCTTTTTTGCTACTAGTGCGTTCAGTTTGGACAGTAAAATTCAGTTTCGACAACAAAATTCAGTTTCGATAGTTAAGTTCAGTTTCGACAGTTAAGTTCAGTTTCGACAGTTAAGTTCAGTGATGAGCGGCTGATGTATTTTACATCTAGCACTTTGTGGTTATGTATTTGATGTCATCTATTGGCGATGCTATTAGAATTCCACTCTGGTTAACATTGTCTCTCTTGTCCTCCTTCATCCTCGGGGTCGTACAACTCACCGGAGCTGCTCCAACAACGAAACCCTCCATCACAGTGGAGCAGTACCCCGGGCTCCATCTCCAAACGCCTAAGATCTTCTTTCCCTCCTCCGACAGCCAAGTCAACCGGAGCATCCTCACCGACCAAACCAATCACGTTGAGATTGACATGGCTTCGCCAAAGAGGTCGTACACTTGTTGCATCTCTTTTTCCTCTACATGTTATATATATTGTCCACTGAGCACACGTAGTAACGTGAAATACGATTATTTTGTCCTACTATATGACAAGCAGTGAGGTACCAGGCAACTTAGCTATCCGTGATGGACTCTCTTGAATGCCATCATTATTTATCTCTGCGCGTTTGAGCTGTGCATTTGTCGATGGGCCTAGGAGTTGAGCTAGTATGGCAGTGGCCTGGGTCCAAAGTAGTAGTAGTAGCACAAAAACATTTTTTGAGTGTAGGATTTTCCTTGCTCAACCCTGCCTACTAGAATCACCAGTGCTTGAAAGGAGAAGTGAAGGAAAAACATAGGAATTGGAAAGTTTCCTATCGTACTACTATTCATGCATTTGGTTCAAAGGAATGGAGCAAAGGAAAACCGTAGGAATTTTAATATCCACTTGTCCTCCTTTTCAAATTGCTATTCATGAAGCATAAGACTAAGAGATAGTAGCATAATAGCATTATGACCGTACATTTTCTTATGGTTTGACTTAATCTCACCATGCTTCTTTGTATCCTGTGATCTTCCATTTCTTGTGAACCAAACACCCAGATTGGCAGAAATCCCGTGTTTTTAAATTCTCTATTTTGCACGTGCATTCCTATCCTATTCCTATGTATTTCCTATCCCTGCATTGTTAGAATCCTCAAGTTCAAACAAGCCCTTACACAATTACTTCTGTTACAGATATGTGTCAAAGAAAACCTCGTGTGGTTTGTCCTGCTCCTGCCGCGCTGTGTTCCACCCCAGCTCAGCTGCTCCAACGATGGAAGGGTTCACCATAGGAGGGATCCGCTCTCCGTAATATGTTTCGCCGCCTCAGATCTTCTTCCCCGCCGCTGACAGCCATGACAACTGCATTACCATCATCAACTGAGCAGATGACATAGAGGACTACACGGGTCCACAAGAGAGGTCGCACTCTTCCGTGTCTGCTTACGTTATGCATCGCTTAATATGATGACATGCTACTTTATCGTCGTGTTCACCTATTAGACTTCGAGTCAGGTCCAAACTAATGCTGAAACTTGAGTTTTTAAATGGTTGTGGGGTACATATTGGGGCAGCAATCAGTACTATCTATCTACTATCTCGTTAATCTCGGGTGTCTACTATGAGTTTCAGGTTGGGTGCAAAACATTAAAGGAGCCATTATCTGTATTTTTTAACTAAAGCTATTATCTGCATGCTATCATTGGTTTTGGGTCTATCCAGAGTTTGCTACCATCACTCTGGATTTGTGCATGCACTCCTTACATAATCTCACTGTGTTTTGTTCCTATGCATGTCGGTTATCGTACACAATGGAACTGAACATGTGGAGCAAGATACGAGCCTTGCGTTGCAATAAAATTTCATGTAGACATCGCTCCATGGTGGGCGCAAAGGCAGCCCCCCTCCACCAATTTCGGATTGTAATCAAGAGGAAGATAACTGTTCTAAGGGGGACTCGGAAGGAGAAGACCACTCCTATTTACCCCCCGAGGTCTTCGCTCTAACTTGGCAATTTTGATGTTGGTAATATCATGCATATGGTGCCTTGCATTGCTTACTTTATACATCAAATATGTCATCTGCTTAGTTTAGACATGCTTTGTGTGAATGCCATCTGTTTAGTTTCTTTATCGTATATGTGAATCATGCAATGCCATCTTGTTTAGGCAGGCATCATATAAGTGAATTTTGCAATGCCGCCCTAGTTAGCCAGTCATCTTATATCATGCCATCATTTTTTTATTACGTATTAAATTTGTCAACAATTTTAGTACAATCAATTACTCTTCCTGTGCATCAGCCATTCGGCACGGTCATGGAAAAATCTGTAGTGGAAACAAGGTCTTCAGAGTAGACAATGCTATCTGACGAAGCGCATGTCTAGCTGGTTACGGATAGCTCCTCAGAGGAGGATTCAGAGACAGATGACCAGTCATATTCCCCCCCCCCGAGGTGCATGCCCTAACTTGGAAGGGTTATGTTGCTCATATCGTGCGTATGGTATCTTGCATTGCTATGTCATTTGCTTAGTTTAGACATGCTTTGTGTGAATGCCACCTGTTTAGTGTGTAATTACCATATATGTGAATTATGCAATGTTGTCTTGCTGCAAGACATTATATATGTGAATTATGCAATGCTATATTGTTGCAAGGCATTATATATGTGAATTATGCAATGCCATGATGTTTAGCCAAGCGTCATATATGTGAATTATATCATGCCATCCTTTTTTGTATTTCTCATTGCATTTGTCGACAATGTTTGTATATTTCAACTGCTCTTCCTGTGCATCAGCCATTTGATTTGGCCATGGAGAAATATGGAGTGAAAACAAGGTCTTCAGAGCAGACAATGCTACCTGCTGAAGTAGATATCTTGCTGGTTACAGATAGCTCTTTAGAGGAGGATTCATAGGCAGATGACCATTCCTATTATCCCCCCTGAGGTGTATGCTCAAACTTGGCAGGGTTATATTACTCATATCATGCATATGTTGTATTGCAATGCTTAGTTTTTACATCATATACACAATATTGAATGCCATCTCCTTAGTTGACACATCATATATGCGATTTCCCTCTGCTCACTTGCTTAGTATATAAATCATATATTTGAATTATATCATGCCATGATGTTTACATAGGTAGCATGTATCTGAATTATGGCATGCCAACCCATTTTCGAAAGACATAATATAGTAATATCATCTCATCCTGTTTACATAGTCATCATATATTGAATTATGTCATTCTATCCGTGAATTATATCATGCCATCATGTTTCCATCGAAGGCATGTTTGTGATTTATGGCATGCCAACCACTTTAATAGACACATCATATAGTTATATCATGTCATCCTGTTTATATAGTCATCATATTTTGAAGTATGTCATTCTATCCTGTTTCGTTAGCCATCATACATGTGAAATTGTGTCATGTTAGCCTATTTAATTAGCCATCATATATGTGAAATTATGTCCTCCTATTCTATTTGGTTAGACAACATAAATGTGAATTATTTTATGCCCTGTTTTCTTCCGTACTATCCATTGCACCTGTCTATCTTAAAATGTGTGTACATTCAATTACTTTTCTTGTTTATCAGCCATTTCTATTGGAGGGGGTGATGGCAGTATCTGTGGGAGTAAAAACACGGTGTTCAGAAAAGATCGTGCTACCTGTCGATGCAGATAGAACCACGGTTGTACTTGCCTAAGAACCAGCCCCACCACACATAACCCAGACTCGCGTAGATTGTAACCCTACGTAGTTGAACGGAGAACTAGCTACACCCATTCTAACCCCAACCCCAGTAGATAGTAACACAGTTCCAGTTGACACAGCACCGTCTCCACCACAGAGCACCCAAAAACGAGCAGTTAGTAAGGAAACTACAGTGCCCAAAGTACAAGGACCACCACTCCGAACCCCAAGTCAACGCTTAAAGCAGAAGAAGAATTGTTCTTAGGTCTAGTTCTGTAGCTATGGTACATACTACTTTGCTCTTGCATCACTGTATTTACTCATACCAACTAATTTCAAATTTTAAGGATGCAATTGAAACTCCAATGGCGCAACATGTATGTTTTAAACATGTTTCCTTAACGTGTTTTTGTTGTAACTTGCTCTATATTGATTTCAGTTTCAATTGAATAAACAGTTATGTTCTCATGCCATACACATTACAAGTGTTGTTATTGCTCTGTAGTTTCCTACACTTATATTCTGTCTATGCTGCTTTTTCTTAAATAGATATGATTCAAACTGTCTCTTTCTTGATTTGGCAACATAAACTAGAATGATACAGACCATAAAGTGTCCATACTACATAGATATATGTTTGTTTCATGCTATTATCCTGTCCACCTTACTACTGAACTGGTTTACCAAAATGAGTTTCATATACAACATGGTAAACCTGTGATGTGTTTGTTTGTTTCTCTTTTGTAACGCGGATAAAATATTTGAGAAGAGTACCCCGTTATGCAATGGTAAATGTAATCAAGATAAGGTTCAAGATACTGAGATATCCTTGTTGGTCTGCAAGAAAGCTGATTAAAACTATATTGAAGACAACCCCAAAGTCCTGTCTTGATGTAGTGTTCGAGTTACTGGCTACTACTGCTGGCACCAGCTCTTCGGCCTGAATCAGTTTGCACTACTAGGAAAAGGGCTAAAGCTAATATGGACATTAATGGCGCACCATGTATGTGGTGCGCCACTGCTATATAGCAGTGGCGCACCAAATACAGGTGCGCTAATATTGTAATATTAAAAATGGAGCACCAGGTGGGTGGTGCGCCATTAGTAGTTTTGAAAAAAAATAAAAAAAATTGTTAGCAGTGGCGCACCAGGGGATAGTGCGCCATTACTAGTTGACATAGTAATGGCGCACCACACCCACCGTGCACCATTAGTAGTTTTGAAAAAAAATAAAAAAATTCTTAGTAGTGGCGCACCAGTGGACAGTGTGCCATTACTAGTTAAAGTAGTGGCGCACCAGTGGACAGTGCGCCATTACTAGTTAAACGAGTAATGGCGCACTGTCCACTGGTGCTCCACTACTAACAATTATTTTTTAATTTTTTTCCAAAACTACTAATGGCGCACCACACACAAGGTGCGCCATTAGTAACCCTGGTGCTAAATGCAACCCCCCCCCCTTTGGACCGCCTTTTCAGTTTTAAAAAAATAAAAGAAAATGATGGAAATGTCAAAATAAAGAAAATAAGTTTCCCATGTGATATGTGGTCAAGTTGTTGGGAAAACTTACAAATATGAATTTCGACTTTATTTGTAAAATCTCTCTGGAATTTAGTAAAATGGGCATAACTTTTGCATACGAACTCGGATTAAAAAGTTTTCTATATGAAAAATCATCTACTCGGAAAGTTACATCCAAATTCAATCGGGGGAACCCCGTTGAACATCATCAAAATCCCCAAAAACCTAACAGAGCAAAAGATACGGGGCTTTGAAGATCTAGAGGGGGGAAAATGAAAAAATATTCAAACTTACTAGTGGCGCACCATTTGCTAGGTGCGCCACTAGTAACAGAAAAAAAATTGGTTTCAAAATTTTTTTTGAATTTTTTTTTCAAAATATGATACGTAATATGACCGGGAAGTTTGAAATATTTTTTCAAAATTTCATCACACTCATGAACATGAACAAAGTCCTAGACATCAACAAGGTTTAATAGGATTGATATGATAGATATATCAACAAGTGCACGTGAAGTGAAACTTTCTTTGGGGTTGGATAGAACTGCGAAGTTAAGCGTGCTCGGGCCGAAGTAGTGTGAGGATGGGTGACCTCCCGGGAAGTATGACCACAGAGTGCGATTTGACTTGAGATTAAGCCATATTGACCCAAGATTAAGAAAAAATTGAAAAAGAAATTTTGAAAAAAAATCTGAAATTTTTTTGAAAAAAATTGTTACTAATGGCGTGATAATAGTGGCGCACCTATAGTGCGCCATTAATGGCCAAAACAGGTGCGCCACTAATTAGACTTTTCCTAGTAGTGTTGGCTTCTTGAGTCTCAACTTCAAGTTGAAAGACATCGATTAGATGTTATGCGACAGGAAGCAGAATTCAGATGCATACTTTCTGGTGCAACACCAAGTGTTGGAGGATTGAAGTGCCAAACAAGAGAAAGTTAATAAGCTTGCTAAGCATCTTGCCAGCATTATGGGTACCCAGGATATTGTTTCTTGAGCTCTTTTGAAGTGCTTTCAGTTCTGGACTTGTTCTGCTGCGGCGTTTATTTGCACTGCTCACCAACTTTGACAACCAGTGTATATGATATGCGGCTTTGTTCCCTATATTTGCGCTGGTGGCGAACTTTGATGCCCGGTGGATGTAATATGTGTAATAGCCGTGATAGCCTAGCGTAAGTTGCTTGCTTATTTATTTCCCTCTTGTCTTGTTTATTCGTTTGCTTGTAGTCAGTGCAGTTCTTTTTCCGCAGTTTACTAGTGGCCGCAATAACCTATTTTTTAAATCTAGGCCACAATAACCATGGGCTACATATTTACTGTAGTTACCATGGGCCTCCTACGGGCCGTAAAAATAGTGGGCCTTCTAAGGGCCGTAGAAACAATGGGCCTTCTACGAGCCGTAGCATCAATGGGCCTTCTACGGGCCGTATGATCGATCGGCCAAACATGGGCCAATAACAGGCTGCATTATGGGCCATAAACAGGCTAGATTTGGAATCGTCCATTCATGGGCCGACCATAACGGGCCGTCGTTAATCAGCCGTATGTCAGGACCCCGATTCCAAGTCACATCGATCTAGCCGGTAACACCTCATATCACTTTGCGGCCTCACGTACGGTATTCCCACAGGTGTCGCCTTACCATGGCCCGGGACTGTTTGTGCCTTTTGGCTCACGTATATGATCGTGTCGCTAGCATCCATATGAGAGAGAACCCGGGCCGACATGGCTAGTCGTGAACCCAAAGCTGCACTAACCTATGGGGACAATCATACATGAATCAACATCGAGCATGTCGGTCAGCAGTGTGTGAATCCGAGCTGTAGCACTGGATTAACAGGACTCCGGGAACCCGGGCTGTAGCAGGCTAGGCAGGACTCCAGATGTCAACGCATGACATTTCCTCGAAGGGACAGACACAGGAACGAAGTGAAACATAGGCCAGCCAGTCAAGTGTCCTGAGCAGTAATGCTGGGCTAGCAGGACTCCGCTGAACCGGGCTGTACTGGTCTACTATGGCTCATGGAAGCACTAGACTACATTTCCCCATAAGAGAGGTTGCAAAGGATAAACAACTAGATGTCGGATCCCACACATACCAAGCATTTCAATCATACACACAATATTCTCGATATGTGTAAATACAACGTGGCATCACAACAAAACTCTACAACTCAAAGTACTTCATTTAAAGGCTCCGAAGAGCCATACATAACATGTTCATACAGATAGGGGTCACATGACCCGACACTCAAGTCATACAAACATACAAGCACATGCGGAAGAAAACTAGTCTGAGTGCAGACACTAGAAAGAAAGAAGGCTTGACGAAGCCTGTCTATCTACATAGGGCCCTTCACAAGCTCAGATCACCACCTGGGTGGCAAGTTACTCATCAACGTCGAGTTCTACATAGAAACCATCGGAAGGGGCGGTGTTGTCATCTAAAAACAGTAATTAAAGCAACATGAGTACAAAGGTACTCAGCAAGTCTTACAATAGATCCTACTATACATGCACATTCTCAAGAAGGTAGTGGAGTTATTGCAGCAAGCCAGCTTTGACTCTTGGCTAAGCTATCCTACGAGACACCACTTGTAAAATAGTTTTCGCACACGAGTCCACTAAGCACCATCACAATACTCCACCGTGGATCCTCTCTCGTCATCCTACGAAGAGGCCATCCGTGGTACTCACACTTAACTTGAGTCTTTTAGTAGTAACCATTAACTTGTCTATGAACTGCATTAGCGACCAAGTAGTCCTTTACCGCGGACGCGGCTATTTGAATAGTTTTATACCCTGCAGGGGTGCACTTCTTCACACACGCTTTACGGACTTATCTTCGTTTACACGACATGTACTCGGCAACCTTCAAGCGAAAGCCCAGCGAGGGTGTCGGCCATGACCTGACTAAACACACGAGTCCCTAGTCCAGGTTTATCGCCTATTCGGGTTCCATCCGCAAGGGAATCCGGCCGGCGTGTCCTAAACAGCCCCAAACGATGTGTGCAGGGTTCCCGAGACACCAAACGGGCGACTCGGTACGCCGGACCACGAGCCTACCGCATCACAGCCCACCCCTAATGTCAGCGCTGCGCACAGCCTCCAGCAACTACAAACACCAGAAACTACTTGCAACTCCTGGACAGAGGACAAGAGTGGTTAATAAGTCGAGAGGGTCCATTGGTTTCGGGCCCAACGCGTGGTAGTAGCTGATCTTAAATCACACATACAGATCTCAGTTCTTAAGGACGTTCTCAATGAAACAACCCACCATGTACTCCTACATGGCCTCTCATCGATACCTTTACCAAATCATGTTCAACACTTCCCTCTCATTACCGACACAACATTTCACTCTAGTTCATCACCCCGATGAGCCAGACCTGACACGACTCTAAGCATAGCAAGCATAGCATGGTAGGAAACACAAACATGGCTCTATCAACTCCTACACATGCTAGTGGGTTTCATCTAGTTACTGTGACAATGACAGGTCATGTAGAGGAAGTGGGTTCAACTACTGCAACACACAGCAGTTTGAAACGCGTTGTCTTAATGCAGTAAACGAGAGCAGAAGCGAGAAGATGGGTTTGTATCAAAATGATCAATGGGTTTGCTTGCCTGACGGACTAGTAGTGGGATACTGCCCTTTAGTTGGATACTCGTGAATATCCTCGAAGGCAGAACCTACCACGAAGAACACATCGAAACACAATCACCACATGGCAATATGCAACAATATGATGCATGCAATCACATGGAAAAATGAGTGTGTTTGGGCTAATGCAACTTAGGACAGAAAGGTTTGAGTTCATTTTAATCAAGGATTCAAATGCTAACCCAAAATAAGGGGTGATATTAGTGCATTAGCTTGTTTCATCTAAATAGCAAGGTTAAACTATTCTGACATGCATGATACCACTACAGATGGAAAGATTGAATTTTTTGATCAAAATTCATATATAAATCTTTACATTTGGAGTTACAGATTAATTTCTATGATTTTTTGAAGTTTGTATTATTTTCTGGAATTTCCTCTATAAAAATAAATCCAAAAAATACTTATTGCATCAGCATTGCGTCCGGGTGACGTCAGTGGTCAAAGGGGACAGTCCATGTCAAACCTGACCAGTGGGTACCCCGTGTCAGTGTAATTAGCCTAACTAATTTTTAGTTAGCACTAATCCTAACTTAGTTAGCAGACGGGCCCCACCTGTCATGGACTCAGGGGGGAGTCAACCTGGGCCCACACGGAGTCAAACAGGGTCAAACGGGGTCAAACTCGCCGGTGTTTAGCCGCCGGCGAGGCCAGACGCGGCGGTGGGGTGCGGGTTTCGTGCTCCGGTGACCAAAACGACGTCAGAGCACGTCTACGTGAAGCTGGGAACGAGGCGCGTCGTTTGGTGGCAGTGGTGGAGCTTGGGGTGGCCGGGAACATCGCCGGCGACGAGCTGGGCGGCTGCGGGGGTTCGGGTGAGGTCGAGCTCGTCGTTAGGGGGCACGATGAGGCGCGTGGAGTGGTGCTACGGACTCCTCGCGATGCGGTGAGTTTGTTGGACACGGTGGTGTGGCCGGTGGGTGGCTGGAGTCACGTCGGCGACGAGCTCGGCGGCGGCGCATGCGGTGATGCTTCGTGCAGTCGCTACGGTGCACGAGAGAGAGAACGGAGAGGATGGGGAGGTGCAGCAGCTCACGGCGATCACGTTGGAGCAGTCGGCGAGGTCGGGGACGAACTGGTGCGGCGGTGACGGCGAAGGGGATCTGCGGCGGCGCTCGGTGAAGTCGAGCTCGAAGAGGACGAAGCAGGGCGCGTGAGCGCTCGGGGCTCAGGCTGCTCCACGGAGACGACGATGGCGAAGCTGTTGGACACGGCAGCGCGGCAAGGGGACGGCGGCGGACGCGAGTTTCACAGTGGCGCGGGACAGCGAGGGAGAGAGGCAGGGGAGTGTGTGAGGTGTCTGCGGGGTCGGGGCAGCGACGTGGAGCTCGCCCAGTTGTCCAGGGGCACGGCTGGCGAGCAGGTGGCGCCATGGCAAGCTCACGCACGCCGGCGTCACCTCTCTGCCTGCTCTGGCGGGAGGAAGCAGCTGGCTGGCATGGGCCAGCACAGCGCTGGGCTGCCAGGTGGGCCGGCTGGTGGGCTGCGGCCAGGTAAGTTGCTCTCTCTTTTAATTTCTGTTTTCTTTTATTTCTGCAAGTTTGTGGCATTTCTAAAAATGCTTAGGCATCTTCAAAAATCCTGAAAATAATCAGGGGCTCCGTTTAGATTATTTCCAATAGCCCACACTTATTTCCAGAATTATTTGGGCATTTAAAATATTTACTAGCATTTAAATGCCCAAATGCAAGTTACATATGATTTAATTCAATGACCTTGTGATGACCTAGAAAATTGTGAACCCATTTTGTCAGAGGTTCTAACCCAAGACAAAAAGGGTGGACTTTTTAGAAGGGTATTTCAGGTTCATTGAAAATGATTTTAGTAAACCCTAGTTGTTTTCGGGCGGGGGGGGGGGGGTGCTGGGGGTTCTGTCATCCCCATTTCAAGTTTCCTGGAAAAGTAAACATGATGCAACACTCTAATGCATGAACTAGCTAGGATGTGACACCGTATTTGATGAGCCTATGGAAATGGCCCAACGAATTACCGAGCCGCAAATGGGCCGATTGTAACCACGGGCTCAATTTGGCCCACAAGCAGAAAAGGCCAATAACGGGCCGTAAGTAATCGAATGCTGGAAATGAGCCCAAGAATAAATGGGCCCTGAGACGGCCCAATGGAATAATGGGCCGTTAATGGGTAAAAAGCGGTACACTGTTCATTGCGGGCCAGATTCATCACATGCCGTTAATGGGCCAAGGGTTACAAATGGCCTCGTATGTGCCAAAAGATATCATGGGCCATACATGGGCCGGTAGTTACGACGGGCTGGAATCATATTGGACGGCCCAAATGAAGGTATTTGGCTTAATTCCGGTAGGCCGTACCGGGCTGTGAGTTAGCGGGCCGTAAATGGGCCATAAATGAACATGCCGTTAACAGGCTTTCCGTGGGCCGACCAATTACCTTTCGACCAATTTAAACGGGCCGACCTTTTCACCAGAATGGCCATCTATTGGGCCATGCCACATGTCGACGTGTCATAGGCGCCTCCTGTCCAATGAATGGATGACATCTATCCCAACAGTGAGCCAACACGTGTTTCCTCCGGCCAATTTGAATTTTACACGTGGAAAATTCTCATTGGTCCGGGTAGTTAACGGGTTATCGGATCCAAAACCGGACCCGACAGCTTAGCAGCAACCCGTTATGGTGTATGCCACGTGTCGTTACCCTTGACAAAAACACTTCCATGACGCGACATTTATCGTCATGGAAGTTGACACTTGCGTGATGATAATTTTGGTAATGTCATGGAACACTTCTACGACAGCACAGGTATGAGTATCTTGATTCTGTCATAAAATCATCATGGATGTACATGCATGGCATAAAATGTGACCTGGTGTGACAAACACGTATCATCACGGAAGTGTATTTTTTGTAGTGCAAGGATAAGGAGGAGCTCCACCACAAGTCCAGTGGTGCATATAAAGCCTCAAGTGATTCTTCTACAACATCAAGTGACAAGCTAGTCTCCAATGAAGAAATAAGTCTAATGATGAAGAACTTCAACAAATTCTACAACAGTCGACGCAAAGATAGAAACTCCAAGTCAAGATCCTACAATGAGAAAATATCGTCTAGTCGTGACCGTAATTGCTAAAATTGTGGAAACTACTCCAATGAGTGTATGTCACCCTACAACAAAAGAGAAGACTCACCTAAAAGAAGAAGTAGAAGAGATGAATCACCTCATGGAGAGAGAAGGAGTAGAGATTATCATTGTGAGCGAAGACCCTCTCAAAGATGAAAGCATTCAGATAGGAAAGACAAGTCACTAAAGAGCTACACAAGACGAAGACATCAAGCTTGTCGGATTTATGGTTTGCCGCAAAACCCTTGAGGTTCGAACACTGGGTTGCGCACGAAGATCTCTCTCCCCGTAGCTCACACTCTCGCCACAATCTCAAGGCCAAGCTCGCCGAACCCGAGGAACAAGGGACACAAGAGTTTATACTGGTTCGGGCCACTGTTGCGGTGTAATACCCTATTCCATTGTGGTGTGGTGGATTGCCTTGTAGGCTGAGGATGAACAAGTGCGAGGGATGAACAGCCTCCTGGGGAGAGGTGTTCTTGGTCTCGGTGAACTTGTGTGGTTGGGGATGGTTTGAAAATGATCCTCCCCTCCTATGATGGTGGCTATTTCTATTTATAGAGGCCCTGGTCCTCTTCCCAAATGTTAGGCGGGAAGGGATTCCAGAACGGCCAATTTGAAGGGGGACAACTAGTACAAGCTATCCTGACAAAAGGTGGTCTTCGTCTGCCAAACGCTCTGGAGGTGACACTATCGTGGGCTCCGCGATGACCTCGGTCCTGCCGTCCTACTGGTCTTGGTCTCGTTGCACCGATATGGAAACCTTTGCCTGATGCCTCGAGGCTCCTCGCCTGCGCTTGACCCTTCAGCACCAAAGAGGCAACTGGTACTCTGCGCCCGCTGGCGCCCGCCTGGACTTGGTCGTCATGGCTCGCGTTAGGGGAACCTCGTGAGGTGCCCCTCGCCTTGATCTCTCCACTCCTCGCGAGCCGGCCTGGTGAGGCTGCCCCTGAGGAGGTCTTGTGTCGCCCGCCTCGTGAGGCTTGGCCCCTCGCAAGGGTCTTGAGTGTTTGCTGATGAAGATGGGAAATATCAGGCCGCTAGTGGAGCCACGCTGTGGGCCGCAGGCACGCAAGTCTGGGGACCCCCGTTCCCAGAACACGGACAGTAGCCCCCGGGCCCAAGGCGCACTAGGACTTGGCTTCGAGGCGAAGCCAAGGGGCAAGTGCGGAGCGCCGCAGGTCCCAATAGCCTGCGGCCTTGATTAACGCATGGCGATTGACATGACGTGGGCGTCTCCACTTCCCCATGCAGCCTCAATTTCCGCTCGGCTAAGCAGCCACCGTTGCCTACACATCACCACCCCCATCGCAGGCGAGTCCTCTGCGGCTCCCTCGTCTTCTGGCAAACATCGAATCTTTTTCCTTGGCCTGATCTGACACCAACTCTCCCCGCTGCCATGGCACCAAGCCGGAAGAAGAAGGGGAAGAAGGAGTCCCACACCTCGGCTCCTGCGCTGCCGATCTTCGAACCCGCCGTCCAACGGTCAGTGGTGCTCAACCAGGAGGCAATGGCAAGGTGCGCCCGGCGCTCGCCGCCGACTCCAATGAGTGGGGGCGACGATGGCCTGGCCTTCTTCCCGCGCTAAAATCGACATGACGACCACCGATGTTCCCCTTCATCTTCACACCCTCTGGGCCGGTCTGATCTCTCCCTTCTCTGACTTCTTCAATGCAGTGCTCTCCCATTATCAGATCAACGCGTCGCACCTTGATCCCCAATCCATCATCCATCTTGCTATATCTGCCTTAGTCTGCGAGGCCATGGTGAGAATTGCCCCTTCCGTGGCCCTGTTCCACCATTTCTTCTCCCTGCATCTGACAGACGCTCGTCAGCGCTCGGGGTGTGTGCTTTTCCAGGCTGTGGCTGCAACGGCCGACTCGGGTATCGACTTTCGAGCGCTCACCTGTCATCGATGGTTTCCAAAAGCGATGGGTGTATGTGGATGCTGGCGTGCGCGATCCCTTGCTGCTCCTTCCACGGATTTCGGCCGCCCCAAGCTCCGGCTGGGAGCACGCCAGGCTCGCCGACCAGCGGCTTGCTCATGTCTGCCTCCGGCTGGCCAAGCTGAAGGGCCTCGGGGTGACGACGCCTATGGTGGTGAAGGAGTTCATTCAGTGCCGTATTGCTCCGCTTCAGCGTCACTCCAGGCCGATGTGGACCCTCTCCGGCAACGGGAACTGCATGAGGCTTCAGGTGCCGGCTCTCGCCCTTGAGGCGCAGTGCACTATGCTCGAGCTCCTGACTGGCAACCCAACACCAGCCAGCCTGCTGGGAGAAGGTTGTCTTCTATACTGCTGCTCGAACAAGGTGGATTTCACGAAGCAGATGCCCCCTTTTGACAAGTGGGGGCTACGCCCGGCTGGCCTTGAAGGGCCACGCCAGAGCCCTGTCTTCCTAGCTCGCTTGCCTGCCACCGGCACGTTGATCTCCCCAAAAGTGGGCGTATGGGGTGACCACCGTCGGCCGCTAGCGACACGACCGCTGAGGAACCGACACCATTCGAGGCTCCTGAAGGGCCATCCCATGGGCCCATGGAGACCCATACTGAGGAAGCGGCCGGAGGGACGACGCACCCCGATACTCCTAAGGCTGAAGCCCTCGAGGCCCCGGCGAGTCGCCACAAGGTGGAGGTCGAGGTCTCCATGCTGTCCAGCACCCCTGAGGTGGCCTCCTCAGGAGCCATACCAGCCGCGCCCGGCGCTGGTGACCGCACCCAGGGCTTCAGCCGGCTCCGACCGAACTTCGACGTGCTCTGGAAGAGGAAGGGATCTCCAAGCTGCAGCAGTGATGCCTTCTGGCCATTAGAACAGAGGAAGTACATTTCCATAGACGAGTGAGTACCTTATCTTTGTAATTTCTTGAGTGCTGCTTCCCCTGCTGACTATGGTTCCTCAGGGTTCCTTCTGCTAAGGCGACGAAGTCTCCCGAGAAGCAGCCTCCTCCTGCATCGAGTCCTCTTCTGACCTTGAGCGCCCCGAGCCAGCCTGCCGTACATGGCGCGAGGTCGGTCGGAAAGGCAAGCACGCCAGCGTGGCGTCTCGACCCCGCGTTCTTGCCGGCTCTCCTTTGTGGCTTTGCCTGGGATGCGGAAGGTGTGCCAAGGGTTTCTCCTGTGGTCATTCACCGCGGCTGGGTGGCCTCAACCCTGGCATCTCCTTCGGGCAACGAGCCTCCGCCCCTCTGGGCCCCTGATGGGGCCCAAAGGGTGACTGGAAAGGCACTGGCCCCCAGCCCCCTGCTGGGAGGAGGCGAGCCACCTCGGACCTCTTCATCGACTCCAGGCATGGAGGACGGACCCGTTCGTGCATTTGAGCTTGCGCGCAAGCGGGGTGCCGTCCGTCGCAAAGCTCTTCTGGGAGGCGATGGGTGCACTGAACCGGCTTGGGGAAGAGCTCGTGGACGTCGACGCCCACCTTTAAGCTGAGGGTCTCCGGCTGGTGGATGAATGGCGTTAAATGAAGGTGGCCATCAACCTCGGGCGCCTCTAGCGTGAGCACGCCAACACGAAGGCCGAGGCATCCCTCGCAACCTCGTGCGAGGCCAGCACCCGAGCCTTGGAGGAGACCAGGGAGGCAGACCACCGCCACGAGGTTGCTGAGAAGCGTAGGCAGGAGCTCTAGGCCCTGAAAGCCTCCCTGGAGCAGCAAGTGGAGGCATGTAGAGCTGCCTTGTCGTCGATGAAGGGGGCGCCATTCGACAAGGAGGAGATCTTGAGGCGCGAGGAAGCGCTGGTGCTGGAGGCCACGAAGCGCAGCCTCGAGCTTGATCGGTTGGAGACGAGGGAGCGCCAAGTCGCCCAGGCGGAGGATGTCGCAAGCGTGTGAGAGGCCAAGATCTAGGAGGAGATTGAGCGCAGGGTGGTAGAGGGTCGTGCAGATCATGCCAATAGATACGGCCTGAAGTTGAAGCTCTTTGAAGACGAAGCTGAGGGTAGAACCGCTGCCCTTCGGTTGAAGCTGAATGAGGTGGAGCAGCGTGAGAAGGCAGCTGCTGCGGCCTTGATCTCCGTTCAGGCGGAATTGGCCTCCGCCTGCGCTGAGCTGCTCCCGCTTCAGCGGCGAGTTACCAACGCTGAGTCCTTCATGCAGCAGAGCAGGGAAGAGGCACTCCGCGGGCAGACGTTACTACGCCAGCACACTTCCATGGTCCGGGACCTCACGATGAGGGCCAATCAGGCGCTAGGCGCCATCTGCGACGAACACGCCCCTCACCCCCATTCCGAGGACTATGCCAGCCACCTTCCCTTCTTCACCGATGTCGTGACGTGCCTGGAGAACCGAGCCGAGAGGGCTCGCGAGCTCGTGGACGAAAAGAGTCGAGGCCTCCTCGGGTGCGCGTTCTCCCGCCTCTTCAGCCATCTTCAAAATGTCGACCCCAACTTCGATTTTGACGCCGCCATTGCCCCAGTGCCCGGGGCTATCCGTGATAACCTGGCGCATTGGGTGGACGATAATGTGGATGCTCTGGTCAGGGCCTTCGCATACGAGGACGACGCGGTGGTGGTCGTGGCGGACGAAGGCGGCACGGTTGATGATGGCGGGGGCGACGCAGGCGATGACGATGGTGCCAGCAGCGCGTTCGGTAACGATTCGGAAGGCGCTGCGAGCGACATGTCTGATTAGGGCTGTGCTCCTTTGTTTTAAACCTGCGCGCAAAAGCTAGGGCATGGCCCTTCAAGATGTAAGAGCATTTTTGGGGAGGGGGAGCCCCTCATGTAATCAGACTATTGTTTTATTCCTTGAGCAAGACTTAAAGCGTGCTTTTGTGAGTCCTTAATTTCTTCCGCGAGCTTGCTGTAGCAACTTACCTCGGTCCAGACAGACCACGGACCTGTCTTGTGGTTGCCGGTGTGTATTTCTCTCGAGGGGAGTCCCTTGCGGGCCGCAAGGTGTTAGGCTCCTGAGGAGCCTGCTAGTCCGCCCAAGAGGGCCTCACGAGAAGCAAGTGCCTGTGCGCGGTAGGATACGCACACATGCCACACCCAACCCCCGCTCGCGGGGTGCTCGTGAGGGAGGGGTAGCAGGCGCGGTCCTTAAAAACAAGGCACAGGACCAGAAAATTCAAGAAACCAATGCAACGATAAAAAGACGGCCCCCGTACTAGTCAGCGAAAATACAATTTCAAGTTCAAATCCGAGAAGGCAGAGAACCGAGCTACAGAAAAGAGGGGTTGAAAGCAAATGGCCACGTCCGGGACCTAGCTAGTATTCTTGTCTACCCACCAGCGCGGAGCTAAGTGCTTTTACAGGCCGTGAGCATAGTCATTGGGGGTAGTGTCGACGGCCAGCGCGGAGCATCGTGCTTCCAGTAGGACGTGAGCGGGAGCCCCTGAGGCCTGAGGGCGGCTGTCTGAAGACTGTGGGGCGTGTACAGCCCCACTCATTAGTACATGCGAGTGTCACGGGCGGAGACCTTCACAGGCGTGAGCCTGGCTTCATATCGCCAGACGAGGGCCCCGCCTTGCGCCGCCCTCGACCACCGTTGGGCGTCCGAAAACCAATACGATGCCTTGGGGCAGAGGGGACATTAGCGGCGCCCTCGGCGACCACGGGCCCTCTGCCGAGGGGAAGGCTCGCCGGTGCCTCCCCCACAAAGGACCTACCTCTGGGCGATGCCTTGCTCTGTGCGACGCGGCGAGGGGCCTTGCTCCAGGCCCCTTCCACGCAGCCCCCAGTGAGCTTCCTCTAGTTGAAGTGAGGTTGCCGGACTGGGTGTCCGTCCACAACTGTGACCTGGTCCACCTACGACCCATGGTTAGTGTAAGCCTTCACCTGAGAGATTAGCGGTACCCTGCAGTTGTTTTCGTTGGTGGGGTCGGCGAGGCTCCTGGGTGGTTCCTGGAAGGCCTCAACTTCCAGCATCTCCTCTTCCCAACCCGGCTCGAGGAACGAGCCGGGTTCATCCTCCGGCGTGTACTCTCGATCCACCATGCGAGGCACATAGGCTTCCGGAGCCGCCACCCCGAAACCACCGCCGAGACGCCCCGCGCTCCATGCCGCCGGGTCTAGTGCACCGCCTTGGTGGTGGTAGGGTGGCATCCCGCTGGGGTCGCGGGAGGCAACGTCCGTATCTGGGCCTGCTGGGGAAAGCACACGTGCGGCCGGGTGCCCGGCACCGTTGGCCGCGCCGACACCGATGAACCCTCCTGGTGTGCCTGGGATAACGTGGGTGCGACGAGGCCCACCGTGCGATCTGGCCATAACTTGAGGCTTAGGTAAGGAGCAGAAAGGTGGCGTACCCGTGGTTGCAGCGTTCAACAGCTCAGTGACGTGCTCCAGCAATGCATCGCAGCCGTCTCTGCCAGCCGGCACTAGAGCAGCTCATGCGCCACTTTGAGCGCGGCTCCCATGTTCACTTGTTCCCGTCGGGTGTGTGGTGCCGTTGCTGCCGCGTAGCTTGAGGCCCTTGCAGAGGCCTGCGCGCGCCGAGGTGTGAGGGTGGAAGGCGCCAGACTGTGCCGCCCATGCCCCGCGGCGTCGGCGGTGCACGGGCTGCCTGGAGTGCGGAGTTGAGGTCTTCTTGGGCGGACGGTGCCACCCTGACAGGCCAAGCTGCCCAATGGTTGGCATTGGGCCTTGGGTCTCTGGACATCGGTGTCGGCGTTCTGGGAACGGGGGTATCCAGACTTGCCTGCCTGCGGCCTGCGGCGTGGCTCAAGGGGTGGCCCAGTACGACCCATCTTCATCAACACAAGCTCAAGACCCTCGCGAGGGGCCAAGCCTCACGGGGCGGACGACAGGGAGCTTCCTCAAGCACGGCCTCGTCAGGCTGGCTCGCGAGGAGGCGGAGAGATCAAGGCGGGGTACCTCACGAGGTGCCCATGACGCAAGCCATGACGACCAAGGGCGCCAGGCGGGCGCCAGCCCGCGCAGTATCCTCATTTCCTCTTTGGTGCAAAGGAGGCAAGCGCAGGCGAGAGCATCAAGCAACGGCAGCCATTTCGGTGCAACAAGACCAAGACCATCACAACGGCAGGAAGGAGGTCATCGTGGAGACCAAGCCGGCGTCACCGCCAGAGCCTTTGACAGGCGAGGACCAACTTTAGTCAGGATAAGTGTACTAGATGTTCCCCTTCAAAATGGCCAATTGTTGGCGCCCTTCCCGCTCAATATTTGGGAAGAGGCCCAGGGCCTCCACCTATAAATAGGACTAGCCTCCCACAGGGTAGAGGGATCCGGAATCCATAACAGAGCGAGAGGTCAAGCAATCTAGAGAGTGATCGAACTCCCCCTAGCAGTTCGTCGCACCGGCCAAGAATAGACCCTCGCGAGGCTGTTCTTCCTTGTATTGTTCATCATCAGCCCCTGAGGCAATCCACCACACCACACACTGGAGTAGGGTATTACACCAAAACGGTGGCCCGAACCAGTATAAACCTTGTGTCCCTTGTGTTGCTCTTTGTGTAGTTTAGATCCTTGCGAGGCGACGAGGCGCAGGTAGGTAGGGGGTGAGATCTCCGCGTGCACCCCAGAGTTCGAACCTAGAGGGTCTGCGGAACCCGAATCCGACATTTGGCGCGCCAGGTAAAGTGCGCGGGCGTCCCCTTCCGCCGACCCGCTCTCCGCCAACATCGCGGTTCGCCCTATGATGAGCAGCGCGCCGCCCACTTCGGTCGCCGGTGCAGGCGCAGGGGCCAGGGGCTCCGAGCCTTGGCCCCAGCCCTGCGACAGGTGAAGTGGCCAAACAAGCTCAAGCCGGAGACACCACCGCGCTACAACAGCACGACAGATCCACTGGCCTTCCTGCTGGCGTACGAGGAGGCCGTCCTCGAGGCAGGAGGCGACGACAGGGTCATGGCTAACTGGCTTCCCATGGCCCTCACCGGCGCCCCGCGCATGTGGCTGCTCCACCTGCCAGCGGCTTCCGTGGCCTCTTGGGAGGAGCTGCGACCTCTTCCTCGCCAGACGCCGGGCGCTTCTCGATCGTCGCAGCTCTCCTGGGCGGCTCGCAGGCGCCACCTTCAGGCCGCCACGTCAAGCCATTCGTCCGCCAGATCGGCGCTGCCTCCGCGCGGCAGGGGGCTCCTCCGGGTCGGTCGGCGCCCAAGGCCGATCTGGCCTTCAGCTCGGAGGACCACCCCTCCAACTCAGCCTGCTCGGGCGCGCTCCCAATGCTATGCACCCCCACCATCTGCCAGGTGGCCGTCACCAGGACCCTCATCGACGGCGGCACGGGCCTCAGCGTGCTCTCGGTTGAAGCCTTCAGCCTCCTCCACATACCGCCGGAGCGGCTTCAGCCCAGCAGGCCCTTCAGCTTCAGCCCAGCCGGCTCCCTGGGGCAGATCCGTCTTCCGGTGACCTTCGGCACCTATGACAACTTCCGCATGGAGTTAATCGACTTCGACATCGCCCCCATCGGCCTCCCATACAACGCCATCCTCGGCTACCCAGCACTAGCCCGATTTATGGCCGCGACTCACCCCGCGTACAACCTCATGAAGATGCCCGGGAGCAGCGGCGTCCTCACCGTGTCCGGAGACGCCGGGGATGCGTTGCAAGTGCTCGAGCTCGTCTTCAAGACCGCGGCGGCGGCACAGCCCGCCGACTCAGACACCCCAGAGTCCAAGGGGGCTGTGCCGGCCAAGAAGAAGCAGCTGTTCACCCAAGACAAGGCAGAAACCAAACAGATACTGGTCGGCGAGGACGGATCCACTAACGCCACCTTCACCATAGGCGCCAACCTCCAGCCCGAGCAGGAAGAGGCCCTGATCAAGTTCCTACGCGTGAATAAGAAGGCATTCGCATGGGAACCTGATCAGTTGGCGGGGATCCCAAGAGGCGTAACCGAGCACCACCTCAACGTGTGCCCCAACGTAAGCCCCGTAAAGCAGAAAGCGAGGAGGCAGTCCACTGAAAAATAGGCTTTTATCGTCCAAGAGACCCGCAAGTTGGAAGCGGCAGGGATCATCCGTGAGGTCCGATACCCAGATTGGTTGGCCAACCCGGTTGTCGTGCCAAAGAAAGGGGGGAAGGAACGCATGTGTGTCGACTTCACCAACCTCAACAAAGCCTGCCCGCAGGATCCATTCCCGCTCCCTCGTATCGATCAGATCGTCGATTCCACTGCCGAGTGCGACCTGTTATGTTTCCTGGATGCCTTCTCTGGCTATCACCAGATCAAGATGGCGGTAGAAGACATGGAAAAAACGTCCTTCCTGACCCCGTGTGGAGTGTACTGCTACACATGCATGCCGTTCGGGCTGCGCAACGCAGGAGCGACCTTTCAGCGGCTGATGCACATCACCTTGGGCCCGCAGCTCGGGAGGAACGTTGACGCTTACGTCGATGACATTGTGGTGAAGTCTCGGGAGGCCAGAACCTTGATACAAGACCTGGAAGAAATCTTCGCGAGCCTCAACGCAGTCAACCTGTGGCTCAACCCGGAGAAGTGTGTGTTTGGGGTCCCCTTGGGCAAGCTCTTGGGCTTCCTCGTGTCCCATCGGGGCATCGAGGCTAACCCAGAAAAGGTCAAGGCAGTCGAGGACATGAGCCCGCCGAAGACCATCAGAGAAATGCAGAAGCTCACTGGGCGCGTGACCGCGCTAGGATGCTTCATCTCCAAGTTGGGGGAACAAGCGCTACCCTTCTTCAAGCTAATGAAGAAAAAGGGCCCTTTGAATGGACTGAAGAGGCCGACAAGGCGTTCCAAGATCTCAAAAGGTACTTAACCAGCCCTCCGGTAATGGTGGCTCCGCGCCCCCAAGAGCCCCTGGTACTCTACCTTGCAGCCACCCCCTACTCTGTTAGCGCAGCCCTGGTGGCGGTTAGGGTGGAGCATTGGACCAAAGCTGCGGCAGCTGCCTGGGTCAAAGCGAAGCAGGATCAAGGGGGCCTCACAGAGACCGCTACCACAGCCGAGAAGGATCAACCGCCGTAGGGAACGCACTCGGAACAGAAGAGACCCCTCCCCCTGACGACCAGCCACTGGGGGCTCCACTGTCTCAGGAGGCGCCACGGCATCCGGAGGACGCCAACTACACCAACACTCCCAACCTCATCGAACACCCTGTGTACTTCGTCAACATAGTGTTGCGGGACGCGAGAGCGCGGTACCCCATGCCCCAGAAACTCCTCCTCGCGCTCTTGGTGGCCTCACGCAAGCTGCGGCACTAGTTTCAGGGCCATCCCATCAAGGTTGTCTCAGCGTACCCCTTGAAAAGGGTGCTCAGGAGCCCCAACTCGGCTGGAAGAGTCGCTGAGTGGAACATCGAGTTGCAAGCGTTTCAGCTAGAATTCAGCACAACCAAAGTCATCAAGGGAGCGATGCTAGCGGACTTCATGGCGGAATGGACGGAGGCGCCGGGCCTCAAGGCTGATGAGGATCGATCCCTCTTCCCGGGAAGCGAGGCACCGGACGGTTGGATCATGTACTTCGACGGGGCGTTCTCCAGACACGGCGCGGGGGCTGGCGCAGTGCTTATATCTCCTACTCAAGATAAGCTCTACTATGCCGTGCAACTCTGTTTCCAGCATGGAGAAAAGGTCTCCAACAACATAGCAGAATATGAGGGCCTGATAGCAGGCCTGAAGGCCGCGGTTGCCCTGGGATTGATGCGCCTTACCATGACGGGTGATTCACAACTCCTCGTCAACTTCTCCAACAAAGTATACTAGCCGAGGGATGAGCACATGGAAGCCTACCTCGCGGAGGTCCGCAGGATGGAGAAGCAATTCTGGGGACTGGAGCTGCAGCATGTGCCTCGTGGCACCAATCAAGAGGCTTACGACATCACCAAACGGGCGTCCATGCGGCTACCTCAGGAGCCCGGCGTCTTCGAGGGGCGGCTCTTCAGGCCCTCGGCAACGCCATTGCTGTCAAGCACGGTGCAGCCTCGGGAAGAGCTCCCCAGCCACCTGCCTTGGGACCCCCGGTCTGTGGCCCGGCCTCGGGGGCGCGTCTGCTCCTAACACTGGAGCCTCAGGAGGGGTGCTGGATCACAGAGCTCCGGAGCTACCTGATGCAAGGGACCTTGCCGGAAAAGGAGGAGGAAGCGGAGCATGTGGCGCGGCAAGCCACGGTGTACTGCATCAGGGATGGAGAGCTCTACCAGAAGCGACCAAATGATGCGTCCATGCATTGCATCTCCAGGGAGCAAGGGAAGGAGCTGCTGGCAGATATACACGGTGGAGACTGTGGGCATCATTCGTCATCACGGACCCTCGTTGGCAAGGGGTTCCATGGCCGGGTTCTATTGGCCCATCACAGCTCAATGATGCCGTGGAACTGGTGAAGGCTTGCGAGGCCTGCCAATTCCATGCCAAGCAGATCCATCAGCCGGCGGGGGGTCTGCAAACTATACCCCTGTCGTGGCCATTCGCAGTCTGGGGGCTGGATATCCTGGGCCTGTTTCCTCGGGTGCCAGGGGGCTACCGTTACCTCTACGTTGCCGTGGACAAGTTCACCAAGTGGGCTAAAGTGGAAGCAGTTAGCACCATCCCCGCAGGGTCAGCGGTCCAGTTCATCAAGGGCATCGTGAGCCGGTTCGGGGTGCCAAACCGCATCATCACCGACAACGGTTCGTAGTTCACCAGTAACCTCTTCAAAACATACTGTGCTAATCTTGGGACGCAGGTATGCTACGCTTCGGTAGCGCACCCACGGAGGAACGGTCAGGCCGAGCGGGCCAACGCAGAGGTCCCGAGGGGCCTCAAAACCAGGACATTCAAGAAGAAGCTGGAGGCTTGCGGCAGAGGCTGGTACGACAAGCTTCAGTTCGTGTTGTGGTCCATCCGCACGACCGTGACCAAGCCGACTGGTGAGACCCCGTTCTTCCTGGTTTATGGAGCTGAAGCAGTCCTCCCTCACGAGGTCAGACGTCGTTCCGCACGGGTCCTGGCACTTGACGAGGCGTAGCAGGACGCCATGCGGGGGACGGACCTCGTGCTGTGGGAGGAGGATCGTCAAGAAGCCGCGCTACGAGCGGCAATGTAACGCCCTCGATGCGGCTATATCTCCCACGTGTCGAAGCACGACTTAGAGGCATAACCACATTGAAAGCAATGTCGCAAGTGAGGTAATCTTCACACAACCCAACCTCAACCTCAGGCAAACTCGATGGGTCGAAATGATTCAAGAGTACAACCCAAGTATTGAATATACTCCAGGCAAGGCCAATGTGATTGCAGATGCTTTGAGCAGGAAGGCTTATTGCAACAGTTTAATTCTCAAGCCCTTCCAACCGGACCTTTGTGAAGCTTTCCGCAAGCTGAATCTTCAAGTTGTTCCTCAAGGCTTTCTAGCCAACCTCAGAGTCTCTCCTACTTTGGAAGACCAAATTCGTGAGGCCCAACTCCTGGATACCATGGTGAAAAAGGTGAAACATGGTATCGACAAGGGCATTTCCAAGTACAAGTGCTTCCACATTGATGACAAAGATACTCTTTTCTTCGAGGACCGGATTGTGGTTCCTAATGGTGATCTACGTAAAGTCATTATGAACGAGGCACACAATTCCCTTCTATCCATTCATCCTGGAAGTACGAAGATGTACCATGACCTCAAGCAGTCATATTGGTGGACTCGAATGAAGCAAGAAATTGCTCAATTCGTGAATGAGTGTGATGTCTGCAAGAAGAGTGAAAGGTAACACCAACGACCAGCTGGTCTCCTCCAACCTCTTGCTATTTCGGAATGGAAGTTTGATCATATCGAGATGGACTTCACGTTCGGATTTCCTAAGTCCAAGCATGGAAATGATGCTATCTTCGTTGTCATTGACAAGCTTACTAAAGTGGCTCATTTCCTTCCTATCAAAGAATCCATCACAGCAGCTCGGTTGGCGAGCTATACACCTCCGAAATTGTCTCCTTGCACGGCATTCCACAATTGATCTCTTCAAAACCGTGGAAGCATTTTCACCTCTAAGTTCCGGGACTCCTTTCAGAAGGCCATGGGCACCAACATTCGTTTCAGCACAGCTTTCCATCCTCAAACAAGTGGCCAAGTTGAGCGAGTCAATCAAATCCTTGAAGATATGCTCAGGGCTTGTGTCATTTCCTTCGGTATGAAGTGGGAAGATTGTCTTCCATATGCCGAGTTCTCCTACAACAACAGCTTCCAAGCGAGATTGGGCAAGGCCCCATTCGAAATTCTCTATGGCGAAAGTGTCGTACTCCTCTAAATTGGTCCCAGACGGTGAACGCCAACTTCTTGGCAACGACTTGATCCTGAAGCGAAGAAATGTGCAAAGTCATTCGTGAGAATCTCAAAGCCGCCATAATCGCGCTGGAAGGGATATTATGATGACAAGCACCGTGATGTGGCTTTTGAAATCGGAGACCATATCTACCTCCGCGTCTCTCCAATGAAAGGCACTGCCGCCCGGTATCAAAGGGAAGCTTGCCCCTAGATACGTGGGTCCTTTCAAGATCATTGGAAAAAGAGGCGATCTCGCCTATCAACTTGAGCTTCCGTCCAACTTCGCGAACGTGCACGATGTGTTTCACGTGTCACAGCTTCGCAAGTGCTTCAAGACTCCTGAGCGCACTATCAACTTCGAAGAAATTGACCTCCAAGAAGATCTCTCTTATCATGAGCACCCCGTTGCTATTCTTGAAGAAACCGAGCGCAAGACTACGCAACAAGTCAATCAAAATCCTGAAAGTGAAGTGGTCACACCATTCCGACCAAGAAGCCACACAGGGCGCGAGGATCACCTCCGTTTCGAATATCCGGAGTTCTTTCAGTCCTAGATCTCGGGACGAGATCCTCTTGTAGTGGTGGAGTGTTGTAACACCCTGGATGTAACTTTCCATATTTGTAACTCCAACTCTTGCCATTTTCGGCTAGGTGCTATGGTTTTCCCTCCGTGGTTGGGTTTTTCTTCATTTTGCATTTTGTCCATGTCATGCATTTCATATCATGTCATCATGTGCATCGCATTCGCATACGTGTTCGTCTCATGATTCCGAGCATTTTCCCGTTGTCCGCTTTTGCAATCCGCACTCCTATGTCCCCGGCGTCCCCTTTACATTTTTCCGTGAGCGGTACTAAACTTTCTCGGAATGGACCGAGGTTTGTCAAGTGGCCTTGGTACACCACCGGTGAACCACTGTCAAGTTTCGTGCCATTTGGAGGTCGTTTGATACTCCAGCGGTTAACCGCTTAATTGCAAAGGCCTCTTTTGGGTTGCAGTCCAACACCCCTTCAAAACAGCCCAATAACCCATCTAAGTCACTTTCATGCTCTCCGTCGTCGGATCACGATCGTGTGGGCGAAAAATACACTCCATTTAGAGCCTCCTAGCTCCCTCTACCTATAAATATAGCCCCCTTCGAAATTTACGGATCCCGAAACCCTAGCCCGCTCTCCTCGCGCGAACACGTCCAGTCGCGAATGGGCTCCGCCGCCGCCGCGGCAGCATAGCCAGCCACGTGGCCGTGCCCCACGCTGCCGCCAGCCCAGGGCTGCAAACCCGCGCCCGGCCCGCGCGCGTCGCCGCTTCGCCACCTTGCTTGCCCGACCCCGTCGCCGGCCTCCGCCGTCGTCGCCCGGCCCAGCGTCGCCACGCCCGCCGCGCTCCTCCTCCCGCCCGTCGCCCGAAGGCGCCGCCGCCCTGTCCGATCGCCCAGCGCCGGCAGCCTCCGCCAGCGCTCCGGCCCGGGCCCGCCTCCGCCCGACGCCGCCGGCGCCGGATCCGGCCAGATCCGGCCGCCCCGGCCTCTCCTCCGTTCTCCTCCGGCTTCCCGAGCTCCGGTCGGCGAACCTCGAAGCCCGCACGCGCCAGATCCGATCGAAGCCTCGGTTGACTTTTCTTCCTCCCCCGAGTCCTTATCTGTCATTAATTTTGTTGCATGTTTATCGCATCGTAACTCTGTACTCGTGGCACCGATTTGGGCACATAGCATACCAACTTGTTCGTCTCGATGAGTACATAATTTCTTCTCATTGCGTCATTTTGGTGCCCGAAATGCTGTTAGAAGAGGGCTATGTGATGTTAGTTTCAGATTCTTATCAGAACATGCATTTTTGTCATTTTTTCCATGATTGATGTGTGGATCTTATGAATTTGAGTCCTACATGTGTTTTATAATATGACATGCCATCTTTATAGGGGTGTATGCCATGTATTTTTGTGATCTATGTGGTGACTAGCACAAGAATGCAAACTAGGCTTCATGATGTTGCTGATTTCAGCCCTGCTCACTGATATTTTATGCCATGTAAACTTGATGCTATAGAGAGATCCATGCATATTTTGAGATACTTCACTAAGGATGTTTTGAACATATGGTTATTCTCTATCCATCCATGCCCTTGTTTGTAATTACGGAGTGTCATAGTTTGAGTCAATCGAGCTCTACTTTTGTTATAAAATGTTTCCTGGCAGGTTGTTTACATGTTATTCAATTTTGCCAAGGTTGTTATAGTCGATCCGTGTATTCTATGTTGTTGTTATTGTCATGTATAACTTCTATGCCACGTCTTCTTGGTGGTTGTATGCTTAATTTATCATGAAACGCTCTGTAGTGAGTGCATCGAGCTCTTAAACATGCCTACTTGTTATCTGTTTTTACCATGTCCAGTTTTCTGCCGTCTGAAATCTGTAACGAAACTTGCTATCTTTACGTGGGTGCCATCATATCTTCCGATCCATTTTGGATCATGGTCAGTAAGGGACTTTTGTTCTATGCTTTGAGTAGATTCATGCCATGCCTTGTTTTGCTATTATAAGTTCATGTAGCATGTGGTTTTCTTGCTCTGAACAATGCTTCCTGATGCTGATTCTGCCATGTTCAGTATTTTCACCAAGTCTGTGAAGCTGATATCTTTTGCACTTTTGCCATGCTTGTTTGAATCTGTTATGTTGTGATTTAGCCGTATCTCAGTGTTTATCTTTTGTCTCGCATCTTGAGTAGATCACTGTCATATGCTTTGTTGGTACGTTTGGGTGTAGTAGCTTAATTTCTTGTTGCTTGTTATGTGGTATCATGCTGTTAATGGCAGAATTGTGTCATTCTTGTTTTGCTTGTCATTTGCAAACCGTGCGTCCGATTCCGGTGATCTTTATGTCGATTTCCACCGAAATCATCTCACCTTTGCAGAGGAATACTTGGTTTGCCAAGTTGATGCCTTGTTCATCATTTTCCTTCCGGAGCACGCATATGCATTGCATCTCACATCTCGCATATCATACCATGTTTTGCATCATGTGGTTTGTGCATCGCCCGTGATTGATTGTTGGTCCTTTGCTTGTGTTCTTGCTTTGGGTAGAGCCGGGAGACGAGTACGTGAACGAGGAACCTGTTGAGAACGCTTACGAGGATCAAGCTTTCGACAACTCTGAGAACCTTGGAGGCAAGATGACCATACCCTCGAAATCACTTCTATCTTTGCTTGCTAGATGCAGGCAAGATGACCTACCATGTGCTATACTATGCCACCCATATTGCCATGTCAAACCTCTAACCATCCTTTCCTAGCAAACCGTTGATTGGCTATGTTACCGCTTTGCTCAGCCCCTCTTATAGCGTTGCTAGTTGCAGGTGAAGATGAAGTTGGTTCCATGTTGGAACATGGTTATTTTGGGATATCACAATATCTCTTATTTTAATTGATGAATCTATATACTTGGTAAAGGGTGGAAGGCTCGGCCTTATGCCTGGTGTTTTGTTCCACTCTTGCCACCCTAGTTTCCGTCATACCGGTGTTATGTTCCTTGATTTTGCGTTCCTTAATCGGTTGGGTGATTTATGGGACCCCCTTGACAGTTCGCCTTGAATAAGACTCCTCCAGCAAGGCCCAACTTTGGTTTTACCATTTGCCACCTAAACCTTTTCCCCCGGGTTTTCGCGAGCCCGAGGGTCATCTTTATTTATCCCCCCCGGGCCAATGCTCCTCTGAGCGTTGGTCCAAACTAAACCACTTGCGGTGCCGCCTCGAGGCAACTTGGGGTATCCTCGGTTGCCGTCACGTCGTACTGCTCATACGGATGTGCCACGAGAACGAGATATGTGCAGCTCCTATCGGGATTTGTCGGCTGTCAGGCGGCTTTCTTTGGTCTTGTTTTACCATTGTCGAAATGTCTTGTAGTCCGGGATTCCGAGACTGATCGGGTCTTCCCGGTAGAAGGAATATCCTTCGTTGACCATGAGAGCTTATAATGGGCTAAGTTGGGACACCCCTGCAGGGTATTATCTTTCGAAAGTCGTGCCCGCGGTTATGAGGCAGATGGGAATTTGTTAATGTCCGGTTGTAGAAAACCCGAAGTTGACCTTGATTAAAACACATCAACCGCGTGTGTAACCGTGATGGTCTCTTCTCGTGAGTCCGGGAAGTGAACACGGTGTTGGAGTTATGTTTGACGTAAGTAGTTTCAGGATCACTTCTTGATCTCTACTAGCTTCACGACCGTGCCTTGCTTCTCTTCTCGCTCTCTTTTGCGAATGTAGACACCATATATGCTAGTCGCTTGCTGCAGCTCCACCTCGTTACACCACCCTTCCTATAAGCTTAAATAGTCTTGATCTCACGGGTGTGAGATTGCTGAGTCCCCGTGACTCACAGATTCTACCAAAACAGTTGCAGGTGCCGACGATGCGGTCACGGTGACGCAACCGAGCTCAAGTGGGAGTTCGACGAGGAACGTGGTCATTACTATGTCTTTTCACGATGATCGATGGTGGAGTCCAGTTGGGACGATCGGGGATCTGTGTAGCATTTGGGGTAGTCTTATTTTATTTTGGTTCCGTAGTCAGACCTTGAGTGTAATCTGGATGATGGATGTTTATTTATGTATTGTGTGAAGTGGCGACTGTAAGCCAACTATGTATTACATGGGTTGTGTGAAGATTACCTCACTTGCGACATTGCTTTCAATGCGGTTATGCCTCTAAGTCGTGCTTCGACACGTGGGAGATATAGCCGCATCGAGGGCGTTACATGCAAGGCCCGGCTCCGCCCGCATGGAGACTCAGGAGGGGGTGCCCGTCCAGAACGCGTGGAACATCCAGCACCTCCGGAGGTTTTACCCCTGAAAAGGCCCGGTGCCTGTGAAGAAGGCGAATGCCTGTGAAGTTGTTGCATTTTGGAAAAGGCCCGGTGCCTGTGAAGAAGGCGAATGCCTGTGAAGTTGTTGCGTTTTGGAAAAGGCCCAGTGCCTGTGAAGAAGGCGAATTCCTGTGAAGTTGCTGCGTTTTGGAAAAGGCCCAGTGCCTGTGAAGAAGGCGAATGCCTGTGAAGCTTGTCTTTCTGAGAAAGGCCCAGTGCCTATGAAGAAGGCAAACGCCTATGAAGCTTATCTTTCTGAGAAAGGCTCGGTCCCTGTGAAGAAGGCCAACGCCTGTGAAGCTCGCCGCCCGTGACACTCTCACGTAATAATGAGTTGGGGCTATACACGCCCCGGAGTCTCAGGAGCGCCGGCCTCAGGCCCTGGGGCTCCCTCCCATGCCCAGTGGCAGCACTTAGCTACGCGCTGGTGAGAAGACGTCGAAGACTAGATTAGGTGCCGGACGCGGCCTTTTTCATTTCCTTTCTGCAGTTGACTCGTTCGTTCCCATTTGAAGTTTTATTGAAGGTCTTGCCTTCTTTGGCTTGCGACTCTTTGCCTTCTTCGCTCTTCTACCTCGATTTCTCTCACGCGAGTCTCGCGAGGGAGCAACGCGGGCGCCCTCGCGAGTGTTTTCTGCCCCTATTGTTTGAGGCTTCCCTAACCGGGTTCGCTACAGGAGCACCCCTCCAGTCCGTGCCCCACGAGCACCGCGATGCGAACACAGGACCTAGGTCGGTCGCCTCCACGACTGAGGCCGGAAACTACCTCTCCTGGCTAATCTTTGCATGGCATGAAGCGTTCGACAAGACCTCGTCCTCGGGAGGTGAAGACCGCGACATGTCGCCCCCAAGCTAAGCAATTTCTACACGAAGGCATGTGGCACAGAAGCCTAATACAAAAATAGCGGAAATAGTACGATAATTAAAGAGCAACAGTCCAAGCACGCCCCCGCGGGGCCCTACACTACTGTCTCCTTGCGCAGGAAAAGGAAAATAACACGACAGGCGCGGCTCGCTTGACACCAACTTCATGGCGGAAGCTCGAATCGCCTCCGAGCTCAAGAAGACTCCTCTCGCGCTTCACCGAGGCGCGACGGCGGCGGACCCTCTACCTTCCTCCAGCGTAGTGGCGGCGCTGGAGGCTGGTCACGGCCACCTCTGGAGGAGCCGTCAAGAAGAGTCGCCAAGCTTGATTTAACCCAGGCGCCGCGCCGACCACGCGCGCGCCGTCATCTTCGCCCCGATCGTCGCCGGGGCTAGGCCCACAGCCGCGGTCGTCGTCCTCAGGGCAGCACCCAGCACGACGACCGTCTTCCCCGAACACCCTCACGTAGAGGGTGGTGTCGCCGTTGAACTTGAAGTGCAGGGTGCACCGCCGGCTCAGACCTCGCAGCAACCCGTTTGCGGCCAGGTCGTACACGCACTGGCGGCGGAGACCTCCAGCGAAACCCAGGAGGCCCGGTTGCGGCAACCGTCCGCCTGGAGCCAGAGGCCGCCCGGGGCGCCGGCCGGAAGTTCACCTAAAAGGAAGCGGGGAAGCTGGAGCCAGGTGCTGGTCGGCTCCGGCGACCATACGACAAACTCCGGCAGCACGTCTGCCGAATGGAAGCGCGGCCTAGGGGGTCGTGCGGCCGTAGCGCGCCCCCCGTCAACGGCCTGACACCCATCACCGCGGGGGAGATCGCCTCCACGGCCGCGGGAAGCCGCTACGGGAACCACAGGGTGCTTGCGAGGACGGCCTCGACCGCGCTTGGCTGGGGGAGAGTCAGGCTCCACCTGGCGGGCCTTTCCCTTCTCCGCGGCCGAGAACCTCTTCGGCGGAGCCATGGAGAAGAAGGGGAAGCAAGAAGAGATGGACTGGAACGGCATGCGACGTTCCGTACTTATAACCGGGGAAGGACAACCGTCGACCTCCACCATCACAACTAATCATGACCCGCTTTGCATGCAGGGACTCGTCAATTCATGCGGTTGCCGAGGCGTCATGGGGAAATGGAGACGCCCACGTCCAATCAACCGCCACGCGGCGCCCAAGGTCATGAGCTGTTAGAACCTGCGGCCGACTTGCCCCATCGCTTCTCTGCTCAGCCAAGTCCAGGCGCGCCTTGGGCCCGGGGGCTACTATCGGCGTTCTGGGAATGGGGGTACCCAGACTTGCCAGCCTGCAGCCTGCGGTGTGGCTCAAGGGGTGGCCCAGTACGGCCCTCTTCATCAGCACAAGCTCAAGACCCTCGCGAGGGGCCAAGCCTCGCGGGGCGGATGACAGGAAGCTTCCTCAGGCATGGCCTCGTCAAGCTGGCTTGCGAGGAGGTAGAGAGCTCAAGGCGGGGTACCTCACGAGGTGCCCATGACGCAAGCCATGACGACCAAGGGCACCATGCGGGCGCCAGCCCACGCAGTGTCCTCATTTCCTCTTTGGTGCAAAGGAGGCAAGGGTAGGCGAGAGCATCATGCAAAGGCAGCCATTTCGGTGCAACAAGACCAAGACCATCACAACGGCTGGAAGGAGGTCATCGTGGAGCCCAAGCCGGCGTCACCGCCAGAGCCTTTGACAGGTGTGGACCAACTTTAGTCAGGATAAGTGTACTAGATGTTCCCCTTCAAAATGGCCAATTGTTGGCGCCCTTCCCGCTCAATATTTGGGAAGAGGCCCAGGGCCTCTGCCTATAAATAGGACTAGCCTCCCACAGGGTAGAGGGATCCGGAATCCATAACAGAACGAGAGGTCAAGCAATCTAGAGAGAGAGAGAGAGAGCGACCGAACTCCATCTACAGTTCGTCGCACCGGCCAAGAACAGACCCTCGCGAGGCTATTCTTCCTTGTATTGTTCATCATCAGCCCCTGAGGCAATCTACCACACCACACACTGGAGTAGGGTATTACACCACAACGGTGGCCCGAACCAATATAAACCTTGTGTCCCTTGTGTTGCTCTTTGTGTAGTTTAGATCCTTGCAAGGCGACGAGGCGCATGTAGGTAGGGGGTGAGATCTCCGCGTGCACCCCAGACATCAAACCTAGAGGGTCTGCCGGAACCCGAAATCCGACAATCGGCACTGCGGGGTGTCGGCGGATCAGCTGACGAAGGAGAGGCTTCGGTGCACCCCTACCTGGCGCGCCAAATGTTGGATTACGGGTTCCGGCAGAACCCTTGAGGTTCAAACACTGGGGTGCGCACGAAGATCTCTATCCCCCTAGCTCACACTCTCGCCATGATCTCAAGGCCTAGCTCGCCGAGCCCGAGGAACAAGGGACACAAGAGTTTATACTGGTTCGGGCCACCGTTGCGGTGTAATACCCTACTCCAGTGTGGTGTGGTGGATTGTCTTGTAGGCTGAGGATGAACAGGTACAAGGGATGAACAGCCTCCTCAGGAGAGGTGTACTTGAGCTCGGTGAGCTTGTGTCATTGGGGATGGTCTGAAAATGATCCTCCCCTCCTATGGTGGTGGCTAGTCCTATTTATAGAGGCCCTGATCCTCTTCCCAGATGTTAGGAGGGAAGGGATTCCACAACGGCCAATTTCAAGGGGGACAGCTAGTACAAGCTATCCTAACAATAGGTGGTCCTTGCCTGCCAAAGGCTCTGGTGGTGACGCTGTCGTGGGCTCCGCGGTGACCTCCGTCCTGCCGTCTTGCTGGGCTTGGTCTCGTTGCACTGATATGTAAACCATTGCCTGATGCCTCGGGACTCCTCGCCTGTACTTGCCCCTTAAGCACCAAAGAGGCAACTGGTACTCTGCGCCCGTTGGCGCCTGCCTGGCCTTGGTCGTCATGGCTCACGTCACGGGAACCTTGTGAGGTGCCCCTCGCCTTGATCTCTCCACTCCTCGCAAGCCAGCCAAGTGAGGCTACCCCTGAGGAGGTCTTTTGTCGCCCGCCTCACGAGGCTTGGCCCCTCGCGAGGTTCTTGAGGGTTTGTTGATGAAGATGGGCCGTACCAGGAAGCTAGTAGAGCCACACCGTGGGACGCAGGCAGGCAAGTCTAGGGACCCCCGTTCCCAGAACGCCGACAAAGCTCATGTTGGTGAATGGGTTTCCGGCTTCGACTCTGACACCCACTCTGAGAGAAGTTATCACTTCGACTCTGACTATGCTCAAGATGAAGGTGTTGGCGGTCTTGCTCTAGTGTCATGCAACTCCCACGACGTATTTGATTCACCAAATGAAGGAACTATAAGGTGCTTCCAGGCTAAGGCCCAACGTATCACACCCGAGTATCTTGATTTCAATAGTGATGAAGATGATTTGCAAGCTGATGATGATTTTCTTGTTGATAAAACTAGTGATGTGAGCTATAATGAATTTGCTAGTAATCATTATAGTCAAGATGAAACGAATGACAATGCTAATAAGGAGATTGAGCGTCAAACTAAAGAACTAAACACTCTTAAGTTAGCTCATTAAACAACTCAAGAAGATCATAGACAGCTCCTAAAAACTCATGAGAAGCTATGCTTTGAGAAGCTAAGTTTAAAGCAACAGCATGAGTTTCTAAAAGCAATCAATAATGATCTTCGAAAGAAGAGTTCTTCGTACATTTCCAACCATCTCCTCTTGTCTACACTACAAAAAACCACTTCCGTGATAATACGTGTTTGTCACAGTAGGTCACGTTTTCCATCATGCATGAACATCCATGACGATCTTATGACAGAATCAAGATAGTCATACCTGTGCTGTCGTAGAAGTGTTCCATGACAATACCAAAATTATTATCATGGAAGTGTCCACTTCCATGAAGATAAATGGCGCACCATGGAATTGCTTTTGTCAAGGGTAACCGACACGTGGCATCCACCGTAAAGGGTCGCCGTTAAGCTACCGGGTTCCGGTTTGGATCTGATAACCCGTTAAGAGCCAGGACCAATGGGGATTTTCCATGTGAAAAATTCTCATTCGCCAGAGGAAACACGTGTCGGCTCCGTGGTGGGCCAGATGTCGTCCATCCAATGGAGGAGACGTGCCTATGATAAGTCGACACATGGAAGGGCCCCACAAAGGCCGATATAGGTTAAAAGGCCGGCCCAGTCAAACGCCTGTATAATTTACTCAGGTACTAGTGGGCCAGCCCACTAACGTCCTACTTAAACATGGCCCATTAACAGCCCACCGCCAGATCTGGCCCGTTAATTGTTCATCGAGTATTTGGGCCCAATTACAGCAAAATGAGATTTCGGCCTGTTAGAGGCCCGATGTAGTCATGGGCCCATTTCAGCCCGGTGTGTCTGTCAGCCTGGGAATGGCCCGTGCAGCCGACGGGCCATGTCGTGGAATTAGCACGTCAGATGTCCTTACTGTCAGGACTTAGTCGCGAGGCCAACGCATCTATGTGGTAGCTTGAGAGGGGTTGAGCGGAATCGAGAGACGCAACACAAGACAGGGATTTAGACAGCTTCGGGCCCCGGGAAACATCATCATCCGTAATAGCCCTACGTCTTTGTTTGAGGCTAGGTCTCATTATGATCATGAGGAGTCGCCAGAAACCGGCTCTCCTCTAGTTGTGTCTAGCCCTAGATATTGTTGTTTGCTTGTCGCCCCTCTCTTTGGGAAGCCCTGCCCCTCCTTATATATGTTGAAGGGGCGGGTTACATGTGGAGTCCTATTAGGATTTAGGATTAGTCTATCTCTAATACAAAACCGGATACAAGTCCAGGTCTTAACTCCTTGTAAGACAAATATTCCTTATGTCTTTCCTCTTAAACCGGCCCACCGTAGTTGAACCGGCCTTCATGAACCGCCACCGGGCCACCGGTCTTGTTGCTCCTCGACCCTTTGCGGATTACCAATGAACCGTAAACCGCCGGTCGCCAAAGTGAACCGCCAAGTGTCGTGGGTTCTTCGTAAACCGCCAAGTCCGGCCGGGTTATACTTCCGGCGGTTTACGCCATGAGGTATATCCTCGACATTAGCCCCCAGTTTAATTTGGATTTATCCATGTTAAACTGATCCTGTGAAAATAAACACAAGAACAAACTTGACAGATTATGCTCCGGGTTAAGAATTCTTGTAAACCGGCACTTGATCATCCTTAAGTCCTTGTCATTTCCTTCTTCTAGAAAATCCAGGTCAATAAGCCAGCTTCATACTCAACTTGCTGTCATTGGTTTCCCACATAGAAATATTGTGAAGAATAATCCACTTGAGTCGGCTTCCAAAGCACCGGTTTAAGAAATATTGATCTTGCAATACTCATCTGATATTCAGCCGGTTTGAAGATGTAAAACTTTCCGGTTTAATATTACCAAAATTGCCGGTTTGTAAATATGGATGGCACCAAGTCATAATTGTTACCGACGCCGGGTCATAATTGTTGTAGACACCGGGTCAATCTGGTTTGCTCAGAACTGAGAATTTGAAGATTTTTCTCCCTTATATCCATATTACCTGTAGCCCCCAAGTCTTGAGCAGAACAAAGTGATGGCTTAAGACTTGCTTCAATATAAATACTGCCACTTAAGAAGAAATCCATGTTGTTCATCCCAGTCACTTAGTAAAAACTGAATACTCCATATTATGTAGCCCCCAAGTCTTGGGGTTGTCATGCTTGCAGCAACACAGGACTTGTAATTGTCTTATACTCATAAAAACTTCAGCCGATGTAGCCCCAAGGGCCGACTCATTATAATGTGATGAGTCGGGTCTTCAATAATATGAGCCGAAATTTACTTTGCATTAGCCCCCAAGTGTCATGGTGCATGCTTGCAGCGACATGAGACTTGCATATTTGATGTAATCTCAACTTAAATAATGTAGCCCCCAAGTGCCGGGTCGTAAGCCTGCGACTCGGGACTATTCCTTCAATTGTAGAATAAATCATATCCATTGACAATATGATAGCCATTGCGCTAACGCGACCTTGAAAACCTTAATCATAATATTGGTTATTGATAACCAAAATAAAAATCCAGCCATGTTGGCTATTTGAATAATATATCCAATGATTTATATGCGCATGAGTCCAATGGCGCAATCCAAATATATACTGGCGACTTATAGCCGAAAGCCAGGCCGGGTCAATAAACACCGGATTATAAGTGATTATGTACTGACAACTTGTAGTTGAAAGTCGAACCGGGTTAAAGAACACCGGGTTAATTTGATGACTGTTAGTCATGCTGGGTCGAGAGACGCCGGTTCAACATAAAATTTATCAAAAGAGAACAAAATCTTGACAAAGGCAAATAAAACCGTGTAGTCGAGGCTTTTCAAGGGCTGCAGGCCCAAATTCGAGGCTTTTCATGGGCTGCCGGGCCGCTGAGTTAAACCATTTGACAAAGCCTTTTAAGATGGGCCTCCAACTAACCAATCGTCGTTTTAACTTTGACAAGTTCGTGGTCTCGATGAGAGTAACTGTCAAACGTTCGGCGGGTCATGCCAGGATTACCTGGATAGGAGTGGCTTACTTGATGAAGGCAGGTTAACCCGGAGTTTTAGGTGAATACACCAGGCTTCCAAGCCGTGGGTCGATACCCGGTTACAAGGGTCCTTTCAAACTCTTTGGTATTTGACACAAAGAGCCCCCAAGTAACTTTGTGAGTTGTGCTCAATGGGTGCCTATGTTTGAGTTGTGCTTAGCAACAAGACTCTCTTTGGCCCCTTGGGTGTAAAGCTCCCAAGCTTTGTTCTCAGCGTGATAGCGGATTAAGGGACTCCGCTTTGCAAGCGAAGCCCCCATGTGATATATTTACGAGCTGTGCTGCTTGGTGCCTATGTTTTGAGTTGTCTGTGCAACAAACTCTCTTTGGCCCCTGATGATAATATTGTCTTGATAGCCGCAGCAAAGACGGTAGTAACGCCATGTTCTCTTTGGTGAATACACCTATGTTTGAATAGAAAGCCCCCAAGTGATCATATGAAGATGAGCCCATAAGGCAGGATACCTATGTTTAAAGCTGCGATCATGGCAACAGGTCCTCTTGACAACTTTTAACTTTTTGCAAGAGATAAATTCTTCTTGAACCGGAAATTCTTAAACCGGATATTGAGAGCTTCAAAGCTTTGTGGGAGACATCTTCCCCTTGAGCCGGATATTAAACCGGAATCCTTCTTTTTAAGCCGGAAATTTTCTGATGGCCTTTAAATATTTGCCAAGAAAGAAGTAGACTCCAGGGCCGGGTTATCTTTCCCTTCAATGACCCGGAGCTCCCGAGTCATGTCACTGTAGCCCCCGAGTTTTAAGACGACTCTAGGAGTTGGCTTGAGACTCTCCATATTTAACCATGATATAAACCGGTATGAGTCATTCAACATCTCAGTGACATAACTTGTCCTGCCTTTGGAGAACTTGTAAGCCAGAGTAATTGCTCTTTTAAAGAAAGCAATATATAATATAAAACAACTTGGATGGATATCACCTGATGCGTCAGGCCAGTAGTTATCCACCGCGGAGTTGATGATCTCCGTGGTGATGCTGAAATCAATCATGGACAAGTCGCCCAGACGAGAAGACGGATAATCCAGCCGCGGTGTTGTAAACCGGTGCGGATGAGCAAGTTGCCCTCCGTATTGTAAACTGGCGTGGTCGCGAGAGACGGTCACGGCGTTGTAAACCGGCGCTGGAGTCCGTTGAGTAAAGACGACCACGTGTGCCGAATGATGTTGGCGTGTCTCCACCTCCGCGGTATAATATCAATTTTGATCATAAATAATTTGCCCTGATGTGTCAGGCCAGTAGTTATCCACCGCGGAGTTGATGATCACTGCGGTGAAGCTAAAATTAATCACGGTTGAACCGGCCGTGGCGTCGTAAGCCGGTGCGGTCGGTCGAGTCAACCGCAAGAGTAGTAAACCACTTTCGGACGCCGAAATTGCCACGGGTGGATGGGTAAGTCACCCGTCACATTGTAAGCCGGCCGCAGACGTGTGAATCGGTGGCGTTGATGTAGATCGGACCGCAGGGGCGGCGGCTTGCACCCACCTGTTGAACAGTAAGCGGTCGCCGATGCCGTTGCATGATTATGCTACCGCACACTCCATGAATATGGCATTACACCATCTTTATGATGAATCATTGTCTGATGTTTTTTGTTCGAACAACGGATGATCTGTTCATCGCAATAGAGGCGGTTTAGGCTGGTCGGCGACTCAATATGGTCCCGGCGGTTCAATCAGAAACCCTCCGGGTTATTCTCCAGGTTTTTAAGTACCGGCATGGGTGGTGCAGATGTATCGTCGCCTCCGATGCCGCACCACGAAGACCGGATCATACCTTGGCCATGAGTCAATTGACTGTGTACAGCATCGCCATACCGTGAAAAAGCTTTGGATAATTCTTAATTATACCAGTAAAAGTTTAGAAAAATAGCACCTGATTTGTTCGGATGACCAATGATCCGTTCAATGTGCCGAAGCAACTCGAGCAGGTGGCGACTTGACACAACCTCGGCCGCTCAACACAGCAGAGACGGCTCAACGCGGCCCCGGCGGTTAAATACAGAGAGGCGGCTCGGACCCGGCGGTTTATATAGCAGAGGTGATCCGGCGACTCAACGCAAGAGCGCTCGCGCCGGCTCGGCAGCGGAAACAAGGCACCGCAAATGTTGGGTGTGGCCGGACCGAAAATACCCCGCCTGCATGTACGTTTAGCTGAGCAGTAGTAGCACCCCATGTGGCCTGACGACTGCCACGATGATTCATTGTCTCTTTATTTTTTTATTCCATCCATGAAAAACTAATTTGTCTTGATGAGATGAAGAAGCGGCAGTAGTTTTAATCTCCATGTAGTACGGGCGATCTTGCGCAATGCATCAACAAAACCGGTGTTTTGCAGTCCGTTTTAGTACACCAAAGAGCGCTGAGCTCCTCGGGACTTGAAGCTTCCACGGCGTATGGCTGCTATGGACGGGAAACATGCGCCGTGCATTCGAATCCTGCCAATTTGACCAGTCTTTTTAGCGGCAGCGGCAGCATCCCAAGAAATCGATCCGGTTTTGGATTAGACTGCTTGTCGGTCTCATCAACTCGATGGTTTTGCTGGTTTCTTCATCGGAACGGTCCTCCTTCGTCTTAGTGCTTTGCGTGTCCAACCAATACTAGGTGTTGTAGAAAAAGCGGCCGTCCTCGCCTTCTCTGTCGGTTTGGCCAAGGATCATCGGGCGGTGGCGCAGACGCGGATATCTCAACCCTAATCTTCTCTTTGACTTCAATCTCATGAACTGTAAAATCTTCATCCGAAAATTGCAAAAATCCAACTCGATCATAAACAATGAACACGCCCGGCTCTAGCAAAAACTGTCCCATGCGGATCATCTTGCGTGATTCTTCTGCGCCGGTTCTTCTTCATCCGGCTAATTCGCGAACTTCTCGAAACCCGGGTAAAGATCCCTCCAAGAACTCAACACCACCGTGCACTAGCCCCACGGTGGGCGCCAACTGTCGTGGAATTAGCACGTCAGATGTCCTTACTGTCAGGACTTAGTCGCGAGGCCAACGCATCTATGTGGTAGCTTGAGAGGGGTTGAGCGGAATCGAGAGACGCAACACAAGACAGGGATTTAGACAGCTTGGGCCCCGGAAACATCATCCGGTAATAGCCCTACGTCTTTGTTTGAGGCTAGGTCTCATTATGATCATGAGGGAGTCGCCAGAAACCGGCTCTCCTCTAGTTGTGTCTAGCCCTAGATATTGTTGTTTGCTTGTCGCCCCTCTCTTTGGGAAGCCCTGCCCTCCTTATATATGTTGAAGGGGCGGGTTACATGTGGAGTCCTATTAGGATTTAGGATTAGTCTATCTCTAATACAAAACCGGATACAAGTCCAGGTCTTAACTCCTTGTAAGACAAATATCCTTATGTCTTTCCTCTTAAACCGGCCCACCGTAGTTGAACCGCCCTTCATGAACCGCCGGTCAGACCACCGGGTCTTGTTGCTCCTCGACCCGCTGCGGATTACCAATGAACCGTAAACCGCCGGGTCGCCAGTGAACCGCCAAGTGTCAGCGGGTTCTTCAGGTAAACCGCCAAGTCCGGCCAGGTTATACTTCCGGCCGGTTTACGCCGCGGGGTATATCCCCGACAGGCCATATATGGTGTGACGCGTCATCTAGCCCACTAACCGCCCGTGATCAACGTGACAACATTTCAGCCCAATTTGACTTTGGTCCTGTTAAAGGCTTGTCGTATAATTTGGCCTGTTGATGCCTCTACTAAGCTTTCAGCCTCTTAAAGGCCCATCATATCAGTGGGCCAACCAAGGCCCGTGATATGTTTCGACCTGGTAATGACCCGTCGTATAACTGGCCAAATAATTGCCCGGTCTACATTTTAGCCTGCTAAAGGCCCGTGGACGAGTATTGAAAATTGATGCCCAACATGCATTTCAGCCTGCTAAATGCCCATGGTATCTTCTAGGCCGTAATAGGCCAATAGAATATTCATCCTGTTAATGGCCCTAAACTACATGGGCCCAACTAAGCGCTGGGTATACTAAAGCCCCAACTAAATGTTGGGCCTAATGAAGGCCGAAGTAAGTTGTGGGCCTGGAAACAGTGTCCTTGATGGGCCCCAATGGCTAGTTAGCCAGGCCAAAGAAAGTTGTGGGCCGGCCCAATTAGAGGTGAATTTTTTGGCTCGGTAGCCTACATCAGATTTTCGCTCTTATATACGGTAACTAGTAGGAATTAACCAATCATGGTAACCAATGGACACCACATGATGGCTCCCCCCACCTCCCACCACCATAACCCTAGCCGCCACCCCCGCCTCCGGCGATCTCCACATCTAGCCGGGGAAAGCCACCTCCCATCTGCTCATTCTCTCTGGCGTCTTGGTTTTCACCCTTGGGTGGTCAACTTGATGGCGGTCCACGTGTCCATCACCTTGGGTTTGGATTTTTCATCGGGCATGGGCATGTCCCAGGAGATCTGGCGCACCATGCATCGTACGGTGCACCCCTCTGATGATTCGGGCCACTTCACCATGGTGGTATCATTTGCAAGGCACAACTTTCGGCTGACCGAGGATAATGTTGCGCTTGAGCTTGAGGCTGCAAGTGGAGGATATTGTTCATCTTTGAAGGTATCATGTCTACGTGATCGTGTCTTCTCTTTTAATGTTTCATGCAAAGCAGTGGGTTTTTTCATATTGAATCAACGGAACTACGTTTGCCCTCAGTTTAAATGCTTTTTTCACCTCTGGGATTTTGAGGGTCCGGATTGGGTTAAAGAGTTTGCATCTTGGCAAAAAGAATGTCATGAAGAATGGACCGTAGTTAGTCCATCTAAGCGTAGAGCTCGTTTGGGAATGGCTTTTATGATGCATGCTCCTGCAAAGTCCTATTTGCGTTCTAATGATACCTCTCATCCTAGCAAGAGTTTGCGTTTTTCCACGTTTCTCAACTATGACGCATGTCCTGGTTATCGCTACAATGCTAGACCTGAGGATATTGCAATAGTTCAGCAAGATGTAGGTTATACTCTTGACCCGCCGCAGGAGTTATTAGATGCAAATTCTATGGTTAACCAGATTGATGTTAGCTCGCCGCCGCCGGCCTTAGTGCTGGAGGCATCTCCGACAATACAATTTGGGTCTGTTTCGCTGGATATCCGATTTCCACGGGATACACTCAATCATGATCGAGCCGGTGTGATCTTTTCCCCGGATATTTCTCCTGTTACTGTTTGTTTGGAAGAATCGTCCCAAAATCCATTAATTCTATTGGATGATGATTCTACTACGTCTGAGGATGATGGGCTGTCTATGGCGCCTGCTACTATGGTTGGGACTGGGCTTGCAACGGATGCACCCTCATCACCTGCCAGGTCACCTTTGGAGGTGGTTCGTGACTTGCAGGGCCTGGAAGAACTTGTAGAAGAACTTGCAGCATAAGTTTGGGACTGCTCGCGTTGCTTGGGTATGGGTCTTAGTCTGGATAAGTGTATGAACGAGACATGTTATCACAGGTGTTTCTGGCTCGGTCACGTGAAAAAGGGTGTACACAGTCACCATGGGAATTAAAAGTTTGGGTTCCCAAGGGTCGAACCTCAGCTACCGGGCTCGAGCCTTGCGCCATCAGGAAAACCCCTCCCGACACTTCCAGCTCCCAAATAGTGCAAAGATCATCTGCCACACCAAAGGATTCCCCTCCTCTGCAGACAGCCGCCTCCTCATCGCCATCGCCGCTCCCTACTCTACCTCCACACCCATCCATGGCCAACTACGAGCTTGATCCGAGGCAATTTCTTCCAGCTGGCCACGACATCGTCGATGCTGGTCCGCATCATGTGCCTCGCACCTGCTACACCCAGCAAGAACTCCACCATGGCGACATGAATCCTAAATGGTTGGGATCGTTGAGCCAATCCTACCGCCAGAGGATGTACCTCATCGTCGGCAGCAAGTTCGTGACTTCATCCTCGATGAGCTACAGGTTCGGGGACTGTCTTCTCTGAAAGTGCGTTATATCGACTAGAGGGGGGGTCAATAGGAGATTTTTATGAATTCTTCACTGAGGAATTTCAGGGTGAGGAAATTCCTAAGTGAAGTACTAATTGCAGCATAATAAGTACTGAGATGCAAACATAACAGAACATTATCATGGTCATCATGAAGAAATGAAAACAAGCACGGAGTACAGAAAGCGTAAACACAGGATAAACAGGAAGAAGACAAAGAGACTGAAGAAATTGAACTGAGGAAATTGAGAAAGTCTTCAGTCAAAGTCTTCAAACAGATATGAACAAGTCCACAACACAGTAATGAGGGAATGAAAGAGTTTAGGAAACAGAACCAGTTGGCTTGGTGAAGACAATGATTTGGTAGACTAGTTCCAACTGCTGTGCTAGTCGTACGTCTGGTTGGAGCGGCTAGGTATTTAAACCTGAGGAAACACAGTCCCGAACACACAGTCCTCGCCATATTCTCCTTGAGCTAAGGTCACACAGACCTCGCCCAATCACTCATGGTATGTCTTTAGGTGACTTCCAAACCTTCACAAACTCGGTCACTCGGTGATCCACAATTTCGTCTTGGATGCTCTAGACCATGACGCCTAACCGTCTTGAAGATGCACAGTCTTAAAAGGTAACAAGCGGCGGATGTACGCGGGGTCAATCTCTTTAGTGATGCTCAATCACTTTGGGCTTGTAGGTGTTTGGGTTTGGGTTTTCCTCACTTGATGATTTTCGCTCAAAGTACTCGGAGGATGGGATGCTCAAATGACACGTGTCAGTTTCTCTCATAGCAGCCAACCAGCTAGTGGTTGTAGGGGGCGGCAATTTATATCCTAGGGAGCAGCCCGACATGATAAGACATAAATGCCCTTCAATGATATGACCGTTAGGTGGGTAGATATCTTGGGACAGCTAGCGTGTAGCACAACAATGGTACGATATTTGATCTATCAAATTCCTCAGGGCTATCATGTTCCTCACTTGTAGGCAATCCACACTGGAGAGTTCCTAACTCCTCAGTCAGAACAAATTCCTCAGAAACCAAAAGAACGTCGTCTCTGTCACTGAAGAACTTGACTGAACTGTATGAGATTTCAATGGCTTCACTCGAAGGGATTGGTAGGTGTAGGATTTTGAGATGAGCATAACTTGGAAATTTTTCCTTAGTATTTCCTCGACCCCCTTTGACAGTACGGTGTTTCCTATGACTCAAGAAAGAGAAAATGAAACTACGAAAACAAAATTCTTCACGCTTCATGTTCCTTGCATGAATACCATGTCTTCATTGTCACACCAATTTCTTCACTTTCAAAGTCTTCAGAAAGTCTTCAGAAATCCGAAGTCTTTAGTCGAAGACATTCATTTTTAGGGGTCGACTTTCTCTGTAAATATCAAACTCATCATAGACTTATAGACCTGTGTACACTCAGAAACACATTATTCCCTTAACCTATAAGTCTTCAATACACCAAAATCACTAAGGGGCACTAGATGCACTTACAATATCCCCCTTTTTGGTGATTGATGACAATATATGTTAAGTTCTCGACGGGGATAAAACATATGAAGTGTAAATACTGATATTGAGGAATTTGATTGCAAGATATAGAAGAACTCCCCTTGAAGTTGTGCATAGTGAGGAATTTTTTATGAACCAATGCACACTTGAAGAGTAGAATCATGGAGATCTCCCCCTATATCTTGTAATTCATAACGCATTTAACATATAATATGAAGAATTTGTAATGCATGATGAAATATGGTGACTGATGTAATTCAGCATGCGTGCATTAGCATATATGAGGAGTAAGCATGCAGAAGAACACAACAAAAATATCAGACCACCATGGTGTTTAAGTTTACAACTTGATCCAACAAAGTCATCAAAAGAACGAGAGTTGTAACTTAGTAAAAAAACGCCCATATATAGACTCGCTTGAAGACTAACTCAAATTTCTCCCCCTTTGTCATCCAATGACCAAAAGGGTCGAAAAATGAGGACTAACGCCCCTGAAGAATATCATGTTGATGGAGGAGCGCCAGCGTTGTTAGGGTCGGTTGTTGTACTAGGGCCTACTACAGTGTCATACAAATCTTCATGCTCATCCATGTCGCGCGATGAAGCATATGAGCTGGCCACCAAGGAGACCAGGTAAAGTCCTGCTTGAGACCCATTTGCTTCAGATCTTCTTCACCATACAGATGTGACAGAACAGCCCAGGTGCGACCGAAGACTTCATGGAGGTAGTAGTGGTTCTTCTTCACTGCATTGTGTGTAGTAATCATGTTGTGAAGAATTGAACCAAAATGACGCTTAACCCATTTGTGGTTGCGATCGACCTTCTGGTGAAGACTGAGGTGAAGCTCACGATTAGTCATCACCCTTGGAGCTGTGCCTTGAGGATAAGTGGCAGAGTCATCATTGGTGGAGTAAGAAGCAGTTTCGCGGTACTGACCATCCAATGGACGAATGCCTTCATCAATAACAGCAATGGCCTTGCCTTTTTCATCAGCTGAGGAAAATGTCTGCTTGAGGACTTCAATGGGGGGCAAGTTGCTTCCATGGTTGAGAGTGTCAGCCTTGTAGTTGAGTGAAGACCTTGTTCTGAGGATTCTCATAATCCAGGGAGCATAAGGCTTCAACTCAAACGGAGAGAGTGCAACATTTGCCAGAGTCCTCATGAAGAAATCATGGTAGTTGACAAGAATACCATGCATGATATTGAACAGCAGATTCTTCATGATGACAACGACTTCTTCATCATTCGAGTCGTGGCCTTTGATTGGACTCAATATCTTTGTCAGAATGCGATAGTCAGTCCGAGGAACATACAACAATTCCTTCACGAGGAATTTGGTCCTTGGGGCTAGAATGGGCTTCAGTGGCTTTATCAACACTTGCATGTAGTGAGCGGTAAGTTCAGGTTCATGGTATATGCAACGAGCGCCTTCAAGGGAAGGACTGACAGGCAGGGCATGAAGCAATTCAGAGGCCGATGCTTTGAAGTAAGTATTCCCTGTCATCCAGTCTAGTACCCAAGAGTTCACATCTGCAGCATCGCCTGTGATGTGCAACGTTGCATAGAACTATAGAATTATCTCTTCATTCCAATCACAGATATCTGTGTAGAAGTTGAGCATTCCAGCATCATGAAGAACACTGAGGACTGGCACGAAGCAAGGCAGTGATTCCATGTCCACATGAGGAATATGCTCATGGTCGAAGACTTTGTCCTAGTTGAAAAGCAGTGAAGAATATAAATTTGCTTGGCTGGCAGTCCAGAAACGCTTCCTTCTAAGACGAGCAGAGTCATATGGGTTGTAATCCTGAAGAATACATACTCGTGAAAGAAGTCATCGGCCTTGAATTTTTGCTTCTTTGGGAAAGGATCCTTTGGCTTGGGCTAAGGAGTGTCAGTTAATTGCATCACAACCTCAGGAATCGCAATCTCAGGATCCACAGGCTGAGGAATTTCAGTTCCTTCTTCAGTTGCATCCTGGGTCTTCAATTCTTTAGCAGCTTGTTCATTAGCACTAGTGGCTGGAATTTCTTCATGAATGGACGAAGTTGTGCGAGGTTCTTCAGAGCCCATTTGAACTTCAGTATGCATTGGGGATTAAGGAATTTGTTGCAGAGGTGTGAACAAAGGAGAATTGGGGTGCTGACTTTCCCAAAAGTCATCATTCATCACAGGTGTTGTGCACCCAATGTCCACATCCTCATCTTTTTCACTCAGTTCTTCAACGCCGGCCTCTTCAGCTGTGAGCTGAGGCATGGGTGATGAGACATCTAGGGTTGAAGGGATTGTATCCACTTCACTTTCTTCATCCAACTACTCTAAAGAAGCAGCAGAAGCAATATCTTCATCAGATCTGCTTGGGATCTCATATTCCTCACCAAAAGGAACGAGTTGCTTTGATGGCATGCTTGAGACTGGAACAACATCAATCGGATTCTCAAAAGAGCTTCTCAATTTCTTCATCTTCTTCGGAGGTGAAGATTCTGATGAATTTGATGCTTTCCTTTTCTTCACTGCTGCACGCTCCGCAGCCTTGGTCTTCTTAGCTTCTGATGCAGAAGGAAGAATTGGACTAGGTGTAGGTGCAGGAGGAGCAGAGGAAATTGGTTCAGTTTCTTAAGGCACAACTGATGCAGTTGCACTGGCATGGTCGGTTTCTTCAGGCACATCTGTTGAAGCTTCAGCTGGCCTGGCTTGTTCTTCATGCGCAACACTAGTGGTTGCCCTGGCAGATTCATCAGCGGCTAGAATGTAGTCATCAGCCCTGGTACTCTCAGTTTCATCAGCAGCCTGATTTTCATCAACGGTGCTAGCATGCTCTTCAGTAGGCTGAGCAGATGCCTCATCCTGAGGAATTTCTTGTTGCGTTGGAGCTGCAACGTTGGTAGTGAATTTCTCGGTTAACTTCACAAACCTGACTTTTGCTGCAAGCCAGTCAACATAGTAGCGATCAAATTCATCACCCAGGTTATTGATCTCTGATTGCAGAGCTACAAGTTCTATAGGTGAAAGCGTCAAAACATTTTGTTTCAGAAATCGCTCTTTCTTGTACTGTGCTTTCTTCACCTTCCTCCCTGTTCATATTTCCATTTTTTCTCTTCAATGAAGGCAAACAACACATGACTTTGACCAGGAGTGAGATTCATCTCAGGCAGAGGTGTTTTGGGGTCCTTGTGCCACAGGTCGATGAAGTCGAGGATCGACTTTGGATCCATCATCAATGGCACATTACTGCCTTTGGCTCTAGCGGCCCATTGCTGCCTGTCTCTGGTGATTTCAGCAAGTTCCTCATCATCAGCTTCGTCTTTTTTTGAATATAAATAGTAGGGTAAAACCCCACTGCAGCTTTTATTAAATTACCAAGGCAAAGAGTCTATTCTCAAGGGCTTGAGATAAGCCCAAACGAAAAGAGAAAGAAAAAGCAGAAAGAATAAAAATAGAGAAACTACTAAAAAAATCCTACCCTATGTCTATATTTACAAGATTGAGTCTAACTAAACTGAATATTGAGGCAGTAATTTATTCTTCATCCTGAATTTCAGTAGCTTGACTTCCTCCAGAAAGATAGGCTTCCACCCCTGAAAAGAGGGGTTAATATGCTCAAAGATTTTGTTGTTTCTATAGATCCAAATAGCCTAAGAACCCAGTATAATAATCTCCATGAAAAAAGGGAGGTGCAGTTTGTCTTTGAGGTCTTGAAATGCTTACAAAACAGATAAATTCCTATCTCTGTTTGGGCAGATGAAGTCCCATCATTGTGCTGCAAAGGGGCAGCTCCAAAAAAGATGATGTAGTGACTCCTCCTGCTGGCAATCCCTAACAACACAATGATAATCCTCAAGCTCAAAATTCTTTCTTCTTAGCAGGTTTCTAGTGTTAACTCTATCGTGCAGCAGTTGCCAGAAGAAAATTTTGTGCTTTGGTTGACATGAGCTCTTCCAAATCCAATTGAAGTGGGGGTAGAGTTGGCTTATAACCAATTAACACCTTATAAGCTTTCATTGAAGAATATGCTTAATTTCCCCAAATATAGCTCCAAGTATCTTTCAACTGCAGATATTCTGAGTTTCTTAATGAGATGCAGATATCTTCCATTTCAAGAAATTCCTCATAAGCTTGAGTTGTCAGTGGCAGGTGAAATAAATCTTGGAGATACTCAGTATGAATAACTTGGCTTACAGTGGTAGAAGTATCTCTGGCAAAAGTGATGAGGTGGTGAAATTTGTGCTTCAAGATGAAATCATGCCAGCAGTCATCCCAGAACAGGGCAGTAAGACCATCTCCCACATTACATCTGGCAATAGCCTTGTAAGGGTCAACGAGAGATAAATTAGATTTCCACCAAAAAGAACCCTCCATGCTTTCTCCTGGTAAGTTTCCATTACTGTAGTAAGTCTCCCAAATTAGATTTACCCAAGAAATATCATGTCTGTTAGAAAACTTATGGATGTTCTTCATGAGCAAGATCTTGTTGTGTGTAAATATATCCAAGACACCAAGACCCCCTTGACTCTTGGGTCTACACACCGTTTTCCAGGCCACTAGTTCAGGTCTCTTATCCTCCATATCAGGGCTCCTCCACAAATAATGTCTCAAGTACTTGATGATCTGTTGTTTTATTGAAACAGGCACATCCAAGCAGCACATGAAGAACATACTTAAAGATGCCAGTACTGACTTCACCAAAAGCAACCTTCCTGCTTGAGTCATGAATGTAGAGAGGCCAGCAATTTTTTTTTGCAATTCGCTGCACTAGAGGCAGGCATTGTTCCACAATGGGTTTATAAATTCCCAGGGGCAGTCCCAAGTATAAGGGAACTGCCCTCTAGAGCATTGCAATGTATTTGTGAAGATTTCAACTCTTTCTTCTATGATGTTGATGGGCACCATGATTGATTTACCATAATTTACTTTTAAACCAGTGGCAGAAGCAAAAGTATTGAGGAGTGACTTGAGACAAATGAGTTCTCTAGCATTAGCTTTCATGAGGACCAGTGTGTCATCAGCATACTGCACTATTGGGAAGTCAGGGCAAGAATTTCTGTGTAGTGGGGGGTTTATAATTCCAAGTCTCATAGCCTTATTCAAGATGGACTGGAGTAGATCAGCTGCCAGAACAAATATCAAAGGAGAATAAGGATCACCTTGTCTGACCCCTCTTTTGCAATAAAATTTCTTCCCAGGGACTCCATTAAGCATTACAGTAGAAGTTGCAGATGTGAAAATCATATTCATCCAAAAGATCCACTTCTCACCAAAACCCTTTGCTCTGAATATATCAATGATTGCCTGATGTTCAATAGTATCAAAAGCTTTTTCAAAATCTAGCTTTACCACTAGCATCTCCTCTCTTGATTTGTGGCACTGATAGATATATTCATAAGCCCAGCCAAGACAATCTTTTATCATTCTGTGTTTTAAAAACCCATACTGATTGATATGAACCATTTGTAGAATCACTTTCTGAAGTCTGTTGGCTAACAGTTTGGTGATGATTTTCATAATTCCATTTAGCAAATAAATAGGTCTGAAGTCATTAGGTGTGAGGGTACCTCCTTTTTAGGAATTAAGGTGATGAAGGAGGTGTTGATGCTCTCAAGATTCACAGTACTAGCATGAAAATACATTATGAGTGCAGTAGTATCCTCCTTAATAATATCCCAACAGGCTTTAATGAATTCATTGTTGAAGCTATCTGGAACTGGAGATTTGTCATTTGGCAAATTTTTCACAACATCATCTATCTCTTCCTGTGTGAAAGGCCTCTCCAGCTCTTTAAAAGTTTGAGGATCAATTATGTGCTCATATAAGTCATGCAAGTCAAAGTACATATTGTGACCATTGACTGTCCAAGTCTTTTTTTGAAAGCCTCCCAAAGAATAGCAGCTTTACCCTCATGGTCAGTGACTTCCATATGATCCTCACTCACCAGCATTGCGATCTTATTGTGTATATGATTTATTGAAGCCTTAGTGTGAAAGAATTTAGTGTTTTCATCACCAAACTGAACTCTTTTAATTTTCCCCCTCTGTTTCTAGTAAATCTTCTGATTATTAAGAACCACCAGCAAGTATTCTTTTAGCAAAATCCTGCAATTTGCTTCAAACTGGGTTAGGTCTCTGTATTCCTCAATCATGTCCCAAAGAAAGATGCAAGCATTTAGTTCCTCAATTTGCTTTTTCAAACAAGAGATGCTCTTGGCCCAGAGTTTGAGTGCTCTTCTCAAATTTTTAAATTTGGCATTAACCCTCTTAGCAGGATCAGTGAAACCCACTGGAATATTCCAGGCAGCTTGAACAATTTCCTCAAATGAGTTGTGCTTCAACCAATACTTTTCAAACCTGAGCAACATCTGATTGATATCCCAACATTGTTTATTTCTGTCCTCTGGAGAGCTTATGAAGTTAAAATCTCCCATGGTTATCCATTCAGCCTCATTATCCATTTGAATAGAATTTATCCATGATTATCCATTAAGCCTCATCAGCTTCGTCTTCATCAGAAGGCACTTGGAAGGTGACCTGTGTCTTGTGAGGACTTGGTCGAGAAGCTCGTCCAGCTGTGGCCTTAGTCTTCAGCAAAGTGGGGCCAGTTGAGGAGTGCGGTGGAGCCGAAGAACTTGCAGAGGCTCCTGAGGCAATGGAAATGTCTGTTGTCCTTTGGCACGAGTTGAGATGCACATGTGCTGAGGATTTGGAAGGAGGAGCTGAGGACTTTGGAGGAGCTGGTGCAGCTTGAGGAATTTGTCGTGAGGGCTTTGCTGAGATGGGCCGTGAGGGCACTGCAGAGGAGCTTGGCTGTGAGGACATTGGTGCAGAAGCCTTGGGCTTGTGTGCGGGCTTCATAGGCATAGCCTTCTTAGGCTTGCTAGCAGAGGCCTCAACAGCAGCAGCAGAGTCTTCATTGAATTTCTTCACTGCTTCTTTTGCCATTTTGGCCAGCTTGGCTTGGCGCTTAGCCCATTCCTTCGAAAAGTCCTCACCTCTTCTAATGCTAGAGGGATCAGCTTCTTGGCCTGGTACCAATGGAGGTCTTGGGCATGGAGGGTGTACTGCAAATTTCTTCATGTACTTTGGAGTCACATATTTGTACTTCGTCCATTCCCTGGCCCATCTCCTTTCAATCTTCTGAATGCGCACTTTGCGCTCAGTCTTATTTTGCTCAGGGGGTATGCAGTACCCTGCATAGATATCATCAAGGATTTCAAATGCAGTATTGACCTCTAGTTTCTTTCCTCCCTTGTGAGGTATCTTGCCGTCAGGCATTTTCTTCAGCTGAGGATTCTGAACTATTGAGTTCTCAGATGAGGCGTGTAACTTTTCTTCGAGGAACGGTGCAAATGAGTTAAGTTGATGAGAACCTAGTGATTCAACAGCAGAATTTGGAGAGGTCATATGCGTTCTCAGAAGTTTTTGCAAAAAGAACAAGTTTTAGGAATTTGACTAGATGAGTCCTGAGGAATTTCACTAAGCTTTCTTTGACTTAGGTTCCAGAGTTGTACAGATTGAAAATCCACACAATTGAGGAATCTTGAAGAAACATGTTGCTTAGGGAGACATATCAAGAACTGATGTTGAGTGAGGTGTAAAACATCAGAATCAACAAGGGCAGTAAAAGTAACTTCTAATTACCCTTGGCGAAGAACAGGATGAACTGTGAAGTGTAGATTTATAAGTTCGTCAGTTCAGATCTTCCGCGGCAGAGGAAGACAGGTACGGCGGCGGCGGAGTGAAGAAATATGCGGCCGGCGCGAGTACAACGGCGACGAGGTCGAGGCAGTGAAGCTCTTCCTCACCGGCGATGATGGAAGTAGCGGCGGCGCTAGGTTTGGAGAGCACGAGCGAGGGAGTGAGGTCGAGCAAAGTAAAAACGAAGTGAGGAAGGAAGGGGTATTTATAGCCGGGGTGAAAAACAGCTTGTCCGAAGAAATTGGACGAACGTGCCCCTGACCCTTCTCATTCGCGTGACATGTGTCACCCACGTACTGAGAGGTGGCGATCGTGCGAGGTCGTGGGAGAATAGATAAGTCCACTGTGGAATGTGGAGCGATTTGAGCGGCAAAAACCAAAAATTCAGATCACATAATTTTAATGTTTCGTTCGCAACTTGTTTAGCTGACAAGGACATAGTGAAGATTTTGAACGAGTTTTGAATAGAACACATATGAAGAATTTGTGAATAGACTGGGTTGAGTTTAGCATAGAGGGGGAAGGGTCCGATCACATTCACTTAGCTGAAAAGGCAACTCAAAGAAATAGCAATAAGTGAATGCTGTAGAGGAGATAAACTCATATATATATATATATATACATATTTATATATATATATATACATATATATATATATATATAGCCAATGAAGAAAAACGACGGAAACAGTGAATACATTTCAAAGTTGAAGAAATTGAACACTGAGGAATATCAAAAATGAGGAAAAACTCAAATTGAAGATTTTCAACTTTTGGTGATGGCGTGACCCACCGTATAAGAATGATGATTTCAGACACCGCGTACAATTGTCGTAGGGCTCTGAGAATCAAATTCTTCGTTAATTTCTTCACACTTAGAGTGTTAGTCTTCATTGATTGAAGAAAAACGTTTCTTCGTGTGTTGCACATCTAAGTCATCAATTTTGCACAAGTATTAGGATGTGTGTCCTTTTCAAAGGACATTCGAAGATTCGAGGATATTTAGCTCACACCGCAACTTGCTAAATCCCTTTTCATCCAAGGGATTTGTGAAGATATCGGCTAGCTGTTCTTCAGTCTTCACATGCTCAATAGAAATGTCGCCCTTCAACACATGATCACGAAGAAAATGATGACGAATCTGGATGTGCTTTGTCTTCGAGTGATGAACTAGGTTATGAGCAATCTTGATGGAACTCTCGTTGTCACAATAGAGAGGGACATTCTTCACGTTGACGCCGTAGTCCTTGAGAGTTTGCCTCATCCATATTAATTGAGCACAGCAAGCACCAGTGGCAATGTACTCAGCTTGAGTAGTAGACAATGATACGCAGTTCTATTTCTTTGAAGACCAACAGACCAAGGATTGTTCGAGGAAATGGCATGTGCCTAATGTTGACTTGCGGTCCACACAGTCACCATCATAGTGAAAGTCTGAATATCCAATGAGATCAAAAGTCGAGCCCTTGGGATACCATAATCCAAGTGTTGGTGTGTGAGCTAGATATCGAAGAATATGCTTCACAGCCTTATGGTGTGATTCCTTCGGTGTAGCTTGAAATCTGGCAGGCATGCAAACACTAAGCATAATATCTGGCCTAGATGCACATAAATACAAGAAAGAACCAATCATGGAGCGGTATACGTTTTGATCGAAGTCAATACAATTTTCATCAGTGCATAGATGGCCATTTGTGGGCATAGGGATTTTGACGCCTTTGCAATCTTGCATGCTGAATTTCCTCAATACATCCTTGAGGTATTTCTCCTGAGATATGAATATGCCATTGCGCTGTTGATTTAATTTGAAGACCTAAGAAGAATTTCAATTCTCCGTCATAGACATTTCATATTCCTCCCTCATCATGTAACCAAATTAAATGGTTATAACGTTGGTCAGCCTGACCAAAGATAATATCATCAACATATATTTGGCACACAAACAATTCACCATCATAAGATTTAGTGAAAAGAGTTGGGTCAAGTGAACCGGGTTTGAAGCCTTTCTTCATGAGAAATTCCTTCAAAGTATCATACCACGCCCGAGGGGCCTGCTTGAGGCCATAGAGGGCCTTGTTGAGTTTGAAGACTTTGTCAGGATGCTTTGGATCTTCAAAACCTGGGGGTTGCGCAACATATACTTCTTCCTCAAGCTTACCATTGAGGAATGCACTTTTCACATCCATTTGATATAAAGTGATATCATTATGGTTAGCATAAGCATGTAATATATGAATAGCCTGAAGTCTAGCAACAGGTGCAAAAGTTTCATGGAAATCAATTCCTTCAACCCGTGTGTAGCCTTGAGCTACAAGCCATACCTTATTCCTCACCACAAGGCCATTTTCATCTTGCTTGTTGCGGTAGATCCACTTTGTGCCGATGGTATTGTGCTTGTGAGGATCTGGACGTTTGACCAGTTCCCAGACGTTGTTGAGCTCGAATTGATGTAATTCCTCTTGCATAGCTTGAATCCACTCAGGCTCCAGAAATGCTTCATCTACCTTAGTGGGCTCTGTGATAGAGACAAAAGCAATGTGCCCACAAAAGTTAGACAAATGTGAGGCTTTTGAGCGTGTGAGAGGACCTGGTGCGTTGAAGTCGCTGATGACTTTCTCAATCTGCACTTCATTTGCAACTCGAGGATGAGCGGGTTGTCGTCGAGGAATTTGATCAGCATTTTCTTCAGCATCATTTTCCTCAGGTTCCTCAGCTTGATGTTCTTCACATTCTGGAATGACTTCTTCAGTAGATTCGTCGGTAGGTATGACATCCTTAGTAGCCTTAAACTTGATGGTTTCCTCAGGTGATGTAACACTCCAAAACTTTTGATTTGGTTTTTATCAAATTCTTTAATTAGTTGGAAGGAGGTTATATAATTTTTTTTCTTCTAAGGACTCTTCTTCTAACAATTTTTCTTTTAAGACAAATATTTTATGTGTTCTTCCCAACCTTGATTTTTGGTCTTGAGGGTTTTCATCTTGTGTTGGCTCAACACAAATAATTTTGGAAGGTTTTTACAATTCTTTTTATTAAAAAGAATTCGTATAAATTATGGATTTATTCTTTCCCATTCAGATATTTCTCCTTTGCCATGACTTATGTTGAAAACTTTCTTCCAAATCCCACCTCCCTACTTTGGGTCAAGCCAAGCATCCAATTCCAGCAAGTTTCAACCTCTTTTAGATTTTAGTTCTATTTATTTTATCCTCAAACCTTTTTCTGTAATTTAATTGGGACCTTAGTGATTTATAAAGGAACTACTAGATTTCCTTTGAATTTTGGTTCCAAATAAATTCCTATGGCTAGTCCTTAGTACCCTCAACCAAGATCCTTCAAGATCTGCTAGTCCACAGTTCAAATTTTTCAGAATGTGCTTGCTACAAGTTTGGACCAGATTTGCCATTTTTGGTGAAATTCATTCTTTTTATTTTCCTAAAAATCTGAGATAATTCAGGCAGTCTCCAGATGCATCAAGAGATCACCTCACCAAGGATCAGCTCAAGAAAAAATTTCCACGTGCCTAAATCATTTCGTCGAACAGCTGGTGTGCACTGTTTCTGTCAAATTCAGAAAAATTCAGTGTGCAGTTTTCAGTGGCGGTGTCATTTTCTTCAGAACCCCGACGTCGATCTCACCAATGCACGCGTTGGTGCCTTGCTCAGTGCTCCCCCTTCTTATCCATCGTGCTGCACGGTCGTCTGGACAGATGCGAGCATCGGCGGTGAGCTGGCAGGGGTACATCGCCCCCGTGAGCGGTGGCAGCAATGTTCGCTGCGGCCACCAGAGAGGCTCAGCGTGGTACAGCGCCGTCCAGCACCGCCCACACCACCAGGAGCCGCCGCGTGGCCGTCCCCTTCCTCGTGCATGCTGCAGAATCGTCGCCGTGGCCTCAGAGGCGCAGAGCGTGCTCTCTGCCGCCGACGTGCCCGTGAGGCCGTTCCGTCGAAGTCCTAGAGTATCGCCCAAGTTGTACCAAGATTAACTGTTGAATGGAGCTAGTGGACCAATCCGGAGACGCCCAGTCACCTAAACCTCCAGCCCGACCACTGCCTCGCCGTAATCGCTCACCAGAGTAATCCCGTTCTCGGCAACCGCCTCGGGCCGGCTATAAATGGAGGTCCCGAGCTCGCCTTCGACCCAGCACCACTCCTCCACTTCACCAGGACCACGACCAACCACTAGAAGGACCTCGAGGAGGCCTTCTTCCCCAACTCTGGCTGCCACGATCCGCTTCGGGCTCCGGCAAGATTCTCTCTGGTGAGAGCACCCCCGCCTCCCAAACTGCCTCAGTAGCCTCCTAGTACACCCACTCCTCTAACCCGCGCTTCAATTTGGCATATGAAGCCCTCCTCGGTGATATCCATCCTCGACCGAACCTCCGTCCGCCGGAGAGGAGGCCGTCGTCGACGTGGTGCTCGCCGACGACCAACTCCACCACCCATAGACGCGGGAGAGCTCCGTGAGTCCGTAGGTACCCTCCACTCCCCCTGCCTCGCTGTGGATCGACGCCAGCGACCACCTCGAGCCTCGGGCGCCGGGGTGACTCTGTTCTGATTTTTAAACCTGACGGGTGGGACCCCCTCGTCAGCCTCTCCTCTTTTTTCTTTTGTCGAAACGTTTTCTGAAAGCGCCTTCGGGCAAAGTACGTTTCCCTTTTGGGTTGGCGTATTCCTAACCGAAGCGTTTTCTGTTTTTCTAAACTGGCCCCTGGAAAGTGTCCGTTTCATCACAGATTAGTCCCTGGACTAAGACCTTAATAACTTTAAAACAAAAGATGATTTTGATTTGATTCTTCTTATGTCATATTTATTTTTCTATCTAGGTTTTTACCATATTTATTTGAAAAATATTTGGAACAATTTTTATGCACGCACGGTATTTACGTTAGTACCCGATTTTTTTAACATAGATACCGAAGGAGGTGACAAAGCCGCAAACTTCGCCGAGCTAGACTCCGACTACTCCAAACCAGGCAAGTATGTTTGAACCTTTGATATGATGAGTGTCTTGCATGTTTGCTTGAGTAGTTTTCTCATGGCATGTTTATATAAGCATTAGTGAATGTTATATTGCATGCAAGGCAAGCTACAAGTGAGCTTCGAAATTTGATGTATTCATATGATGGTGAGATAACCTGATCATGTGGTGGCATGATAGGTTGCAAGCTGGTATTGTTGAAGCATGCCAGTCTTATGTCAACCGTTTAACTCCAATATTAATGTGGATCAAGTCATGTTCCCGTTCGTCCCCTTTTTCGTGCTGCCACATGTCTTCTGCAAAGAATGCGGTCTAGTTAGTTGCAAACCTCTTTCCTTGTACACACCAAATAGAGGGGCCGCGATGAGGGTTCCATGGCCCTGGATTAAAGCCCGTCATCCGGTCAGTGGGCATGGGTGTTTCCGGTTGGGACCGAGAGGGGGGGCACCCCTTAAAGCGCGCGATATAAATTTGATCCCATGCTACTCGAGGTTGTGGCCTCCGCGTCTTAGAGTTTTTCTGGAACGTTGCCTAGGGTGATTCCTGGCAGCGGAATGTGGAATGGGTGTGTACTGGTTAGATGTGTTTCTTCTAAAATACAGTAAATGGAACTAGTCCTTTGTGGCTACGGAAATCCGTTGGCTGTGGGTAAAGAGTACAAACTCTACAGAGTCAAAACCATTCGAGTAACCGTGTCCATGGTCAAGGTCTGCGATCAACATATCAATGTCGATGTCGATTATCGGTTTCAACGTCCGTCTCGGCGTCGATCTCGATTAATCGATCTCCGTGACAATCTCCGGTGAACAAACATGAGTGGTAAACCTGGGTAAATGTTATTCCTGTGGATGGACTGACAACTTTATTATTATGTACTGAGTATTTCCTTGGGATGATTTAAATTCATGAGCTACTTGAATTCGAATGGTGAAATATAAGCCCTTTATGTGATGTCGCTCAGACGTCTGACTGTGGCATTCTTGTTATTTACTTTGATATAAGCCCTTTATGTGATGTCGCTCAGACGTCCGACTGTGGCATTCTTGTTATTTACTTTTGATATAAGCCCTTTATGTGATGTCGCTCAGACGTCCGACTGTGGCATTCTTGCTATTTACCTTTGATATAAGCCCTTTATGTGATGTCGCTCAGACGTCCGATTGTGGCATTCTCGTTATTTACTTTTGATAAAAGCTCTTTATGTGATGTCGCTCGGGCGATACCGCGGGCATTCTCGTTATTTACTTTTGATATAAGCCCTTTATGTGACGTCGCTCGGACGTCCATTTGTAACATCCTTGTTATTTACTTTCATTATAAGCCCTTCTCGAGATGTCGCTAGACGTCCGATCGCGGGTAACGCATCGTCATTTACATTTCAATATAAGCCCTTTATGTGGTGTCGCCCTGACGCCCGATTGCGGCATGTTAATTTATTTTACCTTTCGAGGCGTCGCTTCATACACCTGATCAGTCTTCAGCTATTTTAGGGGGATTTCGGGAGGATTACCACCTGACTTCCTTTTTATGTTACATGCAGTGCAAAATTTATTATCTGAGTGCGCATTACTAGTCTACTCATGAGCATCATGTTTGCATTTGTTATATCTTATGTCCAAACTGTATTGCGAGTATATTCAAAGTACTCACCTGGCTTGTTGATTTGGCCACATGTTCACGAAGGCGATCTTATGGATGAAGAGTACGATAGCGAGTCCGACGCCTAGAGGAGTCCCGATCGGTCCAGCGATCACAGAGTTGGTCACTTGTATTATATACGGTTCCGCTACCCAAAATAAATCATCGAGCCTCACTCCGGCGCTTGATGAGCTGTAAGATTTTGGAGTCATGTCACCCACCTCACTGTGACATATCCACCACCACTTCTATTACGAGTCAGTAGTTATGCCACCATACCCTTTGTGTCATATCCGCCTTTATGTATAATATCGGTGTGCTCGTAATAAATTGTTGAGCAGCCTCAGCCCAACCTTGTATAATATTTAGTACTTCTGGATTTCTGTATCAAGGATTTGTCTACCAGTAAGGATGATTTTCCTATACTGGTCTGATAAAATGGTCGATTTTGCAATAAATATTTTATTGGAAAACCGGTCCTGACAACCTTGGTATCAGAGCCTGGCTGATTGTAGGAAGCCACTAGGTGCGATCGCTAATCGTTTATTAGCGTATTTAGTGCTATTATTTAACATTTTGCAAATGTAGCAATTTTCTGTTGGTCATCACAAATTTATGATTTGACTATTCGGAATTTTTATCTACCTTTGTAGATGGCTGGCAGGGACTGTGAGTCACAGGTGTTCGCCAATGTACCTGAGGGGTTTATCAAGCTTCTCGTCTCCATCATCAAGGTCGCGATCGGGCCATCGGCTCGTCCGGAGTTCACACTCTACCAGCACAAGATCAGCGACAGTGTGTCTATGCACCAGGCCGCGGTGCAATTCAAGGGAGGACTCTGAGTCACGCCTCTTCCGATTTGTGGGAAGGGCCATGCCTACGGAGAGGCATGCCATGCAAATGGCTGCCCGTGAGGCGATAGCTCATCTCCAGGATGCTCTTCCTTCGATGAAGGCTCGTCGCTACCGCTACCTCCCATGCCACGTGCCATACACTTTTCACTATGCATTCGCTTGCCCTAGGGGAGAGAGAGATGAGACTATTGAAATGTTGGTTGAGTATCTCAAAGCTCTTGAGGCAACTTTTTATAACCTCGTGGACGACTTTGTGGCTGCTCGTATGGACTTCGTGCAGGGTTGTTCCGCCAACCAGAGGGAGCTCCTCCATACAGCACCACCACTGACTTTCGTCTCGTCCTCAGCATCCTATACACCTGCCATCTTAGCCACCGCCGCCTTTGCCTACCACTGAGGAGTTTGACCAAGTCATTGCTCCTACTCCAGTCAGTGCTGCACTACCTACCGCGCCCGCACCAGCTCCTCAACTCAGTACTTCGCGCCTGGAGCCTATTAGTGTGGAGGAGGTTGAGTCTCTAGCATCACTGTGTCTTACCCTTGGTAGGCCGAGGGAAGTTTTTACCATCTCCGACTGAGTGCGCCTAGCAGCCGTGCGATGTACCGGCTTGTATGATATGTTTATATGTATATAGGTTTGGTGAGAAGTAGTTTGTGTGCGCATCATGCAGGAACTCGGAGAAGTGCACTAGCCTAAATAACATGTCAGGAAGGTGTACGCACATCCTGAGTGATGTATTGTATAATTACGACTTGCGTGTAAGATATGTACTGAGCGGTCCTTCTCCATGTTCAATCAAGTATTTTCTTGAAAAATCTTGGAGTCTTTAAAAATTCCGCCTTAGCAAAATTATTTATTTTTGCCACTCAGTTTTTCTCATGAGTTCCGCAAAAATACCCCAAAGTGGAAAATGCCTCGTCCCTGGACTCGTTCCATGCCATATCCGATGGAAGAAAATTATGGTACCCAGACAAGAAACAATTTCACACAGGGGCAGTCAAGTCAGCAAGGCAGTGAAGTAGCATTTTCTCATGTATGCCGCCTTTATGAGCAAAGCCAGCAGCAGCATCAAGAAATGATGAATCATGTTATCAATATGGGAAATCACCGTGAACCATATCAGCAGCATTCCAAATTGTCTGAACTACAAAAGACGCGTTCCCCAACGTTCTCTCACACTGATAGACCTCTTGAGGCCTATGATTGGCTTCGAGACATTGAAAGGAAGTTAATTATTGCACAATGTTCGGACCGTGCGAAGGTACTTTACGCATCTCACTACCTCACTGGAGCAGCTGCATCATGGTGGAAAAATTTCCTACACATGCACCCCAATGAAAATAACATCATCTGGGAAGAAATTAAAGAAGGTTTTCGTGGGGCGCACATTCCCAGAAGCATTATGAAGATCAAGAAAAGGGAGTTTGATGACCTCAAGCACAGAAGCACGACAGTGACTGAGTACAATAGTCAGTTTACTCAATTATCTCGTTATGCCAACGAAGAGCATATGACTGAAAATAAAAAGATGGAAAAAAATTTGGACGGTCTGGCACAAGCACTTAAATGCCAGCTGGTCGTACACACCTTTCCGGATTTCAAAACACTTGTGGACAAAGCCATTACATTGGAAAATGAGTGCCGCAGCTTGGAGGATTTTCGCAAGCGCAAAAGGGACAAGACTACTCATGCTCGCAACAACCGGAACAAGACTGATTTTCAGAAAAATGGAGCAAACAAATCCACGACCAATGTTCCACGCCCAAACAAAAAATTTCATGCAAGGGACAAGGATTTTACGTATCGCCCTGGTGTTACTTGCTACGCTCGTGGAGAGGAAGGACACTATGCCAAACTGTGCCCGAAACCAAGAAACTCGTCCCCCAAGCCGAACAACAGTGGAAATAATTCATCCCCCAAGCGTAACAACTTCAACCCCAATAACAATCACAAGAAGGGTCACTTGAACCATGTGACCAAGGAGGAAGCACAGAATGCCCCGGATATATATCGTGCAGATGCGTTCCTTTCAACACAATACCTCCCACGGTTTTGTTTGATTCGAGCTTCTCACTCGTTCATTTCAAAGAAATTTGCTTTGCAACATGATTTTTCGATGCTTCCCTTGGAAAAATCCATGATCATCAAGTCCCCCGGGATCAAGCAAATCACTCAGAGTTACTGCCAAGGTATGGTTATTGAGATTGAGGGACTGAAGTTTCAGGCAAACCTCATTGTATTGGAAAATAAGGGACTGGATGTTATCCTAGGAATGGACTGGTTAACCACCAACAAGGGATTTATCGACTGCTTCAATCGGACTGTAATTCTTACCCATCATCACGGGAAGACGATAAAAATTGTAGCTCAAGAAAGACCAATATCATGGCAACCAAGGTTGAACAAGGTGGATGTTTCAGAGTTAAGAAAAGTTCCAGTGGTGTGTGAGTTCCCCGACGTATTTCCCAAAGAACTACCAGGCATGCCACCAGACCGGGAAATAGAGTTCAGCATTGAACTAGCACCTGGAACCACCCCCATTTACAAGAAACCCTATAGAATGGCACCCTCCGAGTTGGTAGAATTAAAGAAGCAAATAAAAGAATTACTGGACAAAGGATTTATTTCGGCCAGCTCCTCACCTTGGGGTTCACCAGTATTATTTGCCAAAAAAAAGGATGGGACACTGAGATTATGTATAGACTATCGAGCACTCAACATGGTCACCATCAAAAACAAATATCCAATGCCACGGATAAATGATTTATTTGACCAGCTCGCACAAGCCAAGGTTTTCTCAAAAATTGATTTAAGGTCGGGGTATCATCAATTAAAAGTACGGACATAAGATATCCCTAAGACATCATTCACCTCCGTGATCACGGATTATATGAATTTACAAGAATGCCGTTTGGGTGACAAAGCGCCCTGCATATTTTGTCCACCTCATGAACAAAGTGTTTATGAAATTTATGGAAAAATTTGTTGTGGTGTTCATTGATGATATTCTCGTATACTGTAAGACACCAAAAGAACATGCTGAACATCTCAGAATTGTACTGGGAGAATTAAGGAAACATCAATTATACACCAAATTCAGCAAATGCGAATTTTGGTTAAGACAGGTTGGTTTTCTAGGCCACGTATTGACCCAAGAAGGTGTTGCCGTGGACCCAGAAAAAGTCAAGGCCGTACTTGGCTGGAAACCACCAGCCAACGTAACAGATGTATGAAGTTTCCTAGGAATGGCTGGATATTACCGAAGGTTTATTGAGGGGTTCTCCACCATAGCAAAACCAATGACACAATTAGTCAAGAAGGATAAGAAATTTGTATGGACTGAAGCGTGCGAGAAAATTTTCCAAGAACTCAAAAGGAAATTAACGACAACACCAGTATTGGTTATACTAGACATACACAAGAGTTTTGAAGTATATTGTGATGGATCCCGAAAGGGCCTCGGATGCGTACTAATGCAAGAAGGCAAAGTAGTCGCATATGCTTCCAGGCAACTACGAAAGCATGCAGAAAATTATCCTACTCATGACTTGGAATTGGTAGCAGTCATTCATGCACTCAAAGAGTGGAGGCACTTTTTGCTTGGAAATCGTTTCGAAATATATACGGACCATAAAAGCCTCAAATATATTTTCATGCAACCAGAACTCAATTTACGGCAACGACGCTGGTTGGAATTAGTGAAAGATTATGATGTTGGCATTCACTACCATCCAGGAAAGGCGAATGTAGTGGCAGATGCTCTTAGTCGAAACCCCAGCTCGGGCAACGACAGTCTACAGAACTTGAGACCTAAATTTCAGCAGGAGTTCGCCAAACTCAACTTGGTGATGGTCACCGAAGGCAATGTGTCAAATTTGGAAATACAGCCCACCCTAATGGAACAGATTAAGAAGGCTCAGCATGGACACCCCAGCATCGAAGGCATAAAAAGAAAAGTGAGTGCAGGCAAGGCTTGAGAATTAAATAAGTAGATGATAAGGGAATATTATGGTACGGAAACAGACTTTGCGTACCAAATATAGAGGACCTCAAATACCAAATTCTAGCCGAAGGCCACACCGCTCCATATTCAATCCACCCTGGAGGAACCAAAATGTACAAGGACATTCAGGAAAAAATTTGGTGGCACGGTATGAAGAGGGATATAGCCACATTCATTGCATGTTGTGATTCATGTCAGCGCATTAAAGCCGAGCACCAAAAACCAGCAGGACTATTACAGCCAAACAGGATACCTGAGTGGAAATGGGGCCGAATTGGGATGGATTTATTGTCGGACTACCTCGGTCACGACACGGAAATGATGCCATATGGGTCATCACAGATAGATTAACTAAGGTGGCACATTTCATCCCAGTAAAGACAACCCACACCACTCAGAAGCTTGCCAAACTTTAACCCTCCCGTATAGTTTGTCTGCACGGAATTCCAAAGACTATAATATCCGACGGAGGCACTCAATTCGTCTCTAGATTTTGGGATCATTTACAACAAGCTCTGGGAACTCAACTAGTATTCAGTACAACATACCACCCCCAGACTAGAGGACAAACTGAACGTGTGAACCAAATTCTAGAGGACATGCTGAGGGCATGTGTTCTCACCTATGGAACCAGTTGGGAAGAAAGCTTGTCGTATGCCGAGTTCGCATACAACAACAGTTACCAAGCCAGTCTACAAATGGCACCTTTTGAAGCCTTGTACGGGCGAAGATGTCGTACCACATTAAATTGGTCAGAAACAGGAGACAGTCATATCTTCGGCCCAAACATTCTCAAAGAAGCTGAGGAGAAAGTTAGACTAATCAGGGATCGACTCAAGATAGCCCAAAGCCGACAAAAGAGTTATTACGATAAAAAACATCACGAAGTCAGCTTTGAACCCGGTGAGTATGTGTATCTACGAGTATCTCCTATGAGGGGCCTACAACGTTTCAAAGTTAAAGAAAAGCTAGCACCAAGGTTTATTGGACCCTTCTGTGTGACTGCGCGAAGAGGCACAGTAGCCTACCAGCTGGATCTACCCAAAGAAGTATTAGACGTCCACGACATGTTCCACGTCTCACAGTTGAGGAAATGTGTAAGCAACCCAGAAAAGCATGTATCCCACGAGAACATTGACATGCAACCAGACCTCACCTACATGGAACGTCCAATAAAAATATTGGAGGAGTCCAAAAGGAGGACCCGTCAGAAAACAATTAAGTTTTTCATGGTTCAGTGGAGCAATCACATCGAGGATGAAGCAACATGGGAAAGAGAGGATTTTCTCCGGACAGAGTACCCACACCTATTTGAGGATCAGCTGAAATCTCGGGGACGAGATTTTTCCTAAGGGGGTAGGTGTTGTAACACTCCAAATTTTTTGATTTGGTTTTTATCAAATTCTTTAATTAGTTGGAAGGAGGTTATTTAATTTTTTTCTAAGGACTCTCCTTCTCAAAGTATTTCTTTTAAGACAAATATTTTATGTGTTCTTCCCAACCTTGATTTTTGGTCTTGAGGGTTTTCATCTTGTGTTGGCTCAACACAAATAATTTTGGAAGGTTTTACAATTCTTTTATTAAAAGAATTCCTATATATTATGGATTTATTCTTTCCCATTCAAAGATTTCTCTTTTGCCATGACCTATGTTGAAAACTTTCTTCCAAACCCCACCTCCCTACTTTGGGTCAAGCCAAGCATCCAATTCCAGCAAGTTTCAACCTCTTTTAGATTTTATTTCCATTTATTTTATCCTCAAACCTTTTTCTGTAATTTAATTGGTACCTTAGTGATTTATAAAGGAACTACTAGATTTCCTTTGAATTTTCGTTCCACATAAATTCCTATGGCTAGTCCTTAGTACCCTCAACCAAGATCCTTCAAGATCTGCTAGTCCATAGTTCAAATTTTTCAAAATGTGCTTGCTGCAAGTTTGGACCAGATTTGCCATTTTTGGTGAAATTCATTCTTTTTCTTTTCCTAAAAATCTGAGATAATTCATGTAGTCTCCAGATGCATCAAGAGATCACCTCACCAAGGATCAGCTCAAGAAAAATTTCCTACGTGCCTAAATCATTTCTTCGAACAGCTGGTGTGCCTTTGTTTACATCACATTCGTAAAAATTCAGTGTGCGATTTTGATGTGATGTCGTTTTCTTGTAACCCGGCATCAATCTCGCTAGTGCACGCCTTGGCGCCTTGCTCACTGCTCCCCCTTCTTATCCATCGCGCGCCGCATGGTAAATGCAGACGGATCGACGGCGTCGGTGAGCTGGCAGGGGTACATCGCCCTCGTGAGCGGCGGCAGCAACGTTCGCTGCAGCCACTAGAGAGGCTCAGCATGGTACGACACAGTCCAGCACTGCCCACACCACCAGGAGCCGCCGCGTGGCCGTCCCGTTTCCCGTGCGTGCTGCAGAACCATCGCCGTGGCCTGAGAGGCGCAGAGCACGCTCTCTGCTGCCGATGTGCCCGTAAGGCCGTTCCATCGAAGGCCTGGAGTATCGCCCAAGTTGTAACAAGATTAGCTGTTGAATGGAGCCAGTGGACCAATCCGAAGACGCCCTGTCACCTAAACCTCCAGCCCGACCACTGCCTCGCCGTAGTCACTCCCTGGAGTAATCCCGTTCTCGGCAACCGCCTAGGGCCGGCTATAAATGGAGGTCCCGAGCTCGCCTTCGACCCAGTACCACTCCTCCACTTCACCAGGACCACGACCAACCACTAGAAGGACCTCGAGGAGGCCTTCTTCCCCAACTCCGGCCGCCCCGATCCGCTTCGGGCTCCAGCAAGATTCTCTCTGGTGAGAGCACCCCGCCTCCCAAACTGCGTCAATAGCTTCCTAGTACACCCACTCCTCTAACCCGTGCTTCAATTTGGCGTCTGTAGCCCTCCTCGGTGAGATCCATCCTCGACCGAACCACCGTCCGCCGGAGAGGAGGCCGCCATCGACGTGGTGCTCGCCGACGACCAACTCCACCACCCACATACACGGGAGAGCTCCGTGAGTCCGTAGGTAACCTCCAATCCCCCTGCCTCGCCGTGGATCGACGCCGGCGACCACCGCGAGCCTCGGCAAGGCGAGACTACATTACGATTTTAAACCTGACGGGTGGGACCCCCTCGTCAGCCACTCCTCTTTTTTCTTTTGTCAAAACATTTTCTGAAAGCGCCTTCGGGCAAAGTACATTTCCCTTTTGGGTTGGCGTATTCCTAACCGAAGCGTTATCTGTTTTTCTAAACTGGCCCCTGGAAAGTTTCTGTTTCATCGCAGATTAGTCCCTGGACTAAAACCTTAATAACTTTAAAACAAAAGAGGATTTGGAGTTGATTCTTTTTCTGTCATCTTTATTTTTATATCTAGTTTTTATCATATTTATTTGAAAAATATCTGGAACAATTTTTATGCACACATGGTATTTATGTTAGTACCCGATTTTTTTAACATAGATACCGAAGGAGGTGACGGAGCCACAAACTTCGTCGAGCTAGACTCCGACTACTCCGAACCAGGCAAGCATGTTTGAACCTTTGATATGCTGAGTGTCTTGCATGTTTGCTTGAGTAGTTTTCTCATGGCATGTTTATATAAGCATTAGTGAATGTTATATTGCATGCAAGGCAAGCTACAAGTGAGCTTCGAAATTTGATGTGTTCATATGATGGTGAGATAACCTGATCATGTGGTGGCATGGTAGGTTCCAAGATAGTATTGTTGAAGCATCCCGGTCTTATGTCAACCGTTTAACTCCAGTATTAACGTGGACCAAGTCATGTTCCCGTTCGTCCCCTTTTCCGTGTTGCCACATGTCTTCTACAAAGAATGCGGTCTAGTCAGGTGCAAACCTCTTTCCTTGTACACACCAAATAGAGGGGGCGCGATGAGGGTTCCATGGCCCTGGATTAAAGCCCATCATCCGGTCAGGGGGCATGGGTGTTTCAGGTTGGGACCGACAGGGGGCACCCCTTAGAGCACGCGAAATAAATTTGATCCCATGCTACTCGAGGTTGTGGCCTCCCCGTCTTAGAGTTTTTCTTGAACGTTGCCTAGGGTGATTCCTGGCAGTGGAATGTGGAATGGGTGTGTACTGGTTAGATGTGTTTCTTCTAAAATACCGTAAACGGAACTAGTCCTTTGTGACGACGGAAATCCGTTGGCTGTGGGTAAAGAGTACAAACTCTGCAGAGTCAAAACCATTCGAGTAACCGTGTCCATGGTCAAGGACTGTGATCAACATATCAATGTTAGTATCAGTGTCAGTCTCAATGTCTGTCTCAGCGTCAGTCTCAGTGACAATCCCCGTGAACAAACATGAGTGGTAAACCCGGCTGAATTTTATTCCTGTGGATGGACTAACCAGTTTATTATTATGTACTGAGTATTTCCTTGGGATGATTTAAATTCATGAGCTACTTGAATTCTAATGGTGAAATATAAGCCCTTTACGTGATGTCGCTCAGCCGTCCGACTGTGGCATTCTTGTTATTTACTTTGATATTAGCCCTTTATGTGATGTCGCTCAGTTGTCCGACTGTGGCATTCTTGTTATTTACTTTTGATATAAGCCCTTTATGTGATGTCGCTCAGACGTCCGACTGTGGCATTCTTGTTATTTACTTTTGATATAAGCCCTTTATGTGATGTCGCTCAGACGTCCGACTGTGGCATTCTTGTTATTTACTTTTGATATAAGCCCTTTATGTGATGTCGCTCAGACGTCTGATTGTGGAATTCTCGTTATTTACTTTTGATTTAAGCCCTTTATGTGATGTCGCTCAAAAGTCCGACAATGCCATCCTTGTTATTTACTTTCATTGTAAGCCCTTTTCGAGATGTCGCTTAGACGTCCGACTGTGGCACGTACTGTCATTTACATTTCAATATTAGCCCTTTATGTGGTGTCACCCTAACGCCTGATTGCGGCATGTTAATTTGTTTTACCTTTCGAGGCGTCGCTTTAGACACCCGATCGGTCTTCAGCTATTTTAGGGGGATTTCGGGAGGACTACCGCCTGACTTCCTTTTTATGTTACATGCAGTGCAAAATTTGTTATCTGAGTGCGCATTACTAGTCTGCTCATGTGCATCATGTTTGCATTTGTTATATCTTATGTCCAAACTGTCTTGCGAGTACATTCAAAGTACTCGCCTGGCTTGTTGATTTGGCCATATGTTGACGAAGGCGACCTTATGGATGAAGAGTGCGATAACGAGTCCGACGCCTAGAGGAGTCCCTGTCAGTCCCGTGCGATCCTGGAGTTGGTCACTTGTATTATATACGATTCCGCTACCCAAAATAAATCATCAAGCCTCACTCCGACGCTTGATGAGCTATAAAATTTTGGAGTCATGTCACCCACTTCACTGTGACATATCCACCACCACTTTTATTACAAGTCAGTAGTTATGCCACCATACCCTTTGTGTCATATCCGCCTTTATGTATAATATCGGCGTGCTTGTAATAAATTGTTGAGCAGCCTCAGCTCAACCTTGTATAATATTTAGTACTTACGGATTTTACGTATCAAGGATTTGTCTACCAAGATGGGATGATTTTCCTATCTTTGATGCAGTAAAATGGTCGATTTTTCAATAAATATTCTATTGGAAAGCCGGTCCTAACAGGTGATTTTTCATCTAGCACAGGAGGTAGGTGCTCTCTTTGTGAGCCGTTAGTTTCATCGAACCACACATCTACAGTTTCAACAACTTTGTGGTTAACATTGTTGAAGACTCTGTAGGTGTGCGAGTCCTTACCGTAACCAAGCATAAAACCTTCATGTGCTTTCGGTGCTAATTTAGAATTGTGATGAGGATCTCTAATCCAAAATTTAGCACCGAAGACTTTGAAATAACTCACATTGGGTTTCTTTTCAGTGAGGAGTTCATATGCAGTGTCCTTGAAGAATTTGTGAAGATATACCCTGTTGATGATGTGGCCTGCAGTATCAATTGCCTCAATCCAAAAATGACGAGGCCACTTGTATTCATCAAGCATAGTGCAAGCCATCTCAACAAGAGTCCTATTCTTGCGCTCCACGACGCCATTCTGCTAAGGAGTGTAAGGAGCAGATAACTCATGAGTAATACCAAGTTCATCAAGATAGTCATCAAGACCAGTATTCTTGAACTCAGTTCCATTGTCACTTCTGATGTGCTTTATCTTTACACCAAAGTTGGTTGAAGCCCTCGAGGAAAATTGTTTGAAGACTTCCTGCACTTCACGGTTGTAAGTGACAATATGCACCCATGTGTAATGCGAGTAATCATCAACAATAATAAAGCCATATAGAGATGCTTCATTAGTGAATGCAGAATAATGGTTAGGACCAAAGAGATCCATGTGAATAAATTCAAATGGTCGAGTGGTAGTCATGATAGTCTTCGCTGGATGCCTGGCCTTGGTCATCTTTCCAGCTTCACAGGCTCCGCACAAGTGATCCTTGAGGAATTGACATTCTCAATGCCAATGGCATGCTTCTTCTTCACGAGTGTGTGCAAGTTCTTCATGCCAGCATGACCTAGTCGTCGATGCCATAGCCAGCCTTCTGAAGCTTTTGCAAGTAGACATATAGCTGGTTGTGGTCCTGTAGAGAAATCAACAATATACAGATCTCCTCTCCGGAATCCTTCGAAGACTTTGGAATGGTCATCTTCCATGATCACAACAGAATGATACTTGCCAAAGATAACAACCATGTAAAGATCACAAAGCATTGAGACTGACATGAGGTTGAATCCTAAGGACTCGACAAGCATGACTTTGACCATGTGTTGATCGTTTTAGATCGCAACCTTACCTAGACCCAATACCTTGCTTTTTCCTTTGTCAGCGTAGGTGATATGCTTCAGATGCGATGGCGATAAGGGAGCATCCATCAATAGATTCTTTTCACCAGTCATGTGATTCGTACATCCACTATCGAGGACCCACTCAGTGGGTTTGGGTAGATCATCCTGTAGATGAATTAGTGCAACTTATGAACTCATATACTTCATAAGTGAAGAATATGACATCAATTTCATCAGATCGATTTCATCAAATCAATAGAACAGATAAAGAAGTATGAGGACGTGAGAAATGAGGATTCATTTCTTCATGATTAGCCCGCGTCCTTTCAGGCATATTCAGGTCTCCAGGAAATTCTTCAGACGTTTAAGTTCGTCTAGAGACATGTCCCTGCATAAGAGATTAGTTCCTTTTCTTCACCACCCACATCTGAAGGGGTGGCAAAGAGTTCATCATTCTGCGAGCTCCATAAGATAAAGGTGGCATAGAGGCCAGTCCACTTCCTTGCACATAAGAGGAGTTAGGGTAAGCATATGAATAAGCAGAGAAATTCTTCGAGGACTTATGAACATAATGGTTAGTGGAATAATGCTCATATTCATATCCCTTAGTTCTTCCATGCGAAACATAAGAGTTAGCACGATGATGTTCATATGAGGACTTTGATCGTGTTGAGGAATTTGATCCATGTGAGGAATTTGGTCCATATGAGGACTTGGATCCATATGAACAATTTGATCTGGGGTTCCTATTCTTCACAGGTGGTGTCATGATGACATTCACCTGAAGACTTTCAAGGCACCTTTTGGGAATCCAGATATTCTTCATAGGAGAACCGTTCCTGCAGTTAGTCCCAACATATCTAGCAAATACTTCACCATTCTGATTTTTGAACAGTTTATAGTTGGAGTCAAATGACTCATCAGAAGAATGAGGAGATTCACATGTAAAGCCAGATAGAGTAGATGGATCTACTGGAGGTCCCTTTGCACCAACCCATGAGGTTTTGGGGTACTGCTCAGGCTTCCGGTATGTTCCATCAGCATTGAGTTTTCCTCTCAAAGGCAATACCCTCTTTCCTAGGATTCTTGTTGAGGATCTTCTTTTTAAGCACATCACAAAGAGTCTGATGCCCTTTGAGGCTTTTGTACATGCCTATCATATACAATTCCTTCAGCCCTGCATTGTTAGTGAAACTAGCAATATTCTCAGATGATGAGTTAGTGATAGCAGAGACAGGTGAAGAACTTGTAGCAGAAGAAGCATTTGAACATTCAGGTGAAGAATTAGCAGATTCATGTTCAATGCACTTCAAACATGGAGGAATGAATTCTTCCCGAGCAGCGCTGATCTGTTGAGCAAGTAATGAATCATGCTCCTTCTGAAGACCTTCATAACTCTCTCTTAGATTCTCAAGATCTTGCTTTCTTTGAATAAATTTATAAGAAAGCTTCTCATGATCAGATAACAGAGTGTTATGATGACTTTGAAGGATGTCAAACTTAGACTGAAGTCTCTAAAGATTTTCAGTCAGGGTTTTAGTGTGAGCCATTTCTTCACCCAACATATCATCATTTTTGTCTAGCATATTTGGAACCTTTTCAAAAGCCTTTTGTTGTTTCACAACAATCTTAGCAAGTTTAGGGTAGCTAGGCTTGAGGTTTTCATCAGATTCATCCTCACTTGATTTAGAGGAGGGATATTTGAGTACCTTGGCACCCTTTGCCATGAAGCAATAGGTGGGAGCATAGTCATCATTGCCTTCGTCAGCCTTGTTGGTGAAGCCATTTTCTTCCGAGTTGAAGATGGACTTGCTGACGAACGCAGTAGCAAGAGCTAGGCTTGCCACACCAGATTCTAACTCCTCAAATGCCTCCTCTTCCTCATGTTCCTCAGATTCAGCTTCAGATTCCATTTCCTTGCCAATGAATGCCCGAGCCTTCTTGGAGATGCTCTTCTTGTGAGATGAAGACTTCGAGGATTTTGATGATGAAGACTTTGAAGATTTCTTCTTCTATTTTGAATCATCAGAACAGTAATCCTTGTATTTCTTCTTCTTTGATTCCTTTTCCCACTGAGGACAGTCTTGAATGTACTGACCAGGTTTCTTGCATTTGTGGCATAACCTCTTCTATTAGTCATGGGATGAGGAATCATCACTTCTTGAAGATTTTCCAAAGCGACCATGCCTTGAGAACTTTTGGAATTTCTTCACAAGCATGGCTAGCTCCTGGCTCAGTTCTTCAGGATCACCAAGGCTACTACCAAAGTCTTCATCTTCAGATTCAAACACTGCCTTGGCCTTCAGGGCGCGAGATCTGCCATAGCTCGGACCATAGAGATCTCTCTTCTCAGCAAGTTGGAACTCACGAGCGTTTAGCCTTTTGAGGATATCTGCGTGATCAAGTGACTTGTAGTCTCCACATTCTTGTATCATTAGTGCCAGAGTGTCAAATGAGGAATCAAGCGACCTCAGCAATTTCTTCACCACCTCATGGTTGGAGATGTCAGTGGCACCAAGTGCTTGAAGCTCATTTGAGATCTCAGTGAGGCGATTGAATGTTTGCTGAACATTTTCATTGTCGAGTATTTTGAAGCGGTTGAGGATATTCCGAAGAACGTCCACTTGAGAGTCTTGCTGTGTCGAAACTCCTTCATTTACTTTGGACAGCCTATCCCAGATAAGCTTAGTAGTTCCCAAAGCACTCACTCTGCCATACAGCCCTTTACTCAGATGGCCACATATGATGTTCTTCGCTTGAGAATCGAGTTGCTTGAATCTCTTCACATCAGCAGCACTCACAGAAGGTGTGACAGAGGGAACACCATTTTCCACAACATACCAGAGATCGTTATCAATTGCCTCAAGATGCATTCGCATCTTATTCTTCCAGTAGGGGTAGTCCGTCCCGTCGAAGGCAGGACACCCAGCAGAGACCTTGATCATACATGCGGTCGACATAACTAAAACTCCATGCGGTTAAACCGAAATCACACAGAACAAGGGAGTACCTTGCTCTGATACCAATTGAAAGTGCGTTATATCGACTAGAGGGGGGGTGAATAGGCGATTTTTATGAATTCTTCACTGAGGAATTTCAGGGTGAGGAAATTCCTAAGCAAAGAACTACTTGCAGCAGAATAAGTACTCAGATGCAAACATAACAGAACATAAGCATGGTCATCATGAAGAAATGAAAACAAGCACGGAGTAGAGAAAGCGTAAACACATGATAAACAGTAGAAGACACACAAACTGAAGAAATTCAACTGAGGAAATTGAGAAGGTCTTCAGTCAAAGTCTTCAAATAGATATGAACAAGTCCACAACACAGTAATGAGGGACTGAAAGTGTTGAGCAAATAGAGCCAGTTGACTTGGTGAAGACAATGATTTGGTAGACCAGTTCCAACTGTTGTGACAGTCCTACGTCTGGTTGGAGCAGATAGGTTGTCGGGGAGGCTGATCGTACCCACGAACACCTATGGGGCCGGTGGACCGGGCCCCATTGTGGTTCGGAGGGGGGCGGAGATCGCACGAAGAGCGGATCTAGGCGAGGCACACGAGCAGTTTACCCAGCTTCGGAGCTCTCCGGAGAGATAAAACTCCTACTGCTGCTTGTTTGATGTATTGTGTTCTTGCTAGGGAGCGATGCTGGCTACAAAACCTAGCGTGAGTGTATCTGGTCTCGAGTGAGTCGAATGAACCGAACCCTTTCTACGTTGCGCACGGGCCTCCTTTTATATGCTCAAGGGGTCTCCCTCTGGTGGCAACATAGGCGAGGGTACAAATGTAAAACAGGAGTTGGTACACCTACTCGAGCGATGTCTGATGCAAAATACCTAACTCGGCGGCAAGGGACAAAAGCAATAAATGCCCGTCTGTCGCCCAAACAAGTCGACAGAGACCGTCGAGTCGCGCCACCGCTTCGCCACGATGGCAAGCTTGTCGTGCCGCTTATCGCTGCTCTCCGCTGGCTGCACAGCCTCTTGACACGCTGCCAAGCATGGAATGATCCCATGGCGACACGTTGCTGGATGAGCTGGAGCGGAGATGGAGAGGTTGCTTGTCAGCGGCAAGCGCCTTGCCGCGGCCGAATCCTTGTCGCGTCCGGAGGCTTGTCGCGCTCCGAGCCTTCCCGGCAAGCTCCTCTTGCCGGGGCCTTGTCTTCTGCATGCCTTGAATGGCCTTCCAGGCAAGCTCCTCTTGACGGGGCCTTGTCTTCTTAGTCAAATACTTTGTTCTTGAATGGCTCCAAAGGAGCCACGGAGGATCTTGGCGGTGACCAGGCAAACCCTGCCGTGGGGTGCTGCAATCGTCCGTGCTGCATCACGGGATACTAGGGTACCCCTACTCTAGTACACCGGCAGGAGCCCCGGCCTGGGCAGACGGTGCCGAAGCGCTGTCGGGCCAGGCCCAAAAGCAGTGCTGCAGTCACACGCGGCCTCGATCACGCCGTAACTTCGCCCGGACCCACCACGACCCCCACTAACGGCACGCACGAGCGTGGTGTCGTGCGAGAGATCGTGGGCGTGGTCGTGGGGTTTCTTTATTAGGAAAAGCGGGCGTCCGCCCCTCCCCCTCTTTATAAGCGGAGGAAACAGGGGCAGGCCGTCCACTCCGCCATTGCTGTCTTGTCAAGAAAACCACCGCCGCTCCCCCTTCTTCTCCAGTGCGAAGAGAGCAGCGCCCCGCCCCCCTTTCGCCACAAGCGCACTCACCGTCGTTGGCCTCCTCCGCCGCCCTCGCCATGGCTCCAAAAGCCGACAAGGAGAAGGGCGTCAAGTCGACAAGCGCGCGGCTCATGGCGCTTCATGAGGCGGGCCATCTTCCCCCCTCAGCTCGGCGCAAGGGAGCTGCGGGATGTCTTCTATATGTTTTGGTTGACGGAGACGCGTGCGCATCCGCGCACGAAGGTACTCCCCGCCTCTGCTTCTAATTTGGCCCCAACTGGGTACCCCTTCTTTGCCCTTTTCTTCTATTGCGGGCTTTGCCCTCCCTTTTTCGAGTGCTTCTGCGATATCATGAACACATATGGCCTCCGCCTCCTTGATTTCACCCCCAACACCGTCTTAACCATGGCAGTTTTCGCACACCTTTGCGAAAACTTTGTCGGAGTCCACCCATATGTGGCACTCTTCCGCCACTTCTTCGTGCCCCGCGTCGAGAGAGGAGAGCCACTTGCCGGAGGGATAGCTTGGGTCTCCAGGATCGGCAAGAAAGAAGCCTATCTGGAAGGAGAATTCCGCAACAAGTGGGAGGAGTGGAGAGCCAATTGGTGTTGGGTCGTGAGGAGAACCCGCAGCCCTTCATCTGCCGTCGCCAAACCCCAATAGTGCGCCGGGCAGGGATTGGAGTAACTTACGCCGGAGGATGCTAGGTTGAAGATAGCTGTGACCGGATTTTGCGCCTCGGGCTTGCCGGACTAACCGTAAGCGCGGTTGGCGCAGACTTCCTTCGCCGCCGCGCGCCTCCCTTGCGGGAGAGGAGGAGGCCTGCCTGGGAGTTCCAAAATGCGGCAGACATTATGAGGTTGCGCCCGGGCCTGAACTGGAACTTCACCATCTTGGAGTTGGACGCGATGCTGCTAGAGATGTTCAAGAACGACCCCGATCACCCTGAGTGGTTTAGGTTGCTGAGGGGGGTCGTCCCGTTGTGCAATAACTCGGCGCTCGACCGCATCCGCGCCATGATGCCGTTGTGCGATTCCCATGGGATCGTTCCAACCTGGCAGGAGCCCCCCGACGAGGTCGTGCAGCAGTTCTTTGATGACTTGGAAGAAGTGCCGATCCGCTCCGACGAGCAGAAAAGGCTCACCCGCGACACCACCGACGAGGAGATGGCACGTATTGCCACCAGGGTGGAGGAGGCGGCAGCAGCCGCTGCCGCTGGAGCCTGCGGGTACACCGTGGAAGAGGCGGACGCTGTGAAGGCGGCAAGCCTTGCCGAGCGAAGGGAGATCACCGGCTAGGACGAGCTTGTCGAGCCCGAGGCCGGGTCGAGTGGACCCGCCGAGGGCGCTTCTTCTCCACCACCCAGCGACTTGCCGCCAGTGAGCCCCGCTCCGCCGAAGAGGCATCTCCGCAAGGCCGGAGACGAAGTCGGGCGGCAGATCGCCCACAAGAAGCGCTGCGCGGCGACGCGCTTCTACCACGGCAAGCGATGTTGCCACGGAGCGCCTCACCTGCCTGCGACAAGCTGGGCGGGATCTTCCAGTGCCACCGCCGACGCCTCCGCCAAGCGGCCAAGAGAGCCCACTCTGCCTCGTCGCACCGGAGGCGAGCCGGAGTTTGACTTCTCCGCGCTCAGCTCCGAAGAGGAAGATGAAGAGTAAGCTCTTGAGATTGTGCTTGTATTTCTTCAATCTTATTGCTTCATCTTGAATCTGATTTGCTTCGTTCTGGACTCTTTCCTTTTCAGGACGCTGGCCCAGAGAGCGTGGATGAGGGCCAAGATCCCGACGGTCGTCATTGAGGACGACTCTCCCGTGGCAACAGGGGACGTGTCTCAGACCCCCTTGCCGGACCCGGCAACCCTTCCTCGGAGCAGCCCCCAGCACAACCCCCAGAGTAAGTGTGCAGTTTTTTCCTTACTATTAGGTGTGCAGGGGTGCTCCTTCTTCGTTGATATCTGATTGTTTGCTTGTGTAGGAGCAGAGCAGCCTCATCAGGAGGGCTCGGAAGCCGCCCCAAACCCCTGCTGCTGCTACTACGCCGCCAAGGGAGGATTCTCCGGCAAGGGAGCGCCCTCCGAGAAGGGAGGCCACTCCGGCAAGGGAGGCTACCGCGGCAAGGGACGACGCCAGTGACCCTCTAGTGGTCGAGGCCATGGCTGCGGATCCCGTTGCAGGTAATTTCCTTACACGAAAATGTCCCTTGGTCTTGGTTTCTTCTGTTTCTCTTTTTGAACATTTGCTTGACTGCTCTTTCTTCGTCTGACGCAGAGCCGATGGAGGTCGAGGCTGCCGGCAAGGAGGAAGTGCGCGGCAACACCGACGAGGCCGCCGTCGTGGAAGAAGAGGTCGTCGCTGTGGAAGAAGAGGCCGTCGCCGACGAGCCTGTCGGCGAGGAGGCCACCGAGGTTGGCCGACGCAGGAGCCGGGCGAGGGGTCGGGCGATCGCACTGACGGCCCTGAGGCCGCAGGAGCGCCAGGCGCTACACCGATAGCCGACTCCCCCGCTGCTGCTGCAGCGTCAGGCTCCGAGGAGCCCCAGCCCGGCGCCTACCTGAAGGCCGGCGAGGGTGTCTTCATCAAACTCCCCTGGGAGCCGAGCTCCAGGGCGCCGGTCGAAGGAGAGACCTTCGACGGCGAGCTACTCGCCTCCACTGGGCTGGCTGGTGGACGCGCCAAGCAGCAACGGCGAAGTCTGAGGAGGAAGCGATTCTTTGAAGAAGCTGCTGTCGCTCTACTGCGTCCGCAAGCCAAGTTGGAGTCCCGGAAGCACTTGTCGTGAGGGCAGGAGCGGACATGGAGAAGCGCCAGAAGAGCTCCGGGCGCCAACCAAGAAACTCTCCGTGGCGTAGAAGAAGCGCTGGGGCAACTTGCGTAAGCGCATGGCCTTCATCCTTGAGAAGGCCGCATGAGGAGGAGCAGCGGTGGCTGCCGAGAAGCTCTCCGCGCAGAAAGCGGCTGGCAGCGGAAGGTCAACCTGGACAGCCACGAAGAAGACCTTGCCGCGAGGAGTCACTTGGCGGGCGCTTAAGGAAGCGAAGGATGTTGCCGCAGCCGAGGCCGCCAAGGAAGATTTGAAGGCGAAGGTGGCACAATGGAGGCCAGCCTCAAGAAGAGCGGCGAAGAGCTTGCAGCGCTCAAGCACGAGCGCCGAGAAGGACGCCTACACTCTTGGTGAGCTGTAGAGTCGTCTCACTGATAGGGGCAAGGAGCTCGGCGCCGCCAAGGATTCCAAGGCGGATCTTGAGCTGAAGGTGACCACTCACAGCAGACGTTGGGACGGCGCCAGAGAGCGGGAAGTGGGCCTGTTGGAGACGATCAAGGCCAAGGAGGAGCTGCTAGCGAATGTTGTCTCCACCAGGCGCCTTGAGGGAGAGTGTGGAGCACTGGACTGATGGTCTTGTGGACACCGCTGCTGACATCCACAACGAGCTGATGGAGCTGGGGACGGCGGACCTTGCATACTCCTCCGACGAGCATCTCCAACCCAGCGCCAAACTCAGTTTATTCTTCAAAGGCGTGGTGACGGGCCTCGAGCGACTCCAGAAAGAGGTCCCAAAGCAGCTGGCCGAGGAATCACGCCAGATCTGTGCAGGAGCCCTCGAGAAGGTGCTGATAAAGGTGGCCTTCCGCAATCCGGGCCTCAACCTTAACGGCGTCCTCAGATCTTTGCCGCCAGATGCCAACGTGGAGGAGCTCAAAGCCCTTGTCGCACCCATTGTGGACAAGGTGAACAAGATCAAGCGGATTGATGGCGACCGCGTAGACTAGGCCGTAATTTTATCCTTCCCTTGTCGCTGCTGATCATGTTTAGAACACTTTGTTAGACCAGCGACAAGTTATTTTGTAATATACTCTATCTTAGGCGATCAATGCAACGTTATTTCCTCTACTCGATTCCTTCCTTTGTACATTTCTGCCTTACGCATTTGGGGGACTTTTCGGTGCGGGCACCCTTGCTGCGAGCGCTGAGTGCGGAATGTCAGCAGCCTGCTGGCAGTGCCGCCTCCGACAAGCAACCTTGTTGCGACTAGCCGCAGCTCACTTAAGTTGTTGAGCGGACTCGAAACAAAGTTAGGGCGCGACTAGCCTGCGAGTTGGTTCCTCTGCGCATAGGTTTTCCATACAAAGTACTCTCGTTCGAGGAAGATAACTTAAAAATTTAAAAATTGGTTGCTCAAACTTTGGCAACTTAGCTTTTCTGTCTCTTGCCTCCCGATAAGGCAAAACTTCCTCGAAACGATTACGGTCCATAGTATTATCTTCTCCTTCCCCCCTGGTTAACTTGTGCGCGAGGGAGCCTTCCTTTCTTTGAGAAAAGAGAAAGAAGAGAAAATAAAGTTATGGAGCCCAGTGGCTCGATATTGCTTACCGGGTGTGGTTGCTGCACAAAACGTTAGCCAAAGCATGCAATAAAATGATGAAAGCATGAATTTGACAAGTTGTGCGCAACACATGAGCTTTACTGATGCACGGGGTCTGCGCCCCGGCTTTGTACAAAGGATTACATGCAACAGCGGCAAGACATGTACAAAAGGTGGTTGCAGGAACAGGTTCCGGCAACCGCGCCTTCTGGGTAAAACTTACGAAGATGCTCAATGTTCTAGGAGTTGCTCACCGGGATGCCATCTTCGGTCTCAAGGCGGACAGCGCCAGGCCTAGTGACTCGTTTCACCCGATAAGGGCCTGCCCACTTTGGCATAAACTTGTTTGAATTCTTGGCGGACTGAACGCGCCGAAGAACAAGGTCGCCTTCCTCGAGACTTCTGGCACTAACTTTGCGGCTATGGTAGCGACGCAAAGCTTGCTGGTAGCGAGCAGCTCGCACAGCGGCCTGAAGACGATCCTCCTCAAGGAGCAGCGCGTCATCTTGTCGTAGCTGCTCTTGCTCAAGCTCATCGTAAGCGAGCACTCGACGCGATCCGTATACGAGTTCCGTGGGGAGAACTGCATCTGCTCCATAGACTAGAGCAAAAGTTGTCTGGCCGGTGGCTCGATTTGGCGTCGTCCTGATCGACCAAAGAACCACCGGCTCCTCGATCCAGATCTTTCCGCACTTGTGCAGCACAGCCGAAAGTTCTGGTCTTGAGCCCGCGCAGCACTTCAAGCATTGCCCTCTCTGCTTGACCGTTGCTTCTCGGGTGAGCAACGGAAGCAAAGCGCACCTTGGCGCCAAGATCTTGGACGTCTTGCATGAAGGTGCGACTTCGTAAATTGTGTGTCGTTGTCGGTGATGATCCTGTTAGGGATTCCAAAAGCGGCAAACAATCGACTGAAGAACTTGATCACGACCGTCTTTGTCACCTTCCTCACTGCTTCCACTTCCGGCCACTTTGTGAACTTGTCGATGGCGACGTACAAGTACTCAAAGCCCCCGACAACTCGGGGGATGGGGCCGAGGATGTCGAGCCCCAAGACTGAAAAGGGCCAGGATAAAGGGATCATCTGGAGAGCTTGAGCTGGCTGGTGTATCTGTTTGGAATGGAACTGGCACGCTTCACACTTGGTTATTTGTGCAGTTGCATCCTGGAGGGCTGTCGGCCAGAAGAAACCTTGCCGGAAAGCTTTGTCGGCAAGTGCTCTTGCGCCGATGTGGTGACCACATATGCCTCCATGTATCTCTGCCAACAGCTTCTGTCCATCTTCCCTGGGAATACACTTCAATTTCACACTGTTGAGCCTTCTTCTCATGTATGTATCTTTGTCGACAAACTGGTACATACTTGACTGCTGGGCTACTCTTTCCGCTTCTTCTTGTTCTTCGGGAAGTTCTCCTGCCTGAAGGAAAAGGACAATCGGCTGCGCCCATGCTGGAGCTTGTGGCTCGACAACGAGGACTAAAGGCACATCTGCTGCTGCGGGAACGTCAGCGTCTACGGCAAGAACCTGCGGCTCTGCCGGAGCTTGATGCTCCCCGGCAAGCTTGCCGGAGCAAGACTTGTCGGAAGCGTCTGCTTCAACGAAACAAACCCTTGGGGCTTGTCGGAGCAGACTGCCCCTTAGCGCTGTTGGAGTTGATCTTGGGGACCTTTGCAACGACGGCTTCGGGAAGCTCTGCCGGAAAGTAGTCACCAGAGATCAACTTCCTCTTCTTTCTCTGTCCAGTTGATGGTGTTATGGTTGGTTGAGTCAACTTGAGCACGAAAATCCTTGGTTCCACAGGCAACTTAAGTGCAGCGCACTTTGACAGGCCGTCAGCAATGTCATTCTGAACTCTTGGAACATATTCCATTTGCAGGCCGTCAAAGTGCTCTTCTAGCTTCCTCACTTCATCAACGTAGGCTTCCATCAACGGACTCTGATAATCTTTGTTCACTTGGCGGACGACAAGCTGTGAGTCACCCCTGACAATAAGCTTCTTGATCCCAAGGTCTCTGGCGATCTCGAGACCGGCAAGCAAACCTTCATACTCTGCAGTATTGTTTGTTGCTTGCTCCTTGGGAAAGTGCATCCGGACTACGTGCTTGAGGTGCTCTCCGGTGGGTGCGATAAGCAGACGCTTAACCGGCGCCTTGCAGCGAGAAGGCACCATCAAAGTACATTAGCCACTCTTTGCTTGCTTCCTTGACGGGAATGCTCATCTCCGGAATCTCTTCATCTGGCGTTGGCGTCCATTCTGCTATGAATTCTGCCAATGCTCTGCTTTGGATAGTTGAAGTGCTTTCAAACTTGAGACCAAAGCTTGACAGTTCCAGTGCCCACTCGACAATCCTGCATGTTGCCTCTGGATTCTGCAGTATCCTCTTCAGCGGAAAGCGAGTGACAACTGTGATCTCATGTGCTTGGAAGTAATGGCGCAGCTTTCTCGAGGCCATGAGGAGGCCGAAAAGCAATTTCTGCACGCCAGAGTACCTTGACCTAGCCCCCTGCAGGAGGGAACTGACAAAGTAAACTGGGCGCTGCACCATCCTTTTCTGCATCTGGTCATGCGTCTGCGCGGATTCGTCCTTGTCGGGACCAGAGCTTGTCGGCGAAGCCCCCTGCTTTGTCGTCGGATGTGTTTGCCGTGGTAGCTAGCTCGTCATCCGCCTCCCGCTCCGCTACTAACGCAGCACTAACCACTTGATTGGTTGCTGCTATATATAGCAGCAACTTCTCTTGTGGTTTAGGTGCGACAAGTGTCGGAGTGGAGGACAGGTATCTCTTTAAGTCCTGCAACGCAGCCTCCGCTTCCGGAGTCCATTTCATTGGACCTGCCTTTTCAAAATCTTGAAAAAGCGGCGGCGCGCCAGCAGAACCTAGAAATAAACTCTTTGAGAGCAGCTACATAACCGGCAAGTCTTCGTACATCCTTGACGCGCTTTGGTGCTTCAATCTGCTCAATGGCCTTGATCTTGTCGGGATTGGCTTCAATCCCTCGCTGAGACGAAGAACCCGAGAAGCTTGCGGAAGGAACTCCAAACACGCACTTCTCGGGGTTGAGCTTGAGGTTGATCTTGCAGATTTGCAAAGGTCTCGCCCAAATCTTGAACCAGAGTTGCTTTGTCCTTGCTTTTGACCACTATGTCATCCATGTAGGCTTCTACATTTACGTGTATTTGCGGCTCAAAAGCGTCATGGACTACCCTTGCAAGCGTTGAACCAGCATTCTTCAAACCGAAAGGCATCCGTATGAAACAAAGATGTGCCACATGGTGTATTGAATGCGGTCTTCTCCTCATCTTCTTCAGCCATGAAGATCTGATGGTATCTTGAGTATGCATCAAGAAACGAAAGCAGATCACATCCAGCCGTGGAGTCAACAATCTGGTCGATGCGCGGTAAGGGAAATGGATCTTTGGGACAAGCTTTATTAACATCCGTGAAGTCAATACAAAGTCTCCATTTCCCATTTGCTTTGCGCACGACTACAGGATTGGCCAACCATGTAGGATGGAGCACTCCTCTGACAAGGCCTGCTGCTTCCAGTTTCTTGATCTCTTCTGCTATGAATTCTTGGCGCTGCACTGCTTGCTTCCTGACTTTTTGTTTGACGGGCCGCGCATGAGGACAAACAGCCAAGCGGTGCTCAATCACTTTCCTGGGAACACCGGGGATGTCAGACGTTTGCCATGCAAACACGTCGACATTCTCCCGCAGGAAAGCAACGAGCGCGCCTTCCTATTTAGGGTCGAGAGAGGCACTGATGGTGAAGGTACCACCAGTGTCGTCCTCCTTGGCGGGCACCTTCTTGGTCTTTTGCGGAGCTACCATCTTCTTCTTGCACTTGCCGGTGGAGCTCGATGGTGCGTCCTCGATAGTAGCGCAGCACTCCGAAGAGGTGCGCTTGCCGGAGTGGGCATCAGAGCTCTTGCCGGACTTGGACTTTGTCTTCTTCCCCCCGGGAGCTTCAGCCGCAAGTGTTTGGCAATCTGTTGCGGCTGCTGCATCCCGGTAGATCTTGTCGGTACAGATGAGGGCATCCTTCTTGTCGCCATGGATAGAGATGACGCTTATCGGGCCTGGCATCTTGAGTAAGTTGTAGGCGTAGTGAGAGGCTGCCATGAACTTGGCGAGTCTTTGGGCGACCAAGTATCCCATTGTAAGGCAATGGGAAATCGGCAACGTCGAATGTGACCCTCTCAGTCCTAAAGTTCAGCTCGCTGCCAAATGTTACCGGCAGCGTAATCTTCCCGGACTGATTCCTTGGAAGGTGCCAGTCTCTTCGAGCTCGCTGTCAGGGATTTGAAGCTTCTGGAGTAGCGCGGAGGAGATCAGATTCAAGCCGGCCCCGCCGTCAACTAGCATCTTGGTGACCTTGAGGTTGTGGATGGTTGGTGAGACCAACATCGGCAAGCACCCGACCGCAGTTATGCGATCAGGGTGGTCCTCGATATCAAAGACGATAGGCGTCTTTGGACCACTTCGTAGGCTTGCGTGACTCTACGGATGGTTCCACGCATTGACCTCCCGCATCCATTGCTTGAGTTGGCGGTGGGAGGTATGCGAGGAAGCACCTCCGTCAACGTAGAGAACCTCTCGTGGCTTTACGAAACTCCTGCTCATCGGTAAATGCCGTCTTCCATATCTTCGCTGTCGTCATCATCTTCATCCTTGTCACGGCCGGGAGGTCTGTCTCCTTGCCGCTGCTTGGCCTTGCATGGCGCCCCGGCCGGGCGTTTCTTACTGCTCCCCAGCACCTTCTGGGCCTTCTCCTTGTCGCGCCGCCGTACTCAGCCTTCTGCTGAACAAGCTGCTCGACCTTCTTGCAGCTCTGGAGGTCGTGGCCCTTAGTGCGGTGGATCTTGCAAGATCGCTTGCGGTGTCGTCACGCTTGTCGGCGGCCGCCAGACTGGTGGTTGGCATCAGCGGCAACCTCCTTGCCGGAGCCACCAGCCTTGGCGTTCTTGTCGCCACCTCCGTTGCCGGACTGCTCAACAGCTAACACTTCTCTACCTTTCTTCTTCCTGTTGCCTCGCCGCCGGCCCTTCTTTGCCGGGGCGGTCTCATCGCTGTCAGATCCTGCTTCTGCATTCTCTCCTGGGAGTCTCCTCCCTTCCTCAGCGCGTGCACACTTGTCGGCCAAGGCGTACAGCTCACTAACGTCCTTGACCTTGCACATCGCCATCTCCTCCCTCATCCTGCGGTTCCGCATGTTCTGATGAAACGCGCTGATCACCGCGGCAGGGTGGACATCTGGGATGTTGTAGTGCACACGGTTGAATCTCTGAATGAACTTGCGCAGGGACTCTCCTTCCTTCTGGGCGAGCAGATGAAGGTCACTCTCTTGGCCATGAGGTTTGTGGCCACCTATGAAGGCGCCAACAAATTGATGGCATAGATCTGCCCAAGAGGATATGGAGCTATCCGGCAAGTGCATGAGCCAAGATCTGACGTTGGGCTTGAGCTCGAGCGGGAAGTAGTTGGCGAGGATCTTGTCGTCCCGTCCCCCTGCAGCCTGCACCGCGATGGTGTAGATGCTGAGGAACTCTGATGGATGCGTCCTGCCATCATACTTCTCCGACACATCTGGTTTGAAATTTTTCTGGCTGGGCCACTGGACTTGCCGCAGCTCACGAGTGAACGCAGGGCAACCTACCGCGTACGGCAAGTCGCCTGGCTCCTCCGACGCGCGCATGTCAACAGAAGGCCCAACGCGCTTGTCGGATCGACGTCGCGCTTCTCTCCGGCGCTCGATGCGAAGTTCGAAGCGTCCTCTTGTTGTCGCTCATGAAGAACTTGGCGCTGATCGCGGCGAAGCTCATGGATCCGGCTAACGCGGTGGAGTCATTGCCGAGGTGGATTCGTGAGTCGGCGATCTTGGCCTTCGGGCGGAGAGTGCATGGTAGTTGCACCTCCGACAGTCTCGCCGCCACCGGCTCATGCCTTGTCGTCTTGCCGCGGCAACAACGGGCGTTGGTTGCCGCGGGCGTCGCCGGGCAAAGCCGATGAGGCTCTGGATAGTGGCCCTCCACTCGTCGACCTTGTCGGCCGTTGGAGGGTAGTCGAGGAGCAGCTGAGCTCTCGCCAGAGCTTCTGCTGGAGTAGTGGCAGGCATTGGCGAACGGTGCGAGGAGCGGGATATGCTCGGACTTCTAACTACGTTAGAAGGAGCAGCACCCCGTCCAGGCGACCGTATCTCACTCGTGCCAGCATGTTGGCGCGCATGCTGGTCTTGATGGTCTTGATCCAACGAACGTATGGCATTGTGAACGCCATGACGTTGTTGGTCCCGCGTCTCCTGAGATGGGCGCGGGGGATGCGCGGACGCCGAGGTTTGCGGGGCCTTGTCCTTGGACTTGGCAACGTCGCGAACACCTTCGTCGGCGCCCGTTCCTCCGCCGGCGTCTGCCCCACCACCCGTTTGCTGCGGTGAGGGTGGGTACGACGCGGACGGCTCTGCTGCCGCCGAAGCCTTCTTCTTCAGTGGCATGTCGAGGAAGATGTTGAGGACGCTGCTCGTGTGAACGTCGGATCAGATTCACAAGGCCTCGACGCCCCCTACCTAGCGCGCCAAAGATGTCGGGGAGGCTGATCGTACCCACGAACACCTATGGGGCTGGCGGACCGGGCCCCTGTGTGGTTCGGAGGGGGGCGGAGATCGCACGAAGAGCGGATCGAGGCGAGGCACACGAGCAGTTTACCCAGCTTCGGAGCTCTCCGAGAGATAAAACTCCTACTGCTGCTTGTTTTATGTATTGTGTTCTTGCTAGGGAAGCGATGCAGGCTACAAAACCTAAGCGTGAGTGTATCTGGTCTCGAGTGAGTCGAATGAACCGAACCCTTTCTACGCTATGCACGGGCCTCCTTTTATATGCTCAAGGGTCTCCGACAGGTGGCAACATAGGCGAGGGTACAAATGTAAAAACAGGAGTTGGTACACCTACTCGAACAGTGTACAGTGCAAAATACCTAACTCTGACGGCAAGGGACAAAAGCAATAAATGCCGCTTATTGCTGCTCTCTGCTGGCTGCACAGCCTCTTGACACGCGCGCATGGAATGATCCCATGGCGACACGTTGCTGGATGAGCTGGAGCGGAGATGGCGAGAGGTTGCTTGCCGCGGCCGAATCCTTGTCGCGTACGGAGGCTTGTCGCGCTCCGAGCCTTCCCGGCAAGCTCCTCTTGCCGGGGCCTTGTCTTCTGCATGCCTTGAATGGCCTTTCCGGCAAGCTCCTCTTGCCGGGGCCTTGTCTTCGTAGTCAAATACTTTGTTCTTGAATGGCTCCAAAGGAGCCACGGAGGATCTTGGCGGTGACCAGGCAAACCCTGCCGCGGGGTGCTGCAACTGTCCGTGCACGAGTATGGGATACTAGGGTACCCCTACTCTAGTACACCGACATAGGTATTTAAACCTGAGGACACATAGTCCCGGACACACAGTCCACACCGTATTCTCCTTGTGCTAAGGTCACACAGACCTCGCCCAATCACCCGTGGTAAGTCTTCAAGTGACTTCCAAACCTTCACAAACTCGGTCACTCGGCGATCCACAATTTCCTCTTGGATGCTCTAGACCATGATGCCTAACCGTCTGGAAGATGCACAATCTTTAAAGGTAACAAGCCTCGGATCTACGCGGGATCATTCTCTTCAATGATGCTCAAGCACTTTGGGTTTGTAGGTGTTTGGGTTTGTGTTTTCCTCACTTGATGATTTTCTCTCGAAGTCCTCGGATGATGGGGTGCTCTCAAATGACAAGTGTTAGTTTCTCTCGGAGCAGCCAACCAGCTAGTGGTTGTAGGGGGGCGGCTATTTATAGCCTAGGGAGCAGCCCGACATGATAAGACATAAATGCCCTTCAATGATATATGACCGTTAGGTGGGTAGATATTTTGGGACAGCTGGCGCGTAGCACAGCGCTAGTCGGATATTTGATCTATCAAATTCCTCAGGGCTATCATGTTCCTCACTTGTAGGCAATCCACACTGGCAAATTCCTAACTCCTCAGTCTGAACAAATTCCTCAGAGACGAGAAGAACTTTTTCTCTGTCACTGAAGAACTTGACTAAACTGTATGAGATTTCCAATGGCTTCACTCGAAGGGATTGGTAGGTGTAGGATTTTGAGATGAGCATCACTTGGAAATTTTTCCTTAGTATTTCCTTGACCCCTTTTGACAGTACGGTGTTTCCTATGACTCAAGAAAGAGAAAATGAAACTACGAAAACAAAATTCTTCACGCTTCGTGTTCCTCGCATGAATACCAAGTCTTCATGGTCACACCAATTTCTTCACTTTCAAAGTCTTCAGAAAGTCTTCAGAAATCCAAAGTCTTCAGTCGAAGACATTCATTTTAGGGGTCGAGTTTCTCTGTAAATATAAAATTCATCATAGACTTATAGACCTGTGTACACTCACAAACACATTAGTCCCTTAACCTATAAGTCTTCAATACACCAAAATCACTAAGGGGCACTAGATGCGCTTACATTCTCAAACCTGGTTTCAAGGTGTTGGCCATTATCAGATGAAAGATCCAGTAGTGCGTAGCTCTCTAGTCAATCATCCCCCATGGCCGCTTGGTCTCAATCAGTATGGCGAGGAGATTTTTCTACGGTTCATTAATCATGATGTTGGAGTGGGTCATCGGGACCTCCAAGGTCACTGCACTAGTTGGCTCATGTTCATTGGAGTTCCGCTTGATTATCGCAATACAGAGAATTTGGCTGAGATAGTTGGCACTTTTGGTTAGTTTCATTACGGGAATGAAGAGGATGATCGTTTAGTCCGCTCTGTGGTCTACGCTTCTTTCCTTGACAATGTTTTGGTCCCAAGGGATGTGGTTTTTCGGCAATTTGCCACTGTGGGAGGTGCTATTGTGTCTTGGACAGCTTCATGCATCATTCTGACGGTGGTTTTTGCAGAACAGTTGCCCCAAGATGAGGATATAATGCCTTTAGACGGAAATGCTCACCCCATGCCAGGAGAATTGCAACCTGTAGAGCAGTTCTGGGTTCTCAGTCAATTCAGCCGGATGAGCCGCAGCAGCCACCACAAGATAAAGGAGAGGGTTGGGGTCAACCTGGGCATGATCAGCAAGATGAGCAAGACCAAGTTCAGAAGTGGATGCCACAAGATCATAACTCCATGGTTTTAAACCCCTCACTGGGCTCCAACGACTCCTTGCAGCAAAACCCTGCAGTTGATGGGCCCCTTTTGGGCCCAGTGGATGCTCCCATCTTTGGGCCTCCTACACAGCCGCATGCACTTCTGGTGGATGACCACAACAAACTCCGAACCCAACCTGTTATTGGGCTAGATCAGCATATTTTTTTGCAGCCTCAGTTGGTTGATGGGCAGCCTGTCCAGCCTCAGGAATTTATTCAGGAGCAGCAGAATCAGCCCCTCAATGTGCAAGAGATCTAGGCAGAAATGCCTCTACATCATAGGGATGATCAGCATGTGGTGGGACAAAATGAGGAGAACCAACATGCCATTGTACCATACTAGCCTCCTCTTCAGCCCCCACTTATTGTTGGAGAAGCTCGCACAATGCTTGGGCCTGTTTTGCCTCCAGATATGATTTGGCAGAGATCATTTTTCTCTCTTACGCCAACCTTTCTGATAGCCTCCATCCCTCAACAGTTGTAGTTTGGTTTGGAGGACATCCAATCTCCTCTCAAGAGATCTTGGTCACAGGCTTTTGAGAATTTGGGACCCTTTCAGTGGACCAACATGCAGCAGCCAGGCACTAATTTGTCTCTGCCACCTCCTTCCAAACCTATTGCTAGAAAACTATCTTTTGAAGAGGTGGTCTCTGATGATAGCCAGGTTTCTCCTCAGCCCCAGTCTCTGCAAGTATGAACTTCACTTCTTCTGGCCAGCAAAGGAAGAAGCAGAGGAAAATAGTAGCTCAACGGCCAGACTTCTCTGGCCGCCAGATGACTAGGAGTGCTGCCAAGCTTCAGGGTTTCAAACCTAATTCTGCCATACCTATAAAGCCCAAACCTCTATGTCAGCCAAGAGCAAATAAGCAAAGACTTGAACCTATCAATGAAGCACCAGAAGATGTAGCATCTGATGCTCCTCCTCCAACCCCAATTACTGTCATGCAAGCACTTGGAGCTTCTCTAGGAATATCTCAGGACAAGCTTTCTGTGGAGCAACTTATGGCTGCTCCCAAGTCCTCTCCAGCACCACCAGTTCCTGATGTTGAGTAATATCTTTTGCTCCATTATAGCGAGGCAGGTCCCTTGTACTGCCAAGACTGTGCTTTTGCATGTTTTTCTGCAGACTTCTCTTCTGTCAGTGGGTGATACTTCTGGTTTAATGCGATACATTATGGTTGCTGGTTATTATCTTTCACAGTGTTGTTATGTAGTATGGTGTGTGTGCTCTCATATTATTATGTTTACCAATGAATGCACATCATAACAAAGATTCGAAGGTCCTGTGTTCGAATGTTAGAGGATTAAACTCTGAAATTCGACAGAGGGCTGTTAGAGATAAAACCAGCGCTCCATTAGAAAATTTTGCCCCCAACGTTTCGATAATTTTGCTTACTCCCCTTCTGTGGGAGCTTCTGGTCGGTTTTTGGTCCTATGGTGTTCATCTGCACTTATGGGTACTCTGGTTGAGGTTCAGAGTTTTGGTATTATAATAAAGTTTTCCTCAGTCCATAACAGTCAAAAGTGGACGTTGGTTAATGTCTATGGACCTTGTCAAGGCCAACTAAGAGATAACTTTGTTATATCACATCAACATAACACCAGGATGAGCTATGGTTATTTCTTGGTGATTTCAATTTCATAAGGTCTGTTGAAAACAGAAACCAACCCGGAGGAGATGTCAATGACATGTTCATATTCAATGAAATAATTGGTCACTTGGGTATGCTTGAATTACCTTTGAAAGGGAGACAATATACTTGGTCAAACATGCAACACTGCTTGAGCAGCTCGACTGGTTTTTCACCACAGTAAATTGGACCACTGAATTCCCCAACACTATGGTTTATCCTTTGGCCAAAACTAGCTCTGGTCACGTGCCCTGTGTAGTTTCCATTTCAACATATATCCCCAAGGCAAAAGTCTTTTGTTTTGAAAACTATTGGGTTGATATGCCAGGTTTTGTATTGTGTTCAACAATCATGGTCTACACATAGTAACTAGAAGAATGCAGATGTTGTCTTGACAGAAAAATTCAAGCATTTGAGACATGATCTCAAAAGATGGCACACTGGACTCTCAAGGTTAAAATTGTTAATGCAAGCTTGCAATGCTGTTATCCCGGCCTTTGACAATCTGGAAGATCAGAGACCTCTAACAAGGCCTGAGTTTAATTTCAGAAAATTAGTTAAACTCCAGCTTGAGGACCTTCTCCACTTATAGTACATTTATCGGAAGCAAAGACGTACAATGAGGTGGATTAAAGTGGGGGAGAAAAATTCAAAATTCTTTGAAGCTATGGCAACAGAAAGGTTTAAACGAAATTCAACCTCTAGCCTAGTTACTCAGGATGGATTGACAATATCTTCTCATAGTGAAATGGCTGGATTACTGTGGGGATCTTACAGAGACAGAATGGTAATTGTCAAGGAATTGATATGCAGTTTGATCTGAGAGATCTCATTCAGCCTCTACCAGGTCTAGAGGATTTATCTAGGCCTTTTACTGAAGAGGAAATTAATGAATTTCTGAAAGGACTCCCAATAGACAGAGCCCCTGGACCTGATGGTTTTACTAGACTGTTTGTCAAGAGGTGCTGGCATATTATAAAAGAGGACTTTTATAAGCTCTTCTCTGATTTCCTTCATGGCAAAATCTCTCTGCAGAGTATTAATGGTTCTTAGGTTACCCTAATCCCAAAGTCCCGTCACCAGAGGGGCCAAATGATTTTAGATCCATTTCCCTCACAAACACCTGCCTCATATTTTTAACTAAACTTTTAGCAAACATCCTACAAAAAGTTATTCTCACATGTATCCATAAAAACAAGTATGGTTTCCTCAAGTCCAGATCCATCCAAGACTGCATTGCCTGGAGCCTGGAATACATCCACCAGTTCCACCAATCAAATAGACCAATTTTGATACACAAACTGGATTTTGCAAAGGCTTTTGATACTGTTCAGCATGATCTTATATTGCTAATTTTAAAGCACAAATGTTTTGATGACAAACGGATTTCTTGGATTAAGGAACTTCTATCATCTGGATCATCTTCTATTCTGCTTAGTGGAATGCCAGGTAAACAGTTCGATTGCTAGAGAGGCGTTAGGCAGGGACATCCACTTTCACCTTTGCTCTTTGTCATTTCTGTTGATCTATTGCAAACTGTGGTCAATAAAATGCTCCATGATGGACTGCTAGCCCTACCCATTCCATCCAATGATACTGAATTTCCAATTGTCCAATATGCTGATGACACTTTGCTAATCGTGCAAGCTGGAGAGACTCAACTGCTGGCTCTCAAGGAAATGTTGGTTGCTTTCCATAAGCCTACTGGCTTGAAAGTGAACTTTCATAAATCCTGTATTCTGCTCATAAATGTATCCCCTGAAGAAACTAAAAGACCTGCAACAATCTTTGGGTGTCAAGTGGGCACTATGCCCTTTACATATCTTGGGCTACCAGTGGTTCCTACCACCAAGCCAAGAATTGTAGATCTAGTCCCTCTTGTTGACAGGGTGGAAAGGAGATTGTCTGTTAGTTCCTCCCTCCGATCACAAGGAGCAAGGTTACAATTGCTGCAATCAGTTCTCGCATCCATGCCAATCTACTTTATGTGTAGTCTCAGCTTGCCTGCTGCAATTATCAAATAGCTAGAGAGAATCATGAGGCAGTGCTCGTGGAGAGGAAATTCTGACACCCTTAAGCAGTCTCTGACAGCAAGGCCTATGTTGTGCAAACCTAAGGATAAGGGGGGCATGGGTATCATTAACCTAGCTATCCTGAATAGAGCTTTACTCACCAAGCATCTCCACAAATTTTACAACAAGGCAGATATACCATGGGTCTCCTTAATATGGGACACCTATTATAATGGTCTGGTTCCACATGCAATAGTTCAATGTGGATCCTTTTGGTGGAGATACATCATGAAAATCAATGATGTTTATAGAGCAAATTCGACTGTAATAATTAATTCTGGTGACACTGCAATCTTCTGGCATGATTCATGGGTCCTCAATGCTTCTTCCAACCCAGTGTAACATCCCAAAATTCTAAATTTTGGAATGTTATATTAAATAGATAGATTTGATTGTTTGTTTGATTGTTATGTGATTGATTGACTGAAAGTGAGTGAATTCGAAACTTTTTGAAAGTTAAATGAGAGGGAATAAAAGGACTTTCCCAAACTTTCTTTTGCTTTTATGATCCTCGTGAATTCAAATTCTTTCCATCACAAAACCCTGGAGAGAAGATGACATGACTTCTTCCATTTATTTAAATGACAAGGGGTGTTGAAAATATTTGAATTTCATTGGGAAAATATTTCCAACCCTGGAACTTTATGCAACTCAATGATTTTCACGAGTGAAGATAAAATGACTTCTTCAAAACATATGAAATATGAGTTGGGAGTTTCAAAGAATTAAATTTAAAGTCCTTTTGGAAATTATTTTCAATTTGGAGTTATTTGGGTTTTATTCAAATTATTTTTCTGCAAAAATAAAATATATGGAAAATAGGGTAACATGATTCCCTACAATAGAAAATTGGAGAGAAATAAATTTGAATTCATTTTGGTAATTTTAAAATGATTTTTGTTGGATTTTATTAGAGCAGAAGCACTCTTTGCTTTATTTGAATTTTTATGTATTTTATTTGACTCTAGAAAAATGTTCAGCTTGTAGGAAATCTTTTTATGAAATTTTCGATATATAATATGCCTATATAAAGTTTTAGTTTTATTTTCGTTTTTCAGTTTATCGCTTTCTGTTAAAAAAACAAATAACAAAAACTGCGCACTTTGAAACTAATCAAGGCCACGTGCGCATCATAGTACCAATGGGCGCTCCATCATTTTTTCTATTACTAAATGGGCCAGGCCCAGCCGACCCTATTCCTCCCATATTTTTTTCCATAGTTTTTTTCTTTTTTCTTTTCAGTTGCTCAAAAAAATTGCAGTGTGTCACGCCCTTGAACCGCCTAAAGCCTTTTGGCCCATGGCGCACCTCCTTTCTCTGTTTCGTATATTTTTCGTATATATTTAGTCCCACATTGCCTATCCTTTGACCCCTAAGCCTCTTTTCCACCTATAAATATAAACTCATAGAGCCTCCAAAAATTATCCATTGCGGGTTAAATCAATATTTGGTTTGACTAGCTAAAAATATTTTTCTCCTCTCCGGCGCGACTTCTGGAAATTGTCTCTCTCTCCGAAGTTGTCTTTTCTTTGCCTTATAAAGGTATCTTTCTTCGTTTCTTCTTTTTTTATACCTTCATAGTTTATTATTTTCTAGACTAGTATGATAGAATAATTAGATTATCAATTAGTCTACGTATTTATACATTAGACTTTAGCCGTAGCTATTTTTCTTCCGTAAAACAGCTTGGCCCTGATTTTTCAAATAGCCATAACTTTTCACTCGTTTTTTCAAATTAGATGAAACCAGTGCCTATAGCTTCGTCTTGTTTTCACCTATCCAGTGAACCTGTCACATCAACTTTTTGAAATTTTCAAATTTTGAAATTTGTTCAGAATTATATTCAAACTTCTTTTGATCATAACTTGAGTTCTGTAACTCCGATTTAGTTGATTCTTTTTGCAAATTAAAGATCTTGACCTAAACTTTATGATAAGGCCAAATTCACATAATTTTGGTACTGTTAGAAATTGTTTTATGTTACAAGAGTTATTTGCTTGGTTTTGATGTTTTCCGAATCGTCTTCTTCGTTCTTTCCGATCTTTTCAGTGATTTCTTATGTGTGGTTACTATTGTTTGCTTACGATAGATTGACCGGAGTGTGACGAGTAGAGCTATCGAGAGTTTTGAGTGAGAATCATCTTCATCAACTTTGCAGGCAAGTTCACACTTTGATCATATCCCTTTTCATACCCAGCTTTTATGCATTAGTTTCAACCCTCAAACATTGCATGAGTAGGATTGATAACATGTGGGTATCGGGAAGTAGTTGATGTGGTAGGAACCTATTGCCCTGCATTCAAACCTTGGGAGTTACTATTATGTTGCTTATATTGCTATGCTATGCTCGTAGACGTGGATTGGGTTTTGAGAGTATTCATGACAGTTGTGAGATTGTTAATTAATGGTTTACTTAAGGTGGCAACTTAAACACACATCTGGGTGGATTGAGGCACCTAGGTATTCCAGGATTGCCTGTCTAGGCACCTGGGTAGACCAGGATTGCCTATTTTTTTATGGACCGCCACCCAGGCTCAAAGGGATCATAAGATTATTCATGCTAGAAACTTCCGTGTGCAGCCACATGCTATTATGGGCTCTAGCATAGTTGACTAAGTCGTGCGAACTCTCACAGTGGTAGACTAGCAGATGTAGGGTAAAGGAGGTGTACCGGTCTACCCATCGTAAGGTGCTAGCGCTTCTGAAAGACTATGTCTCGGTCATTCGTTTGTCAAACACCATGTAGTGCGAGAAAACCAACGGAGGACATCGAGTCATGTGGGGAAAAGTGCGCAACCTCTGCAGAGTGTACAAACTAATCATGATTAGCCATGTCCCCGATTATGGACGTCTTGCGTATCTAGTTCTTGGATTATCCCGTTGATCTCATCATGTTACTTTAATTAATTTTGTTGGGTTAATGATGATATTTTTGATTGGGATTGAGAATGCTGTCAACCATTCTCAATGTTTAACAACCACCATGTTAGTTAAATAAAATTTATTCCTTTGCAGTAGGGAAAATTTGGCTTTTGGCAAAAACATTATAACCATAGAGCTTTCCACCAGCCAAATATGCATGTAGTGATAGCTTTATTCATCATTATCCTATGGTGTGAATTTGCCAGTACATTCAATGTACTGACCCTTTGTGGCTGCAACATCTCATGTTGGAGTATCTTACGACGAGTAAGTGATACGTTAGGGTTACGATTTCTGCACTCAACTTTGTTGTTGGTGTTGATGGGAATCAACAACCTTGTTACTTCCGCTATTTGGATTGAGGTAAAAGTATTTATGTTACTTTATACATGTGATTTACCTCTGTTATAAATCCTCGAGTACTGTGTGTGTCAGCATACCGATCCAGGGATGACACTTAAGCACGAAGACTTGATCCGTTCGGTCGAATTAAGCTAAAAGATGGTATCGAGCACATGTTGATGTAGAGGACGTGACCCTAGAAACTGAAAAGCCCATAGGAAAGATTTTTCTCTACAACTTCATTTTCAAAAAGATCTTTTACCTCTCTTCTCTTCTGAGCTTATTCAAATATTCCCTTTTAGTGAGACCATACCCCTTTCCCTTTTGACCACGAAGATTCAGCTGATGGGATCACTCCAAGAAGTACAAGATATTGGACAACTAAGACCACTTCAGAATGAAGAGGATTTTTCTGAGAATTATAATGATGGAAACTACAATGGTTGAAGACTGTAGAATTTCCAGATTTTGTGTGACCTAGTAAAGCTACCCTTATGGAACTTGGCAGACTATGGAAGCTGTCAATACCCAAGATCCAGGTGTATCGGAGAAAGACCGGAACATGGAGCATAGAACTCAAAGTTTTGTCAAGAAACCCTAAAGCAGGAGATATCAACTATGGAATGATAGCTCATGGAAATGACAAGAGCAGAAACACGGCTATCCATGATGTTATATCCCACTTATGCTATTGTCGCCGTGCTGAGTTAAGCATGCACTTCTTTGGAAGGATTGGATTACAAGAAGGCTTACGGAACACCTATCAGCAAGATGAAGTGTTAACCTTAGCTGGTGTATTCACAAGGATCTGGAATATTACATCAGGAAGTTTAGGATGGGCCTGCAGAAGCAGTATTTGATAAGGAAGCATTTCGTGCAGAACTCAGGACCCAGAAGCTGAAAGTAGCCAAGCTAGAGGAGCAAAACCTTGAGACATCAAAGATTCGTCAGGAACTGAAGGACAGTAGGACCATGGATCATGCCAAGGATGTTGAAACCTAGAAGTTTGGAACGCAACTCTAGAAATATTAAAAGACGTCACGAGAGACTTTGCGACAACAGAGATGAGCTGGCAAAAAGGACTTGAGAAAGCCAAGCACGATCGGTAGAAGCCACCGGAGAGATGAACACGACTTGAAGAGTTTGATGACCTTGAAGATTTATTGACCTTTAGAAGACAAAACCCCAGTTATATACCTACGTTAGATGCGACGATTGTGAGTTGTCATTTTGTTTGATGTTTTTTTTCCGACAACCACAATAAAAACCTGTCTCTTGAAAACCATTGTTTGTATTATGTGCATCCCGCTCTATCTCTCTTATCCCACTCCAAAACCCATGGAACCATTAGAGGATGAATGGAGATAAGCTTGTATTTTCTGGACCAATAAGTCAATTGGAGACAGACCGATGGATTCAGAACATGGAGGATCACATGGAGAATAACCCTATAGTCAAAAAGGATATAGCCCAGCATGCTCTTCCGTTCTTTGAAAGAGGTGCTGCTACCTGGGTGGAGGATGTACCAAACCATCAATGGATGGCAAGGAATAACCACTTGGAAAGAATTTAAGTGGACTTTGTTAAAGTCTTGGCTAGTGTCCCAGAAATTGAGGCCTTATGGAAAGGATATGAAGAAACCTTGTGCATACAAGCTTTGTGGAGAAATAGGACACAACCATAAAGAAAACAAGGACGAATACCCTCATAATCGGAGGATTATCAAAAGAGTTAGCCGAGGATCTCAGGGAACTTCGGTTGGAGATTGTTCCAACGGTTTTGTTGCAGCAATGGAAGTTCAGTCTACATTGTTGGGAAAGACCCGTGAAGCTCAGAAGGGTGACAAAGAGATTGCCGAGGTAAAAAAAGGATGAGCAAAGGAAAGGCCAAAGGTTTTCGTAAGGATAAGCACGACACCTTGTGGTTCGAGGACCGTGTATATGTGCCCAATAATGCAAAGATCAGGAAGTTAATACTTCAGGAGGCTCATGACTCACCATACTCGATTCGCCCTGGAAACACCAAGATGTATTTGGATTTGAAGGAGCATTTCTGGTGGACAGGTATGAAGAAGGATATTGTGTTGTATGTAGTCGTAGGTGATGTATGCCAGAGAGAGTAAGAGCAGAGCTTCAAAAGCCAGCAGGATTACTACAGCCTATGCCGATAAAGGAATGGAAGTAGGATAAGCTTGGCATGGATTTCATTACCGGATTTCCCAGAACCCAAACGGGATACGATTCTATCTGGGTAGTAGTTGATTCGCTTGACCAAAGTGGCTCACTTTATCCCAGTGAAAACCACCTATACAAGTGTGAAGTTGGCCAAGATATATTTGACCAGGATCGTATGTCTGCATGGAGTTCCGAGGACCATCGTATCAGATAGAGGAACACGGTTTAGCTCAAAGCTTTGGAATCAGCTGCGCTACACTTTGGGTACTAGGCTAGAGTTCAATACAACCTTTCATCCGCAGACTGATGGATAGCCGAGAGAGTCAATCAGATTCTGGAGGACATGTTGAGAGCGTGTGCACTAGATAATGGATCTAGTAGTGATGATAATCTACCTTACGCGGAGTTCTCATTCAACAACAGCTACCAAGTCAGTTTGAAGATGGCCCCTTTTGAAGCTTTGTATGGGAGAAGGAGCCAGACACCATTGATGTGGGATGAAGTTGGAGACTGTCAGTTGTTTGGACCAAATGTGATCAAGGATTCAGAAGAGAATGTTAAGTTGCTTCGAGATAGACTGAAGGTAGCTCAGTCCAGGTAGAAGAGTTATGCAGACTAAAAAACGCAAGGAGGTAATCTATGAAATTGGAGACAGAGCATGTCTTTGTGTGTCCCCTCTGCGAGGAGTTAAACGATTTGGAGTTAAGGGAAAGTTAGCCCCGAGATTTGTAGGACCATACCGAGTTTTGGAACGTATGGGAGAAGTGGCCAACAAGTTGGAGTCACCCGAAGGACTGTCAGGAGTTCATGATATGTTTCATGTTTCCCAGTTGAAGAAGTGCCATGTAGAGATGGCCAATATTCCCCTGTAAAGATGCTTGACCCTGGAAAGGATAATGAGGTTCCACGAAGTGGAGTATGGACTTCATAAGTATAAGTTTTTATCTCGGGATGTGGGATATCCCACGAGGATGAAGAGATGAATTACTATTGGATATAAAGGAGGTATGATGTTGGAAATATGGATCAATGGAAATTCCATGATGAGTCTGAGTAATGATGCCCGAGTTTGGTGTCAATATAAGGAAGGAAGACAGTACAATTGGATGGATGTAAGAATACTAGGAAGTTGGAAGTTGGAATAATGATCAGAAGCCCGAGGATAAGTTCAAGGACTACAAGTGATGAGATGGGCCATAACCCACAGGCTCCAGGACCTGCCAAGAAGCAAGCACATTCTTGCTGATGGAAAAACCCTGGAAGAAGTTACGATTTTATCACCGACGATTCTATTGGAGTTTACGCAAAACCTGAGAGTTGTTAAGGAACAATAGATGTTTGTTTGGCTTGCAGAATCAATGGATTTATCCGAACTTGGTTCGTTGACAAGAGAAAATTCTGCAATGCTTGTGAGGATGTCCGAGTGTTAGAATGCGAGATTCGCTAAACCATGTACAAGGTAATGATTTGGGTGCGGGATGGATTGATCACCATACCGACTTACTCTTATTGTTCGCCTTGCTATATGCGATGGTAAATCTGAGTGACTTACCTATAGTAGAGAGACGACGATCAAAGCCCTGTTTAAACCGTAGAATGGTATAAGAATTTTTTTCCCTTGTACAAGGCAGCTTTTGCCAATCGTAGGTCATACGGTGAGGTTCAGCCCAGACCCATTTCCTGCAGGAGAAACCATAAATGGTTGACCACCATGAGATATCGATAGTTGTTTAGTATTGGCGCCAGATCCGTCAACTAAGAAGACCCAATCTCGGAATAACCTTACCAAGAGGAAAAAGGACAAAAGAATTGAGGAAAAGGTTATGCCGCTACCGGAAGAGCCAGAAAAGGAATTATATCGAAGATCTGACAAGACCGGCACTGTCAAGAATAAGGACGGGGTATATGAGTATTGATGGAGCCGTAACGATGTTTCTAAGGGTGGTAGCACCCCAGACCCCTGTGATGATCGATGGATTTTGAGAGACCCCAAACCCTAACCTATTTCTTTCTAGCCTCTCCGAATCTCGAGGACGAGATTCATTTTAAAGTGGTAGGTTTGTAACATCACAAAATTCTAAATTTTGGAATGTTATATTAAATAGATAGATTTGATTGTTTGTTTGATTGTTATGTGATTGATTGACTGAAAGTGAGTGAATTCGAAACTTTTTGAAAGTTAAATGAGAGGGAATAAAAGGACTTTCCCAAACTTTCATTTTTCTTTTATGATCCTCGTGAATTCAAATTCTTTTCATCACAAAACCCTGGAGAGAAGATTACATGACTTCTTCCATTTATTTAAATGACAAGGGGTGTTGAAAATATTTGAATTTCATTTGGAAAATATTTCCAACCCTGGAACTTTATGCAACTCAATGATTTTCATGAGTGAAGATAAAATGACTACTTCAAAACATATGGAATATGAGTTGGGAGTTTCAAAGAATTAAATTTAAAGTCCTTTTGGAAATTATTTTCAATTTGGAGTTGTTTGGGTTTTATTCAAATTATTTTTCTCCAAAAATAAAATATATGGAAAATAGGGTAACATGATTCCCTACCATAGAAAATTGGAGAGAAATAAATTTAAATTCATTTTGGTATTTTTAAAATGATTTTTGTTGGATTTTATTAGAGCAGAAGCACTCTTTGCTTTATTTGAATTTTTAAGTATTTTATTTGACTCTAGAAAAATGTTCAGCTTGTAGGAAATCTTTTTCTGAAATTTTTGATATATAATATTCCTATATAAAGTTTTAGTTTTATTTTTGTTTTTCAGTTTATAGCTTTCTGTTTTAAAAAAACAGATAACAAAAACTGCGCGCGCGCATGAAACTAATTGTCACCCACGTGCGCATCATAGTACCAGCGGGCGCCCCATCATTTTTTTCTTTTACTAAATGGGCCAGGCCCAGCCGACCCTATTCCTCCCCATATTTTTTTCCATAGTTTTCTTTCTTTTCAGTTGCTCAAAAAAAGTGCAGTGTGCGCGGCCACCGTGAACCGCCTAAAGCCTTTTGGCCCATGCCGCACCTCCTTTCTCGGTTTCGTATATTTTCGTGTATATTTAGTCCCACATTGCGTATCCTTTGACCCCTAAGCCTCTTTTCCACCTATAAATATAAACCCATAGAGCCTCCAAAAATTATCCATTGCGGGTTAAATCAATATTTGGTTTGACTTGCTAAAAATATTTTTCTCCTCTCCGGCGCGACTTCTGGAAATTGTCTCTCTCTCCGAAGTTGTCTTTTCTTTGCCTTATAACGGTATCTTTCTTTGTTTCTTCTTTTTTTTATATACCTTCGTAGATTATTATTTTCTACACTAGTATGATAGAATAATTAGATTATCAATTAGTCTACGTATTTATACATTAGACTTTAGCTGTAGCTATTTTTCTTCCGTAAAACAACTTGGCCCTGATTTTTCAAATAGCCATAACTTTTCACTCGTTTATTCAAATTAGATGAAACCAGCGCCTATAGCTTCGTCTTGTTTTCACCTATCCAGTGAACCTGTCACATCAACTTTTTGAAATTTTCAAATTTTGAATTTTGTTCAGATTTATATTCAAACTTCTTTTGATCATAACTTGAGTTCTGTAACTCCGATTTAGTTGATTCTTTTTGCAAATTAAAGCTCTTGACCTAAGCTTTCTGATAAGGCCAAATTCACATAATTTTGGTACTGTTAGAAATTGTTTTATGTTACAAGAGTTATTTGCTTGGTTTTGATGTTTTCCGAATCGTCTTCTTCGTTCTTACCGATCTTTTGAGTGATTTCTTATGTGTGGTTACTATTGCTTGCTTGCGATAGATTGACCGGAGTGTGTCGAGTAGAGCTATCGAGAGTTTTGAGTGCGAATCATCTTCATCAACTTTGCAGGCAAGTTCACACTTTGATCATATCCCTTTCCATACCCAGTTTTTATGCATTAGTTTCAACCCTCAAACATTGCATGAGTAGGATTGATAACATGTGGGTATCGGGAAGTAGTTGATGTGGTAGGAACCTATTGCCCTGCATTCAAACCTTGGGAGTTACTATTACGTTGCTTATATTGCTATGTATGCTCGTAGACGTGGATTGTGTTTTGAGAGTATTCATGACAGTTGTGAGATTGTTAATTAATGGTTTACTTAAGGTGGCAACTTAAACACACATCTGGGTGGATTGAGGCACCTGGGTATTCCAGGATTGCCTGTCTAGGCACCTGGGTAGACCAGGATTGCCTATTGTTTTTTATGGACCGCCACCTGTGCTCAAAGGGATCATAAGATTATTCATGCTAGAAACTTCTGTGTGCAGCCACATGCTATTATGCGCTCTAGCATAGTTGACTAAGTCGTGCGAACTCTCATAGTGGTAGACTAGTAGATGTAGGGGAAAGTAGGTGTACCTGTCTACCCATCGTAAGGTGCTAGCGCTTCTGAAAGACTATGTCTCGGTCATTCGTTTGTCAAACACCATGTAGTGCGAGAAAACCAACGGAGGAGATCGAGTCATGTGGGGAAAAGTGCGCAACCTCTGCAGAGTGTACAAACTAATCATGATTAGCTGTGTCCCTGGTTATGGACGTCTTGAGTATCTAATTCTTGGATTATCTCGTTGATCTCATCATGTTACTTTAATTAATTTTGTTGGGTTAATGATGATATTTTTGATTGGGATTGAGAATGCTGTCAACCATTCTCAATGTTTAACAACCACCATGATAGTTAAATAAAATTTATTCCTTTGCAGTAGGGAAAAATTGGCTTTTCGCAAAAACATTTTAACCATAGAGCTTTCCACCAGCCAAATATGCATGTAGTGATAGCTTTATTCATCATTATCCTATGGTGTGAATTTGCTAGTACATTCAATGTACTAACCGTTTGTGGCTGCAACGTCTCATGTTGCAGGATCTTACGACGAGTAAGTGATACATTAGGGTTACGATTTCTGCACTCAACTTTGCCGTTGGTGTTGATGGTAATCCACAACCTTGTTACTTCCGCTATTTGGATTGACATTATAGTATTTATGTTACTTTATACATGTGATTTACCTCTGTTATAAATCCTCGAGTACTGTGTGTGTCAGCATACCGATCCAGGGATGACACTTAAGCACAGAGACTTGATCCATTCGGGTCGGGTCGCTACACCCAGTTAAAGAGATATTTCCACGCCTCTTCTCCTTTACTATGGATGACAAGATCTCAGTCAGAGATTTCATTGAGGATTTGGACATACAAACTCAATTACAACTCCCACTATCTCCTGAGGCAATGGAAGAACTTCAAACCTTACAGCTTGACATTCAGGGATTGGATAGACACCCCAATGTATCTGACTTCTGGTCCTGGACACTTGGGAAAGGTACTTTTTCTGCCAAAAGTTACTATGTGCTCATGCATTCCTCCTTGCTTGATGATGATGCTTGCAAATGGATCTGGAAAAGCAAATGCACCATGAAAATCCAGGTTTTTGCCTGGCTAATGCTAAATGATCGTTTAAACACAAGAGACATGCTTCTCAGAAGACACTAGAGGTCTGAGGATGATGACAATCTCTGCCTCATGTGTGTTGCACAACTGCAAGAAGGTAGAGACCATCTTTTCTTTAAGTGGAACTTCAGCACCAGAGTTTGGAATTACATGCAAATATATTGGCAAGCTGGTTTGTCAAACATGGAATGCATACTGTTAGCTCAAAGAGGATTTCATCAACCTTTCTTTTTTGAGGTAGTGTTCCTGGCTGGATGGTGCAGATGGACTATAAGAAATGACAGAATCTTTAGGCACATAAGGCCTACCTTTGGATCATGGAAAGCCAAGTTCATTCATGAGATAACTCTACACTCCCATAGAATGAAGGTTGTTGTGAAGCCATTACTGCTGCAATGGATCAAAGCACTACCTTAATTTGATGTGTCATCATCTTTGTAGTGCTGATACACCTGTGGTGGTTGTAATATTCCTGGTTGTATATACTTGCATGCTATATGCAAATATGTAAGTTATAGAGGATAGTTTGCCTAGTCTTTTTAATTTTTGTACATATTTAGTTAGTAGAGACTGTACTGGACCTTTTGGTGGGGTTTTTGAATAAAAGGCTGTGGGGATTTTGCCCCACAATATTCAGTCAAAAAAATACTAGTAGGAATTAACAACAACCCTACTCTATAAAATAAAGAAATAATAACATAGTAACTTACAATAAACCTAAACTATACAATAAAGGATTTAAGGTATATTACAACCACTGGGCATTGAAGTTCGCCACCAGTGATCATAAAGTGCAACGAAGAAGTAGATTACAAAAACTGTGCGCCATTGCAGCATAACAAAATAATACTGAACCAAGACCACTTCTTAGACAGTTCAAGAACGGTTAACCTTGCGTGGGATATGCTATGCAAGTAGCTGAGCAAGGCTGTGTGACCTGCCTACCATGTCGGTCATAGCTTCCAGCTGTAGCTCGTTAACAATGAGCTTCTCATTGGAGTTCTGTGCGATGTTCCGTATAGATTGGACTTCAAGTCGAAGTTGAGTTGTAGAATGCCTTTCTGCTTGAAGTTGAGACTGAAGAGGTCGAACTGATTCAGGTAGCAAATTCTGTGAGCTTGTGTGACTGCTAGTCTCAAGTAACTTGAACGCTGCATCAAGACATGACTTTGGGGTTGTCTCGCTATCTTCAAGATATTTTGCCTTCTTTGCTGCAATATATGTCGGGTTTGTCTCACAGCCTTCAGCGGGCTTGTGCATGCCATCAGGCATATCACCCTGAAACAAGTAGAGAGATCATAGGTTTTGCAAGTATATAAACAAATATGGTAACTGTGCTGTCAACTCCATCCAATTTCAAATTAGAAAATAAAGAGATAGTTCAAAATGTCAATAGCATAATTTGGCATTGTTCATAATGCGGGGAGCTTCACCACACTATTGGATAACCATGTCAACAAAACAAGCATAGATGAAGGGCAAAAGACAATCATTGTATCTATTTTGGTTAATGTGCATGGCATGTTGTTCATATCACCAGCCACTTCAGTAAGATAAAGTGGGAAATGACATGGTGCAAATGTTTGCTACTTCACCACACACTTGATTATAGATCAACAAAAACAAGCATATGAAGATAATATGCGGGTTGATGCTTCTCGCGGTGAAACACGATCACTTATGGGGCCAATATCCCCTTGTGGTTCGGCAAGGGGGAAGGGCACGTTGCATGAACAACAGAAGCCATTTAACAGCACGACAGAGGTGATGCTGGTGGTTTAATTTTACCCAGGTACGGGCTGCTAGAAGCGTCAAACCCTACTCCTGCTTTGGTGGATTGAAGGGAGGACCATTGTCGGTGTCAAAACTGGCAGACCTCGGGGTAGGGGGTCCCGAGCTGTGGATCTAGGATCGATCGGAAACAAGGGACGGCGAACACAGTGTTTCCCAGGTTTGGGCCCTCTCGAAGACACTACTAGGGAAATGCTTATACACAGTAACTTAGTACTAGCACTGGAAAAAAAGTCCCCGCTGCTGCTAGTTAGCAGTAGCGCTCTTCTAGGGCGGCGCTACTAGTAACTCCATGGCAGTAGCGCTGGAAAACAAAAACACGCTACTACTGTGTGGGACCAGACGAGGCCACCGACAGTAGCTATAGTAGCAGCGCTGTACATAATTTCAGGCTACTACTAAATCGTTAGTAGTAGCGCTTTATTTTATTTAGCTGCTACTGCTAATGGGCCCCACTTAGTAGTATCGCTTTTCCTGGAAAGCGCTACTACTAAGTCCATAGCAGCAGCGCGTTTTGCTAAACAGTGCTACTGTTGCTTGCGGCTGGTGCCACCTTTTCACCCCCTCCCCCTCCTCTCCCCCACTCTGCCCTCTCTCCCCCTCCTTTCCCCTCTCCACTCTCCACCATTGTTGCTCTTATTCTCTCTTCATCCTACCCCTCTTCTCTCCTCATTAATGTCCCCCTCACACCATAACTCTCCTCCATAAATGGCCTCTCTCAAATCTCTCTTTCTCCTACCTCTCTTCTCTCCCCATTAATGCCCCCCTTCACCATAACTCCCTCTCCATTAGTTAGCTAGCTAGATTCATCACTCCTCCCCAACAACTAGATCTAGCTAGCTATTTAGCCATCCACGTGCTCTCTCGATCGGTCTCTCTCATCATCTAACCGGGTGCTCTCTTGATCGGTCTCTCTCGGGAGATATATAGGTGAGTAAAAAGTTGTTCATTTCAAGAATGGGAATATGTGTGTGAATGAGAATATGTGTGTTTGGGACATATGGCGAGATTTGTGCGAGTGGCATGCCCTCGAGTTGCTTATGTTTTGCCAAAATTTCGATTTATTTTTGTTTAGGTGAATTTCAAGCAAACTCAATATGTCCTATTTTTAGGCAAGGTCATGCCAAAATTTTATATGACTTTGAAGCATGCATGCATTGTTTATTTTATAACCCTTTTGATTGTTATACCATGCAGTCGGTCATGAAGGTGGGTGGATGGAAGGTGGAGTGGTACATACAATCCGCGGTGATGGACATGTATGCAAATTACCGTACTAGGATTAGATGTCCGTGTGCAACATGCAAATAAGGAGTCCTTTTGGACCCTTTTGATCATGGCACTTTGAAGGCGCAACTGCTGATGAATGGTTTCATGGATGGCTATACTCGGCGGATAAGTGAAGAAGATGATGATGATGAGGACGTCCACATGGCAGGTAATAACGACATGGCAGCGGGGCTAGATGAAGAGATGACGCCGGACATGGCGGTGGGGAAGAGTCCGGAAATGACGGCGGCGGAGAAGATTCCGGACATGGCGAAGAAGTGTCCAGACATGGCGGAGAAGAGGCGGCGGTCACACCATAGTCTTCGATGCTACTAAGTGCAGTCGTGCAGGACCCTCATGCCCGAGACCTCCTTCGCAAGAGTACGACTAGCGAGAGAACTGCTTCTAGAGAGGAGGCCAAGCTGGCGCACCTTGAAGTAGACTCGAAGACTCCATTGTGTGACGGTTACGATCCCGGGGTGACCCGATTGAGTTTCATGCTCGAACTTTAAAAGATGAAGGCCAAAAACAACTGGACAGACAAAAGCCTTGATGAGTATTTGAAGTATCTACATAATAAAGTTCTTCCCGCGGGGAACCTGTGTCCTACTAGTGTCAAGGAGGCCAAGAAAATATTTTGCCCTTTTGATTTGCCGCACATTAGGTACCAAGCATGCATCAACAATTGCATCATCTATCAGAAGGAGCACGCGGAAAAAACCAGTTGTCCAGTCTGCAATGCTTCTCGATACAAGTAGGCAAGAAAGAAAGCTCCTCAGAAATTTGTATGGTACTTTCTGATCACTCCCCGTCTGCAGTGGTATTTCTTAGATCCTAACGAAGCAAAGCTCATGCGCTGGCACGCGGAGAGGAAGAAGCCCGACGATGGAGATGATCCGAAGCTGAGACACCTCGTAGATGGTAGCCAGTGGAGAGCATTTAACACCGTATATGGATTTGTTGTAGAAGATCCAAGGAACATCGTGCTTGGTGTGAGTACCGGTGGCATGAATCCGTTTGGAAACCAGAGCACCAACCATAGCACATGGCCCGTGTTTGTATGGATGTACAACCTCCCCCCCCCCCCCATGGAAGTGCATGAATACAAAGTACATACACATGAGCATGATGATTCAAGGGCCAAAACAACCGAGAAATAGTATTAACATGTATATGCGGCTTCTGCAAGAGGAGCTAGACACGTTATGGAAAACACCGGCATGGACATGACAAGCCAGCAAAGGAGAGTATTTCCATATGAGAGCCATGATGATGACGACGGTGCATGACTATCTCGGTTACGGGTACATCTCAGGCTAGGTGTGCCACGGATACTGCGGATGCACGAGGTGCAGGGATGATACAACGTCTCAACAGCTTACATCGGCGAAAGATGGCGGGTCTGGGAAAATCATGTACATGGGGCATCATAGATGGCTCGAGAAGGATGACCCTTGGAGAAAGCGTGGAGATCTATTCAATGGGATGGCTGAGCTTCGAGGAACTCCATGTAAGAGGAGCGACACCGAAATTGACATGCTATTGAAAAACTGGGAACAATGCCTCGCGCAGGGAAAGATCAAAAAGGCACCGGAGCCGCTGCTAAAGGTATGGAAAACAAGGTCTGTTTCTGGGACTTGGAGTACTGGCCCAATCACGACACGTCTCATTGCCTTGAACAAATGCATATCACAGAGAATGTCCTCGAGAGCTTGCTTGGCACACTGATGAACATGCCGGAGAAGACCAAGGATGGGTTGAAGGCAAGGAAAGACTTGTAAGATTTGAAGATCAGGAAAGTTCTCCATCGTAAAAAGCCGACGGGGGAGATGGAGATGGAGACGGAGGAGGGGGAAAGGGGCAGAAAAGTCAACAAGAAGGAGGAGAATTATTTGCCCCTTCTTGCTTCACCTTAAGTGCAAAGGAGATCGATCAATTTCATCAAGTGCCTTATGGGAATCAAAGTTAGTTCCGGTTACTGTGGGAAGATAAGCATATTTCTAGACCCCAACAAGAAAAGGTTCAGTGGGATGAAGTATCATGACTCTCATGTGATGATGACACAGATACTCCCGGTTGCCATTGGAGGGATAATGGAGAAGCACGTCCGTGACACGCTTACTGTTCTCTGCAACTTCTTCGACGTTATCTCTCGAAAGTTCATAAGTGTGAAACAGCTCCGAAGGCTACAGGAAGAGATCATTGTCATACTATGTAAGCTTGAGATGTACTTCCCGCCCACATTTTTTGATGTCATGGCGCATCTGTGTGTCCACATCGTGGGCGACATCATCGACCTCGGGCCGACATTCCTTCACAGCATGATGCCGTTCGAGAGGATGAATGGGGTCATCAAAGGATTCGTTCATAACATGTCCCGTCCTGAAGAGAGCATCGTACAGGGGTATCTCACGCATGAGTGCGTCTCCTTTTGCAAGAATTATATAGGCATCTGCGACACTATTGTTGGTTTGCCCGTTAAGAAGCACGATGGGAAGCTTGAAGGAGATGGTCTGTGGACTACTCGGATCGACGGAACGACTTTCACATGGCTAACTTAGTAGTGCTACAACACCTAGATGACGTAGATGATTATGTGGCACGGCACAAAGAAAGCATCGCAAAGAAGTACCGTGATAAGGGGATGTTCAAGATGGAAAACGAAGTAACTGTAGAGCACAATGACACTTTCTTGTGTTGGTTCAAAGAGCAAGTTCTTGAAAATACCCCAGAAGTGGGCAGTTCGGACGGATTGCTCATACAAGCCTTAGCACATGGCCCCGGGCCCAAGCTCGCAACCTATCAGTCCTACGGTATCAATGGGTACACGTTCTACACGGAGGCCAAAGACATGGACAGTTATTACCAGAACTCCGGGGTGACAATTGAATGTGTGACCGACGCCAATGGCACAACTGAAAGATTCTACTGAAGGGTCGAAGAGATCTGGGAGCTTGACTATGCTGGAATACACGATGTGATGATGTTCCGTGTCAGACGGGCCAAGGACGTCGTTAGAGAAAACAAGTATTTCACCACCATGTCTACACCCGACACGAAGAGCACTCCCGTGAACATTAACGTCATCGCCAAAAATGAGCCATGGGTACACGCTAAGCACGTGACATAATGCTTATTCATAACCGACCTGGCCAATCCCAGTCGTGTTGTCGTGAGGAGATCCAAAAGGAACATCGTTGGAATGGATGAGTCGCCAACGAGGAAGACTACGACCAATACGGCAACCCGAAGAGGGAAGATGACGATGATGATGAAGCATACATGAAAAGAAGAATCAATACTACATTACCTAAGAAAGATCGTACTCCATGGTTACGGAAAAATCACATGGAGGGGCTTAATTACTCGGCAACAAACAAGAAAGGGAAGAAGCTCAATGTGAAATGTCGTCGATGCAGCTGATCAGAAACCATCATTTATGTATATGTATCTATTTTGTGTATGCACTTAAGTAACTGTTATAGGTCAACTGATATGTTACCACCACATGCATGGTTCCGGTGATATTCATGCAGTGTGGGAGAGAGGGAGATGCCGTCGTCGGGAGAAAAACAAAAAAACAAAAACAAAAAAACAAAAACAAAAACCAAAGGGAAAAAGCAATACAAAAGAAAAAGAAAAGTAAACAGAAAAGAAAAGGAAAATAATAGTAGAAAAGAAAACTAAAAACTAGAAAAGGAAAATAATAAAAAGTAAAGAAAAATAGCAGTAGCGCTTGTCTGTAGACTAGCGCTATAGCTAAGTATTTTAGAATTAAAAAATGGAACAGTTAAGAGTAGCGCTTTTTTAGGACCAGCGCTATAGCTAAGTTAGCTATGGCGCTTCTTTCCAATCCAGCGCTACCGCTATTGTGAGTTAACCCCCCCCCCCCACCGCGCAGGCTCAAAATTTCACCAATCCCTATTCCCCCCATCTCCACCTCCCCCATGCGCCCGCCGTCAGTGCCCTCGACCTCACCGCCACCGGCTGTCGCCCCTACGCCCACCCTTGACCACGCCAGCCGTCGCCCCTGCACCCGCCTCGACCTCGTCGACTGTCGCCCCTGCGCCCGCCCTAGACCTAGCCGCCGCCGCCCTCTCCACCGTCCCGTAAGCCTCTCCCTCTCGTCTCCCCTACCCTCCTCTCTCTCTCTGCTCTCTACTCTCTCTCTCTCTCTAGGGCAATTTAGCAAATTTGAATTTAGCCTAGCTAAGTGTTGGATGTATGAACCCTAGCTAGGAGATGTAGCAGAGAGAGAGCAATTTAGTTTAGGGCAATTTAGCAATTTTAGTTTAGTGCAATTTAGTTTAGGGAAATTTAGTTTAGGGTATCTAAAATAACTATAAATAAAAAAATAGTAGCAATTTGGTTTTTGTAGGTATATACACAGTAGCCAAAATTTATAAAAAATAGTAGCTAATTAGTTTTTGTAGGTATATAAATTAGCTATAAAAAACAATAGCAAAAATTTATAAAAAAGTGTAGCTAATTAGGGCAGTAGCAAATATAGCTAGGGCAGGAAAGGCCCTAAAGGCGCCAGAGCTGCTTCAAGCAGCGAGCCGCCTCTGAAGCCCCAGATGGTAGACAGAATACCTGACGAAGGTGCGAAGCGCTTCCATGTCGCCGGCGAGCTGATCCTACCGGTCAAAGTGCTAGAGCGCCTAGTGAACAATGGTCTGAGGAGACTCCATGAAGATGTGCTGGCCAGAGGGAAAAGCCTTCTGATCATGGAAAAACCAGGATTCCCGCTTTACGCGGCTCAGGTGCCAGGTGGGAAGTTATTCATCCTATGATTTGACTACATCTACGACATGTTCCACATGACCAAGCCAGATTTCCAATTCATCCGCATGTATGCACTGTATCTCAACTAGTTCATCAGGATCGAGAACATACAATATATCTGCATCGCGGACCCATTCTATATGCACGAGAGATTCTTGGCAGTTTGCAAAGAGCACCGTGACTATTCGAGCAAGTACCTTGGTGACTTCATGATCGCTAATAAGGACAAGGAAGCGATTCTCTTGCATCATCCCACGTAAGTCATCCGCACATATCCTTTTGTTACAAGCACATAAAGAGAGTTCTCGATAGTGCCCTGTTAACCTTCAGCCTGTCTGGTGGATATATCGAGGTGAAAAAGTATAGGAAGGCTGGCTTTCGGTCATAAGGCCGATTTCTGCTACATCCAGCAACCGCGCACCAGTATGGCTAATGGATTCTATCTCATGCATCACCTTCTTGAGTACAGAAGGGATAATCCAGGCCTTCGCATGTCACCTACTACCAACGATGCCGAGATTTTCAGCCTGGCCACAAGCATAGGAAATACACCGGATTATCGAATCAGAGCTGAGTTTAAATCAAGTACAGTGTGAACTTGCCCAAGTGATCATGAAGGAGGTCCTCGAACCAACAGGGATGTTCTACCAAGGGCCAGTCATGCGGGAAGATGTCCGAGCACTGCTACTCACTCAGCGTCTGGACCTGAAGCCTTTCAAGAAGTTCGGGTGCTTCCTCCCTGACTATTAAGATTGGACCGCCGACATGGATAACTGATTGTCGATGACTATGTGTCACTACTATATTTCTATGGCAAAACTTTGAATTTACGCACGTCGAAACTATCTGATGTAACAAAATTGTGGTCCTGAACTAGCGTAGATTGCTCTAGTTAATTAGTTTGGGTATGAGGAACTTCGTCATTTATGTTTACTATTGGTTGCTTGTATTTTGCTAATTATGCCTCTTTGTTTTCTTAAGTACATTATGCTGCATATTATCGTCCAATTCATCAACTCATGATGCAGGTACATAGATCAGAGATGGCGAAGGACTACTACGTCGTGTACGTTGGGAGGGTTCCAGGAGTCTATGACCACTGGCCAGCCGCTCAGGCCTAGGTGCACAGGTACCCGGGTGCTAGCCACAGAGGGTTTGACAGCAGAGCCGAAGCGGAAAGTAGTTACTTGATGTGGACACTCTAGCATGTGTAGGGGTGGGACTGCCGGTACTACATAGTCGCGCTCTTGCTCATGCTAATCACTCTTCTCTTCTACATCATGGTTTAGATAGAGATGATGAAACTTGTGTGTGTGCCATGACCATGTAGTTGCACTTATTCAAGACATGACATGATCGCACTTGTGTATCACTATTTTCAAGATGTGATGATATTTGTGTTGAATGATGATGATGATGATGGTATGACGACACTACTGTATGTCTATGATATGATGAGAATAGTTTATGTTTAGTATCATATGATGAAACTTTTGTATAGAGAATGTACAAAATATGTAGTGGGGTGCAAATATGTGAAAGCAGGAATATTAGCAGTAGCGCTGGAAAGCACGTACTAGAAGCGCTGGATTAGCAGCATGAACAAGCGCGACAGATAGTTATTAGCAGTGCTTGTCCAGGAGGTGCTACTGCTAACAATACTTAGCAGATGGCGCTACCTGCAGCGCCATCGCTACAACTTAGTCAGAGCGCCAGCTAGCGATAGCCCTGGACCCAACGCTACTGCTATGCATATTTCAAGCGCTACTACTAGGGTTTTCCCTAGTAGTGAAAGGTAATATCCTACGTCCTGCTTGATTATATTGGATGTAGAGTATGGTTTATAGAGTAGATCAACCTCAAGATCAGCATGAGCTAAACCCCAAGGCAAGGAGGTGATGAATATAGATCTAGCCCTAAAGACTACAAACCTCGATTTATATAGACACCGATAGGGTTAGGGTTACCGGAGATAGATTACAATAAAGGATAAAAGATCTTGTCTATAAAAGACTTGGAGAGTACACCACAACTTCATTGATCCCCTGTTGCTATACGGCTTCACGAGTTCAGCCCATATTCGATGGGCCGACGTCCTGAGGACCCCTCAGTCCATAACTCCCTCAGTAGCCCCCGAACATGACTCCAACGATGGGGTTTATTCTTCGGAATCTTCATATCATCGGCTTGCCAGACGAGTTCTTTCATTTCTCTATTCAGTTTGGAGCCGTATCAATTTCGCTGAACTCTATTGAGAACCCAAACTTAACGTGCTCAGACCCGGATAGTTTCTGGGCTCCGAAAGTGTCAAGGTGGGACCATCAGAGTTTTATGCCATTCCTCGAGGCCAGAGCTTCATGCACCTTTTCAGAAGGCGCATGTCCCAACACCAAATTTCAACGGGCCCGTCCTTCCGGCTTCAAGGCAAGACGCCCCTTCATAGATCCAAAGGCGCACGGGATAATTTACCCTCCCCCTTCACAAGGTTCAACACCGAAGAAATTTCCCGACACCATGGCTAACCTTCGAGGTTCATCCTCGTGCCCACATGGTACACTCCCAGGAAATTGATCAAGCTGTTCAATTTCATACCTTCAGTTGAGGCGCTTGCAGACGTAGTGTTTCCTCCCTCCAGCAGATTTGGTTCCTATCCGCGCCGGCCTCATCTCATCGATCGCTGCGCCCTCTCCACGTAAGGAGGAGAGGGTGTGTCTTGTGCCCTTCCTTCTAAGAGGTTTGAGCTTTCCTATCCATCCCTTTTTACGGGGTTTGTTGGAGTTCTATGGGATCCAGCTCCACAACCTCACCCCGGGGTCCATATTGCACATATCTAGCTTCGTAGCCTTGTGCGAGATATTTTTGAGTTGCAAGGCTCACTTTGACTTGTGGAGGAAGTATTTCTACCTTGTCCCTCGCCTCCGAGAGGGATCCATATTCAAGGTGGGCAGCGCCGAAGTATGGCAGATAGCTGGGACAGGGTACCCAATTGGGACCCCACAGAAAGATCCCGAAGGATGAACCTCATAGTGGTTTTATATTGAAGACGTTCCCCTAACCGATCCAATTCGGCAGGGGCTGCCCGAATACTCAAACGGCTCGCCTATAAAGCGGTTCAACTAGCGGCCCAGAGGCCCTTCCCAACAGGACAGTGAAGAGGTGCGTGCGCTGGCGGCCAAGATCAGGCTATTAACTAGCAGTAAGCTGACCATGGTCGGGGTAGTGGCCATCGCTATTACCCGGTATGTGTAACCCTTGCAGCAAGGGGGTCATCCCTTAATGTGCTACAACAGGACCAATGACGTAACCCGCTACCAGCGATAAGGGCCAGACAATAAGGCAGTGTCATGGGAAAACACGGCCACCTATGGGGCCATCGGCCCCTTGTGGTTCGGCAGGGGGGAAGAGCACATTGCACAAAGAGCATAGGGTGCAGAGCAGCATGACAGTGATCACACGGGCAGTTTTTACCCAGGTTCGGGCCGCCGCGAGGCGTAAAACCCTACACCTGCTTTGGTGGATTGATGAGGGGACCATGGTGGAGACGCAGCGCTCTAGCCTGGCAGGGTTGCCTCGGGGCGAGAGCAGCTGAGCGCGTATGAGTGTACAAGGGTCCGAATCCTTTCTAAGGTTGCCATGACCCTCCTTTTATAGATCAAGGGGTCACCACAATGGAAAATCAGTCATTGCATACTGATTAGATAGAAAACAGTGCTATCATACCTAACTCTGCAAACATGACAAGGTGCATTAAATGCACTGCTTAGTGTCACATAGTAGCGCAGCCCGGCAAGCCTTGCTGGGCCGTTCGGCCACCTTCTCGCCTGCCTGCGTGACACATCTTTGGACGGGTGTCATTTGGAGGTGATTTCCTTCAGAAATGGCTGCCACTTGCCAAATAACAGCCACTTAGTCACTTGGGGGCTCGACACCGCACCGATCAATGATTTGCGTTATTGTGAGGTGGAGCGCTAGAGTCTTGGTGGAGTATTACGCCCTAATCGTGCCCGGCAGGCCTGCCGGGACAATCTTGAGACTTGTCTTCGGGGAAACTTTGACCTCGCCAGGATCGCATGCCCGGCAAGGGAGGTTTTTCCTTAGTGGTGTCTTCCTCCTTTAGCTTGACTTGGTCTTCTTGATCTGCCCTTCGATTTCTCAAAGTGTAATCTCTTCTTCTTGGTCTGGTCTTGGATGACGTAACCTTGCTCTTGAGCCTGTGTATAGTCCGAGCAACACATCTGGAGTTTGTTGCACAGATAGGAGCCACCGAGCATGGCCTAAAAGCACTACCGAGCGTCATTGGGTAGGCCCTATCAAGTACATAGGCGAGGAGGCTGCAGTTCGTCCTTTGAGGTTTTCTTTGATTCTTCATTAATCTGAGCATGGATTGGCTTCCGGCTTCCTGGCTCGTTGCGTAACGCTAATTGTAGTGGGGTCATCTCTGTAATAGCCCGTGAATGACTTTAACGCACGGGGGAGTAACTGCCAATTCACTCTTCCCACTACGTCATTGTCCCTTGCCACATATGCTGCATGTATTGAGTGGAGTAGGTAATGGAGGCGCGTGGTGCAGAGAGAGCGCCATGGCAGGGGCCCAGTCTTCTTGGGTTAGTGGAGAGGGACAGTTGTTACCCATCGAGGGATCATCCCCCAGCCTCATTTTCCCTATAAAAGGGGATGTGGGCAGGGGCATAGGCTCACACCAATCTCCACCCTCGGTCTTCTGGTCTTGTGTCTTTGTTATGGAGCGGGGAGGGGAAGAAGGGCGCGGCCGCACCTTTGTTGGGATAGGGTCCCCTTCCCGTCCTCGCACAAAGCACCCGGCCTAGAGTGGTGGCCCGACGCTTAGTGCGGGTGGAAAAGGCCTTAGGTGGGTGCGCGGGCAGCATGACGGCAGCACCGGAGGTAGCTAGTCCGGCGCGCTCATCGCCAGGCCGTCCGCGGCCCCAGTCTTAGTGAGGGGCCACGTCGGCGACACCAAGCCAAAGTCCATAATAGACACAAAGCATGGTAGTCGACCGTGGCCAATCCTCCCTTCTCCCGTGATGTCGAAGGGAGACCGCAGAAGTGGTTTCGCCATTGGTTACGGCAGATCCCCCCTTTTGGGGTACTGCTTATCTTGTGTACGGGCGGGTTCCTTGAGCCTATTCATGCTTCTTCAGGGGATGGCATCCTTCTAGCTTTGGGTCATCGGGGACGACCATGCTCTCCGTGGAGCCTCCTGATACGTCCATTTTGCATCATGTTTTCTTACTGATATTTATAATGCTTTTACCCCTAATAATGCTTTTTGGAGTAATTCTAATGCCTTTTTCTCTCATAATTTACAAGGTACACACCAAGAAGGTGAATTCCGGCAGCTGGAAATTTGGACCTGAAAAAGCTTCAAGCTACCTATTCTACACAACTCCAAATGAGTTGAAACTTCACGGGGATTTTTTATGGAATATATAAGAAATACTGGAGCAAGTAACAACCAGAGGGGGGCCATCAGTTGGGCACAACCCGCTTGGGCGCGCCAGGTCCCCCAGGCGTGCCCTGATGTCCTGTGGCCTCCTTGGCCCACCTTTGTGCCCATCTACTGGTATATAGGTCATTTTTACCTAGAAAAAATAAGATGAGGACTTCCAGGACGAAGCTCCACCACCTTGAGGCGGAACTTGGGCAGGAGTACTTTTGCCCTCCGGCAGAGCGATTCCGCCGGGGGAACTTCCCTCCCGGAGGGGGAAATCATCGTCCTTGTCATCACCAACAACTCTCCCATCTTAACATCTTCAACAACACCATCTCATCTCAAACCCGAGTTCATCTCTTGTGTTCAATCTTGTTACCGGAACTATAGGTTGGTGCTTGTGGGTGACTAGTAGTGTTGATTACATCTTGTAGTTGATTAGTATATGGTTTATTTGGTGTATGATTATTTAGATCCAATATGCTATTTAATACTCCTGTGATCATGAGCATGTTTATCATTTGTGAGTAGTTACTTTTGTTATTGAGGTCATGGGAGAAATCATGTTGCAAGTAATCATGTGAACTTGATATGTGTTCGATATTTTGATAGTATGTATGTTGTGATTCCCTTAGTGGTGTCATGTGAACGTCGACTACATGTCACTTCACCATATTTGGGCCTAACGGAATGCATTGTGGAGTAGCAATTAGATGGTGGGTCGCGAGAGTGACAGAAACTTAAACCCCAGTTTATGGGCTATTTCGTAAGGGACCGAATGGATCCAAAAGTTTAATGCTATGGTTAGAATTTATTCTGAATACTTTTCTCGTAGTTTCGGATGCTTGCGGAAGCGTTAATCATAAGTAGGAGGTTTTTTAAGGTAAGAATAGCACCTAAGCACCGGTCCACCCACATATCAAATTATGAAAGTAGCGAACACAAATCGAACCAACATGGTGAAAGTGACTAGATGAAAGTCCCGTGTACCCTCACGAAAGCTTTGCTTATCATAAGGGACCGTTTTGGCCTGTCCTTTGCCTCAAAAGGATTGGGCTACCTTGCTGCACTTTTATTACTACTATTGTTACTTGCTCGTTACAAATTATCTTGCTATCAAACTACTCCGCTACTTACAATTTTAGCACTTGCAGACATTACCTTACTGAAAATTACTTGTCATTTCCTTCTTCTCCTTGTTGGGTTCGACACTCTTAATTATCGAAAAGAGCTACAATTTATCCCCTATACTTGTGGGTCATCACCTCCCGAAGCTCCCGATGCCTGTCCTGGTCGCCACGGCGAGGGATTAAGCGATGGCAGACGTGCCTCCTCAAGCGACAGCGATGAGGAGGGTGGTGGCAACCCATGACGCATCAAGAGCGAGGACGACCGCTCTGACGTGGCGTGATCGCCAGCAGCACCATCATCACCGGTTGGGCCTTTGGCAGTGCCACCATCTGCACCTGCCCTCCGGTTTCTTCCTCCCAGCACGGGAATGGCGCCATCCTGATCCTGCGGAGGCGCCGAATCCCAGCCTGACCTTCCCTCCGTCTTCTTCGTCTCCCACTGTAGTTTTGAGGAGGAGGGTAACAGAGCAAAGGAATCGATTGAAATTGGAGTTCCACCAAAAAAATCCTATGCATCTAGTTGATCGTGATCGGAATTATATATATAATTTTTGGCCTCGTGAAGGAGAAAGTATCGATCTAGCTTGGGGGAGGCTTAAGTCAATGTTATATTCATGCCCCAATCATGAGCTCTCAAGAGAATGTTTTATCTAGAATTTTTATGCTCAGCTTTGTGATAATGATCAAACCATGCTTGATACTTCTTGTGCTGGTTCTTTTATGAAGAAGACTATTGAATTCCGGTGGGATCTTCTGGAAAGAATTACATGCAACACTGAAGATTGGGAACTCGACAAAGGTAAAGAGTCGTGTATTAAAATTAATTATAATTGTGTTAAATCTTTTACGGATATCGATGCTTCTCAAAAGTTTAGCACTAATATGGACTTGACTCTGAGATAGTAGCCTCCTTTTGTGAATCATTTGCTACTCATGTTGAACTCCCTAAAGAGAAGTGGTTTAAATATCACCCACCTATTGAAGAAGAAACTAAAGAACCCGTACCAGTTAAAGAAGAAACTATACTTTATAATGTTGATCCAGTTGTTCCTTCTGCTTATATTGAGAAACCACATTTCCCTTTTAGGATAAAGGAACATGATAAAGTTTGAACTGTGGTTAATAAAAGCTATATTAGAACACCTAAATCTGATGAAAAAATTAAAGTAGAACCTTGCATTGCTATGGTTAGAGATCTCTTAGAAGAAGATATAGATGGGCATGTTATTTACTTTTATGAAGAAGCTGCTAGAATTGCCAAACCTGATAAAAAGGATAAACGTAGACCTGTTGTTGGCATGCATGTCATCTCAGTTAAAATAGGGGATCACTGTTATCATGGTTTATGTGACATGGGTGCTAGTGTGAGTGCTATTCCTTACACCCTTTATCAAGAAGTTATAAAATACATAGCACCTGCAGAGTTAGAATACATAGATGTTACTATTAATCTGCCTAATAGAGACACCATATCACCATTTGGGATTGTTAGAGATGTTGAAGACTTGTGAGGGAAAATAAAATACCCTACTGATTCTATTGTTCTTGGTTCCCCTCAAGATGACTTTGTTCCATTATCTTTGGTAGACCTTTCCTGAATACAGTTAATGCTAAGATAGACTGTAAGAAACAAATTGTTGGTGTTACCTTTGGTGATGACTCTCATGAGTTCAATTTTTCCAAGTTTAGTAAAAATGTTCATGAAAAAGTATTGCCTATTAAGGATGAATTAATTGGTCTTGCTTCAATTCCTGTTCCACCTACTGATCCTTTAGAACAATATCTGCTAGACCATGAAAATGATTTACATATGCATGAAAGAAATGAAATAGATAAAAATTTCTTTGAACAACGTCCTCTGCTTAAACACAATTTGCCTATTGAAACTCTAGGAGGTCCTCCTCCACCTAAAGGTGATCCTGTGTTTGAATTAAAACAATTGCCAGACACTTTGAAATATGCTTATCTTGATGAAAAGAAGATATATCCTGTTATGATTAGTGCTAACCTTTCAGAACATGAAGAAGAAAGATTTTCGAAAGTTCTAAGGAAGCACCGAGCTACTATTGGATATACTCTTGATGATTTAAAGGGCATTAGTCCCACTCTATGTCAGCATAAAATTAATATGGAACCTGATGCTAAACCCGGTGTCGATCACCAACGTCGGTTAATTCTGAAGATGAAAGAAGTGGCAAGGACGGAAATATTAAAACTTCTGCAAGCAGGTATAATCTATCCTATAGCTGATAGTAGATGGGTAAGTCATGTTCATTGTGTTCCTAAGAAAGGAGGTATTACTGTTATTCCTAATGATAAGAATGAACTTATTCCGCAAAGAATTGTTACAGGCTATAGAATGGTAAGTAATTTTAGAAAACTAAATAAAGCAACTAGAAAAGATCATTACCCTTTGCCTTTTATTGATCAAATGCCTGAAATATTATCTAAGCACACACACTTTTGCTTCCTTGATGGATATTTTGGTTTTTCACAAATACCTGTTTCTCAACCTAATCAAGAAAAGACCACTTTTACTTGTCCCTTTGGAACCTATGCTTATAGACGTATGCCTTTTGGTTTATGTAATGCACCTGCTACCTTTCAATGATGTATGACTGCCATATTCTCTGTCTTTTGTGAAAAGATTGTTTAGATTTTCATGGATGAATTTTCTGTTTATGGTAAGTCTTTTGATGATTGTTTAAGCAAAATTGAGCAAGTTTTGCAGAGATGTGAACAAACAAATCTTGTCCTGAATTGGGAGAAGTGCCACTTTATGGTTAATGAAGGCATTGTCTTGGGTCATAAAATTTCTGAAAGAGGTATTGAAGTGGACCAAGCTAAGGTTGATGCAATTGAGAAAATGCCATGTCCTAAAGATATAAAAGGTATTCGTAGTTTCCTAGGTCATGCTGGTTCCACCTAGGAGATTTATCAAAGACTTTTCTAAAATTTCTAGGCCTCTCACTAGTCTCTTGCAAAAGGATATTCCTTTTGTTTTTTATGATGATTATTAAGAAACCTTTGAAACACTCAAGAAAGCCTTAATTTCTGCACCTATTGTTCAACCACCTGATTGGAACTTGCCTTTCGAAATTATTTGTGATGCTAGTGATTATGTTGTTGGTGTTGTTCTAGGACAAAGAGTTGATAATAAACTAAATGTTATTCATTATGCTAGTAAAACTCTAGACAGTGCTCAAAGAAACCATGCTACTACTGAAAAGGAATTCTTAGCAGCGGTGTTTGCTTGTGATAAGTTTAGACCTTATATTGTTGATTCAAAAGTAACTGTTCACACAAACCATGTTGCTATTAAATATCTTATGGAAAAGAAAGATGCTAAACCTAGACTTATTTGATGGGTTTGCTACAAGAACTTGATTTACATATTATTGATGGAAAAGGAGCTGAGAACAGAGTAGCTGATAAATTTGTCTAGGCTTGAAAATGTGCTTGATGACCCACTACCTATTGATGATAGTTTTCCTGGTGAGCAGTTAGCTGCAATAAATGTTTCTCATAGTACTCCTTGCTATGCTGATTATGCTAATTACATTGTTACTAAATATTTACCACCTAGCTTTACATACCAACAAAAGAGAAAATTCTTCTATGATTTAAGACATTACTTTTGGGATGACCCACATCTTTATAAAGAAGGAGTAGATGGTATTATAGACTTGTGTACCTGAGCATGAACAGGGACAAATCCTATGAAAATGTCACACTGAAGCTTATGGAGGGCATCATGCTGGAGATAGAACCGCTCATAAGGTATTGCATTCTGGATTTTATTGGCCTACTCTCTTCAAGGATGCCCGTAAGTTTGTCTCATCTTCTGATGAATGTCTAGGTAATATCGGTAAGAGTCAAGAAATGCCTATGAATTATTCACTTGCTGTTGAACCATTTGATGTTTGGGGATTTGATTACATGGGACCTTTTCCTTCGTCTAATGGGTATACACATATTTCGGTTGCTGTTGATTATGTTACTAAATGGATAGAAGCTATTCCAACTAGTAGTGTTGATCACAACACCTCTATTAAGATGCTTAAGGATGTTATTTTCCCAAGGTTTGGAGTCCCTAGATACTTAATGACTGATGGTGGTTCAAACTTTATTCATGGTGCTTTCCGTAAAATGCTTGCCAAGTATGATGTTAACCATAGAATTGCATCACACTAATAGGGAAAACCCTAGTAGTAGCGCTTGAAATATGCATAGTAGTAGCGCTGGGTCCAGTGTTACTTCTACCGCGCTACAACTAAGTTGTAGAAATAGCGCTGTTATTGGAAGCGCTACTGGTAAGTATTGTTAGTAGTAGCGCTTCCCGGACCAGCTCTACTGATAACTATCTGCAGCACTTGTTCACAAGAAGCGCTGCTGGTAAGCCAGCGCTACTGCTAGGTGCTTTCCAGCGCTAGTGCTAATGTTCCTGCTTTCGTCGGCCCACACCCCTCTACGTATTTGTATTGTATTTATACACGCTCTATATAATAGTTTCATCAGATCATACTAAACATACACTATTCTCATGATATCATAGACATATATTAGTCTCATCATACCATCATCATTATCATCATTCAACACAAAAATCATCACATCTCGAAAATAGTGATACACAAGTGCGATCATGACATGTCTCGAATAAGTGCAACTGCATGGTCATGGCACACACACAAGTTTCATCATCTCTATCTAAACCATGATGTAGAAGAGAAGAGAAATCAACATGAGCAAGAGCGCGACTATGTAGTACCGGCGGTCCCGTCCCTGCTCATGCTGGAGTGTCCACCTCAAGTAACTACCTTCCTCTTCGGCTCTGCTGTCGAACCCACTGTAGCTAGCACCCGGGTACATGTGCACCTGGGCCTGAGCGGCTGGCTAGTGGTCGTAGACTCTTGGAACCCTCCCAACGTACACGGCGTAGTAGCCCTTCGCCATCTCTAATCTATGTACCTGCATCATGAGTTGATGAATTGAACGATAATATGCAACATAATGTACTTAAGAAAACAAAGAGGCATAATTAGCAAACTACAAGCAACCAATAGTGAACATAAATGACGAAGTTCCACATACCCAAACTAATTACTAGAGCAATCTACGCTAGTTCAGGACCACGGTTTAGTTACATCACATAGTTTTGCCGTGCATAAATTCAAAGTTTTGCCATAGAAATATAGTAGTGACACATTGTCATCAACAATCAGTCCTCCATGTCAGCAGTCCAATCTTCATAGTCAGGGAGGAAGCACCCGAGCTTCTTGAAAGGCTTCAGGTCCTGACGGTGAGCGAGTAGTAGTGCTCGGACATCTTCTCGCGTGATTGGCCCATGGTAGAAAATCCCTGTTGGTTCGAGGACCTCCTTCATGATAACTTGGGCAAGTTCACACTATATGTGATAAAACTCAGCTCTGATTCGATGATCCAGTGTCTTTCCTATGCTTGTGGCCCAGCTGACAATCTCAGCATCGTTGGTAGTAAGTGACATGTGAAGGCGTTGTTTATCCCTTCTGTACTCGAGCAGGTGATGCATGAGGTAGAATCCATCAACCATACTAGTGTGCGGTTGCTCGATGCAGCAGAAGTCGGTCTTATGACCAAAAGCCAGCCCGCGACCCCTGTTCTTTTTCACCTTGATATATCCACCAGACAGGCTGAAGGTTAATACGGCACTATCGAGAACACTCTTTATGGGCTTGTAATCCTTTTTCCCGAGGTTCTTCGATGAGTCCAAGTACATAGCATGGGAGTACTTCGGGTACAGAATGATGAGGACGGCACCCCCCCTGCGCAAATTAAGTACACCTAAAATTAGCCTCCATGCTTGCAAAGGAATGATTAACACTTACGAAAAGATATGTGAGGATGACTTACGTGGGATGATAAGGCACGAGAATTGCTTCGTTTTCCTTATTAGCAATCATTAATTCGCCGAGGTACTTGCTCGCATAGTCACGGTGCTCTTTGCAAACTGCCAAGAAGCTCTCGTGCATATAGAACGGGTCTGCGACGCAGATATTTTGTATGTTCTCGATCTTGATGAAGTAGTTCAGATACAGCGAATACAAGCGGATGAACTAGAAATCCAACTTGGTCATGTGGAACATGTCGTAGATGTAGTTGAGGGAGTCCTGGACTAGGGGGTGTCCGGATAGCCGAACTATCATCACGGCCGGACTCCAAGACTATGAAGATACAAGATTGAAGGCTTCGTCCCGTGTCCGGATGGGACTTTCCTTGGCGTGGAGGGCAAGCTTGGCAATACGGATATGTAGATCTCCTACCATTATAACCGACTGTGTGTAACCCTAACTTATCCGGTGTCTGTATAAACCGGAGGGTTTTAGTCCGTAGGACGAACAACAATCATACCATAGGCTAGCTTCTAGGTTTAGCCTCCTTGATCTCGTGGTAGATCTACTCTTGTACTACCCATATCGTCAATATTAATCAAGCAGGAGTAGGGTATTACCTCCATCGAGTGGGCCTGAACCTGGGTAAAAACATCGTGTCCCTTGTCTCCTATTACCATCCGCCTAGACGCACAGTTCGGGACCCCCTACCCGAGATCCGCCGGTTTTGACACCGACATTGGTGCTTTCATTGAGAGTTCCTCTATGACGTCACCGATAGGCCCGATGGCTCCTTCGATCATCAACAACGACGCGGTCCAGGGTGAGATTTTCTCCCCAGACAGATCTTCGTGTTCGGCGGCTTTGCACTGCGGGCCAATTCGCTTGGCCATCTGGAGCAGATCGAAAGCTACGCCCCTGGCCATCAGGTCAAATTTGGAAGTTTGAACTATACGGCCGATATCCGCGGAGACTTGATCTTCGACAGATTCGATTCGCAGCCAAGCGTGCCGCACTGTCTCGATGGGCATGATCTAGCTCTGCAGCCGAATAGTGCCCCAGGCCGCAGACTCCGCTCCGACCCTTACTCCGGAGCAGATTCCCGATCGAGGGCGAGTGGTTGGACACCGCCTCGGGGCTACAATCTCTACGGCGATTGAGCCAAACTCCATCCCTTTCGCTGCGAAGACCTTGACTCCGGTGCGGACTCCTCTCCGGACTCTGAACCCTCTGCGCCCACCTTAATCGAACCCGATTGGGCGCCCGGTCATGGAGTTCACTTGCCGCGGACATCTTTCAAGGCTTTTCGCCCTTTGGCGACATCCTGAATTCACTAAAGTCTCTCTCTTTATCCGGAGAGCCCTGGCCGGACTACGGACAGGAAGGTTGGGATACGGACGACGAAGAAATTCAACGCCCACCCACCACCCACTTTATAGCCACTGTCGATGATCTAACCGACATGCTCGACTTCGACTCCGAAGACATCGACGGTATGGACGAACATGCCGGAGACGACCAAGACCCAGCGCCTGAGGCACTGGAAGGCCACCTCGTCATATGACATATACATGTTGGACATCCCAAAAGATGGGAACGGCGATGGAACAACGGAGGATGACCCCTCCAAGAAGCAACCGAAGCGCCGGCGTCAGCGGCGCCGCTCTAAATCCCGCCACAATAAAAATGGTGATTCCGGCACGGGAGATAATAACACCCCGGACAGTCCCAAAGACGACCCCCTCAAGCAGGACTCAACGCAGGAGGAGGGAGAAGCAAGTCCACACGACAGTGCAGCAGAAAGAGAGGTCGAGGACGATAATTATGCGCCTCCCTCCGAAGATGAGGCAAGCCTCGACGACGACGAATTTGTCGTGCCTGAGGATCCCGCCGAATCGGGCGTTTCAAACGCAGGCTTATAGCCACGGCAAGCAGCCTCAAGAAAAAGCAGCAACAGCTTAGAGCTGACCAAGACCTGCTAGCTGACAGATGACTAAAGTCCTTGCAGCCGAAGAGTATGAACTCGAACGCCCCTCCAAAAGCTACCCCAAACGCAGGCCGTTGCCTCGATCAGAGGAGGAAGCACCCAAGTCACCAGTGCACGACATGGCAGACTGGCCACCCGTGGCGTGGCGGAAGAAGCCTCTCGGCCCTCCGCTCAAGCCACACCCCGACGCCCGCTCAAAAAGTACCATGGCACGGAAAACGCTACCGGACTTAAGAGATATATTGGAGGATAAGGCAAAACATACAAGATCGATCTACGGATCACGTGGGCGTAACGACGGGATGATTACCGTCGCTACCGGATACAAAGAAAGCCGGCCGGGCCGAACATGAGACAAAGCTCATATGAGCTACGTCGTGATATACCCCAATACAGAGGCGCCGCACACCCACTATGCTTCACAGATGAAGTAATGGATCATCATATCCCCGAGGGATTCAAACCCGTAAACATCGAATCGTACGATGGTACCACAGATCCTGCAGTCTGGATCGAGGAATATCTCCTCCATATCCTCATGGCCCGCAGTGATGATCTACATGCCATCAAATACCTCCCACTCAAGCTTAAAGGACTAGCTCAGCATTGGCTCAACAGCTTGCCAGCAGAATCAATTGGTTGTTGGGAGGACCTGGAAGCCGCATTCCTTGATAACTTCCAGGGCACATATGTGCGACCACCAGACGCCGATGACCTTAGCCACATAATTCAGCAGCCAGAAGAATCGCCGGAACAATTACGGACACGGTTCCTAAAAAAGAAAAATCAAATCGTTGACTATCCGGATGCAGAGGCCCTTGCAGCCTTCAAACATAACATCCGCGACGAATGGCTTGCGCGGCACCTAGGACAGGAAAAGCCGAAATCCATGGCAGCCCTCACAACACTCATGACCCGCTTTTGTGCGGGAGAGGACAGCTGGCTAGCTCGAAGCAACAACTTGGCCAAACACCCTGATAGTTCGGATACCAAGGACATCAATGGCAGGTCGCGTCGCAACAAGAACAAGCGCCGCATTAACAGCGATAATGCTGAAGATACGGCCGTCAATGCCGGATTCAGAGGCTCTAAACCCGGTCAGCGGAAGAAGCCATTCAAAAGAAATACCCAGGGCCCGTCCAACTTGGACCGAATACTCGATCGCTTGTGCCAGATACATGGCACCCCCGAAAAACCAGCCAATCACACCAACAGGGATTGTTGGGTGTTCAAGCAAGCAGGCAAGTTAAGTGCCGAACTCAATGACAAGGGGCTGCATAGTGATGACGAGGAAGAGCCCCGGCCGCGAACAATAGAGGACAGAAGGGTTTTCCCACACAAGTGCGGACGGTGAACATGATATACGCAACCCACATACCCAAAAGGGAGCGGAAGCATGCACTAAGGGACGTATATGCGATGGAGCCAGTCGCCCCAAAGTTCAACCCATGGTCTTCCTGCCCGATCACCTTCGATCAAAGGGACCACCCCACTAGCATTCATCACGGCGGTTTCGCCGCATTGGTTCTTGACCCAATTATTGACGGATTTAACCTCACAAGAGTCCCGATGAATGGCGGCAGCAGCCTGAACCTGCTTTATCAGGATACAATGTGCAAAATGGGCATAGACCCCTCCAGGATTAAACCTACAAAGATGACCTTTAAAGGCGTCATACCGGGTGTAGAGGCCAGTTGTACGGGCTCAGTTACACTCGAAGTTGTCCTCGGATCCCCGGATAACTTCCGAAGCGAAGAGTTAATCTTCGACATCGTCCCATTCCGCAGCGGCTATCATGCACTGCTTGGACGAACCGCATTTGCAAAGTTCAATGCGGTACCGCACTACGCATACCTCAAGCTCAAGATGCGGGCCCTCGAGGAGTAATCACGGTCAATGGAAACACTGAACGCCTCTCTTGAGCGGAGGAGCACACGGCGGCCCTCGCGGCGGAGGTACAAAGCAGCCTCTCACAGCAATTCTTGAGTCCCGGCCACTAAGCGTCCGGACAACATCAGCTGCGCCGGAGTAACCTACAACAAGACCGCCTGGCACGATTCAAGCACGGGTAGCAATCCGGCCCCAACCCCAGACCTCGCGAAATTGCGAAGCCAGTACTGCGCGTACATAACTATGCTCTGGAGATACCATGGGCATAAGGGGAGGGGCACGACCACGGCATGCCCGGAATGCGGCTCAACCGCACCAGGGGCTCCCGATTGTGTCATTCTTGTTCTTTCTTCCTTTTTCTTACTTTCAGGACTCCGTTTTCCAGAAGTCCTGTCCGGCACTAGAATCGCCGAACTCACGATGCAACAGCCAGGGAAGCAGAAAGCCACGTCGAGTGTTCAGGTGGTCCCTATTACGAGCATTATACCTGTTTTACATACCATCCCGCAGCTTACCTCGAGGGGGACATGTTAGATAGTCCCATCCCTTGCTTATCGCACTATTTGTATCGTTCTGCTTTCATTGCAGTACCTTTTTGAATAAACAATACATAGCCTTTGCCTATTATTGCACTCTTTTCTTTATCTATATATATGTTCATTTCATGACATGTGGCACCCGTACACTTTGGTACGGCCAATACACCAGGGGCTTAAGTACCCCAAAATTATGGTGTGATAAGTCCGAACACTTTCACAAGTACGGCACCCCGAACTTATAGCATTATACGAATCGGCTCCGAATCATGTCTTGGGTCAATAGTTGGGTTTGCCCGGCTCCCGTGTTTTGGTACCTTACGTTCCGTTATATCGGCTAAGGTAGCACCGGAGAACCAACTGCGATTGTGCCCTAGTTGAGCTGGGTCGAGCACCTCGATGGAGAAAGCTAAAATTGACCGTCATGATAGGGCGAGAGCCGATCGCTGTTCGAGAGGTTTTTCGGGTCCCTAAAGAATTATGCCGCTTAGAGCGAGGAACCGAGTTGTCCGCCAAGGCGTGGATAGCGCCCGAACTCGGTCTTCCGAATACTAGGGGCTTCACGAAATTTAAAATTATAGAATTCTATGGCTAAGTGAGAGTGTTCAAGCATTATAAGTTCGGTTGCCTTGTTCGCTATGCGTGAGCGCCTCCTAGATGGACCCAAGAATGGGAACAAGAGTGCTCAAGTTTATCCCGAACACCCCAAAGACTTTCGTGGCATGGGGTGAAGCCAACGACTTGCCATCTCTCAAATTTGATAAACGGCCGCACGTAAGGTAATATTTTAAATTAACAAGCGTTGCTTAAGCGCATATGAACAAGTTTTCAGCGTCTGGGATAACAAATGCGAGTCTATTCAAAAATTACATCTTTGGAGCACTCATCCGCTATTCGGTGGGCACCCTTCAGGAGGCCCTCATAGTACATTTCCGGCGTACGATGCTCCTTGCCCTTCGGTAGCCCGTCCGTCACAAGCTTCTCCGCATCCAGCTTGCCCCAGTGCACTTTAGCACGGGCAAGGGCCCGGCGGACACCTTCAATGCAGACAGAGCGGTTGATGACTTCAATCCATGGACAGGCGTCCGCCAGCCGCTGCACTAAGCCAAAGTAGCTTCCAGGCATGGCTTCCAATGGCCACAGCCGCGCTATAAGGCCCTTCATGGCCTGTTTGGCGACCTTGTGGAGCTCGACCAGCTGCTTCAATTTGGTCGCTCGAGGCACGGATGTCCGGCCTCGACATCGAGACCAGTAACACCTTTTCCGTCGAGCTCCCCTCCTTGGCGCGGTAGAATGTGGCAAGATCGGACACACTACAGGGCAAATCTGCGAATGCTCCTGGAGAGCTCCGAATCCGGGTAAGTAATAGGTAATTCACTTTCAGATGCTTGCTTTGCATAAAGAATGCCTTACCCGCCGCTATCTTCTTTAATGATTCAATTTCTTGGAGGGCTTTTTGGGCCTCCGCCTTAGCAGCTTTGGCACTCTCAAGTGCCGAGACGAGCTCGGACTCTCGAGTCTTCGAGTCACGCTCCAAACTCTCGTGTTTTTCCACGAGAGCTTGGAGCTCTTGCCGTACCTTGGCCAGCTACGCCTCCCCCTTCTCTCGCTCGGTGCGTTCCGCAGCCGCTTTGTTTTCGGCCATGGACACCGCTTCCTTCAGGGTCGCCACCTCGTTCGTGGCCCCTACAGTACCCATGTTACTCCTGTTATTTTTTGCAACCGAAACCTTTCTATAAGGTATTTCTTTAATAAGGTACTACTTACCCTCCTTGTCCTCAAGCTTCTTCTTGGCTTGGCCGAGCTCGTTCTCGGACCGCTCGAGGCTCTGCTTCAATGCATTGATCGACCTCCGCAGTCAGTGCGGCAGAGGTCAGCAGCGCAGCCTGCATTCCCATATTGACATACTTATGTTAGACTCATGCATATATCTTTTTAGATCCTTAGTCCGGCTTTTCTTTCCGAACACCAAACTAAGCATCAGGGGCTACTGTCTATGCGGTAATATTTTTCATATTCTAAACTTACCTAAAAGCCTGTTAGAAGTCTAGTACAGGCTTCGGTCAGCCCGCTCTTGGCGGACTGAACTGTCCGGATCACCGCACTCACAACAGTGCGGTGCTCCTCCTTGATGGAGGCGCCAAGCGCCTCGATGCTATCCGGTGCCTCGGTTGGGACGGAGGACACGGCGTCTTACCCTTCTACGGAAGGACCGCTTTGGACTCGGTACGTGAAGGTTCCGGCATGGAGTCCGGACAAGGGTCGGGCTTAGAGCCCCTGTGGGTCTTGCCCCCCACGCGCCTGGAGTCCGGGAGCTTGCCTTGTGGCGCCTCCTGCGCCACCTCTTCTTGACCAAGCGCCCCTTGGGGCCCCACCACGGCGTCGTCCGTAGCGTGAGGTGAGGAGGCGGTCGGAAGTGAAGTACTCTCCATTTCCGACGAACTCAGGGACCCGCTCGACGAAGTGGCGAACCCGCCCTTGGGCGGGCTGCATGATTGTTCGGCATTAGAGAACACTATGCAATGATAAAAAATCCATGGGTATCCGGACACTTACGATCTCGCCAGGGGCTTGGCCCTTGTTGGCCAATCCTCCTCATCGTTGTCGACGTTGGTGGAGAAGTCCGGAGGAAGGGTTCTTCCCTTCTTGGACCCTCCCGCCTCCCCAGTTGGGGAGGCCTTCCTTTTCCTCTCCTCCCCCGCTGGGGGAGAAGCTTCTTTTTCCTCCTCCTCGTCCTCACGAGAAGATTCTGCTTCAGAATCTGACAGCACCTGGCGCCGGTAGCTCCTTCGAGTTCCTGTTGCCTCCTTCTTGGCCTTCTTCTCCGGCACCACATGGGGTAGCGGAGCCAGCAGCCCCGTCAATCGGGCGTACGCTGGGTCTTCCGGCAAAGGAGCCGGACAGTTAATCTGTCTGGGCGTCTTCAGCCAGTCCGGTCAAAGATTAGGGAGTTTTTAGATCCCACATAGAGTCAATCTATGAAAAAAGAGTCCCGTAAAGGGTAAAATAACTTACCTCGCCGGCTTGACGCCGCGAGCTGTATCCGCGATCTTTGTTAGCAGATGCGGGGGCTTCGGCGCCCTTGAACAGCACCTTCCAGGCATCTTCGTACGTAGTGTCGAAGAGCCGGCTCAAGGTTCTGTGCTGTCCTGGATCGAACTCCCACAAATTGAAGGCCCGTTGTTGGCGTGGGAGAATCCGGCGGATGAGCATCACCTGGATTACGTCGACAAGCCTGAGATTCTTATCCACCAGGTTTCGGACGCATGTTTGAAGTCCGGATAGCTCGTCTGAATTCCCCACGCCAGCCCGTCTCTTTCCATGACGAGAGCCGTGTGGGGAACCCAGATCTGAATTGGGGCCGCCACCCATTCGGGTCGCGTGGCTCGGTGATGTAGAACCACCCCGATTGCCACCCCTTTATTGTCTCCACAAAGGCGCCCTCGAGCCATAGGACCTTGGCCATCTTGCCGACCATGGCGCCTCCGCACTCCGCTTGACGGCCGCCCACTACCTTCGGCCTGACATTGAAGATCTTCAGCCATAGGCCGAAGTGGGGCTGGATGCAGAGGAAGGCCTCGCACACGACGATAAACGCCGAGATGTTGAGGATAAAATTCGGGGCCAGGTCGTGGATGTCCAGGCCGTAGTAGAACATGAGCCCCCGGACAAAAGGGTGAAGTGGAAAACCTAGTCCGCGGAGGAAGTGGGGGAGAAACACCACCCTCTCATGAGGCCTGGGGGTTGGAATGAGCTGACCCGCATCGGGCAGCTTTGTCGCGATGTCGCCGGACAAATATCCGGCCTCCCGCAGTCTTGAGATGTGCCCCTCCGTGGCGGAGGAGGCCATCCACCTGCCTCTCGCCTCCCGACATGGTTGGAGAAGGTTGAGGTGGGATGTGCGGACTTGGGCGCCTGGAGCTTCGAAAAGTCTTGTGAAATGGATGAGCAAAGGAGCAAGAAGGCGTAGGTGAACAGGTGGATCCTTATCCCCTTATATGGACGGACGCTATGCGTCCCTCACCAGCCTGGTAAAACTCGCTTATCTCCCAAGCGCCGTAATCAATGGCGCGGATGGGTTACCCACGTCCGTATTGATGAGAATCCCGGAATAAGGGGGCACGATCTATGCTTTGATAAGATGTGCCAAGGAAACCGCCTCTAAACGCGCTAAGGTGGAGCGGTAAAAACGATTCATATAAAGGCCCGGCCGTGGTGTGATGTCATGCCGCGGAATACGCCAGCAGATCTGTGCAAAAATTATTCTCTCTACGGTGTTATGTGGAACTTGTTTTGCGAGCCGGACAATATCCCGGTGTTCAAAACCTTCTATGAAGTATTCGGAGGAGGAACCCGCCTTGCAATGCCGAAGACAATATGCGCGCCCGGACTCGTCATTGAAGCCTAGTTCAGGGGCTACCGAGGAGTCTGGACTAGGGGGTGTCCGGATAGCCGAACTATCATCACGGCCGGACTCCAAGACTATGAAGATACAAGATTGAAGACTTCGTCCCGTGTCCGGATGGGACTTTCCTTGGTGTGGAGGGCAAGCTTGGCAATACGGATTTGTAGATCTCCTACCATTGTAACCGACTCTGTGTAACCCTAACCTATCCAGTGTCTATATAAACCAGAGGGTTTTAGTCCGTAGGACGAACAACAATCATACCATAGGCTAACTTCTAGGGTTTAGCCTCCTTGATCTCGTGGTAGATCTACTCTTGTACTACCCATATCATCAGTATTAATCAAGCAGGAGTAGGGTATTACCTCCATCGAGAGGGCCCGAACCTGGGTAAAAACATCGTGTCCCTTGTCTCCTGTTACCATCCGCCTAGACGCATAGTTCGGGACCCCCTACCCGTGATCCGCCGGTTTTGACACCGACAGTAGTCAAATAGCAGGATGAACTTATTCGCGGACCATCTCTTGACGTACAACTTCCCACCCGGCACCTGAGCCACGTAAAGCGGGTATCCTGGTTTTTCCGTGATCAGAAGGATTTTCTCTCTAGCCAGCACATCTTCATGCAGTCTCCTTATATCATGGTTTACTAGGTGCTCTAGCACTTTGGCAGGTTGGATTGGCTCACCGGCGACATGGAAGCGCTTCGCACCTTGGACAGGTATTCTTCTACCAGCCGGGGCTTCAGAGGCGGCAGGCTGCTTGAAGCAGCTCTGGCGCCTTTACGGCCTTTCTTGTCCGGTCCCCTCCTTTGCTTCTTGGTGGGTGGCGGTAGTGAGCCCACCATACCTTCCCTAACCACCACCCCCAGTGTCGTCGGGCTAATCAGTGGAGGGGTCTTGGGGGGTTGTTGGGTATAGGTGGCATCTGGAGGCGTCTCCTGTGAGGATCTCTTGAAGAGAGACTTTTTGCATTCCGCCTTAGGACGTTCCTGCTCCGGCAAATCAGGCAGCATGAAGTCATCATCTCCACGCTCATAGCCTGAGTCTTCGTCGTCCTGAGCCATCAATCCTTCATCATCATAGGTGGTATTGAAAGACTTGTCTGGGTCATCATCATCATCCTCTATGTCATCATTAACATTTGTTTCTTTAACAGCGGGGGCGACATCATCTGGCACTAATGGAGGCTCTCCCTCATGTCGTCCTCTATCACCCGCCACGACAGGTGCAGGTAATATGGTAGGTGGGGTGGTGTTCTTACCTTCCTGAGAAGGTGGCGTTGGCGTGATACTGGGCGCCTCGAGACGAAGAAGATACTGGGCGCCTCAAGACGAAGAAGAGGCATTGGCCGAGGCAAGAACCAGATCTTGCATGCGCCAATCATCTTAGGGGTCTTGTCTTCATTGACTGGTACTGGGGGAGGCAAATCCTCAAAGCCCGCTAAGACACTGGCCACGTTAACCTTGAAGACGCCATCGAGCATCTCTCGGTTGTGGAACATGCGGTCCGTTAGCTTCACGATTGTTGCATTTCCCCGAGCCACCTTCTGACCCTTGGTGTTGTAGAGTAGGGTGCATGGGGTGTCGTCAGCCTACAAAGGAGACATGTCTGCGACGTCAAACATCCGAAAGGCAACTGAAACGGAAGACTATAGACATGCTGGTGAAAAGGTATGATGTGTAATTACCGTGAGGGCGTCGAGCTCAGCCAGTGATGAAGGCCAACCGAGCATGCAAGAGACGGAGGTCGGGCTGCTATGAACAAGAGCGGGACGTTTTGCGGTTGCTTGAGTAGGTGCTGGTGTTGTGGTGTTCGCCAAATTGCTCCCGACAAAGCTGGGAAGGGGAAAGTCCTTCGGCCGTGCATTTGGATTGTTCTTCATGAAATCGAAAAGTGACGGAATCAAGTTGACCACCGCGTGAGTGACCGCTGCATTGATGGCCGCGAGCAACTTTTCTTTGGTCTCAGCTTTGGTCTTATTGACCACAACCGCGACCCTCTCGTCGATGCTCTACTGAGTGACGACCGACTGTCTCTTCCTTCTTTCCTCTGGCTCCTCGTGGTAGCACATCGTCCACGAGGCACCATCTCCGACACCGTGCACACGTCCATAGGACGGCCGCTTGTCCACCAGGACCTTTTTCATTATGATCACAGCCCGGTTGAATGGGGTGTCCCACTTCGGCCTCGCCGACGACTGTGATGACTCGTCGCTTTCGGCTGCCTTTTGGTGCTGCTCTTTCTGCAAAAGGAATGTGGATGGTTTACTAATGTGACAAAACTTATAGTCAAATTGATTGGAAGCTAATATGATAATGTGGTAATATAACAATTACCAGAAGTCTCATGAAGTCCCTCGTGTTCGGGTCCGTGTAAAAGATCTTTTTGAGTTTGTCCCACTTGTACCGGGCCCTGATCCAGTCATGCTCCAGCGGGTCGGTGAACTCCGCCGAGGGATCTGGGATTCCGTGACTTTCACGTACAACGTCCTCCTTGGCCCATACGTGCCTCTTCCCCTCGTAACCACGGCTTCCGAGGCGGTGGGGAGGCGTGTTCCTGGCCTGGAGCACCTTCATTATCTCCGACTTTTCCTTGACACTTTCTTTATTGCAGTTCTCCATGAATTTTGCAAAGTCTCTTCCGTTATTGACAAATTATCAGCATGAATCTTTGACTACGGTTCATTCTTCGCAATCGCTTTTTTCACCCGAAGTTTCCAGGCAGACAAGTCGTTGGGGAACGTCACCATTGCCTTGTCGTTTATCTTTGTCATGGCGACGTCTTCCCACGGATCTTTATAGTTGACTTCATCCCGGCCGGGGAACAATAACCTATTGTGCAACTTCTTTAGGAGCATGTTCTCCATATGTGGTATGAGCCTCAACCTCTCGTCGTTGATGTTGGCGGTTTCCCTCAGGATGCATCCAAGTTGATTGCACCAGCACGAGCGTGCTTCCTACGGCGCCATTGGCTCTAACTTCTTGGGGTGCATCTCCATGACCACTATTTGTCCGATGCCAAGCTCGTTTCGTCTTCATGTCCTCTTCTTGTTCGTTGCTTTATAGGCTACGACAGCATCGTTGCCGGTCTCAGGGGTGGTGTTGGTGCCGGTGCTGGTGCCGGCGTTGGTGTTGGTGTCGGGGTTGGTGCCACTTCCGCTACCATGCAACCCCATCTGGTGTGCGTCCGGGTAATCGAAAAAGTGATTTGCTGCCTCGATGGGGTCTATGAGGCGAGCAGAACCACCCACGACTTCGGCGTCGGTAGACATGTTTCCTATTCAACAATTGTAAATAAAATATATAATGAAGAGAAAAAACGGGCCTATATTTCAGCAAATCCCGGGTACTCCATATGTCCTAGTTTCTAGCACAAGTCATGCCGAAAATCACAGAAATTTTCAGCATGACCTTTGCTAAAAAGTGGACATATGGAGCGCCTGAAATTTGCCGGAATGAAAATGAATCAACATTCCGGCAAAACATAGGCCACTCCGATATTTTTCGACAATTGGCACAAAAGTTCATATAACAGATTTGATGCTATCTCAAGAGAACATGGCAACATTATATGACAGATTTCCAGGACTTAGCAAATTAACCATTAGCTACTGCCCTAAACAAATTTGCGCTAGCTAAATTTGCTCATTTGCTAAAAATTGGCCTGAGCTATATTTGCTACTGCCCTAATTACCTACAGGTTTTAATTTAACACTATTTTTTTATTTGCTACTGTTTTTATACCTAATTTTTTGCTACTGTTTTTATACCTATTTTTTTCCAACTTGCTACAAAAATTTGCTAACTTGCTAAAAAAACAAAAAACAAAAATTTGCTAATCAACTACTGCCCTAATTTGCTAACTTTGCTAATTTTGTTTGCTAGATTTGCTAACTTGCCCTAAAATTTGCTAAATTTTCCCTAAACAGAGGCTAAATTTGCTAAATTGGCCATAAATAAAGGCTTGGGCGGGGGAGAGGAGAGGGAGAGGAGGGCAGGGGAGAGAAGAGGCTTACGGCGAGGGAGCTCAGGCTCGGGCGGCGGCGGTCGAGGGCGACGCATGGCGGCGGCGGCGAGGTCAAGGTCGCGCGGACAAGGGAGAGGTGGGGGCGGCGTTGTGCTCGAGGGCGGGCAGGGGAGACACTAGTGAGATCGAGGGCGGGCTCGGGAGACGGCGGCCAGGGGCGACGGCCGGCGGTCGAGGGCTACGGACGGCTCGAGGGCGGGCAGGGCGACGGTGGTAGCGATAGAGTGGGGGAAGAGAGTGTGGGGAGAGTGGGGTTGGGACTTGGCGGACCTGCCAAAATTTGAGCCCTCGCGGTGGTTAACTCAAAATAGTAGTAGCGCTGGTTTAGGATCCAGCGCTATAGCTATCTTAGCTATAGCACTGGGTTGTAATGCAGCGCTACTGCTAATGGCACATAGTAGTAGCACTTTTTTAGGATCCAGCGCTATAGCTAAGATAGGTATAGCGATGGATCCTAAAAAAGCGCTACTCCTAACTGTTCCAACTTTTATTTTTTTTCTTTTTATTTTTTTCCTTTCTAGTTTTTAGTTTTTAGTTTTCTTTTATTATTTTCCTTTTCTTTTTTGTTTACTTTTCTTTTTCTTTTGTACTGCTTTCTCCCTTTTATTTTTCTTTTTTTGTTTTTCTCCCGACGACAGCGTCTCCCTTTCCCCACCGTGCGAATATCACCAGAACCATGCATGTGGTGGTAACATATCAGTTGACCGATAACGGTTACTTAAGTGCGTACACAAAGTAGATACATATATATATAAATGTAGGTTTCTGATCAGCTGCGTCGACGACGTTTCACATTGAGCTTCTTCCCTTTCTTGTTTGTTCCCGAGTAATTGAGACCCTCCTTGTGACTTTTCCGGACCCATGGCATATGATCTTTCTTAGGTAATGTAGTATTGATTCTTCTTTTCATGTATGCTTCATCGGCATCGTAATCTTCCCTCATCGGGTTGCCATACTGGTCGTAGTCTTCCTCGTTGGCGACTCCATCCATTCTGGCGATGCTCCTTTTGGATCTCCTCACGACAACACGGCTGGGATTTGCCGGGTCGGTTATGAAGAAGCATTGTGTGACGTGCTTAGCGTGTACCCATGGCTTATTTTTCGCGATGACATTAACGTTCATGGGATTGCTCTTCGCGTCGGGTATAGACATGGTGGTGAAATAATTGTTTTCACTTACGACGTCCTTGGCCCATCTGACACGGAGCATCGATCCATCGTGCATTCCAGCATAGTCAAGCTCCCATATCTCTTCGACCCTTCCGTAGAATCTTTCAGTTGTGCCGTTGGCGTCGGTCACGCATTGAATTGTCACCCCGGAGTTCTAGTAATCATTGCCCATGTCTTTGGCCTCCATGTAGAACGTGTACCCATTGATATCGTATGACTGATAGGTCGTGAGCTTGGGCGCGGGGCCATGTGCTAAGGCATGTATGAGAAATCTGTCTAAACTGCCCTCTTATGGGAGATTTTCAAGAACTTGCTCTTTAAACCAACACAAGAAAGTGGTGTTGTGCTCTACAGTAACTTCGTCGTCCGTCTTACGTGGGGGTCCTGGAAGCTCAGCCAACCCATTGAATAGATCTCCATGCTTTCACCACGGGTCATCCTCGTTGAGCCATCTATGATGCCACATGTACACGATTTTCCCAGACCCGCCATCTTTCGTTGACATAAGCTGCTGAGACGTTGTATCATCCATGCACCTCATGCATCCGCAGTATCCATGGCACACCTGGCCTGAGGTGTACCCGTAGCCGAGATAGTCGTGCACCGGCTTCATCAGCGCGGCTCTCATATGGAAATATTCTCCTTTGCTGGCGTCCCATGCCCATGCCAGTGTTTTCCATAACGTGTCTAGCTCCTCTTGCAGAAGCCCCATATACAGGTTAATACTATTTCCCGGTTGTTTTGGCCCTTGAATCAGCATGCTCATGTGTATGTACTTTGTCTTCATGCAGTTCCATGGGGGGAGGTTGTACATCCATACAAACACGGGCCATGTGCTATGGTTGGTGTTCAGGTTTCCAACCGAATTCATGCCATCAGTACTCGCACCAAGCACGATGTTCCTTGGATCTTCTGAAGCAAATCCATATACGGCGTTGAATGCTCTCCACTGGCTACCATCTACGAGGTGTCCCAGCCTCGGATCATCTCCATCGTCAGGCTTCTTCCTCTTTGCGTGCCAGAGCATGAGCTTTGCTTCCTTAGGGTCTGCAAAATACCACTGCAGACGGGGAGTGATCCGAAAGTACCATACAACTTTCTGAGGAGCTTTCTTTCCTGCCTTCTTGTATCGAGAAGCATTGCACACTGGACAGCTTGTTTTTTCCGCGTGCTCCCCCTGATAAATGATGCAATCGTTGATGCATGTGTGGTACCTAATGTGCGGCAAATCAAATGGGTAAACGACTTTCTTGGCCTCCTTGACACTAGTAGGACACAGGTTCCTCGCGGGAAGAACTTTATTATGTAGATACTTCAAATGCTCATCGAGGATTTTGTTTGTCCATTTGTTTTTGGCCTTCGTCATTAGAAGTTCAAGCTTGAAACTCAAGCGGGTCACCTCAGGATCGCAACCGTCATACAATGGAGTCCTCGAGTCTACTTCAAGTTGCGCCAGCTTGGCCTCCTCTCTAGAAACAACTCTCGTGCTAGTCGTACTCTTGTGAAGGAGGTCTCAAACATGAGGGTCCTGCACAACTGCACTTAGTAGCGTCGAAGACTATGTCGTGACCGCCGCCTCTTCTCCGCCATGTCCGGACTCTTCTTCACCGTGTCCTGAATCTTCTCCGCAGCCGTCGTCATTTCCGGACTCTTCCCCGTCGACATGTCCGGCGCCATCATCTTCATGTTGAACGGTCATCTCTTCGTCTAGCCCCATGTCGTTATTCCCAGCTGCAATGTGGAACGTCCTCATCATGATCATCTTCTTCACTTATCCACTGAGTATAGCCATCCATGAAACCATTCATCAACAGGTGCACCTTCAAAGTGACATGATCAAAAGGGTCACAAAGGACTCCTTCCTTGCATCTTGCACACGGACATCTAATCCTAGTCCGATTATTTGAATACATGTCCATCACTGCGGATTGCATGTATCGCTCCACCTTCCATCCACTCACCTTCATGACCGACTGCATGGTATAACAAGAAAAAGGGTTATAAAATAAATAATTCATGCTTCAAAGTCATATATATATATAATTTTAGCATGACCTTGCCTAAAAATAGGACATATTGTGTTTGCTCGAAATTCACCGAAACAGAAATAAATCGACATTTCGGCAAAACATAAGCAACTCGAAGGCATGTCACTCGCACAAATCTCTCCATATATATATCCCAAACACATATATTCTCATCCACACACATATTCCCATTCATGAAATGAACAACTTTTTACTCACCTATATATGTCCCGAGAGAGACCGAGAGCACCCGGTTAATTAGATGATCAGAGAGAACGATCGAGAGAGCACGTGTGGTTGGCTAAATAGCAAGCTAGATCTAGTTGTTGGGGAGGAGAGGTGAATCTAGCTAGCTAACTAATGGAGAGGGGTTATGGTGGAGGGGGCATTAATGGGGAGGGAAGAGAGGTGTAGGAGAAAGAGAGAGGCCATTTATGGAGGAGGGTGCCATTAATGAGGAGAGAAGAGAGGTAGGAGGAAGAGAGAAGAAGACCAACAATGGTGGAGGGTGGAGAGGGGAAAGGAGGGGGAGAAAGGGCAAAGTGGGGAAGGGGAGGGGGAGGGGTGGAAAAGGTGGCACCAGCCGCTACTAGCAGTAGCGCTGCTCAGCAAAAAGTGCTGCTGCTATGGGACTTAGTTGCAGCGCTCTCAAGGAAAAGCGCTACTACTAAGTGGGGCCCATTACCAATAGCGGTGTTGTAAAATCAAGAGCTGCTACTAAACTATTAGTAGTAGCTCTTGTTTCTGCACAGTGCAACTACTCCAGTGACCGTCGGTGGCCTCGTCTGGTCCCACATAGTAGTAGCGCGTTTTTGCTTCCCAGCGCTACTACTACAGAGTTACTAGTAGCGCCTGCCAGCAAAAGTGCTACTACTAAATAGCAACAACAGTTACTATTTTACAGCGCTACTACTATGCTACTATGTATAAGCATTTTCCTAGTAGTGTCACCTTATCATCCTTAGTCTAGTGGTCAAGTTGAACTTAGCAATAGAGAAATAAAGTTAATTTTGCAAAAGACTTTTAATAGGTCCATGAAGAATTGGTCTAGGAAATTAGATGATGCACGTTGGGCTTATAGAACAGCATATAAAAATCCTATGGGTATGTCTCCATATAAAATGCTTTATGGAAAAGCTTGTCATTTGCCTCTTGAGTTAGAACATAAAGCATATTGGGTCGTCAAAGAGCTCAATTATGATTTCATACTTGCTGGTAAAAAGAGGTTATTTGATATTAGCTCTCCAGATGAGTGGAGAACCCAAGCTTATGAAAATGCAAAATTATTTAAAGAAAAGGTTAAAACTTGGAATGACAAAAGAATACAAAAGTGTGAGTTTAAAGTTGGAGAATATGTTCTTTTGTACAACTCTTGGTTTAGATTCTTTGCGGGAAAACTCGTCTCAAAATGGGAAGGCCCATATGCCATCGAGGAGGTTTACCGGTCTGGAGCCATCAAAATAAATAATCCCGAAGGTACTAACCCAAAGTTTGTCAATGGGAAACGAATAAAGCATTATATCTCAGGTACGCCCATTAACGTTGAAAGTAATATTATCCAAACTTTGACACCGGAAGAGAACATAAAAGAGTCCTTCCGGAACAATCCAGAATCATGAAAATAAGGAGGTACGTGATACGGCAAGTAAACGGACTCTGAAAAATCTGCAAAAATATTTTTTATCAGTTTTGGAATATTTAAGAATTTTGGAAATAAAGAGACTTCCAGGGAGCGTCCCCTGGTGGGCACAAGACACCAGGTGGGTTCTGCCCACCTGGAACACCTTCCGTACACTGTTTTTCTCCCGTGTGCCTGTCCTCCAAGATAAAAAATCTATATATACTTCCCGAACCTGTTATTCACCGTATCACAAAGAAATCATCTGTTCTATTTTCCTTGCTGTTTTCTGTCAGATCCATCTACCATGGCCTCTTCAAGCTCCTCCAAGGACAAGTTCTTCAAGAACGTCATCAACCCTTATCTGCGAGAGGTGGTGCAGCACCCTCAAACCATCCAGATGCATGAGGGGTTTCTGTACATCCGCGATGAGCAAGGTCCCAAGGGCAAGGTAACCATGGAGGCTAGGCTTCAAGCCATGGAGCAGGAAGTCTTCCGGTGCAAGGGGATGGTGGAGCGTGGAGTCAATGCCAATCACCTCATGGTCACGGACCTTTCCCGTGATCTCAAGCTGGATGGCAAGCCCATGAAGGACATCGTCTTCACCCTCAACGAGCAAATCAGCTTCCTCCAAAGCCAGATCTATGTCCTCCAACACCAAGTCTTTGAATATGAGGCAAGGTTAATTCCGCCAAGCTAGGGGGAAGTGCCCTGGTATTGTATCACCCCACTATCTTTTTGCTTTTACTTATTTTAGTTCGATCATTTCTTCTTTGAGAGTTTGCTTAGTGATCTATCCTTGTAATCATGTGCAAGTTATATAAGAAAGTTTAGTTTGAGTTTTTGCTTTCTTTATTTCCATGTTGGAAATAAAAGAAAAGAAATAACGAAATAAAAAGAGAAAGGAAATAAATGAATGGAAAGGAATAAATCAATAAGATTATATACTAATCCTATGGTAAGTGATGGCACCACATAAGGAAAAGTATAAGTAGAAAATTTTATTAGAGATTGACAAACATAACACTAATCATTGATGCAACTCATGAAAGAATTAATAAGGGAAGAGAAGATTGACATATAAATATACTATCCTATCAATTTTTTGTGATTGTGAGCCCTCATCAAAATATTATATGCCAAAATTGTTCATGTTGGACAAGGAAGACAACGTAATGATTTATGTTTGTTTATATTCACATAGAAGTCATATTGTCAAAGATCCTCCAACATGCGATGCTTGCCCCCTATCTTTCATAGCCAAAAATTCCGCACTAAGTAGAGATACTACTTGTGCATTCAAAAACCCTTAAACCCAAATCTTATTTTCAAGTGTCCACCATACCTACCTAGGGATTGAGCAAGATCCCTCAAGTAAGTTGTCATCAGTGCAAAAAGGAAATAAAAATTGCTTCTATAAGTGTGAGATCATTTAGTATAAGAGAAAATTGAGCGTTGCACGAACTTGTGATGGTGAAGAATAAAAGCGATAGTCTACATAATAAAGGTCGCTATCACAAGGGGCAATGTAACTTGACGTTCTTTTGCACTAAGGGGTTGAGCATACAAACAAATAAGCGCATGGAAACCTCTGCTTCCCTCTATGAAGGGCCTATCTTTTACTTTTATGTATTTACCTTTATGCAAAGAGTCAAAGTTTTTCTTCTATTCCTTTTTATTTTTCTCCTTTGTAAGCATCATGTGGTGAGGAAAGATCTAGGCACATATGTCCAGTTGAATATAGATAGCATGAGTAATTATTGTTGACACCACCCTTGAGGTGAATATGTTGGGAGGCTATCTTTCCATGTGTCCAGTTGAAACGTTTTTCTCATGGGTATGCGGTGTGTGTTAGCAATCATAGAAGACTATATGATGGTTGAGTACATGTACTTGCCTAAAGGCTTTGACACGTGACCCTTCCTGAAAAGATGATGAATTGTAGTTGGAAAGTTGACTGGGAACATAGTTTGTTGGTTTCTAATAGAGTTTTTGCATTATACTTCGATTGTGTGATGAACTATTACTTATTCATGAGAAGTATATGATAAAAGTTCTATGATAAAAGTCCTACGATTAATTTTGTTGTTGTTATAATAATCAACATGATGCTTCTATGTACGTATTTTGTTTTTATAGACAACTCTCTCTCAAAGCATGTGGACATGTTTTTTGATTTTGGTTTTCGCTTGAGGACAAGTGAGGTCTAAGCTTGGGGGAGTAGATACGTCCATTTTGCATCATGTTTTCTTACTGTTATTTATAATGTTTTTACCCCTAATAATGCTTTTTGGAGTCATTCTACTGCCTTTTCTCTCATAATTTACAAGGTACACACCAAGAGGGAGAATTCCGACAGCTAGAAATCTGGACCTGGAAAAGCTACGTCAGGCTACCTATTCTGCACAACTCCAAATGAGCTGAAACTTCACGGGGATTTTTTATGGAATATATAAGAAATACTGGAGCAAATAACTACCAGAGGGGGGCCACCAGTTGGGCAGAATCCACCTGGGCGCGCGAGGGCCCCTAGGCGTGCCTTGGTGGGTTGTGGCCTCCTCAGCCCACTTCCGGTGCCCATCTTCTGGTATATAGGTCATTTTGATCTAGAAAAAAATATGAGGAGGACTTTCAGGATGGAACTTGCGCAGGAGCACTTTTGCCCTCCGGCGGAGCGATTCCATCAGGGGAACTTCCCTCCCGGACGGCGAAATCATCGTCCTCATCATCACCAACAACTCTCCCATCTTGGGGAGGGCAATCTCCATCAACATCTTCAACAACACTGTATCATCTCAAACTCTAGTTCATCTCTTGTCTTAAATCTTGTGACCGGAACTATAGATTGGTGCTTGTGGGTGACTAGTAGTGTTGATTACATATTGTAGTTGATTACTACATGGTTTATTTGGTGGAATATTATAGGTTCAGATCCAGTATGCTATTTAATACTCCTCTGATCATGAGCATGTTTATCATTTGTGAGTAGTTTTTTTTGTTCTTGAGGTCACGGGAGAAATCATGTTGCAAGTAATCATGTGAACTTGATATGTATTTGATATTTTGATAATATGTATGTTGTGATTCCCTTAGTGGTGTCATGTGAACGTCGACTACATGACACTTCACCATATTTGGGTCTAAGGGAATGCATTGTGGAGTAGCAATTAGATGGTGGGTTGCGAGAATGACAGAAACTAAAACCCCAGTTTATCTGCAATTCCGTAAGGGACGTGAAAGTGCAACTATCTCTAGGTGGTTTTGGTAATTCATAACAACATATAGCTCATTGAGCTAATGCTATTCTAAGACAAATATTTCAGGAAAGATCAATGAATGGCATGGCATGGATGATGAAAGTGGATCCCTCAAAATATGAAGGACAAAGGATTGCCTCAAGCTCAAAAGCTCAAGACTCTTCATTATACATTTTAGTGATCCAAGATCACATTGAGTCTATAGGAAAAGCCAATACTATCAAGAAGGGATGAGGTGTTGCTTAATGAGCCTTTTGCTCCATGTCCTTAGTGATATGCTCCAAAACCCTCCACTACTTCTCACATCCACATATGACCTAAACCCAAAGTCAAACTCGGCCCTACCGATTCTTTCTATCCGGCGCCACCGAGTTCAGATGTCATAGCCACTACCACAAACCCTAGGCAAATCGGTTTCACCGATAGGGATCTCGGTCTCACCGAGATGGGATTGTAATCTCTCTGTTTCCCCTTTGTAACTTTTCGGTCTCACCGAAAGAGCGAATCGGACCCACCGAGATTACAATGTAAACTCTCTGTTTCCCCTTCGTAACTTTTCGGTTTCACCGAAAGAGCGAATCGGTCCCACCGAGATTACAATTTAAACTCTCTGTTTCCCTTTTGCAACCTTTCGGTCTCACCGAAAGAGCAAATCGGTCCCACGGAGTTTACCTAACCAACTCTCTGGTTAGCTAATTACCAAATTCGGTATCACCGAGTTTGTGTAATCGGTCTCACCGAGATTACGTTATGCCCTAACCCTAACCAAATCGGTCCTACCGAGATGCATGTCAGTCCCACCGAAAATCCTAATGGTCACTAGGTTTACTAAATCGTTCCGACCAAGTTTGATAATTCGGTCCCACCGAGTTTTGTAAATTATGTGTAACGGTTAGATTTTGTGTGGAGGCTATATATACTCCTCCGCCTCCTCTTCATTCGTGGAGAGAGCCATCAGAACAAACCTACACTTCCAACTTACCGGTTCTGAGAGAGAACCACCTACTCATGTGTTGAGGCCAAGATATTCCATTCCAACAATATGAATCTTGATCTCTAGCCTTTCCCAAGTTGCTTTCCACTCAAATCTTCTTTCCACCAAATCCAATCATGTGTGAGAGAGTTGAGTGTTGGGGAGACTATCATTTGAAGCACAAGAGCAAGGAGTTCATCATCAACACACCATTTGTTACATCTTGGAGAGTGGTGTCTCCTAGATTGGCTAGGTGTCACTTGGGAGCCTCAGACAAGATTGTGGAGTTGAACCAAGGAGGTTGTAAGGGCAAGGAGATCGCCTACTTCGTGAAGATCTACCGCTAGTGAGGCAAGTCCTTCATGGGCGACGGCCATGGTGGGATAGACAAGGTTGCTTCTTCGTGGACCCTTCGTGAGTGGAGCCCTCCGTGGACTCGCGCAACCGTTACCCTACGTGGGCTGAAGTCTCCATCAACGTGGATGTACGATAGCACCACCTATCGGAACCACGACAAAAACATTAATGTCTCCAATTGCATTTGAATCCTCCAAACCCTTCCCTTTACATTCTTGCAAGTTGCATGCTTTATTTTCCACTGCCTTTATACTCTTTGCATGCTTGCTTGAATTGTGTGAAGATTGCTTGACTTGTTCAAAAATAGCTAAAATCTGCCAAATTCTAAAATTGGGAAAAGGTTAAGTTTTTATTGGTCAAGTAGTCTAATCACCCCCCCCCTCTAGACATACTTCAAGGTCCTACAAGTGGTATCAGAGATTTGGTCTCCATTTGCTTTGATTTCCATAGCTTTTGGTGGCCATAGCCTTGATTTCACAACCTAGGAGAGTATGGCGTCTAGTGAGGGAAATTATCACCGTAGAGGTCCTTACTTTGATGGCACTAATTTTGCTAGTTGGAAGCATAAGATGAAAATGCATATTTTTGGAGATAACCCGACAGTTTGGGCTATTGTGTATATTGGCTTGCAGGGTGAATTCTTTGATGGGAGAGAACCGAACCGTGAAGCTAGTGCGGATGAGTTGAAGATGTTGCAATACAACGCTCAAGCTTGTGATATCCTCTTCAATGGATTGTGCCCCAAGGAGTTCAACAAAATCAGCCATCTTGAGAATGCAAAGGAAATTTGGGATACTTTGATTGATATGCACGAAGGTACCGACTTCATCAAGGAATCCAAGTTGGATGTGCTCCAAAGTCAGCTTGACAAGTTCAAAATAAAGGATGGTGAAGGTGTCGCTGAAATGTATTCTAGGCTTGCTCTTATCACAAATGAGATTGCCGTCTTAGGAAGTGAAGAGATGACCGATATATTCATCATCAAGAAGATCCTAAGAGCATTGGATGGAAAATATGATACCATGTGCACATTGATCCAAATGATGCCCAATTACAAAGATCTCAAGCCTACGGAAGTCATTGGAAGAATTGTTGCTCATGAGATTTCACTCAAGGATAAGGAGGAACTTCACAACAAGTCGAGTGGTGCTTACAAAGCCTCATGTGAAGCCCCCACATCATCAAGTGAGAAACAAACCTTCAATGAGGAATTGAGCTTAATGGTGAAGAACTTCAACAAATTCTACAAAAGTAGAAGCAAAGAAAGAAGCTCCAAGTCAAGGTCCTACAATGACAAAAGATCTTCTAGTCGAGAGCGCAATTGCTATAATTGTGGGAGACCCGGACACTATTCCAATGAGAGTACGGCACCCTACAAAAGAAGAGAAGATTCTCCCAAGAGAAGAAGTAGAAGAGAAGAATCACCACCAAGAGAGAGAAGGAGTACAGATGATCGTTATGAACGAAGACCCTCACTGAGAAGCAAGGATTCGGAAAGGAAGGACAAGTCATCAAAGAGCTACACAAAATGAAGACATCAAGCTCATGTTGGTGAATGGGTATCCGGCTCCGGCTCCGACCATCACTCCGAGAGAAGCTATCACTCGGACTCCGAATACACTCAAGATGAAGGTGTTGCCGGTCTAGCACTTGTGTCAACCAACTCCTACGACATATTTGAATCACCAAATGAAGGAATTGGTAGATGCTTCATGGCCAAAGGTCCTAAGGTAACACACCCGAGTATGTTGATTTTGATGTTGATGAAGATGACTTGCTAGGTGATGATGATTTACTTGTCGACAACTCTAGTGATGAATACTATGATGAAACGTCAATTAATCATGCTAATTAAGTTGAAACGGATCACAATGACAAGGAGAAAATTGAGCGTCTAACTAAAGAACTAAACACTCTTAAGTTAGCTCATGAAACTATCTTTGAAGATCATCGAGAACTTTTAAGGGCTCATGAGAAGTTACGCTTTGAAAAGCTCAATCTTGAGCAAGAGCATGAGTTCTTAAAGGAAATCAATGATGATCTTCGTAAGAAAAGTTCTTCTTACATTGCCAAGCGTTTACTCTTATCTACTTACATGCCTCAAGTCAAGTCTAGTAACAAGAACAAGAAAGATTCTTCTTCTAGTAGTAACAATAACAATGCTAAATCCAATATTGTTCCTTCTAGTAGTTCTCTTGATTCCACTAATGATCCTCTTAGCCAAGTTACACTTGAGCAAGAAAACAGCTTATTGAAGGGAATTATAGAGAAAGGTGTATACAAGAGTCTTGCCGGGAGTAAGCAATTTGAGGAAATTGTACGCAAGCAAGGAAGGCACCAGAAGAATCAAGGTGTTGGTTTTGAACGAAAGTTCAATGCCAATGGAGTTGAGTGGGAAGAAGATCAATAACCCAAGATGAAGTTTGTTCCTCAACAAGAGAAGTATGATCCTACTTCCTTCAAGGGAACACAAGCTCAAGATGATCTTCCACCACAAGACCACAAGAACAAAGGCAAGGACAAGCTTCAAGAGGAGATTAATGCATTTGAAGAAGCACCTAAGGCCTTGGTCAAGTGGATTCCCAAGACTACGTCAAGTTCTACTTCATCAAGTACAACTACTACACCAAGGATTCCCATCAAGTTGATGTGGATTCCGAAGAAGAATAACTAGAGAGTTCTTGAGGGTGACTCCGCCAACATTTTTCACTCATATCATTATGGCAAGGACAAGTGCAATCAACTTCCATATCTTGCATTAGTTCAAGGAGTCACAAACCCTCATGTTGGTAAGGCAAGGGACAAGGTAACCTAATGTTTTCATGGACATCATTTTGTGTGTGCATCACTCTATGTCTATGGATATCCTTGTTTGTTCCTTGTGGGACTAACCCATGTAGGTATTGAAAGTGCAACTCACTCCAAAGGATTGCTCCAAAAGATCTACATCAACATTGAGCATCCACATCTACAACACCTACATGAAGTCATCATCGACAAAACCCAAGGTTAGTTTATCCCTCTAAGGGGATCTCACATCTAGGGGAGCTTAACTCTAAGAATTGAGTCAAAGCAACTCTAATGATGTGAACACATAAATGCTTTATGTAAAAGTGGTAACCCCACTTGAGCTTAAACGATGAGTATGACCTATGATCAAATGTTCTCATTTGACTCCTAAGTCAATATACTCATATATAGATGACCTAGTCATCGCCAATTGTTTGATAGATGCTAGAATTGATTGTGCATGCTTTGTCACATATTTCATTTGTCATCTTATTGTGTGAGCATGTTGGTTGCATATTTACTCATTCGAGGACATCCACTTGTTGTTTTGATTGTTTGGTTTTTCTTTCTTTGGCCAAGTGGATGGACAAGAATGCCTAAGAACCTTCTCTAGCTATCTATGCTTTTCTCGTCTCAAACTCTATTCATGCTACATCACAAAATTTGATCAAGTCGATTCGAACCACTCTGTGTGAGGAGCACTTGAGTCCCCGATTCGTCATAGACTTAAACTTCCAAAACTTCTTTGTGATTTTCGGTCTGACCGATTCCTCCATTTCGATCATACCGAGATTACTAAGTCGATCTAGGTTTTCATCTCGGTGCAACCGATTTGTACTTTTCGGTCACACCGAGTTGCAATAACTGTTCACAGTTTTGCGTCTTGGTGCCACCGAGTTGTACCACTCGGTCACGCCGACAGGGTCGGGCTATATATATATATATATATATATATATATATATATATATATATATATATATATCGCACGGGCAAAATTAGGAAAACTTTCACCGAATCCTCTCGCCCGCGCATATCTCGCTCTGCCAACTTGGTCTACGGATCGTCAACTTCGCCGCCACCGCCTCCGATCCATCGGTCTCCGCCACAATCAGCGGAATTCTCCTCCGCCGTTGCCTCCTTAGCGAGTTCCTGCCGAACTAGGGTATAGACTCGATCACAGTGCTTTCCTCGTCCGATTCTCAGCACATTGTGAACATTATGCATCTTTCCACGATTGAAACACTCCTATCCAGTCAAATCAATCCTTAGAATAGTTGCAATTCGAAAATTTAGGGTTAGGTTTCCGCCGAAACCATCTCGGACCCACCGAGTTGAAAAACTCGGTCCCACCGATTTGGCTGATGCCATTGCACTAGTAAGTCTCGGTCTGACCGAGAATTGCTAATCGGTGTGACCGATTTCCGAACTTTGTGAAACCCTAACAGTCTCGGTGCCACCGAACTGTGACTCATTCTGACCGAGTTCACTAGTTTAGGTTCCAAAACTGCTTCGGTATCACCAAGTTTGAAAATCTGTAGATCCGAAATGTTTTCAGTGGGTAACTAAAACTAAGTTTTTTGAATCATTCTTTTGCAAAAATCTCTGCATTTTGTGATGCTCATCCACTCTACCTCATCTATAACTATTCACAGGGTCAAGAGTCAAGAGGGACAAAGCATGTCGCATCAAAGTGATAGCCAGGACAAATCTGAAGAGCAGATCCAATTGAGCGAGGGCACTAGTCCCTCAAGCAGCTCGAGATGAGGGGAGCGAAGCACTCGAGCAATTTGCCCAAGGCTGCCACAAGGTCAAGAAAGAAGAAGACCTCAGAGTCTGAGGATGAGGATTACGTGGCAGTTGAGGATGAGGCAAGCTCCAAGAAGAAAGTGCTCAAGAGGGAGTTCAGCTCATCTGCAGTGAAGCCTGGTTTGAAAATCAAAAGGCTAGCAGGCAGACAACCAATGTCCAAAGCTAGAGTGTCTACTCAAGCTCCTTTGGAATCTCAACCCAAAGAGCCTCTTGCTGTAGAGGGAAAGAAAAGAAAAGAAAGGGTCAAGAAGACCATGGCAAGAGTGATAGGGAAGCCTTCCATGATGGAAGAAGAAGAAGAGGTTGCAGAGCCAGCACCCAAGGCACAAAAGTTGATGGGTGATGCAATCAAGTCAGGGGCTGCAACTTCCAAGCCCAAAGCTGCCCCCAAGCCCAAGAATGCACCCAAGAGGAATATCAGGAGCATACCAGCAGCCGAAAAAAACAAGGCCCCAATGCCTGAGGTTGAAGCTGAAGAAGATGAAGACGGGCAGGTCCTAAGGAACCTCAAACCCAAGATCCCAGACCACAATGATGCTCATCCTGTGGCTGAAAACATGAAGATCAGGAGAGATAATGGGTTGAGGCTATGGAGAGAATCAGATCCATATGCCACGAGGAGAAGGACTACTGTGGATTACAGGTTCCACCCCAAGGAGCAGCAGGACTTTTATGAGATTGTCTTGCTGGATAAGAAGCCCATAGTTTGCGATATGAGATGGGTCAAATGGACCTACATGAAGGAGAACACAGAATACTACCCTGGAGTATCTGACAGCTTCAGTGCTTGTGGAGTTGCTGATTTTGTTGGGCAGAAGCTCACCAACTGGAACGATGAACTTATCATGCAATTCTACTCCACAAAGACATTCCTATCCGGATGGCGTGATAGTGTGGATGTCGAAGGAACCGGATATCGCCTACCATAGAGGAATGGGCAAGTTTGATCAATGCCCCAAAGGAAAGTGAGGATGACCTGGACATTTATGGTAAGAAGAAAATGGATCATAGCACTATGTCACACATGTACAAGGAGATCCCCGATGATGCACTTGAGAACTTCAAGTTTGGATCACCCATTTTCTGTCATTGTGCTGCCTACGATCAACTGGATCTTAAGGCATACTCTTTTGACCAAATCAGTTGACCATAACATGATTAGAGGACATGCAATCAATTTGATTCATGTTTTTGATGTGCCTCAGAAATTCAAGGTCATGAGTCTCATAGTCGAGACAATTAAGAGGACAGCAGCAGATCAGAAGAGGAGCTGTGGTTATGCCCCACAGATTCAGGAATTGATAAACTCGAAGATGGGCACAGGAAAGTATCTATTGGATAAGGAACACATGGTTCTCTATCCTGATTTTGAGGACAATCGAGTTGTCATGACCGAGAATGAACCATCATCAGTGCAAGCTCAGGAGCGAAAGGAGAAGGCAAGACAAGAGAAAGCTGCAAAGATGCCAACTCAAGCAGAGGCATCTGACTACTTTATGAAGAACAAGCAGGAGCAGCTTGGCTACTTAATAGCATCAACTCTGCGGATTGAGAAGGGGTTGGCCACCCTAACTCAAAACAAGGAGAGCCTGGAGAGAATCATGGAACAAAAATTCAATGATCTTGATGTCAAAGTGACTGAGATTCAATCAGCTGTGGAGAAGTTACAAGATGATATGGAGGAGAGGAAGGGCAAGACGACAACTGATGCATTTGCCAGAGTGCCTAGAGCTCAGAGGTCAGCTGTAGTACCAACTCCAGACACCAGAGCCACTTCTTTAGCTCCAGCTACAGCTCCAGCTCAACCAGCTCCAGCTCCAACTTCTTCAGCTCCTACCACGTCTACTGATGCGTTCATCCTTGGAATCCTGTCTACACCACCACCAGAAGACCAAGCCTGAGAGACGACATAGTACTATGCATTTTCTAGGAAATTTTTGGTAACTTGTTGCCAAAGGGGGAGAAAAATGTATAGATCGTAGGCTTCGAGAGAGAGAGATTTGCTTTTGTTCTCTCTTGTCTTCTTGGTTAAACTTTTTTGCGTTTGATTGCTTGAGATACTATGCATTACCCGTGAGACATTGATGATCATGTGTTTGATCATAAGCTACACTTATGCCTTTTATGATATTATCTTATTTATCCTTATATGATCATTCACTGTGCTTGGTGATGAGTGCATGTATTCAATCATTATTATTTTGAGCGCTCCACCAAGATGTATGTGACATGGAAGAGTAACCCATTAGCCTAATTTCTTGTGCATTTGCAGTCCAAACCAAATCTTAAGATATGCACAAATTTAGGGGAGCTCTTTCTTATCACATAATTCTCAAAGCGACGATGTTTTTAAATTTTATTATCATTTGTCGAAGCTTTGATCTATATGTTGTCATCAATTACCAAAAAGGGGGAGATTGAAAGTGCAACTATCCCTAGGTGGTTTTGGTAATTCATAACAACATATAGCTCATTGAGCTAATGCTATTCTAAGACCAATATTTCAGGAAAGCTCAATGAATGGCATGGCATGGATGATGAAAGTGGATCCCTCAAAATATTAAGGACAAAGGATTGGCTCAAGCTCAAAAGCTCAGGACTCTTCATTTTACATTTTAGTGATCCAAGATCACATTGAGTCTATAGGAAAAGCCAATACTATCAAGAAGAGATGAGGTGTTGCTTAATGAGCCTTTTGCTCCATGTGCTTAGTGATATGCTCCAAAACCCTCCACTACTTCTCACATCCACATATGACCTAAACCCAAAGTCAAACTCGGCCCTACCGATTCTTTCTATCCGGCGCCACCGAGTTCAGATGTCATAGCCACTGCCACAAACCCTAGGCAAATCGGTTTCACCGATAGGGGTCTCGGTCTCATCGAGATGGGATTGTAATCTCTCTGTTTCCCATTCGTAACTTTTTGGCCTCACCAAAAGAGCGAATCGGTCCCACCGAGATTACAATGTAAACTCCATGTTTCCCCTTCGTAACTTTTGGTCTCACCGAAAGAGCGAATCGGTCCCATCGAGATTACAATGTAAACTCTCTGTTTCCCTTTTGTAACTTTTCGGTCTCACCGAAAGAGCAAATCGGTCCCACCGAGTTTACCTGACCAACTCTCTGGTTAGCTAATTACCAAATTTGGTCTCACCGAGTTTGTGTAATCGGTCTCACCGAGATTATGTTATGCCCTAACCCTAACCAAATCGGTCCTACTGAGATGCATGTCAGTCCCACCGAAAATCCTAACGGTCACTAGGTTTACTAAATCGGTCCGACCGAGTTTGATAATTCGGTCCCACCGAGTTTGGTAAATTATCTGTAACGGTTAGATTTTTTTGTGGAGGCTATATATACCCCTCCACCTCCTCTTCATTCGTGGAGAGATCCATCAGAACAAACCTACACTTCCAACTTACCAGTTCTGAGAGAGAACCACCTACTCATGTGTTGAGGCCAAGATATTCCATTCCAACCTTATGAATCTTGATCTCTAGCCTTCCCCAAGTTGCTTTCCACTCAAATCTTCTTTCCACCAAATCCAATCCTGTGAGAGAGAGTTGAGTGTTGGGGAGACTATCATTCGAAGCACAAGAGCAAGGAGTTCATCATCAACACACCATTTGTTACTTCTTTGAGAGTGGTGTCTCCTAGATTGGCTAGGTGTCACTTGGGAGCCTCCGACAAGATTGTGGAGTTGAACCGAGGAGTTTGTAAGGGCAAGGAGATAGCCTACTTCGTGAAGATCTACCGCTAGTGAGGCAAGTCATTCGTGGGCGACGGCCAAGGTGGGATAGACAAGGTTGCTTCTTCATGGACCCTACGTGGGTGGAGCCCTCCGTGGACTCGCGCAACTGTTACCCTACGTGGGTTGAAGTCTCCATCAACGTGGATGTACGATAGCACCACCTATCGGAACCACGACAAAAACATCCATGTCTCGAATTGCGTTTGAATCCTCCGAACCCTTCCCTTTACATTCTTGCAAGTTGCATGCTTTATTTTCCGCTGCCTATATACTCTTTGCATGCTTGCTTGAATTGTGTGAAGATTGCTTGACTTGTTCAAAAATAGCTAAAATCTGCCAAAGTCTAAAATTGGGAAAAGGTTAAGTTTTTATTGGTCAAGTAGTCTAATCACCCCCCTCTAGACATACTTCAAGGTCCTACAGGACCGAATGGATCCAAAAGCTTAATGCTATGGTTAGAATTTATTCTTAATACTTTTCTCGTAGTTGTGGATGCTTGCGGGAGGGTTAATCATAAGTAGGATGTTTGTTCAAGTAAGAACATCACCTAAGCACCGGTCCACCCACATATCAAATTATCAAAGTAGCGAACACAAATCGAACCAACAAGATGAAAGTGACTAGATGAAATTCCCGTGTACCCTCAAGAACGCTTTGCTTATCATAAGAGACCGCTTTGGCCTGTACTTTGCCTCAAAAGGATTGGGCTACCTTGCTGCACTTTTATTACTACTATTGTTACTTGCTCGTTACAAATTATCTTGCTATCGAACTACTCCACTACTTACAATTTCAGCACTTGCAAACATTACCTTACTGAAAACTACTTGTAATTTCCTTCTGCTCCTCTTTGGGTTCGATACTCTTACTTATCGAAAATAGCTACAATTGATCCCCTATTCTTGTGGGTCATCACCTGTCGAAGCCCCCGGTGCCTCTCCTGGTCGCCACGACGAGGGATTGAGTGACGGCGGACGTGCCTCCTCGAGCGACAGCGACGAGTGATACGTCTCCATCGTATCTACTTTTCCAAACACTTTTGCCCTTGTTTTGGACTCTAACTTGCATGATTTGAATGGAACTAAACTAGACTGACGCTGCTTTCAGTAGACTTTCCATGGTGTTATTTATGTGCAGAAACAAAAGTTCTCAGAATGACCTGAAACTTCATGGAACGTCTATTTGGAAATAATAAAAAATCCTTGCAAAAGATGAAGACCAGTGGGCCAACACCCTATCCACGAGGGTGGGGGTGCCCTATGTGTTATTTATGTGCAGAAACAAAAGTTCTTGGAATGACCTGAAACTTCACGGAACGTCTATTTGGAAATAATAGAAAATCCTTGCAAAAGATGAAGACAAGTGGGCCAACACCCTATCCACGAGGGTGGGGGCGCGCCCCCCCTAGGGCGCCCCCCTACCTCGTGGGCCCCCTGGAGCTCCTCTGAAGCCAACTCCAACTCTATACATTTGCTTTCGGGGAGAAAGGAATCAAGGAGAAGAAATCATCGCGTTTTACAATACGGAGCCGCCGCCAAGCCCTAAAACCTCTCGGGAGGGCTGATCTGGAGTCCGTTCGGGGCTCCGGAGAGGGGGATTCATCGCCGTCGTCATCATCAACCATCCTCCATCACCAATTTCATGATGCTCACTGCCGTGCGTGAGTAATTCCAATGTAGGCTTGCTGGACGGTGATGGGTTGGATGAGATCTATCATGTAATCGAGTTAGTTTTGTTAGGGTTTGATCCCTAGTATCCACTATGTTCTGAGATTGATGTTGCTATGACTTTGCTATGCTTAATGCTTGTCACTAGGGCCCGAGTGCCATGATTTCAGATCTGCACCTATTATGTTTTCAGGAATATATGTGAGTTCTTGATCCTATCTTGCAAGTCTATAGTCACCTACTATGTGTTATGATCCGCAACCCCGGTGACAATAATCGGGACCACTCCCGTGATGACCATAGTTTGAGGAGTTCATGTATTCACTATGTGCTAATGCTTTGTTCCGTACTCTATTAAAAGGAGTCCTTAATATCCCTTAGTTTCCATTAGGACCCCACCGCCATGGTAGGGTAGGAAAAAAGATGTCATGCAAGTTCTTTTCCATAAGCACGTATGACTATATTCGGAATACATGCCTACATTACATTGATGAATTGGAGCTAGTTCTGTGTCACCCTATGATATGATTGTTACATGATGAACCACATCTGGCATAATTCTCCATCACCGATCCAATGCCTACGAGCTTTTCCTATATTGGTTTTCTCTTATTTACTTTCTCGTTGCTTCTGTTACAATCACTACAAAACACCAAAAATATTACTTTTGTTTCCATTACTTTTGTTACCGTTACCACTACTATCATATTACTTTGCTACTAAACACTTTGCTGCAGATACTAAGTTATCCAGGTGTGGTTGAATTGACAACTCAATTGCTAATACTTGAGAATATTCTTTGGCTCCCCTTGTGTCGAATCAATAAATTTGGGTTGAATAATCTACCCTCGAAAACTATTGCGAGCCCCTATACTTGTGGGTTATCAAAATATTTTCTGGCGCCGTTGCCGGGGAGCATAGCTCTCTTCTTTGAGTCACTTGGGATTTATATCTGCTGGTCACTATGAAAACTTGAAAGACGCTAAGACAACAATTTATCCCTCAACTACGAGGGGAGGTAAGGAACTGCCATCTAGCTCTGCACTAGATTCACCTTCTGTTTTGAGTAAGCTTGGGACACCTAAACATGCTTCTGCTATTCGTTCTGATATGTCGCATGTTATTTATGATGCCACTTCTGCTATGCATGATACTTATGATGAAACTACTTCTATGCTTGATACTACTGTGCCCCTTAGTGAATTTCTTGATGAACAAATTGCTAGGGCTAGAGACAAAGAAATTATTGAAATTGATTGTATCGATGAATGTGATGATGAAGACTTGCCTGTTATTCCTGAGGGTTATGTTTTTGATAAATAAGCTTCTTTAGCTATTTTAGCTTGCAAAGATAGATATGAACTCAAGAGGTTATTAGCTAAATGGAATAAGAAATCTCTTAAAGATCGAATGAAACCTGACCCTGCTTTTGCTACTTCAACTATCTGTGTTGCCGATAAGAATTATGAATTCTCTGTTGATCCTGATATAATTACTTTGGTTGAATCTGGTCCTTTTCAGGGCTATGAATCTGAAACTGTTGTGGCGCATCTTATACTAAATTAAATGATATAGCCAGCCTATTCACTAATGATGAGAGATCTCGCTACTTCTATATCCTTAAAATATTTCCGTCCTCATTAAAGGGTGATGCTAAGATATGGTTTAATTCTCTTGATCCTGGTTGTGTGCGTAGTCCCCAGGATATGATTTATTACTTCTCGGCCAAATATTTCCCTGCTCATAAGAAACAAGCTGCTTTAAGGGAAATATACAACTTTGTGCAAATTGAAGAAGAGAGTCTCCCACAAGCTTGGGGGAGGCTTCTCAAGTTACTTAATGCTTTGCCTGATCATCCTCTCAAGAAAAATGAAATACTTGATATCTTTTATAATGGACTAACCGATGCTTCCAGAGATTACCTGGATAGTTGTGCTGGTTCTGTTTTCAGGGAAAGAACACCGGATGAAGCTGAAATTCTATTGAATAATATGTTGACAAATGAAAATAATTGGACACTTCCTGAGCCAGCTCCTGAGCCAGCTCCCAAGCCAATTCTTGAGCCTATTCCTAAACCAACTCCGAAGAAGAGAGGTGTTCTATTTCTCAGCCCTGAAGATATGCAAGAGGCAAATAAATCTTTGAAAGAAAAAGGTATTAAAACTGAAGATGTTAAGAATTTACCTCCTATTGAAGAAATACATGGTCTTAATCTACCGGCTGTTGAAGAAACATATGAACTTAATCCATCACCTATTGAAGAACCTCATGGTCTTGATACCCCGACACAGGTAGTAAAGGTAAATTCTCTCTATAGATATGATAGAGCTGAAATCCCTCTTACTAAGTTCGCTAGCCAATGCTTAGATGAGTTTGATAACTTTATGGTTAAGCAAGAAGATTTTAATGCTTATTTTGGTAGACAATTAAAATAAAATTCCGATATGCTTAAAGACTTTGGTGATTATATGGCTAATGTTAGAGGTGAACTTAAACTTGTTACAAACATGCTTCTATGGTTACCACTCAAGTAGAAATAGTACTTAATGCTCAAAATGATTTGCTCAATGAAATGAATAGTAAGAAAAATGATTATGTTGTTAGAGTGGCTACTAGAATTGGTAGAATGACTCAGGAACCTTTGTATCCTGAAGGCCACCCTAAGAGAATTGAGCAAGATTCTCAGAGAAATAATATTGATGTACCTAGTCCTTCTTAAAGGAAGAAAAAGAAAAATGATAGGACTTTGCATGCTTCCAATGAACCTATTGCTGAACCACCCGAGAATCCAAATGATATCTCTATTTACGATGTCAAACACAATCTGGTAATGAACATGAACCTAGTGAAAATGTTAGTGATGATGTTCATGATGATGATCAACCTAGTAATGATAATTATGTAGAAATTGAACCTGCTGTTGATCTTGATAACCCACAATCAAAGAATCAATGTTATGATAAGAGAGAATTTGTTGCTAGGAAACATGGTAAAGAAAGAGAACCATGGGTTCAGAAACCCATGCCTTTTCCTCCCAAACCATCTGAGAAAATGGATGATGAGGATTTTGAGCGCTTTCTTTGAAATGATTAGACCTATCTTTTATGTATGAGTTTAACTGATATGTTCAATATCAATACTTATTCTAAGTATATGAAAGATATTGTTACAAATAAAAGAAAGATACCGGAAGCTTAGATTTCCACCATGCTTGCTAATTATACTTTTAAGGATGGAATGCCAAAGAAACTTGGAGATCCAGAGTACCTACTATACCATGCTCCATTAAAATAAATTATGTTAAAACTGCTTTATGTGATCTTGGAGCCGGTGTTAGTGTTATGCCTCTCTCTTTATATCATAGACTTGATTTGAATAAGTTGAGACCTACTGAAATATCTTTGCAAATGGCTGATAAATCAACTGCTACACCTGTCGGTATTTGTGAGGATGTGCCTGTTGTGGTTGCAAACATTACTATTTTGACGGACTTTGTTATTATTGATATTCCCGAGGACGATAGCATGTCTATTATTCTTGGAAGACGTTTTCTGAATACTGCAGGGGCTGTTATTGACTGCAACAAAGGCAATGTCACTTTTCATGTTAATGGTAATGAGCATACGGTACACTTTCCGAGGAAACAACCTCAAGTTCATAGTATCAACTCTATTGGAAAAATTCCATCGATTATATTTGGAGGTTTTCAATTTCCTCTTCCTGCTGTCAAGAAGAAATATGATATTCTTATTATAGGGTATGTGCATATCCCGCTGAGGTAACATAGTGTTATTCAAATTTCTCCTGTTCCATGTTATTCGGAATGAGTTTGTTAACAAGACTTGATCAACCTTGTTAGTGGATTCCTTTTGATGATCATGAGATGGATGAAACTAGAAGGCACAACCTTCTGTACCCTCTCTCTACTTTCTATTATTTATTTGAAATAAAGTAAAAATAGTATTTTTCTGTCTATTTTCTGATTTATCCGTGCAATATAAAAATACCCCGAAAATAAAAGTTCTCCAAATGCCCTGAAAATGAGATATGATTTTTTCTAGAATATTTGAGGATTTATGGAACTAAGAACACAGCAGGGGGAGTAAACCACCTGGCCACGAGGGTGGAGGGCGCGCCTACCCCCTGTATGCCTCTCGCCTCGTGGGCCCATGGTGGCCCACCTCCACTTATTCCTCCACCCATACACTCCTTCTTCCTCCCACAAACACCAATATCCAGCTCAAGCACGAGTTCTAGCTCATTTTGCTTCGATTTTCGATCTCCTTGCTCAAAGCACCTCTCACAAAACTGCTTCGGGAGATTGTTCCTTGGTATGTGACTCCTCCATTGGTCCAATTAGTTTTTGGTCTAGTGCTTTATTCATTGCAAATTTGTGCTGCCTAGGTGACCATGTTCTTGAGCTTGCATGTCAATTTATATGGTTCCAAGTAGTTCTAATGCATGATATAGGCTCTAGGCACTTGTAGGAGTAATTGCTATCAATCTTACTAAGGTTGGTTCACTTTTGTTTAAGTTACTAAAAAAATTCAGAATATTTCAGAAAATAATGAAGAGATTTTTGAGGGGCTCATCGAGCTGAAGCACAGAGGCCCAAACAAAATTTTCCTCGCATCGCGCAGGTCCGGCTGTGTGAATGGCCTTCCAATGATTTCTTGAGAAAAGCCGGGATTTATGATGATTTCTATTCATTGGCTGAGAATGCTGGCCTCACCGACTTCCTCCACGACCAACGTCATCAGTATCTCTTACTCACCAATACTTTTGTGCAAAACTTCTACTATTTTCCTAAGGAATCACCTCCTTCAGTACAGTTTCATTTATATGATGTTGTTAAGAAGATGCCTCTAGGTGAATTTTGCAAGGTGTGCAAAGTACCCTTCGAGGGTACCTTCGATGAACAACATCGTAAAGATGTGGACGGGTTTATTGACACCATTACTATGGGGGAAAGCAGGAAGGTTTCCGATGCAAGAATCAGTAGCATACATTTTCTTTTTTTACGCTACTTTGCTATATTTGCTACTCGTTGCTTGATTGGTCGCGGAAACTGTGGAAACATTTGTGTTCCTGATATTTTCATTTTGTTCCATGGGTTATTCCGCGATAACACTGTTAGTATGGGCGGTATCATTGCTAAACGGTTAAGTCTGAACCGTACTAAGGACCCCATCTTTGGAGGTATTTATGCTTCACGCCTAGCTGCACATTTTAACATACCTATTAGGCTCTATGAGAAACAAGATAAATTGCTTCCCAATGCTTATTTAGATTATAAGAGTATGCTAGCGCATGATTTTATTGTTAAGAATAGGGAAGGGGAGCTTAAATATAAATTTTTCTTTCATAAACATCACCCTGAGACTATTACCTTGCCTCCTCCTTCCTTGTTTAATTTATCTGAAGGTCCGAATCTCGTTCTGTGGGCGGCCATTCAAGCCTACCGGAACCCTACACCAGCCCCGGAGCCGAAACCACAATTTGAGCCTCCACGACAGTCTAATTACCAGTGGGATCTGAAGATGATTGCCAGCCAGTGGTAGTCAGAGTCCTCTTCGTCAGCAAGATTTAATTACACCTACGGATATCCGCCAGCCATCCTCGGCTATGAACCAACTTAGGCCAAAAGCCTAAGCTTGGGGGAGTACGTATTTCCCACCGACATTACATTTATGTTCACACACACTCATTGCTAGATGTCGGTGCTCATACTCTTTCACTGTAATATCCTTGCTAGTTTATTTCCCTTTTTTTTCTTCTTGCTTTCTTCTTAAGAAAAACCAAAAAAAATTAGTAGTAGCTTTTAGTTAGTTTACTTTTCTTGCTGTAGTAATAATTAAAAAGAAAACCCAAAAATATTTCCCATTCTTCTTTTGCTTGTTGGGAGCTTTACCGTGTAAATAGTTTTTATTTCTTTTCTTTTCTTTGGGGTTCGATAGGAGAAGACCATGATTAAATTGTTGAAGTGGCTCTTATATGCATTATTGTTGATTTAACCAAGAGCCCATATTGCCTAGTCTTCTCGTGTTTATTGAATGCTCGCAGATTCCAAATTTTAGTCCAATGCACGTGCACTCTTATTATTGTTCACTTCGCTCGTCGTATGCGGTGAAAGGCAATTATGATGATATATGATGGACTTACTGAGATGAGAAAGCTGGTATGAACTCGACCTCTCTTGTTTTTGTAAATATGATGAGTTCATCATTCCTGATTCAGCTTATTATGAATAAACATGCTTGCAATGACAATTAGAGATCATAGTTGCTTGTGCCATGCTTGATTAGCTATGAGTTATAATGGTTTACCTTGCGTGCCAACATGCTATTAAAATGGTTGTGATGTGGTATGATGGGGTGGTATCCTCCTTTGAATAATTTAAGTAACTAGACTTGGAACATGTTCACACATGTAGTTGAAACAAAATTAACATAGCCTTCACGATATTTATGTTCATGGTGGATTATACCCTATTCATGCTTGCACTCAATGTTTATTAATTTTAATGCATGTTCATGACTGTTCTCGCTCTCTAGTTGGTCGCTTCCCAGTCTTTTGCTAGCCTTCACTTGTACAAAGCGAGAATACTGCTTGTGCATCCACTCCCTTAAACCCCAAAGTTATTCCATATGACTCCACTATACCTTCCTATATGCGGTATCTACCTGCCGTTCCAAGTAAATTTGTATGTGTCAAACTCTAAACCTTCAAATAAACATTTTGTTTTGTATGCTCGAATAGATCATATATCAACTAGGGCTGCCCTGATCTTCCATGTTAGGCCGGTTATTCTCAGGAGAAGTGGACTCCGCTCCTCACTCACGAGAAAATGGTTGGTCACCGGGATGCCCAGTCCCATGCTTTATGCAAACTAAATCAAAATAATTGCAAACAAAACTCCCCCTGGGGCTGTTGCTAGTTCGAGACACTCGTTGTTTCGAGCAAGTCATGGATTGATGCTTGTTGGTGGAGGGGGAGTATAAGCTTTACCATTCTGTTTGGGAACCGCCTATAATGTGTGTAGCATTGAAGATAACGCCATCTCTTAGTTGTTATGTTGGCAATGAAAGTATGCCGCTCAAAATATTATTTATCTCTATTTCAAAACCGAGCTCTGGCACCTCTACAAATCCCTGCTTCCCTCTGCGAAGGGCCTATCTATTTACTTTTATGTTGAGTCATCACCCTCTTATTAAAAAGCACTAGCTGGAGAGCACAACTGTCATTTGCATCCATTACTATTAATTTATATTGGGTATGACTATGATTGGATCTCTTTTACCATGAATTACAATGTCTAGTCAGTCCTTCATCTTTAAAGGTGCTCTGCATTTATGTTTTGTGGTCTCAGAAAGGGCTAGCGAGATACCATCTTGTTATATCATATCATGATTGTTTTGAGAAAGTGTTGTCATCCGAGATTTATTATTATGGCTTGCTAATTGATTATGCTATTGATATGAGTAAACATGAGACCTGAGAGTTATTGCAAATGTCATTAGTCATAATCTTTGCTGAAAACTTGAATGCTGGCTTTACATATTTACAACAACAAGAGCAAACAGAGTTTGTAAAAGTTTTTCTTTATCACTTTTATTTTATCAACTGAATTGCTTCAGGACGAGCAAAGGTTTAAGTTTCGGGGAGTTGATATGTCTCCGTCGTATCTACTTTTCCAAACACTTTTGCCCTTGTTTTGGACTCTAACTTGCATGATTTGAATGGAACTAACCCGGACTGACGCTGTTTTCAGCAGACTTTCCATGGTGTTATTTATGTGCAAAAACAAAAGTTCTCGGAATGACCTGAACCTTCACGGAACGTGTATTTGGAAATAATAAAAAATCCTTGCAAAAGATGAAGACCAGGGGGCCCACACCGTGTCCACGAGGGTGGGGCGCCTCTAGGGCGCGCCTGCACTCGTGGGCCCCTGGAGCTCCTCCGACGCCAAATCCAACTCTATATATTTGCTTTCGGGGAGAAAAAAATCAAGGAGAAGAAATCATCGCGTTTTACGATACGGAGCTGCCGCCAAGCCCTAAAACCTCTCGAGAGGGCTGATCTGGAGTCCGTTCGGGGCTCCGGAGAGGGGGATTCGTCGCCGTCGTCATCATCAACCATCCTCCATCACCAATTTCATGATGCTCACCACCGTGCGTGAGTAATTCCATCATAGGCTTGCTGGATGGTGATGGGTTGGATGAGATCTATCATCTAATCGAGTTAGTTTATTAGGGTTTGATCCCTAGTATCCACTATGTTCTGAGATTGATGTTGCTATGACTTTGCTATGCTTAATGCTTGTCACTAGGGCCCGAGTGCCATGATTTCAGATCTGAACCTATTATATTTTCATGAATATATGTGAGTTCTTGATCCTATCTTGCAAGTCTATAGTCACCTACTATGTGTTATGATCCGCAACCTCAAGTGACAATAATCGGGACCACTCCGGTGATGACCATAGTTTGAGGAGTTCATGTATTCACTATGTGCTAATGCTTTGTTCCAAGATTACTCTATTAAAAGGAGGCCTTAATATACCTTAGTTTCCATTAGGACCCCGCTGCCAAGGGATGGTAGGACAAAATATGTCATGCAAGTTCTTTTCCATAAGCACGTATGACTATATTCGGAATACATGCCTACATTACATTGATGAATTGGAGCTAGTTCTGTGTCACCTATGATATGATTGTTACATGATGAACCCCATCCGGCATAATTCTCCATCACCAATCCAATGCCTACGAGCTTTTCCTATATTGGTTTTCGCTTATTTACTTTCTCGTTGCTATTGTTACAATCACTACAAAACACTAAAAATATTACTTTTGCTTCCATTACTTTTGTTACCGTTACCACTACTATCATATCACTTTGCTACTAAACACTTTGCTGCAGATACTAAGTTATCCAGGTGTGGTTGAATTGACAACTCAACTGCTAATACTTGAGAATATTCTTTGGCTCCCCTTGTGTCGAATCAATAAATTTGGGTTGGATAATCTACCCTCGAAAACTATTGTGATCCCCTATACTTGTGGGTTATCAAAACTATTTTCCTCGCCGTTCTTGGGAGCATAGCTCTATTCTTTGAGTCACTTGGGATTTATATCTGCTGGTCACTATGAAAACATGAAAGACGCTTAAGACAACAATTTATCCCTCAACTACGAGGGAGGTAAGGAACTGCCATCTAGCTCGCACTAGATTCACCTTACGTTATGAGTAAGCTTGGGACACCTAAACCTGCTTCTGCTATACGTTCTGATATGTCGCATGTTATTGATGATGCCACTTTTGCTATGCATGATACTTATGATGAAACTACTTCTATGCTTGATACTACTGTGCCCCTTAGTGAATTTCTTGATGAACAAATTGCTAGGGCTTGAGAGAAAGAAATTATTGAAACTGATTGTATCGATGAATGTGATGATGAAGACTTGCCTGTTATTCCTGAGGGTTATGTTTTTGATAAATAAGCTTCTTTAGCTATTTTAGCTTGCAAAGATAGATATGAACTAAAGAGTTTATTAGCTTAATGGAATAAGCAATCTCTTAAAGATCGAATGAAACCTGACCCTGCTTTTGCTACTTCAACTATCTGTGTTGCCGATAAGAATTATGAATTCTCTGTTGATCCTGATATAATTACTTTGGTTGAATCTGGTCCTTTTCAGGGCTATGAATATGAAACTGTTGTGGCACATCATATACTAAATTAAATGATATAGCCACCCTATTCACTAATGATGAGAGATCTCGCTACTTCTATATCCTTAAAATATTTCCGTCCTCATTAAAGGGTGATGCTAAGATATGGTTTAATTCTCTTGATCCTGGTTGTGTGCGTAGTCCCCAGGATATGATTTATTACTTTTCTGCCAAATATTTCCCTACTCATAAGAAACAAGCTGCTTTAAGGGAAATATACAACTTTGTGCAAATTGAAGAAGAGAGTCTCCCACAAGCTTGGGGGAGGCTTCTCAAGTTACTTAATGCTTTGCCTGATCATCCTCTCAAGAAAAATGAAATACTTGATATCTTTTATAATGGACTAGCCGATGCTTCCAGAGATTACCTGGATAGTTGTGCTGGTTCTGTTTTCAGGGAAAGAACACCGGATGAAGCTGAAATTCTATTGAATAATATGTTGACAAATGAAAATAATTGGACACTTCCTGAGCCAGCTCCTGAGCCAGCTCCCAAGCCAATTCTTGAGCCTATTCCTAAACCAACTCCGAAGAAGAGAGGTGTTCTATTTCTCAGTCCTGAAGATATGCAAGTGGGAAATAAATCTATGAAAGAAAAAGGTATTAAAACTGAAGATGTTAAGAATTTACCTCCTATTGAAGAAATACATGGTCTTAATCTACCGGCTGTTGAAGAAACATATGAACTTAATCCATCACCTATTGAAGAACCTCATGGTCTTGATACCCCGACACAGGTAGTAAAGGTAAATTCTCTCTATAGATATGATAGAGCTGAAATCCCTCTTACTAAGTTTTCTAGCCAATGCTTAGATGAGTTTGACAACTTTATGGTTAAGCAAGAAGATTTTAATGCTTATTTTGGTAGACAATTAAAATAAAATTCCGATATGCTTAAACACTTTGGTGATTATATGGCTAATGTTAGAGGTGAACTTAAACTCGTTACAAACATGCTTCTATGGTTACCACTCAAGTAGAACTAGTACTTAATGCTCAAAATGATTTGCTCAATGAAATGAATAGTAAGAAAAATGATTATGCTGTTAGAGTGGCTACTAGAACTGGTAGAATGACTCAGGAACCTTTGTATCCTGAAGGCCACCCTAAGAGAATTGAGCAAGATTCTCAGAGAAATAATATTGATGTACCTATTCCTTCTTAAAGGAAGAAAAAGAAAAATGATAGGACTTTGCATGCTTCCAATGAACCTATTGCTGAACCACCCGAGAATCCAAATGATATCTCTATTTCTGATGCTGAAACACAATCTGGTAATGAACATCAACATAGTGAAAATGTTAGTGATGATGTTCATGATGATGATGAACCTAGTAATGATAATTATGTAGAAATTGAACCTGCTATTGATCTTGATAACCCACAATCAAAGAATCAATGTTATGATAAGAGAGAATTTGTTGCTAGGAAACATGGTAAAGAAAGAGAACCATGGGTTCAGAAACCCATGCCTTTTCCTCCCAAACCATCTAAGAAAAAGGATGATGAGGATTTTGAGCGCTTTGCTGAAATGATTAGACCTATCTTTTTGCGTATGCGATTAACTGATATGTTCAAAATCAATCCTTATGCTAAGTATATGAAAGATATTGTTACAAATAAAAGAAAGATACTGGAAGCTGAGATTTCCACCATGCTTGCTAATTATACTTTTAAGGATGGAATGCCAAAGAAACTTGGAGATCCAGGAGTACCTACTATACCATGCTCCATTAAAATAAATTATGTTAAAACTGCTTTATGTGATCTTGGAGCCGGTGTTAGTGTTATGCCTCTCTCTTTATATCATAGACTTGATTTGAATAAGTTGAGACCTACTGAAATATCTTTGCAAATGGTCGATAAATCAACTGCTACACTGCCGGTATTTGTGAGGATGTGCCTGTTGTGGTTGCAAACATTACTATTTTGACGGACTTTGTTATTATTGATATTCCCGAGGACGATAGCATGTCTATTATTCTTGGAAGACGTTTTCTGAATACTGCAGGGGCTGTTATTGACTGCAACAAAGTCAATGTCACTTTTCATGTTAATCGTAATGAGCATACGGTACACTTTCCGAGGAAACAACCTCAAGTTCATAGTATCAACTCTATTGGAAAAATTCTATCGATTATATTTGGAGGTTTTCAATTTCCTCTTCCTGCTGTCAAGAAGAAATATGATATTCTTATTATAGGGTATGTGCATATCCCCATTGAGGTAACATAGTGTTATTCGAAATTTCTCCGGTTCCATGTTATTCGGAATGAGTTTGTTAACAAGACTTGATCAACCTTGTTAGTGGATTCCTTTTGATGATCATGAGATGGATGAAACTAGAAGGCACAACCTTCTGTACCCTCTCTCTACTTTCTGTTATTTATTTGAAATAAAGTAAAAATAGTATTTTTCTGTCTGCTTTTCGATTTATCCGTGCAATATAAAAATACCCCGAAAATAAAAGTTCTCCAAATGCCCTGAAAATGAGATATGATTTTTTCTAGAATATTTGAGGATTTATGTAACTAAGAACAAGCAGGGGGGTAAACCACACTGCCACGAGGTGGAGGGCGCGCCTACCCCCTGTATGCCCGCCTCGTGGGCCCATGGTGGCCCACCTCCACTTATTCCTGCACCCATACACTCCTTCTTCCTCCCACAAACACCAATATCCAGCTCAAGCACGAGTTCTAGCTCATTTTGCTGCGATTTTCGATCTCCTTGCTCAAAGCACCTCTCACAAAACTGCTTCGGGAGATTGTTCCTTGGTATGTGACTCCTCCATTGGTCCAATTAGTTTTTTCTCTAGTGCTTTATTCATTGCAAATTCGTGCTGCCTAGGTGACCATGTTCTTGAGCTTGCATGTCAATTTATATGGTTCCAAGTAGTTCTAATGCATGATATAGGCTCTAGGCACTTGTAGGAGTAATTGCTATCAATCTTACTAAGGTTGGTTCACTTTTGTTTAAGTTACTAAAAAAATTCAGAATATTTCAGAAAATAATGAAGAGATATTTGAGGGGCTCATCGAGCTGAAGCACAGAGGCCCAAACAAAATTTTCCTCGCATTGGGCAGGTACAACTGTGTGAATGGCCTTCCAATGATTTCTTGAGAAAAGCCGGGATTTATGATGATTTCTATTCATTGGCTGAGAATGCTGGCCTCACCGACTTCCTCCGCGACCAACGTCATCAGTATCTCTTACTCACCAATACTTTTGTGCAAAACTTCTACTATTTTCCTAAGGAATCACCTCCTTCAGTAGAGTTTCATTTATATGATGTTGTTAAGAAGATGCCTCTCGGTGAATTTTGCAAGGTGTGCAAAGTACCCTTCGAGGGTACCTTAGATGAGCAACATCGTAAAGATGTGGACGGGTTTATTGACACCATTACTATGGGGGAAAGCAGGAAGGTTTCCGATGTAATAATACGCTACTTTGCTATATTTGCTAGTCGTTGCTTGATTGGTCGCGGAAACTGTGGAAACCTTTGTGTTCCTGATATTTTAATTTTGTTCCATGGGTTATTCCGCGATAACACTGTTAGTATGGGCGGTATCATTGCTAAACGGTTAAGTCTGAACCGTACTAAGGGCCCCATCTTTGGAGGTATTTATGCTTCACGCCTAGCTGCACATTTTAACATACCTATTAGGCTCTATGAGAAACAAGATAAATTGCTTCCCAATGCTTATTTAGATTATAAGAGTATGCTAGCGCATGATTTTATTGTTAAGAATAGGGAAGGGAGCTTAAATATAAATTTTTCTTTCATAAACATCACCCCGAGACTATTACCTTGCCTCCTCCTTCCTTGTTTAATTTATCTGAAGGTCCTAATCTGCTCAGGCGGCCATTCAAGCCTACCGGAACCCTACACCAGCCCCGGAGCCGGAACCACAATTTGAGCCTCCACGACAGTCTAATTACCAGTGGGATCCGAAGATGATTGCCAGCCAGTGGTAGTCAGAGTCCTCTTCGTCGCAGTACGACCCCAGCTACACCTACGGATATCCGCCAGGCCATCCCTGGCAATGAACCAACTTAGGCCAAAAGCCTAAGCTTGGGGGAATACGTATTTCCCACCGACATTACATTTATGTTCACACACACTCATTGCTAGATGTCGGTGCTCATACTCTTTCACTGTAATATCCTTGCTAGTTTATTTCCCTTTTTTTCTTCTTGCTTTCTTTTTAAGAAAAACCAAAAAAAAATAGTAGTAGCTTTTAATTAGTTTACTTTTCTTGTTGTAGTAATAATTAAAAAGAAAACCCAAAAATATTTCCCGTTCTTCTTTTGCTTGTTGGGAGCTTTCGAGTGTAAATAGTTATTATTTCTTTTCTTTTCTTTGGGGGTCGATAGGAGAAGACCATGATTAAATTGTTAAAGTGGCTCTTATATGCATTATTGTTGATTTAACTAAGAGCCCATATTGCCTTGTCTTCTCGTGTTTATTGAATGCTCGCAGATTCCAGCTTAGTCCAATGCACGTGCACTCTTATTATTGTTCACTTCGTTCGGTCGTGCGAGTGAAAGGCAATTATGATGATATATGATGGACTGACTGAGATGAGAAAGTTGGTATGAACTCGACCTCTCTTGTTTTTGTAAATATGATGAGTTCATCATTCCTGATTCAGCTTATTATGAATAAACATGCTTGCAATGACAATTAGAGATCATAGTTGCTCGTGCCATGCTTGATTAGCTATGAGTTATAATGGTTTACCTTGCGTGCCAACATGCTATTAAAATGGTTGTGATGTGGTATGATGGGGTGGTATCCTCCTTTGTATAATTTAAGTAACTAGACTTGGAACATGTTCACACATGTAGTTGAAACAAAATTAACATAGCCTTCACAATATTTATGTTCATGGTGGATTATACCCTATTCATGCTTGCACTCAATGTTTATTAATTTTAATGCATGTTATGACTGTTCTCGCTCTCTAGTTGGTCGCTTCCCAGTCTTTTGCTAGCCTTCACTTGTACAAAGCGAGAATACTGCTTGTGCATCCAATCCCTTAAACCCCAAAGTTATTCCATATGACTCCACTATGCCTTCCTATATGCGGTATCTACCTGCCGTTCCAAGTAAATTTGTATGTGTCAAACTCTAAACCTTCAAATAAACATTCTGTTGTGTATGCTCGAATAGATCATGTATCAACTAGGGCTGCCCTTATCTTCCATGTTAGGCGGGTTATTCTCAGGAGGAGTGGACTCCGCTCCTCACTCACGAGAAAATGGTTGGTCACCGGGATGCCCAGTCCCATGCTTTATGCAAACTAAATCAAAATAATTGCAAAAAAAAACTCCCCCTGGGGCTGTTGCTAGTTGGAGACACTCGTTGTTTCGAGCAAGTCATGGATTGATGCTTGTTGGTGGAGGGGGAGTATAAACTTTACCATTCTGTTTGGGAACCGCCTATAATGTGTGTAGCATTGAAGATATCGCCATCTCTTAGTTGTTATGTTGGCAATGAAAGTATGCCGCTCAAAATATTATTTATCTCTATTTCAAAACCGAGCTCTGGCACCTCTACAAATCCCTGCTTCCCTCTGCCAAGGGCCTATCTATTTACTTTTATGTTGAGTCATCACCCTCTTATTAAAAAGGACTAGCTGGAGAGCACAGCTGTCATTTGCATCCATTACTATTAATTTATATTGGGTATGACTATGATTGGATCTCTTTTACCATGAATTACAATGTCTAGTCAGTCCTTCATCTTTAAAGGTGCTCTGCATTTATGTTTTGTGGTCTCAGAAAGGGCTAGCGAGATACCATCTTGTTATATCATATCATGATTGTTTTGAGAAAGTGTTGTCATCCGAGATTTATTATTATGGCTTGCTAATTGATTATGCTATTGATATGAGTAAACATGAGACCTGAGAGTTATTGCAAATGTCATTAGTCATTATCTTTGCTGAAAACTTGAATGTTGGCTTTACATATTTACAACAACAAGAGCAAACAGAGTTTGTAAAAGTTTTTCTTTATCACTTTTAGTTTATCAACTGAATTGCTTCAGGACAAGCAAAGGTTTAAGCTTCGGGGAGTTGATATGTCTCCATCATATCTACTTTTCCAAACACTTTTGCCCTTGTTTTGGACTCTAACTTGCATGATTTGAATGGAACTAACCCGGACTGACGCTATTTTCAGCAGACTTTCCATGGTGTTATTTATGTGCAAAAACGAAAGTTCTCGGAATGACCTGAAACTTCACGGAACGTGTATTTGGAAATAATTAAAAATCCTTGCAAAAGATGGAGACCAGGGGGCCCACACCCTGTCCACGAGGGTGGGGGCGCCCCCCTAGGGCGCGCCCCGTACCTCGTGGGCCCCCTGGAGCTCCTCCGACGCCAACTCCAACTCTATATATTTGCTTTCGGGGAGAAAAAAAATCAAGGAGAAGAAATCATCGCGTTTTACGATACGGAGCCGCCGACAAGCCCTAAAACCTCTCGAGAGGGCTGATCTGGAGTCCGTTCGGGGCTCCGGAGAGGGGGATTCGTCGCCGTCGTCATCATCAACCATCCTCCATCACCAATTTCATGGTGCTCACCACCGTGCGTGAGTAATTCCATCATAGGCTTGCTGGACGGTGATGGGTTGGATGAGATCTATCATGTAATCGAGTTAGTTTTATTAGGGTTTGATCCCTAGTATCCACTATGTTCTGAGATTGATGTTGCTATGACTTTGCTATGCTTAATGCTTGTCACTAGGGCCCGAGTGCCACGATTTCAGATCTGAACCTATTATATTTTCATGAATATATGTGAGTTCTTTATCCTATCTTGCAAGTCTATAGTCACCTACTATGTGTTATGATCCGGCAACCTCAAGTGACAATAATCGGGACCACTCCGGTGATGACCATAGTTTGAGGAGTTCATGTATTCACTATGTGCTAATGCTTTGTTCCAGTACTCTATTAAAAGGAGGCCTTAATATACCTTAGTTTCCATTAGGACCCCGCTGCCAAGGGATGGTAGGACAAAAGATGTCATGCAAGTTCTTTTCCATAAGCACGTATGACTATATTCGGAATACATGCCTACATTACATTGATGAATTGGAGCTAGTTCTGTGTCACCTATGATATGATTGCTACTTGATGAACCCCATCCGGCATAATTCTCCATCACCAATCCAATGCCTACGAGCTTTGCCTATATTGGTTTTCGCTTATTTACTTTCTCGTTGCTATTGTTACAATCACTACAAAACACTAAAAATATTACTTTTGCTTCCATTACTTTTGTTACCGTTACCACTATTATCATATTACTTTGCTACTAAACACTTTGCTGCAGATACTAAGTTATCCAGGTGTGGTTGAATTGACAACTCAACTGCTAATACTTGAGAATATTCTTTGGCTCCCCTTGTGTCGAATCAATAGATTTGGGTTGAATACTCTACCCTCGAAAACTGATGCGATCCCCTATACTTGTGGGTCATCAAGACTCTTTTCTGGCGCCGTTGCCAGGGAGCATAGCTCTATTCTTTGAGTCACTTGGGATTTATATCTGCTGGTCACTATGAAGAACTGGAAAGACGCTAAGACAACAATTTATCCCTCAACTACGAGGGGAGGTAAGGAACTGCCATCTAGCTCTGCACTAGATTCACCTTCTGTTTTGAGTAAGCTTGCGACACCTAAACCTGCTTCTCCTATTCGTTCTGATATGTCGCATGTTATTGATGATGCCACTTCTGCTATGCATGATACTTATGATGAAACTACATCTATGCTTGATACTACTGTGCCCTTTAGTGAATTTCTTGATGAACAAATTGCTAGGGCTAGATAGAAAGAAATTATTAAAACAGATTGTATCGATGAATGTGATGATGAAAACTTTCCTGTTATTCCTGAGGGTTGTGTTTTTGATAAAGAAGCTTCTTTAGATATTTTAGCTTGCAAAGATAGATATGAACTGAAGAGGTTATGATCTAAATGGAATAAGCAATCTCTTAAAGATAGAATGAAACCTGACCCTGCTTTTGCTACTTCACCTATATGTGTTGCCTATAAGGATTATGAATTCTCTATTGATCCTGATATAATTACTTTGGTTGAATCTGATCCTTTTCATGGCTAGGAATCTGAAACTGTTGTGGCACATCTTACTAAATTAAATGATATAGCCACCTATTCACTAATGATGAGAGATCTCGCTACTTCTATATCCTTAAAATATTTCCGTTCTCATTAAAGGGTGATGCTAAGATATGGTTTAGTTCTCTTGATCCTGGTTGTGTGTGTAGTCCCCAGGATATGATTTATTACTTCTCTGCTAAATATTTCCCTGCTCATAAGAAACAAGCTGCTTTAAGGGAAATATACAACTTTGTGCAAATTGAAGAAGAGAGTCTACCACATGCTTGGGGGAGGCTTCTCAAGTTACTTAATGCTTTGCCTGATCATCCTCTCAAGAAAAATGAAATACTTGATATCTTTTATAATGGACTAGCCGATGCTTCCAGAGATTACCTGGATAGTTGTGTGTGTTCTGTTTTCAGAGAAAGAGCACCGGATGAAGATGAAATTCTATTGAATAATATGTTGACAAATGAAAATAATTCGACACTTCCTGAGCCAACTCCTGAGCCAGCTCCCAAGCCAATTCCTGAGCCTATTCCTAAACCAACTACGAAGAAGAGCAGTGTTCTATTTCTCAGTCCTGAAGATATGCAAGAGGCAAAGAAATCTATGAAAGAAAAAGGTATTAAAACTGAAGATGTTAAGAATTTACCTCCTATTGAAGAAATACATGGTCTTAATCTACCGGCTGTTGAAGAAACATATGATCTTAATCCATCACCTATTGAAGAACCTCATGGTCTTGATAACCCGACACAGGTAGTAAAGATAAATTCTCTCTATAGATATGATAGAGCTGAAATCCCTCTTACTAAGTTTGCTAGCCAATGCATAGATGAGTTTGATAACTTTATGGTTAAGCAAGAAGATTTTAATGCTTATTTTGGTAGATAATTGAAATACAATTCCGATATGCTTTAACACTTGGGTGATTATATGGCTAATGTTAGAGGTGAACTTAAACTCGTTAGCAAACATGCTTCTATGGTTACCACTCAAGTAGAACAAGTAATTATGGCTCAAAATGATTTTCTCAATGAAATAAATAGTAAGAAAAGTGAATATGCTGTTAGAGTGGCTACTAGAACTGGTAGAATGACTCAGGAACCTTTGTATGCTGAAGGCCACCCTAAGAGAATTGAGCAAGATTCTCAGAGAAATAATATTGATTTACCTAGTCCTTCTAAAAGGAAGAAAAAGAAAAATGATATGACTTTGCATGCTGCCAGTGAACCTATTGCTGGACCACCTGAGAATCCAATGATATCTCTATTTCTGATGCTGAAACACAATCTGGTAATGAACATGAACCTAGTGAAAATGTTAATGATGATGTTCATGATGATGCTCAACCTAGTAATGATAATTATTTAGAAATTGAACCTGCTGTTGATCTCGATAACCCACAATCAAAGAATCAACATTATGATAAGAGAGACTTTGTTGCTAGGAAACATGGTAAAGAAAGAGAACCATGGGTTCAGAAACCCATGCCTTTTCATCCCAAACCATCTAAGAAAAAGGATGATGAGGATTTTGAGCGCTTTGCTGAAATGATTAGACCTATCTTTTTGCGTATGCGATTAACTGATATGCTCAAAATCAATCCTTATGCTAAGTATATGAAATATATTCCTACAAATAAAAGAAAGATACCGGAAGCTGATATTTCCACCATGCTTGCTAATTATACTTTTAAGGGTGGAATACCAAAGAAACTTGGAGATCCAGGAGTACCCACTATACCATGCTCCATTAAAAGAAATTATGTTAAAACTGTTTTATGTGATCTTGGAGCCGGTGTTAGTGTTATGCCTCTCTCTTTATATCATAGACTTGATTTGAATAACTTGACACCTACTGAAATATCTTTGCAAATGGCTGATGAATCAAGTGCTATACTTGTCGGTATTTGTGAGGATGTGCATGTTGTGGTTGCAAACGTTACTATTTTAACGGACTTTGTTATTCTTGATATTCCCGAGGACGATAGCATGTCTATTATTCTTGGGAGACCTTTTCTGAATACTGCAGGGGCTGTTATTGACTGCAACAAAGGCAATGTCACTTTTCATGTTAATGGTAATGAGCATATGGTACACTTTCCGAGGAAACAACCTCAAGTTCATAGTATCAACTCTATTGGAAAAATTCCATCAATTATATTTGGAGGTTTTGAATTTACTCTTCCTACTGTCAAGAAGAAATATGATATTCTTATTATAGGGGATGTGCATATCCCCATTGAGGTAACATAGTGTTATTCGAAATTTCTCCGGTTCCATGTTATTCGGAATGAGTTTGTTAACAAGACTTGATCAACCTTGTTAGTGGATTCCTTTTGATGAGCATGAGATGGATGAAACTAGAAGGCACAACCTTCTGTACCCTCTCTCTACTTTCTGTTATTTAGTTGAAATATAGTAAAAATAGTATTTTTCTATCTGTTTTCTGATTTATCCATGCAATATAAAAATACGCCGAAAATAAAAGTTTCCTAATTGCCCTGAAAATGAGATATGATTTTTTCTAGAATATTTGAGGATTTCTGGAACTGAGAACACAACAGGGGATCAACCACCTGGCCATGAGGGTGGAGGGCGCACCCTACCCCCCAGGGCGCGCCCCCCTGCCTCGTGGGCCCACAGTGGCCCACCTCCACTTATTCCTGCACCCATACACTCCTTCTTCCTCCCACAAACACCAATATCCAGCTCAAGCACGAGTTCTAGCTCATTTTGCTGCGATTTTCGATCTCCTTGCTCAAAGCACCACTACTAGGGAAAAGCCTATACACAGAATCTTACCAGCAGTGCTCTTTAAAATCAGGCGCTGCTGCTACTTAGCAGTAGCGCTCACTTTAAAACCGCACTGCTGATACAAGTTTATCGATGGCGCATTACACAACAGACGCTCTTCGCTAAAATTTCTGACGCCGCGGTGAGGCCAATTATAGCAGCAGCGCGTTGGAAAAAGGGCGCCATCGCTAAGGATCGTAGTAGCAAGCGCATTTACGCTTATAATCGCTACTACTAAGGTTCCATCTCCTCACATATCCGATCCAGATCACACTCACACACACAGACTCGATCTCCCCCTCGTCGCCCCTCCTCCGATCTCCGCCGCCGTCGCCTCATCCTCCTCGCTGGACTCGGTACCGGCCTCCTCCTCCGTCCTCCCTCCACTGGCCGCTGGCCGACCCCTCCTCGCTCCGCCTTCCTCCTCCATTCTCCCTCCACTCGCCGCCGGCCAGCCCCTCCTCGCTCTGCCTTCCTCCTCCGTCCTACTCTTTTCTCCCTCCTCGAGTCGCCCCTCCTTCTCCTTCCTCCCTGCTACATTTTGATTTAGTAGGCTAGTTCATATGCAACATTCTGATTTAGTTGATATGATTCCGTTGATTTAGTAAGCTAGTTGATTCAGTTGATTTAGTAGGCTAGTTGACTTAGTTGATTTAGCATGCTGCTGGATTTAGTATGCTACTGGATTTAGTATGCTAGTTGATTTAGTTGATTTAGGATGCTTTGCTCATATTGCTTTATGAAAATATAACATGCTACTGTTTTTCTTTCCTATGAAGTGAATCATTAATCCTTTGCTCATAATGGTTTAGGAAAATGGCGCCACCACCATCACCACTATGTCGACTGTGCAAGTCAAGGTGCGCCAGCAGCCTTGCAACTGGCAAGCTGTTTGGCATCTACTTCCAAATTGAAGTTTTCATTATGCGGCAGTAAGAAATTAGATGAAATGTAACAACTATTTTATTTTTAGTGTTGGCATTACTGCATTGTGTTATTTTTCTTTTCTTACACACCGTCCCATGCAATGTGAGGTTGACATTCAACAAGTCGACAGGAGACATCTGTGACATTTGAGGCTCCTAGGGGCCGTACACTATGGAGGTCGAGAAAGGATGCAATATGTCGCAGATTGGAGGAGATGGATGGGCCGTTTCCTCGCTTCGCATGCGTCTTCTTGGTGGTGAGTTGATCAGCTTCTCCTTCAGAGCGTAAAGACCCAAGCTGGCTATCATTTATCTCAACCTGGTGGAAGATGATGAAGATGACGAAGATGATGAAGATGACGAAGATGATGCAGATGAAGAAGATGATGAAGATAATGAGGACCCACTTCATGAAGCCATCGTAGCTCAAAGAATGAGGCTGAAGCGAGGAGGAGGTGTGCAACCTATGGGACATAATTCCACCACGTGCTGACTTTGTCGGGGTGCCATTCGTGACCCGCCTGACAAGTACCATGGTCGATCGACATGATTTGGTATGTTATACTTACAAATGCAAATTATCCGATGATATGCTTAGTGTAGAGTCCAATGGTATGTTGTGTGAAATCTAGACTTAATAGAAATATATTTGCAAGAGTATGTGTGAGGCTATTTATTAATTGATATGTTTTTCTTATTCAGAAATTGCCAAAGAACCTATCTGTGAGTTGTGGTATCGAGCCCGATGAAGAAGGCTCAATTTGGACTACGCCTTACCGCAAGGGGCTCCGTCACCACCTGTACTTACCGCATGGACACAGACGGTCGCACACATTTAAACTCGGTTGGGTGGAAGAGATTCCTCGTTGGCAAGAATCTTCGTGTTGGACAGGCCATCCTAATTACTATCAGGAACACCCACCGCCCAGGCTTGAGGATGATGATCGTCGTCGATATCATCTAGAACTACATATGTGTGTGTGGCTATATCATCTAGAACTACATATGATGATCATCGTCGATATCATGTAGAACTACATATGATGATTGTCGTCGATATCATCTAGAACTAAATATGACGATCGTCGTTGATGTCACCTTGTACTGCTTGAGGATGCATGTTGAGTATATATGAAATTGTTATCTAGTACTCCCTCGGTTCCAAATTACTCGTCGTGTGGTTTTAGTTCCAATTTGAACTAAAACCACGATGAGTAATTTAGAACCGAGGGAGTACTACCTAGTACCTATAATGCTTTGTGAAATTGATATCGAGTAGTACCTAGTATCTGGAAATTGCAGTTTATTGAAGCTGGAGTGGGGAAATGGTGAAAGATATAACAAAGCGGGCGCAGGAAATAGCTACACTAACTAATAGCAGCGCGTTTAGGAAACGCACTGCTGATATAGTCAATAGTAGTAGCGCGGGCACAGACAGCGCTACTATTAACAGTTATCTGTAGCACCTTATTGGTAGCGCGGGTGCCCGCGCTGCTGATAGCCACAAAACCCGCGCTACTACTAGGGTTTTCCCTAGTAGCGCACCTCTCACAAAACTGCTTGAGGAGATTGTTCCTTGGTATGTGACTCCTCCATTGGTCCAATTAGTTTTTGCTCTAGTGCTTTATTCATTGCAAATTTGTGGTGCCTAGGTGACCATGTTCTTGAGCTTACAAGTCAAATTTATATGGTTCCAAGTAGTTCTAATGCATGATATAGGCTCTAGGCACTTGTAGGAGTAATTGCTATCAATCTTACTAAGGTTGGTTCACTTTTGTTTAAGTTACTAAAAAATTTCAGAATATTTCAGAAAATAATGAAGAGATTTTTGAGGGGCTCATTGAGCCGAAACTCGAAGGAAAAGCAAAATGAAGAAGCACAGAGGCCCAAATAAAATTTGCCTCGCATCTCGGAGGTCCGGCCATGTGAATGGCCTTCCGATGATTTCTTGAGAAAAGCCGGGATTTATGATGATTTCTATTCATCGGCTGAGAATGCTGGCCTCACCGACTTCCTCCGCGACCAATGTCATCAGTATCTCTTGCTCACCAATACTTTTGTGCAAAACTTCTACTATTTTCCTAAGGAATCACCTCCTTCAGTAGAGTTTCATTTATATGAAGTTGTTAATAAGATGCCAGTAGATGAATTTTACAAGGTGTGGAAAGTACCCTTCGAGGGTACCTTAGATGAACCACATCGTAAAGTGTGGATGGGTTTATTGACACCATTACTGTGGGGGAAACCAGGAAGGTTTCCGATGCAAGAATCACTAGCATACATTTTCCTATTTTATGCTACTTTGCTATATTTGCTAGTCGTTGCTTGATTGGTCGCGGAAACTATGGAAACCTTAGTGTTCCTGATATTTTCATTTTGTTCCATGGGTTATTCCGCGATAACACTGTTAGTATGGGTGGTATCAATGCTAAACGGTTAAGTCTGAACCGTACTAAGGGCCCCATCTTTGGAGGTATTTATGCTTCACCCCTAGCTGCACATTTTAACATACCTATTAGGCTCTATGAGAAAGAAGAAAAATTGCTGCTCAATGCTTATTTAGATTATAAGACTATGCTAGCGCATGATTTTATTGTTAAGAATAGGGAAGGGGAGCTTAAATATAAATTGTTCTTTCATAAACATCACCCTAAGACTATTACCTTGCCGGCTCCTTCCTTGTTTAATTTATCTGAAGGTCCAAATCTCGTTCCGTCGGCGGCCATTCAAGCCTACCGGAACCCTACACCAGCCCTAGAGCCGGAACCACAAATTGAGCCTCCACGACAGTCTAATTACAAGTGGGATCCGGAGATGATTGCCAGCTACTGGCAGTCAGAGTCCTCTTCGTCGCAGTACGACCCCAGCTACACCTACGGATATCCGCCAGGCCATCCCTGGCAATGAACCAACTTAAGCCTAAGCTTGGGGGAGTACTTATTTCCCACCGACATTACATTTATGTTCACACACACTCATTGCTAGATGTCCGTGCTCATACTCTTTCACTGTAATAACCATGCTAGTTTATTTTCCTTTTTTTTCTTCTTGCTTTCTTCTTAAGAAAAACCAAAAAAATAGTAGTAGCTTTCAGTTAGTTTACTTTGCTTGCTGTAGTAATAATTAAAAAGAAAACACAAAAATATTTCCTGTTCTTCTTTTGCTTGTTGGGATCTTTCCCGTGTAAATACTTTTTATTTCTTTTCTTTGCTTTGGGGTTCGATAGGGGAAGACCATGATTAAATTGTTGAAGTAGCTCTTATATGCATTATTGTTTATTTAACCAAGAGCTCATATTGCCTTGTCTTCTCCTGTTTATTGAATGCTGGCAGATTCCAGCTTAGTCCAATGCACGTGCAATCTTATTATAGTTCACTTTGTTCGGTCGTGCAAGTGAAAGGCAATTATGATGATATATGATGGACTGACTGAGATGAGAAAGCTGGTATGAACTCGACCTCTCTTGTTTTTTTAATATGATGAGTTTATCATTCCTGATTCAGCTTATTATGAATAAACATGCTTGCAATGACAACTAGAGATCATAGTTGCTCATGCCATGCTTGATTAGCTATGAGTTATAATGGTTTACCTTGCGTGCCAACATGCTATTAAAATGGTTGTGATGTGGTATGATGGGGTGGTATCCTCCTTTGAATGATTTAAGTGACTTGACTTGGCACATGTTCACACATGTAGTTGAAACAAAATCAACATAGCCTTCACGATATTTATGTTCATGGTGGATTATATCCTACTCATGCTTGCACTCAATGTTTATTAATTTTAATGCATGTTCATGACTATTGTCGCTCTCTAGTTGGTCACTTCCCAGTCTTTTGCTAGCCTTGACTTGTACTAATTGGAATATTGCTTGTGCATCCAATCCCTTAAACCCCAAAGTTATTCCATATGCGTCCACTATACCTTCCTATATGCGGTATCTACCTGCCGTTCCAAGTAAATTTGTATGTGCCAAACTCTAAACCTTCAAATAAACATTCTGTTTTGTATGCTCGAATAGCTCATGTATCAACTAGGGCTGCCCTTATCTTTCATGTTAGGCGGTTTATTCTCAAGAGGAGTGGACTCCGCTCCTCACTCGCGAGAAAATGGCTGGTCACCGGGATGCCCAGTCCCATGCTTTATGCAAACTAAATCAAAATATTTGCACACAAAACTCCCCCTGGGGCTGTTGCTAGTTGGAGACACTCGTTGTTTCGAGCAAGTCATGGATTGATGCTTGTTGGTGGAGGGGGGGGGGTATAAACTTTACCATTCTGTTTGGGAACCTCCTATAATGTGTGTAGCATGGAAGATATCGCCATCTCTTAATTGTTATGTTGGCAATGAAAGTATGCCGCTCAAAATATTATTTATCTCTATTTCAAAACCCAGCTCTGGCACCTCTACAAATCCATGCTCCCTCTGCGAAGGGCCTATCTATTTACTTTTATGTTGAGTCATCACCCTCTTATTAAAAAGCACTAGTTGGAGAGCACAACTATCATTTGCATCCATTAATATTAATTTATATTGGGTATGACTATGATTGGATCTCTTTTACCATGAACTACAATGTCGAGTCAGTGCTTGATCTTTAAAGGTGCTCTGCATTTATGTTTTGCGGTCTTAGAAAGGGCTAGCGAGATACCATCTTGTTTTGGACTCTAACTTGCATGATTTGAATGGAACTAACCCGGACTGACGGTGTTTTCAGCAGGCTTACCATGGTGTTATTTATGTGCAGAAACAAAAGTTCTCGGAATGACCTGAAACTTCATGGAACGTCTATTTGGAAATAATAATAAATCCTTGGAAAAGATGAAGACCAGGGGGCTCACACCCTGTCCACGAGGGTGTGGGGCGCCCCCGCCCCCCCCCCCCCAAGGCGCGCCCCCTACCTCGTGGGCCCCCTGGAGCTCCTCCGACGCCAACTCCAACTCTATATATTTGCTTTCGGGGAGAAAAAAATCAAGGAGAACAAATCATCGTGTTTTACGATACGGAGCCGCCGCCAAGCCCTAAAACCTCTCGGGAGGGCTGATCTGAGTCCGTTCGGGGCTTGGAGAGGGGATTCGTCGCCGTCGTCATCATCAACCATCCTCCATCACCAATTTCAAGATACTAACCGTGCGGCGTGACTAATTCCATCGTGAGGCTTGCTGGATGGTGATGGGTTGGATGAGATCTATCATGTAATCGAGTTAGTTTTGTTAGGGTTTGATCCCTAGTATCCACTATGTTCGAGATTGATGTTGCTATGACTTTGCTATGCTTAATGCTTGTCAAGAGGGGCCCGAGTGCCTTGATTTCAGATCTGAACCTATTATGTTTTCATGAATATATGTGAGTTCTTGATCCTATCTTGCAAGTCTATAGTCACCTACTATGTGTTATGATCCGGCAACCACGAAGTGACAATAATCAGGACCACTCCCGGTGATGACCATAGTTTGAGGAGTTCATGTATTCACTATGTGCTAGTGCTTTGTTCCGGTGCTCTATTAAAAGGAGGCCTTAATATCCCTTAGTTTCCATTAGGACCCCGCTGCCACGGGAGGGTAGGACAAAAGATGCCATGCAAGTTCTTTTCCATAAGCACGTATGACTATATTCGGAATACATGCCTACATTACATTGATGAATTGGAGCTAGTTCCGTGTCACCCTATGATATGATTGTTACATGATGAACCGCAGCCGGCATAATTCTCCATCATCGATCCAATGCCTACGAGCTTTTCCTATATTGGTTTTCACTTATTTACTTTCTCGTTGCTACTGTTACAATCACTACAAAACACCAAAAATATTACTTTTAATTCCATTACTTTTGTTACCGTTACCACTACTATCATATTACTTTGCTACTAAACACTTTGCTGCAGATACTAAGTTATCCATGTGTGGTTGAATTGACAACTCAACTGCTAATACTTGAGAATATTCTTTGGCTCCCCTTCTGTCCAATCAATAAATTTGGGTTGAATACTCTACCCTCGAAAACTGTTGCGATCCCCTATACTTGTGGGTTATCAACGAGGAGGGTGGTGGCAACCCATGATGCATCAAGAGCGAGGACGACCGCTCCGAAATGGCGTGGTCGCCAGTAGCACCATCATCACCGGCTGGGCCTTCGGCAATGCCACCATCTGCACATGCCCTCCAGTTTCCTCCTTCCAGCACGGGAATAGCGCCATCTTGATACTGGGGAGGCGCCGAATCCCAGCCAGACCTTCCCTCCGTCTTCTTCGTCTCCCCCTGCAGTTTCGAGGAGGAGGGGAACAGAGCAAAGACATCACGAGGCACTTAACTTTTTTTATTCTTAAACATGTAGGCATTGGCTAAACTTTAGTCTAAATTATGTAATCTTCTTTACCCATGTTTGTGTTCTGTAAGACCTGTACTTGTTTATTAGCATATTAATGAAAAAGACAAGCTTTACGTGTGCTTATGCATGTATCATATCCATGTAGAGGTGAAATGCCTCTATACATTCAAGTAAACAAGTTTTCCCCGGGAGGCAATCCTGCCGGTACCCTTAGTTTGTCGCAGCGGGGCTAGGCCTGCCGGGCATGAAACCACAAAGAGGGACCAACCCCCCACCAAACCTTTTCCGTCAAAGGCCACTGAGACCATCCTGACTGAAGAAACGTTCGAGTCAAAGGATAGGAGCACCTATGTTTCGAAGGTGGCGAGGTTTTCATATGCAGAAGTTTTACTTTCTAGAACACGTATTGGATAAGAAATAACTTATCTTTTCGGCTTGTCAGGGACCGCTATGTAGGCTTGTCTTTGTTTCTGCTTGTCGGGACTAAGTCTGCGGCAAGAACCCTGCAGCTCACTGCAGATGAAAACAGAGCCACATGCGATCATATCTACATGATCATGCTATGCTCATGACATGCTTATGCATGCATGCAATCTACTTTGGAACCCCCATCGCTTCACTTATTTCTCTGTTGCTCAGGGTCTGCGTCTGGCTTTGTACAAAGGGTTACATGCAACTTTGGCAAAGCTTCTACAAAAGGTTGGCTGCCGGGTAGGGCCCGACAGCCGTGCCTTACAGGTAGAACTTACGGAGATACTCAATGTTCCATGAGTTTTGCAACTGAATGCCATCTCCGGTCCCCGGACGGACTGAGTCGGGTCTGGTGACTCATACTACCCGGTAAGCGCCTTCCCACTTTGGCGTCAACTTGTTAGTACACTTGGCGGACTGAACGCGCCTCAGGACAAGGTCTCCTTCCTCAAATCTCCGTGCATGAAACTTGTGGGTGTGATAGCGACATAAGGCTTGCTGGTATCATGCAGCACGCGTAGTAGCCCAGAGACAGTTCTCCTCAAGTAGCACAGCATCGTCACGTCAGTGTTGTTCTTGCGCTACTTCATCGTAGGCAAGTACTCGAGGTGATCCGTGGGGATAACTGCTTCTGCCCCATAGACTAGGGAGAAGGGAGTTTGCTCGGTAGCTCGATTTGGAGTCGTACGGAGGGACGAAAGAACCACCGGCAGCTCATTGATCCATCGCCTGCCACACGTTTGCAGCTTACCGAATGTTCTTGACTTGAGTCCTCGCAGCACTTCAGCGTTCGCCCTCTCAGCTTGTCCTTTGCTCCTTGGATGGGCAACAGAGGCAAATGAGGTCTTTCTTCCGAGGGCATGAACGTATTGCATGAAGGCGCGGCTTGTGAATTGGGTGCCATTGTCGGTGATGATTCGGGCAGGGACCCCGAAGCGGCCCACCAATCCTTTCAAGAACTTGATAGCTGACTGTGCGGTCACCTTCCTCACGGGCTCCACTTCCGGATACTTTGTAAAGTTGCCAATTGCAACGAACAAGAATTCAAAGCCCCTAATAACAAAGGGGAAGGGGCCCAAGATGTCGAGCCTCCAGACCGAAAATGGCCACGATAAAGGGATTGTTTGAAGAGCTTGAGCAGGCTGATGGATATTCTTGGAGTGGAACTGGCAGGCTTTACACTTGGTGACTAGATCGATTGTGTCATGGAGGGCTGTGGGCCAGTAGAAACCTTGCCGAAAATCTTTCCCAGCCAAGGCCCTTGATCCAATGTGGGAGCCGCACATACCCATGTGTATCTCTGCCAGCAGTTCCTTTGCTTCTTCCAGGCAGATGCACTTCAATTTTCACACCATTGGGCCTTTTTCTGTATAGTGTGTCGTCAACGAACTGATACATAGTGGCCCTCTGGGCTAATCTTTCAGCTTCTTCTTGCTCTTTGGGAAGTTCTCTTGTTTAGAGGAAACGGATGATGTGCCGTGCCCAAGTTGGAGCATGAGGCTCAACAACGAGGACCAGCGGCACCTCCTCATTCACGGGAGCGCATGCCTCAACCGCAGAGGTTGGTAGTTTGGCGGGAGGGTGCAGATTACCGATCAAAGGGGAGTTGTTCCCGCCAAGCTCTCTACCGAGGGCTTCAGGAAGCTCTGCCGGGAGAGGCTTGCCAGTGTGCAGTTTCCTCCTCTTTCTGGCGATTGCTGCCGAGGATACGGATGGTTGAGTAAGATAGATAAAAAAAGTCCCTAGTTCCACAGGGAGTTTTTGTGCAGCGCACTTTGACAGATGATCAGCAATGTTGTTTTCCACACATGGCACATGCTCTGTTTGCAATCAGTCAAAGCGCTCCTCCAACTTTCTCACTTCCTATACGTATGCCTCCATCAATGGGATTTGATAATCCTTGTTTACTTGTCTCACCACAAGTTGTGAATATCCTCGGATGATCAGCTTCTTGATTCCCAGTTCTGTTGCAATTCTGAGCCCGGCAAGGAGCACTTCGTACTGTGCAGTGTTGTTGGTAGCCTTCTCCCAGAAAAATGCATTTGAATGACGTACTTGAGGTGCTCCCCAGTGGGAGCAACGAGAAGCATGCCAGCTCCTGCACCTTGTAGGGGGAAGGCACCATCAAAGTACATCATTCATTCTTGGGGTGCTTCCTTGTCGGGGATGACTGTCTCCAGCACTTGTTCATCAGGGGTAGGCGTCAACTCAGCAATGAACTCTGCTAGTGCTCTGCTCTGAATAGTTGATGTGCTTTCAAATTTTAAACCAAAGCTGAATAACTCCAAAGCCCATTCGACAATTCTTCCAGTGGCCTCGGGGTTTCGGAGTATGCGTTGCCAGGGGAAGCGGGTGACAACCGTGATATCATGGGCTTGGAAGTAGTGGCGCAGTTTCCTTGAGGCCATGATGAGGCCAAAAATCAACTTTTGCACGCCAGAGTACCTCGACCTAGCCCCCTACAACAGGGAGCTGACGAAGTACATTGGGCGCTCCACCACCTTCTTCCTTGCCATGATCTTCGAACTGCCTCCGCTGGCCTTGCATCTGACCTTGCCCGGATGGGTTCACTTTCCTCTCCAGAGGGGACGGTGGTGGCGGCTGCTGCTTCATCTACCTCCCGATGTGCCACTATTGTTGCGCTAACCACTTGATTGGTCGCTACTAAATATGGTAGCAACATCTCTTGTGGTCTAGGAGCGACTAAGTTGGGAACAGAGGAAATGTAGGTCTTCAAATAATGTAGCGCAACTTCTGCCTCCGGGGTCCACTCCATGGGTCGTGCCTTCTTCAAGATTTTAATAAATGGCAAGGCACACTCGACAGACTTGGGAATGAGCCTACTCATCGTGGCAACACATCCAATCAAACGTCTCACGTCCTTAACTGTCTTGGGTGCTTGAATCTGCTTGATAGCCTTGATCTTGTTGGGGTTGGCCTCTATCCCTCGGTGGGACACAAAGAAGCCAAGTAGGTTGCCGGAAGGAACGCCAAACACACACTTCTCAGGGTTCAGCTTCAAGTTGATCTTGCGTATATTTGAAAAGTTCTCTTCCAAGTCCTGAATGAGAGTCAATTTGTCCTTGGTCTTGACCGCTATATCATCCATGTAAGCTTCAATATTTCTGTGCAGCTCGGACTCAAAACCAATCTGTACTGCTCTTCAAAAGTGGATCCCGTGCTCTTCAACCAGAAGGGCATTCGTAAAAAGCAGTACATGCCACATGGGGTTATGAACACGGTATTCTCTTCATCTTCTTTGGACATGAAGATATGGTGGTACCCAGAGTAGGCATCCAGGAAGGAAAGCATGTCACACCCGGAGGTGGAATCCACAATCTGGTCGATGTGCGGCAAGGGGAATGGGTCCTTCGGGCATGATTTGTTCAAATCTGTGAAATATATGCAAAGCCTCCATCTCCCATTAGCCTTGCGCACCACCACTGGATTTGCTAACCACGTTGGATGAAATACCCCTCTGACCAAACCAGCTGCCTCAAGTTTCTTGATCTCCTCAGCACTAAACTGCTGCCGCTCCAAAGCTTGCTTCCGGACCTTCTACTTGACACGTCGGACATGTGGGCAGATAGCAAGGTGGTTCTCGGTTACCTCCCTGGGAACACCGGGGATATCAGATTGTTTCCATGCAAACATATCGACATTCGCCCGCATGAAGGCAACGAGCGTGCTTTCCTTTTTGTTGTCGAGGGTGGCACTGTTAGTAAATGTACCATCATCGGCAGCCTTGGATCTTTTGCTATTGGAACTCTCCGGCATGTTATCAACAGGTGCAGTGCACTCTGAAGAGGTATGCTTCTCAGATTCCGTGCTTGCATCCTTGCTAGCTTTCTTCTTTTTCTTGCTTTCCTTGGCGGGAGTAGTGGCTTCCGCGGCCTCTGCAGCGACTGCTTCTCGGTACATCTTGTCCACGTGTATGATTGCGTCTTTCTTGTCTGATGGAATGGAAATGACGCCTATTGGCCCTGGCATCTTCAGAGTGTTTTAGGCATAGTGGGATGCCGCCATGAATTTGGCCAGGGCTGGGCGACCAAGGATTCCATTGTACAGCAGGTGGAGGTCAACCACATCAAACACGATCTTCTCAGTCCCGTAATTTAACTACCCTCCAAACGTCACCGGCAGTGTGATATCGCCCTTAGGACGAGTCCTGCCGGGGTTGATCCCTTGGAACATACCAGTAACCTTGAGATCTTCATCTACTATCTAGAGTTTGCTGATGACCTTTGGTGAAATCAGATTCAACCCAGCCCCGCCGTCAACCAACATCTTTGTGACCTTGATGTTGCAGATTGTTGGTGAGACCAACAATGGCGAGAACCATACCGCGATGGTGCGGTCAGGGTGATCCTCTTCATCGAATATGATGGGCGTGCTAGACCACTTGAGCAGCTTCCGAGAATCTACCGCTGGCTCCACGGCATTGACTTCACGCGCCCACTGTTTAAGTTGGCGGTAAGAGGAGTGTAGATGCACCCCCGTCCATGCATAGGGCGTCAATGGTTTTCTGGAACTCCTTCTCACTGCTTTCCTCTTCATCTCCTTCACCACTCTCGTCATTGCAATCCTTCTTCCCATGGCCTCTGGCGTGTTTGCTTTGATACTGAGGAGCCTTTCCGGGGCAACTTGCTCTGCCGCCTCGACCCTTCCCGCCAGCGCCATCTTGGTCTTTCTCCTTATCACGTTTCTCATACTCAGCCCTCTGCTTCTTGACGAATTTCTCAACCTAATGACACTCCTGAAGATCGTGGCCCTCGGTCCGATAGATCTCGCAGTACGGCCCATCACCTCCCAGCCTTCTCGGTAGTCGTGGTTCCCCGGCAATCAGTGCATGCGACAGCTTCCTTGCCGGGAGTCTCGGTCTTGGCCTTTTGGGACTAACCTATTAACCGGAGGCCCAGCCCAGATTTGCTATTTTTTGCCTATTTCAATGTTTCGAAGAAACGGAATATCAAACGGAGTCCAAACGGAATAAAACCTTCGGGAACGTGATTTTCTCATCAGATATGATCCAGGAGACTTGGACCCTCGGTCAAGAAAGGAGGGAGGCGGCCACGAGGGTGGACGGCGCCCCGCCTCGTGGGCCCCAAGCTCCACCGACGTACTCCTTCCTCCTATATATACCTCGCACTTCAACAGATCGAGATACGGAGCCAAAACCTAATTCCACCGCCGCAACTTTCTCAGATCCACGAGATCCCATCTTGGGGCCTGTTCCGGAGTTCACCGAAGGGAATCCACCATGGAGGGCTTCTACATAATCATCATAGCCTCTCCGATGAAGTGTGAGTAGTTTACTTCATACCTTTGGGTCCATAGTTAGTAGCTAGATGGCTTCTTCTCTCTTTTTGGATCTCAATGCAATGTTCTCCCCCTCTCTCGTGGAGATCTATTCGATGTAATCTTCTTTTTGGGGTGTTCTTGTTGAGACCGATGAATTGTAGGTTTATGATCAAGATTATCTATGAGCAATATTTGAATCTTCTCTGAATTCTTTTATGTATGATTGGTTATCTTTGCAAGTCTCTTCGAATTATCCGTTTGGTTTGGCCAACTAGATTGGTAGTTCTTGCAATGGGAGAAGTGCTTAGCTTTGGGTTCAATCTTGCAGTGTCCTTTCCCAGTGACAGTAGGGGTAGAAAGGCACGTATTTTATTGTTGTCATCGAGGATGACAATATGGGGTTTTTTATCATATTGCATGAATTTATCCCTCTACATCATGTCATCTTGCTTAAGGCGTTACTCTGTTTTCATTAACTTAATACTCTAGATGCATGCTGGATAGCGGTCGATGAGTGGAGTAATAGTAGTAGATGCAGGCAGGAGTCGGTCTACTTGTCTCGGACGTGATGCCTAAATACATGATCATACCAAGATACTCTCATAACTATGCTCAATTCTGTCAATTGCTCAAGAGTAATTCGTTCAACCACCGTAAATTACTTATGCTCTTGAGAGAAGCCACTAGTGAAATATATGGCCCCCGGGTCTATTCTCATCATATTAAACTTCCTATGCTTTATTATTGCTTTGCTTTTTACTTTGCCTTTTATTTTACTTTGCATCTTTATTCCAAAAATACCAAAAATATTATGTATCATCTCTATCAGATCTCACTTTCGTAAGTGACCGTGAAGGGATTGACAACCACTAATCGCGCTGGTTGCGTTGAGCTATTTGTGTTTTGTAGGTACGAGGGACTTGCGCGTGGCCTCCTACTGGATTGATACCTTGGTTCTAAAAAAACTGAGGGAAATACTTACGCTACTCTGCTGCATCATCCTCTCCTCTTCGGGGAAAACCAACGAAACCTCAAGACATAGCAAGAAGGATTTATGGCGCCGTTGCCGGGGAGTCTACGCAAAAGTCAACATACCAAGTACCCATCACAATCCCTTATCTCTCGCATTACATTATTTGCCATTTGCCTCTCGTTTTCCTCTCCCCCACTTCACCCTTGCCATTTTATTCGGCCTTTTTCCGTTCGCCTTGATGTCTTTCTTGGCTCGTTTTCTCGCTTGGTTGAAATAGTTGAGTATTTATTCCTAAATAGAGAAGCTAATATCTATGGATCCTCATCCGCTTGCCAATCTTTTTAAGAGATCCAATTGTGATGAACCAATTCCTAGTGATTTGGATGCACTAGATTATCTTTATAAGCTTTTGCCTGAAATTCGTAAATCTGAAAATTGTGATGAAGTGCTTCACGATAGATATTTGAATAAAAAGCATGATTTTAATGATTTTATTATAATTCTATTGATGTAAATTATGCTAATAATATGCAAAACCCTAAGCTTGGGGATGCTAGTTTTGCTAGGTCCAATAGTCATGATTGGGGAGAGTTTTCTTATGATCTTGAAATTTTATTTAATCCCCATGATGAATATGAGATTGATAATATTGTTTGCAATAATATTGAAAATGGGTTTGGAAGAGTGTCAACTTTATATCCCACATATTTGGATAACATTCAATCTTATGAAATTTTTGATAAAAGTTGGCTTGGAGAAATCATGACTTTAGTTAATGATAATCCCACTATTTTGGAAGAGTGTCAACTTCGCATGCATGTGGATCGTGTTGAGAATATGTTATGTGATAGCTATATTGTTGAATTTTCATATGATCCTACATGTAATTATTATGAGGGAGGAAAATATGGTTATAGAAATTTCCATGTTACTAAATTACCTCTCGTTATGTTGAAATTGCTATTGTTTCTTTCCGTTTCCTTGCATACGCTAGTTTTTGCTTACTATGATAACTTGTTTGCCGATAATACGCCTATGAATAGGAAGTATGTTAGACTTAAGTGTGTTTGTCACATGTTTTATGATGCTCTCTTTGTGCCTCAATTCTTGTCTTTCTTGTGAGCATCATTGAAATCTCAATGCCTAGCTAAAAAGTATTTAAAGAAAAGCGCTTGTTGGGCGACAAACCAATATTTTTCCTTGCTTCTTAGTAATAAATAATCCATATACCTTATGTTTAGATGTGGTTTTATGTTTTAATTAGTGTTTGTGCCAAGTTAAACCTATAGGATCTTCTTGGATGATAGTTATTTGATCTTGCTGTAATTTCTAGAAACTTTTGGTTCACGAAAACAATTGTTAAAAATCACCAGGACGTGATAAAATAGTGATTCCAATTGCTTCTGATCAATAAACGAATTTCCTAGGTCGTCCTATTTTGGCTGAAGTTTTGGAGTTCCAGGAGTTTGCGTTAGTTACAGATTACTACAGACTGTTCTGTTTTTGACAGATTCTGTTTTTCGTGTGTTGTTTGCTTATTTTGATGAATCTATGGCTAGTAAAATAGTTTATAATCCATAGAGAAGTTGGAATAAAGTAGGTTTAACACCAATATAAATAAAGAATGAGTTCATTACAGTACCTTTAAGTGGTCTTTTGTTTTATTTCGCTAACAGAGCTCACGAGATTTCTGTTGAGTTTTGTGTTGTGAAGTTTTCAAGTTTTGGGTGAAATCTTTTGACGGATTATGGAATAAGGAGTGGAAAGAGCCTAAGCTTGGGGATGCCCATGGCAACCCCAAGGTAATCTAAGGGTACCAAAAAGTCAAAGCTTGGGGATGCCCCGGAAGGCATCCCCTCTTTCGTCCACTTCCATCGGTAACTTTACTTGGAGCTATATTTTTATTCACTACATGATATGTGTTTTGCTTGGAGCGTCTTGTATTATTTATGCGTCTTTGCTTGTTAGTTTACCACAATCATCCTTGCTGTACACACCTTTTGAGAGATCCATACATGAATTGGAATTTGATAGAATACTCTATGTGCTTCACTTATATCTTTTGAGCTATATAGTTTTGCTCTAGTGCTTCACTTATATCTTTTAGAGCACGGTGGTGGATTTGTTTTATAGAAACTATTGATCTCTCATGCTTCACTTAGATTATTTTGAGAGTCTTAAATAGCAGGGTAATTTGTTTAAAAATAATAATATGCTTGGTATTCAAGATTTGTAAAATTTCTTTTGAGTGCGTTGAATACTAAGAAAAGTTTGATGCTTGATAATTGTTTTGAGATATGGAGGTAGTAATATTTGAGTCATGCTAGTTGAGTAGTTGTGAATTTGAGAAATACTTGTGTTAAAGTTTGTGATTCCCGTAGCATGCACGTATGGTGAACCGTTATGTGATGAAGCCGGAGCATGATTTATTTATTGATTGTCATCCTTATGAGTGGCGGTCGGGGACGAGCGATGGTCTTTTCCTACCAATCTATCCCCCTAGTATCATGCGCGTAATACTTTGCTTTGATAACTTGTAGATTTTTGCAATAAGTATATGAGTTCTTTATGACTAATGTTGAGTTCATGGATTATACGCACTTTTCTCACCCTTCCACCATTGCTAGCCTCTCTAATACCGCGCACTTTTCGCCGGTATCATACACCCACCATAAACCTTCCTCAAAACAGCCACCATACCTACCTATTATGGCATTTCCATAGCCATTCCGAGATATATTGCCATGCAACTTTCCACCGTTCCTTTTATTATGGCACGCTCCATCATTGTCATATTGCTTAGCATGATCATGTAGTTGGCATCGTATTTGTGGCAAAGCCACCATTCATAATTCTTTCATACATGTCACTCATGAATCATTGCATATCCCGGTACACCGCCGGAGGCATACACATAGAGTCATACTTTGTTCTGAGTATCAAGTTGTAATTGTTGAGTTGTAAGAAAAATAAAAGTGTGATGATCATCATTTTTAGAGCATTGTCCCAAGTGAGGAAAGGATGATGGAGACTATGATTCCCCCATAAGTCGGGATGAGACTCCGGACGAAAAATAAAAAAATAGAAAAGAAAAGAGGCCATAAAAAAAGAGAAAAGGCCCAAATAAAAAATGAGAGAAAAAGAGAGAAGGGACAATGTTACTATCCTTTTACCACACTTGTGCTTCAAGTAGCACCATGATTTTCATAATAGAGAGTCTCTCGTTTCATCACTTTCATATACTAGTGGGAATTTTTCAATATAGAACTTGGCTTGTATATTCCAATGATGGGCTTCCTCAAACTGCCATAGGTCTCCGTGAGCAAGCGAGTTGGATGCACACCCACTTAGTTTCTTTTGTTGAGCTTTCATATACTTATAGCTCTAGTGCATCTGTTGCATGGCAATCCCTACTCACTCACATTGATATCTATTGATGGGAATCTCCATAGCCCGTTGATACGCCTAGTTGATGTGAGACTATCTTCTCCCTTTTTGTCTTCACAACCACCATTCTATTCCACATATAGTGCTATATCCATGGATCACGCTCATGTATTGCGTGAAGATTGAAAAAGTTTTGAGAATGTCAAAAGTATGAAACAATTTCTTGGCTTGTCATCGGGGTTGTGCATGATTTAAATACTTTGTGTGGTGAAGATAGAGCATAGCCAGACTATATGATTTTGTAGGGATAACTTTCTTTGTCCATGTTATTTTGAGTATACATAATTGCTTTGTTAGTATGCTTGAAGTATTATTATTTTTATGTCAATATTAAACCTTTGTCTTGAATCTTTCGAATCTGAATATTCATACCACAATTAAGAAGAGTTACATTGAAATTATGCCAAGTAGCACTCCGCATCAAAACTTCTCTTTTATCATTTACCTACTCGTGGACGAGCATGATTTAAGCTTGGGGATGCCTGATACGTCTCCAACGTATCTATAATTTTTGATTGCTCCATGATATATTATCTACTGTTTTGGACCATATTGGGCTTTATTTTCCACTTTTATATTACTTTTGGGACTAACCTATTAACTGGAGGCCCAGCCTAGATTTGTTGTTTTTTTGCCTATTTTAGTGTTTCGAAGAAACGGAATATCAAAAGGAGTCCAAACGGAATAAAACCTTCGGGAACGTGATTTTCTCATAAGATATGATCCAGGAGACTTGGACCCTCGGTCAAGAAAGGAGGGAGGCGGCCCTAGGGCGCGCCCCCTTCCTCGTGGGCCCCCCGAAGCTCCACCGACGTACTCCTTCCTCCTATATATACCTACGTACCCCCAACAGATCAGATACGGAGCCAAAAACTTAGTTCCACCGCCGCAACTTTCTGTATCCACGAGCTCCGCCGGAAGGGGAATCCACCATGGAGGGCTTCTACATCATCATCATAGCCTCTCCGATGAAGTGTGAGTAGTTTACTTCAGACCTTCGGGTCCATAGTTAGTTGCTAGATGGCTTCTTCTCTCTTTTGGATCTCAATACAATGTTCTCCCCCTCTCTCGTGGAGATCTATTCGATGTAATCTTGTTTTTGCGGTGCGTTTGTTGAGACCGATGAATTGTGGGTTTCTGATCAAGATTATCTATGAGAAATATTTGAATCTTCTCTGAATTCTTTTATGTATGATTGGTTATCTTTGCAAGTCTCTTCGAATTATCCGTTTGGATTGGCCAACTAGATTGGTAGTTCTTGCAATGGGAGAAGTGCTTAGCTTTGGGTTCAATCTTGTGGTGTCCTTTCCCAGTGAAAGTAGGGGCAGCAAGGCACGTATTGTATTGTTGCCATCGAGGATAACAAGATGGGGTTTTTATCATATTGCATGAATTTATCCCTCTACATCATGTCATCTTGCTTAAGGCGTTATTCGGTTTTCATTAACTTAATACTCTAGATGCATGCTGGATAGCGGTCGATGAGTGGAGTAATAGTAGTAGATGCGGTGAGTCGGTCTACTTGTCTCGGACGTGATGCCTATATACATGATCATACCAAGATACTCTCATAACTATGCTCAATTCTGTCAATTGCTCAACAGTAATTCGTTCACCCACCGTAAAATACTTATGCTCTTGAGAGAAGCCACTAGTGAAACCTATGGCCCCCGGGTCTATTCTCATCATATTAATCTTCCTACGCTTTATTATTGCTTTGATTTTTACTTTGCCTTTTATTTTACTTTGCATCTTTATACCAAAAATACCAAAAATATTATGTATCATCTCTATCAGATCTCACTTTCGTAAGTGACCGTGAAGGGATTGACAACCCGTAATCGCGTTGGTTGCATTGAGCTATTTGTTTTGTGTAGGTACGAGGGACTTGCGCGTGGCCTCCTACTAGATTGATACCTTGGTTCTCAAAAACTGAGGGAAATACTTACGCTACTCTGCTGCATCATCCTCTCCTCTTCGGGGAAAACCAACGCAAGCTTGTTTGCGCGGCGTCATTCGATGGTGCCGCATGTGTCCTCCCTCCGCCTGTCTTCCAGGACACGCCCTGGTCTCGACGTGCTTGAGGATCGTATCAAGCCATCGACACGTCGTCGGGTTCCTGGTTGTGCGGCTCTAGATGTGGCCCCTGCGCTGGCTGTCGCGGAGGGGATTGCACCATTTTGGTGGCCCCTTTGGTACGGCTAGCGGCTTGGGCCATTGTCGCCGCCTATGGAGGCCGTGACGTGCCCGCTCTCTGTGATCCTCTCCCCTCAGCGAAAACAATCAGGATCTGAATGGTGGCTCTCCACTCATCCGTCCGCTCGACCGCCGGCGAAAATCTCAACAGGATTGTCGGTGCAACAAACCCTGGGCCTGTTGCCCAGACTATGCACATGCACGGGAACAAGATTATGGCACCAACCCAAGTCAGAGCACAACAGACCAAGATCTTCAAAGAACCAACATGCAGCTCAAGGGGACCAAGATCAAGCCAGAGAAGCAGATACCACTAGGAGAAAAGCCTCCCTTGCCGGGCAGGCGAGCTCGGCGAGGGCGGGGTCACCCCCGGAAGAAAATGTCCAAGCAGTCTCGGCAAGGCCTGTCGGGACTCGCGGAGGCAAAACCACCTCACCCAACTACTCCGCCATGACCCACGTCGTCAAGCAGTGCAGTGTCAAGACGCAGAGTGATTAAGTGACAGCCATTCGCCACATGGCAGCTTCCTTCTACAAGAGATGCCTATGAACTACACTCGTCATGCAGGGTGTCAAGCGAGCAGGTGTGAAGATGGCAAAACAGCCCGGCAGGGCTTGCCGGGAAAGCAACGATGTGACGTTGAGTGGCACATTTAATGCACCCTGTTAGCCTGCAGGGTTAGGTATGATAGCACTGTTTGCTATCTTATCAGTGCATCATGACTACTTTGCCATTGTGGTGACCCCTTAAGCTATAAAAGGAGGCCCATGGCAACCGTAGAAAGGGTTAGAAGGTAGGATACACACACACACACTAATACGCGCGTAGCCACTGGTGCCTTGGGGCGACCCTGCCGGGCAAAGTGTACTACGCACCACCACCATTCTTCCACCATCAATCGTCCAAAGCAAGAGTAGGATTTTATGCCTCACGACGGCCCGAACCTGCGTAAAATTGCCGGTGTGATCTTTGTCGTGCTGACCCACGCTCTTCTGCTCTTTGTGCAACCTGAGACCCCCCCTACCAAACCATCAAGAGACCCCTGGTCCCATAGGTGGTTGTGGTTTCCCACGACAAGGAGTTGGGCTCGCGCCATGGCCACCGAAACAGTGCTCGGCATGCATGACGAAGTGCACCATAATGTCACCTGGCTTATGACGGTGCCGGTAGTGGCAGCGTCGTGCTCTCATCGCCGTGAGCTAGTCGCTAGGGTGGTGTGGTGACGAGGTGGATGTACTTGGGGGTCGGCGACTCTGTTCAGCGCATCGGCTTGGCCAGCCTATCCCTGGGGTGGCGCGTGTCCCACGGCCGCACCCACGGCGGGGGTAGTAGGAGTGTTGCGGTTCGCCCCAGAGCGAGCGCACCACTGTGGCTGCGTCCTTCGATGGGGTGGAGAGGCACGGACGGAATGATCTCTCCTCCCGCACATTGTGGAGCGTGGCCGCTGGGATGTTGTTGGCGTTGTCCTTCTTCGGTGCCTCCTGCTCCCATTTCGGCCGCAGGGGAGGTGGTGATGACACCACCTGCGCCGACCACCCCCCCCCCCCCCCCGTGGCGTCCATGTACCCCTGCATCCCCGTAGCCCCCACGACCTCAGCGGCCGCATGCGGAGGGGCCTTCGAGGTGGACGGGTGAGCTGCAGGACCAGGTGATGGTGTCCTTGACTAGGGGGTACTCACCATGTCGTCTCCCGACCAGGTGGATCGGGTCGAGGACCCCCATGGCGGTTTACTCATGGGCCACTTCGGAGAGCCCATGCCGCATACAAGGAAGATTCCACAAGACTTGGTGATCAAGATAAGAACTCCTCTCGGCCAACGTATTCGACTAGGACTCTTGTTATCCTAGGCCTCTGGTACATTATATAAGCATGTGCCAGGCTAGTCTATAGAGGAGGACATTATTCATCATACCCACAGGTTTTAGACCACAACATATGATCTCGAGGTAGACCAACTCTATAATCATACACATGTAATATAATCAAGCAGAAGTAGGGTTTTACCTCTTAGAGAGGGCCCAAACCAGGGTAAACACCGTGTCCCTAGCCTCCTGTTACCATTGATCCATAGACGCATAGTTCGGGATCCCTACCTGAGATCTGCCGGTTTTGACACCGACAATGGTGCTTTCATTGAGAGTTCCGCTGTGTGATCGGCAAAAGATCAATGGCTCGCCTAGAGATCAACTGCGACGTCAGCGTCTTCGTTGCCGGCTCGACTAGTCACCTTGGCTTGACCAAGGACTGTGCCCTGCCTCCAATCATCATGTTCGGACAAGGGCCTTCATCAACATCAACTCCAATCTCTATCATGATCATGGAGGAATCATCCATGGAGCTCGGGGGCTCAACGTCAACATTGCCCTCGGACGACCGTGCTGTTTTTTTCTAACAGCAAACTTGTAACCGATACCACCACCTCCTCAAGCATCCTTTGACGATTGCTTCGTTGGAATTGTGCGGAATTGAGTCTACAACAGCACTGTAAAATTTCGTCGCGTTCCGATGGACCAATCTCCGCCGATCTCCGATATACCGGAGCACTGTCGAATCTGGATGGGAATCTGGACGAGTTTGGATCATGGTTTCTAGCATCTAGCTGGGACGTCCTTTGGAAGATCCAACTGTTGATCGGCTGCGGAATTCCTATATATGCCACCTCTCAAAATTTCAGCTCGATCCGACCATCCAAACTCCGGGAACCTTCCAATTAGTGCATCACTTTTCGGATCTATTTTCTGCACGAATACGAATCCAACATGGGTTCATCTTTCTTCACGAACGGATATTGGACAACCTTTTTTGGAAGAATATATTTGTAGGTTATTGTGTTTTCTTTCCGAATACATGCTCACAAATTTTGCTCATTTTCGGAGGTAATCTTCACCGTCACGCCGGTGTCAAACCAGCCCTTACTCCACGTCTACAGACCTACGCCAGACAGATCGTCACTTCATCAAGCCGAGCACAACCTTATGGGATCGTCAGCTCGGCAAGCCGAACAAGAGTTCGGCATCACGAAGACTAAATTATGACAAACACCATAGCCCCACGGATTGCATGGGTCAGGCGCGCCGGCATCACCGCTCGGTCACTTCATCAATCCGGCTTTGACCGCGTCACAAGTTATGACCAGCGTCGGCATGGCCGCACTGTTGCTTCTTCAAGATGATGTCCATCACATCGAACTGCTTCAACACCTCGGCTGACATGGCAGCTGCAACATCTCCTTACCGACCCGCTCTGTTACCTCGGCCTAGACCGGGGGCTTCGCCATCTCTTCATCAGCCTACTCTAGAGACTTCGGCGTCTCCAGTCGACCAACTTCATCACGTTAGCTGGACCGGGGGCTTTGCCTCGGCGAGCCAACCTTTGCCAGCATCGCCATGCCGTCGCTTCATCACCCATCAGGCAATGGGTGTGCGGATCGAGTCCCAATTTTGGGAGTAACCTCTGTTCATATTGCTACAATAGATAACCCAGGTGCTATAAATCCTAGTAATTTTTCTTGCTTGGGTTCATTTTTCCCGAGGAATTATTACTCTGGTTTGTTCCATCATCTGTACACAGGTCTGTCAAATGGTGGCCGCATTAAGGACGGTCGCGTGGTGGTTCTGTCAGTTTCCATATACAGTCCAGCGAACGCCGCATCCGGGACTCGGACCGGCCTGTGAATTCAGGCTTTGCCATGCCTTCACCACGTCACACCGATGCCCTACATCGAATTGACTTCGGCGTCAGGCTACATTTATTTAAATAAATTATTTTTCCAAAAGCAATTATGCAATGATTTTTTTATGTTATTCTTTTTGGACTGCGCTATTTTATGTGTGTAGGTGATCGACTTCGACTGCGTCACGCGGTCACTTCAGCAAGACAACGTCGTCATCCCAATTGGCATAAATCGGCTCACATGATCACCGTGTTGATCAAATTGCGATACCGACATGCTCGGGTGCCTTGGGGACTTCGGCATCATCAAGAGGGTCCTACCTCGTCGGATTCTCGGCGCACGGGCCATATTTCTTTTATTACTCACCTCATATAAATTATTAATCATGCAACTTATTAAAAAAATATTATTACTACTATCTCCGGCTTGCACTATTTTCCGTGCACGGGTAAATGATCTGGGTTGGGCAGCGCTGTCACCTCGGCGTATCGACATACCACGTCACCTCGGCTGGACCGGGGGCTTCGTCATCACTTCATTAACCCATGTCGGGAACTTCGGCGTCACACTGCCGGCCTGCATTGGCCGTGTTATGTCGCCACTTCGGACTGCCAAGCTCTTTGCTCCGCCACCTAGGGACCGGCTTGGGGGTTGGGACCTTGAGCCGCTATAAGCTCGGCCCACATCACACCGATCACATTAACTAGCTAAGTCGCTTCCATGCTCAGTTTTTTAATTCTTGTTTGGTTCGACCAAGCATTATATTTGTGCTAAAAACTTAGTTTTTCAACAAACGTTGTTTGTTACAAACTCTTCCTTGCCCAATTTGATTGGGGGCTCCTAAATTTGTATGAGCTATTTTATAATAAGTATTCTTCTTTTAAGTCGTTGCAAAGTCTTTTTTCTACCACTCCTTTCTCAACTCGAGTGTGTGGTCAATCACCAGATGGCCTAGTTTCTCTCTAAATCCACTCGAGTTTTATTCGCTAAACTGGCCTTGGAAACACACTCTGCCTTTGGGATAGAGAAGTTGAAGCCGAAGGCTGATGTACTTGAAGTCTAGAGATCGAATGTGTCATGTTAAAGCACGACATAATCACAAAAGTTTCGACACTAATCTTTCCAAATAACTTGATTTAGTTCAGACTTAACGTTTCCGCATAAGTTTTTTGGTTTTTTAAGCTTATGGCACTTTTGATCTATTTGTGTGTTTTTCTATTATGAGGCGGGACATCCTCTTGACTGAGGTACCCTACATAATAATCCATCTTGGGAAATCTTTTTTGACCCATAGTTCGGCATTTTTCCTGTCGACCTGCACCTCGCTGTTGGGTGCGAGCATAAATCCCGCAGTACACCGCCGGACACTTTTTAAGCATCGACAATATCAACAGGGGAGGCAACTTGAGCCGAGCCCACCGAAAGCGAAGGTACTCCGAGGAGCCCTCGGCAAAATGTTCTCGGATATTGCTTTGTATGTATCAGTTTTGAATTGTGTATTTGGTCAATAGTTGGGTTGCCCGACTCCTGTGTTTGCCTCCTACGTTCCGCTTTGTTCGGCTAGGTGCACAAAGGGAGAACCACTGCGATTGCGCTTCCAGCTAGCATGGTTAAGCGCCTTAGTGGAGAAAGCCGAAAACTAACTGTCATAATAATCATAAACTGGTCAGTGATCCGATGACTGTATTAAACTATAAGATTGATAGAGGTCACCCTGTGTTAAATGACGGTCCATTCATAACATTGGCCAAAGTGTTTACGGCTTGACCTCGACTGTCGCCAAACACGAACTGGGGGTAATTGGCCTCCCAAATTTAAGCTCCTATGACTAAGTGAAAGTTATAAAGCCCGCATATCTGTTTGCCTTGTATCCGCTAACACAACTGCCTTCGGGCACCGAGACGTCGGCTAAGGGTTGTTTTGCTATTTCGGAAACACCATGTGTAGCATCTACAAAGGGGTAGAAGCCGACGATGGGCCACTTTCAAATGATAAACGGTCACAACGGAGTCAAAATAAATATCTCATCAGCATTTGTATTTATTATACAAGCACTGCTTTCAGTAATTATTGTTATAAAGCCATAATATGTATCAATTTGACTTAATATTTTGTCCAAGCTGGATTGCCTGGCTCCTGTGATTACCCCTACATTCCCGATTGTACGGCTAGGAGGTAAAGGGATCACCTTTGTGATTGTTACTTCCGGGACAACCGTATTAGTACCTCAGACTGGGAGAAGCCGAAGCTAGCCATCTTAAAGAATATAATTGGTCCGCAACGACAGAAGTGAAATTTTGGTTCATTAATACCATAGAGTTCGGGAACTTTCCCCGAACTAAATCCTCAATATTTTCCTCCCACATTGATCGGAGGTGAGGTTTCATGATCATGATCAGCTCAACCCAAAGAAAGGAACCGAGAGCGGGATTATTTTCTTTGGAAGATGTTTACATATCTCTATGCGTACAATTTTTTATTAAACCATATGGCCGGATTGCCTTGTTTTCCATAAATCTTTGCCCCTATAACGACTTTATAAAGTAGGGAAACACTCCTCGGCTACTGGCCGAAGAGGTTGAAGCCGATGGTCGGTCAACAAAGTTTTGTACAATGCGGATCCAAGCATTAATGATGTGAAGTACTTGGATACATAGAGTCATTTCACTTAAATTGTGATTTTAATCAGGATATCAATCCTTAATTCGACCACCCATGCTCGTATTAAGGCTCGGGGGCTACTCAGCTTCGAGCTTATAATTTACTAATATTGAAGGGGTACATCGATACCCTGATCTGGTGTTGCCTCCCGACTAGTGTCTCTGGGGCTACTGCATTGCCTATTCAATGCAGAAAATTCAAAGTGCTCAGCATTCGGCTTGACCGAACTATGGGCAAACGCGTCTTCCGACGATAATAGGTACCAACCTGGACTTATCTGGCATCAAGATAATATAGTACGACAACTTCTCAAAACCCTCTCTCAAGGGCCCGCCCGCCGACCACTATATCCTCTAATTTGTATCTTGGATTCTAGGCCGACACACACCCTTAGGGATACTGGCTATATATCTCCTCAGTAAATAAATTGCATCAATCGGAAATAAAATCTGCAAACAATCAGCTCGAGCCCAAGGTGGTGCATCCCCTTGGAAGAAGCTTGACATAAAAGCTCAGCTGCGAGCGGCTGGCTCCATAGAGAGCTTTTCAGTGTTAAGCTCAGATAACCTCCTTCAAAACTTTTTCAAGCCAAGGTGATCTATGACACCTCAGATATAGTCCGGCATTGGAGCTCGGGTACAGTCCGGCCTTGGAGCTCGGATATAGTCTGGTGTTGGAGCTCGGATACAGTCCAGCGTTGGTTCTTGGCTACAAAAGATACCTGGAATGCAGTCCGGCGTTGGAGCTCAGATACAAGAGGACACCACCGTAGGGGAACAACTTCACACCCGAGGTGTGCCGTAAAAAATAACAAGGCATTGATAAAGGCCGAGAACTTAAAGGGGCTCCTCGAATACCCGACGTGTAAACCCTTCAGATTCACTTCGACGATCTTCAAGATCGAAGATGAGAAAATTTGTTGAACTAGTTTTCAAGACCGACGACCGAAGATGAAGAGAAATTCAGAAGAATCGAGGAGCGTCCCCAACTTGAAGACCGGTTCAGGGGGCTACTGAGGGTGTCCTGGACTAGGGCGTACTCACCACGTCGTCTCCCGACCAGGTGGATCGGGCCAAGGACCCCCATTGCGGTTTACTCATGGGCCACTTCGGACAGCCCATGCCGCATACAAGGAAGATTCCAAAAGACTTGGTGATAAAGACAAGGACTTCTGTCGACCAACGTATTTGACTAGGACTCTTGTTATCCTAGGCCTCTGGTACATTATATAAGCCAGGGCCAGGCTAGTCGATAGAGGAGGACATTATTCATCATACCCTCAGGTTTTAGACCACAACATATGGTTTCGAGGTAGATCAACTCTATAATCATACACATAGAATATAATCAAGAAGGAGTAGGGTTTTAACTCTTAGAGAGGTCCCAAATCTGGGTAAACACCGTGTCCCTCACGTCCTGTTACCACTGATCCACAGACGCACAGTTTGGGACCCCCTACCCGAGATCTGTCAGTTTTGACACCGACACCGGGCTTCTTCTTGGGCGCCATGAATGATGAAGCCGGCAATGAAGAAAAAGATGATGAAGATGACGCGCTTTGTACACGCTCGGGTTTGCGCAAGCGCTTCCCCCTACCTGGCGCGCCAAAGATGTCATGGGAAAGCACGACCACCTAAGGGTCCATCGGCCCCTCTTGGTTCGGCAGGGGAAAAGCACATTGCACAAAGCGCGGAGAGTGCAGAGCAGCACAGCAACGATCACACGGGAAGTTTTTACCCAGGTTCATGCCGCCATGAGGCTTAAAACCCTACTCATGCTTTTGTGGATTGATGAGGGGACCATGGTGGAGAAGCAACTTTCTAGCCCGGTAGGGTTGCCTCGGGGCGAGAGCAGCTACGCGCGTCTAAGTGTACAAGGGTCGGAATCCTTTCTAAGGTTGTCACGGCCCTCGTTTTGTAGATCAAGGGGTCACCATGATGGCAAATCAGGCATTGCCTACTGATTAGATAGAAAACAGTGCTATCATACCTAACTCTGCAAACAGGACAAGGTGCATTAAATGCACCACTTAGTGTCGCATTGTAGCGTAGCCCGACAAGCCTTGTCGGGCCGTTCGACCACCTTCTCGCCTGCTTGCGTGACTCATCTCTGGAGGGGTGTCATTTGGAGGCGATTTCCTTTGGAAGTGGCTGCCATGTGCCAAATAACAACCACTTAGTCACTTGGGGGATCGACACCGCACTGATCGATGACTTGCGTTATTGTGAGATGGAGCGGTGGAGTCTTGGCGGGGTAGTTCACTACAAAAAAGACACTTCCGTGGTGATACATGTTTGTCACAGTAGGTCACGTTTTCTGTCATTCATGTACATCCATGACAAATTTATGAAAGAATCAAGATAGTCATACCTGTGCTGTCGTATAACTGTTCCATGACATTACCAAAATTATCATCACGGAAGTGTCCACTTCCATGATGATAAATCGCACGTCATAGAAGTGCTTTCGTCAAGGGTGACCGACATGTGGCATCCACCATAACAGGACGCCGTGAAGCTATCGGGTCCGGTTTTGGATCCGATAACCCATTAACAGCCCGGACCAATGGGAATTTTCCATGTGTAAAATTCTCATTGGGCGAAGGAAACACGTTTCAGCTCAACGTTCGGACAGATGTCATCCACTCATTGGACAGGAGGCGCCTGTAATACGTCGACACGTGGCACGGCCCAACAGAGTCCCATTTCGGTGAAAAGGCCGGCCTGTTTGAATTGGTCAAAAGGTAACGGGCCGGCCCACGGAAAGCCTGTTAACGGCCTGTTCGTATATAGCCCATTTATGGCCCGCTTACTACCAGCCCATTACGGCCTATCAGAATTAAGCCCAGTAGCTTCATCTGGGCCATCCAATATGATTCCAGCCTGTTATAACTTCCAGCCCATGTATGGCCCATGATGTCTTTCGGCCCATATGAGGCCCTTTGTAACTCTTGGCCCATTAAAGGCCCGAGATGAAACTGGCCCATAATGAATAGTGTATCACTTTATACCCATTAACGGCCCATTATTCCATCGGTCTTTTCCAGCCCGTGTTAACTTTCGGCCTTCTAAGGGCCCATTTATTCTTTTGCTCATTTCTAGAATTCGGTTAGATACGGTCTATTACTCGCCTGTTCCGTTTGTGTGCCAAATACAGCCCGTGGTTACATTTGGCCCGTTTGTGGCCCGTTAACCCGTTGGGCTGTTTTCATAGCGTTATCAAATACGACCTATTAATGGCCCGTTATGGTCCACGAATAGTACGGCCCATGTTTGGCAAAATGATTATATGCCCCGTAGAAGGCCCATGGATCCTACGGGCCGTAGAACACTAATGGATCCTACGGCCCGTAGAAGGCCCATGGATCATACAACCCGTAAAAAGTCCATGGATCCTACGGCCCGTAAAAGGCCCATGGATCCTACGACCCGTAGAAGGCCCACAGATCCTATGGCCCACACGAGGCCCATGGTTACAACAGTCAGTGTGTTGCCACGATTATTATGGCCTAGTTACCAAAACTAGGTTATTGTGGCCACTGAAAAAACGCGGAAAAAGAACTGCAGTGACTACAAGCAAACAACTAAACAAGATAATAAGGAAATAAATAAGCAAGCAACTAACGCTAGGCTATTATAGCTATTACACATATTACATCCACTGGGCATCAAAGTTCGCCACCAGTGCAAATATAGGGAACAAAGCAACATATTACATACACTGACCATCAAAATTGGCCACCAATACAAATAAACGCGACAGCAAAAGAAGTCCATAACTGAAACAAATTCAGAAGAGCTCAAGAAATGTTATCCTGGGTATCCACCATGCTGGCAATAAGCTTAGCAAGCTTATTCGCTTTGTCCTGTTTGGCGCTAAAATCTTCCAACGCTTGCTGTTGCACCAGAAAGTATGCATCTGAATGCTCCACGGACTTCCGCAGTCCTTCCGCTTCTTGTTGCAGCACAACTGATCGATGTCTTTCAGCTTGTAGTTGAGACTGAAGAAATCGAATTGATTCAGACAGTGAGTTTGCATAGCTTGTGGAAGCGGTAGTGGCCAGTAACTCGAACAGTAAACCAAGACAGGACTTTGGGGTAGCCTCACTGTCCTCAAGATAGTTTTCCTTAGCTGTTTTATCAGCTTTGTTGGAGACCAACAAGGATGTCTCACGATCCTGAACCTTATCAGCATTACTTCCTTTATCATTGCTTAATAAGGCACTCTTCCCCAATATTCCGACATTCTAAAAGAATAAACAAGCAGACACATAACAAGTTTAGCATGTACTAGTATATGAAACTCATTTCGGTGAACTAGTTAATTAGTAAGGTGGACAAGATTAAACTAACAAGTCTTCTATTACCAAGTAGTACATTATAAAAGAATCAAACAAACATATATCTATGTCCTATGGTCACTACATTGTCTTGCCAAATCAAAATAGAGACACGGTTCAAATCATATCAGTTCAAGAGAAAGCAGCACTGAAAGAATACAAAGCATGGGAAACTAAACAACACAACAAGATTTCAGATGGGTACCACGGGTCTACATGTACAACAACACTATTGGCCCTGTTATGATGCTAGTAATGTGCATGATATGAGAAGTCAACTATATACACAATTGAAATTGAAATCAACAGAGCTGTTTATAAGAGCAAACCGGTTAAAGAAACATGCGTAAACATACCTGTTGTGCCATTGGAGTTTCCATTGGATAGTTCAATTTAAAAACTAAGTTTGTATGAGTAAATATAGTGATACAAGAGCAAAGCAGTATGCACGATAGCAATGGAATCTTAAATGAGAACATTTGTTCTTCAGGTTTAAGCACTTGTTCTACATGAACAGAGTACAGTAAGATGCAAGCATATAGTACTTAAAATAAAATGAGCTCATAGACCTTACCACATTCTTGGTTCGGGACCAAGAAGAACAAAGGCATTCCCGGTCAATCCGATAAATGTGTCTCGGGAGAACCTAAGGGAATTTGATGAGTTTCTTTGCGGAGAAATACGTTTTCTTGAGTAATTCGATCGCCACCAAGCAGTCTTGAAGATAGCAGAAGTATTAGCACACGTTACCTCATCCAGAGTTTCCAAATTGGTCCTTCTCTATAGAGAAAAAATGGGTAAATTTGCTGTATTATAACCATCATGGAGGTAGAATGTATGGGACAAAGCAAAGTAATTGCCATGAATAACATTACTTACACATAACTCCTGGACAAACACCTGCAACTAGCATTTTCCTTCATCTTCAGTATAATATTTCCATGATGGGAAGATATGCACATAGCATTTAACAACATCAAATGCGATAGATGCTAAACTATGAATGGCTGGTTGTGCTTCCTCCACAGGAATAGGTGTACTAATTGGTGGAGTTGGGGTTTGCCGTCGTAGTACTGGCGCTTTGGGCACTGGAGCTGCCTTACTAACTGCTCTTGTTTGGGAGCTCTGTGGTGGAGATGGTGCTGTGTCAAGAGGAACTGGGTTACTATCTGCTGGGGTTGGGGTTAGATTGGGTGAAGCTGGTTCTCTGTCCATCGTAGTAGGGGTAAAATCTGCAAAAGTCTGGGTTATGTGTGGTAGGGCTGGTTCTCGTGCATGTACAACCAGGGTGCTATCTCCACCAAGAGGTAGCACTGTTTTATTTGCAGACCATTTTTTTACTCCGCTAGATACTGCCATCACCAGCTCCAATTCAAATGGCTGATAAACAGGAAACATAATTGAATGTACAGACATTGTATGAGAGACAGGTGCAATAGATAGTGTGGAAAAAAGAGGGCATTAAATAATTGACCTATATATTCTTTAACTAAAACAGATAGCATGACATAATTTCACATATATGATGTCTATCTAAACTGGATAGCAAAGCATAACATAATTCAAAGATATGATGACTAACTAAACATGATCGCATGACATAATTCACATACATGTTATCTAAGTAACCAGGATCGCATGATTTAATTCACATATGTGATTTATATGCTAAGCGGAGGGCACTCGCATATATGATGTCTGAACTAAGAACATGGTGTTGAATATTATGTATATGATGTCTAAACTACGCAATGCAAGACACCATATGCATGATATGAGCATACACCTCAGTGGGGGAATAGGATTGGTCATCTGTCTCTGAATCCATCTCTGGGGAGCTATCGGGACCCAGCAAGAGATCTTCTTCGACAGGTAGCACTGTCTGCTCTGAGGGCCTTGTTTTCACTCCAGATTTTTCCATCACCAACTCAAATGGCTGATTCACAGGAAGAGTAGTTTAATGTACAAACATTGTCAACAAATGGAAATTTAATGAAGAAAATGATGGGCTAGATATCATTGAAATATATGATGCCTGGTTAAACAGAATGGCATTGCACATTTCACATATATTATGGCTGGCTAAAAGACATGAGACCGCATAATTCCCATATATGATATCGAAACTAAACAGGTGGCATTACAGAACATGTCTAAACTAAGCAGATGACATATATGATGTTGAAAGTAGGCACTGCAAGGCAACATATGCATGATATGACTAACCTCATCATGCCAAGTTAGAGCAAACAACTTGGGGGGGGGGGGTAAATATGAGTGGTCAGCTGCATCTGAATCCGCCTCAGAACAGATATCTTCCTCTGGATTACTATTTGGAGAGGGGGAGGGTTTTCCATTGAACCCACCATGGAGGGATGTCTGCATGACATTGTATTGCCGCGCAAAACTCTTCTCTTTTTCTCTACATGTTCAGCATGACTGTGTACAATATCTGACATGCATACAAAAAATATAGTGAGATTATGTAAGGAGAGCATGCAGAAATCTAGAGTAATGGTAACAACCAGTGGGTGGATCCAAAAATAATGATAGCAGGATGATGATTGCTTTAATTTAACAACAAAACAGACGATGATTGCTTTACTATTTGTTTCCCACCCAAGATGAACAACATAGGCATACCCTAGGTGAACCAGATATTACACAGAGATACTATTTATTGTTGCCTCGATATGTGCCCCACAACTAATTTATCAGTCAAGTTTGAACATCAATTTGGACTTGACTTGGAGTCTAAGAGGAGAAAATGACAATAAAGTAGAAAGTAATATTAAGCAGTGCATAACATAAGCAGAAACAAAAGAGTGCGACCTCTCTTGTGGACCCATGTACTCCTCAGGTTCATCTGCTAAGTCGATGATGGTGATGCCGTTGCGGTGGGTGCCGGCGGCAGAGAAGGAGATATGAGGCGGTAAATGACGATCAGGAGTCGTGATGTCTGATTTTGTGGATGCTTCTGTCGATGGAGCAGCTCAGGTGAGGTGGACGGAGTTGCTACAGGAGCAGGACAAACACACAAAGTTTTCTTCGACACCTACCTTTAACTGAAGTAATTCTGTAAGGGCTCATTTGGGTTGCATGATTCTAAAAACGCAGGGATAAGAGGAAAAACACTGGAATAGGATAGGAATGCACATGGGAAACAGAGCATTTTGAGAACACATGATTTCTGTCAACTTGGGTGTTTGGTTCACAGGAATTGGAGGAGCAGGGAATGCAAAGAAACATGGCCAAAATAAAGTGAAACCATATGAAAGCGTGTACAGTTAGAATGTTATTTTGCCAGTAATGCACTTGGTCTTATTATCAGGCATAGGATTTTGAAAAGTAGGTCCAGGTGGATGTTGTTCTCCATTCCTTTCAACAAAATGCATGAATGATTGAATGGTAGAGTGCCATAGGAAAATTTCCTATTGCTATGTTGTTCTGTTGAACCAAAATAGCCCTAATTGATCGACATGAATGTAGATTAATAAGTGACGCGACAAGTGTACAACCTCTTTGCCGTAGCCGTCTCGACCTCGGCATCATTGGGTTGGTCGCTGAAGAAGTTGAGGCAGAGGTAGCTGTCGGAGGTGTGGAGGAAGATCTGAGAAATCTATAGATGGCGTCCAGGGCACTGCTCTATTGTGATGGATCATTCCGTCGTTGGAGCAGCTCAGGTGAGCCGTAACACGTCAAGGCTGAAGCAGCACAAGACATACATCGTTAATCTAAGCTGGGATTCTAATAGCATATCCAATAGATGATGTAAAATGCATTACCAAAAAGTGATAGATGTAAAATTTACATCACCAAAAACCACCTAACTACAACAGATGAGGTAAAAATTGTTGACTCTGAACTTAACTGTCGAAACTGAAATTTACTGTGGAATCTGAATGTTACTGTCGAAACTAAACGCAATGGTAGCAGAGAGGCACTTCACATGGGATAGTTTAGGGAAGGCATGTAGTTCATATTCAACCTGCACCCCCCTGAGCCGCTAGCCACCACCGGCCGAACCCCGCGCCGCCTCGCCGCCCTGAAACAACTCCCCACCACCGGTCCGCCGCCGCCTCACCGCCCCGAAACAACTCCCCACCGCCCCGGCTAGCCCTCTACCCCCCCCCCCCCCGCGCCAAGCTTTTTCTCCAGCGATCCCCACGCCACCGACCCGCCATCGCCCCCCCACCCCATCGCCGGCGAGCAGCACCCCACCCAAAATCCTAAGATAGATAGTGGGGTACCTCTCCGGTGAGCCCCCTCCCCGCCGTGGGTGGTTCTTCCTTAACTCCGGCGAGACCCCGCATCCTTTGAAATCGACTGAACAAAAAGTCGATTCAGTCGACTGAAGTGTAGCTAAATCAGAGCAGAGCAGCAGCTCGAGCAAGGGGGAGAGCATCAGTAGCAGTGCGAGCGAGCGAGAGCCGAAGCAGTAGCAGCACGATGAAGCGAGTGAGCCAGAGCCGGAGTAGGAGCAGCAGCAGCGCGAGCAAGCGAGCGAGAGCCAGTGCAGCAGCGTGAGCGACCGAGCGACAGCCAGAGCAGCAGCACCACATCCGGCTGGTATGGATGCCACGACTGAAGGGGCCTCGCAGTGGAGAGAGCCTCTATGGAGATGTCGCCCGCGGTGCTGGCTTCGAGGTAGCCGCTCCATTGGGGTGCGGGATGGAGCACTATCAGCGTCGGGAGGTCGAATTAAGGAGGAGGTGCGATGCGATGAGTGTACAACCTCTTTGGTGGCGCCGAGTAGGCCTCGGCTTCGTCCGAGGATTCGGTGAGGATGTTGCGGTTCCGGTGGAGCAGGTTAAGGCAGCGCTGTGGGGGTGGAGTAGCCGCGATAGACGAGGCGATCGTCGGAGCAGCTCCTTGGAGGTGGAGGACGGGGAGGCTGAACCGGCGAGACGACGGGATGGACGACGGATCCTCATCCGGGGAGGCGGATGAGGGACGTCGACCTATTGCGGTGGATGACGTCGTCAGGGAAGAGGCTCTGGCTGGGCAACAGTGAGGTGGCAGACGGAGGAGGGTGGGGTTTCATGGTTGGAGCAGAGAGGTTATGGGGGCCAGATTTCGAATGGCAAAAAGGAGGCGATGGGAGGGGGAACCATTACTTAGGGACGATCTTGTCCAAAATGTAGGGTGTGTTACAAAAGTACCCCCACCGATTTGAACTAGCGGCCCTTTCGGCTCAGGGTTAGAAGGGGGATTTCGCGTGTCGGGATTTGGCAGCTGGAGGGAGTTTTTGCGTGCATTGTAATTTCGGGATAGCAAGGCGCGGGTTGTGAAGACGCCAGTTTTGAGAGCACGGTATCTGAATTTTCGGGATATAACAAGGCGCGGGTTGAATTTTAGGGACAAGCCTAACATGTAATATTATACTTGTAGTACGTACCAAATCAATTCGCACTTCCCTCAACGAAAAAAACGAAAAAATAAAACTATTCACACCACACAAAGAGAGAGTCTTGTTCCGTTTTACTATACAAATGCTATTGAAAGCTACTCCCTCCTTCCATCTATATAGGGCCTAATGCATTTTTCGAGGCTAAATTTGACAAACCAAATATTAGAGCAATAATATATGACATACAACTTACACAAACCACGCCGTTAAATTCATGTGTGAAAGGATCTTTCAATAATATAATTTTCACATTGTGCGTGTCATGTACTATTAATCTTGTCAATAGTCAAAGGCGGTCTTAAAAAATGCATTAGGCCCTCTATAGATGGAAGGAGGGAGTATGGATCCATGTTATGTCCAATTAATTTTTTTCGCTGGCTGTATAATGCATGTAACCGACTCATGCCAACATTTTAGTGCATTCCAAATGTCTATACTACCGCTGCAAGTCGAACTGAATTTGAATTCATTCTATTTCAATAAGATTCTACAATCATGATTGTTGCCAACTTCAACCATCATTCGTGTATTACCTTAACAACACACCACATTATTACTATAGATATAGATATGAACTATGTGTACTATATTAACTCGAACTCAAATTTTTGAATACACTTGACGAATAATAGTACATTTGTAACTAGATATTCATAATTTAGTGTACACCGTGTTTATCACACAAAGTATAGTGCCCCGCCCCCTACATTATGACAAGTATTTAGCCCTGAGCTGCAAAAGCCACACATTAGCCCAAATTATAATCAATATTCTACATTATGATATCTTCTTCAAGTATTCGTATCCACTTTTTTATAATGAATTATGATCTCCGTTTGTCTTTAACACCTTCACGATCCTCTTCTCTTTGTAGCTAGCTAGCGGTAATTTTCTATCATGCATGCACACGCCCGCCCCCCTCTCACCCTCCCTCAACGTCCCCTCCATCGTGCACGTTCACTATTTCTCTTTAGGTTGTTCACCTGCGGTGTGTGTAGGTCCCTCGACTCCTTTCCGGCACACACCGGTCGATATACATCTCTAGCCAAGTGTGCATACCACAAACACATACTTCCCCTCTTCTCTTCTCACTGTCCATGCCCCTATGTCCAAAACGGTTCCACGCAGGTGCACACTCCCACCCCTCTTTTCATAGATCACATACTCGCACACTCCTCCCCCCTCGACATAGTAGGCCTGTCGCACCACCTCCTAGCCGCACCCCTCTCCCCCTATTTGTCTCTCCAGACCTTATTTGCTTCTAACACATGCATGCATGTATACGTATTGATCTCCCTACATATAGCTAGGTCGACTATAATTCTTTTCCCCATGCACTGATAGACTTACCTCACTAGTTATGTCTTTCCCTTTCTCGAACACATGACAGTTGATCTTCCTATGTAGTTACCTATGCTTACCACAACCATATCGCATCCCCTCATAATGCTTTACGGGCTAGCCGGCTATCTTCTCCCACGCAAAAGCCGGTCATAAGGCTTGTTAGGGCTGCCATTGTCCTTGGTTTTTCTTGGCCAAGGTATCTGGCGAGCCACTAGTCACGGATGCTGTGTTTGAATGCCGCTAAGGCTTCGGCATCCGGACAATCAACAATTTGATTCTTTTTAGTAAGGAATCTGTTCCAAAACTTACGGGCCGATTCTCCGGGCTGTTGGACTATGTGACTTAAGTCGTCAGCATCCGGAGGCCTGACATACGTCCCTTGAAAGTTGGCCCTGAAGGCGTCCTCGAGTTCCTCCCAGCTCCCAATTGAATTTTCGGGGAGGCCTTTCAACCAAAGGATTTAGCTGGTCCCTTTAGTTTGAGGGGAGGTATTTGATGGCGTGAAAGTCATCCCCGCGAGCCATATGTATGTGCAGGATAAAGTCCTCGATCCAGACCGCTGGGTCTGTCGTGCCGTCATATGCCTCTATGTTCACAGGTTTAAAGCCCTGTGGAAATTCATGGTCCAGTACTTCATTGGTAAAGCACAGGGGGTGAGCAGCCCCTCTGTATCTGGACGTGGTGTGGCATGTCATCGGCTGTTGTTATGTCCGGTATTTATTCCGGACTGTTAGTGGATTGGCGTAATCGTTTTGGCGACCGCAGTCCTTCGCCGAGGTGCGTCCTTTGGATCCATAAATGGACATGGCCGCTCCCGCTTTCTTATTCTGGTGTTCCTGTGAATCGGTGGCCTCTTTGTTGCGGTTATGAAGTGGTACAGGTTCGTCATCAAATTCCGGCAGTAGCTTGCGTTTTGGATAGCTGTTTGTATGGCGATCATCGCCGTATCTTCCTTCAGTGTCTAGCACTTTATTCCATCTGCGGTTGAGCGTTCCTCTGCGGCCTTGAGCCACTGCTTCTGCTTCTTTAGACTTCTTGCGGTGGCCATAAGCTTTCTGTGGAGGTTATCTCATTCCAAGTATTTTTCTGGGATTGCATCATTATCCGGACTGTTTTCCCGTGCTGGTTCGTTTTGGTGACCCTGTCCGTCGGGACCATTGTCCTCGGGCGTCTGCTCCGAACTGTGTTCAGGGTGGCCTGGTTCGTCCTGCTCCATCGCTGGGTCCGTATGGTCGTCGTTGCCTTCGGAGTTGGTTGTAGTATCGATCCTTCTGGCGCTCTTGTCACTATTTTACTGTTGCTGGACTTAGAATGGTGTCTGCACCTTCGTTTTGGCTTTTGTCCGGGGGTTTTACGTCCAGATTGTCGCCTTTGTCCTCTTTGGGCGTATCCACCATGCTAGTGACCAAAATTTTGGTCGAAGAACCAAGGACCTTTACAGAAGGTCGTTAATTTCAGTTTACGACCGCCAGCTTTTGACCTTCTGTTTTTGTTCAAAAAGGGTCGCAAATGAAAAAGAATGACCTTTCAGCGACCAATAGTGAGGGTCACAAGTTGACATATTTCTTGTAGTGTAACTTTATTGCTTCTTTACCTAAACAACCCCTAGTTTTTATTTACGGGCTCTTTATATTCTTGCAAACCTATCCAACAACACCTACAAAGTACTTCTAGTTTCATACTTTTTATAGGTAAAGCGAACGCTAAGGCGTGCGTAGAGTTATATCGATGGTCGGTAGAACTTGAGGGAATATTTGTTCTACCTTTAGCTCCTCGTTGGGTTCGACACTCTTACTTATCGAAAGAGGCTACAATTGATCCCCTATACTTGTGGGTTATCAAGGCCTTTTTCTGGCGCCATTGCCGGGGAGTTATAGTGTGGGTTGAATATTCTCGTGTGTGCTTGTTTGCTTTATCACTAAGTAATTATTATTTGCTGTTCTAAGTTGTTTTCTATCTTTAGTTATGGATATGGAACATGAAATACCAAAAAATAGGTGTACTTGCTACTCATGGAGACGGGGAACCTCCTAAAACCCTCGATGCTCATTATGTGAAAGATATCATGTACTACTTTGATAATCCTGAGAAAAACCCATTCAACTTTGTAATGGGAGACACGTTGGATCAACGTGAATACTTTAGGGATTACCGCTTGACTCAAAAAGGGAAACTATTATGGGATCAAATTTATATGTTGTATTGGTATGCTAGGCAACTATGCTTGAGATATGATTATACTTGTTGCTCTAGGGTGAAGACTCCACACCTTCCCCTTTCATGCAAATTTAATGATAATGAAACCTTGGCTTCTTATGCTAGAGGTATATATGATTACTATGATGTGGAACGAATAGAAGAATTTGTTGCTTTTAAGGGTGCATGTGAAATTGAATCTTTGTTTAAAGAGATTGAAGATTTTGATCATTCAGTTTATAGACCTGAAAATTTAGCTATCCTTAAATATTGCTATGAGAATTATGAATTCAATTCTGATATTCATGATTTTATTGAGAGAGTCTACGCTGTCCAAGAAGAGATTAATATTTTGCAGGAGTCTATGGAAGAAGAAATTAATGACACTGTGAGCTCAATGGATGAGAAAGATGATGAGGAGAGCGAAGAACAAAAGGAGGAAGAGCGGATTAGCTACCCGTGCCCACCTTCTAATGAGAGTAACTCTTCAACTCATACATTGTTTAATTTACCTTCGTGCTTACCGAAGGATGAATGCTATGATGATTGTTATGATCTCGTTGACTCCTTTTAAATATCCCTTTTTGATGATGGTTAGTATGATTGCGGCCAAGATGCCAATATGAATTATGGAGAGGAACTTGCTATAGTTCCTTATGTTAAACATGAAATTGTTGCTATTGCACCCACGCATGATAATCCTATTATCTTTTTTAGTTCTCCAAACTACACTATATCGGAGCAGTTTGCCCTTATTAAGGATTATATTGATGGGTTGCGTTTTACTACTACACATGATGATTTTGATAGATATAATATGCATGTGCTTTCTTCTCCTACTTGCAATTATTATGAGAGAAAAAGTACATCTCCGCCTCGCCATGTTTCCAATATGATAAAATTGCAAGAAACTGTTTATACTATGCATTGGCCTTTACTATGTGTGCATGAATTGTTCTTTTATGACATGCCAATGCATAGGAAGAGAGTTAGACTTCATCATTGCTTCATATATGTTGCTTTGTGCTCACTAGTAAATGCTAAATCATTGTTAATTAAAATTGGCTTTGATATACCTTGTGATCCGGGTGGATCCATAACTTGAGCCCTATATGCCTAGCTTAATGGCTTTAAAGAAAGCGCTGCCAGGGAGACAACCCAGAAGTTTTAGAGAGTCATTTATTTCTGTTGAGTGCTTTTATATAGTTTAAAAACAAAAAAATAGAGAGGGGAACCCAAAACTTTTCCACAAAAGGAAAGTGAAAGTGAGAAAGACGAGCATTGTTAAAGTGGGAGCTAGCCTTGAACTTTGTTCATGCTCACGGAAACTTTGTGAATCTTGATTACATAAACTTTTCAAAAAAAATAATTATCGCCTTGTACAATTCCATTGTATTATAAAAATAATGTGCCATGATTTGCCTTTAGGATGTTTACATTGCTTGTTGGTTTGTGTTGTGCAAAACAGAAACTTTGGCTGTAGTGCGCGATTTTACGTTTTTTACTGGGATGTAAAACGGTTCTGAAACTTTTTTCCCTGTCTTTCTATACAAATTGTTTAATTTTCCTAATTTTGGCAGAATTTTTGGAGTACCAGAAGTATGGTGAATGTTCAGATTACTACAGACTATCCTGTTTAAGATAGATTCTGTTTTTGATGCATAGTTTGCTTGTTTTGATGAAACTATCGATTTCTATTAGTGGATTAAGCCATGGAAAAGTTATATTACAGTACCTACAATGAAAAACAAAATATGAATTGGTTTGCAACAGTACTTAGAGTAGTGATTTGCTTTATTATACTAAAGGATCTTACCGAACTTTCTATTGAGTTTTGTGTGGATGAAGTGTTCGAGGATCGAGGAGGTCTCGATATGAGGAAAAGGAGGAGCGGCAAGAGCTCAAGCTTGGGGATGCCCAAGTCACCCCAAGTAAATATTCAAGGATACTCAAGTGTCTAATCTTGGGTATGCCCCGGAAGGCATCCTATCTTTCTTCAACAAGTACCGGTATGTTTTCGGATTCGTTTCATTCATGTGATATGTGCAAATCTTGGAGCGTCTTTTGCATTTAGTTTTAACTTTTCTTTTATGAACCATTCTAGTATGAGATAGTGCATGGTTGATCTATAGAATGCTCTTTGCACTTCACTTATATCTTTTGAATATGGCTTTATAGAATGCTTCATGTGCTTCACTTATACCATTTGAAGTTTGGATTGCATGTTCCTCTTCACATAGAAAACCACCATTTGTACAATGCTCTTTTGCTTCACTTATGTTTGTTAGAGTGTGGGCATATATTTTGTAGAAAGAATTAAACTCTCTTGCTTCACTTATATCGATTTAGAGAGATGACAGGAATTGGTCATTCACATGGTTAGTATAAAATCCTACATAAAACTTGTAGATCACTGAATATGATATGTTTGATTCCTTGCAATAGTTTTGCGATATAAAGATGGTGATATTAGAGTCATGCTAGTGGGTAGTTGTGGATTGTAGAAATACTTGTGTTGAAGTTTCGATTCAGTAGCATGCACGTATGGTGAACCGTTATGTAACGAAGTTGGAGCATGAGGTATTTATTGATTGTCTTCCTTATGAGTGGCGGTCAGGGATGAGCGATGGTCTTTTCCTACCAATCTATCCACCTAGGAGCATGCGCGCAGTACTTTGTTTCGATGACTAATAGATTTTTGCAATAATTATGTGTCTTCTTTATGACTAATGTTGAGTCCATGGATTATACGCACTCTCACCCTTCAATCATTGCTAGCCTCTTCGGTACCGTGCATTGCCCTTTCTCACCTCGAGAGTTGGTACAAAATTCACCGGTGCAACCAAACCCCGTGATGTAATACGCTCTATCATACATAAGCCTTGTTATATGTTCGTCAAAATAGCCACCATACCTACCTATTATGGCATTTCCATAGCCATTCTGAGATATATTGCCATGCAACTTTCCACCGTTCCGTTTATCATGACACGCTTCATCATTGTCATATTGCTTTGAATGATCGTAAGATAGCTAGCATGATATTTTCATGGCTTGTCTGTTTTTTGATATCTTTGCTATGCTAGATCATTACACATCCCAGTACACCGCCAGAGGCATTCATATAGAGTCATATCTTTGTTCTAGTATCAGTGTAATCATTGAGTTGTAAATAAGTAGAAGTGTGATGATCACCATTATTAGAGCATTGTCCCAAAAAAAAGAGAGAAATGCCAAATAAAAAAGAAGAAAAAAGATAGAAGGGACAATGCTACTATCCTTTTTCCACACTTGTGCTTCAAAGTAGCACCATGATCTTCATGATAGAGAATTTCTTATATTGTCACTTTCATATACTAGTGGGAATTTTCATTATAGAACTTGGCTTGTATATTCTGATGATGGGCTTCCTCAAATGCCCGAGGTCTTCATGAGGGGAAACCCTTGTCCCATCTAGGGGGATGGTCAAGGTAGAAGAAGAAGAAGGGGGGGGGGGGCTCTCTCCCCCTCTCTCCCGATAAGCGGAGCATGCCGGGCCATCATCATCACCGCGATCTACACCAACACCTCCGTCATCTTCACCAACATCTTCATCACCTTCCCCCATCTATCTACAGCGGTCCACTCTCCTGCAACCCGAGGGCTCCCTCTACTTGAACATGGTGCTTTATGCTTCATATTATTATCCAATGATGTGTTGCCATCCTATGATGTCTGTCGGGGACGCTGATCGTACCCGCGGACACCTATGGGGCCGGCGGACCGGGCCCCTTGTGGTTCGGAGGGGGGCGGAGATCGCATGAAGAGCGGATCGAGGCGATGCACACGAGCGGTTTACCCAGCTTCGGAGCTCTCCGGAGAGATAAAACTCCTACTGCTGCTTGCTTGATCTATTATGTTCTTGATAGGGAGCAATGCGGGCTACAAAACCTAGCTTGAGTGTGTCTATTCTATGGCCAGTCGAATGAACCGAACCAGCCGAACCTTGCGAACCTGCGGAACCGAACCCTCTCTAAGTTGCACTCGGGCCTCCTTTTATATGCTCAAGGGGTCTCCGACAGGTGGCAACATAGGCGTGGGTACAATTGTAAAAACAGGAGTTGGTACACCTACTTGAACAGTGTACAGTGCCAAATACCTAACTCTGACGGCAAGGGACAAAAGCAATAAATGCCCGTCGTTGTCGCCCAAACAGTGTAACAGAGGCCGTCAGTGCGCCTCCGCTTCGCCACGATGGCGAAGCTTGTCGGCGCCGCTTATCGCTGCTCTCCGCTGGCTGCACTGACCTCTCGACCGCAGCGCCCATGGAGCGGTCCCGTGGCGACACGTCGCTGGGTGAGCTGGAGCGGAGACGGAGAAAGTTGCATGCAGCGGCAAGCGCCTTGCAGCGGCCAAATCCTGTCGCGCCACGGAGACTTGTCGCGCCCGAGCCTTCCGGCAAGCTCCTCTTGCGGGGCCTTGTCTTCTGCGTGCACAGGTGGCCTTCCCGACAAGCTCCTCTTGTCGGGGCCTTGTCTTCTCAATCAAATACTTTGTTCTTGAATGGCTCCAAAGGAGCCACGTAGGATATTAGCGGTGGCGAGGCAAACCTTGCCGCTGGTGCTGCAATCGTCCGCGTGCAGTACGGGATACTAGGGTACCCCTACTCTAGTACACCGACAGAGCCCCGGCCTGGGCCGTGCAGTGCCGAAGCGCTTGTCGGGCCAGGCCCAGAATCGTGCGGACACGCGCGGCCTCGACCACGCCGCCTTCGCCCGGACCCACCACGATCCCCACTAACGGCACGCACCGGACGTGGCGTCGTGCGAGAGATCATGGGCGCGGTCGTGGGGGGTTCTTTATTAATATAAGAGGAACGTCCGCCCCCTCCTCCCCTTTATAAGCGGAGGAAATAGAGGCAGGCCGACCACTCCTGCCATTGCCGTCTTGTCAAAAAACCACCGCCGCTCCCCTCGTCTTCTTCGGTGCGAAGAGAGCAGAGCCCCGCCCCCCTTTCGCCGCAAGCACACTCACCGCCGTCGACCTCCTCCGCCCTCCTCGCCATGGCTCCGAAGGCCGATAAGGAGAAGGGCGTCAAGTCGGCCGAGGCGCAGCGGCTCGCGGTGCTGCGCAAGGAGCGAGCCATCTTCCCCCCGCAGCTCGGCGCACGGGAGCTGCGGGACGTCTTCTACCTTTTCTGGTCGATGGAGACTCATGCGCATCCGCGCACGAGGGTGCTCCCCGCTTCCGCCGCTGATCTGGCCCCAACAGGGTACCCTTTCTTCGCTCTTTTCTTCTATTGCGGTCTTTGCCCGCCGTTTTCCGAGTTCTTTTGCGACATAATGATCAGCTTTAGCCTCCGCCTCCTTGATTTCACCCCAACGCCATCTTGACCATGGCCGTTTCGCACATTGTTGTGAAAACTTTGTCGGAGTCCACCGAATGTGGCACTCTTCCGCCATTTCTTTGTTCCCCGCATCGAGAGAGGGAGCCACTTGCCGGAGGGATAGCACGGATCTCTAGGATCGGCAAGAAAGAGGCCTACCTAGAGGGGAGTTCGGAACAAGTGGGAGGTGGAGAGCCAACTGGTGCTGGGTCTTAGAGGAGAACCCACAGCCCTTCACCGCCGTCGCCAAACCCCAATAATGCGCGGCAAGGATTGGAGTAACTTGGCGCGGAGGATGCGGTGAAGATAGCGATGACCGAATCCTGCGCCTCGGGCTTGCCGGTTTGTGATGGGAAGCGGTTGGCGCAGACTTCATTCGCCGCCGCCAGCTCCCTTGCAGGAAAGGAGGAGGCCTTCTTGGGAGTTCGAGTCTGGCGGACATCATGAGGCTGCGCCCGGGCCTGGAATTGGAACTTCAACATCATGGAACTGGATTCGGTGCTGCTCGAGCTGTTCAAGAACGACCACGAACATCCGAGTGGATTCGAGGTTGCGCGAGGGGTCGTCCCATTGTGCAACAACTCGGCGCTCGACCGCATCCAGCGCCATGATGCCATGTCGACTCCCACGGAATCGTCCCAACATGGCAGGAGCCCTCGGCGAGGTCGTGCAGCAATTCTTCGATGACTTAGAAGAAGTGCCGATCCGCGCCGGACGAGCGTAAGAGGCTCACCCGCGACACCACCGACCAGGAGATGGCGAGGATCGCCACCAGGGTGGAGGAGGCGGCAGCAGCCGCTGCCGCTGGAGCCTTCGGGTTCACCGTGGAGGAGGTGGACGCGGCGAAGGCAGCAAGCTCTACCGAGCGAGGGGAGGTCGCCGGCGAGGACGAGCCTGTTGGGCCCGAGGCCTGGACGAGTGGACCCGTCGAGGGCGCTTCTTCCCAACCGCCAAGCGACTTGCCGCCAGCGGAGCCCCCGGCTCCGCCGAGGAGGCGTCTCCGTAGAGTCGGAGACGAGTCGGGGCGGCAGACCGGCCCACAGCAGCAGCGCCTCTCGACGCGATCCACCGCGGCAAGCGAGGTTGCCGCGGGAGCGCCCCAAACTGCAGCGACAACTGGGGCGGAATCTTCTCAGGCCGCCGCCTCCGCCTCCGCCAAGCGGCCAAGAGAGCCCACTCCCCCGCCTCATCGCACCGGAGGCGGGCCGGAGTTTGACTTCTCCGCGCTCAGCTCCGAGGAGGAAGGCGAAGAGTAAGCTTCTCGAGATTGTTCTTGTATTTCTTCAATTCTTATTGCTTCATCTTGAATCTGATTTGCTTCGTTCTGGACTCTTTCCTTTTCAGGACGCTGGCCCAGAGAGCGGCGAAGATGGCCAAGATCCCGGCAGTCGTCGTTGAGGCGATTCTCCCGTGGCGGCGGGACGCGTCCGAGACCGCCTGCCGGACCAGCAACCCTCCTCGAGCAGCCCCAGCCACAGCCCCAGTAAGTGTGCAGTTTTCTTCTTACTATTAGGTGTGCAGGGGTGCTCTTTCATTGTTGATATCTGACTGTGTGCTTGTGTAGGAGCAGAGCAGGCTCATCAGGAGGGCTCGGAAGCCGCCTCCGAGATCCTGCCCGCTGCCACTACGCCGCGAAGGGAGAACTCCCCGGCAAGGGAGCTCCCTCTGACAAGGGAGGCCACCCCGGCAAGGGAGGCCACTCCGGCAAGGGAGGCTACCCCGACAAGGGACGGCGCCAATGACCCTCCGGTGGTCGAGGCCACGGCTGCGGACCCCGTCGCAGGTAATTCCCTTACGCGAAAATGTCCCTTTGGTTTTGCTTTCTTTTGTTTCTCTCTTTGAATATCTGCTTGACTGCTCTTTGTTCATCTGACGCAGACCCGATGGAGGTCAAGGCCGCCGGCGAGGAGGAAACGAGCGGCAACACCGACGAGGCCGCCGTCGAAGAAGAAGAGGTCGTCGTCGTGGAGGAAGAGGCCGTCGCCGACGAGCCTGTTCGCGAGGAGGCCACCGAGGCTGCCGACGCAAAGGCCGGCGAGGGATCGGGCGGTCGTACTGACGGCCCTGAGGCCGTAGGAGCGGCAAGCGCTGTACCGACAGCCGGCTCCCCCGCTGCTGCCGCGGCGTCAGGCTCCGAGGAGCCCCAGCCCGGTGCCTACCTGAAGGCCGGCGAAGGCGTCTTCATCAAGCTCCCCTGGGAGCCGAGCTCCAGGGCGCCGGTCGAGGGCGAGACCTTCGACGGCGAGCTACTCGCGTCCGCTGGGCTGACGCTGGTGGATGCGCCAAGCAGCAGCAGCGGCGAGTCCGAGGAGGAGCAGCTGCTGAAGAAGCTGCTGTCTCTCTACCGCACCCGTCAGGCCAAGTTAGAGACCCGGGAAGCCCTTGTCGCGAGGGCTGGAGCGGATATGGAGAAGCGCGCCGAGGAGCTCGGGCGCCAAGAAAAAAGCCCTCATGACGTGGCGGAAGCGCTGGGGCAGCTTCATGAAGAGCGCACGGCCTTCATCCTTGAGAAGGCCGCAAGCGATGAGGAGCAGCGGCTGGCTGCCGAGAAGCTCGCCGCGCAGGAGAGCGAGCTGGCGCAGCGGAAGGTCAATCTGGACAGCCACGAAGAAGACCTTGCCGCGCGCGAGGAGTCGCTTGGCGGGGCGCTTCAGGAAGCGAAGGACGCTGCCGCAGCCGCCGAGGCCGCCAAGGAAGAGCTGAAGGCGAAGGTGGCACAGCTAGAGGCCACCCTTAAGAAGAGTGGCGAAGAGCTTGCCGTGCTCAAGCGTGGCCTTGAAGGACGCCTACACCCTTGGCGAGCTGCATAGCCGTCTCGCTGATAGGGCCAAGGAGCTTGACGCCGCCAAGGATTCCAAAGCGGATCTGGAGCTGGCCCGACCACTCGGCGCAGACGTTGGATGGTGCCGGAGAGCAGGAGGTGGGCTTGTTGGAGGCGATCAAGGCCAAGGAGGAGCTGTTGGCGAATGCTGTCTCCGTCGAAGCGCCTTGAGGGAGGCGTGGAGCACTGGACCGAAGGTCTTGTGGACACCGCCGCCGACATCCACAACGAGCTGATGGAGCTGGGGATGGCGGACCTTGCGTACTCCTCGACGAGCATCTCAACCCAGCGCCAAGCTCAGCTTATTCTTCAAAGGCGTGGCGGCGGGCCTCCGGCGACTACGGGAGGAGGTCAGAAGCAGCTGGCCGAGGAATCACGCCAGGTCTGTGCAGGGGCCCTCGAGAAGGTGTTGATGAAGGTGGCCTTCCGCAACCCGGGCCTCAACCTTAACGGCGTCCTCAGATCCTTGCCGTCCGACGCCAACGTGGAGGAGCTCAAAGCCCTTGTCGCACCCATTGTGGACAAGGTGAACAAGATCAAGCGGATCGAGGGCGACCGCGTGGACTAGGCCGCCAACCTTATCTTTCTCTTGTCGCTGCTGATCATGTTTAGAAAACTTTGTTAGATCAGCGACAATTTATTCTGTAATATACTCTATCTTAGGTGAATCGATCAATGCAACGTTATTTCCTCTACTTGATTTCTTCCTTTGTACATTTCTACCTTACGCATTTAGGGGACTTGTCGGTGCGGGCACTTTAGCCGCGAGCGCTGAGTGCGGAACGTCAGCAGCCTGCTGGCAGCGCCGCGTCCGACAAACAACCTTGTCGCGACTAGCCGCAGCTCGCTTAAGTTGTTGAGCGGACTCGAAACAAAGTAAGGGCGCGACCAGCCGGCGAGTTGGTTCCTCTGCGCACATGTTCTCCATACAAAGTACTATCGTTCAAGGAAGTTAAATTAAAAATTAAAAAATTGATTGCTCAAACTTTGGCAACTTAGCTTTTCTGTCTCTTGCTTCCCGATGAGGTGAAACTTCCTCGAGCGGTGCCTGGTCCATAGTATTATCTCCTCCTCCCCCCTGGTTAACTTGTGCGCGAGAGCCTCCCTTTCTTTGAGAAAAGAAAAAGAAGAGGAAATAACGTTATGGAGCCCAGCGGCTCGATTCTGCTTACCGGGTGTGGTTGCTGCACAAAGTGTTAGCCAAAACATGCAATAAATTGATGAAAGCATGAACTTGACAAGTTGCGCGCAACACATGAGCTTTTACTGATGCACGGGGTCTGCGCCCGGCTTTGTACAAAGGATTACATGCAACTGCGGCAAGACTTGTACAAAAGGTGGTCGCCGGAACGGGTTCCAACAACCGCGCCCTATGGGTAAAACTTACGAAGATGTTCAATGTTCCAGGAGTTGCTCACCGGAATGCCATCTTCGGTCTCAAGGCGGACAGCGCCAGGCCTAGTGACTCGTTTCACCCGATAAGGGCCTTCCCACTTCGGCGTCAACTTGTTTGAATTCTTGGCGGACTGAGTGCGCCGAAGAACAAGGTCGCCTTCCTCGAGACTTCGGCATTAACCCTGCGGCTATGGTAGCGGCGAGCTTCTTTGTAACGGCGGCTCGCCTGGCGGTGAAAGGCGATCCTCCTCGAGGAACAGCGCGTCATCTTGTCGCAGCTGCTCTTGCTCAAGCCCATCATAAGCGAGTACTCGAGGCGATCCGTATCTGAGTTCCGTGGGGAGAACTTCCTCTGCTCCATAGACTAGAGCAAAGGGTGCACGGCGATGGCTCGATTTGGCGTCGTCTGATCGACCAAAGAACCGATGGCAGCTCCTCGATCCGATTTCTTACGCACTTGTGCAGCACAGCCGAGATTCTGGTCTTGAGCCCGCGCAGCACTTCAAAGATTTGCCCTCTTCGCTTGACCGTTGCTTCTCGGGTGAGCAATGTAAGCAAGCAGACCTTGGCGCCAATGTCTTGGACGTCTTGCATGAAGGTGCGACTCGTGGAATTGTGTGTCGTTGTTGGTGATGATCCGGTTAGGGATTCGAAGCGACAAACAATTGACTGAAGAACTTGATCACGATCGTGTGCCACCTTCCTCATCGCTTCCACTTCCGGCCACTTTGTGAACTTGTCGATGGCGGCGTACAAGTAATCAAAGCCCCGACAGCTCGGGGTAGGGGCCGAGGATGTCGAGCCCCGGACCGAAAATGGCCAGGATAAAGGGATCGTCTGGAGAGCTTGAGCTGGCTGGTGTATCTGTTTGGAATGGGCCGCACGCTTCACACTTGGTTACTTGTGCGATTTGCATCTGGAGGGCTGTCGGCGGAAGAAACCTTGCGGAAAGCTTTGCGGCAAATGCTCTTCTTGCCAATGTGGTGACCACATATGCCTCCATGTATCTCTGCCAGCAAGCTTCATCCATCTTCACAGGAATACACTTCAATTTCACGCTGTTGAGTATTCTTACATGCGATATCTTGTCGACAAACTGGTACATACTTGATTGCCGGGCTACTCTTTCCGCTTCTTCTTGCTCTTCGGGAAGTTCTCCTGTCTGAAGGAAATGGACAATCTGCTGCGCCCATGCTGGAGCTTGCGGCTCGACAACAAGGACTAAAGGCACATCTGCTGCTGCGGGAACATCGGCTTCCACGGCAAGAGCTGCGGCCTGCGAAGCTAGATGCTCCCCGACAAGCTGCTTGAACAAGACTTGTCGGGGCGTGCGCTTCAACGAAACAAACCACAGGGTGCAGCCGGGCAGACTGCTCCTCGGCACTTGTTGGTGTTGATCTTGGGGACCTTTACAGCAGCGGCGGGAAGCTCTGTCGGAAAGTAGTCACCAGAGGCCAACTTCCTCTTCTTGTTTTGTCCAGTTGATGGTGTTACGGTTGGTTGACTCAGCTTGAGCACGAAAATCCCTGGTTCCACAGGTAACTTAAGCGCAACGCACTTTGACAGGCCGTCAGCAGTATCATTTTGAGCTCTTGGAACATGTTCCATTTGCAGGCCGTCAAAGTGTTCTTCCAGCTTCCTCACTTCATCAACGTAGGCTTCCATCAACGGACTCTGGTAATCTTTGTTGACTTGGCGGACGACGAGTTGCGAGTCACCCCTGACAATAAGCTTCTTGATCCCAAGGTCCACTGCGATCCTGAGACAGGCAAGCAAACCTTCATACTCTGCAGTATTATTTGTCGCTTGCTCCTTGGGAAAGTGCATCTGGACGACGTACTTGAGGTGCTCTCCGGTGGGTGCGATGAGCAGCACGCCAGCACCGGCGCCTTGCAGCGAGAAGGCACCATCAAAGTACATCAGCCACTCCTTGCTTGCTTCTTTGACGGGAATGCTCGTCTCTGGAATCTCTTCATCTGGTGTTGGCGTCCATTATGCTATGAGTTACGCCAACGCTCTGCTTTTGGATAGTTGATGTGCTTTCAAACTTGAGACCAAAGCTCGACAATTCCGATGCCCACTCGACAATCACGCCTGCCGCTTCTGGATTCTGCGATATCCTCTTGACGGAAGCGAGTGACAACTGTGATCTCACGTGCCTGGTAGTAATGGCGAAGCTTTCTCGGGGCCATGAGGAGGCCGAAAAGCAATTTACGCACACGCAGTACCTTGACCTAGCCCCTGCAGGAGGGAATCGACAAAGTAGGTAGGCGCTGCACCATCCTTTTACATGTCTGCTCATGCGCTGCGGGATTCATCCTTGTCGGGACCAGAGCTTGTCGTGAAGCCCCACCTTGTCGCTGGATGTGCTTGTCGTGGTTCTTTGGCTCATCATCCGCCTCCCTCTCCGCTACTAACGCAGCACTAACCACTTGATTGGTTGCCGCTATATATAGCAACAACTTCTCTTGTGGCCTAGGTGCGACAAGTGTTGGAGTGGAGGACAGGTATCTCTTCAAGTCCTGCAGCGCAGCCTCCACTTCGGGAGTCCATTTTACTGGACCTGCCTTTTCAAAATCTTGAAAAATGGCGGTGGCGCTCAACAGAACCTAGAAATAAACCTCTTGAGAGCAGCCATGCAACCGCAAGCCTTCAGACGTCCTTGACGCGCCTTGGTGCTTCAATCTGCTCGATGGACTTGATCTTGTCGGGATTAGCTTCAATCCCTCGAGACCACGAAGAACCGAGAAGCTTGCCGGAAGGGACTCCAAACACGCACTTCTCGGGGTTGAGCTTGAGGTTGATCTTGCGCAGATTTGCAAAGGTCTCGTCCAAATCTTGAACCAGAGTTGCTTTGTCCTTGCTTTTGACCACTATGTTTCTGTGCATTTGCGGCTCAAAAGCGTCATGGACTACCCTTGCAAATGTTGAACCAGCATTCTTTAAACCGAAAGGCATCCGTATGAAACAGTATGTGCCACATGGTTTAATGAATGCGGTCTTCTCTTCATCTTCTTCAGCCATGAAGATCTGATGGTATCCTGAGTATGCATCAAGGAACGAAAGCAAATCACATCCAGCCGTGGAGTCAACAATCTGGTCAATGCGCGGCAAGGAAATGGATCTTTGGGACAAGCTTTATTAACATCCGTGAAGTCAATACAAAGTCTCCATTTCCCATTTGCTTTCTTATACGACTACAGGATTGGCCAACCACGTTGGATGGAGCACTCCTCGACAAGGCCTGCTGCTTCCGGTTTCTTGATCTCTTGACTATGAATTCTTGGCGCTCCACCGCTTGCTTCCCGACTTTTTGCTTGACGGGCCGCGCATGAGGACAAGCGGCGGGCGGTGCTCAATCACTTTCCAGGAACACCGGGGATATCGACGGTTGCCATGCAAACACGTCGACATTCGCCCGTGGGAAAGCAACGAGCACGCCTTCCTATTTAGGGTCGAGGGAGGCACCGATGGTGAAGGTACCACCGGTGCCGTCCTCATGGCGAGCACCTTCTTGGTCTTGGAGCCACCATCTTCTTGCACTTGCCGGTGGAGCTCGATGGTGCGTCCTCGGCGATAGCGCAGCACTCAGAAGAGGTGCGCTTGCGGAGTGAGCATCGAGCCCTTGCGGACTTGGACTTGGTCTTCTTCCCCACAGGAGCTTCAGCGGCAAGTGTCCGGCAATCTGTCGCAGCTGCTGCATCCCGTAGATCTTGTCGGCATGATAAGGGCATCCTTCTTGTCACCGTGGACAGAGATGACGCTTATCGGGCCTGGCATCTTGAGTAAGTTGTAGGCGTAGTGAGAGGCTGCCATGAACTTGGCGAGTGCTGGTCGGCCAAGTATCCCCATTGTAAGGCAATGGGAAATTGGCAACGTCAAACATGACCCTCTCAGTCCTGAAGTTCAGCTCGCTGCCAAATGTGACTGGCAACGTAATCTTCCCCTTTGGCTTGCTCCTTCCCGGATTGATTCCTTGGAAGGTACCGGTCTCTTCGAGCTCGCTGTCAGGGATTTGAAGCTTCTGGAGATACCGCGGAGGAGATCAGATTCAAGCCGGCCCCGCCGTCAACTAACATTTTTGTGACCTTGAGGTTGCGGATGGTTGGTGAGACCAACATCGGCAAGCACCCGACCGCAGTCACGCGGTCAGGGTGGTCCTCAATATCAAAAATGATAGGCGTCTTGGACCACTTCAGAGGCTGCGTGACTCTCACGGATGGCTCCGCTGCATTGACCTCCGCATCCATTGCTTGAGTTGGCGGTGGGAGGTATGCGAGAAGCACCTCCGTCAACACAGAAGAACCTCTGTAGCTTTACGAAACTCCTGCCGTCGGGCGCCGCTGCCTTCCATATCTTCGCTGCCGTCATCATCTTCATCCTTATCGCGCCGCTGGGAGGTCTATCTCCTTGCCGCTGCTTGGCCTTGCCGCGGCGTCCTCCCGGCCGGGCGTTTCTTGCTTGCTCCCGGCACCTTCCTGGGCCTTCTCCTGTCGCGCCGCTCGTACTCAGCTCTCTGCTGTTCGACGAGCTGCTCGACCTTCTTGCAACTCTGAGATCGTGGCCCTTGGTGCGGTGGATCTTCTGCAATCTTGCTTGCCGGAGCTGTCTGCTTGTCGGCGGCCGCCACCGACCGGTGGTTGGCGTCGGCAACCTCCTTGCCGGAGCCACCAGCGTTGGCGTTCTTGTCGCCACCTCCGTTGCGGACCGCTCAACAGCTAGCAGTTCTCACGGCCTTCTTCTTCATGTTGCCTCGCCGCGGCCCTTCTTTCTTGCCGGGCGGTGTCATCACCGCAGATCCTGCTTCGCATTCTCTCTGAGTCTCCTCCTTCCTCGGTAGCGTGCACACTTGTCGGCCATGGCGTACAGCTCATCGACGTCCTTGACTTTGCACATCGCCATCTCCTCCCTCATCTCGTGGTTCCGCACATTCGATGAAATGCGCTGATCACCACGGCAGGTGGACGTCCGGGATGTTGTAGTGCACACGGCTGAATCTCTGAATGAACTTGCGCAGGACTCTCCTTCCTTACAGGCGAGCAAGTGAAGGTCACTCTCTTGGCCATGAGGTTTGTGGCCTCCTGTGAAGGCGCCAACAAACTGATGGCACGGATCTGCCCAAGAGGATATGGAGCTGTCCGGCAAGTGCATGAGCCAAGATCTGACGTTGGGCTTGAGCACGAGCGGGAAGTAGTTGGCGAGGATCTTGTCGTCCCGTCCCCCCGCAGCCTGCACCGGCGAGGGTGTAGATGCTGAGGAACTCCGATGGATGCGTCCTGCCATCATACTTCTCCGGCACGTCTGGTTTGAAGTTTTTCTAGCTGGGCCACTGGACTTGCCGCAGCTCACGAGTGAACGCAGGGCAACCTACCGCGTACGGCAAGTCACCTGGCTCCTCCGGCGCGCATATGTCGACAGATGGCCCAGCGCGCTTGTCGGACTGACGTCGCGCTTCTCTTCGGCGCTCGATGCGAGTTCGAGCGTCCTCTTGCTGTCGCTCATGAAGAACTTGGCGCTAATCGCGGCGAAGCTCATGGATCCGGCAGCGATGGAGTCGCTGTCGAGGTGGATCCGGTGAGTCGGCGATCTTGGCCTTCTTGGCGGAGAGTGCACGGTGGTTGCACCTCCGACAGCCTGCTGCCACCGGCTCGTGCCTTGTCGTCTCGCCGCGGCAATGATGGCGTTGGTTGCCGCGGGCGTCGCCGTTAGCAAAGCCGATGAGGCTGGATAGTGGCCCTCCACTCGTCGACCTTGTCGGCCGTTGGAGGGTAGTCGAGGAGCAGCTGAGCTCTCGCCAGAGCTTCTGCTGGAGTAGTAGGCGGCATTGGAGAACGGTGCGAGGAGCGGGACACACTCGGACTTCTAACTATGTAAGAAGGAGCCGCACCCCGTCCGGGCGACCGTATCTCACTCGTGCCAGCATGTTGGCGCGCATGCTGGTCTTGAGGGTCTCGATCCAGCGAACGTATGGCGAACGCCGTGACGTTGTTGGTCCCGCGTCTCCTGAGATGGGCGCGGGGATGTCTGCGAACGCCGAGGTTTGCGGCGCCTTGTCCTGGACTTGGAAGCGTCGCGAGCACCTTCGCCGGCGCCGTTCCTCCGCCAGTTCGCCCCCACCACCCGCTTGCTGCGGTGAGGGTGGAGTGCAGCCAGCGACGGCTCTCTGCTTGCCGCCAAGCCTTCTTCTTCGGTGGCATGTTGGGAAGATGTGGATGACCTGCCGTGTGAACGCCGGATCAGATTCACACGGCCTCGACGCCTTTACCTGGCGCGCCAAAGATGTCGGGGAGGCTGATCGTTCCCGCGGACACCTATGGGGCCGGCGGACCGGGCCCCTTGTAGTTCGGAGGGGGGCGGAGATCGCACGAAGAGAGGATCGAGGCGATGCACACGAGCGGTTTACCCAGCTTCGGAGCTCTCCGGAGAGATAAAACTCCTACTGCTGCTTGCTTGATCTATTCTGTTCTTGCTAGGGAGCAATGCGGGCTACAAAACCTAGCTTGAGTGTGTCTAGTCTATGGCCAGTCGAATGAACCGAACCAGCCGAACCTTGCGAACCTGCAGAACCGAACCCTCTCTAAGTTGCACTCGGGCCTCCTTTTATATGCTCAAGGGTCTCCGACGGAGTGGCAACATAGGCGGGGTACAAATGTAAAACAGGAGTTGGTACACCTACTTGAACAGTGTACAGTGCCAAATACCTAACTCTGACGGCAAGGGACAAAAGCAATAAATGCCCATCGTTGTCGCCCAAACAAAGGTAACAGAGGCCGTCAGTGCGCCTCCGCCGCCACGATGGCGAGCTTGTCAGCCGCTTATCGCTGCTCTCCGCTGGCTGCACAGCCTCTCGACACGCCGCCCATGGAACGGTCCCGTGGCGACACGTCACTGGGTGAGCTGGGCGGAGCGGAGAGAGAAGTTGCATGCAGCAAGCGCCTTGCCAGCGGCCAAATCCTGTCGCGCCACGGAGACTTGTCGCCCGAGCCTTCCCGGCAAGCTCCTCTTGCCGGGCCTTGTCTTCTGCGTGCTTGGGTGGCCTTCCCGACAAGCTCCTCTTGTCGGGGCCTTGTCTTCTCAATCAAATACTTTGTTCTTGAATGGCTCCAAAGGAGCCACGGAGGATATTGACGGTGACGAGGCAAACCTTGCCGCGGGGTGCTGCAACTGTCCGTGCATGAGTACGGGATACTAGGGTACCCCTACTCTAGTACACCGACAATGTCTGAGTAGATTTTCCTTGTCCTATCGGTAATTGGTGAATTGCTATGATTGATTTAATTTTCTTGTGGTTATGTTGTTATCCTTTGGTTCCCATCATATGAGCGCGCCATAGGGTTAGTTATATGTTGATAGGACTATATATTGGAGGGCAAGAGTGATAGAAGCTTCAACCTAGCATAGAAATTGATGCATATGGGATTGAAGGGGGACCAATATATCTTAATGCTATGGTTGGGTTTTTCCTTAATGAACGTTATTAGTTGCGGATGCTTGCTAATAGTTCCAATCATAAGTGCATAGAATTCCAAGTCAGGGATGACATGCTAGCAGTGGCCTCGCCCACATAAAACTTGCTATCGGTTTAGTAAAGTAGTCAATTGCTTAGCGACAATGTCGCAACTCCTACCACCACTTTTCCACACTCCCTATACCAACTTTATTGCTTCTTTACCTAAACAGCCCCTAGTTTTTATTTACGTGCTCATTATATCCTTGCAAACCTATCCACCAACACCTACAAAGTACTTCTAGTTTCATACTTTTTGTAGGTAAATCGAACGTTAAGCGTGCGTAGAGTTGTATCGGTGGTCGGTAGAACTTGAGGGAATATTTGTTCTACCTTTAGCTCTTCGTTGGGTTCGACACTATTACTTATCGAAAGAGGCTACAATTGATCCCCTATACTTGTGGGTAATCATAGTACAGTAGTGGGCTATACTTTTAATAACCATGTTCGAAGAGAAGAGGTGCACACACCCACGCACGTAGTGTACTAGTAGCAGTCTTTGCATCTTCTGCGTCTTCCCCAACCACACACGTAAAACGGTGGAGCTCATTTCTATAAGATGAAGCCCACGTGATAATTTGAAGCGTCTAGTAGTAGTTACTCACTTATAAATAATGGAGGGTCGGGAACCACGCATGAACGATGGCGCGTCATTTATAAATAAACTTTTTTCTTCAGTGGCACATACGCAATATAAATAGGTTCATATGGAGAGAAAAAGAAACTGCTCCACTATATAAATAGCCAGGACGAGCCTACATGGTTACTTGCTGGGGTTGCTCTCTTCACACTCTCTCGCACAAAATGACTGTGGCCACATCTCTAACATCCCGACAGATCACGCCCGCGGGGGGAAGGGGTGGATGCTTAGTGTACATGCGGTCGCCGTCACCGACGGCAAAATCCCACTGTCGGCACATCTCGATCAGGGGTCCCCGCCGTTCTCTCTCACAAAGCCGGTGAGCTTACCTTCGTCCCTTCCTCACTGTCGCGGCGTGGGCAGTTGCCGCCTCCCGCCGCCCTCCTCTAGGTTGAGCTACATCCCGACATCCCTCAGGTACAACTTCCTTTACAGCTGGCTTGCACCACTGCTTGAGCTGCCCACATCACTCCATGTGGATATTTCTCTACTTCTTTGCCCTGCACATACCTCTACTGGCTTCTACGTACTGTATTTGTGATGAGTTTATGTCTCATCAACTAGTCCCAATAATCTTATTCTAATCATGCTTCTTCAATTTCTTTGCCACATGGATGCTCATTTCGATTTTGGTGAAACTGCACAAAATGATCCGATGGTCAAAGGGTTGCAAACTTCATTTCTTCGGAAGCTCCAATGTTGCCAGCATATTAAAGCCTGGTTAGGGATTACGGTTCAAGGGCTAGGGACTGCATGGATCGTTTTTCCTTTAGCTGTCTCTGTTCCAAAATAAGTGTCAACTTTTGTAGTAGTACAAATTTGTAGTAAAGTTTGCATAAAGTTGAGACACTTATTTTGGAACGGAGGGAGTACATATTGGCTACGATCTGTCAATCATTGAGATGCAATAGCATGCATGTTAGTCTCCTTTGTATTTGATGAAATGTTGCAACGGGCAACCTTGGACGCAAGATACATGAAACAGAAGCTGGAAGCTTCATAGCATTGTACAAATTTATCTCGCTGAGAAATTACAGTACGTACTATACTAGTACAGTACGATGTAAAGAGTTAGGTGTCGCACGGTGTCCAGAAAATATGGTGATAGTGTGAGATGGGCCATGTAATCACTGAGCCTGCGTGTTTTCACTGCTTTCGCACTTCTCCGCTGTAAGAATGGAGAAAATTGTAATCTAGTAGTACCTCCTTTCGCCGAAAGCGTGGGACATCTAGTAGTCGTACCACCTCAGTAATAATGACCAATGAGCCGTCAAATCACATAGACCCAGTAGTAAGTTGGAGAGACGAAGCAACCATCACTCTTGAATCCGCTTCTCCCTTCAACGCATGCGCTAGTGAGAGGTCGCGTCTACTCTGCCCGGTCATGAATGCGGCACCGATTCTTTGGAGCGGCGCTGACCGTTTCGGGCGGGAAGCATGCGCGGGTGATGGATGGGCTTTGGGTGCGCCAGGCTGGTCAGGAGCAGGCATGGCAGCTGTCCGCCTGTCCTAACCGGACGACCGAAAATGAGAAGATGCACCGACTCTCGCGGCTAAATCGTACACTACACACCATCTCTCCATAGGAGTAGGTCGATGTGTCGCTCTCTCTAACACACACACACACACACACACGCCGAGGTAAAATGAGTCTATATCTCAATTAATGAAGACTTGCATGTTACCATCCATATGCATGTTACTAGTCCAAGTTACTCACCACTACGACCAACCTAGCAATCTAACCAAATGCTCCTTACTCTTCCTTGTTATCTCCCCCGGAAACCCAATGCATGGAGCGCAACTACGCGTTGATCAGTCAAGAAATAAAAGTTGGCTTGCATGAGAGTTAATATGTGGCCCTGCATGATAGCTAAAATGGCATCTCTTAGTTTTCGTGATTAATTGTTGCGTTTAGAGACAGAAATCGGGGCTTTGTTTGGAGGAAGGACCGGTCAAGTTTCTCCTTCTCCTCCAATCTGCTTGCACCTTGGTCCCGCTGCACCTTCTAACGTGACTTATTACACCTAGAAGGAGGGAGTAGTACGAGATACGGTGGCACACTGACTTAGGTCGAATACAAGTGCACAAAATTGTGTGCATGTTATAATAAGGATTCACTTAAAATAGTACGTGAGCGAACAGAGGGATCAATTGGATAGTGTTCATGAGCAGTAGCGAGATATGTGAGGTAAGATACACCGCTGGCGCTTTTAATTTTTCTTATTAATTTGTTTGTTTCACCCTCCGACTGGTAAGGTGACTAAGGCTGCATTATTTCTTTACTACCAACACTGCTTTAAATCCCAAAAGACCTTACCACAAAAGCCACACGACACGATTATGATTTAAATCCCAATGACTCCCACGGAAAAAAAACACGGCATGCTTGTCACATGAATGCAGGAATATATAAAAGGTTACTTTCCTCTGGTTAAACATAATGTGAGGGTGGTGTAGCTAGTTAGCCTATTCTCTCATCAAACTTGAGGTCTCGGGTTCGATAACCACACTTGAGCATAATTTTGTTTTTGTTCAAATTCTTTCTTCCACCCAATGACATGTAGGCCCCGCATGACAGAGAGAGAAAGTGATCTGGGGCAGTGCCAGGAGGATTCTTTGAATGGTCAAAATTGATGGATACGGAGCTATACGATCTCGTCCTCGGCGCTTGTTTTCAAGGGTTTGCACTCTTCACACTCTGTCTCCACTATATATATACACGCTGGAGCCTCAACACTTGTAGTTGCTCTCTTCACACTCTCTCACCCTCTCCAAATCTAAACAAGACTTCGTTGGCCTCTCTCTCTCCCCTCATTGCTGGTCATAGAGCCGGCAAGATCCGTCTGCCGGGAAGGGAAGGAGGCTTAACGCTGTCGCCGCCGGTGAGGGAGGGAATCAACTACCGGCACAGCTGTTCTCTTTCACCAAGCGGTGGCGTGGGAGGGCCTCCGATCCCTTCTTCCTCACCGCCGTGCATAGTGTGGGCAGAACGACCTCCGATCGCCCACCGAACCACACCCGAAGAACCTTATGGTATAATTACTTATTCCACATGCATTGCTCTAGCTGCATGTAGGCTTTTTCCGCTTCTGCACTCGAATCTTCGTGTTGGATCAAACAGGAAAGTAGTGGGGAAAGTTTTATATCATGAATCTAGGACATGGTTCAAAGAGGAAACGAATGGGGGGAAGTAGTGGGGAAAGTTGTATAGCATGAATCTAGGATGTGGCTCAAAAAGGAAAGGAAGGGGGGAAAGTAGTGGGGAAAGTTGTATAGCATGAATCTAGGACGTTTTTCAAAGAGGAAAGGAAAGGGGGAAAGTAGTGGGGAAAGTTGTATAGCATGAATCTAGGACGTGGTTCAAAGAGGAAAGGAAGGGGGGAAAGTACTATTGCAGACTGGCTATCTAGCACCTACGTTGGTCGAAAAGGCAAAACAATGACAAACACAGTAAGCACATCTGTAAAGAACTGATCTTTTTGTTTTTGGGGACAAGGCTCTAGAGTTTCAGCAGGACTAGATTTGTTGCGCTCACATCGGGAAAGGTATCTAAAGATAACTAAACTCGGACCAACACAAATATGCTCCTTGGTTGTTTGTTCTTTGTTGCAACAGACTATGCATCACCCCTTCATACGTCGGTAGATGCACATGGTGATGGTGAGTCCATTGTCCTGTGCAACTCTTTAGCTGTTGTTAATCTAAGGCCCTTTTTGGTTAAAAAGTCCAAGGACTTTTTTTTAGTCCCAACTAAAAAGTCCCTAGTCCCTACCTGCTTGGATCCAAGGACTATACATGGACTAGAGGTTATTAAATGACATGTTAAAAGACCATGTTACCCCTAGTAATGAACTAATAGAGATAAGGTGCGATGCGGGGCAGGGGCAACTGTTGGAAAAAGTCCCAAAAACACTCTCCCTCGGGGTCTTCTTTCTTTAGTACCAAATTCCCACTTTTAGTCCCTAAAAGTCCCTCCTGTTTGGTTTAGATGGGACTGAAAGGGACTTTTTTTTAGTCCCTATACCAAAAAGTCCTTGTAAACAAACACCCTCTAATTACATGTTTAACGAATTTTATTGTTAATATAATCTCTCAGTTAATATGAATCAATGCCACCGTTTGAGAAATGCTACTATCTTGATTTATTTCCCAATTAGATAAGTTAGATGCTTCTTTTTGTTGGCTTCTGTGTCATCTACCATTATTGACCACTTATTGTTTCCTTTGCACCTCTGTGTAAACAGGGTTATCTACCTCTACTCATTGCCATTGTGACCTTTTGGTGCACTGCACAAAACACTTTTATTTTAAGAGTGTTTTGTGAAGTTCAACCAAAATGTCACACTGACAACATTGCTTGATTGCTTGATCTTAGTGGAACTACCAAGAGGAGATCTTACTTCCTAAACGTGTTGGCAAATTTGGTTCAGATCTTCATCTTGTGAGTTGCTTGAATTCCGCGTCATGAGAGGTCAGTACTAGCATTCTTTCACATGATTGTGCAGTGTGCTTTCATATGTTGTGCTACTTGTACGGTAATGTTGCTTGATTTTATGAAATGCACAAATGGAGACAAGACTTCCAATCTGTATGTGCACCGTAATATCCCATTGAGGTAAGGTAAGGATGTTGCACAACTTTTGGCCTGTATTTTGCCACTTTCATCAGAAAATTAATGTCGTTGTTTAGTTCTATACTTGTGCTCCCTAATTGACATGCCAAATCTTAAATTGAAGGCGAAGCTTGTATGTTATTGAACCAAGTGATGAAGGGGAAGAACAAGCAAAACAAAATTTAACTCTCGGTGCTGTAATGAAGCACTGGAACTGTGATGACACAAGTAATGGTATAGTTTTGTGTCTTAATTTATTGCTATGGCTGGAATGAGAAATTGTTTTGCCACTGATTTGATGCTACACTTAATGTAATATGTAATTATCTCTACATGTGCAAAGAGGGATCTTCTTTGAAGATACCATGTATTTTAGTGGAACTGCACAAGAAGATGTTGGAAACATTAAACTAATCGAGGAGTATATAGTAAGCATGACAACCACAATAGACAACAACAGGTGGTTCCGAAGAAGTGCTTGATCTGTATGCTCTACACAATATGCCTCCTAACAAAGGTTGTTACTCGCCCACGGATTTCATCCATATGATTGAGCTTTGTCATCTCTATTGGTGTTGTGCTACTGTTTAGATACTGTCATGAGAAAGTGGTATTGTCCTTGAGAAATGCTTCATCTGTACTGTTTTAAATATTTCCTTTCCTTTTTTTCGAGCAAACAGGGATGCTAGCCTTTAGTTGTCCTCTTGTCTTTGCACAACAGGATTATCCTCCTCTGAAGAAGAATATGGAGTATGTTAACTGATCAGTTCCGATTATGCCAGGATGAAGAAGCCCTGTCTATCTTCTCATAAGAAGGAGCAGTTGAAGGATGGTTACATTACTCCCCACAAGACCAAACTAACTTCAGCTCAGAAGGACTCACAGATGTTGAAGGATCTTTTTTGTTGTGATGCACAAGTACAATGTTGTTCTAGGATTCTTTCCGGTGAGTTCCATTTTTTAAAGTGTGCTCTACATGGACCATGTAGGTGCTTGTTTAAACTGTCAATTCATAGTACAGTTTGCTTTATCCTAATCACTCATTTTGTATTTACGCAAACACGGGTGCTCAGCTTGATTTCAATGGGAACTGCACAAAATGTTCATGAATACATCAAATCATTCATTTCCACCACAAGAAAGGAGGTGCCGATATGTTCAAGGCGTTGCAACATATAAAGGCGAAATCATACAAGCTACGCGCAAATTTGGTTGATTCTAGTGGAACTGCACAAAAAGAACAGCTGGTTTATTTAGCACGAGGTGCCATGTCAATGTCCGAACTGATGGCAAACCTTGCCATTCCAGAATTGTAGGCATTTGATATTTTGGAATGGGAAAACATTGTCAAAGATTGCTCATTGATGTACGCAAAAAAATACGCATTGACATTTTGGAATGGGACAACCTTGTCAAATTTTGCTCATTGATGTTAGCAAGAAGACATGTGTTTGACATTTTCAAATGGGACGCCCTTTGCTGTCAGCAGCATCGATCGATTTTTCTTTATTGTTTAGTTGTGAAGTAAATATTGGCTCTGACATGTGAATCGCTGAGATTCATAATCATCGATTGTTTTGAATGTTCTTTATGAATTGCTAGGCCTGTGTGTTTGATTGCAACATATAGGAACGCTAAAAAGCATCTCAAACTCTTTGTACTCCCTCTGTTCCTTTTTACTTCGCACATTAGATTTCTTTCAAGTCATTTGATTTTACATTGTGAATGTTCATACTTTTTTCTAAAAGATTGGTCAAAGTATAGATACTTTGACCGCAGACAAAACTTGTATGCAGACTAGAAAGGACCGGATGGAGTACATGTGAAACTGCTGCAAATGAGGTGATCACCCTGGGAATAATCCTAGTACGTATTGTTTTTCATGTTCAACCAATGCCAGTGATACAAGAATTCTAACTAATCGAACTAAATTCATTCATACATGGTCGGATTTCAAATAAACATGCCGGATTTCATTACATTTCATACATTATTCAACTAAAAAGGGATGCGCTGGAGGTACAATTAATTAACCGAATCTACCCACCTGTGTCCGGCTGAGCCGAACAGAAGCTTATTCTCCAGCGGACTGAGCTTCAGTGACTTAACTGCAGGTGCAGTTGCGTAACTATCATGTGGCCCAAATGCCTGTTGGGCCCACGTGTCAGTGACACAACTACACTAGCAGTTAAGTCACAGAAGCAGCGTCCTTCTCCAACATAGCTCTGCGACTCCACGTCACCACCAAGAAGCTAATCGGCCGTCATGGTCAACCCTCCTAGCTTTGCTTCAACCGGAGGGTAGCAGTGGTGGTCTTACTTGGACCCGAGCGGCGGCGACCTACCGTGTTCTACTCCTCCTCATTTTCTATGTGGTGCGGCCTCGTTCGTAGAGGGGCGGGGCCTCGACGGAGCCGGCGATGTCCTCTATCTTGTTGCCGGCGGGGTGGCGCCTCGGCGGAGCGGGGGAAATCCTCCCCCTCGTTGCCGGCAGGGTGGGGCCTCGGTTGACCGGCGATGTCCTCTGCCTCGTTCTTTGTGGGGCGGGGCCTCGGCGGAGTAGGGCCTCGCCGAAGCCTGCGAGGTCCTCCGCCTCGGTGCCGACGGGGCAGGGCCTCGGCGGAGCCGGCGGTGTCCTCTACCTCGTGGTTGGCGCCGCATGGCATCGGTGGAGCAGGGCCTCGTCGACGCTAGCGGAGCGGGGACTCATGGGAGCCGGCATTGTCCTCTGCCTCCTCCTCGATCTCGCCAAACAGTGCTTCGCCCACTTCATCACCCTATTTGTAGGCGGCCGCAGCCTCCGCCACCCGCATGCGGTACCGCCTACACTCGAGGCGGCCCTCACGGGCGGAGCGGTACGAGTCGAGTAGCGCCTCCTACTCCGCGCACTCCGTGGTGATCTGCTCCTCCGCCAGCAGGTGCTCCTAGAGGAGATGGTGGTTGTAGGCGGCGTCGGCCTGCGCCTTCCCGAACTGCTCCTGATGCTTCAGCCTCACCATGTTTATGTATTGGGCACGGGCCTAGCCGATGGTTATGGTGCAATGCACCAGCGAGGATGGCGTGGAGGAGGGGGTTGGCACCGGATCATCGACTACCATGTTATCCATTCGGACGTTGTCATCCTCCGGCTGCCTGCCAGCTAGCTAGTCGACAGCAATGGCTGCCATCTCCTTGTGGTCCGTCGTCCACCCGTCCCGAAGAGCGCTGGAGCACGAGGACACCATTGTGGGCAGTAGTGGTGTGGATAGGAGAAATGAAACAGAGGCGGATGACTACGGCTATGGCCGGCGTAGCAGTTTATATAACAATGGTGGGCGGCGGAGGGACGGACGTGTGGCGCCGGAGTAGCTCCCTCGGCAACCGCGTATCATTAATGTGGGCGACAGACGGACGGACGGACGGCACATGTGTCGTTTGAAGGCAGAGCAATCGCCTGCACTGGGAAGCGGGGTGGGAGGCACTGATCGTTTCAGGTGGAAAGCGCATGCGGGAGAGGGAGGCGGTATGGGTGGGCCACGACAGTCAGACTCGTGCTTGGCAGTGGGTCGGTCCAGCAGTCGGACATGCTGGCTCACCAGCGAGCTCGCCGAGCTGACCGTCGACAATCAGACGATTGACGTAGCTTCCGACCAGGAGCCGGCTCCACTGTCCAAGCCGGTTCATGCCGTGTTCACCATAGAGCAGGTGCGGCCACACTTCGACGCCCTAATGGCGGAAGAGCTACCAGTGCAGAAGGACCTATGCTGCAACCTCCATCTCCTCAACGAGCACCGGCGAACAAGCGAACGACAATGTCGTCGCAGACATGTGGCCCTATGATCCTGGCTTCAGGGATGAGCAGCGGGCGCTGTATTAGACCATTCATAGGGCCCGCGAGGCTCTCTCCGTCGTCCTTCAAGTTGTTGCACTCGCCGTGGCACCGTCGTCTCCCGTTGTCAATATGGTCAACAGACATGAGGAATGAGGAGATGACTTTACTTGGAGAGGATGACAATGGGGACCCACCAGGGCCATAGCCGCATGTACGCAAGTGCATCCTTATTATATAGAACTATAATTTTTTTGCTTCCTCCTGGTTTCCTAACATCACGGTCCCACACCATTTTCAACCTATGTAGTCAATAAACGAGAGAATTGCACAAGGAGCGGCTGACAACTGGGACCAAGCAGCTCGAGCAGTATTTGTGTTTTTTAGGTGTGAGCACTGTAGAGTTTTTCTTGAGCGATGTTTTTGTTGTTGTTCACAGGATAGCAGGGTATTAACTGGGCGGGCTATGGCCCGTCTAGCCCAGGCCAGATATCCATCCCAGATATTAATTTTTTAAGCTGAAAATGGCTAGCCCAGCTATACTTTTCTTTTGGGGAATACCCAGGCAAGGTCAACTTGTTATTCTCCGCCCCGCTGGGCTGCAAATCTTTCCAAGGAGGGATGCATTAGGCTTAACAAGAAAATGGGCTTTAAGAAATAATAAATGGGTTGTAGTAAATTCCATTAGAATTCATAAATGGGCTATACATTCTTACAAATCGCAAATGGGCTATAAGTTCTCTCCCACACACTTGTGGGCCTACTAAGTTGACGCGTCCCCTAAAAAAAGTAAGTTGACGCATATGCAAGGCTTTGTCAACTTATAGTCAACACACGGTTCTAGCAGCAGTGGCCGTTGGATGTCCATCAAATGGATGTCGTGCTTCTTCAATCTCAGATATTCTACCTTCAACCGCCCAAAAAATGGTTCCTCCCCCTGACATCTGGGGCGCACCGTTTCGGAGGCTGACCTGTGGGCCTACTAAGTTGATGCATACCAAGGGCTTTGTTAACTTTGTCAATATAAATGATTCTAGCAGCAGAGACCGTACGATGTCCATCCAACGAATATAGTGTTTCTTCAACCTCTGGTCTTCTTGCTCCAGCCGCCCAAACCAGGATCGCTGGGACTGCCTGCTCCCGCCTCCCGTAGCCGGCTGGGTTGCCGCATAGGCCGCACCACCCCACCCTCCTCCATTGCTGGCCAGGCCATTACTCTACTCACCCACACCTCCTGTTATTTTCCGGCAACAGCAGCCGGACCGGTAAACCCTCGTACTCGCCACCGCGTGGGCAACCATTGTCGAGTCTTCCCTGGCTCCGTGTCGTTACCTTCCTAGGCCTCACCGTCGTCCATTGCCCTGGTGCTCTCGGCGTGCAGTGGTCAACGTGGTCAACGAACGACATCCATCGGACATGCACTGTACATGGAGAGGCTGACAGCTGTGTCCACAGCTGCACACAAGGAAATGTCTCCTTATTACGTGCAAAATAATGATTCCTCCACCTAATAGCAGGGACCCACCGAACGGGCCACCATATTTCACAAAAAAACGTTTCCCCCTTGACTGCTGGGACCCACCAGCTACATCTTCGCACGCAAGGAAGTGCATCCATATTACGGGCAAAAAAATTGATTCGCCCCCCTGACTGCTTGGACCCACCAGCTACATCTTCGCATGCAAGGAAGTGCACGATACCGGGCCCACCTGGTCGGGTTTACGTAAGCGTTGTCATTATGGTTGAGAACGTGTACGTACATACGATCGGTCTGTCTGCAGGCTGCAGCGATGAACTGTGGCCGTGTAACAAAGGGCACATGTCGTAGTAGAGGCGCGCACGTGTCGTAGTAGAGGCGCACGCGTAGCATGTACACGTACGTACAGCGATCAGGGGGCAAGAAAGTAAATATGGCCACGTATGTACATACAGGCGGGATCTCAAACGCCTACTCGCGCATACGTACGGCCAGGGCATGTGTACATGGCTGGGTCTGAACGGATAAACTGTGTCGTTGTCGTGTTCATGGGGAGGCAATGAAATGCGTCGTGTTCATCGAGAGGCAACGGAATGCATGTTGTTCATCGGGAGCCAACCGGCTTGGATGGAACAACCGATGGAAACGAGGCCTCGCATACCGCATAACGGAGGAAACAACCTTGTGTTCGACCGGCCACGGTCGAAACAGGATCCTGTTCATCGGGAGGGGTCTGGCGTACCGCAAAGCGGAGGAAACGGACCTCCTACGGTCGGAACGGGGTCCTGTTGATCGGGAGGAGTGTGGCGTACCGCAAAACAAAGGAAACAGACATGTGTTTGAGCGCCACGGTCAAAACAGGGGTCCTGTTCATTGGGAGGGGTGTGGCGTACCGCAAAACGGGACTCCACGAGATATTGTTCATCTCCACCATCGACCTCCTCCAGCCTCCACGGGCTACTGTTCATCCACCATCGACCTCCTCCAGCCTCCACCTGCGACTGTTCATTTCACTGGCTCCTGTTCATCCAGCCTCCACCGTGCACTCCTCCACCAGCTACTGTTCAACCAGCCCTCTCCACGGGGTCATGTTCAACCACCCCTCCACGGGCTACTGTTCATCTAGCCCTCCACCGGCTACTGTTCAACCAGCCCACCAAGGGGTCCTGTTCATCCAGCCTTCCACGGGGTCCTGTTCATCCAGCCCTCCACGGGGTCCTTTTCATCCACCCCAACTGGCTCGATCGGGTCCTGTTAATCCAGCGGCAACACCACGGGGTCCTGTTCTTCCAGCCCCCCACCAGGAATTGTTCATCCACCCCCCCCCCCCCCCAACAACACTCACTGTTCATCCAGAGGCAACATTGATCAGCTTCATTTAGCAGCAGTAGCGTAGGAATCACTCAGGTCCAGTTAATAGCAAGGGACCGATCGGTCGCTTCGGGTTCGATGAACGCGTAACTGCAATCTGTCGCCGGGTTCGATTAGAGGCCAATGTCGGTGTCAAAACCGGCGGATCGAGTAGGGGGTCCTGAACTATGCATCTAAGGTCGATGGTAACAGGGAGGGGGAACACAATGTTTACCTAGATTCGGGCCCTCTCTATGGAGGTAATACCCTACTTCCTGCTTGATTGATCTTGATGAATATGAGTATTACAAGAGTTGATCTACCACGAGATCGTAAAGGCTAAAACCCTAGAAGTCTAGCCTGTATGACTGTATCCGTTTCCGGACTAAGCCCTCCGGTTTATATAGACACCGGAGGGGACTAGTGTTGTACAAAGTCGGTTACAGAGAAAGGAATCTTCATATTTGGTCGCCAAGCTTGCCTTCTACGCCAAGGAGTCCTATCCGGACACGGGAGAGAGTCTTTGGTCTTGTATCTCCACAGCCATTAGTACGGCCCATGTCTAACAGGCCGGACGCCCGAGGACCCCTTAGTCCAGGACTCCCTGAATAGCCCCTGAACCAGGCTTCAATGACGAGGTGTCCAGCGCACAGATTGTCTTCGGCACTGCAAGGCGTGTTCCCCTTTTTGAATACTCCCATATAGTCTTCAGATGAACGTGTCGGGATCTGCAACACAAGTACCACAACCGTAGAGAATATAATATTTCATGAGTCCAATCTACCAAAAACTTTTCACAACGTGACATCACGCTTGCCCGGTCATTATTTCGAACTGTTTCTGGTCCTACCGTTCCACGTTTCGAGGTGAGGTTTTTATTGGCACGTCTTGTCGAAGCATTGGAAGGATCCCTTAGGAATAGGCAAGTTTTCAGGCTTAGGAGGAGGCGTTCGATACCCGTTGCCTTTATAAATGAGCCAAGGGCCATCTTTATTTACGCCAAACCTCTCCTCAGCCTTTCCAACCTCGAGTTCTAGCACCCAAAGTTCAACTCCATTGCTTCAAGCTTCCTAGTCATGTCCGGACCCAGCTCACAGGACCGATGGGTGGCTTCCTCTTTTACAGAGGAGGACATTACGAAGCTTCGGGCGGTCAGATACCTGACCGCGGAGATCCCCCATAGGCTTCCTGCTCAAGGACCGGTTATTCCGACTCCCAGATCTGGCGAGAGGGTCATATTCATCTCTCACTTCCTTCGAGGGCTAGGCTTCGCTCTTCACCCCTTCGTCCGGGGGCTCATGTTTTATTACGGACTAGATTTTCACGATCTAGCCCCAGATTCTTTCCTCAGTGTCTTGGCGTTCATCATCGCATGTGAGGCCTTTCTCCGAATTCCCCCACACTTTGGCTTATGGATCAAGACCTTTAGTGTGAGGCCGAAGGTGGTCGACGGGAAACAAGCGGAGTGCGGCGGTGCTGTAGTGAGCAAGCTTACCAATACTCTCTGGCCAAAATGATCTTTCACCGAAACATCTAAACAATGGCAGCGGGAGTTGTTCTATGTCTCAGAACCCCGCGGTACCAAGTGGGCGGCTATACTTGCGTTCCGTTCTGGCCCTCCGTTATGGCTTGCATCATCGATTAATAAGGGGCTGGACTGGGGATCAGTTGATGAAGTGCAGACTCTACAGAGCCGCATCCGAACCCTCCTTGAGAAGGACATCGACCTTGTCAACGTGATTCAAGTAATGCTAGTCCGCCGAGCCCTGTCATGACAACGTGGGCCTCTTTGCATGTGGGAGTTTAATCTGGAAGGACCACGAACCCTCCAACACTTCGTCGGCACCACGCACAAAGGGATGTGGAAGTTGTTTTTCGGGAAACGAAAAGAGTGGCCGGACACCACCGAGGACAACGGCCTCGACTGCAACCATCCGGATACCTCTGTAAGTGCTCAAGCCCCGAACACTTTGTAGTTAAGTGTGCCGTAATACATTACTGAGCAAACTATCTTCTTCCAGGGCTGGGTAAAGAAAGCGGAGCGAATTAGGTGTTCGGCCCCCCTCCCCGAAGACTCAGCGGATCACATACTAACAAGGATGCTGTTCCCGGCACCATACCATATGCCTATGGAGGAGGACAAGGCGGAAAGCGGGAGGACCAAAGGCGGCCTCCATCCCGAAGGTATACCGAACACTGTGACAGGGGGAATCAAAATTCCATCGTCTGAAGAAAAAAGTGAAGGAGAAGTTAACGTCTCTTTGTCCCATGGTAAGAAAAGGGCTGCCTTCGAAGATGGGGAGGAAAAGGCTCCTAAGCGAGGCAAGGTGCCCCAGTCGGGCGGCTCGGGCTTGGAGGATGGCGTCTTCACACAGTCCCACGATGATGGAAAGCCTCTAGCCGAATTGTGAGTGAACAAGGATGTTTTTAAACATATCTCGTTCCTTTCCTGTTACCAGGGTAACATCTAAAATATATGTTTTTGCAGCTCTGCAAATAGTCTTCTTCACCAATCCTCTTCCTCGGGAGATCTTCTTCCAGAGATGATGGAAAGCGAGACACCTCCACCAGTGTCCTCGCCCAACAAGGCAGACGACTTTGAGCTGTCGTCCTAGAGGGTCTCTCCTTATCAACAAGTGGTGCGAGGGGTGACGAAGACACTGCCCGAAGGTGATACCTTGGTAGCCCAGGATCTAGGGGCCAACAATAAAGGCCCCGGACTGTCCGGTTTACAGCCGGAGACGACTCTGGGGACAGATAAGCGGATCCCTTTGAAGGGAGGCCGTACTCCTACAGCAGCTTCCGGAGGTCTAGAAGCGCCGGATATATTGATGAACATGCTGCGACAAGCGTCTGTCTCGGAGGAACATCGTACCTTGATGGGTATGGTGGTTGAAAAGGTTCTGTCCACGAAAAGTAGATTGAATGAAGCTTGCGCGAGCCTGTTAAGAGGCTTTGAGGTTTGTACTGAAAAAATCTTTGAGTGTGTTTTATTCACGAACTGCGCCTGTGTATAGGTAGTAGCCCCTGAGACTCTAATTGGCTTCCCAAGGGGGGCGATCAGATGATCAAAAAGATATGCCCAGGAAATAATCTGATGAATTGGAACACAAGCTATTACCCCCCTGGCGACTGCCTGGACTACAGAGGTTGCAGAGCTGCAGCGGAAGCTTGATGTAGTGGATGATGACATTACGCTTATCAACAGGTGGCTTGACGAGGTGCAAGGTATGTCTCAGGGGTGGTCATTACATGCATGTGCCTGTATTTGATCATAACGCTAAGAACTGTATACTGAAATATGCATGACTGCAGATGGTGCCGCCGCGGTCGAGGTCCTTCGGGCTGAGCTGGCCCGGGCCAAAGAGCAGGCCCGGATTAATAATGCGGCTGCCGAGAAGGCATCTGCCGAGTTAAAGGCCAAACAGGCTGCTCGAAGCCAATGCGAGTAGAGAATGTCCACGATGACGCGTGAGCTAAAGGATGCCGGTAGCCGCTGTGAAATCCTCGAGAAGGATAATAAAGCAAAAACGGCTGATCTTGACAAGGCCTTACGAGAGGCGAAAGAAGCGCGGTCAGAATCTAGAGCGGCCCGGGAGGAGATCTGACGGTCACATCCCTAGTTCTGGTATGCTCTAGGCTAGCCCTTCATGTGTGCATCATGTTTAAAATTTCATGAAACTTGAAATGGGGATGACAAGCCCTAGCACTAAATGAAATGCAATTAGGATCAAAATAAAATATTTTCAATGAACCCGTAATGCCCTTTAGAAAAGTTCATTATTTTTGATAAAGGTGAAAACCTCTGCCAAAAATGATGCACATATTCTTAGGCCATTCTGGATTTTTGAATAACCCATATTGTATTTGAATTGGGGCATTTAAATACTATTAATATCTTTAAATGCTCCAATAATTCTAAAAATAGTTAAGGGCCTCTGTAATAATTCATTTAATGCCCACAATTATTTTCAGGATTTATTAAAGTGATTTGGTTTGAAAACCAAATCTAAACAAATTTGCATAAATAGAGAAGAGAGCAGAAATAGAAATAAGACAGAGAGAGAAACCTTACCTGGCGCTCACCTGCGGGCCAGCAAGGCGGCCCAGTCCACTGGACCCTGCCAGTCATCCCCTTGCTTACGCCAGGAGGAAAGGGGCACGCGCCCAACACGCGCGGCCACGCGCTCGGCCACCTCCTGCCTGCTTGCCGCTGCAGGAGTCGGCCCCAAACGCCACGCAACCCTCTGGAACCCCTCGCTCCCTTCCTCGCCCTCGTTCCCCTCCTCTGTCTCGCTCGCTCACGCACGCCTGAACACGCCATCGCCGCCGTTCACTGCCACCGCGTCTACCGTAATCCCCTCGCCTCCCCGTGCTGTCCAAGACCTCCGCCGCGACGCCCTCGCCCTCCCCACTGAGCCACGCTTCGCTGGAGGCCCTGCATCGCCGCCATCTTCTCTTCTTCAACCTCGGTACCGCCGGACGCCGTTCGTCGATTCGCCTCGCCCCGGTCGCCCCCGAGCCCAATAATCTGCTCATCGATCTCCCTGTGAGCTCCACCGCTTTTCCCCTCTCTTCCCCGCGTCATTTCTCCCTCTACCCGCAGCCCCGAGATCACCCGAGGCCGCCGTCCGCCATGACCGGTGAGCCCATGCTCCCGAGCTTCTCCTACTCGCTCCAGGGGTACTGATATGCTCCTGGCGCCTCCAGGAGGCTGCCTAGACACTCCGTTGGCTCGCCCGAGCACTGCAGCCCCGCGCCCGCGCTATCCCAAACTCCGGCCGCCGCTGTTGTCATTGCCGGCACCGCCACAGACCACCCCAGGTCCAGCCACCACCACCATTGGATGCGCCCAGCTGCGGGCGTTCCAACGCGCCCGGCCGCGCGACCTCTTGTCGCCAGAGTTGGCCGGACGGGCGACGCCGCCGTGCTGTGCTTAGCACCGGCGTTTAGCCGTCGATGTGGCACCATCATTAGCAGTTAATGACCCCGCTAGTTAACCCACACTCTCGCTGACATGCGGGCCCTGCTGCCTAACTAACCAGCTAACAATAATAGATTAAGATTAATCTAAACACAGTGACCCCACATGTCAGTATTGACTTGCTGACGTGTCTGTTGATCCGGCCCCACCTATCATTGACACTAAAAAGCACTAAGACACTGACGTATGGGTCCCACTTGTCAGGTTTGACCTGGACCTGGCGTGTTGACCTGCTGATGTCACACTGATGTCATGCCGATGCAATAAGCTATTTTCTGGATTTATTTTAATACAGGAAATTCCAGAAAATAGTGCTAACTTCTAAAAATCATAGTAATTCAACCGTAGCTCCAAATCAAATAAGTTATATATGAAAAATGATCAGAAAAATTCAATCTATCCATCTGTACTGGTTACATGCATGTTTAAACAAGTTAACATGCTGTTTAGTGCAGAACAATATAAAGCACTAATAATGACCATGATGAGTTTGAACTTTGAATCTTTGGTTCAAAATAACTCAAATCCATCTGGTTGTAGTTGCATTAGCCCAACACACTCATTTTACCATGTCATGATCCTGCATCATATTGTGCATTGTATTGATTGTGTTTCTTCTCTTTTGCCGGTATTTGTTCCCCCTCGGTAGACGTTGTACCGACGTTGTGATCGTTGACACTGATGAAGACTCAATGCTATCTTCAGAAGTGCCAGGCAAGCAAAACCTCCTTGTTCATTCTGATACAATCCCACTCTCTCGCTCCTGCTCTCTTTTACTGCATTAGGACAACAATGATTCATCTGTTACTTGCTGCGGTAGCTGAACCCCTTTATCCTCTGGATGACTTGTCATTCCACAGTAAATAGATGAAACCCACTAGCATGAGTAGGAGTTGTTTGAGCCTCGATGTGCCTACTCATACATGCTTGTTTGTCATGTCTGCTACTGCTTAGAGTTGAGTCAGGTCTGATTCATCGGGGATGAATCGGAGGTGTGTGAACATGTCCTACTGTTGAGAGCTAAGTGTGTGAACACAGTTTGGTAAAGGTAGCGGTGAGAGGCCATGTAGGAGTACATGGTGGGTTGTCTCATTGCATCCGTCCTCAGGAACTGAGTTCTGTTTTTGTGATCCATGAAACAGTTACTACCAAACATTGGGTTCCGGTAACTCGGCCCCTCTCGGCTTATTAATCACCTCGATCTCTGTCCAGGAGTTGCAACTAGTTTCTGGTGTTTGTAGGATATGTGTTGGGGGCTGTGCGTAGCGCTGACCCTAGGGGTGGGCTATGTTGCGGTGGAGACACGAGGCATGGTGTACCGGGACGCCCGTTTGGTGCCTCGGGAACCCTGCTCTCATCGTTTGGGGCCATGAGCGACACCACGGCCGGATCTCCTCGCGGATGGAACCCGAATAGGCGTTAAACCTGGACTAGAGACTTGTGTGGTTAGTCAGGTCATGGCCGACTCCCTCGCCAGGCTTCCGCTTGAAGGTTGCCGAGATACACGACGTGTACATGGTGGTAAGTGGCGAGAGCGTGTGTGAAGAAGTACACCCCTGCAGGGTTAACATCAACTATTCGAATAGCCGTGTCCACCGTAAAGGACTTCTGGATTGCCTATAACAGTTCATAGACAAGTGAAAGTGGATACTCTAAAATGCGCAAGATAAGGGTGAGTGCTATGGATGACGTTCTCAGAGGGAGGCAGGAGGCGGGTCCATAGTGGTGTATTGATATGGTGAATATGTGGACTCGCAGCGCCACCTCAAAAGAGTTACTTGCGATTAGTTCAGGATATCCACCGAGTCAAAGCTGGCTTGCTTGTAGTCAAACTCCACCACCCCCTTTGTTGATAATGATGCATATGTAGTTAGATTACGATGTAAGTCTTCTTTGAGTACATTTGTACTCACGTTTGCCTATTTTATGTTTTTGCAGAGAGGCGTCGGTCTCGCTAGTAGTTCCGCTGTGGACTTGACGTTTAGCTCGATACCTCAGCTCACGATCCTGTGCCCTCGGCAGATCTGGTACATAGTCGAGCTTCTCGGCCTTTTTCGCTTGTAGATGTACGTACTCGGACATGTTAAGCTTCCGCTTGTGCTTTTAATTGCATTTTCTGAATGTTGGGTAATGAGACCCATGTGTGTAATATCTCGCTCCTCGGAGCCTAATTAATAAATACTTGAGTCGTAGAGTTATGTTGTGATGCCATGTTGTATTTACACATATCGAGCATATTGTGTGTATGTTTGAAATGCTTGGTATGTGTGGGATCCGACAATCTAATTGTTTATCCTTGGCAGCCTCTCATATGGGGAAATGTAGTCTAGTGCTTCTTGAGCGATAGTAGTCCGCTTCTGACCGGTTCACCGGTGTCTGCTAGCCCAACACTACTGCTCTGGACACTTGATGGCCGGCATGTGTTTCACTTTGTTCCTGTGTTCCGTCGCTTCGGGAAATGTCACGCGGTGACATCCGGAGTCTGCGTAACTGCTACAGCCCGGGTTCCGGAGTCCTGTTAGCCAAGTGCTACAGCCCGAATTCACACGCTGTTGACCGACATGCTCGATGTGATTCATGTATGCCTGTCCCCATGGGTTAGTGCCGCTTTGGGTTCACGACTAGCCATGTCGGCCCGGGTTCTCTGTCATATGGATGCTAGCGACACTATCAAATACGTGAGCCAAAAGGCGCAAACGGTCCCGGGCCATGGTAAGGCGACACCCGTGGGAATACCGTGCGTGAGGCCGCAAAGTGATATGAGGTGTTACCGGCTAGGTCGATGTGACTTGGGATCGGGGTCCTGACAGCTTTGGTATCAGATCCTGACTGCCTGTAGGATTACCAAGCCAAACTGGTCGAAGTTGTGTCTAGAAATGCTTTAGTTATGTAAGGGAATTGATTGTGGAAGGGAACGTAAGGCTCTTTTTACTCCTTATACCTCATGGCCCTCTCGATGCATGTCATCCTCTTCTCTTCTACGGGGTTTAAGAACTAGGCTTCTCATCTATCTATTAGGATGACGTGTTACTAATCCATAGACTTTTTAGATTGTTGGTTTTAAGCCCCAGTTCAGTTTTTACTACTTCTGTGTGTTCATAGTTGGTCTCAGAACCTTGATATTGTGCTTCTGAGTGGTTATACCACCATTTTTGCAGGATGTCTCAAATCATTTTGAGCATTTACAGCCGTTATGCTGTCCGAGTCATCCCAGGTTTCTAATTAGTCGATGCATTTGCAAATCCCTTCTCTCCGTTTCTAATGTTCATTTGGGCCAAATTAATCACACAAATTATTGTGTTGAGGTACTCCGCTGCCTCGGCATATATGTGGAGCTATTATTATGAACCTAGGTGTTTTAGGGAGTCACCTAGTAAACTAGCCATGTTTTGTGTCCCCCGTGGGATGATTCTGGCCATCATTCTCGAAAGCATCCCGTGATGCAATTTAGTAGTAGGTATTCTATTCCTGGGTTCTTGAACCTGAGATTCACCCTACTTAGCTCGTGTTGATACTGTTGCTCGTACCTTCAGGATATTAGTAACCTTGCGACAGTCCTCGAGGTCCGTGGTATTTCCTTCTTCCAAATACCATGAACCATTATGGCAGAAGTTCCTCGCTGAACTGAAGGATCACAATCAGAGTAGTCTTGAGGAGTTCTCCATTCATAATTGTGAATCTGCCAGTTCTACGTTTCTGCATGGGTTATCCAGAAGAAATGTTGAGCTTTGATCGACATACTAATCTATGCATCCACAACTCAGAAAGATATATGTTCCTTTGAGTTATCCCTCCTCAGCTATATTCCGACCCCGTCTATAAGCTGATAGTCAGGAGTAGTTGTGCATTCGTGTTCATCGATGCCTTTTACTCATGTGGTCCGTCAAGCCATTCTATTCCGGAATGACTAGGAGAAACAAACTCCAGTACCTCATCCATATCCAGGATTGGGTCAAAGCAGTTGTGTTCCGCAGATCAAAATGCTAATCTAGCTCTTGTTTTGTTCTACCCTGGAGTATTACCATATTTATATCAAGAGTATCATGGGAATTGCACACCATTCTATGAACTCTTGATACAGTGATACTTCTCGCCCTCATTATTCATTTCTCGGCTCCCGTGTTGTTACAACCGGAATGCCGACAAGTGAACCGTGATGTGTGAAATCAATACTTCTAGCAACCCCGTTGCTTGGTAGTTAAAGGACAATAATTTCTTTCTTAGTGTGTTGGTTCTTGAATCATCATTCTAAGATAGATTGTGCTACCTAGTCCTTATTTCTGGTGCACTCTTCGATCGATGAGTTAGGATTTCGTCAAACCCTTGCTCTGTTGATCATATCATCTTGCCCTGAAAAGCAAGATTGTTCTCGAGCTTAGTAACATATTGGTGGTTCGTGATTTTCCGAATATCTTCTCGGAGGTATCACCAGGTTGTCACCTGACTGCTATGTTGAGTTCGTGATCAAGTTGGTTGCTTGTAACCACCCCCTTCTCCAAGAATCTGTGTTGGATACCCCTGGGCTAGTTGGTTAAGCTAAACAACCACTTGGAGAGTTGGAAGATGAAAGCTTGTCCGACTTAGTTCATTCTAAGGGATATCTTGTATGTGTGTTGAAGAAAGGTGATGTCTTCATTGATTGATCCTCGCGATCAATTCTTTGGACCTATCATCCTAACCAAAACTTTGACTTGAGTATGGGCTATCGTCAAGTCAAATCGTAATAACGATGTTCGTAATGTTGTCTTACTCGTGGTTGATCCCTCAAGCATACACCATTACATCTTTTGGTGCGACCAATGCTATCACCATGTTCACGTGATGGTGGAAGTCCGATGATATGGAAATTCCGATGAGTTCTTTGTTGAGCCCAACAGAAGCATTTTGTCTCCCCCATGATTCATGTTGAACATCCAGCTAGTGTTGGAAACTTCTAAAAAGCATTATCTTCATGTCCCGCTCATCAAGCATATGTTGGATGTAAGAAGTGACTTTCTCTGATTCACGTGCATTTGGTGCAAGCTGCCGCCATGAGTTCGATAAAGGATTGTTTTGTTTCCTATGGTACCATCCCAAGTCAGTCATGCACGTACGAAGTGCTCTGTGGTTTGATAGGTTGGCCGCCTCCACTCCATATGTGTTCCTAGCACACCAAGCCACTGACTGATTTGCTCAAGGAGAAGGAGTCCCTTCATAAGAGATAATCCGGACCTATGAAAAGACTTTGATATCCTCGATGATGGTTCCCCCACCTAAAATCGGTAGTGTTTCATTATAAGACTACTACGTGGTCATGCTTGTCTGGGACAACATGCTCACATGTATGTAGCAGAACCAGCTCATGTTTTGGAGCTTGCTATCGTAGTTCATTCCCGAGAATATCGCTACGTCATCTCGTCGATTTGTGTTGCAACCTTTCTTTTCGGACATGTTGAGTCTAAAGTATCCTATTACCAATCGGATCTAAATCTCAGGCAGATATGATGGTTGGAACATTCCCAACAGTTGCATCTTGTTCCCAGCTTGCACCGCCATTGTGCCAATTCCCCATGGGCTGCCCTTCTCAGCAGTTGCTGTCCAAGATCATCTTCCAAAGTGGATTTACCATGAGTCATATCCATTTCCGATGATAAGCAAAATCATCCATTGCGTTGTCTTCAGCAAGGTAGTCCACATCATCCATTCTAGTCCGAGTATGTCATTCTTTTGAACTCCTTCAAATAATCAATTGTGATTGCCTTAGGTTGGTATAAAGAGTCTAAATGATCTATGAATCAAAAGTAATTCTTTTTGCCACTTAATGGGATATTTCTACGAGTCACCTTCCCTAAGGTGCCCCGTTATGGAATCATGGCAATTCTTCCTCGCTATTATGAAACACTCGTCAAATTGCTTCTTCCGTCCCTCCTGATGCATGTTTTGCTTCTCAGCCCGGGAGATGTTTCCATGTCTCCCTCCGAGAGTTGATCCTGAATTGCTCGATCCTCGAGAAGATCGATCCTTCTAGAGTTTTCCTTTTCCTCTCGTTGTCATGTTGGTTGAAGTTTCCGGAGCAAGACATCGAGACAAAGATGGTGATCAAATCAACGTTCTTATGAAGTGCAACCTGGATCGTGAAGATCGTGTTAGCTTGTGACCCTCTGACTTCTTACCTCACGACTTGAATCTCGGGACGAGATTCTTGTTTAGTAGGGGTGAGCTGTCACATCCCTAGTTCTGGTATGCTCTAGGCTAGCCCTTAATGTGTGCATCATGTTTAAAATTTCATGAAACTTGAAATGGGGATGACAAGCCCTAGCACTAAATGAAATGCAATTAGGATCAAAATAAAAATATTTTCGATGAACCCAGAATGCCCTTTAGAAAAGTTCATTATTTTTGATAAAGGTGAAAACCTCTGCCAAAAATGATGCACATATTCTTAGGCCATTCTGGATTTCTGAACAACCCATATTGTATTTGAATTGGGGAATTTAAATACTATTAATATCTTTAAATGCTCCAATAATTATGAAAATAGTTAAGGGCCTCTGTAATAATTCATTTAATGCCCACAATTTTTTTCAGGATTTATTAAAGTGATTTGGTTTGAAAACCAAATCTAAACAAATTTGCATAAATAGATAACAGAGCAGAAATAGAAATAAGACAGAGAGAGAAACATTACCTGGCGCTCACCTACGGCCCAGCAAGGCGGCCCAGTCCACTGGCCCCTGCCAGTCATCCCCTTCCTCACGCAGGGAGGGGCAGGCCTCGCCCAGCTGCCTTGCGGCCACGCTCGGCCACCTCCTGCACTGCTTGCTGCCTTTGAGTCGGCCCCGACCGCCACGCAACCCCCTGGAACCCCTCGCTCCCTTCCTCGCCCTCGTTCCCCTCCTCTGTCTCGCTCTCTCACGCATGCCCGAACACGTCGTCGCCGCCGTTCACTGCCACCGTGTCCACCTTTATCCCCTCGCCTCCCCATGCTGTCCATGACCTCCGTCGCGATGCCCTCGCCCTCCCCATCGAGCCACGCTTCGCCGGAGGCCCTGCATCGCCGCTGTCACATCCCTAGTTCTGGTATGACCTAGACTAGCTAGTCATTTGTGCATCATGTTTAAATTCCATTTAATATTGAAATGAGGATTTTTGAAACCCTCAGAATCATTTTTCTGGAAATGACCCAAATAAAAATTGCTTCAATTTGGCCCAAGAAAATGTTCCTGTTTTCTCTAAAAATATTGGCCAGAGGTAAAATTCCAACTAATATTTTTGGGAGCTCAGAAGTATTTATTTTTGGCCATTTGAATTAATGCAGTGAATATTTGCCTTGGATATATATGTTATATATATTATATATGTCCAATAATTATGCTAGTTGTTGAGGAGCTCTGGAATAATATAGTTAGCTCCTGCAAAAATTGGCATAAGGAAATAAATTGATTTAGTATTATTACTAAATCAGAACAAATGTCGAAAAAATAGAAAAAGAAATAAAGGGAAAAATCTTACGGACCTACCATGCCCAGCTCTGTGGCTGGCCCGGCCAGCCAGCCCAGCCCATCTGGGCCCCCTCCTCTGTCGTCTTCCTCCCGACAGAGGAGGGCAGGCGGCGTGCCTTGGCATCAGCCCGCCCGCCACCTCCTCCCCCACTGCGTGTCCTCCCCTCGTCATGTTGGATGACCCGAGGCGTCGCCACGCGCCGCCCCGCTCTCCTCTCTCTCCCGTGCCTCTCCCCTCCTCCCCCTCGCTCCCTCTCTCACGGCCGAAATCGCCGTCGCCGCCGTCCACAGCCACCGTGGCCTCGGCCACTGCCACACCCCCCTGACACCCCCGAACGGCCTCCATCGTCGTCACCGTCGTCTCTTCACCGCCGGCCGCCGTGGATCCCCATCGCCGTCCCGTCGACCACAGCGCGTCCCCGAGCTCGCCGTCGACGCCATCGAGTCCGCCGTGAGCCGCTGCATCCATTCCCCTTCTCCCCTGCCTCCCCCAGCTCTGTAGCCCTTACGCCCGCTCGAGCCCGAAGCTCCGGCCGCCCGCCCAGCTCCGCTCCGTGAGCCCGAACCCCAGCTCCTCCCACCGCCCCACCGGATGCGAGAGCCGTGCGCCCGGTGCTCTCGAACGCCGCCCGTGGTCTGTAAGCGCGGACTCCGCCAGCGTCCAGGTCGCCCGGCAGCGAGCCCCGTCGCTGAGCCCTGCAGCGTGGGTCGGCTCGTCGGTGATTAGCTTAAGCTAATCACCAACTAACCTAACCTCGACGCTAACATGTGGGCCCCGGTGCCCTAATCTTTAATTAAACTAAACTAACCCCTGTTTAACCGTGTCACCGGCGTGTGGCCCCACACGTCGGGGTTTGACCGATCAACCACGGATTGACTTCGTGACGTCATGCCTCCTGTAATGTCGACGCAATTATTTATTTTCCGGATTTAAATTAATCGAAATTCCGGAAAATGTTTCAAACTTCAAAAAATCATAGAAATTCAACCGTAACTCGGATTGAAATAATTTATATATGAAAAGTTATCAGAAAAATGCAATCTTTCCATCTGTACCAGTTTCATGCATGACAAACCAACCTAAACCTTCTGTATAGGTGAAAACATGTAAATGGCATTTATAAGAGCTTAGTTTGGAGTTGCATTTTAACCTTGGTTCAAATGGACTTCATTCAAGTTGAATACTAGTTGCATTAGCTCAAACAGCATCACATCTACATGCCATGTTCATGCATCATATTGTTGCATATGATTGTGTATTGATTGTCGGCACCGTTCCTTCTCGATAGGTCCTGCTCCGGAGACCGTTCCAGAGTACCTGTCTGTGAAGCAGTGCCTCCCTTGTTGATTTACCAGGCAAGCAAACCCCCTTGTTCATTCCGATACAATCCTACTCTCTCGCTCCTGCTCTCATTTATTGCATTAGGACAACAACGATTCATCTGCTACTTTGTGCTGCGGTAGTTGAACCCATTCCTCTGCATGACTGTCATTGGCACGATAAATAGTTGAAACCCACTAGCATGTGTAGGAGTTGATTGAGCCATGTTGTGTTCCTACCATGCTATGCCTGCTATTGCTTAGAGTTGTGTCAGGTCTGATTCATTGGGGATGAATTGGAGTCTGAGTTCTATGTTACGATGTTGAGAGTGAAATGTGTGAACACGATTTGGTAAAGGTAGCGGTGAGAGGCCATGTAGGAGTACATGGTGGGTTGTCTCACCGGAACCGCCCTTAAGCACTTTGGGTTACGTGTATGTTGTCCAATGACTAGCTACTACCACACATTGGAATGCTTAAGTGCCCTCTCGACTTATTGACCAACTTGACCTCTGTCCCGTGAGTCGCAACTAGTTTACGGTGTTTGTAGGTAGTGTTAGTAGTCTACCAAGTGGCACCCGGCCAGGTGGGCTTGGGACGAGACTAGGCACAAGTGGCACGGTGTACCAAGCGTAGATCCATCCGGCGAGGTGGGATTGGGAACCCTGCACACATCATTTGGGGCCGTGGCGACACCCGGCGGATCTCCTTGCGGATGGAACCCGAATAGGCGATAAACACGGACTAGAGTCTTGTGTGGTTAGTCAGTCGTGGCCGACACCCTCGCTAGGCTTCCGCTTGAAGGTTGCCGAGATACATGACGTGTATATGGCGGTAAGTGGCGAGAGCGTGTGTGAAGAAGTACACCCTGCAGGTTATCATGATCTATTCGAATAGCCGTGTCCTCGGTTATGGACTTCTTGGATGCTTACATGGTACATAGACAACTTGAAGTGGATACTCTAAAATGCTCAAGACAAGTGTGAGTGCTATGGATGGCCTTCTCGTATGGAAACGGGATGAATCCATAGTAGTGTATTGATGTGGTGACTAGTGGACTTGCAGTGCCATATCACCTCAAAGAAGTTCTGGTAGTCGTAGAACAGGATAGCCACAGAGTCAAAGCTGGCTTGCTGCAACTAAACCCCACATTACCTTCTTGACACTAATGCATGTATAACAGGATCTGATGTAAGTCTTGCTGAGTACCTTTGTACTCACGTTGCTTTATTTATGTTTTTGCAGCGGAGACTTCGGTCTTACTGGTAGTTCCGCTTGGACTTCGACGAGTAGCTTGTTACCTCAGCTATGATCTTGTACCTTTGGGAGGGTCTTGTAGATAGTCAGGCTTCTCAGCCTTTTTCTTTGTAGTTGTCTGTACTTAGACATGTAATGCTTCCGCTTGTTGCTTGTATGCTCTGAATGATGGGTCATGTGACCCCTGTGTGTATTTAAGCTATGTGGCTCTTCTGAGCCTTTATCTATATGAGTTTGCGTTATGTTGTGATGCCATGTTGTACAGCACATACTTGCATGTTATGCGTACGTGTAACTTGTATTGCTATGTGTGGGATCCGACAACCTAGTTGTTTATCCTTGGTAGCCTCTCTTATGGGGAAATGTAGTCTCGTGCTTTTGAGCGATAGTAGTCCGCTACATGCCCGGTTCACCGGATTCTCGCTAGCCCAAAGACTACCGCTTGGACGCTTAATCGTCGGGGCATGTGTTTCACCGTTCCTATATGTCGCCTTCGGGAAATGTCGCGCAGGATATTCGAGTCCTGCCTAGCCTTCTCTGCCCGGGTTAATGCGAGTCATAGCCCAGTGCTACAGCCCGAATTCATACGTTGATGACCGACATGCTCGATGTGATTCATGTATGCCTGTCCCCATAGGTTAGTGCCACTTTGGGTTCCACGACTAGTCATGTCGGCCCGGTTCTCTGTCATATGGATGCTAGCGACACTATCATATCACGTGAGCCAAAAGGCGCAAACGGTCCCGGGCCATGGTAAGGCGACACCCGTGGGAATACCGTGCGTGAGGCCGCAAAGTGATATGATGTGTTACATGCTAGATCGGTGTGACTTAGGATCGGGGTCCCGACAGCTTTGGTATCAGAGCCAGGTTGCCTGTAGGGTTTCCAAGCCAACCTGGTCGAAGTTGAGTCTAGAAATTCTTTAGTTATGTAAGGGGATTGATTGTGGAAGGGAACGTAAGGCTCTTTTTACTCCTTTATCTCATGGCCTTCTGATCTGAGTCATCTTAATTTCCGACGGGTTAAGGAACTGGGCTTTCTCTCCGTCTATCAAGATCACGTGTTACTACTCCATAGTCTCTTAGGATTGGTTGATCGAGTCATACCCCAGTTTTCAGTGCCTTGATTGTAGCCTATTTAGTAATATCTCAGAACCTTGAGTGGTGATGTTGAGTTGTAGTACTACCCCATTTTAGCAGGATGTCTCATTTTGAGCATTTTACTGCCGTTATGCTGCCGGAATTGCCCCAGGAGTTCGAGAGTTACTAATTTCTGTGTCCTACATTTTTCAGTATGTAGTGATGTTGATTCCTTACCTTGGTTTCGTTTCTAAGGATGTCATCAGTTAATCGAAGTTTTGTTGCTCTTAGCCAGAACCACGGAGATGGTAGGGATGAGGATCCTCCTGACCCACCTTCGTTGGCAGGGTTCATGTTAGAGATGGAGAGGAACAAGCGTGAGTCTAACCGCTTGTTGGCACGTATCGAGGAGAACACCACACAACAGTTCAAAGGGTCTGTAACCATTCTTGATTTTATTCGCTTGCACCCACCTACCTTTCATCATTCCATCGAGCCACTCGATGCGGATGATAGCCCCGTCGTATCACACGCATAGCTCCGTTCTGCGAACGTAGCTGAAAGTGACAAGGTCACCTATGCTGCATACCACCTGGAAGGTCATGCTAGTCTTTGGTGGCAGAACTATGAGGCTATGCTTCCAGCTGGTCAGATTCCTACCTGGAGAGATTTCACTGAGGCTTTTCATGAGCATCACATTCTGAAGCCCTCATCGATCGCAAGAGAGAAGAGTTCTGTAGTTTCATCCAGGTAAGATGGCTGTTGATGCTTACAGCGAGAGTTTGAGAACCTTGCCCGCTATGCTACGTAAGAGGTGTCCACGGATGCCAAGAAGCAGGCTAGGTTCCGGAAGGGTCTCAACCCCAAGTTGCGTCGTGATCTCCACCTACATCATTGTGATACATTCCAGGCTCTGGTGAAAAAGGCCATTAATGCAGAGACATCTCAGCTCACTTACGAGGAGTCTCGTAAGCACAACCGTGATTTGGGATCTTCTTCCGGTTCTAGTTCTCGAGCGCGGATTTGGATTCGAACTCCGCTCTTCCTCCTGGATACACACCAAGGCCATCTTATGTGGCACCTCATCCAGTTCAGCAGTATGCACCACCCAGGCCTATTGGTGGACCACCTGCCAATACGGGTCCACGTCCTACCTCCAAGATTTGTTACAAGTGCGGAGAGCCAGGCCACATTGCCCGTATTTGTACTCAGACCAGAGTTGCTCCACCCCAGCCCGAGAAGTCTGTTGGCCGTGGTAGTAAGCCATCGCACAAGATGTTCAGTGCCAAGTCAGCTCCCACCGAACATGGACGTGTGCATCACGTCTCAGCTAAAGACGCTCACGATGATCCAGATGTCGTTCTTGGTACACTCCTTGTCAAGCATCATCCAGCCTTCGGTTCTATTCGACATCTTTGGAGCATCTCATTCCTTCATTTCTGAAAGCTATGCCCGCTTGCACGACATGTCATTTTGTGATATTCCCTCCCCACTACTCATTCAAACTCCTGGATCCAAATGGCAAACTTCCTGTGTAAGCCATAGTAACGAAATCCTTGTTGATGTAACTTGTATTCCTTGCCTCACTTATAGCCTCAAGTCTTCAGATATTAACATCATCTTGGGTATGGACTGGATGACAGCTCATCATGCCAAGATTGATTGTTACACCAGGTCTGTCCAGCTTACACGCCCATCTAGCAAGATAGTCACTGTCTCCACTAGAGTTGCAAAGCGTCAACTTTATTCTCTTAATGCCAGCCCTCTTCTAGACCTTGAAGATATCCCGATAGTCCGTGATTTTTCCGGATGTCTTTCCAAAGGAACTGCCAGGTATTCCACCTGACAGAGATGTAGAGTTCGTCATAGATCTTATTCCAGGAACCGCTCCAATCTCTAGGAGACCTTATAAGATGGCACCCTTAGAACTAGCCGAGCTTAAGAAACAACTTGATGAGTCCTTGCAAAAGGGTTTCATCCGTCCTAGTTCTTCTCCTTGGTCTTGCCCCATCCTCTTTGTCAAGAAGAAGGATGGTACGGACCGGATGGTTGTAGATTATCGTCCCGTTAATTTGGTCACGATAAAGAACAAGTATCCGCTCCCCAGGATCAACGACCTGTATGATCAGCTCGCTGGATCCTCAGTCTTTTCCAAAATGGATTTGAGGTTAGGATACCACCAAATCAAGATCAGAAACGGGGACATCCCCAAGACAGCCTTTGTCACTCGTTATGGCGATGCTGAGTACACCGTCATGTCCTTTGGTCTAACCAATGCTCCAGCTACATTCTCCCGCTTGATGAACTCGATCTTCATGGAGTACTTAGACAAATTAAATCGTGGTTTACCTCGATGATATTCTTATTTACTCGAAGAACAAGGAAGAGCATGCGAACATCTTAGACTTGTGTTAGAAAAACTCGAGAGAGCACCGCCTTTATGCCAAGTTCTCCAAGTGCGAATTTTGGTTGCGGAAGTGACCTACCTAGGCGGCGTGATTTACGGTAAGGGCATTGCTGTCAATCCCGAGAGAGTTCAGCCGTTCTCGATTGGACTCCACCAAACCGTTAAACAAGTTAGGAGTTTCCTTGGTCTAGCCAGCTATTGTCGCCGCTTTGTTGAAAACTTCTCCAAAGTAGCTAAACCCCTCACGGAACTTCTCAAGAAAGATAAAAAGTTTGAGTGGTCCCCACAGTGTGAGTACAGTTTTCAGGAACTGAAAAGACGCCTGACTTCTGCTCCCATACTTGTGCCACGGATTTCACAAAGGACTTTGTTATCTCATCGCGACGCCTCACGTGAGGACTAGGTTGCATTCTTATGCAGGATCGTCATGTGATTGCCTATGCATCTCGACAGTTGCATCCACATGAGGAGAATTATCCTACACATGATCTAGAGCTTGCGGTCGTAGTCTATGCACTCAAGACCTGGCGACGTTACCTTCTTGGTAAACATTGCGAGATCTACACCGATCACCAGAGTCTCAAGTATATCTTCACCCAACCAGATTTGAACCTTAGGCAAAGACGATGGTTGGAGTTAATCATGATTATGATCTAGGATTACCTACACCCCGAGCAAAGCTAATGTCATGGCTGATGCGCTTAAGTCAGAAATCCTATTGCAACAATCTCGTGTTGCGGCCGGGGTCAACCACTTCTCCATGAGGAATTACGTAAGCTTAACCTTCACATTGCTCCTCACGGATTCCTTTCTACCTTGGTGGCGAAACCTACCCTCAAGGATCAGATCATTTCTGACCAGAAGTTTGATAGGGGTGTTATCCGCATCAAGAGAAACATTAAGAAGGGAGTTGGTGGATGTTTCTCTATGGCTGATCGTGGTGTTGTTTTCTTTGGGAACCGCCTGGTGGTCCCCAAGAAGCAGCATCTTCGACAGTTGATTCTTAAGGAGGCGCATGAATCTCCTCTCACGATTCATCCCGGTAGTACTAAAATGTATCAGGACCTACGCCAGAGGTTCTGGTGGACTAGGATGAAGAGAGAAATCGCTCAGTTTATTGCTAATCGCGACGTTTGTCGTCGCGTTAAGCATAAGCGAACATCAAAGACCTGCTGGCACCCTTCAGCCTTTAGCTATTCCTGAGTGGAAATGGGATAAAGTTGGTATGGATTTCATCACCGGCTTTCCCAGGACCAAGAAAGGGAATAATGCTATCTTCGTAGTCATTGATCGTCTCTCCAAAGTGGCTCACTTCCTACCGGTTCGAGAGAGTATCACCGCTAGTCAGCTGACTTATATATTCTCGAATAGTGTCACTTCATGGTGTTCCACTAGAGATCAATTCAGACCGTGGCAGTCTTTTCACTTCTCATTTCGGGAGAGTTTCCAAACTGCCATGGGCACCCATCTTTCCTTGATGCCGCTTTCCACCCTCAATCAAGTGGTCGGTGGAACGGGTCAACCAAATTCTCGAAGACATGCTTAGAGCTTGTGTTATCTCATTCGGTATGGATTGGGAGAAATGTCTTCCGTTTGCCGAGTTTGCTTATAACAATAGCTATCAATCCTGTCTCAAGAAAGCTCCTTTTGAGATTCTCTATGGACGAAGATGTCGAACACCTTTGAACTGGTCAGAAACCGTGAAAGACAATTCTTTGGACCGGATATGATCCAGGAGGCGTAAGAGCAAGTTTGCATCATTCGTGAGAATTTGAAAACAGCCCAATCTCGTCAAAAGAGCCGATATGACCGTCGTCATAAGGAAGTGGCTTATGAAATTGGCGACAAGGCTTACCTTCGGGTTACTCCTTTGAAGGGTACCCATCGTTTCGGTATCAAGGGCAAGTTGGCTCCCCGTTACATTGGTTTCGCATTCTCGCTAAACGAGGAGAGGTTGCCTACAAATTGGAACTAGCCCCACATCCTTCTCGAGTTCATAATGTCTTCCACGTCTCGCAACTCAGGCGTTGCTTCTCGGATCCCATCCGTGGAGTGGACCACGAAACGCTTGATCTCCAAGATAACCTCACCTATCGAGAGTACCCGGTTCGCATTCTTGATCAAGCAGAGCATGTTACCGACGTCAGAACATCAAGTTTCTCAAGGTTTAGTGGTCTCAGCATTCCGAGAGAGAAGCTACTTGGGAGCGAGAAGATCGTCTTCGACTGGAGTACCCCGCTTTCTTTCCATCGACCCCTGAATCTCGGGACGAGATTTTTCCAAGTGGCGGCGAGTTGTCACATCCCTAGTTCTGGTATGACCTAGACTAGCTAGTCATTTGTGCATCATGTTTAAATTCCATTTAATATTGAAATGAGGATTTTTGAAACACTTTCGAAACATTTTTACGGAAATGACCCAAATAAAAATTGCTTCAATTTGGCCCAAGAAAATGTTCCTGTTTTCTCTAAAAATATTGGTCGAGGTAAAATTCCAACTAATATTTTTGGGAGCTCGAAGTATTTATTTTTGGCCATTTGAATTAATGCATGAATATTTGCCTTGGATATATATGTTGTATATATTATATATGTCCAATAATTATGCTAGTTGCTGAGGAGCTCTGGAATAATATAGTTAGCTCCTGCAAAAATTGGCATAAGGAAATAAATTGATTTAGTATTATTACTAAATCAGAACAAATGTCAGAAAAATAGAAAAAGAAATAAAGGGAAAAATCTTACCTGGACCTACCTGCGGCCCGGCTCTCACATGCGGCTGGCCCGGCCCAGCTCTGTCTTGACTGGCCGGCCCAGCTCTGTCTTGGCTGGCCCAGTGGCCAAACCCAGCCCATCTGGGCCCCCTCCTCTGTCGTCTTCCTCCCGACAGAGGGCAGGCGCGCGTGCCCGGCAGCGTGCACCGCCAGCCGCGCCACCTCCTCCCCCACTGCGTGTCCTCCCCTCGTCATTTGGATGACCCAGGCGTCGCTACTGCGCCCGACCGCTCTCCTCTCTCTCCCGTGCCTCTCCCCTCCTCCCCCTCGCTCCCTCTCTCACGGCCGAAATCGTCGTCGCCGCCGTCCACAGCCACCGTGGCCTCGGCCACTGCCACACCCCCCTGACACGCTCCCTAGCTCCGCCGCGACCCCCTCTACCTCCTCGTTGAGCCACGCACCCCCGGACGGCCTCCATCGTCGTCACCGTCGTCTCTTCACCGCCGCCCGCCGTGGATCCCCATCGCCGTCCCGTCGACCACAGCGCGTCCCCGAGCTCGTCGTCGACGCCATCGAGTCCGCCGTGAGCCGCTGCATCCATTCCCCCTTCTTCCCTGCCTCCCCGCGCTCTGTAGCCGCACGCCCGCTCGAGCCCGAGCTCCGGCCGCCGCCCGCCTCGCTCAGCGAGCCCCCGCCCCAGCTCCTCCCACCTGCCCACCACCAGATGCGAGAGCCAGGCTACGCCGGTGCGCTCGAGACGCCGCCCGTGGCTCGTGGCGTGGACTCCGCCGCGTCCAGAGGTCGCCGGCGACGAGCCCCGTCGCCTGAGCCCTGCCACGTGGGTCCGGCTCGTCAGGTGATTAGCTTAAGCTAATCACCAACTAACCTAACCCCTGACGCTAACATGTGGGCCCCAGTGCCCTAATCTTTAAGTAAACTAAACTAACCCCCCTGTTTAACCCGTGCCACTGACGTGTGGCCCCACACGTCAGGTTTGACCGGTCAACCACGGTTGACTCGCTGACGTCATGCCTCTGTAATGCTGACACAATTATTTATTTTCTGGATTTAAATTAATCCGGAAATTCTAGAAAATGTTTCAAACTTCAAAAAATCATAGAAGTTCAACCGTAACTCGGATTGAAATAATTTATATATGAAAAGTTATCAGAAAAATGCAATCTTTCCACCTGTACCAGTTTCATGCATGACAAACCAACCTAATCCTGCTGTATAGGTGAAAACATGTAAATGGCATTTATAAGAGCTTAGTTTGGAGTTGCATTTTAACCTTGGTTCAAATGGACTTCATTCAAGTTGAATACTAGTTGCATTAGCTCAAACAGCATCACATCTACATGCCATGTTCATGCATCATATTGTTGCATATGATTGTGTAATGATTGTCGGCACCGTTCCTTCTCGATAGGTCCTGCTCCGGAGACCGTTCCAGAGTACTGCGTGAAGCGATTGCCTCCCTTGTTGATTTACCGGGCAAGAAAACCCCCCTTGTTCATTCCGATACAATCCTACTCTCTCGCTCCTGCTCTCATTTATTACATTAGGAAAACAACGATTCATCTGCTACTTTGTGCTGCGGTAGTTGAACCCATTCCTCTGCATGACCTGTCATTGCCACAGTAAATAGTTGAAACCCACTAGCATGTGTAGGAGTTGATTGAGCCATGTTGTGTTCCTACCATGCTATGCCTGCTATTGCTTAGAGTTGTGTCAGGTCTGATTCATTGGGGATGAATTGGAGTACAGTTCTATGTTACGATCTTTGAGAGTGAAATGTGTGAACACGATTTGGTAAAGGTAGCGGTGAGAGGCCATGTAGGAGTACATGGTGGGTTGTCTCCTTTGGAACCGTCCTTAAGCACTGAGTTCTGTGTATGTTGTCCAATGACTAGCTACTACCACACATTGGAATGCTTAAGTGCCCCTCTCGACTTATTGACCAACTTGACCTATGTCCAGGAGTCGCAACTAGTTTCTGGTGTTTGTAGGTAGTGTTAGTAGTCTACCAATTGGCACCCGGCCAGGTGGGCTTGGGACAGACTAGGCACAAGTGGCACGGTGTACCAAGCGTAGATCCATCCGGCGAGGTGGGATTGGGAACCCTGCACACATCATTTGGGGCCGTGAGCAACACCCCGGCCGGATCTCCTTGCGGATGGAACCCAAATAGGCGATAAACCTGGACTAGAGTCTTGTGTGGTTAGTCAGGTCGTGGCCGACACCCTCGCCAGGCTTCCGCTTGAAGGTTGCCGAGATACATGACGTGTATATGGCGGTAAGTGGCGAGAGCGTGTGTGAAGAAGTACACCCCTGCAGGGTTATCATGATCTATTCGAATAGCCGTGTCCTCGGTTATGGACTTCTTAGATGCTTACGTGGTACATAGACAACTTGAAGTGGATACTCTAAAAATGCTCAAGACAAGTGTGAGTGCTATGGATGGCCTTCTCGTATGGAAACGGGATGAATCCATAGTAGTGTATTGATGTGGTGACTAGTGGACTGCGTGTGCGCCATATCACCTCAAAGAAGTTCTGGTAGTCGAGAACAGGGATAGCCACAGAGTCAAAGCTGGCTTGCTGCAACTAAACCCCACATTACCTTCTTGACACTAATGCATGTATAACGAGGATCTGATGTAAGTCTTCTTTGAGTACCTTTGTACTCACGTTGCTTTATTTATGTTTTTGCAGCGGAGACTTGGTCTTCTTGGTAGTTCCGCTTGGACTTGAAGTAGCTTGTTACCTCAGCTACGATCTTGTACCCTTGGGAGGGTCTTGTAGATAGTCGGGCTTCTCGGCCTTTTTCTTTGTAGTTATGCGTACTCAGACATGTAATGCTTCCTCTTGTTGCTTGTATGCTCTGAATGATGGGTCATGTGACCCCTGTGTGTATTTAAGCTATGTGGCTCTTCTGAGCCTTTATCTATATGAGTTTGCGTTATGTTGTGATGCCATGTTGTACAACACATACTTGCATGTTATGCGTACGTGTAACTTGTATTGCTATGTGTGGGATCCGACAACCTAGTTGTTTATCCTTGGTAGCCTCTCTTATGGGGAAATGTAGTCTCGTGCTTCTGAGCGATAGTAGTCCGCTACACCCTGGTTCACCGGAGTCCTGCTAGCCCAGCACTACTGCTTGGACGCTTGACTGCCCGGCATGTGTTTCACTTCGTTCCTATGTCTGTCCCTTCGGGGAAATGTCGCGCGGGATATTGAGTCCTGCCTAGCTCTGCTACAGCCGGTTGCGAGTCCTGTTAACCCAGTGCTACAGCCCGAATTCATACGTTGATGACCGACATGCTCGATGTGATTCATGTATGCCTGTCCCCATAGGTTAGTGCCACTTTGGGTTCACGACTAGTCATGTCGGCCGGGGTTCTCTGTCATATGGATGCTAGCGACACTATCATATACGTGAGCCAAAAGGCGCAAACGGTCCCGGGCCATGGTAAGGCGACACCCGTGGGAATACCGTGCGTGAGGCCGCAAAGTGATATGATGTGTTACATGCTAGATCGGTGTGACTAAGGATCGGGGTCCCGACAGCCGCCATCTGCTCGTCTTCAACCTCGGTACCGCCGGACGCCGTTCGTTGATTCGCCTCGCCCCGGTCGCCCTCGAGCCCACTGATCTGCTCATCGATCTCCCTGTGAGCTCCACCGGTTTTCCCCTCTCTTCCTCGCGTCATTTTCGCCCTCTTGCCGCAGCCCCGAGATCACCCGAGGCTGCCGTCCGCCATGACCGGTGAGCCCATGCTCCCGAGCTTCTCCTGCTCGCTCCAGGGGTACTGATATGCTCCTGGCGCCTCCAGGAGGCTGCCTAGCCACTCCGTTGGCTCGCCCGAGCACTGCAGCCCCGCGCCCGCGCTATCCCGAACTCCGGCCGCCGCTGTTGTCATCGCCGGCGCCGCCACAGACCACCCCAGGTCCAGCCACCACCACCATCAGATGTGCCCAGCTGCGGGTGTTCCAACGGGCCCGGCTGCGCGACCTCTCGTCGCCAGAGTTGGCCGGACGGGCGACGCCGCCGTGCTGTGCTTAGCACCAGCGTTTAGCCGTCGATGTGGCACCATCATTAGCAGTTAATGACCCCGCTAATTAACCCACACTCTCGCTGACATGCGGGCCCTGCTGGCTAACTAACCAGCTAACAATAATAGATTAAGATTAATCTAAACACGGTGACCCCACATGTCAGTATTGACTTGCGGACGTGTCTGTTGACCCGGCCCCACCTGTCATTGACACTAAACAGCACTGAGACACTGATGTATGGGTCCCACTGGTCAGGTTTGACCTGGACCTGGCGTGTTGACCTGCTGATGTCACACTGATGTCATGCTTGACGCAATAAGCTATTTTCTGGATTTATTTTAATACAGGAAATTCCAGAAAATAGCGCTAACTTCTAAAAATCATAGTAATTCAACCGTAGCTCCAAATCAAATAAGTTATATATGAAAAATGATCAGAAAAATTCAATCTATCCATCTGAACTGTTTTCATGCATGTTTCAACAAGTTAACCTGCTGTTTAGTGCAGAACAAGATAAAGCACTAATAATGACCATGATGAGTTTGAACTTTGAATCTTTGGTTCAAAATAGCTCAAATCCATCTGGCTGTAGTTGCATTAGCCCAACACACTCATTTTACCATGTCATGATCCTGAATCAAATTGTGCATTGCCTTGATTGTGTTTCTTCTCTATTGCCGGTATTTGTTCCCCCTCGGTAGATGTTGTACCGACGTTGTGATTGTTGACACTGATGAAGACTCAATGCTATCTTCAGAAGTGCCAGGCAAGCAAAACCCTCTTGTTCATTCCGATACAATCCCACTCTCTCGCTCCTGCTCTCTTTTACTGCATTAGGACAACAATGATTCATCTGTTACTTGCTGCGGTAGCTGAACCCCTTTATCCTCTGGATGACCTGTCATTCCACAGTAAATAGATGAAACCCACTAGCATGAGTAGGAGTTGTTTCAGCCCTGATGTGCCTACTCATACATGCTTGTTTGTCATGCACACTCTTGCTTAGAGTTGAGTCAGGTCTGATTCATCGGGGATGAATCGGAGGTGTGTGAACATGTCCTACTGTTGAGAGCTAAGTGTGTGAGCACAATTTGGTAAAGGTAGCGGTGACAGACCATGTAGGAGTACATGGTGGGTTGTCTCATTGCAGCAGTCCTCAGGAACTGAGTTCTGTGTTTGTGATCCATGAAACCGTTACTACCACACATTGGGTTCCGGTAACTCGGCCCCTCTCGGCTTATTAATCGCCTCGATCTCTGTCCAGGAGTTGCAACTAGTTTCTGGTGTTTGTAGGATATGTGTTGGGGCCGTGCGTAGCACTGACCCTAGGGGTGGGCTATGTTGCGGTAGAGACACGAGGCACGGTTTACCGGGACGCCCGTTTGGTGCCTCGGGAACCCTGCTCTCATCGTTTGGGGCCGTGAGCGACACCCTGGCCGGATCTCCTAGCGGATGGAACCCGAATAGGGCGATAAACCTGGACTAGAGACTTGTGTGGTTAGTCAGGTCGTGGCCGACTCCCTCGCCAGCCTTCCGCTTGAAGGTTGCCGAGATACACGACGTGTACATGGTGGTAAGTGGCGAGAGCGTGTGTGAAGAAGTACACCCCTGCAGGGTTAACATCATCTATTCGAATAGCCGTGTCCACGGTAAAGGACTTCTGGGTTGCCTATAACACAAGTGAAAATGGATACTCTAAAATGCGCAAGATAAGCGTGAGTGCTCTGGATGGCGTTCTCGTAGGGAGACGGGAGTGGGTCCATAGTGGTGTATTGATATGGTGAATATGTGGACTCGTGTGCGCCACCTCAAAAGAGTTATTTGCAGTCGTAGTTCAGGATAGCCACCGAGTCAAAGCTGGCTTGCTGCAGTCAAACTCCACCACCCCCCTTTGTTGATAAGGATGCATATGTAGTTAGTTCTGATGTAAGTCTTGCCGAGTACATTTGTACTCATGTTTGCCTATTTTATGTTTTTGTAGAGAGACGTCAGTCTCGCTAGTAGTTCCGCGTGGACTTCGACGTTTAGCTCGATACCTCAGCTACGATCCTGTGCCCTCGGCAGGATCTGGTAGATAGTCAGGCTTCTCAGCCTTTTTCATTTGTAGATGTCTGTACTCAGACATGTTAAGCTTCCGCTTGTGCTTTGACTTGTATGCTCTGAATGTTGGGTCATGAGACCCATGTTTGTAATATCTCACTCCTCGGAGCCTAATGAATAAATACTTGAGTCGTAGAGTTATGTTGTGATGCCATGTTGTATTTACACATATCGAGCATATTGTGTGTATGTTTGAAATGCTTGGTATGTGTGGGATCCGACAATCTAGTTGTTTATCCTTGGCAGCCTCTCATATGGGGAAATATAGCCTAGTGCTTCCTGAGCGATAGTAGTCCGCTTCTGACCCGGTTCACCGAGTCCTGCTAGCCCAAAGACTACTACTATGGACACTTGACTGGCGGCATGTGTTTCACGCCGTTCTGTGTCTTTCCCTTCGGGAAATGTCACGCTTGATGACATCCGAGTCCTGCCTAGCCTGCTACAGCCCGGGTTCCCGGAGTCCTGTTAGCCCAGTGCTACAGCCAGATTCACACACTACTGACCGACATGCTCGATGTGATTCATGTATGCCTGTCCCCATGGGTTAGTGCCGCTTTGGGTTCACGACTAGCCATGTCGGCCCGGGTTCTCTGTCATATGGATGCTAGCGACACTATCATATACGTGAGCCAAAAGGCGCAAACGGTCCCGGGCCATGGTAAGGCGTAAGGCGACACCTATGGGAATACCGTGCGTGGGGCCGCAAAGTGATATGAGTTGTTACCGGCTAGGTCGATGTGACTTGGGATCGGGGTCCTGACATCGACAAGCTGGGAAGATCGCGGCCGGTGAGCCCTTTTTATTGCAAACTAAGTTCAGCGATCCGAATTATGCTCCACTTAATCAAGTGTGGAGTTCTCCAGACGCGTTATTGGACCTGCCGAAGAGTGCTTACGATGCGGCGCAGTTTTACCAGGCGCAAGAAGGGTGTGCAACAGAGAAGCTTTTCCGGTCGTAGTTCGGTGTGTCAAAACGCCCACTGTTGCTAAAAGAACAGATGAACCAATGGTCCGAGCTCCATAGACTATCCGGTTCTGCCATGAAGGACGCCATGATCGGGCTGTGGTCGAACGAGCCAATTCCGGATAGTTATTTTGGTTTGGTGCGGCGACTTGATGATGCGGTGCCACGTATCGACGTAGTTAAGCAGTCAGCATGCATTGAAGGTGCACAGATGGCCTTTGCCCATGTCAAGACATACTGGGCGAAGATGAAGGCCACTGATGTTGCAGCAAAGGGTCCACTCAAGGGCAAGGATCATGCACCAGAGCATTATTTCGATGATGTCCTGGAGGGTGCCCGTTTGATAGAGGGTCAATGCTCGAAAAACATGATATTCGAGTGAAATGTATGGAAATTTGTAAAATACAATATTATAATAAGGCTATTTTTTGTATTTTCGCCTAAAAGTTTTTGTTCCTCCTATGCGGCCGTTTTTGTATTAATCTGAAAGTTTTCGATTAAATGCTTCAAATTTCACGTATAAAGTACCGGGGTGTTCGGAAAAGCATTTGATCACTGTTAACCCAACGTCTTGGTCCATTAAGGAGGTGTAAAAGCGGTGAACGAGGCAATTGGACTATAGGTCGTTAACATTTTGACTTAGCCATAGGAGTTTTATGGGGGGGGGGCTACGATATAGCCCCTAGTTTGTACACGGCTTATTCCAATATGGTGCGTTACATATATGGCCCGAAGAAAAGGGTCCTACGTATAATATGGAGGGAATCATGAAAGATTCCGATAAGTCATCAAGTGGTTGACCAGCTCTCGTCGCATCATGACCGTCAATTTTTGGCTTTCTCTACTGAGGTGCTTGAACAGATGAACCGGAAGCACAATCGCACTAGTTCTCCCTTTGCTACCCTAGGCGATAGAGCGGAACATAAGGTAGCAACCACACGAGCCAGGCAACCCAAATATTGACCCAAGACATGATTCGAAGCTGATGCATATATGGCCAAACTCGCAACGATGAAGTATGCTACAAAGCTGTTCAGACTTGTCGGCAACTCATTTGTTCCCATACCAAGCTCCTGGCAAATTATGCCGAGGTGTATGAGTGAAACAACCACAGGATCCAAATTCATTTGTTTTGAAAAAAGCGAATGCTGGATGCGGATTATGTTTACTGGGACCTGATTCATATGCCAATATTTATTTTACAGATAACAAAGCCGCAACCCTGGCTATTTGACATGGCCGGGGTCGAAGGCCGAGGAAAAAGGCACATTACAGGATCGAAATAAAGAGTGCGGTATACAAAAAGTTATTTTGGACTTCCTGTCGCACGTCTGTGCCGCCTGTCCTCGGTGAGGGGACTCCTTGACGGAAATAGCCCTTAGGTGAGTGTACGAATCCGAACTCCGATAGAGTCCAGGAGATGATTATCCTTTGCGTCACCTGTGGTAAAGGATAATGAATGAGAAAGAGTAATTAGAAAAGAAACAAAGGTTATGGGAGTACTTGCAGGCTCGTCCATATTGTGCTTCCGCCGATGCCTAGGGTATCTTAAGTGCATAGTTATATATGCGTGGTACAGATTTCACAGGTATATGAGGTGGGCGGCAGAAGCCGGACTGCCAGTTCCGCTCCGAAATTGGTCGATCCTATTGAATGGAGACCAGAGGGAGTGCTTCGGCGGAGGCTTAATGGCCGACAATGTATGTGGTTTAATAAGACCGCTTTGTACTTCGGCGGAGGTTGCTGTAGTATGATCGTCAGTCCAGAGGGAGTGCTTCGCCTACTCCCTTGTAGAGTTGTGTGTCACGTATACCATATTCAATGTTTTTACTTCGGGGGGAAATTGCTTCTGACCCCCGGTATTTTGTTGGTGAGTCTCTTCGTCATCGCTAGCACTGGGCGGCATCCTCCCCTTATGTTCGGTGTTGAGCTTCTGTTGGTATGATTAGTTGGTTTGTCGGGGTGGCCATGAATCTGGTAGGGCTGATCCAATATCATGTCCAGATTGGATGGTTCGTCTCTGTTTGCCTTGAATGGATTTTTCCGTTGACCGGGTTTGGGACCGCTGAATCCGGCATTGACCACTGTGTCGTGCGGTCTTTCATTATCATTGCGACGTTTGTGCTTGCTGCGTTGTGGCTTGCCATTGCCGTCTCGGACTTCGGAAGTGCCCGATCGCTGGTGCTCTTACTTCTACGAGCGAGCCAGCTGTCTTCTCCCGTGCAAAAGAGGGTCATTAGAGTGGTAAGGGCTGACATGGATTTTGGTTTTTCCTGACCAAGGTGGCGAGCGAGCCACTCCTCCCGGACGTTGTGTTTGAAGGCCGCTAGGGCTTCCGCATCTGGACAGTCGATGATTTGGTTCTTTTTAATTAAGAACCTAGTCCAGAGCTTCCTGGCTAACTCTACGGGCTGCTGGACAATGTGACTTAAGTCATCGGCATCTGGTGGCCAGACATATGTACCTTGGAAGTTGTCGCGGAAGGCGTCTTCCAAGTCCTCCCAGCTGCCAATAGAGTTTTCCAGTAGACTGTTTAACCACTACTGAGCTGGTCCTTTGAGTTTTAACGGGAGGTATTTGATGGCGTGGAGGTCATCTCCGCGGGCCATATGGATATGGAGAAGAAAATCCTCGATCCACACCACGGGATTAGTTGTTCCATCGTATGATTTCATATTCACGGGTTTTAACCTTTCTGGGAATTCATGCTCCATTACTTCGTCAGTGAAGGAGAGTGGGTGTGCGGCGCCTCTATATTGGGCCACGTCGCGACGTAGCTCAGATGGAGTTCGTCTGCGGTTTTCGGCCCGGGCGTGACTAGATTTGTCACGTCCGAATAGGTAGCCAGTGTTGCGTGACGAGGCACCTCCTCACGATCCGTAGATCGATCTGGTATATCCTGCTCTACTGTCCAAGTCCTGCCGAGGGTCGTATGTGTGACCCGAGCTATTTTATCTCTGTTTTTTTGTTGGGTTGAGGCGGGCTGCCGTTCGGCTTGAGCTGCCTCTTTATCCCGACCGCGTTGTGGTCGGTCAGCCGAATTGTCCCGACCTCGTGGTGCAGATTTCGTCGCCTCCTCCTCGAACTGAGTTAGCAATCTGTGCTTCGGGTAACCTTTGGTTGGGCGCTTGAGGCCATATTCTTTGGCTGCTAGGATATATGTCCATCTATCGTTGAGCAGGTCTTGGTCAGCTTGAAGTTGTTGCTGCTTCTATTTCAGGATCCTTGAAGTGGCTATTAGCCGACGTTTAAAGCGCTCCTTCTCAAGAGGCTCCTCAGGCACGATGAAATCCTCGTTGCCGAGGCTCTCCTCATCCTCGGAGAGCGGAAGATAATTACTGTCCTCCGAGTCTTCATTTATTGCCTGTACATCAGGGCTAACGTGCCAGTCTTCCCGTTCATCCTGTTTGGAGGTTGCCCCAACAGGGTCTTCACTATCTTCGGCATCGTCCGGAGTATTATTTTCTCCGGTGCCGGTATTGCTGTCTTTTCTACAATGTGACCTAGGGCGGCGCCGCTGGCGCCGGCGTCCGGGCTGTGTCTCAAGAGGTTTATCCTCAACTGGATCCACTTTGTCATCGTTGTTAGTTTCTTTAGGTGTATCCACCATGTATACATCGTACAAAGAAGTGGAAATCCAACGTCCGGTGAACGGCGGGATTTGTCCATGTTCTTCATCTGCATCGCTGTCCATACCGTCGATGTCTTTGGAGCCATAATCGAGCATGTCGGCTAAATATTCGACAGTGGCTACGAAGTGGGTGGTGGGTGGGAAACGAAATTCCTAGTTATCAGCCTCCAGTTCGAACCGGATATCATTCGGTTGTGAGCCCTCCACTAAGGATATATTTTTTAATGAGTTTAACTCGTCGCCTAAAGGCGAGTGCTAGAAGATGTCCTCGGTGCTGAATTCGACGATCGATGACCGATCCATCTCGACGTGCGTGGACACACATGGTTCAGACTTATGGCCGGAGACGAGTCCGAGGTTCCGGAGACACAGATACCACCTAAGGTTTTGTCTGTGTGCGGCTCCAACTCCGTGGAATCAGCGGCTTCCATGGCGGGATTGAGCTTCCCGTCCTTGGATGGCGCGATCTGCTCCCGATCTAAGGCCGGGGTAGTTATAGGTGCAATTTCCTGAGCATGGTCTGATGACAGATTCAAGTCATGTTCATCATAGGGACAGGGAGCGGCCGCCGTGGTCTCGAATCCGTCAAAGATAAAGTCTCCACGGATGTCCACGACATAGTTCAAGCTCCCGAATCTAACCTGATGGCCAGGGGCGTAGCTGTCGATCTCCTCCAGATGGCCAAGCGAGTTGGTCCGCAGTGCGAAGCCGCCAAACACGAAGATCTGTCCGGGGAGGAAGGTTTCCCTTTGGACATCATCGTCGTTGACGATTGAAGGAGCAACCAAACCTTTTGAGGACGACAACCAACACCTCGCTCAGGTTCAGTTAGAGCCGAACGCCTCGCACACACGTGAGTACGTACGAGAGAAATGTGCATCGCTCGGCCCCCGACCACCTACCGTAACCAGGAACTTCCCCGATATTTTCCTCACCCTCGCTTCTACCACGACTTTTTCCATCATGGACGGCACAAAGAATGTCATGCAGCTGCGTCTCTGGACCGCCCAAGATGAAAAGCCCATTTCTATCATGACTTTTTGCTATGGAAGTAGGATCCCACCACATCTATGATGATACTGGGTTTTGTCACAGTTATCATCATAGAAGTGTCATAAGCATGACAGAAAAAAATTCGTTCGACCCAAAATCTCACGGATGTGTTTTTTTGTAGTGGCCTCTACGAGGGCAAGGGCAAGGCCCATATCAACTCGGGTGGGGGCGGCACCTACAACGTCCGTGAAACCTTGGATCGGGACGGTCCATGCTTGGGTTATGCCATGGTGCCCTCATGCTTCGGGCTCCGGCATCCTGGGCGTGCGTCCTGCTTTGGCTGCTACGTTGACGGGGACTATCGGAATCGGGGCTCCGCGGACCCAAAGAATGGTTTTAACTCTGGGGTGTGCGCAAAGAACTCTACTAAGCTACGGCTCGCTACTGACTGCCTCACGGCGATGATCCATCTTGATCGAGTGATAGGGAAGAAGATAGAACACGGTGATTTACCCAGGTATGGGCCACCTTGCGGTGTAAGACCCTACTCCTGCTTTGTGGTGGATTGCCTCGCGAGGAGGATGAGGATGAACTAGTACAAGGATAAACTTGCTCCTCTAGGCTCAGGGTTCGACTTGGTCTGACCCCTCTCTATAGTGGAGACTAACCTATACTTATACCTGCCTTGGTCCTCTTCCCTGAAAACTCAAGGTGGGAATGGATACCACAACGACCAATTTCGAAGGGGGACATGAGTATATCCTATCCTGACTAAAGGTGGTCTTCGCCTACAAAGCTTCTAGCCATGACGTGTAGGTGGGCTCAGCGATGACCTCCGTCCTGGCGAGCTCGTCGTCCTGGTCTTGTTGCACTGGAATGGCAAGCTTTGGGGGACTCCTTGGGAACCCACGTGCTGGCCTTCTCCCTTAGCACCAAAGTGGAAAATGTCCTGGTCTGCGCCCACTGGCGCCCTTCTGCCTCTACTCGCCGTGGCTCGCGTCACCCAGGTGTGCCGTGAGGTGGGGTGGCAATCCTAGGGATGTCCGCCTCACGAGGGCCTCGGGAGACAGCCTCGACAGACCGCTCGTTGTGAAGACCTGCATGTGAAGCTTGCCGTTGCGTGCCTCGCAAGGGCTTTGCCCGTGAAATCTTGGCGCTGGGCCACGACGGGCCCTTCAACCAAGCCACATGATGGGCTGCAGGCAGACGGGCCTGGGTGCCCCCAGTACCAGAGCCCCAACAGTAGCCGCGCGCCGATGGTGCGCACGGCCTCACTTGGAAGTGGAGGCGAAGAGGAGAGGGAGAAGCGATGCAGGCCCCAACCGCCTCCAGGCCAGGCTCGACGCGTGGCGCACGATGGGGCATGGGACGCCCCACCTCCCCACGTCGCCTCTGAAACTGTCCAGGCTGACATAAGGCCTGGCGCGCACTGCGGGGCCATTATTGCTCTGAAGTCGAAGGGGCACGGATCTGCCTCCTTTGCTCGCTATAAAAGGGCGAAGGGTCAGACCCCTTGACCCATCTCCATCTTCTCGCCTCTCCATCTTTAATCACTACTGCTATAGCCATGGTACCCCTAAGGAGGTTCTCCACCGCAGAGAAAGGCAAGGCAGCGTTGGAGAGACCGGAGACACCACAACCCGCAAGCGGGCGGGGCCACCCACACAAGTCCACCGCTAAGTCCGAGGAGCTTCCCCGGTGAGGGAGTCCTGGATTAGGGGGCCCTCAGACAGCCGGACTATATACTTTGGCCGGACTGTTGGACTATGAAGATACAAGATTCAAGACTTCGTCCCGTGCCCGGATGGGACTCTCCTTTGTGTGGAAGGCAAGCTTGGCAATTCGGATATGTACATCTCCTCCCTTGTAACCGACTGTGTAACCCTAGCCCCCTCCGGTGTCCATATAAACCGGAGGGTTTAGTATGTAGGACAACACCAATCATAATCATAGGCTAGCATCTAGGGTTTAGCCTCTATGATCTCTTGGTAGATCAACTCTTGTAATACTCATATCATCAAGATCAATCAAGCAGGAACTAGGGTATTAGCTCCATCGAGAGGGCCCGAACCTAGGTCAACACTGTGTCCCCCGCCTCCTCTTACCATCCGCCTTAGACGCATAGTTCGGGACCCCCTACCCGAGATCCACCAGTTTTGACACCGACATTGGTGCTTTCGTTGGGAGTTCCACTGTGCCGTCGCGATAAAGGCTTGATGGCTCCTTTGATCATCGGCAACGATGCAATCCAGGTTGAGGTTTTCCTCCCTGGACAGATCTTCGTATTCGGAGGCTTCGTATTGCGGGCCAACTTGCTTGGCCATCTAGAGCAGATCGAGAGCTACGCCCCTGGCCGTCAGGTCAGGTTTGGAAACTTAAACTTAAACTTGATCTTCGACGGATTTGAGCCCATGTCAGGTGCGCCGCACAGTCACGACGAGCCTGACTTAGCTCTGTCGTCGGACGGTGTTCGGGAGATCACACCTGTGGCTACTCCAGCCCTCAATCCGGAGCAGATCACGCCTCCAAGGACGGGTCGATGGACCCCACAACGGAGGCCGCAAACTCAGCGGCGATAGAGCCGAATACTGACATCACATCCTACGAGACCTGTGTTGCCGGACCCTTGGATTCGTGCCCGGCCACGGGCTCCGAACCGCCTGCGTCCGTGCCTATCAAATCTGATTGGGCACCGGTCATGGAGTTCTCCTCCGCAGATATCTTTCAGCACTCTCCCCTGGGGGACGTGCTAAATTCATTAAGGTCTCTGTCCTTTCAGGAGACCCCGGACCGAACTATGTCCGGCTCGAGTGGGCAGCGGACGACGAAGAAATTCGTTCCTCGCCCACCACCCACTTAATAGCCACTATCGACGACTTAACCGACATGCTAGATTTCGCCTCCGAAGACATCGACGGTATGGACGACGATGCAGGAGTAGAACAGGAACCACCGCCCACAAGGCGCTGGATTGCCACCTCAACATATGATATATATATATGGTGGACACCCCCAAAAAAAGCGATGGCAATAAGGCAACGGAGGATAATTCCCTCGAGAAGCAACTTAAGCATCGCCGTCATCGGCACCGCTCTAAGCCCCGCCATAGCAAAAGCAGCGATAACGGCACAAGAGACAATAACGCTGCGGATAGTGCCGAAGATAAAGACAATCCCCTCCAGCCAGGCTTCGAGCAGAAGGATGGGCAAGCTAGCCCTAAGAACAGGCGACAGACGGAGAATCAGAAGATGACACTTACATGTCCATCTCCGAAGATGAGGTGAGCATCGGCGACGAAGAATTAATCGTGCCTGAGGATCCCGTCGAGCAGGAGCGCTTCAAGCGTGGGCTTATAGCCACAGCAATAAGCCTGAAGAAAAAGCAGCAGCAGCTTCAGGCTGATCAAGATCTGCTAGTAGATAGATGGACCAAGGTACTGGCAGCCGAGGAACACGCTCGAACGCCCAACCAAAAGTTTCCCAAAGTGCAAGCTGCTACCCCAACTCGAAGAGGAAGCATTAAAGCCTACACTACTAGTGTATGATGTGGCTGACCGGCTGCCCCGTGGCCGAGACAAAGCGGCATATCAGCCCGAATTCCAGCCCTCACCCCATCGCCAGCCAAACAAAAACACCAAGGCTCGGGGAAACACGCAGTTCCTGCGAAACGTATTGGAAAAAAAATCAGGACAAAAAAGATCGGTCTAGGAATCATGGGGGCGCGTCTCAACGCGTGACGACGATCGTCACGCCGGATATACTAAAAGCAAATACGGCCGGGCCGAATACAGCAAACAAGACACGTATGAACTGCGTCGTGATATAGCACAACACAGAGGCGCCGCACACCGCCTATGCTTCACTGATGAAGTAATGGATCATGAATTCCCAGAAGGGTTTGAACCCGTGAACATTGAATCATATGATGGCACTACAGACCCCGCGGTATGGATAGAGGATTTCTTCCTCCACATTCACATGGCCCGCGGGGATGATCTACACGGCATCAAGTATCTCCCGCTAAAACTGGAAGGGCCGGCTCAACATTGGCTGAATAGCTTGCCGGACATTGGAAGTTGGGAGAACCTGGCATACGCATTCCTAAACAACTTCCAGGGCACTTATATGCAACCATCGGATGCTAACGATTTAAGTCACATAACACAACAGACCGGAGAGTCAGCCAGGAAATTCTGGACTCGGTAACTAACTAAAAAGAACCAAATGGTCGACTGTCCGGATGCTGAAGGCTTAGCGGCCTTTAAACATAACATCCCTTACGAGTGGCTCGCCCGACATCTCGGCCAAGAGAAGCCAAAATCCATGGCAGCCCTCATGACACTCATGACCCGCTTTTGCGCGGGCGAATATAGCTGGTTGGCCCATAGCAACAACACAGCAAGCAACCCTGGCACATCAGAGGCCAGAGATAGCAACGGCAAACCCCGACCCAACAAACACAAGCGCCACAAAAATGGTGAAAACGCCGAAGATACGCTAGTAAATGCCGGATTTAGTTGCTCTAAGTCCGGTCAGCGGAATGGGTCACTCAAAAATGACAATTCGGGTCTGTCTAGTCTGGACCGCATACTCGACCGCCCATGCCAAATTCATGGCACCCCAGGAACACCAGCCAATCATACCAACAAACAATGTTGGGTCTTCAAACATGCCGGCAGGTCAGGCGCCAAAAACAAAGATAAGGGGTCTCAAAGCGATGATGGCGACGAGGAGCCCAGATCACCAAATACAGGAGGGCAAAAGAAATTTCCCCCGCAAATCCAAATGGTGAACGTGGTAAACAGCACCCACACTCACAACCCGGACCGGATGCGCACCCTTAGGGATGTCGACTTAACGGAACAAGTCGTCCCACAATATAAGCTAGGGCCGATCACCTTCAAACGCACGGATCATCCGGTTAACACCAATCAGGGAAATCCAGCCGCACTAATCCTCGGCCCAATAATTAACGGGTTCCACCTTACACGGGTCCTTATGGACGGAGACAGCAGTCTAAACCTACTTTACCAGGACACAGTGCGCAAGATGGGCATCGATCATTCGGTGATCAAGCCGACTAAAGCCACCTTCAGAGGTATTATACCAGATGTGGAGGCCAGCTGTATAGGCTCCATCGCCCTTGAGGAAGTCTTCGGATCACTAGACAAATACCGTGCCGAAGAGTTAATCTTCGACATCATCCCCTTCCGCAGTGATTATCAGGCACTGCTTAGACGAACCGTGTTCGCTCGATTCAACGCGGTGCCACATTACGCCTACCCTAAGCTCAAGATGCCGTTCCGCGCGGCGTCATCACGGTTAATGGCAAGGACGAATTTTCCCTCGGCACCGAGGAGTATAACGCTGCTTTAACAGCAGAAGCAACGAGTGGCACCTTCCAGTCGAACCTCGAGTCAACGGCCAGGCTCCCGGACACCGCCAAAGGACTCCGAACTACTTCGCGGCAGGATACCCCGGCTCGTCCAGAGCTCAATTAAACACTCCAGCGAAGGCCAGGACAGGCAACATACCGCGGCTCAACCACTCTCCAGCACACAAACATTTCTTACATTTCCTTTGCAGGTTCACCCTTGTGCTGACCAGGACTGGCGGTATGGAAGCAGCTCGAACGTGCAAGGGAATCCTTAGATATTCCCCGCAATGACCATCCGACTATACTCCGGATCCGCACACAACTCCTTCCACTTGGTCTCAGCAGGTTCCACAGTCATATCTCTATTTTATCACATTACCTGTACTCATACGCATCGACGTACCATTCAAATAGAACATGTGGATTTATATGACGCTTATCTGCTATTATTTCTTATTGAATTTTTTTGTCAAGTGGCATCCGTATGCCGTGATATGCCATAAATATGCCAGGGGCTTCGTTTTACCCATAATACGGTAATAAAGTCCGAACACCTTCATGGAAGTTCGGCAGCCCGAACTTATAGCATTATATGCATCAACTCCGAATCATTTCTTGGGTCAAATGTTGGGTTTGCCCGGCTCCCGTATTTTGTTGCCTTACGTTCCGCTATATCGGCTAAGGCGGCATAGGGAGAACTACTGTGATTGTGTCCCGGTTCTTCCGGACGAGCACCTCGATGAAAGCAAACCGACTATCATGATACGGCGAGAGCTGGTCAGCTGTTCGAGAGGTTGTAAAATCTTTAAGGATTTCTCCCGCATAATGCCATAACTAATGCAGCGTGCGATGGATCGGTTTTTCTTCCGATCAGGTGCTTATAGAGCCCCTCGTGCGGTCTTCCAAACACCAGGGGCTGTGCCTACCTTCCTTTCCTAAAGATCGTATGGCTAAGTGAGTGTGATAAAGCCCTATAGTCCGATTGCCTGGTTCGTTGTGCTGAACACCTCCTTCGGAGGACCCAAAACTGGGATAGGTTTATCCCGAACACCCCCGTACTTCCTACGTGGGGGTAGAAGCTGACGACTGGCCAACTCTCAGGATTAATATATAAAACGGCTGCGTAGGAGGATAAACTTTTATACAACAGGGAATACATAATGACCTTGTTTAACATTACAAAGGACAACATGATTTGCATTCATGGAAATATAACGTCCTTGGTGCATAGCTCCGCCACAAGGTAGGATCCTTTCAAGACACTTTCATAATATAATTTGGGCTTGCGGTGCTCCTTCCCCTCTGGCGGTCCCTCGGTCATCAGCTTTTCAGCATCCATCTTCCCCCAGTGCACCTTTGCGCGGGCGAAGGCCATTCGCGCACCCACTATACAGACCGACCGCTTGATGACGTCAAGTCGAGGGCAGGCACTTACAAGACGCCTCACGAGCCCGAACTAGCTGCTTGGAATCGGTTCGGCGGACCATAGCCGGATAATCAAACCTTCATGGCTAGTTCCGCCGTGTTATGCAGTTCGATCAGCTGTTTCAGTTGATCGACAAAAGGCACCGGATAATTTGGTGCCAGATACTGCGACCAGAAGAGCTTATCCATAGTGTTCCTTTCTTTGGCTTGGTAGAATTGGGCGGCATCCGATATGCTGCGGGGCAGTTCCGCAAATACCCCTGGAGAAATCCGAACTCAAAATTAGAAACATGATTTTCTCCTCAAATACTTGCTTTACATGGGAAGAAAAGCCTTACCCGCCGCGATCTTCCTCGCCTCTTGGATCTCCTGCAGGGTGCTTTGGGTTTCCCCCCAAGCATCGCACGCGGCCTGATGAGCCCTGGTGAGTTCGTATTCTTTCTTTGTTAAACTCTGCTCCAAGGTCTCGCATTTCTTCATGGCCTCTTAAAGCTCCTGCTCAGCTTCAATAACCCTGGCCCTGTGCTTCTCACAAAGAGCCTGCTCTGCGGCTGCCTTTTTCTCGGCCTCGGCCACAGCCTTCTTAAGAGCCTCGACTTCGGTCATCGTCCCTAGCGCAAATCATGAAACATATTTTATCATACTGGAAATTCATTCGCAATGAACGTGAACAAGGCTTGTGCATACCTTGTTTATCTTCTAACTTCCTTTTCAACTGGCCAAGTTCTTCTTTGGCCCGCTCCAGACTTTGATTCACTCCGGAGACCTCTGCAGTATGCGAGGTAGCAGTCGCTACAGATGCCTTCTTATAACATAAGAGAGATAGATGTCATCAATAGAGTCTTCCTGTGAACACAAATTTGATCCTCTGCCCGGTTCTTTCTTTCACCGAACAGTGTAGCAGTGGCTAATATCCATACTATGACACTCTTCGAAACCTGATAGAACATACCTCAAAGCCTCTTATAAGGCTCATATAGGCTTCATTCAGTCCACTCTCAGCAGACTGAATCTTCTCAATCACCGCACCCATAAGGGCACGGTGTTCATCGGCGATGGGCGCTCTTGGCGCCCGCCAACAAAGCGTCCGGCACCTCTGGTTGGACAGCGGTTGCCGGTGGAACAGGCACACTCCCTCCAGCCAAGGGAGGCCGCCTGCTTGATTCTGGGGCCGTATTGGTCTCCGAAATTGCTTCCGGCCGGGAGCCGAATTCAAGATGGCCCCCGCTGTCGACTCCTATGGGAATCTTCTCCCCCATGTCTCCGGCCCCTAAAGTTTGACCTCCAGGCGCCACCTTCACGATCTTTCCCCCTCCCCCACCTTAGCTTGGGTCCTTCTGGGACGAAACCTTGGTGTTATTGACATATCTGGGGTAAGGGGCCTTCGGAGGCGTCCCGCTCTCCATAGCATCCGAGCTCAGCAAATCCTCTGACGAGGATTGTTCGGTGCGGGACCTCGCTGGACTACAAAAAGTATGGCTCAGGTTAAAATATTATGCCATGATAAGTTTGGACGAATAATCGTGTTCGGGTACTCACGAGTTCACCAGGGGCTAGGCCCTAGGATCCCACTCCGGGCCGCTGTCTGTGGCGGAAGTGGACTACTCCGGAAGAGGAGTTTTTTCCCTTTTAGGCGAATCGGCCTCCAAGTGTATGGAGGCCGTCCTCTTCTTTCTTTCCCCCGCTGGGGGATGGTCTTCCTCCTCCTGCTCGTCCTCTTCGGAGGCAGAACGGGCATTGGAGCCTTCGGATATTGTGTCTGAAGTGCCGCGGCGACGAAGGCCGCCCCGGGTCTTTTTGGCCTCTTTCTCGGCCTTCTTCTTCGGCGTCTTGTAAGGCGCCGAGACCAGCATCTTCGTCAGAAATGGGCCAGCCGGTTCTTCGGGCAGCGGGGTCGGACAGTGGATCTGCTCCACCTTCTTCGTCCAGCCCTAAGAGAGTTGTGGAAAACACATTAAGCATTTCCCTTGGGTTATGCGGATAGGACGTATGATGACTTACCGAGCTTGCAGGGCGGGATAGTTGGTACCCATGGTCCTCGGGTGAGTCCAGCCATGATTTTCCGGACTTGAAAAGCACCTTCCAGATGTCTTTGTGCAAGGAGCTAAAGAGCTCTCGCAGGGTCTGGTGCTTGGCCGGGTCTAATTCCCATAGATTGCAAGTCCGGTGTTGACAAGGCAGGATTTGGCGAACTAACATCACCTAGACTACATTGACAAGTTGGATGTTCTTGTCTTCCATATGTTTAACGCGCGTCTGGAGCACCGACAGTTCCTTGGACGAAGACCAGTTCAGGCCCTTCTTGGGCCACAACGTAAGCCGCAGAGGGGCTCCGGATCGGAACTCGGGAGCAGCGGCCCATTCCGTGCTGCGCGGCTCAGTGATGTAAAACCACTGCTGTTGCCACCCTTTGACGGAAGCATTAAAAGTACATGTTGGCCATGTGACGTTGGGCATCTTGCTCACCATAGCGCCCCTGCACTCACCATGCTCGCTTCTCACTACCTTGGGCTTCACATTAAAGATCTTCAGCCATAAGCCGAAGTGTGGCGAGATGCGGAGAAAAGCCTCATACACGACGATGAATGTCGAGATGTTGAGGAAGGAATTGGGGGATAAATCATGAAAATCATTCCCGTAATAATACATGATGCTACGAACGAACGGGTGAAGGGAAAACCCTAGCCCACGGACAAAATGAGGGAGGAATACAACCCTCTCGTGGGGTTCCGGAGTGGGGACGATCTGTCCTGCCGTCGGGAGGCGGTGGCTGATTTTCTTGGCCAGGTACCCGGTCTCCCGAAGCTTTTTGATATCCTTCTCCCGGATGGTAGAGGCCATCCACTTGCCTCCTGCTCTGGATCTAGACATTTTGGAAGGCCATTGTAGGCGGAGAAGACGAACGCTCGGGCGCTGGCGCTCGAGCGAAGGGGAATGGATCGGGAAGAAGAAATCGTGGGTGCGAATGGGAATCCTTATCCCCTTATAAAGGCAGCAAGGATTCTGTGCCTCCCCACTTGCCTGGTAAACTCGCATATTCCCCAAGTGCTGTTATTGATGGCGCGGTTGGGTTACCCACACCCGTATTGATGAGAATCCCATGATAAGGGGACACGATCTCTGCTTCGCCAAGACGTGCCAGGAAAACCGCCTCGCAATATGTGCAGTAGCTGGTTGAGAAAAACGGTTCGAATAATGACCGGGCCACAGCATGATGTCACGCTATGAAATTTGTCAGCAGATTAGATTTATCAGAAATTGTTCTCTCTACGGTGGTATGTGGAATTTGTTTTGCTGAGCCGGACACGATCCTTGTGTTCAAAATATTCTATGGAGTATTCGGAGGAGGAACCCACCGTTCAATGCTGAAGACAATCTGCGTGCCGGACTCATCATCATTGAAGCCTGATTCAGGGGCTACTGAGGGAGTCCTGGATTAGGGGGTCCTCGGACAGCCGGACTATATACTTTGGCCGGACTGTTGGACTATGAAGATACAAGATTGAATACTTCGTCCCATGTCCGGATGGGACTCTGCTTTGCGTGGGAGGCACGCTTGGCAATTAGGATATGTACATCTCCTCCCTTGTAACCGACTCTGTGTAACCCTAGCCCCTCAAGTGTCTATATAAACCGGAGGGTTTAGTCCGTAGGACAACAACAATCATAATCATATGCTAGCTTCTAGGGTTTAGCCACTATGATCTCGTGGTAGATCAACTCTTGTAATACTCATATCATCAAGATCAATCAAGTAGGAAGTAGGGTATTACCTCCATCGAGAGGGCCCGAACCTGGGTAAACATTGTGTCCCCGCATCTTGTTACCATCCGCCTTAGACGCACAATTCGGGACCCCCTACCCGAGATCCGCCGGTTTTGACACCGACACCCGGGGAAGCGGGCATCCTCCAATGGTGGTCCTCACTGGACTGAGTGGCCACATAAAGCACCCTACCCGCGGGCGCAGCCGTGGAGGTCGATGCGGCTATGGCGAAGGAAGGAGGAGCGGCGGGCCGCCTGGCTGCCTCGAGCATGGTCCAACTCTGCCAATTCGGCCCGCTAGTTCGTCGTGTGGATGGAGAGCCTGCCGCACACCTAGCTCCAGGTCCTGAACTCCTTCGCGGGGGAGCTAGCGACGGATGCACCCCTTGGGTTGTGGTTGCGGCCGGATGGCTGCCGCAACAGGTCTTCCTGGGTGGAGGTTGAGGTCACTCCTTCCGGCTTCGTGTACCTGACTTGAGGGTGGAAGTCGTCGTTTGCTCGCGCTCGTGGCTCAAAGGAGGGGCACACCCTTGACTTCAAGTTCGAAGGGGCGGTGATGCTCTTCATGAAGATCTTTTGGAGGTCGGCGGCCACCTGGGATGCTTCCTGGAGAATGACAACAGTTGCAGCAACCACCCCTCCTCTGGCGATGAGGACCACAGCAGTAGCGGTGATGTCCCCACGGTGAACTTGCCCTTCGGGGTGGCCGCGGCGCCTCCTCGAGGGGAAGCTAGAGTGACGACGACTCCGACAAGCCGTCGCATCAAGATGGAGGATGACTCCGACTAGGCGCCAGTGAAGCCGGGGTCGGAGCCTCAGGAGCGGCGTCCTCTGGGAGGAGGTTTCTTTTGTCTTTTCTTTTTCCTGCACTTGGATTACATGGGCCCCGTGGGGACGTGTAAGAAACTACGGCGCTTGCGCCTTTATATTAATGCTTCTAGCTCGCGTTTAAGTTATCGTCGTGCTTCCTCGTTTGGGCTTGGTCCCCTTTTTCTTACAACCGCTTAGTGCTCTGCTTCGCCGGGACCCAGTCCCCAAGCAATCCTCAGCAGTCGCTGGTATGCCAGGTGTCGGGGAGGCTGATCGTACCCGCGAACACCTATGGGGCCGGCGGACCGGGCCCCTTGTGGTTCGGAGGGGGGCGGGGATCGCATGAAGAGCGGATCGAGGCGAGGCACACGAGCAGTTTACCCAGCTTCGGAGCTCTCCGGAGAGATAAAACTCCTACTGCTGCTTGTTTGATCTATTGTCCTTGCTAGGGAGCAATGAGAGCTACAAAACCTAGCGTGAGTGTGTCTAGTCTGTGGCGGTCAGAATGAACCGACCCAGCCGAACCTGCGAGCGAACCGAACCTTGCCCACCTTCTCTCACGTTGCACTCAGGCCTCCTTTTATATGCTCAAGGGTCTCCGACAGGTGGCAACATAGGCGGGGTACAAATGTAAAACAGGAGTTGGTACACCTACTTGAACAATTATGCGATGCAAAATACCTAACTCGGCGGCAAGGGACAAAAGCAATAAATGCCCGTCATTGTCGCCCAAAGCGATTATAACGAAGACCGTCAGTGCGCCTCCGCTTCGCCACGATGGCGAGCCTGTCAACGCCGCTTATCGCTGCTCTCCGCTGGCTGCACACTGCTCGACACGCCGCATGGAGCGGTCCCATGGCGACACGTCGCCGCTGGGTGAGCTGGGCGGAGCGGAGAGAAGTTGCGCTTGCCGCGGCCGAATCCTTGTGGCGCCCGGAGACTTGTCGCGCCCCGAGCCTTCCCGGCAAGCTCCTCTTGCCGGGGCCTTGTCTTCTGCGTGCCTGGAGTGGCCTTCCCGGCAAGCTCCTCTTGTCGGGGCCTTGTCTTCTCAATCAAATACTTTGTTCTTGAATGGCTGCGGAGGGTCTTGGCGGACGCCCGGCGAGGCTTGCCACGGGGACGCTGCGACTGCCCGTGCACGAGTTCGGGGTACTAGGGTACCCCTACTTTAGTACACCGGCAGAGCCCAGTGCAGGCCATACACGGTGCCGAGCGCTGTTGGGCCAGGCCCAAAACAGGGCACGGGCACGCGCGGCCTGGGTCCAAACCAAACCCACTCCGTACCCGCCGCGTTCCCCCGTAACGGCACGCGTCAATTGCGGCGTCATGGGGGAAGTGGGCGGCGTGCGGGATCGCTTCACCCGTCGCCTCAGTTCTGCATCCCCGCCACGTGGTTCCCATGCTCTTGGGGTCGCGGACGGTGGAAGTGGAAAACTGGGCCGTTACGAGCAGAGGCAGCAGGTGGCCCCGATTCCTGCTCTTCCTATGCCCTGATTTGTCGGCGGGCGGTCGAGCCCCACCTTGCTTCCTTAAAAAAGCGGAAGGGGGCCTTGAAGCCCGCACTCTCCCATCTCCTCCTTTCCTCGGTTTACGCTCCCCTTTCTCTCATTCGTCATGGACAAAAGGAACCTTGGTTCTTCATCGGTGGCGGCGAGGTCGCCGCTAGACAGCGCCTCCTCCCAACCCCACGCCGGGGTGGCAGAGCCAGCCACAAGAGGAAGAGGGAGGCGAGGTCGTGGGCAGGTCGAGGCGCTCGGGAAGAGGCGGACGGGCGGCGCCCGTCTCACTTCGCCAGCCAGTTCCCCTTCTGTGGCGGTCCATACAGGGGGCGACCCTTGCGAAGTTCTTCGTCAAAGGCGCCCGGGCGCCTCGTCGTCGCCTCCGGCTTCCAGCTCCGTTCATGGCGTGATGGAGTCGGATCCGCCCGAGACACTGAGACTGCACATGAGGGGCTGTGGAATCAGCGGCATGCGAGTCCGTGTTGTATTCCCAGCCCCTAATGTGATGTATCTCGATCGTGGGTGGAAGACGTTCACTCGCATCCACAGCCTGATGGCGGGGTTTACCCTCCATTTTAAGTTAATGGAGGGTGATCTCCTCTCCGTCAAGGCCTTCGGGGATCTCGGTACTCGGACGAAGTGCTGCGTGGATAGCTCCTCCGACAGCGAAGATTCCCCCTCGAGCGAGAGTGACGAGGAGGAGAGCGACAGCAACGACGAGGGTAGCGGGCCCGATTAGTTGTCGGGCGCCACTTCGTGCGTCACCGGCGACCCCATCATCCGCGTCGCCGGCTCCTTGAACTCCCCGGGGTCGTCTCCTTGGGCGACTGGCGTAGGGAGGCTGCGGAAGGGGAAGAGGGATGGTGACAAGGCCGTCAAGTCGGAGTACGAGGGCGTAGTGCCCTCGGCAGCGTCTTGACGTCCTGCCACCCGTCTTGAGCCCGCTTCCGGCGCTGCCATCTCCGTCAAGCCCTCGGGAGCTCCGGGATGTTCCCTTGGTGCCTTCGGCACCTGTAGCTCGCCTAGGCGTTTCTTTTGCCCTTCTCGCCTCCTTGACCTACCTCCACGAAGAGAGGGACGAAAAAGGATTACGGGCATCTTATCTTTTTAATTTGTAAGCCTTGGGCCTTATCCGCATTTAAAACATGTAATCTTCTCTTTCATGTTTTTCATTCCCCACGGATTGTATCCGAGTAGAATGTTTTTAATGAAAAAGGATGCTTGAAAAGGGACGAAGGGCTTATCTGATATCGCAGCCCCGGCAACTCGGCTCGCCCGCGGCCCCGGCAACTCTGGCTTGCCGCAGCCCCGGCAACTCGGCTTACCGCGGCCCGGCAACTCGGCTTGCCGGGCTTGGGTGCCGGTCGCCCTTCTTCTCCTCTTCGCTGTTATTTCAGTTCTGAGAACGATTTAGCTTGATGCCGCAATAAGTTATTTTTGTAATATAACTTTATTACGGGCAACATTTGCTACGTTACTTCCTTTACTCGACTCTTGGCTTTGTATGTTATTGCCCCTCGCTTTTCAGGAAACTTGCGGTGCAGCACCCTTGCCGCGAGCACCGAGTGTGGAACTTCAGCAACTTCTTTGGCGAAGTCGCCACCGACAAGCAACCTTGTCGCGGACTAGCCGCAACTCACTTAAGTTGTTGAGCGGACTCGAAACAAAGTAAGGCGCGACCAGTCATGATTTGGTTCCTCCGCGCACAGTTCTCCATACAAAGTACTATCGTTCGAGGAAGATAACTTAAAAATTTAAAAATTGATTGCTCAAACTTTGGCAACTTAGCTTTTCGGTCTCTTGCTTCCCGATGAGGTGAATCTTCCTCGGCGGTGTCTGTCCATAGTGTTATCTCCTCCTTCCCCTGGTTAACTTGTGCGCGAGGGAGCTTTCCTTTCTTTGAGAAAAGAAAAAAGAAGAGGAAATAACGTTCTGGAGCCCAATGGCTCGATTCTGCTTACGGGTGTGGTTGCTGCACAAAGTGTTAGCCAAAGCATGCAATAAATTGATGAAAGCATGAACTTGACAAGCATGCGCAACTCATGAGCTTTATCTTGATGCAGGTCTGCGCCCGGCTTTGTACAAAGGATTACATGCAACAGCGGCAAGACTTGTACAAAAGGTGGTTGCTTGAGCAGGTTCCGACAACCGCGCCTTATATGGGTAAAACTTACGAAGATGCTCAATGTTCGAGGAGTTGCTCACGGAATGCCATCTTCGGTCTCAAAGCGGACAACGCCGGGCCTAGTGACTCGTTTCACCCGATAAGGGCCTTCCCACTTCGGCGTCAACTTGTTTGAATTCTTGGCGGACTGAGCGGCGCCCGAAGAACAAGGTCGCCTTCCTCGAGACTTACGGCATTAACCTGCGGCTATGGTAGCGGCCAGCGAGCTTGTTGAAGCGGCGGCTCGCCGCAATGGCTTTGAAGAAGATCCTCCTCGAGGAGCAGCGCGTCATCTTGTCGCAGCTGGTCTTGCTCAAGCTCATCATAAGCGAGTACTCGAGGCGATCCGTGATATCTGAAGTTCCGTGGGAGAACTGCCTCCGCTCCATAGACTAGAGCAAAGGGTGCACGGCGGTGGCTCGATTTGGCGTCGTCTGATCGACCAAAGAACCACCGGCCGCTCCTCGATCCAATTTCTTCCGCACTTGTGCAGCACAGCCGAAAGTTACGGCCTTGAGCCCGCAGCACTTCGGCATTTGCCCTCTCTGCTTGACCGTTGCTTCTCGGGTGAGCAACAGAAGCAAAGCAGACCTTGGCGCCAAGGTCTTGGACGTACTGCATGAAGGTGCGACTCGTGAATTGTGTGCCGTTTTCGGTGATGATCCGGTTGGGGATTCCGAAACGGCAAACAATTGACCTAAAGAACTTGACTGCTGAATGTGCTGTCACCTTCCTCACTGCTTCCACTTCCGGCCACTTTGTGAACTTGTCGACGGCGACGTACAAGTACTCAAAGCCCCCGACAGCTCGGGGGAAGGGGCCGAGGATGTCGAGCCCCCAGACAAAAATGGCCAGGATAAAGGGATCGTCTGGAGATCTTGAGCTGGCTGGTGTATCTGTTTGGAATGGGCCGCACGCTTCACACTTGGTTACTTGTGCGGTTGCATCTGGAGGGCTGTCGGCGGAAGAAACCTTCTTGGAAAGCTTTGCGGCAAGTGCTCTTCTTGCCAATGTGGTGACCACATATGCCTCCGTGTATCTCACGCCAACAGCTTCGTCCATCTTCCACAGGAATACACTTCAATTTCACACGTTGAATCTTCTTACATGCAGTATGTTGTCGACAAACTGGTACATACTTGATCGCCGGGCTACTCTTTCCGCTTCTTCCTGCTCTTCGGGAAGTTCTCTGTCTGAAGGAAATGGACAATCTGTTGCGCCCATCTTTGGAGCTTGCGGCTCGACAACAAGGACTAAAGGCACATCTGTCTGCTGCGGGAACATCGGCTTCCACGGCAAGAACCTGCGGCCCTGCCGAGCTTGATGCTCCCCGACAAGCTTGCCGGAGCAAGACTTGTCGGGGCGTCTGCTTCAACGAAACAAACCACAGGGTGCAGCCGGAGTAGACTGCTCCTCGGCCTTTGTTGGTGTTGATCTTGGGGACCTTTGCAACGACGGCTTCGGGAAGCTCTGTCGGGAAAGTAGTCACCCGAAGCCAACTTCCTCTTCTTGCTTTGTCCGATTGATGGTGTTACGGTTGGTTGAGTCAGCTTGAGCACGAAAATCCACAGTTCCACGAGCAACTTAAGTGCGGTGCACTTTGACAGGCCGTCAGCAATATCATTCTGAGCTCTTGGAACATGTTCCATTTGCAGCCGCCAAAGTGCTCTTCTAGCTTCCTCACTTCATCAACGTAGGCTTCCATCAACGGACTCTGGTAATCTTTGTTCACTTGTCGGACGACAAGTTGCGAGTCACCCCTGACAATTAGCTTCTTGATCCCAAGGTCCATGGCGATCCTGAGACCGGCAAGCAAACCTTCATACTCTGCAGTATTGTTTGTCGCTTGCTCCTTGGGAAAGTGCATCTGGACGACGTACTTGAGGTGCTCTCCGGTGGGTGCGATAAGCAGCACGCCGGCACCGGCGCCTTGCAGCGAAAAGGCACCATCAAAGTACATCAGCCACTCTTTGCCTGCTTCCTTGACGGGAATGCTCGTCTCCGGAATCTCTTCAACTGGTGTTGGCGTCCATTCCGCTATGAACTCTTCCAACGCTCTGCTTTGGATAGTTGATGTGCTCTCAAACTTAAGACCAAAGCTTGATAGCTCCAGTGCCCACTCGACAATCCTGCACTTAAACCACGGATTCTGCAGTATCCTCTTCAGCGGAAAGCGAGTGACAACTGTGATTTCGTGTGCTTGGAAGTAATGGCGCAGCTTTCTCGAGGCCATGAGGAGGCCGAAAAGCAGCTTCTGCACACCAGAGTACCTTGACCTAGCCCCCTGCAGGAGGGCCCGACAAAAGTAGATCGGGCGCTGCACCATCCTTTTACATGTCTGGTCATGCGTCTTCGTGGACTCGTCCTTGTCGGGACCAGAGCTTGTCGTGAAGCCCCGCTTGTCGTTGGATGTGCTTGCCGTGGTTGCGGGCTCGTCATCCGCCTCCCTCTCCGCTACTAACGCAGCACTAACCACTTGATTGGTTGCCGCTATGTATAGCAGCAACTTCTCTTGTGGCTTAGGTGCGACAAGTGTTGGAGTGGAGGACAGTATCTCTTCAAGTCTGCGCAGCGCAGCCTCTCCGCTTCGGAGTCCATTTTCTTGGACCTGCCTTTTCAAGATCTTGAAAAATGGCGAGGCGCCTCAGCAGACCTAGAAATAAACCTTCCTTTGAGAGCAGCCACATAGCCGGCAAGCCTTCGTACGTCCTTGACGCGCCTTGGTGCTTGAATCTGCTCGATGGCCTTGATCTTGTCGGGATTAGCTTCAATCCCTCGCTGAGACACGAAGAACCCAAGAAACTTGCCGGAAGGGACTCCAAACACGCACTTCTCAGGGTTGAGCTTAAGATTGATCTTGCGGAGATTTGCAAAGGTCTCGTCCAAATCTTAAACCAGAGTTGCTTTGTCCTTGCTTTTGACCACTATGTCATCCATGTAGGCTTCTACATTTCTGTGCATCTGCGGCTCAAAAGAGTCATGGACTACCCTTGCAAATGTTGAACCAGCATTCTTCAAACCGAAAGGCATCCGTATGAAACAGTATGTGCCACATGGTGTGATGAATGCGGTCTTCTCTTCATCTTCTTCAGCCATGAAGATCTGATGGTATCCTGAGTATGCATCAAGAAACGAAAGCAAATCACATCCAGCCATGGAGTCAACAATTTGGTCAATGCGCAGCAAGGGGAATGGATCTTTGGGACAAGCTTTATTAACATCCGTGAAGTCAATACAAAGTCTACATTTCCCATTTGCCTTGCGCACGACTACAGGATTGGCCAACCACGTAGGATGGAGCACTCCTCTGACAAGGCCTGCTGCTTCCGGTTCTTGATCTCTTCGGCTATGAATTCTTGGCGCTCCACCGCTTGCTTCCTGACTTTTTGCTTGGCCGGGCGGCGCATGAGGACAAAGCGGCCAGTGGTGCTCAATCACTTTCACAGGAACACCGGGGATATCGACGGTTGCCATGCAAACACGTCGACATTCGCCCGTGGGGAAAGCAACGAGCGCCGCCTTCCTATTTAGGGTCGAGAGAGCACCGATGGTGAAGGTACCACCGATGCCGTCCTCCTTGGCGGACACCTTCTTGGTCTTCTGCGAGCCACCATCTTCTTGCACTTGCCGGTGGAGCTCGATGGTGCGTCCTCGGCAGTAGCGCAGCACTCCAGTGGTGCGCTTGCGGAGTGAGCATCGAGCCCTTGCCGGACTTGGACTTGGTCTTCTTCCCCGGGAGCTTCAGCGGCAAGTGTTGGGAAGTGCATCGCGGCTGCTGCATCCCGGAAGATCTTGTCGGCACAGATAAGGGCATCCTTCTTGTCGCCATGGACAGAGATGACACTTATCGGGCCTGGCACCTTGAGTAGGTTGTAGGCGTAGTGAGAGGCTGCCATGAACTTGGCGAGCGCTGGACGGCCAAGTATCCCATTGTAAGGCAATGGGAAATCGGCAACGTCAAACGTAACCCTCTCAGTTCTGAAGTTCAGCTCGCTGCCAAATGTGACCGGCAACGTAATCTTCCCCTTCGGCTTGCTCCTTCCCGGATTGATTCCTCGGAAAGTACCAGTCTCTTCAAGCTCGCTGTCAGGGATTTGAAGCTTCTAGGGCACTGCGGAGGAGATCAGATTCAAGCCGGCCCCGTTGTCAACTAACATTTTTGTGACCTTGAGGTTGCGGATGGTTGGTGAGACCAACATCGGCAAGCACCCGACCTGATTATGCGATCGTGGTGGTCCTCAATATCAAAAATGATAGGCGTCTTTGGACCACTTGAGAGGCTTGCGTGACTCTACGGATGGTTCCGCTGCATTGACCTCCCGCATCCATTGCTTGAGTTGGCGGTGGGAGGTATGCGAAGCACCTCCGTCAACGCAGAGAACCTCTGTGGCTTTCTGAAACTCCTGCTCGTCGGCGTCGTCGTCTTCCATATCTTCATCGTCATCATCATCTTCATCCTTGTCGCGGCCGCGGGGAGGTCGATCTCCTTGCCGCTGCTTGGCTTTGCCGCGACGTCCTCCCCGGCCGGGACGTTTCTTGCTTGCTCCCCCAGCACCTTCCTGGGCCTTCTCCTTGTCGCGCGCTCGTACTCAGCTCTCTGGCATTCGACGAGCTGCTCGACCTTCTTGCAACTTGGAGGTCGTGGCCCTTGGTGCGGTGGATCTTGCAATATTGCTTGCGGAGCTGTCACGCTTGTCGGCGGCCGCCACCGACCGGTGGTTGGCGTCGTGGCAACCTCCTTGCCGGAGCCACCAGCCTTGGCGTTCTTGTCGCCACCTCCATTGCCGGACTGCTCGACCGCTAGCACTTCTCCGCTTTCTTCTTCCTGTTGCCTCGCCGGCCCTTCTTTGCCGGGCGGTGTCATCCTTGTCGAGATCCTGCTTGCATTCTCTCCTGGGAGTCTCCTCCCTTCCTCAGCACGTGCACACTTGTCGGCCAAGGCGTACAGCTCACTGACGTCCTTGACTTTGCACATCGCCATCTCCTCCCTCATCATGCGGTTCCGCACATTCATATGAAATGCGCTGATCACCGCGGCGGGGTGGACGTCACGGGATGTTGTAGTGCACACGGTGAATCTCTGAATGAACTTCTTGAGGGACTCTCCTTCCTTCGGGCGACCAAGTGAAGGTCACTCTCTTGGCCATGAGGTTTGTGGCCACACAGCAAAGGCGCCAACAAACTGATGGCACAGATCTGCCAAGAGGATATGGAGCTGTCGGCAAGTGCATGAGCCAAGATCTGACGTTGGGCTTGAGCACGGCGGGAAGTAGTTGGCGAGGATCTTGTCGTCCCGTCCCCGCAGCTCGCACCGCGATGGTGTAGATGCTGAGGAACTCCGACGGATGCGTCCGGCCATCATACTTCTCTGGCACGTCGGGTTTGAAGTTTTTCTGGCTGGGCCACTGGACTTGCCGCAGCTCACGAGTGAACGCAGGGCAACCTACCGCGTACGGCAAGTCGCTTGGCCCCTCCGGCGCGTGCATGTCAACAGAAGGCCCAGCGCAGCCGGACTGATGTCGCGCTTCTCTTGGCGCGCTCCGAGTTCGAGCGTCCTCTTGTTGTCGCTCATGAAGAACTTGGCGCTGATCGCGGCGAGCTCGCGGATCCGACGACGCAGTGGAGTCGCTGTCGAGGTGGATCCGGTGAGTCGGCGATCTTGGCCTTCTTGGCGGAGAGTGCATGGTGGTTGCACCTCCGACAATCTCGTCGCCACCGGCTCGTGCCTTGTCGTCTCGCCGCGGCAATGATGGCGTTGGTTGCCGCGGAGCGTCGCCGTTGGCAAAGCCGATGAGGCTCTGGATAGTGGCCCTCCACTAGTCGACCTTGTCGGTCGTCGGAGGGTAGTCGAGGAGCAGCTGAGCTCTCGCCAGAGCTTCTGCTGGAGTAGTGGGTGGCATTGGAGAACGGTGCGAGGAGCGGGACACGCTCGGACTTCTAACTATGTTAGAAGGAGCCGCACCCCGTCCGGGCGACCGTATCTCACTCGTGCCAGCATGTTGGCGCGCATGCTGGTCTTGAGGGTCTCGATCCAACGAACGTATGGCGTTGTTGGTCCCGCGTCTCCTGAGCTGGGCGCGGGGGACGCGCGGACGCCGAGGTTTGCGGTGCCTTGTCCTTGGACTTGGCAACGTCGCGAGCACCTTCGTCGGCGCCCGTCCCTCCGCCAGCGTCTGCCCCACCACCCGTTTGCTGCGGTGAGGGTGGAGTACGCAGCGGACGGCTCTGCTGCCGCCGAAGCCTTCTTCTTCGGTGGCATGTTGAGGAAGATGTTGATGACGCTGCTCGTGTGGACGCCGGATCGGGTTCACACAGCCTCGACGCCCCCTACCTAGCGCGCCAGAGATGTCGGGGAAGCTGATCGTACCCGCGAACACCTATGGGGCCGGCGGACCGGGCCCCTTGTGGTTCGGAGGGGGGCGGAGATCGCACGAAGAGCGGATCGAGGCGAGGCACACGAGCAGTTTACCCAGCTTCGGAGCTCTCCGGAGAGATAAAACTCCTACTGCTGCTTGTTTGATCTATTGTCCTTGCTAGGGAGCAATGAGAGCTACAAAACCTAGCGTGAGTGTGTCTAGTCTGTGGCCAGTCGAATGAACCGACCCAGCCGAACCTGCCGAACGAACCTTGCCCACCTTCTCTCACGTTGCACTCGGGCCTCCTTTTATATGCTCAAGGGGTCTCCGACGGTGGCAACATAGGCGGGGTACAAATGTAAAAACAGGAGTTGGTACACCTACTTGAACAATGTACGGTAAAATACCTAACTCTGACGGCAAGGGACAAAAGCAATAAATGCCCCTCATTGTCGCCCAAACAGTGTAACAGAGACCGTCAGGTGCGCCTCCACTCGCCACGATGGCGAGCCTGTCAGCGCCGCTTATCGCTGCTCTCCGCTGGCTGCACAGCTGCTCGACACGCGCGCATGGAACGGTCCCATGGCGACACGTCGCTGGGTGAGCTAGAGCGGAGACGGAGAGAAGTTGCATGCCGCGGCAAGCGCCTTGCCGCGGCCGAATCTTGTCGCGCCCGGAGACTTGTCGCGCCCCGAGCCTTCCCGGCAAGGTCCTCTTGCCGGGTCCTTGTCTTCTGCGTGCCTGGAGTGGCCTTCCCGGCAAGCTCCTCTTGTCGGGGCCTTGTCTTCTCAATCAAATACTTTGTTCTTGAATGGCTCACCGGCAAGCTCCTCTTGCCGGGGTCTTGTTTTCTGAAAGGCTGCGAGAGGGTCTTGGCGGACGCCTTGGCGAGGCTTGCCACGGGACGCCATGCATTTGCCCGGCACGAAGTTCGAGGTACTAGGGTACCCCTACTTTAGTACACCGACAGAGCCCCGGGTGCAGGCCATACACTTGCGGCGCTGTTGGGCCAGGCCCAAAACAGGCACGGGCACGCCGGCCTGGGTCCAAACCAAACCCATTCCGTGCCGTCACGTTCCCCGTAGCAGCCGCGCGTCAATTGCGGCGTCGTGGGGAAGTGGGCGGCGTCTTGAGATCGCTTCACCCGTCAGCCTCGATTCTGCATCCCCGCCACGTGGTTCCCATGCTCTTGGGGTCGCGGACGGTGGAAGTGGAAAACTGGGCCGTTCTGACGAGCGGCAGGTCGGCCCCGATTCCCTGCTCTTCCTATGCCCTGATTTGTCGAGCGGGGCGGTCGAGCCCCCACCTTGCTTCCTTAAAAAGAGCGGAAGGGGAGCGCAGAAGCCCGCACTCTTGTTTGAAGAAATCAAGTAGAGGAAATAATGTTGCATTGATCGATTCACCTAAGATAGAGTATATTACAGAATAACTTGTCGCTGATCTAACAAAGTTTTCTAAACATGATCAGCAGCGACAAGAGAAAGATAAGGTTGGCGGCCTAGTCCACGCGGTCGCCCTCAATCCGCTTGATCTGGTTCACCTTGTCCACAATGGGTGCGACAAGGGCTTTGAGCTCCTCCACGTTGGCTTGGTGGCGGGGGATCGGAGGGGCCGTTAAGGTTGAGGCCCGGGTTGCGGAAGGCCACCTTCATCAACACCTTCTCGAGGGCCCTGCACAAACCTGGCGCGATTCCTCGGCAAGCTGCTTCGGGACCTCCTCCCGGAGTCGCTGAAGGCCCGTCGCCACGCCTTTGAAGAACAAGCTGAGCTTGGTGCTGGGTTGGAGATGCTCGTCGGAGGAGTACGCAAGGTCCGCCATCCCCAGCTCCATCAGCTCGTTGTGGATGTCGGCGGCGGTGTCCTCAAGGTGTTCTGGACGGAGACAACATTCGCCAGCAGCTCCTCCTTGGCCTTGATCGCCTCCAACAAGCCCACCTCCCGCTCTCTGGCGCCATCCAACGTCTGCGTCAGAGTGGTCAGCTTCAGCTCAAGATCCGCCTTGGAATCCTTGGCGGCGTCGAGCTCCTTGGCCCTGTCAGCGAGACGGCTCTGCAGCTCGCCAAGGGTGTAGGCATCCTTCTCGCGCTCGCGCTTGAGCACGGCAAGCTCTTCGCCGCTCTTCTTGAGGGTGGCCTCCAGCTGTGCCACCTTCGCCTTCAGCTCTTCCTTGGCGGCCTCGGCGGCTGCGGCAGCGTCGCCGCTTCTGGCGCCCGCCAAGGATTCCTCGCGGCAAGGTCTTCCTCGTGGCTGTCCAGGTTGACCTTCCGCTGCGCCAGCTCGCTTTCCTGCGCGGCGAGCTTCTCGGCAGCCAGCCGCAGCTCCTCATCAGCTGCGGCCTTCTCAAGGATGAAGGTCGTGCGCTCTTCTGCGAGCTGCGCCCGCGCGTCCGCCACGTCGCGGAGGGCTTCTTTGTTGGCGCTCCGGAGCTCCTCGGCGCGCTTCTCCATATCCGCTCCCGCCCTCGCGACAAGGGCTTCCCGGGTCTCTAACTTGGCCTGCCGGGCGCGGTAGAGCGACAACAGCTTCTTCAGCAGCTGCTCCTCCTCGGACTCGCCGCTGCTGCTGCTTGGCGCATCCACCAGCGTCAACCCAGCGGAGGCGAGTAGCTCGCCGTCGAAGGTCTCGCCCTCGACCGGCGCCCTGGAGCTCGGTTCCCAGGGGAGCTTGATGAAGACGCCTTCGCCGGCCCTCAGGTAGGCACCGGGCTGGGGCTCCTCGGAGCCTGACGCCGCGGCAGCGGCGGGGGAGTCGGCTGTCGGTGTAGCGTTTGCCGCTCCTGCGGCCTCAGGGCCGTCAGTACAATCGCCCGACCCCTCGTCGGCCTCCGCGTCGGCAGCCTCGGTGGCCTCCTCGCCAACAGGCTCATCGGCGACGGCCTCTTCTTCCATGACGATGACCTCTTCTTCCTCGACGGCGGCCTCGTCGGTCTTGCCGCGCGTTTCCTCCTCGCCGGCGGCCTCGACCTCCATCGGGTCTGCGTCAAACGAAGAAAGAGCAGTCAAGCATGTGTTCAAAAAGAGCAACAAAAGAAAGCAAGCCCAAGGGAGATTTTCGCGTAAGGGAGTTACCTGCAACGGGGTCCGCAGCCGTGGCCTCGACCACTGGAGGGTCACCGGCGCCGTCCCTTGCCGGGGTAGCCTCCCTTGCGGGAGTGGCCTCCCTGGCCGGGGTGGCCTCCCTTGTCGGAGGGAGCTCCCTTGCCGGGGAGTTCTCCCTTGGCGGTGTAGTGGCAGTGGGCAGGATCTCGGAGGCGGCTTCCGAGCCCTCCTGACGAGGCTGCTCTGCTCCTACACAAGCACAGTCGAGATATCAACCATGAAGGAGCACCCCTGCACACCTAATAGTAAGAAGAAAACTGCGCACTTACTCAGGGGGCTGTCTTTGGGGGCTGCTCTGAAGGAGGTTGCTGGTCCGGCAAAGGCGGTCTCAGACGCGTCCCCCGTCGCCACGGGAGAATCGTCCTCAACGACGACCGTCAGGATCTTGGCCCTCTTCGCCACTCTCTAGGCCAGCGTCCTGAAAAGGAAAGAGTCCAGAATGAAGCAGATGAGATTCAAGATGAAGCAATAAAAATTGAAGAAATACAAGCACAAGTCTCAAGGGCTTACTCTTCGCCCTCCTCCTCGGAGCTGAGCGCGGAGAAGTCAAACTCCGGCCCGCCTCCGGTGCGATGAGGCGGGGAGTGGGCTCTCTTGGCCGCTTGGCGGGGGCGTCGGCGGCCCGAGAAGACTCCGCCCCAGTTGTCGCTGCAGTGTGGGGCGCTCCCGCGGCAACCTCGCTTGCCGCGGTGGAGCGCGTCGCGCGGCGCTGCTGCTGTGGGCCGGTCTGCCGCCCCGACTCGTCTCCAACCCTGCGGAGACGCCTCTTCGGCGGAGCCGGGGGCTCCGCTGGGGGCAAGTCGCTTGGCGGAGGAGAAGAAGCGCCCTCGGCGGGTCCACCCGACCCGGTCTCGGTCTCGACAAGCTCGTCCTCCTCGCCGGCGACCTCCCCTCGCTCGGCAGAGCTTGCCGCCCTCGCCGCGTCCGCCTCCTCCACGGTGAACCCGAAGGCTCCAGCGGCAGCGGCTGCTGCCGCCTCCTCCACCCTGGTGGCGATCCACGCCATCTCACAGTCGGTGGTGTCGCGGGTGAGCCTCTTACGCCGTCGGCGCGGATCGGCACCTCTTGCAAATCGTCGAAGAATTGCTGCACGACCTCGTCGGGGCTCCTGCCAGTCGGGGCGATCCGTGGGAGTCGCCTGAGTGGCATCATGGCGCCGGATGCGGTCGAGCGCCGAAGTTGTTGCACAATGGGGCGACCCCTCGGCAACCTGAACCACTCGGGAAGTTCGGGTGCGTTCTTGAACAGCTCGAGCAGCACTGAATCCAGCTCCATGACGGTGAAGTTCCAATTCAGGCCGGCGCAGCCTCATGATGTCCGCCGCGTGCGGAACTCCCAAGCAGGCCTCCTCCTTTCACGCAAGGGAAGCGATGTGGCGGCGAATGAAGTCTGCGCCAATCGCGCCAACAAATAACCCGGCAAGCCTGAGGCGCAGAATTGGGGTCACAGCTATCTTCAGCTTCGCATCCTCCGGCGCCAAGTTACTCCAATCCTTGCCGCGCGCTATTGGGGTTTGGCGCACGTCGGTGAAAGGATGTGGGTTCTCCTCTACGACCCAGCACCAGTTGGCTCTCCAATCCTCCCACTTGTTCTGGAACTCCCCCTCTAGGTAGGCCTCTTTCTTGCCGATCCTAGAGACCCAGGCTATCCCTCCGGCAAGTGGCTCTCCTCTCTCGACGCGGGGAGCGCAAGAGATGTCGGGGAGGCTGATCGTACCTGCGAACACCTATGGGGCCGGCGGACCGGGCCCCTTGTGGTTCGGAGGGGGCCGGAGATCGCACGAAGAGCGGATCGAGGCGAGGCACACGAGCAGTTTACCCAGCTTCGGAGCTCTCCGGAGAGATAAAACTCCTACTGCTGCTTGTTTGATCTATTGTCCTTGCTAGGGAGCAATGAGAGCTAAAAAACCTAGCGTAAGTGTGTCTAGTCTGTGGCCAGTCGAATGAACCGACCCAGCCGAACCTGCCGAACGAACCGAACCTTGCCCACCTTCTCTACGTTACACTCGGGCCTCCTTTTATATGCTCAAGGGGTCTCCGACAGGTGGCAACTTAGGCGGGGGTACAAATGTAAAAACAGGAGTTGGTACACCTACTTGAACAGTATACAGTGTAAAATACCTAACTCTGACGGCAAGGGACAAAAGCAATAAATGCCCGTCATTGTCGCCCAAACAAAGGTAACAGAGACCGTCAGTGCGCCTCCGCTTCGCCACGATGGCGAGCCTGTCAACAAGACTTATCGCTGCTCTCCGCTGGCTGCACAGCTGCTCGACACGCGTGCATGGAACGGTCCCATGGCGACACGTCGCTGGGTGAGCTGGAGCGGAGACGGAGAGAAGTTGTATGCCGCGGCAAGCGCCTTGCCACGGCCGAATCCTTGTCGCGCCCGGAGACTTGTCGCGCCCCGAGCCTTCCCGGCAAGCTCCTCTTGCCGGGGCCTTGTCTTCTGCGTGCCTGGAGTGGCCTTCCCGGCAAGCTCCTCTTGTCGGGGCCTTGTCTTCTCAATCAAATACTTTGTTCTTGAATGGCTCACCGGCAAGCTCCTCTTGCCGGGGTCTTGTTTTCTGAAAGGCTGCGGAGGGTCTTGGCGGACGCCTTCCAGGCTTGCCACGGGACGCCGCGATCGCCGTGCAGACGAAGTTCGGGGTACTAGGGTACCCCTACTTTAGTACACCGACACCAGGTCGCAATGCCTTGGGCAAGGCCAGGAGGTGAGGGGCTTGATGTCCGGTAAGAACTCATGAGGCGTGATGCTCAAGGGATCCACCTTGACACGCAAGCGGGTCACGAGAGAAAAAGAGTTTCCGCACCAACGAGGTTGCGAAGGTAAAGGCGAAGCATTATCGGTAAGATTCATGCATGGTGCGTAGAAGACGATTTAGCTTAGGGTGCAGCGTGAGTGAATCTACAGCTTGTTGGGTATGCTTGCAACATGCGGGCGTGCTTCCCTGGCTTCCTATGCACCTTCATTTTCTGGCAGGTTCACATGAGTCCCATGTGGGGTGTGTGAAAAATCGACGTCCTTCACATCTCAATCGATAGTGATGCAGCCAAACTGTGCCCCCCTTTCCCATATCTCCTCGCGAGGCTTGCTTCTCTTTTTCTCACTTGCCAAAGGGCTTTGCGTCCTTGGGACCCGACACTTAAGCGAGGCTCAGCCGCCAATTGTATGTCAGGTCGTGATGCCTTGGACAAGGCCAGAGGGTGAGGTCCCGAGAGCAAGTAAGAGTTCCTGAAGCGTGATGCTCCAGAGCGCCCCCTTTAACGTGCAAGTGACTCACGCGAAAAAGAAGCGACGCCCCTCATGAGGGTCGCAGGGGAAGGGATTACGTCCAGTAGTTGCGTGGATGCATGTACTTAGCTTTTTGTGGCTGGAGATGCGGGTCATGTCATCGCCCGACCGAGACATGTTCTCCTGAGGCGATGAGCTACTGTTCGGGCACTGCTGAATGCCTATCCTAGCGCTTCTTCCTGTTGACATATTACAAGGTGGATAGGGCAACGCGCGCTTGCCGATCTGCTTGTGATTGTTCCATGAGAAGACAAGTCACTAAGGACCCAAGAGGTGATGTGCATGGGGCGGCCCGCGAGCCAGAGCTCGATCACTTAGATTTATCAATGTTGCAGGGACAGACCCGAGCACAAGTGCCGTGCTGATAGCCCCCTCTTACGGGACATTTCAGAGGAGAGGTGCCAACGCACGAGGCCCGAGGGGCGATGCCTCCGGAGGCTATGCGGTATCAAGCGGAAGGTTAACAATCATACATTGGTACGCGTCGGTGCTATACAAATGGTTTTTAACCCCTTTCTGCGATGGTGTTTGGAACCATCGCCAAGGGGGGTCCTTCCCGCATGGCCCAGAAACCGTTGGGGATATGCCCTACTGGCACACACGCTCGGCAAAATGAGGTGCTGTGCGACCGGCGAGCGCTCACATACGGTTATACGTACAGTAGTGCTAAAAAATACAATTATACATGCGAAATCGTTTCCGGTCGTAAGTACATCCCACGCAGTCAGTCCCCGCTAAACATTTTCATTCGTATGTACATCCAACACAATCGCTCCAAGGAAAACATTTTCGTTCGTAGGTACATCACAAACAATTTTCCCCGTTAAATCATTTGTGATAGCATTGCCATTGCACACGATATTAACAATTTTATCGTTTTCGTTATTGAATGCATCACGCACGCTGCATAGAAGAAAATGGGTGGCGAAGGCTGTCCATCACACACAGTTTTTATGTGGTAAACATTTGCGCAAGGTGGCCTAACGGAAACAGTTTTCAAGAGGATGTCGTGTGTGCAGCGGAGATTGATCGCACACGTAGTGGATCCTAGAAACGTGTCAAATCTCCACGTCTATCGTAGACATTTCGCTTTCGCAAACTGTGTGCAGTGTAATCCCTAATTAATCTCCAATTAATCCCTAATTTAACGATCATATGTTTTGAATTTTAAAGTAGGCAATCACTTATTTCATATCCAACCATGTTTATTACAAATATAGGTTCAACCATGAATGCATAATTCGATGCACAGGTATACTAAAGAACTATAGAAGCACCAAGTAAAGAGTGATGAACCACAGTTGTACTAAAGACTGTAAAGAGAGAGACGAAGGACATTCTGGTTGCTGGAGAAGGTGAAGTGGAATGCCCATATTGTGCTCTCCTCCATGCGTAATGCACGCACGACTCTAGGCCAACCCCTTGTGATGGCTGCCCGTCCATCCTTCACTGTCCTCATTACGACTTCTAGAAGCTCATTGTAGTCTAGATGAAATAATTTAATCTTCATTGCGAGTCCACCAATCATGTACTTCGCGAGGTAATCTTGAGTGAACTGCTTCGGGGGCCACTTCGAACGAGAAAGATTCAGACATTGTTGTCTAACAACTCATTATGGGTAGTAAAAAGAGAAGGTTGCAGAGTTTGTAGTTACCATCCATAGCTCACTATTGTGTTGGATAGAGCATAAACAAATAATTTGCTTGCCACCATTCATACCTTTTTGCTAATAATCCTTATCAGCTTCCTCACTTCATGCTTGTTCATGAATATCTCATTGCCCCATACGCAAGAAGGGTCGATGTGTGGATCCTTGCCAAGGGCATATGTACCTACAAGCAGCAGTTCAATATTAGAAGCTAACAAGTGTTGAGGCCTGGATCTATATGCACTACATTGCGGCCACTCCCGTTGTTGTCCTGCATAAGTAGTGGAAAGGCATGATAAGTAGAACAACCTTAACATCAAACAAATATAAAAAAGGTAAACAACATCATCTCCAAATTATAGCTTGAATGTGTTGGTTTCAGCATGCTGTTAAAGCAGATATAAAATGGAAGGCAATGTTATCGACAGCAGGCTTAATAGCTATCAAATATTGCAATTCAAACTGGTATTGTTGATAATGAATAGAACGTAGGTAATGCTTAAACATCACACTGGATAAATGTGTAAAACTAAAATAAAGTGCATGTGTTAACTACACCAGGCATAACTGGAACCAAATATAACCGTTCAACCTGGTATTGATGCAGTCGAGCAGCACAGTTCCGACTTGCACATAGTGAACAACACATTGTGAATGACTGAAATAAACAAGGCATAAATGACTAGTATAACAACCAAATATAGCCATTGAAAGCTGGACAGAGTCTCACTACAACCAACCTAACAAGCAAATACAGATAAACATGGCATATGCCTGAAAACTTCACAAATGCTCACTGAAACCAACCTAACAAGCAGATACAGATGAACAAGGCATCTGCTTGAAAACTAGACAAATGCTAAAAAAGCAACCTAACAACCAAATACAGATAAACAAGGTATCTGCTTGATAAGTGGACAAATGCTCATCGTAACCAAACTAAGATACAAACACATATAAACAACGCATCTGCTCGATAACTAAAAAATGCTCACTACAACCAACCTAACAACCAAATGCAAATAAACAAGGCATCTACTCACTAAAAACACGAAATATAGACATTCGTGAAACTGAAGTGGACAATTGATACTTAAACATCACATAGCCCTATTGAACAATACATTTTTGCATAACTAAAATAATTAAACACAACATAGTTAAAGCACCGCACGAAAAATGCTACTACAATAAAGAGTATCGGTAGGCAAGCTAGAAAATGTAAGATTTGCTGACAGGATATTGCCTCACATTTCATGGACCGGATCCTTCCACGTGGAAGAGCACGGACCCATGGTGCGCTCTCAGATGTCACAGATGAGCTAATTCAGCTTGGAAGAACCTTCGTGGGTGCCCTCCCCGTGGTCGTGGTCGATGAGATCTGACTTGGCAATTGAGGATCCCAAGCGGCCGCCGTAGAACGGGTCCTTTAGAAATGACAAAATGGGCTCGATGGTGTATAAGGGTCGCAAATCCTTGACCGCTTGGCAGAGGAGATCAGCGGCAGGGCCATTGAAGAGATCGATGGCGGTTGAACCACAGGGGTTGGGGATGGACCACTTAACCTGTGACATGGTGCGCGTGAAGCCGTCGCTATCGACGAGCTTGATGTCTTAGCCAGCTTTCCCGAGATAAAGTAATAGGCTAGACCGCTGACATGAAGCCTTCGGCATGGCAACATAGTCAACGTCTTCGTCGGCTTCCGCGGTAACGTGTTGCTCTGGGATCGACAGGTCGGGGCGAACGGTGGCACCTCGCCAACGTCCGCCGTAGAGGCCATGATAAAACTCTTCTTGGCCGAACACTCGTCGGGCTCCCCGGGATACGTGGTCAAGCTTAGGCTACGACATTCTGGAGCAGGGGATGTAGATCTGGCGGGAGGGACACTGCAGGCCTCATCTAAAAACTCAGGGGAGAGGGGCGACTGTATAGGAATTGCTGAGTAACTTGAACTTTATTATCTAAGCTAGGAGGAACAGGCAGACCGGCAGGGGTTGGCAGCGGTGCCAGCGGCGGCTGCGAGCTAGGGTTCGAGGGGGTGGGGGCCGGGTGGGGCACTGTGGAGGGGGGGGGGGGGTTTGAGGATATGCCGCGGCTACTGAAAATTTTAGTAATGTTGGGTGGAGATGGTGGTGCACAAGGGAGGGCGACGGTTCAAATGCCTCGGTTACTGCTATTTTACTATAAGGTCGGTGCTGGAGGAGTGTGGGCGACGGTTGAAGTATGGCGGCTACTAAAATTTGGGTAAAGGAATTGATGCGGGGCGGGAGTGCCAAGATCGTGCATGGTCTAATAAGAATATGCATGTATGATAATAAGGAAAAGTGGCGGAACCGCCGATTTTTGCAGCACTCAAGGCGGGTAGTTTGTTTTTATATCTCTAGCTAGCTGGTCTATCGCACACGGTTCATCCTAATTTCTAAATAAACTCAAGTGCCTTTAGGTTGCGCAGGTGGTGATTTTGTAGCGCACTTGCATCACACACGGTTAAGCCAGTACCTCAACCCTTTGCTCGCGCTTGCGTAGTCATGGTGATCTTATAGCGCACTTGCATCACACACGGTTGAGCCAGTAACTCCACCTTCACTCACGCTTGCGCATTCGTCGTGATTCACTGCGCACTTGCATCGCACACGGTTAAGATATTATACCCGTGTCCGTTGAGCGTCATCAGAGTCTTTGCAGCAAAAAAACGTTAGAGAAGGTCAGAGGACAGCCACACCAGCGTTTGGCCCAAATATATATGAGTGAAAAGGGTGGTCTATGATGTTCAAAATTACAATGCACAACTTTGTCCGCGTGGGCCCACGGTTGGGGGCGTCGTCGAAGATCGATGAGTGGTGCCAGAAGTCAAGAACCGCCTTGAAGTGGCCAAATATATGTTGGAATATTGGGTGCGATGTTTAAAACTTTACATACACAATGCATAACTTTGGTGGCACCTACCTCGCCAACTTGAAAGCGCCCTTGGATATGTCTATAATGACATAATGTCGTAGCTAGCTGGGATGCTTGGCCCACCAGCCCACACTTCGTGTCAGTGAGGCGGATGCACGTAATGATACTTTGGTCATATATGCATGTCGCCATGACCTACCATAAGACCGACCAATGATATATCGTTTGGTCAAATGACAACTATTGTTGTCGATAAACTGCATGGGCCAATAGATTGAACCATCATAAAAATTGCACGAGAGGGACCACAAAACCAGCACCTCTTGCATGCGGCCCAAAATGATGTACGTTGGGAAGGGGTGATGTGTGTTTTCAATATAGAATAATGTACAATTTAGATGTGGTGCCTACCTCTCGATATAGACAACAACCATGAAGGCAAGGTAGTTAAGGACAAGATACGCAGGGCATGATGTGGGTTGAACCCAGCAATCCGAGCATGTGCGAGGGAATCCTGACAATGCATGAGCTCGAGCTTTGGTTGAGCAACATGTGACGGCGACCGGCCCTAACACGAACTAGGATGAATCCATTCATGTCCAACACATATCCCTCGCTATCGGTCAAAGGGATGATATATATACACTCGGGGAGCTCACAGATATGCGTGTCATCACAAAAAAACGCACAAGGGAGACGTGGTCGATCAGAAGACCCCGTATACACTGCATGCGGCCCGAAAATATGTATGGGTAAGGTGGTGTGTGATGTGTTTAAATCCCGAATGAACAACTTTTATGGGCCACCAACTACATTACAAAACGAACACCGTACCCGACTCCAAGCCTGGTTCGATATGTACGATGTCGGTTTCCCAACTTCGAGGCGGTAGCAGGGGAGGGGGGTCGTCCCACGCATGCGCTCAAAATTTATTTGGTCTAGCATGGCACACATATATACCCCCTATATAGTGTGTGAATAACTTTTAAAGTTGGTTGTTGGATGAAGCCAATCCGACGGTACAGAGATGGCAAATCCGAGCACTACTAGTCGTTGGGTATCATCGACATTCGACCAAATTCTGCCACATGTACAATCTAGAAGACTCCATGGTTGAACTTAAGCATAATGCACAAACCTCGGAACACAAGCACTTCTCCTTTGTTATAGAATCTTCCATATCTTAATTGCCCAAACCTTTTGTTTCTAAATGAATTGTCACTATTTCTTTTTACTTTATGCTTTACAATGCACAACTCCATCAATCTTAAAATAGATTTCTTTTTTATAAAACTAATTGATTTTGAATGAGATGAACTATAAGAATTAAACGAACATCTACATCATGCATATACGACTCAAAGCTTACATGCTATAGCGTGTTATTTATTCATAATTTGGTTACCAAATCTCATGCATGTAGTGCATGTGTACCTTACTAGTATCAATAGGAAACCATCATGGTCAAACCCTTCTCGTTGTTGGGTCAAAGGGATAGATTGTGTGGGGCCCCTCATTGTCGGTAAAGGATAATATATATACCTCAGGGAGCCCACAGATATGTGTAGCGACTATTAGCCGCACAAGGAAGACATGCTCGATAAGAATACCCTGCCCCCTATACCCTGCATGCGACCCGAAAAAGGTTTATATAATCACCATGATAGGTCAAATAGATCATTCTTTAAATTTTTAGAGCAAAAAATAACCAATAAAGATATGTTCTACAAATTAGCAAAATAAGGATCCCAAGGTTTTATATAATTGCCATGATAGGTCACTATAGGGATATTTATCTCTATAATGACCGTGTCATGGCATTTAAATGAAGCTTGAGATATGCAACTTCCCACCGGGTCCCCCATCCTTGGACTACTCTAGCCCGAGCATGCTTAACTTCTTCGTTCTATTCGACTAGGCTAGCGGACGGGAAGCCGCCCCTTGATAATAGGAACTAACTCCTTGCCATTAAGGTGTTTCACGCTGGTCACCCTATGGGACCTACTCCCTCCTATCACACACATTTGTGCTTTTCGAAATTGTGTGTGATATTTACCTGGATGGTATGTCGCCTCTAGCCTTCAATGAGCACTAACACTGGTAGCGGGAAAATGATGGGAGAAGAGGCGGGAAACCGATGAGAGGGGTGGCGGGAAACGGTAGCCTATTTAGAAAATGTAGTAGAGAAGGAAGCGTGAGCTAGCACGATGCATACACACAGTGCTTACCCATGTACTGCATGTGTTGTTGAAAGGGTTGAGGGTTGTTGTTCGATATGGGAAAATCCAACGGTTCACATGTATGATCTGTGAGGTTTGGGTTTTGGCCAATCAGAACGCACGACTCAGATCGCGCGCTCAACAGGGGGGAGGGGGCATCGAACACAGTTTGGTAGGCACACGGATTTCATGAGAGAACCGTGTGCTATTTGAAAACATTTTTCTGAGAATAATCTTAGTTTTTAAATCCCCATAAATCCAAAACTCACCCGAAATCATGAAACCTGGCATGGTGTCACGACATGGCACATATATGTCGAGGAATTTTTTTCGTCCATTTTGGCGCAAGTTTTATTACAAGCCTCTTACAAACCGGAGCTTCTCTCAAAGAAGCCTCGTGGTTCGGATAGGGAAACGTGTCCCCCTTGTTGGCTAAATGTATTTTCTTCTACATGCAACATGGAACGACAGGATATCTGTGCTGAAATTTAAACTTATCCAGGGTTCGTTCGGCCTTTTTATACACTAATTGACTTTCCTAGGAATTTAATGTCCATAATACAAATATGAACTTCAAATTCATGCTCCATTTCACCAAAATGGCTAGAAAATTTATATATGTATCCTTGGGTGCATGTTTAGGTCCCATGCCAGTAATGGGAACGAATTACAACCATACCGGCGTCCTGGCTCATCCTCAAACATTTGGCATCTCGGTTTTAAATCCCCGTAAATCCTAAACTCACCAGAAAATCATCAAAGGTGGCATGGTGTCACGTCATGGCACATATTTGTCGTGGTAAAAACATTGCCAATTTGGGCCAAGCTTTATTACAAACCTCTTACAAACCGGAGCCTGTCGCATGAACCCTCGTGGTTTTGATAGGGAAACGTGTCCCCTTGTGGGCCAAACAATAATTGATCCCTCTTCTAGCCTCATATCTTCTTCACATGCAACACGGAACAATGGGAGGTTCGCGCTGAACTTTGAAATTATTCAGGGTTCGTTTGACCTTTTTTATTCATTAATTGGGTTTTCTAGGCATTTAATGTCCATAATTCAAATCCTACCTACAAATACATGCTCCAGTGCACCAAAATGGCTATAAAAAATGTACATGTGTCCTTGGGGTGCATGCTTAGGTCCCATGGAACGAATGGGAATGAATTCAACCGTTTCATTGTCCTGGCTTGGCCACAAACATTGCGAATCTCGGTTTTTAAATCTGTGTATGTCAGGACCCCGATTCCAAGTCACATCGATCTAGCCGGTAACACCTCATATCACTTTGCAGCCTCACGCACGGTATTCCCACGGGTGTCGCCTTACCATGGCCCGGGACCGTTTGCGCCTTTTGGCTCACGTATATGATAGTGTCGCTAGCATCAATATAATGAAGAACCCGGGCCGACATGGCTAGTCGTGAACCCAAAGCGACACTAACCCATGGGGACAGGCATACATGAATCACATCGAGCATGTCGGTCAGCAGCGTGTGAATCCGGGCTGTAGCTCTAGGCTAACAGGACTCCGGGAACCCGGGCTGTAGCAGGCTAGGCAGGACTCCGGATTTCACCGCGTGACATTTCCCCGAAGGGCCAGAAACAGGAATGAAGTGAAACACATGCCGGCCAGTCAAGTGTCCTGAGCAGTAGTGCTGGGCTAGCAGGACTCCGGTGAACCGGGCTGTAGCGGACTACTATGGCTCAAGGAAGCACTAGACAACATTTCCCCATAAGAGAGGCTGCCAAGGATAAACAACTAGATTGTCGGATCCCACACATACCAAGCATTTCAAACATACACACAATATGCTCGATATGTGTAAATACAACATGGCATCACAACATAACTCTATGACTCAAAGTATTATTCATTAGGCTCCGAGGAGCGAGATATTACAAACATGGGTCTCTCGACCCAAAGAATCGAAACATACAAGTCAAACACATGCGGGAGCTAAACATGTCTGAGTATAGACAACTATAAATGGAAAAGGCTGAGAAGCCTGACTATCTACCAGATCCTGTCGAGGGCACAAGATCATAGCTGAGGTAACAAGCTAAACATCAAAGTCCACACGGAACTACTAGTGAGACTGACGTATCTCTGCAAAACATAAAATAAGCAAACGTGTGTACAAATGTACTCATCAAGACTTACATCCGAACTTGCTACATATGCATCATTATCAACAAAGGGGTGGTGGAGTTTGACTGCAGCAAGCCAGCTTTGATTCAGTGGCTATCCTAAACTACGACTGCAAGTAACTCTTTTGAGGTGGCGCACACGAGTCCACATATTCACCATGTCAATACACCACTATGGATCCGCTCCCGTCTCCCTACGAGAACGCCATCCATAGCACTCACACTTATCTTGCGTATTTTAGAGTATCCACTTTCACTTGTCTATGAACTGTTATAGGCAACCCAGAAGTCCTTTACCACGGACACGACTATTCGAATAGATCATATTAACCCTGCAGGGGTGTACTTCTTCACACACGCTCTCGCCAGTTACCGCCATATACACGTCATGTATCTCGGCAACCTTCAAGTGGAAGCCTAGCGAGGGTGTCGGCCATGGCCTACCTAAACACTCAAGTCCCTAGTCCAGGTTTATCGCCTATTCGGGTTCCATCCGCAGGGAGTCCGGCCGAGGATTCCACTAACGACCCCGAACGATGTGTGCATGGTTCCCGAGACACCAAACGGGCGAATCGGTACACCGGGCCACGTGCCTACCGCAACACAGCCCACCCCTAAGGTCAGCGCTGCGTGCGGCCCCCAGCATGCTACAAACACCAGAAACTACTTTGCAACTCCCGAACAAAGGACAAGGGTGGTTAAGAAGCCGAGAGAGTCAATTAAGGATCCCAATGTGTGGTAGTAACTGTTTCATGGATCACAAACACAGAACTGAGTTCCTGAGGACGGCTGCAATGAGACAACCCACCATGTACTCCTACATGGCCTCTCACCGCTACCTTTACCAAATCGTGTTCACACACTTAGCTCACACACGATGAGGACATGTTCACACACCATTCCAATTCATTCCCGATGAATCGAGACTGACTCAACTCTAAGCGATGGCAGGCATGACAAACAAGCATGAATGAGTAGGCACAACAGGGCTCAAACAACTCCTACTCATGCTAGTGGGTTTCATCTAATTACTGTGGAATGACAGGTCATGTAGAGGATAAAGGGGTTCAGCTACCGCAGCAAGTAACAGATGAACCGTTGTTGTCCTAATGCAGTAAAAGAGAGCAGGAGCGAGAGAGTGGGATTATATCGGAATGAACATGGGGGTTTTGCTTGCTTGGCACTTCTGAAGATAATATAGTTATTCATCGGTGTCATCGAACTCATCGTCGGTACGTCGTCTACTGAGAGGGGACAAATACCGGCAACAGAGAAAGAAACACAATCAATGCAATGCACAATATGATGCATGATCATGACATGGTAAAATGGGTGTGTTGGGCTAATGCAACTACAACCTGATGGGTTTGAGCTATTTTCAACCAAAGATTCAAAGTTCAAACTCATTTGTGAACTTAAATAGTGCTTTATCATGTTTTGCACTAAACAGCAAGTTAACTTGTTTAAACATGCATGAAACTAGTATAGATGGATAGATTGGATTTTTCTGATCATTTTTCATATGTAAATTATTTCATTTGGAGTTACGGTTGATTTTCTATGATTTTTAGAAGTTTATACTAATTTATGGAATTTCCTGAATAATAACAAATCCAGAAAAAGAGTTATCGCGTTAGCATTAGGTCATGCTGACCTCAGCAGGTCAACAGGCGGGTCCAGGTCAAACCTGACCAGTGGGGTCCACTGGTCAGTAGTTAGTTAACTAACTAAAGTTAGTTTGTGTTAAACTAATACTAATCCTAGTTTAGTTAGTGGCCTGGGGCCCACATGATGATGAGTCGGGGAAAATCAAACCGGCGGTGGGGTCAACCCACGCGGTCAACAATCGTGATCGCCGGGGTTTAGCTGCGGCGAAGTCCAGACGCTTGATGGTGCTTGTGGGATTCGCCTACGGAGCGCCGTTTGGCGCGCGAAGCACATCTACGGGATGCGGACGCTCGTCCGCATCCAACCATGGTGGTGGCGCGGCCAGGGAGTGGCCGGAGTGGCGCCGACGACGAGCTTTGGCGGCGGCAGTAGCTCGGGCAATCTCGGGGTGGCGCTACGGAGCACGGGAGGAGGCGTTGTGGGTGTCTACGGGCTCATGAGATCGTGCTGAGCACGACGATGGGCTCGGGAACGAGTTGCGGTTGCTGTGGCCACGGCTACGACATGGCCGGCGGCGAGAAGCTCTCGGCCGCGGTGGGAAATGAAGCTAGGGGGCGAGCGCGAGCTTGAGAGAAGAGGGGAGAGGAAGAGGGGCTCACGGCGAGTGCAGAGGTGGCCTCGGCGGGCTCGGGGAAGGCTCGATGACGGCGGAAAATCGCCGGCGATCTCCGTGGCCGAAGGAGGAAGAAGGGGGCAGGGACGGTGCGTCGGGGCTCTTCTGGTCGCGTGAGATGATGAGGAGGACGAGGGCAGAAAGACGGAGCTCGAGGGCGTGTCGGAGAGGCTTGGGGATGGCTACGGCTGCGGCTATGGCGAACGGTGGCGACGGCAGCGCTCGGGCGTTCGCGGGGGAGGGCGAGAGAGAGGAGGGGAGGCCACTGTAGAGAGAGAGAGAGAGGTGCGGGGCGGCGCGTGGCGTCGTGCGGGCCATCCAGGCGACGAGGAGGAGGACAGGCGGGCAGGTGTCGTGGCGTGCGGAGCGCGCACGCGCCGGGCTCACGCCTCGCCTACTGGCGCGAGGTGGAGGACGCTGCGTGGGCCAGTGGGCTGGGCTGGCCAACTGGGCCGACCAGGCCGCACAGGAACGGGCTGCGCAGGGAGGTAAGCGCTAGGTAAGTCTCTTCTCCCTTTTATTTTTCTTTTCCATTTTTCTGACATTTGTTTGGTTTAATTAAAATACTAAACCATTTTATTTTCTTATGCCAATTTTTGGAGGGGCTAGTGGCATTATTCCAGAGCTCCTCAATAACTGGCATAATTTTTGGACAAATATTATATATATATAAGTATATATCCAATGCAATTAATTATTGGATCAATTCCAAATGCCCAAAATAAATACTTATGAGCTCCTAAAAATATTGGTTTGACTTTTATCTCTGTCCAATATTTTCAGAGAGCAACATGAGCATTTTCTTGGACCCTTTTGGAGCAATTTTTATTTGGGTCATTTCCAGAAATGATTCTGAGGGTTTCACAAATCCCCAATTCAAATTTAAATGGAATTTAAACATGATGCACACATGACTAGCTAGTCTAGGTCATACCGAGAACTAGGGATGTGACAACTCGCCCCACTAAACAAGAATCTCATCACGAGATTCAAGACGTGAGGTAAGAAGGCGGAGGGGCACAAACTAACACGGTCTTCACGATCCCACCGCCCTTCTCAAGATGTTGATTCATTGCTTCATATTGATCTTGACGTCTTTGCTTTCTAGATCTTCATCCAACTCGATGACGTTAGAAAGAAACTCTATCGGAAAGGATCATTGAAACTCTCCATACAAGGCTAAGGCAATTCACAACGATCATTTGAAAGGGGTTCGGGGAAATGGTATACTCAGTTCGGAAAGGAAACTATGGTTATAGAACAACTCGGCAAACGGGAGGCACATTCCAATTGATACCGAGGATATAACCTAGTGAATGAGTGTGCTCTCAAGAACTTGAGAATTTCCATGGTCATCAAGGTTTTACCAACATCCGTGCCGAGGATCCTGGCAACACATCTTACTACCATGATGAATAGTGATGGATGATACGGATACAAAGGAATACAACACCTTCTCAGACTTCCCCTTAGCGAGGCCAAGAGAACGAAATCTGGATGATCGATCGAGAGACATTTAGCACTCCGCTTCTAATGTTCTCCTTGATGTTCTAGCTACCACGGTCATGCTTAAAAGCATCAACATGGCCATCAAGTAAAGGTCGGACTTCGGGAGCACAAAATCCATAAGGGTCAACTTGTGGAATAAGTCATACCAAATCCTCATGGAGAAGGGTTGAATTGCTTGTTCAAGATACTACAATAATAGATCTTGGGCTGGGTGTGTCGGCGTAACATCAACCTCGTCGGGACCTACATCATAGATCTTGGAAATGTTCCAGCCATCATATCTGCCTGAGATTCAGATCTGGCTGGTAACAGGATTTTTCAGACAACATGTCCAGAAAAGAAAAGGTTGCAGCACAAGTCGACGGGATAACGTTGCGAGAATCTCGGGAGATGAACTACAATAGCAAGCTCCAAAACATGAGCTGGTTCTGCTACATACATGTGAGCATGTTGTCCAAGACAAGAATGACCACGTGGTAGCCTTATAATAAAACACTACCGAGTTCAGGTGGGGAACCATCATGGAGGATATCGGAGTCCTTGTGCACTTATCGATGAACTTCTTATCCTTGAGCAAGTCAATCAGTGGCTTGGTGTGCCAGGAACACATATAGAATGGAGGCGGCCAACCTATCAAACCATAGAGTACTTCGCACATATGCGTGACTAACTTGGGATGATTCCAGAGGAAGCAAAAACAAGCTTTCTCGAATTCACAGCGGCAACTTACATCAAGTGCACGTGAATTAGAGAAAGTCACTTCTTTCATCCAAACGTAAACCTCATGAGCGGATCATGAAGGCAATGCTTACAAAGTTTTCAACACTAGGTTGATGTTCAACATGAATCATGGGGCAGACAAAATGCTGCTAATGGGCTCAACAGCAACTCATCGGAATTTCCATATCACTGGACTTCCACCATCATGTGAACACAATGATAGCATTGGTCAGACCAAATATGTAATGGTGTATGCTTGAAGGATCAACCACGAGTAAGACAACATTACGAACATCGTTGGTTCTGATTTGACTTGACGATAGCCCATACACAAGTCAAAGTTTTGACAAGGCAATAGATCCAACAACTGATCACAGGGACCAATCGATGACGATATCATCTTTCTTCAACACACACACCTAGATATCCCTTGGAGATGAACTAAGTCAGGTAAGCTTTTATCTTCCAACTATCCAAGTTGTTGTTTAGCTTAACCAACTAGCTCAGGGGTATCCAACACAGATTCTTGGAGAAGGGGTGGTTTAGAGGAAAACCAACTTATCACAAGCTCAACATATCAGTCAGGGGACAACCTGGTAATACTTCCGAGAAGATATTCAGAAAATCACAGAACCACCGGTATGTTCCTAAGCTCGAGAACAACCTTGCTTTTCAGGGCAAGATGATATGATCAAAAGAGTGAGAGATTGACACAGTCCTAACTCGTTGATCGAAGGGTGCACCAGAAATAAGGACTAGGTAGCACGATGAATATTAGGATGATGATTCAATAACCAACACGCTAAGAATGAGAATATTGTCCATTTATTACCAAGCAAGGGGTTGCTAGGCGTATCGATTTCACACACCACAATTCACTTGTCGGCATTCCAGTTACAACAACACGGAACTGAGGAATGAATAATGATGGTGAGAAGTATCACTACGTCAAGAATTCATGAGGAATGGTGCAATCCTCATGACGATCCTGACATAAAGGGGGTAATACTCCGAGGTAGAACAGAATCAAAAGCTGGATTGGCATTTGATCTGCGGAATACAACTACTTTGACCCAATCCTGGATATGGATGAGGTGCTGGAGTCTGTTTCTCCTAGTCAGTCCGAGATAGAATGGCTTGACGAAACGCAAGAGTAAAGGCAACGATGAACGAATGCACGCATACTCTTGACGATCAATTGACAGACGGGGTCAGAATACAACTAAAGAGAACAACTCAAAGGAACATATAATTTTCTGAGTTGTGGATGCATGGATTAGTATGTCGAGTGAAGCTCAACATTTCTTCCCGATAACCCATGCGGAAAGGGTAGAACTGGCAGATTCACAATTATGAATGAAGAAGTCCTCAAGAGTACTCTGATTGTGATCGTTCGGTTCAGCGAGGAACTTCTACCGTAAACGGTTTATAGTATTTGGAAGAAGGAAATACCACGAACCTCGAGGACTATCGCAAAGTTACTAATATCCTAAAGGTACGAGCAACACCATCAACACGAGGTAAGTAGGGTGAATCTCGGGTTCAAGAACCCAAGAATATAATACCTACTACTAAGTAGCATCACGGGATGCTTTCGAGAAAGGTGGCCAGAATCATCACACTGGAAACATAAAACATGGCTAGATTACTAGGAGATACTCTAGACACCTAGGGTGATAATACTAACTCCAACATATATGTCAAGGCAACGGAGTACCTCAACTCACCGATTAGTGTGGTTGTTCTGGCCCAAAGGAACATCGAAACGGGAGGAAGGGATTTGCAAATGCTTCAAACTATTTAGAAACCTGGGATGACTCGGACAGCATAACGGCTGTAAATGCTCAAAATGTTTTGAGACATCCTGCAAAATAGTGGCATGACCACTCAGCATCACAATATCAAGATTCTGAGACCAGCTATGAACATACGGAAGTGGTAAAAACTGAACTGAGATTTGAAACTATCAATTCTATAAGTCTATGGATTAGTAACACGTCATCCTAATAGATAGATGAGAAGCCTAGTTCTTAATCCCCGTAGAAGAGAAGAGGATGACTCAGATCAGAAGGCCACGAGGTATAAGGAGTAAAAAGAGCCTTACGTTCCCTTCCACAATCAATTCCCTTACATAACTAAAGCATTTCTAGACACAACTTCGACCGGTTTGGCTTGGTAATCCTCTGAGCAGTCGGGCTCGATACCAAAGCTGTCGGGACCCCGATTCCAAGTCACATCGATCTAGCCGGTAACACCTCATATCACTTTGCAGCCTCACGCGGTATTCCCACAGGTGTTGCCTTACCATGGCCGGGACCGTTTATGCCTTTTGGCTCACGTATATGATAGTGTCGCTAGCATCCATATGACAGAGAACCCGGCCGACATGGCTAGTCATGAACCCGGCGGCACTAACCCATGGGGACAGGCATACATGAATCACTTGAGCATGTCGGTCGCCAGCGTGTGAATCCGGGCTGTAGCACTAGGCTAACAGGACTCCGGGAACCCGGGCTGTAGCAGCTAGGCAGGACTCGGATGTCACCGCGTGACATTTCCCGAAGGACGGACATAGGAACAAAGTGAAACACATGCGGCCGATCAAGTGTCCTGGCGATAGTCTTTGGGCTAGCGAGGACTCAGTGAACCGGGCTGTAGCGGACTACTATGGCTCAAGGAAGCACTAGACTACATTTCCCAATAAGAGAGGGTGCCAAGGATAAACAACTAGATTATCGGATCCCACATATACCAAGCATTTCAAACATACACACAATATGCTCGATATGTGTAAATACAACATGGCATCACAACATAACTCTACGAATCAAAGTATTATTCATTAGGCTCCGAGGAGCGAGATATTACAAACATGGGTCTCTCGACCTAGCAATCAGAGCATACAAGTCAAACACATGCGGAAGCTAAGCATGTCTGAGTACAGACAACTATAAATGAAAAAGGCTGAGAAGCCTGACTATCTACCAGATCCTGTCGAGGGCACAAGATCGTAGCTGAGGTAACAAGCTAAACATCGAAGTCCACGCGGAACTACTAGTGAGACTGACGTCTCTCTGCAAAACATAAAATAAGCAAACATGAGTACAAATGTACTCGGCAAGACTTACATCGTAACTAGCTACATATGCATCATTATCAACAAAGGGGTGGTGGAGTTTGACTGCAGCAAGCCATCTTTGACTCAGTGGCTATCCTAAACTACGACTGCAAGTAACTCTTTTGAGGTGGCGCACACGAGTCCACATATTCAACATGTCAATACACCACTATGGATCCGCTCCCGTCTCCCTACGAGAATGCCATCCATAGCACTCACACTTATCTTGCGTATTTTAGAGTATCCACTTTCACTTGTCTATGAACTGTTATAGGCAACCCAGAAGTCCTTTACCGTGGACACGGCTATTCGAATAGATCATATTAACCCTGCAGTGTACTTCTTCACACACGCTCTCGCCACTTACCGCCATATACACGTCATGTATCTCGGCAACCTTCAAGCGGAAGCTTTGGCGAGGGTGTCGGCCACGGCCTACCTAAACACTCAAGTCCCTAGTCCAGGTTTATCACCTATTCGGTTTCCATCCGCAGGGAGTCCGGCCGAGGTTTCCACTAACGGCCCCGAACGACGTGTGCAGGGTTCCCGAGACACCAAACGGGCGAATCGGTACACCGGGCTGCGTGCGGCCCCCAGCATGATACAAACACCAGAAACTACTTTGCAACTCCCGGACAAAGGACAAGGGTGGTTAAGAAGCCGAGAGAGTCAATTAAGGATCCCAATGTGTGGTAGTAACTGTTTCATGGATCACAAACACAGAACTCAGTTCCTAAGGACGGCTGCAATGAGACAACCCACCATGTACTCCTACATGGCCTCTCACCGCTACCTTTACCAAATCATGTTCATAACTTAGCTCACACACAGTAGGACATGTTCACACACCATTCCAATTCATTCCCGATGAATCAGACCTGACTCAACTCTAAGCAGTAGCAGGCATGACAAACAAGCATGAATGATTAAGCATAACAGGGCTCAAACGACTCCTACTCATGCTAGTGGGTTTCATCTAATTACTGTGGAATGACAGGTCATGCACAGGATAAAGGGGTTCAGCTACCGCAGCAAGTAACAGATGAATCGTTGTTGTCCTAATGCAGTAAAATAGAGCAGGAGCGAGAGAGTGGGATTATATCGGAATGAACAAGGGGGTTTTGCTTGCCTGGCAATTCTGAAGATAATATAGTTCTTCATCGGTGTCATCGTACTCATCGCTTGCAGACGTCGCTCATCGAGAGGGGACAAATACCGCAATGAGAGAAAGAAACACAATCAATGCAATGCACAATATGATGCATGATCATGACATGGTAAAATGGGTGTGTTGGGCTAATGCAACTACAACCTGATGGGTTTGAGCTATTTTCAACCAAAGATTCAAAGTTCAAACTCATTTGTGAACTTAAATAGTGCTTTATCATGTTTTGCACTAAACAGCAAGTTAACTTGTTTAAACATGCATGAAACTAGTACAGATGGATTGATTGGATTTTTCTGATCATTTTTCATATATAAATTATTTCATTTGGAGTTACGGTTGATTTTCTATGATTTTTAGAATTTTATACTAATTTCTGGAATTTCCTGAATAATAATAAATCCAGAAAAAGAGTAATTGCGTCAGCATTAGGTCATGCTGACCTCAGCAGGTCAACAGGCGGGTCCAGGTCAAACCTGACCAGTGGGGTCCACTGGTCAGTAGTTAGTTAACTAACTAAAGTTAGTTTGTGTTAAGCTAATACTAATCCTAGTTTAGTTAGTGGTCTGGGGCCCACATGTCAGTGAGTGAGGGGGAAAGTCAAAACGGGCAGTGGGGTCAACCCACGCCGGTCAACGGTCAGCGGTCGCCGGTGTTTAGCCGCCGGCAAGTCCAGACGCGGCGGTGCGCTTCGGGATTCGCCTACGGAGTGCCGTTTGGCGCGCGAAGCACATCTACGGGATGCGGACGCTTGTCCGCATCCAACCATGGTGGTGGCGCGGCCAGGGAGTGGCCGGAGTGGCGCCGGCGATGAAATTTGGCGGTGGCAGTAGCTCGGGCAATCTCAGGGTGGCGCTACAAAGCACGGGAGGAGGCGTTGTGTGTGTCTACGGGCTCATGAGATCGTGTTGAGCACGACGATGGGCTCGGGAACGAGCTGCGGTGGCTGTGGGCCAGCTACGCCCAGGGCGGCAGCGAAGCTCTCGGCATGATGGGAAATTAAGCTAGGGGGCGAGCGGGAGCTTGAGAGAAGAGGGGAGAGGAAGAGGGGCTCATGGCGAGTGCAGAGGTGGCCTCGGCGTGCTCGAGGAAGGCTCGGTGACGGCGGAAAATTGTCGGCGATCTTCGTGGCCGAAGGAGGAAGAAGGGGGCGGGCACGGTGCGTCGTGGCTCTTCTGGTCGCGTGAGACGATGAGGAGGATGAGGGCGGAACGGTGGAGCTCGAGGGCGTGTCGGAGAGGCTTGGGGATGGCTACGGCTGCGGCTATGGCGAGCAATGGCGGCAATGGCCTTCGGGCATTCAAGGGGAGGCGAGAGAGAGGAGGGGAGGCCACTGGAGAGAGAGAGAGAGAGGTGCGGGGCGGTGCATGGCGTCGCGCGGGGCATCTAGGCGACGAGGAGGAAGATAGGCAGGCAGGTGCCGTGGCGCGCGGAGCGCGCGCGCGCCAGGCACACGCCTCGCCTACTGGCGCGAGGTGGAGGACGGTGCGGTGGCCAGTGGGCTGGGCTGGCCAACTAGGCCGACCAGGCCGCACAGGAATGGGCTGCGCAGGGAGGTAAGCTCTAGGTAAGTCTCTTCTCCCTTTTATTTTTCTTTTCTATTTTTCTGACATTTGTTTGGTTTAATAAAAATACTAAACCATTTTATTTTCTTATGCCAATTTTTGTAGGGGCTAGTGGCATTATTCCAGAGCTCCTCAATAGCTGGCATAATTTTTGGACATATATTATATATATATAAGTATATATCCAATGCAATTAATTATTGGATTAATTCCAAATGCCCAAAATAAATACTTATGAGCTCCTAAAAATATTGGTTTCACTTTTATCTCTGTCCAATATTTTCAGAGAGCAACATGAGCATTTTCTTGGACCCTTTTGGAGCAATTTTTATTTGGGTCATTTCCAGAAATGATTCTGAGGGTTTCACAAATCCCCAATTCAAATTTAAATGGAATTTAAACATGATGCACACATGACTAGCTAGTCTAGGTCATACCAGAACTAGGGATGTGACAGCGTAAATCCAAAACTCACCAGGAAATCATGAAACTTGGCATGGTGTCACTACATGGTACATATAATTGTCCAATTTGGGCGAAGCTATATTAAAAGCCTCTTACAAACCGGAGCCTGTCGCAACCCTCGTGGTTCCGGTAGGTAAACATGCCCCTCTTGTGGGCGAAACGATAATCACTGCCTCTTCTCACCTTGAACTTTGTTTTCTACAGGCAACATAGAATAACATGAGTGTCGTGCTGAAATTTGGAACTATTTAGGGTTCATTTGGCCATTGTATGTATTAACTAAGTTTTCTAGGCATTTAATGTAGTCCATAATTCAAATTTGAACTACAAGCTCATGCTCCAATGAAGCAGAATGATTGGGAAGTCGTACATGTGTCATTGGGTGCATGTTTAGGTCTGATTTAAGGAATGTGGATGAATTACAAACCTCTCGTCGTCCTGAAACATTGAGAATCTTGGTTTTAAAATCCCAGTAAATCAAAAACTCACTCAAAAAACATGAAACTTGGCATGGTTTCATGACATGGCCCATATATGTTGTGGTAAAAAATCGTCTAGTTTGAGAGAAGGCGCACACATTAATAGCCAACAAAGTCCTTTTTGAAACAAATAGCTGACACGTTAATATTGCAAACGGTTCTATTCTAGGAACCGTGTCAAAATTTAACCATACTCGGTGGCGTGCGCGCAACTATTTGATTAGACAGAACGAGCGCGAGAAGTCCTCCGTGCAGGCTCGAAGGGACGCGTGCAAGCAGTCCGCCGCGCAGGCTCGACGGTATGCATGCATCCTGTCCACGTCGTAGGCTCGACGGGACACGTGCGAGCAGCAAGGCCGCCCATGCTCACAGGGAAGCGAGCTCTTTGACCTTCCTTTCCTCTTTGAACCATGTCCTATATTCATGCTATACAACTTTCCCCACTACTTTCCCCCCTTCCTTTCCTCTTTGAAAAACGTCCTAGATTCATGCTATACAACTTTCCCCACTACTTTCCCCACTACTTACCCCCCTTCCTTTCCTTTTTGAGCCACATCCTAGATTCATGCTATACAACTTTCCCCACTACTTCCCCCCATTCCTTTCCTCTTTGAACGACGTCCTAGATTCATGCTATAAAACTTTCCCCACTACTTTATTGTTTGATCCAACACCAAGATTCGAGTGCAGAAGCGTAAAAAGCCCACATGCAGCTAGAGCAATGCATGTGGAATAAGTAATTATACCTTAATGTTCTTCGGGTGTGGTTCGGTGGGAGACCGGAGGCCGTTCTGCCCACACTATGTACGACGGCAAGGAAGAAGGGGTCGGAGGCCCTCCCGCGCCACCGCTGGGTGAAAGAGAACAGCTGCGCTGGTAGTGGATTCCCTCCCTCACCGACGGCGACATCATTAAGCCTCCTTCCCTTCCAGGCAGGCGGATCTTGCCGGCTCTATGACCAGTAGTGAGGGGAGAGAGAGAGGCCAACGAAGTCTTGTTTAGGTTTGGAGAGGGTGAGAGAGTGTGAAGAGAGCAACTACAAGCGCTGAGGCTCCAGCGTGTATATACATAGTGGAGACAGAGTGTGAAGAGTGCAAACCCTAGAAAACAAGCACCGAGGCCGAGATCGTATAGCTCCGTATCCATCAATTTTGACCAGTCAAAGAATCCTCCTGGCATCGCCCCAGATCACTTTCTCTCTCTGTCATGCGGGGCCTACATGTCATTGGGTGGAAGATACAAGTCGAACAAAAACAAAATTATGCTCAAGTGTGGTTATCGAACCCGAGACCTCAAGTTTGATGAGCGAAAAGGCTAACCAGCTACACCACCCTCACCTTATGTTTAACCAGAGGAAAGTAACCTTTTATATATTCCTACGTTCATGTGACAAGCATGCTGCGTTTTTTTTCCGTGGGAGTCATTGGGATTTAAATCATAATCGTGTCATGTGGCTTTGGTGGTAAGGTCTTTTGGGATTTAAAGTAGTGCTGGTAGTACAAAAATAATGCAGCCTTAGTCACCTTACCTCTCTCCATGTAGTACATTGGGTCCCACCAGTCGGAGGGTGAAACAAACAAATTAATAAGAAAAATTAAAAGCGCCAGCGGTGTATCTTACCTCACTCATCTCGCTACTGCTCGTGAACACTATCCAATTGATCCCTTTGTTCGCTCACGTACTATTTTAAGTGAATCCTTATTATAACATGCACACAATTTTGGGCACTTGTACTCGACCTAAGTCGGTGTGCCACCGTATCTCGTACTACTCCCTCCTTCTAGGTGTAATAAGTCACGTTAGAAGGTGCAGTGGGACCAAGGTGCAAGCAGATTGGAGGAGAAGGAGAAACTTGACCGGTCCTTCCTCCAAACAAAGCCCCGATTTCTGTCTCTAAACGCAACAATTAATCACAACAACTAAGAGATGCCATTTTAGCTACGATGCAGGGCCACATATTAACTCTCATGCAAGCCGACTTTGATTTCTTGACTGATCAACGCGTAGTTGCGCTCCATGCATTGGGTTTCTGGGGGAGATAACAAGGCAGAGTAAGGAGCGTTTGGTTACATTGCTAGGCTGGTCATAGTGGTGAGTAACTTGGACTAGTAACATGCATATGGATGGTAACATGCAAGTCTTCATTAATTGAGATATAGACTCATTTTACGTCGGTGTGTGTGTGTGTGTGTGTGTGTGTGTGTGTGTGTGTGTGTGTGTGTTAGAGAGAGCGACACATCGACCTACTCCTACAGAGAGATGGTGTGTAGTGTACAATTTGCCCGCGAGAGTCGGTGCATCTTCTCATTTTCGGGCGTCCGGTTAGGATAGGTGGACAGCTGCCACGCATGCTCCTGACCAGCCTGGCCCATGCAAAGCCCATCCATCGCCCGCGCACGCTTCTCGCCCGAAACGGTTAGCGCCACTCCAAAGAATCGGTGCCGCATTCATGACCGGGCAAAGGAGACGCGACCTCTGACTAGCGCCTGTGTTGAAGGGAGAAGCGGATTCAAGAGTGATGGTTGCTTCGTCCGTCCAACTTACTACTGGTTCTATGTGATTTGACGGCTCATTGGTTATTATTACTGAGGTGGTAGGACTACTAGGTGTCCCACGCTTTCGGCGAAAGTAGGTACTACTAGATTAAAATTTTCTCCATTCTTATAGTGGAGAAGTGCGAAAGCAGTGAAAACACGCAGGCTCAGTGATTACATGGCCCATCTCACACTATCACCATATTTTCTGGACACCTTGCAACACCTAACTCTTTACATCTACTTTACTAGTATAGTACATACTGTAATTTCTCAGCAAGATAAATTTGTACAATGCTATGAAGCTTCCAACTTCTGTTTCATGTATCTTGCGTCCAAGGTTGCCCGTTGCAACATTTCATCAAATACAAAGGAGACTAACATGCGTTCTATTGCATCTCAATGATTGACAGATCATAGCCAATATGTACTCCCTCCGTTCCAAAATAAGTGTCTCAACTTTATGCAAACTTTGGTACAAATTTGTACTACTACAAAAGTTGACACTTATTTTTGAATAGAGACAGCTAAAGAGAAAAATGATCCATGCAGTCCCTAGCCCTTGAATCGTAATCCCTAACCATGCTTTAATATGCTGGCAACATTGGAGCTTCCGAAGAAATGAAGTTTGCAACCCTTTGACCATCGGATCATTTCACTACAAAAAAATACACTTGAGTGATGATACGTGTTTGTCACAGAAGGTCGCGTTTTTTTTCATGCATGTACATCCATGACGATTTTATGACAGAATCAAGATAATCATACCTGTGCTATCGTAGAAGTGTTCCATGACATTACCAAAATTATCAGCATAGAAGTGTCCACTTACATGACAATAAATCGTGCGTCACAGAAGTGCTTTCGTCAAGGGTGACTGACACGTGGCATCCACCGTAACGGAACGCCGTTAAGCTATCGGGTCCGGTTTTGGATCCGATAACCCGTTAACAGCTCGGACCAATGGGGATTTTCCACGTGTAAAATCATCATTGGCTGCAGGAAACACGTGTTGCCTCACCATTGGGACAGATGTCATCCACTCATTGGACAGGAGGCGCCTATGATAGGTCGACACGTGGCACAGCCCAACAGTGGCCCATTCCAGTGAAAAAGGCCAGCCCAGTAAAAATTAGCAGGACGGCCCATATAAGGCCTACTTGTGTCAGGTCCATTTAAGCCCACGGCCCATACGAGATGTGCCAATTCGGCCCGTCAACGGCCCGTTAAAGATTTGACACCATTGCAGCCCATCGCCGATTCGAGCCGTTAACAGACCCACTATATAATTGGACTCAATATCGGCCCGATGAGATTTGCTGTTAACGGCCCATTTAATGGATGGGCCAATTTTCAGGATGTACATCTTTCGGCCTTTTAGCGACCCATTTAAATGTTGGGCTAATTTCCGGCCCGGTGTGTCTTTCAGCCTGTTAACGGCCCATAAGTCTGATGGGCCATTTGTAGCTAGACCTGAGTTTCGGCCTTTTAGCGGCCCATTTAAGTGCTGGGCCAATTTCTGGCCCGGTGTCACTTTCAGCCTGTTGACGGCCCATAAATTAGTTGGGCCATTTGTAGTCGGACCTGAGTTTTGGCCTTTTAGCGACCCATTTAAGTGTTGGGCCAATTCCCGGCCCTGTGTGCCTTTCGGCTTGTTAACAGACCATAAATGAGTTGGGACATTTGTAGTCGGACCTTAGTTTTGGCCTTTTAACGAACCATGCCCTTCATGGTCCAATACCGGCCCGGTTTCTCTTTCGGCCTCCTAAAGGCCCACAACACAGTTGGGCCATTTACAATACGACCTGACTTTCGGCCTCTTAGCGGCCATGCTCTTCATGGTCCAGTACAAGCCCGCTGTCTCTTTCGGCCTGCTAAAGGCCTACATTATAGTTGGGCCATTGATGACCCACAAGTATAAGGGATCTATCGTAGTCCTTTCGATAAGTAAGAGTGTCGAACCCAACGAGGAGCAGAAGGAAATGATAAGCGGTTTTCAGCAAGGTATTCTCTGCAAGTACAAAAATAAGGGGTAACAAATAGTTTTGTGATAAGATAAATTGTAACGAGCAACAAGTAACAAAAGTAAATAAAGTGCAGCAAGGTGGCCCAATCCTTTTTGTAGCAAAGGACAAGCCTAGACAAACTCTTATAATAGGAAAAGTGCTCCCGAGGACACATGGGAATATCATCAAGCTAGTTTTCATCATGTTCATATGATTCGCGTTCGGTACTTTGATAATTTGATATGTGGGTAGACCGGTCCTTGGGTGTTGTTCTTACTTGAACAAGCATCCCACTTATGATTAACCTCTATTGCAACCATCCGCAACTACAACAAAAGTATTAAGGTAAACCTAACCATAGCATGAAACATATGGATCCAAATCAGCCCCTTACGAAGCAACACATATACTAGGGTTTAAGCTTCTGTCACTCTAGCAACCCATCATCTGCTTATTACTTCCCAATGCCTTCCTCTAGGCCCAAATTATGGTGAAGTGTTATGTAGTCGAAGTTCACATAACACCACTAGAGGCTAGACAACATACATCTCATCAAAATATCAAACGAATACCAAATTCACATGACTACTAATAGCAAGACTTCTCCCTTGTCCTCAGGAACAAACATAACTACTCACAAAGCATATTCATGTTCATAATCAGAGGGGTAATAATATGCATAAAGGATCTGAACATATGATCTTCCACCAAATAAACTAACTAGCATCAACTACAAGGAGTAATCAACACTACTAGCAACCTACTACCACCAATCCCGGAGTTGGAGACAAGAATTGGATACAAGAGATGAACTAGGGTTTGGACATGAGATGGTGCTGGTGAAGATGTTGATGGAGATTGCCCTCTCCCGATGAGAGGAGAGTTGGTGATGATGATGGTGAAGATTTCCCCCTCCCGGAGGGAAGTGTCCCCGACAGAACAGCTTTGCCGGAGCCCTAGATTGGTTTCGCCAAGGTTCCGCCTCGTGGCGGCGGAGTCTCGTCCCAAAAGGTTGCTTCTTATTTTTTTCTCATCGAAATACTTCATATAGGAGAAGATGGGCGTCAGAGAGCCACCAGGGGGCCCACGAGGTAGGGGGGCACGCCCTAGGGGGGGGGGGGACACCCCCACCTTCGTGAGCAGGGTGTGGGCCCCCTCGCCTTCATCTTTGGCGATGATTTTTCTTTATTTATTTTAAGATATTCTGTGGAGTTTCAGGACTTATGGAGTTGTGCAGAATAGGTCTCTAATATTTGCTCCTTTTCCAGCCCAGAATTCCAGCTACCGGCATTCTCCCTCTTCATGTAAACCTTATAAAATAAGAGAGAATAGGCATATGTATTATGACATAATGTGTAATAACAGCCCATAATGCAATAAATATCGACATAAAAGCATGATGCAAAATGGACGTATCAACTCCCCCAAGCTTAGACCTCGCTTGTCCTCAAGTGAAAAGCCGATAACAATAAATATGTCCTCATGTTTAGAGGTAGAGGCATCGATAAAAAATAAAATACGGACATGAAGGCATCATGATTGTTCTCATAACAGCTACACATATAGATTTTGTCATATGATTACTTATGTTCAAGTGATGATCTTTTCACAATGCAAAAGTATGAGTCAGAAACCTTATTGATCACCAACAAATTATAACCTCAGTCATTGAAGCAAATGCAATTTATCAATACATCGGAAAGAGTCTATGTTAGAGCTTAAAAGCAAGTCCACATACTCAACTATCATTTAGTCCTTCATAATTGCTACCACTCACGCGATACTTGTGGTTATGGAGTTTTAATCAGACACAGAGAAAGATAGGGGCTTATAGTTTTGCCACACAACCTTTTACCTCAAGGGTAATGTCAACAATAATAATTCATGCTCCCCTACATCCAATTAGATGTATATATCATGTTCTTTCCAACATGCTGGGCTTGCGAAAGGATAAAATGAAAAAGGAAAGGTGAAGATCACCGTGACTCTTGCATAAGGTAGATGATAATAATAAAAGATAGGCCCCTCGCAGAGGGAAGCAGAGGTTGCCATGCGCTTTTATGGTTGGATGCACAAAATCTCAATGCGAAAGAACGTCACTTTATATTGCCCCTTGTGATATGAAACTTTATTATGCAGTCTGTCGCTTTTATTACTTCCACATCACAAGATCGTATAAAGCTTATTTCTCCCACACCAATCAATCATACATGTTTAGAGCAATTTTTGTTGCTTTGCACCGATGACAACTTACTTGAAGGATCTTACTCAATCCATAGGTAGATATGGTGGACTCTCATGGCTAAACTGGTTTAAGGGTATTTGGAAGCACAAGTAGTATCTCTACTTAGTGCTGAGAATTTGGCTAGCATGAGGGGGAAAGGCAAGCTAAACATGTTAGAGGATCCATGACAACATACTTTATCTCATATATAAGAAAACATAACTCATCCCGTTGTCTTGTCCAACATCAACACTTTAGAATGTTATATTTTAATGAGTGCTCCCAATCATAAAAGATGTCAATGATAATATATCTATATCTGAAACCTATCTTTCCTTATTACTTCATATTAATTGCAACGATGACCGAAGCTATATTTGCCAACTCCCAACAACTTTTAATCATCATACTCTTTCTATGTGATGTCACTACTCTCAGTAAGATCAATATGAACTCTTTGTTTCTTTTTATTCTTTTTCTTCTTTATTTTCTTTTATTCACCCAAGATCGGGGCAAAATAATCAAGCCCTTGACTCAACACTAAACTTTATTATATATATAGCTCACGGACTCGATTACAAAGACGGATAATAAAGCAAAACTCAAAACTAGATCATGCGATGACTTTATTCTACTAAATCAAGATACTACTAAAAGGATCGAACTAAGAAAAAGGGTAAAGATAGGAGTTGTGATGTGATACGACACCGGGGCACCTCCCCCAAGCTTGGCAGTTGCCAAGGGGAGTGCCCATACCCATGTGATTATGTCTCCTTTGTTGGTGAAGAAAGTGGCGGAGGTGATGGATAGTCGCACATCGAGCGTAAGAGGTCCTCCAACTTGCGGATAATGACCTTGAGTGCAACAATATGCTCCTTCAACAAAATATTTTCACTTGTGAGATACTTGTTTTGAATACGAGCTAACTCAATAATCTTGAAAGCTTCGATTTCAGTTGGGGTGAGAAAGTTGTGATCAAGTTGGAGGGTGTCTTCTGCTGCCGGAGCTTAGTCCTCCGCGGCCTTCTTGATCCTTTCATACTTGTTGATCTCCATGGGTTTTTCCCTCTTTAGCTCTATCTTCATTAGCCAAGCATGACAGAAAATAGCTCGAAACAAGAACAGAGGATATTTGCGTGATACGGGAGTCAAAACCTTCGGGAGAATATATAATGAATTTTTACCGACCAAAATACGTATCGTGCAAGAAAACAGAGTCCGGAGGGCACACGGAGTGCTCACGAGGTAGGGGGGCGCGCCCAGGGGTAGGGCGCGCCCTCCACCCTCGTGTCCTTCCCGGACTGCCACTTATTTTTCTATTTTTCTAAATATTCAAAAACGTAGAAATATTGCCTTAGAAATTGTTTTGGAGTCGGTTTGCTTACCGTACCACATACCTATTCCTTTTCGGTGTCTGAAACGGTCCAGAAAGTGTCCCTTATGTATTCCTCAGGGTTTACGGTTTCAATAATATTGGTTTCAACATTTATGGGATTATCCGAAATATAATGTTTGATCCTTTGACCGTTTACCACCTTCAGATTTGTACCTTCAAAGTTGTTGATTTTTATGGCACCGGAACGATAGACCTCCTCGATAACGTAGGGACCTTCCCATTTAGAGAGAAGTTTTCCTGCAAAAAATCTTAAACGAGAGTTGTATAGCAATACATAATCACCTACATTAAACTCACGCTTTTGTATCCTTTTGGCATGCCATCTTTTAACTTTTTCTTTAAACAACTTGGAATTTTCATAAGCTTGGGTTCTCCATTCATCAAGTGAGCTAATATCAAATAACCTTTTCTCACCGACAAGTTTGAAATCATAGTTGAGCTCTTTAATAGCCCAATATGCCTTATGTTCTATTTCGAGAGGTAAGTGACATCCTTTTCCATAAACCATTTTATACGGAGACATACCCATAGGATTCTTATATGCAGTTCTATAGGCCCATAATGCATCATCAAGTTTCTTGGACCAATTCTTCCTAGGCCTATTAACAGTGTTTTGCAAAACTAATTTGAGCTCTCTATTACTCAATTCTACTTGACCACTAGACTGCGGGTGATAAGGAGACACAATTCTATGATTAACGTCATATTTAGCAAGCATTTTACGGAAAGCACCATGAATAAAGTGTGAACCACCATCAGTCATTAATATCTAGGGACTCCAAACCTTGGAAAAATAACTTCCTTAAGCATTTTAATGGAAGTGTTATGGTTAGCACTACTAGTTGGAATAGCTTCTACCCACTTAGTAACGTAATCAAAAGCAACCAAAATATGTGTATATCAATTAGAGGCAGGAAAAGGTCCCATATAATAAAAGCCCCAAACATCAAATGGTTCAATAACAAGTGAATAATTCATAGGCATTTCTTGACGTCTACTAATATTACCAATTCTTTGACATTCATCGCAAGACAAAACAAACTTACGGGCATCCTTGAAGAGAGTGGGCCAAGAAAAACCGGATTGCAGTACCTTATGTGGAGTTCTATCTCCAGCGTGGTGTCCTCCATAAGCTTCGGAGTGGCACTTGCGTAGGATCTATTCCTGTTCATGCTCAGGTGCACAACGTCTAATAACACCATCTACTCCTTCTTTATAAAGATGTGGGTCATCCCAAAAGTAATGTCGCAAATCATAGAAAAACTTTTTCTTTTGCTGGTATGTGAAACTAGGTGGTATAAATTTAGCAACAATGTAATTAGCATAATCAGCATACCATGGAGTACTACGAGAAGTGCTTATGACATTTAATTGTTCATCAGGAAAGCTATCATCAATAGGTAGTGGGTCATCAAGAACATTCTCTAACCTAGATAAGTTATCTGCGACGGGGTTCTCAACTCCTTTTCTATCAACAATATGCAAATCAAATTCTTGTAGCAAGAGAACCCATCTAAGAAGTCTAGGTTTTGCATCTTTCTTTTCCATAAGATATTTAATAGCAGCATGATCAGTGTGAATAGTTACTTTAGAATCAAAAATATAGGGTCTGAACTTATCACAAGCAAATACAACTGCTAAAAGTTCCTTTTCGGTAGTAGCATAATTTTTTTGAGCATTGTCTAGAGTCTTACTTGCATAAAGGATAACATTTAATTTCTTATCAACTCTTTGCCCTAGAACAGCACTTAGAGCATAATCACTAGCATCACACATATTTTCAAAGGGTAAATTCCAATCAGGTGGCTGAACAACAAAAAGCGAGACTAATGCTTTCTTAAGTATTTCAAATGCTTCTACACAATCATCATCAAAGACAAATGGTACATCTTTTTGTAATAAATTAGTCAGAGGCCGAGAAATTTTTGAGAACTCCTTAATGAACCTCCTGTAAAGTCCGGCGTGACCAAGGAAACTTCTTATACCTTTGATGTCCTCGGGACATGACATCTTTTAAATAGCATCAACCTTGGCTTTATCAACTTCAATACCTCTTTCAGAAACTTTGTGCCCCAAGACAATACCTTCATTAACCATAAAGTGTCACTTTTTCCAATTCAAGACAAGATTAGTTTCTTCACATCTCTGCAAAACTCGATCAAGATTGCTCCAGCAATCATCAAAAGAGGAACCATAGACGGAAAAATGGTCCATGAAAACCTCACAATTTTTTTCACAAAAATCATAGAATATAGCCATCATGCATCTTTGAAAGGTAGGAGGTGCATTACATAAACCAAAAGGCATACGTCTATAAGCAAAAGTACCAAAAGGGCAAGTAAAAGTAGTCTTTGATTGATCTTTAGCCGACACAGGTATTTGAGAGAAACCAAAATAACCATCTAGAAAGCAATAATGTGTATGTTTGCATAACCTTTCTAGCATTTTATCAATAAAAGGCAAGGGGTAATGATCTTTCTTAGTAGCTTTACTTAATTTGCGAAAATCAATTACCATCCTATAACCTGTGATAATTCTTTGCGGGATTAATTCATCTTATCATTAGGGACAATAGTAATACCTCCCTTCTTAGGGACACAATGGACAGGACTTACCCACTGACTATTAGCAACGGGATAAATTATACCTGCCTCCAGCAGCTTTAATATTTTCCTTTCTTACCACTTCTTTCATTTTAGGATTCAGACGTCGTTGAGGATCACGAACTGGTTTGGCATCTGCTTCCAAATTTATTTTATGTTGACATAAAGTGGGACTAATGGCCTTAAGATCATCAAGAGTATATCCAATAGCGGCACTGTGCTTCTTCAGAGTTTTCAATAATCTTTCTTATTCATGCTCTGAAAGGTTAGCACTAATAATAACAGGATATATTTTCTTTTCATCAAGATAAGCATATTTAAGATTAAAATGCAACGGATTAAGCTCAAACACGGGATCACCCTTGGGTGGAGGGGGATCCCCTAGGATTTCAACAGGCAAATTGTGTTGTAGAATAGGTTCCTGTTTAAAGAATACTTCATCAATTTGCCTTCTTTCATTCATGAACATATCATTTTCATGGTCCAGCAAATAGTGTTCTAAAGGATCACGAGGAGGTACGGCAATAGAAGCAAGACCAGTAATTTCATCCTTACTAGGCAATTCTTCCTCACGATGTTGTTTACTAAATTTAGAGAAATTAAACTCATGAATCATATCATCCAAGCCAATAGTAACAACATTCTTTTCGCAATCTATCCTAGCATTAACAGTGTTCAAGAAGGGTCTACCAAATATAATGGGACAAAAGCTATCTTGTGGAGAACTGAGAACTAGAAAATCAGCAGGATATTTAGTTTTCCCACACAAGACTTCAACATCTCTAACAATTCCCATTGCAGAGATAGTATCTCTATTGGCAAGTTTAATTGTAACATCAATATCTTCTAACTCAACAGGTGCAATTTCATGCTTAATTTATTTATATAAATCATAAGGTATAACACTAGCACCCATATCACATAAGCCATGATAACAATGATCTCCTATTTTAACAGAAATAACAGGAACGCCTACAACAGGTCTATGTTTATCTTTAACACTAGGTTTAGCAATTCTAGCAGATTCACCGCATAATTGAATAACATGCCCATCAATATTATCAGACAAGAGATCTTTAACAATAGCAATATTAGGTTCTACTTTGACTTTCTCAGGAGGTGTATAAGTTCTAATATTGCTTTTACGAACCACAATTGAAGCTTTCTAACAGGGAAAGGTGCTTTCTCAACGTAAGAGGTAGGAACAACAGGATCATTATAAGTGACAGTCATTTCTTTAACTTTAATAGGTGCAGCTACTTTTACTTCTATGGGAGGATGATATTTAAACCACTTCTCCTTGGGGAGATCAACATAAGTAGGAAAAGATTCACAGAAAGAAGCTACTATCTCAGAGTCAAGTCCATATTTAGTGCTAAACTTACGGAAAATATCGATATCCATAAAAGATTTAACACAATCAAACTTAGGTGTCATACCTGACTCCTTACCTTCGTCGAGGTCCAAATCTTCAGAGTTGCGTTTAATTCTATCCAATAAATTCCATTTAAATTCAATAGTCTTCATCATAAAAGAGCCAACACAAGAAGTATCGAGCATGGTGCGATTGTTATCAGAAAGCCGAGCATAAAAATTCTGTAGAATTGTCACTCTTGAGAGCTCATGATTGGGGCATGAATATAACATTGATTTAAGCCTCCCCAAGCTTGAGCGATGCTTTCTCCTTGGCGAGGCCAAAAATTATATATGTAATTGCGACCACGATGAACAAGATGCATAGGGTAATACTTTTGATGAAATTCCAATTTCAATCTTTTATAGTTCCATGATCTCGTATCATCACATAGCCTATCCCATGTCAATGCGTCTCCCTTCAAAGATAAAGGGAAGACCTTCTTCTTAACAACATCATCGGGTATACCTGCAATCTTAAATAATCCACAAACCTCATCCACATATATTAAGTGTTCATCAGGATGCTTGGTTCCATCTCCTACAAAAGTATTAGCTAGCAGTTTTTCCATCATACCCGAAGGAAATTCAAAAGGAGTTTCATTTTCAATAGGTTCAGTAGGTTGAGGAGAAACTCTTTGCTCTACTGGACGGGGTGAAGATACCCCGAACAAGCCCTTCAGAGAATTACTTTCCATAGTAACAAGTGACAGTAAATTTCAGCACACTATATAAATTTTTCCTTACCAAATTCCACCTACCAAAGGCGCTACACTCCCCGGTAACGGCACCAGAAAAGAGTCTTGATGACCCACAAGTATAAGGGATCTATCGTATTCCTTTAAATAAGTAAGAGTGTCGACCCCAACGAGGAGCAGAAGGAAATGATAAGCAGTTTTCAGCAAGGTATTCTCTACAAGTACTGAAATAAGTGGTAATAGATAGTTTTGTGATAAGATAAATTGTAACGAGCAACAAGGAACAACAGTAAATAAAGTGCAGCAAGGTGGCCCAATCCTTTTTGTAGCAAAGGACAAGCCTGGACAAACTCTGATAATAGGAAAAGCTCTCCCGAGGACACATGGGAATATCGTCAAGCTAGTTTTCATAACGTTCATATGATTCTTGTTCGGTACTTTGATAATTTGATATGTGGGTGGACCGGTGCTTGGGTGCTGTTCTTACTTGAACAAGCATCCCACTTATGATTAACCTCTATTGCAAGCATCCGCAACTACAACAAAAGTATTAAGGTAAACCTAACCATAACATGAAACATATGGATCCAAATCAGCCCTTATGAAGCAACGCATAAACTAGGGTTTAAGCTTCATCACTCTAGCAACCCATCATCTACTTATTACTTCCCAATGCCTTCCTATAGGCCCAAATAATGGTGAAGTGTTATGTAGTCGATGTTCACATAACACCACTAGAGGCTAGACAACATACATCTCATCAAAATATCGAATCTAATACCAAATTCACATGACTACTAATAGCAAGACTTCTCCCTTGTCCTCGTGAACAAACATAACTACTCACAAAGCATATTCATGTTCATAATCAGAGGGGTAATAATATGCATAAAGGATCTGAACATATGATCTTCCACCAAATAAACCAACTAGCCTCAACTACAAGGAGTAATCAACACTACTACCTACCTACTAGCACCAATCCCGGACTTGGAGACAAGAATTGGATACAAGAGATGAACTAGGGTTTGGAGATGAGATGGTGCTGGTGAAGATGTTGATGGAGATTGCCCTCTCCCGATGAGAGGAGCGTTGGTGATGATGAGGGTGATGGTTTCCCCCTCCCGGAGGGAAGTGTCCCCGGCAGAACAGCTCTGCCGGAGCCATAGATTGGTTCCGCCAAGGTTCCGCCTCGTGGCGGCAGAGTCTCGTCCCAAAGGGTTGCTTCTTATTTTTTTTCTCATCGAAATACTTCATATAGGAGAAGATGGGCGTCGGAGAGACACCAGGGGGCCCACGAGGTGGGGGGCGCGCCCTAGGGGGGCGCGCCCCCCACCCTAAATGTGGTGTGGGCCCCCTGGCCTTCATCTTTGGCGACGATTTTTCTTTATTTATTTTAAGATATTCCGTGGAGTTTCAGGACTTTTGGAGTTGTGCACGATAAGTCTCTAATATTTTTTCCTTTTCCAGCCCAGAATTCCAGCTGCCGGCATTCTCCCTCTTCATGTAAACCTTATAAAATAAGAGAGAATAGGCATAAGTATTGTGACATAATGTGTAATAACAGCCCATAATGCAATAAATATAGACATAAAGCATGATGCAAAATGGACATATGAGCCATATGTAGCCCAAACTTAGTAACGACCTGTTAACGGCCCGTGAAATAAATTGGGGCCACCTGTTGCCCACTTTGATGTCGGCCTGTTAACGACCCAGAGGTAAGAGGGCCAACCATTAACTTTCGGCCTAGTAACGGCCCATTAACTTAATGGGCCCACTAAAGTTCGTACATGTCTTTAGGCCAAATTAGATAATTTGAGCCCATTACGACGAGCAATTATGCACAAGACCAAAACTGATCAAGCAAAGGTACGGCATACAGAGAATAACGTTGCACATCCAGCATATATTACAGGAAATTACATCCACTGGGAAATCAAAGATTGATGCCAGTGAAAATAAATGAGCAGCACCTAACCATCTACAACGTCACAATCTGCAACCTCAGCACAGATGACGCCCATAAGCATGTGGGCAAGTTCTTGCTGCTTCGCTACACTGTCTCTGAAACATTGATCAGTTGTTGTGTCGCACGACTCTGCACCTCTGATTCATCCACCATTTCCATCATTGCTTCAGCCATTAATTGGTTCACAAACATACATTTATTCCGTTGCATTCGAGGCAGAGGATCTTGAGCAATTCAAATGGCGATTTTGGCCGACTTGTATTATTGATAGTGGAGAGTGTCTCGACCACTGCATCATAACATAAACTAGGACGGGAACCAAACAGATTAATCATGAGTTATTGCCAAATTACCTGGCCTAGATTTACTGGAAAGAAACAGTGGGGTTGCCTTGCTTTGTTTCGTAGTTTGTCTTCTTATCTTCAAAGCACCTGCACAAAATTAACACACTAGCATTGCTATCATTGGCCAAGTCAGATAATAGGAAAGAAACATTGACACAACGAACGTTTGGGCAACTAGCCTACACCAAATTAACACAATATGGCATAGCTATCATCAGCCAGGTAAGGTAGTACGAAAGCAACATTGACACAATGAATGAATGGGCAACCAGAGAAGCACTACAATTCCGTAATGTGCGTGATATGAGATAGTACATTCATGCAGCTCAGAATGCAAAACTACCAGGCAGTTTTCCTTACAAAAATCAACATTGGCGCCTTTAACATTTTGCTACAACTAATTTTAGATCAGATAAAGGTTAGATTCACGCCGATTAACAAAATACATGTTGATGTAAAAATATAATGATATACAACAGTACTTACATCAAGATTGGAGCACGTAAAATTCCATAAGATATTTTCCTTGAATACGATCCCAATTGAGGAAGTCTTCTATCGTTTAACCATATTTTCTAAAAGAGAGATGGGTAAGAAACATGTAGAAAATATGACCAGAATGCTATAAAATTTCATGATTCGAGGATACGCACATGCTTCTTAGAATGGAGTTGACATTCTTTTGCTGGACTGGAGCGGACTAGTTCTTTGGCCACTGGAATCTACTCATTATCGATTGGGAGTTGGGTTTCTCTGTCTTTGGAGCAAGATCTATGAAAAATGGAGTTGGTTTATTATCTCCTGGCGTTTGGATCTTTTGCAAAGACCTGGTTTGTAACCCTTCAGATTCTAACATAGTCGTCTTCCCCTTGCATGCCTTATATAGAAGAATGGTGATTCAGTTATAAAACATGCTACAACATAGATGGAATAGGTACTGAAGAATAGAAAGGAATGACATATTGACATGTATTCCCTCCATCCGGAAATAAATGGATGGGTCTAGGTGTATTCCAGTTCTAGATACATCCAGTTTTATCCATTTCCGCGACATTTAATCCGGACGGAGGGAGTATTAGGTAAGAGCTAGGGATACAACAGGACAACACAGTAAAAAAACACTGAAAAACCCACTGCAGAACCAAAGTATTCAAACCCACTGATATGAGATAGTACACTCATGCAACTCGGGATGCAAAACTACCAGGCAGTTTTCCTTACAAAAATCAACATTGTGGCCTTTAATCATACATTTTGCTACAATTAAATTTAGATCAGATAAAGGTTGGATTCACGCCGTTTAACAAAATACATGTTGATGTAAAAATATAGTGATATACAACAGGTACTTACATCTACATTGCAGCACAGAGAATTCATGCAAGAATCTTTCCTCATAAACGATACCATTGCAGAAATTCTTCTATCTGTTAAGCTTATTTTCTAAAAGAGAGATGGGTAAGAAACATGTAGAAAATAAGATCAGCATGCTATAAAATTTCATGATGCAAGGATACACACACGCTTCTTAGAATTGAGTTGACATATATTTCTGGACTGGAGCGGACTAGTTCTTTGGCCACTGGAATCTGCTTATTATCAGTAGGAGTTGGGTTTCTCTGTGCTGGAGCAGTATCTATAAAAACTGGACTTGGTTTATTATCTCCTAGCGTTTGGATGTGTTGCAAAGGCCTTGTTTGTAAACCTTTAGATTCTAACATAGTCGTCTTCCCCTTGCATGCCTTGTATAGAAGAATGGTGCTTTAATTATAAAACATGCGACAGCAGAGAGATGGAATAGGTACTGAAGAATAGAAAGGCATGACATATTGACATGTATTCTCTCCATCCGGAAAAAATGGATGGGTCTAGGAATATTTCAGTTCTAGATACATCCTTTTTTTATCCATTTCTGCAACATGTAATCCGGACGAAGGGAGTATGGTGTAAGAGCTAGGGATACGACAGGACAACACAGCAAAAAAAACACTACTTGAATGTAAAACTATATGCTAGCGGAATACGTACAGAAATAACTAAGGCAACATACACGTGTATGATTGGGAAAATAAGATGGCATTGCAACAGAGCACTAGAACAACACTTCAATGTAAAAAACATGGTATGGCAGACAAATGAAGTACATACCGATGAATAACAATGCATAAGATATTCAGAAGCATGATGTCCAAATTAAGCAGATGGCATTGCGATACAGTAGAATGACAGTGCTTGAATTTGAAAACATGTTATCATGAATGGAATATGTACTGAAAAACAGGAAGGCATGACATATTTACATGCATGATCAGCATGCTAAGCACATGGCATTGGAACAGAGTAGATACACTCCAGGAAATTATATGCATGTTGTACCCATATCACAGGCCAAGTTAGAGCAAGGACCTTGTGGGGTGAAGAGGATTCATCATCTTTCTGTAAGTCTTCTGAAGAACTGCCTTTAGATGTTCCATCATATTGGGTATCATTGACATCAAGTTTATTGGCCTTTACATTGCTCCGTGAGGTTCTTGTGGATATATCAGTGTGTGCAATTATATCTGACATGCATGCAAGACAACTAGTAGTTAGATTTATGTAATGAGTGCACAGAGGAGACGACATAAATAGTAGGAGTGGGGTTAACTAGCGACAGGTCTCATAAACTGAAGGGAGAACACAGATGAAAGCTAGAGAATATGTATCGTTTGTACTCGAGATTAACTAGATGGCACACAAAAGTATTAAAGAACAACATAGGTAATACTAGAAGTGGTATAATACTATAATCACCAGCCTGTGTGATAGCATTGGCTGATGGATGATAACTATGGAACAACGTTACCTAAAGAACAAGTATCTTAGCTGAACTATGGAACAGCGTGAACTCCTGAACAAGACCCGTAAGAGATCAACACGAATATACAGTGAAATGTGATGATCTATTTTCCATGCTTAGATGAATAACAAAGCCATAAATGTTGCACACAAGTAAGATGAGGGTACAACCTATCTGGCTGCCATCCATAAGAGTGAGCATCATGTGCTGACTTGTCGATGGCCCTGTAGTTGTTGTGGCCGTCCATGTCGGGCACGCGCATTTGATGCAGGGAACTATTGAGTGGGGACTATAGCTCCCTTCTGGTGTATGCTTCCCTTGTTGGAGCAGCTGCGGTGAGTCGGAAGACGTTGTGTCTGAAGATGCAGATAACACATAATGTTAAGAACGACATATCTCTTTGATCTGAAGAAATACACTAAGAGATCAACAACAAGGTACGAGAGTGGTCACACGTCTGTTAACTGAAGACTAAATTGGGGCCACACGATTTTATTTTATTTTGGTACTGTCCGATCTACGCCGGATGGCTTGATGCCGTCTTATGCCTCCCGGCTAACACTGTTCGGAATCTTCCCTGAAGAGACAGGGACCAACGGCAGAGCTGCCTGCCTCTGCCATCCGTGGCCCCGGCCAAAACCCCGCTCCCCGCCCCACCGCACTGCCTTGGTTGCGCCGCCCTCGGGCCAATCCACAAAGACTCCCCGTCATCCAGATCCGGCGGCGGCAGTACCTTCAACCCACGCAACTCTAAAAGATAGCCATATAAGGGCTGCTTCCGTGGCAAACTTGCGGCCCCGCACATTTACGTTAGACACCAGCCAACCGGCAGCCTAGGAGCTCCGCCGCCTCAAGGGGTGCTACTTCCCATTGGGAATCGATTGGCCCAGAATAAAAATTCAGAGAACTGACGCCTAAATAAAGTGATTTGAGATGAGGGTGCGACCTATCTGGTGGCATGGTGAAGTAGGCAGGTCCAGCTGCCGAGCCGGTGAGGCCGGCGCGATTGATGTGGTGACCGGCGGCAGGGAAAAAGCGATGTCGCGACGGTCGACGGCTACGCCGAAGCAGCGCCAGGACTCTGGACGGACCCGAAGTTGGAGCCGCTCCGGTGCCACGAACAACGGCGGGGGTGAATCGGCTCCGGTACGGTTCACGCGGCCGTTGTCGAGGCAGCACCAGCAGCACAGAGTAAGAGGCACATGGCCCAGTGCACGATGGCAAATGCGCAACGTCTCCGGCATTAGGGAAGAGGGCGGCTGTGAAATTGGTGTGGTGAGGGGCGCCATGGAGGTGGGGCTGAGGTTTCGCGGCTCGGAAGAAGGTGATTTGGCGCCCACGAGGTATTAATGGGGGCGGGCGGGGGGGGGGGGGGGGGGATTGGGAGGGGAGTGGAACCATGTCTTAATGACGCATTTGTATACAATGTGAGGGGGAGTTAAAGTTATACCCTTGCCTATAGGCTTCTCGGCTTGGAGTACGTGTCTTGAGTGTCGGAGATAGTAGAGTAACTTTGCTTCTCCCCAAATAGTGGGCGGGAGCGACTCCGGGCGAGGAGGGCGTGTTTTGAACTATAGTGGGCACGAACGATTTCGGGCGAGGAGAGCGTGTTTTCAAATAGTGGGCGCGAGCTATTTCGAGCGACGAGAGCGTGTTTTGCTGACCATGGTTTATGAATTATTCGGCACATGTCATTTTGGCCAAGGAGAAGGTGCGCTTGGATGAAGTTATGAACCTACCCTCAATGTACAACGGGCCAATTGATGCGTGTCCCACATAGGACGGTAATTCCGCGTCTCCCATTTATTTGCTCGGGCGAATTCCACCGAGCAGAGAGGATGTTTAACGGTTCGTTCAAATTTTGGGAGAACGAGCATCCACGTCTACCTTACCAAGTCGATTCGAATCAAATTTTGAAATATTAGCTTGCCACTTCTTTCTTAGATGGAGAGATGATGCTCGGGAGTAATGTGTTTTTACATGCTCGTTGCTTGCGATTTACTATATGACAAATAGTTGACCCACTCAGAAACGCGAATCAAACCCAATATGAAATATCTCGATTCAATGAAATAGCTCATTCAGTAGATCAAAATAGTGAACTAAATCCAAAATTGAACACCTCAATCGAGTAGCATGTTGTACAGTATAATAGTACTCCATGAACATGTTGAAAGTCAAATTAATGAACTTGTTTGATATAGGCATATATCCGTTCATGTGTGGATTGGAGACAACATGTTCTCCAATTTAAATATTTGAATGCAAGTTTATATCGAAACATGGTTTATATCAGTCTTTGATGCATAAAACGCGACCTCACCCTCTCCCGCACTCATGTTCTCTCTCTCTCTCTCTCTCTCTCTCTCACCGACAATCTTCAATTCTGTCGCACGCATCCGACACAAAAACCTTGTTGGTCCCTCTCCCTTTCTCTCCATCTCTCTCTCTCTCTCTCTCTCTGTGTGTGTGTGTGTGTGTGTGTGGGGGGGGGGTCTTTCTAGTTCGCATGCATATATACACCATCTATAGGTCTCTCTCGCACACTATGTATGATACTCTAGCTAGTCCAAGCTAGATATCTTGGGTGCACTCTTCGTACGCACCCAATTTCCGTGGCTCTTTGCCCGTAACTCTCTCCCGCACCACTATGTCGTGTCGGAGCTCTTCCCCCCCCCCTCTCTCAAACTCTCCATCCACAGGTCACACATACACATGCATATCTCACTGCACTTTTCGATAGGCCCATCTAAAACTCTATCTCTCTCCCTCGTTCTCTCTCCATCTCACACGCACACACACAATCTCATGCCCAGCTAGCCAAGTATGATGGTCTCTCACTCAATTGTAGGCACACGCAGTCCCCCCTATATGTATATGACTAGCTAATCTTAGTCTCCATCACAAGCATGTGCATGGTCTATCTCGATTTCTCTCGGGGCATCTTTCTATCGCGCACGCACTCCATCGATCTCCCACCCATATAGTCCCCTCACGATCTCGAGGGGATCTCTCTATCACAAACACACCATCTCTCCCTCCCCATGCGTCCATGCCATCCATGTGTCCCTCTCGACCTTTTTTCCTTGTTGGCCAAACCTCTATTGGACATGTGCTACAGGGGTGTCTCTCTCTGTTGCAAACAATCACACACTAGCTATCTTCGTGTATCTCCTCGCCTCGCTTTTCCATCTCGGAGATGCATGCATGATATGTTCGCATAAGAAACAAAAAAACACACACACTCTCTAATTTATCGTTTGTTGTCACTTTCTCTTTCACACACATACTCTTTTTGCACACTTACTCATTCTCCTTCACACACACTTGATCTATCTCGACCGAGGCACTCTCCTCGGTCCATAGAATATAGATTTATTGAAAAGTCAAACATCACAAAGTTTGACCATGTACGTGGAGAAAAAGAATTACATCTAGTACGGCAAACATATACCATTAGATTCACCATGAGATGTAGTTTTGTATGATGTATCTTTGGTATTGTAGATATAAATAACATTTGCGTAAACCTGATCAAAGTTTCCAAAGTTTGACTTCTAAAAATTTAGATGCCTTTGCATTATCGAGCGGATGGAATATCTCTTTCCCCCTCTCAGCTATCTGGCGCACCACTCAGCCTTATCGGGGCTCCTCAATCTCTCTCAAACTTTATTGGTCAGTTTGGTTAGTGACCTGACCCTCATGCCTTGATGGCGGTCTTGCTGGTGTGGACATGAAATGTAAAATATTTCTGCCTGGCCAGGCTTGTGTGGTGCTGAAGCGTTTGGTTCATGCCTGGGCCAGGCAAAGCATCAATGCCCCATCAATCAATCCATGCATCAATTATGTAATGCTAATATCCATCCATGTTGCTGTTAGCCTCGTGGCCGCACGACCAGGCACGACCAGGCGTTCGAAATCGGTCACCTGGGCCAGGCTACTTGCAGTGTCTGGAGTTCAGCCAGGCTAATTAAAGTGCAAGGGAACCCAGGCTAGGCGGGCTTTCTTTTTCACAGGGTAGCAACCAAACAAGCGTGCATGAAATCCAGCCACAACCCCATGTCAGGCAAAAGATGCTCAGGATGCAAGTACACATGTCTAGCTCGTGCTATACATATAGACCCATCCAACACTCTCCGCGCTTGTTCTCTCTCCATGTGAAACGCACCCCCCTAAGTACCATAATCCCTCACTCCATCATAGGCTCTGTTTGGATCCATGGGTTAGAGTTAGTTTGGGTTAGTTTGGACTCAACTAACCCAAAAAGATCCAAACAGGAGGGTTAGTTTGGGTTAGATGCATCTAACCCATCCAAAAAAACTAACCCATCCAAGAGGTGCTTATTTGGGTTAGTTCTTCTTGCTCTCCCGCAGCAGATCCCTCCCCACTTCCTCGAAGCTTCTCGTCCTCTCGCTCACTCCCTCTCGCACCGCGCGTGAAGGTGCCTCGCCGTATCCGCGCTCCATCTAACCCTGCCATCCAAACACCTCTTTACTTAGAGTTAGTTCAGGCTTAGAATCTAACTCTAACCTCTAACTGAGTTAGAGTATCCAAACAGGGCCATAGGCGCAAGCACTCCCCTCCTAAGTATGATTATCTCTTACTAGCCATCGAGAACACACACGTATTGTCTCCTTCCATCCATACGTCTATCTCGATATCTCTCGGGGCATCTTCTGTCACGCACACACCTTGTCACTCGATCTCCCACCCATATAATCCCATCACGATCTACAGGGGATCTCTCTATGGCAAACATACACTCTCTCCTCCCCATGTCTGCATTTTCTCCGTACGTCTCTCTCGACCTCTCTCCCTTGTTTGTCAGACCCCTCTTGGCCACGTGCTAGGGGTCTTGCTCTCTCGGTTCCAAACAACCACACACTATCTCCTCACCTTGCCTCTGTTGTCGAAGATGCATGTGTGATATGTTTGCATAAGACACACACGCTTTTTCTCTACTTTTATCGTGTGTTGTCCACGTCTCTTTCACACACGCACACACACTTTTTTCACTCTCTCTCTCTCTCTCTCTAGTTAGGGACTCTGTAACGTTCATAAGCATATTGGATGTTTTGAAAAGTCAAACCACAGAAATGTTTGACCGGGTATATGTGGAGAAAAACATTTACATCTTGAACGATCATTAGATTCATCACAACATGTACTTACTTCATACTATCATTTATCTTTGGTATTGTAGATATAAGTAATTTCTTTATAAACTTGGTCAAAGTTTCAAAAGTTTGACTTAAAAAAATGTTGGAACTACATTATCGAACTGTCGGGGAGGCTGATCGTACCCACGGACACCTATGGGGCCGGTGGACCAGGCCCCTTGTGGTTCGGAGGGGGGCGGAGATCGCACGAAGAGCGGATCGAGGCGGCTAAGCCTGAGCAGTTTACCCAGCTTCGAGCTCTCCGGAGAGATAAAACTCCTACTGCTGCTTGTTTGATGTATTGTTTTCTTTCTAGGGAGCGATGCAGGCTACAAAACCTAGCGTGAGTGTATCCGGTCTCGAGTGAGTCGAATGAACCGAACCACCCGAACCCCTTCTACGTTGCGCATGGGCCTCCTTTTATATGCTTAAGGGGTCTCCGACAGGTGGCAACATAGCGAGGGTACAAATGTAAAAACAGGAGTTGGTACACCTACTCGAACAGTGTACAGTGCAAAATACCTAACTCTGATGGCAAGGGACAAAAGCAATAAATGCCCGTCGTATCGCCCAAAGCGATTACAGAGATCGTCAGTGCGCCACCGCCGCCACGATGGCAAGCTTGTCGGCGCCGCTTATCGCTGCTCTCCGCTGGCTGCACAGCCTCTTGACACGCTACAAGATGGAATGGTCGCATGGCGACACGTTCTTTGGATGAGCTGGAGCGGAGATGGAGAGAGGTTGCTTGCCGCGGCCGAATCCTTGTCGTGCCCGGGGGCTTGTCGCTCCGAGCCTTCCGGGCAAGCTCCTCTTCTTGGGCCCTGTCTTCAGCATGCCTTGAATGGCCTTCCCGGCAAGCTCCTCTTGCCAGGGCCTTGTCTTCTTAGTCAAATACTTTGTTCTTGAATGGCTCCAAAGGAGCCACGGAGGATCTTGGCGGTGACGAGGCAAACCCTGCCGCTGGTGCAGAATCGTCCGTGCAGTCACGGGATACTAGGGTACCCTACTCTTGTACACCGGCAGAGCCCCGGGCTGGGCGTCTGCAGTGCCGGCGCTGTCGGGCCAGGCCCAAAACAGTGCACGGTCACACGCGGCCTCGATCACGCCGCAACTTGCCCCGGACCACCACGACCCCCACTAACGGCACGCATCAACGCGTGGCGTCGTGCGAGAGATCGTGGGCGTGGTCGTGGGGGTTTCTTTATTAGGAAAAGCGGACCGTCCGCCCCCTCCCCCTCTTTATAAGCGGGGGAAACAGGGGCAGGCCGTCCACTCCGCCATTGCTGTCTTGTCAAGAAAACTACCTCCGCTCCCCCATTCTTCTCTAGTGCGAAGAGAGCAGCGCCCCGCCTCCTTTCGCCACAAGCGCACTCACCGCCGTCGGCCTCCTCCGCCGCCCTCGCCATGGCTCCGAAAGCCGACAAGGAGAAGGGCGTCAAGTCGGCCGAGGCGCAGCGGCTCGCGGTGCTGCGCAAGGAGCGGGCCATCTTCTCCCCTCAGCTCGGCGCAAGGGAGTTGCGGGATGTCTTCTATCTCTTCTGGTCGACGGAGACGTGTGCGCATCCGCGCACGAAGGAACTCCCCGCCTCCACTTCTGATTTGGCCCCAATTGGGTACCCCTTCTTTGCCCTTTTCTTCTATTGCGGGCTTTGCCCGCCCTTTTCTGAGTTCTTCTGCGATATCATGAACACATATGGCCTCCGCCTCCTTGATTTCACCCCCAACGCCGTCTTGACCATGGCAGTTTTCGCACACCTTTGCGAAAACTTTGTCGGGATCCACCCAAATGTGGCACTCTTCTGCCACTTCTTCGTGCCCCGCGTCGAGAGAGGAGAGCCACTTGCCGAAGGGATAGCTTGGGTCTCCAGGATCGGCAAGAAAGAAGCCTATCTGGAAGGAGAGTTCTGCAACAAGTGGGAGGAGTGGAGAGCCAATTGGTGTTGGGTCGTAGTGGAGAACCCGCAGCCCTTCACTGCCGTGCGCCAAACCCCAATAGTGCGCGGTAGAGATTGGAGTAACTTGGCGCCGAAGGATGCTAGGTTGAAGATAGCTGTGACCCGGATTTTGCGCCTCAGGCTTGCCGGACTAACCGTAGGCGCAGTTGGCGCAGACTTCCTTCGCCGCCCGCGCTTCCCTTGCAGGAGAGGAGGAGGCCTGCTTGGGAGTTCCAAAATGCGGCAGACATCATGAGGTTGCGCCCGGGCCTGAATTGGAATTTCACCGTCCTGGAGCTGGATGCGATGCTGCTAGATCTGTTCAAGAACGACCCTGATCACCCTGAGTGGTTTAGGTCGCCGAGGGGGGTCGTCCCATTGTGCAACAACTCGGCGCTCGACCGCATCCGCGCCATGATGCCGTTGTGCGATTCCCATGTGATTGTTCCAACCTGGCAAGAGCCTCCCGACGAGGTCGTGCAGCAGTTCTTCGACGACTTGGAAGAAGTGCCGATCCGCTCCGACGAAAGCGTAAAGGCTCACTCGCGACACCACCGACGAGGAGATGGCGCGTATTGCCACCAGTGGAGGAGGCGGCAGCAACCGCTGCCGCCGGAGCCTTCAGTACACCGTGGAAGAGGCGGACGCTGCGAAGGCGGCAAGCCTTGCCGAGCGAAGGAGAACGCCCGGCGAGGACGAGCTTGTCGAGCCCGAGGCGGGTCGAGTGGACCGCCGAGGGCGCTTCTTCTCCACCACCCAGCGACTTACCGCCAGCGAAGCCCCCGGCTCCGCCGAAGAGGCGTCTCCGCAAGGACGGAGACGAGTCGGCGGCAGATCGCCACGCAAGATGGCGCCCGACGCGCTTCTACCGCTGCAAGCGATGTTGCCGTGGGGCGCCTCACACTGCAGCGACAAGCTGGGCGGGATCTTCCCAGGCCACCACGACGCCTCCGCCAGCGGCCAAGAGAGCCCACTCCCCCGCCTCGTCGCACCGAGGTGAGCCGGAGTTTGACTTCTCCGCGCTCAGCTCCGAGGAGGAAGATGAAGAGTAAGCTCTTGAGATTGTGTTTGTATTTCTTCAATTTTGTTGCTTCATCTTGAATCTGATTTGCTTCGTTCTGAACCCTTTCCTTTTCAGGACGCTAGCCCAGAGAGCGTCGAAGAGGGCCAAGATCCCGACGGTCGTCGTTGAGGACGATCCACCCGTGGCAACAGAGGAGGCGTCTGAGACCCCCTTGCCGGACCCGGCAACCCTTCCTCAGAGCAGCCCCCAGCACAGCCCCCAGGGTAAGTGTGCGGTTTTCTCCTTACTATTAGGTGTGCAGGGGTGCTCCTTCTTCGTTGATACCTGATTGTTTGCTTGTGTAGGAGGAGAGCAGCCTCATCAGGAGGGCTCGGAAGCCGCCCCCGAAATCCTGTCTGCTACCACTACGCCGCCAAGGGAGGATTCTCCGACAAGGGAGCGCCCTCCGACAAGGGAGGCCACTCCGGCAAGGGAGGCTACTCCGGCAAGGGATAGCGCCAGTGACCCTCCAGTGGTCGAGGCCATGGCTGCGGATCCCGTTGCAGGTAATTTCCTTACACGAAAATCTCCCTTGGTCTTGTTTTCTTTTGTTTCTCTTTTTGAACGTTTGCTTGACTGCTCTTTCTTCGTCTGATGCAGAACCGATGGAGGTCGAGGTCGCCGGCGAGGAGGAAGCGCGCGGCAACACCGACGAGGCCGTCGTCGTAGAAGAAGATGTCGTCGCTGTGGAAGAAGAGGCCGTCGCCGACGAGCCTGTCGGCGAGGAGGCCACCGAGGCTGCTGACGCAGGAGCTGGCGAGGGGTCAGGCGATCGCACTGACGGCCCTGAGGCCGCGGGAGCGCCAGGCGCTACACCGATAACCGACTTCGCCGGCTGCTGCCAGCGTTCGGGAGCTCAGCCCAGCGCGCCACGAAGGCCGGCGAGGGTGTCTTCATCAAACTCCCCTGGGAGCCGAGCTCCAGGGCGTCGGTCGAAGGAGAGACCTTCGACGGCAAGCTACTCGCCTCTGCTGGGCTGACGCTGGTGGACGCGCCAAGCAGCAGCAGCGGCGAGTTTGAGGAGGAGCAGCTGCTGAAGAAGCTGTTGTCGCTCTACCGCGCCCGGCAAGCCAAGTTGGAGTCCCGGGAAGCACTTGTCGCGAGGGCAGGAGCGGACATGGAGAAGCGCGCAGAAGAGCTCCGGAACGCCAACCAAGAAACCCTCCGCGACGTAGCAAAAGCGCGGGGGCAACTTGCAGAAGAGCGCACGGCGGGCCGGGGCTCCTCGGCGCAAGGGAGTTGCGGGATGTCTTCTATCTCTTCTGGTCGACGGAGACGCGTGCGCATCCGCGCACGAAGGTACTCCCCGCCTCCGCTTCTGATTTGGCCCCAACTGGGTACCCCTTCTTTGCCCTTTTCTTCTATTGCGGGCATTGCCTCTTTTCCGAGTTCTTCTGCGATATCATGAACACATATGGCCTCCGCCTCCTTGATTTCACCCCCAACGCCGTCTTGACCATGGCAGTTTTCGCACACCTTTGCGAAAACTTTGTCGGGATCCACCCAAATGTGGCACTCTTCCGCCACTTCTTCGTGCCCCGCGTCGAGAGAGGAGAGCCACTGTCAAGGGATAGCTTTGGGTCTCCGGGATCGGCAAGAAAGAAGCCTATCTGGAAAGAGAGTTCTGCAACAAGTGGGAGGAGTGGAGAGCCAATTGGTATTGGGTCGTAGAGGAGAACCCGCAGCCCTTCACTGCCGTGCGCCAAACCCCAATAGTGCGCGGCAGAGATTGGAGTAACTTGGCGCTGGAGGATGCTAGGTTGAAGATAGTTGTGACCCGGATTTTGCGCCTCAGGCTTGCCGGACTAACCGTAGGCGCAGTTGGCGCAGACTTCCTTCGCCGCATCGCTTCCCTTGCGGAGAGAGGAGGAGGCCTGCTTGGGAGTTCCAAAATGCGGTAGACATCATGAGGTTGCGCCGGGCCTGAATTGGAATTTCACCGTCACGGAGCTGGATGCGATGCCGCTAGAGCTGTTCAAGAACGACCCGATCACCCTGAGTGGTTTAGGTCGCCGAGGGGGGTCGTCCCATTGTGCAACAACTCGGCGCTCGACCGCATCCGCGCCATGATGCCGTTGTGCGATTCCCATGGGATTGTTCCAACCTGGCAAGAGCCTCCCGACGAGGTCGTGCAGCAGTTCTTCGACGACTTGGAAGAAGTGCCGATCCGCTCCGGACGGCGAAAAAGGCTCACTCGCGACACCACCGACGAGGAGATGGCGCGTATTGCCACCAGGGTGGAGGAGGCGGCAGCCGCCGCCGGAGCCTTCAGTACACCGTGGAAGAGGCGGACGCCATGAAGGCGGCAAGCCTTGCCGAGCAAAGGGAGAACGCCCGGCGAGGACGAGCTTGTCGAGCCCGAGGCCGGGTCGAGTGGACCCGCCGAGGGCGCTTCTTCTCCACCACCCAGCGACTTGCCGCCAGGCCGAGCCTCCGCCCGAAGAGGCGTCTCCGCAAGGCCGGAGACGAGTCGGGCGGCAGATCGCCCACAAAGCCAGCGCCAGCATGACGCGCTCTACCGCGGCAAGCGATGTTGCCGTGGGAGCGCCTCACACTGCAGCGACAACTGGGTCGGGATCTTCCCAGGCCACCGCCGACGCCTCCACCAAGCGGCCAAGAGAGCCCACTCCCCCGCCTCGTCGCACCGGAGCCGAGCCGGAGTTTGACTTCTCCGCTCAGCTCGAGGAGGAAGATGAAGAGTAAGCTCTTGAGATTCTGTTTGTATTTCTTCAATTTTGTTGCTTCATCTTGAATCTGATTTGCTTCGTTACGAACCCTTTCCTTTTCGGGATGCTAGCCCAGAGCGTCGAAGAGGGCCAAGATCCCGACGGTGCGTCGTTGAGGACGATCCACCGTGGCATCGGAGGAGGCGTCTGAGACCCCCTTGCCGGACCAGCAACCCTTCCTCGAGCAGCCCCAGACAGCCCCAGTAAGTGTGCGGTTTTCTCCTTACTATTAGGTGTGCAGGGGTGCTCCTTTTTCGTTGATACCTGATTGTTTGCTTGTGTAGGAGGAGAGCAGCCTCATCAGGAGGGCTCGGAAGCCGCCCCCGAAATCCTGTCTGCTGCCACTACGCCGCCAAGGGAGGATTCTCCGACAAGGGAGCGCCCTCCGACAAGGGAGGCCACTCCGCAAGGGAGGCTACTCCGGCAAGGGACAGCGCCAGTGACCCTCCAGTGGTCGAGGCCATGGCTGCGGATCCCATTGCTGGTAATTTCCTTACACGAAAATCTCGCTTGGTCTTGTTTTCTTGTGTTTCTCTTTTTGAACGTTTGCTTGATCGCTCTTTCTTCGTCGATGCGTAACCGATGGAGGTCGAGGTCGCCGGGCGAGGAGGAAGCGCTGCTGCAACACCGACGAGGCCGTCGTCAGAGAAGAAGATGTCGTCATTTGTGGAAGAAGAGAGGCCGTCGCCGACGAGCCTGTCGGCGAGGAGGCCACCGAGGCAGCCGACGCAGAGGCTGGCGAGGTCAGCGATCGCGACCGACGGCCCCGAGGCCGCTGGAGCGCCAGCGCCTACCGACAGCCGACTCGCCCGCCGCTGCTGCAGCGTTAGGCTCCGAGGAGCCCCAACCCGGCGCCTACCTGAAGGCCGGCGAGGGTGTCTTCATCAAACTCCCCTGGGAGCCGAGCTCCAGGGCGCCGGTCGAAGGAGAGACCTTGACTGACAAGCTACTACGCCTCTGCTGGGCTGGCCAGTGGTGGGCCAGCGCCAAGCAGCGGCAGGCGAGTCGAGGAGAGCAGCTGCTGAAGAAGCTCTTTGTCGCTCTCCCAGCGCCCGGCAAGCCAAGTTGGAGTCCCGGAAGCACTTGTCGCGAGGGCAGGAGCGGACATGGAGAAGCGCGCAGAAGAGCTCCGGAACGCCAACCAAGAAACCCTCCGCGACGTAGCAGAAGCGCGGGGGCAACTTGCAAAAGAGCGCACGGCCTTCATCCTTGAGAAGGCCGCAGCTGAGTTGGAGCAGCGGTTGGCTGCCGAGAAGCTCTCCGCGCAGGAAAGCGAGCTGGCGCAGCGGACGGTCAACCTGGACAGCCACGAAGAAGACCTTTGCTGCCTTGGAGTCACTTGGCGGGGCGCTTAAGGAAGCGAAGGATGCTGCCGCAGCCGCTGAGGCCGCCAAGGAAGAGTTGAAGGCGAAGGTGGCACAGCTGGAGGCCAGCCTCAAGAAGAGTGGCGAGGAGCTTGCCGCGCTCAAGAACGAGCGCGAGAAGGACGCTTACACCCTTGGCGAGCTGCAGGGCCGTATCGCCGATAGGGGCAAGGAGCTCAACGCCGCCAAAGATTCCAAGGCGGATCTTGAGCTGAAGCTGACCACTCTGACGCAGATGTTGGACGGCGCCAGAGAGCGGGAAGTGGGCCTGTTAGAGACGATCAAGGCCAAAGAGGAGCTGCTAGCGAATGTTGTCTCCACTCAGAGCGCCTTGAGGGAGAGTGTGGAGCACTGGACTGAAGGTCTTGTGGACACCGCTGCTGACATCCACAACGAGCTGATGGAGTTGGGGATGGCGGACCTTGCATACTCTTCCGACGAGCATCTCCAACCCAGCGCCAAACTCGGTTTATTCTTCAAAGGCGTGGTGGCCGGGCCTCCAGCGACTCCGGGAAGAGGTCCCAAAGCAGCTGGCCGAGGAATCACGCCAGATCTATGCAGGAGCCCTCGAGAAGGTGTTGATAAAGGTGGCCTTCCGCAATCCGGGCCTCAACCTTAACGGCGTCCTCAGATCCTTGCCGCCAGATGCCAACGTGGAGGAGCTCAAAGCCCTTGTCGCACCCATTGTGGACAAGGTGAACAAGATCAAGCGGATTGATGGCGACCGCGTAGACTAGGCCGCCAATTTTATCCTTCCCTTGTCGCTGCTGATCATGTTTAGAACACTTTGTTAGATCAGCGACAAGTTATTTTGTAATATACTCTATCTTAGGCGATCAATGCAACGTTATTTCCTCTACTTGATTCCTTCCTTTGTACGTTTCTGCCCTTCGCATTTGGGGGACTTGTGGGTGGGGGCACCTTTGTCATGGCCTGAGTGCGGAACGTCGTGACTTCTTTGGCGATGCCGCCTCCGACAAGCAACCTTGTCGCGACTAGCCGCAGCTCACTTAAGTTGTTGAGCGGACTCGAAACAAAGTAAGGGCGCGACTAGCTCTGCGAGTTGGTTCCTCTGCGCATGAGTTTTCCATACAAAGTACTCTCGTTCGAGGAAGATAACTTAAAATTTAAAAATTGATTGCTCAAACTTTGGCAACTTAGCTTTTACATTTTTTGCTTCCCGATAAAGCGAAACTTCCTCGAGCGATGCCTGGTCCATAGTATTTTCTTCTCCTTCCCCTGGTTAACTTGTGCGCGAGGGAGCCTTCGTTTCTTTGAGAAAAGAGAAAGAAGAAAATAAAGTTATGGAGCCCAGTGACTCGATTTTGCTTACGGGTGTGGTTGCTGCATAAAGCGTTAGCCAAAGCATGCAATAAAATGATGAAAGCATGAATTTGACAAGTTGTGCGCAACACACGAGCTTTCTTGATGCACGGGTCTGCTACCGGCTTTGTACAAAGGATTACATGCAACAGCGGCAAGACTTGTACAAAAGGTGGTTGCCGGAACAGGTTCCGGCAACCGCACCCTACGGGTAAAACTTACGAAGATGCTCAATGTTCCAGGAGTTGCTCACCGGAATGCCATCTTCGGTCTCAAGGCGGACAGCGCCAGAGCCTAGTGACTTCGTTTCACCCGATAAGGGCCTTCCCAGTTTGGCGTCAACTTGTTTGAATTCTTGGCGGACTGAGCAGCTGAAGAACAAGGTCGCCTTCCTCGAGACTTCTGGCACTAACTGCGGCTATGGTAGCGGCGCAAAGCTTGTCAGAAGCGAGCAGCTCGCCGCAATGACTGAAGACGATCCTCCTCAAGGAGCAGCGCGTCATCTTGTCGCAGCTGCTCTTGCTCAAGCTCATCGTAAGAGAGCACTCAAGGCGATCCGTATACGAGTTCCGTGGGGAGAACTGCCTCTGCTCCATAGACTAGAGCAAAAGGTGTCTGGCCAGTGGCTCGATTTGGCGTCGTCCTGATCGACCAAAGAACCACCGACAGCTCCTCAATCCAGTTTCTTCCGCACTTGTGCAGCCTGTCGAAAGTTCTGGTCTTGAGCACGTGCAGCACTTCAGCATTTGCCCTTTCTGCTTGACCGTTGCTTCTCGGGTGAGCAACGGAAGCAAAGCAGACCTTGGCGCCAAGATCTTGGACGTACTGCATGAAGGTGCGACTCGTAAATTGTGTGCCGTTGTCGGTGATGATCCTGTTAGGGATTTCGAAACGGCAGACAATCAACCTGAAGAACTTGACTGCTGACTGTGTTGTCACCTTCCTCACTGCTTCCACTTCCGGCCACTTTGTGAACTTGTCGATGGCGACGTACAAGTACTCAAAGCCCCCGACAGCTCGGGGGAAGGGGCTGAGGATGTCGAGCCCCCAGACCGAAAAGGGCCAGGATAAAGGGATCGTCTGGAGAGCCTGAGCTGGTTGGTGTATCTGTTTGGAATGCAACTGGCACGCTTCACACTTGGTTACTTGTGCAGTTGCATCCTGGAGGGCCGTCGGCCAGAAGAAACCTTGCCGGAAAGCTTTGCCGGCAAGTGCTCTTGCACCAATGTGGTGACCACATATGCCTCCGTGTATCTCTGCCAACAGCTTCTGTCCATCTTCCGTGGGAATACACTTCAATTTCACACCGTTGAGTCTTCTTCTGTACAGTATGCTGTCAACAAACTGGTACATACTTGACTACCGGGCTACTCTTTCCGCTTCTTCTTGTTCTTCGGGAAGTTCTCCTGTCTGAAGGAAAAGGACAATCGGCTGCGCCCATGCTGGAGCTTGCGGCTCGACAACGAGGACTAAAGGCACATCTGCTGCTGCGGGAACATCAGCTTCTACGGCAAGAACCTGCGGCTCAGCCGGAGCTTGATGCTCCCCGGCAAGCTTGTCGGAGCAAAACTTGTCGGGAGCGTCTGCTTCAACGAAACAAACCCTGGGGCTTGTCGGAGCAGACTGCCCCTCAGCACCGTTGGAGTTGATCTTGGGGACCTTCGCAACGACGGCTTCGGGAAGCTCTGCCGGAAAGTAGTCACCAGAGATCAACAGGCAACTTGAGTGTTACGGTTGGTTGAGTCAGCTTGAGCACGAAAATCCCTGGTTCCACAGGCAACTTGAGTGCAGCGCACTTTGACAGGCCGTCAGCAATATCATTCTGAGCTCTTGGAACATGTTCCATTTGCAGGCCGTCAAAGTGCTCTTCTAGCTTCCTCACTTCATCGGCGTGAGGCTTCCATCAGCGGACTCGATAATCTTTGTTCACTTGGCGGACGACAAGCTGCGAGTCACCCCGACAATAAGCTTTTTGATCCCACGGTCCATCGTGATCCACGAGACCGGCAAGCAAACCTTCATACTCTGCGGTATTGTTTGTTGCTTGCTCCTTGGGAAAGTGCATCTGGACTACGTGCTTGAGGTGCTCTCCGGTGGAGTGCGATAAGCAACGCCGCACCGGCGCCTTGCAGCGAGAAGGCACCATCAAAGTACATTAGCCAGTCTTTGCTTGCTTCCTTGGCGGGAATGCTGCGTCTCCGGAATCTCTTCATCTGGCGTTGGCGTCCATTCTGCTATGAATTCTGCCAATGCTCTGCTTTGGATAGTTGAAGTGCTTTCAAACTTGAGACCAAAGCTTGACAGTTCCAGTGCCCACTCGACAATCCTGCCTGTTGCCTCTGGGTTCTGCAGTATCCTCTTCAGCGGAAAGCGAGTGACAACTGTGATCTCATGTGCTTGGAAGTAATGGCGCAGCTTTCTTGAGGCCATGAGGAGGCCGAAAAGCAATTTCTGCACACCAGAGTACCTTGAACTAGCCCCCTGCAGGAGGGAACTGACAAAGTAAACTGGGCGCTGCACCATCCTTTTCTGCATCTGTTCATCCTGTCGGGACCAGAGCTTGTCGACGAAGCCCCCTGCTTGTCGCTGGATGTGCTTGCCGTGGTTGCTGGCTCGTCATCCGCCTCCCGCTCCGCTACTAACGCAGCACTAACCACTTGATTGGTTGCCGCTATATATAGCAGTAACTTCTCTTGTGGTTTAGGTGCGACAATTGTCGGAGTGGAGGACAGGTATCTCTTTAAGTCCTGCAGTGCAGCCTCCGCTTCGGGAGTCCATTTCATTGGACCTGCCTTTTTCAAAATCTTGAAAAATGGTAGGGCGCGCTCAGCAGACCTAGAAATAAACCTGCCGAGGGCAGCTACGCAACCGGCAAGTCTTCGTACATCCTTGACGCGCTTTGGTGCTTCAATCTGCTCAATGGCCTTGATCTTGTCGGGATTGGCTTCAATCCCTCGCTGAGACACGAAGAACCCGAGAAGCTTGCCGGAAGGAACTCCAAACACGCACTTCTCGGGGTTGAGCTTGAGGTTGATCTTGCGCAGATTTGCAAAGGTTTCGTCCAAATCTTGAACCAGAGTTGCTTTGTCCTTGCTTTTGACCACTATGTCATCCATGTAGGCTTCTACATTTACGTGCATTTGCGGCTCAAAAGCGTCATGGACTACCCTTGCAAGCGTTGAACCAGCATTCTTCAAACCGAAAGGCATCCGTATGAAACGATATGTGCCACATGGTGTAATGAATGCGGTCTTCTCTTCATCTTCTTCAGCCATGAAGATCTGATGGTATTCTGAGTATGCATCAAGAAACGAAAGCAAATCACATCCAGCCGTGGAGTCAACAATCTGGTTGATGCGCGGTAAGGGAAATGGATCTTTGGGACAAGCTTTATTAACATCCGTGAAGTCAATACAAAGTCTCCATTTCCCATTTGCTTTGCACACGACTACAGGATTGGCCAACCACGTAGGATGGAGCACTCCTCTGACAAGGCCTGCTGCTTCCAGTTTCTTGATCTCTTCTGCTATGAATTCTTGGCGCTCCACTGCTTGCTTCCTGACTTTTTGCTTGACGGGCCGCGCATGAGGACAAACAGCCAGGCGGTGCTCAATCACTTTCACAGGAACACGGGGATGTCGACGGTTGCCATGCAAACACGTCGACATTCGCCCGCAGAAAGCAACGAGCGCCGCCTTCCTATTTAAGGTCGAGAGAGGCACCGATGGTGAAGGTACCATCGATTGCCGTCCTCCTTGGCGGGCACCTTCTTGGTCTTTGGCGGAGCTACCATCTTCTTCTTGCACTTGCCGGTGGAGCTCGATGGTGCGTCCTCGACGGTAGCGCAACACTCCGAAGAGGTGCACTTGCCGGAGTGGGCATCAGAGCTCTTGCCGGACTTGCACTTTGTCTTCTTCCCCCCGGAGCTTCAGCGGCAAGTGTTTGGCAATCTATCGCGGCTGCTGCATCCCAGTAGATCTTGTCGGCACAGATAAGGGCATCCTTCTTTTCGCCATGGACAGAGATGACGCTTATCGGGCCTGGCATCTTGAGTAAGTTGTAGGCGTAGTGAGAGGCTGCCATGAACTTGGCGAGTGCTGGACGGCCAAGTAGGCAATGGGAAATCGGCAACGTCGAATGTGACCCTCTCAGTCCTAAAATTCAGCTCGCTGCCAAATGTTACCGGCAGCGTAATCTTCCCCTTCGGCTTGCTCCTTCCCGGATTGATTCCATGGAAGGTGCCAGTCTCTTCGAGCTTCATTGTCGGTATTTGAAGCTTCTGGAGCACCGCGGAGGAGATCAGGTTCAAGCCGGCCCCGCCGTCAACTAGCATCTTGGTGACCTTGAGGTTGCGGATAGTTGGAGAGACCAACATCGGCAAGCACCCGACCGCAGTTATGCGATCAGGGTGGTCCTCAATATCAAAGACGATAGGTGTCTTTGGACCACTTGAGGCTTGCGTGACTCTACGGATGGTTCCGCTGCATTGACCTCCGCATCCATTGCTTGAGTTGGCGGTGGGAGGTATGCGAGGAAGCACCTCCGTGGCTTCTGAAACTCCTGCTCGCCGGCGTAAATGCGTCTTCCATATCTTCGTCATCGTCATCATCTTCATCCTTATCGCGGCGGGAGGTCTATCTCCTTGCCGCTGCTTGGCCTTGCCATGGCGCCCTCCCGGCCGGGGCGTTTCTTGCTTGCTCCCCAGCACCTTCCTGGGCCTTCTCCTTGTCGCGCCGCTCGTACTCAGCCTTCGCTGCTCAACAAGCTGCTCGACCTTCTTGCAGCTCACGGAGGTCGTGGCCCTTAGTGCGGTGGATCTTCCGATCTTGCTTGCCGGAGCCGTCACGCTTGTCGGCGGCTGCCACAGACCGATGGTGGGTGTCGTGGCAACCTCCTTGCCGGAGCCACCAGCCTTGGCGTTCTTGTCGCCACCTTCGTTGCCGGACTGCTCAACAGCTAGCACTTCTCTACCTTTCTTCTTCCTGTTGCCCCGCCGCCCGCCCTTCTTCGCCGGGGCGGTCTCCTCCTTGTCGAGATCCTGTACGCATTCTCTCACAGAGTCTCCTCCCTTCCTCAGTGCGTGCACACTTGTCGGCCAAGGCGTACAGCTCACTAAAGTCCTTGACTTTGCACATCGCCATCTCCTCCCTCATCTTGCGGTTCCGCATGTTCTGATGAAACGCGCTGATCACCGCGGCAGGGTGGACATCTGGGATGTTGTAGTGCACACGGCTGAATCTCTGAATGAACTTGCGCAGGGACTCTCCTTCCTTCTGGGCGAGCAGATGAAGGTCACTTTCTTGGCCATGAGGTTTGTGGCCACCTGTGAAGGCGCCAACAAACTGATGGTATAGATCTGCCCAAGAGGATTTGGAGCTGTCCGGCAAGTGCATGAGCCAAGATCTGACGTTGGGCTTGAGCACGAGCGGGAAGTAGTTGGCGAGGATCTTGTCGTCCCGTCCCCCCGTAGCCTGCACCGCGATGGTGTAGATGCTGAGGAACTCTGATGGATGCGTCCTGCCATCATACTTCTCCGGCACATCTGGTTTGAAATTTTTCTGGCTGGGCCACTGGACTTGCCGCAGCTCGCGAGTGAACGCAGGGCAACCTACCGCGTACGGCAAGTCGCCTGGCTCCTCCGGCGCGCGCATGTCAACAGAAGGCCCAGCGCGCTTGTCGGACTGACGTTGCGCTTCTCTCTGACGCTCGATGCGAGTTCGAGCGTCCTCTTGTTGTCGTTCATGAAGAACTTGGCGCTGGTCACGGGGAGCTCGCGGATCCGACGACGCGGTGGAGTCGCTGTCAAGGTGGATCCGGTGAGTCGGCGATCTTGGCCTTCGGGGCGGAGAGTGCATGGTAGTTGCACCTCCGATAGTCTCGTCGCCACCGGCTCGTGCCTTGTCGTCTTGCCGTGGCAACGACGGCGTTGGTTGCCGCGGAGCGTCGCCGTTAAGCAAAGCCGATGAGGCTCTGGATAGTGGCCCTCCACTCGTCGACCCTGTCGGCCGTTGGAGGGTAGTCGAGGAGCAGCTGAGCTCTCGCCAGAGCTTCTGCTGGAGTAGTGGGTGACATTGGCGAACGGTGCGAGGAGCGGGATATGCTCGAACTTCTAACTATGTTAGAAGGAGCAGCACCCCGTCCAAGCGACCGTATCTCACTCGTGCCAGCATGTTGGCGCGCATGCGAGTCTTGAGGGTCTTGATCCAACGAACGTATGGCATTGTGAACGCCACGACGTTGTTGGTCCCGCGTCTCCTGAGATGGGCGCGGGGGATGAGCGGACGCCGAGGTTTGCGGGGCCTTGTCCTTGGACTTGGCAACGTCGCGAACACCTTCGTCGGCGCCCGTTCCTCCGCGAGCGTCTGCCCCACCACCCGTTTGCTGCGGTGAGGGTGGGTACGACGCGGACGGCTCTGCTGCCGCCGAAGCCTTCTTCTTCGGTGGCATGTTGAGGAAGATGTTGAGGACGCTGCTCGTGTGAACGTCGGATCAGATTCACACGGCCTCGGCGCTTCTACCTGGCGCGCCAAAGATGTCGGGGAGGCTGATCGTACCCACGGACACCTATGGGGCCGGTGGACCAGGCCCCTTGTGGTTCGGAGGGGGGCGGAGATCGCAAGAAGAGCGGATCGAGGCGAAGCACACGAGCAGTTTACCCAGCTTCGGAGCTCTCCGGAGAGATAAAACTCCTACTGCTGCTTGTTTGATGTATTGTGTTCTTGCTAGGGAGCGATGCAGGCTACAAAACCTAGCGTGAGTGTATCCGGTCTCGAGTGAGTCGAATACCGAACCACCCTAACCCCTTCTACATTGCGCATGGGCCTCCTTTTATATGCTTAAGGGGTCTCCGACAGGTGGCAACATAGCGAGGGTACAAATGTAAAAACAGGAGTTGGTACACCTACTCGAACAGTGTACAGTGCAAAATACCTAACTCTGACGGCAAGGGACAAAAGCAATAAATGCCCGTCTGTGTCGCCCAAACAGTGCAACAGAGACCATCAGGTGCGCCACCGCTCGCCACGATGGCAAGCTTGTCAGCGCTGCTTATTGCTGCTCTCCGCTGGCTGCACAGCCTCTTGACACGCGCGCGTGGAATGGTCCCATGGCGACACGTTGCTGGATGAGCTGGAGCGGAGATGGAGAGAGGTTGCTTGCCGCAGCAAGCGCCTTGCCGCGGCCGAATCCTTGTCGCGTACGGAGGCTTGTCGCGCTCCGAGCCTTCCCGGCAAGCTCCTCTTGCCGGGGCCCTGTCTTCTGCATGCCTTGAATGGCCTTCCCGGCAAGCTCCTCTTGCCGGGGCCTTGTCTTCTTAGTCAAGTACTTTGTTCTTGAATGGCTCCAAAGGAGCCACGGAGGATCTTGGCGGTGACAAGGCAAACCCTGCCGCGGGGTGCTGCAACTGTCCGTGCACGAGTACGGGATACTAGGGTACCCCTACTCTAGTACACCGACACGAACGGAGGGAGTAGCTCTTTCTCTCTGTCTCTGCTATCTCTCACGGGCCTCCCCTCTCACTCGAACTCTCTATATCGACGGATTGTACGCTCACTTTGTCAGGGTATAGCTCCGTATAATGTTTAGTTGACCGGTCAACCAATCCACATGCTGCCTTGTTAGCTCGTGTTTTGTATTTTCGTGTGCTGGCCCATGTGGAAGTGGGTGAAAATAAGTAAACTAGAGGACCATCTGACACGCGGTGAAGTAAACAAAGTTGAAACCACTCGGGGTAGCACCCCGCATGCTAGTAAACTGAGGGCGCATTGAGGACAAACTTCTTGCAGCAAGGGCCTTTTCGCGCACAATTCACCACTGCGCGGCGGCATGCACAGAAGGACGCACTCGTGCACACCCAGCACACAACACACACCAGCACACGTGTACACCAGCGTCGCCGCCGGTTGAGATGGACGGCGAGGCAGCCAACAAGCGGAGGCGGCTCGAGCCAAAACCGCATCCGGCGAGCCTGGACTTCATCGACCTCCCGATGACATGCTGCTCGTCATCATCGGCCTCCTCCCCACCAAATCTGCCGTCGGACCGCCCTGCTCTCCCGGCAGTGGCGACCCCTCTGGCGCTGCGTCCCCCTCAACCTCACCGGTGACAACTGCCTCTACTACGAGGATTGCAAATGAATGGCCGCAGTCTCCAAGATCCTTTCATCGCACCCTGGGCCAGCCAGACGCCTTGACATCCGCATGTTCAGTACCAACTGCAAGGTCCAACCCAAGTTCGACGAGTGGTTCTTATCCCCCGCCCTAGATCAGCTCGAGGAGCTCAGCTTTGAAGCTGGACGATGTCGCTCTCTGCCGCCGTCCGTGCTCCGCCTCATGCCAACGCTGCGCGGTGCCAACATCAGCTCCTGCTATCTTCCCCAGATTAATGACGCGCCCGCCCTTCTTCTCCCTCAACTCAAGCAGCTCGACCTCTTTGACGTTGTCATCTCGAAGAAGGCTTTGGAGCACCTGCTCCGAAGCTGTACTGCGCTCGAGTACCTTTGTCTTGAGCAGATCCACGGGTTCATTAGCCTCCACATCACCTCGACGAATCTCCGATGGATTTATGTGTCTTGCTGGCCACGCAACAAGACATCAATTGGGAAGAGATCACTCCAGCTGTTCCACGTTATGGTCAATGAGAATGCGCCTTTCCTTGAGAGATTGCTTGTATCGGATCTAGAAGGTGCAACAAAAATCAGGGTCACTGACGCACCGAAATTGACAGCGTTGGTGTACTCGTCTGCCAAATTCTCTGAACTCTTTCTTGGATCCGTAATCGTTCAGGTACAACACTCATCTTCTTCTCCGTCTTCTTGAAATTCGCATTTTTAAATTTCTTCTTCATGTATTTACGACCGTCTTCTAGAAAATGATTCCCACAAGCTTGACCCAGTCCATGCGCACAGTGAAGATCTTAGCACTAAAATCTATCGGCCTCGATCTGGACCAAGTTTTTGGATTCCTTACATGCTTTTCGTGCACGGAGAAGCTACTCATCGGGGTGAAACTTCTTTCCTATAAGTAAACGGTAATCACAACGTAGCTCATTTTTTTCGTAATTTTCCCAAATTACGATGACAAATCTTGATGTTCAAAACTGCATCTACGCATCGCACCGAAAGAAATGTTTTTAGTATTTTTTCTCACGTGATCACCTGCATCGTTTTATGTTGTACTACTATAGTAGCCTAGGCTAGTCATAGTGGAAAGTAACTTAGACTACTCCGGTAACTCTATGGTTACCCTAAGAGCAAGTACTACCTCCGTCTGGTTTACTCTTCCAATTTTGTAGTATCAAAATTTGACCATAGATTTAATCGACAAAATGTTAATGCATGTCACTAAGTACTATATCGTTAGATTCGTATATGAACATAATTTCAAATGGTGTAATTTTTAGTGACATGCAGTGGCATTTTCTTAGGTAAATCTATGGTCAAAATTTTATACTAAATACGAGGTAGTATTCCCTCCGTCCCAAAATTCTTGTCTTACATTTGTTTAGATACGGATGTATCTAACACTAAAATGTAACTAGATACATCCGTACATAGAATAATTTAAGACAAGAATTTTGGGACGGAGGGAGTACAAAATTGGGCTATGTAGGCCAAAACATGTGCCAAATTCACTTGTGATGCATTTGGCATCGATGCCCCTCCATTGCTCACCTGGTGCCCCAATCTGGATCACCTACTTTGCTCGGTGCCAAATTAACTACCGCAATGAAAAAACACTGCGTGGGTGAGAGAGAGGACTGAGGCAATAAAAAAACACTTGTTTGGGAGAGTGAGAGGCTGGTGTAGTTGGTTTGATTGATTTGTTTATACATGTGGGTCTGTGTGCACAGCGGTAGCAACTCTCTCACATCGTGAGAGCGATGCCAAAATCTTTTGATTTGGCATCGATGCGTATTATGTGGCATAATTTTGCGAAATATGGCATCGGCCACATAGTGGAAGGCAACAAATGCCCAAGCTCTTCACGTGCTCCTAGTTAAATGAGAGGAAACAGAAAGAGAGAGAGATAGAGAGTGAAAAAATATCACTAGCCAGCCAACCCTATCGTATGAGCAAATGATATTTGTACCTCTTGATGACACGGCAATCTTATGCAGCCAGCTGCTCTAATATGTTCTCTTCTTTTGCACAAAAAAAGATCCGAAAGTGAAAAATGTGCTGCACTATAACAATCTCATCGAATGCCTTGATCTCCATCTTACAAAAATTGATTTGATCGACTACCGAGGCAGCACATCTGAAATTAAATTGGCCAGGTTCTTTGTTCTGGAGGCAAGTGTGCTTAAGGTAATGAGGTTTGGCGTTCTCTTGCACAACAAAGAATGGCGTGCTGATCACCGCAATCGTCTAAGCCTAAATCATAAAGTCTCCGCAGAAGCTGATTTTTTTTTGAAACATCAAGTGGCTAGAGACTCGAAAACTTATTTTCCCATTAGGGACTTGTCAGGGCGGTGGATTTTAGTTTGTACGATAATGCTGCATCCACCTAAAGTAATGAAAGTTCTTACGTAAACTTCCTAGTAATTCCCTCTTCGTAGGTGCAGCATTACTCCTAACATTTGTAATATCAGTTTGAAACTTGTAATATTGCCGTGTCCTATTCCCGCGTTTTCAAAATCCTGTGAATCAAACAGGTCCTGAGTTGGTGATGATGTTGTGCCTCCCATCTTCCACCAATAGCCGTCTGATCTAGATCTGACGCATACAAACCAAGCTTCTCCATTTTTGCAAAAAGATGGCCGCACTTGTTCCCTATTTACAAACAACTCCTTGTTTCTTACAATCAGCACGTGTTCCAAGGCCGTGGAAAAATTTGGCGCGATGGCCGCTGCCGGAGCCGTCCACCCCCAATCTTGGTGTTTCGTGCAATGCACGTGCATCTACGCACGGGAAATTATGTCGAACAGGGATAGTTGTAAGCAGGCTAGCTCTACAGCCATTATGATAGTGACCGCAGACGGTGAGGCTGACTATGGTATGCCGAACACGGCGCCTATACTCAGGTGTCATCTCCGGCGCAGGGTCTTGTCACTTCATTGTGAGGAGCATCACATAATAATTTGACCAACGGGTAGTACAGTGCTAGTTCTCCTACTACTACATTGGTAGTACTACTACTAGTACTAGTAGCACCACCGTCTGGATTTAGGAGTACTACCACGTCCATCTCGATTTTAGTATTTGACTAGCAATATCTAGTACTACTCCCTCTGCAAATAAATACATGGTGTTTTATTCCTATCAGCCAGAGAACTTAATGTTTTTTTGCAAACTAGAGTACTAATAGGATTACATGCAATGAACTAAACACTGCATGTCATGTTTGGTAGTCTCAAGTCATTGAAAGCATGCACGGCCCACATCTCTCATTGGTTGATATGTCACGAAATAAGAAACAAGGAGGGAGTTAATGCACCGTGCCTAAGTGTTTTGGGATTATTTGGTTTTCATAAGGTGGCTTACACAACATTTTTGTTTACATGCATTAACATTTTATTAGTTAGATCAAAGGTCAAAACTTGGCGCAAAATGCAAAGGGGACCAATAAACCAGTAAACATGAAACTTCTCTTGTTTGGCCCCAACTAGAGGTCCGGTGAGATGACTATACTGCACCGGAACGAAGGGGGACACAGCTTCATTGACTTATGGCAACTGCCTTTGGGTGAATGAGACGTGGGCCCAGGGGGTGGCTGGCCCACCTATCATACAGCCAAAGGCAAGTGTAGTAGAGGGCCGAGGAGTAGTACGAAATCCTACGCACCTACGCACGCTAACCAGGGGCAAGAGTGATCCTCAAATCGCAAGATCAGTTGACTAGAAGCTATGCAAGACCCATGGAGGCGATGAGCGAGAGCATCTGCCGGCTGTGCCAGATGGTCCACAACGCCGGCCTGCGGCCCCGCACCGAGAACATCTCCAGGTAGTATTGCTTGAGGCCGCCAGGGCGAGGGGCCGCTTGGACGACAGCTTCGTCTCCTTGTTCGACGAGGTCCTCGTCAGTTTCCTCGACAAGTGCACCGTCGTCAAGAAGCTCGCGGACGACTTTGACGTAAGCCTCCAGCCGACGCACCGAGGATCTGTGATGCCTGCCACCCTCAACAGCCGCTATGGTGACAACCTCTTCGACGCACAGGTGGCCCTGCGATTGCTCGCCGTCGCACCGGAGAATGTCCACCTCGAGGTCGCGCTCGCCGCGCAGCGCCTGGCGCAGCAAGACACCATCGACATAATCACCCACATCTATGCGCAAATCGTCCACAAGGACTACTACATGCAAGAGGAGGACGATAGGACGCTGGCCTTCTTGGACCGCAGGGCAACCTTGGACGACACTGTTCAGAAGCACGTTGAGCTCGCCGCCAATGCCGCTGCTCCTCACATGTCGGTTGGTGACCCGGCGCACTAGGGTGTGAGGATGTCGTTGATGGATCCGTATGTATTTTTATCTTTCCGTCAAATCCATGTAGTAGTATATGATACTACAGTAATTATCTTACCTTTTGCATCAACTTCATAATTTTCATACGTACTCCATTCATGAACGGCGCCAGAACCAAACTTCTCATTACTCTAGGCAAAATCGTTATTTTCTATCTATCGGTCGCGCCATGGAGCAGAACCAAATTTACAAGTCACGAGTTCAATAGGAAAAGCCTGCCGCGTTCACGTCGCACCCCCACATGGTTGGTCCGGCACGCCGCTCAAGCGGGAATGCGTGCGGTGTTGCATTTTCACTATCGGCAAACACCCACCCCGCCCACCGCGTGATGGCTGAGAAAACAAGAGGGAGAAGAGATGGCTGTAGCACGGACTCTGTCGGATTTCGGGTTCCGGCAGACCCTTGAGGTTCGAACTCTGGGGTGCGCACGGAGATCCAACCCTCCACCGTCTCGTACCTCGCCGAATCACAGGGACCTAAACTACTCAAAAGAACAGCACAAGAGACACAAGATTTATACTAGTTCGGGCCACCGTTGTGGTGTAATACCCTACTCTAGTTTGTGGTGTGGTGGATTGCCTCTTGGGCTGATGAGGAACAGTACAGGGAAGAATAGCCTCGCGAGGGTCTGTTCTTGGTGGGTGTGATGAACTTCTAGGTGGTGTCCCGTCGCTCTATCTTGAGGATCGGGTCTCTATGTCTCTCTGGCTGCCGATCGTCTTGATCGATCGTCCTCCCGTTTTCCCATTTTCCGATCCCCTGCTCTGAGTGTGGCTACTCCGATTTATAGGCGAAGGCCCTGGGCCTATTCCCAAATATTGAGCGGGAAGGGCGCCAACAATTGGCCATTTCGAAGGGGAACAGCAGGTACACTTATCCTGACTAAAGTTGGTCCTCTCCTGCCAAAGGATCTGGTGATGACGCCTGCTTGGGATCCACGATGACACCGTTCCAGCCGTTGGGGCTGGTCTTGGTCTTGTTGCACGAAGCGGATGCCTTTGCTTGATGCTCTTGCCTGCGCTTGCTCCTTTGCACCAAAGAGGAAAGGAGGACGCCAGACGGCCTGGCGCCCGACTGGCGCCCTTGGTCGTCATGGCTTGCGTCACGGGCACCTCGCGAGGTACCCTGCCTTGAACTCTCCGCCTCCTCATGAGCCAGCCTGACGAGGTCGTGCCTGAGAAAACTCCTGGTCATCCGCCCCACGAGGCTTGGCCCCTCGCGAGGGTCTTGAGCTTGCGTTGATGAAGATGGGCCGTCCTGGGCCTCCTTTGAGCCACGCCGCAGGCCGCAGGCAGGAAAGTCTGGGGAGCCCCGTTCCCAGAACGCCGGCAGTAGCCCGGGCCTGGCGGCGCTGAACTTGGCGGCAGAGAGGCGAGTGCGCAAAGTCTGGCGTCGCGGGCCCTAACAGCCTGCGGCCGTGTGCTCCACGTCGCGGTTGATTGGACGCGTGCGCCTCTGCAACTGCGTGGGTTGATAACAGAGCGGCATCTTCCTTGCCTCCTTTACTTTCGCCAGTTGCTGCTCAGATCCCCTTTCCTGCGCCTCTCCTCTCTGCTTCCAAGATCTTCAGATCCACTCCGCCTGCATGCCCTAGCCAGTCATGGCTCCTCGCCAAACCCCGGGTGGAGCCTGGTACTCTCCCGCCTTGGACCCGCCAAATGTGTCAGCGGCGAGCCTTGCCCTGATGCGCCGGTTGGCGGAGGCGCAGGGCGTCAATGGGACGGCGGTGTTCAAGGCCGGCTCCTCCGCCCCTGAGGGTCGGGGGAGTACCTTCTACCCGTTCTTCGTGAGCGCCATCATTGCTGGTTTGGCGCCTCCCTTCTCTGAGTTCTTCTTCTTCGTCCTCCGTCACTACAACATCCAAGCTCTGCACCTCCATCCCAACTCCGTCCTTCTTTTGGCAATCTTCGCCTACTATTGTGAGGCCCATGTTGGGGTGAAACCCTCGGTGGCCTTGCTGCGCCACTACTTCTTCCTCCGAACCTCCCATGGTTCCGCCTCCGCGTCTTGTGAGCTTCGTTGCATACGGCGGAGCCATCGCCATTTCAAACCCTGGGAAGCGGATTGAGGGCTTCAGGAGCAAGTGGGTCTTGGTGGATGCTGGGCGTATCCACCCACGGCTGATCCTGCCCACGGAGCCCGCCGAGAGCTCCGACGACTGGTCCCGAGCGAAGCTGGGATCCTCGCTGGCTAGTCTTTGGAGAAGATGGATGTAGATGTGAAGCCGACCGACGCGGGGGCGGCGAAGCTGACCGGTGCGTCGCTGCTGAGGGAGTTCCTAGAGCACCAACTGGCTCCGCTTCGCCCGTACTCTCTTCCGATGTGGAGGCCTCACCCGAGCCCCGTGGCCCTGGCCAGCGAGGATCTGGCGACGGTCCTCCAGTCCTTGGTTGGGGGCGATGTGGCGAGACTGGAGGGCGCCCAGCGCCTTGTTCCTTCGTGAGGATTGAGAGCAGGTAGTGGGGCCCATGCCCGTCTTCAATGGGGACGGGCCTGTGCCCGTGGAGGCTCCGGAGGACCTGGTGGACGTGTCCTCTTCAGACTCCGGTGAAGAGGTGGAGGAAAAAGAGCCAGGAGAGGGGGTTGATTCGGGGGCAGAGTCAAGGGCTCCCTCCCTGCGGCGCAGGCCCCGCGTTCTCCGCCTCCCCGAGAGTGACGACGACGAGGATGAGGATGAGCGGGGAGGCAGAAGCCTGTATGGCCGGAGGCTGCTCGAGTCCACCAGCGACGACCTGTAAGTGCCTGCTTCCCGTCTTGATTATTGCTCCGTCGATGAGATCTGATGTCCATGTTCTTCGCCAGTGGCGCCCAAGAAGCTGAAGGGGCTTCGAGGCTCCATCCGTGGCCAGTGCCGCTGCCGAAAGGAAGATGATCCTGACGCCCAGGCCTCTCCTGCCCGGGCGCCCTCGCGAGCCCTGGCTGAGCCCGCTGGGGTGAGCTCAGCCCCCTTGGCCCAGGCGACTCCCGAGGTGCCCTTGCTTGGCGCTGCCTCCACTGTTGCCATGGCGCCGCTGGTTTCGCCTCAGGGCGAAGTGGTTACGCCGCCGCCATCTCCTCCTACTCCACCAACTGCTGTCTCTTCGACTCCTCCCACGGTCCTGGATCGTGCTGCCGCTGAACTGGACCGGCTGCGGCAGGATCTTCTGGGCGCCGACCCTCGCTTGGTGGTCGGGCGCTTGGAGCTGGCGTCTGGCTGGATTCGCTCCGACGCTTCGATTCGGGCGGCGCTGGTCCAAGCCTCGACGGCTTGCGACGAGGAGAAGCAGGCTTTTTGTGAGGCGAAGGTTGCTCGCGATGCTGCCCTGGGGGAGGCAGCCAGCATCCAAGGTCGCTATGAGATGCTGGAGGGCGAGCTGAAGGGCCTGCATGACCAGCTTGCCGAGGAGGCCCGCCTCCGCCAGGAGCAGGAGGAAAGCATGAAGGCTCGCGAGGCGGCCATCAAGGACCGGGATGCCAAGCTGAAGAAGCATCGTGACCGCCTAGGCGCGCTGGAGCAGGAACTGGAGGCGAGGAAGGTCGAGTTGGACGATAAGGCGCGGGTTCTTGCCGAAGATCACGTGGCCTTCATGGAAATGGAGGTGAAGGCTCGCGCCTTGCTGAGGGAGCTTTACGATAGCGGCCTGGAGAGACGGCCCCGCCAAGCTGCTTCCCTTCCTGGTTCGCGCTCTTGAAGATGTCTCCCTTGGTCTTGGCCCCACGGCTGAGGCCGAGGCAAGTGTCTTGTCTTCCGCGGCACTGACGCGGATCCTCACCCACATCTATCTTCGCGATCCCATCATCGACATGGACAGCCTGCTGGAGCCAGCAAGCGGCAAGCATGCAGCTGCCGCTGCCGAGGCTGTGAAGGGTCGCGCGGAGGCTCTGTTGGGAAGTTCCTGGCCTTCAGCACCAAGCCGAAGCGAGGCGCTGCCTGCCCTGCTGCTTCACGAGGCAAGCCCACTCCGCGCTGCTCCACCGCCGACAAGTGACTCCGTTGTTGTGGCTCATGTCTTGCTTTTAATTCCTGCACATGTATCATGCTTGGAGGAGGCGTTTAAACTTGCGTTTGGTATTGCGATAACAGTGTGGACTGTAATATTTGCTTTTGAATTCCTTGAAATTTGTGCTTCCTACTTGCTTATGTTCTACGCCGGCAGAGCCCGGCCCTGCGCATACCTCAGCCGCCGTTAGCCCCGACCGGAAACCAGGACGGGACCAAGTAGGGAGGGGCTACGTGACGCTCCTGATTCGCGATGCCCAGGAGTCCCCCTTGGCGCACGAACAACAAGTAGGGAGGTGAGACGCGGGTGGATCCGCCGTTCTACATCTGCAGAGCCCGGCCCCGCGCATACCTCAACCGCCGTTAGCCTTTCGGAACTAAGGGGTGAGGGGCTACGTGACCAGTTAGGCTCCTGAGTCGCGATGCTCAGGAGTCCCCCTTGACGCTCAAACGGCATTCGTACCTTGGCTCCGCTCGGGAGTGACGTGCGACGAACCAGGCCCGAGGGGCCTGGCTGGGTGGCGTCGTCTGGGCGTGACCCAGCGCAGCCCCGTGCCCAGCCCTCGCCTTGGCGCTCCCGAGGGGAGGCGTTGCGACGAGGCCAGACACTGAACTCTGGACTCCCTGAGGTTGATGCGACCCGGAGGCCACCCTCAGTTGTTTATAACCAGCGCGGAGCATAGCGCTTCAGCATGCGTACGGGCATAGCCGCTCCTCGGCAGTGTCGTCAGCCAGCGCGGAGCATGGTGCTTCCACTGGAACGTGGGAGGAGGCTCCCCTCCGGGAGGAGCCCGGCGTATCTGGCCCCACCGACACGTGGCTGGCACGGTAGGGATGGACGAGGTGTATCTGGGCACCCGTGAGCCAGCGCGGGACTCATGGTGCCCTACCTCAAGGAGGGTTGCCCCTGGCTGTGGGCCTTATCTTCGAGTGTGTTCCTGCAAATTTGGCGAGATGCTGGTGCTCTACGTCTTCGGGTCCCGGCTCTCCGGCTGGTCTCAGCCGTCGCTGGCAAGCCAGGTCGCGCTGGAATGGACAAGACCAGAGGGTGAGGGCCGGAGAGCCGGTAGGAGCCCTGAGTCGCGATGCTCAGGCACCCCCCCTTTAACGCGCAAGCTACGTTAGATGACGCAACTCTACGTCCTCGGGTCCCGGCTCTTGGGCTGGTCTCAGCCGTCGCTGGCAAGCCAGGACGTGATGCCATGGACAAGACCAGATGGTGAGGGCCGAAGAGCCGGTAGGAGCCCTGAGTCGCGATGCTCAGGCACCCCCCCTTTAACGCGCAAGCGAAGCCGGATCGACAACTCTCGTCCTCGGGTCCGGCTCTCGGGTTGGTCTCGGCCGTCGGTGGCAAGCCGGTCGCGATGCCATTGACAAGACCCGGAGGGTGAGGGCGGAGAGCCGGTAGGAGCCACGAGTCGTGATGCTCGTGCACCCCCCTTTAACGCGCAAGCTGGGTTAGATGACGAGACTGTACGTCCTCGGGTCCCGGCTCTCAGGCTGGTCTCAGCCGTCACTGGCAAGCCAGGTCGCGATGCCATGGACAAGACAAGCGAGCCTCCAGGATTGTCCTCATGAGACGCTGGTGCGCAGCAGCCACGTTTGGCAGGCCATGAGGCATGCGTGCGTGGTTAATGGGCGGACCCTGCATAGCGTCCCACTCGCGAGGGCAGGCGCTCTTGAGATCTTGGCTCGGTTGAGCCCTGGTATGTCGATGCAGACGCGCAGCCCACCATCCTACCTGGATGGGGGCCACAGCCAGTGGCGGCTGCCCCTCATGACCCTTGACTCCTGTAGCTCCTGAATGGCCTTGCTGATGAACTCTTGTGGGTTCTGCCCTCCTGGTCTTGCTCCTGCTTGCGGGAAAAATGCTTCAAAACACGCCTCCACGTGGTGCCCAAGCGCCTCCTCGAGACATTGGCGAGGTCGGCGGCCCTCCAGGGGAGAGCCCCTGAGCCTCGCCTGAGGAGGGCGCCGGGCGCGCTTTCCTATGCGATGGAAGGAGGCTCCCCTTGGCCCGGTGCGGGCCCTGAGGGGCCTGTCTCTTGAAGAGCCGGGCCGGTGCGGCCTCGGGAGGCCTCCTGCTGCTGTGGTCTGGGTCCTCCAGCGATGCGGCCTGAAAGGCTCACTCCAGGGAGCACACTGCGTCTCTCTCTTCACAGGGCACCGTGATGACCCCGCCGCTCCCTGGCATCTTGAGGACATTGTAGCCATGGTGGGTTACAGCCATGAATTTGGCCAAGGCTGGGTACCCGAGGATGGCGTCGTACGGCAGGCGAATGTGGGCGACGTCGAAGTCGATGAGATCGGTGTGGTAGTTGTCGCGAGCCCCGAAGGTGACAGGAAGGCGGACCTGCCCTATCGGGACCGTGGAGCTGTCGGTGACTCCGGAGAAAGGCTTGGTTGGCTGAAGTTGACTGTAAGGCACTTGAAGATTGTTGAATGTTTCCACGGACAGGACGTTGAGCCCTGCTCCGCCGTCAATGAGGGTCTTGGTGACTAGCACATTGTTGATGATTGGGGAACAAAGCATCGGGAGAACTCCGGCTGTGGCTGCGCACTTGAGCTGATCCGCTGAGCTGAACGTGATGGCGCACGCCGACCACCTGAGAGGGCGCGTGGCCTCGAGCCGGGAGGACTGCATTCGCCAGCGGGCGAACTGCTTGAAGATGCGCTGAGAGGCTGGGGCTTGTGCTCCGCCCAGGACGCAGGCGATCGCACGCGCTTCCTGGAAGCCCCCAGCCCCCACGTCCTGATGATGGTCTTCGATTCGCCTTGGCGGTGGCGGCAGCGGAGGGAGTCCTGCGTTCCCCTACGAGCGATCCTCGCGAGGCTGATCCTACAGCCTCCCTCGCAAGGTGGGTCTTGCCAGCGGTCCTCGCGAGGTTGGTCGCGCCACCCTTGGCGCGTCCGCGGTCTTCCAGCGTCTGCATTCCTTCCTCCTCCTCGGCCGTAGCCCGGTCGGCTGCGCTCGGGGCGCTGCCGACCCTTCCTTCACAGACGTCTGAGCTCTTGAAATTCATTGGTGTTGTGGGTGTGGAGGTCGTGGTACACGCAGTACCGGCTGCCCTTGGAGGACTCGGGCTGATCTCTGCCGCGCTTGGTGTCTGGTTCGGCCGCGAGTACGGCAGCCCCCTTGCGTTTCACGTCCTTGGCCTTGGACTTCTTCTCTTCGGGATCCGCGGCAGGCAGCTCGAGGAGGGAGAGGCGGCCCTCCTCAGCCCTGGCGCACTTGGTTGCCATGTTGAACAGCTCCAGGGAGGTGCACAGATCTTCATGCATCGCCAGCTCCTCCTTCATCTTGACGTCGCGCACGCCGTCGGAGAAGGCAGAGATGATGGCCTCCTCCGTTACCCTGGGGATCTTGAGGCGCGCGTTGTTGAAGCGCTGGATGTACTTTTGCAGGGTTTCCCCTGGCTGCTGCTTGATTCGGCGCATGTCGCTTACGGCGGGTGGCCGGTCGCGAGTACCTTGGAAGTTGGCGATGAAGCGGGTACGCATCTCGGCCCAGGAAGAGATCGTGCCTGGGGCCAGATTCAGGAGCCAGGTGCGGGCCCCGTCCTTGAGCGCCATGGGAAACCAATTCACCATGACCTTTTCATCCACGTTGGCAGCCTCGATGCCCAGCTCGTAGAGCTGGAGGAACTCCATAGGGTCAGCTGTGCCGTCGTAGCGAGGAGGCAGGTCCGACTTGAACTTGGCGGGCCACGCGACGCTGCGCAGCTCGGAGGTGAAGGCGCGGCAGCCCGCAGTGGCATGAGGGCCTCGGACGGCAGAGAGCTTGGTCTTGCAGGCCTCCCGCACCGCGGGCCGGGGCAGCGCAGGTCTTGACGTCTTTGGAGCGGGAGCGCCGGGCAGCTTCTTGCGGGTGAGGAACTTCTTGGCAGCTCTGCTCTTGCTGCCGCCGGCGCTGGCGGAATGGGTTCCGCCAGGCCGTGGCGCTTGAGGCCTGGCGCCCGTCTTGAGGAGGAGGCAGCTGAGGCGCCCGAGCTTCATCGCCCGCCGGCGGGTGCGGTGCAGCGAGACGGACGGCGGGGTCACCTCTGCAGCGCGACGAAGCTCGGCGACTTCGGTCGAGCCATTCTTCGTAAACGTCGTCGGCAAGCGTGCCTGAGGAATTCGTTAGCCGCGATGAGTGCAGCTCGGGCCTCCATGGCCGCGCGTGGCGCGCGTGACGAAGAACCAGCAGGGGTGAGCGAAGGCGTGGCGGTGCGGCCGTCCCGCCTCATGGACGGGTGCTGGGACGACGCTTGCTGCTCGTTCCCAGCCGGGCCGGTGGCGGTGTTGACGGCAGGTGATGGGGAACGACGAGGGCGCCCGCCGATGGGAGCCGTTTGGGTGACATGGGAGGCGAGGGCGGCTCGGCGCTCGGCACGGGCCCGACGGGCGTCAGACATGGTTGCGGTGGTCGGGGAAGAGCGAGGCGACGAAAGGCAGATTCCGGCGCACCCCTACCTGGCGCGCCAAATGTCGGATTTCGGGTTCCGGCAGACCCTTGAGGTTCGAACTCTGGGGTGCGCGCGGAGATCCAACCCTCCACCGTCTCGTACCTCGCCGAATCGCAGGGACCTAAACTACTCAAAAGAACAGCACAAGAGACACAAGATTTATACTAGTTCGGGCCACCGTTGTGGTGTAATACCCTACTCTAGTTTGTGGTGTGGTGGATTGCCTCTTGGGCTGATGAGGAACAGTACAGGGAAGAACAGCCTCGCGAGGGTCTGTTCTTGGTGGGTGTGATGAACTGCTAGGTGGTGTCTCGTCGCTCTAGCTTGAGGATCGGGTGTCTATCTCTCTCTGGATGCCGATCGTCTTGATCGATCGTCCTCCCGTTTTCCCATTTTCCGATCCCCTGCTCTGAGTTTGGCTACTCCTATTTATAGGCGAAGGCCCTGGGCCTCTTCCCAAATATTGAGCGGGAAGGGCGCCAACAATTGGCCATTTTGAAGGGGAACAGCGGGTACACTTATCCTGACTAAAGTTGGTCCTCGCCTGCCAAAGGCTCTCGTGATGACGCCTGCTTGGGCTCCACGATGACTCCCTTCCAGCCGTTGGGGCTGGTCTTGGTCTTGTTGCAATCAAGCGGATGCCTTTGCTTGATGCTCTTGCCGCGCTTGCTCCCTTTGCACCAAACAGGAAAGGAGGACGACGATGCGGCTGGCGCCAATGGCGCCCTTGGTCGTCATGGCTTGCGTCACGGGCACCTCGCGAGGTACCCTGCCTTGAACTCTCTGCCTCCTCATGAGCCAGCCTGACGAGGTCGTGCCTGAGGAAGCTCCTGGTCGTCCACCCCGCGAGGCTTGGCCCCTCGCGAGGGTCTTGAGCTTGCGTTGATGAAGATGGGCCATCCTCGGCCTCCTTTGAGCCACATCGCAGGCCGCAGGCAGGCAAGTCTGGGGACCCCCGTTCCCAGAACGCCAACAGACTCCAAGAAATTGGTGTCGGATGGGACTCGTGTGGGTGGCGTGTGCCGTACTGCTAGACGTGAATGCTAGTTATGGCCCATGCCACACCGCTATATCGAGCCTATATCGAGGTACGTAGAAAAAATTTCCTACATTCCGTGCTCAGCCCTCCTCTATCTCTCTTCTTAGCCAGCCAACGGACGCATGGAGCCCATCGTCTGTTGTCTCACATGCGGCCCCACATGTCAGTGAAAACGCAAGAGGACCCACTGAAACTGCACATCTTTCACCTCGACGTGCTGGACAAATCCAATAAAGATCTTCGGTGGCCGCTTTTGGAGTTACTCAAGAGTAGTAAGATCCTATTTACAGTTTAACCCAAGATGCACATCTCGTGGCTTCAACTACCACTCTATTTTCTTTCATGACACGACCTGGATGCTGGATGTCCCACGTGTCGGCAAATGGAGGAAGAACCTGGCCAAATCTTCGGTTGTGCTCTCGGATTAGACTAGTTGTGCTAACTTAAAAAATTTATTGTGTACTCCCTCCGTTCCAAAATACTTGACTTCCATTTGTCCAAAAATGGATGTACCTATATACTAAAACATGTCTAGATACATATATATTTTGACAAATAGAAGGCATGTATTGTGCAATGGAGGGAGTAGAATGGATGCAAGTTTTTGTATTGCAAAGAAGAGTACATACATATATTGATAGAGCGCAATTTAGTAGATGTTCTATCACTTTTAGCTAGCACAGAGGCTAGAGATGAGATTAGTGCACTTGTTGATACTCCTACTAGAATAGAGGCTAGACATGAGACTAGATGCGAGGAAGCAATGTCTACTTCTTTCCACTCGAAGAAGAAAGAAGCATGCAAGATCGAGCCTCTACAGATCAACAATGAATGCATCGAGAAGGCACTAATCCAACTTACAGGAGTAGTAAAATGTATTCTTGTGGTTCATGTTTTCTTTGGTCTTGCTTTTCTAGTCAAAATTATCGTTGGAGTTCGTTCAAAACGGAGGTCTGTTTGGGGTCGTGTGTTGGAGTTGGCCTTACAAGTGGGACCGCAGTTAAGGAAACCGACTATCGGTAAACCCCCACCTCGCCCGCCGCGCGATGGCTGAAGTTAGAGAAACGACGAGGTTGAAGAGATTTCTCTAGCACATACTCCGAGAAATAATATGGTGTCTGATGGAAGTCGTGCTGGTTGCGTGTGCCGTACTCCTGGACGTGAATGCTTGTTCTGGCCCATGCCACCCTACTACTCCTACTACTTACTCCTACTATATAGTATCGAGGATTCGAGGTGCTGGTTACATACAGCGAACACATTAACATATGGCTACAGTAAAAACACCCGCCCGACGCGCGAAGCATGTGAAGCTAGTACAAATAGTGTACTGCTATTGTTGATTGGCCTCATCCGATAACCTGTTGCAATGCACGTACAGTTATGTATTCGGAAAATTTTTTTTGCCTCGTCGCACCACTCACTCAGATAAGCGACTCGAAAGCCATTCATAAATTTAGTAAGTTTATCACAGGCATATCATTTTATTACATACAACAGGTCATCAACCCACATTGACAACGAGGATACATTATAAATACTAAAGTTTTCACCACACAACAAATAACAAGCAATGAAATGAACTTCAACTCAACCATTCCTTGATGTTGGAAACGCTTGCTTTGAACCACAAGTGATTCTCTGGGACAGGCCATCCATTGTCGATCTGGAGACCAACACATGACTGATCATCGAGGCTGAAGCGACCTACTATATCAGTACCAGGGTAGGGAACCACCCAAATGTCCGAGGTATAGACACAGTTTCTTCTCATAAATGGTAGTAACATTGTGTCAACAGCAGTTGGATCGCCCTTCACCATCATTGGATAGTTTTGTCCAAGGAAGAGCGAGATTTCTCCAAGACTATCAATTCTGTACCAGGGAGAAGGAGTTGGCACTAGCACACTAGTATCCATCCCGAATACCATGCAACGGGTGTTGGAATAAGTCCGAAGAGTGCGACCATGGGAGACCACACCTGCTTCCTTAGCAGTAACATCATCAGTGGGCTATATACACACAAGAAGAGGTGATCCATCAGAATTAGTTGCCAGGCGCCAAAGAGTATATGGGCGCTGCTCGTCCTGATGATCGTGATCATCACCATCGTCATCTCCCCATTGGTTATAAATTTTTTTCAAGTATAGGTGATGGAATGTTCACAGGACCTTGGAAACACAAGAAGGTTAATTAGTAAAGGGAAACTTGCTAATCCGCATGCATGTGGATAAACAATTATAATTACAGTGGAAGACAAACGTACTGAAACTACGAGGATGCCTTGCAAAAACAGAGCCACGAGTGGTGGCAGCAAACCCAAGGCCCTCATATTGAATTGCATCACAGTACTCATCCGTGTACAGAAACTGATTTTTGAGTAATATCCATCGAGTCAAACCACCAAGGACGGCAACAAGCTTGTCGAAGATAGCAACAACTTCATAATTGTTGTAATTCCAAGAGCGGTTGGGAACTCGACAAATTGCTATCTTCCATAGAAGACAGTCACCATGATTGTAATTGAACGTGCATACAATACCGGTGTGATCAACCTCTGGGCAGTCTGCTGAGATTTTTGGAAGTGGAACCCGGTCACGAGTGTACACATTCACAAGTTCCCACTCGCAGTTGGACCCAGTGTAAACAACCCAATCTCCATTTGCGCCTGCCCAAGCCTTGCCCTCAAGCGATGGCATCTTAACATCATGCGTATCATTATCAAGCGGCATCAACTTGCACAGGGCGAGACCTCCGTCATGACGGCGCCAGTCATCAGGGTCATGGCGAAGAAGATAGGGGAGATCAAACCGCTCTTTGACTCTTGGGTTCCTTGTAATGATGTTATTAGTTGAGTCAAGAATGGGCTTCAATGAACCTGCCATGCTAGCCGAGGTGATGACGTCGCACCGATCAATGAGTTCCTCCACCACGTCCTCTTTCAGATCGGGGCAAGAATAACGGTGTCATTTCCGGCCTGTTCACTCCATGGAGAAGACGATCGAACAATGGCAGAAGAAAGGGTGAAGGGCTGAAGGAAAATGGAGGAGGGAGAGGAAGAGCGTGCGACAGCAGTTCCAAATCGAGAGGGAAAGGCGAAGAGTCGATGGACGGTTGCCAGTTTGCCACGGTTCACGAAGAGGCGCCCCGGCCTACATGTCCGTTTGGAAATACTCCTACTACTTGCCGTCGTCTCACTGATATGTTGTAACGGGACCACATGTCAACGAAACATGGTGTGTAATTTCTTGTGCAAAATGCGATCTGGCCACGTTGGCCCGAGGTGCCGCATTAGTTATCGACCTTTATTTTTTTAATGGTGTGTCGTTCAGTTTTGAAGCATGACTAACTGGTACTGTACGTAGAGAAAATATAAACTACTCTACCACTAGTCCACCTCCAGTACTAGTAGTATAAAAAAGATATATAGGCTGGAGCTTCAACGCTTTCTTTCCAAGGGCTGCCCACTTGCTTCTCACACTACCACCCTCTCGCCAGATCTAAAAAAGACGGCCCCTCTCTCCCTCCTCATCAGTGGTCACAGATCCACCGGGGAAGAAAAGGACGTGCAGCATTGACGCACTCGTCGTCGGCGAGCGAGGTCACGCACTGACGACAAGGCCGTCCTCTCAGACCTAGCGCCCGCGCGGGATGGTCTCCGTCCCCAAGCTTCCTGCCGTAGTTTGTGCGGAGGACGACGACCACGAGCGAAACCACTTCCCGCCGACCCTCAGGTATGCTACCTCTTTTCGAACCATATACTTGTTCTATTGCCCCATCTGCCACGTCGTTTCATGTGGATCTTTTTCCACTCCACCATCTTCCCAATTTGCTATCCTCTGCTCTGCTGGCCACGCAGACGAAAACCATAATTCGCAATATTAAAGGAAACCCTACTTCATGCAGACTAATCCATGTCTGGGTTGAATAAGGAAAGGAAGGGACACTGTACTATCCAAGAGAGTAGGCATCGAACCCGCATCTAGGTTGAAAAGGGGAAAATCAGTAGATAAGGAACGAGTCTCGTGTCTCTTGGTTGAAGAAGGGTAGAAAGGCATGACAACGCAATAGAGAATGACCAGGTCGATCGGTTTTTTGTCCTCACATAGGAAAAAGGTGGCTAAAGAGAACAAAAATGGGACGTAATCCACATATGTTGCCTGGATATTTGTTGCTCTTGGCAACCATACCTCCCTCACCACTCCGCGTCCGTGGAGGTACATCGTACTGGTGCGCCCAATATCCGAATGGGCCTCCCATGCTCTTATTGCCACTTTTTTTCTGTTAGTATAATGCCAGCAGTCAAGTCAACCAATGCTACTGCTAAAGTGATGCCACATTTAACTAATGCCGCTCGCAGTCTAATGCCATCGATAAATTTAAGCAATGCCATTTAATGTCACTGGATTATTTCATGGTTAGCTGTTGATTGTGGATGTATTAAAGATTTTTCAGCTAAGGCATTCTAATTCTGTTGCACAACCAGTATACCAACGATGAAACTTGTTACTACCTTCAGATTTTTGCACTGTTAATGCTTATAGATTACATACCTCACTTTCATGAGATAACTTAATTTTTTTGTACAGTGTCACCAAAATGCCAAGGCGCTGATGTCATTTTATTTTGGTTAAACTGCACAGACAACTATGAAGACAAGAGGAAAGGTCAAGAGTGGGCACCTCCTCCTCCGGCATTTCTCTTGATTCATTCGATCAAGTTTTTATGTTTGATCGATTATCAAGATAGGGATAGCAATTTTTAAGGTCCCCCCGAGTTCGAAATGATATTTACCTTGGAGGTACATGGTTTGTAATTTTTTTATACTGTCATTAGTTAATAATGCTAGTTACCTTCAGACTTCTGTATTTGGTTTAATGCTCATGCACAGCTAGTATACCAATGCCGAAACTTGTTACCTTTACATTTTGTATTGTTAATTCTTATAGAAACCTTCCAGTGCTAGAGTTTATTGAAATCTGTTCAAAAACCATTGTACTGTACCCTGTAATAAACTAACTACTCTACTGTTGCACTAGCCACTGGATTAGTGTAGATTTGTAGTATTCGAATGGTGTTGCATTAGCGTATGGACATAAATAAAGTGTGGCAAGCTTTCCCAGATATGTGCTCAAGAAAACTACTTCCTGTTTTTCTAAATACTAGACGTTTGTGTACTTTAAATTGAACCGCGAAAACGTCATATATTAAGGCACATAGTGAGTATAGTTCACTCAAGTAATCACTGTAAAGCTAGTCAAACCTTTGTTAAAATTAATGTTCATTATGTTATCGGAGGAGGTATGTATGTTTGTCTCTAATGCCTATCGACTACATACCTGACATCATGATGTAATGTTAAGTCATTTCCTTTTGTACAGTGTCACTGAATTTTCATGGCGGCAATGGCATTTTGTTTTAGTAGAACTGCACAAAATTTGCTTAAAAGAAGAGGAAAGGTCAGGAATGGCTCAATTTTTCAGAAAAAACTATGTATGCCTTCCTCGACATCACATTGTTGCTTTATTTATTCCTTCAAATAGGTTGTTAGAAACAGTCTTGCTACCTTTTCCCATTAAGAAATTGGAATGCTTATATTTGTGAGTCTATGCTTCAACTAGTGCCACTTTTATAGTACTCACACTTTCAATATCTATGCAAACAGGGATGCTGGATTTTAGTGGAACTGCAAAAAAAGTCCAACTGGTTCAACATTAGGAGAATGTTTTTTTCCCAACCTTTATATCCAATTGGTGGCACTATGAGCTGTTCATTACGAAGGTACATGGTTTGCTACTATCTTGATACTCTTTTTGTACTTTCATTAGATAGTAAAACTAGTGGTTTGCATGTGAATTTATTGGCAGGGTGGACCTACATTGGAGGTGCAGGACATGATTCAATGATTGGATGCTCAATTTCGGTTGTATCGATTTCACCTCTTCCATCACTGCGAACATGGTGTGGTATATGTTTACTAGCTACTTGATATTTGTGCAGATAGAGATGTCTGCCCGTTGCTATTTTGGTTGAACTGCACAAGAGAATAGTATAGTCACTGCATGCAGTGCCGTTTGAAAATAGACACAAAGATTGGATAGTCACTTCATGGACTGCAGAACAGTAGTACTATACTATTTACTGGCCAACACTAGGTGCTTCATTGCTTTGGTCTGATTATACATTGGGCATCATTTTGCCTAAGTTAAAGTTTGTATTCCGAAAATAGTCTCGCGGTGTGATCGAGAGAAGACCAAATCATATTGCAGTGGATGTTCCTCCATCATGTGTGGTTCATTCTCATGGTTCTAGCTGTTGGTGAAACCACTTACGTTTGCAAGAGGAATTGTAGACTTCACAAACAAATTTGTCTTTTAGTCTGTACTGAATGTTGGCCAAGAGAAGCATCCATGTTAGTAGGAAAAACTGTTGTTTTTTCAAGATCTTTGCTTTTGGAGCTACATACTTGTATATGATCTGTGAATCATTGAGATGCATTAACATGTTGATCTTATGTATGGGAATCGTACTAGTTTGTTTTAGTTGCGACGCAAGATCCGAAGTGGCTGATCTTTGCTTTTGGAGCTACATATTTGTATATGATCTGTGAATCATTGAGATGCATTAACAGTTACTTATTTATGTTCGCTCAGTGTTTACATCGCTTCGATCGATCACTAGCTAGCCTACAAATGCACTCCTGGCAGTTTTATTTGTTACGCAAGATGCGAAGTGGCAGTTTTTTGAATAAAAATGCCTACCTCTGAAGAAACTGACAAGCTACACTATCGATCCTACACGGATAAAAATGCCTACCTCTGAAGAAACTGACAAGCTACACTATCGATCCTACACGGATAAATACCGGATCATGCACGTACTACCTCCTTTCCGGTTTGCAGGGCTCAATTCAAGAAACGACCTACTCGATCCTACATGAATAAATAGCAGATCACGCACGTACTAGTACCTCCTTTCCGGTTTGGAGGGCTTAATTAAAACCTCTCACCAACCAAGGTACTCCCTCCGTCTAGATTTATTAGTCCCGTGAGCAAAGCAACAAGACCAAGGCATGGCAATAATTAACGGCATGCAGAAGTTTAAGCCTAATTAATTACAGCGATATAAGTGGCTGCATGCGTGCCCTCGGCTATGACTCGTTGAATGCTGCTTCACATCGCCTCGCGGCGATTCTGAGTGCTCGCATGCAGCCGGCCGTAATTAAGGCAGCTAACCGATGCGAAAAAAGATACGCTTTAATTGTTGCGGGCTTTTTAAATCGGTGGAATCATTATTGAGAAGGAGGAGATGATTCGAGTGCACTCGTTTGACCGCCATGCCGGGCGTCATCGAGGCAGGGACGGGACGACACAGTCATAATTTCAGTTTCCCTAGTTTTCCACGGCAAGCTGGCGCGCTAAGCCATTATGCATTGAATTCCGATGACAGTCGCACTACCTTCCCCCTATAAGTACTGTTTCCCGGCCTTCTCCGGTGCCACCGTGAGCCAACTCGCCATATCCTCATAAGCCCCCACCGGCCCAACATCGCTCGCCACGTCCGCCATGCCCCCGCCCGTCCGCGGTAAGCGACGCCGAAGGCGGTCACCGCCGGAACTAGTCTTTGGTTTTTCACCGGAAGGCAGAAGGAGGGAGGAGGCATTCTATCTGTCTTTAGATGGCAATGCGCAGATCGAGGAGTTGTTGGAGCGCGACCGCATGGTAGAGGAGCAGGAGTTGTTGGAGCGCGACCGCCTGGCGGAGGAGTAGCATATCACCGATTTGCGCCGGCAGCGGGACATGGAGCAGCAGCGCACTGACGCTTTGAGTCGCGAGCAGAGTGCCCACAATAGGGCCGACTACGTGGAGGTCGGCGCCCGGCAAATAGCCCTGGAGGCTGTCGGGCACGCACGCGTTCGCGACGCCAATTTTTATTACCAGCTCATCAAGTGGATTTCCCGCTTGGAAGCCGAAGCTTTGGTGGACCACGCCGGCATGGAAAGGGCCAACGCGCCCTATCGCACCTCTGGCAAGTCCGAGGCGAGGCGCAGGACGCCGGTGCCGGCATTTAGCGTATACCACAAATGGCGGCCGGCATCATCTAGTTAGCTAAGAGTAAGTTAGTACTTGTACGCTACTAGAGTATTAGTGGGAGTAGATAGTTAACTTGGCTATGATGGTTGTCAACGTGGAAGTTCAGTACTCTATATGTGGATCAGACCTGTTAATTTTCTTTGAATGTTGAACTTTCCGTTTGAACGTATGGAATGGGCTGTTATTTTTTTAAATGGGTTGTATTTGTCCTCCACGGGTTTAGAGGCTGACTTGTGGGCCTAGCAAGTTGATGCGTACACAATCAGGAGATGATTGTACGTGGAGAGGATGACAGCAGGGACCCTCTAAGGTCATGGAAGTACGCAAGCAAGTGCCTCCTTATTTCGAGCCAATAAAAAAATGGCTCCTCCTAGTGGATTTCTGACATCTGGGTCCCATGCCATTGTCAACGTAGTCAATAAACGAGAGAATTGCACAACGAGCGGCTGGCACCAGGGACCCAACAAGTCGCCCAATTATTTTTGTTTTTGGTTAATTTGATAAATGCCTCCGAGAAATGCCAATGCAATTTCCAAACTTTGAAAAATGCCATTTCATGCCATTTCTAGTGGCATTTTTTCGAAGTCTGGACTGGCGTTTTTCAAAGTTTGCAAACTGCAGTGGCGTTTTTCAAATTTTGCAAAAATTGCAGTGGCATTTTTCAAAGTTTGGAAACTGCAGTGGCATTTTTATGAATCGCCATAATTGGAGTGGCATTTATCTAATTTGTTTTTGAGACGCAAGGTGTCAACTGGGCTGTGCGGGACACTCTGTCCTGTTTAGACAACCTTTTCTTTTATGTTTACCACAGACCAGCCCAGTAGTTTTTTTTCTTTCTGAAAATGGCTAGCCCAATTTTTTGTGATTTGTCAAGTAAGTTGCTTTATCAGGCCTGTTGGGCTGCAAATCTTTCAAGATGAGGAGAGCTTCATTCGGTTGGCCGAGAAAATGGCCTATCAGTAATGAGAAATGGGTTGTACATTTTTAAAACACATCAAACCGGCAATTAGTTTCAAATATCTTTTTTTTTCATTTCGAGATTTTAAATTGCATTGATTTATATGCGTGGACAATTTATTGGATTTTATATGGATATACATTTATTTTTTAAATCAGTCTGAATGTGACTCGAAATTTCGGGATTAAAAACAGTTCAGGACCGCACCGACATATGCAAAATTTCGTATAATTTTTTAACCGTGGACATAATATGAGCTGTAATGCTAAAAAAAGAATATGGGCTCCGAAAAAAACCCGTAAGAATTAGCAAATGGGTTGTAAACTATTTGAAATAATGGCAGATGGGCTGTATGTTGTTTTCCACAGATTTGAGGCTTTCCACAGATGGCCTGTATACTGTTGGATGTCCATCCAACGGCCGTCGTGCTTCTTCAATCTCTACTCTTCCTGCTCCAGCCGCTCAAACAAGCGCCGGCGGGACTGCCTGCTCCCTCCTCCCCGCGGCCGGCTGTGCTGCCGCGCAGGCCTCACCGCCCCACCGTACTCCCATTGCTGGCCTAGCCATTCCTCTACTCACCCACAGTCCCACACCTGCTGTTATTCTCCGGCGACGGCAGATGAACCAAGAACCCTCAGACAACAGATTCCCCTCCGCGTGGGAAACAATTGCCGAGTCTTCCCTACCTCCGTGTCGTTCCATTCCTAGGCCTCGCCGTTGTCCACCGCTCTGGTGCTCTCGGTGTGGCATGGTCAACGTGGTCAATGACCGACATGCATCTGAAGTGGACTGTACGTGGAAAGGCTGATAGCTGGGTCCACGGTCGCACGCAAGGAAATGCCTCCTTATTACGCGCAAAATAATGATTCCTCCACCTGACATCTGGGACCCACTGAAAGGGCCTCTGTATTTCGTGAAGAAAACGTTACCGCTTGGACAGCTCGGACCCACCAAAGCTATATCTTTGCACGCAAGGAAGTGCCTCCTTATTACGCCCAAAAAAGAATACTCCCCGCTAGCTGGGACCCAGTATAGTGGGCCTACTAAGTTGACAGGGACGAAGGGCTTTGTCAACTTAGTCAATATGCACGATTCTAGCTCGACTGACCTACGATGTCCATCCAACGGCCATAGTGCTTCTTCAACCTCTGGTCTTCTAGCTCCAGCCGCCCAAAGCAGCGCCGGCCATAGTGCTGCCGCGGAGGCCTCACCACGCCCATACTACTCCCACCGCTGGCCAGGTCATCCCTCCACTCCACTCACGCACACCCCCTATTATTCTGGGGCGACGGTAGCGCAGCCGAACCAGTGAACCCTCGTACTCCTCTCCGCGTGGGAATCCACTGCCGCGTCTTGCCTGGCTCCGCGTCGTCCCCTTCCTAGGCCTCGTCGTTGTCCACCGCCGTGGTGCTCTCGGCGCGGCGTGGTCAATGTGGTTAACGACCGAATTCCATCGGAAGAATACTGTACGTGGAGAGGCTGACAGCTGGGTCCACGGCAGCCGCAAGGAAGTGCCTCCTTATTATGCGGAAAATAATTATTCCTCCACCTGACAGCAGGGACCCACCGGACGGGCCACCAGTATTTCGCGAAAAAAACATTTGCCCCTGACTGCTGGGACCCACCCGACGGGCCACCGTATTTCGCAAAAAAAAATGTTCCCCCTGCTGTCAGCCCGGACCCACCGGAAGTGCCTCCTTATTACGCACAAAAAAATGAATACCCCCTGCTAGCTGGGACCCACCTTGGTGGGAGGCTGACTTAGGGCCTACTTAGTTGACGGGGACGGAGGGCTTTGTCAACTTAGTCAATATAAACGATTATAGCTCTAGTGACCGTACGATGTCCATCCAACGACCGTAGTGCATCTTCAACCTCTGGTCTTCTTGCTCCAGCCGCCCAAAGCAGCGCCGGTCCTGTCGGCATTCTGGGAATGGGGATCGCCAGACTTGCCTGCCTGCGGCCTGCGGCGTGGCTCAAAGGGGGGCCCATCATGGCCCATCTTCATCAACACAAGCTCAAGACCCTCGCGAGGGGCCAAGGCTCGCGGGGCGGACGACAGGGAGCTTCCTCAGGCACGGCCTCATCAGGCTGGCTCGCGAGGTGACGGAGAGATCAAGGCGGGGTACCTCACGAGGTGCCCATGGCGCAAGCCATGACGACCAAGGGCGCCAAAGTGGCGCCACCCAGCAGTTGTCCTCCTTTCCTCTTTGGTGCAAAGGGAGCAAGCACAGGCGAGAGCATCAAGCAAAGACGTCCATTTTGGTGCAACAAGACCAAGACCAGTCCAACGGCAGGAAGTAAGTCATTGTGGAGCCCAAGCCAGCGTCACCACCAGAGCCTTTGACAGGCGAGGACCAACTTTAGTCAGGATAAGTGTACCAGGTGTTCCCCTTCAAAATGGCCAATTGTTGGCGCCCTTCCCGCTCAATATTTGGGAAGAGGCCCAGGGCCTCCGCCTATAAGTAGAGCTAGCCACCATAGTAAGGGGGGGGATCTGAAATCTGGAATCAGAGAGAGAGAGAGAGGGACTGAACTCCTCCTAGCAGTTCATCCCCCCGGCCAAGAACAGACCCTCGCGAGGCTGTTCTTCCTTGTATGGTTCATCACCATCAGCCCAAGAGGCAATCCACCACACCACAAACTAGAGTAGGGTATTACACCACAATGGTGGCCCGAACTAGTATAAACCATGTGTCTCTTGTGCTGTTCCTTTTGTACTTTAGATCCTAGCGAGGCAGCGGGGTGCAGGTAGGTAGAGGGCGAGATTCCGCGCGCAGGCCAGTGTTCGAACCTCAAGGGTCTGCCAGAACCCGAAATCCGACATTTGGCGCGCCAGGTAGGGGTGCGCCGAGATCCACCTTCCGCCACTTCGTGTCCCGTCGCGTCGTCCTCATCATGTCCGGCGACCAGGCTGGAAACCCCGATCCCTGGGCGGCTTGGCCCGCCCACGCAGAGCCGCTCGCCTCGGGCGACCCCACGCCCCAGGCAGCTCGCGGTCAGCAGGGCGCTGCGGGCCGGGCGACGCAGACAAAGCCGACAACTCTCACGCCCGCGCAGCGCGGTCGGCAGCGAGGGCCTCCAACCACGCTGCGGCCGCGACCCCGTACACCCGCCGGGAGCAAGCGAACTCGAGGGCGGCGCTCACGGTGGCTCAGGAGCTACTGCAGTGCAGGCTACTGGAAGGCGGCCGCGACGTGCTGCTAGAGCGGGTGGCAGAGCTCCTGGGCTGCGCCGCCTCGGGGGCTCATCCCTTCTGCACCCAGCTCCCACCTCAGGTCCAGGCGGCCCGCTGGCTCCACACGCGCTGCAGGCCCTAAGGCTACTCCAACGCCCGGTGGCTTATCGGCCGGGCCAGCGGCAGCGCTGCCTCCGCTCCCGGCCAGCGAAGAAGGACTCGTCGCGACCCACGGCCCCAGTGGGCCGCCGCGCTACCACCCCCAGGTGGGCGCTCCAAGCAGAACCGCATGGCACGCGGAGCACTATGGCGCGGCCTTCGGGATGACGGCCCCAGAAGAATACGTGCCCCACATGATGGACCAAGGGCACCAGCACGAAGGCGAACAAGGCTCGCTCCTCAGCCCAGGCTGGGGGGACGAGGCGACAGAAGCTGAGCTCTTCCAAGAGCCCCGTGAAGGCCCCACCGGCCACGCTGGAAGCAACGATTATCGGGTACCACTAATTCCTCAGGAGCAGGCATACGTTAATCATGAATCGCAGGAGGTGCAGGTCGCCAACGCAACCGGCTGCCCCGCTCCCGCACTCTCCTACCCCTCGGGAGGAGGGCGCCCAGGGCTGCACGAGTGGGGCCGAGATCTGGCATCACCACCGCGGCGTTCGGAGCAAGGCATTCTCAGGAGGTAGGCCCTCTGCTGGGGAGGTGCCTCAGGGCCTGCCCCTAGCGGAGGACCCGTGGTCGTCGGGGGAACCGCTTGCGACCGCTCTACCCCATCGGCGGTGTCCTGGTTTCCGTTCGTCGTCGATGGCACTAGAGTGCGGCGCAAGGCGGGCCCTCGTCTACCGATATGAAGCAAGGCCGGTACCTGTGAAGAAGGCCCAGTGCCTGTGAAGCTCGCCACCCCGTGACACTCTCACATAATAATGAGTCGGGCTGTACACGCCCCGGTGTCTCAGGGGTGCCGGCCTCAGGCCCTGGGGCTCCCTCCCATGCCCAGTGGCAGCACTTAGCTCCGCGCTGGTGAGAAGACGTCCAAGACTAGACTAGGTGCCGGACGCGGCCTTTTTTTGTTTGCTCTCATTGCTTTTCCCTTTGGTTGTCACTTTCCCCCGCTGGATTTAAGTTGGATTCGAATTCGAGAGTTGCGTGTGTTTGGGGAAGGGGGTGTTTAGTCTCGTTCGAGCAATCTCTCGCGTTGCGGTTATCGCTTCGCCTCAGCTGCCTCCCCTCGTGAGCCCCTCGAAAGCCGGGTTGGGCCTAGCTTGCGTGCAGCCTAGACTGCCGCCGCTACATCCTCTCAGGAGGCTTTTACTGCAGATCCTATGGGTTCAATTGGGTGACGCTCGAAACGCCACAGCCCTCCACAGGCTATCTCGGGGCCGGTGCGGGACAAAGTTAAACTAGCCAGCCGCTTGGCACAGGCGTACGAGTGGTATAGCATCTACTAATACACAGAACACAAGTTTTACATGAGGGGCTCCCCCTCCCAAAATGCTCTCATGACCGTCAGGGCAAAACCTGAGATCTATTCGTGCAGGAAACAGGAACGGTGCTCAGTCAGTCGGATAAATCCCCCAATGCATCCTTAGGGGCACCTCCTGAATTGTCGCTGGCGTCGCTGGCCTCGCCGTCGCGCTCTGCGTCGTCACGAGCGGTGTCAGGGCCGTTCACCACGCCACCTTCGTCAGCAGCCATGATCACGCCATCGTTGTCTGAAGCAAAGGCCCTGACAAGGGCGTCCATGTTGTCCTCCACCAAGTGAGCCAGGTCGTCCCGGACGTCCTGGGGTACTGGGGCGATGGCTGCGTCGAAGTCGAAGTGGGGGTCCATATTCCGGAGATGGTTGAAGACGTGAGAAAAGGCGCGCCCAAGCAGGGCGCGGCTCCTCTCCTCCACCAACCTGTCGGCCCTGACCGACCGCGCCTCCAGCCGAGTCACCACATTGTTGAAGAACTGAAGGTTGCCGACATAGTTAATTGTGTGCGGCTCGCCAACAGCCACCTCGCAGATGTTACCCAAGGCTGTGTTGGCTCTCTCCCGGAGCGTGGTGAGCATGGGGCCGTGCTCATGCTCCAGGACCCGCCGCTGGCGCATCTCGTCCGCATTCTGTAGCGCAACAGCCTCAGCCTCGTCCACACGTTGGCGAAGAAGAAGCACCTCGGCACGGGAGGTAGTTAACTCCTCCTGCGCCACCTCAAGGGCGGCCCGAAAACCATCGGCCCGCCGCGTCGCTTCCTCCTACTTGGCCCTCAAGGCAGCGGTCCTACCTTCGGCCTCAGGCCAGAACAACCCCAGCCTTTCCTCGAACTCGCGCTCGAGGTACAAGCGCTCCGTCGCCACCCAACGCCTGACCTCCTCCAGGACACGGGCCTCCCGTGCAGCGACATCATCCTCCGCCCTCGTCTACTGTTCAACCAGCCCTCCACCGTCTACTGTTCTTCCAGCCCTCAAGCACGCCACGCGGTGCTGTTCATCCAAAGGCAACGCCACCGCTCACTGTTCATCCACCCCCCCCCCCCCCGAAACGCTCACTGTTCATCCCAGAGGCAGCATCAATCGGCTCAGTTAGCAGCAGTAGCAAAGGAATCGCTCGATCGGGTTCAGTTAACAGCCATCCATCGATCGCTCGGGTTCAGTAACGCGTAGCCTGCAGTGCAATCGCTCGAGTTCAGTTAGAGCCCAACGCCTCGCTCGGGTTCAGTTAGAGCCAACGCCTCGTACACACGCGCGTACGTGTACGAGAGAAACGCGCATCACTCGGCCCCGACCTCCCACCGTAACCGGCAACTCCCCGATATTTTCCTCGCCCTCGCTTCTACCACGGTTTTTCCCGTCATGGACGGCCCAAAGAATGTCATGCAGCTGCGTCTCCGGCCCGCCCAGGACGAAAAGCCCATTTTCTGTCATGATTTTTTGTCATAGAAGTAGGACCCCACCACATCTATGATGATACCGAGTTTTGTCACATTTATCGTCATAGAAGTGTCATATGTATGACAGCCAAAAAATTTGTTCGGCCCAAAATGTCACAGATGTGTCTTTTTTTCTATTGTTTTGTGCAGTTTCACCAAAATCAAGATGAGCATCCCTGTGTCAAAGAAATTGAAGAAGCGTGATTAGAACAAGATTACTGGGTCTAGTTGATGAGACATAAACTCATGACAAATACAATATGTAGAAGCCAGTAGAGGTATGTGCAGGGCAAATAAGTAGAGAAATATCCACATGGAGTGATGTGGGCAGCTCAAGCAGTGGTCAAAGCCAGCTGTAAAGGAAGTTGTACCTAAGGGATGCCGGGATGTAGTTCAACCTAGAGGAGGGCGGCAGGAGGCGGCAACTGCCCACGCCACGGTAGTGAGCAAGGGACGAAGGTAACCTCACCGGCTTTGTGAGAGAGAACGGCGGGGACCCCTGACCGGGATGTGCCGACAGTGGGTTTTTGCTGTCGGCGATGGCAACCGCATGTACACTAAGCATCCACCCCTTCCCCCGGCGGGCGTGATCTGCCGGGATGTTAGAGATGTGGCCACAGTCATTTTGTGCGAGAGAGTGTGAAGAGAGCAACCCCAGCAAGCAACCGTGTAGGCTCGTCCTGGCTATGTATATAGTGTAGCGGTTTCTTTTTCTCTCCATCTGAACCTATTGTATTGCATATGTTCTACTAAAGAAAAAACTTTATTTATAAATGACGCGGCACCATTCATGCGTGGTTCCCGACCCTCCATTATTTATAAGTGAGTAACTACTACTAGACGCTTCAAAATATCACGTGGGCTCCATCTTACAGAAATGAGCTCCACCGTGTAACGTGTGTGGTTGGAGAAGACGCAAAAGATGCAAAGACTGCTACTAGTACACTACGTGCGTGGTGCGTGCACCTCTTCTTTTCGAGCATGGTTATTAAAAGTATAGCCCACTACTGTTCCATGATAACCCACAAGTATAGGGGATAAATTGTAGCCTCTTTCGATAAGTAAGAGTGTCGAATCCAAGAGGAGCTAAAGGTAGAACAAATATTCCCTCAATTTCTACCGACCACCGATACAACTCTACACACGCTTAACATTCGCCTTAACTAGAACAAGTATGAAACTAGAAGTACTTTGTAGGTGTTGTTGTATAGGTTTGCAAGAATATAAAGAGCACGTAAATAAAAACTAGGGGCTGTTTAGGTAAAGAAGCAATAAAGTTAGTGGAAAATGGTGGTAGGAGTTGCGACATTGTCCCTAAGCAATTGACAACTTTACTACACCGATAGCATGTTTTATGTGGGAGAGGCCACTGCTAGCATGTCATCCCTGACATGGAATTCTATGAACTTATGATTGGAACTATTAGCAAGCATCCGCAACTACTAATGTTCATTAAGGTAAAACCCAACCATAGCATTAAGATATATTGGTCCCCCCTTCAATCCCGTATGCATCAATTTATATGCTAGGTTGAAGCTTCTGTCACTCTTGCCCTCCAATACATAGTCCTATCAACATACAACTAACCCTATGGTGTGATCCACGTGCGCGCTCATATGATGGGAACCAAAGGACAGCAACATAACCACAAGCAAATTTAATCAATCATAGAAATTCACCAATTAACAACAGGACAATGAAAATCTACTCAGACATCATAAGATGGCAACACATCATTGTATAATAATATGAAGCATAAAGCACAATGTTCAAGTAGAGGGTACAACGGGTTGCGGGAGAGTGGACCGCTGTAGATAGATGGGGGAAGGTGATGAAGATGTTGGTGAAGATGACAGAGGTGTTGGTGTAGTTCGCGGTGATGATGATGGCCCGTGGCGTTGGGCGCCACTCGAGAGGGGGAGAGAGCTCCCCTTTTTCTTCTTCTTCCTTGACCGTCCCCCTAGATGGGAGAAGGGTTTCCCCTCTGGTCCATGGCCTCCATGGTGGAGGAGAGCCCCTCCGAGATAGGATCTCTCTCTATTTCCTTCTGTTTCTGCGTTCCTTGATTCTGCCCTTTCACCGTTTGTTATATTCCCAGAGATCCGTAACTCCGATCGGGATGAATTTTGGACACGATCTCTATTTGGATATTAGCTTTATTAAGGCGAAAGAAGGGAACCAACCGCCATAAGGGGTGGCCACGAGGGCCCAGGGTGCGCCTGACCCCCTTGGGCGCGCCCCCTGCCTCGTGGCCCCCTCGGGAATCGTATCGCGTTGATTCTTCTTCCCAAAAATCACATATATTCCAAAAAAATATCCGCCGGTTTTTATCCCGTTTGCACTCCGTTTGATATGGATTTTCTGCGAAACAGAAAACATGCAACAAACAGGAGCTGGCATTGAGCACTGGATCTATATGTTAGTCCCAAAAAATAGTATAAAAAGTTGCTAAAAGTATGTAAAGGTTGTAGAATACTGGCATGGAACAATCAAAAATTATAGATACGATGGAGACGTATCAGCATCCCCAAGCTTAATTCCTGCTCGTCCTCGATTAGGTAAATGATAAAAAAGAAAACTTTTGATGTGGAATGCTACCTAGCATAATCTTGATCATGTAATCTAATCATGGCATGAATATTAAGATACGAGTGATTCAAAGCAATAGTCTATCATTTGACATTAAGACAATAATACTTCAAGCATACTAATTAAGAAATCATGTCTTTTCAAAATAACATGGCCAAAGAAACATATCCCTACAAAATAATATGGTCTGGCTATGCTCCATCTTCACCACACAAAGTATTCAAATCATGCACAACCCCGATGAAAAGCCAAACAATTGTTTCATAATTTTGATGATCTCAAACCTTTTCAACTTTCACGAAATACATGAGTGTGAGCCATGGATATAGCACTGTAGGTGGCATATAATATGATGGTGGAGGTTGTGTGGAGAAGACAAAAAGGAAGAAAGTCCCACACTGGTGCGGCTAATCAATGGGCTATAGAGATGCCCATCAATTTATGTCAATGTGAGGAGTAGGGATTGCCATGCAACAAATGCACTAAGAGCTATAAGTGTATGAAAGCTCAAACTAGAAAGTAAGTGGGTGTGCATCCAACTTGCTTGCCGATGAAGACCTCGGGCATTTGAGGAAGCCCATCATCGGAATATACAAGCCAAGTTCTATAATGAAAATTCCCACTAGTATATGAAAGTGACAATATAAGAAATTCTCTATCATGAAGATCATGGTGCTACTTTGAAGCACAAGTGTGGAAAAAGGATAGTAGCATTGTCCCTTTTATCTTTTTTCTTCTTTTTTTTATTTGGCCTTTCTCTTTTTTTGGGACAATGCTCTAATAATGGTGATCATCACACTTCTATTTATTTACAACTCAATGATTACGACTCAATACTAGAACAAAGATATGACTCTATATGAATGACTCCGGCGGTGTACCGGGATGTGCAATGATCTAGCATAGCAAAGATATCAAAAAACGGACAAGCCATGAAAATATCATGCTAGCTATCTTATGATCATTCAAAGCAATATGACAATGATGGAGCGTGTCATGATAAATGGAATGGTGGAAAGTTGCATGGCAATATATCTCAGAATGGCTATGGAAATGCCATATTAGGTACGTATGGTGGCTGTTTTGACGAAGATATAACGAGGCTTATGTGTGATAGAGAGTATCATATCACGGGGTTTGGATGCACCGGCGAAGTTTGTACCAACTCTCGAGGTGAGAAAGGGCAATGCACGGTACCGAAGAGGATAGCAATGATGGAATGGTGAGAGTGCGTATAATCCATGGACTCAACATTAGTCATAAAGAACTCACATACTTATTGCAAAAATCTATTAGTCATTGAAACAAAGTACTACGCGCATGCTCCTAGGGGGATAGATTGGTAGGGAAAAGACCATTGCTCGTCCCTGACCACCACTCATAAGGAAGACAATCAATAAATACCTCATGCTCCAACTTTGTTACATAACGGTTCACCTTACGTGCATGCTACGGGAATCAAAAACTTCAACACAAGTATTTTTACAATCCACAACTACCCACTAGCATGAATCTAATATCACCATCTTTGTATCACAAAACTATTGCAAGGAATCAAACATATCATATTCAGTGATCTACAAATTTTATGTAGGATTTTATGACTAACCATGTGAATGAACAATTCCTTGTCATCTCTCTAAATAGATATAACTGAAGCAAGAGAGTTTAATTCTTTCTACAAAAGATATGCCCATGCTCTATCAAATATAAGTGAAGCAAAAGAGCATTCTACAAATGGTGGTTTTCTATGTGAAGAGAAACAGGCAATACAAACCTAAAACGATATAAGTGAAGCACATGAAGCATTCTATAAAGCCATATTCAAAACATATAAGTGAAGTGCAATGAGCAATATATAAATCAACCAAGGACTATATCATACCAGCATGGTGCATAAAAGAAAACTGAAAACTGAATGCAAAAGACGCTCCAAGATTTGCACATATCGCATGAACGAAACGAATCCGAAAACATCTCGATACTTGTTGAACAAAGATGGGATGCCTTCCGGGGCATCCCCAAGCTTAGACGCTTGAGTCTCCTTAAATATTTACTTGGGGTGCCTTGGGAATCCCCAAGCTTGAGCTCTTGCCTCTCCTCCTTATCCTCATATCGAGACATCCTCGATCTTCAAACACTTCATCCACACAAAACTCAACAGAAAGCTCGGTAAGATCCGTTAGTATAATAAAGCAAATCACTACTCTAAGTACTATTGCAAACCAATTCATATTTTTTTCATTGTATCTAATGTAATATAACTTTTGCATGGCTTAATCCACTGATAGAAATCGATAGTTTCGTCAAAACAAGCAAACTATGCATCAAAAATAGAATCTTTCTTAAACATGACAGTATGTAGTAATCTGAACATTCACCATACTTCTGGTACTCCCAAAATTCAGAAACAAATAGGAAAAATAAAAAATTTATATAGCAAGACAGTGCAAAAAGTTTCAGAACCGTTTGACGTTCCAGTAAAATCTGTAAAATCGCGCACTACAGCCAAAGTTTCTGTCTTGCACCGCACAAACCAACCAGCAATGTAAACATCCTAAAGGCAAACCTTGGCACATTATTTTTGTTTTTAAAATTTATAAAAGCACACAACAGAAATAAATGACTCTATAAAACTTCCGGATTGTCTCTGTGGCAGTGCTTTCTTTAAATCCATTAAGCTAGGCATATAGTGCTCAAGTAATGAATCCACCAGGATCCCAAGGTATATCAAAGCCAATTTTAGTTAATAATGATTTGTGATTTAGTAGTGAGCACAAAGTAAAATATATCATGCAACAACGAAGTCTAACTCTCTTCCTATGCATTGGCATGTCATAAAAGAATAATTCATGCACACAAAGTAAAGGCCAATGCATAGTATAAATAGTTTCTTGCAATTTTATCATATTAGAAACATGGAGAGGCGGAGATGTAGTTCGTATCTCATAATAATTGCAAGTAGGAGCAGCAAGCACTTGCATATTATATTCATAAAAATCATCATGTGCAACGGTGAAATGCAACCCATCAATATAATCCTTAATAAGGGCAAACTTCTTTGATATAGTGTAGTCGGGAGAATTCAAAAAGATAATAGGACTATCATGCGTGGGTGCGATAGCAATAATTTCATGCTTTACATAAGGAACTATAGCAAGTTCATCTCCATAAGCATAATTCATATTGGCATCTTGGCCACAAGCATAGCAAGCATCATCAAAAAGGGATATTTCAAAAGAATCAACGGGATCATAGCAATTATCATGGCATTCATCCTTCGGTAAGCATGAAGGGACATTAAATAATGTATGAGTTGGAGAGTTAGTCTCATTAGAAGGTGGGCACGAGTAGCTAATCCGATCTTCCTCCTTTTATTCTTCGCTCTCCTCATCATTTTTTTCATCCAGTGAGTCCACAATTTCATCAATTTCTTCTTCCATAGACTCCTTCAAAATATTAGTCTCTTCTTGGACAGCGGAGACTCTCTCAATAAAATCATCAATATCCGAATTGAATTCATAATTCTCATAGCAATATTTAAGTATATCAAAATTTTCAGGTCTATAAACAGCATCATCAAGATTTTCACACTCTTTAAACAAAGATTCAATTTCATAAGCACCCATAAAAGCAATGAATTCTTCTATTTGTTCCACATAGTAATCATATATACCATTAGCATAAGAAGCCAAGGTTTTATCATCATTAAATTTGCATGAAAAGGGAAGGTGTGGAGCCTTCATCCTAGAGAAACAAGTATAATCATATCTCAAGCATAGTTCCTAAGCATACCAATGCAACATACGAATTTGATCCCATAATAGTTTCCATTTTTGATTCAAGCGATAAACCCTACAGTAGTCACGTTGATCCAACATGTCTCCCATTACAAAGTTGAATGGGGTTTTCTCTGGATTATTAAAGTAGTACATAATATCTTTCACATAATGAGCATCGAGGGTTTTAGGAGGTTCCCCAGCTCCATGAGTAGCAAGTAAACCTAATTTTTTTGGTATTTCGTGTTCCATATCCATAACTAAAGATAGAGAACAACTTAGAACAGAAAATACAAATTACTTAGTGATAAAGCAAACAAGCACACACGAGAATATTCACCCGACGCTATAACTCCCCGGCAACGGCGCCAGAAAAAGGTCTTGATAACCCACAAGTATAGGGGATCAATTGTAGTCTCTTTCGATAAGTAAGAGTGTCGAACCCAATGAGGAGATAAGGGTAGAACAAATATTCCCTCATGTTCTATCGACCACCGATACAACTCTACGCACGCTTAATGTTCGCTTTACCTAGAACAAGTATGAAACTAGAAGCACTTTGTAGGTGTTGTTGGATAGATTTGCAAGAATATAAAGAACACGTAAATAAAAACTAGGGGCTGTTTAGGTAAAGAAGCAATAAAGTTAGTATGCGAGTGTGGAAAATTGGTGGTAGGAGTTACGAAATTATCCCTAAGCAATTGACTACTTTACTAGACCGATAGCAAGTTTTATGTGGGAGAGGCCACTGCTAGCATGTCATCCCTGACTTGGAATTCTATGCACTTATGATTAGAACTATTAGCAAGCACCGGCAACTACTAACGTTCATTAAGGTAAAACCCAACCATAGCATTAAGATATATTGGTCCCTCTTCAATCCCGTATGCATAAATTTCTATGCTAGGTTGAAGCTTCTATCACTCTTGCCCTCCATTACATAGTCCTATCAACATACAAGTAACCCTATGGTGTGATCCACGCGTGCGCTCATATGATGTGCCCCAAAGGACATCAACATAACCACAAGCAAATTAAACCAATCATAGCAACTCACCAATTACCGAGAGGACAACGAAAATCTACTTAGACATCATAGGATGGCAACACATCATTGGATAATAATATGAAGCATAAAGCACCATGTTCAAGTAGAGGGTACAGCTGGTTGCAGGAGAGTTCACTGCAATAGATAGATGGGGGAAGGTGATGAAGATGTTGGTGAGGATGACGGAGGTGTTGATGTAGATCGCGCTGATTATGATGGCCCCGGCGGCGTTCCGGTGGCACCGGGAGAGAGGGGGAGAGAGCCCCCCTCCTTCTTCTTCTTCCTTGGCCTTCCCCCTAGATGGGAGAAGGATTTCCCCTCTGGTCCATGGCCTCTATGGCGGCTGAGGGGCGAGAGCCCCTCCGAGATTGGATATGTCCCTCTGTGTCTCTCTGTTTCTGCCTCCCTGATTCTAGCCTTTCGCCGTTTCTTATATTCCCGGAGATCCGTAACCCCGATCGGGCTGAAATTTAACACGATTTCTATCCGGATATTGGCTTTCTTGCGGCGAAAGAATGGCACCAACCGCCTTACGGAGTGGCCAAAAGGGTCAGGGGCACGACCCTGCCTCGTGGCCCCCTCGTGCATTGTATCGCGTTGATTCTTCTTCCCAAAAATCACATATATTCCAAAAGGAATATCCGTAAGATTTATCCTGTTTGGACTCTGGTTGATATGGATTTTCTGCGAAACAAAGAAAGCAACTAATAGGAACTGCACTGGGCACTGCATCAATATGTTAGTCCCAAAAATAGTATAAAAATTTGCCAAAAATATGTAAAAGTTGTAGAATATTGGCATGGAACAATCGAAAATTATAGATATGTTGGAGATGTATCATGCAGCGAGTGCTCTTGTGAGATCCCTCGCGTGCCCGTGAGAGCTCGTTCGAGGCTCCGCGGTGTGCCGAGACATCTTTGTTGCGGCTGCCTCTTCGCGGTGGGACCTTTCTAGTGCTTCCGCGCCCTTGGTATTTGCCGCCTGGTTAGATGTCCACCCGAAACTCCTCATACCGGTCATGGCGGAAAGACTTAACAAGAAAGACCAGTTTTGTGGGTGATGAGGAGAGGAACTGTGCAGTAATTTTCGAGTGGGTAGTTTTTATAGCGCGGTGCTAAATGTAAACATAGAGTTTGATAGGTGTGAACATATTCACAATTACTTATTGCATTGTAATCTGCAATGTGACGGGAAACGAGGTCAAAATTTATTGATGGCAGAAGGTTGACCACGTGGTTGCTCATCGTTGAGGTGGTCGCGGTGCTCTCTTCTCGCATCTGTCCACGGGTTTTGCTAGCCATTGAGGCCGCCGCAGCGCTCTCTGCTCTGGCATCCCTGCGCGCGCTCTTCTCGCCGTTGAGGCAAATTTACAATGGCAACGGTTAATAATTGTCTTACATATTCATGATAATTTAAAATGCCACATGCGTAAAGGCCCAGAACACTCATGACTTACATATGCATACAATTGTAATAAAACATAGGCTAAAAGGCTGATTTGGCGGCCTTCCGACGACAGTCTTCTCGGACTCGATGATCAGCATAGCACCCTTGCGGTCGTTCACTCCAATTTTCCCAACCCGCCTCTGCCTATGGGGCTGTTGGCACTGGGAGGCTCTTGGGGTTGCTGGGCCTCTTCTAGAAGAGCTTGACAGCGTGCAATCGCGTGCATCATATCACCACGGAACCGCTCCATTTCCATGTCTCTGGCCTGGTAGCAAATTCCGTCCATCACCTACATCCTTAAGATATCACGTTGGCCATGTTCTACTTCGTCCGGGACGTCAAATCCGCCAAGGATGCGCTCGAGCCTGGCCACCACATCATCGGGATCGAGGTTGACACGGCCACCATGGGCAATGATGAAGCCGCAGGCTGCCTCTGTCTTGAATGAATCACAGAGGTCCTCTGCCCATTCCTTGCGGGGCATCAGGCTCTCGATGAGAAATGGTGAAGGCGGCTCATCGGGTGGGTCATCCATCATGCCGTCGAGCAGCTCTGGATCTTTTGCATGGTGTATGGCAAACTGCTCGTCACACCTCCTCTGCAATATGTCGATTTTGCACGCAAGGACTGTCACGCCGATATTGCTGCCAATGGGCCATGGTGCCTGCACCGGATGATGAAGCTCTTGCTCCCCGACCTGCTCCGGCTTGTTCTCCTCGCTGAAGATGTAACGCAGGTCGGTGTCGACGTCAAAGCTTTGGTTGTTGCCTGGCATGCTTGGAATAAGTAATGGTAGATGGTTGAGGACTAGATCTGCGCAGAGTGTCACGACGGTCCATTGCTGCTTGGGTTATATGCAGCAAGCCATTAGCTTGTGGTGAAAAATCGATGAGGGAAGAGGCGTGGATTTTACAATTCACCCATGTGGAGCGAGGGAAGCATTCATTGGAGAGCGGGAAGACTAAGTGGAGCACACACACAACCCGAATACTATATCCAGTGCCACATGTTATTTATCACACACGTGTTAACATAAGGAAACATATGTGTAACTTACTAATCATCGCACACGAGTACTCGCAGACGCATCATGTGCGGTACTCCTAGCCACCACAAGCAATTAGTTTGCATTTTTCAAAGTTTTTTGTACACACAGAATCGCACACGAACTAACTCTATTAATTGTCTGTGTTGTAATTTCTCATCGCAAACAGTTCATCTGAGTTGGCTGTTTGCCACGTATCAGACACATCTTGTTAAGTTGAACAGTTTTTGTTGTGTTCCCTAATCGAAAATAGTTCGTCCGAGTGAACCGTATGCCATATATCACAAACACCTTGATCTGGTTAACTGTTTTTGTTGTACTCCATAATAGCTGACAGTTCATCAGGGCGAACTGTATGCTGTATATCGCACACACATTGATATGGCCTCCCGTTTCTGTATATCGCACACACATAGTTCAAATGGATTAACTGTGTGCCCTGCATTGCACACACAACTAAAATCTGAACCGTGTGTGATGGCTCCGCCATCGCAAACGTTTTGCACCTTTTTTGACGATTTTTTACATCCATGTTTGTGATTAATGCATCGCACATAGTTTCATCAAAGGGTCTCTGATCGTAGTGTCGTGTTAGCAGCATCCTACAATAGTGATAGCAACTCATAAAAGCATAACTGGTTTTGATACATGAGCAAAAACGACCATGGCTGCAGGGGTGGGCCCTAACTAGCCTGAGGATAATGCAGCCCGAGGGGCGCCCTCAATTGAACAAACCACAAAGTCACCTGGAAATGTTGCGGCGGTAGCGTCGAGGTAGTCGATGAAGCATGGCATGGAGGTTCGCTCCTCACGAGGCGGACGGCTCCTGAGGCTCCAGGGGCTTGCGAGGGATTGGGGCCTCGTGATACGACAACGCCAAGTGCCGGGCCTCGTGAGATGCCAACGCGAGTTGTGCAAACCGCTGGTACATGGCACCCGCCTTCAGTAGGCCGAAGGGCATGCAGACATAGTTGCAGGGTAAGCCCCCGCTCCGGCCGATGTGCGATGACCAGAAGAGTTCCTAATAAGCAGCCGTGTTGAGGCTTGGGATGTCGACACAGACGTTCAGCTCACCGCCCGCGTCTGGAGCGGCATCTGAGCTAGTGGGACATGTAGGGCGGCGCTCGCCGCGCATGGCCCGCGCTTCCTGAATTTTTCCGATCACCTTGGTGATGAATTCTTGTGCTCCTGGCGCCTCGCGCCGTGTGCCAAACCCGAGGATCTCGGGTAGGGGTCCCAAACTATGCGTCTAAGATCGATGGTTATAGGAGATAGGGGACACGATGTTTACCCAGGTTCGGGCCCACTCTATGGAGGTAATACACTACTTCCTTCTTGATTGAGCTTGATGAATATGAGTGTTACAAGAGTTGATCAACTGTGAGATCGTAACGGCTAAACCCTAGAAGTCTAGCATGTACGACTATGGTAATGAGTGTATCCTTTCCGGACTACCCCTCCAGTTTATATAGACACCGGGGGGATCTAGGGTTACATAAGAGGGAATCTCCATAGTTGGTCACCAAGCTTGCCTTCCACGCCAAGGAGAGTCTAGTCCGGACACAGGTACAGTCTTCGGCCTTCATTTCTTCACATCCCACAAGTCCGGCCCATAGATAACAGGCCGGACGCCCGAGGACCCCTTAGTCCAGGACTCCCTCAGTAGCCCCTGAACCTGGCTTAAATGATGAGGAGTCCGGCACGCAGATTGTTTTCGGCATTGCAAGGTGGGTTCCCTTCTATCCGAACTCCAAGATAGTCTTAGGACGCGATGATAGTATCCGGACCTGTCACACACACCATACACAACCACAGAGAGATTATAATTTTGCATGAGTCCAATCTGCTGATTAATTTTAGTAGCATGACACCACGTCCAACCGGTCATAATTCCGGACCGTTTAGTGTTCGACGTTCGACGTCCCAAGACGCGGTTGCCATTGGCACGTCTTGTCGAAGCAGAGATCGTGCCCCCTTATAGTGGGATTCTCATCAATGCGGGCATGGGTAATCCAACCGCGCCATTTATACAGCCCTTGGGAATAGGCGAATTCTAAGGCGAGTGGGGAGGCATTTGATATTTACTGCCTTTATAAGGGGATAAGGATTCCCTCTTCCTCTCCCACGCCTTCTCTCCATCTCTGCCCTCCCAATCTTGAGCTCTAGCACCCAAGTTCTTATCTCCTTTCGACTCGAGCTAGCACTCAATCATGTCCTGATCCGGAGGTCATGGCAAGTGTATGGTCTCCTCCGTCAAGGAGGAGGACATTACTGAGCTTGTGGCGGCCGGATACTTGGCGAAGGGAATCGCCCATCGTCTGCCGGACGAGGGACAAGTCGTCCCCACGCCGGAGCCCAATGAGAAGGTGGTATTCCTCCCTCATTTCTTCCGCGGACTAGGTTTCCCACTCCACCCTTTCGTCCGCTCGGCTAATGTATTATTACGGGATAGATTTCCTCGATATGTCCCCGCACTCCTTCATCAACATCTCAGCGTTTATCGTCGTGTGTGAGGCCTTCCACCGCATCCAACCCCACTTCGGGCTATGGCTCAAAGTCTTCAATGTGAAGCTGAAGGTCGTGGATGGCCAGCACGTGGTGTGCGGGGGAGCCATGGTGAGTAAGCTCTCAAATGTCTCCTGGCCAAAAGGTACTTTCGTGGAGAGAGTAAAGGAGTGGCAGAAACAATGGTTCTACAGCACAGAACCCCGCGGTACCACCTGGGCCGCAGCTGCCGAATTTCGCTCCGGTGCTCCCATGCGACTCACCTCCTGGGTCGAGAAGAGTCCGAACAGGTGCTCGCACGATGAGCTGATAGCGCTGCAAACGCGCGTTCAAAGTATGATAGCCAAGAATCTCAAGCTTATCGATGTAATCCAGGTGATGCTAGTTCGCCGAATCCTCCCATGCCAGCGTAGAAGTCGCCCTCTATGGGAGTTTAATCCGAAGAAGCACCAAACTCTGGAGAGGCTCTTCGAAACCACTCACGAAGGTGCCTGGAAGTTGATCTTTAAAGGCAACGAGAAACCGCCGGCCACAGATTCAGATCGTGGGCACGATTGCAAACACCTCGCCAGTGAGGTATGTTATTTTTGACGTATCCCCTACTTAATTGTTTCGAGGATGATGTCTGAGTTTGTTATTGCTTTTTCAGGATTGGATGGAGAGGGCGAAGCGGATCCAGTGTCCGGCTCCGCAGCCTGAAGAGCCGGTCATCCTACACCTGGCGAAGATGCTGGTGCCGGCGCCATATAAGGTGTCGGACGAGAAGGCCAAGGGGGCCAAAAGTGGCCCCCGTCGCAAGGGCACTTAGGACGTGACGTCCGAAGATGAGGAAGCCCATTCATCTGTCCCTGAGGACGACGACGAGGAAGATGAGGAGGAGGAGGAGAAGAACCCTCCCCGTAAGGAGAAGATAGGGGGGCCTCCACGAATCTGGAGGAGGGAACACCCAAGAAAGGGAAGGGCGCCCCTGCGGTCAACACCGCGTGCGACGTTGACAGCAGTCCAGAGCGACGCCTCCGCACTAAGCCTTGGGCCGCATCATAAGTACTATGACTCTCGTACATAAGTGTACACGGCCTCTCCTTTTCATTGTTTTAACATGATTAATTATGCCATTGCAGTCCGGCCCGTGGTAGCATCCAGCGATCCTCATCTGGGGGTTCGTTGGATCCGGCGGAAATGGCCAGTATGTCGCCGCCGCCCGCTTATTCCCCTGAGGCCAAGGACGACACCGAAGTGTTGTCCCGGAGGACTGCTCCGAGCCGGGGAGGGGCCCAGGAAGCTGTCCAGGAGGCGCCACAAGGCGAGACCTCCGCTACCGGACACATGGGGGAGCAGATCCCCATGGAGACTGGCGAAGAGGGATGTATTCAGTTCAACCCTCAGCCGAATACGATCCGGGGACCGATACAGCCCCGGAATCCGGCGCGCGCCTTCCTTCAAAGGAGAGGGGTGCGCCAATTCCACCGATGGCCCCTGTCCAATCGGGGGCACCAGATAACCTGATGGAGTCACTACGAGGCGCCTCCATTGTGGACGAGCACTGTATCCTTATGGGTACGGTGATCGAGAAGGTTCAGTCCGTCAAGAGCGGACTAAATGAGGCCTGCAACAACCTGTTGAAAGGTTTCGAGGTAAGTCACGTAGAAAGAGAACACCCCGTATTGACAGTAGCCCCTGAGACACTGTCTGGTTTTCGGAAAGAAAGGCCGGACAGAGGATCAACCCTTTGTGGGAGACTAATTTGATATTTATGAATAAGCAGGCGTCGCTGTTGTCCACGACCTCGCATGCTGCCAAAGTCTCTGAACTGAAGCAGAGGTTGGAGCGGACCGAGAACGAGCTCGGCGAGGTGAAGATTCAGCTCCATGAGAAGCAAGGTGAGTAACGACTTGCTGTGTATTCAAGAAGAGTAAGTGGTGAGTATTGATAGGAGTGTCATAATATGTGTAGGGGCGGCGACCGAGGTCCAGGCCCTGAAAAATGCCTTGACCGAAGCCGAAGGGAAGGGTGTCCAGCAGCAAGCCGCCCGTAAGAAGCTCAAGGCCCAGGTCAGCGAGATCCAGCAGGAGCTCCAAGACGCGGTGAAGAAGTGTGAGGCTTTGGAGTGTGAAGCGTTGGTTCGAGAGACCGAACTTGCCAAAGCTCGCCAGAATGCGAAGGCCGCACAGAATGAAGCCCGGGGCGCTCTCCAGGAGATCCAGGAGGCCACGATGGTCGCAGCGGGTAAGGCTTTTAACATGCAAAGCAAGTATGCGGAGAAGAAGTAACTTTTACTAACCCAGGTTCGGAGTTGCCCAGGGGCCTTTGCGGATTTTCCATGCAGCGTGTCCGATGCTGCGGAGTTCTTCCGAGCTGGATAAGGGAATTCCACAGAGAAGCTGTTCTGGTCGCAGTATGCTGTGCCAGAACATCCGGTGCCCTTTGCCGATCAGCTGAAACATTTGGTCGAGCTGCACAGGGTGGCCGAACTGGCCATGAAGGATTTAATAATACAGCTTGGGCCAGCCGAAGCTATACCTAGCGGTTATTTTGGCCTCGTGAAGCGGGTGATGGAGGCTTGTCCGCGGCTAGATATCGTCAAGCGATCAATCTGCATCGAAGGTGCCGGCATGGCCTTCGCTCATTGCAAGATGTGGTGGGCAAAGATGGACGCTGTTGAGGTGGCCAAGGGGCCGCCGGAGGGCAAGGAGTACCACACACCCGAGTGATATTTTGCAGATGTCCTGGAGGGGTCTCGACTTGCAGCAGCACAGTGCAGGCAGGACATTATTTTCAAATGAAGACATTCGTTTTTTGTCTTTGCCTTGTATGATGAAAACAAATCCGGTTTGTAATATAATGTTTGTTATGTTTTGATTGTTTCCTACTGTGCGGCCGTGTTGTATGGAATCCGAGGGTTGACCAGTCATCGGCTTCTGCCCTCACGTAGGTAGTACGGAGGTGTTCGGGATGGAATCTAAACAATCTTGATCCAATTATATGGTCCTTGAAGGAGTTATTTAGCGCAACGAACTAGGCAATAAGACTATGCGGCTTAAATGCCCTCACTTAGCCATAGGAGTTTTATAATAAAACATAGGCGCAACCCTTGGTATACGAACTAGAGTGCTGTCAGTGTCTGATCGAGAAGTACTGATCCTTCGGGAAATGCGGAAAAAAATCTCCAACGATTTGTGACCTCCGAACAGCTGACCGGCTCTCGCCGCATCATGACAGTCAGTTTTCAGCTTTCTCTACTGGGGTGCTCATCTGTTTAAGACCAGGGCACAATCACATTAGTTCCCCCTTTACTACCCTAGCCAATGTAGCAGAACATAGGGTAGCAAGCACAGGAGCCAGGCAACCCAACTATTGACCAAAGACATGATTCGGAGCCAATGCATATAATGCTAAATTCGGGGTGCCGAACTTATCTATAAGAAGTGTTCGGACTTTGTTGCCGTATTATGGGGCGATAGGGATCCCCTGGCAAATACGAAACATACCAAAGTGCAGGGGTGCGAGGATATAAGTAATTAATAGCAACGGGAAACAGAAAAAGAGCAGAGGTAGTATCTGGGGCCCCTTTACTTGGGCCGTAAACTGCTTCCATTATGGTTGGGTTAATGCGTCAAAGCGCATCTATACAAATAATGCGATAAGAAACCGGCTGTTTAGCATGCCAGAACCAAAGGAGAGCTGCATTTGGGTACTGAAAGACAGGTAGAGTAGTCGTTGGATTGTCTTCTAGGGCTTCCCTTGTATGCCTGTCCTCTGCGCCAATCTGATGTACTTGTCCTTTGACAGCACCGATAATCAGGCCGTCGAAGGTGGCCTGTATGAAAGGTACCTGAAAAAAAAGAGGGGAAAAAGAAGACGAAATAGTAAGGGTACCAGTGAGTCTGGGATTGGTGTAGCCGAACTACAAGCTAATTGTGCCTCCGTCGAGGCCCATGGGATTTTCAGTGCGTAATTATGTACGCATGGTGCGGATGCCTCTACCTCATTGGGACTGGGACGGAGGCCGAATTGCTAATTGAGCTATTGACGAGCAGAACCGTCCTGCTGTAGTGTGGTCCGAACTCTCTTAGTGATGTCCAGGGGCCCGGTTGCCAGATTACAGTTCTGCTTGAGAAGGCCGCTCTGTACCTCTGCTGCTAGGGCGGCTGTGTGCTCCTCTGTTTGAAGGGAGCTTTCAATATTTCCATTGACTGTTATGACACCGCGTGGACCCGGCATCTTGAGCTTGAGATAAGCATAGTGTGGCACTGCGTTGAATCTAGCAAACGCAGTTCGTCCAAGCAGTGCGTGGTAGCCGCTGTGGAAGGGGACGATATCGAACATTAACTCTTTGCTTTGGAAGTTGTTCGGAGAACCGAAGACCACTTCCAGCGTGATTGAGCCCATACAACGGGCCTCTACGCCTGGTATGACTCCTTTAAAGGTAGTCTTTGTGGGCTTGATTCGTGAGGGATTAATGCCCATTTTGCGCACTGTATCCTGATAGAGCAGGTTGAGGCTGCTACCACCGTCCATTAGGACTCGTGTTAGGTGAAATCCGTCGATGATTGGGTCGAGGACCAGAAAGGCCGAACCGCCATGGCGGATACTAGTTGGATGATCTCGACGATCGAAGGTGATCAGGAATGACGACCATGGGTTGAATTTTGGGGCGACCGGCTCTACCGCGTAGACGTCCCTGAGTGCTCGCTTTCGCTCCCATTTGGGGATGTGTGTAGCGTATATCATGTTCACCCTTTTGACTTGAGGGGGAAATTTCTTCTGCCCCCCAGTGTTCGGCTGCCGGGGCTCTTCGTCCTCTTCCTGGCTTTGTGATCCCTTTTCCTTGTTCTCGGCATTTAAATTGTCAGCATGTTTTAAAACCCAACAATCTCTGTTGGTATGATTGGCTTGTTTGTCTGGGGTGCCATGTATATCCGCACGGACGGTCGATATCACGGTCAAAGCTGGATGGTCCCTCATTGTTCCTTTTGTAGGGCTTTTTCCGCTGACCGGACTTGGAGCGATTGAATCCGGCGTTAACTGTAGTGTCATCGGTATTATCGCCATTTCTTCGTCGTTTGTGTCTATTGCGCCAGAGCTTGCCGGTGCTGTTCTTGGCCTCGGAGGGGCCTGCTGATACGTCTCCAACGTATCTATAATTTTTGATTGCTCCATGCTACTTTATCTACTGTTTTGGACTATATTTGGCTTTATTTTCCACTTTAATATTATTTTTGGGACTAACCTATTAACCGGAGGCCCATCCCAGAATTGTTGTTTTTTGCCTTTTTCAGTGTTTTGAAGAAACAGAATATCAAACGGAGTCCAAACGGAATGAAACCTTGAAACGTGATTTTCTCACGAGCGTGATCCAGAGACTTGGACCCTACGCCAAGGCACCAGAGAGGCGGTCACGAGGGTGCGGGCGCCCCCTAAGCGCGCCCCGCCTCGTGGGCCCCTGTTGCTCCACCGACGTACTCCTTCCTCCTATATATACCTCATTACCCCCAAGCAGTCGTAACAGAGCCAAAAACCTAATTCCACCGCCGCAACTTCCTGTATCCACAAGATCCCATCTTGGGGCCTGTTCTAGAGCTTCGCCGGAGGGGGCATCCACCACGGAGGGCTTCTACATCAACACCATAGCCTCTCCGATGAAGTGTGAGTAGTTTACTTCAGACCTTCAGATCCATATCTAGTAGCTAGATGGCTTCTTCTCTCTTTTTGGATCTCAATACAATGTTCTCCCCCTCTCTCGTGGAGATCTATTTGATGTAATCTTCTTTTTGCGGTGTGTTTGCTGAGACCGATGAATTGTGGGTTTAAGATCCAGCTTATCAATTGATAATATTTGAATCTTCTCTGAATTCTTTTATGTATGATTGAGTTATCTTTGCAAGTCTCTTCGAATTATCCGTTTGGTTTGGCCAACTAGATTGTAGTTCTTGCAATGGGAGAAGTGCATGGCTTTGGGTTCAATCTTGCGGTATCCTTACCTAGTGACAGAAAGGGTTGCAAGGCACGTATTGTATTGTTGCCATCGAGGATAACAAGATGGGCTATTTATCATATTGCATGAATTTATTCCTCTACATCATGTCATCTTGCTTAAGGCGTTACTCTGTTTTTAACTTAACACTCTAGATGCATGCTGGATAGGGGTCGATGAGTGGAGTAATAGTAGTAGATGCAGAATCGTTTTGATCTACTTGTAACGGACATGATGCCTATATACATGATCATACCTAGATATACTCATAACTATGCTCAATTTTGTCAATTTCTCAACAGTAATTTGTTGACCCATCGTAGAATACTTATGCTCTTGAGAGAAGCCACTAGTGAAACCTATGGCCCCCGGGTATATTCTCATCATATCAATCTCCATCACTTTTATTCTTGCTTTGATTTTACTTTGCTTTTTACTTTTCACTTTGCATCTATATACTAAAATTGCCAAAAATATTATCTCTATCAGATCTCACTCTTGTAGGTGACCGTGAAGGGATTGACAACCCCTAATCGCGTTGCTTGCGAGTAGCTATCATTTTGTGCAGGTACGAGGGACTTGTGCGTGGCCTCCTACTGGATTGATACCTTGGTTCTAAAAAACTGAGGGAAATACTTACGCTACTGTGCTGTATCATCCTCTCCTCTTCGGGGAAAACCAACGCAAGCTCAAGACGCAGCACCTGCCTCGTTGGCTGTGTTTTTGCTACGAGCCAGCCAGTTGTCCTCTCCCGCGCAAAAGCGGGCCATAAGCGCCGTGAGGGCTGCCATGGAATTCGGCTTTTCTTGGCCAAGGTAGCGGGCAAGCCATTCGTCGCGGATGCTATTTTTGAAGGCCGCTAGGGCTTCAGCACACGGACAGTCAACGATCTGGTTCTTTTTGGTTAGGAATCTAGCCAGAATTTTCTGCCTGATTCTCCAGGTTGTTGAACTATATGACTTAAGTCATCAACGTCTGGTGGTCGGACATAAGTACCTTGGAAGTTGTCAAGAAAAGCTTCTTCCAAGTCCTCCCAACTGTCGATGGAATTATTGGGCAGAATTTTTAAGCAGTGTCTAGCTGGCCCTTTTAGTTTTAGTGGGAGGTATTTGATGACGTGGAGGTCGTCTCCTCGGGCCATATGAATGTGTAGAATAAAATCTGCGATCCATACTGCAGGATCGGTTGTTCCTTCATATGATTCGATATTGATGGGCTTGAACCCCTCGGGGAATTCATGATCCAGTACTTCATCTATGAAGCAGATGGGGTGTGCGGCGCCTCTATATCGGGCCGCGTCACGGCGCATCTCGGATGAAGTCCGTCTGCGGTTATCGGCCCGGGCATGACTAGGTTTGTCACGTCCGAATAGGTAGCCATCATCTCGAGTCGGGAAGCGTCCTAGCGATCCGTAGATTGATCTGGTGTGTCCTGCTCTACTATCCAGGTCCTGCCGAAGGTCGTATGTATGGTCCTAAGCTGTTCTGTCTCTGTTTTTACGAGGCGGTGGGGCGGGCTGTTGTTCGGCCTGAGTTGTTGTTTTATCCCGACCGCGGGGTTGTCGGTCCGCCGCACTATCCCGACCACGTGGTGGTCGTTCCGCATTGCGCGAGGGAGATATGGGATCTGGTGTATCCTCATCGAGCTGAGTAGTCTGCGCTTTGGGTAACTCTTGGCTGGGCGCTTGAGGCCGTATTCTTCGGCTGCCAGGACATCGGTCCATCTGTCAATGAGTAGGTCTTGATCGGCTTGGAGCTGCTGCTGCTTTTTCTTCAGGCTTCTAGCAGTAGCTATTAGCTAGCGCTTGAAGCGCTCCTGCTCGAGGGGTGCCTCAGGCACGACGAAATCCTTGCTGCCAAGGCTCTCGTCATCCTCGGAGACTGGACGATAACTATCGTCATCCGGGTCATTGGGCATGGCCTGATTATCAGGGTTAACTTGCCCGTTGTCTTGTTCCTCCTGTTCGGATGCTACTCCAACAGGGTCTTCATTGTTTTCAGCGTCGCCCGGAGTTCTATTTTCTCCGGTGCAAGTGTTGCCATCTTTTGAGCGATGAGGCTTAGAACGGCGTTTAGGGCGCCGGCGCTTGGACTGTGTCTCAGAAGGTTTGTTCGCAACTGGATCTTCTTTGTCATCGTCGCTAGCTTTTTTAGGCGTGTCAACCATGTACACATCATACGAAGAGGTGGTCGTCCAACATCCAGTGAACGGTGGGTCTTGGCCTTGCTCCTTGTCGGCTTCGTCGTCCATACCGTCGATGTCTTCGGAGCCATAATCAAGCACGTCGGTTAAGTCATCGACAGTGGCCATGAAGTGGGTGGCGGGTGGGAAGCAAAATTCCCCATTGTCAACCTCTAACTCGAACCGAACATAGTTCGGCCGTGATTCCTTCTCCAAGGACAAATTCTTTGAAGAGTTTAGCACGTCACCGAAAGTTTAGTGCTGGAAGATGTCTGCGGCGCTGAATTCGAAAATCGATAACCGATCCAGCTCGGTGTCCGCAGGCGTACATGGTCCGTAACTTATAGCCGGAGACGAGTCCGGAGTTCCGTTGACGCAAATATTGCAGGGTGTCGAGTCTGTGTGCGGCTCCAACGCCACGGACTCTATGGCCTTGGATGGCATGATCTGCTCCAGTTCTAAGGCCGTTGCAGCAACAGGAACCATCTCCTGGATGCGATCTGATGACAGATATAGGTCATGTTCATCAGGGGGAGGGGGAGCGATCGTCGTGGTCTCAAATGCGTCGAAGATCAGGTCTCCACGGACGTCCGCGACGTAGTTCAAGCTTCCGAATCTTCCCTGGTGGCCAGGGGCGTAGCTATCGATCTGCTCCAGATGGCCAAGCGAGTTGGCCGGTAGTACGAAACCGCTGAACACGAAGCTCTGTCCAGGGAGGAAGGTTTCTCCTTGGACGGCGTAACTATCGAAGATTGAAGGGGCCATAGAACCTTTCGTCGACGGCACATCAGAACTCTCAATGAAGCACCAATGTCGGTGTCAAAACCGGCGGATCTCGGGTAGCGGGTCCCAAACTGTGCGTCTAAGGTCGATGGTTACAAGAGACAGGGGACACGATGTTTACCCAGGTTCGGGCCCTCTCTATGGAGGTAATACCCTACTTCCTGCTTGATTGATCTTGATGAATATGAGTGTTACAAGAGTTGATCTACTGCGAGATCGTAATGGCTAAACCCTAGAAGTCTAGCCTATACGACTATGGTAATGAGTGTATCCTTTCTGGACCACTCCCTCCGGTTTATATAGACACCGGGGGGTCTAGGGTTACATAGAGTCGGTTACATAAGAGGGAATGTTCATATTTGGTCGCCAAGCTTGCCTTCCATGCCAAGGAGAGTCCAATCCGGACACGGGTACAGCCTTCGGCCTTCATGTCTTCACAGCCCACTAGTCCAGCCCATAGATAACAGGCCGGACGCCCGAGGACCCCTTAGTACAGGACTCACTCACCTTCCTTGCGGGTGCGCGCCTCCAAGTGGTGCCCGAGCACCTACCTCGTCGCACTGGTCAGGTCAGAGGCCCTCTAGGTGGAAGCCCCAGAGCATTGTAAGGGAGGCGCTGGGCGCGCCTTCCTATGCAGGAGGGAGGCACGCCCCAGCGCATGGCGCGGCAGCCGAGTGTTTGCCGGCAGATGCCTTCTTTGCCTCGAGACGGCTCTTCGGGAGGAGCTGCTTCTTCTTCGTGGGGGAAGCCTCAGGAGGCGCGATGTCACCTTCGTCGTCAGAATTCTTGGCCGCTGCGGCCCGGTAGGTGTGCTCGAGGGAGCAGACCACATCCTTCCAATAGCAGGCGACAGTGGTAACACCGCTGCACACTAGCATCTTGAGAACGTTGTATCCACGGTGAGTAGCCGCCATGAACTTGGTGAGGGCAGGATACCCCAGGATGGCATTGTACGGGAGGCCAATGTGGGCCACGTCAAAGTCGATGAGCTAGGTGTGGTAGTTGTCGTGAGTACCGAACATGACTGGGAGGCGCTCCTACCCTAGGGGGTGGTGGAGCCGTTGGTCCCCCGAGAGAATGGCCTGGTGGTCATGAGCTAGTCATGTGGCACCTGAAGCATCTCGAAGGTCTCGACAGGTAGCACGTCGAGGCCGGCACCGCCATCCACGAGGGTCTTGGTGACGGAAACATTACTGATAGTGGGCATGCATAGCATGGGGAGCGCGCCGGCAGTGGTTGAACACCTGAGGTAGTCCTTGGAATCGACGGTGATGGCGTACTACGACCACTTGAGTGTACGCACAACCTCAAGCCTCGGGAGGGCAGTGTTCACGTCATGAGAGAACTGCTTGAAGAGGCGGTTCGACGCAGAGGCCTGAGCTTTGCCCAGGATGCAGACGACCGCGCGAGGCTCCTAGTAGCCCCCAGCCCCTCATCTTGTTGATTGTCTTCGTTCCTCCTCGGCGGTTGCGGCAGCGGTCGAAGGCTAGCGTTGCCCAGAGGATGGGCCTCGCGAGGCTGATCGCGCCAGCCACCCTCGTGAGGTTGGTCACGCCAGGCCTGGAGGAGTTTGTGGTTGTCCCAGCGGCCTCCACCATGGCCTCCTCCACGGTCGTAGCCACGGTCGTTGCGCTCGAGGTGGCGGCCTAGGCGCTCGTCACGGAACTCCCTGAGCTCCTGACAGTCGTCGCTGTTGTGGGTGCGCATGTGTTGGAAGACACATAATGGGTGACCATCCTTGGAGGGATCGTCGCGGGCACAACCATGCTTGTGCTCTGGCTCTGTCGCTAGCACGGTGGGACCCTTGCGCTTCACTTCCTTGGTCTTGGACTTCTTGTCCTCGGTCTCGTCGTCCGGGTGGTTGAGGAGGGAAGGCGGTCCTCTTCAACCCTGGCACACCTCTCAGCCTGGTTGCACAGCTCTAGTGCGGTGCACAGGTAATCCTTAATGGGGAGCTCCACGCTCATCTTGATGTTCATGTCACTGTTGGTGAACGCCGAGATGATGGCTTTGTCCGTGGCCTTTGGGATCTTGAGGTGAACTTGGGTGAAGCGCTAAATGTACTTGCCGAGTGTCTCGCCGGGGCGCTGCTTCACGTGTCGTAGGTCATTGATGGTGAGGGCAGGGTCGCGGGTGCCTTGGAAGTTGGCGACGAACCGCTCGTAGAGATCATCCCACGAGGAGATCGATCCCTCTGGGAGGTGCATGAGCCTGGAGCGCGCACCATCCTTGAGGGCCATGGGGAACCAATTCTCCATGACCTTTCCGTCGCCATTCGCCGCCTCGATGCTCAGCGCGTAGAGCTGGAGGAACTCCGCGGGGTCACGGATGCCGTCATAGCATGGGGGCAGCTCTGGCTAGAACTTGACCGGCCTGACCTCCCGACTTTGCTCACGGGTGAAGGCGCGATAGTAGGGGAACCAATTCTCCTACGTCGATGACGACCCTTCCTTCTCGGCAAAGCTTCCAGTCAAGCATAACCCCCTTGATCATTCTGATATCACCTATTTCTTTGCCTGTACTTCTTGCATTAGAGAGTGGATTAAGTTGATGCTTTATTGGTAGATCATATTCTGTTGCATAGCCTGCTTTTGTTAAACTGTTGATGATACTTTACCTGCAATCCTACTATGCTTAGTATAGTTATGCTAGAGTCTCATTAGTTGGCCCTACACCCCTGTCTGTGTGCCTTGCTTTACTACCGGGTTGTGATCCCCTCAAGTGATACATGATATGATTAAAATCGGGACTACTCGGAGAGCACCCGCGAGTGATTCACGCACTGGGGGCTGAAAGAACATTTTTTCCGACGAACCCCAAGTGAATCTTTGTGGTGGAACAAAAAGGCAAGTAGAGACCACCTAGGAGAGAGGTGGGTCTGGTCCCTGGTTGGTGTCCGCGGTTGTTTCATAATAACACGCTTAACAAGATTGGGTATTTGTTCTGAGACTTCCACTGGCATATATGCACTAATCGACGTGCGGGATGATGGTATATGTGACCCTCGGCGTAGTATGATATCTCCCGAAAGCTCTATACAAGTCACAATTGAGCGGCACGCACCCGGGTGATCTGTAAGTGTCTGCTTTGTATAAAGAGGTAGCTAGGATCGCTCCCGGTCATCCTTATGCGTCCATTTTGCATCTTGTTTTCTTGCTGTTATTTATATTGTTTTTACGTATGGTAATGCTTTTTGGACTATTTCTAATGCCTTTTGTCTCATAATATGCAAGGTACACACAAAGAGGGAGAATACCGGCAGGTGCAATTCTGGACCTGAAAAAGACACGTCAGGCTACCTATTCTGCCCAACTCCAAATGAGCTGAAACTTCACGGAGATTTTTTTTTGACAGAAAGACTGTAAGGGAACCCCTTACAGTATAATTGGTGCAACAAACCCAAATTGCATGTACCATGCCTTGAACCTGGGTGGGTGGGAAGGCATCAGCCCCTTTTCACGGAGATTTTTTATGGAATATATAAGAAATATTGAAGCCAATAAGTACCAGAGGGGGGCCACAAGGTGGGCATAACCCACCTGGGCGCACCAGGAGGCCCAGGCGCACCCTGGTGGGTTGTGCTCTCCCCGTCCCACCTCCGGTGCCCCTATTCTGGTATATAAGTCATTTTGACCTAGAAAAAATAAGGAGAGGACTTTCGAGACGAATTGCCACCATCTTGAGGCGGAACTTGGGCAGGAGCACTTTTGCCCTCCGATGGAGCGATTCCGCCGGGGGAACTTCCCTCCCGGAGGTGGAAATCATCATCATCATCATCATCACCAACAACTCTCCCATCTTGTGGAGGGCAATCTCCATCAACATCTTCAACAGCACCATCTCCTCTCAAACCCTAGTTCATCTCTTGTGTTCAATCTTTGTACCGGAACTATATATTGGTACTTGCGGGTGACTGGTAGTGTTGATTACATCTTGTAGTTGATTACTATATGGTTTATTTGGTGGAAGATTATATGTTCAGATCCATTATGCTATGTAATACCACTCTGATCTTGAACATGATTATTATTTGTGAGTAGTTACTTTTGTTCATGAGGTCACGGGAGAAATCTTGTTGCAAGTAATCATGTGAATTTTATATGTGTTTGATATGTTGATGGTATGTGTGTTGTGACTCCCTTAGTGGATTCATGTGAACGTCGACTACATGACACTTCACCATATTTGGGCCTAAGGGAATGCATTGTGGAGTAGTTATTAGATGATGGGTTGCGAGAGTGGAAGAATCTTAAACCCTAGTTTATGCGCTTTTCCGTAAGGGGCTGATTTGGATCCAAAAGTTTAATGCTACGGTTAGAAATTATTCTTAATACTTTTCTCATAGTTGTGGATGCTTGCGAGGGGGTTAATCATAAGTAGGAGCTTTGCTCAAGTAAGAACAACACCTAAGCACCGGTCCACCCATATATCAAATTATCAAAGTAGCGAACACAAATCAAACCAACATGATGAAAGTGACTAGATAAAATTCCTGTGTACTCTCAAGAACGCTTTGCTTATCATAAGAGACCGTTTTGGCCTGTCCTTTGCCTCAAAAGGACTGGGCTACCTTGCTGCACTTTTGTTACTATTATCATTACCTGCTCGCTACAAATTTTCTTGCTATCAAACTACTTGTTACTTATAATTTAAGTGCTTGCAGAGAATACCTTGCTGAAAACCACTTGTCATTTCCTTCTGCTCCACGCTGGGGTCGACAAGTAAGACACTCTTACTTATCGAAAGGACTATGATTGATCCCCTATACTTGTGGGTCATCACATCCACGCATCGTGCAGGAGCGCTCAGGGCAATCGACCCATGACACCTTCGTGTTTACGATGTAGACCAACGTGTTGACCGCTCTGGAGAGCCTAGGTAGGACTACGGCGTCTCGATTATCTGAGGCCGGGCATTACCTGGAAAAGTGTGTCTGGCCAGAGGTAATTGAGTGTATCAGGTAATGTGGTGCGTCCGAACCTCTTACTACTAAAACCAGATACTTGTTAAAACACACCCAGATAACAGATAGATACACCCGGTGATTGCTTTCTCTCACGAAGACGAGGAGAGGATCTCCGGGCAGGATTATTGCTATACGTATGTACAAGATGATACCATATAATGGTCCTCTCTTCTACTACTGCAAGATCATGGCTGCAAGAAGATGTAGTCTTCCATAGGATGAGCTTCTCCCCCTTACTCTAGCATTTCTGCAGTATAGTCCGCAGATACTACCCCATTCCTTTACTACTGATGCATATCCAGTATAGATCTGATGTAAGTCTTGCGAGTACTTTGGATGAGTACTCACAGTTTCTTTGCTACTCTTTTCATCCAACTCGGTTGCTCCAACAACTGGTAGCACCTCGGATGTAGTTTACTCCGATGGCGCATACTACGTGGAGACCGATGACTAGGAGTAGTCTAGAGGTCCAAGGTAGGAGGCCTTGCCTTTTGATCTAGTGTCATTGTTTTCCGCAGCCTTCTTAAAGCAAAACTTTTCTAACTATGTCTGTACTCATATAATATTTGCTTTGATGACTTATGTATTATGCTTCCTCATGACCCGGGCTTGTAATTTAAAGGTTTATGTTTATTTGTGTCATAGAGTTGTGTTGTGATATTGACGTGAGCTACCGTTCGCGATCGTGCATGATGCGTATATGATTAGTGAATGATTAAAAACGAGGGCATCACAAAATCAGATTTATCTAAAGAAGGAGAGACAGACACCCGCCAGCCACTTTATGCAATACAAGTTGCATGATAGTAGTTTAACCGATCTCTAGTGCGAAGACATGTAAAGTTGGTCAGGGCCAGTTCATCGCACAATATCGCCAAATCCAACTGTGATATGGGTGGTAATAAAACTGAACATCAATGCTCACAACCAATTTTTGTTCTACTCATGCACAACATCTACTCATAGACCTAGCTCATGATGCCGCTGATGGGGAACGTTGCATGGTGAAAACAAAAAAAATTCCTATGAAACACCCAAAGATCTAACGATGGAGATGCTACCAACGAGTGGGGGTGTGCATTTACGTACCCTTGTAGAAAGAAATCATTAAGAATCTAAAGATCATGGTTGGCATAGTCGTACTCGCGTCACAAACCAATCCAATCGAAGCACCGCATGTGCGGCACATCCAAGTTTAGCGCACGTTTGGATTGACGTCATCCTCTCCTTCTTCTAGCAAGTGAGGGGGGAGGTACATGACATCGTGACAAGAACGATGGCGTGGTGGTGATGGCAGCAGCGGAATTGCAGCAAGGCTTTGCCAAGGGTCTGCGCAAGGTGGAGGAGGTGTAACGGGAGGGGGACGGGCAAGGTTTGAAGGGTAGCTTCCCGCAATGCCTCCCTACCTTTATATAGGCTTGGAGGGGGCTGGTGGCTTTCCCTCCAAGCCCTAGGGTCGTTATACAAGGGGGAGCAAGGAAATCCCTCCTTTCCTTACTCACCGATCGCTATCCCCCCTTTTTAGGATATTGATTTTATCCCGAATTCCCTTTGGGATATGATCATATCCCTTTAGTGGGGGATCTTGATGTGCCTAGACCAGGGGTGTGGTGCCTTGCCCCACTACCCACGTCCATGTGAGTCCCCCATGCAGGTAGGCCCCATCCCAGAACCTTCTAGAACCTTCCCGGTAAAATACCAAAAAAACCCAAACAATTCTGGAACCCTGAATATGACTTCACATATATAAATTTTTACCTCCAGAGCATTCTAGAGCTCCTCGTGATGTCTCGGATCTGATCCGGTACTTCGAACTACTTTTGTGATTCACCATATTAATATCTCAATACTACCCTAGCGCTACCAAACGTTAAGCGAGCCACCCTACGTGTTCGGGAACATGTAGACATGACTGAGACTCCTCTCTAGTCAATAATCAACAGCGGGACCTGGATGCCCATATTGATTTGTACATATTCAAAAACTATCTTTATTGTTTGAACCATGATGTAAAGGATCCAGTTAACCCTCTATACAATTTCCTTTGTCCAGCGATATGTTATTTACGCGAGATTCGATCGCCAGTATCTCCATACCTAGTTCAATCTCGCTACTGGCAAATCTCTTTCCTCATTCCATAATACAAGATACCATGACTAAAATCATTGGTAACATGCTTGCAAGCTTTTGGTGATGATGTATTACCGAGAGGGCCCAAAGATATCTCTCTGTCACGCGGAGTGAAAAATTCCAGTCTCGATCCATGCAACCCAACAAACACTTCTGTAAATGCATGTAGAGCACCTTTATGATCACCCAATCATGAAGTGATATTTGATAGCACACAAAGTATTCCTCCGGTATCCGGGAGTGGCATGATCTTATGGTCTAAGGAACAGATACTTGACATTACTAAAGTTGTGGCAAAGTGAACTTAGTGACACAATCAGATGCTAAGCTTACGATTGGGTCTGTCCATCACATCATTCTCCTAATGATGTGACCCCATTATCAAATGACAACTCATGTTTATGGTTAGGAAACCTTAACCATCTTTGATCAACGAGCTAGCCGAGTAGAGGCTCACTAGGGACACAATGTTGTTTATGTATCCACACATGTATTTAAGTTTCCATTCAATACAATTCTAGCATGGGTGATAAACATTTATCATGAACAAGAAATATGATAATAACATCTTTATTATTGCCTCTAGGGCATATTTCCAACAGAACCTTGTAATGGTCTTTCGCTAAGAGCCCCTGGAACCAGAGCCACAACTTTCATCTTCTAGGACCGCACACGCCAAACCTATATAAACAAAATACAATCAATCATTTCTCAGAAAAAAAGAGAATGATAGGGAAAGTAAAGCTTATTGAGATAAGAAGATTAAGTCCCTCAACAACGGGGATGGCTTGGCTTAGATAATTTCCTCGGCCCTAGAAGGGAAGAAGTTCTTCTTGGGTTTGAAAAAGAGCTTCCACATTCCACCTAGGCCCTCTCTTCGAAAGAACTATTGGACCGCCATGTCATCCTCAGGCTTGAATTCCCACATCAGAATGGCTCGGACTTTAAGCAGGAGGATCCGGCGATAAAGCATCACGTGTACTATATCCACTAGGCTGAAGTAAATCTTAGTTAGATAAGAAGATTAAGTCACCTCCCCAACGGGGATGGCTTGGCTTAGAAAAATGTCCTCGGCCCTGGAAGGGAAGCAGTTCTTCCTTGGTTTCAACAAGAGCTTCCACATTCCGCCGAAGTCCTCTCCTTGGAAGAACTCTTGGACCACCGCATCGTCCTCAAGTTTGAATTCACACATCGGAATGGCTCACACTAGAAGCGGGAGGATCCGACGATAGAGCGTCACGTGGACTACATCCACTAGACTGATGCCCTCATCGACCACAGCCTTGAGCTTGCACTGAAGCGCCTTCACCTCCTTCGGGTCCCCCAATCGAGGTTTTTATTTGTCCAAGAGGCCAACCTCTTCGAAGTTTCCGCCAAAAAGGGGAGACCCTCTGTGGCTCCCTGTGGAGGGATATGCCAAGTTAAACCACTCCTATTGCCAGAGCTTCACCATTTCAATGAAGGTTCCCTCGGGCCAAATCACATCTGTGATCCGGCTAATAATAACTCCATCGCACTCCACGAGTTGGGAGCCGCTACTATGTGGCTTAAGCAGAACACCTTTAGCCATAGCCCAAAGTGGGGCTCGGCGTGAAGAAAGGCCTCACAAAACATTATGAAGGCCTCACAAAACATTATAAAAATCGAGCCCATAATAGAACATGAGACCCCGAACAAAGGGGTGAAGGGGAAAACCCAGACCTCGAATAAGGTGGGAAATAAAAATTACCCGCTCCAATCGGTTTGCGCCCTCCTCTACAGTAGATTGCTCCTTCTTGAGCTTGCGTTGATTTTTCCCTGGAAGAGGAAAGGGTGATGCAGCAAATTAGAGATAAGTATTTCCCTTAGTTAGAGAACCAAGGTATCAATCCAGTATGAGACAACGCACAAATCACCAATACTTACACAAACAATCAAACAACTTGCCCCCAACGCGATAAAGGGGTTGTCAATCCCTTAACGGTTACTTGCAAAAGTGAGAACTGATAGAGATAGATGAAACTAAACAAACGATAAAGTAAATATTTTTTGGGTTTTTTTTGGGTTTTTTGGTTTATAGATCGGAAAGTAAAAGATTGCAAAACAGTAGATCAGAAACTTATACGATGGAAAATAGTAGATCGAAACTTATATGATGGAAAATAGAGCCGGAGGACATAGGTTTCATTAGAGGCTTATCTCAAGATAGCAAATAATATAGTGGGTGGACAAATTACTGTCGAGCAATTGATAGAAAAGAGCAAAGTTATGACGATATCTAAGGCAATAATTATGAAATATAGGCATCACGTCCGTGTCAAGTAGACCAAAACGATTCTGCATCTACTACTATTACTCCACACAACGACCGACTCCTGCCCGCATCTAGAGTATTAAGTTCATGATGAACAGAGTAATGCATTAAGTAAGATGACATGATCTAGAGGAATAAACTCAAGCAATATGATGTAAACCCCATCTTTTTATCCTCAATGGCAACAATACAGTACGGGCCTTGCTTCCCCTACAGTCACTTAGAAAGGACACCGCAAGATAGAACCCAAAGCTAAGAACTTCTCCCATTGCAAGAAAAACCAATCTAGTTGGCCAAACCAAGCCAATAGTTCGAAGAGAATTACAAAGATATCAAATCATGCATAGAATAATTCGGAGAACATTCAAATTCATAGATAAGCTTATCATAAATCCACAATTCATTGGATCTCGACAAACACATCGCAAAAGAAGATTACATCGGATAGATCTCCAAGAACATCGAGGAGAACATGGTATTGAGAATCAAAGATAGAGAAGAAGCCACCTAGCTACAAGCTATGTACCTGTAGGTCTGAGGTAAACTACTCATGCATCATCGGAGGGCAATATAATTGATGTAGATGCCCTCCATGATCAAATCCCCCTCTAGCAGGATGCCGGAAAAGGCCCCAATATGGGATGTCACGGGAATAGAAGGTTGCGGCGGTTGAAAAGTGTTTTCATGGATATACTACAAAAAAAATACACTTCCATGATGATACATGTTTGTCACAGTAGGTCATGTTTTCTGTCATGCATGTACATCCATGATGATTTTATGACAAAATCTAGATAGTCAAACCTGTGATGTCGTAGAAGTGTTCCATGACATTACCAAAATTATCATCACGGAAGTGTCCACTTCCATGACGATAAATCGCGCATCATAGAAGTGCTTTCATCAAGGGTGACCGACACGTGGCATCCACCGTAACGGGTCGCCATTAAGCTATCGGGTTCTAGGTTGGATCCGATAACCCGTTAACAACCCGGACCAATAGGCATTTTCCACGTGTAAAATCATCATTGGTTGGAGGAAACACGTGTCTGCTTCTCGGTGGGCCAGATGTCGTCCTTCCATTGAAGGAGACATGCCTATGATACGTCGACACGTGGCAGGGCCCAATAGAGGCCCATATAGGTTAAAAAGGCTGGCCCAGTCAGATCTGGCCCGTTAATTGTTTGCCGAATATTTGGGCCCAATTACAGCCCAGTGACTTTCGGCCTATGAGAGGCCTGATGTAGACATGGGCCCATTTCAGTCCGGTGTGTCTTTCGGCCTGGGAATGGCCCGTGATGCCCATGGGCCATATATGGTCCGACATGACATCCGGCCCACTTACGGCCCGTGATAAAGGTGGCAACAGTTCAGCCAAATGTGATTTTGGGCATGTTAAAGGCTTGTCGTATAATTAGGCCCGTTGATGCCTGTACTAAGCTTTCGGCCTCTTAAAGGCCCATGATATCAGTGGGCGAACTAAGGCCCGTGATATGTTTCAGCCTGGTAACGGCCCGTCATATAACTGGGCCAAAAAGGTCCGGTCTACATTTCAGCCTGCTGAAGGCCCGTCGAAGACTAGTGAAAATTGAGGCCCAACATGCATTTCGGCCTGCTAAAGGCCCATGGTGTCTTCTGGGCCATAACAGGCTAGCAGAGTAATCAGCCTGTTAATGGCCCAAAGCTACATTGGCCAAACTAAGTGCTGGGTCCACAAATGGCCCAACTAAAATATGGGACGAATATAGGCCGACGTAAGTTGTGGGCCAGCCGCAAAGTGTGAAGGCCCCAATGTCTATTTGGGCCCAAGAAAGTTAAAGGATGGCCCAATTGTGGCCCGCTAAAAACCAGGCCCGTTAGAAGCGAATGTTTCAGCCCAGTCGACTACATCAATTTTTTTCAGATAGCGAATGATGACAGTAACTAGTAGGAATTAAGAACAAACCTACTCTATACAATAAAGAAATTACAGCATAGTAAATTAGAATAAACCTGCACTATAAATTAAAGGATTTATGCTATATTACATCCACTGGGCATTGAAGTTCGCCACTAGTGATCATAAAGCGCAACGAAGAAGCAGATTACAAAAAACTAGGCACCATTGTAGCGTAACGAAATAATACTGAACCAAGACCACTTCCAAGACAGTTCAAGAAAGGTTATCCTTGCGCGGGAACTGCTGCACAAGGTGCTGAGCAATGCTATGAGACCGGCCTAGCATGTCAGTCATAGCTTCCAGGTGTAGCTGTTTAGCAATGAGGTTCTCATTGGTGTTCTCTGCAATCTTTCTCAGATATAGGACTTCAAGTCGAAGTTGAGTTGTAGAATGCCTTTTTGATAGAACTGGCGACTGAAGAAGTCGAACTGATTCAGACAGCGAATTATGTGAGCTTGTCTGACTGCTAGTCTCAAGTAACTTGAACACTACATCAAGATAATACTTTGGGGTTGTCTCGCTATCTTCAATATGTTTTCCCTTCTTTGCTGCAATATATGTTGGGTTTGTCTCACAGCCTTCAGCAGACTTGTGCATGCCATCAGGCATATCACCCTGAAACAAGCAGAGAGATGATAGGTTTTGCACATGTATAAAGAAAGATGATAAGTGTGTTGCCAATTCCGTCCAATTTCAAATTAGAAAATAAAGAGTAAGTTCAAAATATCAATAGCATAATTTGGCATTGTTCATAATGCAGGGAGCTTCACCACACTACTGGTTTACCATTTCAACATAACAAGCATAGATGATGGGCAAAGAATATCATTGCATCTATTTTGGTTAATGTGCATGGCATGTTGTTCATATCATCAGCGACATCAGTAAGATAAAACAGGAGATGACAAGGTGCAAACGTGGGCTGCTTGACCACACACTGGATCATAGATCCACAAAAACAAGCATACATATAGGGAGTATTGAGTAATGTGCATGGTATGAATAAGGAATTTGGTTTTACAAGTAAAACTTGGAACTTACGGTTGTTGCGAACATCCATTTTGATAGAAACACCAAACAAAATAAAAGTTAGCGATAGGGAGTATGAGCAAATTAAACAGCAGTTGAGGATAAAGGCTTTAGAAGGACTGACTTACATCAACAGTTAACACCGGCTTTATAATGCCCTTCTCCATGTCAAGGGAAGGATAACTCAATAATTTCAGCACATAATCTTCTGCATAAGCATTGCCTGTAATCTACATTTTGTAGAGAGTAATTATAGATATGATAATACTGGAAGGGATAGAGGATAATGAAGATAAGATGCAAATTGATGCTACATAATCAACTACCAATCCCTGGAAGTACAAGCGTTACAGGACAAAATGTACTGACAAGAGCAATGGGCTACACTTCTGCACTGGCATTGTCTGTGTATTCAAGTTTTTGGTAAATATAGATCTGATATTTTTTAGTAAATGGTGGGTGAGGGAGATAAGATGCAGAATGCTACACAATGAACCAATCCCTCTTCCCATAATACGAGAGTGTTTTGAACACTAGTGTAATGTACAAAACGTTCTTATATTATGGGATGGTGGGAGTAGTTGTTAATGTAAGTACAGTGATAGACGACGTTCAGTCCTTACAAGAGGACTGCAGAGCTAAACCTCTTCAAAAGCATTGGGTTGATTCTAAATTTATGTAAGAGTCCATACGGATCTTATAATGTCCACCAAATGGACGATAATGTGGCTAACCTGTGTAGTGATGCTACATAATCAAATAGCTATGAAAGTAAGTATGGTCATACAGGGCAAGAGGTACTCACAAGAGCAATGTAGTGTGCATATATAGTTGCGAGATTCCGTGGTCCCTTGAGAATGAATGTTCTTCTGCTAACAGTTTTCGTACAAGTGAGACGTTAAGGAAAATGCAGAAATGTAGTTCAAATTGTGATGTGATGTCATAGACAGTACCTTACGCTGCAAACGAGACCAATGTGTAACAAGATTATTCCGGTCACTGTCTGAGAAATGTAGCACCGGAGACTTTACAAAAATTTGGTTTAGAGGCTTGCCATCGAAGTGCGCCTGCCTCAGGTAGGAACGATACTGCATCAACAAGTGCTTGAAAAGCGCAACCAACCCTTGATCGTCTTGACAATCCAGTATGGTCCTCGCCTACTTAAAAGAATGAAATCTTGTGTCTTCTGTCAGCAGAAATGACCAGTGTAGTATGGCTAAAGTCTGCTAGAGTTGGGGTGTTTTGTGGGTCATGTGATATTGCAACTACACCTAATGGGCTATTTGATTTATCAGGAGTCACTACCTTTTCGTAATACTTTGCGCGTGCTCCTCTGCGATCAGCAATCACCCTCTTCCTTTTGAACGTCTGATACACAAGAACAACATTTGAATGGATAAATATGGTATGATGATAGATGGAATATGTACTGAAAATTGATAGGCAGGGCGTATTCACATACACGATGTGTAAACTAAGCTAATGGCAGTGCAACAAATTAGAAGCACTAGAAAGCATCAGTTGCAAGATATGTGCGACCAATATAACCTTGGAAAGTTAGAGCAAGCACCTTGATGGGTGAATAAGATAGGGCATCTGCCTCTGACTCCTCCACTAGGGAGCTACATTGACTTAGGTATTCCTCTAGCTCAGAATCACTGTTAGGATCATATTCTGAGCATGAATCTGTAGGTGGAGAGCGTTTGCATTGCATTGCATCCAGACTTGATTTCAGTCCCTTAATGCCAAGTTTGACAACCATGGCATTGTTCTGCTTTATTCTTTTCATGCGCGCAAGCTCATAATCATTATGATCTTGTTCAGAATCTGAGATTCATGAAAACATAAAAAGTAGTCAGATTATCTATGGAATGCATTGCGGATTCAACTATAAGAGTGTCTCCCTATAAACCCCTGCATATGCAAAGTTCACCCCCAACCATGCTGACCAGACCACACACAGAAAAACAAACTTCTTATGTCTTTATAACAGGCAGACACACATTTCAAAACCGAAGTAGGAACATTAGAATCATATCAAATTCATATGTGAACAAATAAACTAAGGAATTATGAGTGGCATAATGTTTAGCTTCAAGGGTGGAGTGCTGGTACTGTGACACAAAGCAAGTAGGCAGATTGTATTCCATGTAAAAGAGCATCGTCTATGTAGAAGCTGGAAATGACACTTTCTTTCTATACAATACAGTGCTCGTTTCCCACAAATGATGAAAGAGATCAACAGAGAAATACTATTCACTCATGTCTATGGTTCCAGTATTTTGAAATAGGGTGGTCCACCCTAAAAGAATATTGACAACAAATATGATAAGGCAAGAATAGATGTAGTGAATCAATCATTTACTTGTGAGATTACTAGGACAAGTATACATAATTATAACTGCAGTAAGAGACCGTCCAAAATCTGAATCAAGAAGTTTGTCTAGCACTTATTGTTTGCAACTAATCGACGTGAATAATTGGATACCATATCGAATGAGTAAGAAAGGCAAGTAAAATTGTCAACAAACCTGGCCTGCAGTAGTAATCTGGGTCAATGTCACTATGACCAACCATCCAAAATGACTCGTGTCTATTTCCAGGGCCAGAATTTTGAAACCCTGTGAACTTTACAGGTACTAAAGATTACTAAAATACATCTGAACCATTAAGTGTAGGTAGCACTCAGCACACAACAAACTCTAATGATAGTCCTGCCTAATGAGTAATGAATAAATTAGAAAATGGGTGATGAGGAGTGGATACTAAGTGTTGAGGACGTATCTCAGGATAAATCGGGTGGGTTAGTGGGTGCTGCACGCCTGAGTCCTGAACGGACTGGGAAGGTAGGCACAGCAGCGTGCCCGGGCAGCGGTGACGCTCTCGGGCGAGCGGCTCCTGACCTCCTGTTAGTCCAGCATCTCCTCCTAGAGTAATGCCGTCCGAGGACGGCAAGTCGCCGGCGAGGCAGGCGGCTGGGGGCGAGTAGAGATCGGATGTGTACTATGCAACCTTCTCCTTGTAGACGTTGTTGGGCCTCCAATTGCAGAGGTTTATAGGACAGTAGCAAATTTCCCTCAAGTGGATACCTAAGGTTTATCAATCCGTGGGAGCCGTAGGATGAAGATGGTCTCTCTCAAGCAACCCTGCAACCAAATAACAAAGAGTCTCTTGTGTCCCCAACACACCCAATACAATGGTAAATTGTATAGGTGCACTAGTTCCGCGAAGAGATGGTGATACAAGTGCAATATGGATGGTAGATATAAGTTTTTGTAATCTGAAATTACAAAAACAGCAAGGTAGCAAGCGATAAAAGTGAGCGTAAACGGTATTACAATGCTAGGAAACAAGGCCTAGGGTTCATACTTTCACTAATGCTAGTTGTCTCAACAATAATAGCATAATTAGATCATATAACAATCCCTCAACATGCAACAAAGAGTCACTCCAAAATCACTAATAGTAGAGATTAAACGAAGATATTATTGTAGGGTACGAAACCACCTCAAAGTTATCCTTTCTGATCGATCTATTCAAAAGTCCGTAGTAAAATAACACGAAGCTATTCTTTCCATTCGATCTATCTTAGGGTTCGTACTAGAATAACACCTTAAGATACAAATCAACCAAAACCCTAATGTCACCTAGATACTCCAATGTCACCTCAAGTATCCGTGGGTATGATTATATGATATGCATCACACAATCTCAGATTCATCTATTCAAACAACACAAAGAACTACAAAGAGTGCCCCAAAGTTTCTACCGAGTGTCAAGACGAAAAAGTGTGCGAACCCCTATGCATAGATTCCCAAGGTCACGAAACCCGCAAGTTAATCACCAAAACATACATCAAGTGAATTAATAGGATACCCCATTGTCACCACGAGTATCCCACCCAAGACATACATCAAGTGTTCTCGAATCCTTAAAGACTCAATCCGATAAGATAACTTCAATGGGAAAACTCAATCCATTACAAAAGAGTAGAGGGGGAGAAAAATCATAAGATCCAACTATAATAGCAAAGCTCACGGTACATCAAGATCGTGCCAAATCAAGAACACGAGAGAGAAAGAGAGAGAGAGAGATCAAACACATAGCTACTAGTACATACCCTCAGCCCCGAGGGTGAACTACTCCCTCCTCCTCATGGAGATCGCCGGGATGATGAAAGTGGCCACCGGTGATGGATCCCCGCTTCGGCAGGGTGCCGAAATATGGTCCTGATTGGTTTTTGGTGGCTACAGAGGCTTGCGGTGGCGGAACTCCCGATCTAGGTTAAGTTCTGGAAGTTTGGGGATTTATAGGAGAGGTTGGTGTCGAGAACAAGTCAGGGGGCCCCACAGGGAGTCCACGAGGCAGGGGGGCACGACCCAGGGGGTTGGGCGCGCCCTCCACCCTCATGGGGCCCACGGGATTCCCCTCCGGTAACTCTTCGTTCCAGTATTTTTATATTTTCCAGAAAAAATCTCCGTTGATTTTCAGCGCATTCTGAGAAGTTTTATTTCTGCACAAAAACTACACCACAGTAGTTCTGCTAAAAACAGCGTGAGTCCGGGTTAGTTCTAACCAAATTATACCAAAATCAAGTCGATGTATTATAAACATGGCACGAATACATCAAAAATTATAGACACGTTGGAGACGTATTAGCATCCCCAAGCTTAATTCTTGCTTGTCCTCGAGTAGGTAAATGATAAAAACAGAATTTTTTATGTGGAATGCTACCTAACATAATTTCCAATGTAATTTTCTTTATTGTGGAATGAATGTTCAGATCTGAAAGATTCAAGACAAAAGTTTAATAGTGACATAAAAATAATAATACTTCAATCATACTAACGAAGTAATCATGTCTTCTCAAAATAACACGACCAAAGAAAGTTATCCCTACAAAGTCATATAGTCTGGCTATGCTCTATCTTCATCACACAAAATATTTAAATCAGGCACAACCCCGATGACAAGCCAAGCAATTGTTTCATACTTTAGTAGTCTCAAACTTTTTCAACTTTCACGCAATACATGAGCGCGAGCCATGGACATAGCACTATAGGTGGAATAGAATATAATGATGGAGGTTGTGTGGAGAACACAAAAAAGGATAAAGTCTCACATCGACGCGGCTAATCGATGGGCTATGGAGATGCCCATCAATTGATGTCAATGTGAGGAGTAGGGATTGCCTTGCAACGGATGCACTAGAGCTATAAATGTATGAAAGCTCAACAAAAGAAACTAAGTGGGGTGTGCATCCAACTCACTTGCTCACGAAGACCTAGGGCATTTTCAGGAAGCCCGTCATTGGAATATACAAGCCAAGTTCTATAATGAAAAATTCCCACTAGTATATGAAAGTGAGAAAATAAGAGACTCTCTATCATGAAGATCATGGTGCTACTTTGAAGCACAAGTGTGGAAAAAGGATAGTAACATTGTCCCTTCTCTCTTTTTCTCTCATTTTTTGGTGGGCTTCTTTGGCCTCTTTTTTTATTTGGGCTTATTTGGCCTCTTTTATTTTTTTGTCTGGAGTCTCATCCTGACTTGTGGGGGAATCATAGTCTTCATCATCCTTTCCTCACTGGGACAATGCTCTAATAATGATGATCATCACACTTTTATTTACTTACAACTCAGGAATTACAACTCGATACTTAGAGCAAAATATGACTATATGCGTGCCTCCGGCGGTGTACCGGGATGTGCAATGAATCAAGAGTGACATGTATGAAAAAATTATGAACGGTGGCTTTGCCACAAATACGATGTCAACTACATGATCATGCAAAAGCAATATGACAATGATGATGCGTGTCATAACAAGCGGAACGGTGGAAAGTTGCATGGAAACATATCTCAGAATGGCTATTGAAATGCCATGATAGGGAGGTATGGTGGCTATTTTGAGGAAGGATATGTGGTGTGTTTATGGTACCGGCGAAAGTTGTGTGGTACTATTGAGGCTAGCAATGGCAGAAAGGTGAGAGTGTGTATAATTCATGGACTCAACATTAGTCATAAAGAACTCACATACTTTTTACAAAAATCTATTAGTCATCGAAACAAAGTACTACACGCATGCTCCTAGGGGGATAGATTGGTAGGAAAAGACCATCGCTCGTCCCCGACCGCCACTCATAAGGAAGAAAATCAATAAATAAATCATGCTCCGACTTCATCACATAACGGTTCACCATACGTGCATGCTACGGGAATCACAAACTTTAACACAAGTATCTCTGAAATTCACAACTACTCATTAGCATGACTCTAGTATTACCATCCTCATATCTCATAACAATCATAAGGAATCAAACTTCTCATAGTATTCAATGCACTTTATATGAAAGTTTTTATTATATCCGTCTTGGATGCCGATCATATTAGGACTAAATTAATAACCAAAGCAAATTACCATGTTGTTCTAAAGACTGTCAAAATAATATAAGTGAAGCATGAGAGTTCATCTATTTCTTCAAAATAAAACTACCGTCGTGCTCTAAAAGATATAAGTGAAGCACTAGAGCAAATGATAAATTACTCCAAAAGATATAAGTGAAGATCAATGAGTAGTTGAATAATTATGTAACTATGTGTAGACTCTCTAACATTTAAAAATTTCAGATCTTGGGATATTATTCAAACAGCAAGCAAAACTAAATAAAATAAAATGACGCTCAAGGCAAAACACATATCATGTGGTGAATAAAAATATAGCTCCAAGTAAAGTTACCGATGAACGAAGAAAAAAGAGGGGATGCCATCCGGGGCATCCCCAAGCTTGGGCTCTTGGTTGTCCTTGAATATTACCTTGGGTTCCTTGGGCATACCCAAGCTTAGGCTCTTGCCACTCCTTACTACATAGTCCATCGAATCTTTACCCAAAACTTGAAAACTTGACAACACAAAACTTAACAGAAAACTCGTAAGCTCCGTTAGTACAAGAAAATAAATCACCACTTAGGTACTGTTGTGAACTCATTCTATAATATTGGTGTAATATCTATTGTATTCCAACTTCTCTATGGTTCATACCCTCCGATACTACTCATAGATTCATCAAAATAAGCAAACAACACATAGAAAACAGAATCTGTCAAAAGCAGAACAGTCTGTAGTAATCTGTATCATTCAAATACTTCTGTCGCTCCAAAAATTATGAAATAAATTGGTGGACGTGAGGAATTTGTCTATTAATCATCTTCAAAAAGAATCAACATAAAATCACTCCCAGTAAAAAATGGCAGCTAATCTCGTGAGCGCAAAAGTTTCTATTTTTTACAACAAGATCGCAAAGACTTCACCCAAGTCTTCCCAAAGGTTCTACTTGGCACAAACACTAATGAAAACATAAAACCACATCTAACCAGAGGATAGATTAATTATTAATTACTAAACAGGAGCAAAAAGAAAATAACAAAAATAAAATTTGGTTTCCTCCAAACCAGCGCTTACGTTTAACGCCCCTAGCTAGGCATGATGATTTCAATGATGCTCACATAAAAGATAAGAATTGAAACATAAAGGGAGCATCATGAAGAATATGACTAATAAATTTAAGTCTAACACACTTCCAATGCATAGGGATTTTGTGAGCAAACAACTTATGGGAACAAAAATCAACTAGCATAGGAAGGCAAAACAAGCATAACCTCAAGACTTTCAACACATAGAGAGGAAACTTGATATTATTGCAATTCCTACAAGCATATGTTCCTCCCTCATAAAAATTTTCAGTAGCATCATGAATCAATTCAACAATATAACCATCACATAAAGGATTATTTTCATGATCCCCAAGCATATAAGTTTTATTACTCTCCACATAAGCAAATTTCCTCTCATGAATAGTAGTGGGAGCAAACTCAACAAAATAACCATCATGTGAGGCATAATCCAATTGAAAATTAAAACCCAGATGACAAGTTTCATGGTTATCATAATTCATTATAGCATACATGTCATCACAATAATCATCATAAATAGGAGGCATGCTATCATCAAAATAAATTTGCTCATCCAAACTTGGGGGACTAAAAATATCATCTTCATCAAACATAGCATCCCCAAGCTTGTGGCTTTGCATATCATTAGCATCATGGATATTCAAGAAATTCATACTAACAACATTCCAATCATGCTCATAATACAAAGATTTATTGCCAAACATTTTATAGATTTATTCTTCTAGTACTTGAGCACAGTTTTCCTTACCATCATTTTCACGAAAGATATTAAAAGGATGAAGCATATGAGGCACCCTTAATTCCATTTTTTGTACTTTTCTTTTATAGACTAAACTAGTGATAAAACAAGAAACTAAAAGATTTGATTGCAAGATCCAAAGATATACCTTCAACCACTCACCTCCCCGGCAACGGCGCTAGAAATGAGCTTGATGTCTACTACGCAACCTTCTTCTTGTAGACGTTGTTGGGCCTCCAAGTGCAGAGGTTTGTAGGACAATAGCAAATTTCCCTCAAGTGGATGACCTAAGGTTTATCAATACGTGGGAGGCGTAGGATGAAGATGGTCTCTCTCAAGCAACCCTTCAACCAAATAACAAAGAGTCTCTTGTGTCCCCAACACACCCAATACAATGGTAAATTGTATAGGTGCATAGTTCAGCGAAGAGATGGTGATACAAGTGCAATATGGATGGTAGATATAAGTTTTTTTAATCTGAAATTATAAAAATAGCAAGGTAACAAGCGATAAAACTGAGCATAAACGGTATTCCAATGCTAGGAAACAAGGCCTAGGGTTCATACTTTCACTAGTCCAAGTTCTCTCAACAATAATAGCATAATTATATCATATAACAATACCTCAACATGCAACAAAGAGTCATTCAAAAGTCACTAATAGCGGAGAACAAACAAAGAGATTATTGTAGGGTACGAAACCACCTCAAAGTTATCCTTTCTGATCGATCTATTCAAGAGTCCGTAGTAAAATAACACGAAGCTATTCTTTCCGTTCGATCTATCCTAGAGTTCGTACTAGAATAACACCTTAAGATACAAATCAACCAAAACCCTAACATCACCTAGATACTCCAATGTCACCTCAAGTATCCGTGGGTATTATTATACAATATGCATCACACAATCTCAGATTCATCTATTCAACCAACACAAAGAACTTCAAAGAGTGCCCCAAAGATTCTACCGGAGAGTCAAGACGAAAACGTGTGCCAACCCCGATGCATAGATTCCCAAGGTCACGGAACCCGCAAGTTGATCACCAAAATATACATCAAGTGAATCAATAGAATACCCCATTGTCACCACGGGTATCCCATGCTAGACATACATCAAGTGTTCTCAAATCCTTAAAGACTCAATCCGATAAGATAACTTCAAAGGGAAAACTCAATCCATTAAAAGAGAGTAGAGGGGGAGAAACATCATAAGATCCAACTATAATAGCAAAGCTCGCGGTACATCAAGATCGTGCCAAATCAAGAACACGAGAGAGAGATCAAACACATAGCTACTATCAAGAACACAAGAGTGAGATCAAACACATAGCTACTAGTACATACCCTCAGCCTCGGGGGTGAACTACTCTCTCCTCGTCACGGAGAGCACCGGGATGATGAAGATGGCCACCAGTGATGGATCCCCCCTCCGGCAGGGTGCCGAAACAGGTTCCCGATTGGTTTTTGGTGGCTACAGAGGCTTGCGGTGGCGGAACTCCCGATCTAGGTTAAGTTCTGGAAGTTTGGGGATTTATAGGAGAGGTTGGTGTCGAGAACAAGTCAGGGGGGCCCAAAGGGAGTCCATGAGACAGGGGGGCGCATCCCAGGGGGGTGGGCGCGTGTAACGCCCCGGATTCGTTGCGCCAGGTGTTTGCCAGTTATTCGCCGTCGTTGCCATGTCATGTGCTTGCGTGTTGCACTTTGCCATGTCATCATCTGCATTTTTTATCATGTCATCATGTGCATTGCATTGCATACATGTTCGTCTCATGCTTCCGAGCATTTTCCCCGTTGTCCGTTTTGCAATCCGGCACTCCTATGTCACCCGGCGCCCCCTCTTGTCTCTTTTTGTGTGTGGGTATTAAACGTTCTCGGAATGGACCGAGGTTTGCCAAGCGGCCTTGGTATACCACCGGTAGACCGCCTGTCAAGTTTCGTTCCATTTGGAGGTCGTTTGATACTCCAACGGTTAACCGGGTAACCGTAAAAGCCTCCTTCTCTTTGCAGCCCAACACCCCTTTCAAAGAGACCCAAAACCCACCTAACTCCCCTCCATGCTCTCGGTCGTTCGATCACGATCGCGTGGCCGAAAACCGCACCTCATTTGGACTCTCCTAGCTCCCTCTACCTATATATATGCCCTCCCTCCGAAAATTCCGCAGTCCAAATCCCCCGCAACCCTAGATCTCTCCTCGCGCCACGGACATATCCGCCAGCGGCGGACACGTCCGTCCGCCGCCCGCAGCCAGCGGGGCCTGCCACGTGGGCGCCGCCGTCTCCACCGCCGCCCGGCCCGCGAGCCAGCGTGGGAGCCCTCCCGGTCGCCGCGCCCCGGCGCCTCGCCGCCGCCCAGCCCGTCAGACCCGCCGCCTCGTGCCTCGCCGCCCGGCCGCCCGTCATGGCGCCGCCGCCGCCGCCTCCTGCACCGGCCAGCTGCGCCTCGCCCGAGCTTGAACGCCCTCGCCCCTCGCCGCCCGCTCCTCCCGACCTCCGCCGTCCTCCGCTCCGGCCGCCTCCCGGCCCCGTCGCCCGGCCTCCCGCCGGCCCTCCCTCACCGGATCCGGCCACCGGCGCCCAGATCCGGCGGGATCTGCCCCTCTCCGACCCCGCCGGCCGCCTCCCCGCCCTTTGCTCCGGCGAACTCCGGCGTCCTCGAAATCCGTGCCGAGAGGTTGACTTTCCCCCACTCTGTTTTCTGATGTCCCGTAATAGTTGCATATTTTTAGCCATGTTCATCGCATCATAACTCTGTGTATGTAGCCCCATTTCGTGCATGTAATATGTCAAATTGTTTGCCTCGACGAGTACATCATTTCACTCCATTGAGTCATGTTCATTTGAGTTCATCTTGATGGCTGAATCTTCGTTGCAAGAGTGCTATATGATATTAACCTGCTGAAACTGTTATAACTTGATGATTTGTCATTTTTGCCATGATTGATGTGTGCATCCTATGAGGTTGATGTCTGCATGTGTTTTGATATATGACATGCCATATTTATAGTGGTTCGATCCATATATTTGTGTGAGTTGTGTAGTGAGTGCATCGAGCTTGTTAAGTAGGGTACTTGCTGTTACTGTTTTGCATGTCTAAATCTGCTATATCATGATGCTATGTTAACCTGCTTCTACAAGTCATTCTATGCATAATATGGAGATGTTCACTAAGGATGTTTTGTTATACATGTCTTGATCTATCCATCCATACCATTTGTTTCAATCATAGTCTGTTGTAACTTATTGTAATCTTGCTCTCAAGTTGCTAAATAATGTTGCTGTCAGCCTGTTAAAATTAAGTTCAGTTTTGCCATGTGTGTTGTTAGTGATCCATGCACTCTATGAACTTGATTTTGCCATGATTAGCTTCATAAACATGTCTTCTTACTGTGAGTTTCCTTTCCATGCCATGTATTGCTCTGTGGTTAGTGGTTCAAGCTCACCAACATGTCTACTTATTGTTGTTCCTGCCATGTATGAATCTGTCATATAACTTTCTATCTTTAAATGGGTGCCATCATATTTTCTGTGCCCTTTTGGCTTATGCTCTAGTTTGACATGATAGGTTGTCCTAACATGTTGTTTGACTGCTCTAAACATTGCAACCTGATGTTATCTCTGCTAAAGTCTGAACTGTTATTATTTGCAATCTTGCCATGTCCTTTTGAGCATGTTCTAGTTGTTTCTGGAGATAGCTCAGTGTTCATGTTTTGTCATGCTTTACCTGTACTTCATGCCCATGCCTTTTGTTTTCATATTGAGGTGCTGTAGGATATTGTTTTGATGCTTGCAATATGCCTAGTTGCTGTTTTGGATAGATTGTTGCTATAGCTTGTTTCATGTGTATGTGTTGAACCGTTGCTCCGTTTTGAGTGTGCTCTATATAAAACTTGCTTGATTTTGCATGTAGTTTCATTTTATCATGTTGCATCCTTGTTTTGAGGTGTTTGCTTGATGTTTGCGTGCATTTTGCATCAATGCCTTGTTCATCTTGTTTTGCTCATATCTTCTAGGTCGTAGCTCCGAATTAAATGAACTTTATATGTAACTTGACTAGAATTTCGTGTAGATCATCTTGGTGCATTTTAAATTGCTATTTAACAACTTGAACATAAAGTTATTCAGATCTTGACCAATTTCGAAATGTGCATATGAGGACTTACCGGAATTGTTATATGTTGCTTCCGGCCTCATTTAAACTTGCTTTGATGTGTTGATCTTGTTTGCATCATCTCTTGCCATGAGTAGCTTCATCTAGATTTGTCATGCATCATGCTTGTTGTGCATCATGTCTTGTTCATGTGTGGTGTGTTTACCATGTTGTGTGCTTCTTCTTGTTAGTTCTTGTTCCGTTGCGATCGTGAGGATTCGTTCGTCTACGCTTGGTTCGGCTTCATCAGTTCGTCTTCTTCATGGACTCGTTCTTCTTCTTTGCGGGATTTTAGGAAAGATGACCGTCACCTTGGATCTCATTACTATCATTACTATGCTAGTTGCTTCGTTCTTTCGCTATGCTACGCTACCTATCACTTGTTGCTCAAGCCATCCCAAATTGCCATGTCAGCCTCTAACCTTTTGCACCCTTCCTAGCAAACCGTTGTTTGGCTATGTAATCGCTTTGCTCAGCCCCTCTTATAGCGTTGTTAGTTGCAGGTGAAGATGAAGTTTGTTCCTTGTTGGAACATGGAGATGTTGTTCCTTGTTGGAACATGTTTACTTGTTGGTATATCACAATATCTATTGTTTAATTAATGCATCTATATACTTGGTAAAGGGTGGAAGGCTCGGCCTTATGCCTGGTGTTTTGTTCCACTCTTGCCGCCCTAGTTTCCGTCATATCGGTATTATTTTCCTGGATCTTGCGTCCCTTACGCGGTCGGGTGATTTATGGGAGCCCCTTGACAGTTCGCTTTGAATAAGACTCCTCCAGCAAGGCCCAACCTTGGTTTTACATTTGCCTCACCTAGCCATTTTACCTTGGGAGTCGCGCTCTCAAGGGTCATCTTTATTTTACCCCCCCCCGGGACCAGTGCTGGCCCAAACCGAGCGATGTCCGGCGCCCCCTAGGCAATCAGGGTCTATGCCAACCCGACGTCTGGCTCATCCGGTGTGCCCTGAGAACGAGATATGTGCAGCTCCTATCGGGATTTGTCGGCACATCCGGGCGGCTTTGCTGGTCTTGTTTTATTGTTTGTCGGAATGTCTTGTAGCCGGATTCCGAGATCGATCGGGTCTTCCCGGGAAGGAATATCCTTCGTTGATCGCGAGAGCTTATCATGGGCTAAATTGGGACACCCTGCAGGGTATAAACTTTCGAGAGCCGTGCCCGCGGTTATGTGGCGAGATGGGAATTTGTTAATATCCGGTTGTAGTAAACTTGAAGCAAACTCTTCTAAAATACACCAACCGCAGCGTAACCGTGAGTGTCTCTTTTTCGGGTGGATCGAGAGGAGAACACGGTTTCGGGTTATGTCCGGCGTAAGTAGGAGTTCAGGATCACTTCTTGATCATTACTAGTTGACGACCGTTCCTTTGTTTCTCTTCTCGCTCTCGTTTATGTATGTTAGCCACCATATCATGCTTAGTCGCTGCTGCAACCTCACCACTTTATCCCTTCCTTTCCTATTTAAGCTTTGCTAGTCTTGATACCCATGGTAATGGGATTGCTGAGTCCTCGTGGCTCACAGTTTTCTACACCAACAGTTGCAGGTACAGGTTATGCGATGATCATGACGCGAGAGTGATGTTTGCTTGTTTTGGAGTTCTTCTGCTTCTTCTTCGATCAGGGGATAGGTTCCAGGTCGGCAGCCTGGGCTAGCAGGGTGGATATTGTTTGAGTTTCTGTTTATGTTCCATCCGTAGTCGGATGTTGATCTTGTATGATATTGATGTATTCTTGTGGAATTCGTGCCTTATGTATGTATCCCTATGTATTATGTAATGTTGATGTAATGATATCCACCTTGCAAAAGTGTTTCAATATGCGGGTCTATCCTTGGTGGGACCTTCGAGTTCCTTTTGTATAGGGTCGCATATTGGGCGTGACAAGTTGGTATCAGAGCGTCGACCGACCCTAGGAGCCCCCTTGATTGATCGTGTAACTTGGCCGTTGTTGATTCTAGAAGAAAACTATTTTCTGAGTCTAGTTATATCGGAGAGTAGGAATTCTTTTACTCCTATGCCCCTTCGTCGCTCTGGTCAGGAATCTTGACGTAGGTGTTTTGAATTACTCCTCTTCCCCTTCAAATTTTTCTTTAGGTTCACGCAGTTGGTTTTCCGGTAGTTGTTCCTCAGCTCTTTTTATCTAGTGCATTTCTCGTCAAGTCGACTCAAACCCCTTCATCTTTGCAAATTCAATCCTGAGTTGTCCTTGTTTTTCCCACCCGCCCTCCCTTCTTCCTCTCGGAACTGGAGTCCGTAATTGAGTATCCATCCTACTCGTGCGAAGCCTTTGCTTTCTTTCCTCAATGATTTCAACCGGTGTTTTCTCTTCAAGATATTCGTCGGTTTCCCCTTCCTAGTTGCCTTTGTTTTCCCGCCCTCCCACCCTATTATTCCCTTGATTCGAAGTTTCTTCCGACCATCAATTCCATTCGTGGAGCCTCTTCGCCTTCCCTCAATTATTTCAACTGGTGAATTCTCGTTTTGTACGACATTCTTCATCTCTTTTCTTCTCCGGTGGACTCAATTCAAGTTTTGAGGTTGATCATATTCTTTTCCTCGAAGTGTTTTTCCTGCTCGTTCGCCTCTCGCCAGTTTATCCTTCCGGAGTGTTCAAGACATCTCAGAAGATTCGTCTGTGTTCCAATTAATTCGAGGTTGTCACCTCATTCATATATTTCAATTGTTCCGGCGCATCATCTATCTCTGCTCAACAATCCTTTCCAACGGTGTTATCTCTTGATGGGCCCTAACCCACGTGTCTTTTCCCGTGATCTTACCCGACTCTTCTAATTGCCGGAGTTATTCTCAAATTCTTTTCGAAATTTGACGTAAGTATGAATTTCATCACGATGCCTTTTCAAGATCGATTTCAATTCATTTCATTGTTGGCTCAACCTTTTCGGTTTTTCATTCTTCCGAGTATCTCATTAATTTTGGTGGTGTTTCTCGGCATCATTTGAAGACCAGTAGAGTTTTCCCTAAATATTGTCCGTTCTCCCGAAGATTTGTGGTGCTAGCTCGATGTTATCCTATCAATTTGTTTCCAGTTCTGCAATTCTTTTCATCCATCCGGAGTATTTCAGGAGTTGTTTTCCGTCTCGATCATCCGAAGGTCATCTTTTCGAAATATTTCTTCGTTCCAAGTTTTCAGCTTCGTTCATCTCAATATTCTTCGGTGCTTCGTTCAAGTATTCTTCTATCAGTTCGCGATCTCTTTGTTCTCTTGCATTTTAATTCCCTCAAGTATCTCCGTGCTTCTCTAATTCTTCCCGGTGTTTCAGTCTCTTTCATCAGTCATTTCCAAATTCTTACGGTGGTTCGTTCAAGATTCTTTTCCTTGATTATCATTTTAATCCATTCATTCTTTCCAGACCTACCGGTGGTTCATGAAGACCTTCTCAAGTTTGCGACATGTCACTTCTCAATCCTTTTCAAGAAGAATGAGTAGTATGCAAAATCCATTGCTTGTCATCAATTTAATTTGATGAAGGATAAGCATACAATAAATCTTATTCTTATTTCCTCGAAGTGATTAATCCCTTCCTTCGGAGTTTGTTCTTGAGGAATAAATTCTAGTTCCAAGTCTTTTCATCTTTTCTTTTCCGGAGTTCAATTATGTCCTCGGCCATTTCGTCGGAAACCTCCATCTAAATCATCGCAAGGCTCATCTTATTCTTTCATCCTTCAATTTTATCTCATCATCCCTTTTATTACTGGAGTTCTTCATGGTGGTTCTTCATGATTTATTAATTTCTTCAAGTGTTCATCAAGATTCTTGTTGGTGGAGTCAAGTATCTTTTCTTCTCGCGTCTTGAAGAGCAAATAATTCTTCATTTTCTTACAAGTGAAGTTTTGCATTTTCGTCATTCTCAGCTATTTAATCTTTTCCACTTGTGGTCGGCGAGCAGCTCATAATTTTGAGATGTTTTGCGTAAGTCCACAACAAGCTTATTCTTTCGTTGTTGATTTTCTCAACAACTCCGTTTAAACCTACCTTCTAAAGATGCTTTAAATTTCATTCGTGGCACAAGTTGTCATATTCTTATCCGTTCTTTTCATTCAACTTTTTCAATTCTTTCCGGAGGTTTTGTGTCATGTCTTCATCAAGTATCATTCCATCCTCTCAAGTTCAAGTTCTATTCCTCCATGTTTTAGCCGGAGTGCTGCCTAAATCCTTTCAGTCTTATCCGTTTCTTTTCTCATTCTAACCACTCCGGTTAGAACGAGTGGTTTCATAGTCTATCTGATTCAGTGAGCTTTCGATTCTCGTCATTCTCGTCGTCCGTCTGTTCTTCTCGAGTGCTTTCGATTATTTGCCTCTTCTCTCTTGCGTTTCTTGTTTCACCTCATCCCTTTTCCCTTTCTCTCGGTCCTAAGATCTCGGGACGAGATCTCTTGTTAGTGGAGGAGTGTTGTAACGCCCCGGATTCGTTGCACCAGGTGTTTGCCAGTTATTCGTCGTCGTTGCCATGTCATGTGCTTGCGTGTTGCACTTTGCCATGTCATCATCTGCATTTTTTATCCTGTCATTATGTGCATTGCATTGCATACATGTTCGTCTCATGCTTCCGAGCATTTTCCCCGTTGTCCGTTTTGCAATCCGGCACTCCTATGTCACCCGGCGCCCCCTCTTGTCTCTTTTCGTGTGTGGGTATTAAACGTTCTCGGAATGGACCGAGGTTTGCCAAGCGGCCTTGGTATACCACCGGTAGACCGCCTGTCAAGTTTCGTTCCATTTGGAGGTCGTTTGATACTCCAACGGTTAACCGAGTAACCGTAAAAGCCTCCTTCTCTTTGCAGCCCAACACCCCTTTCAAAGTGACCCAAAACCCACCTAACTCCCCTCCATGCTCTCGGTCGTTCGATCACAATCGTGTGGCCGAAAACCGCACCTCATTTGGACTCTCCTAGCTCCCTCTACCTATATATATGCCCTCCCCCTGAAAATTCCGCAGTCCAAATCCCCCGCAACCCTAGATCTCTCCCTCCGCGCCGCCGGACATGTCCGCCCGGCGGCCGGACACGTCCGTCCCGCCGCCCGCAGCAAACGGGGGCCTGCCACGTGGGCGCCGCCGTCTCCGGCGCCGCCCAAGCCAGCGAGCCCTCGCCCGGTCGCCGCCAACCCGTCAAACCACCGCCTCGCGCCTCGCCGCCCGGCGCCGCCCTTGTGCCGCCCTTGCCGCCTCCCTCGTCGGCCAGCTGCGCCACCGCCCGAAACCGGGCCGCCTCGCCCCTCGCCGCCCGCTCCTCCCGACCTCCTCCGTCCTCCGCTCGGCCGCCTCAAGACCGCCCGGCCTCCCGCTGCCCTCCTCGCTAGATCCGGCCACCGGCGCCCAGATCCGGCGGGATCTGCCCCTCTCCGACCCCGCCGGCCGCCTCCCCGCCCTCTGCTCCGGCGAACTCCGGCGTCCTCGAAATCCGTGCCGAGAGGTTGACTTTCCCCCACTCTGTTTTCTGATGTCCCGTAATAGTTGCATATTTTTAGCCATGTTCATCGCATCATAACTCTGTGCATGTAGCTCCGTTTCGTGCATGTAATATTTCAAATTGTTCGCCTCGACGAGTACATCAATTCGTTCCATTGCGTCATGTTCATTTGAGTTCATCTTAATGCCTGAATCTTTGTTGCAAGAGTGCTATATGATGTTAACCTGCTGAAACTGTTGTGACTTGATGATTTGTCATTTTTGCCATGATTGATGTGTGCATCCTATGAGATTGATGTCTACATGTGTTTTGATCTATGCCATGCCATCTTTACAGTGGTGCCATCCATATATTTGTGTAAGTTGGGTAGTGAGTGCATCGAGCTTGTTAAGTAGGGTACTTGTCAAGCATCGCTTTTGCATGTCTGAATCTGCTATATCATGATGCTATGTTAACCTGCTTCTACAAGTCATTCTATACATAATCTGGAGATGTTCACTAAGGATGTTTTGTTATACATGTCTTGCTCTATAAATCCATGCCATGTGTTGCAATTATAGTCTGCTGTAACTTGTTGTAATCTTGCTCTCAAGTTGCTAAATAATGTTGCTGTCAGCATGTTAACATTAAGTTCAGTTTTGCCATGTGTGTTGTTAGTGATACATTCACTCTATGAACTTGCTTTTGATATGATTAGCTTCATAAACATGTTTTCTTACTGTGAGTTGCCTTGCCATGCCATGTATTGCTCTGTGGTCAGTGGTTCAAGCTCACCAACATGTCTACTTATTGTTGTTCCTGCCATGTATAAATCTGTTATATAACTTGCTATCTTTACATGGGTGCCATCATATTTTTGTGCCCTTTTGGCTTATGGTCAGTAAGGGACTCGTGTTCTATGCATTTAGTAGTATCATTCCATGCTCTAGTTTGACATGATAGGTTGCTGTAACATGTTGTTTGATAGCTCTAAACATTGCAACCAGATGTTATCTCTGCTAAAGTCTGAACTGTTATTATTTGCAATCTTGCCATGTCCTTTTGAGCATGTTCTAGTTGTTTCTGGAGATAGCTCAGTGTTCATGTTTTGTCATGCTTTACCTTTAATTCATTCCCATGCCTTTTGTTTTCATATTTAGGTGCTGTAGCATATTGTTTTGATGCTTGCTATATGCCTAGTTGCTGTTTTGGACAGATTGTTGCTATAGCTTGTTTCATGTGTATGTGTTGAACCGTTTCTCCGTTTTGAGTGTGCTCTATATGAAACTCTCTTGATTTTGCATGTAGTTTCATTTTATAATGTTGCATCCTTGTTTTGAGGTGTTTTCTTGATGTTTGAGTGCATTTTGCATCAATGCCATGTTCATCTTGTTTTGCTCATATCTTCTAGGCCGTAGCTCCGAATTAAATGAACTTTATATGTAACTTGACTAGAATTTCGTGTACATCATCTTGGTGCATTTTAAATTGCTGTTTAACAACTTGAACATAAAGTTATTCAGATCTGGACCAATTTCGAAATTTGCATACGAGGACTTACCGGAATTGTTATATGTTGCTTCCTACTCATTTAAACTTGCTTTGATGTGTTGCTCTTGTTTGCATCATCTCTTGCCATGAGTAGCTTCATCTAGATTTGTCATGCATCATGCTTGTTTTGCATCATGTCTTGTTCATGTGTGGTGTGTTTACCATGATGTGTACCTCTTCTTGTTAGTTCCTGTTCCGTTGCGATCGTGAGGATTCGTTCGTCTACGCTTGGTTCGGCTTCATCCGTTCGTCTTCTTCATGGACTCGTTCTTCTTCCTTGCGGGATTTAGGCAAGATGACCGTCACCTTGGATCTCATTACTATCATTGCTATGCTAGTTGCTTCGTTCTTTCGCTATGTCTTTGCGCTACCTATCACTTCTTTGCTCAAGCCATCCCAAATTGCCATGTCAGCCTCTAACCTTTTGCACCCTTCGTAGCAAACCGTTGTTTGGCTAGGTAATCGCTTAGCTCAGCCCCTCTTATAGCGTTGTTAGTTGCAGGTGAAGATGAAGTTTGTTCCTTGTTGGAACATGGAGATGTTGTTCCTTGTTGGAACATGTTTACTTGTTGGGATATCACAATATCTATTGTTTAATTAATGCATCTATATACTTGGCAAAGGGTGGAAGGCTCGGCCTTATGCCTGGTGTTTTGTTCCACTCTGTCCGCCCTAGTTTCCGTCATATCGGTATTATGTTCCCGGATCTTGCGTCCCTAACGCGGTCGGGTGATTTATGGGACCCCCTTGACAGTTCGCTTTGAATAAGACTCCTCCGGAAGGCCCAACCTTGGTTTTACATTTGCCTCACCTAGCCCTTTTCCCTTGGGCGTCGCGCTCTCACGGGTCCTCTTTATTTTACCCCCGGACCCGGTGCTTCTCCAAGTCTTTGGCCCAAACCGAAGCGATGTCCGCGCCCACAGGCAATCGTGGTCTATGCCAACCCGACGTCTGGCTCATCCGGTGTGCCCCGAGAACGAGATATGTGCAGCTGCTATCGGGATTTGTCGGCACATCCGGCGGCTTTGTTGGTCTTGTTTTATTTCTGTCGAAATGTCTTGTAGCCGGATTCCGAGACCGATCGGGTCTTCCCGGGAGAAGGAATATCCTTCGTTGATCGCGAGAGCTTATCATGGGCTAAGTTGGGACACCCTGCAGGTATAAACTTTCGAGAGCCGTGCCCGGTTATGTGGCGTATGGGAATTTGTTAATATCCAGCTTGTAGTAAACTTGAAGCAAACTCTTCTAAAATACACCAACTGTATGCGTAACTGCGTGAGTGTCTCTTTTCGGGGTTGATCGAGAGGAGAACACGGTTTCTGGGTTATGTCTGACGTAAGTAGGAGTTCAGGATCACTTCTTGATCATTACTAGTTGACGACCGTTCCTTTGTTTCTCTTCTCGCTCTCCTTTGCGTATGTTAGCCACCATATCATGCTTAGTCGCTGCTGCAACCTCACCACTTTATCCCTTCCTTTCCTATTTAAGCTTTGCTAGTCTTGATACCCATGGTAATGGGATTGCTGAGTCCTCGTGGCTCACAGTTTACTACACCAACAGTTGCAGGTACAGGTTTACGACGATCATGACGTGAGAGCGATGTTTGCTTGTTTTGGAGTTCTTCTTCTGCTTCTTCTTCGATCAGGGGATAGGTTCCAGGTCGGCAGCCTGGGCTAGCAGGGTGGATATTGTTTGAGTTTCTGTTTATGTTCCATCCGTAGTCGGATGTTGATCTTGTATGATGTTGATGTATTCTTGTGGCATTCGTGCCTTATGTATGTATCCCTATGTATTATGTAATGTTGATGTAATGATATCCACCTTGCAAAAGCGTTTCAATATGCGGGTCTATCCTTGGTGGGACCTTCGAGTTCCTTTTGGATAGGGTCGCATATTGGGCGTGACAGCGCGCCCTCCACCCTCGTGGGCCCCACGGGACTCTCCTCCAATAACTCTTCGTTCCATTATTTTTTATATTTTCCAGAAAAAATCTCCGTTGATTTTCAGCGCATTCAAAGAACTTTTACTTCTGCACGAAAACAACACCATGGTAGTTCTGCTGAAAACAGCGTCAGTCCGGGTTAGTTCTAACCAAATCATACCAAAATCAACTAGAAATATTATAAACATGGCATGAATACATCAAAAATTATAGATATGTTGGATACGTATCAACACACGAGCGGCGAACATGCATTTTCGAAACTAAATTAGGAACATTTAGATGACCAATTAAATGACTCACGTATTTGAGCAACTAAGCTTGTTTAGCTGGATGGGTGGAGCAGTGCTATTATGACACGAAGCATGTATGTTGATCATATAGTGATCATAAAAGGGGGAAAACCTAAGCATTTTTTTGAGAAAAAGAGGGTTTCCCCTCTTATTTCTATTAAAGAAACCACCACGGAACCAACATGATCGATTATACCCTAAGCAGTGTCAATTAAACCCTACTATGACTGTGCCATGGCAGATTTAAAGCTGAAAACTGGAGAAATGCTATTTAGCATCCTTTGTTTGCTTCGAACTAAGAACTAAATTCTATAAGCTGAAAAGAAAGTACAGTAACGAAGTTACGATCTATTTTCTGGTTGACATCAAAAAGTTGAGGAGATATAAAGTACCACCTCTCTTGCGGCGCTGTGTAGGCTTCGGGGGTGCGATGGCTGTCGGTGGCGTTGAAGCAGATCAACGATGGTAGATGGGTGCATCGGGGTATAAGTCATGTTGCGGTGGAAGAGAAGGTCGTGTGAGAGACGACGGCGCCGATGAAGCGAGAGGACGCGATGCAAGTCTCTTGGTCCGTTTCCGCGGATGAGAAACGTCCATCTCTAGCACTGGATGACGCGATCTTGGTAGGCGCTCCGGCATTGTGGAGGACGGTGGCGATGGATGGGGTGGATGATGGCGGCGATGGATGGGATGGCGGACGGAGGAGGCTGGTGTGGGGATGGTGTTCTAGCACGAACGGTGTATGAATGGGAAAATGGAAGGAGAGGTACGGGGAACCATGTTTTTGGGACGCGCCTGTCTGAAATATGGGAAAGTTACAAACTTAGCCCCCGTTTAAAATTTGGACGTCTCATCGGTTGGGGATAGGATGGTAATCTCGCATCTCGCCAATATTTGCCAAGAGCGATTTCTGGCAAGGAGAGGGTGTTTTGGCGACCATGGTTGGCGCCCACGGTGTATGAAAGGAGCTGACAGGTATGGCGGTTGTGTCACGTCTAAGTGAAGTTACAAACCTGCCCCTATTGAAAATATTTGCTTACATCAATTTCGGCCAAGTCGAGTTTGTTTTGGCGCCCACCATGTATGAATGGGAAAATGCAGGGAGAGATCGAGGTCTTTCGGACGAGATTGAATCAAATGTGTTTTGCCGCCCATGTTTGGCGCCCACCGTGTCGGAATGGGCTCAGAGCGTCGTTTCACGTCTAAATGAAGTTACTAGCCTACCCCTATTGAGAGCAGTGGAAGGGGTAGACATTAATTTCCATCTCCCAAACACTTGGCTTCAGGCAGCCGACGTGGGAGTGGACATTTTGCCACTTCTTTCAAATTTTGGGACAATAAGCATCCGCATTTACCATGGCAACTAATTTCGAATCCATTTTTATTCCTATACGGATCTTTATAAATCATTCTATGTGCTTTTATATATCATCAAAAGCACAACAAAGATGTATTCCACTGGCATATATGAATATGATTTACAAATGCCGATACTCGAATCCAAAAGCTAGAATCCAGTTTAAGGTGAATTCCAATATTTGGAACACTTTATGTCCAACTCAAGTGTCACACGCAGCATAATGTGTACTCCCATTTAGATATGTACACAAGAGATGTATCCAGATTCAAATACCGAGTCAATCAACCAATAATGTACAAAACTAACAGACATATAAATACTTATAGAGTATATGGATCAATAATATCAACTAACATACATAAGCCAGGTCGATGTACTTTTTTTTCTAGAAGAGCATCCTTTTTTAGCGAAGCTAGTACAGCATCTTGGCCCTTTCCGATGCGTGCCACTTATGGTCCATCTATACTACTATTGTTGCTGAATGCACATTCAGCCCGATTGGCATATTTGTAGGTCTGGCACAACAATAAAAAAAATGTCTCTGTGTCTTATCAATTAATACAGACTTGTGCTCAAATAAAATTACAAACAAAAAAACAAAAAAACAATTATTACATGATCTCTAAAACAAATGGTTTGTTCGATTACATTAACAAACAACAACAAGGTTATTCAATGATGGAAAGAACATTACACCTATGATTTACCAAGTGGGAATTTTATTTCCTTTTTTCCATCAGCACCTTAACAATGCGGTAGTCTCAGCTTGCTTCGTTTTGAAATCCACTAAATATTTAATGGTTGTCTTGAGTACTGCTTGTGATTGTGCTATTTGCTTCCTCAACATGTCAACATCATCTCTAAGTGCGTATGTAATCTCTTTCTACCAATAGTTTAGCCTCTAGAGCATAAGCAGTTGGCAATACATGATGCACGATTGGGCCGGTGCCACTGCTGTGGGATGAGCTGATCTTGGGCTAACCTCGCTCTTTGATCATGGGCTAACTTGTTTTGTCGTTAAAGTTCCGATTAGATTCCGAAAAGTTTAAGTTACCAAAACATCTCAACTGGGAGTTATAAAAGCAAACCAGTTAAAAAAATTAAAGAGTTTCAGTTGGATGCTAAAAAGTATTTATTAACCTCATTGTAACCGGTTGTTGCAGCAGCAAAGCAGTTAAACAAACAAGTTTTGCAAAAGGTATCTGTTGTGGCATTGGAGTTTCTCTTGGATCTTCAAAAGTTGAGTAGCCAGTAACATGATTAGTGCAACCGGTTCCATCAGCAAAGCAGTTAAACAAACAAGTTTTGCAAAATGAACCTGTTGTGGTATTGGATTTTCTCTTGGATCCAAAAAAGTTGAGTAGTCAATAACTTGATTAGATCAACAAGTTACACCAGCAAACCTGTTACACAAATATATTTATGAAAATTACCTGTTGTGCAATTGGACTTCCAATTGGATCTTGAAAACTTGAAGTTGGTAAGATGATTACAGCAACAAGTTACAGCAGCAAACCAGGTAAAGAAGGAAGTTTCTCAAAACATACTTGTTGTGCCAACGGAGTTTCAGTTGGATCCTGCAAACTTGAATGCTAGAAATCATAAATAAAGTGTTGCAAGAGCCATAAGAAACTAATATCAAACTAGTAAAACTAACTAGTTTTCGCAACGTATTTAATTACACATGAACTAGTAAAACTAACAAGTTCTTGGCAATGTATTAAAGTAACAAGTCGGTACCGTTTACCAAAGAATACGTACATTTGTAAATTCTTTGATGTAAGCAAAATGATTCCAACACATATATAAGTTAAAAAGATTGTACCTCATATAAACCTCGACAGCTTGTCTATCTATGAACATGCAAACATTACGAGTGCTACAAGTGATAACAGCAAACCATTTAAACAAATAGGGTATCAGAACATAAATTACACGTGAATTCTGCTGCACCCTAGAAGTACATATGACCAGCTATCTACGTGCTTAAGTAGCTATTTAAGTTCAGGCAAACAGGTCATTCTTAACAGTAAGTATTAAACACATAGATAGGCGCAGTCTATAATAGGATTAACATGCTATGGCATTATGTAATCAGTAGCAAACTAAATTAAGCCAAGCAACGTAATTGAACAATTTTGCAATAAGTGGGTAACTAAAATTCAGAGAAGCAGGTAACTGAACTTATGCTAGCTCTTTGTATAGGCACACTACAAATTATTTTTCGCTTACAAGTTTCTTTGAAGGAGTCCATGGCATCAATTGCTTGGATACGCAGTCCCAATACTTCTTTCTTCCCACACTACATTGGTAAGTCCAATGGTTAATCTGGTAAGATGGTGCGTCCTTGATATGTTATATGAGGACGTCTAGTCAGACTAGTTGTAGCCACAAACATCACACTAGCTTTTACTGTAGATTTCATGCGATTACATTTGGCATATCAAGATCTAAGCAATCTACAATATGATGAAAAGACTGGCATCCTTCACATTATTGGCGAACTCAGTTCATAGAAACAGGAAATTCAACCATTCTATGGGCAAATCAAAAGCGCCACTGGAATATTTTTCACTACCCCAAACATACACGCAAAAAGGGGTGACGCCACCGTAGGGGCTGGTATGGGCGGCCGCCTCAGGTGGCTGGAAAGTGTGCACCTAGTTTGAGTCGTCTAGGTTGGCCCAGACTAGTTTTGTTCGTCCCAACGCACGAGCAGGCAATGTAAAAAATGAAGAAAACCATATCAATTTGTACGGGCCAATAACGTAAGTGCAAGGTAGGCCCTATAGCAGGCTCGCGGCCCACACGAGCGCCTCCCATATCGATCGACAACAGGAAAAATCCCAATTCGTTCGCTCCAGCCTCCAGCCTGGTTCGCTCCTAACCTAGGCACCACTGGACAGACCGACACAACACTTCCTCGCGCCCTAGTTGGGGGGCGGTCGCCGGGCTTCAAGCGAATGTAAGGACAAGAAGATGAAGATCCAACCCTAAGTGTAGCCTGCGTGGGAGGCAGTGGCGGCAACACGGGCATGGCATCGAGCTTGCGCAAACAGACAGTCGCAGCTTGCAAGAGCAGCATCGGCAACGAGCAGGTACATCACATCCCTGATTATATCTAATTCAACCTGTTCAATTTCTGGCCTATAGTTAAACCTGACGGTGTTGTAAAACTGCTTGTATGTAGGGAATCTATGAGAAAATGAAACCAATTTCTGCTTATTTTATAACTCCCCCAATCAATACTGAACTGACTGAATCTGATGTATCAAATCAAGTTTCCGGTGCAAACATACAAGCTCATGTTTTTCTTAAGCCTAAAGTGTCTAATGAACAGACTGCTAATGAAGGATTTGATGCAAACATTTTACATGCTCTTGGTGATGAACATATAGTGTCTAATGAGGGATCTAATGCAAGCATTTTGCAAGCTCCCATTGAAGGATTTAGTATCTAATGATGGTCTGCTATGATGAGTGAGACATGGAGATTTGCAGGAACCGATGACAACCAAATTATAGTACATTCTCATGGCTTGAGGAAAGGTCGAGGCCATCTACCAGAAAGTCCCCGTATCATGACAATGTAGCATAAATACTTTTCTAACATGTTGTTTGAAACTATTTGCATACATGGGTAGGATAGATATATTGATATGAAGTTTGCGCACTGGTTATAGGTGCAATTACACTTCAATATTTTCATCCAGAGAACGAATAATTCAAGAAGGTATAGACCATGTTAGTAGTGCTTGTACACCATGTTGCATTTTGTGTTTTTTGGTGCTTGCATCATTTAGTGTTTTATTATCTGAACTACTTTGGATCATTAGTTGGTTTCCAAAGTGCATGTAGCTTCACATTTCTCAAGTTATGTTGATTTCCTGAGTGCAAGTGCCTTCATATTTTTTAAGTTAAATGTTCGCCCCTGGTAACTTGAATTCGTGGATCCGCCACTGCACACACAAATCATACATGCATGCCAGTACGAATAAAATGAAATGCAGGGACTTACGCTAGCTCATTGTACTCCTTGCGCTTGGGATGTTCCATGTACAAGTCCATCGTATCACTTGCTTGGATGTGCAGGCCTTGTGCTCCTTGGGTCCCCCTCTGAATTTTTTACACGATGAATGGTTGATCAAATACTTACAAGGTTATACGGGTGCGTAGTATGTGTACCAGATCCTGTAGCGCCGTCATGCTTCTCTAAAAAATGGTTTTGCTTGTTTCAGATGATATCTCCAGAAGAAATTAAAGTCGGAGTTTCATAGGCGTGTAAGCTAAGAAAGCAGTGAAAGGATATCCAAACATCATCAGAACAATGCACAAGGGAGTGATGTGTGGATACCTAGTTCGGGTCAGCGTTTGGGCATGCTCGCCTAGCTAGAGTGTGGGTCACTTCAGAGCCGTTGAAGGTGATGCGCTAGCGCTGGCTGGACGCGCACGGATGCAGATCTTGAGTGGCAACTGAGCGCTACGATGCGGTGGACGAGACTATTGGTGAACCCCCAATGGCCTTGGGGGGCGGAGGTGCGACGATGTGCTCGGTGAAGTAGCCCCTGTGAGGTGGGAAACAGCGTCGGGTATAGCACACCTGATGCGGTGGAAGTCGGTGTTTGTGAGGCATGTCGGTTGCGGCAGCCGACGTTGTCGGTGGACCACCCGGTGCGGTGGACCAAGGCATAGATGAGGTAGCTCTGTTGCGGTGGTGAAGCTCGACCATCGTCTTTGTCGTCATCATCCGACACAGAGGTGGGGAATGAGACGAGACGAGGGTCGTTTCGGACTTTGCTTGGGTTGGCAGCGAATTAGGGATTTGAGCAATCTAGGTGCGGAAGGGAACGATGGAGGAGGGAGATTTTGCAGGGCTGGAATTGGGGCCGCCAGATATTTCAATCCAAAACATGGAAGCGCAAAATTATTTTGTCATCGTTCTTTTTTTGGGGGAGAGGGAGGGAGGGGGTGGGTGGCTGGGTGCTAAGCGTCCGTACGACACACGCGACCACCACGACACGGCCATGGTCTGCCTGGTGCGCCTACATTTGAGAATGCAAACGAATCTTATTTCATTTGCAAACGAATCTGTATGTATTACCATGCCCGTGTTTTCCTCGCAAATAATTAGTCATTCAACACGAGATACTATAAATTAATTAATGAGGAGTTATTCGAAAAAAATCAAAACGGTATCCACGATATCCACGCTAACATGGATTAGAGTGTGTGTCACATAATTAGTTATTTGAACTAGAGTGTGTGTCACATAGCGATCTCCAATTCAAACGTGGATTTTGCATTTTCACGGTATGCACGCTACTTTTTTAATCGAAATTCATATGTATATGATGAACACCATGGTAGTGAGAAAACTTTGGATGGATTCAAACATATGACCTACAAAATAGCACAACAATCGAGTGAATGTCAACTTTTCCAAACCTAGTATGGCACGAATTCGAAATAATTACCCATATACATGGTCCTCAGTTCAAATCTTACAATGTACATTGACTTGAAACATCGATAATAAGTCTCGTACTATCTACATTCAAATGCTGTTTTTAGCCCCCCCCCCCCCCGGCACACACGCTAGATACTTCCTGTATCGGTTAATCTTCCTCTCATAACCACCTTAGGAAGCTATCGGTTTCCGACACACGTCCATTCTTTCTCTCCATGTTTCGATCTCTAACTCTCTCAAGTACACAACCACCTTTTCCACTCTGTTACCAAATGTATTTACCTCACACACCCGCCATTGCACCCCATGCCGAGCTCTCTCTCTCTCTCTCTCTCTCTCTCTCTCTCTCTCTGTCCCACCCTCTCTCGCTAGATACATGCATTGCGTATCTAGCCCCCAACCTCTCATGCGCACGCACGTTGTCTATCTAGGTCACTACCTCGAAACTGTCTCACTCTTTCTTCCGCACGGCGGGCCACACTCATTCACTCTTTATCTAAGTCTTGATTAACCTCGTTTTCTTTCACACACAAATGATATATCTCCCTATTCAGGCTTTGATCGACACACTCTATACTCTCTCACGCAGATTTTCTATCTAGGTCAGTCCATCCAAGCCGCCCCCACTCTTTCGACCTCATGGCGGGCCACGCTCGCTCAATCGCTCTCTCTCTCTCTCCCTCTCTCTCACTCTAGATGTCTCGATTGACCTCGATCTTTCTCGGACACAAACGATATATCTCCATGTTTGATCCCAATTCGACATACTCATATTGTATACTCCCTTATGCACATTGTCTATCTAGGTCACTCTCTCCAACCCATCTCACTATTTCGATCGCACGACGACCCACACTCGCTCAATATCCCTCCCTTCATATATGTAATCGATTGACCTTGCTTCCTCCCATGCACAAAATATATCTACATGTCTGTGACTGGATCATCTCTCAAGCTCTATCTTACAGCCCTCACCCTTCCCAAAAGCTCAATCGGACAATATCTATCCCGAGAATATATATCTTTTCAATGAATGTCGGACCACACTCACTTTGTCTCTCTATCTATATGTGTCTCGATTGACCTCGCTTTCTCACGCCGTATCTTCCACACATTGAAGCTACCTCTCCATCCCTCGCAAAGCCGGAGCTATTTACATTGCGAGGGAGACACCAACCTTGGATTAATTTATGTAGGCATTTATTCCGGTGGGTTTAGATTATATTTTCGTAGCATTCGGCCAACAACTACTCCAAACACCATTGCAACCCCCGCACCTCCCCCAATTGATTTCCCTTTGGCTCGATCATTGCACTCTCGCACGTCCTTTGTCGCCTTCAACATTGCACCATGGTATTATTGCAGAAGACTCTGTTGTTCTCTTTAATTATTACAAATAAGCTACAAAACTACACACCGATAGTCCACCTGGAATGGAACAAATTTCAACCCACAAATTAAAGTGCTACAAACTACACACAGAGGGGCCCACCTATCATGAAACAAATTTGGAGCCATATATAAATTAAAAAAATATAGGACGAGGATCGAACATGCGACCAGGGCCTTCAAGCCGCACGTCAATAGGCAACATACGTAGAACAACAATGTTTGTTGTACCCCCGTTTGTTCATATAATGTTTTTATATTACCACAGCCTATTTAATGGATAACATGTAATATTATTTTTAGTACATTAGTGGGACCGGCTCGTTAGCACGTATTATTCGCCTTCACTTACTAGTGGGTTCCATGTTTGCTCTCTCTCTCCTCCCGTTCTGCATTTAGACTCACGGGCAAACACGAAGAACTGGCGAGCGATGTTGCCGCTGACCATATCTGGACGCGTTCACAAGTTACGACACCAGTTTCACGTACTAGTAGTACTAGTCAATGTGTACATGCAATGCACGTTAATTTGGAAGTATATTAAGTGCATGCGGATATTAAGTTGGATATTATTTGCGTGTGTATTATGTGATTAGCACTATTTTTGGCAAGAAATTAACTGCACACTAAACATGTTGAGAGCTCGACATTGAAGCAGTCTAGGTCGTTGGATGAGAAGGAATACATGTGGCTTGATGACGTTTTATATTTAATTTCATACGGCTCTAGCAGAACATTCAATCGATCAAACCATAGATTTCATTCAGTCTGACTCCGACTTTACATTCATACGACGATCGATCTAAAATAAACGGAAATGATAAACGTTCGGATTTTAAGCATGGCAATCCGAACGTTTTTCATGGCAAATTTAGATTACGTGGCGGCGGCGGGGGCGTCTTGCGGTGGGAAGCGGCTCCTTTGTCGTGCTATGTGTGTCGTCGGGCCACTGACTTGACGGCGACGGCGGCGTCTTGCGTCGTTGTTGGCGTACTCCTGGATGTTGGCCCTAGCTCGAAGGAAGGCCACCATGTTCTGGAGTTTGATTGCCAGGAGCAAGTCAAATGGCGGGAGGAGGCGACTGGAATTGGTGCAAGGAAGCGGTCGACGGCGGCCATCCATGTCGCTGAGGGGGGCACTGGCACCCGCGTGGGGACATGCGCTGGCAACATTGCGGCGGAGACATTCGTGTGCATGGGTACCGGCACGGGCGCGCACGTCAGTGCACGCGCAGGCGCATGAGCTGGCAGGTGCATGGGCACCGGTTGGGGCGCGCGTGTCAGTGCACGCGCATGCGCATGCGCTGGCAGGTGAACGGGCGTGTGAAAGTCAGCGGGGACCTCGTGGATCCCCGTGGCATCAAGCTCGGCGACAATGTGCGGATCCCAGCCCATCAAAACCACGGGGATGGGTGTTGGCGCAGTCGGGGCGAGGGGAGCCCGAACGGGGGCTGGGACAGGCACAACGTCTTCCCGCAAGGCCGGTTCAAGCTTGTCCCAAAGCAAAGTGCCTTTGTTCTTGAGACTTCGGCAGGGTGTCTTCCTCGGGAAACTAGAAGACTAAGGGTAGATCATCATGATGCGGCATGGTGTATGGTTAGGTCAGGCTGGTTGGAGGTAGATGACAGGAGAATCAGAGAGGAAGAGAGAAGATTGTAGCGATACCGGTGAAAAGGGGTTGATTTTAAATCTTGGCGCGGCGACATTAAAAGTGGGAGCAGTTGGGATGAAGGTGGGCCGCGGAGCCTGGTCAAATGGCTTGCCTACCGGTGAGCCTGCGTAGCGGTCTGCTTGCACGCCTCCCTGTCAGCCAGCGTTGCGGTCTGCTCGCACGCCTCCCAGCGACTCACACACTTGCTCGGACGGAACCTGCCGATGAGAAGCGGGACTCGTGGCGGCACGTAAATGCCCATGGTTTCAATAGTGAAAGCGTTCGCCTTAACGTGACAGGTCTTTGTTCCAAAATACCTTGGCTCTTCATTTGCGCAACTTCTCATAAGCAGCTTGTCTCAAATTGACGAAAAAAATTACGTTGGAATATTTGTGCCATATCACGTGACCATGCTTAGTTTCATGAATTTCCGGTCACTTTTGGATTTTCTGAAATTTAAAATCCAGGACTCGAAACAATATCATAACCTGTATCATGCAATAAATTTTCATGCGATACATCTTTCCTCTTGTATTTCTTAAGAAAGGATTTGGTCAAACATTTTTCTTAGTTAGACTTCAGACAAGTTATATATGCAGAGTAAAAGGAAAATCCCTCCTACAAATGCATTTCCTGATATATTAACACAAGTACTAGGCACGAACAAATTGGCTCAATTCTGTGCTCATCCTGGTGTAGTTCTCCTATTAGTACTAGGCAATGCAGTTGACGGGTGATCTTGGGTAGCGGCGACCGAGGGAATTGAACCATGCTCCGCAGGGTAGGTAACTTTGTCTAGTTACTAAAGCATCCCTGCATTGTTCATCGGTAGTCGTTATGGACCGGGGACATGAGGGGAATTTCCTAGGGCTGGAATTCTGGCTGCCAGATATTTTGACTCGAAACGCGGAGGCTCGACTGGTTAGGGTTGGCTAATGTGCCTACCACGCACGCCGCTAGAAGGACATGAGTTCATTACAGTACCTTGAAGTGGTCTTTTGTTTTCTTTCGCTAACTGAGCTCACGAGATTTCTGTTGAGTTTTGCGTTGTGAAGTTTTCAAGTTTTGGGTGAATTTTTTTGATGGATTATGGAACAAGGAGTGGCAAGAGCCTAAGCTTGGGGATTCCCATGGCACCCCCAAGTTAATCCAAGGACACCAAAAAGTCAAAGCTTGGGGATGCCGGAAGGCATCCCCTCTTTAAATCCACTTCCATCGGTAACTTTACTTGGAGCTATATTTTTATTCACCACATAATATGTGTTTTGCTTGGAGCATCTTGTATTATTTGCGTCTTTGCTTGTTAGTTTACCACAATCATCCTTGCTGTACATACCTTTTGAGAGAGCCATACATGAATTGGAATTTGTTAGAATACTCTATGTGCTTCACTTATATCTTTTGAGCTTGATAGTTTTGCTCTATGTGCTTCACTTATATCTTTTGAGCTTGATAGTTTTTCTCTATGTGCTTCACTTATATCTTTTGAACTTGATAGTTTTGCTCTAGTACTTCACTTATATCTTTTAGAGCACAGTGGTGGATTTTTTTTTAAAGAAACCATTGATCTCTCATGCTTCACTTAGATTATTTTGAGAGTCTTAAATAGCATGGTAATTTGATTAATAATAATATGCTTGGTATTCAAGATTTGTAAAACTTTCTTTTGAGTGCGTTGAATACTAAGAAAAGTTTGATGCTTGATAATTGTTTTGAGATATGGAGGTAATAATATCAAAGTCGTGATAGTTGAGTAGTTGTGATTTTTAGAAATGCTTGTGTTGTAGTTTGCAAGTCCCGTAGCATGCACGTATGGTAAACGTTATGTAACAAATTTGAATCATGAGGTGTTATTTGATTGTCCTCCTTATGAGTGGCGGTCGGGGACGAGCAATGGTCATTTCCTACCAATCTATCCCCCTAGGAGCATGCGCGTAGTGCTTTGGTTTTTGATGGCTTGTAGATTTTTGCAATAAGTATGTGAGTTCTTTATGACTAATGTTGAGTCCATGGATTATACGCATTCTCACCCTTCCATCATTGCTAGCCTCTTCGGTACCGTGCATTGCCCTTTCTCACATTGAGAGTTGGTGCAAAATTTGCCGGTGCATCCAAACCCCGTGATATGATATGCTCTTTCACACATAAACCTCCTTATATCTTCCTCAAAACAACCACCATACCTACCTATTATGGCATTTCCATAGCCATTCCGAGATATATTGTCATGCAACTTTCCACCATACCGTTCATCATGACACATTCGTCATTGTCATATTGCTTACCATGATCATGTAGTTGACATAGTATTTGTGGCAAAGCCACCATTCAAAATTCTTACATACATGTCACTCTTGATTCATTGCATATCCCGGTACACCGCCGGAGGCATTCATATAGAGTCATACTTTGTTCTAGTATTGAGTTGTAATCATTGAGTTGTAAATAAATAGAAGTGTGATGATCATCATTTATTAGAACATTGTCCCATGTGAGTTTAAATAAAAAAAGAGGCCAAAGAGCCCACAAAAAATGAGAGAAAAAGAGAGAAGGGACAATGTTACTATCCTTTTCCACACTTGTGCTTCAAAGTAGCACCATGTTCTTCATATAGAGAGTTTCATATATTGTCACTTTCATATACTAGTGGGAATTTTTCATTATAGAACTTGGCTTGTATATTCCAACGATGGGCTTCCTCAAATGCCCTAGGTCTTCATGAGCAAGCAAGTTGGATGCACACCCACTTAGTTTCTTGTGTTGAGATTTCATACATTTATAGCTCTAGTGCATCCGTTGCATGGCAGTCCCTACTCCTTGCATTAACATCAATTGATGGGCATCTCCATAGCCCGTTGATTAGCCTCGTTGATGTGAGACCTTCTCCTTTTTTGTCTTCTCCACATAACCCCCATCATTATATTCTATTCCACCCATAGTGCTATGTCCATGGCTCACGCTCATATATTGCGTGAAGGTTTATAGGTTTGAGATTACTAAAGTATGAAACAATTGCTTGGATTGTCATCGTGGTTGTGCATGATGAGAGAATTCTTGTGTGACGAAAATGGATCATGACTAAACTATATGATTTTGTAGGGATGAGCTTTCTTTGGCCATGTTATTTTGAGAGGGCATAATTGCTTAGTTAGTCTGCTTGAAGTATTATTATTTTTATGTCAATATGAACTATTGTCTTGAATCTTTCGGATCTGAAAATTCATACCACAATTAAGAAGAGTTACATTGAAATTATGCTAAGTATCACTCCGCATCAAAAATTCTCTTTTATCATTTACCTACTCGAGGACGAGCAGGAATTAAGCTTGGGGATGCCTGATATGTCTCCAACGTATCTACAATTTCTGATTTATCCATGCTATATTATCTATTGTTTTGGACTATATTGGGCTTTATTTTCCACTTTTATATTACTTTTGGGACTAACCTATTAACCGGAGGCCCAACCCAGAATTGCTGTTTTTTTGCCTATTTCAGTGTTTCGAAGAAACGGAATATCAAACGGAGTCCAAACGGAATGAAATCTTCGGGAACATGATTTTCTCATCAGATAAGACCCAGGAGACTTGGACCCTCCGTCAAGAAAGCCACGAGGAGGAGGGCACGCCCCCCTGCCTCGTGGGCCCCTCGAAGCTCCACCGACATACTCCTTCCTCCTATATATACCTACGAACCCCCGGCAGATCAGATATGGAGCCAAAAACCTAATTCCACCGCCGCAAACTTTCTATATCCACGAGATCCCATCTTGGGGCCTGTTCGAGTTCCATGGGAAGGGGATTCCACCACGGAGGGCTTCTACATCATCACCATAGCCTCTGTGATGAAGTGTGAGTAGTTTACCTCAGACTTTCGGGTCCATGGTTAGTAGCTAGATGGCTTCTTCTCTCTTTTTGGATCTCAATACAATGTTCTTCCCCTCTCTCGTGGAGATCTATTCGATGTAATCTTCTTTTTGCGGTGTGTTTGTTCAGACCGATGAATTGTGGGTTTGTGATCAAGATTATCTATGAGCAATATTTGAATCTTCTCTGAATTATTTTATGTATCATTGAGTTATCTTTGCAAGTCTCTTCAAATTATCCGTTTGGTTTGGCCAACTAGATTGGTAGTTCTTGCAATGGGAGAAGTGCTTAGCTTTGGGTTCAATCTTGCGGTTTTCTTACCCAAAGGATGTAAAGGGTTGCAAGGCACGTATTGTATTGTTTCCATCGAGGATAACAAGATGGGGTATTTATCATATTGCATGAATTTATTCCTCTACATCATGTCATCTTGCTTAAGGCGTTATTCTATTTTCATTAACTTAATACTCTAGATGCGTGCTGGATAGCGGTCGATGAGTGGAGTAATAGTAGTAGATGCAGGCAGGAGTCGGTCTACTTGTCTCGGACGTGATGCCTATATACATGATCATACCTAGATACTCTCATAACTATGCTCAATTCTGTCAATTGCTCAACAGTAATTCGTTCACCCACCGTAAAATACCTATGCTCTTGAGAGAAGCCACTAGTGCAATCTTTGGCCCCCGGGTCTATTTTCATCATATTAATCTTCCTATGCTTTATTATTGCTTTGCTTTTTTACTTTGCCTTTTTATTTTACTTTACATCTTTATATCAAAAATACCAAAAATATTATCTATCATCTCTATCAGATCTCACTCTCGTAAGTGACCGTGAAGGGATTGACAACCCCTTTTCGCGTTAGTTGCAAGGAGTTATTTGTTTTGTGTAGGTACGAGGGACTTGCACATGGCCTCCTACTGGATTGATACATTGGTTCTCAAAAACTGAGGCAAATACTTACGCTACTCTGCTGCATCATCCTCTCCTCTTCGTGGACAACCAACGCAAGCTCAAGACGTAGCAGTGTGCTGGGTGTGGGTGGCGCCTCTCATTAAGTAAATATATGGGCTTTTTAATTGATGTATTATTTAGGGTGGATGGGCTATTTTGTCTTGGGCCTAGAGAAACAATTACTACTAGTACAGTGGAGACACTCTACAGCTACCAGAAAAACAATTACTACTAGTACAGTGGATACACTACCGCTTCTGGCTCCTCCTAGGTCATCGACACGCCTCCCTCTACTGAATGCCGTTTTAGTTTTGTTTACCGACATGCGGGCCATGCCGCGCGCGGGCCCAAATGCCATCCACCAAACTAGAAGGCAGTATGCTGGCGGAGAATCACCCCGGTCATAGTACGGCAGTAACGAGCCGTCGTATCACAAAATACCACCTCCCCGCAGTGTAAGTTTGACGGACGAAGCAACCATGATTTCACTCTTTGGTGAATCCCCTTCTCCCTCACCGTCTTGAAGAAAGCTGTCGGTGTACTAGAGTAGGGGTACCCTAGTATCCCGAACTTGTGCACGGGCAGGTGCAGCCCTCCACGGCAAGGCTTAACGGGTGACCGCCAAGGTCCTCCGTGGTTCCTTTGGAGCCATTCAAGAACAAAGTATTCAAGCCAAAGAGACAAGGCCCCGACAAGAGGAGCTTGCCGGGAAGGCCATCCAAGGCACCTAGGAGACAAGGCCCCGGCAAGTGGAGCTTGCCGGGAAGGCCACCCAAGGCACCTAGGAGACAAGGCCCCGGCAAGAGGAGCTTCCTGGGAAGGCCCGGTGAGCGACAAGCTTCCGGACGCGACAAGCCAACAACCGCGGCAAGGCGCTTGCCGCAGCAGACCACCACTCAGACTGCGCTCCGGCACATCCACTAACGTGTCGCCTCAGGACCTTTCCAGCGCTACAGTGGCAAGAGGGGTCAGGCGGCCACGGAGCACGGTGGCAAGCGGCGCTGACAAGATTGCCATCGTGGCAAGCGGTGGCGCCCCTGACGGTCCCTTTCTCAACTGTTAGGGCGACGTAGACGGGCATTTAATGCCTTTGTCCCCTGCCGTCAGGGTTAGGTATGATACACTGTACAAGTAGCTGTACCAACCACTCCTTTTTCATTTTTACCCTTTTCTACGTTGCCACCTGTCGGAGACCCCTTTAGCATATAAAAGGAGGCCCATGCGCAACGTAGGGGGGTTCGAGAGGTTCAAAGCCAGAGAACACTCACGCTCGGTCTCGTTAGCAGCTTGTGTGTACTGTAGCACTCAGCGCTCCTGAGCAAGAACTCAATACACTCAGACATGCAGCAGTAGGAGTGTTATCTCTCCGGAGAGCTCCGGCTGGGTAAACTGCTCGAGAGCTTCGACTCGAACTGCTCTTCGAGCGACCTCCACCCCCCGCCGAACCGAAAGGGGCTCGGTCCGCCGGTCCCATAGGTGTTCGTGGGCCAGATCAGCCTCCCCGACATCTTTGGCGCGCCAGGTAGGGGCCGTCAAGATCAACACCAAGGGTGCTGAGGAGCAGTCTGCTCCGGCAAGCCCTAGGGTTTGTTCCGTTGAAGCAGACACTCCCGACAAGTTTTGCTCCGGCAAGCTTGCCGGGGAATGTCAAGCTCCGGCTGAGCCGCAGGTTCTCGCCGTGGAAGCAGATGTTCCCGCAGCAGCAGATGTGCCTTTAGTGCTTGTTGTCGAGCCGCAAGCTCCAAAGATGGGCACAGAGATTGTCCGCTTCCTTCAGACAGAGAACTTCCGAAGAGCAAGAAGAAGCGGAAAGAGTAGCCCGGCGATCAAGTATGTACCAGTTTATCGACAACACACTGCATGTAAGAAGACTCAACGGTGTGAAATTGAAGTGTATTCACCGGAAGACGGACAAAAGCTGTTGGCGAGAGATACATGGAGGCATATGTGGTCACCACATTGGCGCCAGAGTACTTGCCGGCAAAGCGTTCTGCAAGGTTTCTTTTGGCCGACAGCCCTCCGAGATGCAACTGCACAAGTAACCAAGTGTGAAGCGTGCGGTTCCATTCCAAGCAGATACACCAGCCAGCTCAAGCTCTCCAGACGATCCCTTTATCCTGGCCATTTTTCGGTCTGGGCTCGACATCCTCGGCCCCTTTCCCGAGCTGTCGGGGCTTTGAGTACTTATGCGTTGCAATCGACAAGTTCACAAAGTGGCCGGAAGTGGAAGCGATGAGGAAGGTGACAGACGCGATCGTGATCAAGTTCTTTAGGTCGATTGTTTGTCGTTTGAATCCCTAACAGGATTATCACCGACAACGGCACGCACTTCATGAAGCAACTTCATGCAAGACGTCCAAGATCTTGGCGCCAAGGTCTGCCGCTTCGCTTGCTCATCCGAGAAGTAACGGTCAAGCGGAGAGGGCGAATGCTGAAGTGCTGCGCGGGCTCAAGACCAGAACTTTCGACAGGCTGCACAAGTGCGGAAAGAACTGGATTGAGGAGCTGCCGGTGGTTCTTTGGTCGATCAGGATGACGCCAAATCGAGCCACTGGCCAGACACCTTTCGCTCTAGTCTATGGAGCAGAGGCAGTTCTCCCCACGGAACTCGTATCACGGATCACCTCGAGTGCTCGCTTATGATGAGCTTGAGCAAGAGCAGCTATGCGACAAGATGACGCTGCTCCTTGAGGAGGATCGCCTTCGTTGTCAGACGAGCTGCTCGATACCAGCAAGCTTTGCGCCGCTACCATAGCCGCAAAGTTAATGCCAGAAGTCTCGAGGAAGGCGACCTTGTTCTTCGGTGCATTCAGTCCGCCAAGAATTCCTTCAACTTGACGCCGAAGTGGGAAGGCCCTTACCGGGTGAAACGAGTCACTAGGCCTGGCGCTGTCCGCCTTGAGACCGAAGATGGCATTCCGATGAGCAACTCCTGGAACATTGGGCATCTTCGTAAGTTTTACTCAGAAGCGCGGTTCTTGGAACCTATTCCGGCAACCACCTTTTGTACAAGTCTTGCCGATGTTGCATGTAATCCTTTGTACAAAGCTGGGCGCAGACCCCGTGCATAAGTATGTGCTTCACACATCTTGTCAATTTCATGCTTTCTACTTCTATTTTGCATGCGTTATCTGACACTTTGTGCAGCACCTACCCCCGGTAAGCAATAACGAGCCATAAGGCTCCATATCTTTATTTTCTCTTCTTTCTCTTTCTCAAAGAAAGGAAGGTTCCTCGCCCACAAGTTTGCCGGGGAAAGGAGAAGATAATGGTGTGGACCAAGCGTCGCTCAAGGAAGTCTAGCCTTACCGGGAAGCAAAGCGACCGAAAAGCTAAGTTGCCAAAGTTTGAGCAATCAGTTTTAAAAATTTTAAGTTATCTTCCTCGAGCAATCAGTACTTTGTATGGAAAACCTGTATGCGGAGGAACCAACTCAGTAGCTAGTTGCGCCCTTACTTTGTTTCGATTCCGCTCAACAACTTAAGTGAGCTGCGACTAGTTGCGACAAGGTTTCTTGTCGGTAGCGGCACCGCCAAAGAAGTTGACGTCCCTTTTCAGCGCTCGCGGCCCAGGTGCCTGCGCTGACAAGTTCCCTAAAAGCGTAGGGCAAAAACATACAAAGGAAGGAATCAAGTAAAGGAAATAACATAGCAATCACTATCCGAAATAGAGTTATATTACAAGATAACTTGTCGCAGCTCTAATAGACCGTTCTCATAACATGACCAGCAGCAGCAAGAAGAAAAGAAAACGAGCAGTTCTTCATCAAAAGTTTCTCCTTCGGCCGGCGCCCTGGAGATCGACGCCCATGGAAGCTTGATGAAGACGCCATCGCCGGCCTTCAAATAGGCGCCGGGCTAGGGCTTTTCGGAGCCTGACGCTGCAGCAGCGGCGGAGGGATCGGCGGTCGGCGTAGCGCCTGGCGCTCCTGCGGCCTCAGGGCCGTCAGTGCGATCGCCGGACCCCTCGCCAGCTTCTGTGGCGGCAGCTTTGGCGGCCTCTTCGCCGGCAGGCTCGTCGTATGAGCTTCTTCTTCGATGGCAGCGGCGTCGTCAAGATGCAGCCGTCCTCCTCGCCGGCGACCTCGGTCTCCATTGGCTCTGTGGCGGATGGATCTGACGACCGGAAAATGAAGAAAAGTCAAGCAAATATTCAAAAAGAAAATCAGAAGAAGAAGAACACAAGAGAAGTTTTCAAGCAAGAGGATTACCTGTGCTAGGGTCTGCAGTCATGGTCTCCGCCACCAGGGGATCGCTGGTGTTGCCCCTTGCCGGAGAGCTGTCCCTTGCCGAAGAACTGCCCCTTGCCGGAGAATTCTCCCTTGCCGGAGAACGCTCCCTAGCCGGGGAATCCTCCCTTGGCGGTGTAGTCGAAGCAGATGGCATGTCAGGAGCGGCTTGTGGCACTTCCCCGGTGAGGCTGCTCTGCTCCTACACAAATCAGCAGTCAGATATCAGCAAAGAAAGAGCATCCATGCACGCCTAACAGCAGGAAGTAAACCATATACTTACGCTGGGGGCTGCGCTGGGGGCTGCTTTGAGGAAGAGTTGCCGCGTCTGGCAAGGTGGTCTCGACGCTCCTCCTGCTGTCGCAGATGGGTTCGTCCTCGATGACAATCACCGGGGCCTTGGCTCTCTTCGACGCTCTACGGGCCAGCGTCACGAAAAGGAATGGGTTCAGAGTGAAGCAAATCAGATACAAGACAAAGCAACAAGTCAAGAACTACAAATGCTGCAAAGAATCTTACGGCGTAACTCCAGTGTGCGTGCGTTCGCGGCCTGTTTTGGGCTCCGCCCAACAGCGCCGGCACCGTGTGGCCCAGTTCGGGGCTCCGGTCGGTGTACTAGAGTAGGGGTACCCTAGTATCCCGAACTTGTGCATCCCAATTGCAGCCCTCCGTGGCAAGGCTTACCGGGTGACCGCCAAGGTCCTCCGTGGTTCCTTTGGAGCCATTCAAGAACAAAGTATTCAAGCCAAGGAGACAAGGCCACGGCAAGAGGAGCTTGCCGGGAAGGCCACCCAAGGCACCTAGGAGACAAGGCCCCGGCAAGAGGAGCTTGCCGGGAAGGCCACCCAAGGCACCTAGGAGACAAGGCCCCGGCAAGAGGAGCTTGCCGGGAAGGCCCGGTGAGCGACAAGCTTCCGAACGCGACAAGACAACAACCGCGGCAAGGCGCTTGCCGCGGCAGACCACCACTCTGTACCTGCGCTCCAGCACATCCACTAACGTGTCGCCCTGGGACCTTTCCATGCGCGCGTGGAAAGAGGCCGTGGCTGGCCGGAGCTGGTGGCAAGTAGCGCCGACAAGATTGCCATCGTGGCAAGCGGTGGCGCCCACAGCCAGTCACTTTCTGCCTTTGTTGGGCGACGTAGACGAGTATTTAATGCCTTTGTCCCCTGCCGTCAGGGTTAGGTATGATACACTGTACAAGTAGCTGTACCAACCACTCCTTTTCCATTTTTACCCTTGTCTATGTTGCCACCTGTCGGAGACCCCTTTAGCATATAAAAGGAGGCCCATGCGCATAGCGTAGGAGGGGTTCGAGAGGTTCAAGCCGAGAACACTCACGCCGGTCTCGTTAGCAGCTTGTGTGTATTGTAGCACTCAGCGCTCCCGAGCAAGAACTCAATACACTCGGACATGCAATTTGTAGGAGTGTTATCTCTCCGGAGAGCTCCGAAGCTGGGTAAACTACTCGTGTGCTTCGCCTCGATCTGCTCTTTGTGCGACCTCTGCCCCCCGCCGAACCGAAAGGGGCTCGGTCCGCCGGTCCCATAGGTGTTCGTGGGCCAGATCATCCTCCCCGACAAAAGCCAACACTCGCATCTTCCACTGTTCTTCTCTCCCAACTAAGGGAAGGTAAGTGGATCCATGATTTTGGTATTTTTTCGTTTAGAGAGAAAAAAAGAACTTCTGCAAAGAAGTAACCAATCCTCGCTCTCTTTTTTGTTTCATTGTCATTGCGATTGTGTTTTGCTTTCAGTGATCTCCTAGTATTCGTCAGTTTCATGATGGACCAAGGAGAACCAGGCAAAGATCTCTCGATATTGGAGCAGACGCGGGAGGCTGATTCCCACGAGACAGAGAGCTCCAAGAAGATGGAGCCGACCACCGATCCGACCCCAGATACGCTCATGGCCACTACTGAGGTGGTCAACACCCTGTTTGAGGTTACAACCCCCGTGGCACTGCAGGAGCAGTTTTCCCCCTTCGAGGATGTGTCCTCCCCCCCCCTCCGCTGAGCTGCCCAAGGTGATTTTCTTCTTTGCAGATCTCGATCGATTGTGGTTTTTCATCTAAGTATGTGGTGATGAATAATGCAAAATTCTATTAGCTTCGATGCCATGCTATACATAGTGATTTAAATAACTTGTTTCTCTTATACTGGAAAGTAATTCAGAATTTGTTTCTGTTTCAATTAGAGCCCTGATGCAGACAAGGATTGTGTGGTTGTACATGTCACTCGCTATGAGGCGTATGACCTGAATATACGCACTCGGAAAACAGAGTTCTTAGGCTATTGGATCCTGCAAGCCATTTGCGGTTATACCGATGTTCAGTTGTATTCCAGCCTCACTGTTGTCAGGCGTGTTGTCCAGGGTGTACTGAAGCACAAGAAGTTCAAAGCTACTCCTTTGTTTGTGAGGCATACTGTTCTTGTCAAGCTTACGCAGGAAGATGATGTGGCATGCCTCCACAAACAAGTTTATGAGTGGCAAGGCCACAAGGTTGTCTTCATGAAGGTTCGTAGAATTGAGCTGCTCCCGGACGTCCTCGATGATGTTCATCGCAAGGTCCGTCTTGTGTCCAACCCAAATTAGACCGAGGCATGAAATAGTTGCCCCATCTAGTGTTTAATAGTAGTTTGGATTGTTTCTAATTATCCGAACCTTGCCTACCCTATGGGGCTAGTACTCTGTTTGAATCCATCTATGGGAACTGCTGGTACTTTTGTGTATCCGTGAAACATGTGAGAACCATCATAATTGTTGCCGAAACAGATGTGTCCTCACTAGTCTTTTCATGAATATGGCATGGTAAGTCATAAGTTGTCATGGTTTATCATACGAGCAGTGTGTGTTTGATGAAATAGAGTACTCGTTCGAGAACTGTTTGCCGATGATACATAAGTTCTTGTAAAAACAGTTGGTGCTACCCCACTTGTAAGCAGTTGTGCAAAACACGGCACATTGGCTCAGCTCGCTTCAACAGTAGGCTATCGACCAGCTAACAATCAATAATCTGTTGTCTGACATATAAGCAACTACGTATCTTGTTACAGTGGTTTATGCAGTTAACTGAGGCCACAATGTAAAGTCCAAACGTTAGCATGCTAGTCCAGTGTTCATGTGGAACACTCGCATTAAACTCGGCTTCATAAAAAACTTCAAAAGCATAAGTTAAGCAATTTTATACATCTCAATGATTCATAGAACATAACAAACATATACTAGTTCACAGCAAAAGACAAAGTTCTGAGAAGGTTTACAAATAAGGAAAAAACAAGCAAGGCTTCTCTGAGCAAAAGGCCTCCCTAGGCAGGCTTAAATTTCCTGGAGTTCGCCCTAGTTTTTCCTGGCGTTCACTCTGGAATGTTGAACTGAACCATGTAGTGTACTGACCAGCTGAAATTCTTGTGCATTCCGCTAAATTTAAGCACCGCTATTTGCAGAAATAAGCAGACCACAATGCCTCTTGTCCATGCACCTATCCTAAAAACCTCCGTGCAGCCGTGCCAGCTAGTCCTCAGCCCATGGATCAACTCGTAGAAAGTGCATTTCGGACTAGGATGCAGTTGTTTTTGCTCGTCCCTGCACTACAATAAGTAAGTAAAACGTACGAATCAGCTTCTTTTAGATTGCGTTGATCATTCTACCTAGTTACTACCAATGTAGGAATACCTGGAACACTGGAGGTTAGAGGACGACAGCTAGGAATAGCCATCTCATTTTGTGCAGTTGTACTAAAAGTGAGGTGTGTACTTTTGATTGCGTAGATATAAACGAGATGGAGACAGACATCCCTATTTGCGCAAATACGAAATGCAGTTATTTAAACAGTGACCGATATTTGCAGTGGCGTATGATTAACAACAGCATCTATTGTGTTATAATTGGCACTAGATTGACAGTATGAAAGTGCCCTTAAGTAAGTAGCATCACAACACATCAACACTACCACTATATTAACATGCAGAACAATAGCATTAGTATTACTTTCATGAGAGTAGCACATGGTCAGTAAATGTGCAATCAAATTTGCGCAGTTCCACTGGGATGAAGCAATGTTAGCGGTGTGAGATTTAAGTGTAACTGAAAAAACACAATTCATGGGAAATAAAGCAACACGGAAGCACTTCATAAAATGGTGGCGGCATTGCTTCAATTTATCGACGGCACTAGACCATTACTTATGGTGACATTAGGTGGCATTTCTTAATGCTTCATGTGATTTTACATTAACGGTAGCAATATGGGCATAGGGACAGCAGGGACATAAAGTGGTGAGGCAGATGTGGTTGCCGAGAGCGGCAAACACTCAGGCAGCATGTCTGCATTTGTCCCATTTTTTATCTCCTCGGCGGCATTTTCCTATGTGAGCACAGGAAATCTAGACCCGCTCATTCTCATTTGCGTTGTCCCCCAACACCCCTCACTTTCTTTCCTTTTTCAATCAAGAGACTCTGCTTCCCCCCACCCTTCGCCATCCACCATGCTTTCTTCGCCTTTTCAACCAAGAGATCGGTTGGGTAGCCAATATCTACTACTTTCCCATGTTTCCTCCTAGAACCAAGTCCTAGATTCATGCTACAGCTTTCCCACTTTCTTCCCTGTTTGAACCAACTATTAGATTCGACTGTATGAACTACCTTTACCTCTAATAATAGTAAAAGTCTAGGTGGCTTTGGAACAGGGGACAGAAGTAGAAAAAGATCCCACGTGGGTAGCTGGGACAGTAGAGCAAGGCAGGTTTCGAATGAATATATACCTGAGGGTCGTCGGCATGTGGCAAAGACGGCGTCGGGAGGCCGCATCTTGGCCACAATACCACATGGATGAAGAAGGGGTCGGAGGCCCTCCCGAGCCGGCGCTCTATCGGAGAGAACGGCATGGCTGCCGATCGGGACGCGCGGGCAGCTGTTGGTCTCCTCCATCGCCCCGACGACAGCATGAACGATGCACCTACACCCCTGCCCCGGTCGAGGTGGTCCGGCCGGATTTGTGACCAGCCATTAGTAGAGAGAGAGTGTGGCCACCTATGTCTTGCTTATATCTGAAGAGTATGAGAGAGTGAAAGAGAGGAACCCTAGTAAAGCAAGCGCTAAGGCTCCTTCTTATATATATACTTGAGTGATTTTGTTGTACCAGCTTCAAAAAAATGCACTCCTACGTGTACCCGTGAGTGGGTGTGAGCAAACTAGCGCATGCGTGCACTGCTTCTTTTCGTGAGAGTACAATATACTATGCCCAAAGAACATTTGCCACAAGAGTAATAGTATAAGTGTGTGACGTGTGAGCTAAAATAAAAAGTGCGCGACGTCTTTTGTTTTTTAGAAGTTCTGAGGGTAGGGTGTGAAGAGCACATATGTGTGTGACGTCTACGTGCAGATAGACGGTGGGTGCGAGAGGACTTGGGAGAGTCGTGACTCATGAGGGTAAGTGTGTGCATGACAGAGAGGGGGAACATATCAATGCAATGCATGTGTCCGTAAATCATTATCCGACAAACGTTCGCCACAAGCCATTTCATGATGAACGCAGTAAGAACCATTACATCGGCATCTGATAGTGCTAGTTTTGCCATGTCATTTAACAGAGCAGCCCCTCCTACTACACACAAATCTTCCACGTGAGTGTTAGCAACTGCCGTATGCTCCTCTCCCCGTTCCAAAAGGCAGTGCATCTAGCTTTATTGGAAATTCAAACATTGCAAAATTTTACCGAGTTTTCGTGTACCAAGATGTACATATAGAATACCCAATATATATCATTTCATTCATCTTCGAGAGGTAACTATAAAGATGGGGGAGGAGTCTACAAATAAAGACCATTGTATCACCTTCAGCAATTTCAACCATCCTTTGGTGTTGAGGAATATCATAGGAACTCTATGTGATATGATTTTTATAGGATTTTTTCCTTTAGAGCCAATTGGTTCATAGGAATAGATTCATATACTCCACATTTCAAAGGAAATAAACATGATATCATTTTTATAGCTTTAGAGCCACTTGGTTCATATGAATGGACTCCTATACACCCATAATTTCAAAGAAAAATAAACATTAGTATATATTCAATAGAAAAGTTCCTATGATGTGAACCAAATGACATCTCTTTTCTAATCCCTCCTCATAGGAATTGAGATACATGTCATCTCTAGATTCAATAGAAAAATTCCTCTGATGTGAACCAAATGACATCTCTTTTCCAATCCCTACTCATGGGAATTGAGATACATGTCATCTCTTTCCCTACAACTTCCATGTATACATCTTATATTGCTAAATAGCTAGTACAACCCACTAGTAGCTTTTTTCCTAGACTTGCAACTATGGCACAAGAACACGTCATGCATGCAAGTCATAAATCACATTGGTTTTTCTACTCTATGCATGCAAGCACCACATCATCAACTCATGCATGTTACTCATAAGTTATCTCTTGCATTAAATTTTGCATTGAAAATGTATGTGATGGTCACGTTCACACATATGTAGTTCACATTCACATTTTTGTTAGAAATATCATTCTTTTAAATGAAATTCATTTTTTCTCTTTGTACTCCCTCCGTCTAGGTGTGTAAGTCATCTTCCGAAAACCAAATAATCCCATAACGCTTTGGCACGGTACATTAACACCCTCCTCGTTTCTTGTTTCGTGACATATCAACCAATAAGAGATGTGGGACGTGCATGCTTTCCCAAAACACAAGCACTCCTCCTTTGTTCTAGAATCTTCCGTATCATAATTGCCCAAACTTTTTTCTAAATGAATTGCCATTATTTATTTTTTACTTTATGCTTTACAATGCACAATCCCATGAATCTTAACCTTTTTATAAAACTAATTGATTTTGAATGAGATTAACTATAAGAACTAAACGAACATCTACATCATGCATATATGACACAAAGCTTTACATGCTATAGTGTGTATTTATTCATAATTTGGTTTCCAAATCTCATGCGTTCAACGAACATCTACCATATGCTCCTCTCCCCGTTCCAAAAGCCAGTTCATTTTTTCTCTTTGTACTCCCTCCGTCTAGGTGTGTAGAGTAGCAAATTTCACGCGACCACGGGTATATCAAAATGCAGGGCCCATGCATCATTGCCTTTCGGTCGAACCTACGTCCACACTTTTTTGTATGTATATCTCCACTGGTCCCCGCACCCAAAATGTTGCCTCGTTAAGGCGTCGACTCGAAGTCAATCCCTCTCCCGGTTACTATGACGTGGCCTCGCATGCCGTAGTACTCCTACAAACCCTACCGCCGCAGGCATCATCAGTTTTCTTCAAGAGGACGAGGGAGAAGCGGATTTGTAGTGGATGCGCTTTAAAAAAATGGATTTGTAGTGGAGGCCCCTACCCTAGGGTGCCCTAGGTAGCTGTCGCACGCATCATTGGTTTGCTCTTTCCTTTATGCTCTTGCGTCCTATAGTGGAATGATGATTGCTTCGTCCGTCCAGCTTAATGCGGGAAAGGTGGGGCTTTGTTATTTGACCCCTCATCGCTCATTTACTAGTAATGCGGCGCTACGTTCGGGGTGTTTCCAAGTCCAACCGCTGCTCCAAACTGTAATTTGGTGCATCGCACGTGGAACAAGATGGTGGGTGAGCCACATGTCAGCCAAAGGGGTCATGTTAAGTGTGTCACCATTTCGTGTGCGGACTGACCCTGCTTGAGGCCTCATTCGGTTTGGAGGATTTTCGTAGGAATAACATAGGAACAAGGATTCCGGAGGAAAATTTCCTATATATGCATTCAGTTTAGAGGAAATGCGTATAGGAATTTTGTAGGAATACTACTCATTTCCTGTGTTTTTGGAGGAAACTACACATCCACTCAAAGCTCATTTCGCGTGTAGGAACGAGGCAAGTCAATTCCTTAGGATGGCAAGTGCCATCCTATCAAATTCCTATACTACTCCTAATTCATGCATTCTGATTTCCTCCAAACCGAATGAACCCTGACTTGCTACGCCAACACGACAGGAGCAGCCTACCACTCGGTTTTACTCCTTGGTGAATCCCGACTATATTTATCTAACTGGCAATGTGCCCGCGTGTTGCAACAGATCCAAAATAGAATAATACATGTTCACAAACTTGAAAGAAAAACACTATAGTTTGGTGTATATATCACTAAAAATATACTCGTATTAGGTTTCATTCAAAATATATTACTTGTGGTTTTTTTCATGAGGTGGGGGAGGGATGTGGTTGGTTTCAAGATACTAAGGGGTTTCTGCAAATTGGATCAGAGGAGTGGGGTATTGTTGCAAAAATGCCCTACATCATAGTCGTTAGATGCAGATCTGGTGGCCAGAAATGACGGATGGCAGACACACCATCATCTCCAACTGAGTCTTTTATAGGAGTAGAGAAAAGATACGTACTGTACTACCCTCTCCGTCTCGGTTTATAGGGCGCGCACGTAGTTCTTGGTCATCCATTTGACTAACTAAATATGAGTTACTATGTCACAAAAAGTATATCATTCGATTCTTAAGCGGATGTAGTTTCTAAACATATACTGTTCATCACATATATAGCCAGTGAAATTATCAACCTAGAACGATGTGCATGCCCTGTAAACCGATACAGAGGAAGTAGTAAAAATGAGGTGATTTTACGGAGCGATGGGCGGGGGAGCATGGCCTGTCATGCGGTCCCACGTGTCATGATGTACCAAGGCGATTTGCGTGTCTCTCTTGAGGCAGAACAATGGCAGAAGCAATACTACGTTGTGTTCTTGAAGGAGATGATGGCAGAGCGAAGTGTGAAATAATGGTTGCTTCGTCCGTCTGGGAAGGTGCGGCATTGTGATTTGACGTCTCATTGCTCATTACTACTACTGGGGCGGTATGACTGGGGTGCATCCCCCTTGCTGTTCTGTATTGTTATTTGGTGCGTGACACGTCGACCCGGTTGCTATATGTCCCACATGTCGGCGAGGGGAAGTACAGAATTCATCAAAGCGAGCGTCGACGGAGGAGTACAAGACACGGCTTGGTTTTTGCTGCTTCGCGCGATCCATCAATACAAACCCGAACTAAAAAGGTGAGGGCGGGTCTTTTCCCGCACGACAGGAAGGGGAGTTTGGCATAGTTTGTTCGAGGCAACGAGGAAGGAAGGGAAACAAGGAAATAAAGGTTGAGCGACATAGTTTCAGGAAAATCTGATTTTACGGAGTACGTACCCACTATGTAGGTAGTATACGACTTACTACTCCCTCCTTTCCGGTTTATAGGGCTCGTCTAAAAAATTCGTTTTTCCGTTTTGTAAGTCTCAATTCTAGTAGTAGTAGTAGTACCATCACATGTTGGATTTTGAGGTGCTTTATATCACCCGATGCTAGCGTTGTCAAGAGAAACCTCACCAACGCATGTAGAAGTTCATGAAAATTTAGTGGTCATGCATGCATTCGTTCTAATTAATGCCTCGGTAAACATAACTTCTTGAGAAAAACAAGCGTACATTACTTGTGCAAACTACAAAATTAATTCCACCACTCACCGTCTACCTTGGTTGGAGAGATTTTGAAATTGAGCTATAAACTGGAAAGGAGGGAATAGTAACATAGCCTAGGGTAGCTTGCTACACCACGGACTCCAAGGAAATTGTTGTAGTAGTACTACTCCTATATACTTCCCCAAGGAAATTGAGCCATAAACTGGCAAAGAGGGAGTACAACTAAAACACATATATTCCAAACAATATGATAATCTCTCTAACCAAGGTAGGGACGAGGAGTAAACGGAGGGAGTAGTAAAATTTTCTCCTCCTCCTGCGAGCCACCGTGCGCGTGGGCGAGGGAGCGGGCGTAGGCGTAGTAAGCAAGCTTCATCTCATCCTACGAGCCAGCGCGCCCATGGGCGGGGGAGACGATGTAGTAAGCAAGCTTTTCCCCGTTCTGCGAGTTGATGGGACACATCAAAAGTAATACTTACGTACAGAGCATCTCGAGTGTACAGAACCTTGCCTCTAAGGTAGGCCCCATATGACGCGTCATGTCCCAGTTCACCCGTGGTAGTCGATCCTCCATCAAGTGGACAACCAGTACACATGTCAAATTACCACGTGGGCTGCCTTTTCGTACAGAAATGAGCTCCACCGTGTACCTACGTACGTGTGGCTGGGAAGGAGATGGGAGTACATGCATCGTGCGTGCTCCTCTTCTCTTCGTGCATGTCCCCCACCTACGTGGGTTTGTGTGAGAGAGATACAAACGTAAACATAATGCGCCGCCATCCCCATGCCTCTGCCCAGTCCGACCACCAGTCACCACCACGCCGCATTCGTCCTCACCTTATATCTCATCTTTTCGATGAAATTCTCGAGATACCATTTTTCCGATAAAATTCTTGAGATATCATTAGTTTTTACACATGGGATTACATCTACATGGGTCAATCATAACATATGTTTTATAAAAAAAATGCATCTTGATGTTCCGTGCAATGCACGGGCATCTTGCTAGTCCATAAAAACAACACATGGCAAAATTTCATAGCGAACGAGGGATTTGAATCTGCTGGGAGGGGCTGTTTGGATTTTCCCAGGGGTAGCCAAAATATTGGCGACCCTTTTGTCCACCGGTGCCTTTGCCACCGATGAACGAGGAATGGCTCGGGTGCTCATGCATCCTCTAGCGCGCACGTTGGAGACGAGCTCGCACGAGTTGTGCTTTTTTTGTCCCACGACACCGCCCGAGCCGGCCGTAGGCCGATCGGCGACCCGCATATTACGCCGTCCAACCGTAACCGTACACATTCTGACAACAACTCAACCAACTGGACGAAATTCATGCAAACACGGCGATATTTCTCATAAACAATAACGGAATTCATATAAAATACCGGATTTTCATTCAAACATGAAGGATTTCATTACATTCAAATCAACTAAGTGGTGCTAGTTCTGGATAGGACATGTATATAATACCTGACCGAAATGGTCGCCCGCCGATCCATTTGGGTTCCTCATGTCTGGCAGCACGATCACCGGACTGCCAGGAGCCCCAGAGGTATATGCTTCAGCGCAAAGGACGGATCGCTTCCCTGCTGCCCAACTGATATGGTTGGCTGATGCCTAAGATGATGGTGGAAGGGGTCTTCTCCGCTTCCCTGGAGCACATGCGGGATCAGCGAAGGTCCTCGCAACAAAAGGGTCCGGCAAGACACCTGTTGTGTACGCCGGTGTTGCCTCCGTGGTGGCCTTCATGGGACCCAAGCGGCGGCGGCCTCCTGTGTTCTACTTCTCCTTGATGATGGCGGCGGACGCGGAGGTGCTGGCCACCGACTCGTCGCTCTCGCGCACCCGGCTTTTGTCTCTGCTTGCATGGCGCGGCCGCCGGGATGGGAGTCTCGGCCACAGAAACGGGAGACACGGTCAAGGACACGGGACGCGTGGTACGAGGCGGCGGCATGGACGGCAGTGACGACGCCCGTGCGCCACTCCTCATCGAGCTGGCCTGGAGCGGCGAGTTGCTTAACAACGCGCCGGCTTGGGGCGGCAACTGGCTCTGTCGGGCGAGGGGAGGGAGGCCGATCAGCGAGCTTCATAGCTCGTATCAGGCGGGCTCAGCGGGTGAGGGAGTCCTGGATTAGGGGATATCCAGACAGCCGGACTATATCCTTTGGCCGGACTGTTGGACTATGAAGATAAAAGATTGAAGACTTCGTCTCGTGTCCGTATGGGACTCTCTTGGCGTGGAAGGCAAGCTTGGCGATACGGTTATGTAGATCTCCTTCTGTTGTTACCTACTCTATGTAACCCTAGCCCCCTCCGGTGTCTATATAAACCGGAGGGTTTAGTCCATAGGACAACAACAATCATACCATAGGCTACCTTCTAGGGTTTAGCCTCTACGATCTCGTGGTAGATCAACTCTTGTAATACTCATATTCATCAAGATCAATCAAGCAGGAAGTAGGGTATTACCTCCATACAGAGGGCCCGAACCTGGGTAAACATCGTGTCCCTTGCCTCCTATTACAATCCGCCTTAGACACACAGTTCGGGACCCCCTACCCAAGATCCGCCGGTTTTGACACCGACATTGGTGCTTTCATTGAGAGTTCCATTGTGTCGTCGCTGCAAGGTTCGATGGCCCCTTCGATCGTCGACAACGATGCGGTCCAGGGTGAGGTTTTCCTCCCCGGACAGATCTTCGTGTTCGGCGGTTTCGCACTGCGGGCCAATTCGTTTGGCCGTCTGGAGCAGATCGAGAGCTACGCCCCTAGCCATCAGGTCAGGTTTGGAAACTTGAATAACACTGCCAATATTCACGGAGACTTGATCTTCGACAAATTTGGGCCCATGCCAGGTGTGTCGCACGGTCACGACGAGCACGATATAGCTCTGCCGTCGGACGGTGTTCGGGAGATCACGCCAGGAACTACTCCAGCCTCTAGTCCGGAGAAGATCGCGCCATCCGAGGACGGGTGGATAGACTCGACCACGGAGGCCGCGCCCTCAGTGGCGATAGAGCCGAATACTGACCTTACCCTTCAAGAGAGCCGTGTCGCCGAATTGCTGGACTCGTCCTCGGCCACGGACTCCGTACCACCCGCGCCCATACCTCTGAAATCCGATTGGGTGCCGATCATGGAGTTCACATCCGGAGATATCTTTCAGCACTCACCCTTCGGTGACATACTGACTCATTGAAATCTCTCTCCTTATCTGGAGAACCTTGGCCGAACTATGTCCGGCTAGAGTGGGATGCCGACGACGAAGAAATTCAATCCCCACCCACCACCCACTTAGTAGCCACTGTCGACGACTTAACCGACATGCTCGACTTCGACCAAGACATCGATGGTATGGACACCGATGCCGGAGACGACAGAAACATCTTGCCCACGTGGCAATCGGACCGCCACCTCATCATATGATATATACATGGTGGATACACCAAAAGAAGGCAATGGCGACAAGACAACAGAGGATGACCCCTCCAAGAAGCAACCCCAGCGCCGACGTCAGCGGCGCCGCTCTAAGTCTCGCCACAGCAAAAGCAGAGACACCGGCACAGGAGATAACAGTACTCCGGACAGTGCCGAAGATGATGACAATCCCCTCCAGAACGATCAAGAGCCGGAGGATGAACAAGCCAGCCCTCCTAAGAGAGCGGCAGAGGGAGAAACGGAGGACGACAACTATATGCCTCCCTCCGAAGATGATGTGAGCCTTGACGACGAGGAATTTGTCGTGCCTGAGGATCCCGTAGAGCAGGAGCGCTTTAAGCGCCGGCTTATTGCCACAGCAAACAGCCTGAGGAAAAAGCAGCAAAAGCTTCAAGCTGATCAGGATCTGCTAGCAGATAGATGGATTAAAGTCCTTGCGGCCGAGGAGTACAAACTCGAACGCCCTTCCAGAGGTCACCATGCGTCCGATGCGGCTGATCGGTCACCCCGTGGCCGAGATAGAGAGGCAGTACATCCTGAAAATCAGCCTGCACCCTGCCGCCATTCGAACAAATATACCAAGGCAACGGGAAACACGCGAAACCTGCGAGACGTATTGGAAGACTGGGCAAAACACGCTAGATCGATCTATGGATAATGGGGCCATGCCCCTACAAGGGACGGTGACCGCCTCGCCGGATACAGTAAAAGCTATTCCGGACGGGCCGAATACAGCAGGCAGGACTCATACGAGCTGCGTCGCGACATAGCCCAACATAGAGGCGCGGCACACCCCCTATGCTTCACCAATGAAGTAATGGAGCATGAATTCCCAGAAGGTTTCAAACGTGTAAATATTGAATTATATGATTGTACAATAGATCTCGCGGTATGGATCGAGGACTTCCTCCTCCACATCCACATGGCCTGCGGTGATGATCTACATGCCATCAAGTACCTCCCGTCAAAATTCAAAGGACCAGCTCGGCATTGGCTGAATAGCCTGCCAGCAGACTCCTTCGGCTGTTGGGAGGATCTAGAAGACGCATTTCTCGACAATTTCCAGGGCACTTATGTGCGATGACCAGACGATGATGACCTAAGCCACATAACTCAGCAGCCAGGGGAATCGGCCAGGCAATTCTGGACACGGTTCCTAACAAAGAAAAACCAAATTGTCGACTGTCCAGATGCAGAAGCCCTAGCGGCATTCAAGCACAACATCCGTGACGAGTGGCTCGCCCGGCACCTCGGTCAGGAAAAGCCGAAATCAATGGTGTCACAGCCCCAGATCAGCCCTAGAGCTTGTTTGTAGCTAGTAGCATTGCATCCATGCATCATGTTTAATTTCCATGAAATTTGAAATGGGGATGATCAAGCCCTAGCACTAAAGCAATTCAAATAGGTTTAAATTCAAAATATTTTCAAAACCCAAAGTGGTTTGCAAAAATGTTCATGATTAATGGAAAAGGTGAAAACCATATCCAGAGGTGATGGATATTTTTCCAAGGCATTTTTGGATTTTTGAATAAACCATATTGTATTTGAATTGGGGCATTTAAATACTACAAATATTTTGAATGCTCCAAAAATTCTGGTTTCAATTGTGGGCTTTTGGAATAATCCAAATAATGCCCCAATTTATCTCAGAGTTATAAAAAATGATTTGGTGTCTAAAACTAAATCAAAACAAACTACGTAAAATAGGAAAACAGAGTTAAATAGGAAAACAGAGAGAACTGCACTGGCCTCACCTGCGCAGCCCACCCGGCCCAACCTTCTTTTTCCCTCCCTCGTTGGCCGGTTGGTGGCCCAGCCCACCAACCGAACGCCATTGTCGCCTACCTCTCGCCAAGAGGCAGAGGAGGGACACGGCGATCAAGGCCGAGCGCCACCTCCGCTTCCCGGCCACCTCCTGCTTCCCGGCCCCTCCTAGACGACGCCACGGAGAGCCACGTGCCCTGGCTCTCTCACTCTCTCCCGACCCTCCCTCTCCTCTGCTCCCTCTCTCGCCGGACCGAGCGGCCTCGTCGCCACCTGCCGCTGCTCGCTGCCACCGCCACCCCTCTCCTACCCGACTAGCCCACAAGCTCCGCCACTCCACCCTCGCCTCCCCACCGAGTCTCCCGACGCCGAGCACCCCGAGGCGCCCGCCATTCTTCCCTCTTCGACCGCCTGTCGCCATCGACGATTCGACGTCATCCGGCCTCCCCGAGCCGGTGAGCTTGCCTTCGACCTCCCGTGAGCTCGCTGACGCTTTCTCATCTCTCTCTCTCTCGCCAGCCAGCCGCCGCCCTTCTTACCCGAATCCGCCACCGCCATGGCCGGCGAGCCTCGCCCCGAAGCTTTTCTGCTCGTCCCCGTAGTCTCCGACATGTTCCCTGGGTCCTCGAAGCCGTGAGAGGCCTCGGTTGGCCTCCCTGCACCGCAGCGACGCTTATGCGTCGTGCGTGGTTTCGGCAGCCGCCGGCTCAACGCCGTCGCCAACTCCGCGACCCGCGCCCCGTGGCCTCTGTTGGATGCGCAGGAGGAAGGGCTCCCCGGTGCCTCCGCCGCGCTTTTTAGCCACCGGTGGAGCAACCCGGGCGCCCGCTGCGTTCGACGTCAGCCAAGGGCGCTAAGCCGGTGGCGATGACCTTTTGACCGGGGTTTGACCACCCCGGTCGATCGACATGCGGGCCCCGCCTCGCTAACTACTCTAGTTTAGGTTTAAACTAATCTAACTTAACCTAGGTTAATGCTAATTAACTAGGTTAGTTTAGTTAGTCATCGACGTGTGGCCCCACACGCCGTGTTTGACCTGGGCGCGCCTGTTGACCTCACGACGTCACATTGACGTCAGTCGACGCAATAACTAGGTTTCTAGATTTAATTTAATTCAAGAAATTTCAGAAAATGTCCTAAACTTCTAAAATTCATAGAAATTCAACCGTAACTTCGGATTGAAATAATTTATATATGAAAATGATCAGAAAAATATGAAGAATCTGTTTATGCCATGATCATGCATGTTTGAACAAGTTAACATCACTGAATAGGATGAATCATGATTAGGGTAATTTATGAAATAGCATTTGGAGTTGGAATTCAACCTTGTTTGAATTCCACTTCAACTAACTTGGATTATTATTGCATTAGGTGAATTCAGTACCTTAACATGATCATGCATCATATATGTGCATTGCATTGATTGTGTTCTCTCTTGTTTGCCGGTAATTGTCCTCCCTAGACGATGTACCGACGATGATTATTCGATGACACCGATGAAGAACTATTATCTTCGAAGTGCTGTGCAAGCAAAACCCCTTGTTCATTCCGATACAATCCCACTCTCTCGCCTCCTGCTCTATTTTACTGCATTAGGACAACAACGACTCATGTGTTACTTGCAGTAGCTGAACCCCTTGATCCTTTGCATGACCGTCATTCCACAAGAATTAGATGAAACCCACTAGCATGAGTAGGAATTGTTTGAGCCATGTTGTGCCTACTCATTTATGCTTGTTTGTCATGCCTGCTACTGCTTAGAGTTGAGTCGGGTCTGATTCATCGGGAATGAATTGGAATGGTTGTGTGAACATGTCCTATTGAGTGTGAGCTAAGTGTGTGAACACGTTTTGGTAAAGGTAGCGGTGAGAGGCCATGTAGGAGTACATGGTGGGTTGTCTCATTGCAGCCGTCCTCAGGAACTGAGTTCTGTGTTTGTGATCCATGAAACAGTTACTACCATGCATTGGGATCCTTAATTGACCCTCTCGGCTTCTTAACCACCCTTGTTCCTGGTCCGGGAGTTGCAAGTAGTTTCTGGTGTTTGTAGTATCTTTGGGGGCCGCATAGCGCTGACCTTAGGGGTGGGTTGTGTTGCGGTAGGCACTGGGTCTGATGTACCGATTCGCCTGCTTGGTGTCTCGGGAACCCCGCACACATCGTTCGGGCTGTATGGGAAACCTCGGCGGGACTCCTGCGGATGGAACCCGAATAGTCGATAAACTCGACTTGGGACTTGTGTGTTCAGTAGGTCGTGGCCGACACCCACGTTGGGCTTCCGCTTGAAGGTTGCCGAGTACATGTCGTGTAAACGGCGGTAAGTGGTGAGAGCGTGTGTGAAGAAGTACACCCCGCAGGGTTTAATATGATCTATTCAATAGCCGTGTCCGGAAAAGGACTTCTGGGTTGCCTATATCAGTTCATAGACAAGTGAAAGTGGATACTCTAAAATGCGCAAGATAAGCGTGAGTGTTATGGATGGCGTTCTCGTAGGGAGACGGGAGCGGGTTCATAGTGGTGTATTGCTATGGTGAATATGTGGACTCGTAGCGCCACCTCAAAAGAGTTACTTGCGCAATGTAGTTCAGATAGCCACCGAGTCAAAGCTGGCTTGCTGCAGTCAAACTCCACCACCCCCTTTTGATAATGATGCATATGTAGCTAGTTCTCGATGTAAGTCTTCTTTGAGTACGTTTGTACTCACGCTTGCCTATTTTATGTTTTGCGTAGAGACTTTAGTCTCGCTAGTAGTTCCGCTTGGACTTGACGGTTAGCTTGATACCTCACCACGATCTTGTGCCTCAATAGGATCTCGTAGATAGTCGCTTCTTAGCCTTTTTTCGCTTATAGTTGTCTCAGACTCGGACATGATTAGCTTCCGCTTGTGCTTTGACTTGTATGTTTCGAGTGTTGGGTCATGAGACCCATGTTTGTAATATCTCGCTCCCTGAGCCTATTGATAATATTTGAGTCGTAGAGTTATGTTGTGATGCCATGTTGTAACTACGCATATTGAGCATAATGTGTGTATGTTTGAAATGCTTGGTATGTGTGGGATCCGACAAACTAGTTGTTTATCCTTGGCAGCCTCTCATATGGGGAAATGTAGTCTCGTGATTACGGCGATAGTAGTCCGCTACAGCCGGTTCACCGGAGTCTCGCTAGCCCAAAGACTACTGCTTGGACACTTGATCTGGCGGCATGTGTTTCACTTCGTTCCTATGTCCGTCCCTTCGGGAAATGTCACGCGGTGTTATTCGAGTCCTGCTTAGCCTGCTACAGCCCGGATAATGGAGTCCTGTTAGCCAGTGCTACAGCCCGAATATATCCGTTGATGACCGACATGTTCGATGTGATTCATGTATGCTTGTCCCCATAGGTTAGCGCCGCTTTGGGTTCACGACTAGCCATGTCGGCCCGGTTCTTTGTCATATGGATGCTAGCGACACTATCATATACGTGAGCCAAAAGACGCAAACGGTCCCGGGACATGGTAAGGCGACACCTGTGGAATACCGTGCGTGAGGCCGCAAAGTGATATGATGTGTTACATGCTAGGTCGGTGTGACTTAGGATCGGGTCCCGACAGTTGGTATCGAGCCCGACCGCTCAGAGGATTACCAAGCCAAACTGGTCAAGTTGAGTCTAGAAATGCTTTAGTTATATAAGGGAATTGATTGTGGAAGGAACGTAAGGCTCTTTTACTCCTTATACCTCATGGCCTTCTCGATCCGAGTCATCCTCTTCTCTTCTACGGGTTTAAGAACTAGGCTTCTCATCTATCTATCGTGATGACGTGTTACTAATCCATAGACCAATAAGATTGTTGGTTTTAATCCCCGATTCAGTTCTTGCTACTCTGTATGATAACCGTTGATCTCGTAATCTTGTTATGATGTTGTTGAGTGGTTATGCCACCATTCTTGCAGGATGTCTCAAATCATTTTGAGCATTTAGAGCCGTTATGCTGTCCGAGTCATCCTGTGTCTCTAAATAGTCCGATGCATTTGCAAATCCTTTCTTTCCGTTCCCGATGTCCTTTTTGGTCAGAATAAGCACACCAATCGGTAAGTTGAGGTACTCTGTTGCCTCGACATATATGTTGGAACTATTATTACGACCCTAGGTGTTTAGGAAGTCACCTAGCAATTTAGCAATGCTTTTGTATCCCTAGTGTGATGATTCTGGCTATCATTTCGAAAGCATCCCGTGATGCCATTTAGTAGTAAGTATTCTACTCCTGGGTTCTGAACCCGAGATTCATCCTACTTCATGTTGTTAGTATTGCTAGTGCCTTTAGGATATTAGTAACCTTGCGATAGTCCTCGAGGTCCGTGGTATTTCCTTCTTCCAAATACTACGAACCGCTTATGGCAGAAGTTCCTTGTTGAACCAAAACATCACAATAAGAGTGCTCTTGAGGAGTACTCCATTCATATTGTGACTTTGCCAATTCTACCTTTCTGCATGGGTTATCCGGAAGAAATGTTGAGCTTGCTCGACGTACTAATCTGTGCAACCACAACTCAGAAAGTTATATGTTCCTCTGAGTTGCTCTCTTCAGTTGCATTCTGACCTTCATCTATCAATTGATAGCCAAGGGTATGTGTGCATTTGTGTTCATCGATGCATTTTGTCCTTGTGGTCCGTCAAGCCATTCTATTCCGGAATGACTAGGAGAAACAAACTCCAGTATCTCATCCATTTCTAGGATTAGGTCAAAGTAGTTGTATTCCGCAGATCAAAATGCCAATTCAGCTTTTGACTCTGTTCCACCTGGAGTGTTACCATCTTTATGTCAAGAATGTCATGAGAATTGCACCTTCTCTTATGAATTCTTGATGCAGTGATACTCTCGCTATCATTATTCATTCCTCGGTCCCGTGTTGTTGTAACCTAATGCCGGCACAAATGAGTTGTGACGTGTGAAATCAATACTCCGAGCCACTCGTTGCTTGGTGGTAAATGGACCATATTCTCATTCTTAGCGTGTTGGTTATTAAATCATCATTCTAAGATAGATCGTGCTACCTAGTCCTTATTTCTGGTGCACACCTTGATTGATGAGTTAGGATTGTGCCAAGTCCTCACTCATTTGATCATTTCGTCTTGCCCTGAAAAGCAAGATTGTTCTCGAGCTTAGTAACCTACCGGTGGTTCGTGACTTTCCAAATATCTTCTTGGAAGTGTTACCGGGTTGTTTCCTGACTGTTATGTTGGGCTCGTGATCGAGTTGGTTTTCCTGTGAACCACCCTTCTCCAAGAATGCATGTTGGGTACCCTGAGCTAGTTGGTTAAGCTAGACAATAACTTGGAGAGTTGGAAGATAAAAGCTTGCCTAACTAAGTTCGATCCAAAGGGATATTCTTGTGTAGTGTGTGTTGAAGAAAGATGATATCTTCATCGATTGGTCCTCGTGATCGCTTGTTGGATCTATCGTCCTACCAATTCTTTGATTTGAGTATGGGCCATTGTCAAGTCAAATCAGAACTAACGATATCCGTAATGTTGTCTTACTCGTGGTTGATCCCTCGAGCATACACCATTATATCTTTTGGTCTCGACCAATGCTATCACCGTGTTCACATGATGGTGGAAGTCCAAAGGATATGGAAATTCCGATGAGTTGCCGTTGAGCCCATCAAGAGCATTTCGTCTCCCCATGAGTCGTGTTGAACATCAACCTAGTGTTGGAAAATTGTGTAAGCATTCCTTCGTGTGTCGTTCATGAAGCTTATGCTTGGATGGTTGAAGAGACTTCCTCGAATTTATGTGTTTTAGGTGTAAGTTGCCGCCAAGAATTTGAGAAAGGTTTGTTTTGCCTCCTGTGGAACCATCCCAAGTCCGTCATGCATGTGCAAAGTATTCTATGGTTTGATAGACTGATCATCTTCATTCCGTATGTATCCCTAGCACACCAAGCCACTGATTTGATTTGTTCAAGGAAAAGGAGTTCTTTCATAAGAGCTAATCATGACTTATGTTAAGACTTGATATCCTCGATGATGGTTCCCCACCTGAACTCGGTAGTGTTTTATTATAAGACTACCATGTGGTCATGTTTGTCTAGGACAACATGTTCACATGTTTGTAGCAGAACCAGCTCATGTTTTGGAGCTTGCTATCGTAGTTCATTCCCGAGAATCTCGCAACATCTTTCCGTCGATTTGTGTTGCAAGCTTTCATTTTTCTTTCTAGACTCGATGAGTCTGGAATATCCTAACACCAATCGGATCTGAATCTCAGGCAGATATGATGGTTGGAACATTCCAACAGTTGCATTTCGTTCCCAGCTTGCACCGTCCTTGTGCCATTTCACTATGGGCTGCCTTCTTAGTAATTCTTGTCCAGGTTCATTTTCAAAAGTGGACTTACCCTAGGCCCCCTCCACCTCCGATGATAAGCAAAATCATCCATTGCGTTGTCTTCAACAAGGTAGTCCACATCATCCACTCTAGTCCGGGTGTACCATTCCTTTGCACTCGCCAAACGATCGTTCTAAATTGCCTTAGGCTAGTATGAAGAGTTTCAATGATCTCTGTATCAAAAGTAATTCTTTGTGCCACTTAAGGGAATAGTTCCTCGCGTCACCTCCCCTGAGGTGCCCCGCTATTGAATCATGGCAAATATTTTCTCACCACCTTGACACCATCCACCATTTTTCTAAGCGTGGAATTGTTGCCACCAATCAAACCCCGTTGTTGTTCTTCCATTCCTCTCGATGTGTTTTGTGTCTCAACTCGAGATGTGTCACCGTCTCACCGTGAGTTGATCATGTTACCCGATCTTCATGAAGATCGAATCATGTAGGGTTTCCCCTTCTTTCTATTGTCGTGTCGAGTGAAGATCTTGAAAGCAGAGACGCCAAGACCAAGATGATGGAGTAACTCAACATCTTCGAGAAGGGCAAATGGATCATGAAGATTGTGATAGTTTGTGACTTCCTTTTCCTCTTACTCACGCCTTGAATCTCGGGCGAGATTCTTGTTTAGTGGGGGTGAGCTGTCACAGCCCCAGATCAGCCCTAGAGCTTGTTTGTAGCTAGTAGCATTGCATCCATGCATCATGTTTAATTTCCATGAAATTTGAAATGGGGATGATCAAGCCCTAGCACTAAAGCAATTCAAATAGGTTTAAATTCAAAAATATTTTCAAAAACCCAAAGTGGTTTGCAAAAATGTTCATGATTAATGGAAAAAGGTGAAAACCATATCCAGAGGTGATGGATATTTTTCCAAGGCATTTTTGGATTTTTGAATAAACCATATTGTATTTGAATTGGGGCATTTAAATACTACAAATATTTTGAATGCTCCAAAAATTCTGGTTTCAATTGTGGGCTTTTGGAATAATTCAAATAATGCCCCAATTTATCTCAGGAGTTATAAAAAATGATTTGGTGTCTAAAACTAAATCAAAACAAACTACAGAAAATAGGAAAACAGAGTTAAATAGGAAAACAGGAGAGAACTGTACCTGGCCTCACCTGGCAGCCCACCCGCCCAACCTTCTTTTTCCTCCTCGCTGGGTTGGTGGCCCAGCCCACCAACCGAACGCCATTGTCAGCCTACCTCTGCCAAGAGGCAGAGGGAGGGACGGCCAGCGCCGAGCGCGCCACCTCCTGCTTCCCCGGCCACCTCCTGCTTCCCCGGCCACCTCCTGCTTCCCCGGCCCCTCCTAGACGACGCCACGGAGAGCCACGTGCCCTGGCTCTCTCTCACTCTCTCCCGACCCCTCCCTCTCCTCTGCTCCCTCTCTCTCGCCCGGACCGAGCGGCCTCGTCGCCACCGTCGCCGTTCGCCGCGGCCACCGCCACCCCCTCTCCTACCCGACTAGCCCACAAGCTCCGCCACTCCACCCTCGCCCTCCTCACCGAGTCTCCCGACGCCGGAGCACCCCGAGGCGCCGCTTCGCCATTCTTCCCTCTTCGACTCCGCTGTCGCCATCGACGATTCGACGTCATCCGGCCTCCCCGAGCCGGTGAGCTTGCCTTCGACCTCCCGTGAGCTCGCCCGACGCTTCCTCATCTCTCTCTCTCGCCACACTGTAGCCGCCGCCCGCTTCTTCGAATCCGGCCACCGCCATGGCCGTGAGCCTCAGCGCCCAGGCTTTTCTGCTCGTCCCGTAGCTCCGGCATGTTCCACAGGTCCACAGGAAGCCGTAGAGGCCCTCGGTTGGCCTCCCGTGCACCAGCGACGTTTGCGTCGTGCCGTGGTTTCGGCAGCCGCCGGCTCAACGCCGTCGCCAACTCCGGCGACCCGCGCCTGGCCTCTGTTGGATCTTGGGAGGAAGGGCTCCCCACAGTGCCCTCCGCGCTTTTAGCCACCGGTGGAGCAACCCACGGCGCTCACTTGCCCGCGTTCAGCTCGCCGGCGTCAAGCCGGTGGCGATGACCCTTTTGACCGGGGGTTTGACCACCCCGGGTCGACTGACATGCGGGCCCCGCCCGGCTAACTACTCTAGTTTAGGTTTAAACTAATTTAACTTAACCTAGGTTAATGCTAATTAACTAGGTTAGTTTAGTTAGTCACTGACGTGTGGCCCCACACGTCAGGTTTGACCTGGGGCGCCCTGTTGACTACCGACGTCACATTGACGTCAGGCTGACGCAATAACTAGGTTTCTAGATTTAATTTAATTCAGTAAATTTCAGAAAATGTCCTAAACTTCTAAAATTCATAGAAATTCAATCGTAACTCGGATTGAAATAATTTATATATGAAAAATGATCAGAAAAATATGAAGAATCTGTTTATGCCATGATCATGCATGTTTGAACAAGTTAACATCACTGAATAGGATGAATCATGATTAGGGTAATTTATGAAATAGCATTTGGAGTTGGAATTCAACCTTGTTTGAATTCCACTTCAACTAACTTGGATTATTATTGCATTAGGTGAATTCAGTACCTTAACATGATCATGCATCATATATGTGCATTGCATTGATTGTGTTCTCTCTTGTTTTCCGATAATTGTCCCTCCCAGAGATTTATGTACCGACGATGATTATTCGATGACACCGATGAAGAACTATTATCTTCAAGTGCTGCAAGCAAAACCCCTTGTTCATTCCGATACAATCCCACTCTCTCGCTCCTGCTCTATTTTACTGCATTAGGACAACAACGACTCATGTGTTACTTGCAGTAGCTGAACCCCTTGATCCTTTGCATGACCTGTCATTCCACAAGAATTAGATGAAACCCACTAGCATGAGTAGGAATTGTTTGAGCCATGTTGTGCCTACTCATTTATGCTTGTTTGTCATGCCTGCTACGCTTAGAGTTGAGTCGGGTCTGATTCATCGGGAATGAATTGGAATGGTTGTGTGAACATGTCCTATTGAGTGTGAGCTAAGTGTGTGAACACGCTTTTGGTAAAGGTAGCGGTGAGAGGCCATGTAGGAGTACATGGTGGGTTGTCTCATTGCAGCCGCCCTCGTGAACTGAGTTACGTGTTTGTGATCCATGAAACAGTTACTACCACGCATTGGGATCCTTAATTGACCCTCTCGGCTTCTTAACCACCCTTGTTCCCTGGTCCGGGAGTTGCAAGTAGTTTCGGTGTTTGTAGTATCTTTGGGGCCGCACGCATAGCGCTGACCTTAGGGGTGGGTTGTGTTGCGGTAGGCACCGTGGCCGGTGTACCGGTTCGCCTGCTTGGTGTCTCGGGAACCCTGCACACATCGCTCGTGGCTGTATGGGAAACCTCGGCGGACTCCCTGCGGATGGAACCCGAATAGGCGATAAAACCGGACTTGGGACTTGTGTGTTTAGGTAGGTCGTGGCCGACACCCACGTTGGGCTTCCGCTTGAAGGTTGCCGGGTACATGTCGTAAACGGCGGTAAGTGGTGAGAGCGTGTGAAGAAGTACACCCTGCAGGGTTTAATATGATATATTCGAATAGCCGTGTCCATGAAAAGGACTTCTGGGTTGCCTATATCAGTTCATAGACAAGTGAAAGTGGATACTCTAAAATGCGCAAGATAAGCGTGAGTGCTATGGATGGCGTTCTCGTAGGGAGACGGGAGCGGGTTCATAGTGGTGTATTGCTATGGTGAATATGTGGACTCGTGTGCGCCACCTCAAAAGAGTTACTTGCAGTCGTAGTTCAGGATAGCCACCGAGTCAAAGCTGGCTTGCTGCAGTCAAACTCCACCACCCCCTTTGATAATGATGCATATGTAGCTAGTTCTGATGTAAGTCTTGCTGAGTACGTTTGTACTCACGTTTGCCTATTTTATGTTTTGCGTAGAGACTTTAGTCTCGCTTAGTAGTTCCGCTTGGACTTCGACGGTTAGCTTGATACCTCAGCTACGATCCTGTGCCTTCGGCAGGATCTGGTAGATAGTCAGGCTTCTCAGCCTTTTTCGTTTATAGTTGTCTGTACTCAGACATGATTAGCTTCCGCTTGTGCTTTGACTTGTATGCTCTGAGTGTTGGGTCATGAGACCCATGTTTGTAATATCTCGCTCCTCGGAGCCTATTGATAATATTTGAGTCGTAGAGTTATGTTGTGATGCCATGTTGTAACTACGCATATTGAGCATAATGTGTGTATGTTTGAAATGCTTGGTATGTGTGGGATCCGACAAACTAGTTGTATATCCTTGGCAGCCACTAATATGGGGAAATGTAGTCTCGAGATTCTGATCGATAGTAGTCCGCTATGCCCGGTTCACCGGAGTCCTCGCTAGCCCAAAGACTACCGCTTGGACACTTGACTGGCCGGCATGTGTTTCACTTCGTCTTATGTCCGTCCTTCGGGAAATGTCACGCGGTGTTATTCGAGTCCTGCCTAGCCTGCTACAGCCCGGGATACCGGAGTCCTCATAGCCAGTGCTACAGCCCGAATATATCCGTTGATGACCGACATGCTCGATGTGATTCATGTATGCCTGTCACCATATGTTAGCGCCGCTTTGGGTAAACCACGAGCCATGTCGTCATGGTTTCTTTGTCATATGGATGCTAGCGACACTATCATATACGTGAGCCAAAAGACGCAAACGGTCCCGGGACATGGTAAGGCGACACCCGTGGGAATACCGTGCGTGAGGCCGCAAAGTGATATGATGTGTTACATGCTAGGTCGGTGTGACTTAGGATCGGGGTCCTGACAAATGGCAGCCCTCACGACACTCATGACATGCTTTTGCGCGGGAGAGGATAGCTGGCTGGCTGGTAGAAATAATATATCAAGGAACCTTGGCACTTCAGATACCAAGGATAGCAACGAAAAGTCACGTCTTAGCAAACACAAGCGCCGCAGCAACGGTGATAACGCCGATGGCACGTCAGTCAATGCCGGATTCAGAGGCTCTAAATCTGGTCAGCGGAAAAAGCCATTCAAAAGAAGTACTCCGGGCCTGTCCAGTTTGGACCGCATACTCGATCGCTCGTGTAAAATACACGACACCCCCGATAAGACAGCCAATCACACCAACAGAGAATACTGGGTGTTCAAGATGGCCGGCAAGATAAATGCCAAAGACAAGGACAAGGGGCTGCACAGCGATGACGAGGAGGAACCCCGGCCGCCGAACACGGAAGGACATAAGAGGTTCCCCCCACAAGTGAGGACAGTAAACATGATATACGCAACCCACATCCCGAAAAGGGAGCGGACGCATGCACTAAGGGACGTATACGCGATGGAGCCCGTCGCCCCAAATTTCAACCCATGGTCCTCTTGTCCGATCACATTTGATCTTAGGGACCACCCCACGAGTATCCGTCATGGCGGATCCGCCGCATTGGTCCTAGACCCAATCATCGACGGATATCACCTCACTCGAGTCCTTATGGACGGCGGCAGCAGAACACCTGCTTTACCAGGATACAGTGTGCCAAATGGGTATACACCCCTCGAGGATCAAACCCACCAAAACAACCTTTAAAGGCGTTATTCCAGGTGTAGAGGCCCATTGTACGGGCTCAACTTCCGAAGCAAGGAGTAATCTTCGATATCGTCCCGTTCCGCAGCGGCTATCACTCACTGCTCGGGCGCACCGCATTTGCAAGATTCATTGCGGTACCGCATTACGCATACCTCAAGCTCAAGATGCCAGGACCTAGGGGGTCATCACAGTCAATGGAAACACAAAACGCTCGCTCCGTACGGAGGAGCACATCGCGTCTTGCGGCAAAGCTCAAAGCAGCCTTTTGAGGCAATCCACCAGCTCGGCGATCAAGCCCCGGACACCGCTGCTGGCCCGTAATAACTCGCAACAGGATCGCCTGGCACGCTCAGAGCTCGCCTAGCAATTCGGCCCCCGCCCTAGTCTTAGTACAATGGCAAAGTCCGTCCCACGTGTGCATAATTACGCATTGAAAATACCATGGGTATAGGCGGGTGCACGATCACGGCGCGTCCCATAATGCGGTTTAACCGCACTAGGGGCTTACTACCTTCATCACTCTCTATCTTTCAGGACTCTACTCTCTGGAAGCCTTGTTCGGCAGTACGGTAGCCGGACACATGATACAACACCCAAGGAGGCATGAAGCTACGTCGTACAAACGGAATCCCCAGGTGGTCTCTGATAACGAGCTAAATACCTGTTTTAAGATACCAGTCTGCATCTTGCCCTTGGATGGGACATGTCAAATAGTCCTATTGTTTGCTTACCGCACCATTTGTATCATTATGCTTTAACGCATTTCTTAAATAAACAATGCATAGTACTAGTCTATTATTGCATCCTATATTCTTTTATATATGTGCTTATCTACGACAATCAGCACCCATACACTATGGTACGCCAAATACGCCAGGCGCTTCCGTATACCCCATAATTCGGCATGAGAAGTTCGAACACTTTCGACAGTGCGGCACCCCGAACTTATAGCATTATATGCATCTGCTCCAAATCATGTCTTGGGTCAATTGTTGGGTTTGCCCGGCTCCCATGTTTTGGTACCTTACGTTCCGCTATATCGGCTAAGGTAGCACCGTGAGAACTACTACGATTGTGCCCCGGTTCTTTCGGCCGAGCACCTCGGTAGAGAAAGCTAAAACTGACTGTCATGATGAGGCGAGAGCTGGTCGCTGTTTGAGAGGTCTCAAGTCCCTAAAGACTTTTTCCGCTTCGGGCGAGGAGCCGGCCCTGTCCGGCTTAGGCGTGTATAGAGCCCCAAATTCGGCTTTCCGAAGACTAGGGGCTTCGCGAAAATTTAAAATTGTAGACTTCTATGGCGAACTGAGAGCGACAAAGCATTATAGACTGATTGCCTAGTTCGTTGCGCTGAACACCTCCCTCGAAGGACCCAAGAATGGGAAAAAGAGTGCTCAGATTCATGCCGAACACCCCAGCACTAGTTGCATGGGGGCGAAGTTTACGACTAGCAACTCTCGTAATTTATAAACTGCAGCATGTAAGGTGATATTTTAAATACGAAAGCGTTGCATAACGAACATGAACTAGTTTTCATAAACACAAGGATCACATGAGAAAGTTCATTCAAAGACTACATCTTTGGTACATTCGTCCACCACGAGACGGGCATCCTTCTGGACACTTTCATAATACATTTCAGGGTGGCGATGCTCCTTGCCCTGCGGCGGCCCCTCCTTCACCAACTTTCGGCGTCCATCTTCGCCCAGTGCACCTTTGCACGGGCAAGAGCCCTGCGTGCACCTTCGATGCAGACGGACCGCTTGATGACTTCCAGCCATTGGCAGGCATCTACAAGCCGCCTCACCAGGCTGAAGTAGCTGTTGGGAAGGGAATCGCCAGGCCACATCCAGACTATAAGGCCCCTCATGGCCTGTTCGGCCGCCTTGTGGAGCTCGACCAGTTGCTTCAGCTAGTCGCTCACGGTCATCGGGTGCTCGGTCCCAGTATACTAAGACCAGAAGAACTTCTCCGTCGAGCTCCCCTCCTCGGCCCGGTAGAACTCTGCGGCGTCAGACACACTACGGGGCAGATTTGTGAACGCTCCTCGAGAGCTCCGAACTCGGGTAAGTAAAAGGAAATTTTCTTTCGCATGCCTACTTTGCATAATGAATGCCTTACCCGCCGCTATCTTTTTCACCGCCTCAACTTCCTGGAGGGCCATTTGGGCTTCGGCCTTGGCATTTTTTGCACTTTCGAGTGCCTGGGCAAGCTCGGACTCCCGCGTCCTCGAGTCAAGCTCTAGAGACTCATGCATCTTGACGAGCACCTCGAGCTCTAGCTGCACCTCAACTACCTGGGATTCATGTCTTTCTCGCTTAGTGCGCTCCTTGGAAGCTTTGTTTTCGGCCTCGGACAGCGCCTTCTTGAGGGTCGCCACTTCGGTCGTGGCCCCTGGCAAAATTCATGATGATCCTATTATTCTGCAACCAACTCTTTTTTTTCATATTGACAAGGTATTGCTTACCTTTGTTCTCCTCGAGCTGCCTCTTGGCAAGGGCGAGTTCTTCCTTGGATCGCTCAAGATCCTGCTGTAGTGCGGCGACCTCCGCAGTACGTGCGGCAGCGGCCAACAGGGAAGCCTGCAGATTCACATAGACATACTATAATTAGACTCCTGCGATTATTATTTGATCCTCTATTCGGCTTTTCTTTGCGAACGCCAAACAGAGCATCAGGGGCTACTGTCTATGCGGTGATATTTCCCTATAATTTAAATACTTACCTCAAAGCCTGTTAGGAGGCTGGCGCAAACTTCAGTTAGTCAGCTTTTGGCGGACTGAACTTTCTCCATCACCGCACTCATGATAGTGCGGTGCTCTTCGTCGATGGAAGCGCCTTGGAGCGCTTCCAGCAAGTTGTCCGGTGCCTCTGGATAGACAGAGGTCACCGGCATGGGCGGCTTGCCCCTCTTCACAAGGGGTCGCCTGACAGAGTCCGGAACCACTGGAGGTTACGGCGCGGTGTTGACTGGAGGCCGAACTCGGAGCCCATGGGCGTCTTGCTCCCTTTGCGCCAAGGGTCCGGAGTGTCGCCTTGAGGCGCCTCCAGGACTACCTCACCCCGGCTCGGTGCCCTTTGGGCCAACACCTTGGCATCGCCCGTAGGGCGAAGGGTGGCGGCGGTCGGAAGTGAATCACTATTCATATCCGACGGGTCCAAAGAGCCATCCGACGAAGATACGTCGGTATGGGCTCCGGACGGACTGCGTAATCATGTTCGGCATGATGAGAAGCAGTGCGATAAAATATATCAAGAATTATTATGGTATCCGGATACTTACAACTTCGCCAAGGGCTTGTCCCTAGGCAACCACTAGTCGTCGCTGTGGGCAGCGGTCGTGGAGCAGTCCGGAAGGAGGGTCCTTCCTTTCTTGGTCCCTTCGGCCTCCCCGGTTGGGGCGGCCTTCCTTTTCTTGTCTCCCCCGGCTGGGGGAGAACATTCCTCTTCCTCCTCGTCATCGTGGGAGGAGTGTGCCTTGGAGTGTTCGGATGATGAGTCCAACACAACCTTGCGCCGGAGACCCTGTCGGGTCCCCGTGGCCTTCTTCTTGGTCGTCTTCGCTGGCACCTCGTAAGGTGCCGGAGTCAGCATCTCCCTTAGGAGAGCGTCTGCTGGATCTTTGGGCAGGGGGGCGGGGCAGTCAATCCGCTCGGCCGTCTCCACCCAGTCCTGTCAAAGCATGGGGGCTTAGATCCTGCATATGATTAAAGTAAGGGAACTAAACATCTCGTGATGTTTAAAAACCTACCGGATTGGCGCGGTGCTTTGCGCTGAGTCCGCGGTCCTCGGTAAGGGGAGGAGGTACCTCGGCGCCTTTAAACAGCACCCTCCAGACGTCCTTGTGTGTCGTGTCGAAAAGCTCCTACAGCGTCTGGTGCTCGGCCGGGTCGAACTCCCACAAATTGATTACCCGTTGTTGACACGGGAGGTTCCGGCGGAAGAGCATGACCTGGACCACGTTGACAAGCTTGATTTTCTTGCTCATCATGTTCCTGATGCAGGTCTGGAGTCCGGTCAGCTCTACCGGGTTACCCCAGGACAGACCTTTCTCTTTCCAGGAGGTGAGCCGCGTGGGGATTCCGGATCGGAACTCGGGGGCCGCCACCCAGTTGGTGTCGCGCGGCTCGGTGATGTAGAACCACCCCGATTGCCACCCCTTTATGGCCTCCACATAGGAGCCCTCGAGCCATGTGATACTGGGCATTTTTCCCACCATGGCACCGCCGCATTCCGCTTGCTGGCCGCCTACAACCTTCGGCTTGACATTGAAGGTCTTCAGCCACAGGCCGAAGTGGGGCTGGATGCGGAGGAAGGCCTCGCACACGACGATAAACGCCGAGATGTTGAGGATGAAGTTCAGGGCCAGGTCATGGAAGTCCAGCCCGTAGTAGAACATGAGGCCGCGGACGAATGGGTGGAGAGGAAATCCCAGTCCGCGGACGAAGTGGGTGAGGAAGACTACCCTCTCGTAAGCTTCTGGGGTAAGGACATGGCCGGGCCATGGCGTGATGTCATGCTATAATACGTCAGCAGATTAGATTTGTGGAAATATTATTCTCTCTACGATGGTATGTGGAACTTATTTTGCAGAGCCGGACACTATCCTTGTGTTCAAGATCTTCTATGGAGTATTCGGAGGAGGAACCCGCCTTGCAATGCTGAAAACAATCTGCGCGCCGGACTCATCGTCATTGAAGCCTGGTTCAGGGGCTACTGAGGGAGTCCTGGATTAGGGGGTATCCGGACACCCGAACTACATCCTTTGGCCGGACTGTTGGACTATGAAGATAGAAGATTGAAGACTTCGTCTCGTGTCCGGATGGGACTCTCTTGGCGTGAAAGGCAAGCTTGGCGATACGGATATGTAGATATACTTCTGTTGTAACCGACTCTGTGTAATCCTAGCCCCCTCCGGTATCTATATAAACCGGGGGGTTTAGTCCGTAGGACAACAACAATCATACCATAGGCTAGCTTCTAGGGTTTAGCCTCTACGATCTCATGGTAGATGAACTCTTGTAATACGCATATTCATCAAGATCAATCAAGCAGGAAGTAGGGTATTACCTCCATAGAGAGGGCCCGAACCTGGATAAACATCGTGTCCCTTGCCTCCTGTTACCATCCGCCTTAGACGCACAGTTCGGGACCCCCTACCCGAGATCCGCCGGTTTTGACACCGACAGTGGGCCACCCAGCCGGCTTGGATGCGGGATAACTACTCTTCGTAAGCCATTGTAAGAGTAGAAAAAATGGTGAAGGAGGAGATAGGGGAGCGGCGGAGGGGTGCGATTCTTGGCTGGCGTTCGGCCTCGTTTAAATAGGAGATTAAATAGACGGCGGAAGGGAGGAGCTCGGCTCGTTTTGTGTTTAATGCCGGCCCAGTCATGAATGGACGTGTGTCCAGAGTGGGTTTCTTGGCTTCCACACGGGTTTCATGGAGGCGTTTGAATGCGGCAAGGAGGCATGTTCAGCCGGGCGTGCATCGAGTGTCGCCCTCGACTCTGACCTACGACATCGCGTCGTTCTTCCACTGACATGTGGGATCTTTTTGTACACGGCCTGCATGTCAGTAACCCAATGCAGGCAGCGCACGCAGGAACTTTTGGTGGGCCAAGGCGGTCAGAAGCGGGCATTTCATGAACCGATGATTGTCCTTTGAGTGTGAAATCATCTATTTCATCTAGATAAGCCTACTATATAATGTAAGAGAATTTTAAAATTTTCATATATACATTGATAGCCCATTCGATACGTTGTGATTCATAAAGACCGCTGCAAACATCAATGTTCTGCTTATAATAGATAAGATTGATTAAACCTTGCTTAGATTGATTAATAACCGTAACAATCCATGTCCTTAACAAAGGGTGCATGCACGTATAGGTTGAGCGTGTGTCTTGCGCCGTGTGCGGTGTGCATCTAGGCGTGCGAGTGTTGCGTGTGTGCATGTGTACGTTTCAGTGTTGCATGCATGTGTGCGTATGTGCGTGGGTTCCTGAGTGCATGTGTACATGTCAGTGTTGCACGCCTGCATGCGTGTGTGTGTTCCTTATGTGTACGTGTCAGTGTTGCACGCCTGCATGTGTGCGTGTGTTTGTGCGAGTGTGCGTGCGTGCATGTGTACATGCGGGGTGAGGATACACGTCAGTCGACTGACTTTTTCATCTCTGATTAGTAGATTTTCCAGCCATTGGATACGAATTAAAGAGCCCACAGTTTATTTTCAACCTCCACCCCCTGTGCCACCAGCCATCGCCGACCGAACCGACGGCTGCTGTCGCCCAAGGCCGGCCCGCACGTTCACGCCGCCCCGCCTGCCTCGAAACCACTCCCTACCGCCTGTCCGCCGCTGCCCCGGCCATCGCTCTAGCCCCACCCCCCCCCCCCCGCGCCAAGCTTTTTCTCCGGTGATCTCCACTCCACCGCCCAATCACCGCGCCCCCCACCGCCTGCGACTGCCAACCAGAGGTCTCACGACTTCGAATCCCCACCGACCACTAATTTATTACCATTTATGTCCTTCATATACGCGCTGACGGGTGGGCCCTATGGTAATGTGCGCTACTGAATGTGGAACGTTTGACTGGTCAATTGATCGTGTCATCAACAAATTACGGAGCTGTATGGTGAGCCAATGACCGTATGATCATGCTAAAATGTATTTTATTAACCTAATACACACTCAAACTACCATTTCTTTCTTTCATATATGCGCTGACAGGTGGGCCCCATGGATACGTGCCCTGATGGTGCAACACTAGTTGCTCCACGTGGAACGTTTGACTGGTTAATTGATTGTGTCATCAACAAAATACGGAGTTTTATGGGTGAGCCAGTGACCGTATAATCATGACATGTTTTTTTAACACAGCACAGACGCAAGCGCTCATATGTAGGCGCAAGCACTCACCGCTATAAGAGCACACACGCAGACCCTACCCCTATGGGCACCTTCGAGAGAGTGAGCCAGCATATGATCTTGGGATTTTACGAAGTCTCCTCCCACTGAACGCACATTGAGGGAAAAATACTGAAATTAACCTAGGATAAATGCGAGCACCAGGACTTTAACCCTTGTGGGCTCGAGAAACCACTGTCCTCCTAACCATCCAACCATAGGTTTGTTAGCACCACAAAATGTATGTGCTCACCGTGATGAGCTAATTCTAAAGTCCAGTGACCATATTGTGCTTTCGCTTCAAATACAATGATCGTAAGTGTCGTCAATAAAATATGGAGCACGCATCAAATACAATGTCCGTCAGTGTCATCAACAAAATATGGAGACGTATCGTGAGCTAGATACCGTACGATCACCACGAGAATATATATGGTGACCGTAATGAGCATATTCTGAAGTCCACCGACCGTATAGTGCTTTCGCTTGAAATACAGTGACCGTCACGCGTGAATGTGTCATGGGCATACATACTTTTAGAGGGCCAGGAGATAGCTTGTGTGCGTACGTGAAAGTGGTGAAGAAAGAGGGGGTGTCCGGTGGAGACAAGGAGAGATTTGCCCTTCGTTTCTCTTTCCCATGACTAATATTTTAGGAGAAAATATAAACATTCACAATGCAGAACAAATATTTTTGGATGCACCATGCAGTTAACTTTCATGCATGTCTAACATTATACTATTGTATATGCTTATTTTCTTAGTGGCCGATTGCATGTGTGGTGTGGTGGGCACATCATTTCTAGTTGGGGTGGGCACATTATTTCTAGTTGTGGTGGGTCAACATGAGGACTCATGGGTCGGTTCCATCCTGCGCCACATAGGTTGGACCAAGACGCATTATACGAAGACCCATGTGGAGGACTCGGCGTACAACACAAAGCTACCAGAGTCGTGGAGGACTCTATCCCAGCTGGTGATAAGCCGACTATATATGATTTGTAACCCTAGGCCCCGAGTATGTTATAGAAGCCTCGGGGCTAGTTCGTCGATAGTATACACACAAGCACAATGCCTGGTATTCACGTGTACTTTGTACACACCCCTATCACTAACATACAGTACTAGGAGTAGGCTTTTTCCTCAACTTCAAGGGTCCAAACTTGGGTAAAACTTTGCCTCGTATTACCATCCAGCCTAACAGTCAGGGATATCCTACCGAATGATCTGATGGAAACATATCCGCCAACTACTAAGAGAGAGGTGTGTCTGGGGGGGCAATGTGTGTGAGAGAGGCCTAAAGATAATCTGCGTGCGAGACACACGTAGGCACATATAAGTGCGTATGGAGGGCTAGTAGAGACCCTGCACATGTATATATCAACGTGAGAGAAATAGTGTTTTCCAACTGAGATTAGTGAAAAGAGTGGTACATAGTAGTCAGAAAGAGAGAGAGAGAGAGAGAGATAGAGGGAGTGTGTGCGTGAGACACCCCAGGAGAGATTTTGAGCATGTGTGAAAGAGAAATGCCGATGTATATAATGTGTGTGCACTTATGCGTTAGATAGAGAGATATATAGCACGTTGTGAGAATGGGCCAAGGCATAGTGCATCTACGTTTAAAAGGCGGTTCTACGCATTAAATTAAAATATAAATGGCATTATTATTTTTGGATGAGATCATAATTTTGCAATTTTCGTATGAACGAAAATCGGTCTATCAGACACCCATACTCTATTGAATTCTAACATGTGCATGTGTTTATTTCATATTATTGATCCATAGAGTGAGAGCGGTTTGAAATATAGGCAATGCATTGCTTTTGCATGAAATACAGGCAATGCATTGCTTTTTTAATTCATATATAAACATTAATTAGTGCACTCCATGTTGTTAGTGTGAAGCACTTTATACATTTGTCACTTACATGGATACGTTCCAAATTCCTAGCTACGAACTAGAATACATTTTGAATTCAACATAAAGGGGGTTGTGCATTCATCTATTTGAACCCGAGATAATGGCATTTGTAAATCAGATCTAAAAGGGGGCATCAATCTTTGTTGTGCGTTTGAACATGCTATATATTCATACGCATGTCTAACTATGTTTTTGCAACCAAGGAGATTATATCTGGAACCATGCATGAACTAACGTAAGTTGCATATTTTTTCATATATACTCGTGTACAATGTATATTCAAATGTTCCCCCTCCATTCTAAAATAATCGTAGTTTTAGGATTTTCAAGAGTAAAGATTTGTGAAGTTTGACAAATCCTGAAAGTTCAATTCAAGAGAATAGAAAAAGTTAATGCTTCTACTACCAAATATTGAACGAAGCGCCAAATACGCCTCTAGTCACCCGAAACCGCGCGATACTAATGTTTGGTGGTAGGAAATTACTGTCCTGACTCTGGCACGTGTAGCCTATCGGCCCGATGTCCAAAGGTCTAAACCAGGGTAGGTTTGTAAATTCACCAAGACGCCAGTCTCAACCGCCTCCAAGAAGCATTCATATGCCGTGGGCGCCTAAACATCCATGCGCTCAGCCAAAATCTATCCCGCCCACCATTTGGGACACCTGAGATTACTGTCCTACCACCAACCCGCAATATGTTCGATATTTTAGATGGGGGCAAAGTTTGTAACTTTCCCCATATTTCAAACAAGTGCATCCCAAACTGAAACATTGTTCACCCTTAGTTCCCCCTCCCTTAGTTTCCCCAATAATACTCCGTGGGCGCCAAAACGCCCTCTCCACCAGCCGCGAAACCCCAGCCTCCTCCGTCCTCCATGCCCAATCCACCGCCGCCCTCCTCCATCACGCCGGAGCCGGTACCCCGATGTCATCGTCCAATGCAACCGCAAATGCAATGCCCTCAAGGACTTAGCAGCTCAAGCCGAGGCAGAGCTGCCTACACGACGCCGACGCTGACATGCGCCAAACCAGAACCACTTCGACCACGCCGTCCTGCGCCTCACCGCTGCCGCTCAACTGTCGCAACCGTCCACTGCACCAGAGCTGTTCCCGCTACGCCGTCGTTCGCCGCCTCGGATCTGGCCACCGCACCACACTAAACAACTTGGCCATCGGTTCGTCAAAGGCTCCACCGTCCTCCACAACTTCTCGTTTCTAGCGAACCACAAGAAGATCGTTGGAAAAACAGAAGGAGGACACAACACTGCCAGCAGAAAGAGGTACTCCTCTTCCCTTATTCGTGCAAATCTTACGTCTCTGCTCACACCGTATTTATCCCACGAAAGAAACTAGTTGAGCACTTCGTACTGCATCTTCTTCATGATACTAAATGCACAAGGTTTCCTCCATTTAATATTTCAGCTATGCTAGAGGTCAGTAGCCCGCCTGGATTTTAATTCAGGGTCAGTCGAATCGCAATCAAAAGAAGCAGCACCCGCTTAGGCGCGTGAAGCACCTAGTCCGCCTGTTCGCCGAGGAAGCGGTGCATCGGTGTCTATCATAGGGGTGTGGGGTGCAGGAGCTTCTTGCGCCTGATCTGGAGGTCGGCGGGGCTTGAAGGGATGGCCGGCGGCGGTGACAAGCATGGCGGTGCGGTGAGGTCAAGGGGAGGGCGGAGGCAGGGGTGGTCGCTGTCATTTCAAGGAAGATCGTAACACTGACTAGCTGGAGGTAGATGAATGCGATCTGCCTGTTCTTTGTACATCGGACGGTGCAGAAAAAATGAACTGGCCAATTCATTTTCAGTCGACTGTTATTTTCATAGGATCACACCTTGTGGTGTGCTGGAGGAGCATCTGCATTTCCCAGCCATCCCTGTGCTCATATTTCAAAATTCTAGAATCTAGTAATTTTGTGTGCCATGCATGTTGTAGACCTATCATATGTCTCGCGTCATTTATTTCTTACTGACCTACTATTTGCTACCTTTACATTGTACTACTTGTGCACACACTTCACCCATACTCACACTATTGTTTTTATGCATGGGTATTTCAGACTCTGACGCAGTGTTGATGAATACAAAAAAGAAAAGACAGAAGTCGCTCCAGTATAATTCCAAGATAAGCACTAAGCATCCCAGCGCTCTAAAGGGTGCAGTGCCAGCAGATGGAGACAGTAAATGTAGCTCTGCAGTTGATGATCTCAATTGCCACACACAACCATCCTGTGTGCTTGCTTTAACTTCGACCGCCAAATGTGGTTGCATGTTGCATATGGTGTCTAGCTTGTATTGCTTCCAATTTGGTTAAATTGCATCACCATTTTACACATTATACCTTTGATAATGACATGCCTTCCTGTTTTTGAGACATACTACATATGTCTATTAACCATGTTCATACATCAAACTAATGCTCTTTTGTATCCCTCATCAATCACTTATGACGAGACAGTCACCCCAGTGGGTTACTGTAAGACGCGCTACTCGTTTAAAGAGTGCAGTGTCATCCTCCGCACATGATTCTCAAGAAACAACAAGGCTAAATGAAGATAGTCAATGTAGCTCTCTAGTTGATAACCGCAATTCCCCCACACCACCATCGCAGGTGCTTGCTCTTACTTGGCAGTGTGATATGTGGTTGCATGTTGCATATGGTGTCTACCTTGTAATGCTTCTAATTAGGGTAAATTGCATCTTCTTAGTTAACACATTATACTTGTGAATATGACATGCGTTCCTGTTTTTGGTACATATTACATCTTTCTATTAACCATGTTCTTAATCAAACTACTTTTCTTGTGTATCCCTCATCAATCACTTCTGATGAGACACCTTCAAGTTGATAGTGTAATATTGGTTGCATCTTGCATATCATTTCAAACATGTATTGCCTCTAATTTGTTGAAGTGCCACTTATAATGAGACACATCTAACTTCGTAGAGTGATTTTGGTTGGATCTTTCATATGGTGTCTAGATTGCGTTGCTTCCAATTTATTGAAATGCCTTCTGCCTAGCGTTTTCCGTACATATTCCATCCTCCTACAATGTGGTTGCCATACATAAAATTGTGTTCGTCAGTATCATGCATCAATGAATTTGGAAGTGTGAATTTCATTCCTTTTTGCTTGTGTGTTTACTTGACAAGGAAAAATCTAAAAGGACGAAGGCACGGAATGATGGTGGTCATATGGAGCAACCGAAATAGATGATCTCTGCACATTCTCCTGCTACTCCTACTGCAGTGCAAGTTCCAAATCTCATCTCCCCTACTCCACAACCCCATGTGCTTGCTCTAACATGGCAGTGTGATATCTGGTTGCATGTTGCATATGGTGCCTAGCTTGTATTGCTCCTAATTTGTTAAATTGCATTTCCTTAGCTTACACATTATAGATGTGAATATGACACGCCTAGAGAAAAATAGGCACATCTAGAATACCAAATGCACATCATTGGGAACATAATGAGTTGTATTTTCAGATTGTACATCTTTGGTATTGTAGATGTAGACAGTTTTCTCTATACACTTGCTCAAAGTTCACAAAGTTTGACTTTCACAAAAATCTATAGGCACTACATTGTGGAACGGAGGAGGTATTGCTTCTAATTTGGTCAAATACATTTCTTAGGCTACCCTTTTAATTTGGCAGAGTGATATTGGTTTCATCTTTCATATGGTTTCTATCTTGCATTGCTTCTAACTAGTTCAAACACATTGTGCTTAGTTTACACTTTATACATCATACATGTCAATATATCATGCCGTCCTATTTTTCATACATATTCCACCCTCTTATCATGCGTCTGTCTTACATGAAAGTAGTTCTCGTAAGTATCATGCATCAATGAGTTCTGAAGAGAAAATTTTATTCCTTTTTCTTGTGGGTTTGACTTGACAAAGCAAAATCAAAAATAGGAAGGAAAAGATTAAGGAAGACGATGATGGTGGTCCTCTGCAGCAACGTAAATGGAGCATCTATACCGATTCTCCGTGTACTGCTAGTGCATTACAAGTTCCAAGTCTGCGCTGCCCTACTCCACCATCCAAGGTGCTTGCTCTAACTTGGCAGTGTGATATATGCTTGCATGTTGCATATGGTGTCTAGCTTGTATTGCTCCTAATTAGTGTAAACTCCATCTTCTTAGCTTACACATGATACGTGACACGATTTCCTGTTTTTGGTACATACTATATTTGTCTATCACACCATGTTCTTACATGAAACTACTCTTCTTGTGTATCCTGCGTCAGTCACATATGATGGGACACCTTTAAGTTGGCAGTGTGATATTGGTTTGCGTCTTGAAAATGATTTCTAACATGTAGTGCTTCTAGTTTGATGAACGCCACCTATGACAAGACAATTTTAACTTGGCAGAGTGATATTGATTGCACCTTCCATATGGTGTCTAGCTTTTAGTGCTTCTAATTTGCTGAAGTGCCTTCTGCTTAGTAACCACATCATAGGTGTGAATATGTCAAGCCGTGCAGTTTTTCCTACATATTCCATCCTCGTATCATGACTTTGCCTTTCATTAGAGTAGTGTTCGTCAGTATCATGCATGAATGAGTTCTAAAGAGCGAATTTTATTCCTTTTTCTTGTCGGCTTGATGTCACGATGAAAAATCATTAAAGCGGAAGGAAATTGGTAAGGCATTGGATGATGGTGGTCCTTCCGAGCAACTGAAACGGAGGGTCTCTACAGATTCTACTCCGCCATCCTCCCAACAAGATTCGCAAGACAACACAAGGCTAGATAGTCAACGTAGCTGTGTAGATGATGAGCACATCTCCCCTACTCCACCGTCACAGGTGCTTGCTCTAACTTGTCACTATTATATGTGGTTGCATGTTGCATATGATGTCTAGCTTGTATTGCTTCTAACTTTGTTGAATTGCATCTGCTTACTTTACACATAATGCCTGTGAATATGACACTTGTTCCTGTTTCTAGAACATACATGTAGATGATGAGAACATCTCCCCTCCTCCACCATCACAGGTGCTTGCTCTAACTTGAAACTGTTATATGTGATTGCGTGTTCCATATGATGTCTAGTTTGTATTGCTTCTGATTTTCTTGAATTGCATCTGCGTAGCTTACAACTTATACCTGCAACGATCACTTACCCATAAGACACATTTAACTTGGGAGTGTGATGTAGGTTGCATCTTGCATTGTCTTCTAGCTTGTACTACTTCTATTTTCTTGAAATGGCACTTACAAAGAGACAGTTTTTACCTGATAGTGATATTGGTTGCATGTTCATATGGTGCCTAGCTTTCATTTCTTCTAATTTTGTTGAAATGCCTTCTGCTTACTGTTTTTCATACATATTCCATCCTCCTATCGTACGTCTGAATATGCAATGTTGTCTTTTTTATATATATTCCATCCTCCTATCCTGCGCTTGCCTTACATCAAAGTAGTGTTCATCTATATCATGCATCAACCAGTTATGCAGAGCTAATTTTATTCATGTTCTTTTGGTTTTGACTTCATAAGGCAATATCACCAAATAGGAAGGAAAAGAGTAAGTTAGGGGATGTTGGTGGTCCTCAGGACTGACGCAAACAGAGACTCTCTAAATTTGCCACTGTTACTACTAATGAAGTTGAAGTCCCAAGTCTACATGATGATTTCATCTCCCGTACTCCACCATCGCAGGTGCTTGCTCTAAGTTGACAGTGTGATAATTGATTTCATGTTGCATATGTTATCTAGCCTATATTTCTTCTATTTTGATTAAATTGCACCTGCTAAGTTTATACGTTATACATGTGCATATGACATGGCTTTCTATGTCTAGAATACACTGCATCTATCAATCATACCATGTTCTTGCATCAAAGTACTGCTGTTGTGTATCCCGCATCAGTCACTCATGATTGGACGCTTTTAACATGGCAGTTTGATAGTGGTTGCATCTTGCATTGATTTCTACGTTGTACTGCTTCTAATTTTTCGAAATGCCACTTATGACAAGACACGTTTAACTAGGCAGGGTGATATTGGTTTCATCTTTCATATGGTGTCTAGCTTGCATTACTTCTATTTTCTTGAAAATCCTTCTACTTAGGTTACACATCATAGATGTGAATATGTCGCGTCGTCCTGTTTTTCTTACATATTCCATCCTCATATGGTTGTCTTACATCAAAGTATTGCGTGTCTGTATCATGCATCAATGAGTTCTGAAGAGCGATTTAATTATTTTGTGTTCTGGGTATGCCTTTGTCGGATGTGGGGTTCCGGCAAACCCTTAAGGTTCGAACACTGGGGTGCGCGCGAAGCCTTTTCCTCCTACCGATCTACGCTCTAGCTTGCTAAGATCTTGCGGACGAACTCGATGAACTCACAACACAGAAAGAGGCACGGGGTTTATACTGGTTCGGGCCACCGTTGTGGTGTAATACCCTACTCTAGTGTGGTGGTGGTGGATTGCCTCTTGGGCTGATGATGAACAGTACAAGAGAGGAACAGCCTCCTGAGGTTGAGGTGTTCTTGTGCGTGTGTTGGCTTCTCAATCTGTTTGAGTTGTCCTTCTACTGTGACGGGTAAGCCTATTTATAGAGGCCCTGGTCCTCTTCCCAAATGTTGAGCGGGAAGGGAGCCAACAACGGCGGGCAAATTTGAATGGGGACAACTAGTACAAGCTATCCTGAAAAAAGTGGTCTTCGCCTGCGAAAATCCCTAGGGTGACACCGTCTTGGGCTCTACGATGACCTCCGCCTTGCCGTCCTCCTGGTCTTGGTCTTGTTGCACCAATATGGCAACCTTTGCCTGATGCCTCAGTACTCTTCGTCTGCGCTTGCCTCCTTAGCACCAAAGAGGAAATGGGGACGCTGTGTGCACTGGCGCCCGCCTGGCACCCACCTCGCGCCGTTCGTCATGGCTTACGTCACGAGTACCTCACGAGGTTTGCCCCTCCTTGATATCTCCGCTCCTCGTGAGCCTGCCTGGCTAGGCTACTCCAGAGGGAGTCTTGCGTCGTCCCCTTCGCGAGGCTTGGACCCTCGCGAGGGTCTTGGATGCCTTGTTGACGAAGATGGGCCGTACGGCCCGCTGCTCAGCCACGCCGTGGGCCGCAGGCAGGCAAGTCTGGGGATCCCCGTTCCCAGAACGCCGACAGCCTTGACATGGAAAAGTCAAAAAGGAGCAAGGAAAAGAATATAGTAGGGAATGGTGTTACTCGTCGGGTGAAAGGGAAAATGATCTGCCCTCAAGATTCTTCTGGTACTTATAGTGTAGTGGAAGGTCCAAGTCCACCGGCTAAATCTACAAACACAGTATCACGTGCTCCACCAGTTGCAGCATCCGCTTCAACTGTACCAGCATTTCAACGAGTTACTCGTTCATTTAATCCGGAAATGACCAGTTCCCGAGCTGCATTCACACCTAACACTACTTCAAGCCACTAGCGACACAGGACTTGGCAAGATCAGATGAACCTCATGAGCATCAACACCAAGATGGTACCTTACCGAGTCAAGTTGCAGTTGCATGCTCCTTTATATGTACTCTCATAGTTTGATGTGCACTAACACTTTCCATATTCGTTGTTGAACTAGCAACATGGCATGGCGAAGCAGACATCGAGGATAATGCTTGACAGATTAACAAAATCTAAAGGAGGAAGAATGGAGATCCATTTTGAGGCAGGTTTAAAAAGGCCACGTGATGCTCTGAGAGTCAGACCAAGTTAGTATCGAGAGGCAGCCATTGCCGTTAGGTGCCATTCATGTATCCTCCCAATGTGGATCCAAAGACAGAATGAGAAAGACAATACCCAGTTTAACACCTTCCTTGACCATTTATCCGTAAGTAATGTTATTCATCGCAATTTGTAATATTGTCTTGCTCTGTGCCATACTTTCTATCTTCCTCCTAATAAGTCTCACATTCTTTTTTCAATAGATGAGGTTCAAGTTGGATCCGAAAGATTATGCAACTAAACAAGCATGCACTCATGTTTTTCGATGCGCTTCTGCGACAAGATCGGTACCACCTTAGAAAATCTCACTTTGAAGGCAAGTCTAACAATGAAATCGCCAAAATATCTCCAGTGGAATATATTACAGATCAAGACTGGACAACCCTTGTTAAACACCGGTCTGATCCGAAGTATCAGGTAGGGTATATGTATTTGATCAGACCACATATTGAACTTGTATTTTTGTATGTGCCTTACAAGTGTATCTTCTTCTAGGCTAACTGTTTGAATAACAAGACCAACCATTCTAAAGTCAAATTCCAACAGACAACAGGATCTCGTAGGTATATTGCACACTGCGAGGCTCTTGTAAATAGCTGCTATTTCCTTCTTATTTCTGTGCCATATTATCGTATCTATATTGACTTGTTCCAAATACAGAGGAAATCCCGTGCGGACCAAAAAGAACCTGAACCGAATGCGGTGCAAATCTTCAAGTATTGCCACAGCAGCAAGATGAAGGACATGAGCACACCAGTTCATGCCGCGGTTGTAAGTCCTTACTCCTCCTGCCTTTGAACTGATTGGTACTATGATGTGTTCATTTAACTGCTTCATTTGCAACAATAGTCAGTTACTCTGTTCACTTTTATACACAGTTGTCTTAATGTATCATTTCACCTTACATGGTTTAAAAGAGATGAAGGATATTCTTTTGGTCTTGATCTGTAATCTAGTTGTGATGTTCACGTCGCTTTTACAATGATACAATAGCCTGTTTGTTTTATATCTGTTTGCCCATGATATGAATGATGTCTCTTTATCCTACTTTAAACCATGTCTCTTTATCCTTAGATGTCAATGAATGTGAGGAAATAGACAATACAGTAGGCATGCTAAATGGGCATATGTTCCGAAAGTGATTTTATTATGTAGGTGGCACTACAATACATGCTAATGTATTACAGTAGTTCACCAAAATAAGTTATGAATAAACGTGAAAATGACTTTGTTTGTTTTTGTCTCATTAGTAACTTATCTGGTACACTAATCTACAAGTTCAAACTTTCAACTAGCTATGGAACAAATGATTGAACAGCCACAACCACCTAAAGGTGACGAGGCTACCACAGGCAGAATGTCACCTCTTGTTGCAGTGCGTCAGTATCTCTCCACTAACAGTGCAAAAAGCACCTTCCTGCGTAATTCTGGGTTGGCTGTCAAGGTAACTGAGCGAGTCCTGGATTAAGGGGTCCTCGGGCGTCCGGCCTGTTGGACATGGGCCGGACTGATGGGCTATGAGGATACAAGACTGAAGACTCACACTCGTGTCCGGATGGGACTCTCCTTGGCGTGGATGGCAAGCTCAGTTTTGCAAGCTTGTCTGTAACCGACTTTGTACAACCCTAGTCCCCTCCGGTGTCTATATAAAGCGGAGGGTTTAGCTCGTAGAGGCAATCATAATCATACAGGCTAGACTTCTAGGGTTTTAGCCATTACGATCTCGTGGTAGATCAACTCTTGTAATACTCATATTCATCAAGATCAATCAAGAAGGAAGTAGGGTATTACCTCCATAGAGAGGGCCCGAACCTAGGTAAACATCGTGTCCCTTGTCTCCTGTTACAATCGACCTTGGACGCACAGTTCGGGACCCCCTACCTGAGATCCACCGGTTTTGACACCGACATTGGTGCTTTCATTGAGAGTTCTGCCGCGTCGTCACCAGAAGGTCCAATGGCTCCATCAATCATCTACAACAATGCTGCCCTGGAGGAGGTTTTCCTCCTCGACCAGATCTTCGTGTTCGGCGGCTTCGCACTGCGGGCCAACTCGCTTGGCCATCTAGAGCAGATCGACAGCTATGCCCCAGGTCACCAGATTAGTTTTGGAAATCTGGACTACATCGCTGATATCCAAGGAGACTTGATCTTCCAAGGATTCGCGCCCCCAACTTCTACTCTGGCCTTAGATCCGGAGCGTATGGCCAGGTCTGAAGACGGGCTCCCTGAGCTTGCCGGACTATCTGCGACCATTAAGCCCGTTACGGGAGAGCCGAAGGGAGTAGTGTCGCTGGAAACCATCATGAAGCCGGACCCTTCTTCGGACACTGGCTCCGAACCCTTGGAGTCAGCATCATGTGAGTTCGGCCAAGGAGTCTCCCTCTCACCGTACTCCACAGGCTCTCTTCTCTCGGGCCAAAGCTCTCCTGTAAGCGAGGCTCTGGACCTAATGCGATCCCATGTTATTACACAGGAGCAATGTCCGAACTATGCCCAGCCCGGACTAGGGGCTGAGAGCAGGGAATTTTTCCGTCCCACCCACCACCCACTTTATAGCCACTGTCGAGGACTTAACCGACATGCTCGATTATGACTCCGAAGACATCGACACTATGGACGACGATGCTGGAGAAGGGCGGGTCCAGAACCTGTCCTTTACCGGACCCTGGACGGCCACCTCTTCGTATGAGGTGTACATGGTGGATACACTCAAAGAAGCTAATGCCGATGACAAAGAAGACCCAGTCGAGGATAAAACTCCTGAGATACATCCAAAGCACCGACGATAGCGGTGCCGCTCTAAGTCAAGCCGTGGAAAAGACAGCAATACTGACACAGGAGAAAACAATATTCTAGATGATGTTGAAGACAATGAAGACCCCGTCGAGCCAACCTCCGAACAGGACGAACGGGAAGATGGGCGAGTCAACGCTAATGAATAGGCCGTAAACAAAGACTCGGAGGACAGTAATTATCTTCCGCTCTTCGAGGATGAGGTGAGCCTTGGCAACGAGGATTTTATCGTGCCTGAGGAACCTCTCGAGCAGGAGCGCTCTAAGCGCCGGCTAATAGCCACTACAAGGAGCCTGAAAAAGAAGCAGTAGCAGCTTCAGGATGATCAACATCTGCTTAACGATAAATGGACTAGTGTCTTGGCAGCCAAGGAATACGGCCTCGAGCACCCCACCAAAAGTTACCCGAAGCGCAAATTGCTACCTCAATTCGATGACGAGGCCCTTGAGCCCGTACCATCAGCGCGTAATGCGGCTGATCGACCACCACGTGGTTGGGACAAAGCGGCAACTCAAGCCGAACACCAGCCCGTACTACCTTGCCATAAAGGCAGAGATAAAATAGCTCGTGATATACATATGACCTACGGCAGGACCTGGACAGTAGAGCAGGACAGACCAGATCGATATATGGATCCCCGGGGTGTGCCCCGACACGCGACGATGACTATCTAGCCGGACGCGACAAGCATAATCACGCCCGGGCCGAAAACTGCAGATGGACTCCATCCGAGCTACGTCGCGATGGGGCCCGATATAGAGGCGCCGCACACCCCCTTTTCTTCATGAAGTAATGGAGCATGAATTCCCAGAAGGGTTTAAACCCGTGAACATCGAATCATATGATGGGACAACAGACCATGCGGTATGGATCGAAGATTTTCTTCTCCATATTCATATGGCCCGCGGTGATGATCTTCATGCCATCAAATACCTCCCACTAAAACTCAAGGGACCAGCTCGACACTAGTTGAACAGCTTGCCCGAAAACTCCATTGGCAGCTGGGAGGACCTGGAAGACGCCTTGCGCGACAACTTCCAAGGTACATACGTCCGACCTCCGTACGCCGATGACCCAAGTCATATAGTCCAACAAACCGTAGAGTCAGCCAGGAAATTCTGGACTAGGTTCGTAACTAAGAAGAACCAGATTGTCGACTGTCCAAATGCCGAAGCCCTAGCGGCCTTTCAACACAGCATCCGTGACGAATGGCTTGCCGGACACCTCGGCCAGGAAAATCTGGCTAGCCTATAGCAATAACAATACAAGAGAACCTGGAACCTCTGAACCCAGAAATAGCAACGGCAAGCCCCGACGCAACATACACAAGCGTCAAAGCAACGATAGCAACACCGATGACACGGCGGTCAACGCCGGATTCAGGGGCTCCAAGTCCGGCCAGCGGAAGAAGCCATTCAAAAGGAACAACCCGGGCTCATCCAGCTTGGACCGCATACTCGATCGTGCATGTCAGATACATAGCACCCCCGATAAACCAGCCAATCATACCAATGAAAGTTGTTGGGTTTTTAAACAGGCCGGCAAGATAAATGCCGAGAACAAAGAGAAGGGGTTGCAAAGCGAGGATGATGACGAGGAGCCCCGTCCGCCGAACACAGGGGGACAGAAGAAGTTTCCCCCTCAGGGCAAAACGGTGAACATGATATACGCTACCCATATCCCCAAGAGGGAGCGCAAGCGCGCACTCAGGGATGTCTATGCGATAGAGCCAGTCGCCCCAAAATTTAATCCATGGTGGCCATGCCCGATCACCTTCGATCGCAGGGACCATCCGACTAGCATCCATCACGGCGGTTCAGCCGCACCGGTCCTCGACCCAATAATTGATGGATTCCACCTCACGCGAGTCCTCAAGGACGGTGGTAGCAGCCTCAACCTGCTCTATCAGAATACAGTGCGCAAAATGGGCATCGATCCATCAAGGATCAAGCCCACAAAAAGTACCATTAAAGGAGTTATACCAGATGTAGAGGCCCTCTACACGGGCTCAATCACATTGGAGGTCGTCTTCGGATCCCCGGACAACTTCCGAAGCGAAGAGTTGATCTACGATATCGTCCCCTTCCGCAGTGGCTATCATGCACTGCTCGGACGAACCGCATTCGCTCGATTCAATGCGGTGCCGCACTATGCTTATCTCAAGCTCAAGATGCCCGAACCACGCGACGTCATAACAGTCAATGGAAACACGGAGCGCTCCCTCCGTACTGAGGAGCACACCGCGGCCCTGGCAGCGGAAGCATAGAGCAGCCTTTTAAGGCCAAATTTTAGTTCAGCGACCAAGCTCCCAGACACTGTCAAAAGATTCCGGACTACTCCGCAGCATTATAATCTGGATCATCAGGAGATAGAGTAGCAATTCGACCTCTGCCTCAGTCCCGACCAACTGGCGGTATATGTATCGCGCGTACATAACTACGCACTAAAAATACCATGGGCAGAGACGGAGGCATAACCAGACTGTGGTCCACAATACGGCTCGACCTTCCCCAGAGACACATACTTTCACTTTTCTTTTTATCCTTTTCAGGTTTCTTTTCCACAGGCCCCTCGCGGCCGCTTTCTCATCGGTCCTTTCGAAGGACGGATACACCAAGGCGGCAAGTAGCACCGACGTGTGGGGGAATCCCTAGATGCTCTTATTGACGATCGTTCTACCTGTTTTCAAGACCCGCACGCAGCTCCTGTCCTAGCCCTAGAATTGTTTGTAGTTAGTGGCATCTGCATCCATGCATCATGTTTGATTTCAAAGGAATTTTGAAGTGGGGATGACCAAGCCCTAGCACCAAAGCAATTCAAATAGGTTCAACTAAGAAAATATTTTTCAATGAACCCAAATGGCCTGCAAAAATGTTCACCATTTTTGGGAAATACTGGAAACAGTAACCAGAGATATTGCACATTTTTCCATGACATTTGGATTATTGAATAAATTCATATTGTATTTGAATTGGGGCATTTAAATCCTATAAATATTTTTAAATGCTCTAATAATTTTGAAACTAGTTTTGGGTTGTTAGGAATAATCCCAACAGAGCCCACAATTATTCTCAGGATTTTTGGAATCGTTTTAGTATTTTTAATAAAGCCCAACAGTTGCAGGAAAATTAGAAAACAGAAAACAATTTAGTAAGAGAGAGAGAGAAAGGCCAGAGGCCACTTACCTGGTTGGCCCGGCCCATCTGGCCTGTCCCGGTCATCACCTACCTCTGCCAGTAGGCATAGGAGGGACACCGCGACGCCGCCGCGCTCGCCACGCCACCACCCAGCACACTGCCGTCGCCCGCGCCATTCACGCCTCGAAGCGCCTCTGCGGCACCGCCCCGACCCCTGGACACCACACTCCCCTCCTCTGCTCTCCCCCTCATGCCCGAGCGGGTCCGCTGCCGTCGTTCGCCATAGCCGCGGACACTGCCTCCCCCTCGACCCCTCGCCGTGTCTGCGAGCTCCGTCTCGACGTCCCCGACCTCCTCGATGACCCACGAGGCCCCGGACGCGGTGCAACGCCGCCACCGATGCTTTTCCCCTCCTCAGCCACCGGAGATCGACCTCGCCGCCCTGCTCAGCTCCAGCCTTCCCCGAGCTCGCCGTCTGCTTCAACCGACTCCCCGTGAGCTCCTCTTCCTCCTCCCCCTTTCTGTTCGTGCTCTCAAGCACCACAGCGACAGCACCGAGCTCGACCGCGCTCACCGCCGCCACCGCACGTCGCCGTCGTGGCCACAGCCACGTTGGCTTGATTCCGAGCATGTCACCGTGCTCAGCACATCACTAGGAACCCGTAGCACCCAGCCGTTCGCCCCGCCTTGCCCCACAGCACCATTTCCAACCTCGCCCGAACTCCGGCCGCCGCGGGAGTGGACGCCGCCGTTGTTCTAGGCCACCTCCGGCGAAACTGATGGCACCAGTCGATGCGGCCGGGCCTCCTCGTCACGTAGATGGCCTCCACCGTTGGTTTGGTCGTCGGAGGTGCAATCCCGCAGCCCTCCGCCGTCTCGTAAATGCCGTCGGCGATGAGCCGTTGACTGGTCCGGCGGGTTTGACCCCGCTTGACCGGGGTTTGACTTCCCCCCTGACTCACTGACATGTGGGCCCCGGCCACTAACTAAACTGGGTTAACACTAACTAATATTAGTTAGTTAAACTAACTACTGACACGAAGGGCCCAAAGGTCAGTTTGACCTGGACCGTGCCCCGTTGACTCGCTTACATCATGCTAACGTTATGCTGACGCGTTAAATCATATACTGGATTTTGTTTCATTCTAAATAATCCAGGAAAATCCAGAAAATGATTTAAACTTCTACAATTCATAGTAATTCAACCGTAACTCCAAATGAAATAAATTATATATGAAAAATTATCAGAAAAATTCAAGGAATCTGTTTATCGCATTTTCATGCATGTTTGAACAACCTAGGGTTGCTGTACAGGGAAATTGGCATAGTTGACATTTAAATAAATACATATGGAGTTTGAATTTGAACCTTGGTTCAAACCAACTTCATTTAATACGCTTGCCGATTCTTAGCTAAATCAACAACATATTGCCATGACATTATCATGCATCATAATTGTTGCATTGCATTGATTGTGTTCCTCTTTGTTTGCGGTAATTGTCCCTCTCGATATCGTGGTTCCGGCGATTGTTCGATGACACCGATGAAGAATTATAATATCTTCGAAGTGCGGGCAAGCAAAACCCCTTGTTCATTCCGATACAATCCCACTCTCTCGCTCCTGCTCTTTTCTTTGCATTAGGACAACAACGATTCATCATTACTTGCTGCGGTAGCTGAACCCCTTTATCCTCTGCATGACCTGTCATTCTCTGATAATTAGATGAAACCCACTAGCATGAGTAGGAGTTGTTTGAGCCCTGTTGTGCCTACTCATTCATGCTTGTTTGTCATGCTTGCTACCGCTTAGAGTTGAGTCAGGTCCGATTCATCGGAATGAATTGGAATGGTGTGTGAACATGTCCTCACTGTGTGTGAGCTAAGTGTGTGAACACGATTTGGTAAAGGTAGCGGTGAGAGGCCATGTAGGAGTACATGGTGGGTTGTCTCATTGAAGCCGTCCTCGAGGAACTGAGTTACGTGTTTGTGATCCATGAAACAGTTACTACCACACATTGGGATCCTTAATTGACTCTCTCGGCTTCTTAACCACCCTTGTTCTCTGTCCGGGGAGTTGCAACTAGTTTACGGTGTTTGTAGGATATGTGTTGGAGGCCGTGCGTGGCGCTGACCCTAGGGGTGGGCTATGATGCGGTAGATACACCGTGGCCGGTGTACCGATTCGCCTGCTTGGTGTCTCGGGAACCCTGCACACATCATTCGGGGCCGTTAGTGAAACCCGGCGGACTCCTGCAGATGGAATCCGAATAGGCGATAAACCCGACTAGGGACTTGAGTGTTTAGGTAGGCCGTGGCCGACACCCTCGCCAAAGCTTCCGCTTGAAGGTTGCCGAGATACATGACGTGTACATGGCGGTAAGTGGCGAGATCATGTGTGAAGAAGTACACCCCTGCAGGGTTAATATGATCTATTCGAATAGCCGTGTCCATGGAAAAGGACTTCTGGGTTGCCTATAACAGTTCATAGACAAGTGAAAGTGGATACTCTAAAATGTGCAAGATAAGCGTGAGTGCTATGGATGGCGTTCTCGGAGGGAGACGGGAGCGGGTCCATAGTGGTGTATTGATATGGTGAATATGTGGACTCGTGTGCCACCTCAAAAGAGTTACTTGCGGTCATAGTTCAGGATAGCCACCTAGTCAAAGCTGGCTTGCTGCGGTCAAACTCCACCACCCCCTTTGTTGATAATGATGCATATGTAGATAGTTCGATGTAAGTCTTGCTTAGTAATGCGTTTGTACTCACGTTTGCCTATTTTATGTTTTGCAGAGAGACGTCAGTCTCGCTAGTAGTTCCGCGTGGACTTCGACGTTTAGCTTGTTACGATCTTGTGCCCTCGGCAGGATCTGGTAGATAGTCAGGCTTCTCGGCCTTTTTCATTTGTAGATGTCTGTACTCGGACATGTTAAGCTTCCGCTTGTGCTTTGACTTGTATGCTCGAGTGTTGGGTCATGAGACCCATGTTTGTAATATCTCGCTCCTCGGAGCCTAATGAATAAATATTTGAGTCGTAGAGTTATGTTGTGATGCCATGTTGTATTTACACATATTGAGCATATTGTGTGTATGTTTGAAATGCTTGGTATGTGTGGGATCCGACAATCTAGTTGTTTATCCTTGGCAGCCTCTCATATGGGGAAATGTAGTCTAGTGCTTCCCGAGCCATAGTAGTCCGCTTCTGACCCGGTTCACGAGTCCTGCTAGCCCAACACTACTGCTTTGGACACTTGGTGGCGGCATGTGTTTCACTACGTTCTGTGGTTCTGTCCCTTCGGGAAATGTCACGCGGTGACATCCGGAGTCCTGCCTAACTGCTACAACCCGGGTTACCGAGTCCTGTTAGCCGGTGCTACAGCCCGGATTCATACGTTGATGACCGACATGCTCGATGTGATTCATGTATGCCTGTCCCCATGGGTTAGTGCCGCTTTGGGTTCATGACTAGCCATATCGGCCGGGTTCTCATCATATGGATGCTAGCGACACTATCATATACGTGAGCCAAAAGCGCAAACGGTCCCAGGCCATGGTAAGGCGAATACCGTGCGTGAGGCCGCAAAGTGATATGAGGTGTTACCGGCTAGATCGATGTGACTTGGAATCGGGGTCCTGACAGCGTTGGTATCAGAGCCTGGCTGCCTGTAGGATTACCAAGCCAAACTGGTCGAAGTTGTGTCTAGAAATGCTTTAGTTATGTAAGGGAATTGATTGGGGAAGGGAACGTAAGTCTCTTTTTACTCCTTATACCCCATGGCCTTCTAATCTGAGTCAACCTCTTCTCTTCTACGGGGTTTAAGAACTAGGCTTCTCATCTATCTATCAGGATGACGTGTTACTAATCCATAGACTTTTAAGATTGTTGGTTTTAAGCCCAGTTCAGTTTCTACTATTTCTGTATGTTAACTGTTGATCTCGGAACCTTGATATGATGTTATTGAGTGGTTATGCCACCATTTTGCATGATGTCCCAAATCTTTTTGAGCATTTCCAGCCGTTATGCTGTCCGAGTCATCCCAGGTTTCTAAACTATCTGATGCATTTGCAAATCCCTTCCTCCCGTTCCTGATGTCCCTTTGGGCCAGATTAAGCACACTAATCGGTGAGTTGAGGTACCCTATTGCCTCGACATATATGTTGGAGTTATTATTATGACTCTAGGTGTCTAGAGTATCACTTAGTAATCCATCCATGCTTTGTGTCCCCAGTGTGATGATTCTGGCCATTATTCTTGAAAGCATCCCGTCATGTTATTAGTTAGTAGGCATTCTATTCCTGGGTTCTTGAACCCGAGATTCACCCTACTTCATGTTGTTAGTATTTGCTAGTTCCTTTAGGTTATTAGTAACCTTGCGACGATCCTCGAGGTCCGTGGTATCTCATTCTTCCACATACCCTGAACCATCCTTGGCAGGAGTTCCTTTGAACCAAAAGGTCACAACAAGAGTGCTTTCGATGAGTTCCCCATTCTATATTGTGACTCTGCCAGTTCTACCTTCTCCGCATGGGTTATCCAAAAGAAATGTTGAACTTTGCTCGACATACTATTCCATGCCTCCACAACTCGAAAAGTTATATGTTCCTTGAGTTGTCCCTTTTTAGTTGTATTCTGACTCTCGTCTATCAATTGATAGTCAAGAGTATGTGTGCGAACGTGTTTATCGATGCCTATTATCCTGGTGGTCCGTCAAGCCATTCTATTTCGGAATGACTAGGAGAAACAAACTCCAGTACCTCATCCATTTCTAGGATTGGGTCAAAGTAGTTGTATCCCGCAGATCAAAATGCCAATTCAGCTTTGTTACATTCTACCTTGGAGTATTACCCCTTTATGTCAGAATTGTCATGAGAACTGCACCAACTCTCATGAATTCTTGACTAGTGATACTTCTCACCATCATCATTCATTCCTCGGTCCTCGTGTTGTTGTAACCGGAATGCCGACAAGTGAATTGCGATGTGTGAAATCAATACTCCGAGCAACTCGTTGCTTAGTAGCTAATGGACAATATCCTCATTCTTAGCGTGTTGGTTATTAAATCATCATCCTAAGATTGATCGTGCTACATAGTCCTTATTTCTGGTGCACACTTCGATTGATGAGTTAGGATCTTGTCAAGTCCTCACTCATTTGATCATATCATCTTGCCCTGAAAAGCAAGATTGTTCTCGAGCTTAGTAATATATTGGTGGTTCGTGGCTCTCCAAATATCTTCTTGGAAGTGTTACCAGGTTGTCACCTGAGTGCTATGTTGAGTTCGTGATCATATTGGTTTTCCTCTAAACCACCCATTCTCCAAGAATCTGTGTTGGATATCCCTGAGCTAGTTGGTTGAGCTAGACAACAACTTGGAGAGTTGGAAGATAAAGCTTTGCTTAACTTAGTTCATCTCTAAGGGATATCTTCTGTGCGTGTGTGTGTGTTGAAGAAAGATGATATCTCCATCGGTTGGTCCTCGTGATCAGTTGTTGGATCTATTGCCTTGTCAAAACTTTGACTTGAGTATGGGCTATCATCTAGTCAAATCAGAACCAACGATGTTCGTAATGTTGTCTTACTCGTGGTTGATCCCTCGAGCATACACCATTACATCTTTTGGTCTGACCAATGCTATCACCGTGTTCACATGATGGTGGAAGTAAAGTGATATGGAAATTCCGATGAGTTCTTTGTTGAGCCCATCGGTAGCATTTGTCTCCCCATGATTCATGTCGAACATCAACCTAGCGTTGGAAACTTTGTAAGCATTATCTTCATGTTTCGTTCATGAAGCCTATGTTTGGATGAAAGAAGTGACTTCCTCTAATTCACATGCATTTGATGTAAGTTGTCGCCGTGGATCCGAGAAAGTTTGTTTTTGCTTCCTCTGGAATCATCCCAAGTCAGTCATGCATGTGCAAAGTATTCTATGGTCTGATAGACTGATCATCTTCATTCCATATGAATTCCCTAGCACACCAAGCCACTAACTGATTTGTTCAAGGAGAAGAAGTTTCTTCATAAGAGCTAATCATATGAATTATGCAAGGACTTCGTTATCTGCGATGATGGTTCCCAACCTTAACTCGGTAGTGTTTTATTATGAGACTACCATGTGGTCATGCTAGTTTAGGACATTGTGTTCACAGGTGTGTAGCAGAACCAGCTCATGTTTTGGAGATTGCTATCGTGGTTCATCTCCCGAGAGTCTCGCAACATTATCTCGTCGATTTGTTTGCAACTTTTCTTTTCAGACATGTGAGTCTGAAGTACCCTATCACCAATCGGATCTGAATCTCAGGCAGATATGATGGTTGGAACATTCCCAACATTTGCATTTTGTTCCCAGCTTGCACCCCATCGTGCCATTTTTCCATGGGCTGTCCTTCTCAGCAGTTGCTGTCCAGGACCATCCTCAAAAGTGGTCCTACCATGGGTCCCATCCATTTTCGATGACAAGCAAAAATCATCCATTGCATTGTCTTCAACAAGGTAGTCCACATCATCCATTCTAGTCCGGGTATGCCATTCCTTTGCACTCTGACAAACGATCATTGTGAATTCCCTTAGGCTGGTATGAAGAGTTTCAATGATCTCTGAATCAAAAGTAATTCTTTTGCCACTTAAGGGAATAGTTCTTCGAGTCACCTCCCCTGAGGTGCCCCGTTTTGGAATCATGGCAATTTCCCTCGCTATTTTGAAACCCTCGTAATATTGTTTCTTTCGTCCCTCCTGATGTATGTTTTACCTCTCCGCTCCAGAGATGTCTTTATTTCTCATTCCATGAGTTGATCTTGGATCATTAAGATGATCCTAAATTGTTCGAACCACAAGAAGATCGATTCTTCTAAATCCCCCCCCCCCCTTTTCTTCTCGTTGTCATGTTGGATGTAGTTCTCAAGGCAAGACATCGAGACAAAGATGGTGATCGTGTCAACGTTCTTATGAAGTGCAACCTGGATCATGAAGTTTGTGATGCTTAGTGCCCCTTTTTATCTTCTTACCTCACGTCTTGAATCTCGGGGCGAGATTCTTGTTTAGTGGGGGTGAGTTGTCACTGACCCGTAATTGTTTGTAGTTAGTGGCATCTGCATCCATGCATCATGTTTGATTTCAAAGGAATTTTGAAGTGGGGATGACCAAGCCCTAGCACCAAAGCAATTCAAATAGGTTCAACTAAGAAAATATTTTCAATGAACCCAAATGGCCTGCAAAAATGTTCACCATTTTTTGGAAATGCTTTGGAAAGCTTGATAACGGAGATATTGCACATTTTTCCATGACATTTGGATTATTGAATAAATTCATATTGTATTTGAATTGGGGCATTTAAATCCTATAAACATTTTTAAATGATGTAATAATTCTGAAACTAGTTTTGGGTTGTTAGGAATAATCCCAACAGAGCCCACAATTATTCTCAGGATTTTTGGAATCGTTTTAGTATTTTTAATAAAGCCCAACAGTTGCAGGAAAATTCGAAAACAGAGAACAATTTAGTAAGAGAGAGAGAGAAAGGCCAGAGGCCACTTACAGCTGGCTTTGGCCCATCGCTGTGCAGTCATCACCTACCTCTGCAAGTAGGCGGAGGGCCGGACACCAGCGACGCCGCGCCCGCCACGCCACCACCCAGCCTGCCTGCCGTCGCCCGCGCCAGCGCGATGCCTCGAAGCGCCCCTGCGACACCGCCCCGACCCCTGGACACCACTCTCCCCTCCTCTGCTCTCCCCCTCGTCTTCTCCCCCTCATGCCCGAGCGGGTCCGCCGCCGCCGTTCGCCATAGCCGCGGCCACTGCCTCCCCCTCGACCCCTCGCCGTGTCTGCGAGCTCCGTCTCGTCGTCCCCGACCTCCTCGATGACCCACGAGGCCCCGGACGCGGTGCAACGCCGCCACCGATGCTTTTCCCCTCCTCGGCCACCGGAGATCGACCTCGCCGCCCCGCTCAGCTCCGGCCTTCCTCGAGCTCGCCGTCTTCTTCAACCGACTCCCCGTGAGCTCCTCTTCCTCCTTCCCCTTTCCGTTCTTGCTCTCAAGAACCACAGCGACCGCACCGAGCTCGACCGCACTCGCCTCCGCCACCGCACGTTGCCGTCGTGGCCACAGCCACGTTGGCTTGATTCCGAGCATGTCACCGTGCTCAGCACATCACTAGGAAGCCGTAGCACCCAGCCGTTCGCCCCGCCGTGCCCCACAACACCATTTCCAACCTCGCCCGAACCCCGGCCGCCACGGGAGTGGACGCCGCCGTTGTTCCAGGCCACCTCCAACGAAACCGATGGCACCAGTCGATGCGGCCGGGCCTCCTCGTCACGTAGATGGCCTCCGTTGTTGGTTTGGTCGTCGGAGGTGCAATCCCGCAGCCCTCCGCCGTCTCTGTCGTCGTCGGCGATGAGCCGTTGACCGGGTCCGGCGGGTTTGACCCCGCTTGACCGGGGTTTGACTTCCCCCCTGACTCACTGACGTGTGGGCCCGGGCCACTAACTAACCTGGGTTAACACTAACTAATATTAGTTAGTTAAACTAACTACTGACACGCAGGGCCCACAGGTCAGTTTGACCTGGACCGTGCCCCGTTGACTCGCTTACGTCATGCTGACGTTATGCTGACGCGTTAAATCATTTACTGGGTTTTGTTTAATTCTAAATAATCCAGGAAAATCCAAAAAATGATTTAAACTTCTAAAATTCATAGTAATTCAACCGTAACTCTAGATGAAATAAATTATATATGAAATATTATCAGAAAAATTCAAGGAATCTGTTTATGGCATTTTCATGCATGTTTGAACAACCTAGGTTTGCTGTACAGGGCAATTTGCATAGTTGACATTTAAATAAATACATATGGAGTTTGAATTTGAACCTTGGTTCAAACCAACTTCATTTAATACGCTTGCCAGTTGCAGTAGCTAAATCAACAGCATATTGCCATGACATTATCATGCATCATAATTGTTGCATTGCATTGATTGTGTTCCTCTTTGTTTGCCGGTAATTGTCCCCTCTCGATAGACGTGGTTCCGGCGATTGTTCGATGACACCGATGAAGAACTATAATATCTTCGAAGTGCCGAGCAAGCAAAACCCTTGCTCATTCCGATACAATCCCACTCTCGCTCCTGCTCTTTTCTTTGCATTAGGACAACAATGATTCATACATTACTTGCTGCGGTAGCTGAACCCCTTTATCCTCTCGCATGACCTATCATTCCAAAGTAAATAGATGAAACCCACTAGCATGAGTAGGAGTTGTTTGAGCCCTATTGTGCCTACTCATTCATGCTTGTTTGTCATGCCTGCTACTGCTTAGAGTTGAGTCAGGTCTGATTCATCGGAAATGAATTAGAATGGTGTGTGAACATGTCCTACTGTGTGTGAGCTAAGTGTGTGAACACGATTTGGTAAAGGTAGCGGTGAGAGGCCATGTAGGACTACATGGTGGGTTGTCTCATTGAAGCCGTCCTCAGGAACTGAGTTCTGTGTTTGTGATCCATGAAACAGTTACTACCACACATTGGGATCCTTAATTGACTCTCTCGGCTTCTTAACCACCCTTGTTCTCTGTCCAGGAGTTGCTACTAGTTTCTGGTGTTTGTAGGATATGTGTTGGAGGCCGTGCGTAGTGCTGACCCTAGGGGTGGGCTATGATGCGGTAGATACACCATGGACCGGTGTACCGATTCGCCCGTTTGGTGTCTCGGGAACCCTGCACACATCGTTCGGGGCCGTTAGTGAAACCCCGGCCGGACTCCCTGCGGATGGAACCCGAATAGGCGATAAACCTGGACTAGGGACTTGAGTGTTTGGGTAGGCCGTGGCCGACACCTCGCCAAAGCTTCCGCTTGAAGGTTGCCGAGATACATGACGTGTACATGGCGGTAAGTGGCGAGAGCATGTGTGAAGAAGTACACCCCTGCAGGGTTAATATGATCTATTCGAATAGCCGTGTCCACGGAAAAGGACTTCTGGGTTGCCTATAACAGTTCATAAACAAGTGAAAGTGGATACTCTAAAATGCGCAAGATAAGCGTGAGTGCTATGGATGGCGTTCTCGTGGGGAGGCGGGGCGGGTCCATAGTGGTGTATTGATATGGTGAATATGTGGACTCGTGTGCGCCACCTCAAAAGAGTTACTTGCGATCGTAGTTCGGGATAGCCACCGAGTCAAAGCTGGCTTGCTGCGGTCAAACTCCACCACCCCTTTGTTGATAATGATGCATATGTAGATAGTTACGATGTAAGTCTTGCTTTGGTGCGTTTGTACTCACGTTTGCTTATTTTATGTTTTGCGAGAGAGACGTCGGCCCTCGCTAGTAGTTCCGCTTGGACTTTGACGTTTAGCGTGTTACCTCAGCTACGATCTTGTGCCCTCGGTAGGATCTGGTAGATAGTCAGGCTTCTCAGCCTTTTTCATTTGTAGATGTCTGTACTCAGACATGTTAAGCTTCCGCTTGTGCTTTGACTTGTATGCTCGAGTGTTGGGTCATGAGACCCATGTTTGTAATATCTCGCTCCTCGGAGCCTAATGAATAAATATTTGAGTCGTAGAGTTATGATGTGATGCCATGTTGTATTTACACATATTGAGCATATTGTGTGTATGTTTGAAATGCTTGGTATGTGTGGGATCCGACAATCTAGTTGTTTATCCTTGGCAGCCTCTCATATGGGGAAATGTAGTCTAGTGCTTCTGAGCGATAGTAGTCCGCTTCTGACCGGTTCACGGAGTCCTGCTAGCCCAAAGACTACTTGCTTTGGACACTTGGTGGCGGCATGTGTTCCACTTCGTTCCTGTGTTCCGTCCTTCGGGAAATGTCACGCAGGTGACATCCGAGTCCTGCCTAGCCTGCTACAGCCCGGGTTACGGAGTCCTGTTAGCCCAAGCTACAGCCCGGATTCATACGTTGATGACCGACATGCTCGATGTGATTCATGTATGCCTGTCCCCATGGTTAGTGCCGCTTTGGGTTCACGACTAGCCATGTCGGCCCGGGTTCTCTGCCATATGGATGCTAGCGACACTATCATATACGTGAGCCAAAAGGCGCAAACGGTCCCGGGCCATGGTAAGGCGACACCCGTGGGAATACCGTGCGTGAGGCCGCAAAGTGATATGAGGTGTTACCGGCTAGATCGATGTGACTTGGAATCGGGGTCCTGACAGCTCCCCATTGGTCTTGGCATGTTAAATAGCTCGGTTGCTTATCGCACTATTTGTACAAATGCGCTTTGACATATTAATCAAATTATAATGAAAAAAGTTTGCGGCCCAACTTACGTGGCACTAGCTTACTACTTCATCTTATTATTCTTATCGATTGCACATGTACACTTTGGTACACTTGAATTGGCCAGGTGCTTCAATGCGCTCCACACTATGGCAACAAAGTCCGAACACTTTTACAGTACAATTCGGCGCCCCGAATTTTAGCATTATATGCATTGGCTCCGAATCATATCTTTGGTCAATAGTTGGGTTGCCCGGCTCCTGTGCTTGCTACCTTATGTTCCGTCCTATCGCTAGGATAGTAAAGGGAGAACTACTGCGATTGTGTTTCCGGTTTATCCGAGCAAACACCTGAGTAGAGAAAGCCGAAAACTGACTGTCATGATGCGGCGAGAGCTGGTCAGCTGTTCGGAGGTCTCAAATCTTTTGCGGTTTTTTCCACGTTGTGCAATGGATCGGCTTCCCCGATCAGGTGTCTACAGCACCCTAGTCCGGATTAACAGATACCAACTAGGGGTTGCACCTACATTTTTATTGTCAAACTCCTATGGCCAAGTGAGGGTGATAAAGCCACATAGTCCGACTGCCTAGTTCGTTGTGCTAAACACCTCCTTCAAGGACCAAACTTTTGGATCAAGAGTGTTTAGATTCCATCCTGAACACCCCCGTACTACCTATGTGGGGGTTGAAGCCGACGACAGGCCAACTCTCAGATTTAGCAAAAACGGTCGCACATGAGGTAAAATTTTAAATAACAAGCATCATATTACATGTCAGCTTTGTTTCACTGTAGATGATAGGATAACATGAATGTATTCATTCAAAAATAATGTCCTTAGCACATTGCCCCGCTACAATGCGGGATCCCTCCAAGACATCATCAAAATACCGCTCGGGAATGCGGTGCTACTTGCCAGCGGGCGCTCCCTCGGTCGCGAGCTTGACGGCGTTCATCTTCGCCCATTGCACCTTGACACGAGGGAAGGCCATCCGCGCACCCTCGATGCAGACTAACCGCTTGATGACGTCAAGCTGGGGGCAGGCATTGACCAACCGCTTCACGAGCCCGAAGTAGCTGCTGGGTATGGCTTCGGCAGGCCATAGCCGGATTATTAAATCCTTCATGGCTAGTTCAGCCACCCTATGCAGTTCGACCAGGTGTTTTAGCTGATAGCTAAAGGGCACAGGATGTTCTGGCACAAGGTATTGCGACTGGAATAGTTTCTCCGTCGAGCTCCCCTCTTCGGCTTGGAAGAACTCCATAGTGTCGGCAACACTGCGTGCTAAATCCGCAGACGCTCCTGCAGAACTCCAAATCCGGGTTAGTAAGAGATACCTCTTCTTCACATGTTTGCTCTGCATAATGAATCCTTACCCGCCATGATTTTTCTGGCCTCTTGGATTTCCTGGAGGGCGCCCTGGGCTTCAACCCGGGCATCCTGTGCACTTTGACGAGTCTTGGCGAGTTCGATCTCTTGATCCGCAATATTGCGCTCCAAGGATTCGCATTTCTTCACGACGTCCTGGAGCTCCTGCTGGACCTCACCGACCCTGGCCTCATGCTTTTCGCGGGCGGCTTGTTCCTTGGCCACTCTCTCCTCGGCCTCAGCCAGCGCCTTCTTGAGGGTCTCCACCTCGGTCGCCGCTCCTAACAAATTTCATTGCACTTTGGTCAGCACAAATCATTTATCCTTTCTGAATCTACACAAGGTCATTGTATACCTTGATTGTCTTCCTGCTGTTTTTTCACACGGCCGAGCTTTTCATCGGTCTGCTCCAGACTCTGCTTCAGTCTGGAGACCTCAGTAGCATGAGAAGTCGCAGCCAGAAAATTTCGGATGAACCCTAGTCCTCTTCCTCCTTGCGCCGTCGGACGTGTCCGCCCGCCCCCCGCAGCCAACCGGCAGCCGCAACGTGTCCCCGCCGTCGCCGTCTCCCACTGTGCGCCGCCACGGGCCGCGAGCCCATCGGGGGCCCGCTCGGGCCCGAACCCCGCCACCGAGTCGCCGGCGCCGTCGTTCGCCGCCTCCGCCGAAGCTCCGCCACTGAAGGACCCGCCAGTTGCCGCCTACCACCCACGACCAGCGCCGCCGACCGTTGTGCCACGTCACGCCCGCCCGCCGCCAGCGTCGCCGCGCCGCCCGCCGCCGCTGCCATCGCGCGCCGGTGCCGCCCTCCGCCGCCCTCGCGCACCACCGAGCCACCGCGCCCTGCCATGGCCTCGTTGCCCCGCCTCCATGTCGCCGCGCCGCCGTCCCGCACACGAGCACGCCGCCACCACCGCCAGATCCGGCCGCGTGAAGCCCGATCTCGGCCGGATCCGCCGCCTCCGCCGCCCACCGACATCACCGGAGCCGTCCATCGTCGCCGGAGTCCGAACCGGCCGGATCCGTCCAGGTGGGACGAGATCCATCGGTTCATCAATCCAAACGCGGCGCCTAGTCCCGGATCCTTCCGTCCCGCATCGCCCCATCCTGTTTCCGAAGGTCTAATTTCGTCCAAGTCCCCGGATCAGCAATATTTTCATGCCAAATTCGTTCCATCATATCTCCATGACCGTAGCTCCGTTTTGTACATATATGATGTTGTCTGCTGTAATTTAACAGAACTTGCTTGTTTGAGTTCATCTTGATGCCCTAATCATCGTGGCAAGAGTGCTATATGATGTTGTCTGCTGTAGTTTAACAGAACTTGCTCATTTGTCATTTTTACATCTTTTTGTGTGATTTTATTTTGAGTATCAAGCCTACATGTGTTGTGAGCTACAACATGTCGTACTTACTTTGATGCAATCCAATCTTCATGATATTCCATGTGTTTATTGTTACAAGCTTGCAAAGTAGCCTCCATGATGTTCCTGATTTCTGTGACTTGTCATTTCTGAAACTGATATATTGTGATGCTATGTAAACCTGTTGATACCATGAGTTCTATGGATAATATGGAGATGTTCACTAAGGGTGTTTTCTTACACATGTTATGCTCTATCCATCCATGCCCATGTTTGCATTTATGAAGTGATCTAGCATGTCTTAATCTTGCTCTACTTTTGCTATAAAATGTTCCAGGCAGATTGTTTACATGTTAATCAATTTTGCCATGGTTGTTGTTAGTGATCCAAGCATTCTATGAACTTTATCTTTCCATGGATAGCTTCATGAACATGTCATCCTGTTGTAGGTATGCTTGTCGTGTCATGCAATGCTTTGTGATGAGTGATTTGAGCTCGCAAAGATGCCTTCATAAGTCTGAATCTGTATATGAAACTTGCTATGTTTACATGAGTGCCATCATATCTTCTGTGCCTTTTGGGCTCGTGATCAGTATGGGACTTTTGTTCTATGCAAGTAGTAGATTCATTCCATGGATTTGGTTGCCATGATAAGTTCATGTAGCATGTTTTTCTATAGCTCTAAACGTTGCAACCTGATGTTATTTATGTCTTGTCCAGTGAATTTCTAGTCTGTGAACCTGTTATTATTTGCAATCTTGCCATGTCCTTTTGAGCATGTTATATTGATTTCTGGAGATAGCCCAGTGTTCATGTTTTGTTAAGCTTCACCTTTATATCATGTACATGTCATTTTTTCATGTTGAGGTTCTTTAGCATATTGTTTTGATGCTTGCTAGATGCCTAGTTGCTGTTTTGGACAGCTTGTCTTTTAAACTTGTTTTGTGTGTATGTGTTGAACCGTTGCTCCGTTTTGAGTGTGCTCTATATGAAACTTGCTCACTTTTGCATGTAGTTTAATGTTACCTTGTTTCATCCATGTTTTGAGGGAGTGATTGATGTTTGAATGCATTTTGTATAAATGCCATGTTTAGCTTGTTTTGCTCACATCTTCTAGGCCGTAGCTCCGAATTAAACAATCTTTATATGTAACTTGACTAGAATTTCGTGTAGATCATATTTTTGCATCTTAACTTGCTTTTTAACAACTTGAACATAAAGTTTATTCAGATCTAGACCAATTTCAAAGTTTGCATATGAGGACTTACCGGAATTGTTAGATGTTGTTTCCGACCACATTTAAACTTGCTTTGATGTGTTTTTATTGTATGCATCATCTCTTGCCACGAGTAGCTTCATGTAGCCTTGTCATACATCATACTTGGTGGAGCATCATGCCTTGTTCATCTGTGGTGTGTTTACCATGTTGTATGCTTCTTCTCGATAGTTCCTGTTTCATTGCGATCGTGAGGATTCGTTCGTCTACGCTTGGTTCGTCTTCGTGGCTTCATCCTCTTCACGGACTCGTTCTTCTTCCTAGCGGGATATTCAGGCAAGATGACCGTCACCTTGGATACTATCATTGCTATGCTAGTTTGCCTCGATGCTATCGCTATGCCGCGTTACCTACCACTTGCTTATCAAGCCTCCCAAATTGCCATGAACCTCTAACCTTTGTCACCCTTCCTAGCAAACCGTTGTTTCTCTATGTTACCGCATTTGCTCAGCCCCTCTTATTGTGTTGCTAGTTGCAGGTGAAGATGAATATTGTTCCATGTTGGATCATGTTTATGTTGGGAAATCACAATATCTCTTATATTATTAATGCATCTATATACTTGGTAAAGGGTGGAAGGCCCAGCCTTATACCTGGTGTTTTGTTCCACTCTGGCCGCCCTAGTTTCCGTCATATCGGTATTATGTTCCCGGATTTTGCGTCCCTAACGCGGTTGGGTGTTATGGGAACCCCTTGACAGTTCTCCTTGAATAAAACTCTTCCAGCAAGGCCCAACATTGGTTTTACATTTGCCTAACAACCTAAGCCTTTTTCCCTTGGGTTTCCGGAGCCGGAGGGTCATCTTTATTTTAGCCCCCCGGGCCAGTGCTCTTCTGAGTGCTGGTCCAAACCGAGCGATGTCTGGCGCCCCCTGGGGAACCAGGGTCTAGCTATGCCAACCCGACGTCTGGCTCATCCGGTGTGCCCTGAGAACGAGATATGTGCAGCTCCTATCGGGATTTGTCGGCACATTCGGGCGGTCTTGCTGGTCTTGTTTTACCATTGTCGAAATGTCTTGTAACCGGCATCCCGAGTCTGATCGGGTCTTCCCGAGAGAAGGAATATCCTTCGTTTATCGTGAGAGCTTATCATGGGCTAAGTTGGGACACCCCTGCAGGGTTAAAACTTTCGAGAGCCGTGCCTGCGGTTATGTGGCCGATGGGAATTTGTTAATATCCGGTTGTTGTAAACTTGAAGTAAAATTAATTAAAGTACACCAACCGCGTGCGTAACCGTGATTGTCTCTTTTCGGGGTTGTTCGAGAGGAGAACACGGTGTTTGGGTTAAGTTTGACGTAAGTAGGAGTTCAGGATCACTTCTTGATCATTACAAGTTGACGACCGTTTGCTAAGCTCCTCTCCTCGCTCTTGTTTTGTAAGTTAGCCACCATACTTTGCTTAGTCGCTGCTGCAACCTCACCACTTTACCCCTTCCTTACTCATTAAGCTTTTCTAGTCTTGATACCCATGGTAATGGGATTGCTGAGTCCTCGTGGCTCACAGATTACTACAACAACAGTTGCAGGTACAGGTTGTGCGATGATCATGATGCGACAGTGATGTTTACTTGTTTTGGAGTTCTTCTTCTTCTTCATCGATCAGGGGCTAGGTTCCTTGTTGGCAGCCTGGGCTAGCAGGGTGGATGTCGTTAGCGCTTCTTTTTGTGTTTCATCCGTAGTCGGATGTTGATCTTATGAATGATGTATTGATGTATTCTTGTGGCTTTTGTATGCCTTGTATGTATCCCTGTCTATTATGTAATGTTGATGTAAGGATATCCACCTTGCAAAGCGTGTCAATATGCGGTTCTATCCTTGGTGGGACCTTCGAGTCTCTTTAGGATAGTATCGCATATTGGACATGACAAGTTGGTATAAGAGCCTCGACCGACCACAGGAGCCCCCTTGTTTGATCGTATAGTTTGGCCGATGTCGAGTCAAGAATATTTTTTTTCAGAGTCTAGTTATATCGGAGAGTAGGAATTCTTTTTACTCCTCTGCCCCTTCGTCGCTCTGTTGAGAAATATTGACGTAGGTGTTTTGAACTACTCCTCTTCCCCTTCAAATTCTTCTTTAGGATCACGCGGTTAGTTTTCGTTCGTTGTCAGCTCTTTTCATCCGGTGCATTTCTCGCCAAGTCGATTCGACCCTCTTTGTGCTTTGAAAGATCAATTCGCAGCTCTTTTGCAATCGATGTGGTTTCCCTGTCCGAAGTTTTCCTTGTTTTTCCCACCCGCCCACCCTTTTTCTTCTCGAAGCCGGAGCCCTTAATCGAGTATCCATCCTACTCGTGTGAAGCATTTGCACTCTCTCCTCAATTATTTCAACTGGTGCTTTCTCTTCAAGATATTCATCGATTCCTCGTTCAAGTTGCCTGTGTTATTCGCGCCCTCCCACCCCTTTAATTCCCAGAGTTTGAGCCTCTATTCAAGCATCTATTCACTTGGGGGCTTCCTTATAAAACATAGGTGTGTTCACCAAAGAGAACATAGCGTTACTACCCTCTAGATGCAGCTATCAAGCCAATATTATCATAAGGGGCCAAAGAGAGTTTGTTGCACAGCACAACTCAAACATAGGCACCCGGCAAGCATAGCTCAAAAATATAGCACATGGGGGCTTCAGCTGACAAAGTGGAGTCCTGTCCATTACTCCGGTTATCACGCCACAACAAAGCTTGGGAGCTTCACACCCAAGGGGCCAAAGAGAGTTTTGTTGCTACGCACAGCTCAAACATAGGCACCCATTGAGCACAGCTCACAAAAGTTACTTGGGTGCTCTTTGTGTAAAGTAACAAGGAGTTTGAAAGGACCCTTGTAAGCGGGTATCGACCCACGACTTGGAAGCCTGGTGTATTCACCAAAAACCCCTGGTTAACCTGCCTTCATCAAGTAAGCCACTCCTATCCGTGTAATCCTGGCATGACCATGAACGCGTTTGACAGTTACTCTCATTGAGACCCTGAACTTGTCAAAGTTAAAACAACGATTGGTTAGTTGGAGGCCCATCTTAAAAGGCTTTGTCAAATGGTTCAACTCAGCGGCCTGGCAGCCCATGAAAAGCCTCAAATTTGGGCCTGACAGCCCTCGAAAAGCCTCGCCTACAAGTTCTATTTGCTTTTGCTTTTCGCAAGTTTGATCTCTTTTGCTAAAAGTTATAAATTAAACCGTGGCTACTGACCCAGCCAGACTATATGTCATTACATCAACCCGGTGTTTTTAACCCGGCGTGGCTTCTAGTTATCAACTGTTAGCATATAATCAATTATGAACCGACATTTCTTAATCTGGCCTGGCTTTGGACTATAAGTCGCCAGTATATATTTAGATTGCGCCATTGGAATCATGCGCTTATAAATCATTGGGTATATTATTTAATAGCCAACATGGCTAGATTTTTATTATGGTTATCAATAACCAGTATTATGATTAAGGTTTTCAAAGTCGCTTTAGCGCAATGGAAATCATATTATCAATGGATATGATTTATTCTATAATGGAGGGAATAGTCCCGAGTCGCTGCAGGCTTACAACCCGGCACTTGGTGACTACATTATTTAAGTTGAGATTACATCAAATACAGAAGTCTCATGTCGCTGCAAGCATGCACCATGACACTTGGGGGCTAATGCAAAGTCATTGTTTGCTCACCTTATTGAAGACCCGACTCATCACATTGTAATGAGCCGGCCCTTAGGGGCTACCAATTGCCTCTGTCAACAATTTTTAAGGTACAAAGCTTTTTACCCATTACATTGAAGGGTCCACTGCTCAGTTGGTAAAACACAAGGCTCTTAACCTTGTGGACGTGAATTCAAGCCCCATGATGGGGATTACATCATATGATGTTAATTTCATTGAAGTATATATCAAAGTCCCAGCTCAATATTATCTTACTGAGCCGGCCCTTGGGGGCTACACGTTGCTGTTCAAAGTTTACAAGATTATATTTACAAAGTCCCTGCTCATTATTGCATAATGACCCGACCCTTGGGGGCCACACTGGTTGAAGTTTTTATGAGCATCAGGCAATTACAAGTCCCAGGTTGCTGCAAGAATGACAACCCGGCACTTGGGGGCTACAGATGTGGAATACTCAGTTTATGACTAAGGATTGAGATGATCAAATCGGATTTCTTCAAGGTTGTGACATTCATATTGAAGCAAGTCTTGAGTTGTTACTACGTTACCTTGATAAGACTTGGGGGCTACAAGTGATAGGTGTATAAGAGGTATATTTTCAAGCTGGATGTTAACAAACAGTTATGCCCCGGTGCCATCAATATTTATAACCTGCAATTTCGCAATGATAAACTGACAAGTTCTGCATCCTCAAACCGGCTGAAGATCAGTTGAGGATTTCAAGGAGCAATATTTTTGTTAAGGTATTGGGAGCTCAGTCAAATGAATTATTCTTCATAATGTTTTCCAGTGACAAACCAATGTCAGCGAATTGATTATGAAGCCGGCCTATTAACCCGGATTTTCTAGAAGAAGGAAATTACAAGGACTTAAGGATGCTCAGGATTAGTTTAACATGGATAAATCAAAATTAAACTTGGGGCTAATGTCGGGGATATACACCATGGTATGACCCGGCCGAAGTCGTAACCCGTCCGGGACTTGGTAAACCGGCGGATGGTAAACCGGCGGCAGTTAAGACGGAGAGTCAAGACAGATGGCTAAGACAGATGGTAAACCGGCTGGTGGTAAACCGGCAGGAGTCAAGTCAGATGATAACCCGGCAGGTGTTAAGTCAGTTCTTAAACCAGTAGACAATGTTAAACCGGCAGACCATGTTAAACCGGCAGACAATGTTAAACCGGCAGACAATGTTAAACCGGCAGACAATGTTAAACCGGCAGACCATGTTAAACCGGCAGACGTTAAAAAGCCCAGGAAGGGAAGTCAAAATAGTTTAAGTCTTAGTCCGAGATGGACTCTACATGTAACCCGCCCCTTTAACTTATATAAGGAGGGGCAGGGCTCCCCATAGAGACAAGCAAGAAACAACCTCTAGGGCTAGACACAACTAGAGGAGAGCCGGTTTACGGCGACTCCCTCGTGATGATAATGAGATCTAGCCTCAAACAGCATGTAGGGTTGTTACCGGATGATGTTTCCCTAGGCCCGAAGCAGTCTAAACCCTTGTCTTGTGTTGCGTCTCTCGATTCCGCTCAACCCCTCTCAAGCTACCACATAGATGCGTTGGCCTCACGACTAAGTCCTTCTGCTAGGACATCTGACGTGTTAATTCCACGAAAATACCCGTGCCCCTTCGTTCGTCTCAATATTCTTCGGGTGCTTCGTTACAGTATTCTTCAATTAGTTCACGATCTCTTCGCTCTCTTTTCTCTAAATTCCCTCAAGTATCTTCGTGCTTTTCTAATTATTACCGGTGATTCATTCTCCTTCGTCATTCAATTTCGAATTCTTACGGTGGTTCGTTCAAGATTTCTTTTCTGTTGTTATCGTATCAATTCGTTCGTTTCTTTCCAATCCTACCGGTGGTCCATGAAGACCTTCCCAAACTTCGCACTATATCCCCCCTTAATCATTTCCAACGCGAATACGTTGTTTGCAAATCCATTGCTTCCCATCAATTTAATTGATGAAGGATAAGCATAACATAATTCTTATTCTTCTTTCTTCATGTGGATTAATCTCTTTTTTTGGGAGTTTGTTCATCTTATCTCATTCTCGGTCCAAAGTGTTGTCATCTTTTCATTCCCGGAGTCCAAAGCTTCCTCGGCCATCTCGTCGGAATCTCCATCGGAATCATCGCAAGGCTTTAATCTTATCCCTTTCATCCTTCAATTTTATCTCGTCATCCTTTTGTTACCGTAGTTCTTATGGGGGTTCGTAAGGATTTAATTCATTCTTCAAGTGTTCATCAAGATTCTTGTTCAAGGAGTTCTAGTATCTTTTCTTCTTGCATCTTGAAGTGAAATTAATTCTCCATATTCTTTTGAAGTGGAGTTTTGCATTTCTTCGTTCCTCTCAGCTATTCAATCCTTTCCGCTTGTGGTCGGTTATCACCTCATAATTTTGAGATGTTTTCCATAAGTTCACAACAAGCTTATTCTTTTCGTTGTTGATTTTCTCAACAACTTCGTTCAATCCTTCCTCCTAAGGATGCTTTCAAACTCAGTTGTGGTAGATGATATCATTTCTTCTTTGTTCTTTTCATTCAACTATTTCAATTCTTCTGGAGAAATTGTGTTGTTCCTCTCGTCAACTATCGTTCCATCTTGTCAATCTTAGTTCTAACTCTTTCCATGTTCAACCGGAGTGCTGCATAAGTTCTTTCGGTCTTATTCCATTCTCACCTTGTTCCTCGAGCTTCTGATTCTCGTCTTAATCTTCTCTCTTTTGTTCTTGTTTCACCTCCTCCCCTTTTCCCTTCCATCTCGTTCCTAAGATCTCGGGACGAGATCTCTTGTTAGTGGAGGAGTGTTGTAACGCCCCGGATCCGATGCGCCAGGTGTCTCCCAGTTATTCGCCGTCCTTGCCATGTCATTTTCTTTCCTGTTGCACTTTGCCATGTCATCATCTGCATTGCATCCTCATGTTCTCAAAACTGCATCCGGTCTTTTTCCATGTTGTCCGTTTCGCGATCCGACACTCTCACACGTGCCCGTTGTGCCTCTCAGATCTCGTTTGATGAGTGGCATTCAAACTTTCTCGGAATGGGATGAAACTTGGCATGCGGTGTTGTTATAGAGTAGGTAGACCGCCTGCCAATTTTCGTTCAATTTGGAGTCCGTTTGACGCCCTAACGGTTAACCACGTAGCCCGAAACCCCTCTCTCTTTGCATCCCAACACCCCTCCACCACAGCACATGAGCCCATCCAAAACCTCCCCATTCTCTCGGTCGTTCGATCACGATCGCGTGGCCCGAAACCGCTCCCCATTTGGACTCTCCTAGCTCCCTCTATCTATAAATATGTGCCTTCCCCCGAAATTTCGGATGAACCCTAGTCCTCTCACTCCTCGCGTCGCCGGACGTGTCCGCCCGCCCCCGCAGCCAACAGGCAGCCGCCACGTGTCCCCGCCGCCGCCGTCTCCCACTGCGCGCCGCCGCGGGCCACGAGCCCATCCAGGGCCCGCTCGGGCCCGAACCCCGCCGTCGCGGCCCGCTCGGCCAGCTCATCCCGTCCTGCCGCCCGAGTCGCCCAGCGCCGTCGTTCGCCGCCTCCCGCCGTGAGCTCCGCCATCTAGAGGACCCTCCAGTCGCCGCCCGCCACCCACGCCCAGCGCCGCCACCCGCTGTGCCCCGTCGCGCGCCGCCCCGCCGCCCACAGCATCACGCGCCGCCCCGCCGCTGCCATCGCGCGCCGGCGCCACCCCCCGCCGCCCTTGCGCACAACTAGAGCCACAGACCCGCCATGGTCTCGTTGCCCCACCTGCACGTCGCCCCGCCGCCGTCCCGCACGCGAGCGCGCCGCCACCACATTTTCATGCCATATTCATTGCATCATATCTCCATGACCGTAGCTCCGTTTTGTGTATATAATATATCAAAATGTACATTGTGAGATGCTCTTAGTTTTGTTACATTGTGTCATGCCTGTTTGAGTTCATCTTGATTCCGTAATCATAGTTGCAAGAGTGCTATATGATGTTGTCTACTGTAGTTTAACAGAAATTGCTCATTTGTTATTTATACATCTTTTTGTGTGATTTTCTTTTGAGTATGAAGTCTACATGTGTTGTGAGCTACAACATGCCATACTTCCTGTGACGCAATCCACTCTTCATGATATGCCATGTGTTGATTGTTACAAGCTTGCAAAGTAGCCTCCATGATGTTGCTTATTTCTGTGAGTCATTTCTGCAGTCTGAAACTGATATATTGTGATGCTATGTAAACCTGTTAATACCATGAGTTCTATGCATAATATGGAGATGTTCACTAAAGGTGTTTTGTTACAAATGTTATGCTCTATCGATCAATGCCCCTATTTGAATTTATGGAGTGCTCTAGCATGTCTTAATCTTCCTATGCTTTTGCTATAAAATGTTCCTCGCAGATTGTTTACATGTTAATCAATTTTGTCATGGTTGTTGTTAGTGATCCAACCATGATATGAACTTTCTCTTGCCATGGTTAGCTTCTTGAACATGTCATCCTGCAGTAGGTATGCTTGCCTTGTTATGAAATGCTTTGTGATGAGTGATTTGAGCTCCCAAAGATGCCTTCATAATTCTGTTTACGCCATGCTCAGTTTTTCTGCCAAGTCTGAATCTGTATATGGAACTTGCTATGTTTACATGGGTGCCATCATATCTTCTGTGCCATTTGGGCTCGTGATCAGTAAGGGACTTTTGTTCTATGCAATTAGTAGATTCATTCCATGGATTTGGTTGCCATGATATGTTCCTGTAGCATGTTGTCTTATAGCTCTAAACGTTGCAACCTGATGTTATTTCTGTCTTGTCCAGTGAATTTCTGGTCTATGAACTTGTTATTATTTGCAATCTTTCCATGTCCTTTTGAATATGTTATATTGATTTCTGGAGATAGCCCAGTGTTAATGTTTTGTTAAGCTTCACCTTTATATCATGTCCATGTCATTTGTTTTCATGTTGAGGTGTTGTAGCATATTGTTTTGCTGCTTGCTAGATGCCTAGTTGCTGTTTTGGACAACTTGTCTTTTAAACTTGTTTTGTATGTATGTGTTGAACTGTTGCTCCGTTTTGAGTGTGCTCTATATGGAACTTGCCTAGTTTTGCATTTAGTTTCATGTTACCTTGTTGCATCCTTTTTCGAGGTGGTTCTTGATGTTTGAATGCATTTTGCATCAATGCCATGTTTAACTTGTTTTGCTCACATCTTCTAGGCCGTAGCTCCGAATTAAACAAACTTTATATGTAACTTGACTACAATTTTGGGTAGATCATCTTGGTGCATCTTAACTTGCTGTTTAACAACTTGAACATAAGGTTTATTCAGATCTGGACCAATTTCGAAATTTGCGTATGAGGACTTACCGGAATTGTTAGATGTTGTTTCCGACCTCATTTAAACTTGCTTTGATGAGTTATTCTTGTATGCATCATCTCTTGCCATGAGTAGCTTCATGTAGCTTTGTCATACATCATACTTGGTGGAGCATCATGCCTTGTTCATGTGTGGTGTGTTTACCAGCTTGTGTGCTTCTTCTCGATAGTTCCTGTTTCGTTGCGATCGTGAGGATTCGTTCGTCTACGCTTGGTTCGTCTTCGTGGCTTCATCTTCATCATGGACTCGTTCTTCTTCCTAGCGGGATTTTCAGGCAAGATGACCGTCACCATGGATACTATCATTGCTATGCTAGTTTGCCTCGATGCTATCGCTATGCCGCGTTACCTACCACTTGCTTACCAAGCCTCCCAAATTGCCATGAACCTCTAACCTTTGTCACCCTTCCTAGCAAACCGTTGTTTGGCTATGTTACCGCATTTGCTCAGCCCCTCTTATAGCATTGCTAGTTGCAGGTGAAGATGAAGATTGCTCCATGTTGGATTATGTTTACGTTGGGATATCACAATATCTCTTATATTATTAATGCATCTATATACTTGGTAAAGAGTGGAAGGCTCGGCCTTATGCGTGGTGTTTCGTTCCACTCTTGCCACCCTAGTTTCCGTCATATCGGTATTATGTTCCCGGATTTTGCGTCCCTAACGCGGTTGGGTGTTATGGAACCCCTTGATAGTTCGCCTTGAATAAAACTCTTCCAGCAAGGCCCAACATTGGTTTTACATTTGCCTAACAACCTAAGCCTTATTCCCTTGGGTTTCCGGAGCCCGAGGGTCATCTTTATTTTAGCCCCCCGGGCCAGTGCTCCTCTAAGTGCTGGTCCAAACAGAGCGATGTCCGGCGCCCCCTGGGCAACCAGGGTCTATGCCAACCCAACGTCTGGCTCATCCGGTGTTGGGGACATAACTATTTGTGTAAGCCGCCCAGGAGCGGCCGGGTTACGCAAATAAGGCTCATTAGGAAGAAGCCCAAGACCAAGCGCGAATATGGCGGTTCAATAAAGGGTCTAAGGCCCACAGGCGGCTTAAGGCCCATAGTGATAAACCGCCATGATGGCATGACTTGTATCATAAGGTAGATTTAACTAGTCACCGAGCCGGACACTGTTTATGAGCCGGCCGGGACTCTGTAGACCGCAGGGCGTCCACCCGTGTATATAAGGGGACGACCCGCTGGCGGCTTAGGGCAAGAAACAACTCATCGAGAGCCAGGCATAGCGTATCTCGCTTCCTGGTCATCAAAACATTAAGCAATACCAACCCAACTAGACGTAGGCCTTACCTTCACCGTAAGGGGCCGAACTAGTATAAAACTCTTGTGTCCTTTGTCCCGATTAACCCCTTTAAGCTTCCCAGTTGCGATGGCTCCACGACTAAGTCCTTTCAAGAGGACATCTGCCGTGACAATTCCACGACATCCGGTGTGCCCTGAGAACGAGATATGTGCAGCTCCTATCAGGATTTGTCGGCACATTCGGGCGGTCTTGCTGGTCTTGTTTTACCATTGTCGAAATGTTTTGTAACCGGGATCCCGAGTCTGATCGGGTCTTCCCGGGAGAAGGAATATCCTTCGTTGATTGTGAGAGCTTATCATGGGCTAAGTTGGGACACCCCTGCAGGGTTTAAACTTTCGAGAGCCGTGCCCGCGGTTATGTGGCAGATGGGAATTTGTTAATAGCTGGTTGTAGTAAACTTGAAGTAAAGTTAATTAAAATACACCAACTGCATGCTCAACCGTGATTGTATCTTTTCAGGGTTGTTCGAGAGGAGAACACGGTGTGTGGGTTATGTTTGACGTAAGTAGGATTTCAGGATCACTTCTTGATCATTACTAGTTGACGAGCGTTTCTAAGCTCCTCTCCTCGCTCTTGTTTCATAAGTTAGCCACCATGCTTTGCTTAGCCGCTGCTGCAACCTCACCACTTTACCCCTTCCATACCCATTAAGCTTTGCTAGTCTTGATACCCATGGTAATGGGATTGCTGAGTCCTCGTGGTTCACAAATTACTACAACAACAGTTGCACGTACAGGTTGTGCGATGATCATGACGCGAGAGTGATGTTTACTTGTTTTGGAGTTCTTCTTCTTCGTCGATCAGGGGCTAGGTTCCTAGTTGGCAGCCTGGGCTAGCAGGGTGGATGTCGTTAGTGCTTCTGTTTGTGTTTCATCCGTAGTCAGATGTTGATCTTATGAATAATGTATTGATGTATTCTTGTGGCTTTTGTATGCCTTGTTTGTATCCCCATCTATTATGTAATGTTGATGTAATGATATCCACCTTGCAAAACTTCTCAATATGCGGTTCTATCCTTGGTGGGACCTTCGAGTCTCTTTAGGATAGTATCGCATATTGGGCGTGACACACTCATATTCATCAAGATCAATCAAGCAAGAAGTAGGGTATTACCTCCATAGAGAGGGCCCGAACCTGGGTAAACATCGTGTCCCCTGTCTCCTGCAACCATCGACCTTAGATGCATAGTTCGGGACCCCCTACCCGAGATCCACCGGTTTTGACACCGACATTGGTGATTTCGTTGAGAGTTTCATTGTGACGTCGATGAAAGGTTCGATGGCTCGCCTTTTCCTTAACGACAGCATTACCTCCGGGGGAGTTTTGGCCCCTCCGGCTGGGCGGCTTTACCATGATTGCCCGTTCAGCCGTTGAGCCGACGATGACCTCTCGGGCCATCGAAAACCCCCTTCGCATCAACTCTGAACACTCCAAGCAGATGGATCCGTCAGAGTTTTCGTCCTTGAACAAGCTCCTAGATCGCATCCCCGCTTTGGGAATCGCTACAGATTACGATCGGATCATGCTTAAAACCGATCAAGGAGAGATTAAAACTCCACCGATCGCCCACCAGATCGCGGTAGTCGAGGAGCAGGATGGCGAGTCTTCTTCTATATTGAAGGCGGTCTATGTTCGGATCACTGATCTGGAAGAACCGGATACCCACCAGCGAAAGGATGCGACTAGCCCTCCGAACATAGAATCAGACGGCAGTCCTAAACAATCAGAAGATACTCCGGGACCCGGACTGTTGAGTCTGGAAGGTCTTCAGACTCCGGGTAATCGGCCGGGTCAGGGTTCAGATTTAATTCCACCCACCCGCCCGGACATAGACGCTCTCATGAGCATCAAACAGTAGTCTCAGGAAATGGTCCACCACTTTTGGGCGAGATTCCTCCTTGTCAAACATAAGGTAAAAGATTGCCACGACGAGGACGCGATATCAGCGTTCCGCAAAAACTGCGCGGACGAAGGTATCCTTAACACTATCAATCGCCGTCGCATACTAAAGTTCACTGACTTAGCAACTATCATACAAAAGTACAGCATGATGGAAAGCGCCTGGAAAACTCAGGGAGCTTGCTGGGGACCGTCGGTCCCAACTCAACTCCTCCTACAGGCGAAGAGAGCGCACCCTCGTGGCACGCCCAGTCCAACAGTCAATAAACATAAGCCCATTACACGGCACGGCACTGTTCTGGAGGGATGGCTCGATGGCCCATGCAAAATACAAAGGCACCAGATACCGTGGCAACTAACAGCCTTAGAGCATGTTGGCTACTCCGGCAGGTAGCCAAGAGCAGCGAGGACATCCTTATCAAGGACACCCTAGAACAGCACCCTCCAGAAAACAACGACACAAGAGTATTGACGGTCTTAGAAACATTCTCTTCTAACAACAAACGCAAAAGGGCACTTTGCAACCTCACCGTAGTCTGCCAAATCGCTACAATAAACCCTTGGAATGACACGGCTATAACATTTAATGTCGTTGATGAACCGAGGTACAGGACAGTCCGAGTGTCATCCGCATTAGTCCTCAGTCCTATCGTGGATGGGTTTCGACTTACTAAGGTCCTCATGCACGGCGGCAGCGGGCTAAATCTCATTTACGAGGACACACTCCACAAAATGAAAATAGAGAGGAGGCGATCAAGCAAACTAGCACAACCTTCCGCGGAATCATTCCTAGCCGAGAGGCATGATGCGCGGGCAAAATAACACTTGACGTGGTATTTGGCACACCGGATAATGATCGGTCCGAAGAAATCACTTTCCAAGTGGCCCCTTTCAGCAGCGGATACCACGCCCTGTTGGGGCGGGATGCTTTTACACGTTTCCAAGCTATACCTCATTAAGGGTATATGAAGCTGAAAATGCCCGGACCAAACAATATAATCACTCCCGTAAGTGATCCGGACATAGCACTCGGCACTGAAAACAAAACTGCATCCTTGGGCCTTGAGGCGCTATCCGAAGCCCTCGCGGCCGAAGAGTTAACTACACTGCACTCCATAGTGGACAGGGACGATGTGATACTCGACAAACGCCCAAAATCCACCTCCTTCAAACCAGCAGAAGAAATAGTCAAATTCCAGGTCCACCCAACGGACGACAAGAAGACAACATCTATCGGAGCACAATTGAACCCAACAGTTGGCGCCGCACTACGAGAATTCCTGCGCAAAAACTGGGACATATTTGCCTGGCACCCTTCGGATATGCCAGGGATCCCACGCAAGCTGGCTGAACATAGCCTCAATATATTAAAGGGATTTAAACCAGTCAAGCAAACACTGCGGCGCTTTTCCGAGCCCAAGCGACAAGCCATGGGGGAGGAGCTGGCCGAACTTATCGAAGCCGGATTCATTAGCAAAATCAAACATCCAGACTGGCTGGCAAACTTGGTGATGGTACGAAAGAAGGACAAATCCTGGCGCCTGTGTGTCGATTTCAAAGACCTCAACAAGCCTTGCCCTAAGGATCCCTTCCCCCTCCCCCGCATTGATCAAATCATTGACGCCACCGCAGGACACGATTTACTGTGTTTCCTCGATTCATATTCCGGATACCATCAAATCAAAATGAAGGAGTCCGATCAAGCTGCAACAACATTTATCACTCCATATGGGTCATTCTGCTTCAACACCATGCCTTTCAGGCTCAAGAATGCCGGCGCCACATACCAACGTATGATTCAAACCTGCCTGGATAAGCAGATCGGCAAGACAGTAGAAGCTTACGTCGATGACGTCTTCAACAAAACTAGGCACGTCGAAACACTAATAGACGACTTACGTCTTACATTCGACAACCTCCATGCGTATGACATTAAACTCAACCCGGAAAAGTGCGTCTTCGGCGTCCCCGCGGGAAAACTGTTGGGCTTCATCGTCTGCAATAGAGGGATAGAAGCAGCCAAAATCCGAGCCTTATCACAGTTGGCCACGCCAATCGACCTCAAACAAGTCCAAAAACTAGCTGGTTGCGTGGCAGCGTTAAGCCGCTTTATCTCCAGATTAGGAAAAAAGGCACTGCCACTCTATCGCCTCTTACGGCGCACCGATAACTTCGAATGGACAGACGCAGTGACTGCCGGACTGGAGGAAATAAAGGCCCTCCTAGCAAGCAACCCAATCCTGGCCGCACCAAATGCTGGTGAACCCATGTTGCTATACATATCGGCAACACATCAGGTGGTGAGCGTCGTGCTCATCGTCGAACGAGAGCAGGACGGACACAAATTCCCACTTCAGAAACCAGTATACTACGTATCTACTGTCCTCACACCATGCAAAGCCCGGTACCACCATTATCAAATGATAGCATACGCGGTCTTCATGGCATCCCGAAAGCTACGACACTACTTCCAGAAGTGTTCAATCACGGTGGCTTCTGAAGTCCCGCTCAATGACATAATAAACAACCGCGATGCCACGGGATGGATAGCCAAATGGGCCATAGAGCTACTTCCATTTGACATAACATACAAGCCACGTCGAGCCATCAAATCCCAAGTACTGGCTGACTTCGTCGCCGAATGGACAGAAGCCAAACTCCATAAATAGTACAGCGCATATTCCAATTGGGTTATGTATTTTGACGGCTACAAAATGCTGGCAGGGCTAGGAGTGGGAGTCGTGTTAACATCCCCCACTGGAGATGTCATCCAGTATGTACTCCAAATACTATACACAGAATCCAACAATGCAGCCGAATACGAGGCCCTATTGCATGGTCTTCGGATGGCCGTAACCATGGGCATTCAACGCCTAGAGGTGCGCGGGGATTCAAACATCACAATATCTCAAATAAACGGAGACTTTTATGCCAAGGATCCAAAGATAGCAGCTTATTGTAATGCCATCTTAAAAATATCGGCTCGGTTTGAAGGGCTCGAATTTCATCATGTCGCCCGGGAAAGCAATCAAGCAGCGGACGTCCTTGCTCGCATCGGCGCCAAACGCGAACCTATCCCACCCAACTTTTTCCTAGAAAGGCTTTTCAAGCCATCCATGGTATGGCAAGGGGAGGGCGGCAACAACAGTCCAGAACCGAACACAACCTCAAATCCCGAACATAGAGACAGTACCGGGGGCTCAGCCACCAAAATAACACCATCGGCCCATCTCATTATGGCAGTCATTGCCTTATGGACCGAACCCTTCTTGGCCTACATTAATATGAAGGAGCGTCCCGAAGACCAGAATGAGGCTCACCGCATTGTCCGGTGTTCGAAGGCCTACAAGGTTCACGATGGAGAGCTCTACAAGAAAAGTACTACCGGAGTACTTCAAAGATGTATCTCCGAGGAAGAGGGGCGGTAGCTTTTAGCGGAAATTCACGCTGGTCTCAGCAGACACCATGCCGCAGCTCGGGCCCATGTTAGCAAGGCCTTCGCACTAGCTTTTATTGGCCGATAGCCCGAGCAGACGCGCAGGACCTCGTCCAACGCTGCGTCGGATGCCAACTCTTCGCCAGCCAAAGCCACATGCCCCCAACTGCTTTGCAAACTATCCCCATTAGTTGGCCTTTCGTGGTCTGGGGACTAGATATGGTTGGACCTCTTAAAGGGGGAATCCATAAGAAAAAATATTTGCTGGTCATGGTGGACAAATTCACAAAGTGGATAGAGGCTAAACCAGTCAAAACGGCCGAGTCCGGCCTGGTGATAGAATTCATATCCAGCGTTGTGCACCGTTATGGTGTCCCACATAGCATTATCACCAACAACGGCTCTAATTTCATGGCCGACGAGGTAAAAACCTGGTGTACTAATCTTGGCATTAAACTGGATTACGCCTCCGTCTACCACCCGCAAACCAACGGTCAGGTTGAACGAGCCAATGGTCTTATCATGAGCGGCATCAAGCCCAGACTAGTGCGTTCTTTGAAAGAATCAGACAAGCACTGGGTTGAGGAGCTCGACTCCGTACTATGGGGGCTGCGGAGCATGCCCAACCGTACTACTGGATACACACCTTTCTTCATGGTGTATGGCGCAGAGGCTGTTTTGCCCTGCGATATTATTCATGACTCACCTCGAGTGCGTATGTACGAAGAGAGAGAAACCAAGCTAGATCGGCAGGACAGCCTTGATGCCCTGGAGGAGGAGCACGACGTCGCAAAGGCCCGTTCAGCATTTTACCAACAGTAGGCTCAAAGATATCAAAGCAGAGAAGTATGGGCCAAGACTTACAACGTTGGCGAACTCGTTCTATGCCTGCCGGAGAAGAAAAACGACAAACTCAAGCCCAAATGGGAGGGTCCCTTCATAATTGACGAAGTTCTCACCGGAGTAGCGTACCGTCTTCATGATGCATCAGACAATCGCCTTGAGCCGAACCCCTGGAACGTGGCCAGACTCCGAAGATTCTATGCCTAGCGCCAAACTCCTTGTTCGTCTCCTTCTCCCCTGTAGTTTCCCTTATTTTTTCTCTCCTTTCAGATTACTTTTTCCTTTCTCGCTTTAAAGCTTTGGTATGGCTAGACCACACACCCCTTACACATACATATTTAAAATATATATGTCCATTATACCTGGGGGCTTCTTGGACAGAAGCTTTTTATTATTATTCCTCGAGCATCAAGCTCTTCACTTATGAGTTCTTCCATATGTACTTTTTCTTCACCATTATATGCATCGATATGACTTAAGTTTTGGCCAAGCTGGGTTGCCTGGCTCCTGTGCTTATGCCCTACGTTCCCGTTAGTTCGGCTAGGGCATAAAGGGAGCACCTCTGCGATTGTTACTGCCGGGTCATCCGGATGTGTACCTCAGACTGGGTGAAGCCAAAAGCTAGCATTCTTAAGGGAATATTCGGTCGGTCAATTAAAGACATTTTTGCATTTACTCCACTGCGAGCCCCCAGAAGTTACATACACTGTGATTTTTCCATCACAATTCGGACATGTACATTAATACATTACTCCATTGCATTTACTCCATTGCGAACCCCCAGAACTATTCTCTCTGGAATATGTCTCTTATGATCTCAATGTAATATAACATAACTAGCAGGATACAACTTGTTTGTTCAAGCAACTATGACCCCTACGCCTAGTTTTCCATGCATACCCCGCTCTATTCGGCCGCGAGGGTATTTGGAAACACTTCGCACCCTTGGGTCTGGAGGTTCAAGTGAAAAGGCCTGCCACGACAAATGATATACAATTCAGCTAGAATTACATAGGGCAAGGAAAGTACATAGTCACTTGGACTCAAACACTTCCTCCTCTATACCGTCCAACTTGGGGTCCAACTTACAATCCTGTTGGGAATATTTGGCGGCCACCTCTACTTGGTCATATACTAAACTAACGGGAATTTCTTCCCCATTTGACCCTAGCGGTCCAACCCTGGCCATGTGATTCGGATCCAGCTTGGTATATCGCGTTTTCACCATGGCCCAGGCCTCTCGTGCACCATCTCGGCAGGCCGATATTTACCATAGTCGGATATGCCGCCGCGCTCCATGGAACAGCTCCACAAGCTTCTCCATACTCCCTGGAGGGGAGGTGGATGGCCGTAAAGCCTTGGCAGCACTTCGCATGGCTAGCCGAGCATGCTCATGCACTTGCGACAGCCTTTGCAGCAGATCACTTGATGGTCCGGACACCTCCTCTTCGGGACGGCCCGTCAATACGCCTGCAATCATAACTATATCAGTTCTATTTATCTCCAAACTACTCTAAAAATAGTTCAGATACATACTATGCCGCCCCGCAGCTTCTTGTTCTCCTTTACGGAATCGGCTAACTGGGCCCGCACATCCTTCAGCTCTTCGCCCAGCTGGGTCTTGCAATCCTGAAGTTGGTTTTTCTCAACAATGACCTGCTTCAGCACGCGTTCGCCCATATCATGTAGCCTTTTGGCTTCTTGCTCATTCGCTTGCACGACTTCCAGTGCCTCCTTGAGTTCCACTGACAATTATGTCATGGTATAGGCAACATTGTCAGCATTGATGGCATATAATCATATTTTCTCGATGAAGGGGAATATTACCAGGTGACGCATTCTTGGATTTCTCTAGTTCGGGGGCGACAACAGTTAGCTGTGTCTGACACCTTTTTAGCTCTTGGGCTTACAGGATGTTCTTCTCCGTAAGAGCCTGGTTATAAAACGATCCTCAAATCAGTTGTGCCAACTACTTTAAGTCTCGGGGGCTACTGGCACATGGTTATGATATTTTGGGCACAGTTAACTTACCTGCACATCTGTTAAATGCTGCTTTGTGGCTCTGCTAAGCCCGTTTCGAGCAGCTCAGATGTATGTGTCAGCTGAGCTGAAGGCATTGAATGCCTCCTCCGAGAACTCGGGGTCTTGTAAAACAGCCCTGCAACGCCGATGGTTCATGGAGCTCTCTACTTCTGAGTTGGTAACGGACATATTTTCTGAACCCTCGGCCGAAGGATAGTCCAGCGTTGTGCCCGTGCCGGCTCCCGTTTCTCTGGCAGGTTCTAAATCCTGGTTGTCGGGAGTACGGCTAGCCGGATCCCCGGACGTAGTCTGGCGGACCCTTTTCTTGGAACTAGACAAAATGCACAAAGTCACAGTTGGATGCGGCCGCTGAAAAACATATGTATGGATCCGTACCTCTTCGATGAAAGCCTGGCTGTGTCTTCACCGGCCTTCCTCTTCGAAGGCTGGCCCGGTGTGGGAGCCGATCTCTTCGGAATCGCCAAACGCCTCTTCTTTGGAGCACAAGACCATACGGTTGGTAAGATAGAATAAGAACACTCTTTTAGAGGAGGTGTCTCTTGATTAATTACGCGCGAAACGGGAAGAAGGCCAGGGTAGTCGGCGGTGGTGGCCACTTCTGTGCCATTATCGCTCGTCTGGTAAAACACTCCCTCCGAAAGCACCACAAATCTATCCGGATCCTCCTCAAACCCAGGATCAAGCTCCCGGTTGTGGCTCTCCGGCTGTGGGGCGGGACTATGAAGTCCTTCGGTCACCTTTTGCCAGTGCTGTCATAACAAACGGATTTGAGATTTATTAAAAGTAATTTGGAAGTGGAATGAGTGAAACAGAGGGGTTGAGGCTTACCCAACTGGGAGGATCCTAAATAGAATACCCGTCTATGTGCTTAATGCGAAGAAATTCCTCTTCCTCCCCTTTAAATAGCTCAGCCAAAATCTTGGCCAGAGCAGCGGGGGTATCCGAACCTTTCCAGCCACAACGGGAGGCGTCATCCTCTCCATTATAGTGCCACATTGGCAGCCCTCTGTATTGTAGCGGCTGAACCCCTCGCACTATGGAGGTCTCCATTACCTCGATTATTGCGAGTCGGGACTGACCGAGCGTCTTTATATTGCTCATGAGCTGACGAACTTCCGCGCTATCATCCTCTTCAAAACTCCGGGGACACCAACTGTGGCGTTTCTTCAATGGAACACTCGCAAATTCAGGAAGACCCTTTCGAACTGGGTCGGGAAGCACGATGTCCTCAATGTAGAACCATTCGGAAGGCCATTCTTCAGATGCCTTCCTTGTTGTGCTGGACAGATATACGGTGTCGGCGATACGCCACACTTCAGCTCCGCCCACTTCAAATATTGACCCCTCATGACTACGCGGGACAAGACAGAACAACTTCCTCCACAGCTTAAAATGGGCCTCAATGCCCAGAAATAATTTGCATAAGGCAACATAACCTGCGATGTGTAGAATGGAGGCAGGGGTGAAGTTGTGCAGCTGGAGGCCATAATGTTCCAGAAGCCCTCGGAGGAATGGATCGATTGGAAATCCAACGCCTCTTAGCAGGTAGGGGACGAAGCACACCCGCTCTCCCCCGGATGGATTGGGGAAGCTCTCTGTCGATGTCTCACCATTGAAGGAAGCTATCCCAGCTCAAGGACTAGATCTGCAGGAGGAAGAAATCACTGCATCTGCAGCTTCGTCAATTGACTATGGGACACAGAACACCTCTCCCACCCGCCTTTCTCTGGGCCGGAACGGGGGAGGAGCTGGGAACGCTAGCCATGTTGGAATGGTTTCTCCTAGCAGTCTCCGGGGATTTTTCTCTGCGTGGTGCCGAATGAATCTAGGATCCAATCTCATTAAATAGGCGCTCTTCCTTGCCTAGACGGGGTGCTGATTGCAAAAATACCATGACCTTTCGTATTCGTTCGACACGTGGAAGACGAAGTTATTTGACACGCAGAAGTCGAGGGAAGCAACATTGATCAATGGTCGAATACATTACTAGGAGGTCATCAAAGGAGGAACCCGCCTTGCAATGCCGAAGACAATTTGTGTGCCGAACACTTCATTATTGAAGGCTGGTTCGGGGGCTACTGTGGGAGTCCTGGACTAAGGGGTCCTCGGGTGTCCGGCCTGTTATCCATGGGCCGGACTGATGGGCTGTGAAGACATGAAGGCCGAAGACTGTACCCGTGTCCGGATAGGACTCTACTTGGCGTGGAAGGCAAGCTTGGCGATCAACTATGAAGATTATTTCTCATGTAATCGAATCTATGTAACCCTAAATCCCTCTGGTGTCTATGTAAACAGGGGGCGTAGTCCGGAAAGGATATACTCATTACCATAGTCATACAGGCTAAGCCTCTAGGGTTTAACCATTATGATCTCGTGGTAGATCTACGCTTATAACACTCATATTCATCAATATCAATCAAGCAGGAAGTAGGGTATTACCACCATAGAGAGGGCCTGAACCTGGGTAAACATCGTGTCCCCTGTCTCCTGCAACCATCTAGAGGCACAGTTCAGGACCCCCTACCTGAGATCAGCCGGTTTTGACACCGACAATAGGTCTCCGGGATCGTATTCGGCTGGGGTTCGAGTTGGATATGGCCCCCATCGCCAGTCTCCAGGGGGACTTGCTCCCCCATGTGTCCGGTGGCTGAGGGGTCACCCTCTGGCGCCACCCTGATGGCCTCTTGAACCTCTCCCTGGCCTGGGAAAGTCCTTCGGGACAGCACCTCGGCGTCGCCCTTGGCCTTGGGAGAGGAGGCCGCCGCCGGCGACTCGCTGTACATCGCCTTTTAATCCAACGAATCCCCCGATGAGGATTGCTGGGAGCTATCGTGGGCCGGACTACAACATGTGATTCAATACATTAGAATTACGAGATAAAGAAGTCGGACATATAAGTGCGTCAGAGCCTTCGAATACTTACGATTCGGCCGGGGCCTTACCCTTGGGGCGCCACTCCGAGCTGTTGTCGGTATCCGGCGTGGCGTCGTCCGCAAGGGAGGCTTTCGCCCTCTTGGACGCTTCGGCCTCCAGACGTGTGGAGGCCGCCCTTCTGTTCCTTCCCTCCTCAGGAGGGGAGTTGCTTTCTACTTCCTCCTCCGCCTCCTCGTCGTTGGTGGCGCGGGGGGGGGGGTATGGGTCTCGGCATCTTTGGATGTCGTGTCCGAAGTGCCGCTGTGGCGGAGGCCACCTCTAGTCCACTTGACCTTCTTCATGGCAATCTTCTCCGGTGCCTGGTAGGGTGCCGGAACCAGCATCTTCGTCAGAAGTGGAATCGCTGGTTCTTCGGGCAGTGGAGCCGGACACTTGACTAGCTCCACCTTCTTTGTAAGCCCTGAAAAAGTAAGATAGGGAAGCTCAAACATTCTCCTTAAGTATATAAGTAAAGGATACTCCTTGAAAACACGAAAAAAGTTACCGGACAGGCGGGGTGGTTCAGGTTGTACCCACAGTCTTCGATCTCCTTCGGCCACGTCTCGTTGGCCTTGAAGAGCACCTTCCAAATACCTTCGTGCGTAACACTGATGAAGTGTTGCAGGGTCTGGTGCTTGGCCGGATCGAACTCCCACAAATTGCAGGTCCGGCTTTGGCATGGAAGGATCCGGCGAAAAAGCATCACCTGGATCACATTTACAAGCTTGATGTTCTTGTCGACTATGGTCTTGATGCGCATCTGCAGCGCTGTCAGCTCGTCCAATGAGGCCCAGTCCAGGCCCTTCTCTAGCCAGGAGGTGAGCCGCATCGGGGCCCCGGACCTGAACTCGGGAGCCGCAGCCCAGGTGGTGCCGCGGGGCTCCGTGACATAGAACCACTGTTGTTTCCACCCTTTAACGGTCTCCACAAAAGTACCTTTGGGCCATATGACGTTGGACATCTTGCTCACAATGGCTCCTCCGCACTCTGCGTGTTGGCCGTCCACCACCTTTGGCTTCACATTGAAGATCTTTAGCCACAATCCGAAGTGGGGTGGGATGGAGGAACGCCTCGCACACGACGACAAATGCCGAGATGTTGAGGAAGGAGTTGGGGGCCAGATCATGGAAATCCAGCCCGTAGTAGAACATGATTCTGCGGACAAATGGGTGGAGTGGAAATCCCAGCCCACGGACGAAGTGGGGAATGAACACTACCCTCTCACGGGGCTCTGGGGTAAGGACGATCTGTCCCTTGGTCGGAAGCCGGTGGGCGACTTCCTTGGCCAAATATATGGCCTCCCGGAGCCTAGTGATGTCCTTCTCCTTGACGGAGGAGACCATCCACTTGCCATCCGGATTCCGACATGATCAGAGTGCTTTCTTGAGGCGGAAGAGATGAGGACTTGGGCGCTGGAGCTTGAGAATGGGTGGGCAGAGAGAGAGAAGGCATGGGTGAAAGGGGGTGAATTCTTATCTCCTTATAAAGGCAGCGAATATCAAGCGCCTCCCCACTCGCCTATTTCCCATGGGTTATGTAGACGGCAAGGGTGGATTACCCATGCCCGTATTCATGAGGATCCCGTAATAAGGGGACGCGATCTCTGCTTTGACAAGACGTGCCAATGAAACCGCATCTCGAAACACGGAGCAGCAGGCTAAAAACGGTTCGAAATAATGACCGGGTGGTGACGTGGTGTCACGCTAAAAAAGTTGTCAGTGTATTGGACTCGTGAAATATTATACTTTCTGCGGTTGTGTGTGGAACTTGTTTTGCAAAGCCGGACACGTTCTTTGTGTTCGAAGGCTTTTTTGGAGTATTTGGAGAAGGAACCCGCCTTGCAATGCTGAAGACAATCTGCGCGCCGGACACCTCGTCATTGAAGCCTGGTTTAGGGGCTACTGAGGGAGTCCTGGATTAAGGGGTCCTCGGGCATCTGGCCCGTTGGACATGGGCCGGACTGATGGGCTATGAAGATACAAGACTGAAGACTCTCACCCGTGTTCGGATGGGACTCTCCTTGGCGTGGATGGCAATCTTGGCGTTCGGATATGAAGATTCCTTTCTCTGTAACCAACTTTGTACAACCATAGTCCCCTCCGGTGTGTATATAAACCAGAGGATTTAGGACGTAGAGGCAATCATAATCATACATGATAGACTTCTAGAGTTTTAGCCGTTACGATATCGTGGTAGATCAACTCTTGTAATACTCATATTCATCAACATCAATCAAGCAGGAAGTAGGGCATTACCTCCATAGAGAGGGCCCGAACCTGGGTAAACATCGTGTCCTCTCTCTCCTGTTACCATCGACCTTAGGTGCACAGTTCGGGACCCCATACCAGATATCCGCCGGTTTTGACACCGACAGTAACCTTGTCCAAATCACCTACTGTTCAAAATCTTCCGGCTAGACAGAGCGATATATTTGTGCTCCAGACACAAGTCCAATCCCTAATGGACATTGTGTCAGAAACAAAAATAGTGGTTGACAAATGTCGCGAAGATATGAATGGTTTTGAAACCAGACTATCAGACATTTGCTTTGTTGTTCAAAACCAATGGCCGAAAAAAGGGGAAGATCGAGCTGCACCATCAGATTCTACAACCTGAAACATAAGCACTCAGGTCAAATGATTTGTGCTTCTATACATCTGATGGTGCTTTTATCTACAAGGACTGTAAACTTTATGCCAACAGGCCTTTTGTTATATGGTTGGAATTTATTTTGTTGTGATACAACATTTATGATGCCGCCAAAGGTTGCAATAATTACGATGCTATTTTTGTATAGTGTAGGTTTATCTTTGTAATGTATTCGGCCGAAAGCTTCGTAGGAGCCCAACATGCCAACATTCAGCAGGCCCATTCCAATTGGGCTAGAAATGATCCTGGGCCGAAATTGGCATGTAGCCCACTACAAATATCTGGGCCTAAATCAGCATAAGCTTTCATATTTTTCTGGTAGGCCCGTGCCCATAGTGGGCCTTTAACAGGCCTAAATATAATTTGGGCCCTCAGTAATAATAGATCATTTACATGTGTAAATATCTCGAGCCCATAAAAACATGGGCCTTTAGTAGGCCGAAAGTAAGATTGGGCCCTGATTGTGCCAAATAAACCACTGGTCTTAGCAGGCCGAAATGGTGGCCCATTTACAATGCGGATCGTCCACAGGCCGAAATTTAGACGGGCCGAAAATGCGCCGACCTACTACACGGGCCTTTAACAGGCCGGAAGTCTGGTCAAGCTTGATTAGTGTCATTTTTATATGGGCCGTTAGTAGGCTCGATGTGGCGTTGGGCCACATATGGCCCATGGATTTCGTCCGATGTTAACAGGCCGAAAGTTACAACAGGCTGAAAGTGGCCCAAATCTGTAGTGGGCCTCTAACAGGCCAAATGTCAAACATGGCCAAGTATGACCCATATCCTTCACGGTCGTTTATGGGTCGAAAGTTTCAATGGACTATAAATGGGCCCAAATGAAGCAGGACCTTTAAAAGGCCGGAAACACACCGGGCCGTAATTCGGCCCAAATTCTTAGTGGACTGTTAACGGGCCAGAAGTGACCATGGGCCGCAATGATGACAAGTTTAGGACGGGCCATTGACGGGCCAATTTAACACTAGCCTACGAGCCTTAACTGAGAATGTTGGTCCTTTAGCTGGGCCGGCCCATTATGGTCTGCAAAATCTTGTGGGCCTTTAGCTGGGCTGGCCCATTATGGCCCGCAAATTCTTGTGGGCCTTTAGTTGTGCCGGCCCATTTAATCTTTATGGGCCACTTTTGGGTCGGTCCACGTGTCAACGTATCATAGGCGCATCTGGCCCATTGGATGAGTGACACATGTGCCAACGCAGAGCTGACACGTGGTTCCATCAGCAAATGAGAATTTTACATGTGGAAAATCGGCATTGGTCGTTGCTGTTAGTTGGTTATCGGATCCAAAACCGGACCCGATAGCTTAACGGCGTCCCATTACGGTGGATGCCACGTGTCAGCCACCCTTGACGAAAGCACTTCTATGATGCGCGATTTATCGTCATGGAAGTGGACACTTCCGTGATGATAATTTTGGTAATGTCATGGAACACTTCTACGACAACACAGGTATGACTATCTTGATTTTGTCATAAAATTGTCATGGATGTACATGCATGACAGAAAACGTGACCTACTGTGACAAACATGTATCATCATGAAAGTGTCTCTTTTTTGTAGTGTGGAACAAGTTGCCACGCACGTGTTGCGGCTGCGCGATGCCTACCATCGTGCCAGCGCGACCATGCTGGCCGTCAGGCTAAAACCGTTCGACCACCCCGTCGACTTCAATGAGCTGCGGCTTCCTAACCTGGTCTCCTTCTTCACCTATATCTCCGAGGAGCTGAGCCATCTGCACGCGATGGTGGGGGCGGAGCTAGACAAGGAGGGGTTGCAGGCTGCCATCGCTGTTGTCAAGCGAATCCTCTCAGGGCTCCGTCACCGGAATCAATTCGTGCCACTGGATGCCGTCTTTGATGAGATGGCTCCTGTCGACCGAGATCGGGCTCTGTGGGCGGTTGCACCCTGCATCACCAACGTCGTGCACCTCAAGAAGTAGACGGACTTCGGTGGTGTTTAGGCGTCCTCTGCATGGGCATGTCCATGTCTTGGCGCAACATTACCGTTGGATCAAACTCAGACGATGCAGATCGGTCACTGTAGCACAAAGCGTGTGGGTGTGTTTGGTTGCATTCTCATCTCAATATAGTTGTTCCCTCTTCGTGTATTTGTGTTAACCTACTAGTGTGGACTCATGCACCCTTCATCACTCTGCCAAATACCCAAAAGTGGGTCGAGAAGGGAACTTTTGCTCCCATCCCGTGCACCCTTCATACACCCTGCCTAACACTGATTCGTGTTTCATATGGTTCATGTTTCATGGAGTACTATAGCACCATATTCTCCGCGCACTGTAGACCTAGCTCTGTTAACATTGATCTCACCGTTCATTCTTGACCGGACAGTCGAAAAAGCGGTACTATGTTACATTACTGTTCATATAGTTGACATGCGCACAACATCATTTGTTATCGTCATATCTTACTACACTAGCAACAAGATTATGTAGTACTGACTCCACATGCCTAGTAGTAGGAGCACTGTGTATGTTCAAGTGGTTGCCATGTTTTGCACTCCTCCGTCGTAAGAGTGGAAACGCTTGTTGTAATCATTTTTTTCTTCAGAAAAATAGTGGACACGCTCTACCGTGCGGATCCTCCTCGATGGTCATCAGGAACCTTGCTACTCACTTTCGCCAACGTGTGGGATAGCTTGCATCGGGGTCCACTATCCATGCACTAAATTACTTTGTAGTAGAGTGCACAACTGCACGGTAGACTACCCCGATAGAAGCGCCGCAGTAATGCCCAATGAGCCGTCAAATCACAAAACCCCCTCCTTTCCAGCAGTAAGTTGGACGGATGAAGCAACCATCATTTCACTCTTCTCTCTTAGCTTCCTCTCTTGAAGAAAACCCCCACTCACTTCTCCCTCATCTTGTTCCTCATTTCTTCAAGAAAACCCTGACCTGCTTCTGCCATTGTTCTTCTCTCCCAAAGAAGGAAAGGTGAGCGCATCAATGGTGTTGATTCTGGCCAAGGCCCAGTCCTGCAACCCCGACACTGATCCTATAACTCCCTCTCTGTTCTTGTTTTGGGTTTGTGACTTTGGTTTCTCTTCTTTTATTTCTATCTGAAAGTTTCTTGATGGACACTGGAGCACCGGCCCAAGTGAGGTCTATGGCTCTAGCCAAAACTGTCAAGGCTCATGGCATGAAGAAGCGCAAGCACCCCTGTCGGTGTCAAAACCGGCCGATCTCAGGTAGGGGGCCCGAACTATGCGTATAAGGATCAAAGGTAACAGGAGGCGGGGGACATGATTACCCAGGTTCGGGCCCTCTGAGTGGAGGTAATACCCTACTTCCTGCTTGATTGACTTTGATGAATATAGGGGTTACAAGAGTCGATCTACCTCGAGATCGTAATGGCTAAACCCTAGACGTCCAGCCTGTATGATTTATCTTAGCCTCTACGGACTAAACCCTCCGGTTTATATAGACATAGGAGGGGCCTTGGGTTGTACATAGTCGGTTTACAGAGAAATGAAACTTCATATCCGAATTCCAAGCTTGCCATCCACGCAAAGGAGAGTCCCATCCGGACAAGGGGGAAGGCTTTCTATCTTGTATCTTCACGGCCCATCAGTCCGGCCCATGTCACATAGCATAGGAGGGTAACACAAGCATAGCTTCAAGATTTTCAACACATAGAGAGGAAACTTGACATTATTGCAATTCCTACAAGCATATATTCCTCCCTCAAAATAATTTTCAGTAGCATCATGAATGAATTCAACAATATAACCAGCACCTAAGGCATTCTTTTCATGATCTACAAGCATAGAAAATTTACTACTCTCCACATAAGCAAAATTCTTCTCATCAATAGTAGTGGGAGCAAACTCAACAAAATAATTATCATGTGAGGTATAATCAAATTGAAAACTAAAATCATGATGACAAATTTCATGGTTATTGTCGGTGTCAAAACTGGCGGATCTCGGGTAGGGGGTCCCGAACTGTGCGTCTAGGCGGATGGTAACAGGAGACAAGGGACACGATGTTTTTACCCAGGTTCGGGCCCTCTCGATGGAGGTGAAACCCTACTCCTTCTTGATTAATATTGATGATATGGGTAGTACAAGAGTGGATCTACCACGAGATCAGAGAGGATAAACCTTAGAAGCTAGCCTATGGTATGATTGTTGTTCGTCCTACGGACTAAAACCCTCCGGTTTATATAGACACCGGATAGGGTTAGGGTTTGTGACACCCCCGATTTAATCGTACACTAATCATGCACGCAAATGTGTACGATCAAGATCAGGGACTCACGGGAAGATATCACAACACAACTCTACAAATAAAATAAGTCATACAAGCATCATAATACAAGCCAGGGGCCTCGAGGGCTCTAATACAAGTGCTCGATCATAGACGAGTCAGCAGAAGCAACAATATCTGAGTACAGACATAAGTTAAACAAGTTGCTATAAGATGGCTAGCACAAACTGGCATACAGATCGAAAGAGGCGCAGCCCTCCTACCTGGGATCCTTCTAACTACTCCTGGTCGCCGCTGGCCGGGCTGCGTAGTAGTAGGCACCTCCAGCAGTAGTAGTCGCCATTGACGGTGGCGTCTGCTCCTGGGCTCCATCGTTCAGTTGCAGCAATCGAGTAGAGGTAGGGGGAAAAGGGGAACAAGGCAACCGTGAGTACTCATCCAAAGTACTCGCAAGCAAGGAGCTACACTACATATGCATGGATATATGTGTAAAGGGCCATATCAGTGGACTGAACTGCAGAATGCCGTAATAAGAGGGGAAAGCTAGTCTTAGCGAAGACTACGCTTCGGGTCACCTGTCTTACAACAGTAGAGGAGGGTAGGTTGAAGTCCTCCAAGTAACATCACATAGCAATAATCCTACCCGCGATCCCTCCTCATATCCCCGAGAGAGCGACCACCAGCTTGTATCGGCACTTGGGAGGGTGTGTTTTATCAAGTATCCGGTTCTAGTTGTCATAAGCTCAAGGTACAACTCCAAGTCGTCTCCTGCATCAAGATCACGGCTATTCAATAGATTAACTTCACCTGCAGGGTGCACCAACTTACCCAAAGACGCTTGATCCCATTTGGCGGACACACTTTCTGGGTCATGCCCGGCCGCGGAAGATCAACACGCCGCAGCCCCACCTAGGCACAACAGAGAGGCCAGCACGCCGGTCTAAACCTAAGCGCCAGCAGGGTCCGGGCCCATCGCCTGAAAGCACACCTCAAGACGCTATGCGTGGGCGGCCGGAAGCGCACTCCTAGCCTAGCAGGCGTTCCAGCCCAATCCGGCGCCAAGCACCGCCGTCAGCCGACGTCTGAAGTGCTTCGGCTGATACCACGACGCCGGGATACCCATAACTACTCCCGCGTAGATGGCTAGTGCGTATAGGCTCATAGCCAACTCAGATCAAATACCAAGATCTCGTTAAGCGTGTTAAGTATCCGCGAACGCCGAACAGGGCCAGGCCCACCTCTCTCCTAGGCGGTCTCAACCTGCCCTGCCGCCCGCCACAAAGATCCATCCAGAGGGCCGTCGGGACAAGGTCCTTTCAGCCCCCAATCCATGAATCACTCGCGGGTGCTCCACAAGCCGACCCGACTTTAGTCACCACATGTATCATGTATAAGTATAAGTATATACCCGTGATCACCTCCCGAGTGATCACGGGCCGATAGTATAGCACGGCAGACGGACAAGAATGTAGGGCCACAGATGAAAGTACTAGCATCCTATACTAAGCATATAGGATTGCAGGTAAGGTAACAACAGTAGTAACAAGGACAGGCTATGCATCAGGATAGGTATATGTAGCAAGTAACATGCTACACTACTCTAATGCAAGCAGTATAGAGAAGAGTAGGCGATATCCGGTGATCAAGGGGGGCTTGCACAGTTGCTCGAGACAAGGAGGGGTCACAACACCGTAGTCGAACTGGGCAGCAGCCAAGGCCGGTCTCGTAGTCTACCGGAGAGAAGAGGGGGAAGAAACAATGAATACCATGTAAACAGATGCATATCGATGCATGACAAGACACGTAACGATGCTAGGCGTGCTCTAACGCGGTATGAGGTGCTACCGGTGAAGGGGGAAAACATCCGGGAAAGTATTCCCGGTGTTTCGTGATTTCGGGCAGAGGAGCCGGAGGGGGAAAGTTGCAGGTTCGATAGGTTAGGGGTGTGTGGCGAATGAACGGACTACGTATCCGGATTCGTCTCGTCGTTCTGAGCAACTTTCATGTAGAAAGTATTTTCATCCGAGCTACGGATTATTTTATATTAATTTTTAAAGTTTTAAATCATTTTCTAATTTATTAATTATTAATTAAATTAACATTATCCAGAATAGTGTTTGCTGACGTCAGCATGACGTCAGCAGTCAACGTTGACCGTTGACCTGGTCAACCCCGATGTGGGTCCCATTTGTCATCGACCGAGATTAACTAAACAAAGGTTAGTTAGCTTAATTACTTGATTAGGTTAACTAATTCTAATTAATTTAGTTAAACCAAATTAATTAACTTAATTAATTCACTAATTAATTAATTAATTAATTATTTCTTTTACTAATTTCATTTTCGTTTTTTCTACTCTTTTCTTTCTTTTCTTTTTCTCGACTTACAAGGGGAGGCCCCCACCGTAAGTGGCTCAAAGCCACCTCCCTCCCCGTGCACCTGACGCAGCACAGGGAAGGGCAGGGGGCGCTGGCTGACCGGCTCGGCGAGGCCATGTCCGAGGCCGCAGGACGGAGACGTGGGGCGGTGGTTCAAGGCCGAGCGGCCAGCGGGCGCGGGGGAGGGCCGCAGCCACGACGAGGCCGCCGGCAGGGGCTAGCGGGGAGGGAGAGGTCGCAGGAGGCGGCCGTCCGGGGGGGCACTAGGCGAGGTCATGGCCTCGCGCGGGGGGTGAGGGCGCCGGCGCGCGGCCACAGAGGCCGGTGAGGGCGCGCACGGGACGGCGGGCATGGCGACGTCCAAGACGAGGAGGGGAAGAGGGGAGAGGAGCACGGGGAGGCGCTCACAGTGGCCGTAGGGGTTCGGGCAGTGGGTGTCGAGGAGGGAGACGGGGACGTCGTCGGCGTCGAGGAGGCAGGCCGGTGGGGGAGGTCCGACGAGGAGGATGGGCACGCGCGACGAGGTGGCGGTGACAACGGGCGACGCCGGCGAGGCGACGGGTGGGCGACGACCCGAGGCAGGGGCGCGGCGTCGATCTCGGGAGGGAGAGGCGCGGGAGGTCGTGGGATGGAGGGGCGCCGGCGGGGAAGGGCCCGTCAGCGGCAAATGGTGGCGGAGGCGGGCGCAGCCCGGGCGACGGCGGGCGGGCGCTGCCCCGGCGCCGGGCTCGAGGGCAACGGGATCGGGCGCATCCAGCGCCGAGGGCGAGGTGGAGGTGGGATGAGGCGGCGGCGAGGCGCTGGCAGATCGGGAGAAGGGGAGGCGAGGAGGACGGTGGGGCGGGCGGGGATGCCCTGATCCAGATCGGGATCGAGGGGCGAACGTGGGTGGGGAGTGGGAGACGGGGTTAGGTTTTTCCTGGGGATATGGAGGGGAAGTGGCGCCGTCGGGCGAAGCCCAGTAAGGGGGGAAGGGCTTTTCCTTTTACTTTCTTTTGGTTTTGTTTTGTTTTTCTTTTTACTAGTTTTCTATTTTATTTTCTATATACTTTTGTTTTATAAAATATACGAATAGCACCTAAACTAGTGTTACAAAATACCCCAATGCCACAAAAAGTTTGGTGACAAAATAAAATAGTTTAGTAATTTATTAATTGTACAAGACATTTAATTAATTGTTTTAGCTACTGTTTAAATCCTTATAGCTCATTTAAGCATTTTATAAAAGTGTGGTTTCTTCACCTTGTGCATTATTTGCCACCGTTTGGACTTTTTAGTTTATTATTTTTTTTGAAAACTTTTGTTGTTTGCTTTTCTTTTCAATTTGAATTTGGAATCGGTTCCGAACTAACGCGAGATTAGCAACAAGAATCGTGGTGACGTGGCATCGTTAACGGAGGTTTATCAGAGCCTAATTATCCCAAGGCGTCACAATTCTCCTCCACTACAAGAAATCTCGTCCGAGATTTAAGAGGGGTGTAAGGGGGGGAAGTTTGGTAACGAATCTAGCGGGTCTTCTCATCCTGGCTTGCTCTTCTCGAAGAGGCCGGTCCAATACATTGATGTCTTCATGTCGCTGCTTTAGGTCATCAAGATGAAGTCGGCGTCCTTTCTTCCTAACTCCATCGTATTTCTACGAAAGAATAAAGGGTGGGCATATAGGGAGAACGGACCTCTGCAAGGTCAACTATCCGTCGATAAGATCGGGGAAGGTGGCGGAAAGTAACTCTCTAATTGAAGCTTAACGAATTATTGAGAGCAAAGTAAGAAAGTACCACGAGAAGTTCCAAGCGGGTAGGCAATCGTTCGATGCCTGTTACAAGGCATGAAAAGGGGTTCAGAGCACGGGAATAAGCATTGCGTCTGATACCAGAATAGATCACTAGGAAGGTGGCTCGCGATCTTTCATACGAAGCTAAGCATGAGGATCAGCTTTAGGAACAGGGGTGTACTGTGAGAGTCAAGTTTTGATCCTGTGGAACTGTGGTTATGGGCCCACCATGTGGGTTGAAAGTAGGAAGGGTGGTGACATCTTGCACCACAAGCGGGAGGCATGTCAAGGATAGCTTGTCCGCTATGTCGGCAACAATGTCGGTACCAAGGACGGGGAACGAAGTGAACCATTTTCTTGCTCGTTGATCGAGGCGGACCAATAGGCAAGGTTCTCGTCCATCGGTGGCTACCGGAATGTCATCAACAACAGTAACAGGGTCTTACTGACAGAGTGGTACAACGAGGTGTTTACATAAGGTGGAAATATTACTGCTTATATAATTTGGATCACAAGGAGGTTTAAACAAACCAATGGAAAGGAAAAGTGATTATCAGATTAAACAGAACAATGGAAAGGAAAATATGTTTAAACACATATTTCAAGGGTATATCCTTCCCAAAGACAAGCAGAGCGAGATATCCATGGCAGGATATTAAGTAGAAAACCATTTAGGTAAGGGGGAGGGAATCTCATGATATTATCCATACAACGGTGTTAGGATAAGTGATAAATAAAATTTAGCATCGTGCTTCAAATGTTCCTGTTGAAAATCGGAGTATCACGTATATGCTTCGAGATAGCATTGACATGGTCTTCGTGTGAAGATCGGACTTTGGAATCACGAAGGATCCATCAGAATAACTTGTAGAACCAAAGAGTACAATTCCCTCATGGATGAGTGGATAACCTCATGAAAAGGAATCTATAATGATAGGTCCTCCACCGGGGTGCTAGGCATGACATCATGCTACCGGGTCATCAAAGGATCAACATCATAACTCTTGGAAAGTTGTCCCAACCATCATAGCTGACCGAGATTCAGATCCGATTGGTGTCGTGGATACCTCGCACTTAGGATACCTGAGAAGAAAAGGTGCAACGCAAATTGACGAGATGACATTGTAAGATTCTCGGGGAAATGAACTATGAAGTGATTTCCGTTAACAAGAGTCCATCATTAGTCCAAGGAGAGGACAAGGAGGTGTCTGGTGAACTCAACGGCAATTCACCGAGATCCCCAAAAGATAGACTTCCACATTTAAGTGAACAAGGAGATAACATTTGTCAGATCAAATGATATAAGGAAGTATGCTCGAGGAAAACATACACAAGTAAACATTGGTTGAAAGGTGCGCCCGATGGGTTGGGTTGCACGACCAATGTCAGAATGGTGATTCAATAATCGATAGCCTAAGAATGAACTTTCGACCATCAACTTCAAAGCGAGAGGCTTGCTAGAAGGGCAGAATCCAAACATCACCGTTCACTTGTAGGTACACCGGTTGGAAGCAACACGGGGACCAAGAAAGAATGGTGATGGTGAGAAGCATCTCAATACCAAGAATTTCTTAAGAGGTGGAGCAGTCCTCACAACATCCTTGATATTAAAAGATGGTAATACTCCAAGGTAAAGAAGAACAAATGCTGGATAGCAGGGATCTCAAGGTTTACACAAAACACGAACAAGTTTGTGTTGAACGGAGGCAATAAAGTGGTCGGCGATAATATAAATCATCGAGGGCAAGGATGGTATTTCTCTTCATGAATTCAATTGATATCCCGGAAGAGCTCAAAATGTTGATGCTGATCAAGACACAATTGTCGAGAGATTTCACGAAGAAGCAATCGAACAGCGACGGCATCAAGAAAAGCAATGGTGAAGCAAAGGGTCATTGGAACCATGGGTACGACACAAACTCGAAATCAAGCTTGCTGTACAAGGTCAAACGGTATGACGAGGAAGATCGATTGTACGATTAGCTCATCGTCGAAATTTGTGCTCCGAGAAGAAGGACCGTGTAGCACAGTTAAAATCATCACGACAATGATATAGCCAAACAGGCTAGGAATGACATGATCGGACGCAAACTCGTACTCACAGAAGATTACTAAGAGTTGTTGAACCGTAGTGCGGACTCGGTTCAGTTATCGGTGTCCTTGAGTGTTTAATAACTCAGAGCCCATGAAAATTTGAATCAGTGGGAAGGTAGCACTTGATGAAGAACTCATAAGAAGTTATGCAGTTCCATGATAATCTCGAGATACCAGGGGGGTAATACTCGAAGATGCATCAAAGGAGAAGTTGGACTGGGTATTGCTCAACCGAAGACAAGTGCTTAAACTTGCACGAGAAATGGTATTTAAAAGAGAACATGGTCGGAACCATGATTGCAAAAGGCCGCATCCAGATATAAGAGGAACTTATACCAAAGGAATAATTAATTTAAGAGAAGCTTTAATGATAAGATCTACATCGTGTCCATGGGCATGAACACAAAGTTCAAGGTCGACTCCCACTTCTCCAATGCATAACCCTTCATTCACTTCTCACCTTCGAGGAAGTTGTAGTGTTGAAATTTTATCTGGCAAAATACCGTAAGTGTATGACTCATGAAAACTGTCGAGTTCACACATATTAAGGAAGGCATAGGTTCAACCCATCAGGGTATCGTGGTAATATATACCACAAGCTTCAATAGAAATACCACCAGCTCGAAAGCTGAGCAGGGCTGAGAAAGCAGAGGATACACTTTACCAAAGGCAATATGTATCGTAGAAAGAACTCACAAAGTGACTAATAATGAAGGACACTGTCGGGTAACAATCCAACAAAGGACTTGATGGTCCACAAAGGATCTGATATGAGTATCGATACTCAACTAGGGGAAGCAGATTATAGAAACAACTGACTAACTCAATTGTCCAATGCAAAGGGATTATGATTTCCAAATCGAGGGACCAGAAGCAATGCTCTGATTAGGGGTGGATAAGTTGAATAGCCTTAGGGTACAATCAAAGACAATGGGATTGGTCGAGAACCAATTCCAGCTTAAAAGAATGGCAGCTCAAATTTAAAAAGTAATTTATAAGGGTCAATGATGATTGCGTGTATTCAAGAAACATATTGAGTCAACAGACTCAAAATGATAATGACAAGGAGTGTCAATATGACTACGGGACTTATGGGATTAACCATAATGCAAGCAAGCAAGAATTTCAAGAGCCAAAGGATTCTCGGAAGATCGAATATTATTTTGAAGACTTTTGTGAAACACATGAACAATCGGGGATGAGCGGATACTCGACAAGTGCGAGGATTTATTTGAAGGGGTATTCATGTGGCAAAGAACTGCTAGGCAAGAGGCACAAAGTATTTTCGAAACAATAGAGAAAACTTCGGGTATCTTGTAATAACAAGATTAATCGAATAAAAGTAAGAACGACAGCGTAAGTATTTATCCATAGGGATGTTTGGTGGTAGGGAATTACAAAAGCAGGCACAAGGTCTCGAGAGAATATCGGAGAGTATCTTCAAATTCTTCCGTTCACGGAGCAATCATCTCAGAGTGAGGGGTTCTCCGGGAGGAAGTAGTAACGAGATCCTAAAGTTAGATTTTAGTAAAAATCGCTTAACCCGAATAGAAGAGAGTTCGAGTCCCGGAGTAAAGATCAAGGAGTAAAAGATCCTAGTACCACCCGATGGCGGCGTGGGCCCGTAAGGCACACAGCCAAGTTAGTAAAAGTTTTGCAATGTCTAGACTCGACTTCGCCAAGGAGTGTGGAAGGGGATTCTACAGCAAATGGCTCGATACCAATCTCAGACGCCCCGATTTAATTGTACACTAATCATGCACGCAAATGTGTACGATCAAGATCGAGAACTCACGGGAAGATATCACAACACAACTCTACAAATAAAATAAGTCATACAAGCATCATAATACAAGCCATGGGCCTCGAGGGCTCGAATACAAGTGCTCGATCATAGACGAGTCAGCGGAAGCAACAATATCTGAGTACAGACATAAGTTAAACAAGTTGCCATAAGATGGCTAGCACAAACTGGGATACATATCGAAAGAGGCGCAGGCCTCCTGCCTGGGATCCTCCTAACTACTCCTGGTCGCCGCCGGGCCGGCTGCACGTAGTAGTAGGCACCTCCGGTGTAGTAGTCGCCATCGACGGTGGCGTCCTGCTCCTAGGCTCCATCGTCTGGTTGCAACAATCGAGTAGAGGTAGGGGAAAAGGGGAACAAGGCAACCGTGAGTACTCATCCAAAGTACTGCAAGCAAGGAGCTACACTACATATGCATGGATATATGTGTAAAGGGCCATATCGGTGGACTGAATCGCAGAATGCCGTAAGGGAAAGCTAGTCTTAGCGAAGACTACGCTCGGGTCACCTGTCTTGCAAATGTAGAGGAGGGTAGGTTGAAGTCCTCCAAGTAACATCACATAGCAATAATCCTACCCGCGATCCCCTCCTCATATCCCTGAGAGAGAGCGACCACCGGTTGTATCTGGCACTTGGGAGGGTGTGTTTTATCAAGTATCCGGTTCTAGTTGTCATAAGCTCAAGGTACAACTCCAAGTCGTCATGTTACCGAAGATCAAGGCTATTCGAATAGATTAACTTCCTTGCAGGGGTGCACCAACTTACCCAGCACACTTGACCCCATTTGGCCGGACACACTTTCCTGGGTCATGCCCGGCCGCGGAAGATCAACACGTCGCAGCCCCACAACAGAGAGGCCAGCACGCCGGTCTAAACCTAAGTGCGCAGGGGTCTGGGCCCATCGCCCCGAGCACACCTGCACGTTGCGTGGGCGGCCGGAAGCAGACCTAGCCTAGCAGCCGTTCCAGTCCAATCCGGCGCGTGCCGCTCCGTTGCTGACGTCTGAAGTGCTTCGGCTGATACCACGACGACGGCATACCCATAACTACTCCCGCGTAGATGGTTAGTGCATATAAGCTCGTAGCCAACTCAGATCAAATACCAAGATCTCGTTAAGCGTGTTAAGTATCCGCGAACGCCGAACAGGGCCAGGCCCACCTCTCTCCTAGGCGGTCTCAACCTGCCCTGCCGCTCCGCCACAAAGATCCATCCAGAGGGTCGTCGGGACAAGGTCCTTTCAGCCCCCAATCTGTGAATCACTCATGGTGCTCCACAAGCCAACCCGACTTTAGTCACCACATGTATCATGTATAAGAGCAGTATATACCCGTGATCACCTCCCGAGTGATCACGGCCCGATAGTATAGCACGGCAGACGGACAAGAATGTAGGGCCACAGATGAAAGTACTAGCATCCTATACTAAGCATATAGGATTGCGGTGTAAGGTAACAATAGTAGTAACAAGGACAAAGGCTATGCATCGTGATAGGTATAATGTAGTAGTAACATGCTACACTACTCTAATGCAAGGAGTATAGAGAAGAGTAGGCGATATCTGGTGATCAAGGGGGGCTTGTCTGGTTGCTCAGACAAGGAGGGGTCGTCAACACCGTAGTCGAACTGGGCGGCAGCAGCGTCGGTCTCGTAGTCTACCGGAGAGAAGAGGGGGAAGAAACAATGAAGACCATGTAAACAGATGCATATCGATGCATGACAAGACACGTAACGATGCTAGGCGTGCTCTAACGCGGTATGAGGTGGTACCGGTGAAGGGGAAAACATCCGGAAAGTATTCCGGTGTTTCGTGATTTCGAGCGAGGAGCCGAGGGGGAAAGTTGCAGGTTCGATAGGTTAGGTGTGTGGCGGACGAGCGGACTGCGTATCCGGATTCGCCTCGTCGCTCGAGCAACTTTCATGTAGAAAGTATTTTCATCCGAAGCTACGAATTATTTTATATTAATTTTTAAAGTTTTAAATCATTTTCTAATTTATTAATTATTAATTAAATTAACATTATCCAGAATAGTGTTTGCCGACGCCAAGATGACGTCAGCAGTCAACGCTGACCGCTGACCGGTCAACCCGACAGTGGGTCCCATTTGTCATTGATCGAGATTAACTAAACAAAGTTAGTTAGCTTAATTACTTGATTAGGTTAACTAATTCTAATTAATTTAGTTAAACCAAATTAATTAACTTAATTAATTCACTAATTAATTATTTAATTAATTATTTCTTTTACTAATTTCATTTTCGTTTTTCTCTACTCTTTTCTTTCTTTTCTTTTTCTCGATTTACAAGGGGAGGGCCCCACTGTAAGTGGCTCAGTTATTTCCCTCCTGTACCTAACGCAGGCATGTGGAAGGGGCAGGGCGCGTGGCCGGACTGGCTCCGCGAGACCATGTCCGAGGCCGGGCAGGACGGAGACGTGGGCGGGTTCGGGCGCCGAGCGGACAATGGGCGCTGGGAGGCTGCAGCAGACGATTTAGCCCAGGGGCTAGCGGGAGGGAGAGGTCGCAGGAGGCGGCTGTCCGGGGCACTAGGCGAGGTCATGGCCTGCCAAGGCCATAGAGGCCGGTGAGGGCGCCGCACGGACGGGGCATGGAGACGCCCAAGACGAGGAGGAAGAGGGAGAGGAGCACGGGAGGCGCCACATTGGCCGAGGGGTTCGGGCGGTGGGTGTCGAGGAGGGAGACGGGACGCTCGTCGGGCGCCGAGGAGGCAGGCCGGTGGGGAGGTCCGCGAGGAGGATGGGGACGCGCGACGAGGTGGCGGTGACGACGGGCGACGCCGGGCGAGGCGACGGTGGGCGACGCACCCGAGGCAGGGGCGCCAAGGCCGATCTCGGGAGGGAGAGGCGCGGAGGTCGTGGGATGGAGGGGCGCCGGGCGGGCGGCGCTGCCCCGACGCCGGGCCTGGGGCAACGGGATCGGCGCATCCGCTGTCCGAGGGCGAGGTGGAGGTGGGATGAGGCGGCGCAGGAGCCTGCAGATCGGGAGAAGGGGAGGCGAGGAGGACGGCGGTGGGCGGGGATGCCTGATCCAGATCGGGATCGTGGGAGGCGAACTTGGGTGGGGAGTGGGAGACGGGTTAGGTTTTCCTGGGGATATGGAGGGGAAGTGGGGCGCCGGGTTGGCCGGCCTGCCAGCCTAAGGTCCAAATGGGCCAAGCCCGATAAGGGGGAAGGGCTTTTCTTTTACTTTCTTTTGGTTTTGTTTTGTTTTTCTTTTTACTAGTTTTCTATTTTATTTTCTATATACTTTTGTTTTATAAAATATACGAATAGCACCTAAACTAGTGTTACAAAATACCCCAATGCCACAAAAAGTTTGGTGACAAAATAAAATAGTTTAGTAATTTATTAATTGTACAAGACATTTAATTAATTGTTTTAGCTACTGTTTAAATCCTTATAGCTCATTTAAGCATTTTATAAAAGTGTGGTTTCTTCACCTTAATTGCATGTGCATTATTTGCCACCTTTGGACTTTTTAGTTTATTACTTTTTTTGAAAACTTTTGTTGTTTGCTTTTCTTTTCAATTTGAATTTGGAATCGGTTCCGAACTAACGCGAGATTAGCAACAGTAACCGTGGTGACGTGGCATCGTTAATGGAGGTTTCATCAGTAGCCTAAATTATCCCAAGGCGTCACAGGTTACATGTAGTCGGTTACAATGGTAGGAGATCTACATATCCGTGACGCCAAGCTTGCCTTCCACGCCAAGGAAAGTCCCATCTGGACACGGGACGAAGTCTTCAATCTCGTATCTTCATAGTCCAGAGTCCGCCAACGGTCATAGTTCGCTATCCGGACACCCCTAATCCAGACTCCCTCAGTAGCCCCTGAACCAGGCTTCAATGATGACGAGTCCGGCGCGCATATTGTCTTCGGCATTGCAAGGCGGGTTCCTCCTCCAAATACTTCATACAAGATTTTGAACACAAGGATTGTGTCCGTCTCTGCAAAACAAGTTCCACATACCACCGTAGAGAGAATAACCTTTGCACAGATCTGCTGACGTATTCCGCGGCGTGACATGACACCACGGCCAGGCCTTTATACGAATCATTTTTACTGTTCCACTTCAGCGCGTTTAGCGAGGCGGTTTCTCGGCACGTCTTATCAGAGCGGAGATCGTGCCCCCTTTACTCTGGGATCCTCATCAATACGGGCGTGGGTAACCCAGTCGTGCCCGTTGGCACGCCTCCTCCATTGAAGGCGAGTCCCGAATGGTCACGGGGAGGGCTCTTGGTATTCAACCTCTTTATAACGAGACCAAGGCCCGCTCCTTTCTTTCAATCTCAATCGAATCAGCCCCTCGCCTCGAGTTCCAACACCCAAAGCTCCAGATTTAGGCGCTTCAGACATTCAACGATGTCCGGCTCCGACCTGCACGGCTGGTGGATGTCTTCCTCCGTCACGGAAGAAGATGTGCTAAAGCTGAGAGACGCCAGGTATCTAACCGGCGAAATTTTGCATAGGCTTCCTACCCAAGGGCAGGTTATTCCCACTCCCGAGCCTGGTGAGAGCATGGTATTCGTGTCTCACTTCCTTCGGGGTTTAGGCTTCCCGACGGACCCCTTTGTGAGGGGGCTCATGTTTTATTATGGGCTGGAATTCCATGACTTGGATCCGGAGTCCATCCTCCATATCTGGTTGTTCATTGTCGTATGTGAAGCCTTCCTCCGCATTACCCCTCACTTCGGATTGTGGCTCAAGACCTTCAAAGTGGAGCCAAAGATGATCAAGGGGCACCAGGCAGAGTGCGGAGGGGCTGTTATAAGCAAGAATGTGGACGCTCCATGGCCCGAGGGCTCTTTTCAAGAGGAGCTCAATTTATGGCAACAGGAGTGGTTTTATATCACCGCTCCTAGGGGCACCAAATGGGCGGCGCCACCTGCCTTCCGGCCAGTCCTCCATCACAAGGGCGTCATGGGTCAATAAAGGGCTCGACTAGGGACCGTCCAAGGACGTACCTCTGTTGCAGGGCCGGATTCGAGACCTTCGAGAGAGAGAGATCAATCTGGTCGTAGTAGCGTAGGTCATGCTGATTCTTCATACCTTGCCCTGCAAACGTCGCCCCCTCCGCCTATGGGAGTTTAATCCGGAGGGACCACAAGCTCTCCAACATTTTATGGGCGTAACGCCCATGGAGATGTACCAACTGTTCTTCAGATCACAAACAATGTGTCCGGACTTAACCGAGGACGCGGGTCTGAGCTGCAATCGCCCGGATACTCGAGTAAGTAGTCCTGTACCCGAACATGCTATCCGCATATTTATCATACACCTGCCCTTAAAAGAGCTACCCTTTAAACAGGAGTGGATAGCAAAAGCAAAACTGATCAGGTGTCCGGCCCCCCTCCCTGAGACCACGCTGGATCCTCAGATAACTAAGATGCTAGAGGTCAGGCTTTTGAAGAAGGCGAAGGGGGAACAAGGAACTACTACCTCCGTGAAGGAGGCTATCAAGAAAGGGGGATCGAGAATCCTCCTCCAAGGGAGAAGAGGACCGCTCAAGATCCGGAGACCAAAGCCTCGAAGCGGGGGAAGAAATCTTCACCAGAGGGTCCTGCGGTGGGAGATTCCCCAGCCGCACTATTTCCCCAAGGAGATCAGCCCTCCAGCGAGCCGTAAGTAAAGGGGGCGTTTTTTAAAAGAGAGACATCCCCGTTTTATTTCTGAATGTAACCGAAAGTTTACCTTGTAGTTCGGATCTCAGCCCTTCACAGCAGAGCTCGTCTTCAGGGGATCTTGGCCCGGAGATGATGGAGAGCGAAACGCCTCCGCCTGTCGTCGCATCAAGAGACGAGGTGGACGACCACGAGGTGTCGCCGCGAGGGCTCTCTGAATCCGGCCGCCGAGAAGGCAGCCGTATGTCCCCTCAAAGCCCTCCGTGTCCGGCCTTCAAAAAAGGCCACTGGACGAGTCCGGCACCAACGGGTGTGCGGTCGGAGGAACTGAAGGATCTGCTCGGGCGAGCGTCTATCTCGGAAGATCACCGTACGTTAATGGGTACCGTGATTGAAAGGATTTCATCCGCTGAGAGCGGATTGCATGAAGCCATCGTAAGTTTACTGACGGGTTTTGAGGTACGAAAAATGATGTACCTTCTGACAGTTCTGCATATAAAATGCACCCTGTATAGATAGTAGCCCCTGAGACTTGGTGCGGTGTCAAAAATGACGGCGCACCGAGGATCATAACCCCCGCTCTTCCTATGTAGGTGGCGAAGCGTCCGGTGGCTAGTCGGGCTGATGAATTTGCCGAATTGAAGCGGCAACTTGACGTGGCGGATGCGGACATCACGCTTGTTAATAAGCGGCTTGACGAGTCACAAGGTATGCAACTTCTCCGCGGACACCTGGTAAGGGAGCTTGACGCCCATGCCTTACAACATGTATGCTTAATGCAGATGGTGCCGCTGCTATGGAGAGCCTTCGGGCGGAGCTCGCCCGAACCCAGGAGCAAGCCAGAAAAAGTGATGCGGCTGCTTTAAAGGCCGTCGCAGAGCTAAAAGCCGAACAGGCTGCTCACTGCCAAAGCAAGAAAGAAATGGCCGATATGGTCGTGAAATTGAAGAATGCTACTGACCGTTGCGAGCTTCTTCAAAAAGAAGATCGAGCAAAACAAGAGGACCTGAAAAAGGCCGCCACCGTGGCCAAGGATACTCGCTCTGCAATGAGAGCTATGAAGGAGGAGCTACGTCAGGCTGGAGATATTGCGGCTGGAAAGCCCTTTATGTTGCGGAAGAAATTTATGGATCCTAGGTACGCCAATTGGACCGGCCTGTGGGGTGCGGAGGATGCTTATTCGACTTGGCGGCGAAAGTGCCGCAGACGTGGCCGAACACTTCCGAGGTCAAAAGGATCACGGAATGGAAGAGCTTTTTTGGTCGCAGTTCCATAGTCCGGAGCGTCCACTTTCATTAACCGATTGTTTGGCCGAATGGGCTGAGCTGAATAGGTTCTCCAGACTTGCCATGAAGGCTGTCGTGACTCATTTATGGCCGAAAAGGCCCGAGCCGAAGAGTTATTTTGGCGTGGTGCAATAGTTCCTTGGTGCGGTGCCGCATATCGATGGAATGAAGCGGTCAGCATGCATAGAGGGTGCACGGATGGCTCTTGCCCGTGTCAAGACATACTGGGCGGAGATGAAGGCCACCGATGTTGCATCCCAAGATTCGAACGGAAGCCGAGTACCTGCCGAGCACTATTTGGAGGAAGTCCCGCAGGGCGCTCGTTTAATAGAGACGCAGTGCTCGAAAGATATTATGTTTTAATGACATGTATGATTTGTGAAAACAATGTTTCAATATAATATAAGAGCTTTTTATACTTGTGTGTTCAAGTATTAAAACACCTCTGTCGGCCGTTGATGTATATGTGTATATAACCCGAAAGATGGCGGTCTTGGCTTCAGCCCCACACACATAGTGCGGGGGTGTTTGCAAAAAGGCGCATTTTCACACTTAATCCAACGTCTTGGTCCTGTAAAGGAGGTGATAGCGTAGCAAACTAGGCAACCGAACTATAATGCTTTATCACTTTCACTTAGCCATAGGAGTTCGATGGTGGGGCTACTATATAGCCCCTAGGGGCACCGCGCTCTCCCGAATTCGGGGCGCGTATGTGCCTGACCGGGAAACGGTCCTTCGTTAATGCGGGGGAATTCTAAACATTTCGGTGGGTCATCGAGTGGTTGACCAGTCTCACGCTATATCATGACAATCGATTTTCGGCATTCTCATCGAGGTGCTCACCTGGCCGAACCGGGGCACAATCGCAGTTGTTCTCCTGGTGCCGCGTTGGCCGATAGAACGGAACGTAAGGCGGCAAAACACAGGAGCCGGGCAAACCCAACATTTGACCAAAGACATGATTCGGAGCTGATGCATATAAGGCCTAACCCGAGACGCCGAACACTCCCTAAGGTATTCGGTCTTTATGAAAACGGGCAGAATAATGCCCTAAGCCCTGGTGTCCAGTGCACGCATAAAATTCTGGTGCGGCCCATGCCGTAATGCCAGCCTCCTCCTCGGTTATAGCAAGAAATCGGGGATGTGTATCAACAAGAGACAAGAAAAGGTTTACGCAGGGTCTTAATCTGAAAAGAATCCTTGCAACGGGTCCCTACTGCACGTCTGCGCCTGTGTCTCCGTTGTGCCGTATCCTGGACGGGTGTAGCACGGTGTTCATCTGTAAAAGAGAAGAATTTAGTTGAAAATAAGAAAAGATCGTGCGAAAAATGTACTTTATATTAAATAAATAGAGTACGGTTCGAAAAGTGAATAAAATTGAGATTTATTGTCTCTTGTTGTACATGCGTGCAGCCCCTTGTACGGGGGTATGCCGCTAGTAGGCGTTTATATGTTTACGCGGACTCGTCTAGCCATGTCCGGGTTCGAATGACCTATTCAGCGCTTTGATTAGCGGAGCCGGATTAGTGTGGGGCTGTCAAGGCAGTCTCACGTTCTTCCGTGCTCGAGTAACACTTGATACTCCCTTTTAATGAGATGATGCCGCGTGGACCGGGCATTTTAAGTGTAAGAGATGCATAATGCAGTATTGCGTTAAAGCGGGCGAAAGCTTCACATCCCAGTAGTGCTTGATAGCTACTTTGAATGGGGCGATGTGGAAGGTTAACTTTTATGGCGGAAGTTGTCGGATGAGCCGAACACAACTTCTAGCGATGAGGGAGCCCGTACAATGGGCATATAGGCCTGGCATTACCCCTTTGAAGGAGGTGTTGCTATGGCGAATTTTGGTTGGATCTATCCCCATTTTGCGGATTGTGTCCTGATATAGAAGGTTCAGATCGCTACCTCCGTCCATTAGGACTTGTGTAAATTGGAGTCCGTCGATTATAGGATCTAATATCAAGGCAGTCCATCCTGCGTTCCGGATACTTCCGTAATAGTCCTGATGATCGAAGGTGATTGGTTTTGACAACCATCGTTGGGACTCTTCTGGGATAGACCGTGCGGTAGCGTGTTTCTATGGGCGCCGCCTGTTTTTTTCCCTTTTGTTGCTTGAAGTGAGTTCACTGTTTTGACTTTTTGTGGGAAATTCTTTTGTTTTCCGGTGCTCTGCTTGTAGGGTTCGTCATCGTCCTCGCTTGGTGTGTCGAGCCCCTTGTGTTCAGCATTGAGTTTGCCAGACTGCTTGAAGACCCAACAATCTCTGTGGGTATGGTTTGCAGGCTTCCCGGGAGTACTGTGGATTTGGCATATTTTGTCCAAGATTTTGTTTAGCTTGGATAGCTCGTCATGTTGTCCTTGAGGGGCAGTTTATTATGATTCTGCCGGAGCTTCGAATCCGGCGTTGACTGCCGTGCTCTTGGGTTGTTTCCCTTTGTCCGTATTTGGTCCTTGCTGCGTCGTGGTTTTCCATTTCCATCCTTGACTTGGATGTACTTGGGTCATTGGTAATCATCTTGCCAGCCAACTATCCTCTCCCGCGCAAAAGCGGGTCATGAGGCTTGTTAATGCAGCCATTGTTCTTGGCTTCTCCTGGCCGAGGTGTCTGGCGAGCCATTCGTCTCGGACGTTGTGTTTGAAAGCTTCTAAGGCCTCGGCGTCCGGACAGTCAACTATTTGTTTCTTTTTTATGAGGAACCTGTTCCAGAATTTGCGGGCTGACTCTCCGGGTTGTTGAGTTATGTGAGTTAAATCGTCTGCATCCGGAGGACGGACATAAGTCCCTTGAAAATTTGCCCGAAAAGCATCATCGAGCTCTTCCCAACTTCCAATGGTATTTTCAGGGAGGCTTTTGAGCCAATGCCGGGCTGGCCCTTTGAGCTTGAGGGGTAAATATTTTATGGCGTGGAGATCATCTCCTCTAGCCATGTGTATGTGGAGGATGTAATCCTCAATCCAGCATCTCCAGTGGTCTCTGTAAAATCTTATGCCTCTATGTTTACGGGTTTGAATCCCGGGAATTCGTGATCCAAGACCTCATCGGTGAAACACAGGGGTGCGGCACCCCTATACTTGGGTGTGCCGTGATGTTCGGATATTTGGCGTGTTGCATTGCTTGGAAGAGCTTGCTTTCTCGGCCCATAGATGGACCTAACTGGGCCATCCTTTTGATGTGAATCCTTATGCGGATCGCGTGCCGGCTTGTGTGCGGCGCCGCTTGCCGCTCCATGTTTGCCATGTGGTCGTCTATCCGATTGGGCGGCCTCATTGTTCTTTGATGGCGGGGGCTCTACGGCCTCCTCATCTAATTCGGGCAGTAATTTGCGCTTCGGGTAGCTCTTTGTTTGGTGACTGTCGCCGTATTTCTCTGCGGTGTTGAGTACTTTGCTCCATCTGATTCTGAGTGCATCTTCCGCTGTTTTGAGCTCCTGCTTACCTTTTTTCAGGCTACGCGATGGCGACGAGCCTTTTGTGGAGGTTCTTCTGCTCCAACAATTTGTCCGGCGTGAGATCGTCCGGACTGTTATCTTCGCCGGGGACGGGTTGTTTATCCTAGTTGTCCTGTTTGGACGGTTGCTCGATAGCATGTTCGTCATCCACCGGTTCGCCCTGCTCTATGGCTGGGTCTGTGTGGCTGCCGTCTTTGTCGAGGCGGGACTTGGTGCGGCGTTTACGTTGCCGTTTTGACTGCTTTTCGAGGGATTTATCCTTCATAGTGTCCCGTTGTTCGTCGTCGTTACTTCCTTTAGGTGTATCCACCATGTATACATCATGGGATGAGGTGGTTGTCCAGTATCCTATAGGTGCTGGTTCATGGTTGTCTCCTACATCATCGTCCATACCGTCGATGTCTTCGGAGTCGAAATCGAGCACGTCTTTAAGCTTTCGACAGTGGCTACAAAGTGGGCGGTGGGTGGGCGTTGAATTTCTTCGTCGTCCACATCCCAACCTTCCTGACCGTAGTTCGCCGTGGCTCTCCGATAAAGAGAGAGAGACTTTAGTGAATTCGAGGATGTCGCCAAAGGGCGAGTCTTTGAAAGATGTCCGCGACAGTGAACTCCATAACCGGCGCCCAATTGGATTCGATTGGCAGGGGCACGGAGCGTTCGGAGTCCGGAGAGGAGTCCGGCACCTTGGAGTCACGGTCTTCGCAAAGGACGGGGATGGAGTTCGGCTCAATCGCCGTAGAGATTGTAGCCCCCGAGGCGGTGTCCAACCACTCGTCCTCGATCGGCGGAGTCGGCTCCGAGCTAAGGGTCGGAGCGGACGCCGCGGCCTCTGTGGCAATCGCTCAGCGGTAGAGCTAGATCGTGCCCATCGAGACAGTGCGGAGTGCTTGGCTGTGGCTCGAATCCGTTGAAGATCAAGTCTCCGCGGATGTCGGCCGTGTAGTTCAAACTCCCAAATCTGACCTGATGGCCAGGGGCGTAGCTTTCGATCTGCTCCAGATGGCCAAGTGAATTGGCCGCATGTGCAAAGCCGCCGAATCTGAAGATCTGTCCGGGAGAAAAGTCTCGCCAAGGACTGCGTCGTTGTTGATGATCAAAGGAGCCATCGGGCCTAAGGATGACGACACAGAGGAACTCTCAATGAAAGCACCAATGTCGGTGTCAAACCGCGGATCTCGGGTAGGGGGTCCCGACTGTGCGTCTAGGCGGATGGTAACATGAGACAAGGGACACGATGTTTTTACCAGGTTCGGGCCCTCTCGATGGAGGTAAAATCCTACTCCTGCTTGATTAATATTGATGATATGGGTAGTACAAGAGTGGATCTACCATGAGATCAGAGAGGCTAAACCCTAGAAGCTAGCCTATGGTATGATTTTTGTTCGTCCTACGGAGTAAAACCCTCCGGTTTATATAGACACCGGATAGGGTTAGGGTTACATGTAGTCGGTTACAATGGTAGGAGATCTACATATCTGTATCGCCAAGCTTGCCTTCCACACCAAGGAAAGTCCCATCCGGACACGGGACGAAGTCTTCAATCTCGTATCTTCATAGTCCAGGAGTCCGGCCAACGGTGATAGTTCGGCTATCCGGACACACCCTAATCCAGGACCCCCTCAGTTATCATTATAGATAGCAACTTTGTTCTCATAATCAATTGGAACCTCTTCCGAAATAGTGGAATTATCACTAAATAAAGTTGACACTCTTCCAAATCCACTTTCGTGTTCATCACAATAAGATTCAACATCCTACAAAATAGTGGGATCACTACTTCCTAAAGTTGACACTCTTCCAAACCCACTTTCATCAATATAATCATCATAAATAGGAGGCATGCTTTCATCATAATAAATTTGCTCGTCAAAACTTGGCAGACAAAAAATATCATCTTCATCAAACATAGCTTCCCCAAGCTTGTGGCTTTGCATATCATTAGCATCATAGATATTCAAGGAATTCATACTAACAACATTGCAATCATGCTCATCATACAAATATCTAGTACCAAACATTTTAATGCATTCTTCTTCTAGCACTTGAGCACAATTTTCCTTTGCATCATACTCACGAAAGATATTAAAAAGACGAAGCGTATGAGACAAACTCAATTCCATTTTTGGTAGTTTTCTTTTATAAACTAAACTAGTGATAAAACAAGAAACAAAAAGATTCGATTGCAAGATCTAAAGATATACCTTCAAGCACTCACCTCCCAAACAGCGGCGCCGAAAAAAGAGCTTGATGTCTACTACACAACCTTCTTCTTGTAGACGTTGTTGGGCCCGCAAATGCACAAGTTTGTAGGACAATGCAGATTTCCCTCAAGTGGATGACCTAAGGTTTATCAATCCGTAGGAGGCGTGGGATGAAGATGGTCTCTCTCAAACAACCCTGCAACCAAATAACAAAGAGTCTCTTGTGTCCCCAACACACCCAATACAATGGTAAATTGTATAGGTGCACTAGTTCGCCAAGAGATGGTGATACAAGTGCAATATGGATGGTAGATATAGGTTTTTGTAATCTGAAAATATAAAAACAGCAAGGTAACAAGTGGTAAAAGTGAGCGTAAACGGTATTGCAATGCTAGGAAACAAGGCCTAGGGTTCATACTTTCACTAGTGCAAGTTCTCTCAACAATAATAACATAGATAGATCATATAGCAATCCCTCAACATGCAACAAAGAGTCAATCCAAAGCCACTAATAGCGGATAACAAACGTAGAGATTATGGTAGGGTACGAAACCACCTCAAAGTTATTCATTCGGATCAATCTATTCAGGAGTTCCTACTAGAATAACACCTTAAGACACAAATCAACCAAAACCCTAATGTCACCTAGATACTCCATTCTCACCTCAAGTATCCATGGGCATGATTATACGATATGCATCACACAATCTCAGATTCATCCAACCAACACAAAGTACTTCAAAGAGTGCCCCAAAGTTTCTATCGGAGAGTCAAGAAAACGTGTGCCAACCCCTATGCATAGGTTCATGGGCGGAACCCGCAAGTTGGTCACCAAAACATACATCAAGTGGCACGTGATATCCCATTGTCACCACAGATAAACACGGCAAGACATACATCAAGTGTTCTCAAAGTAAAGACTCAATCCGATAAGATAACTTCAAAAAGGGGAAACTCAATTCATCACAAGAGAGTAGAGGAGGAGAAACATCATAAGATCCAACTATAATAGCAAAGCTCGCGATACATAAAGATCGTTCCATAGAGAGAACACGAGAGAGAGAGAGAGATCAAACACATAGCTACTAGTACATACCCTCAGCCCCGAGGGTGAACTACTCCCTCCTTGTCGTGGAGCGCGCCGGGATGATGAAGATGGCCACCGGTGATGGATTCCCCTTCCGGCAGGGTGCCGGAACGGGCTCCCGAGAGGTTTTTCATGGCTAGAGAGGCTTGCGGCAGCGGAACTCCCGATCTATCTTGATATTCGATGGTTTTAGGGTACGTAGGCATATATAGGCGAAAGAAGTCGGTTGGGAGGAGCTCAAGGGGCCCACGAGATAGGGGGCGCGCCCTACAGGGTGGCGCCCTCCTTCCTCCTGGGCTCCTCGAGGATCTTCTGACTTGATCTCCAAGCTTCCAGGATGATATTCTTCCAAAAAATCAGATGCCGAAGGTTTCATTCCGTTTGGACTCCATTTGATATTTTTCCTTCAAATCGAAACAGTAATAAAAGCGACAATATGGGCTGGGCCTCCGGTTAATAGGTTAGTCCCAAAAATGATATAAATGTGTAAAATAAAGCCCATAAATATCCAAAAGGGGTAAATAATAGCATGGAACAATCAGGAACTATACATACGTTGGAGACGTATCAGACGGCAAAGGGCATGGCTCTTTGCCATCCGTTGGCAAACGACAAAGGCTGCAGGCTCATTGCCATCTACTGGCAAATGGCAAAGAGGCCTCTTTGCCATCTGCGGGCGGATGGCAAAGAGCCGATATTGCCCAATTTAATTCTGTTGTTTCTTATATCAATTCATTTGACAGAAAATCACACACACACACACACAGATATATATATATATATATATATATATATATATATATGACCAATATAGCATTTCCAAAACATATTAACAATAGTCATGAACACATATATATCCAACACATATCCAACATGTGTTGCCAATAGTAGCAAGTTTCATCCATACATATACATAGTTTCATCAATATTACAAAGTTTCATCCATAGGTTGCAAGTTTCACAAAGTCAAAACTATCTTATTACTAAGCTCTTCTCTGGTTCTTTTCTTCCAACCTGCATAACAAAAACACTAAGAAAGAGAGAATGGGTTAGGAGTACAAATGTAGCATTTCACTTGGTGAAATGCAATGTTGTAGGAGCAAGCACTTCAGATCAAGACAATCCTAAATTAGTGTAAAGTTATGACAGATCCGTGCATGTGTACATAAAGCATCCAGCGATGTGAAATTGATGGGACCATGGGAGCCATCTGCTCTAACAAAACAATACACATGGCGGAAATTAACCATAGGTGTACGTCCTAGCTACTCTATCAAATACTCCTACTCTATTGCAATATAGAAGAACATTGTGCTGCTGTAGTAGGTAGAGGAGTAGGAACAACATGATGCCTTTGGGAAACTGATCAAAGGACGCACCTGGTGGCCGATGGGTTTGGCCGGCGCTGCTCCGGCAAGGAGGAGGCCCGTGCGGCGAGGAGGATGCTACTCCCAAGACTCCCATGCATGTCGTCCTCAGGATTTACCTAAAACATATAATCAACAAGAATGAGTACAAAGACTCAGCAAGTTCATAAAGGAATAATAAACAGTACTCATATCAATATACCAAGACTCATTAGTGTTCAACACATATAATGGTGCCCTACATGCCTACATGCTCATCTCATTTCATTGCGTATACCGGTATAGCTTGAGTGGACGCCCGTCGACATCCACTCACTCCAATATGTGGAGGTTGCCTCCAAAGTAGGTCGCAACCCAACAATGAAGGTCTCAATGTGCCCACCAAGGTAGTGCATGCCTTCCTTCACTATCATCATGAGTACAAGTATGCAAATGCAAGCATAGTACTTGAATCAACATATCATAGTCATTGTCATCGCCATCATAATAAACATCATTGGCATGGAAGATATCATAAATAAAAATGGAATGTAGAGATTATGCAAGCCATTATCCTGTCGTGAACTTGCCTCAACCTCGGGGCACAAATTGTGAGGCAAACGATTCCGAACTCAAAGTACCCACTCTTGTCATCAAGCATATATCCCAGTCACAGCAAAGCATGGTCTCAACACATAAGAATATATAATTTAGTGGCGCTCCTACACACAAGACCCCAGCTCATACGTACGTTATCACATTATAGGTCCTCATATCATCAACGATGACAAAATCTTAGAGTATAAGTCTAGTTACAATCACCAAGTCAAACGTAAAATTCTGTCCAACATAGTACAGTCATCTTAATAATTTCATAGGATTTAGTGTATAAAACGAAATCTAACAAATAATATATGTTTAAGCATCTCCAGAATATCCTCTACAATTTTTGTGTTGTGACTTTAATTTAATTAAACCTCTAGCATGGCCTAAACTGCCCTACAACAAATTCTGCACCCCAGGAACATAAATTTCGGGACAGAAAACTAAAATGATGGATGCTCTCAAACCGTACATCCAAATGAAGCAAATAAGTTCTCTATGGAACCTTGGAACATTATCTAAAACTAGGAAACATGCCCGTGCGTTGCAACTATCGGCGTTCTGGGAACGGGGGTCCCCAGACTTGCCTGCCTGCGGCCCACAGCGTGGCTAAGCAGCAGGCCGTACGACCCATCTTCGTCAACAAGGCACCCAAGACCCTCGCGAGGGTCCAAGCCTCGCGAGGCGGACGATGCAAGACCTCCTCTGCAGTGGCCTAGCCAAGCAGGCTCACGAGGGGCGGAGATATCAAGGCAAGTCAAACCTCACGAGGCTCTCATGACGTGAGCCTTGACGGCAGTGCAGGCGGAGTGCAGTGGGCGCCAGTCTTGCAGCGTCCCTATTTCCTCTTTGGTGCTAAGGAGGCCAGCGCAGGCGAAGAGTACCGAGGCATCAGACAAAGGTTGCCATATTGGTGCAACGAGACCGAGACCAGGAGGATGGCAAGGCGGAGGTCATCGTGGAGCCCAAGACGGCGTCACCCCAGAGCTTTTCACAGTCGAAGACCGCTTTTGTCGGGATAGCTTGTACTAGCTGCCCCCCTTCAAATTTGCCTGCCGTTGTTGGCTCCCTTCCCGGTCAATATTTGGGAAGAGGACCAGGGCCTCTATAAATAGTACTAGCCACCATAGTAGGAGGCAACTGATCCCGAACTGGTTCGGATCATCCTCATCTACAAAAGCACAAGAACACCTCAACCTCAGGAGGTCGTTCTTCCCTTGTACTGTTCATCATCATCCCAAGAGGCAATGCACCACCACCACACTGGAGTAGGGTATTACACCACAACGGTGGCCCGAACCAGGATAAACCTCGTGTCTTTACGTATGTTGCGAGTTAAATCGAAGTTCGTCCGCGAGATCTTAGCGAGCTAGAGCGTAGATCGGTAGGAGGGAGAGACTTCGCGCGCACCCGAGTGTTTGAACCATAAGGGTTTGCCAGAACCCCACATCCGACATTTGGCGCGCTAGGTAGGGGTGCGCCGGAGCTCCTCTCCACCAACCTATGCCCCGTGCCGCCGCGCTTCGCTCCCATGGCAGGTGCGCCGCCACCCGCCTCTGCGGCCAAACACCAGATGAAAGGCAGGAGAGTATCGAGCCACTGCCCCGCCTGCGGCGAGTGCAGTGGCCAGCCAAGTTCGAGCTGTAGATGCCGCCGCGTTACGATGGCGCGGCAGACCCGGTGCCATTCCTGCAGGCGTACGAGGAGGCCGTCCTCGATGTCGGGGGCGACGACAAGATCATGGCCAACTGGTTCCCCATGGCCCTCGCCGGGGAGCCACGCGCCTGGCTACTGAACCTCCCGGGATCCACGGTGGCGTCCTGGAAGGAACTCCGCAACCTCTTCACCGTGCGCTACGCGGTGCCGGCGCACCACGCAGTCGCGGCACTGTTGGGTGGCTCTCAAGCACCGCCTTCAGATCGCCACGTCAAGCCTTTCTTCTGTCAGATTGGGGCAGCCTCCAAGTGCCCGGGGGCTCCGCCGGGTTGGGCTGCGCCAGAGGCCAACCTCACCTTCGACTCAGAAGACCACCCCGGCTCCACTGCCGGCTCTAGCATGCTCCCAATGCTCTGCATGCCTACCATCTGCAACGTGGCCGTCACCAAGACCCTCATCGATGGCGCTGCCGGCCTCAACTTGCTCTCTGTAGAAGCCTTCAGCCTCCTTCACGTGCCGTCCGAGCGGCTCAGCCTCAGCAAGCCTTTTTCAGGAGTGGGTGGTGGAGCTGCCCACTCTCTGGGGCAGATCCGCCTCCCCGTCACCTTCGGCACGCGTGACAACCACCGCACTGAGCTGGTGGACTTCGACATCGCCCGCACCGGTCTCCCGTACAATGCCATACTCGGGTACCCGGCTCTCGCTCAGTTCATGGCGGCGACTCACCCGGCCTACAACCTCATGAAGATGCCAGGGAGCAAGGGCGTCCTCACCATCAAGGGGGGCACTAAGGAGGCCGTGACGGCTCCCAAGATCGCCTTCAAGACCGCGGCACCAACGCAGCCAGCCGACGCCAGTACGCCCGAGGCCGAGGAGACAGCGCACGCCAAGAAGAAACAGTTGTTCACCCAAGTCGGCGGAGACCAAGAAGGTGCTGGTTGACGAGGACGGGTCTTCAGGAGCCACCTTTACCATAGGAACCAGCCTTCACCTTGGACAAGAATAAGCTTTGGTGAGGTTTTTGCACGCAAACAAGGAGATATTCGCGTGGGAGCCCAATCAGCTGGTAGGGGTCCCGAGAGAGGTGATCCAGCATCATCTGAGGATGTGCCCCAACATGCGCCCCGTGAAGCAGCGGGCGGGACGGCAGTCCATTGAGAAGCAGGCCTTCATCGTCCAAAGACACGCAAGCTGGAGGCGGCTGGTACCATTCGAGAAGTTCGATACCCTGATTGGCTGGCGAACCCCGTCGTAGTACCGAAGAAAGGTGGGAAGGAACGAATGTGCGTCGACTTCACCAACCTTAACAAAGCTTGCCCCCAAGATCCGTTCCCCCTTCCGTGCATCGATCAAATCGAAGACTCCACCGCTGAGTGCGTCTTGCTATGTTTCCTGGATGCGTTCTTTGGATACCACCAAATTAAGATGGCGGTGGAGGATGTGGAGAAGACGGCCTTCCTGACACCATGCGGGGTGTATTGCTACACCTGCATGCCCTTTGGCTCACTTGAACGGGCACGACCTTTCGGGTGATGCACATCGCCTTGGGGCGGCAGCTCGGCAGGAACACAGAGGCCTACGTTGATGACATAGTGGTCAAATCTCGCGAGGCGAGGACATTGATTCAAGACTTGGAGGAGACCATTGAGAGCTTGCGCCAGGTGAACTTGAGGCTTAACCCGGAGAAGTGCGTGCTTGGCGTCCCCTCCAGCAAGCTACTAGGGTACCTCGTATGCCACATAGGGATCGAGGCGAACCCGGAGAAGATCAAGGCCATCGAAGACATGAGCCCACCACAGACCCTCAAGGAGACGCAAGAGCTAGCAGGGCGGGTGACCATGTTAGGGCGTTTCATCTCCAAGGTAGGCGAGCACGCCTTACCCTTCTTTAAGCTCATGAAGAAGAAGGTCCCCTTCGAGTGGACCCCGAAGGCTGACTGGGCCTTCCAAGACCTCAAGAAATACCTCACCAGCCCCCCGGTGATGGTGGCACCGCGACCTCTCGAGCCTCTGGTACTCTACCTTGCCGCCACCCTGAACTCCGCCAGCGCAGCGCTGGTGGCGGTTCGGGAGGAGCGCCAAGACAAGGGTGTGCTGCGCCAAGCCAGAGCTGATGTAGCGCAGGGTCAGGAAGGTGCAGCAGAGCCATCAACGGCGGAAGACCAAGCTCAGCAGGGCAACATCGCAGAAGCTCCTAAGGACGGTCAGGTCTCAGGAAACCCTCCACCTCAGGATATGCCACAATCTCCACAGGACTAGAGCCTCGACAGTGTGCCAACCCTCGTTGAGCACCCGGTGCACTTCGTCAGCACCGTACTGCGGGAAGCGAGGGTGCGCTACCCCATGCCGTAAAAGCTCCTGCTCGCACTCTTGGTGGCCTCGCGCAAGCTGCAACACTACTTCCAGGGCCAGCCCATCAAGGTCGTCTCATCTTACCCATTGGAGAGGGTACTCAGGAGCCCAAACTCAGCCGGAAGGGTCGCTGAATGGAACATCGAGCTGCAAGCTTTCCAGCTGGAGTTCAGCACTACCAGGGTCATCAAGGGAGCCGCGCTCACCGGTTTTGTGGCAGAATGGACAGATGCCCCGGCTCTTGAGGAAGGATAAAACCGGTCCACCTCCCCAGGAAGTGAGGCACCAGACGGCTGGGTCATGTATTTCGATGGCGCCTTCGCGCACCCGGGGCGTGGGGCTGGGCGGTGCTCATCTCGCCCACTCGGGACAAGCTTTACTATGCCGTGCAACTCGCTTCCAAAGACAATGAGAAGTTCTCCAACAATATCACAGAATACGAAGGCCTCATAGCTGGCCTGAAGGCTGCGATGGCTCTGGGGGTGAGGCGCCTTACCGTCAAGGGCGACTCGCAGCTCCTCGTCAACTTCTCCAACAAAGTGTACGAGCCGAAGGACGAGCACATGGAGGCCTACCTTGCGGAGGTGCGCAAGATGGAAAAGCAGTTCTCGGGCCTGGAGCTGCAGCACGTGCCCTGGGGCACCAACAAGGAAGCCGACGACATCGCCAAGAGAGCATCCAAGTGGCAACTGCAAGAGCCCGGCGTCTTTGAAGAGCAGCTCTTCAAGCCATTAGCTACGCCACCTCTTTCAAGCACGACTCAGCCTCAGGAGAAGCTCCGACAGCCCCCGGCCACGGGAGCCCCAGCCTGCGGCCCAACCTCAGGAGCTCGGCTGCTCTTGGCGCTCGAGCCCCAGGAGGAGTGCTGGACCAAGGAATTCAAGGAATACCTGGTGCACGGGATGCTGCCGGAGATGGAAGAAGATGCAGAGCGCGTGGCACGACAGGCCACGGCATACTGCATTCAGGACGGCGAGTTGTACAGGAAACGGCTGAACGACATCACGCTGCGCTGCATCTCCAGCGATCAAGGAAGGGAGCTGCTGATTGACATACACGGCGGGGACTGTGGACATCACTCATCGTCAAGGACCCTCGTTGGCAAGGCCTTCCGCAGCGGATTCTATTGGCCTACAGCACTCAACGATGCAGCCAAGCCGGTGAAGTCCTACGAAGCTTGCCAATTCCACGCCAAGCAAATCCATCATCCCGCTCAGGGCCTCCAAACCATTCCGCTCATGTGGCTGTTCGCGGTCTGGGGGCTGGATATCTTAGGCCCGTTCCCACGAGCGCCAGGGGGCTACCGCTATCTCTACGTCGCCATCGAAAAGTTCACCAAGTGGGCGGAAGTGGAAGCCGTCCGTACCATTCCAGCCGGCTCTGATGTCAAGTTCATCAAGGGCCTCGTGAGCCGCTTCGGTATCCCCAACCGCATCATCACAGATAACGGCTCGCAGTTTACTAGTAACCTCTTCAAATCCTACTGTGCTAACCTTGGAACGTAGATCTGCTACGCTTTGGTGGCCCACCCCAGGAGCAATGGTCAGGCCGAGCGCGCCAACGTTGAGGTCCTGAGGGGTCTCAAGACCAGCACCTTCAAGAAGAAGCTGGAGGCCTGCGGCAGGGGCTGGCACGACGAACTCCAGTCCATGCTGTGGTCCATCTGTACCACCGCTACCAAGCCAACGGGCGAGACTCCATTCTTCCTCGTCTACGGAGCCGAAGCAGTCCTCCCTCACGAGGTCAAGCATCGCTCCGCGCGGGTCCTGGCGTTCGAAGAAACGCAGCAGAACGCCATGCGGGGGATGGATCTCGTACTGAGGGAGGAACACCGATGCGAAGCCGCATTGAGGGCGGCAAGGTACCAACAAGCACTGCGGCGGTACCACTGCCACAACATCCGCTCCAGGACGCTCGAGGTGGGCGACCTAGTCCTGAGGCGGGTCCTCTCCAGGGAAGGGTTGTACAAGCTTTCACCCATGTGGGAGGGCCCGTTCAGGGTCGTCCATGTATCTAGGCCGGGTGCGGCTGCGCTTTGGAGGCGTGGGGCCGGGATACCCATCTAGAACGCACTGGAACATCCAAAGAACTCCGGAAGTTCTATCCATGAAGCAAGGCTCGAGCACGAGAATAAAGGCCAGTGGCACGTGAAGAAGGCCCGGTGCCTGTGAAGAATCACCGCCCGTGACACTCTCACGTAATAATGAGTGGGGCTGTACACGGCCCGGAGTCTCAGGAGCGCCGGCCTCAGGCCCTGGAGCTCCCTCCCACGCCCAGTGGACAACACTTAGCTCCGCGCTGGTGAGAAGACTTGAAGACTAGATTAGGTGCCGGACGCGGCTTTTCATTTGCTTTCCGTAGTTGGCTCGCTTTTCCTAAATCGGAGTTTCTCTTGGTGTTCGTTGCTGATTTGGTTCCCTAGCCTTTTACCGCTTTTTTCGGCTCTAGTTTGCTCATGTTCTCTCTCTCGCATACCTCGCGAGGGGGCTAGGCACGTGCCCTCGCGAGCAATTCTCTTCTCTTTGCCTTCTCGTGAGCCACCCTCGTTCGAGCCTGTAAGCTGGCACATCTCTCCTAATCCGTGCCCCTCGGGTACCGTGATACAAGGCGCCAAGTCAAGGCTTGGGTGGACGACAAATCCTTTAGTGCACCCCCTAACGACTTTTTTGCAGTTTCAGAGGAACGCAGACACCACGTGAGGGAAAGGGCGTCCCAAACACACCAGGTTAAGTTATCTTTGCGCAAAATAACAACACGACATGGGAACGACACGCACAGTGCGTTAACCAAAGAACCACAGTTCGATACACGCCTTTCTGGGCCCATACTGGTTTCATTTTCCGATGCAAGAAAGAAAGAAAAAGCTAAGCAAAGCAGCGCTGCAGCAATCCACAGAGGCAGGCCCTTGGCGACGCCCCGAGCCTAGCCAGACCCCTCCTCGCGCTTCACGGAGGCGCGACGATGAGATGACCCGCTACCTCCTTCGAAGCGGGCGCGGCGGTGCAAAGGCTGGTCGTAGCCACCGCTGCTGGAGCTGTTACCGGAGGAAGAGCCGCCGTAGCTGGAGGAGACGTGGTCGCCGCCGAGGGCAGGCTCGCCCTCGTCCTCATCGCGACCATCACCAAGGCCGAGAACCTCCTCATCGTCGTTTGTCTCTGGGCACCACCCGGCGCAGCGACCATCTTCCCCGAACGCCCTCACATAGATGGTCGATTCACCATCGTACCCGAAGTAGAGGGTGCACCGCCTGCCCAGGCCGCGCGCGAGGTGAACGTCTGCCAGCCACGGGCCAGGGCTATGTTGCCCACGGCGGAAGTCTCGACCGCAACCCAAGAGGCCATGCTGCAGCAGCAGTCCGCCTGCAGCTAGAGCCCTCCTCGACCTGAGGCCGGCAGTTCGCTGGCGAAGAGGCGCGGATGTTGGAGCTAGTTGCCGGCCGGGCTCTCCGACCAGACAACGAACTCCGGCGACACCTCAGCCGAATGGAAGCGCGGGCGGGGAGGCCGCGCCACCATCATGCGCCTCCCCTCATCGGCTGAACCACCATGGATGGGACGATCCCCTCCGCGTGCCGCGGCGCACCTCGACGATGGGCGCCGGGGAACCGGGGCCCTCGCGAGGGGCATTTCCTTTCTCGGCGGCAGAGAACTTCTTTGGTGGCGCCATCGATGGCACTGCAAGCAGTGGAGTAGAGAAGCAAGAAAGTGAGGAAGAGATGGGCAATGCGGGCTCCGCCCCCTCCCCATTTATAGCAAGAGAAGGCCTACCGGCATCTCCCACGATTGCAAGTAATGATGGTTTTCCTTGCATGTCGCAGGGACTTGTCAAGTCGTGTAGTTGCCGAGGCAGTGTGGGGAAGCGGAGACGCCCATATCCATTCAACCGCCACGCGTCGACCGAGGCCGCAGGCTTTTGGGGCCCGCGATTCTCCGAACATGACCCTTGGCTTCGCCGCAAAGCCAAGCGCGAGCACCTTGGGCCCGGGGGCTACTGTCAGCGTTCTGGGAACGGGGGTCCCCAGACTTGCACTCATGCCCACAAAGATGGCCATGCAAAGAGCCCTACGGCCCATCTTCGTCAACAAGGCACCCAAGATCCTCGCGAGGGTCCAAGCCTCGCGAGGCGGACGACGCAAGACCTCCTCTGGAGTGGCCTAGCCAAGCAGGCTCACTAGGATCGGAGATATCAAGGCAAGGCAAACCTCATGAGGCTCTCGTGACGTGAGCCATGACGAACGGTACCAGGTGGGTGCCAGGCGGGCGCCAGTGCGCGCAGCGTCCCTATTTCCTCTTTGGTGCTAAGGAGGCCAGCCTTGAGCGAAGAGTACCGAGGCATCAGGCAAAGTTTGCCATATTGGTGCAACGAGACCGAGACCAGGAGGACGGCAAGGCGGAGGTCATCGTGGAGCCCAAGACGGCGTCACCCTAGAGCTTTTTGCAGGCGGAGACCGCTTTTGTCAGGATAGCTTGTACTAGCTGTCCCCCTTCAAATTTGCCCGCCGTTGTTGGCTCCCTTCCCGCTCGGTATTTGGGAAGAGGACTAGGGCCTCTATAAATAGGACTAGCCACCACAGTAGGATGCAACTGATCCCGAACTGGTTCGGATCATCCTCATCTACACAAGCACAAGAACACCTCAACCTCAGGAGGTTGTTCTTCCCTTGTACTGTTCATCATCAGCCCAAGAGGCAATCCACCACCACCACACTGGAGAAGGGTATTACACCACAACGGTGGCCCGGACCAGTATAAACCTCATGTATTTCTGTGTTGCGAGTTTGTCGAGTTCGTCCGCGACATCTTAGCGAGCTAGAGCGTAGATCGGTAGGAGGGAGAGACTTCGCGCGCACCCCAATGTTTGAACCTTAAGGGTTTGTCGGAACCCCACATCCGACAGCAACGGGTGAAAACAGCCCTCGCATGCCCTTACCCACTGAGCATGACTAAAGAACTCACCCTCATGACCATAACATAATAAACATGACTAATACCTCATCCTCAGGTCCACATCTTCCATTTCAATATAACACCAGACACATGTTTCTGCTTGTCATCTTTGTCGTCCTCGTCGCCGGTGGTCATAGTACCAGTTTTCACTAACCAAGGTTGGCCAGGTCCAACAACTGGATTGTTGAGCCGCCTTCATGTCCGGCGAAGATCAAGACCGTTAAACAAAGTTGTTTTAATCAACTAGCTAATATAATAGGGAAAAGCACTGCAATAATGTATGTCAGTGTCACCATGTAAACTGAGTAGTTTGTGTCACATAGACCATAAAATCTTAGTTGGGCTCCTCATGCATTTTGACGGGTGTCACTAGGCGAGTGAGACTGGTCGTACATGAAGAATTGACAAAGAAAAAAGATTCCTTCCATATCCTAGTTTAATAACTTGAATTAAAACAATGCATCATGTGGGCGTATTTCAAAAATTCCCCAAGTTTTATTAATAAGTATAGATTAAAAAAATCATGTTTTAAAAAATGTTTGCTTTTCAAATTTAAACTTCAAAATATATTTTAGTTTTTAAATTTTTCAAATTTGAAAAATAATCACAACAGTACCTCCTAGTTTTAAAAAATGTTTATGTTTTAAAAAATACTCAGGTTAAAAAAAAGAGAAATATTTTTATTTTGAAAAAAATCGAGTTTAAATTTTCGTTAACAACTTTGCAAATTAACGTGTTCCAAAATATATTCACGTTAAAAAGAAATCCTCTTAATATCTGGCACGACTGTGCGCTTAATTTAAAATTTCGCGTGGCTAAATGAACACCAAGTCTTGTTTGGTCTATTGGTAGCCTTTTGAACGCTTTAGCTTGAGTGTCTGGGTTCGAGTCCTCACAGCGTATTACTTTTTCATAGAAATGTTCTACTGGCGCGGGCTGTTGGTACCCTAATGAGACGGCCCATTGTGGCTCTGTGCGTCTGCTTTTTCTTTTTTGGCAGAAATGAATCGGGAGAACAATAAAACTCCCGCACGACAAACCACCTCGGATGTACGAAAATTATCTGGGTCTCACCGTAAACCGAAAAAACTAGAGAAATAATCCTCCCTTAATATTAGGTAAACACTTACGCAAAGGGGCCAACTTTAAATTCAAAGCATAACCAACTCATTTTTTAGATAGAATCTTGGTGTCCAGGCTGTAGAACCATGCGGTTTTTAAGCGAACCAAGTTCGTTGATGTCTGACAAAGGGAATCAGGGGTGACTCGCAGCTCGTTGTCAGACAGGTCAACAAGGATTATCAGAGCCCATTGATGGAAGCTTATGTAGATGAGGTGAGGAAGCGGGAGGAATGCTTTGACGGTATCCAAGCGGAGCACGTCCCCCGAGCGGAGAACGAAACCGCTGATTACCTGTCAAAGCGTGCCGCATTCAAGCTACCTGTGGAACCAGGTACCTTTTTGCTCTGGTTAACTCAACCATCCGTCAAACCATCAGCGGGGCAGAACAAGTGGAGGAAGTCAGGTCCTGGCAAGTACTTTCCTACCGAGCCCCCTGGAGCTGCCCGGCAAGGGTCTTTGCCGCCATGACACCGAGCCTGCCTAAGAGCATCTGGCTCCGTGGCGTCAAGACCTGGCCCGTGAGACATCCGCTCCCATGGCGGAAGAAATGCCTTTGGTCCTTGCTGCCGAGCCCTGTGCTCCGGCATGGGCGCAGATACCGCCCAATTCCTCCAAACAGGGAGCTAAGCGAGGAGCAGGAAGAAGCGGAAAAAGTAGCCTGTCGGTCCGCCTCTGCAGTTCGTCGATGGCGTCTGTCTGAGGAGAAAGCCAAACGATGTGAAATTGAAGTGCATCCCCCGGGAGGAAGGACTGGAGCTGTTGGCGGAGATACATGGAGGCATATGTGGCTCCCACATAGGGTCGAGGGCCCTTGCCGGGAAGGCGTTCCGGCAAGGTTTCTTCTGGCCCACCGCCCTCCGAGATGCGACAACACTAGTAACCAAGTGTGAAGCGTGTCAGTTCCATTCAAAGAAGCTTCATCAACCAGCTCAAGCCCTTCAAACAATCCCTCTCTCCTGGCCATTCTCGGTCTGGGGGCTCGATATATTGGGCCCTTTCCCCCGCGCTGTCGGGGGCTTTGAGTACTTGTACGTTGAGATTGACAAGTTAAAAAAGTGGCCGGAGGTGGAAGCAGTGAGAAGGGTGACTGCTCAATCAGTTGTCAAGTTTTTCAAGGGACTGGTCTGCCGTTTTGGTGTGCCAAACAGAGTCATCACCAACACGGACACACAGTTCACGAGCCACAACTTCATGCAATACATTCAAGACCTCGGCATCAAGGTCTGTTTTCCTTCCGTGGCACACCCAAGGAGCAACGGCCAAGCGGAGAGTGCAAATGCTGAAGTGTTGCGAGGCCTAAGGACAAAGACTTTTGACAAGCTGCGCAAGAAGCGGTATTTGGATTGATGAATTGCTGGCGGTTCTTTGGTCGATCAGGACGACGCCAAATCGAGCCACCAGCAAGACACCTTTTGCCCTGGTATACGGGGCAGAAGAAGTTCTCCCCATGGAACTCATATATGGGTCACCTCGAGTACTTGCTTATGATGAGCTTGAGCAAGAGTAGTTGCGCCAAGATGACGCAACGCTCCTTGAGGAAGATCGTGTTCGGACGGCTGTGAGAGCAGCGTGCTACCAGCAAGCGTTGCGCTGCTACCATAGCCGCAAGGTTCATGCCCGAAGCTTTGTGGAAGGCGACCTTGTTCTTCGGCGCGTTCAGTCGGCCAAGAATTCCATCAAGTTGACGCCAAAGTGGGAAGGCCCTTATCAGGTAATACGAGTCACCAGGCCCGGTGCAGTCCGCTTGGAGACCGAAGATGTTGTCCCAGTGAGCAACTCCTACAACATCGAGCATCTTCGCAAGTTTTACCCGTAAGGCGCGGCTTGTCGGGCCTCCCGGCAAGCCACCTTTTGTACAAGCTTTGCCGACAAGGCATGTAACCCTTTGTACAAAGCCAGGCGCAGACCCTGAGCATAAATAAATGAAGCGTTGGCGCCCTAAGTTATAGCATGCATGCTAGGTTGAGTCTCTTCCTTGGTTAGGGTTGATAGTGCTTAGCGGCGACTAACCCCTAGCCTAGGGGTCGAGTGCGTGTCTATCTATTTCTTTTCTGTCCTCCTTTGGTTCACAGGGCACATGAGCACTTCTGCTGAGCTACTTGGAAGAAGGGAAACGGACCAGCATCCCGACCCCGGCAAACCAAAGTTGCCGGGGGCTGCAAGCACAAGGATCCAACCGTGGCAAGACAAGGTTGCCGGGGGCTACAGATCCAGATAAGTCTTTCATCCTCTATCATGCATTTCGGAACGGGACTGGGATATGTGAAACCTCGTTTTATTTCTAGGCCACAGTGCTCCCGTTTTCTATACCCAAGGATTATCTCCTGGGCCCGGATTTGGTTGTAGCCGCGATGGCAAGGAAGTAGAACAAGGAGCCTAAGCCCACTTCATCCCTGCCTCCGACAAGGGCGCGAGAATGGTCGAGCGAAGTAGGGGGACGGCAAGGCCTGTTTGCCGGCTGAAAACGTTTATCTTAAATTATAAGAAGGATTCGTTCCTTGTCGCGGGGTCTGCCCATGGAGGAAAAACCCGGCAAACATCCCTTTTTCATTAAAAGCATCCCACACAGGTACAGTCCGTACAGAATGAAAAACATGAACAAAGGGGATTACAAGCTTTAAATTTAACAAGGCCTGAAGGCTTACAGATTAAAAAATAGATAAGGTGCCCGTCATCCCTTTCTTGTCCCTCTCCTCAGGAGGCAGGTCAAGGAGGCGAGAGGACGAAAGGGGCGCCTAGGCGAGCTACGAGCAGTAGAAAGCACCAAGAGAACACCTCGGTGGCCGCCCACGGGTAGGACGGTGATGACGGTGCCGGGAAAGAAGCTGGAAGATGAGGCGGTAGGACCGGCAGTACGCGACGAAGGCATCGGTGCCCGCGTACTCCGAGTTGATGGCCTTGTCGCCCGCCCTCTTCCTCTTCCGCAGCCTCCCGACGCCAGCCGCCTAAGGAGACGGCCCCGAGAAGTTCAAGGAGCTGGTCCCACCCCCGGCAAAACCCTGCCGGAGGAGCGGCCAGGTGCAGATGCTGCTGCTGCCGCACCCGCCCAGGCGCGGGGCGTCCGACGCCTAGTCGGACTCATCCCCGTCATCTGCCCCGCTGTCCTCCTCATCACTTTCGCTCGAGGAAGAGCTTCCATCATCGGAATCTCCATCGAAGGAGCTCTCCACGCAGCACTTCAGGCGAGTCCCGAAGTCTCTGAAGACCTTGACGGAGAGCAGGCCGTCCTCCATTAATTTGAAGTAGAGGACGAGACTCGCCGTCAGGCTATGGATGCGAGCGAACGTCTTCCACCCATGACGAATGTACATGACCCGAGGAGCCTTGAAGTCGACGTCGACCCGCGTGCCCCCATTCCCACAACCCCTCATGTGCAAACTGAGGGATTGGGGCCAGTCACGCTCCATACCCCGAGCAAACGGGGCGGGAAGACGGAGACGGCGGCGCAGAGGCCGGCGCAGCCTAATGAAGAACTCGTGGGGCTGCTCTCCAACATGGCCTTCCATCGAGAAAGGCACCATTGGCGGGGGCAAAGCCGGCGCGCCGCCCCGTCCTCCTCTTCCTCGAGCACTACGACCTCTGCCCCGGCCTCGCCCACGACCTCGTCCCCTCCCCCTTCCCCTCGCGGCCGGTTCCACCACCGCGGGCCAGGAGGAGGAGGAACGCGTTGTCGGGCGGCGACCCTCGCCGCCACCGTCGAGGCACCCGGTTTCCCTTTCTCCATGGCGAGTGAAAGGAAGAAGCAGAACCAAGAGGAGATAGATGACAGAAGAGTGCGGGACGCCATCCCCCCTTCCCCCTTTTATAAAGTGGCGGGGTCGGGGCTCGACCGCCCAGCTCGGCCAATCCAGCCACCAGAGGCGCAGGGAATCAGGACCGACCCACTGCCCCAACCAGAGACGACCCGGTTTCCCGCCACCACCGCTTGCCACCCCAGGTGCAGGAAGGACGCGTGGCGGACGTGCAAAACTGAGGGGACGGGTGAAGCGACCTCTCCCCACCCCGTGATCATGGGGAGTGGACGCCTTGAAGACCACGACCCGGCCCCGTTCAGTAAATGAGCCGCGCCTCCACGCCTCCCTCTTTTCACGGCACGCAGCGTGTGAAACCGCCCCACGCATGCCGCCCACGTCACGCACACCCCTCCACGCTGCGCCGCGCGCGGGTCGTGGGAATCGAAGCGTGCGAAGAGTTTTACCGCGGTAAAAACCGCCCCGCCTGCCCGCGCACCATTTTGGGCCTGGCCCAATAACGTGTCGCGTTTATGTGTGGCCCAGGCTCGGGGGCTCCTGTCGGTGTACAAAAAGAGGGGCACGCTTTTGTACCCCTTTATCTGTGCACGGGCAGTCGGAGCCGCTACCAGTCACACCAAGCGAGCAGGAGGGAGGTGAGCCAAGGTAAGACCAAAGCCCAAGATAATCGAGCAACGCCAAGGCCGAGACCACAAGGAGCGAGAGGGGGAGCAGGCTCCCGGCAAGACCCTTGCAGGGCAGTTTTAGACCCCTAAGCAAGACCCTTGCCGGGCAGCTCGCCAGACCAACAGAGCGAGCCACCCTTGAGCCCACGGTCCCCAACGCCATCATCCACGTGGGGCGAGGGCTCGAAGGCACCTTTGTGGTGGCATGCAGATCTTTGTGAAGACATATTCAAGATCGAGATGAGGATTAGAAGACAACGATCCTCGGCAAGATCCTTGCCGAGGAAGGCCACTGAGACCCCGACAAGGCCCTTGCAGTGACGACAGCGAGCCACGGCAAGACCCTTGCGGGGCCACACGGCAAGACCCTTGCCGGGCCACACGGCAAGACCCTTGCCGGGCCACCCGGCAAGGCCCTCACCAAAGACGCCAGCAGGGCCACTGCCAGGCCCACACCAACCAAGCTTCCACCACCGTTCACATGTAGCTGCTAGCCCAACCAGCTGGGCGGGCACCTGCGTGGCAACATGCAGCCCCCGGGCCAACTCATCGAGCGCCTGCGTGGGGGCATGCAGATCTTTGTGAAGGCTCCACCACCGCACCACCTCAGCTGCCTACCTGCCTACATGGCGTCCCGCGCATCGCTGGCCAAGGCGCTTGTCGAAGCAAGGAGGAGCGGCGACCGACGGGACGGGCCTCGCCCCCATCCCTGATAAACAGGGACACCTAAGCTATGCATTAAATGCGTCTTGTCCTGTAATACGAGCGATAAGCTCAGGGGACTGTGCGCCTTGCCACCTCTTGTGTGCCACCGTGGCAGCCCCTTTCAACTATAAAAGGAGGCCCATGGCATACTGGAGAAGGATTCGGCTCTTTGGAACCAGACACTCACCACAGCTAGTTCGAGGGCTCAAGAACTCTCTGAAATACACCCACCAAAGCAGGACTAGGGTTTTACGCATCCTCGCGGCCCGAACCTGGGTAAATGCTCCTTGTGTTGGCTACTGATCCTGCTCTTCTTGCAACCCTGCGCCCCGGCAACCGTAGTAGGGATTCTTGTGATCCCATAGGTGTCGTTTCCCCCGACAGATTTACTAGAATTTTAAAACCAGGCATCTCAATGTTTTGCCGGCAATCAACGGTGCCCTGGTGTTTGAAATTCATTCCCATTTCTTGCATGGGACCTAAGCATGCACCCAAGGACACATATCTGATTTTTCAACCAATTTATATGCACTGGAGCATGTGCATGTAGTTCAAATTTTAATTATGCACATAAATGCATTGAAAACTCTGTTAATGCATAAAAATGTCCAAACGAACCCTGAAAAATCACACAAATTCACACAACACTCCTGTTGTTCTATGTTGACACGAGAAAAAAAAATTGAAAGCAATAAGAGGCAATGGATATCGTTTCGTCCCCAAAGGTGGGAAGTTCCCTACCGAAAACCATCATGCTTGTTGTGAGAAGCTCCGGTTTTTGAGAAGCATATACCCAAACCTGCCCCAAATGGGAAAATATTTACCACGACAAGTTGATGCCGCTCCATGATAGCATGCCAAGTTTCATGAGTTTTAGACAAGTTTTGGATTTACTAGAATTTAAAAACCAGGCATCTCAATGTTTTCCGGCAATCAACGACGCCCTGGTGTTTGAAATTCATTCCCATTTCTTGCATGGGACCTAAGCATGCACCCAAGGACACATATTTGATTTTTCAACAAATTTATATGCACTGGAGCATGAGCATGTAGTTCAAATTTGAATTATGCACATAAATGCATTGAAAACTCACTTAATGCATAAAAATGTCCAAACGAACCCTGAATAATTCCTATTCTTTTATTATAACTGTAGATAAAAGGTCTTGCAATTCAAACACCGTCCATGGACGCTGTGACCCCATTATGTAATTCAAATCAAGACAAAAAATCAAGTAGATCCCACACAATTTATGCTTCCGTCTCATGCATAAGGATTAGCTTGTACTTGTTCTATCATACCCGAAGGAATTTCATATTCAATATTCTCAGTGGGTGCAGTAGGTTGAGGGGGGTAACTAATTGTGGGTCCGGACGAGGTGAAGATACCCCGAACAAACCCCTCAAAAGATTGTTTTCAATAGTAACAAGTGACAATAAATTTCAGCACACTATATAAATGTTTCCTTACCAAAGACGCTTTACTCCCCGGCAACGGCGCCAGAAAATGGCCTTGATGACCCACAAGTATAGGGGATCAATTTTAGCTCTTTTCGATAAGTAAGGGTCTCGAACCCGACAAGGAGTAGAAGGAAATGACAAGTGGTTTCAGCAAGGAAATGTCTGCAAGTGCTGAAATTGTAAGTAGCAGAGTAGTTTGATATCAAGATAATTTTTTACGAGCAAGTAATGATAGTAGTAAAAAAGTGCAGCAATGTAGCCCAATCGTTTTGAGGCAAAGGACAGGCCAAAACAGTTTCTTATGATAAGCAAAGCGTTCTTGAGGGTACACGGGAATTTCATCTAGTCACTCTCATCATGTTTGTTTAATTCGTGTTCGGTACTTTGATAATTTGATATGTGGGTGGACCGGTGCTTAGGTGTTGTTCTTACTTGAACAAATGTCCTACTTATGATTAACCCTCCCGCAAGCATCTGCAACTACGAGAAAAGTATCAAGAATAAATTCTAACCATAGCATTAAACTTTCGGATCCAATCGGTCCCTTACGGAATAGCGCATAAACTGGGGTTTAAGCTTATGTCACTCTCGCAACCCATCTTCTAATTGCTACTCCACAATGCATTCCCTTAGGCCCAAATATGGTGAAGTGTCATGTAGTCGATGTTCACATGACACCACCAAGGGAATCACAACATACATACTATCAAAATATCGAACACATATCAAGTTCACATGATTACTTGCAACATGATTTCTCCCATGACCTCAAGAACAAAAGTAACTACTCACAAATGATAAACATGCTCATGATCAGAGGAGTGCTAAATAGCATATTGGATCTGAACATATAATCTTCCACCAAATAAACCATATAGTAATCAACTACAAATTGTAATCAACACTACTAGTCACCCACAAGCACCAATCCATAGTTCGAGTAACAAGATTGAACACAAGAGATGAACTAGGGTTTGAGATGAGATGGTGCTGTTGAAGATGTTGATGGAGATTGCCCAGATTGCCCTCCCCAAGATGGGAGAGTTGTTGGTCATGATGATGAAGCTGACTTCCCCATCCGGGAGGGAAGTTCCCCCGACGGAATCGCTGCGCCGGAGGGCAAAAGTGCTCCTGCCCAAGTTCCGCCTCGAGGCGGCGGTGCTCCATCCTGAAAGTCCTCTTCTTATTTTTTTGGTCAAAATGACCAATATACCAGAAGATGGGCACCAGAGGTGGGCCTGGGTAAGCAAAACCCACCAGGGCGCGCCTGGGCTCCCTAGCGCGCCCAGGTGGGTTGTGCCCACCTAGTGGGTCGCCTCTAGTAGTTATTTGCTCCAATAATTCTTAAATATTCCATAAAAAATCCTCATGACGTTTCGACTCATTTGGAGTTGTGCAGAGTAGGTAGCCAGACGTAGCTTTTCCAGGTCCAGATTTCCAGCTGCCGGAATTCTGCCTCTTTGTGTATACCTTGCATATTATGAGAGAAAAGACATTGTAATTACTCCAAAAAGCATTATTACGGACAAAAACATTATAAATAACAATAAGAAAACATGATGCAAAATGGTCATATCAGTGCCAAAACATATATCGAGTGAAACAATACTATACCACATTGTCACCACGAGTATTCATATGCAAGACATATATCAAGTGCTATCAAATCCATAAAAGTATTCAATCCGATAAAACGAAATCTCAAAGGGAAAACTCAATTCATCATCACAAGATAGAGAGGGGAAAACACCATATGATCCATCTATATAAACAAAGCCCGCGATACATCAAGATCGCGACATCTCAAGAACACGAAAGAGATATTAAACACATACCTATTGGTACAAACCCTCAGCCCTGAGGGTGGACTACTCCCTCCTCATCATTGTGGCCGCCGGGATGATGGAGATGGCACCCGGTGATGATTCCCCCTGCTGCAAGGTGCCGGAACGGGGTCTAGATTGGTTTCTCGTGGCTACAAAGCCTTGCGGCGGCAAAACTTCTGATCTAGGGTTACCCCGAGGGTTTTTGGAATATTTGGAAATTTATAGGGTGAAGAGGGGGTGCGGGAGGCCACCGAGGTGGGCATAACCCACCTAGGCGCGCCTGGGCCACCAGGCACACCCTGGTGGGTTGTGCCCCCCTCGGGGCACCCCCAGGTGCTTCTCTGGCCCAATGGATGTCTTCTGGTCCATAAAAAATCCATAAAAAAATTCACGGTGTTTGAACTCCGTTTGATATTGATTTCTCGTGTTGTAAAAAACAAGCAAAAAACAACAGCTAGCACTCGGCACTGGGTCAATAGGTTAGTCCCAAAAAATTATATAAAGTTGCTATAAAATGATTGTAAAACATCCAAGAATGATAATATAATAGCATGAATACTTCATAAATTATTGATACATTGGAGACGTATCAGCATCCCCTAGCTTAATTCCTACTCGTCCCCGTGTAAGTAAATGATAAAAGAAATAATTTATGAACTGTGAATGCTAGCAAAGTGCATAAGTTTGATCAATGATAATTTCAATCACTTTTTCTAGCATCATAATAGCAATTATTTCTCATAAAACTCATCATGGTAAAGTAGCAACCAGTTCACATGTTAAGGTTCGAACAATGAATTCTCTTGAAACTCAACAACCTATATTCTCAGTCACCAAGCAATTGCAATTCAACTTATTCAAGAGAGTCTAAGCAAGAGCTCCACATACTCAACCATCATATAGTCTTCTATGATTGCTAACACTCACCGCATACACATGACCAAAACGTTTCAACCAGACACATAAAAAGATAGGGGCTTATAATTTCGCCTCCCAACGTATTCACCTCAAAGGTGATGTCAACAATAATAACACATGCTACCCATGTCCAACTGGATATATGTGCCTAGATCTTTCCTCACCACATGATTCTTGCCAAAAGAGAAAAATAAAAAGGAATAGAGAGAAAAACTTCGACTCTAGCATGAAAGTAAATACATGAAAGTAAAAGGTAGGCCCTTCGCAGAGGGAAGCAGAGGTTGCCATGCACTTTTTTTTGTATGCTCAATGCAAGAGAATGTCACGTTATATTGCCACTTTTGATAGAAACCTTTATTATGCAGTCTATCGCTTTTATTCTTTGCCATCACAACTTTGTACAACGCTCAATTTTCTCTTACACTAAATGATCTAACACTTTTAGAAGCAATTTTTATTGCCTTATTGCACCGATGACAACTTACTTGAAGGATCTTATTCAATCCTTAGGTAGGTATGGTGGACTCTTTAAAATAAGATTTGGGTTTAAGGGTTTTTGGATGGACAAGTAGTATTTCTACTTCGTGCGGAATTTTTGGCTAGCAAAGATGGGGTCCAAGCACCACATGTTGAAGGATGTATGACAATATAACTTCTATGTGAATATGAACAAACATAAATCATTATGTTGTCTTCCTTGTCCAACGTCAACAATTTTGGAATATAATATTTTGATGGGGGCTCACAATCACAAAAGATTCCAAGATAGTGTATTTGCATGTGAAAGTTCTCTTCCTCATAGTAATCATTCATGAATTGCTTGTGTGACCAAAATTGTGATTGTCAAGCTTAAAAAGATTTCACTTTCTATACCCAAAGTGAACCTACCACTAGGCATGATATAATTTCAACTTCATTGTCGGGGAGGCTGATCTGGCCCACGAACACCTATGGGGACCGGCGGACCGAGCCCCTTTCGGTTCGGCGGGGGGCGGAGGTCGCACGAAGAGGAGATCGAGGCGAAGCACACGAGCAGTTTACCCAGCTTCGGAGCTCTCCGAAGAGATAACACTCCTACTGCTGCATGTCTAAGTGTATTGACTTCTTGCTCAGGAGCGCTGTGTGCTACAGTACACACAAGCTGCTAATGAGACCGAGCGTGAGTGTTCTCTGGCGTTCCCCCCCTCTCTACGTTGCGCATGGGCCTCCTTTTATATGCTAAAGGGGTCTCCGACAGGTGGCAACGTAGACAAGGGTAAAAATGGAAAAGGAGTGGTTGGTACAGCTACTTGTACAGTGTATCATACCTAACCACACGGCAGGGGACAAAGGCATTAAATGCATGTCTACGCCGCCCTAACAAAGGCGTAAAGGGACCGTCGGGGCGCCACCGCTTGCCACGATGGCAATCTTGTCGGCGCCGCTTGCCATCACAGCTCCGCTGGCGCCTGACCTCTTGCCACGCTGCGCTGGAAAGGTCCCGGGCGACACGTTAGTGGATGTCTTTGGGCGCAGTACAGAGTGGTAGTCCGCGCGGCAAGCGCCTTGCCGTGGTTGTTGTCTTGTCGCGTCCGGAAGCTTGTCGCTCATCGGGCCTTCCCGCAAGCTCCTCTTGCGGGGCCTTGTCTCCCTAGGTGCCTTGGGTGGCCTTCCGTGCAAGCTCCTCTTCTTGGGGCCTTGTCTCCTAGGTGCCTTGGGTGGCCTTCGGCAAGCTCCTCTTGCAGGCCTTGTCTCCTAGGTGCCTTGGGTGGCCTTCCCGGCAAGCTCCTCTTGCCGGGCCTTGTCTCCTTGGTTTGAATACTTTGTTCTTGAATGGCTCCAAAGGAACCACGGAGGACCTTGGCGGTCACCCGGTAAGCCTTGTCATGTGAGGGCTGCAATCGCCCGTGCACAAGTTCGGGATACTAGGGTACCCCTACTCTAGTACACCGGCAGAGCCCCGGGCCTGGGCCACACGGTGCCGAAGCGCTGTTGGGCGGGCCCAAAACAGGCACAGGCACGCGGCACAGGTTCTGTTGTAAATCACCCCGGACCCACCACGCCCTCCACGAACGGCAAGCGTCGAATGCGGCGTCGTGTGAGAGATCGTGGGTGGTTTCTTTATTCGGAAATACGGAACGTCCGCCCCCTCCCTCTTTATAAGCAGGGGAAAGCAGGGCAGTCCGCCCATCTCGCCAGCTTCTTGTCCAATCTCGAAAATCCTCCGCCGCTTCCCCTTCTTCCCAAGGCTGAAGAGAGTAGCACTCCGCTTCCATCGCCACCAAAGCATCACCAACGCCGTCGATCCCCTCACCACCTCCGCCATGGCTCAAAGCCGACAAGGGAAGGCCGTGAAGTCGGCCGAGGCGCAGCGGCTTGCGCGCCTATGAAGGAGCGGGCAATCTTTCCCCCAGCTTGCCGCGAGGGAGCCGAGGGAGTACTACTACCTCTTCGGTCGACGGAGACGAGCGCATCCGGCACGAAAGGTACTCCCAGCTGCTTTGCCGGGCGGCTCCGAATGGGTACCCTTTCTTCGCGTTGTTCTTCTATTGCGGGCTCTTCCCACCTTTCTCTGAATTTTTCTGCGATATCATGAACACCTACGGGTTCCGCCTCCTTGACTTCACCCCCAATGCTGTTCTGACCATGGCAGTTTTCGCACATCTCTGTGAAAACTTTGTCGGAGTCCATCCAAACGTAGCCCTTTTCCGCCACTTCTTTATGCCCCGAGTTGAGAGAGGGGAGCCTCTTTCCGGTGGGATCGCCTGGATCTCGAGGACCGACAAGAAGGAAGCTTATCTGGAGGGAGAGCTCCGCAGCAAATGGGATGAGTGGAGAGCAGACTGGTGCTGGATTGTCGAGGAGAACCCGCAGCCGTTTACCGCCAGCGCCAAACCTCGATGGTCTGCGGCAACGATTGGAGCGATCGGCCTGGAAGACGCTAGGCTGAAGATTGCCGTCATCCGGATCCTACGCCTGAGGCTTGCCGGTGTAGGCGCCGTTGGCGCAGATTTCCTTCGTCGCCGCATCGCCTCCCTGCAGGAGAGGAGGAGACCCGCCTGGGAGTTCCGAAACGCGGCGGATATCATGAGGCTGCGCCTGGGCCTCAACTTCAATTTCACTCACAGGCTGGGACGCGATGCTCTTGGAGCTGTTCAAGCACGATCCTGAGCATCCCGGAGCGTTCAGGTTGCCGAAGAATGTCGTCCCGCTGTGGAACAATTCCTCGCTTGACCGCATCCGTGCAATGATGCCGTTGTGCGACTCGCATGGAATCGTTCCAACCTGGCAAGAGCCTGCAGATGATGTTGTGCGAGTGTTCTTTGACAGCCTGGTAGAAGTGCCGGTCCGCCCCGATGAATGTAAGAGCCTCACCGCGACACCACCGATGATGAGATGCGCCAGATCGCCACTCAGCCGAAGAGGCGGCAGCAGCTGCGGCCGCGGGCGAGTTCTGATTCACCATGGAGGAGGCAGAGGCAGCAGAGGCGGCAAGCCTTGTCGAGCGAGGGGAGTTTGCCGGCGAGGAAGAGCTTGTCGGGCCTGAAGCTGAGTCGAGCGAGCCCGCCGAGGGCGCCTCCTCCCCTCCTTCAGACAGCTTGCCACGAGCGGAGCCCCCAGCTCCACCAAGAAGGCGTCTCCGCAAGGCCGGAGACGTAGCGGGCGACAGACGGGTCAACAACCGCCCAGCGGCATGACGCGCTTCCACCGCGGCAAGTATCAAGGTTGCCGCACGGAGCACCTCACGCCATCGCGGCAACCGGAGCGGGGCCCTCGCAGACCACCGCTTCGCTCCCGCCAAGCGGCCAAGGTAACATGCTCCTCCGCCTCGTAAATCTTGAGGCGGGCACTTGATCTCTCCGCGCTCAGCTCCGACGAGGAAGAAGAAGAGTAAGATTCTTTGCAGCATTTGTAGTTCTTCGGCTTGTTGCTTTGTCTTGTATCTGATTTGCTTCACTCTGAACCCATTCCTTTTCAGGACGCTGGCCTAGAGAGCGTCGAAGAGAGCCAAGGCCCCGGTGATTGTCATCGAGGACGAACCCACCGCGACAGCAGGAGGCGCGTCAAGACCACCTTGCCGGACGCGACAACTCTTCCTCAAAGCAGCCCCAGTAGCAGCCCCAGCGTAAGTATATGGTTTACTCCTCTGTTAGGCATGCATGGGTGCCCTTTCTTTCTTGATATCCGATCACTGATTTGTGTAGGAGCAGAGCAGCCTTACCAGAGTGCCACAAGCCGCCTCCGACATGCCTTCTGCTTCGACTACACCGCCAAGGGAGGATTCCCCGGCAAGGGAGCGTTCTCCGGCAAGGGAGACTTCTCCGGCAAGGGGCGGTTCTCCGGCAATGGACAGCTCTCCGGCAAGGGACAGCACCAGCGATCCCCTGGTGGCAGAGACCATGACTGCAGACCCTAGTGCAGGTAATCCTCTTGCTTGAAAACTTTCCTTGTGTTCTTCTTCTTCTGATTTTCTTTTTGAATATTTGCTTGACTTTTCTTCATTTTCCGGTCGTCAGATCCATCCACCACAGAGCCAATGGAGACCGAGGCCACGGCGAGAGGAGGACGCCTGCACACCGACGACGCCACGCCATCGGAGAAGAAGCCGGCGCCGACGAGCCTGGCCCGAAGAGGCCGCCAGCTGCCGCCGCAGAGCCGGGCGAGGGTCTAGCGATCGTGACCGACGGCCCCGAGGCTGCAGGAGCGCCAGCGCCACGCCGACCGCCCGATCCCTCCGCCCGATCTTGGCAGCGTCGGGCTCCGAAGAGCCCCAGCCCGGCGCCTATTTGAAGGCCGGCGATGGCGTCTTCATCAAGCTCCCATGGGCGTCGAGCTCCAGGGCGCCGGCCGAAGGAGAAACTTTTGATGAAGAGTTGCTCGCCTCCGCTGGACTGACGCTGGTCGACGCACCAAACAGCAGCCGCGGCGAGTCTGAGGAGGAGCAACTGCGGAAGCTCATTGTCGCTCTACCGCGCCCGACAAGCCAAGCTGGAATCCCGGGAAGCGCTTGTCGCGGCGGGAGCAGACATCGAGAAGCGTGTAGGAGCTCCGAGGCCTCAACCAGAAGCTCTCCGGTCCTTGGCAAAGGAGCGGAGCGACTTCGCCGAGCGCAAAGCCTTCCTCCTCGAGAAGGCTGAAGTTGAGGAGCAACAAGCTGACTTGCCGCCCGAGAAGCTATCTGCAGGAAGGCGAGTTAGGCGCAGAGGAAGGTTAATCTTGACAGCCATGAGGAGGATCTAGCCACGCCATGAAAGCAAACATTTGGCAGGGCTCTCAAGGAAGCAAAGGATGCTGCCCGCATTTGCCGAGGCCGCCAAGAAGGAGCTGGAGACGAAGGTGATGCACTGGAGGCCAATCTCAAGGAGAGCGGCGAGGAGCTTGCTGCACTCAAGCATGAGCGCGAGAAGGACGCCTACACTCTTGGCGAGCTGCAGGCCGTCTCGCCGAGAGGAGCAAGGAGCTCGGCGCCGCCAAGGACTCCAACGCAGATCTTGAGTTGAAGCCGACCACCTTGACTCGAGCCTTTGGGCCAGCGCCGAGGCAGGAGGTGGCCTTGAAGGAGAAGATCAAGGCCGACGAGGCGCTGGCGAAGTCTTGCTGCCGCCTGCAATACCTTTAGGGAGAATGTGGAGCACCGGACCGAGGGTCTCGTGGATGTTGCCGCAGCCATCGGACGTGGAGTCAAGGCACTGGGATGGAGGATCTTGGGTGTTCCTCCGATGAGCACCTCCGACCCAGCGCCAAGCTCGGCCTTTTGTTCTTCAAGGGCGTGGTGGCGACCCTCCAATGACTCGGGAAGAAGTCCCAAAGCAGCTGGCCGAGGAGTCGCGCCAGATCTGCGCGGGAGCTCTTCAAAAGGTGCCGATGAAGGTGGCCTTCCGCAATCCAGGCCTCAACCTCACCAACGTCCTCAAGTCCTTGCCGCCGGATGCTGATGTGGAAGCGCTCAAGACCCTTGTCGCACCCATCGTGGGACAGGTGAGCGGGATCAAGAGGGTTGAGGGCGATCGCGTAGATTAGGCCGCCCGCTTTCTCTTTTTCTTGCCGCTGCTGGTCATGTTATGAGAACAACCTATTAGAGCTGCGACAAGCTATCTTGTAATATAACTCTATTTCGGGTAGCAACTGCCATGTTATTTCCTTTACTTGGTTCCTTCCTTTGTATGTTTTGCCCCTCGCTTTTAGGGAACTTGTCGTGAGCACAGGCACTGGCTGAGTCTTGAGACGTCGACCACTTCTTTGGCGGTGTTGCTACCGACAGAAACCTTGTCGCAACTAGTCGCAGCTCACTTAAGTTGTTGAGCGGACTCGAAACAAAGTAAGGGCGCAACTAGCTACGAGTTGGTTCCTCCACAAGATAGGTTTTCCATACAAAGTACGGTCATTCGAGGAAGATAACTTAAAAATTTTAAAACTGATTGCTCAAACTTTAGCAACTTAGCTTTTCATCGTTTGCTTTCGGTGAGGCTAGACTTCCATGAGCGACGCTTGGTCCACACCATTATCTTCTCCTTTCCCCCCGGTAAACTTGTGGGCGAGGGAACCTTCCTTTCTTTGAGAAAGAGAAAGAAGAGAAAAGAAAGATATGAAGCCTTATGGCTCGTTATTGCTTACCGGGGGTAGGTGCTGCACAAAGTGTCAGATAACGCATGCAAAATAGAAGTAGAAAGCATGAAATTGACAAGATGTGCGAAGCACATTAGCTTTACTTATGCATCGGGTCTGCGCCGGTTTTGTACAAAGGATTACATGCAACATCGGCAAGACTTGTACAAAAGGTGGTTGCGGAACAGGTTCCGGCAACCGCGCCTCTGAGTAAAACTTACGATGATGCTCAATGTTCCAGAGTTGCTCACCGGAATGCCATCTTCGGTCTCAAAGGCGGACAAGCGCCAGCCTAGTGACTCGTTTCACCCGGTAAGGGCCTTCCCACTTCAAGCGTCAACTTGTTGGAATTCTTGGCGGACTGAACGCGCGAAGAACAAGGTCGCCTTCCTCGAGACTTCGGCATTAACTTTGCGGCTATGGTAGCGGCGCAAAGCTTGTTGGTATCGAGCAGCTCGTCTGACAGCACTCAAGACGATCCTCCTCAAGGAGCAGCGTGTCATGTTGTCGCCATAGCTGCTCTTGCTCAAGCTCATCATAAGCGAGCACTCGAGGTGATCCGTGATCTGAGTTCCGTGGGGAGAACTGCCTCTGCTCCATAGACTAGAGCGAAGGTGTCTGGCGGTGCCTCGATTTGGCGTCGTCTGATCGACCAAAGAACCACCGCAGCTCCTCAATCTAGTTCTTTCCGCACTTGTGCAGCACAGCCGAAAGTTACGGTCTTGAGCCCGCGAGAACTTCAGCATTCGCCCTCTCCGCTTGGCTGTTACTTCTCGGATGAGCAATGAGCGAAGCGGAACCTTGGCGCCAAGATCTTGGACGTCTTTGCATGAAGGTGCGGCTCGTGAATTGCGTGCCGTTGTCGGTGATGATCCTGTTAGGGATTCCAAACGGCAAACAATCGACCTAAAGAACTTGATCACGACCGTGGTTGCCACCTTCCTCACTGCTTCCACTTCCGGCCACTTTGTGAACTTGTCGATTGCAACGCATAAGTACTCAAAGCCCCGACAGCTTCGGGAAAGGGGCCGAGGATGTCGAGCCCCTGCACCGAAATGGCCGGGATAAAGGGATCGCCCGAGAGCTTGAGCTGGCTGGTGTATCTTCTTGGAATGGAACCGCACGCTTCACACTTGGTTACTTGTGCGCTTGCATCCTAGAGGGCTGTCGGCCAAAAGAAACCTTGCCGGAATGCTTTGCCGCAAGTGCTCTGGCGCCAATGTGGTGACCACATATGCCTCCATGTATCTCTCGCCAACAGCTTTTGTCCGCCTTCCCGGTGAATACACTTCAATTTCACACCGTTGAGTCTTCTTACATGCAGTGTGTTGTCGACAAACTGGTACATACTTGACTGCCGGGTTACTCTTTCCGCTTCTTCTTGCTCTTCGGGAAGTTCTCCTGTCTGAAGGAAACGGACAATCCGCTGTGCCCATGCTGGAGCTTGCGGCTCGACAACAAGGACCAAAGGCACATCTGCTGCTGCGGGAACATCTGCTTCCACAGCGAGAACCTGCGGCTCAGCCGGAGCTTGACGTTCCCCGGCAAGCTTGCCGGAGCAAAACTTGTCGGGAGCGTCTGCTTCAACGGAACAAACCCTAGGGCTTGCCGGAGCAGACTGCTCCTCAGCACCCTTGGTGTTGATCTAAGGACCTTCTTGACGGCGACTTCGGGAAGCTCTGCCGGAAAATAGTCACCAGAGATCAACTTCCTCTTCTTGCTCTGTCCGGTTGAGGGCGTTACAGACGGTTGAGTCAGCTTGAGCACAAAAATCCCTGGTTCCACAGGTAACTTAAGTGCAGCGCACTTCGACGGGCCATCGGCAATATCGTTCCGAGCTCTTGGAACATGTTCCATTTGTAGGCCGTCAAAGTGATCTTCTAGCTTTCTCACTTCATCAACATAAGCTTCCATCAACGGACTCTTATAACTCTTGTTCACTTGGCGGATGACAAGCTGTGAGTCACCCCTGACAATGAGCTTCTTGATCCCAAGGTCTACTGCGATCCAGAGAACGGCAAGCAAACCTTCATACTCTGCAGTATTGTTTGTTGCTTGCTCCTTGGGAAAGTGCATCCGACTACGTACTTGAGGTGTTCTCCGGTGGGTGCAACAAGTAGTACGCCCAAGACCGGGCGCCTTTGCAATGTAGAAGGCACCATCAAAGTACATCAGCCACTCTTTGCTTGCTTCCTTGACGGGATGCTCGTTTCGAATTTCTTCATCTTGTGTTGGCGCCCATTCTTCTATGAACTCCGCCAATGCTCGCTTTGGATAGTTGAAGTGCTCTCAAACTTGAGGCCAAAGCTTGACAGTTCCAAAGGCCCACTCGACAATCCTGCCTGTTGCCTATGGATTTTGCAATATCCTCTTCAGCGGAAAACGAGTGACGATCGTGATCTCATGTGCACAGGAAGTAATGGCGCAGCTTTCTCGAGGCCATGAGGAGGCCGAAAGCAATTTCTGCACACCGTAGTACCTTGACCTAGCCCCCGCAGAAGGGAACTGACAAAGTAAACCGGGCATCGCACCATTCTTTTCTGCATCTTCTCATGCGTCTGCGTAGATCCATCTTTGTCGGGACCCGGTGCTTGCCGGTGAAGTCCCCACCTTTCGTCATTGGATGCATCTGCCATGGTTGTTAGCTCATCATCTGCCTCCCTCTCCGCTACTAACGCAGCACTAACCACTTGATTGGTTGCCGCTATATATAGCAGCAACTTCTCTTGTGGCTTAGGTGCGACAAGTGTTGGAGTGGAGGAGAGGTATCTCTTCAAGTCTCTGCGGCGCAGCCTCCGCTTCGAGTCCATTTCATCGGACCTGCCTTTTTCAAAATTTTGAAAATGGCGGTATGCGCTTCAACGAACCTAGAGATAAACCTGCTGAGATCAGCTACGCAACCGCAAGTCTTCGTGACATCCTCGACACGCTTTGGTGCTTCAATCTGCTCAATGGCCTTGATCTTGTCGGGATTGGCTTCAATTCCCCGCCGAGACATTTAAGAACCCGAGAAGCTTGCGGAAGGGACTCCAAACACACACTTCTCGTGGTTGATCTTGAGGTTGATCTTGCGCATATTTGCAAAGATTTCGTCTAAATCTTGAATCGTAGTCGCTTTGTCCTTGCTTTTGACCACTATGTCATCCATGTAGGCTTCCACATTTCTGTGCATTTGCGGCTCAAAAGCGTCATGGACTACTCTTGCAAATGTTGAACCAGCATTCTTTAATCCGAAAGGCATCCGTACGAAACAGTATGTGCCACATGGAGTGATGAATGCGGTCTTCTCCTCATCCTCTTCTGCCATGAAGATCTGATGATATCCTGAGTATGCATCCGTAAATGAAAGCAAATCACATCCGCCGTGGAGTCAACAATCTGGTCGATGCGCGGCAAGGGAAATGGGTCTTTGGGACAAGCTTTATTGACATCGGTAAAGTCGATACAAAGCCTCCATTTCCCGTTTGCCTTCGCGATACAACTACAGGATTGGCCAACCACGTAGGATGGAGCACTCCTCGACAAGGCCTGCTGCTTCCAATTTCTTGATTTCTTCTGCGATGAATTCTTGGCGCTCCACCGCCGCTTCGACTTTCGCTGACGGGCCGCGCATGAGGACAAACGGCAAGATGGTGCTCAATTACTTTCACAGGAACACCGGGATGTCGACGGTTGCCACGCAAACACGCCGACGTTTCGCCCGCAGGAAAGCAACGAGCGCGCCTTCCTATTTAGGGTCGAGAGTGGCACTGATGGTGAAGGTACCACCAGTGTCGTCTTCCTTGGCGGACACCTTCTTGGTCTCTGGTGGAGCTGCCATCGTCTTCTTACACTTGTCGGTGGAGCTCGATGGTGCGTCCTCGACGGTAGTGCAACACTCCGAAGAGGTGCGCTTACCGGAGTGGGCATCAGAGCTCTTGCCGGACATGGTCTTCTTCTTCGCCCCGAGAGCTTCAGCGGCAAGTGGCTTGCAATCTGCTGCAGCTGCTGCTTCCCGGTAGATCTTGTCGGCGCAGATAAGAGCATCCTTCTTGTCGCCAGGGACAGAGATGACACTTATCGGGCTGGCATCTTCAAAGATGTTGTATGCATAGTGAGAGGCTGCCATGAATTTGGCGAGTCTTTGGACGGCCAAGTATCCCATTGTAAGGCAATGGAAAGTCAAGAACGTCAAAAGTGACCCTCTCGATCCCGAAGTTCAACTTCACGCCAAATGTCACCGGCAATGTGATCTTTCCCTTCAGCTTGCTCCTTCCCGGATTGATTCCTTGAATGTGCCGGTCTCTTCGAGCTTCGCCATCGTGGATCTGGAGTTTCGGAGCACCGCTGGAGGAGATCAGGTTCAAGCCGGCCCGCCGTCAACTAGCATCTTAGTGACCTTGAGGTTGCGGATAGTTGGTGAAACCAACATCGGCAAGCACCCGACCGCGATTCTACGCCGATCGTGGTGGTCCTCGATATCAAAGATAATAGGCGTGCTCGACCATTTCAGAGGCTTGCGTGACTCGACGGATGGTTCTGCCGCATTGACTTCCCGCATCCATTGCTTGAGCTGGCGGTGTGAAGTATGCAGAGAAGCACCGCCGTCAACACACAGGACCTCTGTGGCTTTCTGGAACTCCTGCACATCGGTCTCATCATCATCCATGTCTTCATCATCGTCGTCGTCTTCATCCTTGTCGCGGCCGTGGGGAGGTCTGTCTCCTTGCCGCTGCTTGGCCTTGCCGCGGCGTCCTCCTCGGTCGGGACGTTTCTTGCTAGCTCCTCCAAAGCACCTTCTGGGCCTTCTCCTTGTCGCGTCGTTCGTATTCAGCCTTCGCTGCTCGACAAGCTGCTCGACCTTTTGCAGCTCTAGAGGTCATGGCCCTTGGTGCGGTGGATCTTGCAAGATTTTTTGTTGGAGCCGTCACAGCTTGTCGGCGACCGCCACAGACTGGCGATTGGTGCCAGCGTCAACCTCCTTGCGGAGCTACCAGCTTTGGCTTTCTTGGCGCCACCTCCGTTGCGGACCGCTCAACAACTAGCACATCTTTGCCTTTCTTCTTCCTGTTGTTCCGCCGCGGTTTTTCTTTGCGGGCGGTCTCCTCACTATCGATCCTCCCGCTTCAGATTCTCTCCGGGAGTCTCCTCCTTCCTCAAAGACGTGCACACTTGTCGGCCGGGGCATATAGCTCATCGACGTCTCGATCTTGCACATCGCCATCTCCTCCCGCATCCTGCGGTTTCGCGACGCTCGATGGAACGCGCTGATTACCGCGGCAGGTGGACATCTAGGATGTTGTGTCTGTGGCTGAATCTCTCAATGTACTTGCGGGCTCTCCTTCCTTCTGGCGGCGAGATGAAGGTCGCTTTCTTGGCCATGGGGCTTGTGGCGCTGTAAAGCGCCGACAAACCGATGGCATAGATCTGCCAAGAGGATATGGACTTGTCCGGCAAGTGCATGAGCCAGGATCGACATTGGGCTTGAGCACCGCCGGAAGTAGTTGGCGGGATCTTGTCGTCTCGCCCCGGCAGCTTGCACCGTGATGGTGTAGATGCCGAGGAACTCCGACGGATGCGTCTCGCCGTCGTATTTCTCTACGCCCGGCTTGAAATTCTTCTTCTTTGGGCCACTGGACTTGCCCAGCTCACGAGTGAACACGGGGCAACCTACAGCGTCACGGCAAGTCGCTGGTTCTCTGGCGCATGCATGTCGACAGAGGGCCCGGTAGCTGCTGGTCGGATTGACGCCGCTTCTCTTCGGGCGCCGATGCGAGTTCGAGTGTCTTCTTGCTGTCGTTCGTGAAGAACTTGGCGCTGATCGCGACGGGCTCGTGGATCCGATGATGCGGTGGAGTCGCTGTCGAGGTGGATCCGGCGAGTCGGCGATCTTGGCCTTCGGGGCGGAGAGTGCATGGTGGTTGCACCCCCACCTGTTTCGTCGCCACTGGCTCGTGCCTTGCAGTCCTGCCGCGGCAGCGATGCACTCGGCTGCCGCGGAGCGTCGCCGTTGGGAAAGCCGATGAGGCTCTGAATGGTGGCCCTCCATTCATCGACCTTGTCGGCTGTTGGAGGGTAATCCAGGAGCAGTTGAGCTCTCGCCAAAGCTTCTGGTGGAGTGGTGGGTGGCAGTGGCGAATGCCGCGAGGAGCGGGATATGCTCGGACTTCAAACTATGTTAGAAGGAGCAGTATCTCGTCCAGGCGACCGTGCCTCGCTCGCGCCAGCATGTCGGCGTGCATGCTGGTCTTGAGCATCCCGAGATCCACCAGCTCGATCTTGGTCCAACGAGCGTATGGCGTTGTGAATACCATGACGCTGTCGGTCCCGCGCCTCTGAGGCAGCACGGTGCATGTACGGACGCCGAGGTCTGCGCAGCCTTGTCCTTGGACTTGGCAGCACCGTGGGCTCCCCCGTTGACGTCCATCCTTCCGCCGGCGTCTACCCCACCACCCGTTCGCTCCGGTGGTGGTGGGTTCGACGCGGACGGAACATCTGCCGCCGAAGCCTTCTTCTTCGGTGGCATGTCGATGAAGATGATGAAGATCTAGCTCGTGTGGACGCCGGATCAGGTTCACACAATCTCGACGCCCTCTACCTGGCGCGCCAAAGATGTCAGGGAGGCTGATCTGGCCCACGAACACCTATGGGGACCGGCGGACCGAGCCCCTTTCGGTTCGGCGGGGGGCGGAGGTCGCACGAAGAGCAGATCGAGGCAAAGCACACGAGCACTTTACCCAGCTTCGGAGCTCTCCGGAGAGAGAACACTCTCTTCTTTGCATGTCCGAAAGTGTATTGAGTTCTTGCTCGGGGCGCCAGGTGCTACAAAGACACACAAGCTGCTAATGAGACCGAGCGTGAGTGTTCTCTGGCGTTCCCCTCTCTCTACGTTGCGCATGGGCCTCCTTTTATATGCTAAAGGGGTCTCCGACGGTGGCAACGTAGACAAGGGTAAAATGGAAAAGGAGTGGTTGGTACAGCTACTTGCATGCAGTGTATCATACCTAACCCCGACGGCAGGGACAAAGGCATTAAATGCCCGCTCACGCCGCCCTAACAAAGGCGTAAAGGGACCGTCAGGGCGCCATCGCTTGCCACGATGGCAATCTTGTCGGCGCCGCTTGCCACCGCGCTCGGCTGGCCACGGCCTCTTGCCTGTGGCGCTGGAAAGGTCCTGTGGCGACACGTTAGTGGATGTCTTTGGAAGCGCAGGTCTGAGTGGTGGTCCGCGGCAAGCGCCTTGCAGATTGTTGTCTTGTCGCGTCCGGAAGCTTGTCGCTCATCGGGCCTTCCCGCAAGCTCCTCTTGCCGGGGCCTTGTCTCCTAGGTGCCTTGGGTGGCCTTCCGGCAAGCTCCTCTTGCCGGGGCCTTGTCTCCTAGGTGCCTTGGGTGGCCTTCCCAAGCTCCTCTTCTTGGGGCCTTGTCTCCTAGGTGCCTTGGGTGGCCTTCCGGCAAGCTCCTCCTCTTGCCGGGGCCTTGTCTCCTTGGCTTGAATACTTTGTTCTTGAATGGCTCCAAAGGAACCACGGAGGACCTTGGCGGTCACCCGGTAAGCCTTGTGGCGGAGGGCTGCAACTGCCCGTGCACAAGTTCGGGATACTAGGGTACCCTACTCTAGTACACCGACATTCATGATATTTAATTCATTCAACAATTTACTCATAGGATATAAATGAAGCACAAGAGTAAATGACAAGCTACTCCAAAAAGATTAAAGCGAAGATCAATCGAGTAGTTAAGTAAATAGACATCTATGTGAGGACTCTCTCTTATTTAAAACTTTCAGATCTAAGTATTTTATTAAAAAAAACAAGCAAAATTGAAATAAAAATAACATTTCAAGGATAGCACAACTCATGTGAAGAAGCAAAAACTTAGGATCAACCGATACTCACCGATAATTGTTGATGAAGAAAGGTGGGATGCCTACTGGGGCATCCCCAAGCTTAGATGCTTAAGACTTCTTGAAATATTATCTTGGGGTGCCTTGGGCATCCCCAAGCTTGAGCTTTTGTGTCTCCTTAATTCCTTTTATATCACGGTTTATCTAAATATTAAAAACTTCATCAACACAAAACTCAACAAGAACTCGTGAGATAAGTTAGTATAAATAAATGCAAAAACCTTATCATTCTCTACTGTAGCAAATCACTAAAATTATTATTCAACATTGCATACTAAATGCCACTGCATATTTAGTACTCCTATCCTCAAATAGAATCATTAAACAAGCATACATATGAAAACAATGCAAACATAAAAGCAATCGGCCAAAACAGTACAGTCTGTAAAGAATGCAAGAGTATCGGTACTTCTTTAACTCCAAAAATTATGAAAATTTACCACACTTGAGAAAATTTATCAAAGCTTACTGTGCAAAAAGTTTCAACATTTTATCACATTTTGACTTTTCTTGGGAATTTTTGCAACATCGATAAACTTTCTGTTTTGAAACATCAGCATGTAGACTTGCAAAATAAGCATGGTAAAGGGCTATCCTTGACAGTTTTATTGAAAAGAAAGATGCAAAAAATTATTATAAATAACAGCAAGCAAATCCTAAAAAATAAAATGACGCCCCAAGAAAAACACATATCATGTGATGAATGAAAATATAGCTCCAAGTGAGGTTATCGATAATGTTGGAGATGAAAGAGGGGGATGCCTTTTGCGGCATCCCGAAGCTTAGTTGCTTGGATCTTCCTTGAATATTAACTTGGGGTGCCTTGGGCATCCCAAGCTTCGGGTCTTGTCACTCCTTATTCTCCTCATATCAACATCTCACCCAAAACTTGAAAACTTCAATCACACAAAACTTAATGGAACTTCGTGAGATAGTTTACTATGGTAAAGACAAATCATTCACTTGGGTACTATCAAAGACAAGATTCATAATTGTTTCCATACAATGCCTACTTTAGTATATCATTTCCACAATTTAAATTGAGCAATATAAGCCATAGAAACTAGGAAACAAGCAAACTATGCATTGAAAACAGAATCTGTCAAAAACTGAACAGTCTGTAATGATCTGGACAACTACCATACTTCTACAACTCCAAACATTCTGAAAAATTAGGACAACGTAGAAAATTTGTATATCAACCATCTATAAAACTTCTGGATTTTATCACGTTCCAATGAATTTAAACATTTTTGTTTCTGGAAGCAAAAGTTTCTGTTTTTGCATAGAATCAAGTCAACTATCATCCACACTATCCCAAAGGCTTTACTTGGCCCTTTATTGAAACAAAGGCTATAAAACATGATTACTACAGTAGCTTAATCACGTGAACACACAAAAACAGTAGGGTAAATGTTGGGTTGTCTCACAACCAGTGATGTTCTTTAATGCCTTTTAGCTAGGCATGATGATTTCAATGATGCTCACGTAAAAGATAAGAACTGAAACACAAAGAGAGAATAATGAAGCATATGACTAGCACATTTAAGTATAACCCACTTCCTATGCATATGGATTTTGAGAGCAAACAACTGATGGGAACAAGAATCAACTAGCATAGGAAGGCCAAACAAGCATAACTTCAAGATTTTCAGCACATAGACAGGAAACTTGATATTATTGCAATATGTAAAAGCATATGTTCCTCTCTCATAATAATTTTCAGTAGCATCATGAATAAATTAAACAATATAACTATCACATAAAGCATTCTGTTAATGATCCACAAGCATATAAATTTTATTACTCTCCACATAAGCAAATTTATTCTTATAAATATTAGTGGGAGCAAACTCAACAAAATAACTATCATGGGATTGAAAACTAAGATCATGAGGATAAGTTTCATGGTTTTCATTATTCCTCGTAGCATACATGTCATCACCATAATCATCATAGGTAGTAACTTTCTTGTCATAGTCAAATGAAACCTCTTCCAAAGTAGTGGATTCATCATTAAATAAAGTTATGGCCTCTCCAAATCCACTTTCATCATTATAATCATCATAAATAGGAGGCATGCAATCATTATAAAAAACTAGTAGAGTGGCCCGCGCATACGCATGGACTAGTATGTAAAAACGTTCTATTAAAATAAGTTAATATTTGGTAGTTCCATTGGTTAGTCATGTAGTTTTGTTTTTAGGGTAAGCGGCAATCCCCTTTCAAATTTTGTGAGTTTTCAAGAAGGCACATTCGCATTGAAGTTGTTCGGAAGCAACATATGGCCGCACAATCATATTTATGTTGTGGATATATTACTCCCTCTGGGTTTCTAAATATAAGACGTAAACGTCATATATTTAGGAACACACGTACTATTTTTTTAGATATGTTAGTTTTTCTTGTTGAAATTTAAATATACAACATATTTTATGCATGAATCACTTCCCTAATTTGTGGATAAAATTCCATATATACTATATATAATTTTGCATTTTCTAGAAGCGAACTAAAATTTCCTAGTAACTCAAATTTTCATACGGTACATATTTGTCATTTTCGTATGTTGACCGTTAGAAATTACCTTTTCATATTTAATATATCAATTTGTTTTTTGGAATGTCTTTTTACTTGAGGAAATATTTAACATATCAGTTGTTTTGTGGCCAAGTTTCATATGCACTAAATTTGAGTTCAACTATCAGTGACACATAGATGTTTTTTTCCTTCATATAATTATGTACTCCCTCAGTTTCATATTAAATGTCGCTCAAACGAATGTATCTTGCACTTAGATACAGCTAGATATTTCTATTTGAGCAACATTAATATGGGATAGAGGGGGCATAATATGTTTGAATGGATTTCTTCACACTGAATTTTAGTTGGACAAACTATTTTTTTGGCTATAGACACAATCATACACTGCAATAATGATGTTTTTTAGTAAATAATCATAACTTAATAGTTGGATATTTTTTCTGCGGTTTCTGAACAAAACAAAATCTTTCTGCTAGAAACTGAGTTGGGATTTAGCCCAACACAAAGCCCAAACACTCGCGTTGTTTCACAGATGCGCCTAGCATGCACATGTTAGTCTCTCCAGAAGTTCCGATCCCCTTTCTCCTCCACTTCTCTCCTTGTCACTCTAAAATTGGTGCCTCCCGATGAACTCAATTACTGCCGCTAGTAATCGGCGTTGCCAATCTCACTCCCAAGCTCCCCTTGATTTCCTCTGTTGGTCTCATGCCGCCACCTTGCTTATCTTCCCTGCACACACTCCCCGCAGTTCAGGTCGTGCGTGCGACCACGGGTCTGGTCTGGGTACCGCGCGCCTCCTCGATACCCCGGGCCAGTCAATAGTATGGGGGCATAGCAGGGCTTGAGGAGCAGCTGTGTGAGGGAGTAGTCGAGCACTTGAGCTAGTCAAACTCGATGGTGGCATTGCCGACAGCGTGGATCTTCTGCCCTGCGGCGGGATGGAGGTAAGCGAGTGAAGCAGCATGGAGTTTGAGGTGCTCCCGTGTGTGATGTTGGAGCTCCAGTGTGCAAGGAACTTTTCAACCTACGATGAATGCAGGTTTGTATCCACACCGGCTGGTTGCAAGGCCGCTAAGGATGTGGATAAGCCAATACAGTATAGTTCAAAGTACAAAGCAAATTAAGAACATATTTTAGGTAATGTAGTCAGCATGGCCTAACGGGAGGAGTTTTAGGCAGATTTGCGTTTGTGCCTCGGGGTGCATGGAATTGCCGAGGACGGACCATGAAGCGGTACCAGCTCCTCTCTCCTTTAGTTTAATTTTCTGATGTAGATCAAAATGTTTGTGCAGTTAGGTGTCCTGCCTAAGGACATTGGTTATGCACAAATTATTCCATATGTTTGCTGCTATCAATGATTATTGCTTTTTTGACTAAAATTACCTATTTATTCACTCGCTATCAATGATTATTGGCCATCATAACTTGTTCGTGAAAATTCTAAATTTATTGAGGCCCCATCCACTTTTTCCTGCCATGCGTCCAGTATCGGCAGTGTTAGGCTCTGTACCCTACATACTATCGATGATTTATGAATTCATACATATATTTGCAAGTGGTTGTTGTTTTAATATTTCTCAAAGAGTAATTAAATTTAAATAACTTGTGTTCTTGTATAAAATATACCGTTGAGCGGTCGTTATCACTATAGTTTCTCATTTAAAAATAAGTGTTCTCTGATGTGTGTGTGTATATATATATATATATATATATATATATATATATATATATATGTATATGTGTGTATATATATATATATATATATATATATATATAGCGATTGACTATTCGTCACCCTGGGTGAGGAATAGTTATTCTTCACCCCTTCTATTTTACCATCACTCCATTGTAATTTTACGTTCCATAAGTTTTGTCTTATTTCTGATGTAAAAAGAGACCGTAAGAAAATATATAATCGTCGTAAAAATATTTTATGTTATGTAAAATTACAAACGTAAAAACATAGTGTAAAATACACATAAACTGCATATTTTCTTGTCTTATGACCTATATTTTTATTTTCTTATGCCAAATTTTACGTAGTGAATCAATAGGAATGTAACTATTTAAATTCCAAATGTAATTTAATTATGATGTGATCGTAAGATTACCTCGGTGAAGAATAACTTATTCTGCACCCTGGGCGATGAATAGCATCACTATATATATATATATATGTATGTATATATATATATATATATATAGTGGCATTATTCTATCTCGGGATTAGAATAAGTATTTGGATCACAGTCAGCCCCTATAGGGGCCCGATGGGATGTTCCTGTGACGCCCGAATACTTAAATTACAGTAATTCCCTGCTAATGATGCCACATCATCATGATTACAGTTGTTAAACTCGCGTAGGTTCGAATCCGGTCTAAATTCAAATTCAAAAATAAAGTCAAATAAATAAAGTTTTCAAATGTCAAAATAAAAATGTTCATTGGGTTGCAAATATTCACTTGTTAGTTTCCATGCATAAACAAATAAATATTTGAGTTAATAAATCGCCTCTAACCTATTTAAAACAGGACCAAAACAATCCCATTTAACCCATTTACTTTTAAGCAATATTCAAGTGAGTTCAACTAAGCTCCAAACTTTTTGTGGCAAGGCCAAATAATGCATTGCATTTATTGGCCAAGTTCCATTATCTGAAAAAGTCATTTGATGGTTTATTTAAATGCAAAACTGTTTTTGTAAAAGAAAAGGTAGAAACACAAAAAAAACAAGGCCTAAAACTACTTTTGCCATCGGGCCTAGCCCAGAGCCGCTCCAACCAAATTTCAACCCCCACCCCTGTCAGCCTCTATTCCCCGACTCGCCATAGGGCGAGCCTCGTCGGACCAACTCGTCGGCGTGGGCGAGGGGATAAGGACCACCCCGCCTCCTCGGTCCTCTCCCCCTGCTCCACTCCCCCCAGATCAGCCATCCCCCTCGTTCCCCACTCTCCCTTCCTCCCTTCCGCTCCGAATTCACCTTGCCGGGCGTGTCCGTCACCGGCCATCTGCCGCGCCCACTGAGCTCCCCAGCGCTTGAGGATGTGTTGGGCTGCCGCTTCGTCGTCGACTACGTTGGCTATGTGTACGAGATCCACCTCGGAGCACCTACATCGCCGCCAAGCCTCATCTTCTTCCTCGGCTCCAACGCACTCATGACGGTTCCAAGGCCAAATGAGCCTTCCCCACCGCCATTTCAGACACCCATAGGCTCGTGAGCCGCTGCCCCCCCCCTTTTCTCCTCTGCTCTCGTTGCCAATCATCACCGTAGTCGCCGCTAGACGTAGCCCCGGTTGACGCGCTCACTGACCCGTCGCCGCGCCCCCGTGCGTGCTTGCCCGCGCGTGGCTATGCCCCCCCCCCCCCCGCCGAGCCCATCGTTCTGCTGCCCCTCTGAATCGCTACTCGCGCCGCCGGAAGCCCACGGCCGCGCCTCCCCTTCTCCGCTCGCATCTGCGTCTTCTTTGGTGGCGCGCTTCTCGCCTCCGCCTGGCCACAGCCTGACGCCGTCGCTCAGCAATCAGAGGCCCCTGCCAGTCATGTACTCTCCACTATCTTGTTGGCGGTGGCCTCGCCGAGGCCACGCCGTCATGAGCCAAGCCCCTGTGCGTGCGTGCCTGTGTCCGGCCCACGGTGCCCAGCCCACTAACCTCTCGCCCAGTCAGCTAGGCTGCCAGGCCAGCGATCAAGGGCCCCACAACCCTTTAAAAAAAGGATACAAAGAAAGTATATTAAAAATAATTATGACTAACTAATTAATTAATCAATTAATTAACTTAATTAAAGCTTGTGTAGTTAACTTAACCTGCTAATTAAACTACCTAATTTGTAATTAGTCAGACGAGTCTATGACAGGGGGCCCCACCCCCTGTTGACTAGTCAAACGTTGAGTGTCAGCCTGGACCCCCTGGTCCACCCGTCAGCCACTGGGTACACTTTTGTGTACACTGTGCTGGGTGCGCCTAGCATTTTAGCATTTATTTTTGTATTAAAATTAATTTCAGAATATTTGTGTACACTGGCGCCGCCGACCCCGCGCCATCCGCACCCCGTCCCAACTGACGCCGCCGCCACCGCGCCGCCCGCATCCCGCCCCAACCTGCCCCACCGCACCCGCGCTGCCCCAACCGGGCCGCCACGACCTAGCAACCCTGCGCGCCACCGGTCACCTCCCTCGCGGATACCTTCCTCCTTCCCAACGGCCGGTGAGGACCCTCCTCCACCATGGCGGACGAGCCTCCTCCAGGCACCACCCTCTGATCCAGCTGCCGCAGGGCCCCGAGATCCCCGTGTGCTGTCGCCGGGTCATGGATCCCTGGCGCCGCTGCAGGGTCCTGGATCCCGATCGCCGTCGCCTGTCCCTGGGTCTCATCCGCCGCCTCTCATCCAGCGCCATGCGTAGGCTCCCCGTCCCGAGCTCCGACTACCATCCACCGCCATCATTGGATCTCGAAGGTGCCTCCTCCTCCTCCCCCTTCTGCTTCACAGCAGCCGGCGACCTACCTCTCATGTTATGTCATGACTCCTCCTCCCGCGCAGTGCCGAGCACAATCGTGAAAAAAAATTCTCCTCTTCCTTTCTTCATTGTGTGTACAGTGCTGGTACTATTCTATTTTTTGATGAAAATCATTGTATTTTGATTGACTTCTGTTATAGCGTGCGTTCTGAAGTTCATGTTCTCAAGATTGTGAAATTCGAAATATTGTAACTTAGAAAAGTTCAGAAAAGTCTTTCTGGTTCCTGGAAGTTCATACATTATGTTCGTGGAAAAAAACCGTGTAGTGCTTCAGAATGAGGTTCCTGGAAGTTCATACATACTGATCAAGAATAATCGTGTTGTGTTTGAAAAAGAAATTGCTCAACATGTTCATAGGGTGTGGTCCCTGGAAGTTCATACATTCTGTTCGTGCAACTGCATCCTCTCTGAGGGGATTCTGAGGGGAAGATGAAAAAAGGGTGATGAGACGGATGCGTGCTTGGAGACCTACGGCAAGAACTCCGGCAATCCATGTTCTGCTGCATCTCACGCTCAAGCCGGCGGCCCTCCTCTCAGTGCGCGTGCGATGTGTGTTATGCACTGGCCGCAATGCTCAGTTGTGCTCTCCGTGAGACACATTCATCTTTTTTTTGTTTTTACAGTACGTGAGATACAGTCATCTATGTTTTCATTTTTCGAAGTTCAGATATGACGAAAATAACTCGTGGTTGTAGACAACCAATGTCAGGCCGAGCAAGTTACTCCTGGCAGGGCAAACAAATTCTTAAGGCTGGTCAAAGAAAAAAATTTACTTGTGACTAGAGAATAAAATTAATTGGCCATGTGCATGGAGGTGAGCGTGTGCTTAGTTTTCATTCTTTTTAGGAAATAGAAAAATCCTTTCTTTTATAAACGTATAAGCACTCTGTTGTTGTTAAAACGCAGAACTTCAAACTAAAATAACAAAGCAGCGCAAAATTTAAGTAAAAATTGAGCCTGGTGTCGCCAAAATCGGTACAAGTACAACTATCGTACTGCCTGAGGGATTTTTCAGATATCAACTTGAAACATAAATCATGCAGGGACATAAATGAACTTTTTCTCCACATGTTCATGTTACAGACGTTTCGAAGTTCACATGTGCCAAATACAGAAGAAATTCATCAAATAAAAAGGGACAACACATATAAAGAAATAGATTTTCCCTATTTCAAAGAAATAAAACCAAGAAGGTCAAAATAAAATAACAGAGCATGCACATTAAAATTTGGAAATTTTCTTGTTTCTAGAAAATAACCAAAGTTTTTAAAAGTTAGATTTTCCACGTTTCTAAAAAGATAAGAGAGAAGGCCAACTCAAAATAACAGACCAACTCAAAAAAAGTTTATAAAAATGGATTTAAAGAAAACTAGAAAAATTGAAAGAACCGAGAAGGTCAAAAAGCGTAGAAGTTCAAATTTGAAAACCCTAGAAGTTCAATTTCAAATAACCGAGAAGGTCAAAAAACCTAGAAGTTCAAAGGTAAAAACCTAGAAAATTGTTTGCTTATTTAAAACCATATTTTTCTCTAAGAAGTTCAGAGTAAAATAAGAGAGAAGTTTGAAGGTTAAAAAAACTTAGATGTTTTCTCGTTACTAATAATAAAATGAAGAAGTCGAAATTAAAAAAAAGTAATTAAAGAATCGACCATGAAGATCAAAAATAAAAAAGTCAAAATCATGTTTATTTAAAAATCAAAAACAGAAACTTTATTCAAAAAATAAAAATGTGAAGTTCAGATTAAAATAACACAGAAGTTCAAAATATATTAAAACCTAGGATTTAGAAGATAAAAAACAAAAACAATGTCATTTCGGGCATTTTCCCCACAACTAAAGATATAAACCAAGAAGTTCAATTTTAAAAAATGAAGTAGTTCAATGCATATTAAAAACTCAGTTTTTTCTTGTTACTAAATAATAAAACCAAGAAGTTCATTTTTTAAAAGTAGAGTAGTTTCATATTTATTTGAAAACTAAATTTTTTTGGTTACTAAAGAATAAGATAAATAAGTTCATTTTGAAATAATGAAGAAGTTCTATTAAAATAAACCTAGAAGTTCAAATTTATCGATGGGGCTCGATGTCTATCAAAAAGTAGGATTTTTTCCGTTACTAAAAGAAATAAAACCAGGAAGTCCAAATGAGAAAGATGGAGAAGTTCGATGATTATAGAAAACTCAGATTTCCCTCGTTATTAAAGAATAGAAAACAAGAAGTTCAAAACTTAAATAACAAGAAGTTCAATTTTTTTTTAGAAAATAGAGCGCTTCAAAATCTCATAAAAAAGATTAAGAAAAAACCTAGGAAGTCCACATTAAAAAGATGGAGAAGTTCGATGATTATTGAAAACTCAGATTTTCCTCGTTATTAAGGAATGGAAACAAGAAGTTCAAAAAATAAAAAACAAGAAGTTCAACTTTTAAAAATAGAGCGCTTCAAAATTTCATAAAAAAGGATTAAGAAATAAAACAGGAAGTCCATATTAAAAAGATGGAGAAGTTCGATGATTATAGAAAACTCAGATTTTCCTCGTTATTAAAAAATGGAAACAAAAAGTTCAAAAAAACAAGAAGTTCAACTTTAAAAAATAGAGCGCTTCAAAATTCATAAAAAATTATTAAGAAAATCAGATTAACAATTCATAAAAAACTCAGATATTTGCACGTAACCAAGAGAAGTTCAGATTGATAACTGTCAGAAGTTCATGTACTACACGGTGTACATTTGTATTAAAAAGAAAAGGCCTAATTTTGTTGTTTTTATAAGTTCAACTCCTCCGTCGGAGAAAGTTAAAAAATTATTGAGAGAGTGGTTTGTACAAAAGAAATATCATTTGTATAACACTAATGAATGGATGAGAAAATTACAAACGAATATATGTCACAGAAGTTCAACGTGAAAACAACATGAAGTTAAAATCATCGCGAGTATGAAAAAACGATCAACACGGGAAAGTTGCGTGTTTACAGCAGGTTTCATTGGTATATTACTTGCTCAATTCCATTGAGTGGATGGAGAGGTAGGAGCAGTGGATGGAGATTGTCACAGCCCTAGCTTAGCCTTTGCTTGTCCTTGCATGATCATCATGTCATCATGTTAAATTTCTCAGAAAGTTGAAATGGGGATGACAGAAACCCCCAACACCACTTAAACCAACTAGGGTTACTAAATACGTTTTCAATGAACCTGAAATGCCCTTCTAAAATGTTCATCATCTTTGCCTTGGTCTAGAAACTCTGTCAAAAATGGTTCACATTTTTCTAGGACAACATTGGGTCACTGAATTAAATCATACTCTACTTGCATTTGGGCATTTAAATGCTATACAATATTTTAAATGCTCAAATAATCATAAACTAAAATGTTTGCTATTGGTTATATTCCAAACAGTGCCATTGAGCAGTTTCATGATTTTTGGATCTATTTAAGTATTTTTAGTAAAGCCCTAAAGACTACAGAATAATAGAAAACAGAAACTAAGATAGGAAAAGCAGAGAGAGAGAAGATACCTACAGCACCCACCAAAGCCCGGTGGCCCTTGGTGGCTAGCCCAACCACTGGCCTCCCTGATCGTCTTCCTCCTGCCAGAGGATGAGGCGCGTGCCTTGGCCACGGCCACCTCCTCCGTCCCTCGCCGCTCGACTCCTCCTCGGCGCTTAGACGACGCCACGGAGACGCCTACGCACCCCGACCCTCTCACTCTTCCCCTGTAGCCCTCTCCCTCTCGCTTCTCTCTCACTCCAAGGCTGAAGCGCAGCCATTGCCGACGAAAGCACCGCCGTGGCCACAACCACTGCCTTGCCTCGTCGTTGCACTCAGAGGCTCCGCCTCGACCCCCTCTTCCTCTCCACCAAGCCGCGCCCCACCGGAAGCCCTGCAGCATCGTCCCCGACATCGTCTTCAACCTCTGGCCACCGGCGAACTCTTCAGGGATTCGCGAGCTCCAGTCTCTCCCTGGCCTCGCCGTTGCCTCTGCTGGATTCGCCGTGAGCCCCTGCCTCTTTCCCTCTCTCCCGTGCTCGTCTGCGCCTTCTAGCTCTAGTAGCCGCCAGGCCAGCGGCTCCTCGCCGCCGCTCATGTCACCACCGCGACTACGGCCATGCAAGCACGCGTCTGAGACCACCGCTGCACTCAGAGCACTCCCAGGAGCCGAGCACACCCACCAGATCTTCACGCCGTGCTCCGTAGCCCCGTTTCGGTGCACGCTCGAACTCTGGCGGCCGCAAAAGAGCTCCCCGCCGTTGACTCCGTCCACCCCCACTCGAACCACGGCCACCCACAGATGCGCCTCGCTTCCCTCTTTCAAACGCGCCCTTCTGCGCGTCAAATGTGGCCTGTAGGCGAAAGACGAGCCACTCCGGTGCGCCTCCGCCGCATTTTGGTCGCCGCCGGCGTAACTCCGGTGAGGGTGACGTGGCCGATTAGTTAGGGCTAATGATGCACTTAGTCAACACCTAGTGACACTGACAGCAGGGCCCCACTGATTAATTAAACTTAGATTAGTTTCTCCTTAGTATTATCTAATCACAGTGGCCCCACGCGTCAGCATTGACCATGCTGACGTGGCCATTGACTGGGTCCACATGTCAGTAACCCTAACTAGCACGGTGACACTGACCAGTGGGACCCACTGGTCAGGTTTGACCTGGACCCGCCCCTGTTCACTTGCTGACATCACCCTGACCTCACGCTGATGCAGTAATTACTTTCTGGAATTTTGAAATAAATCAAGAATGATTTATTATTTTCAGAAAATATCCAAAACTTCTAAATATCATATAAAATCAACCGTAGCTCAGAATGAAATAATTTATATATGAAAAATGATCAGAAAAATATGAAGAATCTGTTTCTGTCATATCCATGCATATTTGAGAAAGTTAACATCACTGTTTAGGACAAACAAGTGAATGGCATTTTAATATTAACATATGGGGTTTGAATTTGAACCTAGGGTTCAAACCAACTTCATTTAATATGGTTGCTAGTTGCATTAGTTCAATCAACAGCATACTGCCATGTCATGAGCATACATCATATTGTTGCATTTTATTGATTGTCCCCTCTTAGTAAACGTGGTTCCGACGATGAGTTCGATGACACCGATGAAGAGTTATTACTATCTTCAGAAGTTCCAGGCAAGCAAAACCCCCTTGTTCATTCCGATACAATCCCACTGTGACACCCCAAAATTTTAACCTTGTTTTATTAATTAAAATTTTGCCGAGAAACTTAAACTTTTGTTTTCTGGGTTTTCTTTTGATTTCAGAACCATTCTTTTCTTTATTATTATGGAGTTTTTACCCCAAGTGAAAACTTTCCAATTATATTATTGGACTTGTTTATCCTCTCAAGAAAAACATTTCTATTATAAGTGGATTTAATTGCATAATTATTTCTCTCTGAGCTCTATTCCTTAAAGTGAGTTTTCTTTAGTTTTAGGGTCCCATTTGCACTGCAACCCTTTTATAAATTCATTAAAAAAATCCCACCAAAATTTGGGGATGTCATGTGATGTTTTTAAATCACTTTTATGCAAAAATATATTTCATTCTTTGGATATTTTGAGCTCTACATCAAATTTTCAAATCTGGTCCAAAGGCAATTTTGCACTACAACCTATTTAAATATTTCTTTCAAGCTTCCACCAAAATTATGGGATGCTAGTAGTAATATATAATTCAACTTTATGCAAAAACCCAGTGATGTCCTTTGAAAAATTTGAGTTAATCAACCTCATCCTCATTCTGGTCCAACTTGGTGATTTGTACTGTGCCCATATTTTTACTTGCTCTTTTACACATGATTCTTTTTCCTACTTATAGCCCATCATACAAAACCCTTAAGTCTACAAGAGTGGACCCATTGGAGGATTTTAAGTGCTTGCAATCATGCCTTTTTCTTTCTGTCCAAAACTGAAGATTTGCAAAACTTGCACTAACAAGTTTATGTTTTTGACAAACTAACTTTACCACCCTCTTATTCATCCAAAGAGACTATGATCTGGGGACTTTGGCCACCCCAAGAGTTGCCTAGAGGCTCCTGACATTCTGTCGAACACCTTGAGTTCATGAACAGAATTGACATGCTCATGAGTTTGCATTACAGACTTGTCACAACAGCCAACGAGCATGTCCACTAGCATCCAAGCTACCACTAGCCTAGATCTGTTGGTCACCAGCCCCTCCTCTGCCCTCTAGTACACGCTGGCATTTCGGCAAACACATAGCGTGCATGCGCTGGGCGCGCCCAAAGCGTGCGTTTTGCATGTGCGTGCGCCCGAGCCGCCGCGTTGCGCCCCTGGCCCTTGCTCGCCTGCAGAGCCACACCCCCGGCCTCATCCACTCACCAGAACACTCCAAGCCGCCCCTGGAACCCCACCGTGTCGTTGTCAGGTCGGCCACGGCGGCTAGCGGCCGGCCACAGTGGGTTCCTGCCGTGGACGGCGCCGCCCAAGCCATGCGCGCGCGCCAGCTCGCCCCTGGTGTAGAACCCGCTCGTCAGCTAGCTTCTGCCGCCATCCCCAGCCCCGCCATGTCGCCCTGGCCGCTACAGAACGGCGGTTTCCCAGCGACCTTATCCACTGCCGCGGAACCGACATGGCTGCGCTATATAAGGAGCCCCCGAGGTCGTCCAGGCCCTCAAGCAACCTCATACCACCTCTCTCACTCCCTCACTGATCCCCCCGTAGCAGTAGAAAGACCGGAGATGGTCGTCTTCTTCTTCTCCGGCAACCACAGCCGCCGCCACTGTCTTGATCATTCCGGCGCCACCAGGGCCTCCCCCGCTCCACTATCTTCACCAGAAGCTCTCTCTTCATCTCGTGAATCCATCCCCATGCTCAATTTTGATCAGGAGCTGCCGGAGGCAAGAGCCCCACCCTACCCGACGGCCACCGCCCGCTGCGGAGCTAGCCGCCGGCAACTCCATCCACCCCAGGGACCATAACGACCACTGAAGGGACCGCCTCGACCCCCTGAGGCCGCGGATGGCCTCGGTTTCTCGAACGGTGCCGCCGTTCGCCGGCGAGCATCGCCGGAGTGCTGCCTCTGTAAGGCCGGAGGAGACGACGTGCACGGTGACCAGTCAAACCTGACCAGTGGGCCAGGCGGGCCCATGGTCAGTGACCAGTAAACCCGCCACGTGGATAAGTGGAGACAGGTTCCGTCAGAGTTGCTTTTCTGTGTGTAAAGCGCTTTCCACTGAATACGCTTTCGACGTTGCAGCCCTTCCGCGCGCCAAGCGATTGGTCTTGGCCCAGTAACGCTAGGCGGCTATACTGCGCCCAGGGCGCATTTCTCCTCAGCCCATCACAGTAAGCTCTGCTTCCTTTTTCTTTTCCAGCAGATTCCAAAATAATTCCACAGAAGCCTTTTCACATCCGAGTTCTATGATTCAAATTTCTGCCTACACCTAAAATCATGCTCTATTTATCCTGATAGGGTGAAAATTTTGCCTAAGCCTGGTTTTTGGCTGGATCTAATAAATAGTCCAGTTCCTTGATTATTCCAGCTTAGTAAATCCATAGGAAAATCATATGAACTCCAAATGACTTGATTCTTTTTCTGTTATTTCTCAAATTTCATCTAGATTATTTTTGTATTTATTTCTAATTTTTCCAAACAACTTTTATGTATTGTTTTAGAAGTGTGTGGTAATTAAAATATTTTGAAAATAGCAAATGGAGGGGGAGATATAACTTTCAAAAGTTTTGGAGAGCACCTCACCTCTCCACACCTTGAAGGCAAGCATTCTGAACTCTGGCATAATATTTTTGTGTGTCGTTTGATACGGTTACAACACTCCTTGTCTCAGGAGTTTTTGATATTTTGTGTGATGATGTGAACCTACTCATAAGTGCATATTGGTGATTCCGTGCTACTGATATTTGATGCGTCGTGATAGTAATCACCCTCGTATGCTTTTCATGCATACCGGAAGGAAGCCGGGAAAGTCTTTGTCTTTTTTAGACCCGAGCTTGTTCCTAGTTCCTCGTCGAGACGAGTGTGTCCGGTATGGCATGACGGGGTATGAGGAGTGGTGATTACATGCATTGGTTGAAAATACATTTTTGTTATGCTAATCATGCATGGAATGCTTAAACCTCCTGAGTCGGTCGTAGATCGAGTCTTGTTCCAGTAACCCCCATACTTGTTTCATACTACCACGTGTCCCTGCCATAGGTAGGGTACGGTTCAGTAAGTTGTAAACCCCTTCGTAGCACACACCGTACAGAGAGACCATGGTGGAAGATACCGGCTGCATCCGGTAGGCATGCCACAGTGCAGGGGCATGGGTGTTTCGGTTGGGACCGAGAGGGGCACCCTTTAGAGTCTTGTGATATAAATTTGATCCCATGCTACGCGAGGTTGTAGCCTCCCCACTTAGAGTTTTGCTTAACAGGTGTCGTGGGTGATTCCAGACACCGGTAAGTTAAGCTGGTGTGTGCAAGTTAGGCGTGTTTTCAATTAAAAGACCGTCAATGGAATTAGTCCTGATGGACTGAAGGAATCTGTTATTCGTGGGTAAAGAGTACACCCTCTGCAGAGATTAAATCTATTCGAATAGCCGTGTCCATGGGTAAGGACTACAGTCTGGGATGGGTCAATTGTCGGTCTTAGTGTCGTTCTTCAGAGGAGAAACTACTAAACCAGAACCTGGATCATGACTTGTGACTTGTGATGATTAAGATTATTATTATTATGGACTAACCCATTATATTTTTTGAAATTATTGAGTATCCCTGGGACGGTTCTACCTCCTGGATAATCACTGTTATTTATTTGCTTTATAAGCCCTTTATGTGGTGTCACTCAGACGCTCGGCTGTGGCATGCTTGTTATTTATTTACTTTATAAGCCCTTTATGTGGTGTCGCTCAGACGCCCGACTGTGGCATTTTGTTTTTTATTTACTTTATAAGCCCTTTATGTGGTGTCGCTCAGATGCCTGACTGTGGCATGTTTGTTATTTATTTACATTATAAGCCCTTTATGTGTTGTCGCTCAGACGCCCAACTGTGGCATGTTTGTTATTTATTTACATTCTAAACCCTTTATGTGGTGTCGCTTAGACGCCCGACTGAGGCATACTTTATATTGTTATCCTTTCGAGGCATCGCTTCAGACATCCGATCGGTGCATTCTATTTCTACTCTCTGATTGCATATTCATATTTGACATGTTTATCCTGCTTGCATGCAACTATGAGTTTCATTTATGACTGACATAGTGATCATGGCATATTTCAGAGCATGATTATCTTTTGTTATATTATACTTGTGTTCATGATGTTTGCGAGTACATTCAAAAGTACTCCCTGGCTTGTCCTTGGCTATTGTCTTGGCCAGATTTCTTGCGTGGAAAGGAGCATTGCGATGACAGCCCAAGAACCTACGCAATGGAGATAGCAGCCTCGCGAAGATAGGAGTTATCCTGGTCAGCTGTTCATGTGGGAAAGGGAGTCCCCTAGACACTGATGACCCGCAAACCGCTTCCGCCATCAACTACTAGAAACCATTCGTTGTACTCATAGGCCAGAATGGTCTTGTACTACATATCTTGTATTTTGCTTGGAGTTTCTGTAACAAGTTGGTGCCTCATCAGCTAACAGTAATCCTGGGGCTGGTGAGCACAAGGGCCGCTTTTGGTAAATTAATACCCCGAAAATCCGGTCCTGACACCCACTCTCTCACTCCTGCTCTCTTTTACTGCATTAGGACAACATCGATTCAACTGTTACATGTTGCGGTAGCTGAACCCCTTTTCCTCTGCATGACCTGTCATTGCCACAGTAAATAGATGAAACCCACTAGCATGAGTAGGAGTTGTTTGAGCCCTGATGTGCCTACTCATTCATGCTTGTTTTTCATGCCTGCTAATGCTTAGAGTTGAGTCGGGTCTGATTCATCGGGAATGAATTGGAATGGTGATGAACATGTCCTACTGTGTGCGAGCTAAGTGTGTGAACACGATTTGGTGAAGGTAGCGGTCAGAGGCCATGTAGGAGTACATGGTGGGTTGTCTCACTGAAACCATCCTCAGGAACTGAGTTCTGTGTTTGTCATCCATGAACAGCTACTACCACATGTTGGGCCCTGAAATATGACCCCGCTCGACTTTTTATCCGCCCTTGTCCTCTGTCCAGGAGTTGCAACAACTTTCTGGTGTTTGTAGGATATCTGTTAGATGCCATGCGTAGCGTTGACCCTAGGGGTGGGCTATGATGCAGTAAATACACCGTGGCCCGGTGTACAGTGCGCCTGTTTGGTGTCTCGGGAACCCTGCACACATCATTTGGGGTTGTGAGCGAAACCCCGGCCGGATCTCCTCGCGGATGGAACCCAAATAGGCGATAAACCTAGACTAGAGACTTGTGTGGTTAGTTAGGTCGTGGTCTACACCCACGTCGGCTTTAGCTTGAAGTCTGCTGAGCACATGTCGTGTGCAGACGCTAAGTGGTGGAAACATGTGTGAAGAAGTACACCCCTGCAGGGTTATAAATGATCTATTCGAATAGCCGCGTCCACGGTAAAGGACTTCTGGGTTGCCTATAACAGTTCATAGACAAGTGAAAGTGGATACTCTAAAATGCGTAAGATAAGCGTGAGGGCTATGGATGGCGTTCTCGTAGGGAGACGGGAGCTGATCCATAGTGGTTTATTAATATGGTGAATATGTGGACTCATGTGCGGCACCTCAAAAGAGTTACTTGCAGACGTAGTTTAGGATATCCACCGAGTCAAAGCTGGCTTGCTGCAGTTAAAATCCACCACCCCCCTTGTTGATACTGATGCATATGTAGTTAGTTCTGATGTACGTCTTGTTGGGTACATTTGTACTCACGTTTGCCTATTTTATGTTTTTGCAGAGAGATTCAGTCTCGCTAGTAATACCGCATGGACTTCGACGTTTAGCTTGTGACCTCAGCTACGATCTTGTGCCCTCGGCAGGATCTGGTAGATAGTCAGGCTTCTCAGCCTTTTTCATTTGTAGATGTCTGTACTCAGACATGTTAAGCTTCCGCATGTGCTTTGACTTGTATGCTCTGAATGTTGGGTCCTAAGACCCATGTTTGTAATATCTCGCTCCTCGGAGCCTAATGAATAAATACTTTGAGTCGTAGAGTTTTGCTGTGATGCCATATTGTATTTACACATATCGAGCATATTGTGTGTATGATTGAAATGCTTGGTATGTGTGGGATCCGACAACCTAGTTGTTTATCCTTGGTAGCCTCTCTTATGGGGAAATGTAGTCTTATGCTTCCATGAGCCATAGTAGTCCGCTACAGCCGGTTCACCGGAGTCCTGCTAGCCCAAAGACTACTTCTCCTGGAACACTTGACTGGCGGCATGTGATTCACTTCGTTCCTCATACTGTCCCTTCGGGAAAACTCACGCGGTGACATCCGAGTCCTGCCTAGCCTGCTACTGACCGGTTCACCGAGTCCTATTAGCCCAGCTTCTGACCCGGTGATTCAGACGCTGCTAACCGACATGCTCAATGTTGATTCATGTATGCCCGTCCCCGTAAGTTAGTGCCACTTTGGGTTCACGACTAGTCATGTCGGCCCGGGTTCTCTGTCATATGGATGCTAGCGACACTATCATATACGTGAGCCAAAAGGCGCAAACAGTCCCAGGCCATGGTAAGGTGACACCCGTGGGAATACCGTGCGTGAGGCCGCAAAGTGATATGAGGTGTTACCGACTAGATCGATGTGACTTGGAATCAGGGTCCTGACAGCTTTGGTATCAGAGCCTGCCTGCCTGTAGGATTACCAAGCCAAACTGGTCGAATTTGATTCTAGAGATGCTTTAGTTATATAGGGGAATTGATTGTGGAAGGGAATGTAAGGCTCTTTTTAATTCTTATACCCTATGCCCTTCTGATCTGATTCACCCTCTTCTTTTCTGCGGGGATTAAGAACTAGGCTTTCTCATCTTCTATCAGGATCACATGTTACTAATCTGTAGACTTATATGATTGTTGGTTTCAAGCCCGAGTTAAGTTCCTACTACTTATGTGTGTTAACAGTTGATCTCGGAACTTGGATATTGTGATGTTAAGTGGTTATGCCACCATTTTGCAGGATGTCTCAACTCATTTTGAGCATTTACAACCGTTATGCTGACCGAGTCATCCCAGGTTTCTAAATTGTCTGATGCATTTGCAAATCCCATCTTTCCGTTCTCGACATCCCATTGGGCCAGTTCAACCACACTAATCAGTGAGTTGAGGTACTCTATTGCCTCGACATATATGTTGGAGCTATTATTATGACCCTAGGTGTTTTAGGGAGTCACCTAGTAATCTAGCCATGTTTTGTGTTCCCGGTGTGATGATTCTGGCCACCATTCTCGAAAGCATCCCGTGATGCCATTTAGTAGTAGGTATTCTATTCCTGGGTTCTTGAACCCGAGATTCACCCTACTTACCTCATGTTGATAGTGTTGCTAGTTCCTTTAGGATATTAGTAACCTTTGCGATAGTCCTCGAGGTTCATGGTACATCCTTCTTCCAATTACCATGAACCATTCTTGGCAGGAGTTCTTTTGAACCAAAAGGTCACGACCAGAGTGCTCTTGATGAGTTCTCCATTCTATATTGTGAATCTTCCAGTTCTACCCTTTCCGTATGGGTTATCCGGAAGATATGTTGAGCTTCGCTCGACATAATAATCTATGCATCCACAACTCAGAAAAACATATGTTCCTTTGAGTTGTCCCTCTTTAGTTGTATCCTGACTTCCATGTATCAAGTGATAGTCAGGAATAGTTGTGCCATCGTGTTCGGCAGTGTCTATTATCTTTGTGGTCCATCGAGCCGTTCTATTTCAGAATGACTAGGAGAAATAAACTCCAGTACCTCATCCATATCCAGGATTGGGTCAAAGCAGTTGTATTCCGCAGATCAAAATGCAACCCAGCTTTTGATTCTGTTCTACCCTGAAGTATTGCCCTCTTGATGTCAGGAATGTCATGATAATTGCACCAACTCTTATGAATTCTTGATGTAGCGATACTTCTCGCCATCATCATTCGCTCCTCGGTTCCGTGTTGTCACTACTGGAATGCCGACAAGTGAACCATGATGTGTGAAATCAATACTCCTAGCAACGGTGTTGCTTAGTAGTTAATGGACATTAATATCATTCTTAGTGTGTTGGTTATCGAATCACTATTCTGGGGTTGATCGTGCTACCTACTCCTTATTTCTGGTGCACTCTTCGATCAATGAGTTAGGATTATTCAATCCTTGCTTATTTGATCATATCGTCTTGCGCAGAAAAGCAAGATTGTTCTCAAGCTTAGTAACATATCGGTGGTTCGTGATGTTCCGAATATCTTCTCGGAAGTATTACCAGGTTGTCACCTGACCGCTATGTTGAGTTCGTGATCATGTTGGTTTTCCTCCAAACCACCCATTCTCCAAGAATCTATGTGGGATACCCCTGAGCTAGTTGGTTAAGCCAAACAACAACTTGGAGAGTTGGAAGATAAAAGCTTGTCTAACTTAGTTCATGTTAAGGGATATCTTTGTGTGTGTGTGTGTGTGTGTGTGTGTGTGTGTTGAAGAAAGATGATATCTCCATCAATTGGTCATCGTGATCAGTTGTTGGATCTACTGCCTTGTCAAAACTTTGACTTGAGTTTGGGCTATCGTCATGTCAAATCAGAACCAACGATGTTCGTAATGTTGTGTTACTCGTGGTTGATCCCTCGAGCATACACCATTACATCTTTTGGTCTGACCAGTGCTATCACCGTGTTCACATGATGGTGGAAGTCCAGTGATATGGAAATTCCGATGGGTTGCTATTGAACCCATCCGCAGCATTTTGTCTCCCCCATGATTCATGTTGAACATCAACCTAGTGTTGAAAACTTTGTAAGCAATGCCTTCGTGTTCCGTTCATGAAGCTTATGCTTGGATGGAAGAAGTGACTTCCTCAAATTCATGTGCATTCGGTGCAAGTTGGCGCTGTGAGTTTGAGAAAGATTGGTTTTGTTTCCTCTGGTACCATCCCAAGTCAGTTATGCATGTGCGAATGTATTCTATGGTTTGGTAGACTAATTACATCCACTCCATATGGGTTCCCTAGCACACCATGCCACTGATTTAATTGTTCAAGGAGGAGAAGCTCCTTCTTAAGAGCTAACCCGAGCTTATAAAAGGACTTCGACATCCTCGTTGATGGTTCCCCACCTGAACTCGATAGTGTTTTATTATAAGACTTATACGTGGTCATGCTCGTCTGGGACAGCGTCATCACATGTGTGTAGCAGAACCAGCTCATGTTTTGGAGCTTGCTATCGTAGTTCATTTCCTGAGAATCTCACAGTGTCATCTCGTCGATTTGTGTTGCAAACTTTCTTTTAAGACATGCTGAGTCTGAAGTATCATATCAGCAATCGGATCTGAATCTCAAGCAGATATGATGGTTGGAACATTCCCAATATTTGCATTTTGTTCCCAGCTTTCATAGCCATTGTGTCGATCTCCCATGGGCTGCCCTTCTCAGTAATTACTATTCAGGATCATCTCCAAATGTGGTCCTACCATGGGTCCCGTCCATTTCCGATGATAAGCAAAAATCATCCATTGCGTTGTCTTCAAAAAGGTAGTCCACATCATCCATTCTAGTCGGAGTATGTCATTCTTTTGAACTCCTTCAAACGATCGTTTGTAAATTTCCTTAGGCTGGTATAGAGAGTTCCAATGATCTCTGTATCAAAAGTAATTCTTTTTGCCACTTAAGGGAATAATTTTATGAGTCACCTCTCCCAAGGTGCCCATTTATGGGATCATGGTAATTGTTTCCTCGCTACTTTGAAAGCCTCGTCAAATTGTTTCTTCTGTTCCTTCTGATGCATGTTTTGCCTCTCAGCTCCAGAGATGTTTCTACGTCTCATTCCGTGAGTTGATCTTGTGATCATTAAGATGACCCATCCCTGTAGAGTTATCTTGCTCTTCTATCTTCGTGTTGGATGAAGATCTCGAAAGGAAGGACGCCAAGATCAATCTGAAGCAATGGATCATGAAGATCATGTTAGCTTGTATCCCCTCTGTCTTCTTACCTCACCTCTTGAATCTCGGGACGAGATTCTTGTTTAGTGGGGGTGAGTTGTCACAACCCTAGCTTAGCCTTTGCTTGTCCTTGCATGATCAACATGTCATCATGTTAAATTTTCTCAGAAAGTTGAAATGGGGATGACAGAAACCCCCCAGCACCACTTAAACCAACTAGGGTTAATAAATACTTTTTCAGTGAATCTGAAATGCCATTCTAAAATGCTCATCATCTTTGCCTTGGTCTAGAACCTCTGTCAAAAATGGTTCACATTTTTCTAGGACAACATTGGGTCACTGAATTAAATTTTCATTTGGGCATTTAAATGCTATATAATATTTTAAATGCTCAAATAATCATAAACTAAAATGTTTGCTGTTGGTTATATTCCAAACAGTGGCATTGAGCAGTTTCATGATTTTTGGATCTGTTTAAGTATTTTTAGTAAAGCCCTAAAGACTATATAATAATAGAAAACAGAAACTAAAATAGGAAAAGCAGAGAGAGAGAAGATACCTACCTGGCACCCACCAAAGCCCACCTGGCCGGCCCAGCTGGCCAGCCCAGCCACCTGGCCCCTCCCCTGTCGTCTTCCTCCTGCCAGGAGGACAGAGGCGCGTGCCCGCCCCGCGCCGGCCACCTCCTCCCTCCCTGCCTGCCTGGCTCCTGCCCGGTGCGCTTAGACGACGCCACGGAGACGCCACACCCCCCCTGACCCCTCTCACTCTTCCCCGTGGCCCTCTCCCCTCCGCCCCTCTCTCACCTGCGCCGAGCGCAGCCGTCGCCGCCGACGAGCACCGCCGTGACCACAGCCACTGCCTCGCCTCGTCGTTGCACTCAGAGGCTCCGCCTCGACGCCCTCTTCCTCTCCACGGAGCCGCGCCCCGCTGGAAGCCCTACAGCGTCGTCCCCGACATCGTCTTCAACCTCTGGCAATTCTTCGGGGATTCGCGAGCTCCAGTCTCTCCCCGGCCTCGCCGTTGCCTCTGCTGGATTCGCCGTGAGCCCCTGCCTCTTTCCCCTCTCTCCCCGTGCTCGTCCATGCCTTCTAGCCACCGTGGCCATCGGATCCGATAGCTCATCGCCGCCGGTCATGTCACCACCGCGACTACGACCATGCAAGCACACGTCCGAGCCCACCGCTGCACTCAGAGCACTCCCAGGAGCCGAGCACACCCACCAGATCTTCACGCCGTGCTCCGTAGCCCCGTTTCGGTGCACGCTCGAACACCGGCGGCCGCAAAAGAGCTCGCCGCCGTTGACTCTGTCCACCTCCACTCGAACCACGGCCACCCACAGATGCGCCTCACTTCCCTCTTTCAAATGCGCCCTTCCGCGCGTCAAACGGTGGCCTGTAGGTGAAACCGGAGCCACTCCAGTGCGCCTCCGCTACGTTTTGGTCGCAAGCGGGCGTAACTCCGATGAGGGTGACGTGGAAGCTTAGTTAGGGCTAATGATGCATGAGGGAGTCCTGGATTAGGGGGTATCCGGACAGCCGGACTATATCCTTTGGCCGGACTGTTGGACTATGAAGATACAAGATGGAAGACTTCGTCTCGTGTCCAAATGGGACTCTCCTTGGCGTGGATGGCAAGCTTGGCGATACGGATATGTAGATCTCCTCCCATTGTAACCGACTCTTTGTAACCCTAGCCCCCTCCGGTGTCTATATAAACCGGAGGGTTTAGTCCGTAGGACCAACAACAATCATACCATAGGCCAGCTTGTAGGGTTTAGCCTCCACGATCTCGTGGTAGATCAAATCTTGTACTACTCATATCATCAAGATCAATCCAGCAGGAAGTAGGGTATTACCTCCATCGAGAGGGCCCGAACCTGGGTAAACATCGTGTCCCCTGCCTCCTGTTGCCATCCACGTTAGACGCACAGTTCGGGACCCCCTACCCGAGATCCGCCGGTTTTGACACCGACATTGGTGCTTTCATTGAGAGTTCCACTGTGCCGTCACCGTAAAGCTGGATGGCTCCTCCGATCATCGATAACGATGCGGTCCAAGGTGAGGTTTTCCTCCCCGGACAGATCTTCAGATTCAGCGCCGCTGCGGGCCAACTTGCTTGGCCATCTGGAGCAGATCGAGAGCTATGCCCCTGGCCACTAGGTCAGGTTTGGAAACTTGAATTACACTGCCGATGTCTGCGGAGACTTAATCTTCGACGAATTCGAGCCCATGCCAGGTGTGCCGCACGATCACGACGACCACGATGTAGCTCTGCCGTTGGATAGTGTTCGGGAAATCCCACCAGCAACCACTCCGGCCTTCCATACGGAACGAACCGCGCCATCTGAGGACGGGCGGATAGACCCCGCCTTGGAGGTTGCACCCTCAGTGGCGATAGAGCCGAATACTGACCTTACCCCTCACGAGAACCGTGACGCCGAACCTCTGGACTCGTCTCCGGCCACGGACTCCGAACCGCTCGCGCCCATGCCTATCGAATCCGATCGGGCGCCGATCATGGAGTTCACCTCCGCGGATATCTTTCAGCACTCGCCCTTCGACGATTACTAAACTCGTTAAGGTCTCTCTCCCTGTCAGGAGAACCTTGGCAATGCGGATGACGAAGAAATTCACCCCCCCACACACCACCCACTTAGTAGCCACTGTCGATGCTTTAACCGACATGCTCGACTTCGACTGCGAAGACATCGATGGTATGGACAACGATGCAGGCGAAGAACAGGAACCACCGCTAATAGGGCGTTGGACCGCCACTTCATCACATGACATATACATGGTGGATACACCCAAAGAAAATGATGACGAGGAACGAAAAGATGCAGTGAAGGATAGCTCCCTCGAGAAGCAATCAAAGCAGCGCCGTAGGCGCCGCTCCAAATCCCGCCTTGGCAAAAACAGCGATAAGAGCACAAGAAAAAACAATACCATGGTCGACTCCGGAGGAAACGACGACCAAATAGACCCAGCAATAGAGCAGGGTGAGCCAGCGGACGACGAACAAAGTACGGAGCCGCTGACTGAACACGGCAACACCGAGCGTCAAGCTAATCAACCCGTCTCCGGAGAAGAGAACAGTCCAGTTGGCGATGAACACATCATCCCGGAAAGGCAGCTGGAGCAAGAGAACCTCCATAGAAGTCTTATCACCACTTCGAGGAGTCTGAAGAAGCAAAGGCTCAAGGCCGCACAAAACACACTCAACAGTAGATGGAACAAGGTGCTCGATACGGCAGAAAAGTATGGTGGCAGTCGCCACACGAAGAGCAACCCAAAGTGAAAGCTGCTGCCTGAATTCGACGATGAGGCCTTAGAGCCCCCACAGCCAAAAAAAAAACTGCCGACCGGTCGGATCGACGACCTCGTGGCCGCGATAGAGCGGCCAACGAGGCCGCACATAAGTCAGTACATGACCCGCGCGAGGACTCACATCAAAGGACCAATGCAACCAGATCCATCTACGGATCAAGGAAACGCGCTCCAGCAATCAACCAAAACCAAATATCACAACCGTCCGAACGCCATGGTGTAGCTAAATACAGGGGTGCCGCACACCCCCTATGTTTCACCGACGAGGTATTAGACCATGAATTTCCTGAAGGATTCAAACCAGTGAACATAGAGGCGTACGACGGGACAATGCATCTGGGTGCGGATTGAGGACTTCATCCTCCATATTCATATGGCTCGTGGAGACGATCTCCATGCCATCAATTACTTGCCCCTCAAGCTCAAAGGACCAGCTCGACACTGGCTAAAAAGCCTCCCCAAAAACTCCATCGGAAGTTGGGAGGAGCTCGAGGATACTTTTCGGGATAATTTTCAAGGGACTTATGTCCGACCTCCGGACGCAAACGATTTGAGTCATATAATTCAACAACCCGGAGAGTGAGCCCGAAAGCTTTGGAATAGGTTTCTCACTAAGAAGAACCAAATTGTTGACTGTCCGGACGCCGAAGCCTTAGCAGCTTTCAAGCACAGCATCCGAGATGAATGGCTAGCCAGACACCTCGGCCAAGAAAAACCAAGAACAATGGCAGCCCTAACAAGCCTTATGACCCGCTTTTGCGCGGGTGAGGACAGTTGGTTAGCCCGAAGCAGCACCAGCGACCCAAGCATATCCGAAGTCAGGGATGACAATGGAAAACCACGACGCAGTAAAAACAAGCGGCGGAACAAAGAAGACAGCCCAGATAACACGACGGTAAACGCCAAATTCAGGGGCTCTCGACAGGTTCAGCGGAAAAAGCCCATTAAAGGCAACAGAGATGGACTGACCAGCCTAAACAAGATTCTAGACAAACTATGTCAGATCCACGGAACCCCCGATAAACCTGCAAATCATACCCACATAGAATGCTTGGTCTTCAAGCAGGCCGGCAAGCTAAACGCCGAACACAAGGGGCAGGACACACCGAGCGAAGACGAGGATGAGCCTCACTAGCAAGGCACCGGGGGACAGAAAAAATTCCCACCAGAAGTCAATACAGTAAAAGTGATCCACGTGAAAAAGAGGAGAAACAAATATGTACTCCGAAATACACAAGCCGTAGAGCCCGTCACCCCTGAGTTGTACCCCTGGTCGGCCTGCCCGGTCACTTTTGATCGAAGGGATCACCTAATAAGCATCCGGCATGAAGTATCAGCCGCCTTGGTGCTGGACCCAATAATAAACGGATACCATCTCACATGAGTCCTTATGGACGGCGATAGTAGTCTAAATCTGATATATCAGGACACCATCCGCAAAATGGGGATAAACCCAACAAAAATCAGCCACAGTAATACTACCTTCAAGGGAGTAATACCAGGCACATAGGCTCGCTGCACGGGCTCTCTAATACTAGAGGTTGTGTTCGGCTCGCCCGACAACTTCCGAAGCAAAAAGTTATCCTTCGACATTGCTCCATTCCGAAGTGACTATCAAGCACTACTCGGAAGAGCGGCTTTCGCTCGTTTTAATGCAATACCGCATTACGCTTTTATTTAGCTTAAAATACCCGGTCCACGTGGCATCATCATAGTACATGGAAATGTTGAGCGCTCCTTACGAGTAGAAGAACATACGGCTGCTTTAACAGCCGAACACTAGACGGCCTCACCACCAGAATAGATGACCAGTAGTTAAGACCACGGACACGTTTAGACGAGTCCGGCTAATCATTGGATAGAGATTGGTTTGATGGTTATACCCTTGTAGACGGTAACAGGGGCTTCTTAGTGATAGTTCAGCTCAACTTTACCCATCTTAACTTTTAAATGGTTTATTTACAATAGCCAATTTTTTGCACGACAACTTTCAACTAAGTTCCTCTCTTTTACAGATGAAAATCGTACTACACCCGTCCAGGATACGGCAGAACAGAGACACAGGCGCAGACATGCAGCAGGGACCCGTTCAAAGGTTTCTCTTTAGATTAAGACCCCACGTAAACCTTTTTTACTGTCTTTCGTTGTTCACATCCTCCGGATTCTCAATACAACCGAGAAGGATGTTGACATTCTTGGCATGTGGCCACGTCAGAATATTGCTTGTACCCGGACACTAGGGGCTCATTATCTAAGGGCATCATTTAGCCCGGTATATATCTCAAGGACTGAATACCTTAGGGAGTGTTCGGCATCGCGAGTTTGGCCTTATATGCATCAACTCCGAATCATGTCTTTTGTCAAATGTTGGTTTTTCCCGGCTCCTGTGTTTTGCTACCTTACGTTCCGCTCTATTGGCTAAGGCGGCACCAGGAGAACTACTTTGATTGTGCCCTGGTTCGGCCGGACAAGCACCTCAGTAGAGAAAGCCAAAAACTGACTGTCATGATAAAGCGCGAGACTGGTCAACCACTCGATGACCTAACGAAATCTTCGGGATTCCTCCGCATTAACGAAGGGCCGTTTCCCGGCCAGGCATGTACGCTCCCCGTATTCAGATGAGCATGGAGCCACCAGGGGCTATATAGTAGCCCCACTGTCAAACTCCTATGGCTAAGTGGAAGTGTTAAAGCAATATAGTCCGGTTGCCTCGTTTGCTGCGCTATCACCTCCTTAATGGACCAAGACGTTGGATCAAGTGTGAACACACGTCTTACGCAAACACCCCGCATTATACGGCGTGGGGGCTGGAGCCGACGACTGCAACCTTGCATGTTATATACGTATATACATAATCGGCCGCGCAGGAGGCATCATCATACTTTCAGGCAAAAGTATAAAAATAGCCTTTACAATTCAGTAAAACATTGTTTTTCAATGGGAATACATGTCACTAGAACATAATATTCTTCGAGCACTGAGCTTCTATTGAACGAGCACCTTCAAGGACTTTGTCAAAGTAGTGCTCGACAGCTACTCGGCTAACGGCCGAACTCGGGGTTGCAATTGCGGTGGCTTCCATCTCCGCCCAGTATGTCTTGACACGGGCAAGCGCCATCCGCACACCCTCGATGCACGCCGACCTTTTCATAGCGTCGATGCGCGGCACAGTACCAAGGAAGCGCTGCACCAAACTAAAATAATTGTTCGGCCTTGGCCCTTCCGGCCATAGATAATCCACAACAGACCTCATGGCGAGCCCGGACAACCTATGGAGCTCGGCCTGTTCGGCCATCCGCTCATTCAAAGAAAGCGGACGCGCTAGAACGTTAAATTGTGACCAGAACAGCTTCTCCACTTCGCGATCTTTTTTATCTTTGAAGTATTCGGCCGCAACAGCGACACTTGCTACCTAATCCAGATAAGCGTCCGCAGAACTACACAGCCGATCCAGCGGAGCATACTGAGGATCTACGAACTTCATTCGCAACATAAAGGGCTTCCCAGCCGTGATATCCCCGGCGTGAGGCAGCTCCTCCTTCATCGCTCTAATTGTAGAGCGGGCGTCCTTGGCCGCCACCGCGGCCTTCTCCAGGTCAGTCATCTTCGCTTGATCTTCCTTTTTGAGAAGCTCATAGCGGTCGGTGGCATCCTTCAATTCCACAGCCATCTTGGCTATTTCCTCCTTGCTTCGTCAATGAGCAGACTTTTCGGCTCTCAGCACCTCGACCGCCTTCAGGGCGGCCACATCAGTTTTCCTGGCTTGTTCTTTGGCCCGGGCAAGTTCCGCCCGAAGGGTCTCCACGGCCGTAGCTCCATCTGCAGTCGCAACATATTAAAGATACTGGCATCATGCTCCTCTTACTACATACCGATCACTAGAGAAATCACATACCCTGTGCCTCGTCAAGCTGCTTGTTGGCAAGCACGATGTCGGCATCCGCCGCATCAAGTTGCCGCTTCAGCTCGGCAAACTCACCAGTCCGGCTAGCCATCGGACCTTCCGCCACCTGCATTTGAGGACGGCCGGATTGTTACCTGGGACTATGATCCTCTGTTTGCCGCCGTTTTCGACAGCAACCAGAGTCTCAAGGGTTACTATCTGCACAGGACACACCTTAACGTGTGCGGCACTGACAAAAATACACATTATTTCACGTACCTCAAAACCTTTCAGCAGACTCATAAATGCTTCATGCAACCCGCTTTCGGCGGATGAAATCCTCTCAACCACCGTACCCATTAGCAGATCCTTCAGTGCGTCCGACCGCATAACAGACGGTGCCGGGCCCTTCCGGTTGCTCTCTTCAAGAGCCGGATACTGAGGACTTTGGGTGGCCAAAGGATTACCCTCTGGGATTTCTGGATCAGGAGAAGCCCTCCGCAAAAACACCTCGGGGTCGCCCGCCTCGTAAGGCGAGAGGGCATGGGGAGGCGTCTCACTCTCCATCATCTCTGGAAGAAGATCCCCCGAAGACGAGCTCTGCCATTAATGGCTATGATCCGGACTACAAGATAAGCATTTCGGTTATTTTCCTCAGAAGCAAAGCAGGACATTTTTTACTATTAAGTCCCATTTCTACTTACAGCTCGGTTGGGGGCTGATCCCCTTGCGGGCATTGTGCGTCGGGGTAACCCTGGGGCAGGACCCTCTGGCAAAGATTTCTTCCCCCGTTTAGAGACCATTGTCTCCGGGTCTTCAGAGGTGGTCCTCTTCCTTCCTTGGGAAGGGGGAATTTCAGTTTCTTCCCCCCGATTATCCTCCTTCGCAGAGGCGCTAGCCTCTTTCTTCCCCCCTTTGTCTTCCCCTAAGGGCGCTTGGTAAGGCGCGAGCTCCAGCATCCTGGCTAGTACAGGATCCGGTGAGACCTCAGGGAGGGGGGCCGGACACCTGATCATCTTCGACTTTGTGACCCAGTCCTGGTCAAAGAGCGACTTTTCAGAATGATGTTGCGATAAATAAAGATACATCATGTTCGGTTACAGGACTACTTACTTGGGTATCTGGACGATTGCAGTTCAAACCCGCATCCTCGGTGGTGTCCGGACACATTATTTGTGGTCCGAAGAACAATTTACACATCTCCTCGGGCGTCATGCCAAGGAAATGATGGATAGCTCGCGGTCCCTCCGGGTTGAACTCCCACATGCGGAGGGGACGACGTTTGCAGGGCAGGACTTGACGAATTAACATGACTTGCATTACCGTGATTAGACTGATGTCTCTCTCTAGGAGATCCTGGATACAGCTCTGTAATATTGGCACATCCTTTACTGCCCCCCAGTCCAGCCCCTTGTTGACCCATGACGCTAGTTTTGGCGGGGGGCCCGAGCGAAAAACAGGGGGAGCCACCCACTTGGTACCCCTGGGAGCTGTGATGTAAAACCATTCTCGTTGCCATAAGCTGGACACCTCCTGGAAAGAACCCTCTGGACATGGGGCACTGGTACTTTTGCTTATTACTGCGCCTCCACACTCTGCGTGCCGCCCCTCAATCATCTTTGGCTCCACCTTGAAAGTCTTGAGCCACAGGCCGAAGTGAGGGGTAATACAGAGGAAAGCTTCACACACGAGGATGAACGACGACATATGGAGGATGTAATCCGAGCGGATCATGGAAATCCAGCCCATAGTAAAACATGAGTCCCCTCACGAAGGGATCTAGGGCAAGGCCTAGCCCTTGGAGGAAGTGAGATATGAACACAATGCTCTCGCCGGCTTTGGGAGTGGGAATGGCCTGCCCTCGAGCAGGCAGCCGGTGCGGGATCTCGCCGGTCAGAAACCTGGCCTCTCTTAACTTTTTGACGTCCTCCTCCGTGACGGAGGAAGGCATCCACCAACCTTGAGAGTTGGATCCGGACATGGTTGAAGGTCTGAAGCGCCTGATTTGAGCTTCGGGTGTTGGAACTCGCGGCGGGGGAAGGATTAAAAAGGATAGGTCTTGGTCTCTTTATAAAGAGGGTGAATACCAAGAGTCCTCCTCGTGACCGTTTGGGACTTGCCTACAATCGAGGAGTTATACCAACGGGCATGATTGGGTTACCCACGCCCGTATTGATGAGAATCCCGCGATAAGGGGACACGATCTTTGCTTCGACAAGACGTGCCAAGGAAACCGCTTCGCAATATGCGCCAAGGCTGGTTGAGAAAAACGGTTCGAATAATGACCGGGCCATGGTATGATGTCATGACATCAAGTGCGTCGTGATTAGATTTGTGGAAATATTATTCTCTCTACGGTGGTATGTGGGACTTGTTTTGCGAGCGGACGCTATCCTTGTGTTCAAAATCTTCTACAGAATATTCGGAGGAAGGAACCCGCCTTGCAATGCCGAAGACAATCTGCGCGCCGGACTCATCGTCATTGAAGCCTGGTTCAGGGGCTACTAAGGGAGTCCTGGATTAGGGTTATCCGGACAGTCGTACTGTTGGACTATGAAGATACAAGATTGAAGACTTCGTCTCGTGTCCGGATGGGACTCTCCTTGGCGTGGATGGCAAGCTTGGCGATACGGATATGTAGATCTCCTCCACTTGTAACCGACTACTGTAATCCTAGCCCCCTCCGGTGTCTATATAAACCGGAGGGTTTAGTCCGTAGGACCAACAACAATCATACCATAGGCTAGTTTCTAGGGTTTAGCCTCTACGATCTCGTGGTAGATCAACTCTTGTACTACTCATATCATCAAGATCAATCAAGCAGGAAGTAGGGTATTACCTCCATCGAGAGGGCCCGAACCTGGGTAAACATCGTGTCCCCTGCCTCCTGTTACCATCTCCCTTAGACGCACAGTTCGGGATCCCCTACCTGAGATCCGCCAGTTTTGACACCGACAATGCACTTAGTCAACACCTAGTGACACTGACAGCAGGGCCCCACTGACTAATTAAACTTAGATTAGTTTCTGCTTAGTATTAACTAATCACAATGGCCCCACGCGTCAGCATTGACCATGCTGACATGGCCATTGACTGGGTCCACATGTCAGTGACCCTAACTAGCACCGTGACACTGACCAGTGGGACCCACTGGTCAGGTGTGACCTGGACCCGCCACTGTTGACTTGCTGACATCACCCTGACATCAGGCTGACGCATTAATTACTTTCTGGAATTTCGAAATAAATCAGAAATGAGTTATTATTTTTAGAAAATACCCAAAACTTCTAAAAATCATATAAAATCAACCGTAGCTCAGAATGAAATAATTTATATATGAAAAATGATCAGAAAAATATGAAGAATCTGTTTATGTCATACCCATGCATATTTGAGCAAGTTAACATCACTGTTTATGACAAACTAAGTGAATGGCATTTGAATATTAACATACGGGTTTGAATTTGAACCTAGGGTTCAAACCAACTTCATTTAATATGGTTGCTAGTTGCATTAGTTCAATCAACAGCATATTGCCATGTCATGAGCATGCATCATATTGTTGCATTGCATTGATTGTGTTTCTTCCTTGTTTGCCAGTATTGTCCCCTCTCAGTAAACGTGGTTCCGACGATGAGTTCGATGACACTGATGAAGAGCTATTACTATCTTTAGAAGTGCCAGGCAAGCAAAACATCCTTGTTCATTCTGATACAATCCCACTCTCTCGCTCATGCTCTCTTTTACTGCATTAGGACAACATCGATTAAACTGATACATGCTGCGGCAGGTGAACCCGTTTTCCTCTGCATGACCTGGCATTGCCACAGTAAATAGATGAAACCCACTAGCATGAGTAGGAGTTCTTTGAGCCCTGATGTGCCTACCCACTCATGCTTGTTTGTCATGCTGCTACTGCTTAGAGTTGAGTCGGATCTGATTCATCGGGAATGAATTGGAGTGGTGATGAACATGTCCTACTGTGTGTGAACTAAGTGTGTGAACACAATTTGGTAAAGGTAGCGGTGAGAGGCCATGTAGGAGTACATGGTGGGTTGTCTCACTGAAACCGTCCTCAGGAACTTAGTTCTGTGTTTGTCATCCATGAACAGCTACTACCACACGTTGGGCCCTGAAATATGACCCCGCTCGACTTATTAACCGCCCTTGTCCTCTGTCCAGGAGTTGCAACAACTTTCTGGTGTTTGTAGGATATGTGTTGGAGGCCGTGCGTAGTGCTGACCCTAGGGGTGGGCTATGATGCGGTAAATACACCGTGGCCCGGTGTACAGGGCGCCTGTTTGGTGTCTCGGGAACCCTGCACACATTGTTTGGGGTTGTGAGCGAAACCACGGCCAGATCTCCTCGCGAATGGAACCCGAATAGGCGGTAAATGACGAGCTCTGCCGAGCACATGTCATGTGCAGACGCTAAGTGGTGGAAACATGTGTGAAGAAGCATACCCCTGCAGGGTTATAAATGATCTATTCGAATAACCGCGTCCACGGTAAAGGACTTCTGGGTTTCCTATAACACTTCATAGACAAGTGAAAGTGGATACTTGAAAATGCGCAAGATAAGCGTGAGTGCTATGGATGGCGTTCTCGTAGGGAGACGGGAGCTGATCCATAGTGGTGTATTGATATGGTGAATATGTGGACCCATGTGCGCCACCTCAAAAGAGTAACTTGCAGACGTAGTTTAGGATATCCACCGAGTCAAAGCTGGCTTGCTGCAGTTAAACTCCACCACCCCCCTTGTTGATACTGATGCATATGTAGTTAGTTCTGATGTACGTCTTGCTGGGTACATTTGTACTCACGTTTGCCTATTTTATGTTTTTGCAGAGAGACTTCAGTCTCGCTAGTAATATCGCATGGACTTCGACGTTTAGCTTGTTACCTCAGCTAGGATCTTGTGCCCTCAGCAGGATCTGGTAGATAGTCAGGCTTCTCAGCCTTTTTCATTTGTAGATGTCTCAGACTCACCATGTTAAGCTTCCGCATGTGCTTTGACTTGTATGCTCTGAATGTTGGGTCCTGAGACCCATGTTGTAATATCTCGCTCCTCGGAGCCTAATGAATAAATACTTTGAGTCGTAGAGTTTTGTTGTGATGCCATATTGTATTTACACATATCGAGCATATTGTGTGTATGATTGAAATGCTTGGTATGTGTGGAATCTGACAACCTAGTTGTTTATCCTTGGTAGCCTCTCTTATGGGGAAATGTAGTCTTGTGCTTCCATGAGCCATACTAGTCCGCTACAGCCCGGTTCACCAGAGTTTTGCTAGCCCAGCACTACTGCTCCCGAACACTTGGCTGGCCGTCGTGTGATTCACTTCGTTCCTCTGTCTGTCCCTTCGGAGAAAAGTCACGCTGTGACATCCGGAGTCCTGCCTAGCCTGCTACAGCCCGGTTCACCGGAGTCCTGTTAGCCCAGTGTTACAGCCCGGATTCGCACACTGCTGACCGACATGCTCAATGTTGATTCATGTATACTGTCCCGTAAGTTAGTGCCACTTTGGGTTCATGACTAGTCATGTCGGCCCGGTTTTACATCATATGGATGCTAGCGACACTATCATATACGTGAGCCAAAAGGAGCAAACGGTCCCGGGCCATGGTAAGGCGACACCCGTGGGAATACCGTGCGTGAGGCCGCAAAGTGATATGAGGTGTTACCGGCTAGATCGACGTGACTTGGAATCGGGGTCCTGACAGAGATCTATGAGCAAAAAAAGCACATGAAAAACAGAGTGAAGGTCAAGTAGACATGCTGAGAAGGTCAAGTTCTTCACGAGGTGCATTTTCGAAGAATCTGTTTCATGATACAGACAGAAAAAATGATCCCGCCATTTTCCAAATTACTTGAAAACGTCTAGGAATCAGAGAAAACCATCAACATGAAAAAGTTTCACATTTTCCGTAGCTTTTCAACGATATATTATTTGCCCCATTCCTGTAAATTTTGTAGAAATTACGGCGAAAATATGCTTTTAGCCATTTTCTTAATTCACTTAAAACAGTAAGGAATTGGGAGAAACAATATATACCAAAAAGTTTCGCATTAGTCAAGCTTTCCAATGCCATATCATTTGCTGCATTCAAACGTACGGTTAAAAAATTAGCTCGAAAATACAAACTCGATGCAACTTGGACCGATTTCTAAATTACTTTTAAACCGTTCAAAATTAGAAAAATTTAAACATGAAAAAGTTGCGCATTTTCATAACCTTTCAAACGCCATATCATTTGCCTCAATTTTATTAGTCGTTTACAAATGACATAAAAAATACGAACTCGACTGTTCGGTTTGTAAAACTTTACGATTTTCCAAAATCCTTTTTAACCTTAGTGAATTAGAGAAAACTTTCGACATATGGAAGAAGCGGTTTTACAGCAGCTTTCCAACCCCATATTATTTGTCTCATTCTGATAAACGGTTTAGAAATACGACTGAAAATATGATTCACGTTTTTTTGTATGAAGGAAAAACGGTTTTCTAAACTGCTCTTAAACCGCTCACATTTTGCCAAAAATTTAACTTGGGTCATGATACTGGTGTCCATAGCTTTCCAACGGTATATCGCAAGCCCCATTTGGGCAATGTTGGTGGAAGTTCAACCTAGCACACGGGGAAGTTCAGGTCGAACAACTCAGGCAGCAAAATTGCATAGAGGCTTGTTTCATCACGACACGAGAGCAAATCCGCCAATGAGCGAGATTTTTATTTAAAACGGGCATTTAGTTGCTAAAAACCATTTGTAGATTACACTTACATCACATAGAATATGACTGACCAAAAAAATTCGCGTGGGGAGACACGGTTGAGAAGATAGGCCGAAGGTTGAGTTCGTACAGAGGGAAGTTCAGGCCAGTTATTCAGGCAGTTCAGGTTGTGATATATATATATATATATATATATATATATATATATATATATATATATATATATATATATATATATATATATATGACGGGACTATTTTGTTACTCCCTAAGAGAAACTCCAACGCAATGACCCAAACGGACACATATTTTATCCGTTTGTTGTCCGTTTAGGTCATGTGTCTGCCTAGGCGGACATGGGGTGGACAAAACGGACTGTGTATGCACCCAACACACAGCCCTCGACCGGACAAACGCAGCAGCTGAGTGAACTAAGTTGACCACCGTGGACAGAGTTGACCGCAGCAGCGGAGGCCTGGGAGTCATCAGCGAAGCTCGCCGATGGCGCCCCCACCTTGGCGAATCCCAGGTTGGAGAGGAACCCGTCAAAACCAGTGAAGCTCTCCGATCAAGGGCCGCTTTTTCCCAGCCGAGGAGTCAGAAGACCACCACCTGGCGAACCCTGTGTTGGAGAGGAACCCATCGAATCTGATCCAGGAATCAAATCAGAACCCTAGGTTGGAGAGGAACCACATGCTCGATGCTTTGAAGGCGTCCATGGCGGCGTCACAGCGAGAGGATGATGGGGACGACGGGGGCCGGCCGAGGCGTGAATCTTTGGTGAGGCGGCGGATCCGCTGATGCCGGATGGATCTGGCCGGCTACCGGATCCGGAAATGGGCGACGGGTTGGTGCGCGGCGTAGAGCTTCGGACGAGCGGGCGGTGACGGGAGCTAGGGACGAGCGGCGGCAGGCGTAATCGCTAGTGCGGGTCGCTGATGCATGGGACCAGGCTGGACACACGAGGTCACGGGCAAGGACACAAGCGAGCGACGAGGGCGTCCGCATTTTTCCGCCTTGACCCATTTGTGACTCAAATTTGGGCCCAGTTTGGGTCCAAACGGACAACAAACTGACAGCAGGCGGACGTCTTGTCCGCTCGGGTCACCCTTTGGGCCATCTTTTCTGTCCGGATGACCCAAACGGACAAAATGGATCTCTCCCTTTGAATTGCTCTAATAGAGCGCGATCGCATATTCTCATATCTAGCCGACCAAATCCGAACTGGTACCGACCAAAAAGAAACAAAGAGAAAAAAGGGTCACTCACCCGTACCCACCAACCTCCCGATCCCCAATCCCACCACCCCAACCCCGATCCCCCATCACGCCGCCGCCTCCCCTACCTCCTTCCTCCTCCGGCGCCGCTCCCCCAGGCACCTCCCTCCTCCGGTGCAGCTCCCACGACCTCCTCCCTCCTCCTGCGTCGCGCCCCGGCCTCCTCCCTCCTTTGGCACCGCTCCCCTGGCGCCTCCCTCCCCCGGCCGCCTCCCTCCCTGGCGCCGCTCCACCGGCCGCCTCCCTCCGCTGACGCAGCTCCATCGGCCTCCTCCCTCCCCCAGCGCCGCTCCCTCCACCGACAACGAGACCGTCCCCCAGCGCTGCCAGCCTCCTTTCTCTCCACCCCGCAAGTTGGCCGCCACATCCGGGTGCCTGTACGCTACTGGCGCTCACCTTTCTTTCCTCTGATCTGCTCCCTCTTGGATCTGTGTACCGATGACACTTGACACACTGAACTGTCCGAAAAAATTTGTGATGTGTGATGATGACCTGTCCAATATTGGAGAGGTATTTTATTTCATATATGTGAATTTTCTACTATTTTTGCGTGTGTTTTTCATCTTCATCTCTTATGTCTTCATGCATATTGTGTGTCGTATGCATTCGGCAAAAAAATTGCAAGTTCATGTTTTGAAAATTTACAAGTTCGAAGACATAAACGTAAGATGTTCAGGATTTTTTTTCAAAAAAAGAAGTTGTAGAATCGTCATACTATGTGTTCTACCGAGAGTTCATAGAAAAACATGAAAGTAGTGCGATGTTGTGTTAGAAAACCAGTTTGGTTGTGCTCTGTACAAAAGAAAAATACACTAGGTCTACTAGTTCATTTTGTATTTTATTATCAGATCATAATTAAGCATACACAACAGATCAATTTGTGTTATTCAAATAGTTCAGTTCATCAATTTTATATAGTATGACAATTTTCTGCATGGGGGATTTTTGCATCAGTTGGCCAAAAATTGCCAAACAATTCAGACTTTGTGAGCTTTAACATTGATTTTTTAAGAAAGGGAATTGTGTGTTTACTCACTGTCTGTAACAACGCATTTTTGTAGTGCTGGTAGTTGTCATTTCTTTGCAATCAGTTAGCCGGCTATCTTAGTACAACTAGATAATCGTTTGAGTTAACTTTCTGTGCTCCCAGGGCCAACTTGTTAATGCAGATGTGTTCCATTGTGGTAAAGGTTTTGGCAGTAAATTATGCAAAAAAATTAAAAGTACTCAAGTTCAACTCGCAAACCAATAGCACTCCTATAGTGCAACATGCACCAGATTAAAAAATAGCAAACTTGACTTGAAGCAAGGAAACATAAATTGACAGCAAGGAAAATTCCGCCTCTGTTATTTTTATTTTGATTTGGGGACTGAGTGACTACAGTTTACTAAAGGATTTCAATATTCTAATGGTGTGCTTGCTTAGCAGAAGTTCAAGATGCTTGTTCAAATGTGATATATAACGAAAATGGTAAAAGATGAATTATGTTTTCTCGTAGAAAAATGATGCTCTGTATGTGGTATAGCAGTTCGCCATGTATATCTGACATCCGTTCGTAAAAGGACAAGTATGTACTGATGCTAGAAATGATGCTTTGTAGAATTTCTTCTAATCTAGTTCGAATTTGGTCTACTTGTGTAATTCTGTCAGTTCATGACAAGTATGTACCGATGCTAGAAATGTAGGTCATTTGTGAATCTTGCTTTTTCAGAGAGAAAAGAGTTTGTAGTTGCATCACATGGTGTACTGATCAACATATACATGGTGTAGTGAAGCGAACATAGGCATTCACATAAACATGCAGCAACTCCTCTTGCTATTCTCGTGCTTGTACTTGTTTATTCTCTTGCAATTTCTTTTTTAGTTCAGTTTATACAGTAAAAATTGGTTCTGTTAAATTCTCTTATTTTAGTTCAGTTCAATTTCTAATTTTAGTTTAATTCAATTGGGTGTGTTTTCTGCAGATGGATTTAGTTCAGTTCAAAATCTAATTTTAGTTCATTTCAGCTGGACGCCACGGGTAAACACAGCGCCACCGGCATCAAAAGGCCCTTCTCCCGCTACTGTCTCGATCTTCAACCGTTGTTGTTGTCATCTGTATACCTCCTTCCCTGGTGAGCCCATGCTCTTCTGCTCTTGATGCTCGAGCCGCCTGCACTTCTTTTCTCAGTTCAAAAATTCCCAAAGCATGAGTACTATGTATCAGGATACACCATGTTAGTTCTGTAAATTTCCATTATGCTTGTATGTCCAAAATATGTACAGTTACTGCTTTTGATTTCTTGTATGGTAGAGAAGTTACTTTGTTGTGGGATGACTTACAGGCTCCTTCTTCATGTCGACACAATTGCCAGAGCAACTTGCTACTGACCACGCAAGCTTCCTCAATGACCCGCTGATGTTTGCCCCAGTATAAGAAAATACCAAAAAGCCACAATCCTTCTAGTGTTATGAATTGTGAAATAGCCGAAAGTTTAGAGTTGAGAGAACCACAAGTTCATTAAAATTGAAAAGCATTCAACTAAATTGCTCCTGTACTGTATTATTACCTTTGTTCTGAAAAAGTTGATGTGGTTTTAGTTAAATACATTTAACTAAATTCTTTTCAAAACTTAATTCTTGTGTGTATGTGCTTTGCATTGTTCAAGCTCTAGCATATAAGTTCAAAACACAAACTTTTCTCGAGAAGAAATTCAGTCAGTGAAACTATATAAACTATGCAAGTTCAGTGATGATGACACCGTCAATTCAGATGAGAAAACACATTTAAAATTAAAATCTACTTTTTTACTTCTATACGTTCATGATCAACCCCGAGGTAGTTCAAATAATAGAGTCATATAAGTCGAAATAATCTATTCACTTGTATTATTTTGTGCTCACACTATTTACTACGTTGTGTGACATGTTGATGAAGATGTTGATTTTACAAAAGGATCAATGAAGCATTGGGCAATGGACTCACTATCTTCATGAGATGGTGTACTGCACAACATACTTCCATTAGTTGAAGATGATACATGGAGCAGTGACCGCTCAACATTTTTTTTGATAAATGTTATTATGATCTATTAAATGTATTATATTGTATGATCGGGAGAACTCAGAAGTTCATGTGTTGTCGGTGGAAACTTTCAAAACATTTTGTTTAGTATGAACCTTTTTTAACAAATGATAAACCTATGTTAATGGAAAACATTAGTTGAGACGAGAGAAGTCCAAAACATCGTTGCAAAAAGAAACACATGATTTTTTCTCTCTTTTCTTTATACAATGCAAGTTCGAGGACTATGATACCGTAAACCGAGGTAAACCGTATCAAAGACAAACAGTAAAATCTAGTCTGTGAAAACACGCTCAGTACAAATCTATATGGCATCAGTTCAAGTACTATTTTTTCGGAATCATTTAAAACTACTCTATGAAAATATATCAATACAAATACACACATAAATCAGTACAAACATAGTCCAACACATCGTTGCAAAAAAAGTTGAGTTAAAAAAAACACATGAAAATTTTCTTTTCAAAAGAATATGATTCAGTTCAACATATAAACCACGCAAGTTGGGTGACTATGATATCGTGTACCACTGAAACTTTACGAGGAAAATCATATAACGAAAAAACAGAGTATAAGTCTAGTATATGAAAACACGCTCAATACAAATCCATACGAACATCCGTTCAAGTACTCTCTTTTTGGAACCTTACTCTGTGAAATATAAATCAGTACGCACACATACATAGTTCAAGATAAGTACTTACGCTTTTTGACGGAAAAACATCACGACGTGTGTCACCGTATTCAAAATTACTCATCAACGATTGCGATTTTGAGAAAACGTTCAACATGATTAAGTTTCACATTTTCGATAGCTATCCATCGGTATATCATTTGCCCCATTTCGACAAACCTTTTTAAAAAATCACGTCCAAAATCAAATTTAACCATATTTGAATTCATTTTTAAAATATAAGTAATTAGAAAAATATTTCTATACGAAAAAGTTGTGAATTTTCCATAGCTTTCCAAAGCCGTATCATTTGCATCAATCTGACAAACCGTTTGCAAAAAAAAACACGAAAATACGTTTCTCCCAGAATTTCACCGTTTTTCAAATTACTTTTAAATTGTATATAATTTAAAAAAACGGTAGATGTATGGAAGATGGGGATTTTTACCAGCTTTCCAACGCCATCTTATTTGATCTAGTCTGAAAAACCGTTTGAAAATTGAGTCCAAAATACGATTCGCGTTTTCGGTTTTACAGAAAATGGTTTTTTCAAAACTGCTCTTAAACCGTGATGATTTTGCAAAATATTCCTAGATATTTGTAATGTAGATGTCAAGAGCTTTCCAACAATAGATTATACGCCCCATTCCGACAAAAAGACGATTAGTTCGACGAGATGAAAATCATCAGTACAACCGCGTGAAACCATCAGTTCAAGTAGGGTAATAGAATAATATTCTGTTACGCGAAACAGAATAGCCTATATATATAAACACATATACATACATACATACATACATACACACACACACACACACACACACACATATATATATATATATATATATATATATATATATATATATATATATATATATATATATATATATATACACAGTAGCAGCTATTCTAAGCGTGAGTGTAGAATAGCTTATTCTACACCCCGTAGTAACGCCATGTACAAAATCTAGTAAAAGCGATTGTAAAAAATATAGTAATTTGGAAAATGTTTTTATCATCTATGTTTTTAATTTACTACATTTTTATGAAAATTACTATATTTTACATAGTGTGTTACTATATTCTGTATGTATCATTCTTTGGGGTGTAGAATAAGCTATTCTACACTCACACTTAGTTTAGCGTTACTATATATATATATATATATATATATATATATATATATATATATATATATATATATATATATATATATATATATATGTACAAGCAGTGGTAGTTACCCCCTAGCTCTTTGTCCTCCACGTGTCCCTCCTCTTAGCACCAAACTAACAGGGTAGAGAGCGTTCCGCGGTGGCCTGACCACGGGTAGAAACCCGCTAACCCACTTCGCACGAGCAAGGCGGAGAAAAAATATTGTTTTTTTATAGATAAAGCAAGGCCCTGAATTTTAGGTGGGAAGATACTACGTGCATTTGATCAGATAAGATGGTGTTTGTTGAACGCCTTCCTGATTATGAGCCGGCTTTTTGCAGCAATTCACCGAGTGGATAACCACGCGTGACAAGCTAGCTAACTAACGAGTAGTTATTAAATGGAAGAGTGTATACACATCTTTTCAACAGGAGCGCATATACTCCATTTGAGCGTATGCACCTTTTCCAAATATGTGCATTTGTCCCTTCGTTGGAGTGGGGGTATATACTTCGTAAAAAAGGAGTGGGACATATACTTCGCAAAAAAAGGAGTGGGGGTATATACACATTTTTAACTAGAGTATATATGGAGCGTATATGCTTTTGGAAATAAGAGTATGGAGTACTTTTTATTTGGGTATATATACTTCAACAACGGAGAATGGAGTGTTTCCATGTAACAGTATACATACTACAGAAAGGAACATCTCCAAATGAAAGTGAGTATATATACTACCAAAAATGGAGTATCTAGAAAAAAGAGTATCTCCAAAAATAATGCATATACAACACTGAGTATGTATCATTGTAAGAGTGTATGGAGTATATTCAATAAAAGAGTATGGCCCCTCCAAAAAAAAGAGTATGGTGTATACTGTATTCAAAAATAAAAAGTATGGAGTATACTGTATTTGGAAATAAAAAGTATATATGGAGTAAGGAGTATGGAGTATACTGTATTTGAAAACAAAAAGTATGGAGTAAGGAGTATGGAGTAAGGAGTATGGAGTATATTGTATAAGAATGTGTGATGGGCCGCCAGCATAGATGAAGTATGTGTTGATATCTCAAGTTTCTAAGTGTCCAACGAAGAGTATGTGACATGGATTCTTACAAAAAAATGGAGTATATAGTATTTTAGAAAGGAATTACGTAGTATTGATTGTATAGTATATCGCAACATACATGCACGTGGCCGGCCGGCCAAAATGATGTATAGGTGAGCGTCTGCCAATCCATTTTTGAGAAAAGAGAGTATGAAATCTGTACAACCTTCAGTTAAAAACAGAGCATATATATTTGTACGTTTGATTGATTAATTTTGTGAAGTACAAATCTTGTACGTAGATGATGCAGGGAAATGTGATGTCAGCTATCCATGCATGTGACTACATGTTCTCATCCATGGAGTTGTGAGAGTAACTATGTTGCATCCTTCCATCCGTCGTTGTGGTTGCGGTGTGCCTTCATACAACAGCGTCCTTGCAGCGGCCGCCGGCCGATGCAGATACCCGTAGGTAGTATATGCAGCAGCGCCCCCGTGCTAGTGCAGTCACAAGTGTCTTGGCTGGCCTCATTACCAAGGAAATTAATGGCACCTTCTCCATCTCGGACGCTGGGCACGATCACTCTGCCCGTCTGACGTGTAGTCAGCAAACGCGTACCTGCAGATTTACAAAAGAAAATATATCAAACAAAAATAGGACACAAATTATCAATTAACTACACATCTCACTTGTTTCATCAATCAATACCCTGAAACGTCCATGCATGCAACCAATCCAACCGGCGTTTCCTGTAACCAAAATACTCGCAGATGCGCAAGCTGTTATTACAGCACCTCGGAAGGAGAGAGAGCGGAAGGATCAGGTCATGTCCATTAGGGAGCACATCGTGGTACCATTGTCTGGCCGTGAAAAAGGAAAATGTGAACTAGGAAGACAATGAATTAACAAAGATGCTTATATGGTAAAATAGACTAACTTGATCCAACCTCTGGTTCACCTTGCCCTCGGATCCGGCGACGGCGTATGCATAGTGGGCCGCCAGGCCATGCATACATCTTCAACGCCATGCAACCCCGCGGTTTAACACCACTAGAAATACATATCCGTCCGATTACTAGTTCATGCATTAGCTTGTGAAAAGCATCTGATTCACATCGATTGGTGGAGGCGGCGGCGGCCACGCCACAACTTGCAGCGTCATGTGCGGAAGGTTGGAAAACAAGAGGATAAATGATCTACTGGCTCTCAAATTTGAAGGCACAAAACAAGGGAAGTTTGGTACGTTATTGGGTTGGATTCGGAAAAGCGGCGGTAACCGCACTGACCCGTTTAGAGAAGCACGTATCTAAAAGCATCCAACGGCCTAAAAGATGGTGGTAACTACCACTAGATGGTAGTATGTATTTTTTCATATATATATATATATATATATATATATATATATATATATATAGGGTAACACTATTGTAAGCGTGAGTGTAGAATAGCTTATTCTACACCCCTAGTAACGCTATATACAAAATCTAGTAAATCGATGTACAAAATGTAGTAATTCAAAAAATATTTTTTTATCACCCAAGTTTGTAATTTACTATATTTTTACGAAATTTACTATATTTTACATAGTGTGTTACTATATTTTGTATGTTCCGTTACTGACGTGTAGAATAAGCAATTCTACACTCACGCTTAGTTTAGCGTTACTATATATATAGTAGCACTATTCTAATCCCGGGATGAGAATAACTATTTGGATCACAGCCGCCCCTATATAGGGCCTGACAGGGCCCTCCCGAACTTCTGGGCCTTACGGCTCGATAGGATCCATCGATCCCGAGGCCCCGGACAGATCCACACGATCCCGATCCCGAGCCGCCTAACCCACCTCCTTCCTCGATCCCGCGACCTCCCCGTGGTCGCCACGATCTTCGCCGGATCCGCCTCCCCCCGTCTCTCGGCCGGACGGATCCCCGCCTCCCCTTCTTCACCGGCTCTGGCCGGCCGGGTCCGCCGCCTCCCCTCCGTCTCCGGCTCTGGCGGACCACCGGCCGGCGAAGCGAAGCGGCGATGGCGACGCCGATCGAGCCCGCGTCGCCTGGACGCGACGAAGCCGCCATGGACTTCAGGAAGCCGCATCCTCGTCCCATCACCACCGCCTGAAGCCTGGCAGACGAGATGACGGGCCCGGCGGCGAGCGGCGCGACCAACGGAGCAACTCCTCCACGGAGGCGGCATCTTCTGCGCCCTCAACAGTACATGAACTTCCTCCCAATTTTACCTTCTTCTTCAATCTTGCATTCTCTGACCTTCTTGCTTCGTGCAGATGAACTTCGCGCCCTCTGCAAAACATGGATTGCCATGGGATTCCTCTCATACCTCCACGGCGAATTGTTCTCAGGGTGGCCTATCGATTCTTTGGAAAAAGGTTGGCGAACTTATAGCCGTGGTATGGTTGAACTTCTTCCTTCCTTCGGTTTGTTATTTTCTTACAACCATGAGAAGTTCTGGTAGTGTATGAGCCTCAGTCCAGGCTACAAAAGCTTTTTAAAAATCTCCTGCTTACAACCATGAGAAGTTCTGGTAGTGTATGAGCCTCAGTCCAGGCTACAAAAGCTTTTTTAAAATCTCATGCTTACAACCATGAGAAGTTCTGGTAGTGTATGAGCCTCAGTCCAGGCTACAAAAGCTTTTTAAAAATCTCCTGCTTACAACCATGAGAAGTTCTGGTAGTGTATGAGCCTCAGTCTAGGCTACAAAAACTTTTTTAAAATCTCCTGCTTACAACCATGATAAGTTCTGGTAGTGTATGAGCCTCAGTTCAGGCTACAAACACTATCAAATCTGCTTGCATTCACATCCACATTCACATTCAAAAAAATAAAAATGAAAATAGAACATGCATGTGATATGACTTGAAGGTCAGGTTGGTATGCACTAGCAGTCCAACCATTCAAAAAAACTCGTGAAGGTTCAGGTTTCCTAATGTTAGACAGTATTTCCCCTTTGCAAGACAAGAAGTTCAGGTTGTGGAGAGTGCTCAGTTAAGGTACATATAAGTAATCTAATATTGTAGAATTAAAAAATAGGATGTGAAGTTCGTTCTGTGAAGGGTGCTCAGCTCAGGTACAAAGGCATTGGAAGATGCTCAGCTCAGTGCGTAGTGTGATGGCTCTCACCACTTCTATATGAGAAGTTCAGGCTATGAATAATGCTAAGTTCGCATTCTGAAGGTATATGCAGATATAACTTGTGTGCTAATAGACATTTTTCCTTTTGTGTCAAGAAGACGAGAGACGCATGAAGAAGCTTAGAAGTTCCCAGCAGCAAGTACACAATACAAAGCATGTACTGCTTGCACCACCCTCTCAATGGGTCACACCTCAAACGCACCAACAAAGATTACCAACCGCCTCCGGACCAAAATGGACGACACCAAACACAAGGATACACTGGAGAAAAGGGCCTGACCCTATCCGCACAAGTTTGCGCCTCCACCTAATTGGGTGACGCCGAAATCCCCATGATTCTTTGTATCCACCAGCAGACTCCCAAGCACGCCGATGGAAGAGGGGGTTAGCTCAAGTCCTGCGTGTAACTGTGGAGGTTATCCTGGTGTGCCTCATCAATGCCAAAGCGAAGCAACTAAACCAGATCCCAGGACAAATCCAACAGCAACACACACATGGAGGAGAGTGATCTGCACACTACCACCGTTTGATCCTACTGCTGCTGCTACAAGTCAGAATTATACGGGGCATAAGGTAGATGGAATGCTTCACAAAACAAAAGAGCAAAACAAGACCAGGATCACAATACCTCCACAACCACCTCAAGCAAAAAGGACGCAAACAAGAGATAGGCCATCTTCAGCCCTCCTTCCTCCTCGTGATCCACTGCTGCATCCTGCTATGATTACTCCGCCATGCCCCATCCCAGAGGGACAAAGAAATTACACCGGCGGAGTTGCGATCATACACGCACGTAAGTGAAACAAAAAATATTTATATACGCATCTTGTATTATCTGAAATTTTACGCTCCCTCCGTGATAACAAGTTCATAAACCGCATTTTAAGGTGATGTTTGGATTTTTTCTTTTCTCGCAGACGCCAGATCTACCGGATTATCTAATACCAAGACTACGATGCGATTCAAAGATGTAGGGAAAGCAAGGAATTTTATAACGAATCGCCCAGACACGCTGGTTTTGGAATCGGAAGACGGGTGGAAATGACAACCACAAGTATTTTGTTTGCGCCTTCCAAGGGATACACACATCTTCGGGCCAGAGGCCAGGAAGCGAAACAAAACATCACAGAGGACGAGCTGCAATGCAAGAATGAGGGTGAAGGTGCAGGAGGATGGCACATGCGTGGCAGTGGACATTGAGTACAATCATAATCACCAGCTCATGCAAACTGATGACATGCTGGTGTTTTTGCACTCACACAATAATTATGACCCCACTATTTTGGAGTACGTAAAGCTCTTGCAGTACCATGATGTCAAGCACACAACAATAATTTCAATGCTATCTGAAAATGAAGATGGAAGCTACTTCCTAAGCATGAAAGGGCGAGACCTGCTAAACCACTAAGTACTCAAACACCAACATACTGCAATGTAAAATAGCATCCTAGCTCACAATCCTTTGCTAGCAAAAAATAAACAAATGCATGTTTGCGTGTGATTTGCAAGAAAGCCATGAATGCAAGGAAAGATGATTTGGATGATGTATTGAAACTTGTTTCATTCTTCAAAGACATAAAGGCAATAAATGATGAGTTTTTCTATGACATCCAAGTGGACAAGGAAAAGTCAATTAAAAACATTTTCTGGTCCAATGCAAGCTGCCGAGGAGCCTATCAAGACTTCGGCGATTGCGTAACATTCGACACGACTTACAAGACCAACAGATTTCACATGCCCCTGGGAGTGTTTGTTGGAACAAACCATCACTTGCAGTCAACGATATTTGTTGTTGCCCTGATAAGAGACGAAGATGCAAAGTCATTCAAGTGGCTGTTCGATACATTTCTACGGTGCATGAACAACAAGCACCCAACTTGCATTCTCGACAGTGAGTTAAAATAAAAACTCCTCAAGTTTCATCATCTTTTTAGTCTATTGGTCTGTATTGGGTATATTTGGTTTTATCTGAAAATAATATACAGCTAGCAGTTCAACCACTGCTAGCACATAAGTCCAACTAACAGTGGAATAAAGCAAAATTATCTATCACATGTTTAGAAAAAAACTGGTCATGAATGTGAAGTTCAAGTACAGGAATCATAGAAGTTCAAGGACAGAAAGATGTAAAAAAAACATGTAACATGTTCAGAAAAATATAGTTATTTATGTGAAGTTCAAAACCTTTGGTACCACGAAGTTCAAGAACACTGTTGTGAGAAAAATTTGAGTGTGACACTACTAGGTAGTCCCACTGCTACCGTTAAGTTCAAGCACTGTACCCACGAAGTTCAAGAACACCGCCAGAAGAAAAAATACATGTGCCATTTTTAGATAGTCATATTGCTGCATGTGAAGTTCAAGTACTTGTACAACATAAGTTCACCATCGTAACAAAAAAGAATTAAGTTTCATTTTTTAATTCATGCGCACTAATGCCCATCAATGGCAAAAGCTATACCACAATCATTTCCAAACACCGTCCACAAGCTATGCCGTTGGCACATCTTGAAGAAGTACAGGGAATACCTCGCGTTGCTATACAAAAAGTATAAAACATTCAAAGAGGAGTTCACAGCTATATTAAACTGGCCGCTCATGCCAACAGAGTTTGAAGATGCTTGGGCTAAACTCGTGCACAAGTACAAATTGGAGAACGACCAGATGATGATGCCGCTCTGGAGTGATAGGAAGATGTGGATTTCAGCATATTACAAGAAAATTTTATGTGCTAGAATGACTTCCACACAACAAAGTGAGAGCATGAACCACGTGCTAAAGAAAGGGTTTGTCAAGGGGACCCAGAACCTACACAAGTTTGCTAGGCGGGTCAATGCTTGCATACAAACTCGGATGCAGAAGGAGAACAAGCAAACAATGACCAGCATGGTATGATGACAAGTACAAAACACCCCCATCATGTTCTGTTTTACCTTCAACATGTTCCCTTTGAATTTTTTAAAAATGAAACCCATGACTCTGCTTCGACTAATATCTCACTTTTTGACATGTGCAGACCAATCCTGTGACGAAAACAACTTACGTATACGAGGAAGACATGACCATCAAGTACACGAGAGCCGTGTACACCGAGATGAAGAATAGGATGAGAAAGGCAACACTATTCCATGCAAAGCGTACAGCAGAGCCAACTAAGTACCTTGTCTACTACCATAACAAGCCTGGCCATGATGATGAAGAAAGATTTTCCTGGTCAAAGCATGAATTCCAGGTTGTAGCTGACCCATAGAATGAAATATACGAGTGTGAATGCAAGCTCTGGACACACACAGGTGAGCGAAAAACAACCTCATTAAATAGCTAGACTAGTAGTATCATATCAAAATTTATGAAACTCATTCTTTGGCTCTCAAACTATGTATTCTGCATTCATCACAAAAATGCAGGCCTGTTCTGCCTTCACATCATGAACGTACTTGACTACCTCAAGCCCGACAATTTTCCAAACAAGTATATCCTCAAATGGTACACAAAGACTGCAAAATCACAACCAACTTTTGATACAAGGGTCTACAACACAACCGCATCGGATGGCAGCTCAAGGCTATCGAAGCAAGACATGTTCTTTGCGGCTGAATTTGATGGTTAACAAGAAAGCGATGAGATGTGACCAGCAATATGACAGAGCATACTATGTTCTCAAGAGGCTTGTGGAAGAGCTTGATGCAAGACATTCAAGAAATCAAGCGGATCTTGTGAAAGGATGGTCAAGAGGACGCTGAAATTGAAGATGACCTTCATTATTATGCAGCTGAAATGTTCAACGCCGCCGCTGAAGCCAGCCAATACAAGCAGGGTGATGGCCAATCAATGGAGCAGCGACAACAAGAGACGATGAAATTTCCGTTGTATTCTGAAACAAAGGGTAGGAAGAAAATTACTGTAGCAAAGAAAATTGACAAGAGAGCTCAAATAAAGGCACCACCTGCAGGAAGAGTAAATGCGTGCACGATGGGGAACGGAGTGCCACTTGGACACAGGAAATGCAAGCAGGTGCAACCAGGTTATGGGACACAACAAGCTGACCTGTCCAACACTCTTGGAAAGAAACAATGCTGAGGAGGTCAAGCAACCCAAATCTCAAAAACAGCAGCCCAAAGTTATGGAACAAAAGAAGGGACCACACCCACAGAAAGCAAGCAGCAGGCTTTGTAGCATATGCAAGGAGTATGAACCACATAATGCAAGAACATGCCCGAAGCGCCTGAGATCTTTGAAAAGAGAAGCAAAATGCCAGAGAAGAAACAGAAAACAAGACCTAGAGCCAACAACAAGAAGGTGGTGGAAGATGAAGAGGAAGACGAAGATGAAGACAACGACGAAGAAGAGGAAGACGAAGATGAAGATGAAGTGCAATGCGACGATGAGGAGGAAGAGGAAGACGATGATGAAGAGGAAGAGGACGATGAAGAGGAAGAGGTACATGTCAAGCAAAAACCTCTACCACCAAAGCATAGGAGGAGCGCAAGGCTCATGAACAATTAGAATAGGTCAATTAACACATTGCAAACTTATGTCATGTCAATGTGCGAGAACATTATGTCATCATCCCCAGTAATATACAATCGTGAAGTTCAAGTAATATTATTGCGTAAGTCCCGGTATGTTATGGCAGGAAGTGATGTGCTGGTGTTGTACTGCATGAAAGTGCAAGCAGTGTTAAATTGAAAAACATACACTGTGAAGTTCAAGTAATATTACTGCAGAAGTCCTGGTATGCTATGGCAGGAATCAATTGGCTGGTGATGTATTGCATGAAAGTGCAAGCAAAAACAAACATGAAAAACATACACTGTGAAGTTCAAGTAATATTACTGCAGAAGTCCTGGTATGCTATGGCAAGAATAAATTGGCTGGTGATGTATTGCATGAAAGTGCAAGCAAAAACAAACATGAAAAACATACAGAATGAAGTTCAAGTAATATTACTGCAGAAGTCCTGGTTTGTTATAACATGAATAAATTGGCTGGTGATGTATTGCATGAAAGTGCAAGCAAAAACAAACATGAAAAACATACAGAATGAAGTTCAAGTAATATTACTGCAGAAGTCCTGGTTTGTTATAACATGAATAAATTGGCTGGTGATGTATTGCATGAAAGTGCAAGCGAAAACAAACATGAAAAACATACAGTATGAAGTTCAAGTAATATTACTGCAGAAGTCCTGGTTTGTTATGAGAGGAAGTGCTCGCGTTGTATTCCATAAAAGAGCAACCAGAAAATAATCATATAGTTTTGAAGTTCATGTCAGCTTACAGAAGAAATTCTGGAATGTAAAATCAATGTAGCAAAAGAATATGCTTAAAAAAAATAAAGTTTCGCCGCATAAACTAAGGTTAGCAAGCCTAGGACAATGTGTTCAAATGTCAATTTCTGCTTGGATACGTGCAGAAGTTCATGTACAATGCCGACAAAGATAAAAGAAATGTCAACAATATCTCTGCACAAATTTACATATGAAATACATTTCCCACTTGAAAAAACACAAAAAAAACAAATGTAGATTCTACACAAAAGCATACATATTGGTTGGGTTGAAAATTACCAATGCATTACACAACACAGAATATCCTCTCCATCTCAAACCAAAGCAGCCCAACCACATTCTCAAAGCGTAAGTTCAAGTCTACAATCATATGTTGGGGCCCAAAATAAACAACCCCAAAAAATCAAGCAATTCAACCAAAACCGAGGCGTAAATGTGTACATCTATTGGGGCGAAAACATTCAACACATGGTTACTAAAAAACGACGCAGCACATTGAAATTCACAAAAGCCATTCTTCACACCAAATGCATTTTTCCACAATATCATAAGTAATAGTGCTTCACATATAGTAGACACACAAATCACTAAAAACATTCTTACACCCAAATCTTTACGGAATTGTTCCAATCATTATCAAACCTAAAAATCTGTATGAAATCAAATCTACAAATGAAACTAATGCTTCAAATTCACGGGCCAAAGGACTGAATCTCTTTAGGGAGCTCTGAACGCATGACTTCATTCTTCTCGCTAAAAAACAGAGTGTGCATGAACTCGGCCTTCAGTCATCTGCAGCAGCCTGCAAACAAAACAAAGGTGAAAACGATGGTTTAGTAATGCATATCTAAAACCACAGCAGGAGCGTCACAGCAAAAACACACAAGAAAAATCAAAGGGTGATGAGACAAGAACAAAGACAGAACATACTTCCACATCACCAAAATCTTCAACAATCTCATCGCCACAAACGAAGAGTTGAACTTCACGGCAAAGAAACCACAATCATTACTCTTCTGCTTCGGAACATCGATGAAAGTCGGCCTCTTTGCAATAGTCACCCAGTTAGGCTGCTTGCTCACCTTGTATGCAGCCTTGCCATACACCTCCTCGAGCAACCCAACAAATCTCTTCATCTGCCAGAAATATAAAAATTAGATGAAGTCAAAAACATGTTAACCAAAATAGTTAAGTTCAGGTACATAAAAAAGCGACACCTGCATAAGATCCACCTAAACAAAAATAGCAGAAGTTCAACTTCTAAATGATAGTCAGTTCAAGCAGTATTACCAAAACAGAGACAGCAACATATTTTGTAAACACAAGGCATAATAAACTTCGTGTCAAACAAGAGAATGTGAAAGGATGTCCAGGCTAAGAAACACTCACGATATTTTGGCAGTCCCCGTGGAAACTCGATCGCGACGTTTGCATATTATCGTAAGAAAGTGAATCGAGGATGTCAATGCTCCCACGATATCTATTCACCACGTACACACTGTAGTGCGCCATTGTGCCAATTGGCTTGAATAGAATCATTAAAACCTGCCAAGAATGAAAGGACCGGTGAACACAAACTATAAAGCATATATCTTGAAGAAACGGCATGAACAAAAACTTATTGACAAACTCAGCAAAAGGATGCACATGAAATTAAGAAAAGCAAGATTTATGAAAAACTAACCAGCTTTGCGTTAAGAAGGTCTTCTTCCTTGCGAACAAACATTGGGAGGAGTTTAGCCGATTTTTTTGCATCGAACTTTGGAACTGTTGCGGCGTAGAAATCATACTCCAGGCAGTACTGTGCATTCACCAAAACACAATTAAAACACCTCACAGATGCCACTACAACAAAACTAAGGCAAAAAAAGGAGATAGGGGTGCAAAGAATTAAAACACAGTATGAAGTTGGGACTAAGTACAACCCTGTCAGGATTAGAGAATATCTCAGAGGTCTCCAGGTTATCCTTCCACAAATTTATGAGATAATCCATTATGTCTCCTTCCATCTGCTGCCCATCACCGAAAAGCCTATAAGGAAATCTCCTGTGAGGTCAATAACATTCCCAGGGATGGTAAACATGCAGTAGCTTGTCCTGCAGAATACAAAAGGATGATAAAAAATATATATTAGAAGTTCAGATACAACAACAAAACATAAGTCCAGTCACTATAACTCAAAAAGGCAAGAGGAGACATAAAACAGGAGTTCATATACTACAACAACGACAGTTCAGAACATACAACAACAGAAGTTCAGACACTACAACTCCAAGGCAAGGGAATGACAGAAAGAGGGTAACTCACCCAGAATACTTCTCGCACCGTCTTTACTCAAAGCACATCTTGTTTCAACTTCCGGTCCTCTGATAGATGAGGGAAACTGTATTTTTTCTGGGGTGCGACAGGAGAACGCCACTTCAAAGGCAATCTTGATGCTCGCTTGGAGGTAGTTTTGTTCCCAGACTAAACTGCCGGTTTCCTCCTGGTCATCACAGATTCTTCCCACCTCTACCAAAGCAGCCCAAAGAGACGCTTAGCATTCTTCGTAAGCAATCTTCTCAAAATCATCATCGGACGAATCACTTCGCTTGGTACCGCTTCGATCGCATCAGCCTTCCAGTAGCATGGGGTTTTTTGGAGTATCACGAATACCGCCAGCCTGCTCCCCCAACTTGGAAGGAATGAGGGTCCGAGGTCTATCATCTTCTATCGGAGTTGTACTCATCGGTTCCTCCCTAGGCTGGTATTCCTGTGACCCGAGGAATGAGTAGTGGTAATCGGTCAACTCCAACGGATCCAATTGTAAAGAAAAAAGAAGAGAAAACATCACCATTAAAAAACAAGCGATGTTCAGGAACATCACAATGTGCAGTCCAACTAATAAAAGATGACATGATTACTACTCAAGCTGACCTAAAAAAATTAGTTGCAGTAAAAAACTAAATGAAGTTCAGGCACAACCAGAGGCACAGTTAAAGATGAACCGATGAACTCGAAATCATTCAACTATAGCTAACAAAAATCATAGAAAGTCATCATCTCTGAAAGTTCAATTAGAAAAAATGGTCATGTCCATTTAAGCAATGGAAGGACAGAAATTACTGAAACCAAACACACAAGCAAAATTAAAAAAGATAGAAATGAAGTTCATGTACAAAGAAAATGCTCCTCTCCTTCCGAAACCAAAGACCCGGCCAGATCTCAAGCAGAAGTCCAAGTTTGAGAGAAAAAAAAATGAAGTCCAGGTAGAATAAAAGATGCTGTGCAGGTAAGCAGTCCAACTTCCAAAATACTTACATGTGTAGTAGCCAAACAGAGAAAGGAAGTATGTCTCAAACAGGTTAGAAGAAGCGATTGAGTACAGCCACGTCTTCCTGATATCCCCGATATTCTTATGGGAATAATTTGCAAGAACCCCGTCATGATACGAATTAACATCCGTAGGCATGAAGAATCCGCAGTCGATACTGCCATCAAACGCAGTAAAAGAATAGTGTTAGAACAGAAAAAGAAATCCAACGAATTAAACACATCGCTGCTTAAGTACAACTACAGTTAAACAGATATGATAAAGAGAAAAAGTGGAACTCATACTTATTTTGCTGCTGGGGGACATCAATCCAATCCAGAGGGAAATTGTCGATGGTAAGAGGACTGGAGGGTGTCTCCCTATCGTTGTTGGCATCCTTCCAAAGCCTCTTGATGTTGTCGGTCATCCGCCGAAACAGGCGTACCGCGCATTCATCTTTTGGTCCATAGTAGGGATCGAGAAGCTGGAACCTTGAATTCTTGAGGTCAAGGAATACCGACACCCAATGACCGACACCACCCATGGAAGCAGGAACCTCAGGCGGGTCAAAAGTAGGGAAAACAACCTGAAGCATCATAAACACACGAATCATTAAAAAAATGAGAAGAGAATTAATATCAAGACGGTACAAAAGAAAAATAAAACAAATATTAACACAGTGGATCACACTGCAAAACTAATACAGAGGCAAAGAACAAGATATTGCATACTGAATCATGTGCATCCATGCTATCTGGACCACTCGCCATGAAGTACTTCCTCACACGGGAATCAAATTGACCTCTGAAAATCTTGTCCTAAAATAATGCAGGCAACACCAACATATGAAAAAATACAAAAACGAGACAAACAAGTTTTAACTAAAAAAATGGTAAGGAAAAAAACGGAAAAGAAATCACTGTATGGTTGACTTACACGAACCCAATACGGTAGGATGAGTTTGTCTGATCCCTCGTACTTGGCACGTAGACAGTAGAGTGCACACTCAGCCACATTAGACCGAAGCATTCCGCGAGGACCAAAAGATATTGCAACATCTTCAACAGAAGCTTCACACTCCTTGTTTTGAAACACAATCATTGATCTAAAACAAGCGAACAAAAAGTAAAAGAAGTTCAGCATCAGGAAACTCAGGAAGTTCATAACACATGTTAGCACGTAAGTTCAAATTTATACCACAAAAAGGCAAGATAAAGACAAAAGAGGCCAGAAGTTCAGCAACAGATAAGTAAAAAAACAAGAAGTTCAGGTACATATAGTTGGGAAGTTCAGGTGAGAAAGCACACGTAATTCACAGGGGGCACATGGATGATGTAAAATATTGAGCAGCTACACTCACCTCTTGGAACGATCATTCCTAAGCCTAGTTACACTGTAATAAAAGTCATCAACCTTCTTACGGACGACAGCAAGGTCGCTATCTGCTCGCCAAAAAGAAAATAGCAATTAACAGCAACACTCAAAAGCACATAGATTCACGACAGTATCAATTAAGACCAACATTCAAGCACAAATATTCAAAAACATAAACACATCTCAGCTGCTACATCAGAAAGGATAAAACCACAGCATCATAGACATCACAACACATGCATTACAAACCTCCACCCACATAGAAAAACAGGTTCACTTAACATTCTTTACAACCCACACGACAAACAACAAAACCAGAAGTTCAACTTAGACCACACAGGCAGTTCACAGGGGATATCATGGACTAAAACCAAACAACAAAGAGGGGAGGGGATGGGGAAAGAAGAGAGAAGCATGCTCCTCTCTTCATGGATCCTTGCCTAGACCAGTGGCAGCACTGGAATGATCAACCTCCTCTCCATAGCTATCGCTTTCGGTATCTTCATCGTCGTCTTCAGTAGACATTGCAGCGTCGTCGGGAAGGACACCAGCAGCAGCTGTAGCAACCGGAGAATCTGAAACAAGAAAAACATTTGGTTGTGCCTGTGCAGCATCAACATCAACTGATGGCTCTGCTGCAGGAGACTTCTCCGGGCTTGTAGCAGTACTACCACCAGTTTGTACAACATCAACATCAACAGATGGTTCTGCTGTAGGATACTTCTCCGGGCTTGCAGCAGTACTCCAGTTTGTTCAACATCATCATCAACAGATGGTTCTGCTGCAGGATACTTCTCCGGGCTTGCAGCAGTACTACCACCAGTTTGTACAACAGACTCAACATGATCTTTCTCCAAAATAATGTCTCCAGGTGTCTTGCCCTGCTCAGCATCAGAAACCTCAGCTCCAACAGACGATTGAGGTTCAGTCAGGACCACCCCGTCGGAGCAGCCGGTGCCTGAGTCAAAAATGTCTGCAGCCTTCTCTGGAGCAACACTAACATCATCATTCTGCTGCTCCAAAAAGAAACAAAAAGTCATTACAAAGGGCTGACTGAACCTCATGCACAGGCGACAAGTCCGTCTCGAGGCAACAAGACAAATGGACAAGAAAAATGGTACCTTATTTTCACCGCCATGAACCTCATCAACTAATACATCACTAGAGTGGCAAGGATCATGCATGTGGGCAGCTTCATGCACATGATCATCTTCATGCACAGTAAAACATCCTCCCTAACCCCAAAGACCATCATCAACAGCCTAGAAAAATAATCATGTAGAAAACAAATACCTAATCAATGTAAGTTCACGTTACATAATCGAGAGAAGGTCACTATCACAACTGACACATCATGGAAGTCCAAATACAGTAAACATAGAAGATAACATACCAAACTACCATAACATACAAAAAGGAACAAAAAGGGCCAGTCATCAAAGTCATAGAAGTTCAGGTGCTGAAGCACCGGAAGTTCAAGTCTTATAAAACAGAGAAGGTCACCCTATAACTGCATAACAGTAATAACTCAAAGCTAACAATGAACACTAGTGCAAAAGAAATATCAAAAGCCAACATAAACAAACCTCTTCGGTACGCTCCACATGGCCTCCTTCACGACCCAAATGAACGGGATCCTGCCTCTGAATCTCTCTCACAACAACACTCGCCTCATCTTCAAAAGGCTTGCATCGGGCGTCCTGCATTTCCTTGAACAGCACAAAACTAGCCCGGAGGTGGGAAGTGCTCTCACGAAGCTCGGCAAGATATTTAGCTTCAATCGACAAAAGCTCCTTCGAAGACTCAGCATCAAAACCGTGGCCGGGAGGAAGAATATCATCCACGCGACTAAGGCGCTCAGCCCTTGTCGGAAGACGAGCCATCTCTCCACAAACAGTTTCCAGAAGTCCATCAATCCTAGAAAGGGAAGTATTCGCAGCATCAAACAAACTCTCGGAAGAAACGCCACCTGCAGCACTCACACGGGCAGAAGAACCTCCTGGATCTACACGGGGGCACCAGTGTTAACATCCCGCGAGAATTCAAATCTCAGAGAACTTCCACTACCTAGGCCGGCGGCACGAGGCATAGTAAGAATGTATGCTCGATGACCCTAAAGAACACAACCTCACTGTGTCTTCCATCGCATATATGAAAACAAAAATCAACACATCATGAACAAATGAAAAGAACATGGAAGCGTAAATCTGTAAGACAAGAGCGAAGTTCAAGTTAGTACCACAAGTCGACATCAAAAAAAGACAATGACAAGGAAAAAAAGGCGTAACAATCAGATACACAAACTACACCAAAAGTTCCAATAATGCCTACACACGCAAAGACATTTCGAAGTCCAACTATGTCTACATAGACAAGACAACAATGTATGACCGAAGTTAACATGCTTTCAAAATGTTGGAAATTTACATAGCACAAGTTCAACCATGCATGTGCAACAACAAAGTTTAGCTTATTTCATATGAATATATCCAAGTTCACATATGTACACAAAGGCGGTAATACCATATAAGCCAAGCGAGTTCAAATAATTTACCCTCGTCTATATGAACCGAAGGTCATCTATGTACATAGCGTAAGTTCAACCATGCACACAAAAGGCAAGATTAACTAACTACGTAAGAGAAGAAACACTCACAGGTAGTCTCCCAAACACCCAGTTGGCTGGGTCGTCATCACCTTTCCTGACCAAGTCAGCCGCAGCGAGCTCAAGAAGCTTGGCCTGATCCATGTAATTGACGCGAGGCGTCCTCAAGTCAGCATTAGGCGTCTTGCCAATGATAAGGCAGTCCAGGTACATAAGAAGCGGCCCGATGGCACAGCCTGTGATAGCTTTTCCTCTGCTAGTACCTTGCTGATACCTAATAACAAAGACTTCAAGGTCATCAACAACCAACCGGGCAAGAGTCCATATCGCCATATCCTCAAACACAAGATTCTCGACCATTCTTTGCCTCCACAGACACTCGTGTAGACGTTCCAGGGATAACCACCTTCATGAAAACAATCAGGTAAAACACCAGCAGAGCAAGATCATCCTTCGTCTCATCCTTCACAAGATCCGCGGAAAACAAGATCCGCGAGGATATTCCGCAGATCCTTTGTCTTGATGTCGTCACTCCTAGCGTACCCAAGCTTGCCCTTCAACCTCATAATAGCATCATCAAACCCATCACTCGAAGGCCTAGGAGGGGTACGATTACCTTGAGGGAATCCAAACAGATGGTGAATAACATCACTTGTAATACGCAGAACCTTGTTCGCCTCACCCATGTCCAGAATCATCGGTGCAGGGTCAATCCTCGTGTAGATGTTGCCCATCAAAGGACGAGAAATGTTGGAATCAACCTTCAGGTCAAACACACAACCAAAACCAGCCTCGATAACCCTCGTCTTGTGCCTAAGCTGTAGCATTTTCGCACACGTCTTGACCTCTTTCAGTGAGCAACGAACCATCTTGTTAAAATGTTTCGCCGCATCTCCTCCTTCGTCACCTTCTTCGGGCGCTTTGCCTACTCTCTTGCTCCCCTCAGGCCACTTCACAAGCTGATATTGAAAAAAATGAGATACACAATGAGATAAACAAGCTACACCAAAATTCCAAAGTAATGCCTACAAAATTACACACTCAATACATTTCAAGTCCAACTATGTCAATGAGGCGGTACAACCATGTATGACCGAAGTTAACATGCTTTCAAATTGTTGGAAATTTACAAAGCGTAAGTTCAACCATGTATACAAAGACAAGAATCTAACATATATCTCGTAAGTCCAACTATGTCAACATAGGCGGTACAACCATGTATGAACACTAGTTAACATGCTTTCAAAATGTTGGAAATTTAAAAGCGTAAGTTCAACCATATACACTAAGGCAGTAATCAAACATGTATACCAACAAGTTAAGCTAATTTCTTCATGTATATACCCGTAAGTCCAACTATGTACACAAAGGCGGTAATACCATAAAAAGCAAAAAGCACGTCGGCTAATTTATTCGTCTATATGGAGATGGAGCGTAAGGGCAGCTATGTACACCAAGGCGGTGCTAAAAACAATAAAACTACAAAGAATAGCGACAAATGCTCTAAAAACAGTAAAGATGAGACATTCATACCTGAGTAGCGGCAACATCATCATCGACGTCGTCCTCATCATCAGCATTGAAATCAACATCATCCTTGTCCTCTGGATTAACACGAGAACGCTTCTTCACACCCTTGTTGACCTTTGCAGGTGGAACCTTGCGCTTCACGCCGCATTTCTTCCCTTACCAGATGCACCAGCACCAAGCGGAGAAGGTGTAGGCGCGGCAGTGGCAAGCACACGAGGACTACGGCGTGGCGTACCACCAAGGCCTAACCCTTCATCTTCAACAACTTCTGCAGGCCTTGAAACACACGGGCTCTTCCGTGGAGTAACTGCACCAACTACTAGCTTCCTCGCAGCAGTCTTCTTGATTTTCTTCTTAACAGGGACAACAGTGCCATCACTACCACACGACACGTCTTCCTCAATGGAACTCAGCCGCACGAACAGATCCAGAACATCGTAACCTTTCTCAAGGCGGGCCGCCCTCTTCTTGACAAAATCTTCTTGCTTCTTCCTCTTACGTTGGTCCTCCAGAGAAGTCAAGAGGCACATCCTCGGGTTGCGTGGCGGGTTCAAGGTGCCATCAACAGGCTGCATTGCGTCTCGACATCCTCAAGAGAGCACAAAGGATCCTTAACGGAATCACAACCTTTGACTGACGGAGCCTCCTCCTCAGCAGCAGCAGGGGTTTCTGATAAAACCAATTCAGATAAAACATCGTTGATGGTGTTCAAAGCTTCCTCCTCTGTGGACACATCGCAAAGAACACAAAAATCGAAGCAAAAATAAAAAAAGTCAGGAACAAAAACAAAAACAAACAACATGAACAAACTAAAAAAACATGGCTCAAAACTTTAAAATGAAAAGAAAAGGTGTTTCACATACTAGGTGAAGCAAGAGCTGCAGAAGCAAGATCCTCAAGGCTTGAAAAATTCTCAAGCCTCGAAGCAACCTCGGCAATCACAGTCAAAGGGATAATGGGTGATTTAGTCATCGACGATATTGGAGCATCAAGATAACCTCTGAAGCTCCATCTTGATCGCAGCATTTTTTCGTAACTATTCAACTCATCACCAACTACAAAAATGCAAGTAAAAAGGCAGCTGAAGTTCTAATCCGCAATCCTACACCAAAAGGACTTCTACTTTTACAACAATGTCCAATACCCGTAAGTTCAACAATACAAAACAAAGCAAGAAACACAAAGAACAAACTAAAAATCTACAAACTAAACATAAAAACAATCTACACCAGAGGTGCTACTACATACATCATGAATGTCCGTAAGTTCAACGATACATAACAAAGCAAAAAAAAAATGTGCATAACGGAAGATCAACCAAATTTCATCACAATCAAAACAATAATAAAAACCGGAAGTTCAACTCATTGACCCAAGCAAATAGCACATAAAAAAGACGTAGCATGACCACAAATAGTATTTCACAAGAAAACTAAATATCAATACCATGAACATGATAACAAGAAAACAAAAAACAAAGATATACACTTTAAATATGAAATGGCACACACATAAACTATGTGTAAAAATGCATACACACAAAACTTGTTAGAAGTTCACACTACTAAGACTGGTAGTCCAACATAAATACCGAATGAAGATATGGGCATACACATATAACAATACTACTATTTAAAAAAAAGATACAACTACATTAAGATACCCGGAGATGATTTTGAAGCCATGACAACACAACCGCCTCGATGAATGCCCAAACACTAGAACAACCTGTAAACACAGAAGATTAATTCCATATAGTTAGCAAGTACAAAAACATACAACAAAATGCAAAAAGGAAACTGAATCAAACACTAGAACCAACTACAAACAACTAGAACCAACTACAAACAACTAGAACCAACAAGTATGAAATAGATGACAAGAGTAGCACATATAGGCAAGCACAACAAAAAGCGTATCCGTAAACTAACTACAATGTCCCAAACATAATCTAGACCTCCAAATCCACAGAACTAATGCCATTAGATACAACAGATCTAGCATCAACAATCACACCACAACCTCTCTGACATGCACCTGACTACTAAAATCAACAAAGGGGAAATGAAAATCCACACACAAGCATATCACAAACAAATATCGCCGCGGGGGAATGCATTCCAACCACCACACGCCCAAGAACCCTACCTAATGTCCCACCAAACCATCAGAAAAAGGGGGTAGGAGGCGGACGCGAGAGCAAACAGAGCAAACAGGGCAGGCCTCCACAGATCTGGCGAAAGTGAATACAAGCATTAGGGGGGAGGGGGCGGGGCACAGCGTTTGTACCTCTCCAAGCACGAATCCGCTGGCGTTCTTCACTCCCCACAACGCCACGCTGCAGCAGCTGCCGCCTCGCCAGAAAGCAGGAGAGTGGGCTGGGCGAGAGCGCGGGCGAGGGAGTAATAGGAGCGGGAGTCGCCGGTTACTCCACTCATGGCGCCGGGACAGGGCGGAGAAATCATGGGAGTAGCAATTGAAGGAGGCAGCGGAGCGACAGAGAGGAAGAGAGAGCGAGCGGCAGAGGGAGAGGAAATCTCGGCGGTGGTGGCGAGGAGATGGTCGATTAATGCCTATCTGTCATTGGGACTTGCAGCTACACCAAATTTACAGCTTACCCCGAGCAGCTAAAATAGTAAATACATGTGTAGATAAAATAAATGCACCATTTAAATGCATCTATTATGATGAGATAAGATCACAAAAACAGCAAAGCTGATATCCTCAAAACCAAAAATAGATGGCAAAATACACTACTAAAGGAAGAAACATACATACATAAATATGCCCCAAAAAACAAGAGAAAAGAAGTTCAAAAATAAAGAATGTAAGTTCAAGTACTCTAATAAAAGAAGTAAAGCAATAAGAATAAATAAACCATAAAGAGATAAAAAGAAGAAGTTCAAGTACAAAAACAGATGAAGTTCATATCTAAACCCTAAAAACCCTAAGATAGATAGTGGGGTCACGGATGTGACGGACTCGCCTCTGCATGCAACGACGGCACGCCCCGCGTCGTTCTACTCGGCTGTTCATGTCTCGGCCTCGCGGGGAGGGAAGAAGGGGGGTCCCACCGTCCCCTCGCCGACCTCAGCTACCGCATTGCTGCGCGCTAGGATTTGACAGGACGCAATGCGGTTATTCTGTTTCCACCCCCCACCACACGCACCCTAAACCCTAAAAACCCTAAGATAGATAGTGGGGTCACAGATGTGATGGACTCGCCACCGCATGCGATGATGTGGCACGCCGCGTCGTCGCCTGCTCCGGCTCGTTCCTGTCTCGGCCTCGCGAGGGAGGGAGGGGGTCCCGACCCCACCTCCCCTCGCCGCCTCAAGGCTATCAAGATTTGTCAATAGGCCCAATGCCTATTTCAATGTCTACAACTATTTAAATCCTAAAATAACAAACATAATTATATTTTAAAAGAAGTTCAAAAAGAAAAGATAAAGAAGTTCGAGGTTTTGTCAAAACCTCAAAATTAACATTATAAAAACGATTAGCATACAGAAGTTCAGGATAGTTATTCACTGAAGACCAACAACTACTATAAGTACGAAAACATACTAGAAAAAAATAAGAAATATACACATATCCGTAGGAAAATTACATGGTTGTTCATGAGACTATCAAAAAAATCCAAAGCAATGCAAAAGTACGAAAAATAACATAAAAACAGAAAGAAATACAGAGGGGCTTGCTTCCATTACATTGCAAAGAATGAAAAATGTAAGTTCGTGTATGAACAAAGACAGAAGTCCAGCTTGTACAACGACCCTTAGATGATGTGGCAAAAAAGTGCATGCATACTTGGACTAATCGAATGATTGCCCACGAGACAAACTTTAAAAATAACATCTCAGGAACTAAAATTATAAAAAAAATGAAAAAAAGAAAATATATAGCACCATGCAACTTCACCTTGCAAAATATGGAATGCAATGTGGAAAACCAGAAGTTCAACCATTAATTAGAAAGAAGTCCAACATCTACTGAAGATGGTGATTATCGAAAACAACAAACATCAATTGAAGTCCAGCATCTACTAAGAGCACAGAAGTTCAGGTGCGGAAGTTCTAGCAGTCCAGCTTGTACAAACAGAACAAAAATTGATTGAAACCACAACCCCGATTAAATTTGGTTCCCAGATTTAATCGCTTGCGTCAATTACGACACGTCAACAGCCATTTCGAACGTCTTCCTACTCCAGATAAAAACATCCAAAAAAAGACCAGCCATCAAATCAGAGCGCTCAACGAAACGAACCACGATGGGAGGCGGAAAGTGCAATCCGCAAATTAGGAATGAATGAGCCAGCCAAATCAAATTAACAAAACGGGAAGGATTCAACCGCCATTTCGAACGTCAACATGCTCCAGATAAATAAGAAAATGACTCTCATCATGTTGTCCCATCAAACAGAAAACGGCGGCAGGATGCAGAAGATCCAATCGCCAGATTTTGATTTGTATGATCCCGAATAATCAAATTAACAACATGGACAACATTCTGTCTCACTGATGCACGCAAAATCCACACCCAATTTGAAGAGAAAACCTACAAATCTAAAAAACCGACTGAAACCACTCCTGTGGACGAAGAACAGAGGCGGCGGAACACCAAATTGAATTCGTTCGAAAATAACAACAAATCATGAAGTAAACTCGTACCTAAACCCAAATTTCATCCTCACATGCATCCTAGAACATCCAAGAGAAGCAAAACAATCGTGATGTAATCGATGTTCATCATCGCCCGAGAGCACATCAGCCAAACAGCTAGAATCCTAATCAAAACAAGCATTTAGATTCTAAAAACCACGTAAATATTACACTTACATCGCCAACAACACGAATGACCAGAAAAACTCGCGCTAGAAGGCACGGTTGCGAAGATAGCCCGAAGGTCGGGTTCGTATAGAGGGAAGTTCAGGCGCATTACTCGAGCGATTCAGGTTGTGATCGTAATATTATTCTGATCCCGTGATCGTAATAGTGTTTATGTTTATATATATATATATATATATATATATATATATATATATTAAGGAGCCATAAACTTAGAGGTGTTTTAAACATTTACCATTTTTTGGGAACTATTTTCATTAAATGTCCATGCATTATTTCCAATGTTTCTCTAGAATAGTAGACTATACCCTTCCTGTCATATACTGTGTAATATTCATGTTAGCATAGATAAGTCAATTTATTAAATTGAAGAGATTTTGTAGGAACTAGTTATCCATGTACTTGTGCTTATGTAAAAGGCTGGCAACATCATACGTAAAGTGTGCATTTTAGTTTACTACTTGCAAAATTTATTTGTAGACTATGTACTTGACCTCACCGTCATCGCTATCTTCATCATTTAATTATCTGCAGTCAATCTCTTTTTGTGACTCTTGAGAATGTTACGTATAGATGTCCACGTTTATATCGTTCCAACCGATCTTCCTTTCTTCCTTTTGATATGATATTTTTCATGTAGTTTTTCGACCTCTTCCTGGTGCCTTTCCATAGCTATTTCATAAGTTAAGTGAGTGCTTCTCTCAGTTGGCAACACAGTATGAAATATTCATGCTTCTAGCTATACCTGACAATCTTCTTACAAGAAAATTGCACCACGTAGTTGCACTTTCCAGATGGCTCTATGAAGTTCAAAATTTTCATATCAGTGCATACGATGCACAAGTTTCTTAGTTCTGGATCATTTAAATATTAATATTGGTTGTTCTTGTTCATACTAAAATTCAAACCTATACTTGTCGGGATGGATGGAGTACAACATACATATCTGGTGATTTTTTCTCTCATCTTAGTTCTGATTCTGCACCCTTTGTTTCTTGTATATCCATTTGAGCGACAAGCTTTTTGGGATGGAGCGAGTACAACATACATATCTGGTGACTTTTTTTCTCTGTCCTCAATTTTGATGTTGTGCACCCGTTGTTACTTATAGTCCTTGGTTGCCATCCCTCTATTGTACTCAATGCATTTAAGAACATAGGCAACACGTTATTTGAGGCCTTGAAAATAGAAATATATATATTAGTTAGTAAGTATAACTGGAAAAAATATGTATAGTTAATTTTTTGTTCCAATCAAAACTTGAACACAAAATTATTAACTTGAGGGAAATGTAAGTATGGAAAGGGAGCTGTTCTGGTCATGTTAATTAATCTAGGATGTACATATTAAAGGTCTTCTATTTTAGAAAAAATCATCGATCAAGCATAGTTGATCCATTGCTGACATAATAATGGTTAATGTTTAGTTCGTTTATCAGACATAATAAATCATGCAAATTAATTGCATTTGTGCATAAGATGGTAATGCATACTATAGGTGGAGCGGCCCCTGGAAGGGGTCAATCGGACAATCTTGGAGATCCAACAGAGACTGAGAGCAAACTTTGAGCACAAAAGTAGGGCAAGGAATTAGTTCTGGTCAAGTTAATGAATCTAAATATATAGATTTTGTTTTTCTATTTTAGCATAATCTAACAATAAAGTATCACTGATCTATCACACAGTCACGATAATGTAAAATAAACAATATTGTGCAGAAGATACCTGCTGGAGTCATTTGTGTCATTGGGTGGAGTCAATTGGACAATTGAGGAGATCCAACAGAGATTTTGGCGACGTCCAAGGGGCGCCCATATGAAGGTGAACACGAAGTGGATGCTCGAAGCGCTTGCAAGTCGATGAAATTAGAAATTCAGATTGGTTTCAGGTGTGCGTGATGGAATTATGTACTGAAAAGTTGTGTTACATTACATGTGTGAGCCCATGCAGTCTCTGATCTAGCTTGTTGTTTTTACGTGAGTATTCGTATTCTAGAAAAAAAACTAATCAACAAGAAACTTGCAATTAGGCATGTGCTACAAAAGGAATATTGAATAGGTTAGCTTGATCAATCTGGCGTCCACAACTTGCCGATTACTCTTCGGCTAGATGCGCTGGATTTCTTTGGCTGGATGCTAACAATAATATATGTGTGTTAGTTACTACTGTATTACTGTACAAAGCAATCAAGCAATAAAGCTCTTGTACTTCCTGTGTCCGATCAACTTCGTAGAGTTTGAGCTAGCCTGCATGGATCTCTGCTCCTTGAGAGTTTGAGTTAGCCTGCATGGATCTCCGCTCCTTGCGAATGCATGGGAGTGGATGCCTTTTTTATTTTCTTATGAACCCATAGGAGAGAGGACGGGTGGGTTTTTCTAGGGTATAAAGGGGTACTCTCTTTGGTGGCATTGGTAGGTAATTTTTTGAGAAATTATCGTGATATAATGGATGTCATTAATTTTGTACTAAGATTAACGGTTAGATGTTTCTAATTTTTGTGGGATTTTCTAGTTTAATTCTTTTTTCTGGTTATCCCTTCAAACACTTTTAATATATAATAGATTTGCACATCAAATCTTGGGGGACTAAAAGTATCGTCTTCATCAAACATAGCTTCCCCAAGCTTATGGTTTTGCATATCATTAGCATCATGAATATCCAAAGAATTGATACTAACAACATTCCAATCATGCTCATGATTCAAAGATTTTTTATCAAACATTTTATAAAATTCTTCTTCTATGAATTGGGCACAATTTTCCTTTCCATCATTTTCATGAAAGACATTATAAAGATCAATAATATGATGCAACCTCAATTCCATTTTTTGTAGTTTTCATTTATAAAACCAAACTAGTGATAAAACAAGAAACTAAAAGATTCGATTGCAAGATCTAAAGATATACCTTCAAGCACTCACCTCCCCGGCAACGGCGCCAGAAAAGAGCTTGATGTCTACTACGCAACATTATTCTTGTAGAAACGTGTTGGGCCTCCAAGCGCTGAGTTTTGTAGGGCAGTAGCAATTTTCCCTCAAGTGGATGACCTAAGGTTTATCAATCCGTGAGAGGCATTGGATGAAGATGGTCTCCCTCAAACAACCCTGCAACCAAATACAAGAAATATCTTGTGTCCCCAATACACCCAATACAATGGCAAATTGTATTGGTGTACTAGTTCGGCGAAGAGATGGTAATAAAAGTGTAATATGGATGGTAGAAATATTTTTTTATTATCTGAATAAATAAAAACAGCAAGGTAGCAATTGATAAAACCGAGCACAAACAGTATTGCAATGCTTTAAAATGAGGCCTAGAGTCTGTACTTTCACTAGTGCAATCTCTCAGCAATGCTAATATAATTGGATCATATAACCATCCCACGAAGTGCGATAAAGAATCACTCCAAAGTTTCTAGCTAGCGAAGAACATAAGAATAACTTATTTGTAGGGTACGAAACCACCTCGAAGCTATTCTTTCCGATCGACCTATCCAACAATTCGTACTAAAATAACACCAAATTATTCGGATTCATAATACTCAATCCAACACAAAGAACCTCAAAGAGTGCCCCAAGATTTCTACCGCTGAAACAAAGACAAGAACATGCATCAACTCCTATGTGTAGATCACCCCAATGTCACGTCGGGAATCCGTGAGTTGAGTGCCACAACATATATCGAGTGAATCAATACGATACCCCATTGTCACCACGAGTATTCATATGCAAGACATATATCAAGTGCTCTCAAATCCATAAAAGTATTCAATCCGATAAAACAAAATCTCAAAGGAAAAACTCAATTCATCACAACAATATAGAGAGGGGAAACTGCATATGTTCCCACTATATTAACAAAGCCCGTGATACATCAAGATCGTGACATCACAAGAATACGAGAGAGAGAGAGAGAGAGAGAGAGAGAGAGAGAGAGATATTAAACACATACCTACTGGTACAAACCCTCAGCCCCGAGGGTGGACTACTCCCTCCTCGTCATGGTGGCCATCGGGATGATGGAGATGGCCACCGGTGATGATTCCCCCCTTCGGCAGGGTGCCGCAACGGGATCTAGATTGGTTTCTCATGGCTACAGAGCCTTGCAGCGGCGGAACTTCTGATCTAGGGTTACCCCGATGTGTTTTTGAAATATTTGGGAATTTATAGGGTGAAGAGGGGTGTGGGAGGCCACCAAGGTGGGCACAACCCACCTGGGCACGCCTGGGCCCCCAGGCACGCCCTGGTGTGTTGTGCACCCCTCGGGGCACCCCCAGGTGCATCTCTGGCCCACTGGATGTCTTGTGGTCAACAAAAAATCCACAAAAAGTTTCACTGTGTTTGGACTCCATTTGATATTGATTTCTTGTGATGTAAAAAACAAGCAAAAAAAGCAACTGGCACTGGGCACTGGGTCAATAGGTTAGTCCCAAAAAATGATCTAAATTTGCTATAAAATGATTGTAAAACATCCAAGAATGATAATATAACAACATGAATAATTCCTAAATTGTAGATACGTTGGAGACGTATCAGGCACATCCCACATAAGCACACCGAGCAAACCAGGCGCACCCTCGTGTCTTGTGGCCACAAGGGTCACCTTCCTGATAGTTTCTTATTTTCCCAATTTTTTAAATATTCCAAAACTGACAAAATATATTTTTGCGGATTTTTCGGAGTCTGTTTACTTACCTATCACATACCTCCTCTTTTTAACGATTTTGGAGTGTTCCGGAAGGTTTCCTTTATGTGTTCTTCCGATGTCAGAGTTTGGATAGTATTGCTTTCAACATTAATGGGCGTACCTGAGATATAATGTTTTATTCGTTGCCCATTAACAACCTTCGGGTTAGTACCTTCGGCATTATTTATTTTGATAGCTCCAGACCGATAAACCTCTTCGATAGCATAGGGTCCTTCCCATTTGGAGAGGAGTTTTCCTACAAAGAATCTGAAACGAGAGTTGTACAGAAGAACATATTCTCCAACTTTGAACTCATGCTTTTGGATTCTTTTATCATGCCAACACTTAACTTTTTCTTTAAATAACTTGGCATTTTCATAAGCTTGGGTTCTCCATTCATCTAATGAGCTAATATCAAATAAACTCTTCTCTCCAGCAATTTTGAAATCATAGTTGAGTTCTTTAATTGCCCAATATGCTTTATGTTCTAACTCAAGAGGCAAATGACAAGCTTTTCCATAAACCATTTTATAAGGAGACATACCCATAGGATTTTTATATGCTGTTCTATAAGCCCAAAGTGCATCATCTAATTTCGTAGATAAATTCTTCCGGGACCTATTGGAAGTCTTTTGCAAAATTAATTTTATTTCTCTATTGCTAAGTTCAACTTGACCACTAGACTGAGGATGATATGATGATGCGATTCTATGGTTAACATCATACTTGGCAACATTTTACGGAAAGCACCATGAATAAAGTGTGAACCACCATCAGTCATTAAATATCTAGGGACTCCAAACCTTGAGAAAATAACTTCTTTAATCATTTTAATTGAGGTGTTGTGATCTGCACTACTAGTTGGAATAGCTTCTACCCACTTAGTAACATAATCAACAGCAACCAAAATATGAGTATACCCATTAGAGGAAGGAAAAGGTCCCATGTAATCCAATCCCCAAACATCAAATGGTTCAACAACAAGTGAATAATTAATAGGAATTTCTTGATGCTTACCGAACCTATTCTTTGACATTCATCACAGGTTAAGACAAACTTACGAGCATCCTTGAAGAGAGTAGGCCAATAAAATCCAGATTGCAATACCTTGTGAGCAGTTCTGTCTCCCGCATGATGTCCTCCATAAGCTTCGAAGTGACATTTTCGTGGAATTTGTCACTGTTCATGCTCAGGTACACAACGTCTAATAATACCTGATATGTCTCCACCGTATCTATTATTTATGAAGTATTCATGCTGTTATATTATCATTCTTGGATGTTTTACAATCATTTTATAGCAACTTTATATCATTTTTGGGACTAACCTATTGACCCAAAGGCCCAAAGCGATTCTTGTCGCTTTTTGCTTGTTTTTTACATCGTAGGAAATCAATATCAAACAGAGTCCAAACACCATAAAACTTTTTGTGGATACCGTAAGACATCCGATTGGGCGTAGAAGCACAGGGGTGCCCCAGGGGCACAACACACCAGGCGCACACAGGGCCCAGCGTGCCAGTGGGTTGTGCCCAACTTGGTGGCCTCCCGCACCCCCTCTTTGCCCTATAAATCACCGAATATTCCAAAAACCTCAAGGTTACCCTAGATCAGAAGTTCCACGGCCGCAAGGCTCTGTACCCATGAGAAACCAATCTAGACCCGGTTCCGGCACCCTGCCGGAGGGGGGAATCAACACCGGCTGCCATCTTCATCATCCCGGCAGCCACCACGATGAGGAGGGAGTAATCCACCCTCGGGACTGAGGGTTTCTACTAGTAGCTATGTGTTTAATCCCTCTCTCTCTCATGTTATTGAGATGTCACGATCTTGATGTATCGCGGGCTTTGTTATTATAGTCGGATTATATGGTGTTTTCCCCTCTCTATCTTGTTGTGATGAATTGAGTTTTCCCTTTGAGATTTCACTTTATCGGATTGAATACTTTTATGGATCTGAGAGCACTTGATATATGTCTTGCATATGAATACTCGTGGTGACAATGGGGTATTATTTTGATTGACTTGATATATGTTTTGGCACTCCAACTCGCGGATTCCCGAGGTGACATTGGGGTAATCTACGCATACGGGTTGATGCACGTTCTTGTATTTGTTTCTCCGATAGAAATCTCGGGGCACTCTTTGAGGTTCTTTGTGTTGGATTGAGTATTATGAATCTGAAATTATTTGGTGTTATTTTAGTACGAACTCTTGGATAGATCTATTGGAAAAAAAAATCTTCGAGGTGCTTTTGTACGCTACAAATGATTTCTTCTTATGTTCTCCGCTAGATAGGAACTTTGGAGTGATTCTTCATGTCACATTGAGGGATGGATATATGATCCAATTATATTAGCATTGTTGAGAGATTGCACTAGCGAAAGTACGGACCCTAGGCTCATTTTCAAGCATTGCAATACTGTTTATGATCACTTTTGTTACTTGCTACCTTGCTGCTTTTATTGTTGTTATTACAAAAATCTATATCTACTATCCATATTACACTTGTATCACCATCTCTTCGCCAAACTAGTGCACCTATATAAATTACCATTGTATTTGGTGTGTTCGGGACGCAAGAGACTTTTTATTATTTGGTTGCAGGGTTGTTTGATAGAAACTATATTCATTCTACGCCTCCCACAGATTGATAAACCTTAGGTCATCCACTTGAGGGAAAATTGCTACTATCCTACGAAACACCGCGCTTGGAGGCCCAACACATGTCTACAAGAACAAGTTGCGTAGTAGACATCAAGCTCTTTTCTAGTGACGTTGCCGTGGAGGTGAGTGCTTGAAGGTATATTAAAGTGCAACTAATCCCTGAGTGGTTTTCGTAATTCCTAACAACATATAGTTCATTGAACTAATACTCTTTCAAGATGATCATTTCAGAAAGTTCAATGATTAGCATGGCATCGACTAGGAATGCGGACCCCTCAAAATGCTAAGGACACATATTGCCTCAAGCTCAAGACTCTACATTTTCATTTTTAGTGATCCATGATCACATTGAGTCCATAGGAAAAGCCAATACTATTAAAAGAGGATGAGGTGTTGCTTAATGGCTTGCTTGCTCAAAATACTTAGTGATAAGCTCCAAAAGCCCTCAACCACTTTCTCATATCCACATATGTCCAAAACCAAAAGTCAAACTCGGCCCCATCGATTTGATCTATCCGGCGCACCCGAGTTCATTTGACATAGCCACTGCCAGAAACCCTAATAAGTTCGGTCTCACTGATAGGGATCTTGGTCTCACCGAGATGGGATTGCAAACTCTATGTTTCCCTTCATTATGTTTCGGTCTAACCGAGATGAGCGATCGATCCCACCGAGTTTGCAATGCAAATTCTCTGTTTCCTTCTCGTAGGGTTTCGGTCTCACCAAAATGCGCGATCGGTCCCACCGAGTTTGCCTGACCAACTCTCTGTTTGCCTATTAGAGAAATCGGTCTCACCGAGTTCATGTGATTGGTCTCACCGAGATTACCTTATGCCCTAACCCAAATGAAATCAGTCCCACCGAGTTGTCATGTCGGTCTGACCGAAAATCCTAACATTCACATTTTGAACTAAATCGGTCTGACCGAGTTTGAGCATTCGGTCTGACCGAGTTTGGTAAATTGTGTGTAACGGTTAGATTTGGTGTGGAGGCTATATATACCCCTCCACCCATCCTCCATTCGTGGTGAGAGCCATTGGAACGTGCCTACACTTCCAGCATTCATTTTCTGAGAGAGAACCACCTACTCATGTGTTGGGACCAAGATATTCCAATCCAACCACAAGAATCTTCATCTCTAGCCTTCCCCAAGTTGCTTTCCACTCAAATCATCTTTCCACCAAATCCAAATCTGTGATAGAGAGTTGAGTGTTGGGGAGACTATCATTTGAAGCACAAAAGCAAGGAGTTCATCATCAACACGCCATCTATTACATTTCGGAGAGTGGTGTCTCCTAGATTGGTTAGGTGTCACTTGGGAGCCTCCGTCAAGATTGTGGAATTGAACCAACGAGTTTGTACGGGCAAGGAGATCGCATACTTCGTGAAGATCTACCCTAGTGAGGCAAGTCTATCAGATTACAGGTTTCGGCAAATCCTTAAGGTTCGAACACTGGGGTGCGCACGATGATCTCTCTCTCTCTAGCTCGCTCTCACAACGATCTCAAGGCCTGGCTCGCTGAACCCAAGGAACAAGGGACATGAGAGTTTATACTAGTTCGGCCACCGTTGTAGTGTAATACCCTACTCCAGTGTGGTGTGGTGGATTGCCTCGTAGGCTGAGGATGAACACGTACAAGGGATGAACAGCCTCCTAAGGAGAGGTGTTCTAGAGCTCAATGAGCTGGTGAGGTGGCCTTGGTGGAATGGATCCGATCCAAGATGAGATGATCCCCCTCCCACGGTGGTGGCTAGTCCTATTTATAGAGGCCGGGGTTCTCTCCCCAAATGTTAGGCTATCCTGACAAAAGGTGGTCTTCGCCTGCCAAAGGCTCTGGTGGTGACGCCGCTGTGGGCTCCATGGTGACCTCCGTCCTGCCGTCCTACTGGTCTTGGTCTTGTTGCATCAATATAGAAACCTTTGCCTGATGCCTCGGGACTCCTTGCCTACGCATGCCCCTTTAACACCAAAGAGGAAACTAGCACTCTACGTCCGCTGGCGCCCGCATGGCCTTGGTCGTCACGACTCACGTCACGAGCACCTTGCGAGGTGCCCCTTGCCTTGATATCTCCGCTCCTCGGGAGCCAACCTAGCGAAGCCGCCCCAGGGGAGGTCTTGCTGTCGTCCGCCTCGCGAGGCTTGGCCCCTCACAAGGGTATTGAGTGATTTGTAATGAAGATGGGCCATACCAGGCCGTTGGTGGAGCCACGCCCCGGGCTGCAGGCAGGCAAGTCTGGATACTCCCATTCCCAGGACGCCGACAGTAGCCCCCGGGCCCAAGGCGCACTCGTACTTGGCTTCAAGGCGAAGCCAAAGGGCAAGTGAGGAGCGCCGTGGGCCCCAACACCCTGCGGCCTTGGTTGACGCGTGGCGATTGACGGGACGTGGGCGTCTCCGCTTCCCCATGCTGCCTCGACAACTGCCTGACTTGACGAGTCCCTGCTGCATGCAGAAAAACCATCATTACCTGCGATCGTGGAGTCCGGCGGTTGGCCTCCCTCTGGCTATAAATGAGGAGAGGGGTGGAGCCCCCATTGCTCATCTCTTCCTCCGTTCTGCATGCGTCTTCTTCCTCCTCCTTGCTGTGACACTCATGGCACCGATATGGAGGTTCTCCGCTGCTGAGAAGGGGAAAACTCCCCACGAAGAGCCAGGGCCACTCCAGCCGAAGAAGAGGACGGCCCGCTCCCGTGATGTCGTTGTGAGGCCGGAGGTGCCGAGGCCTGGGCATGAACGGCCACCCCCCGGCTATCTGCTGCCTTTGTACGCCCAGGCAGAGGGCTCCGGAGGAGGAGGCAGTGACTGGCATCGATCGTGCTATGGCCGCGGTGGCCGTGCTGTGGCGGTGCGCCCCACTGCCCCGGGAACCCATGCAGAGGGCTCCTCGCGAGAACTTGTGGTGTTGGGGGCAATGCCACCGCGCTCCTGGATCTGATTCCCGCAGTTCTTCTCTGCAGAGATGTCGCCGAGGGGGCCACTCGAGGTGTGGCAGCAGCACGCCGAGTGCGACGCCCTAGCGACAGGGGTGGAGGTTGAGGTCGTCTCCTCGGGCAAGATCTTCATGACACGCGGATGGGGCGAGGTCGCCCGCACTTGCCGCGCGGAGGGCGCCCTCGCCATCCACTTCGAATACGAAGGCGCTTCCATGATGTTCTTCAAGGTCTTCGACGAGGATGGCCGTCGCCTAGAATGCTGCCCCAGAGGGGGTCGCCGGGACGGCACTGGGCCCGCCGCTGGCCTTGCCGGCAGTTCCTCCGACAACAGCGATGACACTTGGGAGTCCAGTGAATCTCCCGAGCCCTACGAGACTCCGGAGAAAAGCGACGACAACTACGTCCTCCCGACCTCCCGCCGTGCCCGGAGCGCGGCAGCGGCGTCCGCCTGTAGCGGCCGTTGATCTGGATGGGGTTGGTGTCGGCCACCCGTGGCCCACTATTGATGATGGCGACGGAGGCGACGCCTGTAGATAGGGCTCCTAGAGACCTTCTTCTTTTGTTCCCTATGAGGAATCAGATGAACCCCATGGGGGCGTGTAAAGGATCTGTAGTGCCTTTTGTGTTAATATCATCCTTATTATGAAGATTTAGGACTGCGTGTATTGCTTCGGCTCGGTCCCCCCTTTCCTATGCCGCGGTAGCTTAGTGCTCTACACCGACAGGTCCCAGTCCCCAGGCAGGCTGCATCCGTCGCTGGTATGCCAGGTCGCGATGCCATGGTCAAGGCCAGGAGGTTCCGAGGTCCAGTGAGAGTTCCTGAGGCGCGATGCTCAAGAGGTCCCCTTTAGCATGCAAGCAACTACCTGAAGGAAGGAAAGGAAGGCGGCGTCGCCGTAGCAAGGCTGCGAGAGATGGGAATCCTGTGTTGCAGTGCTAGGCTGACTCGAGTGCGAGACTTATCTTAGCGGTCCAGAGTCGATCCCTTGTGCAGCGCCAGATTCGTGTATCAGCGGCTGCGAGACGATTGGGTTAGGCTCGCGCTGGCCTCATTCCCTTTTTCATGCTCTCCTAGGTGCTCTGCGTCCTCGGGTCCCGACCCTCGAGCGAGCTCAGCCGCCGCTGGTATGCCAGGTCGCGTTTTCTAGGTCAAGGCCAGGGGTGAGGGCTGGAGACAGTAGGAGCTCTTGAGATGCGATGATCAGGAGCCCACCCTTTAACGCGCAAGAAGATTGCATGAAAAAAGGAAGGAGCCTGCGGCACCGTCCATCGCCCGCCTCCGGAAGTTCTTGCAGGTTAGCACGGGGGCGGAACACAGATTGCGACCGTGCTTGCTAGTCCACTGTTGGTCGTTCCGCAAGGAGACGAAGGAACAGAGGGCCTGGTGAGGTGACGTGCGCGGGGCGTGCGGCGAGCCAGAGCTCGACTGCTCAGATTTGTCAGCGTTGCAGGGACGAACCCGAGCACAAGCACCGTGCCAGTATGTGTAGTCCCCGTTGCGGGGTGAGAAGGGGTTCGGTCAGTAACACGGGTGGCCGCGAAGGGCAACAGGTAAGCAGGTGATAATCATGAAATGATTCAAGCAATGAAGTAGGTTAGTTCAGATAGATGCAAGAACGATACATGCCATTAGGACGGACCCGAGTGGCCTGGGGATAACGCAGCCCGAGGGGCGCCCCCAACAGAGTGAGCTAAAGATGCAAAACGATACATGTCGCGGGGACAGACCCGTGCGACTTGGGGATAATGCTGCCCGAGGGGCACCCCCAACTGAAAGAACTGTAAAGATTCAACTGTTACCGTAGCTGGAGCGATGTTGGAGTAGCCGAAGATGCGTGCCGAAGAGTTCTTCCTCACGAGCCGCCAGGGTCATGTGCCTCGGGAGGCTACGCGGGCCCAGGTGGCTGCTGGAGAACCGTTGCGATCTCCTCTAGGAAGGCGTGATGCCTAGCCTCCTGAGCCGCCAGGATGCTCCTAAGATGGCACTAGAAGGTGGAAGCCGCGTTCGGCAAGCCGAATGGCATGCGAACAAAGCTGCGAGGTGGACCCTTGCACCGTCCAACGCGCTACGGCCATAAACGTCCCTGAGATGCGGCCCTCTTAGGCCATGGAATGTCTATGCAGACGCGCAGCCCGCTGTCCTCGCCAGGATGGGGAGCTGCGTCGGGTGGTGGGCGATGGTCACCATGTATGGTTGTCGGGGAGGCTGATCGTACCCACGAACACCTATGGGGCCGGTGGACCAGGCCCCTTTGTGGTTCGGAGGGGGGCGGAGATCGCACGAAGAGCGGATCGAGGCGAGGCACACGAGTAGTTTACCCGGCTTGAGCTCTCCGAGAGATAAAACTCCTACTGCTGCTTGTTTGATGTATTGTGTTCTTGCTAGGGAGTAATGCGAGCTACAAAACCTAGCGTGAGTGTATCTGGTCTCTAGCGAGTCGAATGAACCGAAACTCAAACCGAACCCTTTCTACGTTGCGCATGGGCCTCCTTTTATGTGCTCAAGGGGTCTCCGACAGGTGGCAACATAGGCGGGGGTACAAATGTAAAAACAGGAGTTGGTACACCTACTCGAGCGATTATGCGATGCAAAATACCTAACTTTCGGCAAGGGACAAAAAGCAATAAATGCCCGTCGATTGTCGCCCAAACAAAGGCAACAGAGACCGTCAGTGCGCCCGCCGCCACGATGGCAAGCTTGTCGGCCGCTTATCGCTGCTCTCCGCTGGCTGCACAGCCTCTCGACACGCGCGCATGGAACGGTCCCATGGCGACACGTCGCTGGATGAGTTGGAGCGGAGATGGAGAGGTTGCTTGCCGTGGCAAGCGCCTTGCAATGCCGAATCCTTGTCGCGTCCGGAGGCTTGTCGTGCTCGAGCCTTCCCGCAAGCTCCTCTTGCCGGGGCCTTGTCTTCTGCATGCCTTGAGTGGCCTTCCCGGCAAGCTTCTCTTGCCGGGCCTTGTCTTCTTAATCAAATACTTTGTTCTTGAATGGCTCCAAAGGAGCCACGAGAGGATCTTAGCGGTGACGAGGCAAACCACTGCCGCTGGTGTCAGAATCGTCTGCACGAGCACGGGATACTAGGGTACCCCTACTCTAGTACACCGGCAGAGCCCGGCCTGGGCATTACAGTGCCGAAGCGCTTGTCGGGCCAGGCCCAAAACAGTGCACGGTCACACGCGCCTTGATCACGTCGCAACTTCGCCCGGACCCACCAGGACCCCCACTAACGGCACGCACCGGACGTGGCGTCGTCTGCGAAGATCGTGGGCGTGGTCGTGGGGGTTTCTTTATTAGGAAAAGCGGAACGTCTGCCCCCTCCCCCTCTTTATAAGCGGAGAAAACAGGGGCAGGCCGTCCACTCCGCCATTGCTGTCTTGTCAAGAAAACAACCGCCGCTCCCCCCTTCTTCTCCGGTGTGAAGAGAGCAGCGCCCCGCCCCCTTTCGCCACAAGCGCACTCACCGCCGTCGGCCTCCTCCGCCGCCCTCGCCATGGCTCCGAAAGCCAACAAGGAGAAGGGCGTCAAGTCGGTCGAGGCGCAGCGGCTCGCGGCGCTACGCAAGGAGCGGGCCATCTTCCCCCCGCAGCTCGGCGCAAGGGAGCTGCGGGATGTCTTCTACCTCTTTTGGTCGACGGAGACGCGTGCGCATCCGCGCACGAGGGTACTCCCCGCCTCCGCCTCTGATTTGGCACCAACAGGTACCCTTTTTCGCCCTTTTCTTCTATTTCGGGCTTTGCCCGCCTTTTCCGGAAGTTCTTCTGCGACATCATGAACACGTTTGGCCTCCGCCTCCTTGATTTCACCCCAACGCCGTCTTGACCATGGCAGTTTTCGCGCATCTTTGTGAAAACTTTGTCGGAGTCCACCCAAATGTGGCACTCTTCCGCCACTTCTTTGTGCCCAGCGTCGAGAGGAGAGCCACTTGCCGGAGGGATAGCTTGGGTCTCCAGGATCGGCAAGAAAGAGGCCTATCTGGAAGGGGAGTTCCACAACAAGTGGGAGGAGTGGAGAGCCAATTGGTGTTGGGTCGTAGAGGAGAACCCGCAGCCCTTCACCGCCGTGCGCCAAACCCCAATAGTGCGCGGCAGAGATTGGAGTAACTTGGCGCGGAGGATGCGAAGTTGAAGATAGCCGTGACCGGATTTTGCGCCTCGGGCTTGCCGGACTAACCGTAAGCGCTTATTGGCGCGATTTCCTTCGCCGCCGCATCGCTTCCCTTGCAGGAGAGGAGGAGGCCTGCTTGGGAGTTCCAAAATGCGAGACATCATGAGGTTGCGCCTGGTCTGAATCGAATTTCACCGTCTTGGAGCTGGATGCGATGCTGCTCGAGCTGTTCAAGAACGACCCCGACCACCACTGAGTGGTTTAGGTTGCCGCGAAGTCGCCCCATTGTGCAACAACTCGGCGCCGACCACATCCGCGCCATGATGCTGTTGTCACGACTCCATGGGATCGTCCCAACTGGCGTGAGCCCCGAGGAGGTCGTGCAGCAGCTTCTTGACGATTTGGAAGAAGTGCCGATCCGCCCGATGAGCAGAGAAGGCTCACCCGCGACACCACCGACGAGGAGATGGCGCGGATTGCCACTAGGGTGGAGGCGGCAGCAGCCGCTGCCGCCGGAGCCTCGGGTTCACCGTGGAGGAGGCGGACGCCGCTGAGGCGGCAAGCCTTGCCGAAGCGAGGGAGGTCGTCGGCGAGGACGAGCTTGTCGAGCCCGAGGCCGGGTCGAGTGGACCCGCCCGAGGCGCTTCTTCTCCACCACCTAGTGACTTGCCGCCAGTGAGCCCCGGCTCCGCCGAAGAGGCGTCTCCGCAAGGCCGAGACGAGTCGGGCGCAGATCGCCTGCCCACAAGAAGAAGCTGCCACGACGCTGCTTCCACCGTGGCAAGCGAGGTTGCCGTGGGGCGCCCACTTCTTCATGCGACAAGCTGGCGAGGTCTTCTCAGGCCATCGCCGACGCCTCCGCCAAGCGGCCAAGAGAGCCCACTCCCCCGCCTCGTCGCACCGGAGGCGAGCCGGAGTTTGACTTCTCCGCGCTCAGCTCCGAGGAGGAAGGCGGAGAGTAAGCTCTTGAGATTTTGCTTGTATTTCTTCAATTTTATTGCTTCATCTTGAATCTGATTTGCCGTTGCTCGACTCTTCCCTTTTCAGGACGCTGGCCCAGAGAGCGTCGAAGAGGGCCAAGATCCCGACGGTCGTCGTTGAGGACGATTCTCCCGTGGCAACAGGGGACGCGTCCGAGACCCTCTTGCCGGACCCGGCGACCCTCCCTCAGAGCAGCCCCCAGCACAGCCCCCAGAGTAAGTGCGCAGTTTTCTCCTTACTATTAGGTGTGCAGGGGTGCTCCTTCTTCGCTGATACCTGATTGTGTGCTTGTGTAGGAGCAGAGCAGCCTCGTCAGGAGGGCTCGGAAGCCGCCCCCGAGATCCTGTCTGCTGACACTACGCCGCCAAGGGAGGAACCTCCGGCAAGGGAGCGCCCTCCGACAAGGGAGGCCACTCCGGCAAGGGAGGCTACCCCGGCAAGGGACAGCGCCAGTGACCCTCCAGTGGTCGAGGCCATGGCTGCGGATCCCGTTGCAGGTAATTTCTTTATACGAAAATTTCCCTTGGGCTTGCTTTCTTTTGTTTCTCTTTTTGAACATTGGCTTGACTGCTCTTTCTTCGTCTGACGCAGAGCCGATGGAGGTCGAGGCCGCCGGCGAGGAGGAAGCGCGCGGCAATACCGATGAGGCCGCCGTCCCGAGGAAGAAGAGGTCGTTCTTGTGGAAGAAGAGGCCGCCGCCGACGAGCCTGTTGGCGAAGGCCACCGAGGCTGCCGACGCAGAGCCGGGCGAGGGTCGGGCGATCGACCGACGACCCTCGAGGCCGCAGGAGCGCCAAGCGCCACACCGACAGCCGACTTCCCACAAGGCTGCGTCAGGCCCGAGGAGCCCCAGCCCGGCCACCAAGGCCGGGCGTCTTCATCAAGCTCCCACAGGAACCGAGCTCCAGGCGCCCGGTCGAGGAGAGACCTTCGACGGCGAAGCATCGGCCTCCGCTGGCCGACGCTGGTGGGCGCGCCAAGCAAAGAAGCAGCGAGGCTGAGGAGGAGCAAATTCAAGAAGCTGTTGTCGCTCTACCGCGCCCGGCCAAGTTGGAGAACCGGGAAGCACTTGTCGCGAGGGCAGGAGCGGACATGGAGAAGCACGCCAAGAGCTCGGAGCGCCAACCAAGAAGCTCTCCATGACGTGTAGCGAGCTGGGGCAACTTGCGGAAGAGCGCACGGCCTTTATCCTTGAGAAGGCCGCAGAATCAAGAGGAGCAGCGGCTGGTTGCCGAGAAGCTCTCCGCGCAGAAAGCAAGTTGGCGCAGCGGAAGGTCAACCTGGATAGCCACGAAGAAGACCTTGCTGCCATGAGGAGTCACTTGGCGGGCCGCCAGAAGCGAAGGATGCTGCCGCATGCCGAGGCCGCCAAGGAAGAGCTGAAGGCGGAAGGTGGCAGCCGAGGCCAGCCTCAAGAAGAGCGGCGAAGAGCTTGCCGTGCTCGAGCATGAGCGCGAAGGACGCCTACACTCTTGGCGAAGCTGCAGAGTCATCTCGCCGATAGGGGCAAGGAGCTCGACGCCGCCAAGGATTCCAAGGCGGATCTTGAGCTGAAGGCGACCACTCGACGCAGACGTTGGGACGGCGCCAGAGGCGGGAGGTGGGTGTGTTGGAGGCGATCAAGGCCAAGGAGGAGCTGCTGGCGAATGCTGCCTCCATCCATAGCACCTTGAGGGAGAGCGTGGAGCACCGGATCAAGGTCTTGTGGACACCGCCGCCGACATCCACAACGAGTGATGGAGCTGGGATGGCGGACCTTGCATACTCCTCCGACGAGCATCTCCAACCTAGCGCCAAACTCAGTTTATTCTTCAAAGGCGTGGTGACGGGTCTCCGCGACTCGGGAAGAGGTCCCGGCAGGTGGCCGAGGAATCACGCCCGGATCTGTGCGAGAGCCCTCGAGAAGGTGTTAATAAAGGTGGCCTTCCGCAATCCGGGCCTCAACCTTAACGGCGTCCTCGCATCCTTGCCGCCCAGATGCCAACGTGGAGGAGCTCAAAGCCCTTATCGCACCCATTGTGGACAAGGTGAACAAGATCAAGCGGATCAATGGCGACCCAGCGTAGACTAGGCTGCCAATTTTATCTTTCCCTTGTCGTCTGATCATGTTTTAGAACACTTTGTTAGATCAGCGACAAGTTATTTTGTAATATACTCTATCTTAGGCGATCAATGCAACGTTATTTCCTCTACTTGATTCCTTCCTTTGTATGCGTTTACGCCTTACGCATTTGGGGGACTTGTCGGTGCGGGCACCTTTTGCCATGAAGTGCGGAACGTCGGCTGACTCATTGGCGATGCCGCCTCCGACAAGCAACCTTGTCGCGACTAGCCGCAGCTCACTTAAGTTGTTGAGCGGACTCGAAACAAAATAAGGGCGCGACTAGCCGGCGAGTTGGTTCCTCTGTGCACAGGTTTTCCATACAAAGTACTATCATTTGAGGAAGATAACTTAAAAATTAAAAAATTGATTGCTCAAACTTTGGCAACTTAGCTTTTGTGTCTCTTGCTTCCCGATGAGGTGAAACTCCCTCGAGCGGTGCCTGGTTAACTTGTGCGCGAGGGAGCCTTCCTTTCTTTGAGAAAAGAGAAAGAAGAGGAAATAACGTTATGGAGCCCAGCGGCTCGATTTTTCTTACCGGGTGTGGTTGCTGCACAAAGTGTTAGCCAAAACATGCAATAAAATGATGAAAGCATGAATTTGACAAGTTGTGCGCAACACATGAGCTTTACTGATGCACGGGGTCTGCGCCCGACTTTGTACAAAGGATTACATGCAACAGCGGCAAGACTTGTACAAAAGGTGGTTGCCGGAAAGGTTTCCGGCAACCGCCATCTATGGGTAAAACTTACGAAGATGCTCAATGTTCGGTGAGTTGCTCACGGAATGCCATCTTCGGTCTCAAAGCGGACAGCGCCCGAGCCTAGTGACTCGTTTCACCCGATAAGGGCCTTCCCACTTCGGCGCCAACTTGTTTGAATTCTTGGCGGATTGAACGCGCCGAAGAACAAGGTCGCCTTCCTCGAGACTTCTGGCACTAACTCTGCGGCTATGGTAGCGACGCAAAGCTTCTTTGGTAGCGAGCAGCTCGCCGCAATGACTGAAGACGATCTTCCTCAAGGAGCAGCACGTCATCTTGTCGCAGCTGCTCTTGCTCAAACTCATCATAAGCGAGCACTCGAGGCGATCCGTATACGAGTTCCGTGGGGAGAACTGCCTCTGCTCCATAGACTAGAGCAAAGGTTGTCGGCGGTGGCTCGATTTGGCGTCGTCTGATCGACCAAAGAACCACCGCAGCTCCTCCATCCAGTTTCTTCCGCACTTGTGCAGCAGCCGAAAAGTTCTGGTCTTGAGCCCGCAGCACTTCAAAGCATTGCCCTCTCTGCTTGATGTTGCTTCTCGGGTGAGCAACGGAAGCAAGCAGACCTTGGCGCCAAGATCTTGGACGTCTTTGCATGAAGGTGCGACTTGTAAATTGTGTGCCGTTGTCGGTGATGATCCTGTTAGGGATTCAAACAACAAACAATCGACTGAAGAACTTGATCGCCGACCGTGTCTTTGTCACCTTCCTCATCGCTTCCACTTCCGGCCACTTTGTGACCTTGTCGTTGGCGACGTACAAGTACTCAAAGCCCCGACTTTCGGGGAAAGGGGCCGAGGATGTCGAGCCCCGGACCGAAAATGGCCAGGATAAAGGGATCGTCTGGAGAGCTTGAGCTGGCTGGTGTATCTGTTTGGAATGGAACCGCACGCTTCACACTTGGTTACTTGTGCGGTTGCATTACGGAGGCTGTCGGCGGAAGAAACCTTGCCGGAAAGCTTTGCGGCAAGTGCTCTTCTTGCCAATGTGGTGACCACATATGCCTCCATGTATCTCTGCCAACAGCTTACATCCATCTTCCCGGGAATACACTTCAATTTCACACCGTTGAGTCTTCTTACATGCATAGGTCACGACAAACCGGGTACATACTTGATCGCCGGGCTACTCTTTCCGCTTCTTCTTGCTCTTGGGAAGTTCTCCGTGTCTCAAGGAAATGGACAATCTGCTGCGCCCATGCTTTGGAGCTTGTGGCTCGACAACAAGGACTAAAGGCACATCTCTGCTGCTGCGGGAACGTCGGCTTCCACGGCAGGACCTGCGGCCTGCCGAGCTTGACGCTCCCGGCAAGCTTGCCGGAGCAAAACTTGTCGGGCGTGCGCTTCAACGTAAACAAACCACAGGGCTGTCGGGCAGACTGCCCCTCGGCATTGTTGGTGTTGATCTTGGGAACCTTCGCATAGCAGACGGCTTGGAAGCTCTGCGGAAAGTAGTCACCGAGATCAACTTCCTCTTCTTGCCTTGCTCGATTGATGGTGTTACGGTTGGTGAGTCGACTTGAGCACGAAAATCCCTGGTTCCACAGGTAACTTAAGTGCAGCGCACTTTGACGAACCGTCAGCGATATCATTACGAGCTCTTGGAACATGTTCCATTTGCAGGCCGTCAAAGTGCTCTTCGAGCTTCCTCACTTCATCAACGTATGCCTCCATCAACGGACTCTGGTAATCTTTGTTCACTTGGCGGACGACAAGCTGCGAGTCACCCCTGACAATAAGTTTTTTGATCCTAAGATCCACTGCGATCCTGAGACCGGCAAGAAAACCTTCATGCTCTGCAGTATTGTTTGTCGCTTGCTCCTTGGGAAAGTGCATCTGGACTACGTACTTGAGGTGCTCTCCGGTGGGTGCGATAAGCAGCACGCCAACCGGGCGCCTTTGCAGCGAGAAGGCACCATCGAAGTACATCAGCCACTCTTTGCTTGCTTCCTCGACGGGAATGCTCATCTCCGGAATCTCTTCATCTGGCGTTGGCGTCCATTCTGCTATGAATTCTGCCAACACTCTGCTTTGGATAGTTGATGTGCTTTCAAACTTAAGACCAAAGCTTGACAGCTCCAGTGCCCACTCGACAATCCCCGCCTGCCGCTTCGGATTCTGCAGATCCTCTTCATGGAAAGCGAGTGACAATCGTGATCTCATGTGCTTGGAAGTAGTGGCGCGCAGCTTTCTCGAGGCCATGAGGAGGCCGAAAAGCAATTTCTGCACCGCAGTACCTTGACCTAGCCCCTGCAGGAGGGAACTGACAAAGTAGACCGGGCGCTGCACCATCCTTTTGTGCATCTGGTCATGCATCTGCGTGGTCGTCCTTATCGGGACCAGAGCTTGTCGTGAAGCCCCACGCTTGTCGCTGGATGTGCTTGCCGTGGTTGCTGGCTCGTCATCCGCCTCCCTCTCCGCTACTAACGCAACACTAACCACTTGATTGGTTGCCGCTATATATAGCAAAGCAACTTCTCTTGTGGCTTAGGTGCGACAAGTGTTGGAGTGGAGGATGTATCTCTTCAAGTCCTGCAGCGCAGCCTCCGCTTCGGGAGTCCATTTCATTGGACCTGCCTTTTTCAAGATTTTGAAAAACGGCAGGGCGCGCTCAGCAGACCTAGAAATAAACCTGCTGAGAGCAGCTACGCAACCGGCAAGTCTTCGTACATCCTTGACGCGCTTTGGTGCTTCAATCTGCTCAATGGCCTTGATCTTGTCGGGATTAGCTTCGATCCCTCGTTGAGACACGAAGAACCGAGAAGCTTGCGGAAGGGACTCCAAACACGCACTTCTCGGGGTTGAGCTTGAGGTTGATCTTAGCAGATTTGCAAAGGTCTCGTCCAAATCTTGAACCAGAAGTTGCTTTGTCCTTGCTTTTGACCACTATGTCCTCCATGTAGGATACTACAATTCTGTGCATCAGCGGCTCAAAAGCGTCATGGACTACCCTTGCAAATGTTGAACCAAAGCATTCTTCAAAACCGAAAGGCATCCGTATGAAACGATATGTGCCACATGGCGTGATGAATGCGGTCTTCTCCTCATCTTCTTCAGCCATGAAGATCTGATGGTATCCTGAGTATGCATCAAGAAACGAAAGAAAATCACATCCAGCCGTGGAGTCAACAATCTGGTCAATGCGCGGCAAGGGAAATGGATCTTTGGGACAAGCTTTATTAACATCCGTGAAGTCAATACAAAGTCTCCATTTTCCATTTGCTTTGCGCACGACTACAGGTTGGCCAACCACGTAGGATGGAGCACTCCTCGACAAGGCCTGCTGCTTCCGACTTCTTGATCTCTTCTGCTATGAATTCTTGGCGCCCATCGCTTGCTTCCCGACTTTTTTGCTTGACGGGCCGCGCATGAGGACAAGCGGCGGCGGTGCTCAATCACTTTCACAGGAACACCGGGGATGTTAGACGGTTGCCATGCAAACACGTCGACATTCGCCCGCAGGAAAGCAACGAGCGCGCCTTCCTATTTATGGTCGAGGGAGGCACTGATGGTAAAGGTACCACCCGTGCCGTCCTCCTTGGCGGGCACCTTCTTGGTCTTTGGCGGAGCCACCATCTTCTTGCACTTGCCGGTGGAGCTCAATGGTGCGTCCTCGACGGTAGCGCAGCACTCCGAAGAGGTGCGCTTGCGAGTGAGCATCGAGCCCTTGCCGGACTTGGACTTTGTCTTCTTCCCCGGGAGCTTCAGCGGTAAGTGTTTACGTAATCTGTCATGCTGCTGCATCCGGTAGATCTTGTCGGGCACAGATAAGGGCATCCTTCTTGTCGCCATGGACGGAGAAGACGCTTATCGGGCTGGCATCTTGAGTAAGTTGTAGGCGTAGTGAGAGGTTGCCATGAACTTGGCGAGTCTTTGGGCGGCCAAGTATCCCATTGTAAGGCAATGGGAAATCGGCAACGTCGAATGTGACCCTCTCAGTCCTAAAATTCAGCTCGCTGCCAAATGTTACCAGCAACGTAATCTTCCCCTTCGGGTTGCTCCTTCCGGGATTGATTCCTTGGAAAGTACCGGTCTCTTCGAGCTTCGCCGTCGATTTGAAGCTTACGGAGCACCGCGGAGGAGATCAGATTCAAGCCCGGCCCGCCGTCAACTAGCATTTTGGTGACCTTGAGGTTGCGGATGGTTGGTGAGACCAACATCGGCAAGCACCCGACCGCATTATGCGATCGTGGTGGTCCTCAATATCAAAAATGATAGGCATGCCGGACCACTTCAGAGGCTTGCGTGACTCTCACGGATGGTTCCGCTGCATTGACCTCCGCATCCATTGCTTGAGTTGGCGGTCGGAGGTATGCAGGAAGCACCTCCGTCAACGCAGAGGACCTCTGTGGCTTTCAAACTCCCGCTCATCGGGCGTCGTCTTCCATATCTTCGTCGTCGTCATCATCTTCATCCTTGTCGCGGCCGCGGGGAGGTCTGTCTCCTTGCCGCTGCTTGGCCTTGCCGCGGCGTCCTCCCCGGCCGAGACGTTTCTTGCTTGCTCCCCCAGCACCTTCCTGGGCCTTCTCCTTGTCGCGCCGCTCGTACTCAGCTCTCTGTTGTTCGACAAGCTACTCAACCTTCTTGCAGCTCTGGAGGTCGTGGCCCTTGGTGCGGTGGATCTTGCGATCGCTTGTTGGAGCTGTCACCTTGTCGGGCGGTTGCCACCGGACCGGTGGTTGGCGTCGTGACAACCTCCTTGCCGGAGCCACCAGCCTTGGCGTTCTTGTCGCCACCTCCGCTGCCGGACTGCTCAACAGCTAGCACTTCTCTACTTTTCTTCTTCCTGTTGCCTCGCCGCGGCCCTTCTTTGCCGGGCGGTGTCCTCCTTGTCGAGATCCTCGCTTCCGCATTCTCTCACAGAGTCTCCTCCCTTCCTCGGTAGCGTGCACACTTGTCGGCCAAGGCGTACAGCTCACCGACGTCCTTGACTTTGCACATCGCCATCTCCTCCTCATCCTGCGGTTCCGCACATTCGATGAAATGCGCCGATCACCGCGCGGCGGGGTGGACGTCACGGGATGTTGTAGTGCACACGGCTGAATCTACGAATGAACTTGCGCAGGACTCTCCTTCCTTCTGGGCGGCAGATGAAGGTCACTCTCTTGGCCACGAGGCTTGTGGCCACCTGTGAAGGCGCCAACAAACCGATGGCACAGATCTGCCCAAGAGGATATGGAGCTGTCCGGCAAGTGCATGAGCCAAGATCGGCGTTGGGCTTGAGCACGAGCGGGAAGTAGTTGGCGAGATCTTGTCGTCCGTCCCCGCAGCCTGCACCGCGATGGTGTAGATCTTGAGGAACTCCGACGGATGCGTCCTGCCATCATACTTCTCCGCACGTCTGGTTTGAAGTTTTTACGGCTGGGCCACTTTGGACTTGCCGCAGCTCACGAGAGAACGCAGGGCAACCTACCGCGTATGGCAAGTCGCTGGCTCCTCCGGCGCGCCGCGTCAACAGAAGGCCCAGCGCGGCAGCCGGATCGACGTCAGCGCTTCTCTTTGGCGCTCGATGCGAGTTCGGCGTCCTCTTGTTGTCGCTCATGAAGAACTTGGCGCTGATCGCGGCGAGCTCATGGATCCGGACGACGCGGTGGAGTCGCGCCGAGGTGGATCCGGTGAGTCGGCGATCTTGGCCTTCGTGGCGGAGAGTGCACGGTGGTTGCACCTCCGACAGTCTCGTCGCCACCGGCTCGTGCCTTGTCGTCTCGCCGCGGCAACGATGGCGTTGGTTGCCGTGGAGCGTCGCCGTTGGCAAAGCCGATGAGGCTCTGGATAGTGGCCCTCCACTCGTCGACCTTGTCGGCCGCTGGAGGGTAGTCGAGGAGCAGCTGAGCTCTTGCCAGAGCTTCTGCTGGAGTAGTGGGTGGCATTGGCGAACGGTGCGAGGAGCGGGATATGCTCGGACTTCTAACTATGTTAGAAGGAGCAGCACCCCGCCCAGGCGACCGTATCTCACTCGTGCCAGCATGTTGGCGCGCATGCTGGTCTTGAGGGTCTCGATCCAACGAACGTATGGCATTGTGAACGCCATGACGTTGTTGGTCCCGCGTCTCCTGAGATGGGTGCGGGGGATGCGCGGACGCCGAGGTTTGCGGGGCCTTGTCCTTGGACTTGGCAACGTCGCGAGCACCTTCGTCGGCACCCGTTCCTCCGCCAGCGTCTGCCCCACCACCCGTCTGCTGCGGTGAAGGTGGGTACGACGCAGACGGTTCTACTGCCACCGAAGCCTTCTTCTTCGGTGGCATGTTGAGGAAGATGTTGATGACGCTGCTCGTGTGAACGCCGGATCAGATTCACACGGCCTCGACGCCTTCTACCGGGCGCCGCCAAAGATGTCGGGAGGCTGATCGTACCCACGAACACCTATGGGGCGGCGGACCAGGCCCCTTTGTGGTTCGGAGGGCGGAGATCGCCTGAAGAGCGGATCGGCGAGGCACACGCAGCGGTTTACCCAGCTTGAGGGCTCTCCGGAGATAAAACTCCCTGCTGCTTGTTTGATGTATTGTGTTCTTGCTAGGGAGCAATGCGAGCTACAAAACCTAAGCGTGAGTGTATCTGGTCTCTAGCAAGTCGAATGAACCGAAACTTCGAACCGAACCCTTTCTACGTTGCGCATGGGCCTCCTTTTATATGCTCAAGGGGTCTCCGGCAGGTGGCAACATAGGCGGGGTACAAATGTAAAACAGGAGTTGGTACACCTACTCGAGCGATTATGCGATGCAAAATACCTAACTCGACGGCAAGGGACAAAAGCAATAAATGCCCGTCGATGTCGCGCAAACAAAGGCAACAGACCGTCAGTGCGCCTCCACTCGCCCACGATGGCAAGCTTGTCGGCGCCGCTTATCGCTGCTCTCCGCTGGCTGCACAGCCTCTCGACCTGCCAGCATGGAACGGTCCCATGGCAACACGTCACCGGATGAGCTGGAGCGGAGATGGAGAGAGGTTGCTTGCATGACAAGCGCCTTGCCGCGGCCGAATCCTTGTCGCGTCCGGAGGCTTGTCGCTCGAGCCTTCCCGGCAAGCTCCTCTTGCCGGGTCTTGTCTTCTGCATGCCTTGAGTGGCCTTCCGGCAAGCTTCTCTTGCGGGCCTTGTCTTCTTAATCAAATACTTTGTTCTTGAATGGCTCCAAAGGAGCCACGGAGGATCTTAAGCGGTGTGAGGCAAACCTGCCGCAGGAGTGCTGAATCGTCCGTGCACGAGTACGGGATACTAGGGTACCCCTACTCTAGTACACCGACAATGGTCCTTGCCTGTTGAAGCTCCTGGATCGCCTTGGTGAGCACTAAGCGCTCCACGCCTCGTGCCCTCATGAGGAAAACGTGCGGCGAAGCATGCCTCCACATGGCGCCCGAGCGCCTCCCTCGTGACATTGGCTAGGTCTGAGGCCCTCCAGAAGAGAGCCCCCGAGCCCAGCCTGAGGAGGGTGCCAGGCATGCCTTCCTATGCGAGGGAGGGAGGCGCCCCTGCTGCGGGCACAGATCCTGAGGTGGTGCTGCTAGAAACACCGCTCTCCTGAGGCCCTAGGTAGGGTAGCTGCTTCTTCTTCTTGAAGATGGCCTCAGGAGGGTACCGGGTGCCTTCGTTGTCGGGGTCTTCGGCTACTGCAGCTTGGTAGGCGCGCTCGAGGGAGCACACCGCATCTCTTTCTTCATAGGGGACCGTGATGATGCCACTACTCCATGGCATCTTGAGGACGTTGTAGCCGTGGTGGGTCACCGACAAAAACTTGGCCAAGGCTAGATACCCAAGGATGGCATTGTACGGCAGGCAGATGTGGGCGACATCAAAGTCGATGAGCTCGGTAGGGTAGTTGTCATGCTGGCCGAAGGTGACAGGGAGGCGAACCTGCCCTATCGGGGTGGTGGAGCCATCGGTCACTCCTGAGAAGGGCTTGGTAGGCTGGAGCTGATCGTATGGCACTTGCAGGCTGTCGAATGTCTCGACAGACAGGACATTGAGCCCTACACCGCCGTCGATGACGGCCTTGGTTACTTGGACGTTGCTGATGATGGGTGAGCAGAGCATCGGAAGGACACCGGTTGTTGCCGCACACTTGAGCTGGTCTGACGAGCTGAATGTGATGGCGCACTTGGACCACCTGAGCGGGCGCGTGGCATCGACCCTGGGAAGGGCCGCGTTCACCTCTTGAGAAAACTGCTTGAAGATACACTGAAAGGCTGGGGCTTGAGCGCCACCCAAGATACAGGCGATGGCGCGCGGCTCCTGGAAGCCCCCCAGCCCCCTCGTCCTGATGATGGTGTTTGTTCCTTCTTGGTGGTGGTGGCAGCGGAGGGAGGCCTGCATTGCCCTGATGTCGGTCCTCATGAGGCTGGTCTCTCCAGGTGCCCTCGCGAGGCTGGTCCTGCCAACAATCTTTACGAGGTCGGTCGCGCCACTCCTGGCGGGGGCCACGGTCGTCCCAGCGTCCTCCACCTCATCCGCTTCCTCGGCCGTAGCCTCAGTCGTTGCGCTCGGGACGCCGACCGAAGCGCCCATCTTGGATGGCCCTGAGCTCCTGACAGTCACTGGTGTTGTGGCTGTGTATGTTGTGCAAGGCGCAGAATGGACGGTTGGCCTTGGATGATTCGGGGTGGTCGCGGCTGCACTTCGTCTCTGGATCCGCTGCGAGCACGGTAGCCCCCTTGTGCTTCAAGTTGTTGATCTTGGCCTTCTTGTCTTCCTGATCTGTAGCTAGGAGCTCGAGGAGGGAGAGGCGCCCCTCCTCAGCCCTTGCGCACTTGGTTGCCATGTTGAACATCTCTAGGGTCGTGCATAATTCCTCGTGGATGTCGAGCTCCTCCTTCATCTTGACGTCGCAGACACCATCGGAGAACACGGAGATGATGGCCTCGTCCGTCACCTTGGGGATCTTGAGGCGGACGCTGTTGTAGCGCCGGACGTACTTCTGCTGAGTTTTCCGCGGCTCCTGCTTGATGCGCCGCAGGTCACCTGCGGCCGGCGGGCGGTCACGACTGCCCTGGAAGTTGGCAATGAAATGCTCGCGCATCTTGCCCCAGGAGAAGATCGATCCTGTGGGCAGGTTCAGAAGCCATGAGCGCGCGCCATCCTTGAGGGCCATGGGGAACCAATTCGCCATGACCTTCTCGTCACCGTTGGCCGCCTCGATGCTGAGCTCATAGAGCTGCAAGAACTCCGCAGGGTCGGGGGTGCCGTCATAGCACGGACGCGGGTCTGGCTTGAACTTGCCGGGCCAGACGACGCTGCGCAGCTCGAGATTGAAGGCACAACAACCTGTTATGGTCACCGGAGCTCGTCGCAGAGGCGGGGCCTGATCTTGATATCCATGCACCGCCACCGTACGCGGTGCATGGTCTTTACGCAGTGGTGCTGGGAGCATAGGACCGTTTTCTTCCGGCCGAGGGACTTCTTGGCAGCTTCCTTCTTCGTGCACGGGCGCCCGGCATGGTGGGTCACGCCGCGGGGCCGCGCACCTTGGTGCGAGGGTTGCGTCTTGACGCGGAGGTGGAGGAGGCGCTCCGTGTGATACGTCACCCGCAGCTGGAGGTGGGCGAGGTAGCGAGAGGGACGATGCAGGGGAGCTCCGAGCGACGCTAACGAGCTTGGCAATGCAGTCGAGCCAGTCGTCGTAGTGGTTGTCGACCGGGCGGGAACGCAGGAGCTCGCGTGCCATGAGCAGTGCGGCCAGAGTGTTCGTGGGCGTGCGACGAGCATGGGACGCGAGCCGGCCGGAGTTAGCGACGGGGTGGCAGTGCGTGGATCCCGCTGCACAAAGGGGTGCAGCAATGAAGCTTGCTGCTCATTCCTGGCCGGGCTGGTGGCAGCGTTGGCAGCAGGTAATGGAGAACGGCGGGGAGGTCTGCCAATGGAAGCCGTCTGAGCAACGCAGTCAACGAGGGCGGCTCGGCGCTCAGCACGGGCTCAGTGAGCGTTAGCCATGGATCTGGCGGAGCAACAGAGCGCGGATCGATGGAAGAAAGGCTTTAGCGCACCCCTACCACGCGCGTCAAATGTCGGATTACGGGTTCTGACAAACCATTAAGGTTCGAACACTGGGCTGTGCACGAAGATCTCTCTCTCTCGCTCTCTCTCTCTCTAGCTCCCTCTCGCAACGATCTCAAGGCCTAGCTCGCCGAACCCAAGGAACAAGAGACACGAAAGTTTATACTGGTTCGGGCCACCGTTGTGGTGTAATACCCTACTCCATTGTGGTGTGGTGGATTGCCTCGTAGGCTGAGGATGAACACGTACAAGGCATGAACAGCCTTCTGAGGAGAGGTGTTCTAGAGCTTGATGAGCTCGTGAGGTGGCCTTGGTGGAATGGATCTGATCCAAGATGAGATGATCCCCCTCCCACGGTGGTGGCTAGTCCTACTTATGGAGGTCCGGGCCCTCTCCCCAAATATTAGGCGGGAAGGGATCCCACAACGGCCAATTTTGAAGGGAGACAACTAGTACAAGCTATCCTGACAAAAGGTGGTCTTTGCCTGCCAAAGGCTCTGGTGGTGACGCCGCTGTGGGCTCCGTGGTGACCTACGTCCTGCCGTCCTGCTAGTCTTGGTCTTGTTGCACCGATATGGAAACCTTTGCCTGATGCCTCGGGACTCTTCACCTGCGCTTGCCCCTTTAGCACCAAACAGGAAACCGGCTCTCTGCGTCCGCTGGTGCCCGCATGGCCTTGGTCGTCACGGCTCACATCACGAGAACCTCGCGAATTGCCCCTTGCCTTGATATCTCTTCTCCTTGTGAGCCATCCTAGCGAGGCCGCCCCAGGGAAGGTATTGGTGTCGTCCGCCTCGCGAGGCTTAGCCCCTCGCGAGCGTCTTGATTGATTGCTGATGAAGATGGGCCGTACCAGGCCGTTGGTGGAGCCATGCCCCGGGCCGCAGGTAGGCAAGTCTGGGTACCCCCGTTCCCAGGACACCTACAAAGTCCTTCGTGGGCGACGACCATGGTGGGAAAGACAAGGTTGCTTCTTTGTGGACCCTTCGTGGGTGGAGCCCTCCGTGGACTCGTGCAACCATTACCCTTCGTGGGTTGAAGTCTCCATCAATGTGGATGTACGATTGCAGCACCTATCGGAACCATGGGAAAAATATTCGTGTCTACATTGCGTTTGCTCCCTCCAAACTCCTCCCAATACTGTAGGTTGCTGCTAACGCGACACTACGATCAGAGACCCTTCGACGAAACTGTGTGCGATGCCATAATCGCAAACGGGGGTGTAAAAAGACCCGTCAAAAAAGGTGCAAAGCGTATGCGATGGAGGATGCATCAAACATGGTTCAAATTTTAGTTGCTTGTGTGATTCAGGGCATACGGTTCAGTTCAATTAACTGTTTTCGATGAGGAGGAACAAAAGAAACGGGTAGCCTGATGAAGGCGTGTGCGACGTATAGCATACGGTTCATTCGGATGAACTATTTGTGATTAGGCAACACAAAAGAAACGGTCAGACAGATGAAGGTGTGTGCGATATACGACATGCGGTTCACTCGGAGAAATATTTGCGTTGAGAAAAGAAAAAAAGAAACGGTTCAACTTAACAAGACGTGTGTGTTGTGCGATGGGATTGCACACAGAACAACAAAATATATATAAGACAACACTATTCTAATCCCAAGATTAGAATAACTATTTGGATCATGATCGGCCTATACATGACGCGATGGGATGTCTCTCAGATCCAGGAAACCCACATCTGCCCTCCCCAGCCCGAGTCACCGGCAGCCCTGCCACCAACTACGCCGCCACCGGCCCCTGCAACCAATGGCGCCGCCGCCCGGCCCGCCTCCAACCACGCCTCCGCCAGCCCCTGCCACCAACCGCGCCGTCGCCAGGGCCGCATCCAACCGCGTGTCGCCGAGGCATGACCTCCAACCGTGCTGCCGCCGAGGCCCGATCTCCAATCGCACCGCTGCTGACCACCGACAACAAACCGCGTTGCTGCTCGGATCCTACCTCCGTTCACGCTGCTGTTGGGCCAAACAAAGAAAATTGCGGCCCTCCGGCCAACCACCGCTTCAGCACCTGCCCCGTGCACCCTCCGGCCAACCTCCGCCTCCCCACCCCGTCACGCTGGTCTCCCAACCAACCACTGCCTCCCCATCCCACCGGCCTCGACCTGCTACTGCAAGAGTTGTTGACCTGCAGCTAGTTGTGCGCCTTGCGCCGACCCGCTGCCACCAATTATAGATGGGTCCGGCCCCCTGTCCTTTCCCTCCCGACCTTCCTCTTCATCTGCAGCGAGCTACCGTCTGTGTCATCTTCAGCCACACTGGAGCTTGCAGGATAGGCACACACATACATGCCGATGTATAGCTGAAGAAGTTCAAATAGGGCGCTAGAAGCGATAGAATGGAGGGTGAGCAAGGTGTAGTTGTAGGGGACGACACTGACCGGGCAGACAAAATCAAGCCCAAGAGACATGAGTATGTGTGCGTCTGCGATCTGATCAATGCCTGATGCGAGGGATAACTTTATTTGCGCACATATGGATCAGTCATGTTGGTGGCTTGAGCAGCTGTAATGTTGTTGGAGAGGAAATCTTAAGTTAACTGAAGTCCAACTATTACGTTGGACAAGGTTCATCTACTTCATGGCAGGAAAAATCTCTAATAGCTCCATTATCAGATGAAAACACACATCAATCTCCTCAGATACTACATAATATTGCGCCCCATCTGAAGGAATGGATTCGTCATGAGAGAAGCAACAAATTCTGCGTTTAGGTTGTGGCGAATCAAGGCCTTAATTGCCTGGCAACAAAGGTGAAATCATTGGGGGCAAACAACTCTGTTTTTTTTTTAGAAACAACTCTGTTTGTGTTCTGTAGGTTGAAGATGACTGTGAGCGGACATGGGCTACACGAGACTAGGTAGCTGGGTTGGGCCAACAAGTTTAAAAAATGGAAAACTGGGTAGTTACTTTTTGCTGTACCATGGTACGACGTGAATCTACCTCTATTTTTTGGTGTACTATTAGGAGTAGTTCATGTTGATTTCCCTCAATGTGTTAGTCCAACCTAATTACAAGTATAAGCGAGGAAGTTAGAAAAAGGTAGAAAAATAACAATTAAATAAAAAACCACATGAAGTTCATTATTGATAAATTAACAAGTCCAAACGAAATACGAGAACAAAGGTGAAATCAATAAAAACAGTTGAAGTTCAAATTTAAAAATTTGAGTAGGTCAGAGTTCATAAAATATCATAGTTTAATACTACGACTATTGCATACTTCCCAGCAAGAAAACTGTATTGCAAAATTTATGCGTACACCAACAACACAATATGATCATTCAATTGTGGAAAATTTTCTCGCATTGCATCTATCATGTATATTAGCTACAGAACAATCAAATGTACAAAATGAAACTACTCTTATATGTGCTCGACACAATAATTTTTGGGGGAAAATAACAACACAATCAACTAGTGGAAGTTCATAAAAAAGGGAAAACTAGTTTAGGAAACAAACCTAAGATCTACATCCTCAAAGAATTTAGAAAAATGAGATTTCTCTAGCTACTAAATAAATAAATCAAGAAGTTCAAATTAATGACCTGGGACCACAAATTGAAATAATGGGGGAGTTCAGTGTTTATATACCAAGAAGAAAACAAACCTAACTAGAAAAATGTAAACTCCGGAAGATCAGATTTAACAAATTGAAGAGTTTACAAATAGAGAAAAATGAGGTACACATATATTTGTAGAAAACAAAGAACGTCAAACTAAAATAAGAGAGCTTTTGAATCGATTTCTACTCTTCTTTTTAAATCTTGAAGTTCAAATTGAAATAACGAAGTGGTTCGATGTACATAAAAAATAGGATTTATCCATTAATAAATTAATAAAGGAAATAAAAACAAGAAGTCCAAATTAAAAAAATGAAGCAGTTCAGCATTTATAAAAACACAAATTTTTCTCGCTCCAAAAAATAAAATCATGAAGTTCAAAATAAATAACGGAGTAGTTCCATGTATACAAAAAAACTCAAATTCGGACATACGGTTAAAAAACCAGCTCGAAAATACGAACTCGGTGGAACAGGTACCATTTTCTAAATTACTTCTAAACCGTCCAAAATTAGGAAAAACTTCAAAATGAGAAAGTAGCACATTTTCATAAGCTTTCCAACGCCATATCATTTGCCTCAATTGGATTAGCCGTTTAGGAATGGCATCGAAAATACGAACTCGGTTGTTCGGTTTGTGAAACCTTACGATTTTCCACTCTTTAACCATACTGAATTAGAGAAAACTTTCAACATGTGGAAGGAGCGGATTTGCAACAGCTTTCCAACGTCATATTATTTGCCTCATTCCGATAAACGGTTTAGAAATGCGATCGAAAATACGATTCACGTTTTTTGTATGAAGAAAAAACGGTTCTTAAAACTGCTCTTAAACCGCTCACATTTTGCCAAAATTTTTACTTGGGTCGTGATACTCGTGTCCATGGCTTTCCAACGGTATATTGCAAGCCCCATTTGGGCAATGTTTGTGTAAGTTCAACCTAGCACTCCGGGAAGTTCAACTACTACTGCTGGGATAGGTCAGGTAGTTATTAGAATATTATTCTCATCCCGTGATCAGAATAGTGTTGATGTATATACATATATATATATACATATATATATATATATATATATATATATATATATATATATAGTAACGCTAAAGTAAGCGTGAGTGTAGAATAGCTTATTCTACACCCCAGTAAGAACACATACAAAATACAGTAACACACTATGTAAAATATAGTAATTTTCGTAAAAATGTAGTAAATTACAAACTTAGATGATAAAAAAATATTTTTCGAATTACTACATTTTGTACACCGTTTTACTAGATTTTGTACGTAGCGTTACTAGGGGTGTAGAATAAGCTATTCTACACTCACGCTTAGAATAGCGTTACCCTATATATACATATATATATATATATATATATATATATATATAGTGTTACTATTCATCACTCACGGTGCAGAATAAGTTATTCTTCACCCGAGGTAATCTTACGATCATTTCATAATTAAATTACGTTTGGAATTCAAATAATTACATTCTTATTTATTCATTACGTAAATTTTGGCATAAAAATAAAAATATAGGGCATAAGACAAGAAAATTTGCAGTTTATGTGTATTTTACACTATGTTTTTACGTTTGTAATTTTATATAACATAAAATATTTTTACGACGATTATATATTTTCTTACGGTCTCTTTTTACATCAGAAATAAGATAAAACTTACGAAACGTAAAATTACGGTGCATTGATGGTAAAATAGAGGTGAAGAATAACTATTCCTCACCTGTGGTGACGAATAGTCAATCCCTATATATATATATATATATATATATATATATATATATATATATATATATATATATATAGACACACACACATATACATATATATCCGCTATGTACAAAATCTAGTAAAATGGTGTACAAATGTAGTAATTCGAAAAAAAATTATCATCTAAGTTCTAATTTACTACTTTTTTACAAAAATTACTATATTTTATATAGTGTTACTGTATTTTGTATGTGCTGTTATTGGGGTGTAGAATAAGCTATTCTACACTCACGCTTAGTTTAGCGTTATATTATATATATATATATATATATATATAAATGTAGTAAATTACAAACTTAGATGATAATAAATATTTTTTGAATTACTACATTTTGTACACCGTTTTACTAGATTTTGTACATAGCGTTACTAGGGGTGTAGAATAAGCTATTCTACACTCACGCTTAGAATAGCGTTACCCTATATATACAGACACACACTTATAAGGACATGATTGCATAACCAAATTAAACATCCACTTACATAGGTGGGTACTACAACCATGGCATTTGCACACACCAAAGTAAACTATTATATGCATAATTACATAGGTGGCTACTACACACATGAAATTTCCACACACCAATAAAGTAAACTATATAATACATGCATGATTAACTAGCATAAACGATCATCTGATCATCATCTACTTCTTGTGCTTGCTCTGATTGTGGCTCGATCCTGGCTCGTAGATTTGGGTAAGGAGGCACTCCCTCATGTCAATGATCCGCCTGTGCATCTCGTAGCGTGTGTACACGCTCTTGGCCGTGAACCTGAGGTGAGGTTCATCCAGTTGCCGCATCCAGGCCATGTGCCAGGATAGGGGGCTTGTTCTCTGGGCATCCTGTTTCATCTTTTCATAGTAGGGGTCGATGATGGCCGATGTGAGTTCGACCAGGGAGTCCTTCGTGCTACCCCAGACCCTGAAGTGGTCACGGATTTCGACAAGGTTCTTGCAGGCCAAGCCCGTAACACTGAGCGCTTTTACATCGTCGATGGTTTCCACCGTGGCGAACTTCTAGTCGGTGCTGTTGACAAACCTGTTGAAATGGTCGCCAGGCTCTGTAGCCATCCAGAAGTGGTAGATGAGGACATGATGGCGCATGCACACCTGGGCAACGACAACCTTCTCATCTATGCCGGGACGACCGGCAGCGTACTGGAGGTCGATGCCGACCACCTTGTACTTGTCTTGAGCAAGCAACTGCTCAACGCTGTTGATGTAGTCGTGCACCACGGCCGGGTCGATGGTGTACACCACCGAGAGATCCATCTCCCTCGCGTGGGTCTCCACTCTATGCACGCCGAACTCCATTGGAGCACCGCTGGACAACCCCTCTCTATGTGTCATCGTGGGTGTGCTTGTTGTGTTGTGGGGCACGATCGAAAGGTTGACAAGACTAAGGTTATAATGGCCGCCGGAATTAAAAGGGAAGCAGGACGGCCAGGAATATCGGCAGGCCCTGATGGCAGTTCTAATTTACAGCGCATAATTCCATCGTGCCGCACGTAACTGCATTGTGTGGAAACACGTGCGGCGCAACCGCATGCATACGGCCCCCCCCGACGTGATCATGCGCACGCTCAACCGTTGGCAGAGCGCTCGCGGAGGGACGCTAACAGAGCGCTCCGTGATCGCCTCAATGGCGAGCAACCATATATATATGCATATAGCAGTTGAACACGCAAGGAAAAGATGTCCACAGGCCGAGCGCACCGACGGACGCGAGCAGAGCGTGTCGCGGCGCTTAATAGCGAGCACAGCGCGCTGCGGCGCCTAACGGCGGGATAGACCTTCATTCAAGCCAATCAAAATAAGACTGGAACGGACATGTCTGTATTGAGAAAAGGGATCACACATGTCTATATTGACTGGAACGAGAATGCAATAGGAAAATAAGAATTAAGGCCATGATGATGCGATCGCAGTGATGGTTACAGGAGGCAAGAAGAAAGATGCATCCATCAATGTACAACCTCCTCCTCCTCAACACAGTGCGCTGGCCGGGCCACCGACCGGAGGCTAAGGAGCGGCGGGTTTTGTTGCGAGGTCAAGGTGCTTCTCAGCAAAGGCATCCAAGGCTTCCAGCCGGCTAAAGAAGGCCAACGTCGTAGCGTCCTCACAGGCCTTGTAGACACCTATGTACACGATTCTCTCGTACACAGGGATGTGTACGTCAACAATTTCTGGCAGCGCGAGGCGCCTCGCAGCGAGCGCGACCTCCAGGTGGACATTATTCGTGGCGTCAGCGGGCAGTCGCAGGGCCACCAGTGCTTGAAAGAGGTTCCGACCATCGAGGCCGATTAGGGTGGCAGGCAATGACGAGCCCGGGCGCGCGGGCTGGAGGAGTACGGCGATGTCGTCCGCGAGCTTCTTGAACGGTGAACCTGTTGGTGGTGCGAACAATCATCTGGTCTAACTGAGAGTCGTAGATGGTGTCGACGGCGGCCATCCGCCAGCTGGTCGCCAACACCTTATGGAGACGATCCACGGTGCCATGCCGCAGGCCGACGTCGTGGACCATCTGGCACAACCGCTGGCTGCTCGCGCGCATCGCCGCCATGGAGTGCAGGTGGGCACTTTTGCGCTTATTAGTGTAGGTGCTTCGGCAAATGCTTAGGTGCGTACAATGTGTTAGATGCATTGGAATGGAGGGGCGCCTTTATATGAGTGCAAACTGCGTTGCATTCACATCGCGCTGCCTCTTTTTCCGGACCTCCCATTACTTCCCTCATGCATTCACACGATGCTAATTGAAGGAGGATGCATCATTGGCCGTTCAACATTTCGGGAGCCGCTACCCTCTCCCTTGTCTGCATTAAAGCCGTATCGGGAACTGCACCGCCCGCTGTCAAATCGAATAATCTTGTGCCGCTTTCTTTGGACGCCGGCTGAACACGCCTCCTCGCCTCCATCCATGCTTAATTACTGAATTTTAGTTGCAAAAATTAGATCTTGCTAGTGATTTTTAGCTTCATATTTTGACAAATCGCAGTGTTACAAGGTTGGCAAATGGCAATGTTACTAGATCAACAAATGTCAATCTTTCTAGTTTGACAAATGGCAACATACCCATTATGACAGATGCAAATCACACCAAATTGTTTGTAAGTGGTTCACACGGGTCATCCAAAAGAACCGTTTGTGTTCAAGAGATTCACAAATCCTGCTCTCACTTTGCATACAGGTGTTCTATCTGAAACCATCATGCCTGTTGTGAGAAGCTTTGGTTTATGAGAAGCATATACCCAAACCTGCCCCAAACGGGACAAAAAAATTACCACGGCATGTTGATGCCGCTCCATGATAGCATGCCAAGTTTCATGAATTTCAGACGAGTTTTGGATTTACTAGAATTTAAAAACCAGGTATCTCAATGTTTACGGTCGAGTGACGGTGGCAGGGTGTTTGAAATTCATTCCCATTTCTTGCACGGGACCCAAGCATGCACCCAAGGACAAAGATTTGATTTTTCAACCAATTTATATGCACTGGAGCATGTGCATGTAGTTCAGATTTGAATTATGCACATAAATGCATTGAAAACTCACTTAATGCATAAAAATGTCCAAACGAACCACGAAAAATCACAAAAAATAACTGCTACGTCTTGAGCTTGCGTTGGTTTTCCTCGAAGAGGAGAGGGTGATGCAGCAAGTGTAGCGTAAGTATTTCCCTCAGTTTTGAGAACCAAGGTATCAATCCAGTAGGAGGCTCCTCAAAAGTCCCACGCACCTACACAAACAAGCGAGAACTCGCAACCAACGCAATAAAGGGGTTGTCAATCCCTTCACGGCCACTTGCGAAAGTGAGATCTAATAAAGATAGTAAGATAAGATAAATATATTCTTAGTATTTTATAATATAGATGCAAAAAAGTAAAGATGCAAGTAAAAGTAGATTGAAAGAAAATATGATAAGAGATAGACCTGGGGGCCATAGGTTTCACTAGTGGCTTCTCTCAAGATAGCATAAGTATTACGGTGGGTGAACAAATTACTGTCGAGCAATTGATAGAAAAGTGCATATTTATGAGATTATCTAGGCATGATCATGTATATAGGCATCACGTCCATAACAAATTGACCGACTCACTGCACGCATCTACTACTATTACTCCACACATCGACCGACTCACTGCACGCATCTAGAGTATTAAGTTCATAAGAATGTAGTAACGCATTAAGCAAGATGACATGATGTAGAGGGATAAACTCATGCAATATGATATAAACCCCATCTTGTTATCCTCGATGGCAACAACACAATACGTGCCTTGCAACCCTTCCTGTTACTGGGTAAGGACACCGCAAGATTGAACCCAAACCTAAGCACTTCTCCCATGGAAAGAAAGACCAATCTAGTAGGCCAAACCAAACTGATAATTCGAAGAGACTTGCAAAGATAACTTAATGATACATAAAAGAATTCAGAGAATATTCAAATATTATTCATAGATAAACTTGATCATAAACCCACAATTCATCGGATCTCGACAAACACACATAAAAAGAGTTTACATCGAATAGATCTCCACAAGAGAGGGGAGAACATTGTATTGAGATCCAAAAGAGAGAAGAAGCCATCTAGCTAATAACTATGGACCCGTGGAGTGCAGTGGTAAACTACTCACAACTCATCGGAGGGGCAAGGATGTTGATGTAGAGGCCCTCCGTGGTTGATTCCCCTCCCGTGAGTGCCGGCAAAGGCTCCAAGATGAGACCTTGCGGATACAGAAGGTTACGGCGGTGGAAATTGTGTTTCGTGGTGCCCCCGGATGTTTTCGGGGTATGTAGGTATATATAGGAAGAATGAGTATGTCGGTGGCCGCCCAAGGGGCCCACGAGACAGGGGGGCGCCCTCCTATCTCATGGCTTCCTCGGAAGCTTCTCGACTTGGACTCCAAGTCCTATAGATCACGTTCGTTCCAAAAATCACGCTCCCGAAGGTTTCATTCCGTTTGGACTCCGTTTGATATTCCTTTTCTTTGAAATACTAAAATAGGCAAAAAAACAACAATATGGGTTGGGCCTCCGGTTAGTAGGTTAGTCCCAAAAATGATATAAATGTGTAAAATAAAGCCCATAAACATCCAAAAGGGGTAATATAATAGCATGGAACAATAAAAAATTATAGATACGTTGGAGACGTATCAATAACACAACACTCCTGTTGTTCTATGTTGACACGAGAAAAAATTTGAAAGCAAAAAGAGGCAATGGATATCGTTTCGCCCCCAAAGTTGGGGCGTTCCCTACCGAAACCATCATGCTTGTATTGATAAGCTCTGGTTTGTGAGAACTATATACCCAAACCTGCCCCAAATGGGACAAAAAAATAACACGTCATGTTGATGCTGCTCCATGATAGCATGCCAAGTTTCATGAATTTCAGACAAGTTTTGGATTTACTAGAATTTAAAAACCAGGTATCTCAATGTTTGCAGCCGAGTGACGGTGGCAGGGTGTTTGACATTCATTCTCATTTCTTGCATGGGACCTAAGCATGCACCCAAGGACAAAAGATTTGATTTTTCAACCAACTTATATGCACCGGAGCATGTGTATGTAGTTCAAATTTGAATTATGCACACAAAAGCATTAAAAATTCACTTAATGCATAAATTTTTTAAATGAACCCCGAAAAATCACAAAAAATAACACAACACTCCTGTTCTTCTATGTTGACATGAGAAATTTTTTGAAAGCAATTAGAGGCAATGGATGTCGTTTCATCCCAAAGTTTGGGCGTTCCGTACCGAAACCATCATGCTTGTTGTGCGAGCACTACTGCAGGATGCTGCTAACGCGACACTATGTTCAGAGACCCTTCGACGAATCTGTGTGCGATGCCATAACCGCAAACAGCAGTGTAAAAAAATTGTCAAAAAAGCTGCAAAACGTTTGCGATGGAGCATGCATCAAACACGGTTTAGATTTTATTTGCGTGTGCGATTCAAGCCACACAGTTAACCCGTTCGAACTGTTTGCGATGAGGCAGAACAACAGAAACGGGCAGCCATTTCAATGTGTGTGCGATATACGTCATACAGTTCACTCCAATGAACCGTTTGCTATTAGGGAGTGCAACATAAATGATGAGCCAGATCAAGGTGCGTGTGATATAGGGCATACGGTACACTCGGACGAACTGTTTCCGATTAGCGAACGCAACAGAAATGGGTCAACTTAACAAGATATGTGTGATACGTGGCAAACAGCCGACTCAGATGAACTGTTTGCGATGAGAAATTACAACACAGACGATTAATACAGTTAGTTAATGTGTGATTCTGTGTGTACAAAAAACTTTGAAAAATGCAAACTAGTTGCTTGCGGTGGCTAGGAATATCGCACACGATGCGTCTGCGAGTACTCGTGTGCGATGATTAGTAATTTACACATACATTTCCTTATGTTAACACTTGTGTGATAAATAACACGTGGCACCAGATACGGCATTCAGGTTGTGTGTGTGCTCCAGTTAGTGTTCCCGTGCTCCAGCGAATGCTTCCCGCGCTCCACATGGATGAATTGTAAAATCCACGCCTATTCCCTCACCAGTTTTCCGCCACCAGCTAACGGCATGCTGCATATAACCCAGGCGGCAACGCAACGCCGCGACAGACTGCGAAGATCTAGTCCTCACCCATCTACCATTAGTTATTCCAAGCATGTCAGGCAACAACCAAAGCTTCAACGTCGACGCCTACCTACATTACATCTTCGGCGAGGAGAACGAGCCGGAGCAGGTCGGGGAGCAAGAGCTTCATCGGCCAGTGCAGGCACCATGGCCCATCGGCAGTGATATCGGCGTCATAGTCCTTGGGAGCACAATCGACATACTGCAGAGGAGGTGTGATGGGCAGTTTGCCATCCATCGTGCAAAAGATCCAGAGCTGCTCAGCGGCATGATCGATGACCCACCCGAAGAGCCACCGTCACCAGTGCTCATCGAGAGCCTGATGCCCCACAAGGAATTGGCAGAGGACCTCTGCGATTCAGTCAAGATAATGGTAGCCTACGGCTTCATCATTCCCCGCGGCGGTCGTGTCAACCTTGATCCCGATGATGTGGTGGCTAGCCTCGAGCGCATCCTTGGTGGAATTGATGTCCCCGAAAAAGTAGAACATCGCCAACGTGATATCTTGTGGATGCAGGCGATCGACGGAATTTGCTACCAGGCCAGAGACATGGAAATGGAGCGGTTCTTCGGAGTTGTCATGCGCGCGATTGCACGCTGTCAAGCTCTTTTGGAAGAGGCCCAGCAGCCCCAAGAGCCTCCCAGCGCCAGCAGCTCCGTAGGCGGAGGCGGGTTAGGACACTCAAAGTGAGCGGCCGCAAGGGTGCTATGCTGATCATGGAGTCCGAGAAGACCAACGTCGGAAGGCCGTCAGCTCATCCTTTTAGCTTACATTTTATTATAATTGTATGCATATGTAGGTCGTGAGTGTTCTAGGCCTTGCCGCATTTGGAATTTTAAATTATCCTGAATATGTAAGACAATTATTAAGAATTATTAATAGTTGCCATTGTAACTTTGCCTAAATGGCGGCGAGGCGTGTCTTGAGGGGCAGCTAGAGAGGAGCGCCATGTCAGCCTCAACGGCGAGCAACCATGTGGTCAACCTTCTGCCATCAATAAATTTTGACCTTGTTTCTCGTCACATTGCTGATTACAATGCAATAAGTAATTGCAAATCTGTTCAGACCTATCAAACTAATATGTGTTCACACTTAGCACCGGGCTATAAAAACTACCCACTCGAAAATTACTTCACAGTTCCTCTCCTCATCACCCACAAAACTGGTTTTCTCTGTCAAGTCGTTCCGCCATGACCGGTAGGAGGAGTTTAGGGTGGACATATAACCAGGAAGCAAAGACCAAGGCCGCGGAAGCACTAGAGAGGTCCCGCCGCGATGCCGCAGCCGCAACAGAGATGTCCCGGTGCGCCGCGGAGCCCTCGAACGAGCTCTCATGGGCACACAAGGGCTCTCACAAGCGCATTCGCGGTGTCGGCCATCGCGACGAGCCAGCGTTCCTAAAGTCCTTCGCCGGCGACGACGACATTCTCACTGGCGTCACTACGTAGCAGGAACTGGTCGACGGCTTGATGAAGCTGCTCAAGATCAGCGATGCCTCGGTTTACAAGGCGGCCAACCTCGTCGAGCAACTCATGGATGACAATGCGAAGCTCCTCAAGTTGGTCTCTGAGAAGGAGGAGGAGGCCGCCAGCTGGAAGATGCTGCATGAGCAGAACAGTGCCTCGGAGATGACGCTGAAAGCGATCGTCGAGGAACTGATGGGTGGCTTGAGGAAGCTCCGGATCAAGCGCGAGCAGGAGGTGGAGGAATCCGTGGCTTTTTTCGAGCAAAGTCGTGAGGAATTGAAGAAGGAGCTGGATGATTTCGCCGCCCCGCGATCCATCGACGAGTAGAGACAGTAGCGACCCAGATCGTTGTCTACAATTACCTTCTTCTCAAACTAGACGATTTTTTTACGACGACATAAATGTGCCATGTCATGAAACCATGCCAAGTTTCATGTTTTTTGGGTAACTTTTTTATTTACTAGGATTTAAAAACCGAGATTGTCATTGTTTCAGGATGATGACAAGTTCGTAATTCATTCTCATTCCTTAAAGAGACCTAAACATGCACCCAATGACACATGTACGATTTCCCACCCATTTTGCTTCACTAGAGCATGCGGTTGTAGTTCAAATTTGAATTATGGAGTACATTAAATGCATAGAAAACTTAGTAATTAGTACTATATATACAATGGCCAAACGAACCCTGAATAGTTTCAAATTTCAGCCCGACACTCCTGTTATTCTATGTTGCCTGTAGAAAACAAAGTTCAAGGCGAGAAGAGGCATCGATTATCGTTTACGCCCACAAGAGGGCATGTTTCCCTACAGGAACCACGAGGGTTGCGTTAGTCTACGGTTTGTAAAAGGCTTGTAAATAGCTTCGCCCAAATTGGACAATTATATATACCATGTAGTGACACCATGCCAAGTTTCATGATTTCCTGGTGAGTTTTGGATTTACAGACATTTAAAAACCAAGATTCGCAATGTTTGTGGCCAGGCCAGCATGGCAAGACTGTTGAATTCGCTCCCATTCGTTCTGTGGGACCTAAACATGCACCCCTAGGAAACATGTACGTTTTTTCTAGCCATTTTGGTGCACTGGAGCATGTATTTGTAGTTAGGATTTGAATGATGGACATTAAATGCCTAGAAAACTCAATTAATGAATAAAAAAGGTCAAACGAACCCTGAATAATTTCAATGTTCAGCGCGAATCTCCAGTTGTTTCGTGTCGCGTGTAGAAGAAAATTCGAGGCTAGAAGAGGGAGTGATAATCATTTGGCCCACAAGGGGACACCTTTCCCTATCGAAACCATGAGGGTTCTTGCGACAGGCTCCGGTTTGTAAGAGATTTGTAATAAAGCTTGGCCCAAATTGGCAATGTTTTTACCACGACATATATGTGATGACATGACACCTTGCCATCTTTGATGACTTTCTGGTGAGTTTAGGATTTATGGGGACTTAAAAACCGAGATCCGAAATGTTTGAGGAAGAGCCAGGACACCGAATGCAGTTGTAATTGCTCCCATTCACGGCATGAGACCTAAACATGCACCCAAGGACACATGTATAATTTTTCTAGACATTTTGGTGAACTGGAGCATGTATATGTAGTTCAGACTCGAATTATGGACATTAAATGCCTAGGCCACTCAATTAGTGTATAAAAAGGCCAAACGAACCCTGAATAAGTTTCAATTTCAGCACGGATATCCTATGGTTCCATGTTGCCCGTGGAGGAAAATACAAGGAGAAAAGAGGCAGTGTTTATGTTTTGCCCACAAGGGGGACACGTTTCCCTATCAGAACCACGAGGCTTCTTTGAGAGAAGCTCCAGTTTTTTAAGAGGTTTGTAATAAAGCTTGGCCCAAATTGGACAATGTTTTTACCACAACATATATGTGCCATGACATGACCCCATGCCACCTTTGATGACTTTCTGGTGAGTTTAGGATTTATGGGGACTTAAAAAACGAGATTCGAAATGTTTGAGTAGGAGCCATGACACCAGTACGGTTGTAGTTCGTTCCCATTCCTGGCATGGGACCTAAACATGCACCCAAGGACACATGTATAATTTTTCTAGCCATTTTGGTGAACTGGAGGATGTATCTGTATTTCAGATTTGAATTATGGACAATAAATGCCTAGGAAACTCAATTAGTGTATAAAAAGTCCAAATGAACCCTGAATAAGTTTAAATTTCAGCACGGATATCCTGTCATTCCATGTTGCCCGTAGAAGAAAATACAAGGTGAAAAGAGGCATTGATTATGTTTCCCCCACAAGGGGGACATGTTTCCCTATCGGAACCACGAGGCTTCTTTGAGTGAAGCTCCGGTTTGTAAGAGGCTTGTAATAAAAATTGCGCCACAATGGACGAAAAAAATTCCTCGACATATAACTGCGATGTCGTGACACCATGGTAGGTTTCACGATTTTCAACTTAGTTTTGGATTTATGGGGATTTAAAAACCGAGATTCTTCTCATGATTTTTTTTCAAATAGCACATAGTTCACTCACGAAAGCCGATATTCAATGAAAACTTCGTGGAAACCATATTTTAAAGTTTCATAAAAATCTGAAAAAAATGTGGGATGTTAAGAAGGTGATATTTTATTGCTCCAAAAAATTTCAAGTTGAAAAACATTATGAGATGTGAGCTACAAAAAATACAAATTCCGCCCTAAATAGTGACATTACTATTTGGCACTATTCAACACTGATTTTGTCTTTTTCATAGCTCACATCTCTTAATGTGTTTCAACTTGAAATTTTGTCTGCCAATAAAACATCATCCTCTTAACATCCCGCATTTTTTTGATTTTTTTAAACTTCAAAACATATTTTTCTCGTGGTTTCCACCTAATGTTGGTTTCCGTAAGATATCCCCTCACAAGGCCAAGATGATTCGAGTCCTGCTGCTCGACCGCCGTAACCCAAACCCCACGGATCGTACGTGTGGACTGTTGGATGCTCCCAGATCGAACGACAACCCTGAGCCCTTTCTACAACACATGCAGTACATGGGTAAGCACTGTGTGCATGCGTCGTGTAGCTCACGCTTCCTTCTCTACTAGGTTTTCATTCAAAACAGGCTACCGTTTCTCACCATTCCTCTCATCGATTTCCCGCTTCTTCTCCCAGATATGCGTGATGTAGATGTTCGTTTAATTCTTATATTTCATCTCATCCAAAATCAATTATTTTTGTAAAAAAAAAACTATTTTAAGATTCATGTAATTGTGCATTGTAAAGGTAAAAACAAAAAGTGACAATTCATTGAGAAAAAAAGGTTTGGGCAACTAAGATATGGAAGATTCTAGAGAACAAAGGAGAAGTGCTTGTGTTTTGAGGTTTGTGCATTATGCTTAAGTTCAACCATGGAGTCTTCTAGATTGTACATGTGGCAAAATCTGGTGGAATGTAGATGATATCCAACGCCTAGTAGTAGTGCTCGGATTTGCCATCTCTGTACCGTCAGATTGGCTTGATCCAACGAGCAACTTTCATAGTTATTCGCACAATATATATGTGTATAAATGTATATATATATATAGATGTGTCCCATGCTAGACAAAATAAAGTTTGAGCGCATGCGTGGGATGACCCCCACCCCCGGCTGCCGCCTCGAAGTTGGGAAACTGACATCATAGGTATTGAACCAGGCTTGGAGTCAGGCACGGTGTTCGGTTTGTATTGTACTTGGCGTGGCCCATCGAAGTTGTGCATTTGGGATTTAAACACATCATACACCATCGTACCCATACATATTTTTGGGCCGCATGCAGTGTATACGGGGTCTTCTGATCGACCACGTCTCCCTTGTGCGTTTTTTTGTGAAGACACAAATATATGTGGGCTCCCTGAGTGTGTATATATCATCCCTTTGACCTATAATGAGGGGTATGTGTTGGCCATGAATGGATTCCTCCTAGTTCATGTTAGGGCCGGTCACCATCAAATGCCGTACAACCAAAGCTCGAGCTCATGCGTTGTCAGGATTCCCTCCCAGATGCTTGGATTGCTGGGTTCAAACTACATCAAATCCTGCGTACGTATCTCGTCCTTAACTACCTTCCCTTCATGGTTTTTGTTTGTATCGAGAGGTAGGCACCACATCTAAATTGTACATTATTATATATTGAAATCACACATCGCCCCTTCCCAAGGTACATCATTTTTGGCCGCATGCAAGAGGTGCTGGTTTTGTGGTCCCTCTCATGCGATGCTTATGATGGTTCAATCTATTGGCCCAAGCGGTTTATCGACAACAACAACTTTCATTTGACCAAACAAAAGATTCATTGGTCCGTCTTATGGTAGGTCATGGCGACATGCATGTATGACCAAAGTATCGATCATTACGTGCATTTGCTCCGCTGACATGAAGTGGGAGGTGGTGGGCCAAGCATCCTAGCTAGTTATGACATTATGTCATTATATATATCCTAGCTAGGTGGTTGTTAGGGTGATTTCGGGTTTGCGAGGCAGGTGCCACAAAAGTTGTGCATTGTGTATTTAAAGTTTTAAACATCCCCAATATTTGTACATATATTTGGCCACTTCTAGGTGGTTCTTGACTTTTGGCCCCTCTCATCGATCTTCAATGACGCACCCAACCTTGGGCCCGCGAGGTCAAAGTTGTGCATTGGAATTTTGAACATCACATACCACCCTTTTCACTCATATATATTTGGGCCACATGCTGGTGTGGCTGTCTTTTGACCCTCCCTAATGTTATTTTTTGCTGCAAAGACTCTGATGATCCTCAATGGACACGGGGTGTAATATCACCGTGTGCAATACAAGTGCGATGTGAATCACCACGACCGCGCAACCATGAGAAAATTAAGGTGGAGGTACTGGCTAAACCGTGTGCGATGCAAGTGCGCTGAAATCACCATGACCGTGCAAGCGCGAGCAAAGGGTGGAGGTATTGGCTCAATCGTGTGCGATGCAAGTGCACTGAAATCACCACGATCGCGCAAGCGCGAGCGAATGGTGGAGGTACTAGCTCAACCGCGTGCGATGCAAGTGCGCTGAAATCATCACGACCGCACAAGCGCGAGCAAAGGGTGGAGGTACTGGGTTAATCGTGTGCGATGCAAGTGCGCTGTAAAACCACCACCTGTGGAAGATAAAGGCGGGTAATTTTATTTGGACAAACCGTGTGCGATAGACTAACTAGCTAGAAATATAAAAAACAAACTACCCGCCTTGAGCGTTGCAAAAATCGGCGGATCCGCGCCACTTTTCCTTATTATCAAACACGCATATTGTTATTGGACCATGCGCGATCCTGGGCACTCCTGCCCCGCATCAATTCATTTACCCAAATTTTAGCCCACACTCCTCCAGCACCGACCTTATAGTAAAATTTTAGCAGCCGATGCATTTGAACCGTCGCCCTCCCTCGTCCACCACCATCTCCACCCACCATTACTAAAATTTTCAGTAGTCGTGGTGTATCCTCAAACACCACCCCCCTCCATAGTCCCCACCCGCCCCTCCCCCCTTTGAACCCTAGCTCACGGCCGGTGCCGGTGCCGCCGCCAGCCCTGACGGTCTGCCCGTTCCTCCTAGCTTAGATAATAAAGTACAGGTTATCCAGTGATTCCCATACCGTCACCCCACTCCCCTGAGTTTTTAGACGAGGCCTGCGGTGTCCCTCCCTGCCAGATCCACATCCCCTGCTCGAGAATGTCGCAGCCTAAACTTGACCACGTATCCTAGGGAGCCCGACGAGCGTTCGGCCAAAAGAGGTTTATCATGGCCTCTCCGGCGGACGTTGGCGAGGTGGCTGCCGTTCGCCCCGACCTATCGATCCCGGAGCAACAGGTCACTGCGGAAGCCGGCGAAGACGTTGACTATGTTGCCATGCCGAAGGCTTCATGTCAGCGGGCTAGCGTATTACTATCTCGGGAAAGCTGGCTACGACATCAAGCTCGTCCACACCGACGGCTTCACACGGGCCATGTCACAGGTTAAGTGGACCATCCCCAACCCCTCTGGTTCAACCGCCGTCGGTCTCTATGACGGCCCTGCCGCTGATCTCCTCCGCCAAGCAGTTAAGGATTTGCGAGCTTTATACGCCATCGAGCCCATTTTTGTCACTTCTGAAGGACACGTTCTACAGCGGAGGCTTGGGATCCTCAATTGCCAAGTCAGATCTCATCAACCACGACCATGACCACGACCACGAGAAGGGCACCCACGAAGGTTCTTCCAAGGTGAAACAGCCCATCTATGACATCAGAGAGCGCACCATGGGTCTGTGCTCTTTCAACTGGAAGGATCCCGTCCATGAAATGTGAGGCAAGATTCTATCAGGAATCATTACCTTTTCTAGCTTGCCAACCCGTACCCTTTGTTGTAGTAGCATTTGCCGTGCGGTGCTTTAACTGTGCCGTGTTTAATTATTTCAGTTATGAAAAAATGTATTGTTCAATAGGTCTATGTGATGTTTAAGTATGAATTGTCCACTTTTTTCATGAATGGCTATATTTGGTTGTTTATAGTGAGTAGATGCCTTGTTTATCTGTATTTGGTTGTTAGGTTGGTAGGAGTGAGCATTTTTCAGTTATCGAGCAGATGCCTTGTTTATCTGTATTTGGTTCTTAGTTTGGTTGCAGTGAGTATTTGTCCAGTTATCAAGCAGATGCTTTGTTTATCTGTATTTGGTTGTTAGGTTGCTTTTTTTAGCATTTGTCCAGTTATCAAGTAGATGCCTTGTTTATCAGTATTTGGTTCTTAGGTTGCATTTTTAGCATTTCTCTAGTTATCAAGCAGATGCCTTGTTTATCTTTATCTGCTTGTTAGGTTGGTTGCAGTGAGCATTTGTCCAGTTCTCAAGCGTATGCCTTGTTTAGCTGCATTTGCTTGTTAGGTTGGTTGCAGTGACACTCTGTCCAGTTTTCAATGGCTATATTTGGTTGTTTTACTGGTCATTTATGCCTAGTTTATTTCAATCATTCACAATGTGTGGTTCATTATGTGTAAGTCGGAACTGTGCCGCTCGACTACATCAATACCAGTTTGAACGGCTATATTTGGTTCCAGTTATTCCTGGTGTAGTTAACACATGCCCTTTATTTCTGTTTTACACATTTATCCAGTGTGATGTTTAAGCATTACCTACGTTCTATTCATTTTCGACAATACCAGTTTGAATTGCAATATTTGATATGGCTGTTAAGCCTGTAGTCGGTAACATTGCCTTCCATTTTATATCTGCTTTAACAACATGCTGAAACCAACACATTCAAGCTATCATTTGGAGATGATGTTGTTTACCTTTGCTATATTTGTTTGATGTTAAGATTGCTGTACTTATCATGCCTTTCCACTACTTATGCAGGACAACAACGGGAGTGGCCAACATTTTCCGCCGAGGTTAGCTTCATCACTCGGCTTGTACTCCCCCCATTGTTCCATAATGTAATGCATATAGATCCAGGCCTGGACACTAGTTAGCTTCTAATATTGACTTGTTGCTTGTAGGTACATATGCCCTTGGCAAGGATCCACGCATCGACCCTTTTTGCGTAAGGGGCAATGAGATATTGATGAACACGCATCATGTGAGGTAACTGATAAGGATTATGAGCAAAAATATACGAATGGTGGCAAGCAAATTATTTGTTTATGTTCTATCCAACACAACAGTGAGCTGTAGGATGGTAACTACAAACTTTGCATCCTTCTCTTTTTACTGCCCATAATGAGTTGTTAGACAACAATGTCTGAATCTTCTTTGTTCCCAGTGGTTCCCGAAGCAGTTCACTCAAGATTACCTTGCAAAGTACATGATTGGTGGACACGCAATGAAGGTTAAATTATTTCATCCAGACTACAATGATCATCGAGAAGTCCTAATGAAGACAGTGAAGGATGGACGGGCATCCATCACTAGGGGTTGGCCTAGAGTCGTGCGCGCCTTACGCATGGAGGAGGGCACAATATGGGAATTCCGCTTCACCTTCTCCAGCAACTAGAATGTCTTTCGCCTCTCTCTTCAGAGTCTTTAGTACAACTATGGTTCATCATTCTTAACTTGGTGCTTCTATAGTTCTTCAGTATATGTACCTATGCATTGAATTATGGATTCGTGGTTGAACTTATATTTGTAACAAACATGGTTGGATATGAAATAAGTGATTGCCTACTTTCAAATTCATAACATGTGATTTGTAAATAAGGGATTAATTGGATTAATTATGGATTAAATAGGGATTACACTACACACGGTTTGCGAAAGCGAAACTTCTGCGATATACGTGGAGATCAGAAACGTTTCTAGGATCCACTACATGTGCGATCGATCTCCACTGCACACATGACTTTCTCTTGAAAACTGTTTGCGTTAGGCCACCTTGCGCAAACGTTTATCACATAAAAAGTGTGTGTGATGGACAGCCTTTGCCACACAGTTTCTTTCTACGCACCGTGTGTGATGCATTCAATAACGCAAATGATAAAATTATTAATATCGTGTGCAATGGCAACACTATCACAAACGATTTAACGGGAAAAATTGTGTGTGATGTACCTGTGAACGGAAACGTTTTCCTTGGAGCGACTGTTTGGGATGTACACACGAACGGAAACATTTAGCAGGGACTGACTGTGTGGGATGTACTTGCGACCGGAAATAATTTCTCCATATAATTGTATTTTTTTAGTTCTATTGTACGTATTTCCATATTTGAGTGCTCGCCGGTCGCACACGACCTCATTTTGCCGAACGTGTGTGCTAGGAAGGCATATCCCCGACGGTTTCTAGGTCGTGTGGGAAGGACCCCCCTATCGCCCACACTCACTTGGCGACGGTTCCAAATGCCGTCGCAGAAAGGGGTTAAAAAAGTTTTTTTAGGACCGACGCGCACCAGTGGAAGCTCTGGTTTGTCAGAAGCATATACCCAAACCTGCCCCAGGTGGGACAAAATTTACCACGACATGTTGATGCCGCTCCATGATAGCATGCCAAGTTTCATGAATTTCAGACGAGGTTTGGATTTACTAGAATTTAAAAACCAGGTATCTCAATGGTTGCGGCCGAGTGACGGTGGCAGGGTGTTCGACATTCATTCCCATTTCTTGCATGGGACCTAAGCATGCACCCAAGGACAAAAGATTTGATTTTCAACCAACTTATATGCACCGGAGCATGTGCATGTAGTTCAAATTTGAATTATGCACATAAATGCATTGAAAACTCACTTAATGCATAAAAATTTCCAAACGAACCCCAAGAAATCACAAAAAATAGCACAACACTCCTGTTGTTTTATGTTGCACGAGAAAAATTTTGAAAGCAATTAGAGGCAATGGATATCGTTTCGCCCCCAAAGTTGGGGCATTCCCTACCGAAACCATCATGCTTGTTGTGAGAAGCTCTAGTTTGTGAGAAGCACATACCCAAACCAACCATTAATGGGACAAAAAATTTACCACGACATGTCGATGCTGCTCCATGATAGCATGCCAAGTGTCATGAATTTCAGACGAGTTTTGGATTTACTAGAATTTAAAAATCAGGTATCTCAATGGTTGCGGCCGACTGACGGTGTCAGGGTGATTGACATTCATTCCCATTTATTGCATGGGACCTAAGCATGCAGCCAAGGACAAAGATTTTATTTTTCATCCAATTTATATGCACTGGAGCATGTGCAAGTAGTTCAAATTTCAATTATTCACATAAATACATTGAAAACTCACTTTATGCATAAAAATGTCGAAAGAAACCCCGAAAAATAAAAAAAAATAACACACCACTCCTGTTGTTCTATGTTGGCACAAGAAAAAATTGAAAGCAATAAGAGGCAATGGACATCGTTTCACCCCCAAAGTTGGGGCGTTCCCTACAGAAACATGCTTGTTGTGAGAAGCTCTGGTTTGTGAGAAGGATATACCCAAACCTGCCCTAAATGGGACAAAAAATTTACCACGCCATGTTGATGCCGCTCCATGATAGCAAGCCAAGTTTCATGAATTTCAGAAGAGTTTTGGATTTACTAGAATTTAAAAACCAGGTATCTCAATGTTTGCGGCCGAGAGATGGTGGCAGAGTGTTTGACATTCATTCCCATTTCTTTCATGGGACCTAAGCATGCACCCAAGGAGAAAGATTTGATTTTTCAACCAATTTATATGCACTGGAGCATGTGCATGTAGTTCAAATTCGAATTATGCACATAAATGCATTGAAAATTCACTTAATGCATAAAAATGTCCAAACGAACCCCGAAAAATCACAAAAAATAACACAACACTCCTGTTGTTCTATGTTGACACGAGAAAAAAATTGAAAGCAATTAGAGGCAATGGATATTGTTTTGTCCCCAAAGTTGGGGCGTTCCCTACCGAAACCATCATGCTTGTTGTGAGAAGCTCTGGTTTGTGAGAAGCATACACCCAAACTTGCCCCAAATGGGACAAAAAATTACCACTCAATGTTGATGCTGCTCCATGATAGCATGCCAAGTTTTGTGAATTTCAGACGAGTTTTGGATTTACTAGAATTTAAAAACCAGGTATCTCAATGTTTGCGGCCGAGTGACGATGGCAGGGTGTTTGACATTCATTCCCATTTCTTGCATGGGACCTAAGCATGCACCCAAGGACAAAAGATTTGATTTTTCAACCAACTTATACGCACCGGAGCATGTGCATGTAGTTCAAATTTGAATTATGTGTAGCGACCCGACCTCAGACGGTCAAGCCTCTGTGTTACTGTGCCATCCCTGGATCAGTATGCTGGCACACACAGTACATCAATGTATATATCAAAGTGCAATCACATGCATAAATAACGTAAAACTGATATATACCTCATAAGTCACAAATGAAACATATAGTCGGGTGTGGAGTCCCATCAACGCCATCGGCAAAGTTGAGTGTAGACCGTAACCACTGTGCGTACTCTTACTCGTCGAGGACATATCTGCAACATGATACGTTGCAGCCGTGTAGGTCAAGACATTGAATGTACCGGCAAGATCACAATAAGAGAAAATGATGATAAACTATACTATATGCGGTATGGCTTTATGGCTCAGATCTGATTTTTGTTTGCGTAAAAGCTGATTTTATTTTACCTACATCAAAGGAATAGAATGAAGTCTGTACCAAGGAGTTTTCTATCATGACATGGTTCCGCCAACCGATGTCTCATAGCCCAAAAATTCAGCATATGTTGCCCACAATTAAGTTATCAATCCGGTGTTGAGAGTTCCGAGATAGATCCAAGTCCAGAGGCTCAAATTGTCCGTAATCGGGACACGGCTAATCGATTAGGTTATAAACCCTCTGCAGAGGTTTGTACACTTTACCCACAAGATTCGATCCCTCTTTTACGTTCTCGCACTTCGTGGTGTTTGAGAACAAGACGATCAAACATGGTCTTCCGAAGAGTTCCTCGACCACCGTCCGGTACTCATCCCATCCTACCGTAGTTCTACATCCGCTAGTACCGTCCCAGCCAGTCACCACTAAGGTCAACCAAGCCAGAGCCCATAATGACTTGCGGTTGCACGGGTAAGCTTCCGGGCATGAAGTATTCTTCCGTCTCTTTGAGTCTGGGTGAAGCTTTCCGCAAGATGTCATGGCGCTTCTCCATGCATCCCGCCAACCACTGGTTTCTCCAGGTGCCCGTCAACCGCCCTTCACCCAAAGAGTGTGTATTGAATTCTTGTCTCGAGTCTTGAAGTCTTGAGGCCTTGAAGATGCAGTCCTTGCAGATGCCATCATGGAGTTGTCGTCATTGGCGAGAGTCCTCCTTTCTCACACCACTCCGAACACTCATACCAAACCCCGTCTACTATAGCGTAGCATTTAAATAAAACGCCCCGGGCTTGGTAACAGGGTGATGGGTTCCTACCTCATGCATACTACTCAACTACAAGAATTTCAATATCACTCTTGAGGGGTGGTTGCAAAGATGCCACTAAATGCAATAAAACATAGGTAAGAAAAGCATGGTCAAAGTGAACTTGCCTTGTTGACGATCTTCAAAACTAGGGATTCAGAGTAGCAAGCTTAGCACTCAGGAAATTCTACCGAGGCAAACAATAACTATAATAAGCACATAGCATATGATCACATAACACAATAGCATAGTAATATAACACACCAAAACAAACGAATCAAAACCCAAAGGGAAAACTCAAAGAAAAACCAACTCAAGTTTTTTTCCTACTTCAAGCAACAACTAAAAATAGTTTTATACAACAAAAATTTTCTACCATAACCTAATCAAGGTTTTAGGTTAACTTAACAGAAAAGAAATTCACTAAGCAACTAGGATCAAAAAGAATTAATTAAAAATCTATTATGAAACTCCTATTAGGCCTAATCCAATTTCTATAAAGAAAAATAAAATAAAACTTTCATTTATTATAAATAAAAGTTCATCCTATAAAGTGACAGAAACTAACCTAGAATAATCAATCACATGTTAAAATAAATTTATTTACTAATTAAAATAATAGGAAAACAAGAGCTAGTTATTTAATTAGGATTAACAAGATTCTGCTTAAAACTAATTTTTTTTATTAATCCTAAAATACCCAAATTAATTCCTACGGTTAGGCAATGTCAAAACAAAGTTGGGACAAAAAGAATCATGCAAAAATAATTTTTCTAACTCAAGTTATAGCAGATTTACTATTCTGACTAAAACTAAATTAAATCATTTTTAATTATTTTTAACATAGCTAAATATATATTCTACAGAAATTACATAAAATTTGCAATCCAACAAAAAAGAATCATCTAAAAATATTAAACAGAATAAAAGATATCAATTTTTCAAAATGTAAACTATTCTCGCTAAAACAGAAAATCAAAATAAAAGAAAAAGGCCTAATGGGCCTATACTGTGCCATGTGCGTCAAATAGTCTAAACGGGCCTCGGGTTAAAACTAAAAACGGGCCGGCTATTTGACTAAAACCCTAACTAATAAACCGGACGAACCGGCCGGTTCTTTTAATAAAACTTATTTCTTCGGGGTTCTAATCGTGGCCGTAGACTAGAGATCGGACGGGGGGGAAAGATTCCGGGGGCTTACCGGAGTCCGGCGAGGGGGGCGGCGGCGGCGTGAGTGCGTGGGGGCTTCGGGGCGTGGGGGAGCTGGGGGGTGTCGCCGGGGGGATGCGGGGGAGCACGGGGAGTGGTTGGGTGGGGTGGGGGGTGCTCGGGGAGGGTCAAGGCGTCGGGCAGCGACAATAATGGCGGCGGAGGGAGCTTGACTCCGCGATGTCGAGCGGGAGGGAGAGGTGCTGCGAGGTCTCGGGGAATGGGGTGCGGGGCTCGGCTTTTATAGCCTGGGGTCGGCCTCGCCGGGGGATCGGGCGATCGGGCGATCGGGATCCGGATCCTTCGGGATCCGCGATCTCCCATGAGCTGCGTTGCGTGGGCGAGGGGGGAAGAAGATGGGGCGGGGCCCACGGGTCAGAGAGAGAGAGGGAGAGGCGAGGCGAGCGGGTGGCCGAGGCCTAGGGGATTCGGGCGAGCGGCGAGGGGTGAGGGAGAGCTGGGCCGGCTCGGCTCACTGGCTTGGCTGGGGTGGCCACTGGCCGGGCCAAAGTGGGTGCGGCGCTGGCTGGGCCTGGGGTGGCCTGGCTGGCGCCCGAGGGGGTTTTTCTTTTTTAAAGTTTATTTTTTTTAAATTAAACTAAAACAGAAATAAAACCATATCTATAAATATTTTATATAGGACATATATATACCAAAATGATCAGGGGAAAATTCCTATCATTTGAACACATTTTTCCAAAGGCAAAATCCAAACTTTATAAAAGTCCATTTTTCCAATATTCAAATAAAACCCAAATTTGAATTCAAATCTTTTTGGCATTGTTTCCTCTGATATTTTTGGAGTGTCATGTTTACTCCTCTCATACTTTTGATCAAGTATTTATCAGGCATAGTTTTGGTATGATTCCCACTTGCCAAGGTTTGAATTCAAATTCCAAAACTCAAAATTTGAAAGAGGGTTTCAAGGCACTTTCAAATGACTTTCAACTTGATACTTTCAAGGCACTTTCAAATGACTTTCAACTTGATTCCTCCAACTCATATTTCATATAATTGAAGAAGTCATTTTATCTTCCCTCATGAAAATCATTGAGTTGCATAAAGTTTTGAATTTGAAATATTCCCAAATGAAATTCAAATCTTTTCAAAACCCTTTTCATTCCAAATGGAAGAAGTCATGTCATCTTCACTCTAGGTTTTGTTGTTGGAATGAATTTTAATTCATTGAGATCCAAATGGCAAAGGAGAAAGTTTTGGGAAAGTCATTTCATTCCCTCTCATTCAACTTTCAAAAGTTTTCAAATCCCACTCAGTTTCACTCAAACAATCGCACAACAAGCATAGTTATTTATTTAATATAACATTCCAAAATTTAGAATTTTGGGATGTTACAAACCTACTATTATTTTAAAATGAATCTCATCCTCGAGATTCAAGAGGTTAGCAAGAAAAGGTTAGGGGTTGGGGTCTTCTAGCAAATGTTTTGGTCGAAGGTCGTGGGTGCTACCACACTTAAAAACCAGGTCATGGTTCCAATAAACTCGAGATACTTCCTCCGGAGGGCTGAAAATGTATGTCTCTTCACATATCTTACAATAGCTCCTTCATTAAAGCTCTTACTGCCGGAAGCATAGAGTTTTCCTCAAAAGCTTGGGTCGGTTCGTCAAAGTTGAAGTTCGGTCCGAGACTGGATGTTCTTATCTGATGTGTCTGTGTCCATTCTAAACAACTATCTAACACTCATGGTGTTCTAAAATTTATTGTTTTATCCTGCAGAAAACGGGTCCGGTTTGAACCTCACGGTATAACATACGTTTGGCAACGGTTGCCTGTAATGGGGTTCCATCGTCCTACCATTTTATGGTTTTATGGCTTATCGCGTCGACACTCTTCTAAGTTTTTCAAGGCTCTTCGATTTTCCATTAACATATGATAGTTCATGATAGAAGTCTCCTATGGGGCCAATCCATCCTGCATTTGAATCATTACCACATATGTAAATATCGAATCACGTATTCTAACACTTGGGCATACTCACAAGCATTGCAGAATTTCTCTTGTTCTCGAACCGGGTTCGAGTAATTCCATGGTTTCGCAAGCCAAACAAAACATCTATCGTTACTTCACCACTCTCGTGTTTTTGCGTAACCTTCTGGTGTGTCCTATTTCTCCGCAAATCTTGCAGCACAAAGTTTATTTCTTGGTGTATCATTGTGCTTCCGGATAAGACGTGATCTCATCGTGGTCTTCTTGAATTCCTCCCAAGTTCTTGCTCCTTTAAATCCTTGTATGGATTGATGCATTCTCCACTGTGTTGCAGCACTTTCTCGTAAAGTACTGAAGAGCGTATTGGACCTCATACTTCCTTGAAACCAAATTGTTCCCGAAGTGATTCTCCATGTTCTGCATCCATAGCTCTGCCTCCGGCTGGGTTTTTGGTCCAGAGAAGTCCAACTTCAATCATCATCTATGGGGTCCAAAAGTTTTGGGATGAGATATGAGAGAGGTGGGGAGGGATACACACAATTCAAACAATAGTTTTAGAAGAAACGGGTTTTACTTTGTGGCTGTCGGAAAACATCAAACAAATGACAGCTCAGAATTCATCGCATCTAACGTAGGTGTATAACATGGATTTGGTCCTCTAACGGTCAAATAATTCTTCTGATTCTTCAAGTCGTCTGAGTCTTCAATTGGTGTAGCTTCAACTCTTCTAATGCATGGTCAAATCCTCTTTACTCTGAAGAGGCCATCGGTTATCCGATATCTTGTCCTTCTTGGAGCGGCTTCATTGATTCTTCATGTGATCAAAAGGAAAAGGGTATATTCTAACTATTTGAGGTGAGAGTGTCTATTTGATAAAATCGGAAGAGATGAGAAGTAAGAGTCTTTTGAAAATAAAGTTTTAGAGATTTCCTGTCCTAGGGCTTTCCGGTTTCTAGGGTCACGCCCCACAAACAACATGTGCTCGATACCATCTCTGTAGCGACCCGACCTCGTGAGGTCAAGCCTCGTGTTCTTTATGCCATCCTCGATCGGTATCTTTGGCACACACGGACATCAATGTATATATCAAAGTGCAATCACATGCATAAATAACGTAAAACTGATATATACCTCATAAGTCACAATGAAACATATAGTCGGGTGTGGAGTCCCATCAACGCCATCGGCGGGTTGAGTGTAGACCGTAACCTGCACTGCATACTCTTACTCGTCGAGGAAATATCTGCAACATGATACGTTGTAGCCACAGAGGTCAAGACATTGAATGTACCGCAAGATCACAATAAGAGAAAACTGATGATAAACTATACTATATGCAGTATGGCTTTATGGCTCAGATTCGAAGTTTTGTTTATGTAAAAGCTGATTTTATTTTACCTACATCAAAGGAATAGAATGAAGTCTGTACCAAGGAGTTTTCTATCATGACATGGTTCCGCCAACCGATGTCTCATAGCCCAAAAAATTCAGCATATGTTGCCCACAATTAAGTTATCAATCCGGTGTTGAGAGTTCCGAGATAGATCCAAGTCCAGAGGCTCAAATTGTCCGTGAATCGGGGACACGGCTAATCGATTAGGTTATAAACCCTCTGCAGAGGTTTGTACACTTTACCCGCAAGATTCGATCCCTCTTTTACGTTCTCTCACTTCAGGGTGTTTGAGAAAAAGACGACCAAACATGGTCTTCCAAGAGTTCCTCCTCGACCACCGGTACTCATCCCATCCTACCGTAGTTCTACATCTGCTAGTACCGTCCCAGCCAGAGTCACCACTAAGGTCAACCAAGCCAGAGCCCATAATGACTTGCGGTTGCAGGTAAGCTTCCGGGCATGAAGTATTCTTCCGTCTCTTTGAGTCCGGGTGAAGCTTTCCGCAAGATGTCATGGCGCTTCTCCATGCATCCCGCCAACCACTGGTTTCTCCAGGTGCCCACAACCGCCCTTCACCCAAAGAGTGTGTATTGAATTCTTGTCTCGAGTCTTGAAGTCTTGAGGCCTTGAAGATGCAGTCCTTGCAGATGCCATCATGGAGTTGTCGTCATTGACGAGAGTCCTCCTTTCTCACACCACTCCCGAACACTCATACCAAACCCCGTCTACTATAGCGTAGCATTTAAATAAAACGTCCCGGGCTTGGTAACAGGGTGATGGGTTCCTACCTCATGCATACTACTCAACTACAAGAATTTCAATATCACTACTGAGGGGTGGTTGCAAAGATGCCACTAAATGCAATAAAACATAGGTAAGAAAAGCATGGTCAAAGTGAACTTGCCTTGTTGACGATCTTCGAAAACTAGGGATTCGTAGTAGCAAGCTTCGCACTCCGGAAATTCTACCGAGGCAAACAATAACTATAATAAGCACATAGCATATGATCACATAACACAATAGCATAGTAATATAACACACCAAAACAAACGAATCAAAACCCAAAGGGAAAACTCAAAGAAAAACCAACTCAAGTTTTTTCCTACTTCAAGCAACAACTAGAAATAGTTTTATACAACAAAATTTTTCTAACATAACCTAATAAAGGTTTTAGGTTAACTTAACAGAAAAGAAATTCACTAAGCAACTAGGATCAAAAAGAATTAATTAAAATCTATTATGAAACTCCTATTAGGCCAAATCCAATTTCTATAAAGAAAAATAAAATAAAACTTTCATTTATTATAAATAAAAGTTCATCCTATAAAGTGACAGAAACTAACCTAGAATAATCAATCACATGTTAAAAATAAATTTATTTACTAATTAAAATAATAGGAAAACAGTAGCTAGTTATTTAATTAGGATTAACAAGATTCTGCTTAAAACTATTTTTTTTTATTAATCCTAAAATACCCAAATTAATTCCTACGGTTAGGCAATGTCAAAACAAAGTTGGGACAAAAAGAATCATGCAAAAATAATTTTTCTAACTCAAGTTATAGCAGATTTACTATTCTGACTAAAACTAAATTAAAGCATTTTTAATTATTTTTAACATAGCTAAATATATATTCTACAGAAACTACATAAAATTTTCAATCCAACAAAAAAAGAATCATCTAAAAATATTAAACAGAATAAAAGATATCAATTTTTCAAAACAGAAACTATTCTGCTAAAACAGAAAATCAAAATAAAAGAAAAAGGTCTAATGGGCCTATACTGTGCCCTGGGCGTCAAATAGTCTAAACGGGCCTCGGGTTAAAACTAAAACGGGCCGGCTATTTGACTAAAACCCTAACTAATAAACCGGACGAACCGGCCGGTTCTTTTAATAAAAACTTACCCCTTCGGGGGTTCTAATCGTGGCCGTAGACTAGAGATCGGACGGAGGGGGAAGATTCCGGTGGCTTACCGGAGTCCGGCGACGGCGGCGGCGGCGGCGAGAGTGCGTCGGGGCTTCCGGGCGTCGGGGAGCTCGGGGGAGTCGCCGGGCGGATGCGGGGGAGCACGGGGAGTGGTTCGGTGGGGTCGGGGTGCTCGGGAGGGTCAAGGCCACGGCGGCGACAATGGCGGCGGAGGGAGCTTCGGGCTCCGGCGATGTCGAGCGGGAGGGAGAGGGGTGCGAGGTCTCGGGGAATGGGGTGCGGGGCTCCGGCTTTATAGCCTGGGGTCGGCCTCGCCTTGGGATCGGGGCGATCGGGCGATCGGGGATCCCGGATCGCTTCGGGATCCGCGATCTCCCATGAGCTGCGCTATGGGTGAGGGGGAAGAAGATGGGGCGGGGCCCACGGGTCAGTGAGAGAGAGAGAGGGGCGAGGCGAGCGGGTGGCCGAGGCCTAGGGATTCGGGCGGCGAGGGGTGAGGAGAGAGCTGGGCCGGCTGGCCTGGCCAGGGCTGTGGGCCGGCTGGCCGGGCCAAAGCGGGTGGGTTCTTGCACTGGCTGGGCACTGGGGTGGTTCGGCTGGCGCCCGAGGGGTTTTTCTTTTTTAAAGTTTATTTTTTAAATTAAACTAAAACAGAAATAAAACCATATCTATAAATATTTTATATAGGACATATATATACCAAAATGATCGGGGAAAATTCCTATCATTTGAACATTTTTCCAAAGGCAAAATCCAAACTTTATAAAAGTCCATTTTTCCAATATTCAAATAAAACCCAAATTTGAATTCAAATCTTTTGGCATTGTTTCCTCTGATATTTTTGGAGTGTCATGTTTACTCCTCTCATACTTTTGATCAAGTATTTATCGTGCATAGTTTTGGTATGATTCCCACTTGCCAAGGTTTGAATTCAAATTCCAAAACTCAAAATTTGAAAGAGGGTTTCAAGGCACTTTCAAATGACTTTCAACTTGATACTTTCAAGGCACTTTCAAATGACTTTCAACTTGATTCCTCCAACTCATATTTCATATAATTGAAGAAGTCATTTTATCTTCCCTCATGAAAATCATTGAGTTGCATAAAGTTTTGAATTTGAAATATTCCCAAATGAAATTCAAATCTTTTCAAAACCCTTTTCATTCCAAATGGAAGAAGTCATGTCATCTTCACTCTAGGTTTTGTTGTTGGAATGAATTTTAATTCATTGAGATCCAAATGGCAAAGGAGAAAGTTTTGGGAAAGTCATTTCATTCCCTCTCATTCAACTTTCAAAAGTTTTCAAATCCCACTCAGTTTCACTCAAACAATCAGACAACAAGCATAGTTATTTATTTAATATAACATTCCAAAATTTAGAATTTTGGGATGTTACATTATGCACATAAATTCATTGAAAACTCACTTAGTGAATAAAAAAGTTCAAACGAACCCCGAAAAATCACAAAAAATAACACAACACTCCTGTTGTTCTATGTTGACACGAGAAATTTTTTGAAACCAATTAGAGGCAATGGATATCGTTTTGTCCCCAAAGTTGGGGCGTTCCCTACCGTAACCATCATGCTTGTTGTGAGAAGCTCTGGTTTATGAGAAGCATATACCCAAACCTACCCCAAATGGGACAACAAATTTACCACTCCATGTTGATGTCGCTCCATCATTGCATGCCAAAGTTTCATGAATTTCACATGATTTTTGGATTTACTAGAATTTAAAAACTGGTATCTCAATGTTTGCGACCGAGTGACGGTGGCAGGGTGTTTGATATTCATTCCCGTTTCTTGCCTGGGACCTAAGCATGCACCCAAGGACAAATATTTGATTTTTCAACCAATTTATATGCACTGGAGCATGTGCATGTAGTTCAAATTTGAATTATGCACATAAATGCATTGAAAACTCACTTAATGCATAAAAAATGTCCAAACGAACCCTGAATAATTCCAATTCTTTTATGATCACTTCAGATAAAAGCTCTAGCAATTCAAACACCGTCCATGGCTGCTGTGACCCTATTATGTAATTCATATCAAGACGAAAAATCAAGTAGATCCCACACAGTTTATTATAACCAACTCTGTGAGATGCAGCACAAAATAGCTTGGAGCACTGTTGGAGTATAGTTCGTATACGGCTTACGGAAGAATGTGCGACGGCTACAGTCGACAGACCGCTCTGAATAAGGGACCATGTCTGTTGACACTTTGCGCACCAGTTTTTTGTCTGAAGCGATTCCAAATTTTCGCCTTCCGCGGAAATATCTACCTCCCACCCCCTCCCCATACCAAAAGCCACATTTCCCCTATTTCCGCCTTCCTTTCCCAGTTGAAACCTTCACTCCTTGCTTGCAGCACCACCGCATCCTCGCCGCCTCCTAACCGGCGACCCTCCTTCACGCTGCTCAGCCTCGCCTATCCAGGCAGGTAATCCACACCTGACCCCCATCCTCCTCCTCCTTCCACATCCCACATGCCCTGACCGCCGGCGCGAGCATGACACCTTCCACCCAAATCACTGACCCCTCCTCCAAATCAGTGCCGACCTAAACCATGATGCACACAGTATAGCCAGGACCTCAAGGAGCATTTGGCAATGGAGAAGCAAATCACGGCCGCACGCACGGATGAGGTCGTGATGACTGTCATTCGTGCAGAGCCCCAGATCTTGGAGGAGCACCTTGCCATCGAGGCCACCATTGATGCCTTGCGCGCTGACTCCGCGACGTGGTTGGCTGCATTAAACGACAGTTCGTGGCGTTTTCTCAAGGCCATCATCGGTGGCTTCGACGAACACTACGAGGTGTTTTCTCAGCGTGCACGTGCTTACCTCATCTCGAGAGCTAGCAGGTTGGTGCCTGGAGCGGCTCAGGCAACTAACCACTACAACGAGTGCACCCACGATGCGGAGGCCTCGCCCTCTTCCATGGCAAGGAGCCAATCGTCATCGATATCTCCGACAATGAGGAGTAGCTTGTCTTATTAGCTCACTATAAGGACCCATGTTCAGTTTGCTACCTACTGCCTTTCCTTCACAAATTCTAGTGAATTGTGCTATCTACTTTTACCTTGCAATCTTCTGCTATAGTGTATATGTTCTATATGTCGTGCAATGTGGTGTTCAATTAACTGCTTGGTTCAATTCTATAAATGTGATGTTCAATTCTTTAGGGTGTAATATTTCCAAGTTCTTAAGCATGTTTGGTTTGGTTGATGGTCTGATCTTCTATTAGGAGTATGTTATATTGTTCAATTGGTGTTTAGTTAACTACTTGGTTCATTTCTTGTGGCTTGGTTCACTTGTTGTGGTGTTTAGTTAACTGCTTGGTTCAATTCTGCAATGCGATGTTCAGTTGCTGTGGCTGCATTCTAGTATTGTATACCATGTGAGGAATAAATCGAATTTGGCTGTACTAAATACATGAGAAACAAATACAATTGCTATTGCTAAGCATGCTTGCTTTGGTTAATTGTGTGATCTTCTATTAGGAGTATGTTATATTGTGCAATGTGGTGCTCAGTTAACGTTTGGTTCATTAGTTGTGGTGTTTAGTTAACTGCTTGGTTCAATTCTACAATTCGATGTTCAATTGTTGTGGCTGCATTCTGTTTTTGTGTACCATGTGAGGAATACATCGAATTTGGCTGTACTAAATACATGAGAAATAAATACAATTGCTATATTTCCAAGTTGTTAAGCATGCTTTGTTTGGTTTACTGTCTGATGTTCTATTAGGAGTATGTTATATTGTGCAATGTGGTGTTCAGTTAACATTCAGTTCATTTGTTGTGGTGTTTAATTAACTGCTTGGTTTAATTCTTCAATGTGATGTTCAATTGTTGTGGCTGCATTCTCTTATTGTATACCATGTGAGGAATAAATCAAATTTGGCTGCACTTAAAACATGACAAACATATACAAGTGCTGTATTTTCTAGTTCTTAATCATGCTTGGTTTGGATAAATGGGTTTTCCATGTGGCTTGAATTAATCTAATAAATCTGCAATGTGCTTATTTTTCATCAACATATTTTACTGATAGCATGCGAACCCTTACTTAACCTGAACTACCTTATATGTGTTGCAGGGAAACAATGGGAAGCACTGAGGTTTACAAGATGGTACTAACTATTATACCTTGCCTTTTTGTATTCCTTTGCCCCATTTCCAATATGGAGAAGATATTTATGCACATCCTTGTTTTCAGGCTTCACTGATGATTACCTCTCAAGCCACCTCTGTGGTCAGGACGCGAAGAAAGTTTTCATACAACACCCATGGTTCAATATTGAAGTGTTCCTAAAGAGGTCGAAGGATGGACGGTCAATCATCCACGGGCACTGGCCTAAAGTTGCAAAGACCTTCAACATGAATGAAGGCTCAATATTCGCTTTCCGCTTCAGCAGTTTTCTAGTTGAGATGCATCTCTCTATGTACCATCTATGATGCTAATTTCGAAAGGTTCTAGATGTTGCATGTGAAACTTGCTGCTGGTGCAGCTGTGTAATGGGGTGGCCGAGTGCTGAAGCTATATCATGTTGTACTATGATGTATTTCAATTATAAAATCCTGCTTCCTTAATATGGAAATGGAATATATTATGTGCTTAATATGAATGTCAATTAGATTAGTAAATGGATTATTAATAATAGGGCAATTAGCCCGCTACTTGGCCAATTCGTTTGCTAATTGGGTTTTCCTATTGCAAAGGGTTAATGAGAAACCACCGTGGGCGATGACCTCACACAACGCACACGGTTTCTAGGAATAAACCGTGTTGGATCAATGAACAACCACACACGACATTCTCTTTAAAACTATTTGCTTTACGCCACCTTGCACAAACGTTTTCCTTGGAGTGCCTATTTGGGATGTATATACGAACGGAAACTGTCGTGGAATTGTCACGGCAGATGTCCTTAGTGTTAGGACTTAGTCGCGAGGCCAACGCATCTATGTGGTAGCTTGAGAGGGGTTGAGCGGGACGAGAGACGCGAGGTTTTACCCAGGTTCGCCCCTCACGGTGGAGGTAAAAGCCTACGTCCTACTTCATTGATATTGATGATGATGATCACGGTTACAAGAGTGCTCTAACTCGAGAGCCATTGTCTAAACCTAACTTGTCCAACTTGTGGAACTTGTCCCTCTTTGGGAGCCCTGCCCTCCTTATATATGTTGAAGGGCGGTTTACATGTGGAGTCCTATTAGGATTAGGACTAGTCTATCTCTAATACAAACCGGATACAAGTCCTGGTCTTAACTCCTTGTAAAATATTCCTCATGCCTTTCTGTTAAACCGCCCACAATAGTTGAACCGGCCTTCGATCCGCCGGCCGGGTTACTAATGAACCGCCAAGACTGCGGGTAGCCCGTGAACCGCCAAGCTCCGGCGGGTTACCGATGAGTTGGTCTGCATCGGCCGGGTTAACTTCCGCCGGTTTACACCATGAGGTATATCCCGACATTAGCCCCAAGTTTAGCTTGGATTTATCCATGGTAAACTTACGCTGCAAAATAAACACGAACAAATTTGGCAGGTTGTACTCGGGTTAAGAATTCTTGTAGACCGGCACCGATCGTCCTTGTCATTTCCTTCTTCTAGAAAATCCGGGTCAATAACCAGCTTCATAACCGATTTGCTGATGTTGGTTTCTCATAGGAAATATATTGTGAAGAATAATTCCTTTGATTCCGCTCCCAATGCTTAAAAACAATATTGGTCCTTGAAATACTCATCCGATCTTCAAGTTTAAGGACATAGAACTTGCCGGTTTATCCTTGCTAAGATCACCGGTTTACAAATATTGACAGACCGGTCATACTTGTAGTTAACATCCAGCTTGAAAATATACCTCTTATATGCCTATCACTTGTAGCCTCCAAGTCTTAAGAAGGTAGCATAGCAACTGCTTGAGACTTGCTTAAATATCACAATCTTGAAGAAATCCAGTTTGTTCATCTCAATCACTAGTCAGAATTGAGTATTCCACATATGTAGCCCCCAAGTGCCGGGTTGTCATGCTTGCAACAACCTGGGACTTGTAATTGTCTGATGCTCATAAAAACTTCAACCAGTGTAGCTCCCAAGGGCCGGCTCATTATAATGTGATGAGTCGGGTCTTCAATAAGATAAACAAAGAACGACTTTGCATTAGCCCCCAAGTGTCATGGTGCATGCTTGCAGCGACATGGACTTGCATATTGGATGTAATCTCAACTTAAATAATGTAGCCCCCAAGTGCGGGTTGTAAGCCCGCAGCAACTCGGGACTATTCCTTCAATTGTAGAATAAAAATTATATCCATTGATAATATGATAGCCATTGCTCCAAAGCAATTTTGAAAACCGTAATCACAATACTGGTTATTGATAACCATAATAGAAATCCAGCCATGTTGGCTATTTGAATAATATACCCAATGATTCATAAGCGCGTGATTCCAATGGCGCAATCCAAATATGAACTGGCGACTCATAGTCCAAAGCCGGCCGGTTTAACAAACACCGGATAATTTATCATCATCTTGGCGACACATAGTCGAAAGCCGTGCCGGTTTAATAAACGTCGGTGATTTACAATCATGCTTTATTCAACCTGTTTCAGCATACAACAAGTTTAAAGTGTCCTGGCGGTTTATCACGGACGGGTCACAATGCCCAACATATAACCTGGGTTTATAACCAAGGTTGCACTTAAGAATAATCAAATATGAAATATATCATACCTGTGATATTGAATCACATTGCTGGTTTTACCAACTTTTTGTAGTAAGAGTGATAACCCCAATCTTGAGTAATAATAACTCCTTTCATATTGTGTCGATTGATGATAAACCGTGCGGGTTGTAATAAACACCGGTTTAACCATATATAATCTTGGCGACTCAGAGTCAAACCAGACCGGGCTGATAGTCTCCGGATTATGAGTTGATCATGTACTGACTTGTAATTGAAAGTCAAGCCGGGTTAATGAACACCGGTTTACTCCATAATAAGATGGTAACATCAAACCGCAAATAGTCTCCGGATTAGGATTTGACCGTGTTCCGCCAATTTGTAATTGACAGTTTGAACCGGATTAATAATGTCGGTTTGAAAACACAACAAAAGAAATAATTTAAAAGAGAACAAAATTCAAGCAAAGGCAAATATAAAACCATTGCAAATGAGGCTTTGAGCCGATCAAGAGGCATTACCATGGTCGGACACGACCAAGCCCCCAAAAGGCGTAGCTATGGTTCGAGTCAGCCAGTCCCCAAATGATGCATTGGCATTACGCCGATCAACAGGTGTAGCGATGGTTCGGGTTCGACCAAAGCCCCCAAGTGATGCTGTGGCACTAGGCCGATCAAGAGGCGTGATCGGTTCGTATATGACCATGTCCCAAGTGATCTGGTGGCTTTCGCCTATCAAGAGGTGTTGCATTGGTTCGGACACGACCAAGCCCCAAATGATATTGTGGCATTGCGCCCGATCAAGAGGTGTGACTATGGTTCGGATACGACCAAGCCCCCAAGTGATCAATAATATGATAAACCATCAAGGCATGATACCCATGTTTGAACCGAGCTTCAAGGCAGCAGGTCCTCTTTGGCCCCTTTAACTTTTTGTAAGAGATTAATCCTTCTTGAACCGGATGTTAAACCGGATATTGAGAGCTTCAAAGCTTTGTGGGAGACATCTTTCCCTTGAACCGGATTTTAGACCGGAATCTTCATTTTTAGCCGGAAATTTTCGACGGCCTTTAAACTCGGACTTGCGAAGTTAATTCCTTTTGAACCGTCAATTCTAAACCGGATTTGAGAGCTTGAGCTTGAGAGAGAACAGATTTCCTTGAACCGGATTTTAGACCGGATATTTGAGAGTTTCAGTGAGACTGATCGCCTTTAGCCGGATTCTAAATTGGAATCCTTTCGGCGACCGGACCTTCTTCATTGAGCCGGATTTTGTAATTGTTATATACTTTCTAAGCCGGAAATTTTCTGACGGCCTTTAAATTTTCATCAATACAACAAGAACCTCCGGACCGGGTTATCTTTCCCTCCATCATCCCGAGGTTTTTAACTTTGTTGAAACCGGCAAGATTCTTTGAGTTATGTCATCGTAGCCCCGAGTCTCAAAGGTGACTCGAGGAGTTGGCTTGAGATTCTCCATGTTTGACCATGATATAAACCGGCATAACTTGTACATCATTGATGTTGATAGCATGACGTGAATCCACGTAAGGTTGAGGTGATCGTATGGCGGGTTATAAATGATCCCGTATGAGCCGTGTCAAGAATCTCGCCAATGGTTCCTTCCAATGGCGATTTGAAGTTAACCAAACTGTAGTGACGGCGACTTGTGCGCCTGCCTATTGAGCCATCCAAAGGTGCAAACAGCGGTTTGATGATAATTTGCCTCCAATTTGCTGAAAGAAAACCGGGCTACCCAAGCTGTGACTTGTTCATACGTAATATATAGCTCATGCGAGATAGGTGCGGCCCGGTATGTCGATGTAGACCAGGCCGCGAGAGACGGACGACAAAAAGCGACCGCAACATCAAAGGCAGCTCGGATAGATGAATCGGCCGTGGCATTGTAAACCGGTGCGGACGGGAAGATCGGCACGGACGGCGAGTCAAACGCACGCACAGTCCCGGCAAGCTGATGTAAACCGGGCCGTAAGGGCGGCGTCTTGCACGCGTCCATTCACCGTGTAATGTGGCATGGACGAACACCGGGCAGGACGCTGCCAGCGCGTGCTTCATACCCATGGTATAAACCGTGTTTATAATGAATAATTGTCCTGCATACAATATTGCAGACCAAGGCAAAGATAAACTGCTCTTTGACAAAAAATAACATGCACTAATAAAATATATTTTAGATGGATATCACCTGATGTGCGAGGCCGGAAATAATCCGCCATGAAATTTATGATCGCTAGGTGTATTTGAAGTCGCCACGGGTGAACCGCCGCGCGCTTTGTAAGCCGGGTGCGGACGAGCAAGTTGTCCTCCACGTTGTAAGCCGGTGAGGACGCGTGAACTGGCCGCGAGGGCGACAAGCGAGTCATCCGTGGCGTTGTAAGGTGGTGGCCGACGGCGAGCCGGTCGGCGCGTTGATGTAAACCGGACCGCAGGGGCGACGGCTGTATATAACAACACTATAGGGCAGAGTGGTTGTTTTCGAATAATTAATAAGTATTGATAAAAGTAAACTGGATGGAAATCACCTGATATGTTAAACCAGAACTTCTTGATAATCCGGCCGGAACCTTTGATAATCCGGAACTTTTGAAACGAAATCTCTTGATAATCCGGCCGGAACCTTTGATAATCCGGTACCTTTGAACTGGAACCTTTTGATAATCCGCCGAACTTTTGATAATCCGGAACTTTTGAAACGAAATCTCTTGATAATCCGCCGGAACCTTTGATAATCCGGTACCTTTGAACTGGAACCCTTTGATAATCCGGCCGAACTTTTGATAATCCGAACTTTTGAACCGGAACCTCTTGATAATCCGCCGGAACTTTTACGTAGCCTAAGTCGGAACTCTTTGATGACTCGGATGGAACCTTTCGGCGATTCTGCTGGAACCCTTGGCGATTCGGACCGAACTTTTCGTCGAGGCGATCGGAACTCTTTGGTGATCCGAATAGAACCTTTCGTCAAGACGGTCGGAACTTTTCAATGAACTGCCCGAACTTTCCGACGAGCCGACGGAACCTTTTGATGAGCCTGATGGAACTTTTCGGCGAGCCAGCAGGAACTCTCCGACGAGCCACCGGAACTTTTCAATCAGCCGGGCGAAACTTTTCAATTTCTGGAATAGCGCCATCCAAGAACTCATCACCACATGCCGCTTCCACGGTGGGCGCCAACCGTCGTGGAATTGTCACGGCAGATGTCCTTAGTGTTAGGACTTAGTCGCGAGGCCAACGCATCTATGTGGTAGCTTGAGAGGGGTTGAGCGGGACGAGAGACGCGAGGTTTTACCTGTGTTCGGCCCCTCACGGTGGAGGTAAAAGCCTACGCCCCGCTTCATTGATATTGATGATGATGATCACGGTTACAAGAGTGCTCTAACTCGAGAGCCATTGTCTAAACCTAACTTGTCCAACTTGTGGAACTTGTCCCTCTTTGGGAGCCCCGCCTCCTTATATATGTTGAAGGGCGGTTTACATGTGGAGTCCTATTAGGATTAGGACTAGTCTATCTCTAATACAAACCGGATACAAGTCCTGGTCTTAACTCCTTGTAAAATATTCCTCATGCCTTTCTGTTAAACCGCCCACAATAGTTGAACTGCCTTCCGATCCGCCGCCAGGTTACTAATGAACCGCCAAGATCAAGGCGGGTAGCCCGTGAACCGCCAAGCTCCGGGCAGGTTACGGTGAGCCGTCCGCATCGGCCGGGTTAACTTCGCCGGTTTACATCAAGGTATATCCCCGATGTAAACGCTTACGGTGACTGTGTGGGATGTACTTACGACCGGAAATGATTTCTCCTGTATAATTGTATTTTTTTAGCACTACTATACATATTTCTGTATTTGAGTGCTCGCCAGTTGCACACCACCTCATTTTGCCGAGCGTGTGTGCCAGGATGGCATATCCCTGATGGTTTCTGGGTCGTGTAGGAAGGACCCCCCTATCACCCACACTCACTTGGTGACGGTTCCGAATGCCTTCGCGAAAAGGGGTTAAAAACCATTTGTTTAGGACCGACGCGTACCAGTGTCCCCTTTACCTTCATATGCAATGATTTACATTCCGCTGCTATACTCTTAGAATTGCATGTGTAGGTTGATTGCTTGACTTGTGCTAAGTTGCTAAAATCTGCCAAGACTTAAAATTAGGAAAAGGCTAGATTCTTATTCGGTCAATTAGTCTAATCACCCCCCCTCTAGACATACTTTCGATCCTACAAGTTGTATCAGAGCTTTGGTCTCCATTTGCCTTGATTTCCATAGCTTTAGTGACCATAGCCTTGGTTTCACAACCTAGGAGAGTATGGCGTCTAGCGAGGGAAATTACCACCATAGAGGTCCTTACTTTGATGGTACTAATTTTTCTAGTTGGAAGCATAATATGAAAATGCATATTCTTGGACATAACCCCGTCGTTTGGGCTATTGTGTGTATTGGCTTGCCAGGTGAATCCTTTGATGGGAGAGAACCGAATCGTGAAGCTACCGCGGAAGAATGAAGATGTCGCAATACAATGCTCAAGCTTGCGATATCCTCTTCAACGGATTGTGCCCCGAAGAATTCAACAAAATCAGCCGTCTTGGGAATGCAAAGGAATTTTGGGATACTTTGATGGATATGCACGAAGGTACCAAATCCGTCAAGGAATCCAAATTGGATGTGCTTCAAAGTCATCATGACAAGTTCAAAATAAAGGATGGTGAAGGTGTTGCTGAAATGTACTCTAGGCTTGCTCTCATCATAAATGAGATTGCCGGCTTATGAAGTGAAGAGATGACCGATAGATTCATCATCAAGAAGATCCTAAGAGCCTTGGATGGAAAATATGATACCATGTGCACATTGATCCAAATGATGCCCAATTACAAAGATCTCAAGCCAACAGAAGTCATTGGTAGAATTGTTGCTCATGAGATGTCACTCAAGGATGAAGAAGAGCTTCACAACAAGTCGAGTGGTGCTTAAAAAGCCTCATGTGATGCTCCTACATCATCAAGTGATAAACAAGACTTCAATGAAGAATTGAGCCTAATGGTGAAGAACTTCAACAAGTTCTACAAGAGTAGAAGCAAGGAAAGAAGTTCCAAGTCAAAGTCCTACAATGAAAAAAGTTCTTCTAGTCATGAGCGTAATTGCTACAATTGTGGAAGACCCGGACACTACTCAAATGAGTGTACGACTCCCTATGAAAGAAGAGAAGACTCACCTAAAAGGAGAAGTAAAAGAGAAGAATCACCTCCAAGAGAGAGAAGGAGTAGAGATGATCGTTATGAATGAAGAACATCTCGCATAAGCAAGGATTCAGAAAGGAAGGACAAGTCATCAAGGAGCTACACAAGACAAAGACATCAAGCTCATGTTGGTGAATGGGTATCCGGCTCCGATTCCGACCATCACTCCGAGAGAAGTTATCACTCCGACTCCGAATATACACAAGATGAAGGTGTTGCCGGTCTAGCACTTGTGTCAACCAACTCCTATGACATATTTGACTCACCAAATGAAGGAATTGGTAGATGCTTCATGGCTAAAGGCCCAAAGGTATCACACCCCGAGTATGTTGATTTCAATAGTGATGAAGAATGGGATTTGCTAGGTGATGATGATTTACTTGTTGACAACTTTAGTGATGAAAACTATGATGAATTGGCTATTAATCATGTTAATCAAGAGAAAACGAATGACGATGATAAGAAGGAGATTGAGCGTCTAAGTAAAGAACAAAACACTCTTAAGTTAGCTCATGAAACTACTTTGGAAGATCATTGAGAGCTTTTAAAGACTCATGAGAAGCTATGATTTGAAAAGCTCAACCTTGAGTAAGAGCATGGGTTCTTAAAAGCAATCAATGATGATCTTCGTAAGAAGAGTTATTCTTACATTGCCAAGCGTTTACTCTTGTCTACTTACATGCCACAAGTGAAATCTAGCAACAAGAACAAGAAAGATTCTTCTTCTAGTAGTAACAATAATCATGTGAAATCCAATGTTGTTGCTTCTAGCTAGTAGTTCTCTTGATTACACTAATGATTCTCTTAGACAAATTACACTTGAGCAAGAAAATAGCTTATTGAAGAGAATTATAGATATAGGTGTTTACAAGAGCCTTGCCGGAAGTAAGCAATTCGAGGAAATTGTACGCAAGGAAGGAAGGCACTGGAAGAATCAAGGTGTTGGTTTTGAATGAAAGTTCAATGCCAATGGAGTTGAGTGGGAAGAAGATCAATACCCCAAGAAAAAGTTTGTTCCTCAACAAGAGGAGTACGATCCTACTTCTTTCAAGGGAACACTAGCTCAAGACGATCTTCCACAACAAGACCACACGCAAAAAGGCAAGGACAAGCATCAAGAGGAGATTGATGCATTTGACGAAGCTCCCAAGGCCTTGGTCAAGTGGGTTCCCAAGACCACTTCAAGTTCTACTTCATCAAGTATGACTACAACTCCACCGATTCTCATCAAGTTGATGTGGATCCCGAAGAATAAGAACTAGAGAGTTCTTGAGGGTGACTCCGCCAACATACTTCACTCATATCATTTTGGCGAGAACAAGTGCAAACAACTTCCACATCTTGCACTAGGAGTGCATGAAAGTTCCAGACTATGTGGAGTAGACACTTTTGCGGGTCAGAAACTCACCAAGTGGAATGATGAGCTCATTATGCAATTCTATTCTATAGCTCATTTCTATCCTGATGGAAGGATTGTTTGGATGTTTGAAGGTACAAGGTACCAATCAACAGTTGCTGAATGGGCCAAGCTGATCAATGCCCCTGCAAAGCTTGAGGATGAAATAGATGTCTATGCCAAGAGGAAGAAAGATCACAACTCCATGGCCAAAATGTATAAGGAGATTCCTGACAAAGCCTTGGATAATCATAAGCTAGGCTCTTTGTATTATCTGTTGTCTGGTCTGACCACCATCAACACCATCTTGAGGCACACCTTGTTGCCCAAATCAGGAGATCACGGGATGATCAAAGGCCACTCCATAAATTTGCTGCAGTTGTTTGATGTGCCCCAGAAGTTCAAAGTAATGAGTTTGATTGTTGAGACAATTAAGAGGACATCAGTAGACCAAAAGAGATCATGTGGGTATGCTCCACACATCCATATGCTCATCAACTCCAAGATGGGCACAAGCACATACTTGTTGGATAAAGAACACCTTCCCTTGAGGCCTGACTTTGAGGACAATACAGTTGTCATGAATGATGAAGATCCCACATCTATAGAGGCTCAAGAGATGAGGGAAATGCAAAAGCTGAGAAGACAGCCAAGATGCAAAGTGTTGAAGAGGCTTCACAAGTGTTCCTCAAGTCAAAGCAAGATCGACTTGGATATCTTATTCAAGCCACCTTGAGGATTGAGAAAGGATTGACCACCTTGACTCAGAACCAAGAAAGCCTAGAGAGGATCATTGAGACAAAGTTCTATGATCTTGACTTGAAGGTGAGAGAGATGCAGACAGCTGTTGAGCAGCTCCAGGAAGAAGCTGTGGAGAAGAAAGGTAAAGCTACCACAAATGCCTTTCAGAGAGTGCCTAGGGCACAGAGATCTACAGCAGTGCCTGTGATAGACACAAGAGCTACTACATCAGCACCTGCAGCCACAGCATCAGTAGCCCCTCCAGTTGCCAGTCCACCAGCTCCAACGACATCGACATATGCATTCGTCCTTGGAGTCCTCTCAACGCCACCTCCCGAAGATCAAGCCCAGAGAGACGCATAACGCTATGCATTTTTGAGCTTTTTGGTAACTTGTTGCCAAAGGGGGAGAAAGTGTATAGATCATAGGCTTCGAGAGAGAGCTTGCTTCTTTTTGCTATCTCTTTTGCTACTTGTTTGAAACTTATTTGTGTGCTTGCTTGTTTGATACTTTATGTGTGTGTGAGATACTTGTATGGTCATGTGTTTGATCATATCATACTTTAATGCTTTTGCTTGAATGATGCTGTTATTTATCTCTCATGTATGATCATTCACTTTGCCTTGGTGATGAGTGCATATTTCATATTCTATAATTTTGAGCGCTCCACCAAGATGTATGTGACATGGAAGAGTAACCCATGATCCTAATCGATTGTGCATTTGCATTCACTTTCAAATTTTAAATAATGATCAAATTTAGGGGGAGCTCTTGCTTATCATATAATTCTCAAAGCGATGATATATTTCAATCTTATTATCATTTGTCGAAGCTTTGATCTATATGTTGCCATCAATTACCAAAAAGGGGGAGATTGAAGGTGCAACTAATCCATGTCTGGTTTTGGTAATTCCTAACAACATATAGCTCATTGAACTAATAGTCTTTCAAGATGATCATTTTAGAAACTTCAATGATTGGCATGGCATGGACTAGGAATGTGGACCCCTCAAAATGCTAAGGACACACATTGGCTCAAGCTCAAGACTCTACATTTTCATTTTAGTGATCCAAGATCACATTGAGTCCATAGGAAAAGCCATTACTATTAAAAGGGGATGAGGTGTTGCTTAATGGCTTGCTTGCTCAAAATTCTTAGTGATATGCTCCAAGATCCCTCAACCACTTTCTCATATCCAAATATGTCCCAAACCGAAAGTCAAACTTGGCCCCACCGATTTGATCTATCCGGCGCCACCGAGTTAATTTGACATAGCCACTACGAGAAACCCTAATCAGTTCGGTCTCACCGATAGGGATCTCGGTCTCACCGAGATGGTATTGGAAACTCTCTGTTTCCCTTCGTAACATTTCGGTATAACCAAGATGAGCGATCGGTCCCACCGAGTTTGCCTGACCATCTCTCTGTTATCCTATTACAAAAATCGGTCTCACGGAGTTCATGTGATCGGTCTCACCGATATTACATTATGCCCTATCCCTAATGAAATCGGTCCCACCGAGTTGACATGTCGGTCCCACCGAAAATCCTAACGTTCACATTTTGAACTAAATCGGTCTGACCGAGTTTGGTAAATTGTGTGTAACGGTTAGATTTTGTGTCGAGGCTATATATACCCATCCACCCTTCCTCCATTCGTGGAAAGATCCATCAGAACGTGCCTACACTTCCAGCATTTATTTTCTGAGAGAGAACCACCTACTCATGTGTTGAGACCAAGATTCCAATCCAACCACAAGATTATTGATCTCTAGCCTTCCGCAAGTTGCTTTCCACTTAAATCATCTTTCCACCAAATTCAAATCTGTGAGAGAGAGTTGAGTGTTGGGGAGACTATCATTTGAAGCAAAAGAGCAAGGAGTTCATCATGAACACACCATCTATTACCTTTTGGAGAGTTGTGTCTCCTAGATTGGTTAGATGTCACTTTGGAGCCTCCGTCAAGATTGTGGAGTTGAAATAAGGAGTTTGTACGGGCAAGGAGATTGCCTACTTCGTGAAGATCTACCCTAGTGAGGCATGTCCTTCGTGGGTGATGGCCATGGTGGGATAGACAAGGTTGCTTCTTCATGGACTCTTCATGGGTGGAACCCTCCATGGACTCACGCAACCGTTACCATTCTTGGGTTGAAGTCTCCATCAACATGGATGTATGATAGCACCACCTATCGGAACCACGGGAAAATTCTTCATGTATACATTGCGGTTGCTCCCTCCAAACTCCTCCCCTTTACCTTCATATGCAATGATTTACATTCCGCTGCATACTCTTAGAATTGCATGTGTAGGTTGATTGCTTGACTTGTGCTAAGTTGCTCTGCCAAGACTTAAAATTGGGAAAAGTCTAAATTTTTATTTGGTCAAGTAGTCTAATCACCCCCCTCTAGACATACTTTCGATCCTACAATATATTTTTAGATCTTGCAATCTAATCTTTTAGTTTCTTGTTTAATCACTAGTTTGGTTTATAAAAGAAAACTACATAAAAATGGATTGAATCATATTATTGATCATCTTTATAATATATTTCTTGAAAATGACGGATCTGAAAAATGTGCTCAATTGTTAGAAGAAGAAGTCAATAAAATGTTTGGCAAAAAATATTTGAATGATGAGCATGATTGAAATGTTGTTAGTATGAGTTCTTTGAATATGCAAATTCATAATGATGATTGCACAAGTCATGACAAAAATGTTTCTTATAAGCATGCCAATTTTTGTGGAGTGCATAAAGTTTGTGAAGACGTGCCTTATAGGGAAGATAAATTTTATAAGAAGCATAAACATGATAGAACCAATTCTTTGCTCAAAGTGATAGATGAATTTGCTACAACATTATGTTTGCTTTGTCCTATTACTTGTGATCTTTGCAATAAGGATGGTCATCTTAATTTCCAATGCAAACTTTTTGATGATCGAATCATGGCCAAATATTGCAATAACTTTATCACCCTTGAACTTTATAATGAGCTTGTCCATTTTTGGGGAGTGAAGAATTGACACATAAAAATAGTTGGTTTGCAATATTCATTCTCACGGACGACATTGAAACTAATCTAGAAAATATCTATATGCTTTGCATGGTAAATTGCAATGAGAATGCTTATATTGCCAACTATAGAAGGATGGGAAAACCAACAGAATATAAAGGGAATACTAATGAAAGTGTAAAGATATCCACTTTCCCTCGTATTGTCTCTCATGATGAAATAGGTGACGAGGAGGAGCTCCGTATTCAACCAATCCCATCAGTAAGAAGCTTGAAAAAATTAATTAAACCCTTATGTGAGGTGGTAAAGAAGAAAAAGTAAAGAAGAAAGAATAGAGGTAAAAAGGTATCTCTCCCAAATGATGTTCCTCCTATTATTGTTGTGCCTCATGAAAATGAATCAAAAATAATTGTGGAAGATGATGGACTTGATGATGATTTTGTTATGCCTATTGCTTGTTGTGATGATTATGATTGTGAAGATAATGATACTTCTTATAATATTGGAAATATTTTTGCTACCAACTTGGGAAATTATGATGATAGCAATTGTTATACTGTTGGTGCTATTCATACTATTAATGATGAGAGTGATTATGCTTATGATATGCCAAGTCACAAGCTTGGGGATGCTATGTTTGATGAGAATGACATATTTGAGAATTTATTTGCTGCAATTAATGTTTTTCCCGATCTTGGGGATGATATGCTTAATGAATATGATCTTTTTAGTCCCCCTACTTTGAATGATGAAATTTACTATGATGATTGCATGTCTCCTATCTATGATGAGAAAAGAGTTGCTACTTATAATGATTATTGTGATGATACTTATGTTAGAAAAAGTAGTGATGTTTATATTTATAAAACTTGTCATAGTTATGATTAACCTTTTTCTGAACATTACTCTTTTAATGTGGAAACAATTTTTAGTATTCGAGTTTCATATGATACTCCCACCATTGTGAATGAGAAGAAATTTTCTTATGTGTAGAGTAATAAAATTTCTATGCTTGTGGATCATGCAAAAAAATGCTTTATGTGATGGTTATATTGATGAATCTATTCATGGCGCTACTGAAAATTACTATGAGAGAGGAACTTATGATTCATGATGCTCTCTTGATGTTTCAATTCTTATCTTTTATGCAAGCATCATTGAAATCATCAAGCCTAGCTAAAAGGCATTAAAGAAAAGCGCTTGTTGGGAGACAACCCAACACTTTTACCTACTGTTTTTGTGTGTTCACATGATTATGCTACTATAGTAATCATGTTTTATTCCTTTTGTTTCAATAAAGTGCCAAGTAAAGCCTTTGGGATAGTGTGGATGATACTTGACTTGAATCTGTGCAAAAACAGAAACTTTTGCTTCCAGAAAAAAAATTGTTTAAATTCACCGGAATGTGATAAAATTCTGAAATTCTTACAAATGATTGATATGCAAATTCTGTACGTTTTACCAATTTGTTAGAATTTTTGGAGTTGCAGAAGTATGGTTATTCTGCAGATCATTACAAGTTGTTCTGTTTTGACAGATTCTGTTTTCGATGCATAGTTTGCTTATTTTCTAATTTCTATGGCTTATATTGCTCAATATAAATTGTGGAAATGATATGCTACAGTAGGCATTGTGTGGAAACAATTATGAGTCTTGTCTTTGACAGTACCAAAGTGAAATGGCTTGCTCTTTATCATACTAACCCATCTCACGAAAATTCTGTTAAGTTCTGTGTGATTGAAGTTTTCATGTTTTGTGTGAGATATCGATATGAGGAAAATAAGGAGTAACAAGAACCTAAGCTTGGGGATGCCAAAGGCACCCCCAAGGTAATATTCAAGGAAGATCCAAGAAACTAAGCTTGGGGATGACCTGTAACATCCCAAATTTTCAATTTGGAGTGTTTTACAATTATTAGCTAAGCATCTATGCATTTTGTTTGAAGTGAGTGGCATTTGGAAATTTCAGAGGCATTTGAGTTTTATTTGAGTTTGAATTCAACTTGGCATTTGAAATTTATTTTAAAAATCCCTGACAAATACTTGTTCAAAAGTATGAGAGGAGCTAACATGACACTCCAAACAGTCAGAAGAAAACAATGCCAAAAGTTTCGAATTCAAATTTGGGTTTCATTTGGATTTTTTTAGAAAAATGTTTTTTATAAAGTTTTTATTTAGCCTCTGAAAAATAGTTCATCTTGTAGGATTTCTTTTTCTGATTATATATATATTTCCTATATAAAAATATTTTTATTTTCTATCTTTATATTTATTTTCTGTCTTTCTTTTATTTGGGCCTCGTTTTTTTTTTCACGAAGGCCCAGCCTTTCCACGACCCAACTCGGTCATCTTGCACCTGCATGCAAGTACACTTACAGAACTTACAAACGCCATGGCTGCTCAACCTTCTGCTTCTTACTCCGTCAATTCTAGTAACCGTTTCATCTTGCAATAAACACGAAAGTTACTGCCCATCCTTCCATGAGTCCATTCAGACCATTTATCTTGGGCACAATTGCCATAATCTTCCATCAGAAACCGATGTACGGAACGATAGCATGCGACGCCTGATCTCCCTCTCCCGTCCTTCACTAACCACTATAAAACCCTCTGCGCATTCCCCTCTAAACCCTCGTCCGAAGCCCTCTCCTTCTTGAGCTCTTCCCCCTCCCTAACCTCGCTAATTGCTTGCTAGAGTTCGTGGATTTTAGCGGCTTCTCCACAATGCCAGGAGGTGATACCGACACCGCGGTACTGTTCCTCGAATGCGCCTTACGTTTCTCTTCAACGTGCCACACGCGCCCTTCGTCGAAGCACACCGGAGCCGCCTTTTTCCTCGTCGTCGGCGACAAGTCCAGTGAGCACCTAGGCCGATTTTTTTCTCTTTTTCTAGTATTTTTTCCAAGGGATAATTGATTTTATGCCCCTAGTTGGGTCACACTCGGCAGGTTTACCCCTAGTTTCTGAAAACACTTGTTCCTGCCCAAACTACTTTGCTCCTCTTATGCTTTTGCCCTCTAACCGTTTGACCATCACTTTGAAAACTTCATAAAAAATCATACTAACTCAGAAAAATTCAAATAAGATATCAAAATGTTCAGAAAAGCATCACCTATATCGTCATTTGCATTCATGAAAAAAGTGTTGGCCAGTCCCCATCTCAATTTTAGCTCATATGATCTTAGCATGAACAGTAAAATCTAAAAAAAACTAAAAATTCTAAAAATATTTGGTGGCAAACTTTGACCAATGTTTTGAGTGCTTGCCAAGTTTCATAAGGGAATTACATTCATGGAAGTCGTGGCAAAAAAACGAAAATCAACGCTCAGGAATTTCATTTTTTTGCCACGACTTCCACAAATGTCATTCCCTTATGAAACTTGGCAAGCACTGAAAACATCGGTCAAAGTTTGCCACCAAATATTTTTAGAATCTTTTTAGATTTTACTATTCATGCTAAGATCATATGAGCTAAAAATGAGATGGGGACTAGGCAACACTTTTTTCGTGAATGCAAATGACATGCACATGTAGGTGATGCTTTTCTGAACATTTTGATATCTTATTTGAATTTTTCTGAGTTAGTATGAAATTTTTATGAAGTTCTCAAAGTGATGGTCAAACGGTCAAAGGGCAAAAGCATAAGAGGAGCAAAGTGGTTTGGGAAAGAACAAGTGTTTTCGGAAACTAGGGGTAAACCTGCCGAGTGGGACACAACTAAGGGCACCAAATTAATTTTCCCTTTTTCCAAACACAGATTCTATACAAATTCTTCTTTCTAGTATATCTTACAATCCATAGATCCGATTCAGTTTATTCTTTTCCATACTAGTTCATAAAAACATCCTTTATCTAGACAACTAAACGAAAAATATTTTTGAAAAGTATGAATTTTGAATTGAAACAGATCTGAATTCAAACTTCGTTAGGCCGTAACTCGAGCTTCGTAACTCCGTTTTGAGTGATTCTTTTTGCAAATAGAAGCTTGTGACATGTCTTTCTGTTATAACCAAAACCATTTGTTTTTGTTGCTGTAAAAATTACGTTATGTACATAAACTTTATTTGGTTGTTTTTGAAGTTTTCCGAAGTCTTTTATTTGTTTCTTTTTAGATCTTTGCTTGTATGCTTATGTATGTTATTGCTTGCTTACGCTAGATCATCCGGAATGAGAATCTTGCTACTATGAATCTTTTGAGCTCAACGGTCGTCAGCAAGGCAAGTTCACACTTTGATCATTGTCGGTGGAAACGACACCTATGGGATCACGGGGAATCCCTTCTACGGTCGGTGGGCGCGGGGCTGTGGAAAGAGCGAGTTTAAGAGATCAACGCGGGCAATTTATCCAGGTTCGGGCCGCAAGTGATGCGTAATACCTTACTCCTGCTGGCTGGTGTTTATCTGGTGTTCTTGGACTAGCTACAAAGCATGCGGGGTACAAAAAGTCCGAATCCTCTCTCAGTACGTCGCGGGCCTCCTTTTATAGTCTAAGGGGCTACCACGGTGGCACACAGGAGGTGGAAAGTTGTATAGTAGTCGAGTTTATCGCCTGACATCATAGGACAAAACGCATTAAATGCGCTACTTAGGTGTCCTCTTACTTTATCAGGGACGGCAAAGAGGCCCGTCCCTTCTGTCGCTGCATCGCCTTGCTCTGACACGCGTCTAGGCCAGCGAGGCATGCAGCGCCATGTAGGCTGGCAGGCGGCTAAGCAGGCATGGTGGCAGGGTCTTCATGAAGATCTACATGCCACCACGTAGGTGCTTCACTAGTTGGCTTAGGAGCCACGTACTACCACGTGGGGACCTGCTTAGTTGGTGTGTCGGCTGCTGCGCTGGGGCGGTGACGGGGCGGCAAGGCCTTGCCGCGGTCTTGCTGATATTCCTGGCAAGGGTCTTGCCGGGGCCTCATGGGTGTCGTATTTCGGGTTCCGGTAAAACCCTCGAGGTTCGAACACTGGGGTGCGCACAAAGATTCCCCCCTACAAGATCACGTCCTCAGCCTCACCGCAATCTCTAAAATTAGCTCGATGAACTCGCAACACAAGAGACACAATATTTATACTGGTTCGGGCCACCGTTGTGGTGTAATACCCTACTCCAGTGTGGTGTGGTGGATTGCCTCTCGGGCTGAGGATGAACAGTACAAGGGGAAGAACAGCCTCCTGAGGCGAGGTGTTCTTGTGCTTGGTGGGTGTGAGGATGGGATGGATCTAGTCCAAGATGAGATGCCTCCTACTGTGGTGCCTAGTCCTATTTATAGAGGCCCTGGTCCTCTTCCCAAATATTGAGCGGGAAGGGAGCCAAGACCGGCCAATTTGAAAGGGGACAACTAGTACAAGCTATCCTAACTAAAGGTGGTCTTCGCTTGCCAAAGGCTCTGGTGGAGACACCATCTTGGGCTCCACGGTGACCTCCGTCCTGCCGTCCTGCTGGTCTTGGTCTCATTGCACCGATATGGAAACCTTTGCGTGATGCCTTGGTACTCATCGCCTGCGCTTGCCTCTTTAGCACCAAAGTGGAAACGAGCACACTGTGCGCACTGGCGCCCGCCTGGTCTTTGTCGTCATGTCTGACATCGTAGGAACCTCGCGAGGTTCGCCTTGCCTTGATCTCTACGCCCCTCGCGAGCCAGCCTGGTGAGGCTGCTCCCGAGGAGGTCTCGTGTCGTCCGCCTCGCGAGGCTTGGCCACTCGCGAGGGTCTTGAGCGCTTGTTGGTGAAGACGGGCCGTACTGGGCCACGAGTGGAGCCACGCCGTGGGCCGCAGGTAGGCAAGTCTGGGGACCCTCGTTCCCAGAACGCCGACATTAGCCCCCGGGCCCAAGACGCGCTCGGACTTGGCTTCAAGGCGAAGCCAAAGGGCTAGTGCGGCGCACCGCGGGCCCCAACAGCCTGTGACCTAGGTCGACGTGTGGCAATTGATTGGACGTGGGCGTCTCCGCTTCCCCATGCTACCTCGGCAACCGCCCGACCGACAAAAGGCTAGCGCGGGTTACGCTTGCCTTCATTGCTTTCTTCCGCCTTGCTCTAGATCCCCTTTCTCGCCCCTCGCTTCTGAAATCTCCAGATCTGCTCCCATCCCATCTCGCATCAGCGACCAATGGCGCCCCAGAAGGTCAAGGTTTCTTCGCCGCCCGCTTGGTATGAGCCGGCTCTAGATGCCCCCAATGTCTCGGAGAAGATCCTCGCCACCACGCGCCTACTGACAGCGGGAGAGAGCAACGAGAGGGGGAAGACTGAGCTCCGGGCTGGCTTTGCTGTGCCGGAGCCCGAGGGGAGCACCTTCTTCCCCTTCTTCACGAGCAGTGTCGTCGCGGGGCTGGTTCCCCCTTTCTCCGACTTCTTCTATGAGGTCCTTGGCCATTACGGGCTGCAAGCGTTGCACCTTCATGCCAACTCTATCCTTCTCTTATTGATCTTCATCTTCTACTACGAGGCGTATCTCGGCGTGATGCCGTCCGTGGCTCTGCTGTGCCACCTCTTCTTCCTCCGCAGCAACGAGGGTTGCATCTCCGGGTGCGCCACCTTCATCGCGGCCGGCAGGGCCAACTCGATCTCGAAGGCTGGGAAGAAGGCCGACGGCTTCAGGAGCAAGTGGGTCATGATGGACGCCAAGTGCGTCCACCCACGCTTGGTGCTGCCGACGGAGATGCCCCAGTCTGACGCAGGGTGGTCTCGTGTGAAGCTCACTGATGACCGGGCGACGTCGGTGCTGGAGCAGATGAACACTGACCTGAAGCCGGGCAACGCGAGGGCAGCGAACGTGACAGGGGCCATGCTCCTGAGGGAATTCCTAATGCTGCGCGTGGCCCTGCTTTAGGCGGGTACCCGCCCCTTGTGGAGGCTTGGAGGCGAAGAGGACAAGCTTCGCTTGAGCCCGGAAGGCTTGCCCGACGAAGAGCTTGTTGTGGCTCTCCACCTAATACCCACCGAGCACCTTCATCCCCTTGTTCCACCGCAAGGACGGGGCGCAGGTCGTGGCTACCAGGCCAACCTTCGATGGGCGCGGGCAGGTGCCGCCAACGCCTCCTGCTGTCCCAGCTGCGACGGCGCCGGTGGATGTGTCATCCGACGACTCTCGTCAGGAGGAGGAAGAGGAGGAAGATGAGGAGCGCGACTTGGAGGGGACCCTCAAGGGAATGGGGTAGACCTCCGCCTTGAGCAAGGCCGACATCCTCTGCACCCTTCCTGATGACGACGAGGCTGACGCCCGCCAAGAGAAGGAAGAGCCGCCCGTGATCCCGATGAGGGGCCGGTCGGTGCTGATCTCCCGAGATGCTGCTTCTGTTCCAATGCCGCCTGGAGCTGCTTCCGGCCCACCTGCTGCTCATTCTTCTGCTCCTGGGGCCCGTGCGCCCGTGCCCCGGGCTGGGAGGCTCTTGTGCTTCAAGCTTAGCAAGAGGAGGGTGGACTACACCGCGGTGGACCAGTAAGTGCTCTCCTAGTTCCATTCTTGCTTCTGCTGCTTGACCCTGATGCTTCTATGTTGTGTGATTGGGCCGACGACATCGGCGAAGAAGAGGAAGGAGGAGGCGGTGGTGCTTCTCGGGACCAGCCTGCCTGCTCCGGCTGCGTCTCCCTCCATGGAGAAGGGCGGCACTGATGCTCATGTCTCCCCGGCCCAGTCGTCTTCGCTAGGCCTGGGCGAGAATCCTCGGGAGGAGTCAGCCCCCACGGCCCCGCTGGCTCCAGAGGCACTGGTGTCCAGCTCGGCTGCTGAGGTCTCCAAGGCTCAGGAGCCCCAAGTCTCCCAGGCTATGGTGACAATACCTTCTCCTCCTCCTCCTGCTGCACCGCTGATTCCAGGCCCTTCTTCCTCTCTTGACGTCTTGGAGCGCGCTCTTCTTGAGATGACCCGGCTGCGAGAAGATCTTCAGGGTGCCGAACCCCTCCTGGTGGTTGGGCACCTAGAGCTGGTCTCTGGCTGGCTCCATTCCGACGTGTCTGTTCGGGCGGCGCTGAGTCAGGCCACAGCAACCTCCGAGAAGGAGAAGCTGGCCGCTGCGCAAGCTGCGGCTGCTCGCGAGGCGGCGGAGAAGGACGTCGAGGCCGCCCAGGATCGCTGCCGGGTGGTGGAGGCCGAGCTGAAGACCCTGTGCAACGAGCGTCCATAAGAAGCCCGTAGCCGCAAGGAAGAGGACGAGAAGATGAAGGCTCGGGAAGATGCCACCAAGGGTCGCGACACCGAGCTGGAGCAGTCGGCGAAGGCGCAGGCCACTGAGCGCGGCCGGCTGGAGGAGCTGGAGCGGAAGGTGAAGGCCGAGGAAGCCGAACTTGACGCTAAGGCGAAGGTCCTAGCTGAGGACTGCGCGGCCTTCGTGCTCATCGAGGAGAGGTCTCGCATGGCACTAAAGACACTCTACGAGAGGGGCTTGGAGAAGCCGCTGACCACCGACGAGGACGGCCCCGCCCAGCTGCTTCCCTACTTGGTCGAGGCTCTTGAGGAAGTCGTGAGCGGCCTCGGCCCATGGCGGAGGAAGAGGCTCGCGTCCTTTCTTCAGCTGCGCTGATGCACGTCATCAGCCACCTCCATCTTCACGATCCTACCACCCGCCTTGACGAGCTGCTGGAGCCTGTGGAGAACGAGCACTGCGTAGCCACTGCCGTAGCCGTGAAGAATCAGGTGGAGGCCCTGCTGAAGAAGTTCCGCACCTTCACATCCGTGCCTTCGACTGGCGGCGCTACAGATCCTGCAGCTTCGGCCGGTGGTATAGGTGAAGGCGACACCACCAAGGAGGGAGCATCCCTTGCGAGCGACGGCGACGTCCAGGGATGACTTGCTCGCGGCTGCTTTCCTGTTTTACTCCTGCAACATGCATCATGCCTCGTGGAGGCATTTAAACTAGCGTTTGGTATTGTAAGAACAATATGTCTTTTAATATTTGCTTGAGATTTTGCGATTTTCTTCCTACTCTCTTTTCGTTCTACGTCGGCAGGGCCCGGCCCCACTGAGGGAGTCCTGGATTAAGGGGTCCTTGGGCGTCCGGCCTGTAGTCCATGGGCCGGACTGATGGGCTGTGAAGAGACGAAGGCCGAAGACAATACCCGTGTCCGGATTGGACTCTACTTGGCGTGGAAGTCATTTGGGAGACCTATTATGAAGATTCCCTCCTATGTAATCGATCTCATGTAACCCTAGATCTCTCCGGTATCTATATAAACCAGAGAGCATCACTACCAAAAAAATACACTTCCGTGATGATACGTGATTGTCACAGTAGGTCGCGTTTTCTGTCATGCATGTACATCCATGACGATTTTATGACAAAATCAAGATAGTCATACCTGTGCTGTCGTAGAAGTGTTCCATGACATTACCAAAATTATCATCACGGAAGTGTCTACTTCCATGATGATAAATGACGCGTCACAGAAGTGCTTTCGTCAAGGGTGACCGACACGTGGCATCCACCGTAATGGAACGCTGTTAAGCTATCGGGTCGGGTTTTGGATCCGATAACCCGTTAACAGCCCCGACCAATGGGGATTTTCCACGTGTAAAATTGTCATTGGCTGGAGGAAACACGTGTCTTCTCATTGTTGGGACAGATGTCATCCACTCATTGGACGTAAGGCGCCTATGATACGTCGACACGTGGCACGGCCCAATAGAGGCCCATTCCTGTGAAAAGGCCGGCCCGTTTGACTTGGTCAAAAGGTGGCGGGCGGGCCCATTGAAAGCCTGTTAACGGCCTGTTCGCATATAGCCCATTTACAGCCTGCTAACCCAAGGCCCGTTACGCCCTATCCGAATTAGGCCCAGTAGCATCATCTGGGCCATCCAATATGATTCCAACCCGTTTTCACTTCTGGCGCATGTATGGCCCATGACGCCTTTCGGCCCATATGAGGCCCTATGTAACTCTTGGCCTATTAACGGCCCGTGTTGTAAATGTCCCGTAATGAACTGTGTATCACTTTACAGAAATTAAGTGCTCTTGGTGAATCTTTCCCGTAATGAAAAGTGTATCTCTTTATACCCATTAACTGCCCGTTATTCCGCTGGGCCGTTTCAGCCCATGTTATCTTTTGGCCTTCTCGAGCCCATTTATTCTTGAGCTCATTTCCAAGATTCGCTTACTTACGGCTTTATTCATTCATTTTACGCTTGTGGGCCAAATTCAGCCCGTGGTTACAGTCGGCCCTTTTGTGGTCCATTAATACGTTGGGCCGTTTTCCTAGCGTCATCAAATACGGCCTATTAGCGATGGTCCTTTATGGTCGGCCCATGAACGGGCAATTCCAACTCTAGCCCGTTTACGGCCATAATGCGGTCTGTTTGGCCCATGTTTGGCCAATCGATCATACGACCCGTATAAGGCCCATTGATGATACGGCCCGCAGAAAGCCCACTGTTTCTACGGACCATAGAAGGCCCATTGTTTCTACGGCCCGTAGAAGGCCCACTGTTTCTACGGCCAGTAGGAGGCCCAATGTCACTACAGTAAATATTAGCCCATGGTTATTGTGGCCTAGTTTCAAAAAATAGGTTATTGCAACCACTAGCAAACCGCGGGAAAAGAACTGCAATGACTACAAGCAAACAAATAAACAAGACAACAAGGAAATAAATAAGCAAGCAACTAACGCTAGGCTATCACGGCTATTACACATATTACATCCACTGGGCATCAAAGTTCGCCACAAGTGCAAATATAGGGAACAAACCAGCATATCATATACACTGGTTGTCAAATTTGGCGACAGCGCAAATAAACGCCGCAGCAAAACAAACCCAGAACTGAAACCACTTCACAAAATCTCAAGAAACAATATCCTGGGGACTCATAATGCTGGCAAGATGCTTAGCAAGCTTATTAACTTTCTCTTGTTTGGCGCTTAAATCCTCCAGCGCTTGCTGTTGCACCAGAAAATATGCATCTGAATTCTGCAGGGACTTCCTCAGTCCTTCAGCTTCCTGTCGCAGCACATCTGATCGATGTCTTTCAACTTGAAGTTGAGACTCAAGAAGACGAACTAATTCAGCAAATGAAGTTCAAGAGCTTGTGCCAGCAGAGTGGCCAAGAATCTCGAACACTACATCAAGACATGACTTTTGGGTTCCCTCACTGTCGTCAAGATAGTTTTTATCAGCATTCTTGGAGACCAACAGGGATGTCTCGCTATCTTGAACCTTATCTGCATTACTTACTTTACCATTGGATAACGCGGTACTATTCTCCAATATTTTGTCCGCATTCTAAAAGAGAAACAAGCAGACACATCACATGTTTACCATGTTGTATATGAAACTCATTTTGGTAAATGAGTTCAGTAGTAGTGGACAGGATAAAAGCATGAAACAAACATATATCTATGTACCATGGTAACTTTATGGTCTATATCATTCTAGTTTTTGTTGCCAAATCAAGATAGAGACAGAGTTCAAATAATATTTGTTCAAGACAAAGCAGAATAGACAGAATATAAGTGTGGGTAACTATAGAGCAATAACAACACTTGTAATGTGCATGACATGAGAACATAACTGTTTATTCAATTGAAACTAAAATCAACATAGAGCAGGTTACAACAGCAAACCAGTTAAAGAAACAGGTTTAAAACATACCTGTTGCGCCATTGGAGTTTCAATTCCATCCTTAAAATTTGAAAATAGTTGGTATGAGTAAATATAGTAATGCAACAGCAAAGGCGTATGAACCATAGCTACAGAACCTGACCTGAGAACAAATCTTCTTCTCCTTTAAGCGTTGAGTTGGGATTCGGAGTGGTGGTCCTCGTGCTTTGGGCACTGCAGTTCTGTCGTAGAATTAACACGTCAGATGTCCTTAGTGTCAGGACTTAGTCGCGAGGCCAACGCATCTATGTGGTAGCTTGAGAGGGGTTGAGCGGAATCGAGAGACGCAACACAAGACAGGGATTTAGACAGCCGGGCCCCGGAAATATCATCCGTAATAGCCCCACGTCTGTTTGAGGCTAGGTCTCATTATGATCATGAGGGAGTCGCCAGAACCGGCTCTCCTCTAGTTGTGTCTAGCCCTAGATATTGTTGTTTGCTTGTCGCCTCTCCCCTTTGGGGAGCCCTGCCCCTCCTTATATATGTTGAAAGGGCGGGTTACATGTGGAGTCTATTAGGACTAGGACTAGCCTATCTTGTATTACAAGTCGGATACAAGTCCATGTCTTAGCTCCTTGTAAGACAAATATTCCTCACGCCTTTCCTCTTAAACCGCCCACCGTAGTTGAACCGGCCTTCATGAACCGCCAGTCGAAGCCACCGGGTCTTGCCGCTCCTCGACCCGCCGGATTACCAATGAACCATAAACCGCTGGTCGCCAAAGTGAACCGCCAAGTGTCGGCGGGTTCTTCGTAATCGCCAAGTCCGTCTGGTTATACTTCCGGCGGTTTACGCCATGGGTATATCCTCGACATTAGCCCCAGTTTAATTTGGATTTATCCATGTTAAATCGATCTGTGAAATAAACACAAGAGCAAACTTGACAGATTATGCTCGGTTTAAGAATTCTTGTAAACCGCATCCGATCATCCTTAAATCCTTGTCATTTCCTCCTTATATAAAATCCGGTTTAATAGGCCAGCTTCATAATCAACTTGTCGACATTGGTTTCTCATAGAAAATAAATTGTGAAGGATAACTCCTTTGATTCAACTCCCAATGCTTAAAAACAATATCGGTCCTTGAAATATTCATCCAATCTTCAGCCGGTTTAAGGACGTAAAATTTGCCGGTTTATCATTGCCAAGACCACCGGTTTATAGATATGGATGGCACCGAGTCATAATTGTTACCAACGCTGGCTCATAATTGTTGCAGACACCGGTTTGTGATTGTTGCCAACGCCGGTTCATGATTATTAATGACGCCGGGTTGCAGCCACAGGGTCATGATGATTGGTGACGCTGGGTCAACCTAGTTCGCTCAATCGTAGAATTTGAAAATATTTCTTCGATAATAATATAATACCGTAGCCCCCAAGTCTTTGAGCGTAACAAAGTGGTGGCTTAAGACTTTGCTTCAATATAAATACTGCCACTCTCTTGAAGAAATCCAGGTTGTTCATCTCAATCACTAGTCGTAATTGAGTATTCCACATATGTAGCCCCCAAGTGCCGGGTTGTCATGCTTGCAAAGAACTCGGGACTTGTAGTTGATGCTCATAAAAACTTCAACCAATGTAGCCCCAAGGGCCGGGTCATTATGCAATAATGAGCAGGGACTTTGTAAATATAATCTTGTAAACTTTGAACAGCAACGTGTAGCCCCCATCATGGGGCTTGAATCCATGTCCACAAGGTTAAGAGCTTTGTGCTTTACCAATCGAAAGCGGTGGTCCCTTCAATATAATGGATAAAAGCGTTGTACCTTGAATAATTGACAGAGCAATTGGTAGCCCCCAAGTGCCGGGTCGTAAGCCTGCAGCGACTCGGGACTATTCCTTCAATTTTAGAATAAATCATATCCATTGACAATATGATAGCCATTGCGCTAACGCGACTTTGAATACCTTAATCATAATACTGGTTATTGATAACCAAAATAAAAATCCAGCCATGTTGGCTATTTGAATAATATATCCAATGATTTATAAGCGCATGATTCCAATGGCGCAATCCAAATATATACTGGCGACTTATAGCCGAAAGCCAGGCCGGGTCAATAAACACCGGATTATAAGTGATTATGTACTGACAACTTGTAATTGAAAGTCGAGCCGGGTTAAAGAACACCGGGTTAATTTGATGACTGTTAGTCATGCCGGGTCAAGAGACGCCGGTTCAACATAAAATTTATCAAAAGAGAACAAAATCTTGACAAAGGCAAATAAAACCGCGTAGTCGAGGCTTTTCAAGGGCTGCCAGGCCCAAATTCGAGGCTTTTCATGGGCTGCCAGCCGCTGAGTTAAACCGTTTGACAAAGCCTTTTAAGATGGGCCTCCAACTAACCAATCATCGTTTTAACTTTGACAAGTTCAGGGTCTCGGAGAGTAACTCACAAACGTTCAAGGGTCATGCCAGGATTACCGGATAGGAGTGGCTTACTTGATGAAGGCAGGTTAACCCGGGTTTTAGGTGAATACACCAGGCTTCCAAGCCGTGGGTCGATACCAGTTACAAGGGTCCTTTCAAACTCTTTGGTATTTGACACAAAGAGCCCCTAAGTAACTTTGTGAGTCTGTGCTCAATGGGTGCCTATGTTTGAGTTGTGCTTAGCAACAAGACTCTCTTTGGCCCCTTGGGTGTGAAGCTCCCAAGCTTTGTTCTCGCGTGATAGCCGGATTAATGGACTCCGCTTTGCAAGCAGAAGCCCCCATGTGATATATTTCTGAGCTGTGCTCGCCGGGTGCCTATGTTTTGAGTTGTCTTTGTGCAACAAACTCTCTTTGGCCCCTGATGATAATATTGCCTTGATAGCCGCAGCAAGAGGGTAGTAACGCCATGTTCTCTTTGGTGAATACACCTATGTTTGAATAGGAAGCCCCAAGTGATCATATGAAGATGAGCCCATAAGGCAGGATACCTATGTTTGAACCGCGCATCATGGCAACAGGTCCTCTTCGGCAACTTTTAACTTTTGCAAGAGATAAATTCTTCTTGAACCGGAAATTCTTAAACCGGATATTGAGAGCTTCCAAGCTTTGTGGAAGAAATCTTTCCCTTGAACCGGATTGTAAACCGAATCTTCATTTTCAGCCGGAAATTTTCGATGGCCTTTCAACTCGAACTTGCGAGAAGTTAATTCCTTTTGAACCGGACATTTTAAACCGGATTTGAGCGCTTGAGAGCTTCGTGGGAGAATATATTTCCCTTGAACCGGATTGTAAACCGGATACTTGAGAGCTTCAGTAAGACTGACTTCCCTTGAGCCGGATTTTAAACCGGAATTCTTTCTGATGATCCGGAGCTTCTTCATTGAGCCGGGATTTTGTAACTGTCATATACTTACTAAGCCGGAAATTTTCTGACAGCCTTTAAACTTTCATCGGTATAACAGTAGCCTCCGGGACAGGTTATCTTTCCCTTCATCGCCCCGGGTTTTTAACTTTGCTGAAACCGGAAGATTTGCTGAGTTATGTCATCGTAGCCCCGAGTCTCAAAGGTGACTCGAGGAGTTAGCTTGAGATTCTCCATGTTTGACCGTGATATAAACCGCATAACTTGTATATCATTAGTGTTGATAGTAACGATGTGAATCCACGAAGGTTGAGGTGACTACGGCGGGTTATAAATGATTCCGTATAAGCCGTGTCAAGAACTCGGCCAATGGTTTCTTCCAATCGGCGATTTGAAGTTAACCAAACTGTGGTGGCGGCGATTTGTGCGCCTACCCATTGAACCATCCAATGCGCACGGAAGCTCATATCATTATTTGCTCCAGATTTTGTTGGAATAAACCGGACCGCAGGGCGGTTTACAAACGCCCATCGGGCAGCTTGTATGAGCGGGTGTAACCCTGATGTGTTGTTATAGGTTGGTCCTGCCTATAAAAATATACAAACCAACGTAAATGTTCTTTGACAAAAACAATAGGGTGTCAAACAAAATAAACTTGAATGGATATCACCTGATTTATTCAGACGGTAAAAGATCCGTGTCTATGAATAACCTCTGGTAACTTCAACGGTTTTCTAGCCATTCTCTTCGTTAGAGGCAAGGCGGCATTGACACGACCGTAACGAAGGTGGAGGCCTTAAAGCTACCGGAACCGGGCAGTTTAAAACAGATCCTCCGAGTCATGTTGACTTTGTCTTTGCTTAAACCCCACAGATAATTGAAGCAGTATGTGCAACGCCCTTGTGATTGAAGTGGCACCTAGGCTGCGCGTGCACGCATTGTTCCCTGGTGACGTGGAACCCTCGATCTGCTTTGGTTATTGATGTGAGGGCCAAGACAGTCCTTGGTGATGTGAGGACATGCTTCGCTTTGCTGATCTCCTAGCCTCCACATTTTTTAAACCCACTTGAGACCAGCGTTGAGCAACTCACCCGTGCTTTGCATATAGTGCTAGTAAATATCGTCGCTGTCCGTGAACTTGTTGCATATACAAGGGCCTTGTTTTTCTTAACAAACAAGTACGCTGGGCGGTTGACAGAGCGAGGCCTGCTTGGCACGGCCAGCAGTGATTTATCTTGTAGAAGAAGCGAGGCGTCTTGAGGTGGAGACGGCGCCGCGAGACCCGGGCGGAGCAAGCAGTAATAGAAGCCGTGGCGACAGCTGAGTTAAAGGCGAGCGTCGGCGGGCTGGAGACGTAGGCGGCCGACTTGGAGCAAGACCGGTGAGGTCAGCGAGCCGCACTTCCAGAGAGGAGGCCATCAAGGCGACTCAAGGCACGGCTGAAGCGGCGGGCCATAGCAGCTCAGCGAAGCACAATGGCGATGGCTCAGCGCGGTTGCAGAACCGACGATGGAGCGTGAAGGAGGCCGTAGTAAGGAGCGGATGATGTTTAGGAGCGGAGTGGTCGAGTCATGGCAGAGGACGCAGCAGATGAACCGGCGGGCAGATGGTCAATGCGCGTCAAGCGGAGGAGGCATCGCCAGCGGCGGAGCTCAGGCAGCAGCGCGGCAGTCGGCATGATCAGCAGCAGTGAGCTCGCTGCGCGGTGGATGGCCGGTGGGCCGAGGGCGAAACCGACGGGCGGCGTTGGTGGCGACGTGGCGGTTTGACAAAACGAAGACAAACCCGGTGGAGGCAGCTCGGCGAAATCTGGGCCGACCTGCGTGGAGGAGTCCGATGTACTTAGCTTGATGGAAGTTGAATTGCTAGGTTCTGGTCGCTTTTGCGTGTATTGCTGCCCTTTCTTTGTTGTACGGAGAATAAAAAACTGAACTAGCAGACTACTTTCACGTGGAAGTAGTACTAGTTGTCAAATCAGCCTTGAATTTCACACTACTGGTTGGTAGTAGTATATCTAGTGATCAATCAACGACTTGGTGCGTCGGCAGGGGCCGTTACTCTGAGTAGCGGCGCCGTGGTTGAATCGCAGCAGCAGAGGCGCTGGCTCAACGCCAAGTCGAGAACAACTCGGTGTCCAAATCTGTTTCCGGTCATGGTTGTCTTGGAAGAAATCTCCTTGGTGTTTTCACGTGATGGTTGGTCCGATCATGAGTAGCCGAGTCTTTGCTTTATTTGCCTCAACATGCAAGGAGCAAAGGTAGTGCTCGATCATCGAGTTGACTTTGGTCTTTATGTGGAAGTAAACAGCGGCAATAATTGATTCTTGTATTGATCGGTCGAACGGCTGCAACTTTGAGTAATCTTCACACGTTCAAACAGAAACCCTGTTGGTCTCGATGACTCCGATTGATCTCACGGCGGTGATGACGCATACACGCAGCAACCCTGATCCCGACAATGTAGTTATTTAAAGCCCTGCCCTCCGAATCGCCCACCGGACGTCTCATCTTGACGCTTGAAGCGAGTCGGCAGTTTTAAATCGGCCCGCTGTTGGAAAGTCATCATGAGATTGGATCAACCACGCGTGCGATGGTAGCGCTAAGGTCAAGCCCGCTCGGCCGTGTTTGCAGATGCTCGGGCACATGAGTCTCCGGATGATGTAGCGATTAAGTCATTGCCGCTATTGATCAACATCGAACTTGCAATTCATGTACAATTTTTCACTCGGGCTTTTCTTCAATCGAAATTCGCGAACTTCGATCCCTAGGAGAAATCCTTCAAGAACTCAACACCATCGCGGCGCAAGCCCCACGGTGGGCGCCAACCGTCAGAGAATTAACACGTCGGATGTCCTTAGTGTCGACTTAGTCGCGAGGCCAACGCATCTATGTGGTAGCTTGAGAGGGGTTGAGCGGAATCGAGAGACGCAACACAAGACAGGGATTTAGACAGCCGGGCCCCGGAAATATCATCCGCAATAGCCCTACGTGCTGTTTGAGGCTAGGTCTCATTATGATCATGAGGGAGTCGCCAGAAACCGGCTCTCCTCTAGTTGTGTCTAGCCCTAGATATTGTTGTTTGCTTGTCGCCTCTCCCCTTTGGGGAGCCCTGCCCTCCTTATATATGTTGAAAGGGCGGGTTACATGTGGAGTCTATTAGGACTAGGACTAGCCTATCTTGTATTACAAGTCGGATACAAGTCCATGTCTTAGCTCCTTGTAAGACAAATATTCCTCACGCCTTTCCTCTTAAACCGCCCACCGTAGTTGAACCGGCCTTCATGAACCGCCAACAAGCCACGGGTCTTGCCGCTCCTCGACCCGCTTTGCCGGATTACCAATGAACCATAAACCGCCGGGTCGCCAGTGAACCGCCAAGTGTCAGCGGGTTCTTCAGGTAAATCGCCAAGTCCGTCCGGGTTATACTTCCGGCCGGTTTACGCCGCGGGGTATATCCCCGACAAGTTCCCTTACTAACTACTCATGTTTGGGTGCCTGTGGTGGAGACAGTGTTGTGTCGACTAGAACTGGGTAGGGGTGTAGCTGGGGTTAGAAGGGGTGTAGCTGGTTCTCTATCCAACTGGGTAGGGGTACAATCTGCGAGAGTCTGGGTTATGTGTGGTGGATCTGGTGCTTGGGCAAGTACAACCGTGGTTCTATCTGCATCGACTGGTAGCACTATCTTTTCTGAAGACCGTGTTGTTACTCCCTTAGATACTGCCATCACGCTCTCCAATTCAAATGGCTGATGAACAAGAAAAGTAGTTGAAAGTATAGACATTGTATGATAGATGTGCAATGGATAGTGGGGAATAAAAGAGGGCATGAAATAATTCATATTTATGTTGTCTAACCAAACAGGATAGCATGACACAATTTCACATATATGTTGGATAACTAAATAGGATAGCATGACACAATTTCACATTATGATGGCTAACTAAAAAAGATGGAAAGACATAGTTCAAAATATGAGACTATGTAAACAGGATGACATGACATAACTATATAATGTGTTTATTAAATAGGTTGGCATGCCATAATTCACATACATTCATGGATAGAATGCCATAATTCAAAATATGATGACTGTAAACACTAAACAGGATGAGATGATATAACTATATGATGTCTTTATTAAATGGGTTGACATGCCATAATTCAGATAGATGTTGTGTATGTACTATGTAAACATGATGGCATGATATAATTCAAATATATGATTTATATTTTAAGCAAGTAAGCAGATGGCGATCCATATATGATGTAAAAACTAAGCAATGCAAGACAACATGCATGACATGGGTAATATAACCCTGCCAAGTTTGAGAATAGACCTCAGGGGGGAAATAGGACTGGTCATCAGTCTGTGAATCCTCCTCCGAGGAGCTCTTTGTAACCAGCAAGATGTCTGCTTCAGCAGGTAGCATTGTCTGCTCTGAATACCTTGTTTTCACTCCAGATACTTCCATCACCGCTTTAAATGGCTGATGCACAGGAAGATTAGTTGAATATACAAACGTTGTCGACAAATGCAACACGTAATACAAAAAAAAATATGATAGCATGATATAATTCACATACATGATGATTGGCCAAACAGCATGGCATTGCATAATTCACATATATAATGCCTTTGCAACAAGATAGCATTGTATAATTCACATATATAATGTATTGCAACAATATGGCAATGCATAATTCACATATATGGTAATTAGACACCGAATGTGGCATTCACACAAAGCATTTCTAAACTAATCAAATGACATAGCAATGCGAGACACCATACGCACGATATGAGCAACATAACCCCTGCCAAGTTAGAGCATACACCTCGGGGATAGGACTGGTCATCTGTCTCTCAATCCTCCTCCGAGGAGCTATCCTAACCAGCGAGATATGCGCTTCGTCAGATAGCGTAGTCTCCTCTGAAGACCTTGTTTTCACTCCAGAATTTGCCATCACCGTGTCAAATGGCTGATGCACACGGAGAGCAGTTGAATGTACTAACATTGTTGACAAATGTAATATGTAACGCAAAAAAAGGATGGCCTGATATAATTTACATATAAGATGACTGGCTAAGGAGGATGGCATTGCAAAATTCACATATATGATGTCTGGCTAAACAAGATGGCGTTGCATAATTCACATAAACGATGAATAAACTAAACATATGGCATTCACACAAAGGATGTCTAAACTAAGCAGATGACATATTTGATGTATAAAGTAAGCAATGCAAGACACCATATGCATGATATAACCAACATCAGCATGCCAAGTTAGAGCGAAGACCTCAGGGGGTAAATAGGAGTTGTCTTCTCCTTCTGAATCCCCCTCAGAACAGATATCTTCCTCTCGATTACAATCCGAAATGCGTGGAGGGGGGCTGCCTTTGCGCCTACCAAGGAGCGACATATGCATGAAATTTTATTGCCACACAAGGCTCGTCTCTTTTGCTCTACATGTTCAGTTCCATTGTTTACAATAACTGTCATGCATAGGAATAAAACATAGTGAGATTATGTAAGGAGTGCATTCAGAAATCCAGAGTGATGGTAGCAACCTGTGGATAGACCCAGAACCAATAATAGCAGGCAGATAATGGCTTCAGTTAAAAAAATAAGATAATGGCTTCTTTATTGTTTGTTTCCCACCCAACATGAAACTCATAGTAGACACCGGAGATTAACCAGATAGTAGATAGATACTATTGATAGCGGCCCCGATATGTACCGCACAACCATTTAAAAACTCAAGTTTGACCATTAGTTTGGAGCTGACTCAGAGTCTAATCGGTGAACAAGACGATAAAGTAGCATGTAATATTAAGTGATGCATAACGTAAGCAGACACGAAAGAGTGCGACCTCTCTTGCGGACCCGTGTAGTCCTCGAGGTCATCTGCTTGGTTGATGATGGTAATGCAGTTTTCATGGCCGCCAGAAGTGGGGAAGAAGATCTGAGGCGGCGAAAAGATCTGGAGGCGGATCCTCGTCTTTGGACCCTTCACGTTGGAGCAGCTGAGCTGGGGTGGACGATGGCTAACAGAGCGGGACAAACCATGCAAGGTTTTCTTTGACAACTATCTCAGTAAGAGAAGTAATTCTGTAAGTGCTCGTTTGAATTGGAGGACTCCAGAATGCAGGGATAGGAAATAGACAGAATAGGATAGGAATGCACATGCAAAAGCAGAGAATTTAAAACACAGGATTTCGCCAATCTGGTGTTTGATTCACAACAATTGGAAGATCACAGGATGCAAAGAAGCATGGTGAGATTAAGTCAAACCACAAGAAAATGTACGGTTATAATGCTATTATGCTACTATCTCTTAGTCTTCGGCTTCATGAATAGGAATTTGAAAAGGAGGACACGTGAAAATTAAAATTCCCACGTTTTTTCTTTCAAGGAGACACTAAATGAACAAATCTGTGTACTCAGTGGACAATATATATAACATGTAGAGTAAAAAGAGATGCAACAAGTGTACAACCTCTTTGGCGAAGCCATGTCGATCTCGGCGTGATTGGGTTGGCGGTGAGGATGCTCCGTGACTTTGCTTTGTCGGAGGAGGGAAGAAGATCTTAGGCGTCTGGAGATGGAGCCCGAGGTACTGCTCACCGTGATGGAGGGTTTCGCTGCTGGAGCAGCTCCGGTGAGTTGTACGACGCCAAGGCTGAAGTAGGACAAGAGAGACAACAAACAACGTTAACCTGAGTGGAATTCTAATAGAATCTCCAATACATGACGTAAAATACATAACCACAAAGTGCTAGGTGTAAAATACATCAGCCGCTCATCTCTGAACTTAACTGTCGAAACTGAACTTAACTATCGAAACTGAACTTAACTGTCGAAACTGAACTTAATCGTCAAACTGAATTTTCTTTCGAAACTGAATTTTCTTTGTCGAAACTGAATTTTTCTTGTCAAACTGAACGCACTAGCAAGGTGAGGCTACACTTGATCGTGACTTTTTCATCTCTGGTCAGTCGATTTTGCAGCCGTTGGATACGAAATCAAGGGCCCGCGGTTCATCTTCAACCTCCACCCCCCTGAGCCACCAGCCACCACCGGCCAAACAGCAGCCCCCCGCCGCCCCGCCCGCCCCAAAAACACTCCCCACCGCTGGTCCGCCGCCGCCCCGGTCATCCCTCTAGGCCCCCACGTGTCGAGCTTTTTCTCCGGCGATCCCCACGCCACCGCCCCGCCAACGCCCCGCCACCGCCTGCGACCAGCGCCCCCATCCTGAACCCTAAGATAGATAGTGGGGTACCTCTCTGGCTTGCCCCCTCCCTACTGCGGCTGGTTCTTCCTTCACCCCGGCGAGCCCCCCCCACCCCCTGAAAATCGACTGACCCAAAAGTTGATTCAGTCGACTGAAGTGTAGCTAAATCGAAGCAACATCACAAGCAAGAGCAAGAGCAAGAGCGAGAGCAGCAGCGTGAGCAAGAGCAATAGCAAGAGCAGACCAGGCAAGGGACCGAGAGCAAGAGCAGAGCAGCAACGCGAGCGAGAGCTAAAGCAGCAGCAGCTCCTACTGATGTGGACGTCGCCGCCGAGGGAGCGACACCGTGGAGGAAGCGGCCGACGATGCCGTCGTGGTTGGAGCCGCGCCGTGTCGGCTCGGGACCGAGCGCCGGCAGCACCGTGAGATCGAATCAAGAAAAAATGCGGCGATTAGTGTACAACCTCTTTGGTTGCGCCGATTAGGCCGCAGCTTCATCCGAGGAAACGGTGATGATGATGCTCTTCCGGTGGTGCAGGTGAAGACGGCGGTGTGGGAATGGCGGTGGTGCGAAAGACGAGGGGAATGTCGGGACAGCTCCTTGGAGGTGGAGGACAGGGTGGCTGAACCAGCGGGACAATGAAATCGGCGACGGATCCTCATCCAGTACGGTGGATGAGGGACGTCGAGGTGTTGCTGTCGACGACGTCGTCGGGGAAGAGGCTCCGGCTAGGTGGCAGACGGAGTAGGGTGTGGGGTTTCGTCGCGGATTTTCACGGCCACGGTGTACGAATGGGTGGGCGGATGGGATGGTAGTGGGGAACCATGGCTTAGAGACGCGCTTGTCCGAAATGTGGGGTAAGTTACGAAAGTACCCCCACCGATTTGAGGCGGTTCTTTCGGTTCAGGGGTACCACGGGCATTTCGCGTGTCGGGATTTCACAGGAGGTGGGAGTTTTCGCGTGCGTTGTAATTTTGGAATAGCAAGGTGCGGGTTGAGATGGAGGGATTTGTCGGAGCACAACGAGACAAAGGTATATCTTAAATATTTCGGGCTAACAAGGCGCGGGTTGAAATTTTCGGACAAGCCTAATGTGTACTGTACCAAATCAATGCGCACTACAAATGTCATTCAAAACTTTGAAGTCATGTTATGTTCAATTAAAATATTCCACTACGTGTATAATGCATGCAACCTACTACTCAAATGAACGTTTTAGTGCATTCCAAACGTATATACTACCGCTTCAATATGAACTAAATTTGAATTCGTTTCTCTATTTGAATAAGATCTACAATAATGATTGTTGTGAAGTCAAAGCATTTGAATTCGCTTTCTCTGCTTCAATAAGATCTACAATCATCATTATTGTCAAGTTAAACCATCGTTTGTGTATTATCTTCACAGCACACCACATGATTAGTCTCGAGTTACATATGAACTATGTGTACTATATGAACTCGAACTAGATTTTTTGAATCCACTTTATTTTGATTCCAAATCACGTTACATTTCTAGCATTAGCAAGATCTTCATAATCTAAACCATGTCTCATATGTATAATGTGTTTATCACATTATGTATGGTGCCCCGCCCCCTATGCCTACAAGTATTTAGATGTGAGTTGCAAACACCACACATTACCACAAATTCAAATAAAATATGAGAATGTTCGATATATAGTATTGTTTAGATTATTCGATATTTAGTTGTAAGCTGCGAACGCCACACATTATCCCAAATTCAAATAAAATGTCAGATTGTTTGATGTATAGTATGGTTTAGATTGTTCGACATTTAGTTGTGAGTTGCAAACGCCATGCATTATCACATTATGGTATAACATGTGCACAACACGTGTATCACCACTATATTCATGCATGCAATGTTTAAAAAACTATGATCTCCTGTTCAAATATATGAATCCGCTTTCATATCAAATTATGATCTTTGTTAGTCTCTTACACCCACACAATCCTCTAACCTTTGTAGCTACCACTAACTCCTCTCGTGCATGCACACGCCCTCCTCGCCCTCCCCCTACCTCGGCATTCTATCCACCGGGCACATTCATTTTTTTCTTTAGGTCGTTCTCCCAGAGTCTCCACAACTCCTTTCCGACACACACCGATCGATAAACCTCTCCAGCGATGCCTGCCTACAACATACACACACACCTTCAATATCCTCCTTTATGTGTCCTTGCCTCATGTCTCTCATACGGTCAGACACACGTGCAAACTCTCGCCCCTCTTTTCATCGATCTCACAACAGCACACTCCTCCCCCTATCTAGCTAGTAGTTGGGCCTCTGCACCACCTCCTAGCTCCATTCTCTCTGTCTATCCGTCTCGCTGGGCCTTATTTGCCTCTAACAAATGGACGTACACCAACCGGTCTCTCTCTACACATATAGCTAGCTAGGCCCTTATAACTCGTTTTTACCCACACGTCGATCGATCTACCTCATTAGTTGTGTCTCTCCCTTCCTCCGACAAACAACAATTGATCTATCGATCTAGTTAGGTTTGCTTACCAAGCACATGGTTCCCCTTCATCATCCATGGATGTGTCCCGACAGATCTATCACGCATGTGCACACACAGAAACACATCCCCACTCTTATTGATAACATTGCAGTTCCACCCTCAGTTTGTCTAGTAGGCCTCTCCCACCATCTCCGAGAAGCAACTCCATCACCCATCCAGCACTCTACCCCTCTCCCTCCCTCTCCCTCCCTCTCTCTCTGTCCCATCATATTTCCCGTCCACCAGTTATGTATGGATGTCGGCAATTCTCCCTCAAGACATAGCTGGGTCTCTCCTTCTCAACACATATACGAGTCGTGCTACCTCTATAGTTAGGCCTCTCCCTACCCCTCCACCCACCCCCTCCCCCCCCCACACACACCGATACATCGAGCGCTCTAGTCATGTCTCCCTGCCACACACAAACTTGACATGTGCCCTCTAACGTTCCGGTAGGCCAGTCGCCTTATATCTTTGACTTGCACACACACACAATTTCGATGGCTCTCTTCATCGATCTCGCACCCACCATCTTGATCCTCTCTTCGACTCTGTCGATAGCTATGACCCCTCCCTCTCTTCTCGTGGATTGCCCGACCCTTTATGTATGATATGGATAGGCCTCCATTTCACAAACATTGCATGAAAAATTCTGTTTGAGATGTCATTGACATATATTCCCACAAATAATTCACGAGATCAACCCCCACTCCACCCCCACCCCCACCCCAAAACTAAAAACACTCACGAACGCGGTTTGTATCTCTCACACACACCCACGTAGGTGGGGGACGTGCAGGAAGAGAAGAGGTGCATGCACGGCGCACGTACTCCCGTATCATTCCCAACCACACCCGCGCGGGTACACGGTGGAGCTCAATTCTGTACGAAAAAGGCGCAATGGGAGAAGTGCTTAGCTTTGGGTTCAATCTTGCGGCGTCCTTTCCCAGTGACAGCAGGGGCAGCAAGGCACTTATTGTATTGTTGCCATCGAGGATAACAAGATGGGGTTTTTAACATATTGCATGAATTTATCCCTCTACATCATGTCATCTTGCTTAAGGTGTTAATCTGTTCTTATGAACTTAATACACTAGATGCATGCTGGATAGCGGTCGATGTGTGGAGTAATAGTACTAGATGCATGAAGGAGTCGGTCTACTTGTCTCGTACGTGATGCCTATATACATGATCATACCTAGATATTCTCATAACTATGCTCAATTCTGTCAATTGCTCAACAGTAATTTGTTCACCCACCGTAAAATACTTATGCTCTTGAGAGAAGCCACTAGTGAAACCTATGGCCCCCGGGTCTATCTTAATCATATTAATCTTCCAACACTTAGTTATTTCCGTTGCCTTTTTACTTTGCTTTTATTTTACTTTGCATCTTTATCATGAAAATACCAAAAATATTATCCTATCATATCTATCAGATCTCACTCTCGTAAGTGACCGTGTAGGGATTGACAACCCCTTATCGCGTTGGTTGCGAGGATTTATTTGTTTTGTGTAGGTGCGAGGGACTCGTGCGTAGCCTCCTACTAGATTGATACCTTGGTTCTCAAAAACTGAGGGAAATACTTACGCTACTTAGCTGCATCACCCTTTCCTCTTCAAGGGAAAACCAATGCAGTGCTCAAGAGGTAGCAAGGGCCAGCCAAGCCCATCGGACCTTGGATCTAGCCGCCGCTCCCGCGAGCCCTGGCTTCCAAGCCTCGTGCCGGAGCTCCTCTCCCCGTCCAGCCCCGCCACCGGCAGGCCAGCCGCCGGAGTCGTCCGTCGGTGCCGGAGCCAGCAGGCCAGGCCACCCTGACTTCCTTCTCTTCCTCCCTCTCCCTCTCCCTCATGCCCTCTCTTTGTCTCCCTCGCAGGGAGCCGCCATGGCCGCCATAGGGAGATCCAAGTCCAGCCAGTGCCGCCCCAAGCTCCGTCCACCACCGCCCTTGCCCGGATCAATCCATTCCCGGCCTCCCCGATGCCTACCGGAGTCCCACACCGCCCCACCATCGCCGTTGACTTCCGCCGGAGCCGTCCTGTACAAGGAAAAGAGCTGGCCTGATCTAGATCCCGTTTTCGCGCTGGTAGTTTTCCACTAAGTCTCAGAGATTTCAGCATCATGTTGCATTCTTAGGATGATCATAACTTTGTGCATGCGTGTCTGTTTGTGATTAATGATATATGCAAATGTTCATCTCTGAGTGCTCTAGACGATATTGTAGTTCGCATTCATGTTACTGTTCAACTTGATGGCTTAATCCTCGTTGCCAAAGTGCTAAATGTTATAATCTGCTGGAAACTACTGTGAATTGCTGATTTGTCTTTTTCATAGCATTTTGTGTGTTTATCTTTTGAGCATCATGTCAACATGTTTTAAGAGCATCTTCATTCCATCTTTACAGGGGTGCAATCCATGTATTTTTATGTGCCCTGTGGTGACTAGCACAAGCGTGCAAAGTAGGGTACTTGCATGTTAACTTGATGCTACTAGTGAATCCATGCATAATCTGGAGATGCTCAGTAAGGATGTTTTGTAGATCTTGTTATTCTCTATCCTTCCATTCCATTGTTTGCAATTATAGCCTGCTTCAGCTTGTCATTACCATGCTCTCAAGCTACTAAATAATGTTTCTGAGAACCTGTTATTAGTAAATTCAGTTATGCAAAGCTCTTCAAACAATCCCTCTATCATGGCCATTTTTGGTCTGGGGGCTCGATATCCTCGGCCCCTTCCCCCGAGCAATCGGGGGCTTTGAATTATTCTTCGTTTCCATCGACAAGTTTACAAAGTGGTTGGAAGTGAATGCCGTGAGAAAGGGGACTGCTCAGTCAGCTATCAAGTTCTTGAAAGAATTGGTGTGTAGTTTTGGAGTTCCAGCAAGGATGGTCACCGACAACGGCACCCAGTTCACGAGCCACGCCTTCATGCAATATATTCGTACCCTCGGATGCAAGATCTCATTCGCCTCTGTGGCACACCCCCGGAGCAATGGAAAAGTTGAGTGGGCGAAAGCTGAAGTGCTACGTGGACTCAAGACAAGAATTTTTAATACGCTGCAGAAGCACGGCAGGTGATGAATCGTGGAGCTGCCGGTAGTTCTCTGCTCCCTGATACGTCTCCAACTTATCTATAATTTTTGATTTCTCCATGCTATATTATCTTCTATTTTGGACATTATTTGGCTTTATTATTCACTTTCATATTATTTTTGGGACTAACCTATTAACCAGAGGCCCAGCCCAGAATTGCTGTTTTTTGCCTATTCCAGTGTTTCGCAGAAAAAGAATATCAAACAGAGTCCAAACGGAATGAAACCTTCGGGAACGTGATTTTCGGAATGAACATGATCCAGGACTTGGACCCTACGTCAAGAAATCAAAGAGGAAGCCAAGAGGTAGGGGGGCGCGCCTACCCCCCCCCCCCCCCCAGGCGCACCCTCCACCCTCGTGGGCCCCACATTGCTCCACCGACGTACTCCTTCCTCCTATATATACCTACGTACCCCAAACGATCAGATATGGAGCATAAAACCTAATTCCACCGCCGCAACCTTCTGTACCCACGAGATCCCATCTTGGGGCCTGTTCCAGAGGTCCGCCGGAGGGGGCATCGATCATGGAGGGCTTCTACATCAACACTATAGCCTCTCCGATGAAGTGTGAGTAGTTTACCTCAGACCTTCGGGTCCATAGTTATTAGCTAGATGGCTTCTTCTCTCTTTTTGGATCTCAATACAATGTTCCCCCCTCTCTCATGGAGATCTATTCGATGTAATCTTCTTTTGCGGTGTGTTTGTTGAGACCGATGAATTGTGGGTTTATGATCAAGTTTATCTATGAACAATATTTGAATCTTCTGAATTCTTTATGTATGATTGGTTATCTTTGCAAGTCTTTTCAAATTATCAGTTTGGTTGGGCCTACTAGATTTATCTTTCTTGCAATGGGAGAAGAGCTTAGCTTTTGGTTCAATCTTGCGGTGTCCTTTCCCAGTGAAAGCACGGGCAGCAAGGCACGTATTGTAATTTTGCCATCGAGGATAACAAGATGGTTTTTTTATCATATTGCATGAATTTATCCCTCTACATCATGTCATCTTGCTTAAGGCGTTAATCTGTTCTTATGAACTTAACACTCTAGATGCATGCTGGATAGCGGTCGATGTGTGGAGTAATAGTAGTAGATGTAGGCAGGAGTCGGTCTACTTATCTTGGACGTGATGCCTATATACATAATCATACCTACATATTCTCATAACTATGCTCAATTCTGTCAATTGCTCAACAGTAATTTGTTCACCCACCGTAAAATACTTATGCTCTTGAGAGAAGGCACTAGTGAAACCTATGGCCCCCGGGTCTATTTTCCATCATATTAATCTTCCAACACTTAGTTATTTCTTGCGCCGTTTTTATTTTACTTTCTTTACGTTGCATCTTTATCATAAAAATACCGAAAATATTATCCGATCATATCTATCAGATCTCACTCTCGTAAGTGACCGTGTAGGGATTGACAACCCCTTATAGCGTTGGTTGCGAGGATTTATTTGTTTTGTGTAGGTGCGAGGGACTCGCGCGTAGCCTCCTACTGGATCGATACCTTGGTTCTCAAACACTAAGGGAAATACTTGCGCTACTTTGTTGCATCACCGTTTCCTCTTCAAGGGAAAACCAACGCAGTGGTCAAGAGGTAGCACTCCCTCAGAACTACACCTAACCGAGCTAGCGGGCAGACATCCCTGGTCTATGGGCAGAAGCAGTTATCCCCACGAAACTCATATACGGGTCCCCTCGAGTTCTTGCCTACGATGAAGTAGCGCAAGATCAGCACCGGCGTGACGATGCTGTGCTACTCGAGGAGAACCGTCTCTGGGCTGCTACGCGTGCTGCATGCTACCAGCAAGCCCTGCGTCGCTATCACAGCCGCAGGGTTCATGCCCGGTGTTTTGAGGAAGGTGACCTTGTCCTTAGGCGCGTTCAATCCACCAAGGGTACAAACAAGCTGTCACCAAAGTGGGATGGCCCTTACCAGGTGGTACGAGTTACCAGACCTGGCGCAGTCCGTCTGGAGACTGGAGATGGCACTCAGTTGCAAAACTAATGGAATATTGAGCAGCTCCGCAAGTACTACCCATAAGGCGCGGCTGTCGGGCCCTGCCGCAGCCACCCTTTTGTACAGGCCTTGCCTCAGATGCATGTAACCCCTTGTACGAAGCCGGCACGATGACCCCGTGCAAGCAAAAATTAAGAAGCGCAGTAGGGGGGCCCCAACTAAGATTGCATGCATGCATGAACACACCAAGATCACTACACAAGCAGTTCATGAGCATTTGCATATGCATCTAGATAGGATCGTATCCTCCATTCATTCTCATCTACATGAAGTTGCAGGTTCCTGTCGAGAACTCGGCTTCGTCAAGGAATGGGAAGATTGCCCGGCAGAGCGATCCCCGGCAAGCCAAATAGATAAGTTTTACCTCTTGTCCATTAGTGTTGTGTAAATCTATAACTTTGCATGAGAAAACCTCACTTCTCTTTTGAGAATTAGGTGCTCCCATCCATCACTCGAACATTGCTTCGGTCAGGATGGTCGCAGTGACCTTTGGTAAAAAGGAGTTGGCGGGGGGCTGGCCCCTCTGTTTGTTCCCCAGCAGACGTAGGTCTCCGACAGACGAAGAGGCTACCGGCAGGATAGCCTGCCGGGGAAAATTCATTTATTTACATTAAAGAGGCACCTCAGCTCAGCATGGACATACACATGCACGGGTTCCCGACAAAGTTCATTTTTTTCATTCATATGCTAATACAAGTACAAGCATTATAGAACACAAAGATGGACTCGAGGGATTACATTATTTGAATTAAAATTTGGCGAATGCCTACAAGTTTAAGATTGAAAAAAGATAAGTGCCCCGTTACACCTTTGCCCCTGTCCATCTCCTACAGGAAGAGGTCGAAGGGGCCGAAGGCGGGCACGACTGGGATTCGGTGCCTCTCCAGGATCAAGACGACGCCGCTCCCCAGCAAGGAGGAAGAAACCGAACGACAGGCGAGGATGGTGATATAAGTGCATCTAGTGCCCCTTAGTGATTTTGGTGTATTGAAGACTTATAGGTTAAGGGACTGATGCGTTTGTGAGTGTACACAAGTCTATGAGTCTATGAGGATTTTGATATTTACAGAGAAATTCAACCCCTAAAAATGAAGTTCTTCGACTGAAGACTTTGGATTTCTGAAGACTTTGAAAGTGAAGAACTTGGTGTGACCTTGAAGACTTGGTATTCATTCGAGGAACATGAATCGTGAAGACTTTTGTTTTTGTAGTTTCATTTTCTTTTTCTTGAGTCATAGGAAACACCGTACTGTTAAAGGGGGTCAAGGAAATACTAAGGAAAAATTTCCATGTGACGCTCAACTCAAAATCCTACACCTACCAATCCCTTCGAGTGAAGCCATTGGAAATTTCATACAGTTCAGTCAATTTCTTTAGTGAGAGAGACGAAGTTCTTCTGGTCTCTGAGGAATTTGTTCTGACTGAGGAGTTAGGAATTCACAAGTGCAGATTGCCTACACAGTGAGGATCATGATAGCCCTGAGGTATTTGATACTCAAAATTCCGATCATTCTTTGTACTCTGGCCACCTGTCCCAAAATATCTACCCACCTAACGGTCATACCATTGAAGGGCATTTATGTCTTTTCATGTCGGGCTGCTCCCTATGCTATAAATAGCCGCCCCCTACAACCGCTAGCTGGTTGGCTGCTCCGAGAGAAACTGACACTTGTATTTGAGAGCATCCCATCCTCCGAGGACTTTGAACGAAAATCATCAAGTGAGGAAAACCCAAACCCAAACACCTACAAACCCAAAGTGATTGAGCATCACTGAAGAGATTGATCCTGCGTGGATCTGACGCTTGTTACCTTTGAAGACTGTGCTTCTTCCATACGGTTAGGCATCATGGTCTAGAGTATGCAAGAGGAAATTGTGGATCACCGAGTGACCGAGTTTGTGAAGGTTTGGAAGTCTCCTGAATACTTACCACGAGTGATTGGGCAAGGTCTGTGTGACCATAGCTCAAGGAGCATACAATGAGGATTGTGTGTTCGGGACTGTGTGTCCTCAGGTTTAAATACCTAGCCGCTCCAACGAGACGTACAACTGAGACCGCAGTTGGAACTGGTCTACCAAATCATTGTCTTCACTAAGCTTACTGGTTCTACTTCCTCAACTCTTTCATTTCCTCGTACCTGTGTTATGTACTTGTTCATTCCTGTTTGAAGACTTTGACTGAAGACTTTCTCAATTTCCTCAGTTCAATTTCTTCAATCTATTTGTCTTCCTCCAGTGTTATCCCGTGATTATGCTTTCTGTACTCTGTGCTTGTCTTCATTTCTTCATGATGACCATGCTTGTGTTCTGTTATGTTTACATCAGAGTACTTACTCCGCTGCAAGTAGTTCTTCACTTAGGAATTTCCTCACCCACAAATTCCTTAGTGAAGAATTCATAAAAAATGCCTATTCACCCCCCTCTAGTCGATATAACGCACTTTCAATTGGTATCAGAGCAAGGTACTCCCTTGTTTTGTGTGATTTTGGTTTAACCGCCTTGAGTTTTAGTTATGTCGACCGCATTTATGATCAAGGTCTCTGTTGGGTGTCCTACTTTTGATGGGACGGACTACCCCTACTAGAATGGTGTTGTGGAAAATTGATAACGATCTCTGGTACGTTGTGGAAAATGGTGTTCCCTCAGTCTCACCTTCAATGGATGCTACTAATGTGAAGAGATTCAAGCAACTTGATTCCCAAGCGAAGAGCATCATATGTGGCCATCTGAGCAAAGGGCAGTATGGAAGAGTGAGTGCTTTGGAAACTGCTAAGCTTATCTGGGATAGGCTGTATCCAAGGTCAATGAAGGAGTCTCAACTCAACGTGACTCTTGAGTTGACGTTCTTTGCAATCTCTTCAACCGCTTCAAAAGACTCGGCAATGAAAATGTTCAGCAAACCTTCGATCGCCTCACTGACATCTCAAATGAGCTTCAAGCAGTCGGTGCCACTGACATCACCGACCATGGGGTGGTGAAGAAGTTGTTGAGATTGCTTGATTCCTCATTTGATACTTTGGCACTGATGATACAAGAACGTGGACATTACAAGTCACTTGATCCCGCTGATATCCTCGAGAGGCTAAATACTCATGAGTTCCAGCTTGTTGAGAAGAGAGATCTCTATGGTTCGAGCTATGGTAGATCACGTGCCCTGAAGGCTAAGGCAGTTTCCGAGTCTGAAGATGAAGATTCTGGTAGCAGCCTTGGTGATCCTGAAGAACTGAGCCAAGAACTAGCACTACTCATGAAGAAATTTCAGAAGTTCTCAAGACACGGTCGCTTTGGAAAATCCTCAAGGAGCAATGATTCCTCATCCAGTGACTACAAGAAGAGGCTATGCCACAAATGCAAGAAACCTAGTCAGTACATTCAAGATTGTCCTCAGTGGGAAAAGAAATCAAAGAAGAAGAAATACAAGGATTACAGTTCTGATGATGCGAAGAAGAAGAAGAAGAAATCTTCAAAGTCTTCATCATCAAAATCCTCAAAGTCTTCATCGCACAAGAAGAGCAGCTCCAAGAAGGCTCGGGCATTCATTGCCAAAGAAATGGACTCTGAGGCTGAATCTGAGGAACATGAGGAAGAGGAGGCATCTGAGGAGTCCGAGTCCGGTGTGGCGAGCCTAGCTCTCGCTACTGCATTCATCAGCAAATCCATCTTCAACTCTGAAGAAAATGCCTTCACCAACAAGGTTGATGAAGGCAATGATGACTATGCTCCCACCTATTGCTTCATGGCAAAGGGTGCCAAGGTACTCACATATACCTCCTCTGAATCAAGTGAGGATGAATCTGATGAAAACCTAAAGCCCAGCTATTCTAAACTTGCTAAGATTGCTGTGAAACAACAAAAGGCTCTTGAAAAGGTTCAAAATATGCTAGACAAAAGTGATGATATGTTGGGTGAAGAAATGGATCGCACTAAAACCTTGACTGAAAATCTTAAGAGACTTCAGTCTAGGTTTGACAACCTTCAAGGTCATCATAACACTCTCTTATCTGATCATGAGAAGCTTTCTTATGAATTTCTTCAAAGAAAGCAAGATCGTGAAAAGCTAAGTGTGAGTTATGAAGATCTTCAGAAGGAGCGCGATTCATTACTTGCTCCACAAACCAGCGCTTCCCAGGAAGAATTCATTCCTCCATGTTTGAAGTGCATTGAACGTGAATTTGCTAATTCTTCACCTGAATGTTCAAATGCTTCTAATGTTACAAATTCTTCACCCGTCTCTGCTATCACTAATTCCTCATCTGAGGACATTGCTAGTATCACTGATGATGCAGGGCTGAAGGAATTGTACATGACAGGCATGTACTAAAGCCCCAAAGGGCATCAGGCTCTTTGTGATGTGCTTAAAAAGCAGATCATTAACAGGAACCCTAGGAAAGAGGGTATTGCCTTTGAGAGGAAACTTAACGCTGACGGGACTTACGGGAAGCCTGAGCAGTTTCCCAAAACCTCATGGGTTGCTGCAAAGGGACCTCCAGTAGATCCATCTACTTTATCTGGCTTTACATGTGAATCTCCTCATTCTTCTGATGAGTCATTTGACTCCAACTATAAACTGTTCAAAAATCAGAATGGTGAAGTATTTGCTAGATATGTTGGCACTAACTGCAGGAACCATTCCCCTATGAAGAAAATCTGGGTTCCCAAAAGATGCCTTGAAAGTGTTCAGGTGAATGTCATCATGACACCACCTGTGAAGAATAGGAACCCCAGATCAAATTCTTCATATGGACCAAATTCTTCAAATGGATCCATGTCCTCATACGGACCAAAGTCCTCACGTGGATCAAATTCCTCAAAAGAATCAAAGTACTCATATGAACATCATCGTGCTAACACCTCTGTTTCGTAGGGAAGAGCTAAGGGCTATGAATATGAGCATTATTCTTGTAATCATTATGTTCATAAGTCCTCGAAGAATTTCTCTGCTTATTCATATGCTTATCCTAACTCCTCTTATGTGTAACGCAGTGTACTGGCTTCTATGCCACCTTTCTCGTATGGAGCTCGCAGAGTGATGAACTCTTTGCCACCCCTTCAGATGTGGATGGTGAAGAAAAAGAACTAATCTCTTATGCAGGGTCAGGTCTCCAGACGTGCTTAAACGTCTGAAGAATTTGCTGGAGACCTGAAAATGCCTGATAGGACGCATGCTAATCATGAAGAAATGAATCTTCATTTCTCATGTCCTCATACTGTTTTATCTGTTCTATTGGTTGATGAAATTGATCTGATGAAATTGATGTCATATTCTTCACTGATGAAGTATATGAGTTCGTAAGTTGCACTAATTCATCTGCAGGATGATCAACCCAAAGCCAATGAGTGGGTCCTGGATAGCGGATGTACAAATCACATGAATGGTGACAAGAATCTATTGATGGATGTTCCCTTATCTCCATCGCATCTGAAGCATATCATCTTCGCTGACAAAGGCAAAAGTCAGGTATTGGGTTTGGGTAAGGTTGCGATCTCAAAGGATCGACACATGGACAAAGTCATGCTTGTCGAGTCCTTAGGATACAACTGTCGGCGTTCTGGGAACGGGGGTCCCCAGACTTGCCTGCCTGCGGCCCACAGCGTGGCTAGGCAGCGAGCCGTACGGTCCATATTCGTCAACAAGGCACCCAAGACCCTCACGAGGGTCCAAGCCTTGCGAGGCGGACGACGCAAGACCTCCTCTGGAGTGGCGTAGCCGGGCAGGCTCACGAGGAGCAGAGATATCAAGGCAAGGCAAAGCTCACGAGGCTCCCATGACGTGAGCCATGACGAACGGTACTAGGCGGGTGCCAGGCGGGCGCCATTGTGCACAACGTCCTTATTTCCTCTTTGGTGCTAAGGAGGCCAGCGTAGGCAAAGAGTACCGAGGCATTAGGCAAAGGTTGCCATATTGGTGCAACGAGACCAAGACCAGGAGGATGGCAAGGCGGAGGTCATCGTGGAGCCCAAGACGCCGTCACCCCAGAGGTTTTCGCAGGCGAAGACCGCTTTTGTTAGGATAGCTTGTACTAGCTGTCCCCTTCAAATTTGCCCGCCGTTGTTGGCTCCCTTCCTGCTCGATATTTTGGAAGAGGACCAGGGCCTATATAAGTAGAGCTAGCCACCACAGTAGAGGCATCGAATCCTCACGCCACAAGTTCAGAAGCACAATAACACCTCAACCTCAGGAGGCTGTTCTTCCCTTGTACTGTTCATCATCAGCTCGAGAGGCAATCCACCACCACCACACTGGAGTAGGGTATTACACCACAATAATGGCCCGAACCAGTATAAACCTCGTGTCTTCCTGTGTTGCGAGTTCGTCGAGTTCATCCGCGAGATCATAGCAAGCTAGAGCGTAGATCGGTAGGAGGGAGAGACTTCGCGCGCACCCCAGTGTTCGAACCTTAAGGGTTTGCCGGAACCCCACATCCGACAACAACCTCATGTCTGTCTCAATGCTTTGTTATCTTGATATGGTTGTTGTGTTTGGCAAGTATCGTTGTGTTGTGATCATGGAAGCTAACAATTCCAAAGTCTTCGAAGGCTTTAGGAGAGGAAACTTGTATATTGTTGATTTCTCTACAGGACCTCAAGCATTCGTATGTCTACTTGCAAGAGCTTCAGAAGGCTAGCATGGCATCGACGGCTTGGTCATGCAGGCATGAGGAATCTGCACATGCTCGCGAAGAAGAAGCATGTCATTGGCATTGAGAATGTCAAATTCCTGAAGGATCACTTATGCGGAGCCTATGAAGCTGGAAAGATGACCAAGGCCAAACATCCAGCAAAGACTATCATGACTACCACTCGACCATTTGAATTGCTTCACATGGATCTCTTTGGTCCTAATCATTATTCAGCAGTTGCAAATGATGCATCTCTATATGGCTTTGTTATTGTTGATGATTACTCTCGCTACACATGGGTGCATATTGTCACTTACAAACATGAGGTGCAGGAAGTCTTCAAACGATTTTCCTCGAGGGCTTCAAACAACTTTGGTGTGAAGATCAAGCACATCAGAAGTGACAATGGAACTGAGTTCAAGAATTCTGGTCTTGATGACTATCTTGATGAACTTGGTATTTGTCGGTGTCAAAACCAGCGGATCTCGGGTAGGGGGTCCCGAACTGTGCGTCTAGGCGGATGGTAACAGGAGACAAGGGACACGATGTTTTTACCCAGGTTCGGGCCCTCTCGATGGAGGTAATACCCTACTCCTGCTTGATTAATATTGATGATATGGGTAGTAGAAGTGTAGATCTACCATGAGATCAAGGAGGCTAAACCCTATAAGCTAGCCTATGGTATGATTGTTGTTCGTCCTCTGGGACTAAAACCCTCCGGTTTATATAGACACCGGATAGGTTAGGGTTACAAGTCGGTTAAAAAGGTAGAAGATCTACATATCCGTATCGCCAAGCTTGCCTTCCACGCCAAGGAAAGTCCCATCCGGACACGGGACGAAGTCTTCAATCTTGTATCTTCATAGTCTTGGAGTCCGGCCGTGACGATAGTACGGCTATCCAGACACGCCCTAGTCCGGGACTCCCTCAGTAGCCCCTGAACCTGGCTCCAATGACGATGAGTCTGGCGCGTTGATTGTCTTCGGCATTGCGGGGCGGGTTCCTCCTCCGAATACTTTATAGAAGGTTATGAACACAAGGACAGTGTCCGGCTCTGCAAAACAAGTTCCACATAACACTGTAGAGAGAATAATTTTTGCACAGATCTGCTGACGTATTCCGCGGCGTGACATCACACCACCGCCAGGCCTTTATATGAATCGATTTTTTACCGTTCCACCTTAGTGCGTTTAGCGAGGCGGTTTCCTTGGCACGTCTTATCAAAGCATAGATCGTGCCCCCTTATTCCGGGATTCTCATCAATACGGACGTGGGTAACCCATCCGCGCCATTGATTACGGCGCTTGGGAGATAAGCGAGTTTTACCAGGCTGGTGGGGGACACATAGCTCCGTCCGTCCATATAAGGGGATAAGGATCCACCTTTTCACCTACGCATTCTTCCTCCTTTGCTTCTCCATTTCCACGCACTCGAGCTCCAGCGCCCAAGTCCGCACATCCCACCTCAACCTTCTCCAACCATGTCAGGAGCGGGAGGCAGGTGGATGGCCTCCTCCGTCACGGAGGGGCACATCACAAGACTGCGGGAGGCCGGATACTTGTCCAGCGACATCACAGCGCCTTGGCTGCCCGATGCGGGGCAGCTTATTCCAACCCCCGGGCCCCATGAGAGGGTGGTGTTTCTCCCCCACTTCCTCCGCGGACTAGGTTTTCCACTTCACCCATTTGTCCGGGGGCTCATGTTCTACTACGGCCTGGACTTCCATGACCTGGCCCCGAATTTCATCCTCAACATCTCGGCGTTTATCGTCGTGTGTGAGGCCTTCCTCTGCATCCAGCCCCACTTCGGCTTATGGCTGAAGATCTTCAACGTCCGGCCGAAGGTAGTGGGCGGCCGTCAAGCGGAGTGCGGAGGCGCCATGGTTGGCAAGATGGCCAAAGTCCCATGGCTCGAGGGCGCCTTCGTGGAGACAATAAAGGGGTGGCAATCGGGGTGGTTCTACATCACCGAGCCACGCGACCCGAATGGGTGGCGGCCCCAATTTAGATCTGGCTTCCCACACGGCTCTCGTCATGGAAAGAGACGGGCCTGGCGTGGGGAATTCGGAAGAGCTATCCGGACTCCAAACATGCGTCCGAAACCGATGGACAAGAATCTCGAGGCTTGTCGGCGTAATCGGTGATGCTCATCTGCCGGATTCTCCCCGCCAACAACGGGCCTTTAACTTGTGGGAGTTCGATCCGCACAACACCGAACCTTGAGCCGGCTCTTGATACTACGTGCGAAGATGCCCGGAAGGTGCTGTTCAAGGGCGCCTGCCCCAAAGATCCGCTAACAAAGATCGTGGATACAGCTCACGGCGTCCAGACGGCGAGGTAAGTTATTTTACCCTTTACGGGACTCTTTTTTCATAGATTGACTCTATGTGGGATCTAAAACTCCCTATTCTTTGACAGGACTGGCTGAAGACGTCCGGACAGATTAACTGTCCGGCTCCTTTGCCAGAAGACCCAGCGGACGCCCGATTGACGGGGCTGCTGGCTCCGGCACCCCATGTGGTGCCGGAGAAGAAGGCCAAGAAGGAGGCCACGGGAACTCGAAGGAGCTCCCGGCGCCAAGTGCTGTCAGATTCCGAAGCGGAATCTTCTCCACGAAGATGAGGAGGAAGAAGAAGAAGCTCCTCCCAGTGACAGGAGAAGAAAAGGAAGGCCGCCCGACCGGGAGGCCGGAGGGTCAGAAGGGAAGAACCCTTCCTCCGGACTTCTCCACCAACGTCGGCGACGACGAGGAGGATTGGCCTACAAGGGCCAAGCCCTGGCAGATCGTAAGTGTCACGGATACCCATGGCTTTTTATTATTGCAGTGTTCTCTAATGTCGAACAACCATGCAGCCCGCCCAAGGGCGAGTTCGCCGATTCATCGAGCGGGTCCTTGGGCTCGTCCGGAAATGGAGAGTACCTCGCTTGGACCGCCTCCTCGCCTCACGCTGCCCAGACGACGCTGCTTGGGGGGCCCCAAGAGGGGCTTGGTCAAGAGGAGGTAGCGCAGGAGGTGCCACAAGGCAACCTCCCGGACTCTAGGCGCGTGGGGGGCAAGACCCCCAGGGGCTCTAGGCCCAACCCTTGTCTGGTCTCCATGCCGGAACCTTCAGTGGTTTCGGAGTCCGGCAAGCGGACCCTTCGGAGGAAGGGTAAGACGCCGGTGTCCTCCGTCCAACCGGAGGCACCGGATAGCTTACTGGAGGCGCTTAACAGCGCTTCCATCGAGGAGGAGCACCGCACTGTTATGAGTGCGGTGATCCAGACAGTTCGGTATGCCAAGAGCGGACTGACCGAAGCCTGTACCAGCCTTCTAACAGGCTTTGATGTAAGTTTTAGAATATGTAAAAATGTTACCGCATAGACAGTAGCCCCTGATGCTTAGTTCGCTGTTCGGAAAGAAAAGCCGGACTAAGGATCTAAAAAGATATACGAGGAGTCTAACATAAGTATGTCAATATGGGAATGCGCAGGCTGTGACCTCTGCCGCTCTAATCATGCGGAGGTCAATGCATTAAAGCAGAACCTCGGCGGTCCGAGAACGAGCTCGGACAAGCCAAGAATCAGCTCGAGGACAAGGAAGGTAAGTAATACCTTATGAAAGAAATACCTTATAGAAAAGGTTTTGGTTGCAAAAAATAATAGGAATAACTTGGGTACTACAAGGGCCACGAACAAGGTGGCGACCCTGAAGGAGGTGGTGTCCGTGGCCGAAAACAAAGCGGCTGCGGAACGCACCGAGCGAGAGAAGGGGGAGGCGCAGCTGGCCAAGGTACGGCAAGAGCTCCAAGCTCTCGTGGAAAAACACGAGGGTTTGGAGCGTGACTCAAGACTCGAGAGTCCGAGGCTCGCCTCGGCTCTTGAGAGTGCCATAGCTGCTAATGCCGAGGCCCAAAAATCCCTCCAAGAAATTGAGTCGTTAAAGAAGATAGCCGGGGGTAAGGCATTCTTTATGCAAAGCAAGCATGTGAAAGTGAATTACCTATTACTTACCCGGATTCGGAGCTCCCCAGAGCATTCGCAGATTTGCCCCTGTAGTGTGTCCGATGCTGCCGCATTCTACCGCGCCAAGGAGGGAGCTCAGCAGAAAAGGTGTTCTGGTCTCGTGATGTCGAGGCGAACAGTTAAGTGCCCTGAGCGACCAGCTGAAGCAACTGGTCGAGCTCTACAAGGTCGCCGAACAGGCCATGAAGGGCCTTATAGCACGGCTGTGGCCATTGGAGGCCATGCCCGGGAGCTACTTCGGCTTGGTGCAGCGGCTGGTGGATGCCTGTCCGCGGCTAGAAGTCATCAAGCGCTCCGTCTGCCTTGAAGGTGTCCGTCGGGCCCTTGCCCGTGCTAAAGTGCATTGGGGCAAGCTGGATGCGGAGAGGCTTGTGACGGACGGGCCACCGAAGGGCCATGAGCATCGCACGCACGAAATGTACTATGAGGGCCTCCTAAAGGGTGGCCGCCGAATAGCGGATGAGTGCTCCAAGGATGTAATTTTTGAATAAACTCGCATTTGTTATCATGTACGCTGAAAACTTGTTCATATGCGCTAATCAACGCTTATTAATTTAAAATATTACCTTATGTGCGGCCGTTTATCAAATTTGAGAGATGGCAAGTCGTTGGCTTCAGCCCCATGCCACGCAGTTACAGGTGTTCGGGATAAACTTGAGCACTCTTGTTCCCATTCTTGGGTCCATCTAGGGAGGCGCTCAACACAACGAACAAGGCAACCGGACTTATAATGCTTGAACACTCTCACTTAGCCATAGAATTCTATAATTTTAAATTTTGGCGAAGCCCCTAGTATTTGGAAGACCAAGTTCGGGGCGCTATCCATGCCTTGGCCGGACAATTCCGGTTCCTCGCTCTAAGCGGCATAAGTCTTTAGGGACCTGAAAAAACCTCTCGAACAGCGACCGGCTCTCGCCCTATCATGACGGTCAGTTTTAGCTTTCTCCACGAGGTGCTCGACCCAGCTCAAGCTGGGGCACAATCGCGATGGTTCTCCCGTGCTACCTTAGCCGATATAAGCGGAACGTAAGGTACCAAAACACGGGAGCCGGGCAAACCCAACTATTGACCCAAGACATGATTCGGAGCCAATTCATATAATGCTATAAGTTCGGGGTGCCGCACTTGGGAAAGTGTTCGGACTTATCACACCATAATTTTGGGATACTTAAGCCCCTGGTGTGTAGGCCGTACCAAAGTGTACGGTTGCAACATGTCGTGAAATGAACATATGTATATATGAAGGAAGTATAGAAATAATAAGCAAGAGCTATGTATTGTTTATTCAAAAAGGTACTGCAATGGAAGCGAAGCGATACAAATAGTGCGATAAGCAAGGGATGGGACTATCTAACATGTTCCCCTCGAGGGTAAGCTGCGTGATGGTATGTAAAACAGGTATAATGCTCGTAATAGAGACCACTGAACACTTGACGTGGCTTTACGCTTCCTGGCTGTTGTATCGTGAGTTCCGCGATTCTAGTGCCGGACAGGACTGATGAAAGACGGAGTCCTGAAAGTAAGAAAAAGGAAGAAAAAAGGAAAAAGGAAAAAGAATGACACAATCGGGAGCCCCTGGTGTGGTCGAGCCGCATTCTTGGCATGTCGTGGTCTTGCCCCTCCCCATATGCCCATGGTATCTCCAGAGCGTAATTATGTACGCGTAATACTAGCTTCGCAATTTCGCGAGGGCGGGGTTGGGGCGGATTACATGGCGATGCTTGAATCGTGCCAGGCAGTCTTGTTGTAGGTTACTCCGGGCGCGCTTGACCGTGTCCGGACGCTTAATGGCCGGACTCGAGAGTTGCTGTGAGAGGCTGCTTTGTACCTCCGCCGTGAGGGCCGCTGTGTGCTCCTCCGTTCGGAGAGAGCGTTCGGTGTTTCCATTGACCGTGATTACTCCTCGAGGGCCTGGCATCTTGAGCTTGAGGTATGCGTAGTGCGGCACCACATTGAACATTGCAAATGCGGTTCGTCCGAGCAGTGCATGATAGCCGCTGCGGAATGGGACGATGTCGAAGATTAACTCTTCGCTTCGGAAGTTATCCGGGGATCCGAAGACCACTTCGAGTGTAACCGAGCCCGTACAACTGGCCTCTACACCCGGTATGACGCCTTTAAAGGTCGTCTTTGTAGGTTTAATCCTTGAGGGTCTATGCCCATTTTGGCGCCTTTGTATCCACGATAAAAGCAGGTTCAAGCTGCTACCGCCGTCCATCAGGACTCTGGTGAGGTGAAATCCGTCGATAATTTGGTCAAGAACCAATGCGGTGAAACCGCCGTGACGGATGCTAGTGGGGTGGTCCCTTCGATCGAAGGTGATCGGGCAGGAAGACCATGGGTTGAACTTCGGGGCGACTGGCTCCATCGCATATACGTCCCTTAGTGCATGCTTCCGCTCCCTTTTGGGTATATGGGTTGCGTATATCATGTTCACCATCCGCACTTGCGTGGGGAAAACCCTTCTATCCTCTATTGTTTGGCGGCCGGGCTCTTCCTCGTCATCGCTATGCAGCCCCTTGTCATTGAGTTTGGCACTTAACTTGCTCTGCTTGCTTGAACACCCAACAGTCCCTGTTGGTGTGATTAACTGATTTTTCGGGGGTGCCATGTATCTGGCACAAGCGATCGAGTATTCGGTCCAAGTTGGACGGGCCCTGGGTATTTCTTTTGAATGGCTTCTTCCGCTGACCGGGTTTAGAGCCTCTGAATCCGGCATTGACGGTCGTATCTTCAGTATTATCGCCGTTAATGCGGCGCTTGTTCTTGTTGCGACGCAGCCTGCCATTGCTGTCCTTGGTATCCGGACTATCAGGATGGTTGGCCAAGTTGTTGCTTTGAGCTAGCCAGCTGTCCTCTCCCGCACAAAAGCGAGTCATGAGGTTTGTGAGGGCTGCCATAGATTTCGGCTTTTCCTATCCTAGGTGCCGAGCAAGCCATTCGTCGCGGATGTTATGTTTGAAGGCTGCAAGGGCCTCTGCATCCGGACAGTCAACGATTTGATTTTTCTTTGTTTGGAACCGCGTCCCGTAATTGTCGGCGATTCTTCCGCTGCTGGATTATATGGCTAAGGTCATCGGCGTCGGTGGTCGCATGCGTATGTGCCCTAGAAGTTATCAAGGAATGCGGCTTCCGTGTCCTCCCAACAACCAATTGATTCTGCTGGCAAGCTGTTGAGCCAATGCCGAGCTGGTCCTTTAAGCTTGAGTGGGAGGTATTTGATGGCATGTAAATCATCACCGCGGGCCATGTGGACATGGAGGAGATAGACCCCGATCCAGACCGCAGGATCTGTGGTACCATCGTATGATTCAATGTTTACGGGTTTGAAACCCTCAGGGATCTGATGATCCATTACTTCATCTGTGAAGCATAGTGGGTGTCTTGGCGCCTCAGATTGGGCTATATCACGGCGTAGCTCATATGAGCTTTGTCTCATCGTGTTCAGCCCGGCGGGTTCTTTGTATCCGTGCCGACGGTAATCATCCCGAGTCGTTGGGCGCCCGCGCGATCCGTAGATCTAACTTGTATGTTTTGCCTTATCCTCCAATACATCTCGCGAGTCCGGCGCGCTTTCCCGTGCCTTGGTACTTTTTGAGCGGCGTCGGGGTGTGGCTTGAGCGGAGGGCCGAGAGGCTTCTCTGTCGCGGCCACGGGGTGGCCGGTCTGCCATGTCGTGCGCTGATGACTTGGGTGCTTCCTCCTCTAGTTGAGGCAACGGCCTGCGTTTGGGGTAGCTTTTGGAGGGGCATTCGAGTTCTTACTCTTCGGCTGCAAGGACTTCAGTCCATCTGTCAGCTAGCAGGTCTTGATCACCTCTAAGTTGTTGCTGATTTTTCTTGAGGCTGCTTGCCGTGGCTATAAGCCTGCGTTTGAAACGCTCCTGTTCAGCGGGATCCTCAGGCACGACAAATTAAATTGCGTCGTCGAGGCTTGCCTCATCTCCTGAGGGAGGCGCGTAATTATCGTCCTCGACCTCTCTTTACGCCGCGTCGTGCAGACTTGCTTCTCCCTCCTCCTGCCGAGTCCTGCTGGAGGGGTTCTCTTGGCACTGTCCGGGTGTTATTATCTCCGTGCGGAATCACCGCTTTTATTGTGGCGGGATTTAGAGCGGCACCACGACGTCGGCGCTTCGGTTGTTTCTTGGAGGGGTCATCCTCCGTTGTTCCATCGCCGTTCCCATCTTTTGGGATGTCCACCATATATATGTCATATGACGAGGTGGCCTTCCAGTGCCCTGTAGGCGCTGGGTCTTGGTCGTCTCCTACATCGTCGTCCATACCGTCGATGTCTTCGGAGTCGAAGTCTAGCATGTCGGTTAAATCATCAACAGTGGCTACAAAGTGGGTGGTGGGTGGGCGTTGAATTTCTTCGTCGTCCGCATCCCAACCTTCCTGTCCGTAGTCCGACCAGGGCTCTCCGGATAAAGAGAGAGACTTTAGTGAATTCAGGATGTCGCCAAAGGGAGAGTGCTGAAAGATTTCCGCGGCAGTGAACTCCATGACCGGCGCCCAATCGGATTCGATTGGCAGGGGCGCGGAGGGTTCGGAGTCCGGAGAGGAGTCCGGCACTCTGGAGTCGAGGTCTTTGCAAAGGACAGGGACGGAGTTCGGCTCGATGGCCGTAGAGATTGTAGCCCCCGAGGCGGTGTCCAACCACTCGTCCTCGATCTGGGAATCCGGCTCCGGATTAAGGGTCGGAGCAGATACTGGTGCGGCCTCCAGGGCACTGTTCGGCTGCAGAGCTAGATCATGCCCATCGAGACAGTGCGGCACGCTTGGCTGCGGCTCGAATCCATCGAAGATCAAGTCTCCGCGGATATCGACCATATAGTTCAAACTTCCAAATCTGACCTGGTGGCCAGGGGCGTAGCTTTCGATCTGCTCCAGATGGCCAAGCGAATTGGCCCGCAGTGCATAGTCGCCGAATACGAAGATCTGTCCGGGGAGAAAAGTCTCACCCTGGACCGCGTCGTTGTTGATGATCGAAGGAGCCATCGGGCCTATCGGTGACGACACAGAGGAACTCTCAGTGAAAGCACCAATGTCGATGTCAAAACCGGCGGATCTCGGGTAGGGGGTCCCGAACTGTGCGTCTAGGCGGATGGTAACATGAGACAAGGGACACGATGTTTTTACCCAGGTTCGGGCCCTCTCGATGGAGGTAATACCCTACTTCTTCTTGATTAATATTGATGATATGGGTAGTACAAGAGTAGATCTACCACGAGATCAAGGAGGCTAAACCCTAGAAGCTAGCCTATGGTATGATTGTTGTTCGCCCCACGGACTAAAACCCTCCGGTTTATATAGACACCGGATAGGTTAGGGTTACATGTAGTCGGTTACAATGGTAGGAGATCTACATATCCAGATTGCCAAGCTTGCCTTCCACGCCAAGGAAAGTCCCATCCGGACACGGGACGAAGTCTTCAATCTTGTATCTTCATAGTCTTGGAGTCCGGCCGTGACGATAGTTCGGCTATCCGGACACTCCCTAGTCCGGGACTCCCTCATTATTACTCAGGAGTTATCTGCTCCTTACACTCCTCAACAGAATGGCGTTGTGGAGCGCAACAACATGACTCTTGTTGAGATGGCTCGCACTATGCTTGATGAGTACAAGACGCCTCGTCGCTTCTGGATTGAGGCAATTGATACTGCATGCCACATCATCAACAGAGTATATGTTCACAAATTCTTCAAGAAGACTGCATATGAACTCCTCACTGACAAGAAACCTAATGTGAGTTATTTCAAAGTCTTCGGTGCTAAATGTTGGATTAGAGATCCTCATCACAACTCTAAATTTGCACCGAAAGCACATGAAAATTTAAGGCTTGGTTACGGAAAGGACTCGCACACCTACAGAGTCTTCAACAACGTTCTTCACAAGGTTGTTGAAACTGTAGATGTGCGGTTTGATGAAACTAATAGCTCACAAAGTGAGCACCTACCTTCTGTGTTAGTTGAACAGTCACCTGAGGAATCTATCAAGTTCAAAGCTACTGAGGATGTGATACGTCTCAAACGTATCTATAATTTTGATTGTTCCATGCTATTATATTACCCCTTTTGGATGTTTATGGGCTTTATTTTACACATTTATATCATTTTTGGGACTAACCTACTAATTGGAGGTCCAGCCCATATTGCCGTTTTTTTTGCCTATTTCAGTATTTTGAAGAAAAGGAATATCAAACGGAGTCCAAATGGAATGAAACCTTCGGGAGCGTGATTTTTGGAACGAACGTGATCTAGAGGACTTGGAGTGCAAGTCAATAAGCTTCCGAGGAAGCCACGAGATAGGAGCCCCCCCCCCCCCGTAGGGCGCGCCCCCTTGTCTCGTGGGCCCCTCGGGCGGCCACCGACGTACTTCTTCTTCCTATATATACCTATGTACCCCGAAAACATCCAGGGGCACCACGAAACACAATTTCCACCGCCGTAACCTTCTCAGATCCATGAGATCCCATCTTGGAGCCTTCACGCACTCTTGAGGGGGAATCAACCATGGAGGGCCTATACATCAACATCCTTGCCCCTCCGATGAGTTGTGAGTAGTTTACCACAGACCTACGGGTCCATAGTTATTAGCTAGATGACTTCTTTTCTCTTTTTGGATCTCAATACAATGTTCTCCCCCTCTCTTGTGGAGATCTATTCGATGTAAACTCTTTTTGCGGTGTGTTTGTCGAGATCCGATGAATTGTGGGTTTATGATCAAGTTTATCTATGAATAATATTTGAATCTTCTCTGAATTCTTTTATGTATGATTAAGTTATCTTTGCAAGTCTCTTCGAATTATCATTTTGGTTTGGCCTACTAGATTGGTCTTTCTCTGCCATGGGAGAAGTGCTTAGCTTTGGGTTCAATCTTGCGGTGTCCTTACCCAAAGGATGTAAAGGGTTGCAAGGCACGTATTGTATTGTTGCCATATAACAAGATGGGGTTTATATCATATTGCATGAGTTTATCCCTCTACATCATGTCATCTTGCTTAATGCGTTACTCTGTTCTTATGAACTTAATACTCTAGATGCAGGCAGGAGTCGGTCGATGTGTGGAGTAATAGTAGTAGATGTAGGATGGAGTCGGTCTACTTGTTATGGACATGATGCCTATATACATGATCATGCCTAGATAATCTCATAACTATGCGCTTTTCTATCAATTTCTCGACAGTAATTTGTTCACCCACCGTAATACTTATGCTATCTTGAGAGAAGCCACTAGTGAAACCTATGGCCCCCGGGTCTATCTCTTATCATATCTGCTTTCAATCTACTTTTACTTGCATCTTTACTTTTTGCATCTATACTATAAAATAACAAAAATATATTTATCTTATCATACTATCTTTATTAGATCTCACTTTCGCAAGTGGCCGTGAAGGGATTGACAACCCCTTTATTGCGTTGGTTGCGAGTTCTCAGTTTGTTTGTGTAGGTGCATGGGGCTTTTGAGGAGCCTCCTACTGGATTGATACCTTGGTTCTCAAAACTGAGGGAAATACTTACGCTACACTTGCTGCATCAACCTTTCCTCTTCGAGGAAAACCAACGCAAGCTCAAGACGTAGCAGGATGTCATTCCTACCGAAGAATTAGCTGAAGAAATCATTCTAGAACGTGAAGAACGTCATGCTGATGCACCTAAAGAAAATGGTGATGAAGAAAGTCCTGATAAAATCCCTCGACGACAACCCGCTCATCTTCGCGTTGCAAACAAAGTGCAGATTGAGAAAATCATCAGCGGCATCAACATTCCAGGTCCTCTCACATGCTCAAAAGCTTCACATTTGTCTAACTTTTGTGGGCACTGTCGGTGTCAAAACCGGCGGTTCTCGGGTAGGGTGTCCCGAACTGTGCGTCTAGGCGGATGGTAACAGGAGACAAGGGACACGATGTTTTTACCCAGGTTCGAGCCCTCTCGATGGAGGTAATACCCTACTCTTGCTTGATTAATATTGATGATATGGGTAGTACAAGAGTAGATCTACCACGAGATCAAGGAGGCTAAACCCTAGAAGCTAGCCTATGGTATGATTGTTGTTCTTCCTACGGACTAAAACCCTACGGTTTATATAGACACCGGATAGGTTAGGGTTACAGAGAGTCGGTTACAATGGTAGGAGATCTACATATCCGTATCGCCAAGCTTGCCTTCCACGCCAAGGAAAGTCCCATCCGGACACGGGATGAAGTCTTCAATCCTGTATCTTCATAGTCTTGGAGTCCGGCCGCGATGATAGTTCGGCTATCCGGACACCCCTAGTCCAGACTCCTCAGTAGCCCTTGAACCAGGCTTCAATTACGACGACTCCGGCGCGCATATTGTCTTCGGCATTGCAAGGCGGGTTCCTCCTCCGAATACTTCATAGAAGGTTTTGAACACAAGGACAGTGTCCGGCTCTGCAAAACAAGTTCCACATACCACTGTAGAGAGAATAACGTTTGCACAGACCTGCTGACGCATTCCGCGGCTGACATCACACCACGGCCAGGCCTTTATATGAGTCGTTTTTTACTGTTCCACCTCAGCGCATTTAGCGAGGCGGTTTCCTTGGCACGTCTTATCAAAGCATAGATCATGCCCCCTTATTCCGGGATTCTAATCAATACGGACGTGGGTAACCCATCCGCGCCATTGATTACGGCGCTTGGGAGATAAGCGAGTTTTACCAGGCTGGTGGGGGACGCATAGCTTCGTCTGTCCATATAAGGGGATAAGGATCTACCTTTTCACCTACGCCTTCTTCCTCCTTTGCTCATCCATTTTCGCGCACTCGAGCTCCTGCGCCCAAGTCCGCACATCCCACCTCAACCTTCTCCAATCATGTCTAGAGCGGGAGGCAGGTGGATGGCCTCCTCCGTCATGGAGGGGCACATCACAAGACTGCGGGAGGCCGGATACTTGTCCGGCGACATCGCATGTCGGGTACTCGACGAGGGGCAGCTCATCCCCACCCCCAGGCCCCATGAGAGGGTGGTGTTCCTCACCCACTTCCTCTGCGGACTAGGTTTTCCACTTCACCCATTTGTCCGGGGGCTCATGTTCTAGTATGGCCTGGATTTCCACGATCTGGCCCCAAACTTCATCCTCAATATCTCGACGTTTATCATCGTGTGCGAGGCCTTCCGATCTATCAGGGTGTTTGGCCAAGTTGTTGCTTCGAGCTAGCCAGCTGTCCTCTCCCGCACAAAAGCGGGTCATGAGTGTTGTAAGGGCAGCCATGGATTTCGTCTTTTCCTGTCCTAGGTGCCGGGCAAGCCATTCGTCGCGGATGTTAACAGGAGACGCGGTAGGGGGTCCCGAACTGTGCGTCTAGGCGGATGGTAACAGGAGACAAGGGACACGATGTTTTTACCCAGGTTCGGGCCCTCTCGATGGAGGTAATACCCTACTCCTGCTTGATTAATATTGATGATATGGGTAGTACAAGAGTAGATCTACCACGAGATCAAGGAGGCTAAACCCTAGAAGCTAGCCTATGGTATGATTGTTGTTCGTCCTACGGACTAAAACCCTCCGGTTTATATAGACACTGGATAGGTTAGGGTTACACAGAGTCGGTTACAATGGTAGGAGATCTACATATCCGTATTGCCAAGCTTGCCTTCCACACCAAGGAAAGTCCCATCCGGACACGGGACAAAGTCTTCAATCTTGTATCTTCATAGTCTTGAGGCTATTCGCATATAACTTGCTTATGCTAACCATCATGATACCACTTTATATCAAATGGATGTGAAAAGTGCATTCCTCAATGGTAAGCTTGAGGAAGAAGTATATGTTGCTCAACCCCCAGGTTTTGAAGATCCAAAGCATCCTGACAAATTCTTCAGGCTCAATAAGGCCCTCTATGGCCTCAAGCAAGCCCCTCGGGCGTGGTATGATACTCTCAAGGAATTCCTCATGAAGAAAGGCTTCAAACCCGATTCACTTGATCCTACTCTTTTCACTAAATCTTATGATGGTGAATTATTTGTGTGCCAAATATATATTGATGACATTATCTTTGGCTGTACTGACCAACGTTACAGTGATGAATTTGCCTATAGGATGAGTGAAGAATATCAAATGTCTATGATGGGAGAATTGAAATTTTTCTTAGGTCTTCAAATTCGTCAACAGCGCAATGGCATATTCATATCTCAGGAGAAATACCTCAAGGATGTAATGAGGAAATTCTGCATGCAAGATTGCAAAGGGGTCAAAATTCCAATGCCCACAAATGGCCATCTATGCACTAATGAAAATGGTATTGACTTCAATCAAAAGGTATACCGCTCCATGATTGGTTCTTTATTGTATTTATGTGCATCTAGATCAGATATTATGCTTAGTGTATGAATGTGTGCCCGATTTCAAGCTACACCGAAGGAATCACACCATAAGGCTGTGAAGCATATTCTTCGATATCTAGCTCACACACCAACACTTGGATTATGGTATCCCAAGGGCTCGGCTTTTGATCTCGTTGGATATTCAGACTCTTACTATGCTGGTGATCGTGTGGACCACAAGTCAACATCAGGCACATGCCATTTCCTCGGATGATCTTTGGTCTGTTGGTCCTCGAAGAAACAGAACTGCGTATCACTGTCTACTACTGAAGTTGAGTACATTGCTACTGGTTCTTGCTGTACTCAATTGTTGTGGCTGAAGCAAACTCTCAAGGACTATGGCGTCAACATAAATAATGTCCCTCTCTACTGTGACAATGAGAGTGCAATCAAGATTGCTCACAACCCAGTTCTGCACTCGAAGACAAAGCACATTCAAATTCGTCATCATTTTCTTCGTGATCGTGTGTGGAAGGGCGACATCTCTATTGAGACGGTATGGACTGAAGAACAGCTAGCCGATATCTTCACAAAACCCTTGGATGAGAAGAGATTTAGCAAGTTGATTTGTGAGCTAAATATCCTAGAATCTTCGTATGTCCTTTGAAAAGGACACTCATCCTAACACTTATGCAAAATTGATGACTTAGATGTGCAACATGCGAAGAAACGTTTTTCTTCAATCAATGAAGACTAATACTCTAAGTGTGAAGAAATTAACGAAGAATTTGATACTCAGAACCCTACGACAATTGTACGCGGTGTCTGAAATCATCATTCTTATACGGTGGGTCACGCCACCACCAAAAGTTGAAAATCTTCAATTTTAGTTTTTCCTCAGTTTTGAATTTCCTCAGTTGCTTATTTTCTTCAACTTTGCATTTTCTTCACCATTTCCGTCATTCTTCTTCATTGGCTATATATATATATATATATATATATATATATATATATATATATATATATATATATATGAGTTTATGTCCTCTACAGCATTCACTTATTGCTATTTCTTCAATTTGCCTTTTCTACTAAGTGAATGTGATCGGACCCTTCCCCCTCTATGCTAAACTCAACCCAGTCTATACACAAATTCTCCATGTGCATTCTATTTGAAACTCGTTCAAAATCTTCACTGTGTCCTTGTCAGCTAAAGAATTTGCGAACGGAACTTTAAAATTTATCTTATCCAAATTTTCGGCTTTTTCCAGTCAAACCGTTCCGCATCCCACGATAATACTTATCTATTCACCCACGATCTCACATGTTTGCCACCTCTCAGTATGTGGGTGACACAATTCAAGCGAATGAGAAGGGTTAGGGGCACGTTCGTCCAATTTCTTCGGGCGAACAATTTTTCACTCCGACTAGAAAGACCCCTCCCCTTCCTCACTTCATTTTTTACTCCGCTCGACCTCTCTCCCGCTCGAGCTCCATAAAACCTAGCGCCGCCGCTACTTCATCGTCGCCGGTGAGGAAGAGCTTCACTGCCTCGATCTCGTCGCCGTCGTACTCGCGCCGACTGCGGATTTCTACCGCCGCCGCCGTAGCTGCCTTCCTCTGCCGAGTTAGGGCGTGGAAGATTTGAACTGGCTAACTTCACATCTACACTTCCCAGTTCGTCGTGTTCTTCATCAAGGGTAATTAAAATATACTTTTACTGCCCTCTTTGATTCGAATGTTTTCTACAAAATCTTCACACGTGTTTATTCTTCAAATCTTCACCCACTAAACACCTCACATGTCATCTGTTCTTGATCCGTTTCTCTAAGCAACATTTTTCTTCAAGATTCCTCAATTGTGTGGATTTTCGATCTATACAACTCTGGAATCTAAGACAAAGAACGCTTAGTGAAATTCTTCAAGACACATCTGGTCAAATTCCTCAAACTTGTTCTTTTTGAAAAACCTTCTGAGAATGCATATGACCTCTCCAAATTCCTCGCAACTATACTCTGTTCACAGGTACTCATGTCCGCTGCTGAATCACTAGGTTCTCATCAACTTAACTCATTTGCAGCGTTCCTCGAAGAAAAGTTGCACACCTCTTCAGAAAATTCTATTGTTCATATTCCTCACCTGAAGAAAATGGCTGACGGTAAGAAGCCACAGAAGGGAGGAAAAAGGCCTGAGGTCAAAACAACGTTTGAGATCCCTGATGACATATATGTTGGGTACTGCACACCCCCTGAGGAGGATAAAAATCAGCGGAAGGTGCGCATTCAGAAGATTGAGAGGAGATGGGCACGGGAATGGAGGGAGTACAGGTATGTTACTATGAAGAAATTCGCTCTAAATCCTCCATGCCCAGGACCTCCATTGGCACCTGGCCAAGAAGATGATCCCACCAGCCTCAAGCATGGTGAGGACTATCCTGATGAATGGGCCAAGCGCCAGGCCAAACTAGCCAAAATGGCTAAGGAAGCAGTGAGGAAATTTAATGAAGACTCTGCTGCTGCTACTATTGCTGAGGCCTCTGCAAGCAAGCCAAAGAAGGCCATGGCTAAGAAGCCTGCTCATAAGCCAAGTGCTTCACCCCAAATGCCCTCACGGCCAAGTTCCTCAACAATGCCCTCACGGCCAGATTCTTCAAAGCCCTCACGGACAATTCCTCATGATGCTCTAGCTCCTCCAAAGTCCTCAGCTCCTCCACCAAAGTCCTCAGCTCCTCCAACAAAATCCTCAACACCTGTGCATCTCGCCACATGCCAAATGACTACAGGCATCTCTATTTCCTCAGGAGCTTCTGCTAGTTCTTCAGCTGCACCAAATTCATCGACTGTCCCCTCTCTACTGAAGAAAAAGGCCACTGGTGGATGAGGCTCTCGCCCAAGTCCTCACAAGAAGCAGGTCGCCTTCCAAGTGTCGTCTGATGAAGACGAAGCTGATGATGAGGAACTTGTTGAATTCATCAGAGACAAGCAGCTTAAGGCCGCTAGAGCCAAAGGCACAAATGTGCCTCTGCTTTTGGATCCAAAATTGATGCTTGATTACATTGATCTCTGGCACAAGGACCCCAACACTCCTATGCCTGATTTCAAATTGACTCCTGGCCAAAGTCATATGCTGACTGCTTTCATACAAAAAGAAAAATGGAAATTTGAGAAGGCCAGGCAGTTGAAGAAAGCGCGGTACAATAAGGAGCGCTTCCTGAAGAAAAATGTTGTCTCCATGACAACTGAAGAACTTGTCACTATTCAATCTAAGATCAATAAACTCAGTGATGAATTTGATGTATACCGCGCTGACTGGCTTGGAGTCAAAGTCAGATTTGTGAATTTAACTGAGAAGTTCACTTCCAATGTTGCAGCCCCAACGGAACAAGAAAATCCACAAGCTGAGGCATCTGCTCAGCCGACTCAAGAAAATGCCAGCACCGCTAATGACTATCAGGCTGCTGAATAAACTCAGAGTACCGAGGCTGATGACTGCATTCCAGCCAATGAAGAAATTGCCAGGGCAACCACTAGTGTTCCGCCTGAAGAAACTGTCAGGCCAGTTGAAGCTTCCGCCGCTGAGCCTGAAGTAAATAAACCAAACTCCTCTGCTCCTCCTGCACCTACCCCAACTCCAATTCTTCCTTCTGCATCAGATGTGAAGAATACCAAGGCTGCAGAGCGCGCAACGGTGAAGAAAAGGAAAGCATCAACTTCATCGGATTCTTCAGCTCCAAAAATGATTAAGCCATTGACCAGCTCTTTTGCGAATCCAATTGATGCTATTCCGCTCTCATCCATGCCATCAAAGGACCTTCTTCCTTTTGATGAAGAATATGTGATTCCAAGTGAATCCGACGAAGAGATTCCTTCTGCTGCTTCGTCAGAGCAGTTGGATGAAGAAATTGAAGTGGATGCAATCCCTTCAACCCCAATAGTCTCATCGCCCATGCCTCAGTTCACTGCTGAAGAGGCCGGCGTTGAGGAAAAGAGTGAAGAAGAATATGTGGACATTGGGTGTACAACTCCTGTGCTGAATGATAACTTTCGGGAAAGTCAGCACCCCAACTCACCTCTGTTCACACCTCTGCAACAAATTCCTCAGTCCCCTGCCAATACTGAAGTACAAATGGGATCTGAAGAACCTCGTGCAACCCCGTCTGTCAATGAAGAGATTCCAGCCACTAGTGCTGAAGAAAATGTTAATGAAGAACTAAAAACCCAGTCTGTCACTGAAGAAGAACCTGAAATTCCTCAGCATGTGGAACCTGAGATTGCGATTCCTGAGGTGGTGATGTAATTGACTGATACTCCTCAGCCCAAGCCAAAGGATCCCTTCTCGAAGAAACATAAATTCAAGGCTGCTGACTTCTTCGGAGAGCATGTCTTCTTCACTGACTATAATCCTTATGACTCTGCTCATCTTAGAAGGAAGCGTTTCTGGACTGCCAGCCAGGCCAATTTTTATTCTTCACTGCTCTTCTACAAGGACAAAGTCTTCGACCATGAGCATATTCCTCATGTGGACATGGAATCACTGCCTTCCTTTACCCCGGTCCTTGTGTGCTTCATGATGCAGGACTGCTCAACTTTTGCTGTGACATTATTGATTGGAATGAAGAGCTTATTCTTCAGTTCTACGCAACTCTACACGTCACAGGTGATGCTGATGATATCAACACTTGGGGTATTGGACTGGATGACCGAAAACACTCATTATAAGGCACCAGTCTCTGAATTACTTCACGCACTGCCCATCAGTCCACCCCTTGAAGGAGCTCGCTGCCTGTACCAGGAGCCTGACCTCACTGCTCATTGCATGCAAGTGCTTATGAAGCCTCTGAAGCCTGGTCAAGCCCCAAGGACAAAATTCCTTGTGAAGGAATTGTTGTATGTGCCAAGAACAGTCTATCGCATTCTAACGAAGACGTTGAGTCCTATCAAAGGCCATGACTCATCTGATGAGGAAATTGTTGGCATCATCAAGAATCTGCTATTCAATATCATGCATGTCATTCCTGTCAACTATCATGATTTCTTCATGAGAACTCTGGCAAATGTTGCACTCTCTCCGTTTGAGTTGAAGCGTTATGCTCCTTGGATTATGAGATTCCTTAGAACAAGGTCTTCACTCAACTACAAGGCCGACTTTCGGAATCACCTCAGCTACTTGCCCCCAATTGAAGTCCTCAAGCGGACATATTCCTTAGCTGATGAAAAGGGCAAGACACCAGCTTTTATTGATGAAGGCATTCGTCCATTGGATGGTCAGTTTCGCAAAGCTGCATCTTATTCCACCAATGATGACTCTGCCACTCATGACTCTGCTGCAAATGCATCTAAGCCAAATCCTCAAGCCACAGCTCAAAGGGTGATGACTGACCATGAGCTTCTTCTTAGTCTTCACCAGAAGGTGGATCAAAACCATAAATGGGTTAAGCGTTAGTTTGGTGCTATTCTTCACAACATGACTGCTACACATAATGCAGTGAAGAAAAAACATTACTAGCTCCATGAAGTCCTCGGTCGCACCTGGGCTATTCTGTCACATCTATATGGGGAAGAAGATCTGAAGCAAATGGGTCTCAAGGAGGATTTTGACTGGTCTGCACCTCCACCGAAGAAATACAAGAAGGTCAAGGTTCCTTCCTTGGTGGCCAGCTCCTATTCTTCATCACGCGACACCGACGAGTATGAAGACTTGGACGACACTGCGGCAGGCCCTTTAACAACAAATGACCCCAACAACACTGGCGCTCCTTCATCATCATGATATTCTTCAGGGGCATTAGTCCTCATTTTTCGACCCTTTTGGTCATTGGATGACAAAGTGGGAGAAATTTGAGTTAGTCTTCAAGCGGGTCTACTTATATGGGCGTTTTTTTTGCAAAGTTACAACTCTCATTCTTCTGAGACTTTATTGGACTGAGTTGTAAACTTAAACTCTATGGTGGCCTGATACTTTTGCTGAGATTTTCGGCATGCTTATTCCTCATTAATGTTAATGCACGCATGCTGAATTACATCAGTCACCATATTTCGTCATGCATTTCGAATTCTTCATATTATATGTCAAATGCGTGTATGAATTACAAGATATAGGGGGAGATCTCCATGATTCTACTCTTCAAGTGTGCATTGCTTCAAAAGAAAATTCCTCACTATGCACATCTTCAGGGGGAGTTCTTCTATATCTTGCAATCAAATTACTCAGTATCAGTATTTACACTTGATATGTTTATCCCCGTTGAAAACTTAACCTATATTGTCGTCAATCACAAAAAAGGGGGAGATTGTAAGTGCATCTAGTGCCCCTTAGTGATTTTGGTGTATTGAAGACTTATATGCTAAGGGACTGATGCGTTTTTGAGTGTACACAGATCTATAAGTCTATGAGGAGTTTGATATTTACAGAGAAAGTCGACCCCTAAAAATGAAGTTCTTCGACTAAAGACTTTGGATTTTTGAATACTTTCTGAAGACTTTGAAAGTGAAGAAATTGGTGTGACCTTGAAGACTTGGTATTCATTCGAGGGACATGAAGCGTGAATACTTTTGTTTTCATAGTTTCATTTTATCTTTCTTGCGTCATAGGAAACACCGTACTGTTAAAGGGGGTCGAGGAAATACTAAGGAAAAATTTCCATGTCATGCTCAACTCAAAATCCTACACCTACCAATCGCTTCGAGTGAAGCCATTGGAAATCTCATACAGTTCAGTCAATTTCTTCAGTGACAGAGACGAAGTTCTACTAGTCTTTGAGGAATTTGTTCTGACTGAGGAGTTAGGAATTCGCCAGTGCGGATTTCCTACACGGTGAGGATCATGATAGCCCTGAGGTATTTCATACTCAAAATTCCGACCGTTGCTGTGCTACGCGCCAGCTGTCCCATAATATCTACCCACCTAACGGTCATATCATTGAAGGGCATTTATGTCTTATCATGTCGGGCTGCTCCCTAGGCTATAAATAGCCGCCCCTACAACCACTAGCTGGTTGGCTGCTCCGAGAGAAACTGACACTTGTCATTTCAGAGCATCCCATCCTCCGAGGACTTTGAACGAAAATCATCAAGTGAGGAAAAACCAAACCCAAACACCTACAAACCCAAAGTGATTGAGCATCACTGAAGAGATTGATCCTGCGTGGATCCAATGCTTGTTACCTTTGAAGACTGTGCTTCTTCCAAACGGTTAGGCATCATGGTCTAGAGCATCCAATAGGAAATTCTGGATCGCTGAGTGACCGAGTTTGTGAAGGTTTGGAAGTCTCCTGAAGACTTATCACGAGTGATTGGGTGAGGTCTATGTGACCTTAGATCAAGGAGAATACGGTGAGGACAGTGTGTCCGGGACTGTGTGTACTCAGGTTTAAATACCTAGCCGCTCCAACCAGACGTACAACTGAGACGGCAGTTGGAACTGGCCTGCCAAATCATTGTCTTCACCAAGCTTACTGGTTCTACTTCCTCAACTCTTTCATTTCCTCGTACCTGTGTTGTGTACTTGTTCATATTTGTTTGAAGACTTTGACTGCATACTTTCTCAATTTCCTCAATTTAATTTCTTCAGTCTGTTTGTCTTCATCCTCTATTATCCTGTGTTTACGCTTTCTGTATTCTGTGCTTGTCTTCATTTCTTCAAGATGACCATGCTTGTGTTCTGTTATGTTTATATCTATGTACTTATTCCACCGCAAGTAGTTCTTCACTTAGGAATTTCCTCACCCATAACGCACTTTCAGGTGACGCTGCCGGAGGACCACTTGGGGGGCATGGAGTCGCTGCCAAACACGACTCGTTGGAACGGTCGTCCCCATTCTTGACGCGTCGTGGGTTCTCACTGCCGTCCGCATAACTACCACCCGAAGACCTCGGTGCGACCATCATACCTGACGGCATGCTCTCGGGCCCTCCCACAAAGAGCATGGTTGTCCACAAGAGCCCTGGCGTCAGGAGTCACCGCACATCCCAAGGACGCATGTGAGAGCAGGGAGATTTCCTGCGCGACAGAACAACGGTGCCCAGGAGGAGCCAGATTTGCCCCTACTAGTGGAGAATCCCTTGCATGACTCCTCCCCAGCACCACGAAGGGAAGAAGAATCGGGAGCGATCGACTACCACACGTCGTGCTTACTTCAAGTGGCGACATGGCGTCGCTCGCGTCCCCTCCCGCCGGAGTCAAGGCCACGGGCGACCCAGCGGTAAGCACACTGGGGTTGCCACTCCTTTCGTCGATGCCGCATCGCCCGAATCTTCCTCTCAGATCCAACGGAGATCCCGAGCAAGAACTCGGGGGCTAGCCCCAGGACCCTCTCTTCGACATGGCCAGCAGAAGTGGAAGATAGGAAGTGGAGGAATGCAAAGATGGATGGCTCTGCCTTCCTCCGCCCCTCCCTTTTATAGGTCGGGTGGGGAGGGCAAGCGCACCATCAAACGGACGGCCGCCGTCCTCCTCCGCCAATTCAAGACGGCCGGGCCCTCACCATGATGCTCTCTGGTGCACGCGCCTTTGTTACCTACCCCGCGCGATGCATGCAGCATATGTGGCCAAGGATAAGGGCGCGCTATGGGAAGAGTAAGTTGGCAGTTTCTACCCCGTGCGTTAAAGTCATTCATGGGCCATCACTGGAGCGGCTCCACCACTATTGGCTTTATACCACGCGTGGGGAAACCGAAAACCAGCCCGAAATCAAGGCTGATAAAGAAGCAATGAGGACCTCAAGAGGCCGACCCCTTCAGCAACCCTGCAAGTGCACTTCTTAGGCCTTACCCGGCGACGCCTTTCAGCGAGCGTTGGGGGTAGGCCGAAGGCTTCTGTCAGCAACAAGACACTGGTCTGTTCCCCGAGCGTGCATGAGCACAAGATCAGGATTGAAGCACCAGCCCAAGTAAGAGTTCAAAGGATCAAGAGATTTGAATAACCAGCATGTAGCTCAGAGAGACTAAGGCCAAGCCAGAGGAGCAAGATACCGCCAAGAGGAGGGCCTCCCTTGCCGGATAGGCGAGCCCTGCAAGGGGCCAGGCCACCTCCAGAAGTAGGCGTCCAAGGCGCCCAGCGGCTTGCTGGGGCTCGCGGAGGCAAAACGACCTCAGCAACCACTCCAGCAAGACCCACGTTGTCGATCAGTGTGGTGTCAAGCCGCAAAGTTATTAAGTGGCAGTCGTTCGTCACATGGCAGCCATTTCCTACAGAAGAAACCCAAAGATGACATCCGTTCTGCGACGTGTCAAGAGAACGAGCGTGGAGTGGGCAAGATAGCCCGGCAAGCCTTGCCGGGCAACCAGTGATGGACACTAAGTGGTGCATTTAATGTGCCCTATCAGCCCACAGAGTTAGGTATGATAGCACCGTTTGCTATCATATCAGTGCATAATGACTACTTTACCATTGTGGTAACCCCTTGATCTATACAAGGAGGCCCATGGCAATTGTAGAAAGGGTTGGAAAGTTGATGAATCCACACCCCCACACAGGCGTACTTGAAACTGCCCTAAGGCAAACCCTGCCAGGCAAGTGTACTATGCTTCACCACCTCCATTCTGCTATCAATGCACCAAAGCAGGAGTAGGGTTTTACGCCTCGTGGCGGCCCGAACCTCGGTAAATTGCTTGTGTGCTCTCTGTCGTGCTACCGTATGCTGGTTTGCACTTTGTGCAAGGCGACGTCCCCCTGGCGAACCAGCAAGGGGCCTCCCGGTCCCATAGGTGGCCGCGGATATCCCGCGACAGTTGGGATCTCTTAGTGAAATCAACAATGTATAGATTACCTCTACGAATACAGGTAAAGACCATTTTATGATTATCTCTATGAAACACTTGGCAATCTACTTCACTAAATAGAACATTTGTCGGATTACGGGTTCCGCAGACCCTTGAGAGGTTCGAACTCTGGGTTGCGCATGAAGAACACTCCCTCCCTAGCTTGCTTGCTAAATGATCCCATGGCCTAGCTCGACGAACCCAAAGAATGAGAGTCACATAGATTTATCCTGGTTCGGGCCACCTTGCGGTGTAATACCCAACTCCAGCTTTGTGGTCGATTGCCTCGAGGGGCTGAGGATGAACTAGTACAGTGGATGAACAGCCTCAGGAGGTGAGGTGTTCTTGAGCTCGATGAGCTCGTGTGTGTGAGGATGATCTGAATGATCCGTCCTTTTCTATGGTGGTGGCTAGGTCCTATTTATAGTGGCCTTGGTCCTCTTCCCAAATGTTAGGTGGGAAGGGATCCCACAATGGCCAAGTTTGAAGGGAGACAACTAGTACAAGCTATCTTGACAAAAGGAGTCTTCGCCTACAAAGTCTCTGGCGGTGAGGCTGCCGTGGGCTCCGTGATGACCTCCGTCCTGCCGTCCTGGCGGTCTTGGTCTTGTTGCACCGATATGGAAACCTTTGCCTAATGCATCGGGACCCCACGCCTGCGCTTGCCTCCTTACTACCAAAGAGGAAACTTGTACACTGCGCCCGCTAGCACCCGCCTGGCCTTGATCGTCATGGCTCATGTCATGTGAACCTCGCGAGGTGCACCCTTTATTAATATCTCCGCTCCCTCGGAGATAGCCTAGCTAGGCAGCCCCCAGGGATGTCTTGGCGTCGTTCGCCTCGCGAGGCTTGGCCCCTCGCGAGGGTGCTGAGTTGGTTCTGCTGAAACTATGTCGTACCGGGCCATCGATGGAGCCACGCCATGGGCCGCAGGCAGGCAAGTCTGGGTACCCCCGTTCCCGGGATGTGGACAGTAGCCCCCGGGCCAAGGCGCGCTCGAACTTGGCTTCGAGGCGAAGACAAAGGGCAAGTGCGAAGCGCCGCGGGCCCAACCGCCTACGGCCTCGGCTGACGCGTGGTGATTGATGGGACGTGGGCGCCTCCGCTTCCTCACGCTGCCTAGACAACCGTTCTCGTATGACAAAAAGGCCGACGCACGCCGGAGAGCTTTCATTGCCTTTCTTCGTCTTTCTCCAAATCCCCTTCCTCTTCTAGCCCTAAGAGACTCCAGATTCGCCGAAACTCCTCCCCGAGCCTGCAGCCGATGGCATCCGACAAGGCGAAGGCTGCACGCTCGCCCTCCTGGTATGAGCATGCCTTGTGCGCGCCTACGGTCTCGGGGAAGAACCTCGCCTCCGCGCTCCTAATGACGGCGGACGACAGCAATGAGGGGAAAGAGACCGTGCTCCGGGTCGGCTCCGCTGAGCCGGAGTCCTCGGGCAGTACCTTTTATCCTTTCTTTATGCACAACGTCTTCACGGGGCTGGTCCCCCCTTTCTCTGTTTTCTTCTATGCTGTCCTCAGCCACTACATTCTCCAGGCCCTCGTGATGCATTTGTGGGGGTGATGCCGTCCGTGGCCCTGCTTTGCCATTTCTTTTACCTCCGGAACAAGGAGGGCCAGTGCTCCGAGTGCGCCAACTTCATCGCGGGAATGGGACCAACAGGATAGCGAGAGCCGGGAAGAAGGTGGAGGGCTTCAGGAACAGATGGGTCCTCATGGATGCAAAGAGATCCTATCCTCGGCTGGCGCTGCTGACGGGGATGCCTGCGCCTCACGAGGGGTGGACTAGTGCGAAGCTCACCGACCCCCGGGCGGAGCAGCTGCTGGCGAGGATGGCGGCTAACCTGAAGCCAGATGAACCGAAGGCTGAGAAGCTGATGGGGGCCATGATCGTCAAGGAGTTTCTGGCGTAGCGCCTGGCTCCACTCCAGGCGCGCTCACGCCCCCTGTGGAAGCTCACGGACGAGGGAGGCGACCTCCGCCTACGCTCGGACGCCTTGTCCGATGAGGAGCTGGACAAGGCCCTCCACCTCCTGGTCGGGGAGGACCCGAGGTACCCACTAGATTCTCATATTCCACTGTATCGCCGGCCAGACGGGACGAACATCGCTGCCGCCATGTCCGTCTTCAATGAGCGTGGGCTCATGCCGTCGGCGCACCGGAGCCCCAGTGGTGTTGTCCTCCGACGAGTCCGGCCAGGTGGAGGGGTCGGACTCGGAGGCGACCCAGGAGGGTGCGTGGGAGACTTCTCCTTTGCGCCTGGCCGATCTCCTCCGCACCCTCCCTTACGACGCTGACGCCGACGAGCATCCGGTGAGGGAATCATCGCACCCCACCGGGGTCACCACGAGGTCGAAGGGCACCCCCCCTGAAGAAGCCGCAGACCGGGGTCCCAAAGAAGGGCACGTCGGCGCTGATCCCCCAAGGCGGTGCCTCCGCGTCATCGCCGGCCGGCACCACTGCGGATCCGGCCGCCGCACCCTTATCTGCTCCTGGGGCTCGCGCGTTGGTGCCCCAGGCCGTGAAGCCTTCATGTCTGGTGCTTCAGAAGAGGGCGAGTAAGTATGCTGCCGTGGACCTGTAAGTGCTCCGCCGTGATCTTCATTCATGTTCTTGCCATAGTTTTCTGATGCCTCTTCATTGTATTGCTAGGCCAACGCCGGTGGTGAAGAAGAAGAAGGGGACGGCCGCGACCTCTGAGACCCAGCACCCTGCCGTGGCCGTGCCACCTCCAGCGCAGAAGGATGGCGATGGCTCTCGCGCCTCAGCAACCGGGTCCTCCTCCCGAGATTTGGAGGCCTGACCTCAGGAGAAGGCGATCTCCCTGGCCACGCCAGCTCCTGAAGCTCCCGCCCCCAGCTTGCCTGCTAAGGCTCCAAAGGCTCATGAGTCCCCGGCCTCTCATGCTGCTGCCAACTTGCAGGCCTTAGCACCGATGCTGCCTCCTCCGCTCCCCATTACGCCGTTGTGCTGCGGTCCTTCTGCTTCACATGACGCTCTGGAGGAGGCTCTTTCCGAGCTGACCCGGCTTCGGGACGACCTTCAACGCGCCGACCAACGCCTTTCGTCAGGGCGCCTATAGTTAATCTCAGGGTGCCTGCGATTCAACACGTCTGTAAGGGCAGCATGGAGCCAGATCGTAACAACCTCCGAGGAGGGTGAGCGGGCTGCTGGCCTGGCCGCGGCTGCCCGTGACGTGGGGTTGAAGGACGCTGAGGCTACCAAGGAGCGTTACCGGCTGGCGGAGGCCGAGCTGGAGACCATGCGCAACGAGCGTGCCGTTGAGGCTCGTCAGCGCGAGGCGTGGGAGGAGAAGATGAAGGCCTGAAAGGACGCGGTCGTCGGTCGTGACACCGAGCTGGAGCAATCGACACATGTGCATGCCACGGAGCATAGCCGCCTGGAGAAGCTAAAGGAGGAGTTGGAGGCGAAGAAGGTCCAGCTGGAAGCCGAGGCGAAGGTTCTTGTTGAAGATCGTGCGGCCTTCGAATCACTTGAGCTGAAGTCCAGCGAGGCACTTCAGGAGCTCTACGGGAGGGGCTTGAAGAAGCCATTGGTGACTGATGAGGAAGGTCCCGGCGAGCTACTCCCTCAGCTCGTCACAACGCTCGAGGGTGTTGTTAATGGGATCGGCCCCATGGTGGAGGGGGAGGCCCACGCGCTCTCCACTTTGGCCTTGATGCACGTGTTCAGCCACCTTCATCTTCGCGATCCTAGCGTCGACCTTAGTGCTCTGCTTGAGCCTGTGGACGAGGAGCAATGCTCAGCCGCTGCCGAAGCCGTGAAAGGCCGGGTGGAGGCCCTGCTGGAGAAATTCCTCTCCACCGACTTCCAGACCCAAGCTGATGGTGCCGCTGATCGTACGGCCACGGGTGATGGCGGCGCCCTAGGCTGAAGAGAAGGCTTGCTGGCAGCGCTTCTCTCAACTTTTATTTCCTGCAACATGCACCGTGCCTCGTGGAGGCGTTAAATATTATGTTTGGTATTTGGAGAAACAATATCTCTTGTAATAATTTTCTAAGATTCTGCGATTTCCTTCCAATTGCTGTATCGTTCTGCGTCAGTAGGTGTCGGTGTCAAAACCGGCGGATCTCGGGTAGGGGGTCCCGAACTGTGCGTCTAAGGTCGATGGTAACAAGAGACGGGGGACACAATGTTTACCTAGGTTCGGGCCTTCTATATGGAGGTAATACCCTACTTCCTGCTTGATTGATCTTGATGAATATGAGTACTACAAGAGTTGATCTACCACGAGATCGTAATGGCTAAACCCTAGAAGTCTAGCCTGTATGACTATGATGATAATTCGGACTAAGCCCTCCGGTTTATATAGACACCAGAGGGTACTAGGGTTGTACAAAGTCGGTTACAGAGAAAGGAATCTTCATATTTGGACGCCAAGCTTGCCTTCCACACCAAGGAGAGTCCCATCCGGACACGGGAGAGAGTCTTCGGTCTTGTATCTTCATAGCCCATTAGTCCGACCCTTGTCCAACAGGCCGGACGCCCGAGGACTCCTTAGTCCAGGACACCCTCAGTAGCCCGTGAACCAGGCTTCAATGACAAGGTGTCCGGCGCGCAGCTTGTCTTCGACATTGCAAGGCGGGTTCCCTTTTCCGAATACTCCAAAACAGTCTTCGTACGCAACGAATGTATCCGGATTTGCAACACAAGTACCACACACAACCGTAGAGAGTATAATATTCCACGAGTCCAACCCACTGACAACTTTTTGTAATGTGACATCACGTCTGCCCGGTCATTATTTCGAACCATTTCTGTCTGTCGTTCCACGTTTCAAGACGCGGTTTTCATTGGCACGTCTTGTCGAAGCAGAGATCGTGTCCTCTTATTGCAGGATTCTCATCAATACGGGCGTGGGTAACCCAACCGTCCGTTGGAATGATTCTTTAGGAATAGGCAGGTTTCCAGGTTTAGGGGGAGGCGTTCGATATCCATTGCCTTTATAAAGGAGCCAAGGGCCGTCTCTTTCTTTTACGCCGAGCCCTTCTAACCTCGAGTTCCAGCACCCAAGGTTCGACTTCATTGCTTACAGCTTCCCAGTCATGTCCGGACCCAGCCCCCACAAGGCCAATGGGTAGCTTCTTCTGTTACAGAGGAGGACATTGTGAAGCTCCGGGTGGCCAGATACCTGACCACGGAGATCCCCCACAGACTTCCCGCTCAAGGACAGGTTATTCCAACTCCCAGATCCAGTGAGAGGGTCGTATTCATCTCTCAGTTCCTCCGAGGGCTAGGATTAGCTCTTCATCCCTTCGTCCGGGGCTCATGTTTTATTACAGACTAGATTTTCACGATCTAGTCCAGATTCTTTCCTCCACGTCTCGTCGTTTATCAGCACGTGCGAGGCCTTCCTTCGTATTCCCCCACACTTCGGATTATGGCTCAAGACATTTGGTGTGAAGCCGAAGGTGGTCGACGGGAAACAGGCGGAGTGCGGTGTTGCTATAGTGAGCAAGCTTACCAATGCTCTCTAGCCAGAAGGCTCCTTCACCGAAACTTCCAACCTATGGCAGTGGGAGTGGTTTTACGTCACTGAACCCCGCGGTACCAAGTGGACAGCTATACCTGCGTTCCGTTCTGGCCGACTTATAGCTTGCATCATGGATTAATAAGGGGCTGGACTGGGGATCAATTGATGAAGTGTAGATTCTACAGAGCCGCATCCGAAGCCTCCTTGAGACGGACATCGATCTTGTCAACGTGATTCAAGTAATGCTAGTCCGCCGAGCCCTGCCATGACAGTGTCGGCCTCTCCGTATGTGGGAGTTTAATCCGGAAGGACCACAGACCCTCCAACACTTCTTTGGCACTACGCACAAAGGAATGTGGAAGTTATGTTTCAGGAAACGAAAACCGAGGACATCGGGCTCGACTGCAACAAGGATGCCTCGGTAAGCGCTCGACTCCCGAACACTTTTTAGTTAAGTATGCCATAATATGTTACTGAGCACTATCTTCTTCCATGGCTGGATAAAGAAAGCGGACCGAATTAGGTGTTCGGCCCCCCTTCCCGAAGACTCAGCGGATCCCGTGCTAACAAGGATGCTGGCCCCAGCACCACACCAGGTGCCCGTGAAGGAAGACAAGGCGGAGAGCGGGAAGGCCAAAGGTGGTCTCCATTCCGAGGGTATATCATGCACTGTGTCCGGGGAGATCAAGGTTCCCCCGCCTGAAGACAAAAGTGCAGGAGAAGCCAACATCCCTTCTCCACATGGTAAGAAAAGGGCTGCCTCCGAAGATTGGGAGGACAGGGCTCCTAAGCGAGGCAAGATGCCCCTGTCGGCCGGCTCGGTCTTGGAGGATGACGTCGTCATATGGTCCCACGATGAGAACAAGCCTCTAGCCAAATCGTAAGTGAACAAGGGTGTTTTTAAACATATCCCGTTCCTTTCCTGTTACCAAGGAAACATCTAGAATATATGTTTTTGCAGCTTGGCACATAGTCTTCTTCACCAATCCTCTTCCTCGGGGGACCTTCTCCCGGAGATGATGGAAAGCGAGATACCTCCACCGGTCTCCTCCCCCAATAGGGCGGATGACTTCGAGGTGTCATCCCGGAGGGTCTCTCCTGATCAACAAGTGGTGCGAGGGGTGATGAAGACACTACCCGAAGGTGATACTTCGGTAGCCCAGGGTCCGGGGGACAGTCCAGCTTACAGCCGGAGACGACTCTAGGGACGAATAAACGGATCCCTTCGAAGGGAGGCCGTACTCCTACAACAGCTTCTGGAGATCCAGAAGCGCCGGATATATTGACGAACATGCTGCAATAGGCGTCCGTCTCAGAGGAACATCGTACCTTGATGGGTACGGTGGTTGAAAGGGTTCTGTCGGTGAAAAGCAGATTGAATGAAGTCTTCACGAGCCTACTAAGAGGCTTTGAGGTTTGTACTGTAATATTTTCGATTGTGTTTTATTCACAAACTGCACCTGTGTATAGATAGTAGCCCCTGAGACTCTGATTGGCTTGCCAAGGGAGGCGATCAGAGGATCAAAAATATATGCCCAGGAAATAATCTGTTTAATTGGAAAACAAGCTGTTACCTCCCGGGCGACTGCCCGAACTATAGAGGTTGCAGATCTGCAGCGGAAACTCGATGTAGCGGATGATGACATCATGCTTATCAATAGACGGCTGGACGAGGCGCAAGGTATGTCTTGGGGGTAGTCCTTACATGCGCGTGCTTATAATGACGCTTAGAATTGTATACTAAAATATGCATGACTGCAGATGGTGCTACCGCGGTTAAGGTCCTTCGGGCTGAGCTGACCCGGGCCAAGGAGCAGGCCCAGATTAGTAATGCGGCTGCCAAAAAGGCATCGGCCGAATTAAAGGCCAAACAGGCTGCTCGGCGCCATTATGAGGAGAGAATATCCACGATGGCGCTTGAGCTAAAGGATGCCGCTAGCCGCTGCGAATTTGTCGAGAAGGATAATAAAGCCAGAACGGCTGATCTTGACAAGGCCTTACGAGAGGCGAAAGAAGCGCGGTCCGAGTCTAGAGCAGCCTGGGAGGAGATCTGGCAAGCGGGGGAGATCGCGGCTGGTAAGCCCTTTTCATTACAAACTAAGTTCGGCGATCCGAAATATGCCCCGCTTAATCAAGTGTGGAGTTCTCCAGACGCGTTGTTGGACTTGTCGAAGAGTGTCTCCGATGCGACGCAGTTTTTCCAAGCGCAAGAAGGATGTGCAACAAAAAAGCAGTTATGGTCGCAGTTTAGCATGCCGAAGCGTCTGCTGTTGCTGAATGAACAGATGGCCCAGTGGGCAGAGCTCCACAAGATATCCGGATCTACCATGAAGGACGTCGTGGTCCGGCTGTGGCCGACCGAGCCAATTCCGGATAGTTATTTCGATTTGGTGCAGCGACTTGTTGATGCGGTGCCGTGTATCGACGCCGTTAAGCGGTCAACATGCATTGAAGGTGCATGGATGGCCTTTGCCCGTGTCAAGACATACTGGGCGAAGATGAAGGCCACCGACGCTGCATCGAAGAGTCCGCCCAAGGGCAAGGACCACCATGCACTGGACATTATTTCGAGGATGTATTAGAGGGTGCATGCTTGATAGAGGGTCAGTGCTCGAAACACATGATATTCGAGTGAGATGTATTGAAATTCCAAGAGACAATATTATGATATAATAAAGCTATTTTCCATTGGTTCCTCCTGTGCGGCCGTTTTTGTATAATCTGAAAGCTTTCCAGTCGTCGGCTTCAGCCCCCTCGTAGAAAATACGGGGGTGTTCGGAAAAGCACTTGATCACTCTTAACCCAACGTCTTGGTCCATGAAGGATGTGTCAATGCGGCGAACTAGGCAATCATACTATAGGGCGTTAACACTTTCACTTAGCCATAGGAGTTTTACGGTGGGTCTAAGATATAGACCCTGTTATGTACGCGGTTATCCCAATATGGTGCGTTACATGTATGACCTGAGAATGGTCCTTCGTGTAATATGGAGGGAATCGTGAAAGATTCTGATAAGTAATCGAGTGGTTGACCAGCTCTCTCCGCATCATGACAGACAGTTTTCGGCTTTCTCTACTGAGGTGTTTGACCAGATGAACCGGAAACACAATCGCAGTAGTTCTCCCTTTACTACCCTAGCCGATAGAGCGGAACGTAAGGTAGTAAGCACAGGAGCCGGGCAACCCAAGTATTGACCCAAGACATGATTCGAGCTGATGCATATAAGGCCAAACTTCATGACGCTTGAAAGTATCTTTGTAAAGCTGTTTGGACTTGTTGGCAACTCATTTTGTTCCCATACCGAGCCCCTGGCAAGTTATGTCGGGGTGCGTGTGTGAAACAACCAAAGGAGCAAAATTCAGTTCTTTAGAGAAAAGTGAATACCAGATATGGATTATGTTCACTGGAACCTGAGTGGTATGCCAATCATCATTTTATAGATAACAACGCCACAACCCCGGCTATTTGACATGCCAGGGGTCGACGGGTGAGGAAAAAGGCACTTTACATGCTAAAAAATAGAGAGTGCTGTCTACAAAAATTTGTTTTGGACCTCCTGTCGCATGTCTGCGCCGCCTTTCCTCGGTGAAGGGGCTCCTTAACAGGAGTAGCCTTTGGGTGAATGTACGAACTCGAACTCCGATAGAGTCCGTGAAATGACCAGCCCTTGAGCCACCTGTGGTAAAGGATAATGAAAAGGAAACAGTAGTTAGAAAAGAAAGAAGAAGGAGGTTATGGGAGTACTTGTAGGCCCGTCCGTATTGTGCATCCGCCAATGCCCAGGGTATTTTAAGTGCATAGTTATGTATGCGCGGTACAGATTTCGCATGTATATGAGGCGGACGGTGGAAGCCGAACTGCTAGTCCAGCTCCGAAATTGGTCGGTCCTGTTGAATGGAGACCGGCGGCTTAAGGGCCGACAAGGTGTGCGGTTTAATAGGACCTCTTTGTACTTCGGCTGAAGTAACCATAGTATGATCCTCTATCCGGAGGGAGTGCTTCTTATGCTCCACTGTAAAGGTGTGTGTCACGTATACCATGTTCACTATTTTTACTTCGGGGGAAATTGCTTCTGACCCCCGGTATTTGGTTGGTGAGTCTCTTCATCGTCTCTTTCACCAGGCGGCCTGTTCCCCTTCTTTTCGGTGTTGAGCTTGCCGGCCTGTTTGAAGACCCAACAACTTCTGTTGGTGTGATTAGCAGGTTTATCGGGGTTGCCATGAATCTGGCAGGGCCGATCCAATATCTTGTCTAAATTGGATGGTCCGTCTCTGTTTGCCTTGAATGGCTTTTTCCGTTGACCGGATTTGGGGCCGCTGAATCCGGGGTTGATCGCTTTGTCATGCGTTCCTTCGTTATCAGTGCGACGTTTGTGTTTACTACATCGTGGCTTGCCGTTGCCGTCTCGGACTTCGGAAGTGCCCGGATCGCTGGCGCTATTGCTTCTACGAGTGAGCAAACTCTCTTCTCCCGTGAAAATGTAGGTCATCAAAGCGGTAAGGGCTGACATGGATTTTGGTTTTTCTTGACCGAGGTGGCGGGCGAGCCACTCGTCCCGGATGCTGTGTTTGAAAGCTGCTAGGGCTTCCGCGTTCGGACAGTCGACGATTTGGTTCTTTTTAACTAAGAACCTAGTCTAGAGCTTCCTGGCGGACACTCCCAGCCGTTGGATGATGTGACTTAAGTCATCGGCATCTGGTGGCCGGACATATGTACCATGGAAGTTGTTGCGGAAGGCCTCTTCCAAATCCTCCCATGTGCCAATAGAATTTTCAGGCAGAATGTTTAACTAGTGCCGAGCTGGCCCTTTGAGTTTTACTGGGAGATATTTGATGGCATGAAGGTCATCTCCCCGGGCCATATGGATATGGAGAAGGAAGTCCTTGATCCATACCTTGGGATCAGTTGTTCCATCATATGATTCGGTATTCACAGGTTTAAAACCTTCTGGGAATTCGTGCTCCATTACTTCGTCTGTGAAGCAAAGAGGGTGTGCGGCGCCTCTGTATCGCGCCGCATTGCGACGTAGCTCTGATGGAGTCTGATTGCGGTTTTCGGCCCGGGCGTGACTAGGCTTGTCACGTCCAAGTAGATAGTCGTTGCCGCGTGTCGAGGCACATCCACGCAATCTGTAGATCAATCTGGTATGTCCTGCTCTACTGTCCAGGTCCTGCCGAAGGTCATATGTATAACCCCGAGTTGTTTTATCTCTTCTTTTATGGTGAGGTGGGGCGGGCTGGTGTTCGGCTTGAGTTGTCGCTTTGTCCCGACCGCGTGGTGGTTTGTTAGCCATATTGTGCGATGATGGTATGGGCTCCGGCGCCTCATGAACGAACTAAGGTAACAATTTGCGCTTCAGGTAACTTTTGGCTGGGTGCTTAAGTTCGTATTCCTCGGCTGCCAGGACCTCAGTCCATCTATCGTTGAGCAGGTCTTGATCATCTTGAAGCTGCTGTTGCTTCTTTTTCAGGCTCCTTCAAGTGGCTATTAGCTAGCACTTAAAGCGCTCCTTCTCGAGAGGTTCCTCAGGCACGATAAAATCCTCGTTGCCAAGGCTCACCTCATCCTCGGAGAGCGGAATATAATTACTATCCTTCGAGTCTTCATGTATGGCCTGTTCATCAGGGCTGACATGCCCGTCTTCCAGTTCGTCCTGTTCAGAAGTTATCTCAACGGGGTCTTCATTATCTTCGGCATCATCCAGAGTATTGTTCCCTCCCATGCCAGTATTGCTATCTTTTCCCTGAAGTGACTTAGAGCGGCTCCGCTGACGTCGGCGTTTTGGCTATATCACAGGAGGTTCATCCTCGACTGGATCTTCTTTATCATCGTCGTTAGTTCTTTTAGGTGTATCCACCATGTACACGTCGTAAGAAGAGGTGGCCGTCCAACGTCCGGTAAACGGCGGGTTTTGGCCGTACTCCTCATCGGCATCGTCGTCCATACCGTCATTGTCTTCGGAGCCGTAATCGAGCGTGTCGGTTAAATCTTCAACAGTGGCTATGCAGTGGGCGGTGGGTGGGAAGCGAAGTTCTCCGTCATCAGCCTCCAGTTCGAACCGGATATAATTCGGGTATGAGGCCCCTACCAAGGATAGTGCTCTGAACGAGATTAACACGTTGCCCAAAGGCGACTGCCGAAAAATGTCCGCGGAGCCGAATTCAACGATCGATGACTGACCGAGCTCGACGCACGTGGACGTACATGGTTCGGAACCTGAAGCCAGAAACGAGTCCGAGGCTCCGGTGACACAGATTCCACTCGAGGTTGGGTCTGGGTGCGGCTTTGATGCCGCTGAGATTGCGACATCCGTGGCGGGGTTGAGCTTCCCGTCTTCGGATGGCGTGACCTTCTCCGGATCTAAGGCCAGAGCAGTTACAGGTGCTATCTCCTGGGTATGGTCAGATGACAGATTTAAGTCATGTTCATCTGGCGACGGGGAGCGACTGTCGTGGTCTCAAATCCGTCGAAGATCAAGTCTCCGCGGATATCCGCGACGTACTACAAGCTCCCGAATCTGACCTGACGGCCAGGGGCGTAACTATCGATCTGCTCCAGATGGCCAAGTGAGTTGGCCCACAGTGCGAAACTGCCGAACACAAAGATCTGTTCGGGGAGGAAGACTCCCCCTTGGACAACATTGCCGTGTATGATTGAAGGGGCCATCAAACCTTTTGAGGAGGACAAAGTGGAAATCTCAATGAAAGCACCAATGTCGGTGTCAAAACTGGCTGATCTCGGGTAGGGGGTCCCGAACTATGCGTCTAAGGTCGATGGTAATAGGAGACAGGGGACACAATGTTTACCCTGGTTCGGGCCCTCTCTGTGGAGGTAATACCCTACTTCCTTCTTGATTGATCTTGATGAATATGACTACTACAAGAGTTGATCTACCACGAGATCTTAATGGCTAAACCATAGAAGTCTAGCCTCTATGACTGTGATGATAATTCGGACTAAGCCCTCCGGTTTATATAGACACCGGAGGGGACTAGGGGTGTACAAAGTTGGTTAAAAAGAAAGGAATCTTCATATTTGGACGCCAAGCTTGCCTTCCACGCCAAGGACAGTCCCATCCGGACACGGGAGACTGTCTTCGGTCTTGTATCTTCACAGCCCATTAGTCCGGCCCATGTCCAACATGCCGGACGCCCGAGGACCACTTAGTCTAGGACTCCCTCAGCAGGGCCCGACCCCGCGCGTGCCTCAGCTGCCGTTGGGCCGTTCGGATCACCAGGACTGGACCACGGGGTGAGGGGCTACGTGACCAGTTAGGCTCCTGAGGCACGATGCTCAGGAGTCCCCCTTGACGTACAAACAGCCTTCAGGAAGAAGATGCGAGAGTAGGCCTTAACGTTCTGCGTCTGCAGGGCCCGGCCCCGCGCATGCCTCAGCGGCCATTGGGTCGTCCGGATTGCCAGGACGAGACCAAGGGGTGAGGGGCTACGTCACCAGTTAGGCTCCTGAGGCACAATGCTCTAGAGTACCCCTTGACGAACGAACAGACCTCCATATCTGTCCTCGCCGAGGTCCCGCTGGGGAGGTGCGCGCGACGACCAGGTCCGAGGGACCTAGCATAGCGGCATACGCCAGGCATGACCTGAGCGTAGCCCACGTGCCTAGCCCCCTCGAGCGACTCTCCCGAGGGGAAACTGTTCCGATGGGGCTAGACACGAAACCTGGCAGCTCCGTGAGTTTCATACGGCCATGGGGCCGCCCTCAGTTGTTTATCACCAGCGCGGAGCATGGCGCTTCCACACTTGCACGGGCATAGCCGCTCCTCGACCGTGTCGACTGCCAGCGTGGAGCATGGTGCTTCCACTGGTGCGTGGGTGAGGACTCCCTCTGAGTGGAGCCCCCGGGGCGTGTACAACCCTGCCATGACACGTGGCTTGCACGGCAGGGATCAACGAGGTGTGCCTGGGCTCCCGTGAGCCAGCGCGGGACTCACGGGGCCCTACCTCAAGGCGGGTTGCGCCTGAACATGATTCTTGACAGATGTGGTGATCCTGCGAGTTGGTTAGACAACCTGCGCCGAATGAATCTCCTTAGGTGATCACATGAGAAGGCCAAACACCAATGACCCAAGGAGGTGACATGAATGGGGTCGGCCTGCCAAACAGAGCTCAGTCGTTGGGTTTATCAACGCTGCAGGGATGGACCCGAGCATAGACGTCGTGTCCAGTCTTCTCATGCGCAAAATCCTGAAGAAAAACAGGCGGCGCGCGGCTCCCGTGGTGGCGAGGCACTGGGTGTCGCGCCCTGGCTCATACATCCACGATTAGCTCGTGCGAGAACATGGCACCAAGGGCCATGGGAGGTGACGTACACGGGAGCTGGCCCGTGAGCCAGAGCTCAGCCTCTTGGGTTTAGCGATGCTGCAGGGACCGACCCGAGCATAGCCGCCGTGCCAGTCAGGCATATAATAATCCTAAAGCATCTCGTGGAAGGAGGCAAGCTAGTTCAGGTGAATGCAAGAGCGATACATGCCGCAGGGATGGACCCGTGCGGCTTGGGGATGATGCAGCCCGAGGGCCACCCCCAACAGAGTAAATTTAAGATGCAAAGGATACACGTCGCAGGGACAAGCCCGTTTGACTTGGGGATGATGCTGGCCGAGGGGCGCCCCCAACTGAATGAACCGGAAAATGTCACCCGACACCGTTGCTGGAGAGTGGTTGGGGCAACCGAAGACGCGTGTTGAAGATGCCGCTCCTCACGAGCTACCTGGATCCTGGGCCTCAGGAGGCTCTGGGGGCTCGGGAGGCTCATGAAGGACCGTCGCCATCTCAGCCAGGACCACGTGATGCCTGGTCTCCTGAGCCGCCAGAACGCTCCGTGGGCAATACTGGAAGGTAATAGCCGCGTTCGGCAAGCTGAAGGGCATGGGAACGTAGCTGTGAGGGGGACCCTCGCACCGACCAACACGCGAGGCCAGAAGCGCTCCTGGGATGCGGCTCTGTGGAGCCCTGGGATGTCGACACAGATGCGTAGCTCGTCGTCCTCACCAGGACAAGGAGTTGCACCAGGTGGTGGGTGGCGGTCGCTGTGCATGGCTCTCGCCTCTTGAAGCTCATCGGTCTTCTTGGTGATGAACTCCCGGGCACCAGGCACCTTGTGCCTTATGCCCTCCTAGGGGAAGCGTGCGGTGAAGCACGCCTCTATGTGGTGCCCGGGCGCCTCTCTCATGACATTGGCTAGGTTAGAGGCCCTCGAGAAGAGAGCCCCTGAGCCCAGACTAAGAAGGGCGCCGGGCGCGCCTTCCTATGCGAGAGAGGGAGGCGCCCCATCCGTGGGCACTGATCCAGAGGTGGTGCCGCTGGAGACACCGCTCTCCTCGGGCTCTTGGTAGAGCAACTGCTTCTTCTTCTTGGGAACTGCCTTAGGAGGGCAAACGATGCCTTTGTTGTCTGGATCTTCAATTATGTGGCTTGGTAAGCACGCTCGAGGGAGCACACTGGTATCTTGAGGACGTTGTAGCCGTGGTGGGTCACCGTCATGAACTTGGCCAGGGGCGGATACCCGAGGATGGTATTGTACGGTAGGCGGATGTGGGCGACGTCGGTGTCGATGACCTCGATGCGGTAGTTGTCGCGCTGGCCGAAGGTGATAGGGAGGCAGATGTGACCTATCGGGGTGGTGGAGTCGTCGATCACTCCTGAGAAGGGCTTGGTGGGCTGCAGCTGATTGTATGGCACTTGGAGGCGGTCACACGTCTCGACGGAAAGAACATTGAGCCCCGCACTGCCATCGATGAGGGTCTTGGTGACGAGGACATTGCTAATGACGGGTGAGAAGAGCATCGGAAGGGCGCCGGCAGTTGCCGCGTACTTGAGCTGCTCTTACAAGCTAAAGGTGATGGTCCACTTGGACCACCTGAGCGGACGCGTGGCCTCGAGCCTGGGGAGGGCTGCATTTACCTCACGGGTGAACTCTTGAAGATGCGATGAGAGGCTGGGGCCTGAGGACCACCCAAGATGCAGGCTATGGCGTGAGGTTCCTGGAAGACCCCGGCCCCCTCATACTGGTGGTTGACGTCATTCCTTCTTGCTGGTGGTGGCAGTGGAGGGAGGACGGTGTTGCCCTGAGGACATTCCTCATGAGGCTGCTCTCTCCAGGCGCCCTCGCGAGGCTCGTCGTGCCAGCGGTCCTCGCGAGGCCGGTCGCGCCACTCCTGGCGGGCGAGGCAGCGAAAGGGTTGGTGCAGGAGACCCCCCAGCGGTGCTGACGAGCTCAGCGATGCGGTTCAGCCAGTCCTCGTAGAGGTCGTCGACGGGGCGGTAGCGCTGGAGCTCGTGCGCCATGAGCAGTGTAGCCTGCGCGTCCGCGGGCCTGCGACGAGCACGGGACGACAAACCGTCCGGAGTCAGCGATGGGGCGGCGGTGTGTCCGTCCCTCCGCAAGGAAGGGTGCGGCAACGAAGCTTGTTGTTCGTTCCCCGTCGGGCCGGTGGCGCTGTTCGTAGCGGGCGATGGAGAGCGTCAGGGAGGCCCACCGACGGGCGACGTCTGGGTGACGCGGGCGGCGAGAGCGAATCGGCGTGGGCTCGACGAGCATCAGCCATGGAAGCGGTGGGGCGGCATTGCGTAGGCTGACAGAAGAGAGGTTTCAGTGCACCCCTACCTGGCACGCCAAATGTCGGATTACGGGTTTCGCAGACCTTTGAGAGGTTCGAACTCTGGGGTGCGCACGAAGAACACTCCCTCCATAGCTCGCTCGCTAAACGATCCCACGGCCTAGCTTGACGAACCAAAGAATGAGAAACACGGAGATTTATCTTGGTTCGGGCCACCTTGCGGTGTAATACCCTACTCCAGCTTTGTGGTGGATTGCCTCGAGGGGCTGAGGATGAACTAGTACAGTGGATGAACAGCCTCAGGAGGTGACGTGTTCTTGAGCTCGTTGAGCTGGTGTGTGTGAGGATGATCTGAATGATCCGTCCTTTTCTACGGTGGTGGCTAGGTCGTATTTATAGTGGCCTTGGTCCCCTTCCCAAATGTTAGGCGGGAAGGGATCCCACAACGACCAAGTTTGAAGGGAGACAACCAGTACAAGCTATCCTGACAAAAGTAGTCTTCGCCTTCAAAGGCTCTGATGGTGACGCTGCCGTGGGCTCCGCGACAACCTCTGTCCTGCCATCCTGGCGATCTTGGTCTTGTTGCACCGATATGGAAACATTTGCCTGATGCCTCGGGACCCCGCGCATGCGCTTGCCTCCTTAGCACCAAAGAGGAAACAGTTGCGCCCGTTGGCACCCGCCCGGCCTTGATCGTCATGGCTCACGTCATGTGAACCTCGCGAGGTGCACCCTTCATTGATATCTTCGCTCCTCAGGAGCCAGCCTAACGAGGCCGCCCCCACGGAGGTCTTAGCGTCATCCGCCTCGCGAGGCTTGGCCCCTCGCGATTATCTTGAGTTGTTGCTGCCAAAACTGGGCGGTACCGGGCAGTCGACGGTGCCATGCCACGGTCCGCAGGCAGGCAAGTCTTGCTACCCCCGTTCCCAGGACGTCGACAACACTGAAATCAAAGTCAGCTAGTCTAGATATGGAAATAAGATTGTAACCAAGATATTCAATGAGCATAATATTTTGAATAGAGCTATCGTTAGATATGGTCACCTTACCAAGGCCAAGTACCGTACCCTTGGAGTTATCTCCAAAAGTATAATTGCGTGGGCTGTCGTTTTTTGCTAGCTCGCGGAACATGTCGTTATCTCTGGTCATATGGCAGTACATCCACTATCGAGAATCCACTCTTTTCCTCCGGCCATGTAATCATGAAAGATTGCCATGAGACACTGACGCAGTGACCTGCTATACAAAAGGTTTTTAACCCCTTTCCGTGGCGGCGCTTGGAACCGTCACCAAGTGAATGTGGGCGATAGGGGGTCCTTACCACACGACCAAGAAACTGTCGGGGATAGGCCCTCCTGGCACACAAAATGAGCTCGTGTGTGATCTGGTGAGGCATCGAAAACCAATCCTTTCCATTCTTATGTACATCCCACATGGTGAATCCCAGAAAAACATTTTTGTTCGTATGTATATCACACACAGTTTTTGGTGTGGAAATGTTTGTGCAAGGTGGCATAACGCAAATAGTTCTCTACCGGAAGCCATGTGTGATTGTTAATTGATCGAACACGCCTACTTTCTACGAACCGTGTGGGTTGTTTGAGTTCATCGACCACGGTGTTGTCCGAGTAATCGTCTGCAATAGAAAACCCCAATAAGCAGGGTAATTAGCCTATTATTGATAATCCATGTTGTAATCAAATTGACATTTCTTATAAAACACACCAGATATTTCATATCCGTGTAACAAAACCAGAATTTCATAATTGAATAATGTCAGATAGCTTCGGCTCTCAGTTACGCCTTTACACGACAGCACCAAGTTTCACATGCAACATCAAAAACCTTTGGAAAGTAGCATCATACATGGTATATAGACAGATGAATCTCATCTAGGAAACTGCGGAAGCGGAAGGCAAATATTGAGCCTTCAGTGAGGTTGAATGTCCTTGCAACTTTAGGCCAGTGGCTATGGATAATTGCCCGCCCAACCTTCATCCTCTTCAGGAAGACGTCAATACTGTACCGTGGGTGTTGAATGAATACCTTCCTCGCCTTTTGACCATGAAGGTGGTTTGAGAGGTAATCATCGGTGAACTGCTTTGAGAAGTACTGAAAACAAATATATATGCATAAATCAATGTTATAAATTTTGAAATGGCGCAAGGGGTAAAAACAACGTAAAAGAGTCAGTTGTCGTCGGAGCAAGTCTGAGAGTAATAATAGGGGGTACGTAGGAGGAGGCAAGGCCCTAGCTACGGCGAGGTCGTGCACGCTAGGTTTACGAGTTAAGGCCCTTCTCGTAGGAAGTAATAGCCCTACGTCACGGTGCCCGGAGGCTTTTTCGACTGGATTATGCGTGAAAGTTACAGGGAGTGCTAACCCTTGTGCTAGAGGAGGGGGTTGCTTATATAGAGTGGCCTATATAGGGGGTGCTAACCCTTAGTTACACAGGGTTCAATGGATGTTAGGACAGGGCATTACTGGTAATGCTAGCTATAAAGGACTATAAATTACCTTTAAGACTACAGAGTGAACCCCTGACCATTGCCATCCTGGGGCGGCTTTAGATCTTCTATACTCTAAGTGATTCTTTGTATGGTTGAGTGACTCTGTCTAGTTCGAGTGGAATTGGGGTATCCGAGTGGCATATCTGGTCGAGTGGATTGCACTCTAAGGTGATTTCAGTTAGTATCTTCTGTTGTGCTTCTAATGTTCCTGACTCTAGGGCAGTTTCCTTGGGTAGGGCGCCTAGGTCAGGCCTATGACCCTACCCTAGGTACATGTCATCTTCATTAGCCCTTGAATGGATTGAGGTCCAAGTGAAGAAGGGTTGAGGTTGGTTTCGACTCGATTCCATGCTTTGGAGGCATTTGACCGGTGTCTGGAAATCATGTTGAAGCTTTAACCTCGTTTCAGTCGCCTTGATCAGCTCAGAGGTCGTCAAGTAAATTATGCTGATGATCTTCGAGTGTTGTTATGGTGTGAATCCTCGGCGCGATTGGTCGCTCTGCGGTTCCCTGATCTCAAGGGATTCAAAATTTCGGAGAAGCGCTCGGGACGGAGCCTGCCGCAGTAGTCGGAGTGGGTAGATAGGGGCACCTTGATTTTTGTGCTGCCTTTTTCGCCACGTATCGGGTGAGCGACTGTTGCGGGATTTGATAGGATTGCTCAGGCCCACGGGCCAGCCACTCGGAAGCCGGCCCATAAAAGGCATCGAGGTCGATGCAAGGTATAGGGCGCCTCATTCAATCTATTCCTCCACTGCTTCTCCACCGCTTCTTCCTTTGCTCTCGACGCCTCCGCTCGGATCGTGCACATTCCCTCGCCATGGTGAAGGACAAGACAGCGGCCTTGGAGTGCGCAAAGAAGGCGACAGCAACGGCGAAAGGCAAGAAGACGACTCAGGGGACGTTGTCCCAGTTCATTCTACCGCCTAGTTGGATCTAGGGGGACTGGATCCGCTCCACCATCGAGCGGGAAGATTTGGAGAGGCTCGCTGAGGAAGGCAGATTGCTATTGGATCTTGGAGGTTGCTGGAGGGGGAATATGAGCCCAAGCCATGTGAGGGTGGGCGTGTCCTACTCACGACGCATGTCGATCGAGGTCTTTCTCTTCCCCTGCATCCATCTTTAGGGGTTTCTTGAACTTTATCGGTGCTCAAATTCACCATTCCCCCCCAAACACAATCACGTATCTTGTTGCATTCATCTCGCTGTGCGAAAATTTCTTGGGCTGTCAACAAAACTGGGGTCTGTTTAAACACATATTCACTTGTCGTTCTCAGTCGGTGAAGAAGGCAAATCCGATTGATGAAAAGACGCATGTTGTCACGCCCACGATGCGGCTATATCTCCCACGTGTTGAGGCACGACTTGGAGGCATAACCGCATGGTGGTTTTGTCGCAAGAAGGGTCATCTTCACACAATCCCATGAATGAACAAGAATGGGATGAAGAGTTGGCTTACAATCGCCACTTCACACAATACATTAATTAAACAAACATCATTCAGAGTACACACATAGACCGACTACGGTCAAATCCAAACGAAAAGAAGATAACCCCAAATGCTAGATCCCCGATCGTCCCAAGCTGGGCTCCACTACGATCATCGTGAAAGCGAAACACGATGTGACTAAAGTCCTCGCAGAACTCCCACTTGAGCTCGGTTGCGTCACCTGCACTGGTATCAACGGCACCTGCGACTGTTTTGGTAGAAGTTGTGAGTCACGAGGACTCAGCAATCTCAAAACCCGCGAGATCAAGAATATTTAAGCTTATAGGAAGGATGGAGTAATGAGGTGGAGCTGCAGCAAGCACTAAGAAAATATGGTGGCTAACATACGCAAAGAAGAGAAAGAAGAGAAGCAACGCAAGGGTCATGAAGCTAGAAGAGATCAAGAAGTGATCCTGAGGAAGTCATAACCCAAACCGTGTTCACTTCCAGGACTCCGCCGAAAAGAGACCATCATGGTTACACACGCGGTTGATGTATTTTAATTAAGTCAAGTGTCAAGTTCTCTACAACCGGACATTAACAAATTCCCATCTGCCACAAAACCGCGGGCATGGATCTCGAAAGTTTATACCCTGCAGGGGTGTCCCAACTTAGCCCATCACAAGCTCTCACGGTCAACGAAGGATATTTCTTCTCCCGAGAAGACCCGATCAGTCTCGGAATCCCGGTTACAAGATATTTCGACAATGGTAAAACAAGACCAGCAAAGCTGCCCGAATGTGCCGACAAATCCCGATAGTAGCTACACAGATCTCATTCTCAGGGCACACCGGATAAGTCAAGCTACGAGTAAAACCCGGCCTCGGGTTTCCCCGTGGTGGCCCCGCAGGCTTCTCGGTTCGGACCAACACTCATAGGAGCACTGGCCGGGGGGGTTAAAATAAGGATGACCCTTAGGAGCGCGACTCCCAAGGGGAAAAAGGCTTGGGTGGAAAATGTTAAAACCAAGGTTGGGCCTTGCTGGAGGAGTTTTATTCAAAGTGAACTGTCAAGGGGTTCCCATAACACCCAACCGTGTAAGGAACGCAAAATCAAGGAACATAACACTGGTATGACGGAAACTAGGGCGGCAAGAGTGGAACAAAACACCAGGCATAAGGCCGAGCCTTCCACCCTTTACTAAGTATATAGATGCATTAATTAAATAAAATATATTGTGATATCCCAACATAAACATGTTCCAACATGGAGCAATCTTCAACTTCACCTGCAACTAACAACGCTATAAGAGGGGCTGAGCAAAAGCGGTATCATAGCCAAACAACGGTTTGCTAGGAAAAGTGGGTTATAGGCTTGACATGGCAATATGGGAGGCATGATATAGCAAGTGGTAGGTAGCGCGACATAACAATAGAGCGAACAACTAGCAAGCAAAGATAGAAGTGATTTCGAGGGTATGGTCATCTTACCTGAGATCCCGCAAGGAGGAAGAACGAGTCCATGAAGAAGACAAACGGACGAAGTCGAACGAATCCTCACAAATGCCACGTTATCGGAACTAACCCGAAGAAGAAACACCGGAAAGAAGCATACAATGTGGTAAACAACCATCACATAAACGTGACATGATGCACAATCAAGTATGATGCATGTCCGGTTTAAAGAGGCATGGCATGGCAAAATGCAACAAACAACACTACAAGTTAAGTGGAGCTCAATATGTAATGAGTTGCATATTGATGAAACACCACATTCATTTATTTAGTTCTCTCTCGTTTATGTACCCAACAATATTAAATGTTATTAAACATGGCAAGAGGTGAGGCATAATAAAACTACCTATCTAGGCAAGTTTAAATGAGGCCGGAATAACAAATAACAATTCCGGAAAATCCTCATATGCATATTTCGAATTTGCTACTGTTCAACCCTAAACCATATTTTAGAGTTGTTAAACATTCAAGATGAGGGCGCCAAGTTATTCCATGCATTTTTCCACCCCATTTACATATAAAGTTTATTTAATTTGGAGCTACGGTTATTTAGTTATGAATTAAAGCATTTTAACATGGCATTTAAGCAAATTAATGCAAACAACAAGTTAAGCATTTTAAACATGGATGAAAGTAGCATATTATGAAACTAGATGAAAATCTGAGAATTTTACATATATAAATTATTTACATATGATGCATGGTTAATTAGTTATTAGATGCATGAACACTAGGGGTTTTCTGTAAAACTTCACTCTCTGGATAAATGAAGAAATTCGCAGACACTGAAAAAAACATACGCGGGCCGTATCTGAACAGAGTTGTGGGCTGCTCACCATGGGCCAAGCCCAGTCAGTGGAGAGGTAGGCCGGAAGGGGGTCATTTGGGCCTTGCCAAGAAGAGGCAGTTGCAAGATCGCACGTCGTCGGTCGACCTGGTCAACACGCGGGCGACGCGCTGGCATGGCTCGAGGCAGGGGCGGTTTGAAGCGAAGCAGGCAGCAGCGGTTCGAGCAGAGAAACAGGGGAGCAGCCGCAACTGGACTTGGCGCACGGCAACGCTGGAAGCGGAGAAACGACACAATGACGAGGGCGGCGCGCCGGCGTGAGGTAGCGGAAGCAGCCGCGAAGCCTGGCGGCAGGAGAGGCATGGATCCGGGCGGTGGAGGTAGCAGGCTGGCGGTGACGACTGTTGTTACAGAGAACCAGAGAGAGAAATCGGGAGTGAGTAGTGGCAGGAGGAGGAAAAAGAAAGAAGAAGGGAGGCGGGGCATGGCAAGCACCTGGCGACGGTGGACCTTGCGGGCAGGCAGAGGAAGGTCGAAGATGGCGGGGCAGCGCCGGATCTGGTGCACGGGTGCAGGTGACGAAGCTCCAGGAGGAGAAGGTTCCATGGGGTGGCGGCGTCCTTATGCGTCCCTGAGAGGAAAATAGAGCGAGAGCGATTGAGAGAGGGGGAAATAGAGGAGGACCGGAAGACGGAGAGAAAGGGTCGGAGACCTGCGGGGAGGTCCGACCGTGGAGACGCGCCGGCGTCAAGGTGCGGCGGCGACGGCGAGATCTGGTGAGGACGCGGCTTGGACGAGGCAGCGGCAAGCTCCGGCTGCCATGGAGGTTCTCTGTCCGAAAAATGAGACGAGAGGAGAGGGAAAGGAAGGAAGGGGTGGCGCGGGGCTCATCTGCTGGTGATGCTCGACAGTGGAGGGAGCTCCGGCTTGAGGAGGCTAGGGGCACAGGCACGAGCCTGCGGGATGACGCGGGAGAAGGCTGCGGTCTCGTGGTGAAGCAGAGGAGGCCATAGAAGCTTGCTGCTAGCAGCGCACGTCGGCGGGGTGCTCGGGGAAGCAGGAGGCGTCGACCACGGGGTGGAGGTCCCGCGTGTGCTCAGGCAGGGGAAAGCAAATCCATGGGGATCGTGAGGGGCTCGGCTCTCCTCGGGCGTGGAATGGATCGAGGGGAAGGTGGAAGCTGGTTGGTTGGATCTAGCAGAGGAAATCCCGAGGGGGATTAGGAAGGCGGCGGCGGGCTACGGGACACATCTCCTGGATTTTAGGATTTGTGCAAAATAGGCTAATGGTTGATCTATATATATAGCAAATAGGCTAAGTTTAGGGGTAATTGGTCCGTCCGATCGTAATCCGGCGGTCGCGAATAAATAGGCCAGGGTTTCCAAATAAGAAAACGGAGATGTTTTATAGAAGTTCGGGGATGATCCGGACCCATCGGTGATGAATGAGCGGGTCGGGTTCGGGCAAGTTTCGGACGAGCAAGCGAGGGGTTTGAGCACTGAGCAAAGAGATTAAGCGGCCAGACAAGAGGGACTCGAATAACCCAGTTGGTCTCGGAAAGGTCAACAAAAGCAAGGGGGGACGCAGCAACTACGAGCGGATGCAAGTTTTAAAACATGACGGCAACGGAGTGCCGATGCAAATGTGGATGATGCGATGTTGAATGCAACAAACAAATTAAAACACACGACGATCAGACAAAACATCGAAGGCGTCTGGAGCGTCGGTCTCGGGGCCTCACACATGTGATGTAGATGTGCGGGGGTTTAGGAATCCAAACTAGGCTTAGAAGAACTTTTCCTTCCATGACCCTTCCCGTTTCAGTCCGAGGATGGCAGTCGACCTGGTTCTACTACAAAGATGTCCCGACTCCTGGTCATTCGACCGGTCTCCCCCCTTTCACTATGGAGCGACTCCGCCAACCTTCTTCATTAACTGTGACCCCAGAGGAGAAAGGCGACGTGTCTCTTTTAGTCGACCAGGTTGTTAACTTAGTCCGGGAGGGTGTGACTGGCATGGATCTGTTGGAGGTGTTCCTCAGTCGAGGCATCCAACCTCTCCAAGCCCGTGATCACCCGATGCGGATGTACTCGGGCCCTGGAGACACTGTTCGGGTCCACCCAGAGGAGATCATCGAGGAGACGGTGGCTCAGTGGCTGAGGAGCATTACCTAAAACAAGGATAACCCCACGAGGTCCAGGAGGGTTCAGCAATTCAAGACCAACCACGAGCCAGAAGAGGTCAGGCCCAAAATTCCGAGTGTTTTCTTCTCTTGAACTACAATTGCTTGTGAATCTGATTGTTTTTTGTTGACTTGCGCCTTGCAGATTTATACCAAGATGTAGTCCATGCCAAACAAGGAACAACTCCCGGATGTAGAGGAGAGCGAAGATGGAAGTGCCGACTTGGAACCTGGAGATGACAGTGAGGGAGGCAGCGAGGATTCTAGTAGCAGTGAATAAGTCGACTCGCTGCCTTGCTCTGAGCGGCGTTCCAAGCAGTCGCACGATCCTGCGGGTGGGTGCGGCAAAGCAGCTCCGCCAAGCACACAAGTTCCAAAGCGCACTCGGACTTTGACTCCAGATACATCAAAGAAGGCTGCGAAGCAGCCCAAGGTTGTGCCCCCGAAGCCTCGGAAGGCTTTGCCCAAGATCAAGGTGGACGTTCATGTTGCTTCTGCCTAAGTGTTATGAGGGAGTCCTGGATTAGGGGGTATCCGGAAAGCTGGACTATATCCTTTGGCCGGTCTGTTGGACTATGAAGATACAAGATTGAAGGCTTTGTCTCGTGTCCGGATGGGACTCTCCTTGGCGTCGAAGGCAAGCTTGGCGATACGGATATGTAGATCTCCTCCCATTGTAACCGACTCTGTATAACCCTAGCCCCCTCCGGTGTCTATATAAACCGGAGGGTTTAGTCCGTAGGACCAACAACAATCATACCATAGGCTAGCTTCTAGGGTTTAGCCTCTACAATCTCGTGGTAGATCAACTCTTGTACTACTCATATAATCAAGATCAATCAAGCAGGAAGTAGGGTATTACCTCCATCGAGAGGGCACGAACCTGGGTAAACATCGTGTCCCCTGCCTCCTGTTACCATCCGCCTTAGGCAGCAGTTCGGGACCCCCTACCCGAGATCCGCGGTTTTGACACCGACATTGGTGCTTCCATTGAGAGTTCCACGTAGTCGTTCTTTGTAAAGCTGGATGGCTCCTCCGATCATCGATAACGATGGGGTCCAGGTGAGGTTTTCCTCCCGGACAGATCTTAAATGTTGGTGGCCGCACTCTGGGGCAACTCGCTTGGCCATCTGGAGCAGATCGAGAGCTACGCCCCTGGCCACCAGGTCAGGTTTGGAAAGTTGAATTACACTGCCGATGTCCGCGGAGACTTAATCTTCGACGGATTTGAGTCCATGCCAGGTGTGCCGCACAATCACGACGAGCACGATGTAGCTCTGCCGTCGTATAGTGTTCAGGAAATCACGCCAGCAACCACTCCGGCCTTCAATATGGAACGGACTGCGCCATCCGAGGACGGGAGGATAGACACCGCCTTGGAGGCTGCACCCTCAGTGGCGATAGAGCAGAATACTGACCTTACCCCTCACGAGAACCGTGACGCCGAACCGCTGGACTCGTCTCCGGCAACGGACTCCGAACCGCCTGCGCCCATGCCTATCGAATCCGATTGGGCGTCGATCATGGAGTTCACCTCCGCGGATATCTTTCAGCACTCGCCCTTCGGCGATGTACTAAACTCGTTAAAGTCTCTCTCCCTGTCAGGAGAATTGGCTGAACTATGTCCGGCCAGAATGGGATGCGGATGACGAAGAAATTCACTCCCCACCCCCCACCCACTTAGTAGCCACTTTCGAGGATTTAACCGACATGCTCGGCTTTGACTCCGAAGACATCGATGGTATGGACAATGATGAAGGAGATGAGCAGAACCACCACTTGCACGGGGCCTTTGGACCGCCACCTCATCATATGATATATATATACATATATATATATATATATATATATATATATATATATATATATATATATATATATATATATATGGTGGATACACCCAAAGAAGGCAATGGCGACAAGACAGCGGAGGATGACCCCTCCAAGAAGCAACCCAAGTGCCAACGTCAGCGGCGCCGCTCTAAGTATCGCCACAGCAAAAGCGGTGATACCGGCACAGGAGATAACAGTACTCCGGACAGTGCCGAAGATGATGACAATCCCCTCCAGCAAGATCTAGAGCCGGAGGATGAACAAGCCAGCCCTCCTGAGCGAGCGGCAGAGGGAGAAGCGGAGGATGACAATTACATGCCTCTCCCCGAAGACGAAGTGAGCCTCGATGACAAACAATTTGTTGTACCCGACGATCCCGTCGAGCAGGAGTGCTTTAAGTGCTGGCTTATAGCCACAACAAATAGCCTGAAGAAAAAACAGCAACAGCTTCGAACTGATCAGGATTTGCTAGCAGACAGATGGACTGAAGTCCTTGCGGCCGAGGAATACGAACTCGAACGCCCCTCCAAGGGTCACTGATGTAGACATAAACCTAGGGTAGGGTAATAGGCCTGACCTATACATCCTACCTAAGGTCCTAGTCCTGAGAACAAAGAAGTCCAAGTATCAGAAGAAGGGATCCATCAAAGGCGTCGAGTGAAGTCCACTCGACCTGCCATCCACTCGGTGATCTCACTTTATCCAGGTCACTCGACCATCAAACCACTCGACGATAAGAAGACCTAAAGCCGCTCTGCGCAGCAACGGTCGGGCATTTACTTAGATATTTAATGACCATTTACATCATTTCAATACAGGCGTTACCTATAACGCCACCTCTTTATGTATCTTGAACCCTATGTAACGGAGGGGTGCTGGGGTCCTGGCGCACTCTATATAAGCCACCCCCTCCTCTGGGACAAGGGTTCGCACCCCCTGTAACTCACACGCGTATAATCCAGTCGAACGCCTCCGGGCTCCGAGACGGAGGGCTATTACTTCCTCCGAGAAGGGCCTGAACTCGTAAAACTAGCGTGTACAACTCCTCCATAGCTGAGATCTTGCCTCTACATTCCTACCCCCTATTCTCCTGTCAGACTCAGAACCACGACGGTTGGTGCCCACCATGGGGCAGGTGTCTTAGCGACCTGTTGGAGAAGTTGCAATTTTTCCGATCCCCTTCATCATGGTTTCAGGCGGAGGTTTGGCTGAGGGCCGCGAGATCCGTCTCGGCGCGCTCGTTTTCCTTGCCGACGAATCCGCTTGGCTTTAGGAGGCTCCACTCGACGTTGATGCACTCTCCGTCCGCGGGGCAACGCACTTTCGCGCGTGCGTCCGCGGCATCCTCCTGAGGCAACCGTTGACCCAGTATCGGTCGACACCTGTGGCGTCCTCCCTCCCCGTCGCCCGCCGGCGCAAGCGCTCCGCTCGGTCAAGGCTTCAGCGATGGGTGAGGCACGCAGTGGCTCGCCAAACGGCCACCTTTCAAGTCGCGGTGATCGATCCCGACGAATCTCTCTACGACATGTTCAATCTGTCGACTGGCTCCGCAGAAACCGCATCTGAGTGTGAAAACAGTGATCCAGCGGCGGAGGTCCTGATGGTCGATGGACCTCGCAGTCCTCCCGGCTTCCCTCGCACCAACGGTGGCAACAGCAGAGGCGATCCGTCGCATGCTCATAAGGAATACCGCCCCGAGCCCCACTCTTCGGAACAGAGGGAAGAGCTTCGCCGCCGGAACATGGATGCTCTTCACACTCCTATCGTTGGAGAAACCCTCGAGGCCCGGGCCTTGGAGGACGCGTGCTGTGCCAATCTGGTTGGCGCACTCATTGGAAAATCTCCAGCGTAGTACTCGGCGGCGTCGTGACAAAGGGTTCAAGAACCCAGTCGACGTTAACATTTTCCACCTCCGACTCAGGTATATCGAACTCCGATTCAAAATCTTACAGCTGGAGGTCGAATAGTAGAGTCAGTTCAACCCTCCCAGTCAGAAGCTAGCAGAGGTTTAATGCAGATAAGAGCTTTGCTCCGGGCAGCAGGAGAGCAGAATACGGCTGTGTCGCAGTCACGGAATAGGATCGATAGCAGGTCCGTTGTTGCGGATACAGTCCAGTCGGCTCACAGCCCAAGATCGCCCCCGAGGCGTGAGGGACGTGACGACCGGTGTGATCAGTACATAAACCGTGAGCAGTATGATCACCGACTCGATCGTGACGATCGTCGTCGAGTGCCCAGTCCTCCCCCAAGGAGTGGATCATATGTGCCTCGGCAAATGGATGACAAAGCGCCCTCACGGTCTTTGGCGAAGGATTCCAGTCGACCCCAGGAAGCCAGGCTTTGATGCGAGATCTATTCTCGTTCAGGGTTTGGTCGACAGGAACAGAGCTCATCGAGAAGGTCATGATAGAGATGTACCCACCAGCAGTAGAGCGCGCGTCTCAGGACCAGAGTGCTTCAGTAGAGCCATCAGGGCCGTGGTGATTCCTCCCAACTTCAGGTTGGCGACTGGAGTCAGTAAGTTCACTGGTGAGTCCAAGCCTGATACTTGGCTTGAACACTACCGAGTGGCTGTTCAGATCGGCGGCGGTAATGATGAAGTGGCTATGAAACACTTGCCTCTGATGTTGGAGGGTTCGGCTAGAGCGTGGCTGAATTAGTTAGCACCCAGCAGCATTTACACTTGGGAAGATCTTGCCCGAGTGTTTGTCGACCAGCAGGGTTGACAGAGCTGCAATCCTGTGTGCAGAAGACAAATGAAACTTTGAGGGATTATATCCAGAGATGGATCACACTGCATCACACAGTTGAGAACGTGTCTCTGAGTCGAACTTGAAGTTCGGTCGGACCGAAGACATGTCTCTGAGTCGAATGATGGAGATTGCCACCAAGTATGCTAATTGTGAAGAAGAGGATCGGCTCCGGAGTGGCAAGCACAAATCAGTCGCCCATGAAACCGGAGGAGGAAACTCCAGTCGGAAGCAGAAGCGCAAAGCCGAGCCAACTGCTCCTGGGGAAACCTTAGCCGTGACTCAAGGAAAACCCAAAGGGAAGCCCAAGGGGCCATGGAACCGTAAGAAGATAAAAGATCAAGAGGGAAATGATGTGCTGGATTTGCCATGCCACATCCACACAAAGAAAGACGAGGAGGGCAAAATCATTTACCCGAAGCATACCACTCGGCAGTGCAGGCTCCTGATCCAGCAGTTCCGGGATAAACAGCCCAAAGACAAGGAAAAAGAGTCTGACAAGGTTGAGGACAAGGAGGAGAGTGATGATGGTTACCCTCACGTCAATTCCACTCTGATGATTTTTGCTGATGTTGAGAGTAAGAGTCGATTGAAAGTGATCAACAGAGAAGTGAATATGGCCGCTCCGGCGACGGCCAGTTATTTGAAATGGTCTCAGACTACCATCACATTCGACCAGTCCGATCACCCGACACACATAGCCACCCCTAGGAGGCAAGCTTTGGTGGTTGACCCAGTTATCGAAGGCACTCGACTGACTAAAGTTTTGATGGATGGTGGCAGTGGCCTGAAATTCTGTATGCAGAAACATTGAAAGGGATGGGCATTCCGATGTCCATACTCGATGAAAGCAGTATGAGTTTCCATGGAGTCATTCTAGGCAAGAAGGTTGAATCACTCAGCCAGATTGCTCTTGACGTGGTTTTCGGTGATCACAAGAATTACCGCAAAGAAAAGTTGACATTTGAAGTGGTGGATTTCCAGAGTCCTTATCACGCCATTCTGGGCAGGCCGGCTTACACACGTTTTATGGCTCGACCATGCTATGTGTACCTCAAATTGAAAATGCCTGGTCCCAAAGGAGTGATAACTATCACTGGCAATCGAAAGAAGGCAGAAGAGTGCTTCCAGGAGGGCTCAAAAATCGCTGATGCGGAGATGGCAGTGGTGGAATTGCAGGAGTATCAGAAAAATGCAGAGCCGAGTGATTTCCTGCGAGCTAAGAAGCCTGCGATGGATTCAGCATTTCAGTCGTCCGATGAAACGAAACCGATTCATATCCACCCGACTGATCCCAACGCTGCTCCGACCCACATTTCAACAAATCTCGACTCCAAATAGGAAGAAGCGCTCATCCAGTTCCTCCGTGAGAACTGGGACATCTTTGCATGGAAACCTTCTGACATGCCGGGTGTTCCCAGGGGACTGGCTGAGCACCGTTTGCGAGTCGACCCAAAGATAAAACCGGTCAAGGAACATCTTCGATGGTCCGCCGTACAGAAGGGGAAAGCAATCGGCGAAGAAGTGGCTCGGCTCCTGGCAGCTGAGTTTATCCGAGAGATTTACCACTCCGAGTGGTTAGCTAACGTTGTCATGGTTCCTAAGAAGGACAATTCACTCCGCATGTGCATCGACTTCAAGCATATCAATCGGGCCTGCCCGAAGGATCACTTTCCTCTCCCTCGCATTGATCAGATAGTTGATTCGACTGCGGGATGTGAGCGTTTGTCCTTTTTGGACGCTTATTCCGGGTATCATCAGATCAGTCTGTTTGGACCTGATGAAATCAAAACCGGTTTCATCACTCCATTCGGGTGCTTCTGTTATGTCACTATGCCATTCGGCTTGAAGAACGCTGGAGCCACATTCATGCGAATGATTCAGAAGTGTTTACTCACTCAAATCAGTCAGAATGTGGAAGCATACATGGATGACATTGTGGTCAAGTCACGCAAAGGTTCCGACCTACTGACTGACCTTGCCGAACCCTTTGCCAACCTCAGAAGGTACGATATCAAGCTTAATCCATCAAAATGCCCGTTCGGAGTTCCAGGAGGAAAGTTGCTCTGTTTTCTCATTTCCGAACGAGGGATCGATGCTAACCCCGAGAAGGTTGGTGCCATACTCCGATGAAACACCCAGTGCGTGTGCATGATGTTCAAAAGCTTACTGGTTGTTTGCCCGCCCTAAGTCGATTCATTTCCAGGCTCGGTGAGAAGGCGCTACCTCTCTACCGACTGATGAAGAAGTCAGATAAGTTCGAGTGGACTCCCGAAGCTGATGCAGCATTTGCAGAGCTAAAAGCCCTGCTTTCCACCCAGCCGGTGCTTGCTACCCCAATCAACAAAGAGCCTTTACTGCTTTACATAGCAGCCAGTGGACAAGTCGTTAGTATAGTACTTACATTCGAGCGAGAAGAAGAGGTAAAAGCCTATAAAGTTCAGCGCCCGGTTTATTATGTTTCTGAAGTACTAACTCCGTCGAAACAGAGATATCCGCAATATCAAAAGCTTGTTTATGAGGTTTATATGGGCCACAACAGAGATGCAACTGGCCGAGTGGCAAAATGGGCGATTGAACTCCTTCCCTTAGATATTCAGTTTGAGGCAAACAAAGCTATCAAGTCCCAAGCAATAGCTGATTTCCTAGCCGAGTGGATCGAACAGCAACTGCCGACTCAAGTTCACTCGGAGCACTGGACCATGTTCTTTGATGGTTCCAAGATGCTGAATGGTTCGGGTGCTGGGGTGGTATTAGTATCCCCCCGAGGAGACAAGCTCAGATATGTACTCCAGATTCAGTTTGATTACTCCAATAACGAAGCAGAATACGAAGCACTCTTATACGAGTTGCGCATGGCCATTTCACTCGGCGTCCATCGCCTCATGGTCTATGGCGACTCAGATTTGGTGGTCAATCAAGTGATGAAAGAGTGGGACGTCAGAAGGCTAGCCATGGTAGCTCTTTGCAATGCGGTGAGAAAGTTGGAAAAAGAAGTTCGAGGGTTAGAGCTCCATCATATACCCCCCGAAAAATCAAGCAACCCGATGATTTGGCGAAGATAGGTTCCAAGAGAGAAGCCATTCCCAGCAATGTGTTTTACGGAATACATTCACACACCGTCAGTTCAAGAAGATCCTTTTACGTAAGAGCACCCGCAGCCTAAGAGCGCCACAGATCCGGTGAAGTCGAGGTCCCAGCCGTGGTCGATCTAATCATGGAAGTTCTGGTTATCACTCCAAACTAGACAATACCTTACATCGCGTACATCCTTAGGAAGGAACTCCCAGAGGATGAAGAAGAGGCTCAACAGATCGTCCGTCGATCCAAGGCCTTTACGGTGATAAAGGGACAGTTGTTCAGAGAAAGTGTGGTAGAATTGATCGAGAAATGCATAACACCAGAAGAAGGTCGAATGATCCTCAATGACATCCACTCGGGAACCTGTGGTCACCATGCGTCCTCTCGGGCCATCGTGGCTAAAGCATACCGAGCCGGATTTTATTGGCCCCGAGCAAATGAAATGGTGAAAGATATAGTCGACAGATGTGAAGGTTGCCAGTTCTACTCTGATATGTCTCACAAGCTTGCGTCAGCCCTGAAGACCATTCCACTCGTCCGGCCCTTTGCTGTTTGGGGATTGGACATGGTCGGGCCGCTGAGGACTGGTAGGAGCGGATTTACTCATGTTCTTGTAGCAGTCGACAAGTTTACCAAATGGATCGAAGCCAACCTATCAAGAATCTTGATACCAGCACTGCTGTCAGCTTCATCAGACAATTGACATTCAGATATGGTGTTCCACACAGCATCATCACTGACAATGGATCGAACTTTGATTCTGACGAGTTTAGAGCGTTCTGCGCTTCTCAAGGCACACGAGTCGACTATGCTTCAGTGGCTCACCCACAGTCGAATGTTCAAGCTGAAAGGGCGAATGGTCTAATCCTCAAAGGACTGAAACCCCGACTGATGCGTGATCTCAAACACGCAGCAGGTGCCTGGGTCGATGAGCTTCCATCAGTTCTCTAGGGTTTGAGGATAACTCCCAATCGATCGACCGGGCGAACCCCTTTCTTTTTGGTCTACGGAATGAAGCTGTTCTACCAAGTGACCTGCTCCACAATGCACCCCGTGTAGAACTCTTCTCTGAAGAAGAAGCGGAATAGGCCCGGCAGGATTCAGTCGATCTCTTAGAAGAAGAAAGAGAGATGGCATTGATCCGGTCGACCATCTACCCACAAGATTTGCGTCGATTCCACACCAGAAACGTGAAGGGTCGAGCTTTTCAGGAGGGAGACTTGGTTCTTCGAGTGGATCAACAGAAGCCACACAAACTTGCCCCTTCATGTGAATCACACTTAATTATCACCAGATTACTCCACAATGGAGCATACCATCTTTACAAAGACGAACATCAGAAAGACGAGCCACGAGCTTGGAATGCGGAGCTGCTCCACCCCTTTTATACTTAAGTACTCACTTGGATGAGATGTAATAAGAAACACCTTTGTAGTTTATTTATCAAAGACAAGAGCTTTATAATCTTCATAAACGATTGTTGTTGCTTTTGCTTGCGTTTGAAATCCCCCAGTGGGTGACTTCTCTGCGAATCCATTTCGCCCAAGTCTGAATAATCCTACCGAGTGGTGAGCAAGCCTCTCACTCGGAGGCTTAGCTGCGAATCCGTTTCGCCTAAGTTCAAAAAATCCTACCGAGTGGTGAGCCAGCCTCTCACTCGTGGGGCTTAGCTGCAGTCAAGTACTCGCCTAAGTTTGAAAAATCCTACCGAGTGGAGAGCAACCCTCCCACTCGGGGGCTTAGCTGCAGTCAAGTACTAACCTAAGTTCGAAAAATCCTGCCGAGTGGAGAGCAACCCTCTCACTCGGGAGGCTTAGCTTCTGAATCCCTTTCGCCTAAGTTCAAAGATCCTACCGAGTGGTGAGCAAGCTTCTCACTCGGGGGCTTAGCTACTTGATCAAGTACTCGCCTAAGTTTGAAAAATCCTACTGAGTGGAGAGCAACCCTCCCACTCGGGGGCTTAGCTGCAGTCCAGTACTCGCCTAAGTTTGAAAAATCCTACCGAGTGGAGAGCAACCCTCCCACTCGGGGGCTTAGCTGCAGTCCAGTACTCGCCTAAGTTTGAAAAAATCCTACCGAGTGGAGAGAAACCCTCCCACTCGGGGGCTTAGCTGCAATCCAGTACTCGCCTAAGTTTGAAAAATCCTACCAAGTGGAGAGCAACCCTCCCACTCGGGGGCTTAGCTGCAGTCAAGTACTCACCTAAGTTTGAAAAATCCTACCGAATGTAGAGCAACCCTCCCACTCGGGGGCTTAGCTGCAGTCAAGTACTCGCCTAAGTTTAAAAATCCTACCGAGTGGAGAGCAACCCTCCCACCCGGGGGCTTAGCTACAGTCAAGTACTCACCTAAGTTTGAAAATTCCTACCTAGTGGAGAGAAACCCTCCGACTCGGGGGCTTAGTTGCAGTCAAGTACTCGCCTAAGTTTGAAAAATCCTACCGAGTGGAGAGCAACCCTCCCACTCGGGGGCTTAGCTGCAGTCAAGTACTCGCCTAAGTTTGAAAAATCCTACCGAGTGTAGAGCAACCCTCCCACTCGGGGGCTTAGCTGCAGTCAAGTACTCGCCTAAGTTTGAAAAATCCTACCGAGTGGAGAGCAACCCTCCCACTCGGGGGCTTAGCTGCAGTCAAGTACTCGCCTAAGTTTGAAAAATCCTACCGAGTGGAGAGCAACCCTCCCACTCCGGGGCTTAGCTGCAGTCAAGTACTCACCTAAGTTTGAAAAATCCTACCGAATGTAGAGCAACCCTCCCACTCGGGGGCTTAGCTGCAGTCAAGTACTCGCCTAAGTTTAAAAATCCTACCGAGTGGAGAGCAACCCTCCCACCCGGGGGCTTAGCTACAGTCAAGTACTCACCTAAGTTTGAAAATTCCTACCTAGTGGAGAGAAACCCTCCGACTCGGGGGCTTAGTTGCAGTCAAGTACTCGCCTAAGTTTGAAAAATCGTACCGAGTGGAGAGCAACCCTCCCAGTCGGGGGCTTAGCTGCAGTCAAGTACTCGCCTAAGTTTGAAAAATCCTACCGAGTGGAGAGCAACCCTCCCACTTGGGGGCTTAGCTGCAGTCAAGTACTCGCCTAAGTTTGAAAAATCCTACCGAGTGGAGAGCAACCCTCCCACTCGGGGGCTTAGCTGCAGTCAAGTACTCGCCTAAGTACGAAAAATCCTACCGAGTGGAGAGCAACCCTCCCACTCGGAGGCTTAGCCGCAATCCAGAACTTGCCTAAGTATAGAAGCCATCCCTATCCGCAAGGACGACGAGTGCAGGTCGTGCAACCTTCTCCTCGGAGCTACGCTACAAGTACAACGTTCGCTCCATCCCTATCTGCAAGGACGACGAGGTTCAGGTCGACTGCAACCTTCTCCTCGGAGCTACGCCACAAGTAGAACGTTTGCTCCATCCCTATCCGCAAGGACAACGAGGTGCAGGTTGACTACAACCTTCTCCTCGGAGCTACGCCACAAGTACAACGTTCGCTCCATCCCTATCCGCAAGGACGACGAGGTGCAGGTCGACTGCAACCTTCTCCTTCAGAGCTACGCCATTAGTAAAACGTTCGCTCCATCCCTACCTTCAAGGACGATGAAGTGCAGGTCGATTGAAATCTCAAACACAAAGATTATTCCGAGTGAAGAAAATTCCACTCGAAGGTAAACGCTCCATCCCTACCTGCAAGGACGATGAAGTGCATATTCAGAAATAAACCAAGTTCGGATAAATTCCTAAGGTTTCGGACGATGGTTCAAAAGTATTCGAGCATCAAGCCCGATGCAGTTTAACGGTTACACAATCACTCAACATCCCGAGGCAAACAAAGGTGAAGCTTAATGTTTTTTCGATCACGCATCAGGAGAAGGACTGGCTGGGTCGCAGAAACTGTCAAGGTCGATGCTGTCTATAATGCGAGTGGCGGCGGCAAGAAAAGTGTCCATGAAAGACTAGAAAGTATGCTTCTTCGTGTTTCCAACTTTACGCTCCACCAGCTTGTCTTCTTTGGCATCCTTGTAGTGCACTCGGACCGAGAGGCAGAGCGGCGTAAGCACCACAATGACGGAAGGACTTCTTCCATTCTTGCACACGCTCAGGGATTTGATTCAGTCGAGCCGTCAGAGACTCAAGATCTTGAGACAGTTCCGCCTGAGGCCAAAGTTCTGCATCAATTCGAGTCATTGCAGCCTTCAGACGGGCCAGATAGGCAATTGCGCCATCCATGCGAGACACGAACCGCAGCACGTTCATTGCAACTTCATCCTTGACTGGACAGTTAATGGGGTCAAGGCCCGTCTCGACCCGCCCAGTTTCCGCTTCAAAGTCTTGGCAAAATTCTGCACGGTCGAGTGAATTATGAGTCGACAGCGCAATTAAAATTATCAGTCGACAGAAAGAAGACAAATTAATTGCTACCTTCAAGTTTCAGGACCAGTTTCGCAGAAAGTTGGCTCAAATAAGACTCTAATTCGCCGTTCTTGATCTTGAGGTTCCCAAGTTAAATCGGTCAGTTTGTCCTTGTCCTTCTTGATCCCTCGACTTCTTGGTTGGCGTCGAAACAACAGTCTTCAATTTGAATTTTCTTCTTCTAACTTGCCGGTGAAGCAAGCTTCTTGTCGACAGCGTTGTCTTCTCATGGCGCCTCCTTGAAAGCTACAGCTAGGTCCAGGTCCTTCTGCTCCAAAGGCTGCTTCATTTTCTCTAAAGAAGTAACATTCTTCAGACGGGCTTGGAGTTGGCGGTTTTCACTACATACATCTGCTCGAGTGGTATCACTCGGGTCAAAAAATGGAAAGAAAAAGTGCCAGCAGTGGGATAAACAGTCGGCGATTGATTACCTCCCATGGCAGCTACTTCATCACGAGCGCTCTGGAGATTTTTCTTGGCCAACTCCAGATCAAGGTTGAGGCTGATTTGCTGCTTGTTCGTTGCGTAGAGCTGAGCCCCAAGATCGCATGATTTCTACTGATCACAAGTCATATCGATCGTGAGAGATAAAAAGACATCACAATGCTAGTTACTCTAAGACTACCACCGAATCAAATATTCAATGGCAGTCTCGGGGACTACACCCAGTGGGTGCACTTAGCGTGCCCCCACTGATTCTTCAAAAGAAAGGTTCTCAGACCACAGTCGACTGCCCGCAGTCACCTATGGTCTCGGGGACTACACCCAGTGGGTGCACTCAGCGTGCCCCCACTGGTTTCGATTCCACTCGGCATGGTCTGCCCAGCTCGAGTGGCAAAAAAAGAGAGAGAGGTTCCCATTCTCAGACCACAGTCGACTGCCCGCAGTCACCTATGGTCTTGGGGACTACACCCAGTGGGTGCACTCAACGTGCCCCCACTGGTTTCGATTCCACTCGGCGTGAGGTTCAGTTTCAAATCGACACAAAGAGACATACAGCATTAAAACAGCCACACCCAAGTGGGTGATCAGACAAAAATACAGTCGATCGGAAAGTCGACTAACCTGGACATTGGCTTGCAGAGCATCTCCGGCGTTGAAGGCTACCTGACTAGCCTCATGCACCATTTTCATCTGTCCCATCACAAGAATCAACTAAAGAAGAGCTTCCTTGGCAGCAGCTGGCGGATCGTCTGGAGTTTGATACGCAGTGGAAAGTGATGGAGGCAGAGCAACCGCCGGATCTGAAGCAGAGAGTTGTATCGGTGCAGCAGAAGTCTGAGCAGCTGATCCCGAGGGACAATCAGACGACAGTGGAACAGCGAAGGTGACGTTGGTTCGAGCCGGATCTGTCGAGCGCTCGACCACCGTTCCAAGCGTAATAGTCGACTGAGGAACTTGGTCCTCAGGCACCTTCCCACTCAGCTCCCTGTCCTTCTTCCTCCTCCCTCTCAGCGGCACCTCTTCATCGTGATCCGGAATCACAACAACATTTCGTGGATCCACAAGGAACAGAGAAAGCCATAAGAATAACTGACAAATCATTCAGTCGACCGGACGAATTTGAATCGACCTGGCTTACTAGCTTTGGAGGTGACGGCGTTGTTGGCTTCCTCGTCAGCTGGAGTCTTGTCGATATCCATGTCGGTCGGAGCTAAGGTCGGGCTACACAAATTCATCGTTCACTCGGTCAGAACAAGAAAGCTAGTCGGAACAGAAAAATTGATCGCAACAAAAGATATGGGAAGAGAGTTTACCCAGAAGCAACAGGGACATCCATCTTAATCCTAAGCAAGGTCTTCCGCGCCTTCGAAGGGTTAGCTTTGGGCCGCTTGGTGACCTTCTCAGTCAGATCCAGAGATGGATCATACTGCATCACACAGTTGAGAACGTGTCTCTGAGTCGAACTTGAAGTTCGGTTGGACCGGAGACTTGTCTCTGAGTCGAATGATGGAGATTGCCACCAAGTATGCTAATTGTGAAGAAGAGGATCGGCTCCGGAGTGGCAAGCACAAATCAGTCGCCCATGAAACCGGAGGAGGAAACTCGGTCGGAAGCGCGCAAAGCCGAGCCAGCTGCTCCCGGGGAAACCTTAGCCATGAATCAAGGAAAACCCAAAGGGAAGCCCAAGGGGCCATGGAACCGTAAGAAGATAAAAGATCAAGAGGGAAATGATGTGCTGGATTTTCCATGCCACATCCACACAAAGAAAGATGAGGAGGGCAAAATCATTTACCCGAAGCATACCACTCGGCAGTGCAGGCTCCTGATCCGGTTAGCCCGGATAAACAGCCCAAAGACAAGGAAAAAGAGTCCGACAAGGTTGAGGACAAGGGGGAGAGTGATGATGGTTACCCTCACGTCAATTCCGCTCTGATGATTTTTGCTGATGTTGAGAGTAAGAGTCGATTGAAAGTGATCAACAGAGAAGTGAATATGGTCGCTCCGGCGACGCCCAGTTATTTGAAATGGTCTCAGACTGCCATCACATTCGACCAGTCCGATCACCCGACACACATAGCCACCCCTGGGAGGCAAGCTTTGGTAGTTGACCCAGTTATCGAAGGCACTTTCGGTGACTAAAGTTTTGATGGATGGTGGCAGTGGCCTGAAATTCTGTATGCAGAAACATTGAAAGGGATGGGCATTCCGATGTCCAGACTCAGTGAAAGCAGTATGAGTTTCCATGGAGTCATTCTAGGCAAGAAGGTTGAATCACTCGGCCAGATTGCTCTTGACGTGGTTTTCGGTGATCACAAGAATTACCGCAAAGAAAAGTTGACATTTGAAGTGGTGGATTTCCAGAGTGTTTATCACGCCATTCTGGGCAGGCCGGCTTACACACGTTTTATGGCTCGACCATGCTATGTGTACCTCAAATTGAAAATGCCTGGTCCCAAAGGAGTGATAACTATCACTGGCAATCGAAAGAAGGCAGAAGAGTGCTTCCAGGAGGGCTCAAAAATCGCTGATGCGGAGATGGCAGTGGTGGAATTGCAGGAGTATCAGAAAAATGCAGAGCCGAGTGATTTCCTGCGAGCTAAGAAGCCTGCGACGGATTCAGCATTTCAGTCGTCCGATAAAACGAAACCGATTCATATCCACCCGACTGATCCCAACGCTGCTCCGACCCACATTTCAACAAATCTCGACTCCAAATGGGAAGAAGCGCTCATCCAGTTCCTCCGTGAGAACTGGGACATCTTTGCATGGAAACCTTCTGACATGCCGGGTGTTCCCAGGGGACTGGCTGAGCACCGTTTGCGAGTTGACCCAAAGATAAAACCGGTCATGGAACATCTTCGACGGTCCGCCGTACAGAAGAGAAAAGCAATCGGCGAAGAAGTGGCTCGGCTCCTGGCAGCTGAGTTTATCCGAGAGATTTACCACTCCGAGTGGTTAGCTAACATTGTCATGGTCCCTAAGAAGGACAATTCACTCCGCATGTGCATCGACTTCAAGCATATCAATCGGGCCTGCCCGAAGGATCACTTTCCTCTCCCTCACATTGATCAGATAGTTGATTCGACTGCGGGATGTGAGCGTTTGTCCTTTTTGGACGCTTATTCCGGGTATCATCAGATCCGTCTGTTTGGACCTGATGAAATCAAAACCGGTTTCATCACTCCATTCGGGTGCTTCTGTTATGTCACTATGCCATTCGGCTTGAAGAACGCTGGAGCCACATTCATGCGAATGATTCAGAAGTGTTTACTCACTCAAATCAGTCAGAATGTGGAAGCATACATGGATGACATTGTGGTCAAGTCACGCAAAGGTTCCGACCTACTGACTGACCTTGCCGAACCCTTTGCCAACCTCAGAAGGTACGATATCAAGCTTAATCCATCAAAATGCACGTTCGGAGTTCCAGGAGGAAAGTTGCTTTGTTTTCTCATTTCCGAACGAGGGATCGATGCTAACCCCGAGAAGGTTGGTGCCATACTCCGATGAAACGCCCAGTGCGTGTGCATGATGTTCAAAAGCTTACTGGTTGTTTGGCCGCCCTAAGTCGATTCATTTCCAGGCTCGGTGAGAAGGCGCTACCTCTCTACCCACTGATGAAGAAGTCTGATAAGTTCGAGTGGACTCCCGAAGCTGATGCAGCATTTGCAGAGCTAAAAGCCCTGCTTTCCACCCAGCCGGTGCTTGCTACCCCAATCAACAAAGAGCCTTTACTGCTTTACATAGCAGCCACTGGACAAGTCGTCAGTATAGTACTTACGGTCGAGCGAGAAGAAGAGGTAAAAGCCTATAAAGTTCAGCGCCCGGTTTATTATGTTTCTGAAGTACTTACTCCGTCGAAACAGAGATATCCGCACTATCAAAAGCTTGTTTATGAGATTTATATGACAACGAAGAAGGTTGCACACTAGTTCTCTGACCACTCCGTTACAGTCGTCAGCGACGCCCCATTATCAGAGATTCTGCACAACAGAGATGCAACTGGCGAGTGGCAAAATGGGCGATTGAACTCCTTCCCTTAGATATTCAGTTTGAGGCAAACAAAGCTATCAAGTCCCAAGCAATAGCTGATTTCCTAGCCGAGTGGATCGAACAGCAACTGCCGACTCAAGTTCACTCGAACCTTTGGACCATGTTCTTTGATGGTTCCAAGATGCTTTGAATGGTTCGTGTCTTTGGGTGGTATTAGTATCCCCGAGGAGACAAGCTCGTATATGTACTCCAGATTCAGTTTGATTACTCCAATAACGAAGCAGAATACGAAGCACTCTTATACGAGTTGCGCGTGGCCATTTCACTCGGCGTCCGTCGCCTCATGGTCTATGGCGACTCAGATTTGGTGGTCAATCAAGTGATGAAAGAGTGGGACGTCAGAAGCCCAGCCATGACTGGCTACTGCAATGCGGTGAGAAAGTTGGAAAACAAGTTCGAGGGGTTAGAGCTCCATCATATACCCCGACTGAAAAATCAAGCAGCCGATGATTTGGCGAAGATACGTTCCAAGAGAGAAGCCATTCCCAGCAATGTGTTTCTGGAATACATTCACACACCGTCAGTTCAAGAAGATCCTTTTACAGAAGAGCACCCGCAGCCTAAGAGCGCCACAGATCCGACTGAAGTCGAGGTCCCAGCCGTGGTCGATCTAATCATGGAAGTTCTGGTTATCACTCCAAACTAGACAATACCTTACATCGCGTACATCCTTAGGAAGGAACTCCCAGAGGATGAAGAAGAGGCTCGACAGATCGTCCGTCGATCCAAGGCCTTTACGGTGATAAAGGGACAGTTGTTCATAGAAAGTGTGACTGGGGTCAGTCAGAAATGCATAACACAAGAAGAAGGTCGAATGATCCTCAATGGCATCCACTCGGGAACCTGTGGTCACCATGCGTCCTCTCGGGCCATCGTGGCTAAAGCATATCGAGCCGGATTTTATTGGCCCCGAGCAAATGAAATGGCGAAAGATATAGTCGATAGATGTGAAGGTTGCCAGTTCTACTCTGATATGTCTCACAAGCTTGCGTCAGCCCTGAAGACCATTCAACTCGTCCGGCCCTTTGCTGTTTGGGGATTGGACATGGTCGGGCCGCTGAGGACTGGTAGGAGCGGATTTACTCATGTTCTTGTAGCAGTCGACAAGTTTACCAAATGGATCGAAGCCAACCTATCAAGAATCTTGATACCAGCACTGCTGTCAGCTTCATCAGACAATTGACATTCAGATATGGTGTTCCACACAGCATCATCAACGACAATGGATCGAACTTCAATTACGGCGAGTTTAGGCGTTACATGCTTCTCAAGGCACACGAGTCGACTATGCTTGATGGCTCACCCACGATCCGAATGTTCAAGCTGAAAGGGCGAATGGTCTAATCCTCAAAGGACTGAAACCCCGACCGATGCGTGATCTCAAACACGCAGCAGGTGCCTGGGTCAATGAGCTTCCATCAGTTCTCTAGGGTTTGAGGACAACTCCCAATCGATCGACCGGGCGAACCCCTTTCTTTTTGGTCTACGGAGCCGAAGCTGTTCTACCAAGTGACCTGCTCCACAACGCACCCCGTGTAGAACTCTTCTCTGAAGAAGAAGCGGAATAGGCCCGGCAGGATTCAGTCGATCTCGTAGAAGAAGAAAGAGAGATGTCATTGATCCGGTCGACCATCTACCAGCAAGATTTGCGTCGATTCCACGCCAGAAACGTGAAGGGTCGAGATTTTCAGGAGGGAGACTTGGTTCTTCGAGTGGATCAACAGAAGCCACACAAACTTGCCCCTTCTTGGGAAGGTCCCTTCATTATCACCAGAGTTCTCCACAATGGATCATACCATCTTTACAATGTCGAACATCAGAAAGACGAGCCACAAGCTTGGAATGCGGAGCTGCTCCACCCCTTTTATACTTAAGTACTCACTCGGATGAGATGTAATAAGAAACACCTTTGTAGTTTATTTATCAAAGACAAGAGCTTTATAATCTTCCTAAACGATTGTTGTTGCTTTTGTTTCCATTTGAAATCCCCCAGTGGGTGACTTCGCTGCGAATCCGTTTCGCCCAAGTCTGAAAAATCCTACCGAGTGGTGAGCAAGCCTCTCACTCGGAGGCTTAGCTGCGAATCCGTTTCGCCTAAGTTCAAAAAATCCTACCGAGTGGTGAGCAAGCCTCTCACTCGGGGGCTTAGCTGCAGTCAAGTACTCGCCTAAGTTTGAAAAATCCTACCGAGTGGAGAGCAACCCTCCCACTCGGGGGCTTAGCTGCAGTCAAGTACTAACCTAAGTTCGAAAAATCCTACCGAGTGGAGAGCAACCCTCTCACTCGGAGGCTTAGCTGCGAATCCCTTTCGCCTAAGTTCAAAAGATCCTACCGAGTGGTGAGCAAGCTTCTCACTCGGGGGGCTTAGCTGCAGTCAAGTACTCGCCTAAGTTTGAAAAATCCTACCGAGTAGAGAGCAACCCTCCCACTCGGGGGCTTAGCTGCAGTCAAGTACTCGCCTAAGTTTGAAAAATCCTACCGAGTGGAGAGCAACCCTCCCACTCGGGGGCTAAGCTGAAGTCAAGTAATCGCAAAAGTTAGAAAAATCCAACAGAGTGGAGAGCAACCCTACCAATCGGGGGCTTAAGCTGCAGTCAAGTACTGCCTAAGTTTGAAAAATCCTACCAAGTGGAGAGCAACCTCCCACTCCGGGCTTAGCTGCAGTCAAGTACTCACCTAAGTTTGAAAAATCCTGCGAATGTAGAGCAACCCTCCCACTCGGGGCTTAGGCTGCAGTCAAGTCCTCGCCTAAGTTTAAAATCCTACCGAGTGGAGAGCAACCCTCCCACTCGGGGGCTTAGCTACAGTCAAGTACTCACCTAAGTTTGAAAATTCCTACCTAGTGGAGAGAAACCCTCCCACTCGGGGGCTTAGCTGCAGTCAAGTACTCGCCTAAGTTTGAAAAATCGTACCGAGTGGAGAGCAACCCTCCCACTCGGGGGCTTAGCTGCAGTCAAGTACTCGCATAAGTATGAAAAATCCTACCGAGTGGAGAGCAACCCTCCCACTCAGGGGCTTAGCTGCGGTCAAGTACTCGCCTAAAGATGAAAAATCCTACCGAGTGGAGAGCAGCCCTCCCACTCGGGGGCTTAGCTGCGGTCAAGTACTCGCCTAAGTATGAAAAATCCTACCGAGTGGAGAGCAACCCTCCCACTCAGAGGCTTAGCCGCAATCCAGAACTTGCCTAAGTATAGAAGCCATCCCTATCCGCAAGGACGACGAGGTGCAGGTCGACTGCAACCTTCTCCTCGGAGCTACGCTACAAGTACAACGTTCGCTCCATCCCTATCTGCAAGGACGACGAGGTTCAGGTCGACTGCAACCTTCTCCTCGGAGCTACGCCACAAGTAGAACGTTTGCTCCATCCCTATCCGCAAGGACAACGAGGTGCAGGTTGACTGCAACCTTCTCCTCGGAGCTACGCCACAAGTACAACATTCGCTCCATCCCTATCCGCAAGGACGACGAGGTGCAGGTCGACTGCAACCTTCTCCTTCAGAGCTACGCCATTAGTAAAACGTTCGCTCCATCCCTACCTTCAAGGACGATGAAGTGCAAGTCGATTGAAATCTCAAACACAAAGATTATTCCGAGTGAAGAAAATTCCACTCGAAGGTAAACGCTCCATCCCTACCTGCAAGGACGATGAAGTGCATATTCAGAAATAAACCAAGTTCGGATAAATTCCTAAGGTTTCGGACGACGGTTCAAAAGTATTCGAGCATCAAGCCCGATGCAGTTTAACGGTTACACAATCACTCAACATCCCGAGGCAAACAAAGGTGAAGCTTAATGTTTTTCGATCACGCATCGGAGAAGGACTGGCTGGGTCGCAGAAACTGTCAAGGTCGATGCTGTCTATAATGCGAGTGGCGGCGGCAAGAAAAGTGTCCATGAAAGACTAGAAAGTATGCTTCTTCGTGTTTGCAACTTTACGCTCCACCAGCTTGTCTTCTTTGGCATCCTTGTAGTGCACTCGGACCAGAGACAGAGCGACGTAAGCACCACAGCGAGCAGAGAACTTCTTCCATTCTTGCACATTCTCAGGGATTTGATTCAGTCGAGCCGTCAGAGACTCAAGATCTTGAGACAGTTCTGCCTGAGGCCAAAGTTCTGCATCAATTCGGGTCATTGCAGCCTTCAGACGGGCCAGATAGGCAATTGCGCCATCCATGCGAGACACCAACCTCAGCACGTTCCTTGCAACTTCATCCTTGACTGGACAGTTAATGGGGTCAAGGCCCGTCTCGACCCGCCCAGTTTCCGCTTCAAAGTCTTGGCAAAATTCTGCACGGTCGAGTGAATTATGAGTCGACAAACAAGAATTAAAATTATCAGTCGACAGAAAGAAGACAAATTAATTGCTACCTTCAAGTTTCAGGACCAGTTTCGCAGAAAGTTGGCTCAAATAAGACTCTAATTCGCCGTTCTTGATCTTGAGGTTCCCAAGTTCGTCGGTCAGTTTGTCCTTGTCCTTCTTCAGTCTCTTGACTTCTTGGTTGGCGTCAGAAACAGCAGTCTTCAATTTGGAATTTTCTTCTTCTAACTTGCCGACTGAAGCAAGCTTCTTGTCAGCAAGCGTTGTCTTCTCGCGCGCCTCCTTCTGAGCTACAGCTAGGTCCAGGTCCTTCTGCTCCAAAGGCTGCTTCATTTTCTCTAAAGAAGTAACATTCTTCAGACGGGCTTGGAGTTGGCGGTTTTCACTACATACATCTGCTCGAGTGGTATCACTCGGGTCAAAAATGGAAAGAAAAAGTGCCAAAGTGGGATAAGCGATGGGCGATTGATTACCTCCCATGGCAGCTACTTCATCACGAGCGCCTGGAGATTTTTCTTGGCCAACTCCAGATCAAGGTTGAGGCTGATTTGCTGCTTGTTCATTGCGTAGAGCTGAGCCCCAAGATCGCATGATTTCTCTGATCACAAGTCATATCGATCGAGAGATAAAAATACATCACAATGCTAGTTACTCTAAGACTACCACCGAATCAAATATTCAATGGCAGTCTCGGGGACTACACCCAGTGAGTCTTGTCGATATCCATGTCGGTCGGAGGTGAGGTCGGGCTACACAAATTCATCGTTCACTTGGTCGGAACAAGAAAGCCAGTCGGAACAGAAAAATTGATCGCAACAAAAGATATGGGAAGATAGTTTACCCAGAAGCAACAGGGACATCCATCTTAATCCTAAGCAAGGTCTTACGAGCCTTCGAAGGGTTAGCTTTGGGCCGCTTGGTGACCTTCTCAGTCAGATCCGGAGTCGGGGACCGGGCGCGCTTGTGAGATGGAGCACTTGACGCCACGGCCTTGCCGCAACTGTTCGCGGGGTCATGCTTCTGCTTGGATCGACGTTCGGAGCGAGGTGGCGAGTCGGCTACCTCCTCGTCTTCCGACTCGTCGCTCTCATCTTCATCATCATCAGCTGGGGACTCCCACTCGCTGCTCTCCACAGCACTGACCTCTCCCTCTTGGTCTTGCTCCATAGCTTGTTCACCATTGGGCATCGAATACATCTCCGTCTAGATCTGCAAAGCAAGAGACCAATACTAAGTCAGTCGAAACAACAATCATTCGGAAAATGCGTTCAAAAACTCAGTCATGATGACCAGACCTTCTCTGGCGGGTTGCTTTCGCTGACAGGGTCGACTCGCCTAGCACCCCTGGGGTTGTCCTTGTTCCCGGTGATACCCATCAACCACTCGGCTACGGTTTTGGCCTCCACCTCCTCTAGATGAACCCGAGCAGTGTCACCAGCCCCGGAGTACATCCACATGGGATGGTCACGAGCTTGGAGAGGCTGGATCCGCCGACTGAGAAACACCTCGAGCAGATCCATACCAGTGACACCCTGGTTGATCAGCTGTACCACTCTCTCAACTAGCATGCCTGTCTCCGCCTTATCTGCAGCAGTCACTTTCAAGGAAGATGGAGTTTGAACACGGTCAAAAGAAAAAGGATGAAGCCCAGTCGACAGGCCTGGGGTCGTGAGGTCCTGGCAGTAGAACCAGGTCGACTACCAGCCCCTGACCGAGTCAGGAAGGGTCATCGGAGGGAAAGAGCTCCTCCTCCTCTTCTGAATGCCTAAGCCCCCACACATCTGAATGACATGGGTTTTCTCATCTTTTGAGTTCGCTTTCTTCACAGTTTGGGATCAGATGGTAAAGATGTGCTTGAAAAGACCCCAGTGCGGTTGGCACCCCAAGAAATTCTCGCACATGGAGACGAACGCAGCAAGATATGTGATAGTGTTGGGAGTGAAATGGTGGAGTTGGGCCCCAAAGAAATTCAGGAATCCGCGAAAGAAGGGATGCGGGGGAAGAGAAAAACCACGGTCGACGTGGGTGGCGAGCAGGATGCACTCACCCAGCCGCGGCTGTGGCTCCGTTTCTCCCCTCGGCAGGCGAGCGGACTTATGGACGATCAGCCCCAGCTCGGCCACATCGTCCAAGTCCTCCTGTCGGAGCGAGGATCGGATCCGATCTCCCTGGATCCAACCCGACGGCAACCCCGAGCGCGACGAAGACCCCCGATTCACCTTCTTGCTCTTCGCCGCCCCCTTCGCTTTCTTCGCACGCTCCAGCGCCGCCGTTTTGTCCTTCCCCATGGCGGTGGAGTGACGGCGTCGAGAGTGGATGGTCTGGGCAGTGCGGAGTCGCGAGAGGAAGAAGAAGGGAATGAGAACGCACAATGCAAATGCCTCTGTCTCGCCGCTTTTAAGAGCCTACTCCCGAGTGGCTGATGTGTGGGCCCGAGCGGTCCTGTCAAATCTCCCCAACAGTTGCACACGGGATACGTGGCAAAAAGGTGACGCAGTAATCGAAAAGTCCTATTTATCTACTCCCCTTACCGCGGGACGCTCCGCCTGGCGCGCTCCTACAAAAATTTCGAATCCCAGGAAATCCGGGATCCTCTACAACCGATCACGCCAAAGTTTCGTGTCAGAGGTTTTGTTCGACGGATGTGGTGATATAAACCAGTCGGTAATTTCTGAATCGATCAAGGCGACTGAAACGAAGCTGAAGTTCTGTCAACTGGCCTCTACTCAGAGATTTAGACGAGACAATCAAGAGTAAAAGCAAGGTCAACTCCGTCCTTCTGTTTCACTCAAACCTCGATGCATTCGGGGGCTAATGATGTAGACATAAACCTAGGGTAGGGTAATAGGCCTGACCTATACATCCAACCTAAGGTCCTAGTCCTAAGAACAAAGAAGTCCAAGTATCAGAAGAAGGAATCCAGCAAAGGCGTCGAGTGAAGTCCACTAGACCTGCCATCCACTCGGTGATCTCACTTTATCCAGGTAACTCGACCATCAAACCACTCGACGATAAGAAGACCTAAAGACGCTCCGCGCAGGAACGGTCGGGCATTTACTTAGATATTTAATGACCATTTACAACATTTCAATACAGGCGTTACCTGTAACGCTACCTCTTTATGTATCTTGAATCCTATGTAACGGAGGGGTGCTGGGATCCTGGCGCACTCTATATAAGGCACCCCCTCCTTTGGGACAAGGGTTCGCACCCCCTGTAACTCACACACATATAATCCAGTCAACCGCCTCCGGGCTCCGAGACGTAGGGCTCTTACTTCCTCTGAGAAGGGCCTGAACTCGTAAAACTAGCGTGTACAACTCCTCCATAGCTGAGATCTTTCCTTTACATTCCTACCCCCCTATTCTACTGTCAGACTCAGAACCACGACAGTCACCCAAAGCGCAGGATGCTACCCCGACTTGAGGAGGAAGCATATGATGCGGCTGATCGGCCACCTCGAGGCCGCGAAAGAGAGGCATTTCAGCCAGAAGCTCAGCCCGCACCCCCCCCGCCACTCAAACAAAAATACCAAGGCACCGGGAAACACGTGAGACCTACGATACGTATTGGAGGACATGGCAAAACACGCAAGATCGATCTACGGACCACGAGGGCACGCTCCTACGCGGGACGGTGACCACCACGCCGGATACAGTAAAAACAAATCCGGCCGGGCCGAATACAGCAGGCAAGTCTCATATGAGCTGCGCCGCGATATAGCCCAGCACAGAGGCGTGGCACACCCCCTATGCTTCACTGACAAAGTAATGGAGCATGAATTACCAGAGGGTTTTTACCCCGTAAATATCGAATCATATGATGGCACAACAGATCCCGTGGTATGGATCGAGGACTTCCACCTCCACATCCACATGGCCCACGGTGATGATCTACATGCCATCAAGTACCTCCCGTTAAAACTTAAAGGACCAGCTCGGCATTGGCTGAATAGCTTGCCAGCAGACTCCATTGACCGTTGGGAGGATCTGGAAGACGCATTCCTCGAAAACTTCTAGGGCACTTATGTGCGACCACCAGATGCCGATGACTTGAGCCACATAATTCAGCAGCCAGGGGAATCGACCAGGCAATTCTGGACACGGTTCCTAACCAATAAAAATAAAATTGTCGACTGTCCGGATGCAGAGGCCTAGCGGCATTTAAGCACAACATCCGTGACGAGTGGCTCCCCGACACCTCGGTCAGGTAAAGCCGAAGTCTATGGCAGCCCTCACGACACTAATGACCCGCTTTTGCGCGGGAGAGGATAGTTGGCTGGCTCGCAGCAACAACATATCAAGAAACCTTGGCACTTCGGATACCAAGGATAGTAACGGCAGGCCAAGTCGCTGCAAACACAAGCACCGCAACAACGGCGATAACACCGGGGATACGGCAGTCAATGCCGGATTCAGAGGCTCTAAACCCGGTCAGTGGAAAAAGCCATTGAAAAGAAGCACTCTGGGCCTGCCCAGTTTGGACCGCATACTCGATCGCTCGTGTCAAATACACGGCACCCCCGATAAGCCAGCCAATCACACCAACAGAGAATGCTTCGTGTTCAAGCAGGCCGACAAGTTAAACGCCGAAAACAAGGACAAGGGGCTGCACAGAGATGACGAGGAGGAGCCACGGCCGCTGAACACGGGATGACAGAAGAGGTTCCCCCCACAAGTGAGGACGGTGAACATGATATACGCAACCCACATCCCCAAAGGGAACGGAAGCGTGCACTAAGGGACGTATATGCGACGGAGCCCGTCGCCCCAAAGTTCAACCCATGGTCCTCTTGTCCGATCACCTTCGATCGCAGGGACCACCCCACTAGTATCCGTCATGGCGGATCTGCCACATTGGTCTTAGACCCCATCATTGATGGATTTCACCTCACTCGAGTCCTTATGGACGGCGGCAGTAGCCTAAACCTGCTCTATCATGATACAGTGCGCAAAATGGGTATAGACCCCTTGAGGATCAAACCCACAAAAACGACCTTTAAAGGCGTCATCCCAGGTGTAGAGGCCCATTGTACGGGCTCAACCACACTGTAAGTGGTCTTCGGATCTCCGGACAACTTCCGAAGCGAGGAGTTAATCTTCGATATCGTCTCGTTCCGCAGTGGCTATCACGAACTACTCGGGCGAACCGCGTTTGCAAGATTCAACGCAGTACCACATTATGCATACCTTAAGCTCAAGATGCCAGGACCTAGGGGGGTCATGACAGTCAATGGAGGAGCACACTGCGGCCCTCGCAGTGGAGGCACAAAGCAACCTCTTAAGGCAATCAACCAGTTCGGTGATAAAGCCCCCGGACACCGTCAAGCGCGTCCGAAGCAACCTGCAACATGATCGCCTGGCATGCTCAGAGCTCTCCTAGCAATTCGGCCCCCGCCCTAGCCTCAGTCGAACGATGAAATTCATGCCACGCGTACATAAATACGCATTGAAAATACCATAGGCGTCGGCGGGGGTACGATCAAGTCACGTCCCACAACGCGGCTCAACCGCACTAGGGGCTTACCACCTTCATCATTCTCTTTCTTTCAGGACTTTACTCTCTGGAATTCCTATCCGGCATTACGATAGCCGGACACATGATACAACATCCAAGCAGGTAGGAAGCTACGTCTTACAATGGAATCCCCAGGTGGTCTCTCATAACGAGTGAAATACCTTCTTTAAGATACCAGTCCGCAGCTTGCCTCTGGATGGGACATGTCAAATAGTCCTAGTTTTTGCTTACCGCACTACTTGTATCAGTATGCTTTGACGCATTTCTCGAATAAACAATGCATAGCACTAGTCTATTATTGCATTCTATATTCTTTTTTATATACATGTTCATTTATGATAGTTAGCACCCGTACACTTTGGTACGGCCAGTACGCCAGGGGCTTCCGTATACCCCATAACATGGCGTGAGAAGTCCGAACACTCTTGATAGTGCGGCACCCCGAAATTATAGCATTATATGCATCAGCTCCGAATCATGTCTTGGGTCAATAGTTATGTTTGCCCGGCTCCCGTGTTGTGGTCACTTATGTTCCGCTATATCGGCTAAGGTAGCACTGGGAGAACTACTGCGATTGTGTCCCGGTTCTTCCGGACGAGCACCTCAGTAGAGAAAGCTAAAACTGACTGTCATGATAAGGCAAGAGCTGGTCGCTCTTCGAGAGGTCTCAAGTCCCTAAAGACTTTTTCCGCTTCGGGCGAGGAGTCGGCTTTGTCCGACTTAGGCATGTGTAGCGCGCCAAATTCGGCCATCCGAATACTAGGGGATTCGCCAAAATTTAAAATTGTAGACTTATATGGCTAAGTGAGAGTGATAAAGCATTATAGTCCAATTGCACAGTTCGTTCTTATTTGAGCACCTCCCTCGAAGGACCCAAAAACGGGAAAAAGAGTGCTCAGATTTATCCCGAACACCCCAGCAGTAGTTGCATGGGGGGCAGAAGCCGACGACTAGCCAACTCTCAGATTTTATAAATGGCCGCACAGCAGGTAATATTTTAAATACTAAAGCGTTGCATAGCGCAAATGAACTAGTTTTCATAATACATGATCACATGAGTGCTAGCTCTTGACCACTACGTTGGATTTCCCCGAAGAGGAGAGGATGATGCAGCAAAGTAGCACAAGTATTTCCCTCAGTTTTTGAGAACCAAGGTATCAACCCAAGAGGAGGCCACGCACAAGTCCCTCGTGCACTGCACAAAACAATAGCTCCTCGCAACCAACGTGATTAGGGGTTGTTAATCCCTTCACGGTCACTTACGAGAGTGAGATCTGATAGAGATGATAAATAATATTTTTGGTATTTTTGGTATAGAGATGCAAAGTAAAAAGTAAATGGCAAAGTAAAAACAAAGCAAGTATTAAAGTGATGGAGATTGATATGATGAGAATAGACCCGGGGGCCATAGGTTTCACTAGTGGCTTCTCTCAAGAGCATATGTATTCTACGGTGGGTGAACAAATTAATGTTGAGCAATTGACAGAATTGAGCATAGTTATGAGTATATCTAGGCATGATCATGTATATAGGCATCACGTCCGAGACAAGTAGACCGAAACGATTCTGCATCTACTACTATTACTCCACTCATCGACCGCTATCCAGCATGCATCTAGAGTATTAAGTTAAAAACAGAGTAACGCCTTAAGAAAGATGACATGATGTAGAGGGATAAATTCATGCAATATGATAAAAACCCCATCTTGTTATCCTCGATGGCAACAATACAATACGTGCCTTGCAACCCTTTCTGTTATTGGGTAAGGACACCGCAAGATTGAACCCAAAGCTAAGCACTTCTCCCATTGCAAGAACTACCAATCTAGTTAGCCAAACCAAACGGATAATTCGAAGAGATTTGCAAAGATAACCAATCACACGTAAAAGAATTCAGAGAAGATTCAAATATTATTCATAGATAATCTGGATCATAAACCCACAATTCATCGATCTCAACAAACACACCGCAAAAATAAGATTACATCGAATAGATCTCCACGAGAGAGGGGAGAACATTGTATTGAGATCCAAAAAGAGAGAAGAAGCCATCTAGCTACTAGCTATGGACCCGAAGGTCTGAAGTAAACTACTCACACTTCATCGGATGGGCTATGGTGATAATGTAGAAGCCCTCCATGGTGGATGCTCCCTCCTGCGGAGCTCCGGAACAGGCCGCAAGATGGGATCTCGTGGATACAGAAAGTTGCGGCGGTGGAATTAGGTTTTTGGCTCCGTATCTGATCGTTTGAAGTGCGTAGGTATATATAGGAGGAAGGAGTATGTCGGTGGAGCAACAGGGGCCCACGAGGTGGGCGCACCCTAGGGCGCCCTAACCCTCGTGACCGCCTCTTTGTTCCTTGGAGTAGGGTCCAGTCTCTGGATCACGTTCGATGAGAAAATCACGTTCCCGAAGGTTTCATTCCGTTTGGACTCCGTTTGATATTCCGTTTCTTGACACCTTTGAAATGGGCAAAAAACAACAATTACGGGCTGGGCCTCCGGTTAATAGGTTAGTCCCAAAAATAATATAAAAGTGGAAAATAAAGCCCAATATAGTCCAAAACAGTAGATAAAGTAGCATGGAGCAATCAAAAATTATAGATACGTTGGAGACGTATCAGGTATCCCCAAGCTTAATTCCTGCTCGTCCTCTAGTAGGTAAATGATAAAAAGAGAATTTTTGATGCGGAGTGATACTTTGGCATAATTTCAATGTAAATCTTCTTATTTGTGGTATGAATATTCAGATCCGAATGAATACAAAATAATAGTTCGTATTGATAAAAGAAATGGTAATACTTCAAGCATACTAATCAAAGTAATCATGTCTTCTCAAAATAGCATGGCAAAAGAAAGTTCATCCCTACAAAATCATATAGTTAGGCTATGCTTCATTTTCGTCACACAAAGATGTTCCCAACTTCTATACCCCCGATGACAATCCAAGCAATTGTTTCATACTTAAATAATCTCAAACTTTTTCAACCTTCAAGCAATACATGAGCGTGAGCCATGGATATAACACTATGGGTGGAATAGAATATGATGACGGGGATTGTGTGGAGAAGACAAAGGAGAAAGTCTCACATTGACGAGGATAATCAACGGGCTATGGAGATGCCCATCAATTGATGTCAACATGAGGAGTAGGGATTGCCATGCAACGGATGCACTAGAGCTAATGAATGCTCAACAAAAGAAAACTAGTGGGTGTGCATCCAACTTGCTTGCTCATGAAGACCTAGGGCATTTGAGGAAGCCCATCGTAGGAATATACAAGCCAAGTTCTATAATGAAAAATTCCCACTAGTATAAAAACACAACTTATGAGACTCACTACATGAAAAACAAGGTGCTACTTTGAAGCACAATATATGAGACTCACTACATGAAAAACAAGGTGCTACTTGAAGCACAAGTGTGGAAAATGAGATAGTAACATTGCCCTTTTTATTTATTTATTTTTTGGGCCTTTCTTTTTTTTCTTTTTGGCCTTTATCTTATTTTTTGGGCAATGCTCTAATAATGATGATCATCACACTTCTATTGATTACAACATAAGGATTACAACTCGAAACTAGAACAAGATATGACTCTATATGAATGCCTCCTGCGGTGTACCGGGATGGTGCAATGAATCAAGAGTGATATGTATGAAAGATAATGCATGCTGGCTTTGCCACAAATACGATGTCAACTACATGATCATGCAATGGCAATATGACAAAAGTAAAGTATGTCATGATGATGATGAACGGAACAGTGGAAAGTTGCATGGCAATATATCTCGGAATGGCTATGGAAATGCCATAATAGGTAGGTATGGTGGGTGTTTTGAGGAAGATATAAGGAGGTTTATGTGTGAAAGATTGTAACATATCACGGGGTTTGGATGCACCGGCGAAGTTTGCACCAACTCTCAATGTGAAAAAGAGCAATGCACGGTACCGAAGAGGCTAGCAATGATGGAAGGGTGAGAGTGCGTATAATCCATGGACTCAACATTAGTCATAAAGAACTCACATACTTATTGCAAAAATCTACAAGTCATCAAAAACCTCGGCACTATGCGCATGCTCCTAGGGGGATAGATTGGTAGGAAAAGACCATCGCTCATCCCCGACCGCCACTCATAAGGAAGACAATCAAATAACACCTCATGTTTCAAATTTGTTACACAACATTTACCATACGTGCATGCTACGGGACTTGCAAACTTCAACACAAGTACTTCTCAAATTCACAATTACTCAACTAGCACGACTTTGATATTATTACCTCTATATCTCAAAACAATCATCAAGCACCAAACTTCTCTTAGTATTCAAAACATTCATAGGATTTTTTTTACTAATCTTGAATACCTAGCATATTAGGATTATTTAAGCAAATTACCATGCTATTTAAGAGTCTCAATATAAGTGAATCATGAGAGCTCATTTATTTCTAAAAAACAAAACCACCACCATGCTCTAAAAAGATATAAGTGAAGTACTAGAGCAAATGACAAACTACTCCGAAAGATATAAGTGAAGATCAATGAGTAGTCGAATAATTATGCAACTATGTGAAGACTCTCTAACATTTAATAATTTCAGATCTTGGTAATTTATTAAAACAGCAAGCAAAACTAAATAAAATAAAATGACGCTCCAAGCAAAACACATATCATTTGGCGAATAAAAATATAGCTCCAAGTAAAGTTACCGATGAACGAAGACGAAAGAGGGGATGCCTTCCGGGGCATCCACAAGCTTAGGCTCTTGGTTGTCCTTGAATATTTCCTTGGGGTTTCTTGGGCATCCCCAAGCTTAGGCTCTTGCCACTGCTTATTCCATAGTCCATCGAATCTTTACCCAAAACTTGAAAACTTCACAACACAAAACTTAACAGAAAACTCGTGAGCTCCGTTAGCGAAAGAAAACAAAACACCACTTCAAGGTACTGTAATGAACTCATTATTTATTTATATTGGTGTTAAACCTACTGTATTCCAACTTCTCTATGGTTTATAAACTCTTTTACTTGCCATAGATTCATCAAAATAAGCAAACAACAAACGAAAAACAGAATATGTCAAAACAGTCTGTAGTAATCTAGATCAAACGTATACTTCTGGAACTCATAAAATTCTCAATAAATTGCTGGACGTGAGGAATTTATCTATTAATCATCTGCAAAAAGAAACAACTAAATAGCACTCTCCAGTAAAAAAATTAGATAATCTCGTGAGCGCTAAAGTTTCTGTTTTTTTACAGCATGATCATAAAGACTTCACCCAAGTCTTCCCAAAGGTTCTACTTGGCACAAACACTAACTAAAACACAAAACCACATCTAGACAAAAGCTAGATGGATTATTTATTCCTAAACAGAACCAAAAAGCAAGAAACTAAAATAAAATTGGGTTGCCTCCCAACAAGCGCTATCGTTTAATGCCCCTACCTAGGCATGATGATTTCAATGATGCTCACATAAGACATAAGAATTGAAACATAAAGAGAGCATCATGAAGAATATGACTAGAAAATTTAAGTCTAACCCACTTCCTATGCATAGGGATTTTGTGAGCAAACAACTTATGGGAACAATAATAAACTAGCATAGGAAGGCAAAACAAGCATAACTTCAAGATTTTAAGCACATAGAGAGGAAACTTGATATTATTGCAATTCCTACAAGCATATATTCCTCCCTCATAATAATTTTCAGTAGCATCATGAATGAATTCAACAATATAACCAGCACCTAAAGCATTTTTTCATGATCTACAAGCATAGAAATTTTACTACTCTCCACGTAAGCAAAATTCTTCTCATTCGGAATAGTGGGAGTATCATAAGAGAATTGAATACTATAAATTGTTTCCACATTAAGATAGTAATGTTCAGAAAAAGAGGAAACATAATCATGACAAGTTTTATAAATATAATCATCACTACTCTTTATAGCATAAGTTTCATCACAATAATCATCATAAGTAGGAGGCATTCTATCATTATTATAAATTTGCATATCAAAACTTGGGAGACTAAAAATATCATCTTCATTAAACGTAGCCTCCCCAAGCTTGGGACAAACATTAATTGCAGCAAATATATTCTCAAAAACATCATCTTCATAAAACATAGCATCCCCAAGCTTGGGCCTTTTCATATCATAAGCATAGTCACTCTCATCATTAATAATATGGATAGCACCAATAGTATAGCAATTATCATATTCTTCCAAGCAAGTTCCAAAAAGATTTTCAAGATCATAAGAAGTATCATTATTTTCCCAATCATAATCACAGCAAGCAATAGGCATAACGAGATCATCATCAAGTGCATCATCTTCCACAATTATTTTTGATTCATTTTCATGAGGCACAACAATAATAGGAGTAACATTATTTGGGAGGGATACCTTTTTACATCTCTTCCTTTTTCTTTTCTTCTTCTTCACCTCATGTGTGGGTTCAATCCCCTTTTTGGAGCTCCTTATTAATGAGATTGGTTGAATAGAAGGCTCCTCCTCGTTTCCTGATTCATCATAAGAAATAATAGGAGAATATTGGGAAGTCTCTTCCCTTTCGTTAGTATTCTCTTCATCTTCTATTTGTTTTCTTCTCTTTATGTAATTGGAAATATAAGGATTTTCAATGCAATTCACTGCACAATACATATAAATTTCTTCTAGATCAATATCGAGGAATTTCTTGAGGTTATATTCTGGAATATGCTTAGTTTGACGTTTCAATTCTTCATAACCCAAAAGCAAACTTAGTTCATTATAATGCGCAAGGGAAATCAAGTCATCACAATTTTTGGACACAATTCGATCATGAAACAATTTGCATTTGATATTTAAATGACCATGTTCATTGCAAAGTTCACAAGTACGGCTAAGATATCTTAAATTTTTAGCACTAACATTTAGCCTTTCTTGCAACCATTTAGTTTCTAAGTACTTATGCCTCTCGCAATATCTATCTTCCCTATTTGGTGCATAGTTGCAAACCCAATGCACTCCACAAAATATGACATGTTTATAGGAGGCACTTTCATCATAACTAGTGCAATCATCATTAGTACCATGGATACCTCTTGAGCACTGCGTTGGATTTCGCCGAAGAGGAGAGGATGATGCAGCAAAGTAGCGTAAGTATTTCCCTCAGTTTTTGAGAACCCAAGTATCAATCCAGTAGGAGGCCACGCACAAGTCCCTCGTACCTGCACAAAACAATAGCTCCTCGCAACCAACGCGATTTGGTGTTGTCAATCCCTTCACGGTCACTTACGAGAGTGAGATATGATAGAGATGATAAATAAATTTTTTGGTATTTTTGGTATAGAGATGCAAAGTAAAAAGTAAAAGGCAAAGTAAAAACAAAGCAAGTATTAAAGTGATGGAGATTGATATGATGAGAATAGACCCGGGGGCCATAGGTTTCACTAGTGGCTTCTCTCAAGAGCATAAGTATTCTACGGTGGGTGAACAAATTACTGTTGAGCAATTCACAAAATTGAGCATAGTTATGAGTATATGTAGGCATGATCATGTATATAGGCATCACGTCCGAGACAAGTAGACCGAAACGATTCTGCATCTACTACTATTACTCCACTCATCGACTGCTATCTAGCATGCATCTAGAGTATTAAGTTAAAAAACAGAGTAACTCCTCAAGCAAGATGACATGATGCAGAGGGATAAATTCATGCAATATGATAAAAACCCCATCTTGTTATCCTCGATGGCAACAATACAATACGTGCCTTGCAACCCTTCCTGTCACTGGGTAAGAACACTGCAAGATTGAACCCAAAGCTAAGCACTTCTCCCATTGAAAGAACTACCAATCTAGTTGGCCAAACCAAACGGATAATTCGAAGAGACTTGCAAAGATAACCAATCATACATAAAAGAATTGAGAGAAGATTCAAATATTATCATAGATAATCTGGATCATAAACCCACAATTGATCGATCTCAACAAACACACCGCAAAAAGAAGATTACATCGAATAGATCTCCATGAGAGAGGGGGAGAACATTGTATTGAGATCCAAAAAGAGAGAAGAAGCCATCTAGCTACTAGCTATGGACCCGGAGGTCTGAAGTAAACTACTCACACTTCATCGGAGGGGCTATGGTGATGATGTAGAAGCCCTCCATGGTGGATGCCCCCCCTCCGTGAGACTCAAACAGGCCCCAAGATGGGATCTCATGGATACTGAAACTTGCGGTGTTGGAAGTAGGTTTTTGGCTCCGTATCTGATCGTTTGGGGGTACGTAGGTATATATAGGAGGAAGGAGTACGTCGGTGGAGCAACAGGGGGCCCACGAGGCAGGGGGTGCCCCCCACCCTCGTGACCGCCTCTTTTGTTCCTTGGAGTAGGGTCCAAGTCTCCTGGATCACGTTCGGTGAGAAAATCACGTTTCCGAAGGTTTCATTCCGTTTGGACTCCGTTTGATATTCCGTTTCTTCGAAACCTTTGAAATAGGCAAAAAACAGCAATTACTTTTGGGCCTCCGTTTAATAGGTTAGTCCCAAAAATAATATAAAAGTGGAAAATAAAGCCCAATATAGTCCAAAACAGTAGATAAAGTAGCATGGAGCAATCAAAAATTATAGATACGTTGGAGACGTATCAATGAGCAAGTTCATTCAAAAATTACATCTTTGGAACACTCGTCCTCCACAAGACGGGCACCCTTCAGGACACCCTCATAATACATTTCAGGGTGGCGATGCTCCTTGCCCTGCGGCGGCCCCTCCTTCACCACCTTCTCGGCGTCCATCTTGGCCCAGTGCACCTTCAAGACGGGCAAAGCCCTGCGTGCACCTTCGATGCAGACGGACCGCTTTATGACTTCCAGCCGTGGGCAGGCATCTACAAGCCGCCTTACCAGGCCGAAGTAGCTGTTGGGAAGGGCATCGCCAGGCCACATCCATACTATAAGGCCCTTCATGGCCTGTTCGGCCGCCGTGTGTAGCACGACCAGTTGCTTCAGCTGGTCGCTCAAGGGCATCGGGTGTTTGGTCCCGGATATCGAGACGAGAACACCTTCTCCGTTGAGCTCCCTCCTCGGCTGGTAGAACTCATGACATCGAGACACCTGCAGGCAGATCTGCGAATGCCCCTGGAGAGCTCCGAACTCGGGTAAGTAAATAGAAATGTTCTTTCACATGCTTGCTTTGCATAATGAATGCCTTAGCTTCCACTATCTTCTTCGCCGCCTCAATCTCCTGAAGGGCCTTTTGCGCTTCGGCCTTGGCATGTTTTGCGCTTTCGAGGGCCTTGGCAAGCTCGGACTCTCGCGTCTTCGAGTCAAGCTCCAAGGACTCGTGCTTCTTCACGAGCGCCTGGAGCTCTTGCTGCACCTTGCCTACTCGGTCTTCCTGTCTTTCTCGCTCAATGCGCTCCTTGGCCGCTTTGTTCTCGGCCTCGGACAGCGCCTCCTTCAGGTTCGCCACTTCAGTTGTGGTCCCTGGCACATTCATGATGATCCTATTATCTTGCAACCAAAACTTTTTTTATATAGACAAGGTATTTCTCACCTTTGTTCTCCTCGAGCTGCTTCTTGGCAAGGCCGAGTTCTTCCTCGGACCGCTCGAGGTCCTGCTTGATCTTGGCGACCTCTGTGCGTCTGGCGGCAGTGATGAAACTGCATACATGCTCTGAGACATATTTGGATTAGACTCCTGCAGTTACTATTTGATCCTCTATTCGGCTTTTCTTCGCGTTCGCTGGACAGAGCATCAAGGGCTACTGCCTATGCGGTAATATTTTCCTATACTTCGATTACTCACCTCAAAGCCTGTTAGGAGGCTCGCACAGGCTTCAGTCAGTCCGCTCTTAGCGGACTGAACCTTTTTGATCACCGCACTCTGCGGTACTCTTCGTTGATGGAAGCGCTACGAAGCACTTCCAGCAAGTTGTCCGGTGCCTCTGGGTGGACAGAGGTCACCGGCACGGGCAACTTGCCCCTCTTAACAGGGGGTCGCCTGCCGAAGTCTGGACCACTGGTGGTTTCGGTGCGGTGTTCGGCTGAGGGCCGAACTTGGAGCCTGTGGGAGTCTTGCTCCCTTTGCGCCCAGGGTCCGGAAGGTCTCCTTGAGGCGCCTCCAGGACAACCTCCCCTCGGCTTGGTGCCCTTTGAGACAACGCCTCAACGTTGTCCGTAGCGCGAGGGGCGGAGGCGGTCGGAAGCGAATCACTATTCATATCCGACGAGTCCAAAGAACCGTCCGATGAAGATACATTGATGCGGATTCGGGACGGACTGCATAATCATATTCGGTGTAAGGAGAAGCAGTGCAATAAAAGCATACCATGAATTACTCTGGTATCCGAATAATTACGACTTCTCTAGGGGCTTGTCCCTGGGCAACCACTCGTCTTCGCTATGCATGGTGGTCGTAGAACAGTCCGGAAGGAGAGTCCTTCCCTTCGGCCTCCCCGGTTGGGGCGGCCTTCCTTTTCTTGTCTCCCCCGGCTGGAGGGGGAGATGTCGGATTTCGGGTTCCGGCAGACCCTCTAGGTTCGAACTCTGGGGTGCACGTGGAGATCTCACCCCCTACCTAACTGCACCTCATCGCCTCGCTAGGATTTAAACTACCAAGGGAACAACACAAGAGACACAAGGTTTATACTGGTTCGGGCCACCATTGTGGTGTAATACCCTACTCCAGTGTGTGGTGTGGTGGATTGCCTCTTGGGCTGATGATGAACAATACAAGGAAGAACAGCCTCGCGCGGGTCTGTTCTTGGCTGGTGCGATGAACTGCTAGAGAGAGCTCAGCCCTCTCTCTCTCTCTCTCTCTCTCTCTCTCTCTCTCTTATGCCTCTACCATGTGGGTGGCTAGTCCCATTTATAGGCAGAGGCCCCGGGCCTCTTCCCAAATATTGAGCGGGAAGGGCGCCAACAATTGGCCATTTTGAAGGGGAACATCTGGTACACTTATCCTGACTAAAGTTGGTCCTCGCCTGCCAAAGGCTCTAACGAAGACGCCGGCTTGGGCTTCATGATGACCTCCTTCCTCCGTTGGGCTGGACTTGGTCTCGTTGCACCGAAACGGTTGCCTTTGCTTGATACTCTCGCCTGCGCTTGCCTTCTTTGCACCAAAGAGGAAATGAGGACACTGCGCGGGCTGGCGCCCGCCTGGCGCCCGCCTGGCGCCCTTGGTCGTCATGGCTTGCGTCATGGGCACCTCGCGAGGTACCCCGCCTTGATCTCTCCGCCTCCTCGCGAGCCAGCCTGGTGAGGCCGTGCCAGAGGAAGCTTCCTGTCGTCCGCCTCGCGAGGGTCTTGAGCTCGTGCGGATGAAGATGGGCCGTACTGGGCCACCCCTTGAGCCACGCCCGCGGGCGCGAGCGAGCAAGTCTGCAGGTAACCCGTTCCCGAAGCGCCCGAGAGCCCCCGCCCAAGGCACGCCTGGACTTGGCTTAGCAGAGAAGCGAAGGGGCAAGTGCGAAGCGCCACGGGCCCTAACAGCCTGCGGCCTTGGGCGCTGTGTGGCGGTTGATTGGACGTGGGTGCCTCCGCTTCCCCACGACGCCTCGGCAACTGCACGAATTGACAAGTCCCTGCATGCAAAGTGAGCCATGATTACCTGTGATCGTGGAGGTCGACGATTGACCTTCCCCGGCTATAAATACGGGATGACGCCTGCCCTTCCAGTCCAACCCTTCTTGCTTCTCCTTCTTCTTTATGGCTCCGCCAAAGAGGTTCTCGGCCGTGGAGAAAGGAAAGGCCTGCCAAGTGGAGCCTGACTCTCCCCCGCCCAAGCGCGATCGAGGCCGTCCTCGCAAGCACCCTGTGGTTCCCATAGTGGCTCCTCGCGGCCGTGGAGGTGATCTCCCACGCGGTGACGGGCGGCAGGCTGTTGATGGGGGGCGCGCTACGGCCGCGCGACCCCCTAGGCCGCGCTTCCACTCGGCAGAGGTGCTGCCGGAGTTTGTTGTGTGGTCGGCAAAGCCGACCAGCACCTGGCTCCAGCTTCCCCACTTCCTCCTAGGTGAACTTCCGCCTGGCGCTCTCGGCGGCCTCTGGCTCCAGGCGGATGGTTGCTGCAGCCGGGCTTCCTGGGCTTTGCTGGAGGTCTCACACGCCGGGAGCGTGGCCCTGACCCGTGGCTGGCAGACGTTTGCCCGTGCGCGTGGTTTGAGCCGACGGTGCACCCTGCACTTCAAGTTCGACGGCGATACCACCCTCTTCGTGAGGGTGTTCGGGGAAGACGGTCGCCGCGCCGGGTGCTGCCCCAAGGATGACTACCGCGGCCGTGGGCCTAGCCCCGGCGACGATCGGGATGAAGATGACGGCGCGCGCATGGTCGGTGGCGCTCGGGGTTCGTCGAGCTTCAGCGACTCTTCTTCAGACAGCGGCTCCTCCAGCGGTGGCCATGTCCAGCCTCCGCGCCGCCGTGCCCGCCTGGGGGGAGGTAGCGGGTCTGCCCGCCGTTGCACGTCGGTGAAGTGCGAGAGGGAGTCTGCTTGAGCTCTGGAGGTAGTTCGAGCCTTCGCCGCGAGTTTGTGTCAAGCGAGCCATGCTTGTTTTGTTCTTTTCCTTTTCCTGCGCAAAGAGACAGTAGTGTAGGGCCCCGCGGGGCATGCTTGGACTATTGCTATTAATTATCATACTGCTTCCGCTATTTTTATATTAGGCTTCTGCGCCGCGCGCCTGCGCGTAGAAATTACTAAGCTTGGGGGCGACCTGTTGCGATCCTCACCTCCCGAGGCCGAGGCCTCGTCGGACGCTTTATGCCCTACAAAGATTAGTCAGGAGAGGTAGCTTCCGGCCTCAGTTGTGGAAGCGACCGACCCAGGTCCGGTGTTCGCGTCGCGGTGCCTGTGGGGCACGGACCGAAGGGGTGCTCCCGTAGTGGACCTGGTGAGGGAAACCTCAAGCAATAGGGGCAGAAAACACTCGCGAGGGTGCCCGCGTTGCTCCCTCGCGAGACTCGCGGGAGAGAAATCAAGGCAGGAGAGCGAAGAAGGCAAAGAGTCACAAGCCAAAGACGGGAACCACTTCAATAAAACTTCAAATGAGAATGAACAAGCCAACTACAGAAAGCAAATGAGAAAAGCCGCGTCCAGCACCTAACCTAGTCTTCGACGTCTTCTCACCAGCGCGGAGCTAAGTGCTACCACAGGGCGTGGGAGGGAGCCCCAGGGCCTGAGGCCGGCGCTCTTGAGACTCCGGGGCGTGTACATCCCCAACTCATTATTACGTGAGAGTGTCACGGGCGGCGAGCTTCACGGGCATTGGCCTTCTTCACAGGCTCCGGGCCTTTCTCAGAAAAATAAACTTCACAGGCGTTTGCCTTCTTCACAGTCACCGGGCCTTTGATAGATAGATAAGCTTCACAGGCATTGGCCCTCTTCACAGGCTCCGGGACTTTTCCAAAACGCAGCGCTTCAAAGGCATTCGCCTTCTTCACAGGCACCGGGCCTTTTCCAAAACGCAGCGCTTCACAGGCATTCGCCTTCTTCACAGGCACCGGGCCTTTTCCATAACGCAGCGCTTCACACGCATTCGCCTTCTTCACAGGCACCGGGCCTTTTTAGGGGTAAAACCTCCGGAGGTGCTGGATGTTCCACGCATTCTGGACGGGCACCCCCTCCTGAGTCTCCAAGCGCGCGGAGCCGGGCCTGGAAACATGAACAACCTTGAACGGGCCCTCCCACATGGGAGATAGCTTATGCAGTCCTTCCTTGGAGAGAACCCGTCTGAGCACGAGGTCCCCTACCTCAAGAGTCCTGGGGCGAATGTTGCGGCAGTGGTATCGCTGCAGTGCTTGTTGGTTTCTTGCCGCTCATAATGCGGCTTCTCGATGATGCTCCTCCCCCAGCACGAGGTCCGTCCCCCGCATGGCATCCTGCTGCGCCTCGTCGAACGCCAGGACCCGCGCGGAACAACGTCTGACCTCATGAGGGAGGACCGCTTCAGCTCCATAGACCAGGAAGAACGGGGTCTCGCCAGTTGGCTTGGTCGCGGTCATGCGGATGGACCACAACACGGACTGAAGCTCGTCATACCAACCTCTGCCGCAGGCCTCCATCTTCTTCTTGAATGTCCTGGTCTTGAGGCCTCTCATGACCTCCGCGTTGGCCCGCTCGGCCTGACCGTTGCTCCGTGGGTGCGCTACTGAAGCGTAGCATACCTGCATCTCGAGGTTAGCACAGTATGTTTTGAAGAGGTTACTGGCAAGCTGCGAACCGTTGTCGGTGATGATGCGGTTCGGCACCCCGAACCGGCTTACGATGCCCTTGATGAACTTGACCGCAGAACCTGCGGGGATGGTGCGGACGGCTTCCACTTCAGCCCACTTGGTGAACTTGTCCACGGCGACGTAGAGGTAGCGATAGCCCCCTGGCACCCGAGGAAACGGGCCCAGGGTATCCAGCCCCCAGACAGTGAATGGCCACGAGAGGGGTATAGTTTGCAAACCTCCCGCCGGCTGATGGATCTGCTTGGCATGGAATTGGCACGCCTCGCAAGCCTTCACCAGTTCGACGGCATCATTGAGCGCAGTGAGCCAATAGAACCCACTGCGGAACACCTTTCCAAGGAGGGTCCGCGATGATGAATGATGCCCATAGTCTCCACCGTGTATATCTGCCAGCAGTTCCTTCCCTTGCTCCCTAGAGATGCAGCGTAGGGACACATCATTTTGTCGCTTCCGATAGAGCTCTCCATCCCTGATGCAAGATCTTTGTGGCTTGCCGCGCCACACGCTCCGCTTCCTCCTCCTTCTCCGGCAAGGTCCCTTGCGTCAGGTAGCTCCGGAGCTCTGTGATCCAGCACCCCTCCTAAGGCTCCAGCGTCAAGAGCAAGCGCGCTCCTGAGGCCGGGCCGCAAACCGGGGTTCCCGAGGCTGGTGGCTGGGGGAGCTCCTCCCGAGGCTGCACTGTGCTTCACAGCGATGGCGTGGCCGAGGGCTTGTAGAGCGGCTCCTCGAAGACGCCAGGCTCCTGAGGTAGCCGCCTGGATGCCCGTTTGGCGGTGTCGTCGGCCTCTTGATTGGTGCCACGGGGCACATGCTGCAACTCCAGCCCCCAGAACTGCTTCTCCATCCTGCGGACCTCCGCAAGGTAGGCTTCCATGTGCTCATCCCTCGGCTCATATACCTTGTTGGAGAAGTTGACGAGGAGTTGTGAATCACCTTTGATGGTAAGGCGCTTCACTCCTAGGGCATCTGCGGCCTTCAGGCCTGCTATCAGGCCTTCATATTCGGCTATGTTGTTGGAGACCTTTTCTCCGTCTTTGGAAACAGAGCTGCACGGCGTAGTAGAGCTTGTCTTGAGTAGAAGATATAAGCACCGCACCAGCCCCGTGCACACAGAGAACGCCTGTCAAGTACATGACCTAACCGTCCGGCGCCTCACTTCCCGGGGAGAGGGATCAATCCTCATCAGCCTTGAGGCCCGGCGCCTCCGTCCATTCTGCCGCGAAATCTGCCAATGCGGCCCCCTTGATGACTCTGGTTGTGCTGAATTCGAGCTGAAATGCTTGCAGTTTGATGTTCCACTCAGCGACTCTTCCAGCTGAGTTGGGGCTCCTAAGCACCCTTTCCAAGGGGTACGCTGAGACAACCTTGATGGGGTGGCCCTGAAAATAATGCCGCAGCTTGCGCGAGGCCACCAATAGCGAAAGGAGGAGTTTCTGAGGCATGAGGTACCGCGCCTTTGCGTCCCACAACACTGTGCTGACGAAGTACACATGGTGTTCAACGAGGTTGGGAGTGCTGGTGTCGATGGCGCCCTCCGGAGACCGTGCCGCCTCCTGAGACAGTGGAGCCTCCAGCGGCTGGTCGCTAGAGGGAGGGGTCTCTTCTGTCCCGAGTGCGTTTCCCTACGGCGGCTGATCCTTCTCGGCTGTGGTAGTGGTCTCTGTGAGTCTTCCTTGATCCTGCTTCGCCTTGACTTGGGTAGCTACCGCGGCTTTGGTCCAATGCTCCTCCCTAACCGCCACAGGGTTGCGCTGGCGGAGTAGGGAGTGGCTGCAAGGTAGAGCACCAGGGGTTGTTGAGGGTGCGGGGCCACCATTACCGGAGGACTGGTTAGGTACCTCTTGAGATCTTGGAACGCCTTGGCGGCCTCTTCAGTCCATTCAAAGGGCCCCTTTTTCTTCATCAGCTGGAAGAAAGGTAGCGATCGCTCCCCCAACTTGGAGATGAAGCGTCCTAGTGCGGTCACGCGCCCAATGAGCTTCTGCATTTCTTAGAGGGTTTTTGGCGGGCTCATGTCCTCGACCGCCTTGACCTTTTCTGGGTTAGCCTCGATGCCTCGGTGGGACACGAGGAAGCCCAAGAGCTTGCCCAAGGGGACCCCAAACACACATTTCTCCGGGTTGAGCCGCAGGTTCACTGCGTTGAGGCTCGCGAAGGTTTCCTCCAGGTCTTGTATTAGGGTTCTGGCTTCCCGAGACTTCACCACAATTTCATCGACATAAGCCTCAACATTCTTCCCGAGCTGCGGGCCCAAGGTGATGTGCATCAGCCACTGAAAGGTCGCCCCTGCGTTGCGCAGCCCGAACGGCACACATGTGTAGTAGTACACCCCAAACAGGGTCAGGAAAGCCGTTTTTCCATGTCTTCTACCGCCATCTTGATCTGGTGATACACAGAGAAGGCATCCAAGAAAGACAACAGGTCGCACTCGGCGGTGGAATCGACGATGTGATCGATACGAGGGAGCGGGAATGGATCCTGCGGGCAGGCTTTGTTGAGGTTGGTGAAGTCGACACACATACGTTCCTTCCCCCCTTTCTTTGGCACGACAACCGGGTTAGCCAACCAATCTAGGTATCAGACCTCGCGAATGACCCCTGCCGCCTCTAGCTTGCGGGTCTCTTGGACGATGAAAGCTCGCTTCTCGGTGGACTGCCGTCTTGCTTTACGCTTCACGCAGGCGTCACGTTGGGGCACACGTTGAGGTGATGCTCGATTACGCCTCTAGGGATCCCCGCCAGCTGATCAGGCTCCCATGCAAATACCTTCTTCTTCGTGCGCAGGAACTTGACCAGGGCCTCCTCTTGCTCGGGCTCGAGGTTGGCGGCTATGGTGAAGGAGGCATTAGTGGATCCGTCCTAGTCGACCAATATCTGCTTGGTTTCTGCCTTGTCTTGGGTGAACATCTGCTTCTTGTTTGCCGGCGCAGCCCCCTTGGGCTCAGGGGCATCTGAGTCGGCGGGCTGCACCGACGCCGCCGTCTTGCAACGCATCCCTGGTGTCTCCGGATACGGCGAGGACGCCGTTGCTCCCGGGCATCTTCATGAGGTTGTACGCTGGGTGAGTCGCGGCCATGAATCGGGCTAGTGCTGGATAGCCGAGGATGGCGTTGTACGGGAGGCTGATGGGAGCGATGTCAAAGTCGATCAGCTTCGTGCGGAAGTTGTCGTAGGTGCAGAAGGTTACCGCGAGATGGATCTGCCCCAGGGAGCTGGATGAACCGCCCTAGACGCCCAAGAAGGGCCTGCTGGGCTGAAGCCGCTCCGGTGGTATGTGGAGGAGGCTGAAGGCTTCAACCGAGAGAATGCTGAGGCCCGTGCCACCATCGATGAGAGTGCTGGTGACAGCCACCTGGTAGATGGTGGGGGTGCACAGCATTGGGAGCGCGCCCGAGCAGGCTGAATTGGAGGGGTGATCCTCCGAGCTAAAGGCCAGATCGGCCCTGGGCGCCGACCGACCCGGAGGAGCCCCATCCTGCGCAGAGGCAGCGCCGATCTGGCGAGCGAATGGCTTGATGTGGTGGTCTGAAGGTGGCGCCTGCAAGCCACCCAGGAGAGCTGCAACGACCGGGGGCGCCAGCTGACGTCTTTGGGCGAGAAAAAGGCAGCAGCTCCTCCCAAGAGGCCACAGAAGCCGCTGGCAGGTGGAGCATCCACACGCGTGGGGCGCCATTGAGGGCCATGGGAAGCCAGTTAGCCATGACCCTGTCGTCGCCTCCTGCTTCGAGGATGGCCTCCTCATACGCCAGCAGGAAGGCCAGCGGATCAGTCGTTCCATTGTAACGCGGTGGCGTCCCCGGCTTGAACTTGTTCGGCCACCGCACCTGTCGCAAGGCTGGGGCCAAGGCTCGGAGCCCCCTGGCCCCCGCGCCGATGCTGGCGACCGAAGTGGGCGGCGCGCTGCTCATCGTAGGGCGGGTCACGATGTCGGCGGAGAGCGGGTCGGCGGAAGGGAAAGCTCCGGTGCACCCCTACCTGGCGCGCCAAATGTCGGATTTTGGGTTCCGGCAGACCCTCTAGGTTGAAACTCTGGGGTGCACGCGGAGATCTCACCCCCTACCTACCTGCACCTCGTAGCCTCGCTAGGATCTAAACTACCAAGGGAACAACACAAGAGACACAAAGTTTATACTGGTTCGGGCCACCATTGTGGTGTAACACCCTACTCAAGTGTGTGGTGTGGTGGATTGCCTCTTGGGCTGATGATGAACAATACAAGGAAGAACAGCCTCGCGAAGGTCTGTTCTTGGCTGGTGCGATGAACTGCTAGAGAGAGCTCAGCCGCCTCTCTCTCTCTTTTATGCCTCTAACCTTGGGGTGGCTAGTCCCATTTATAGGCAGAGGCCCTAGGCCTCTTCCCAAATATTGAGCGGGAAGGGCGCCAACAATTGGCCATTTTGAAGGGGAACATTTGGTACACTTATCCTGACTAAAGTTGGTCCTCGTCTGCCAAAGGCTCTGACGATGAGGCCGTCTTGGGCTCCACGATGACCTCCTTCCTGCCGTTGGGCTGGTCTTGGTCTTGTTGCACCGAAACGGTTGCCTTTGCTTGATACTCTCGCCTGCGCTTGCCTCCTTTGCACCAAAGAGGAAATGAGGACACTGCGCGGGCTTGCGTCATGGCTTGCGTCATGGGCACCTCACGAGGTACCCCGCCTTGATCTCTCCGCCTCCTCGCGAGCCAACCTGGTGAGGCCGTGCCTGAGGAAGCTTCCTGTCGTCCGCCCCGCGAGGCTTGGCCCCTCGCAAGGGTCTTGAGCTCGTGCTGATGAAGATGGGCCGCACTGGGCCACCCCTTGAGCCACGCCGCAGGCAGGCAAGTCTGGGTACCCCCGTTCCCAGAACACCGACAGGAGATCCTTCATCTTCCTCCTCGTTTTCACGAGAGGAGTGCGTCTCGGAGTTATCGGACGATGAGTCTGATACCACCTGACGCCGGGAACTCTTTCAGGTCCCCGTGACCTTCTTCTTGGTCTTCTTCTCCAGCACCTCATAAGGTGCCGGAGTCAGCATCTCCGTCAGGAGAGCGTTGGTCGGATCTTCGGGCAGGGGGGCCGGGCAGTCGATCTTCTCCGATGTTTCCACCCAGTCCTGTCAAAGGCATGGGAGCTTAGATCATGCACATGATTAAACTGGGGAAAGTAAATATCCTATAAGGTGTAGAGAACTTACCAGATTTGCAGGGCGCTTCGCGCTAAGTCCGTGGTCCTCGGTAAGGGAAGGGGCACCTCAGCGCCCTTGAAAAGCACCCTCCAGACGTCCTTGTGCGTCATGTCAAAGAGCTCGCGCAGAGTCTGGTGTGGGCCGGGTCGAACTCCCATAAATTAAACGCCCGTTGTTGACACGGGAGGATCCGGCGGAAGAGCATGACCTCGACCACGTTCACAAGCTTGAGTTTCTTGCTTACCATGTTCCGGATACATTTCAGGAGTCCGGCCAGCTCCACCGATGAACCCCAGGACAAGCCCTTCTCTTTCTAGGAGGTAAGCCGCATGGGGATTCCAGATTGGAACTCGGGGGCCGCCACCTAGTTGGTGTCACGCGGCTCGGTGATGTAGAACCACCACGATTTCCACCCCTTTATGGTCTCCACATAGGAGCCCTCGAGCCATGTGACGTTGGGCATTTTGCCCACCATGGCGCCTCCGCATTCCGGTTGTTGGCCGCCTACAACCTTCGGCTTGACATTAAAGGTCTTCAGCCACAAGTCGAAGTGGGGCTGGACGTGGAGGAAGGCCTCGCACACGATGATAAACGCCGAGATGTTGAGAATAAAGTTCGGGGCTAGATCATGGATGTCCAGCCCATAGAAGAACATGAGGCCGCGGACGAACGGGTGAAGGGAACCCCGATCCATGAGACGAAGTGGGTGAGAAAGACTACCCTCTCGTAAGGCTCCGGGGTAGGGACGATCTGCCCCTCGTCGGGCCGCCGGTGCGCGATATCCGTGGCCAACTATCCGGCTCCCCGCAGCTTCTCGATGTCCTCCTCCGTGATGGAGGATTTCATCCACTTGCCTCCCGCTCCGGACATGATTGGAGCGGTGTCAGGAGAAAGATGCGAACTTGGGTGTAGGAGCTCAAGTGCGCAAGAATGGATGAGCGATGAGGGAGAAGGCGTGGGTGAAAAAGGTCAACCCTTATCCCTTTATAAAGGCGGACGAAACTATACGCCCCCACTAGCCTGGTAAACTCGCTAACTCCCAAAGCGTTGTGATTTTATGGCGCGGTTGGGTTACCCACGCCCGTATTGATGAGAATCCCGTGATAAGGGGACACGATCTCTGCCTCGACAAGACGCGCCAAGGAAACCGCCTCGCAATATGCGCCAAGGCTGGTTGAGAAAAATGGTTCAAATAATGACCGGGCCATGGTATGATGTCATGATATCAAGTGCGTCAGCAGATTATATTTGTGGAAATATTATTCTCTCTATGGTGGTAAGTGGGATTGTAACTTGATCTCCGACTGGCTTTCAGCTCGATCTTTGCTCTGTTAGGATAAGGTACTTGAATACTGCTGCTTTATTATTCATAAGATATCCGTGGATGAGCGTTTTGGAACCCTATGTGCATCTATCATGAGTTTAGACCTTGCATCCATCCGCTGGGTATTTTCTCCTTTGCTTTGTAGCTCTTTCACTTGAGTTGACCAGGTCATGTCGAGTGAACTCTTGAACTAGTGGGGGCACACTGAGTGCACCCACTGGGTGTAGTGCCCGAGACCACCGTCAAATGTTTGATTCGGCAGGGGTCTTTGCGAAGTGTTTGTTTGTGTAACTTCCACTCGTTCTAGACAGGTCGTGCCGAGTGGGAACAGAACCAGTGGGGGCAAAATAAGTGCACCCACTGGGTGTAGTCCCCGAGACCGTGGTCGACTACGAGCAGTCGGCGGTGGTCCGAGAACAGATGTTGTTGTTGTTTTTTTGCTCCTTCCACTTGCGCTGGGCGGACCATGTCGAGTGGGAAACCGAACTAGTGGGGGCACGCCAAGTGCACCCACTTGGTGTAGTCCCCGAGACTGCTGTTGAATGTTTGATTCGGCAGTAATCTTAGAACTCTTTTTGTCATAATAATCTTTCTTTGCATCTTATCAATCGGAAGTGGCAAATCTTTGTTACTGTCGATTGACTTGTCTTGTTGTTTACTGTAGAAATCTTGTGAGCTTGGAAACAAGTTTGCTGATTTGGAGAGGAAGCATATCTAGCTCAATCTCGACCTAGAGCTAGCCAAGGAGAACTTACAGAAGGCCAAAGATGAAGCAACTGCCATGGGAGGTAACCATTTGTCGACTTCTTGCCTTGCTATCTTTTCCTTTCAATCTTTAAACCGAGTGATTCCACTCGAACAGATGTGCGTAGTGAGAACCGTCAACTCCAAGCTCGTCTGAAGAATGTTATTTCTTTAGAAAAAATGAAGCAGGCCCTGGAGCAGAAGGATCTTGACCTTGCAGCGGCTCAGAAGAAGGCGTGGGAGAAGACTGAACTCGCCGACAAGAAGCTGGCTTCAGTTTGCAAGTTGGAAGAAGAGAACGCCAAGCTAAAAACTGTTGTTGATGAAGCGAAGAAGGAGGTCGTGCAGCTGAAGGAGGAGCTGGTGGCCTTGGCAAACAAAGTTGATGTTCTCACTCAGAAGAGAGACGAACTGGAAACTTATCTGGGAGGTCTTGCCAAGAAGATGTTCCTTATGCTTGAAGGTACCTTTCTTTATCCGATTGACTGTAAAAAACTTTCCCATTACATTACTGTCACTTCAACACATTTTTGTTGTGCAGAATTCTGCCAAAACTTCGAGGAAGAAACTGGGCGGATTTAGACAGATTTGGACCCTATCAATTCCCCCGTCAAGGACGAAGCTGCGATGAACGTGTTGTGACTGGAAACCCGCGTTGCCAGTGTTTTGGATTATCTTGCTCAACTGAGAATGGCAGTGTCGCGGATCGACACGGAGCTCTGGCCAGGTGAGACATTCTAGAATGATCTCGAGTCTCTGATGACTCAACTCAATGAAATCCCTGGCCGAGTGCAGGCGTGGAAGAAGTCATTTGCTCATTGCGGCGCTGATAGTGGTCTATCTCATGTCCATGTTCATTGCAAGGAAGTGAAAGAAGAGAAGCTGGCGGCTCTAAAGGTTTCCAACACCAAGAAGCTTCAATTCCAATCCTTCATGAGACCTTCATCGACGCTGCTACTCGTATTGCAGATGGCATCGACCTTGACAGTTTCGTCGAGCGAGTAAGTCCTACTCCTGCCGAGTGAAAACTTGATAACTTGATTCTATTTGCCTCGGAATGCTGAGTGATCCTGTAATCATTAAAACTCTTTCGGGCTTGACGCCCGAGTACTTCTGCTGATGGTTTTGAACCTTCATGGATTTATCCGAGCTTGGTTGCTTTATTTGTATTGCCTTCTAATATTTTGACTTAGGCGAGTCAAGGATCGTGGCTGAATTTCCGAGTGAGAGGATTGCTCTCCACTCGGAGTAGTCATTGTACTTGTGGCGCAGCTCGGAGTGCAACCGTGTGTTGTACTTGTGCCGCAGCTTGGAGTGCAACCGTATGTTGTACTTGTGGCGTAGCTCCGAGTGCAACCATATGTTGTACTAGTGGCGCAGCTCCAAGGGCAACCATACGTTGTACTTGTGGGGCAGCTCAAAGTGCAACCATACGTTGTACTTGTGGCGCAGCTCAGAGTGCAACCATACGTTGTACTTGTGGTGCAGCTCAGAGTGCACTGCGAAGCCTCCGAGTGAGAAGGTTGCTCTTCATTCAGAGGGTTTTTGTAACTTAGGCGAGTACGGGGTCGCAGCTAAGCCCCCGAGTGAGAGAGTTGCTCTTCACTCGGAGTGTTTTTGTAACTTAGGCGAGTATGGGATCGTAGCTAAGCCCCCAAGTGAGAGTGTTGCTCTTTACTCGGAGTGTTTTTGTAACTTAGGAGAGTACGTGATCGCAGCTTAGCCCCCGAGTGAGAGGGTTGCTCTTCACTCGGAGTGTTTTTGTAACTTAGACGATTACGGGATCACAGTTTTTGTGGAATTGTCACGGCAGATGTCCTAGTGTGAGGACTTAGTCGTGGAGCCATCATGATGGGTTAGCTTAAAGGGGTTAAAGCGGGACAAAGGACGCAATGAGTTTATACTGGTTTGGCCCCTTGCGGTGAAGGTAAAAGCCTAATCCATTTGAGGTGGAATTGCTAAGGTTTCGATGACCAGGGAGCGAATCCTCTTCGCCTGGCTCTCGATCTGTTGATTCTTGTCCCTAAAACCGTCGTCGGGTCGTCCCTTTATATACACAGGTTTACACCCGGTGGTTTACAGAATGCCGGCCGGCTCATAAACGTGTCCGGCTCGGTTTCTACCCTTTCCTATCTTACAACACAAGTTATACATCACATGGCGGTTTATATCTACGGACCCTAATCCGCCTTTGGTCCTCGGGCCTTCTCGTTAGATCTCCTCCGTAAAGCGCCATATTCCTTGTCTTCATGGGCTTCAATATGAATAATTCACTATGAGTATAACCCGGCCCCTCCTGGGCGGTTTATACTCAGTAGTTATATCCCTAACATTAGGCCACAGATTGATTTGAACTTTTTAATGTCAATCTTCAGTACTTAGAAAAATTCCTTCTTCAACACCTTCGTGAAAATCTTGTAACTCACCTTGACGTCACATTCCAAGATCATGATAACCCGCCATGATGTCATCTTCCGTTAATTTTATATAGAACCCAAATTTTTTAATACTTCTCCTTAATGAATCTCCAAAAATCGAGGCGTATATATATCTACAAATCCGTTTTTCGACCTCCTCGATTCCTGCGCCCGCCACTTATCCATTCACCTTATAAATAGGGCCGGGGGTCATTTTCACCTCCCCCCTCGTGCCTCTTTGTCTAATCGTCTTCCTCGTGCCGCCCGAGCGTTTCAAACTCAGCCGCCGCCGTCAAGCCTCGTCTTCGGCTTCAACTCCGGCCGCTGCATCACCCTGAACGCACTAGAAAATCGCAGCGCCTCTCCGCTGTTCCCTCAGCATCAGTAAGCCTTCCTTTTTTCCACCGCAGATCTGTCTTTAGGGTTTGAGTGTCCATCAGTGTTTGTCAATGCACAACAGTTCTTTGATTCAAACCTCAATATTCAACATGTATAGCGATGGCCATAATCCTTCTTTTTTCATCGATGCATCTCGTTTAAGCAGAAACTCCACCCTGAACCTTTATCAACTGCTTCGGTATCAATATTTAGGTCTGAATGTACTTTCATTTTCTGAGATATGGCAGATCCAAAATTATAATGCCAACTTGTGAAACCTGTTTTTCCACTACTTAGTTATTTCAGATCTCTACCTTCAATATCAATGTAGGCGGTTTAACTTTAGAAAATGATAACCCGCTAGGTACCATTAGTCCCCTCTTAAACCGTCAATCGCTTGTCATTATAATTCTAATAACATCAACCTCTGGTTTAACAATTTTGCATGCTTTAACACTTTCTGACTGTTAACCTGCAACACTTTATGCTTGCCAATCATGAATCTTAAACTGGCGGAAACCTTCCTTCAGGTTGTCGAATAAATGGCCAAGTCTTTTTATGCTTGCAACTAGGTTCCTTCCCGGGTTACTGCAGAACAACTGAACGGGTGCGTCGCAACTGACGCTTTAGCAACAAAGGAAGTCATCCACTGGAGAGCCCCTGGTCCAGAAAATCCTCCTGAGCCCAAGGATGGAGAAGTGATTGTGTTCGTTGATCATCTGGGTCGAGGGTTTAGCCCTCCCAAATCAAAAAATTTCCATGATGTGGTTCCTAGCTTCCAACTCCACCCTCAAGATATTGGACCTAACTCCGTGTCCAATATTTGTAATTTTCAAGTGTTTTCCGAGGCTTATCTGTAAGAAGAACCCACTTTTGAACTGTTCAGAGACTTCTTCTATTTGAACCGCCGTACTGCATTTACGGATGGGCCCAATACTAAACTTGGCGGGGTTTCAATTCATAAGAGGAAAGATGCTAGTTTCCCTCACACCAAGCATCATAGTCACCCCAAAGACTAGAATCCGACTTGGTTCTATTGCCGAGATACGTCTCCATCTGAAGAAAATCCCCTGCTGGGTTATCGTGCTCACCGGCTTACTAGTACACATCCATTTCCCCAATGACTGAGTGCAAAGGAAAGAGCCAAGTATGCACCAAAGCTTTTGATGCTCCGAGCCTTTGTGGCAAACGGTTTAACAGGCATCGACTTTGTCCGTTGCTGGGTTTCTTGGAGTATCTTGCCTCTAATCCATCACCCCGGTTTAGTGTGTGAACACACAGGGGACTTAAAAGACCCTCAACGCCATATTGATATCCAGCTATCTGATGTTGAAATTACTAAAGCTGTTAAGAAGATGCTGGATGAGCCAGTGGCCGAATGCAGTAAAACAGGGCTTAGTCCTTTCTGTGTTTCCAATAAACCGCCAGCTGTAAGAATCGCGTAACTCTTGTTTTAATCCGACCCTTCTTAATATTCTATTATAACATTTGTCAATCATTGACAGGGTGATGATCCGTTCTGGAAGAAGAAGCCACAGGACAAACCGGCCAAGATGCCTCGCCCCAAGACTAAGGTTACCAAAAAACCTGCCAAGAAGAAAACCGCCGAGTCCACCGATTTGAACATTGATGATGATCTTGATAACCCGGAATCAGAGGTAGAACTTGATTCTCTTGGCTCCTTTTTCATACACCTCATTGACAATGAGTATTATCAGGATGACGCTGAAGCTAGGCATGCTGATGATTTAGAGGTAATTATTCTTTCCTCCGGTTCTGATCCTCTGCAAACACAGAAAACCCACAAAGCAAACCGGAAAGTAAGATTTTCTCACCCCTTAGATCACTTGGATCCAAACTTTCTTTTGAAGAAGCAGCAACACGAAGATCGCCGCACAACCCGGCATAGTGGCCAGGTGGTTACTTCATCCGGTTTACCGAACACGCTGGTTCGTAAACGCCGCCCAGTGGTTTCACCTATTCCTGACACATCTTATCCCAAGGCAGGTTATTTCTTACAACCTCTTAATACGTATGAGTCAAACTATCAGGGAACATCTCATTCATCTTCTGGCGAGTCAATAGGGACACAGCTTCCACCTCTAAAAACTGTTCCTGGGTAAGTATATTAAACTATCCCTTTATACCTTGTGCTTGCTTATCATACCAACCTTTATGTTCATTCCTTTCAGAGCCAAGGCCAGACCCAGCAAAAAGGCCAAATTGAATAAATCGGCTGATGACAATACGGCCACTGAACGGGACAAATCTCCAGAACCGGAGGAAACAAATGCTGATGCTATGCTTGATGATCCGCCACCGCAAGATCATGACTTTTTTGTTGAACAAGTGGAAGTTGGTCCAACAGGCTATGCTGATAAACTGATAAGACCAGTCAGAGTTGCTGACAAACCGCCAAGCCCAATCAAAGCTGCTGCACAACACGGATGATGTTGTAGTTACTGGCTTTGGCCACACCACCCCTGGCAACCCTATCGCTTTATCAAAGCATAGTGCCAAGGAAGAACTTTCTGCTATAGACAAGGGCAAGTGGAAAACATATTTGTCAAGCTATGCCCACCTCCATGCCCAAGACATTCATTTTGGGTTTTAAAACCGCCTGTACAGAAGCCGCGACTATGAAGCCGACTTAGTGAACATGATGAAGGAGAGATATGAGGTAATTTTTTTTTACTCTTCATAACTATTCTTCCTTTATGTCCAATTTATAATATCAACTCCAGTAGCCCCCAAGGGCTGGTTTATCTTTTCAAGATGGACCGGGACTTTAGCCTATAAGGTGCAAACTCTTGTTGAACATTTTTGTAAACCAATTGACAACCAAGCTGATTGATAGAAGAAAATCCATAGTGTTAACTTGAGCAAATATGCATTAGCCCCCAAGTGCCAAGAATAATACTTGTATTGAGCTTGGGACTTGCAAAAACTATTTTTTTATAAAAAGCAAATAGGCATTAGCCCCCAAGTGCCAAGTGCAGAACTTGATATGTACTTGGGACTTCAAATATATGCTGCTAACTCATAAATTGAACATTACTTGCAGGCTGATCTTAGCAAGAAATAATCCCAAATCGCCGACCTTCAAGAAAATATGAAGTCCCAACAATAAGAGACGTCCAAAGCCAAATAAGAACTCACTGGTGCTTTAGCAGCCATGGAAAACTTGAAGGAGAACTTCAAGAACGAGCTTGCGGACTGGGACACAAAGAAGGCAGCTCTGCTGAAGAGGGCTGAGGACGCTAAAGCGGCCCTTAATCCAGTAACAGAAGAGCTGACTGGCATGAAACGGCAAATAGATGCCATAACTTCTACTGTTTTCGGTAAAAAAACACTCTTCATAACCTTTTAGCATGTAATATCCACAAAACTGTCGGTTTACTGATTAGTGTATGATGCAGGATCTCGCATCGCTCACCTTGGCTCAGACATGCGGAATAAATTGAAGGCTGCCTATACTCTTATAGAGCAACTACATACCGGTGTACAACGGATCATCTTTACCGCCTCTCATACCAAGCCACCCCCAACTTTAATCAAGGGGACATTGGAAAGGTTGTCAATGTTACCTGCCCGGTTTGAAGAATTGAAGAAATCGGCTGCCAGGGCAGGTGCTCTTACTGCATTAACTGTATGAAAGCATGGATACCTGATCTTGATCCGGCCGATATTGGAAACGGCTATCCAAGCATAAAGGAGGACGGTTCAGATTTCGATAATGACGAACTCCGAGCCATAACAAGGGAAATGCATCCACTGGCTAGCAAATTGGCTGAAGAAACTGATCTTTCTCACTATCAGTCGATTTATGATGCCAACAACAAACGGGTTAACGTGCCAACTTATGATGCACAAAATCTTATCCCGCCAATCCGTAAGCACACACCCATGCCCCTGATGTTGAACCCTCCACTCTTATAAGTGCTGAAGCTGTAATCCAAGCCCTAACTGGGATCAATTGGGCAACCATTGATTTCCAGCCACTGGGTGGAGAGGATGAGGATGAACCGGTGCAGGATGATCCCCAACCTTCAACTCAGCCCGGCGAAGATTCATGAACTGGTGGCCGGTTTAGCTTCTGCATACTGCAACACTTGTGGAAAACATTTATCCTTTTGGGCATCAAAGCGCCTTGTAATAGGCTAATTTAAAAGCTTGGTCTGCTATGCCATCGTGCATATTCACTTTGCAGGACATTGTTAATCCGCCATGATTAAGATATGCTATGTCTGCTTACGATCCTTAGCAGCTTATTCAACCTGTTCCTGCATACAACAGGTTTAATGTGTCTTGGCGGTTTACTGCCGGACGGGACATAATGCCCAACATATAACCAGGGTTTATAACCAAGGCTGTGCTTAAGAATAATCAAATATGAAATATATCATACCAGTGATATTGAACCACGTTGTTGGTTTACCAACCTATTGTGGTAAGGGTGATAACCCAAATCCTGAGTATTGATAAGTCCTCCTATGTGTCGCCGGTTTATAGCAAAGCTGGACCGGTTTTAATAAACACTGGATTATCCTTATATCATACTGGCAACTTGTAGTCGAAAGCCAAACCGGGTCAATAAACACCGGATTATAGCTGATTGTGTGCTGACAACTTATAGTCGAAAGCTAAGCCGGGTCAATAGATACCGGTTATCTTGTAATTTTGTACTGACAAATTATAGTCAAAAGCCAGACCGAGTCAGTAAACACCGGATTAATATAAACCTCATCAAAAGAAACCTCCAAAAGAAAGATTTCAAAAGAAAACATGCAAGAAGCGAGGCTTTTCATGGGCTACCAGCCCCAAAACAAGGATTTTCATGGGCTGCCAGGCCACTGAGTTAAACCGTTTTACAAACCTTATAAGATGGACCTCACATTAACCAATCATCATTTTAACTATGACAAGTTCAGGGTCTGTATAAGATTGACTTGTCAAACGTTCGATGGGTCTTACCAGGATTACCTGGGCGGAGTGACTTACTTAAAAAGGTAGGATAACTCGGGGTTTTAGGTGAATACACCTGGCTTCCAAGCATGGATTTTATAGCCTATTACAAGGTTATAGACTCTGTGTTCTTTAGAACAAAAGAGCCCCCAAGCAATATTTTGAGCTGTGCTCAATGGGTGCCTATGTTTGAGTTGTGCTTATGCAAAAGACTCTCTTTGGCCCCTTTTGACTTTGGGTAGCAAGCCCCCAAGTTTTTTTATGTGGCCTATAAGACGGATCAATGGGCAATCAGAACTCCGATTTATAAACAGAAGCCCCCATGTAACCAAAAACTTTATCAGGATGAACGGCAGAGGCCCCGCTTTAGCAGGGATGCCGGTTTATTATATTGATCATAATATATACATTGTCAAGAATATGTACATAAGAGGATCCTATGGCTCAGGTGTAATAAGGCCGAAGATGAGCGATATTCCATGCCCGGTGGGTCTCCTCCTCCGATTTTACGTGAGTCTTTGTGCTCTCGAACATCGATAAGGTATTATGACCCGTTGTTCAGATTCATGCTGACCACAAAGGGTCCTTCCCAAGGAGGGGATAACTTGTGCATATTAGTCTCATCCTGGATGAGCCGGAGCACCAGATCGCCTTCTTGAAAAGTTCTGGTTTTAACTCGGCAACTGTGATAACGACGCAGATCTTGCTGTTAAATCGCCAAACGAGCCGCTGCAATATCACGCTCCTCATCTAACAGGTCAAGTGCTTCCTGACGTGCTTTCTCATTGACTGCTTCAACGTAAGCCGCCACACAAGGCGAGTCATGACGGATGCCACTAGGGAGTACCGCCTCTGCTCCGTAAACCATGAAAAAAAGTGTGTAACCTGTAGACCTGTTAGGTGTGGTATTGATACTCCATAACACAGATGGTAACTCCTCCACCCAACAACCCGGTGTCCTCTGTAAAGGAACCATGAGCCGGGGCTTGGTGCCTCTCAGGATCTTTTGATTGGCTCTCTCTACTTGACCGTTAGATTGGGGGTGAGCCACTGATGATACATCAAGCCGGATGTGCTCACGTTGACAAAAAAATTTCCTAGCACCCTTGGACAGATTAGTGCCATTATCAGTTATGATGCTGTGTGGAAAACCAAACCGGGAAATCACCTTCTTGATGAATTGAATCGCCATGGCTGCATCACATTTACTGACTGGCTCTGCCTCCACCCACTTAGTGAACCTATCAACCGCCACCAAAAGGTGGGTCTGCTTATCCTTGGACCTCTTAAAGGGTCCAACCATATCTAACCCCCAAGTTGCAAACGGCCAAGTGATTGGAATCATCCTCAATTCCTGAGCCGGAACATGAGCTCGACGTGAAAACTTCTGACAACCATCACACTTTTTAACCAAGTCTTCAACATCAGCATGAGCTGTCATCCAGTAGAAACCGTGACGAAAAGCCTTGGCTACCAGGGACTTTGAACCAGCGTGGTGACCACAACCTCCTTCGTGGATCTCATGCAAAATCTGACAACCTTCTTTAGGATATACGCAACGCTGAAGCACCCATGTTATACTGCAATGACTTAATTCCCCGTTGACAACGGTCATTGACTTGGATCGCCGGATTATCTGCCTAGCCAAAGTTTCATACTCAGGTAACTCGCCCCGGGTCATATATGCCAAATATGGGACTGTCCAATCTGGGATAACATGAAGAGCCGCCAGCAACTGGGCCTCTGGGTCGGGAATAGCCAAATCCTCCTCTGTAGGTAGCTTGACCGACGGGTTATGCAAGACATCCAGAAAAACATTGGGTGGCACCGGTTTACATTGGGAACCCAAACGGCTTCAAGCGTCTGTCGATATGGTCAACCTGATAACCCTTGAAGTGACCAGCAATAACATCCACCTCTCATCGATACGTTTCCATGAGCGGATCCTTGGAATCCCAAGTACCAGATACTTGTTGAGCTACCAAGTCCGAGTCACCAAAGCACTTAACCCGGCTTAAATTCATCTCCTTAGCCATGCGAAGACCATGGAGTAAGGCCTCATATTCAGCTGCATTGTTAGTGCAAGGGAACATTAAATGGAGAACATAACAAAACTTATCACCTCGAGGGGAAGTTAACACGACTGCAGCCCCCCAGCCCTCCAATTGCCTGGACCCATCAAAATGAATGGTCCAATAAGTGTTATCTGGCTTTTCTTCCGGTGCCTGCAACTCTATCCAGTCATTCATGAAATCCACAAGCGCTTGGGACTTGATTTCTGTACGAGGCATATATTTAACTCGTGAGGTCCAAGCTCAATGTCCCACTTGGCAACTCGGACAGTTGCTTCCCTGTTTTGGATTATATCTTCCAAAGGGGAAGAACTGACCACAGTGATGGGATGACCCTGAAAATACTGCTTAAGCTTCCGGCTTGCCATGAAAACTCCATACACCAGCTTCTGCCAATGTAGGTACCTCTGCTTGGACTCAATAAGCACCTCACTGATATAATAAACCGGCCATTGAACCAGATATTCCTTGCCAACCTCCTTACGTTCTACCACAATGGCCACACAGACAGCCCGGGCATTGGCAGCCACATATAACAACAACGGTTCATTATCGACCGAACCAGCAAGGATAGGTGGCTCAGCTAACTGCTTCTTCAAGTCCTCAAACGCTGCATTAGCAGCATCACTCCAGACAAAATTATCTGTCTTTTTCATCATCTGGTATAGAGGGATAGCTTTCTCTTCCAACTGTCTTATAAACCGGCTCAGCACTGCAATACGACCCGCCAGACATTGAACATCGTTGATACACGCCGGTTTAGCCAGAGACGTAATAGCTTTGATCTTTTCTGGATTAGCTTCAATGCCCCTGTTAGACACCAGAAAACCCAAGAGCTTGCCTATCGGTACACCAAGGGCACACTTGGCCGGATTAAGCATCATCTTATAAACCCGGAGATTATCAAAAGTTCCCTTCAAATCATCCATTAACGTTTCCTCTTTCTTGGACTTCACCACAATATGATCCACATAAGCATGAACATTGCGCCCAATCTGATTATGAAGACAATTCTGCACACAATGCTGGTAAGTCGCCTGAGCACTCTTGAGCCCAAAAGGCATAGACACATAGCAGAAGGCTCCAAAGGGAGTTATAAAAGTTATCTTCTCTTGGTCCTTAACTGCCATCTTGATCTGGTGATAACCAAAATAAGCATACAGAAAGCTCAGACGCTCACAACCCGCCGTAGCATCAATAATCTCATCAATACGAGGAAGAGCAAAAGGATCAGTCGAACAAGCCTTGTTTAAATCTGTGTAATCCACACACATGCGCAGGTGCCATTATTCTTAAGTACCAGCACCGGGTTAGACAACCACTTAGGATGAAATACTTCAATGATAAACCCAGCCGCCAAGAGCTGGGCTACCTCCTCACCAATAGCCTTACGCCTTTCTTCATTGAAGCGGCGGAGAAACTGCGTGACCGGTTTAAACTTAGGATCAATGTTAAGAGTGTGCTCAGTGAGTTCCCTCGGTACACGTAGCATGTTAGAAGGCTTCCATGCAAAGATGTCCCGGTTCTCATGGATGACCTCGATGAGCGCGCTTTCCTATTTCGGATCAAGATTAGCACTAATGCTGAACGATTTGAATGAATCGCCAGGAACAAAATCAACTAGGTTAGTTTCATCAGCAGATTTAAACTTCATGGCCGGATCATGCTCTGTAGTTTGCTTTTTCAAACAAGTCATATCCGCCGGATCAACATTGTCCTTATAAAACTTCAACTCCTCTGTTGCACAAACCGACTCATCATAAGTCGCATCACCTTCTTCACATTCCAAAGGAATCCTACGGCTCCCATGTACCGCGATAGTCCCCTTATGACCCGGCATCTTGAGCTGCATATAAACCTAACAGGGCCTTGCCATGAACTTAGCGTAAGCCGGCCGTCCAAACAGGGCATGATAAGGGCTCTTGATTTTCACCACTTCAAAGGTCAATGTCTCTGATCTAGAGTCATGATCATCTCCGAAAGCAACCTCCAGGGCTATCTTATAAACTGGATACGCCGACTTACCAGGCACCACACCGTGAAAAACTATGTTTGACGGTTTAAGATTTTTATCTGTCAACCCCATGCGACGGAAGGTTTCATAATAGAGAATATTGATGCTGCTCCCCCCGTCCATGAGTACCTTGGTAAACTTATACCCTCCAACCTGAGGCGCCACCACCAGTGCCAGGTGACCCGGATTATCAACCCGGGGCGGGTGATCTTCTCGACTACATACGATGGGCTGCTCAGACCATCAGAAATAACGGGGAATTGTCGGTTCAACGGAGTTCAGTGCTCTCTTATGAAGCTTCTGGTCACGCTTGCATAGGCTAGTGGTGAAGATATGATACTGCCCACTATTCAACTTCTTCGGGTTCCTCTGATAACCCGACTGTTGCTGCTGTTGACTCCCCTGATGATGATGCTGATTATAACCACCTTGGTTGCCATGACTGCCTTGATTGCCTTGAAATCCTTAGCCAGAACCACCTCCGCCGTAACCCGGCCCATGAAAACCGGGTCCTGAACCGCCACCCAGCCCATGACCATCTTGGAAAAGATTTGAGTTTTGAACTCCTTCATAATAAAGCAATCTTTCTAGAGGTGCATAGACGTCCTTTCTCGTGTCCCGTGTCTTTGGCAAGGCTGGTTTAACAGGTGCTCAAGGTTGATACCTGATCCTCCAATCCGGCGGGGCGGTTTACCCTTACAACGCTGACCATTATTCTGTGTGTTGGTGTTAGCCACAAAATCCAAACTGTTATCCGCCTTGCACTTACCATTGTTTCCATGGCCCACCGGGTTATGATGTTGCCCTCTGGTGCTACTGCTCTTCTTTCCCTTTCTCGGCTTTTCGTCGTCAGACTCGGGGTCTTTGGTACTATCAGAGTCAGCGTACTTAACCAGAGCCGCCATAAGTGTCCCCGTGTCATTGCAGTGGCGTTTGAGCCGTCTTAACTTCAGCTTCACAGGCGTGAACCGACAATGTCCTTCCAACGTTAAGACTGCTGAATCGGCGTTGATACGGTCCGGCGAACGCATGATTGCTGAGACCAGGCGCACCCAATGGGTTGTCGATTCACCTTTTTCTTGGACACAGGCAGCTAAGTCCACAATTGACATGGGCTGCTTGCACGTGTCTTTGAAATTCTGGATAAACCGGGCCTTTAACTCGGCCCATGATCCAATGGAGTTAGCTGGCAAACCTTTCAGCCAAGTACGAGTTGTTCCTTCCAACATCATGGTGAAGTATTTAGCACATGTCCCATCGTCAACGTCCAGCATTTCCATCGCCATCTCATAGCTCTCAATCCATGATTCAGGGGCTAAGTCGGTAGTGTAATTGGGCACTTTACAAGGACCTTTTAAATCCTTGGGCAGCCGCACATTACGTAGAGCCGGGGTGAGACACACTACCCCCAAAGAAATGAAAGCAACACCTGGTTCCACCGATGTTGTTGGACGAACTGAAATAAGCTGACGGGCCGCGTACTGCGCCGCTAGCTCGGCTTCTTGACGTGCCCTACCGTGATCCACCAAGTTCTGAGCATTAGCACCACCGCCCGACGGGTTATGCCCTCGAGACGGGTTACGGTTCCGCACACTGCTTGACACAGCGGGTTCATCAATATGCCTGTTGTAACTCCGGCTTGGGCGGGGGGTGGAATGAATATCCACACGGCTGTATGAATAAGCTTGCTGCTGAGTCATGGCTGTCTGAAGGAGCTCTCTAGCCCACCGTGTCTCAACCACTACTGGGGACTCGCCTTCAACTGGGAGAGCCGCCAATCGTGAAGCGGCGACGACTATGTTATCCAAATGGTTAGAGTCATGACCCGGAGGCGTTGATATGTGTTGTGACGGGACATTGTTCTGACAAGGCGGATCCATCATGCGCGGCTGAACCAACGCCCCCGTTCCAGGTGCTTCCACCTGGTTTACCACTGGCTGGTTACTGGTTCTTGCTCATGGCGTGTTAAATAGAATCCTTGCCTCATAAACCAGAGACAGGTGAGACCGGTACCTTCTCCTCATGACCTCATTTGACGCGTTCTGATCCAACATAAGCCCGTAAGCCTGTGCATCCAACTCGGCCCGCTCTGCAGCCATCCTGGTGTCCTCAGCTGCCAGGTCTGCCTTGGCTTGAGCTATCTGATACTTCACTTTCGCAACTTCCACGTTATGCTCATCCTGATTCACCAGGTTAACTTCTGCCGCCAGCAGCATTGCAAAGTGTCAAATAAGTCGGACAAAACCTGAGCCGGCGATCGCGCAGGGCCTCCTGCCCTGGCTGCTGTCGTCGTTGCTGACCCGGAGATCATCGCCGCTGCAATCGAAGAGTGTTGCACTGGCTGTGTACCGGCCATGAAGGTCGCTGTCGGTGTCAAAACCGGCGGATCTCGGGTAGGGGGTCCAGATCTGTGCGTCTAGGCTGATGGTAACAAGACGCAAGGGACACAATGTTTACCCAGGTTCAGGCTCTCTCGATGGACGTAAAACCCTACTTCCTACTTGATTAATATTGACGATATGGGTAGTACAAGTGTAGATCGACCACGAGATCATAGAGGCTAAACCCTAAGAGCTAGCCTATGATGGTATGATTATAATTGTGATCGGCCTTCTAAGGACCAACCTCTCCGGTTTATATAGACACCGGAGAGGGCTAGGGTTTACATGGAGTCGGTTACAAGGAAGGAAATATAATATCCGGATCGCCAAGCTTGCCTTCCACGCCAAGGAGAGTCCCATCCGGACACGGGACGGAGTCTTGAGTCTTGTATCTTCACGCTTCAATAGTTCAGACGATGTATACAGTCCGGCAATCCAGATACCCCCTAATCCAAGACTCCCTCAGTAGCTCCTGAACCAGGCTTCAATGACGATGAGTCCGGCGCGCATTCTTGTCTTCGGCATTGCAGGGCGGGTTCCATCTCCGAATACTCCAAAGTAATTATTGAACACTTAGACCTTGTCCGGATGAGCGAGGTGATTCTCACATACCATTGCAGGGAACATAGCATAAATCTGATCTACTGGCAATCTCTGTGCGTCGTGCCTTTGCATCGTGGCCCGGTCCAACACGAACCGGCGTTTCTCGCCCCACCTCGACTCGTGTTGCGAGGCGGTTTTATTGGCACGTCCTGCCAAAGCAGAGATTGTGTTCCTCTTATTACGGGATCTTCCATCAATATGGGCGTGCGTAACCCTATGACGGCCGTTGGTATGACTCCGTGTGTTTTTAGATAAGCTTCAAGCAATGACACTGAGGACTCTTGATATTCACCCTCTTTATAAAGGGGCCGAGGCCTATGCCTCTTTTCCACCTCCCTCGCGCCTTCTTGCACCTCGAGTTCTAACACCCGAGACCTACGCCCTAGATCCTCCAATATGTCTGGATCCAACCCTCAAGGCCGGTGGGTGGCCTCCTCGATCCAAGAGGAGGACATTGTGAGGCTTAGGGAGGTCGGATATCTGACCGCCGACATCCAGCACAGGCTTCCCGCTCCAGGGCAGGTCATCCCTACACCGGATCCCAATGAGAGCGTCGTGTTTGTTCCTCACTTCCTCCGCGGTTTGGGCCTCGCCCTCAATCCCTATGTGAGGGGGCTCATGTTCTATTACGGGTTGGATTTTCATGATCTAGCTCCGGACGCTATCCTCCATATCTCGTCGTTTATCATTGTGTGCGAGGCTTTTCTCCACGTCACTCCACACTTCGGCTTATGGCTCAAGACCTTTAATGTGAAGCCGAAGATGATCGAGGGGCGACATGCGGAGTGCGGAGGTGCCATAATAAGCAGGAACACCGATGCCCCATGGCCAGAGGGTTCTTTCCTAGAAGTATTCGATGTATGGCAACGGAGGTGGTTTTATGTTACGGCTCCCAAAGGCACAAAGTGGGTAGCCGCCCCCGAGTTCCGCTCGGGCCCTCCGTCACACTGGCGTCTTGGACCGACGTAGGACGGAATTGGGGGCCCGCTGGTGATGTACTAGTACTACAGAACCACATCCGGGAGCTTCTTGAAAGGGACATTAACCTTGTTAGCATAATTCAAGTGATGTTAATCCGACGGATGTTGCCGTGCCAACGCCGGCCTCTCCGGATGTGTGAGTTCAATCCAGAGGGTCCGCGGACTGTTAAGCACTTCTTCAGCCTGAAGCTCGAAGGGATGTGTAAATTATTCTTCGGACCACAAGTAGAGTGTCCGGACACCACCGAGGATCCAGGCCTAAGCTGCAATCGCCTATATACCCAAGTAATAAACCTTGATACCGGACACTTTGTTTTATATTGGTCATAGTTGTTATTCTGAAAATCATCCATGGCCAGGAATGGCTCCGTAAGGTGGAGAGAATCAGGTGTCCGACGCCACTTCCCGAAGGCTCGCCTAATCCCACCATTGCCAAGATGCTTGACCGGGTGCTCGGCAAAATGCCCTCAGGGAAAGACAAGGGGAAGAACGAATAAACCGAACTTCACACGCTGCGCATCTGAACCGGGGGAATTGTTACCTCCCCTGAGGAGGATAGTTGGGAAGGGGAGGCTAAAGCCTCCTCCCCGCGCGGGAAGAAAAGGGCTGCCTCCAAAGACTTGGAGACGGAGATGCCCACACCAGGGAAAAAGGTATCCCCAGGGGGCTCTGCCACGACGGGCACCCTCACGGCGTCATGCCCGCCAACGGGCCAGCCCTCCACCGAGCTATAAGTTAATCATTAATTCGAAGGTACTGCATTTCTCCGAGATCAATAACCAAGATTCGTCTTTCGTAGTCCGGCTAGCAGCTCTTCTCAACAAAGTTCGTCTTCGGGGGATATTCCTCCGGAGATGATGGAGAGCGAGACCCCACCCACCTCTCCACCTCATGAAGCGGGCGACACCGAGGTGTCGTCACGGAGGAGTCCGGATTTGCCGAAGCCGGAAGCCAATACGTCAGCCGCCCTGAGCCCGAAGCGATTGGCTCCCACGGGGGGGGGGGGGGGGCGATAAGAAGGGTCCGGCATAGTTCGATGTCCGGCCGGACATACTGACAGGCATTCTAGAGTGAGCTGAACTCTCGGAGGAGCACCGCTCATTAATCAGCATGGTGCTCAAGAAGATTTCATCTGCCACATGCGGTTTGAATGAAGCATTTACGAGCCTGCTCAGAGGCTTTGAGGTATGTAGTGAAAAATACACTATTGTTTGGCTGTGAGGCACGCGCTAGGTGTGCTCCATATGGATAGTAGCCCCTGAGACTCTGGTTGCCCGCGCTAGGCGTAAGCGGGGATCATATAGTAATGATTGTGCTGTGCATATGCGCAGGTATCTAAGGGTCCGACAGCCGACCACTCCGTTGAAGTTACCGAGCTAAGGAGGCAGATCGGATCCATTTATGATGATATCACGCTGGTGAACAAGCGGCTGGACGATTCACAAGGTATGTGCTATGCTTTCCTTATTATGTTGTATAGGAAAATAAGAGATGGGTGTAATATTTATGCAATATGCTTGGACTGCAGATGGTGCTGCTGCCGTGGAAGCCCTAAGGGCGGAACTTGCCTAGGCCAAGGAGCAGGCTCGGGTTAGCAGTGCGGCTGCCCTAAAGGCGGCCGAAGCATTGAGAGCCGAACAGGCTGCTCATCGCCGAAGTGAGGAAAAGATAGCCGAAATGGCTGTGGAGTTGAAAAACGCCGCCGACCCGTATGAACTCCTTGAAAAGGAAAATAAGGCTAATTCGGCCGACCTGAACAAGGCACTTAATGCCACCAAGGAGATGCAGACCGAGGTCAGGGGTGTGCAGGAGGAGCTTCAACAGGCCGGTAAAATCGTGTCTGGGGGCTCCGACTTACTGCGGACGAAGTTTTTTGATCCGAAGTATGCTCCCCTGGATGGACGCTGGAGTCCTGCAGATGCGTATGCGGACTTGGCGAAGAGTGCCGCTGATGCAGCCAAGTTTTTCGAGGATCAAGGTGATAAATAAGTGGAGAAGCTTTTCTGGTCGCAATTCAATGCTCCCGCGTGTCCGCTTCCGTTAAGTGAGAAGATGGCTGCTGTGGCGGAGCTTCATAGGTTGTCTGGGCTTGCAATGCGGTTTGTAATAGACCATCTTTGACCAAGGCGGCCTAAGACGGACAGTTACTTTGGTTTGGTGCAGCAGTTCCTTGGGGTCGTGCCTCAGATCGATGCCCTGAGGAAGTAGGCGTGCATAGAGGGTGCACAAATGGCTCTTGCCCGTGTTAAAGCATATTGTACAGATATGGAGGCCACCGTTGTAGCGACCCAGAATCCGGCGGGAGGACAGTATCCGGCCGAGCACTATTTAAGCGCAGTAATGTAAGGTGCCCGCTTAATAGAGGCGCAGTGCGCGAAGAATGTCTTATTCGAGTGAGAGATAGATCCATTGTAAAAACAATGTTATTTTGTTTGTCGGGCTATATTTATTCTTTTTGCCGAATTTTTTATTGTGTCTCATTTGCGGCCGTTTCTATATATATATATATATATATATATATGTGTGTGTGTGTGTGTGTGTGTGTGTGTGTGTGTGTGTGTGTGTGTGTGTGTGTGTGTGTGTGTGTGGGTGTGTGGGTGTGTGTGTGATCCGAAAGTTAGCAGTCATTGGCTTCAGCCCCCACGCATACAATGCTGGGTTGTTTGCAAAAAATATGCATAATCACACTTGATCCAACTTCTTGGTCCATTAAGGAGGTGATCCCACGTCAAACTAGGCAACCGGACTATATAGCTGTAACACCTTCGCTTAGCGATGGGAGTCTAACGGTGGGGCTACTATGTAGCCCATGGTACTTTCGCGTGCATCTGAATACGAGCGTGGGTGTACATGATTGGGAAACGGTCCTTCGTTAATGCTGAGGGATCCTAAAGATTCCGATAAGTCTTGGAGTGGTTGAACAGTCTCTCGATGTATCATGACAGTCAGTTTTCGGCTTTCTCTACTGAGGTGCTCATTCGGAATAACCAGGGCACAATCGCAGTAGTTCTCCTTTGGCAGCCTTAGCCGATAAGAACGGAATGTAAGGCGGCAAACCCAGGAGCCGGGCAAACCCAACAATTGACCAAAGACATGATTCGGAGCTGATGCATATAAGGCCAAACTCGTGACGCTGAACACTCCCGAAGGTATTCGAACTTTGTAATAGAAATGGGTTGAAGAATGCCCTTTCATTATAAACCCTGTATTTCCAGGTACGTACGTTAATCTGTCATGGCGAAATGCCAATAACGACAGTATCCTCTGTGGGTTTAGTACCCATGGGATGTGTGAACAACAAGAGGCAATATAAAAGGTTTACACAGGGGCTTAATCTAAAAAGAAACCTTTGAGCGGGGCCCTGCTGCACGTCTGCGCCTTTGTCTCCGTTGTGCCGTTTCCTGGAAGGGTATCGCACGCGTTGTGTCTGTAAAAAAGAAAAACTCGTGTAGGAGAGTACAACGTAAGTATGCGAAGGATAGTAAAAGTGTAAGATCTTGGCCTGCCAATAAGGTTGAGCCAAGTGTGGGGATATATTAAATATTTATAGCCCATAGTGTCCTCTATGGGATTACATATATGGCACCCTGGTTCATTTTTATCCAGGCTGCCGGACCGGTTTAACCGTGTCCGTGGTGTTGACGACCAGTCATGCTTTTTGGTATCGGAGGCCGCTTAGTGTTCGGCCGCTAGGGCCGTCGCGTGTTCCTCTGCGCATGAAGAGCGCTCTGTGTTTCTATTAACGGTGATGACGCCATGTGGACCGGGCATCTTGAGTGTAAGGTAGGCATAGTGCGGTATTGCGTTGAAGCGGACGAAGGGCGCTCTTCCAAGCAATGCGTGATAGCTGCTTTGGAAGGGTGCGATGGTGAAGAGTAGTTCTTCGCTCGAGTTGCACGAGAGCCTAATGTTACCGCCAGTACGACGGAGCCCCTGCCGTAGGCTTCAACGCCCGGTATTACCCCTTCAAAGGTGGTGTTGCTTTGGCTGATTCTGGATGGGTCTATCCCCATTCTGCGGAAAGTGTCCTGATATATTAAATTGAGACTACTGCCGCCATCCATAAGGATGTGGGTGAGATGGTATCCGTTGATTATTGGGTCAAGCACCAAGGCCTCTGATCCTCCGCATCGAATACTAGTTAGGCGGTCCGTGTGATCAAAGGTGATCGGACAAGCCATCCAGTAGTTAGGTGTGGGTACGATGGGCTCTATAGCGTACGCGTCTTTGAGGGCGCGCGTTCGTGCCTTCTCGTGGATGTGTGAGTCGCGTGGATCATGTTTACTGTTTTAACCTCTGGTGGGAATTTTTTCTGTCCCCCAGTGTTTGGCTGACGAGGTTCATCCTCGTCTTCACTTGGTGATTCCCTTCCCACGTGTTCGGCATTTAATTTGCCGGCCTACTTGATGACCCAGCACTCTCTGTGCGTGTGGTTCGCAGGTTTGTCGGGGGTGCCGTGAATTTGGCACAGTCTGTCCAGAACTCTGTTTAGACCGGACGGTCCCTCTTTACTGCCTTTAAGTGGCTTCTTTTTTCTGATCGGGTCGAGAACCCCTGAATCCGGCATTTACCATTGTGTTGTCCGGGCTCCCTTCCTTGTTTTGGCGTTTGTTTTATTACGCCGTGGCTTCCCGTTGCCATCCCTTATCGGATGTGCTGGGATCGCTGGTGCCTTTACGGGCCAGCTTGCTGTCTTCACCCACACAAAAGCGGGTCATAAGGCTTGTTAAGGCTGTCATTGTCGTTGGCTTTTCTTGGCCGAGGTTTCTGGCCAGCCACTCGTCGCGGATGCTATGTTTGAATGCTGCTAATGCTTCATCATCCGGACAATTGACAATTTAATTCTTCTTAGTGAGGAATCTGTTCCAAAGCTTGCGGGCGGACTCTCCGGGCTGTTGGATTATGTGACTTAAATCGTCCGCATCCGGAGGCCGGACATAAGTCCCTTGAAAATTGGCCCTGAAAGCATCCTCGAGTTCCTCCTAACTCCAAATTGAATTTTCGGGGAGGCTTTTCAACCAGTGTCGAGCTGGTCCCTTCAACTTGAGAGGAAGGCATTTGATGGCGTGGAGGTCGTCCCCGCGAGCCATGTGAATATGCAGGATAAAATCCTCAATCCAGACCCCTGGGTCTGTTGTTCCGTCGTATGCCTCTATGTTCACAGGTTTGAAGCCTTGTGGTAATTCATGGTCCAGTACTTCTTTGGTGAAGCACAGGGGGTGGGCAGCTCCTCTGTATCTGGACGTGCTGTGGCATGCCGTCGGCTGTTGCTGTGTCCGGTGCGTATTCCGAACTGGTATTTGGTTGGTATGATCGTTTTGGTGACCATAGTACCTCGCAGGGGTGTGTCCTTTAGATCCGTAGATGGACCTGGCCGCGTCGGCTTTCTTGTCCAGGTGCTCACGCAAATCGTGCGTGGCGTCGGTAGCCGCTCTGTTGCGGTTATGAAGCGGTACATCTGGCCTCCTGGTCGTGTTATTCTTTGGTGGAACGACCTCGTCGTCGAATTCTAGCAGTAGCTTACGTTTTGGATAGCTCTTTGTATGGCGATCGTCGCCATACCTTTCTTTAGTGTCTAGCACTTTATTCCATGTGCGACTGAGCGTTTCCTGTGCGGCTTTTAGCCGTTGCTTCTGCTTCTTTAGACTTCTTGTGGTGACCATAAGCTTTCTGTGGAGGTTATCTTGTTCCACGCGTGTTTCCGGGATGATGGATGCGTCATTATCCGGACTTTGTTCTTGTACTGGGGCAGTTTGATGAGCTCGTCCCTCGGGATCATTGTGATCGCGCGTCCGCTCCAAACTGTGTTCGGCATGACCTGGCTCGTCCTGCTTCATCGCTGGGTCTGTATGATCATTGTTGCCTTCGGAGTTGACTGGGGTGTCGATCCTTCTGGAGCTCTTGTCGCTATTTTTACTGTTGCTGGACTTTGAGCGGCGTCTGCGCCGTCATTTTGGCTTTTTCCTGGGGGTTTTATCTTCCGGATTGTCGCCGTCGTCCTCCTTGGGCATGTCCACCATGTATATATCGTGTGACGAGGTAGCAGTCTAGTGCCCCAAAGATTTTGAATCTTCTCCTGCATCGTCGTCCATCTCGTCGATGCTTTCGGAGTCGAAGTCAAGCACGTCGGTTAAATCATCAACCGTGGCAATGAAGTGGGTGGTGGGTGGGCAACGAATTCCTTCGTCTCCTGCTTTCCACTCGGGCCGGACATAGTTCGGCCAAGAACCTCCTGACAGAGAGAGAGACTTTAATGAGTTCAGCATGTCGCCAAAGGGTGAGTGCTGGAATATATCCGCAGCGGTAAACTCTATTACCGGAGCCCAACCAGGCTCGGCGGGCTCGGGAGTGTGCGGACTAGAACCTACAACCGGACACGAGTCCGGGGGTCCGGATTCACAGGCTTCCTCAGAAGTGAGGCCCGTGTTCGGATCCACCGTCGATGAGTGTAGGCCTGCGGGGCGGGGTCCATCCCTCCTTCCTTAGGCCACGCAGCCTGCTCCGGACTTAGGTCCGTGACTTCTACAGGGGTGACATCCCGAGCATTGTCCGACAGCAGGTCTAAGCCGTGCTTGTCGTGACTGTCCGGTGCTCCTGGCATAGGCCCGAATCCGTCGAAGATCAAGTCTCCGCGAATGTCCGTCGTGTAGTTCAGGTTTTCGAACCTGATCTGGTGGCAGGCGTGGTGTCGATCTGCTCCAGATGGCGAGCCCACGGTAGCAACCGCCGAACACAAAGATCTGTCCGGGGAGAAAAGTTTCACCCTGGATCATGTCGTTGAGGATGATTGAAGTAGCCATCAAGCCTTGCAGCGACGACACAGAGGAACTCTCAATGAAAGCACCAATGTCGGTGTCTAAACCGGGGGATCTCGGGTAGGGGGTCCCGATCTGTGCGTCTAGGCTGATGGTAAAAAGAAGCAAGGGACACAATGTTTACCCAGGTTCGGGCCCTCTCGATGGAGGTAAAACTTCCTGCTTGATTAATATTGACGATATGAGTAGTACAAGAGTAGATCTACCACGAGATCATAGAGGCTAAACCCTAAGAGCTAGCCTATGATGGTATGATTATAATTGTGATCGGCCTTCTAAGGACCGACCTTTCCGGTTTATATAGACACCGGAGAGGGCTAAGGTTTACATGGAGTCGGTTACAAGGAAGGAAATATAATATCCGGATCGCCAAGCTTGCCTTCCACGCCAAAGAGAGTTCCATCCGGACACGGGACGGAGTCTTGAGTCTTGTATCTAGTCTTGTATCTTCATGCTTCAATAGTCCGGACGATGTATACAGTCCAGCTGTCCGGATACCCCCAAATCCAGGACTCCCTCAGTCGCAACCCGGCTTGGCAGATTGAAGGGGTCCGAAATACTGTCACCGTCGGAATAGCCCCCAAGCCGATCGTCTTGTAGTTAGTACAATTACTCGTTCTCTCCGGTAGATGACTCGTCATCAAAGTAAACAACGGTTTCATCACCAGATGCCGCTCTATCCTCAGGTTCCACTCCATGGATGACTCCCACGAAGGCATGCTTCATGACAGGCTGAACCCGGGCGGATCTCGCACGCTGAGCCGTTTCGACGATGTCGGTGCAGATGTCCGGCTCAGGGCCCGGTTCAACGATCTTGCCGATGAATATGTGAATGCCGCCGAAGGGGACCCGGTACCCGTACTCAATTGAGCCGGCCTCGGGGCCCCATCCTGCATCTTCAATGTAGAGCTTGCCGTGACAACTCTTGGTCATCCAGCCCACAGCGTATCCCTTGAGCCCTACAAAGCTACCCTCTAAGAACTTGAAACCATCGTGCGATAGCCCCACGGTGGGCGCCAACTATCATGGAATTGTCACGGCAGATGTCCTAGTGTGAGGACTTAGTTGTGGAGCCGTCGTGACAGGTTAGCTTAAAGGGGTTAAAGTGGGACAAAGGACGCAAGGAGTTTATACTGGTTCGGCCCCTTGCGGTGAAGGTAAAACCCTAATCAAGTTGAGGTGGAATTGCTAGGGTTTCGATGACCAGGGAGCAAATCCGCTTTGCCTGGCTCTCGATCTGTTGTTTCTTGTCCCTTAACCATCGTTGGGACGTCCCTTTATATACACAGGTTGACGCCCAGCGGTTTACAGAATCCCGGCCGGCTCATAAACGTGTCCAGCTCGGTTTCTACCATTTCCTATCTTACAATACAAGTTATACATCATATGGTGGTTTATATCTGCGGGCCCTAATCCGCCTTTTGGCCTCGGGCCTTCTTGTTAGATCTCCTCTGTAAAGCGCCATATTCCTTGTCTTCGTGGGCTTCAATATGAATAATTCACTATGAGTATAACCCGGCCCCTCCTGGGTGGTTTATACTCAGTAGTTATATCGCCAACAGCAGCTAAGCCTCCGAGTGAGAGGGTTGCTCTTCACTTGGAGTGTTTTTGTAACTTAGGAGAGTACTGGGTGGTAGCTAAGACTCCGATTGATAGGGTTGCTCTTCACTCGGTGTGTTTTTGAAACTTAGGCGAATCGGGTTCGCACCTAAGCCCCCGAGTGAGAGGGTTGCTCTTCACTCGGAGTGTTTTCGAAACGTAGGAGAATCGGGTTCGCGGCTAAGCCCCCGAGTAAGAGGGTTGATCTTCACTCGGAGTGTTTTTGTAAGTTAGGCGAGTACGGGCTCGCCGCTAAGCCCCCGAGTGAGAGGGTTGCTCTTCACTCGAAATGTTTTTGTAACTTAGGCGAGTACGAGGTCGCAGCTAAGGCCCCGAGTGAGAGGGTTGCTCTTCACTCGAAGTGTTTTTGTAACTTAGGCGAGTATGGGGTCGCAGCTAAGCCTCCGAGTGAGAGGGTTGCTCTTCACTCAGAGTGTTTTTGAAACTTGAGCGAATCGGGTTCGCAGCTAGGCCCCCGAGTAAGAGGATTGCTCTTCACTCGGAGTGTTTTTGTAACTTAGGCGAGTACGGGCTCACAGCTAACTCCCCGAGTGAGAGGGTTGCACTTCACTCGGAGTGCTTTTTTAAAAACTTAGGCGAATAAGGTTCGCAACTAAGCCCCCGAGTGAGAGGGTTGCTCTTCACTCGGAGTGTTTTCTTAAACTTAGGCGAATCAGGTTCGCGACTAAGCCACCCACTAGGGGATTTGAATTCTCATGCTTATGCGATAACCATTATTAAGATACTGCAAAAACCATGTCTTTGATAAGCAAACTGAAGTATTATTATTACAACTCGTCGATCTGAGTGTTTAGGTATAAAAACGGCGGACCAGAGCCACGTTCCATGAGCGTGGCTCTTCTCTAGCGTGGCTCTTCTCTCTTGGCTACGTTGTAGAGGTGATACGCCCTGTTGTGGAGCACCTTGGTGATGCTGAAGGGCCCTTCCCAGGCTAGAGCAAGCTTGTGAGGCCGTTTCTGGTGCACTCGAAGCACGAGATCTCCTTCGTGAAATGCTCGGCCTCTGACATTTCAGGCATGGAACCAGCACATGTCTTGTTGATAAATGGTCGACCGGATCAGATCGATCTCTCGTTCTTCCTCTAGGAGATCAACTGCGTCTTGGCGTGCCTGTTCTGCTTCAGCTTCTGAGAAGAGTTCAACTCAGGGGGCATTCTGCAGCAAATCACTCGGAAGCACAACTTGAGCACCATACACCATTAAGAAAGGGGTTCAATCAGTCGACCGGTTGGGAGTTTTTCTCAGTCCCCATAGGACAGATGGAATCTCAGTCACCCAAGCTCCAGCAGCATGCTTGAGATCGCGCATCAGTCGTGGTTTCAGCCCTTGAAGGATCAAGCCATTTGCTCTTTCCGCCTGCCCATTCGACTGCGGGTGCACAACAGATGCGTAATCGACCCAAGTGCCTTGGGATGCGCAAAACACTCTGAACTCATAAGAAGCAAAGTTGGAGCCGTTATCTGTGATAATGTTGTGAGGGACTCCATATCTCAATATCAGCTCTTTGATGAAACCAATGGCAGTGCTTGAGTCAATATTATTGATAGGCTTGGCCTCGATCCATTTGGTGAATTTGTCCACTGCAACGAGAAAATGAGTGAAGCCGCTTCTACTGGTCTTGAAAGGTCCAACCATGTCCAGCGCCCAAACTGCAAATGGCGAGACGAGTGGGATAGTCTTCAAGGCAGATGCAGGCTTGTGAGACATGTTCGAGTAAAACTGTCAGCCTTCGCACTTGTCGACTATATCGTTAGCCATCTCATTAGCATGCGCCCAGTAAAATCTCACTTGGTATTCTTTGGCCACGATGGTCCGAGAGGACGCGTGGTGACCACAGGTCCCCAAGTGAATCTCATTCAAGATCAGTCGACCTTCTTCTAGAGAGATGCAACGCTGAGCTACTCCAGTAACACTTTCTCTGTAAAGTTGTGCACTTATCACTGTGAAGGCTTTAGATATGTGGACGATCTGGCGGGCCTCATCTTCATCCTCTGGAAGCTCCTGCCTGAGCACATATTCAATATATGGCACTGTCCAGTCGATAGTGATCACTAAGACCTCCATGATTAGGTCAACTATAGTTGGGATTTCAACTTCAGCCGGGTCAGTTGAGCTTATCGGTTGTGGGGGCACCTCTGTAAAAGGGTCTTCTTGAACTGAAGAGGTGCGGAGATGTTCCAAGAACACATTCCCGGGAATAGGTTTCCGAGTGGAACCATCTTCGCCAGGTCATCGGCAGCTTCAATCTTGATTCGTGGTATGTGGTGGAGCTCTAATCCCTCAAACTTCTTCTCTAATTTTCTCACTGCATTGCACTAACCAGCCATAGCTGGGCTCTTGATATCCCACTCCTTCATCACTTGATTGACCACCAAGTTTGAGTCGTCGTAGACCATCAGGCGATGGACGCCGAGTGAGATGGCCATACGCAACCCATACAAAAGTGCGTCATACTCATCTTCATTGTTTGAAGAATCAAAGTGAATCTGGAGGACATAACTGAGCTTGTCACCTCTTGGGGATTCCAGGACCACTCCAGCAACAGAACCATTCAACATCTTCGACCCATCAAAGAACATAGTCCAATGTTCCGAGTGAATCTGAATCGGTTGCTGCTGTTCGATCCACTCGTCCAGGAAATCTGCTATTGCCTGAGACTTGATCGCTTGCTTTTGCCTGAGACTTGATCGCCTATTTTGCTTCGAACTTGATATCCAAAGGGAGGAGTTCAATCGCCCACTTGGCCACTCGACCGGTTGCATCTCGATTGTTCAAGATTTGTGATAACCGAGCATCGTTGACTACTAAAATCGAGTGGTCTGTGAAGTAATGTGGAACTTTCTTCATGGTCAGATAAATCTCGTAGACAAGCTTCTGGTAATGCGGATACCTTTGCTTGGACGGAGTCAAGACTTCAGAGATATATTACACCAGGAGCTGAACTTTATACGCTTTGCCTTCTTCCTCTAGCTCGACTGTGAGCACTCTGCTGACAACTTGTCCTGTGGCTACGATATACAGCAGTAGAGGCTCTTTGCTGACTGGGGCAGCAAGCACCGGCTGAGTGGAAAGCAGGGCTTTGAGCTCTACAAACGCTGCTTCGGCTTTAGGTGTCCACTCGAACTTGTCAGATTTCTTCATTAGTTGGTAAAGAGGAAATGCCTTTTCAGCGAGACGAGAGATGAATATACTTAGTGCAGCCAAACAACCAGTAAGCTTGTGAACATCATGCACATGCACAGGGAGTTTCATTCAGAGGATTGCTCCAATCTTTTCTGGGTTTGCATTGGTTCCTCCTTCGGAAATGAGAAAACTGTCAAGACCGGTTTTCCAGTAAAACATTTATTGAGAAACCGACCCTTTTATCGGACCAGTATAGAAGAATCCTTCTTACTGGTAGACAAATCCTTGATATAGAAATCCAGAAGTACTAAATATTATACAAGGTTGAGCTGAGGCTGCCCAACAATTTATTACAAGCACGCCGATATAATACATAAAGGCGGATATGACACAAGGAGTATGGTGGCATAACTACTGACTCGTAATAAAAGTGGTGGTGGATATGTCACAGCGATAGTGGGTGACAAGACTCCTAAATCTTACAGCTCATCGAGCGCCGGAGTGAGGCTCGATGATTTTGTTGGTGTAGTGGAAGCGTATATAATACAAGTGACCAATTCCAGGATCGCACGGGACTGACTGGGACTCCTCTAGGCGTCGGACTCGCTATCGTACTCTTCATCCATAAGATCGCCTTCGTCAACATCTGGCCAAATCAACAAGCCAGGTGAGTACTTTGAATGTACTGCAAGACAGTTTGGACATAAGATATAACAAATGCAAACATGATGCACATGAGCAGATTAGTAATGCGCTTTTCGGATAATAAAATTTGCCTTTGCATGACAAATAAAAAGGAAGTCAGGTGGTAGTCCTCCCGAAATCCCAATAAAATAATTGAAGACCGATCGGGTGTCTGAAGCGACGCCTCGAAAGGTAAAAATAAATTAACAATGCCGCAGTCGGGCGTAAGGGCGACACCTCATAAAGGGCTTATATTGAAATATAAACGATAGTGCGTGCCATAGTCGGACGTCTAAGTGACATCTCGAAAAGGGCTTATATCAAAAGTAAATAACAAGAATGCCATAGTCGGACGTCTGAGCGACATCACATAAAGGGCTTATATCAAAGGTAAATAACAAGAATACCACAGTCGGACGTCTGAGCGACATCACATAAAGTGCTTATATCAAAAGTAAATAACAAGAATGCCACAGTAGGACGTCTGAGCGACATCACATAAAGGGCTTATGTCAAAGGTAAATAACAAGAATGCCACAGTCGGACGTCTGAGCAACATCAAATAAAGGGCTTATATTTCATTTTTCAAATTCAAGTAGCACATGAATTTAAATCATCTCAAGGAAATACTTAATATGTAATAATGAACTGGTTAGTCCATCCACAGGAATAACATTCAGCCGGGTTTACTACTCATGTCTATTCACCGGAGATTGTCACTAAGACTGACACAAAGACTGACGCTGAGACGGACGTTGAGACTGATAGTGATACTGACATAGATATGTTAACCAAGATCCTTGACCATGGACACGGTTACTTGGATGGTCTCTCCTCTGCAGAATTTGTACTCATTAACCAAAGCCAACGGATTTCAGTAGTCACAAAGGACTAGTTCCGCTTACGGTAGTTTAGGAGAAACACATCTAACCAGTACACACCCATTCCACATTCCGCTGCAAGGAATCACCCTAGCCAACGTTCAAGAAAAACTCTAAGACGGGGAGGTCACAACCTCGAGTAGCATGGGATCAAATTTATATCACGCGCTCTAAGGGGTGCCCCCCTCTCGGTCCCAACCGAAACACCCATGCCCTGACCAGATGACGGGCTTTAATCCAGGGCCATGGAACCCTCATCACGGCCCCTCTATTTGGTGTGTACAAGGAAAGAGGTTTGCAACTTACTAAACCGTATTCTTTGCAGAAAACATGTGGAAGCACGAAAATGGGACGGACGGTAACGTGACTTGATCCACGTTAACACTAGAGTTAAACGGTTGACATAAGACTGGCATGCTTCAACAATACCATCTTACCACCTTTCATGTCACCACAAGATCATGTTATCTCCCATCAAATGACACATCAAGTTTCGAAGCTCACTTGTAGTTGCCTTGCATGCAATATAACACTCACTGATGCTTATATAAACATGCCATGAAATAACTACTCAAGCAAACATGCAAAACATTCATCATATCAAATGTTCAAACATGCTTGCCGGGTTCGGAGTAGTCAGAGTCTAGCTCGGTGAAGTTTGCGGTTCCGCCACCTCCTTCGGTATCTACGGTATAAAAGAAAATGGGATACTACGTAAATACCGTGCGTGCACAAGAAGTTTTCCAAATATTTTTAATATAAACATGATAAAAAACTAGACAGAAAAATAAAGATGACAGGAAAAGAATCAACTTAAAATCATCTTTTGTTTAAAAGTTATTAAAGTTTTAGTCCAGGGACCAATCTGTGATGAAATAGAAAATATCCAGGGGCTAGATTAGAAAAACAGAAAACGCTTCGGTTGAAAATACGTTTTCCAGAGGAGAAGACGTATCCGGGCCAAAGGCGCCAATGAAAAAGCAGTTCAAGGGGAAAGTGTGAGGTCGACGAGGGGTCCCACCCGTCGGTTTAAAATCAAACAGCACGCCGCTACCGAGGATCGCGGTGGTCGCCGGCGACGATCGACAGCAATCCAGAGGAGGGCACGGGTACGGTTGTACTCACGGGGCAATTCCGCGTCGGTGGGTGGTGGACTTGGTCGTTGGCGAGCACCACGTCAACGACGGCCTTCACTCCGGCGGACGCCGGTTCGGGCGAGGATGGTTCTCTCCGAAGGGAGCTGCAACCTTGTAATTGGGGCACGGGTTAGTGGATTGGGTGCACTAGGATGTTACTGGTACAGTTTGAGAGGCGGCGGTGCACGCACTCGAGCAAATATTGCCGGAGCCCGAAGCGGATCGGCCCGGCCGGAGTCGGGGAAGAAAGCCTCCCCGAGGTCTTCCTAGTAGCTAGGCGTGGCTCTGGTGAGGTGGAGGAGTGGTTCTGGGTCGAGGGCGAGCTCGAGGCCTCCATTTATAGCCGGCCTGAGGCGGTTGCCGTGATCGGGATTACTCCGGTGGTGATTATGGCGAGGCAGTGGTCGAATGGGGGGTTTAGGGGTCGGGGCAGCTGCGGATTGGATCACTGGCTTCATCCCATAGCTAAACTTGGCCAGACTTGGGAGACACTCCAAGCCCTCGACGGAACGGCTCACGGGCTCGTCGGCGGCAGAAGGCGCGCTCTGCGCCTCTCAGGCCACGGCGATGGTGCTGCAGCATGCACAGGCAAGCGGACAGCCACGCGGAGGTTTCTTGTGGTGTGGGCGGTGCTGGACGGCGCCAAATGGCAGGGCTGGTCCCCTGCTGGCCGCCACGAGCGGTTCTGCCACCGCGGAAGACGCGGCGCTGGCGAGACACGTCGCCACCGACACTCGCGACCGGCCAAAAGACCTTGCGGCGCACTAGATAAGAAGGGGGAGCAGTGAGCAACGATCCAAGATGGCTACTGGCGAGTTTGTCGACGGGTTCTGACGAAAACAACACCATCGACTGAAACTGAACACTGAACTCTGAATTTGAATAGAAACAGTGCACGCCAGCTGCTCGACGAAATGATATTGGCACGTGGAAAATTTTTCTTGAGCTGATCTTTGGTGAGGTGGTCTTTTGATGTATCTGGAGGCTGCCTGAATTATCTCAGATTTTTAGGAGAAGAAAAAGTATGAATTTCACCAAAAATGGCAAATCTGGTTCAAACTTCCAGCAAGCATATTTTGAAAAATTTGAACTGTGGACCAGTGGATCTTGATGGATGTAGGTTGAGGGTACTAAGGACTATCCAGAGGAGTTTATTTGGGACCAAGACTCAAAGGGATTCTGGTGGTTCCTTTGTAAATCATCAAGGCCCAAATAAATTATAGAAAAGTGTTTGAGGGTAAAATAAATAGAAATAAAATCAAAAAGGGGTTGAAACTTGCTGGATGGATGTTTGACTAGACCCAAAGTAGGGGGGTGGGTTTTGGAAGAAATATCCTACATAGGTCAAGGAAAGAGAGAAATCTTTAAATGGAAAAAGAATAAATCCATAATCCATAGGATTTCTTTTAAATAGAAAGATTTGTAAAACCTTACAATATTATTTGTGTTGAGCCAACACAATATGAAAAACCCTTAAAACCAAAAGTCAAGGTTGAGAAGGACCTTTCTAAAAAAATATTTGTCATAAAAGTATTTGAAAAGGAGAATCCCTATTTTAGAAAAATTCAAATAACCTCCTTTAAATCAAATAATGATTTTAATAAAAACCAAAAATCAATTTTTTTGGAGTGTTACAAAAACCGAGTAAATTTCCGCCTGGGACTCGGAATGTGCATTTTGACAAATTGAGCTTGATATCAAATCTTCTTAAGTTGGCAAATATTTCGGCGAGGTTAGTCAGCAGGTCGTAACCTTTGCGTGACTTGACCACGGTATCATCCATGTACACTTCCACATTCCGATTGATTTGAGTGAGCAGGAACTTCTGAATCATGTGCATGAACATGGCGCCAGCATTCTTAAGTCCAAAGGGCATGGTAAAATAACAAAAACACCTGAATGGGTTGATGAAGGTTGTATTTATTTCATTGGGTCCATACACTCGGATCTGATGGTACCCGGAATACGCATCCAAAAATGACAAACGCTCACATCCCGCGGTTGAGTCGATGATCTGGTCGATGCGGGGGAGAGGGAAGTGACCTTTCGGGAAGGCCCGGTTGATGTGCTTGAAATCGATACACATACGAAGTGAATCATCTTTCTTGGACCATGACAACATTGGCGAGCCACTCGGAGTGGTATATCTCACAGATGAACTCGTCTACCAGAAGCCGAGCTACCTGTTCACCAATGGCCTTACTCTTCTCCACGGCGGACCGACGGAGATGTTCTTTGACAGGTTTTACTTTTGGGTCGACGCGCAAATGGTGCTCAGCAGTCCCCTGGGTACACCTGGCATGTCAGATGGTTTCCATGCGAAGATGTCCTAGTTCTCATGGAGGAATTGGATGGGCGCTTTTTCCTATTTGCTGTCGAGTATTGTTAGGATGTGGGTCAGAGTAGCATTGGGATCAGTCAGGTGAATATGAACAGCTTTTGTTTCCCCGGCCGACTGAAATGCGAACTCTGAAGCAGGCTTCTTGGCTCACAACAAACCACTCGGATCTGCATTCTATTGTATTCTTCCATCTCTACTGCTGCCATCTATTCATCTGCAATCTTTGAGCCCTTCTGGAGGCACTCTTCTGCCCTTTGCCGATTCCTCATGGATCGTGATCACGCCTGCAGGGCCGAGCATCTTCAACTTGAGGTATACGTAACATGGTCAAGCCATGAAACGAGCATATGCAGGCCTACCCAGAATAGCGTGGTAGGCACTGTGAAAATCCACCACCTCAAACGTCAACTTTTCCTTGGCGTAATTCTTTGGTTCACCGAAAACCACATCAAGAGTGATCTGACCAAGTGAATATGCTTTCTTTCCAGGGATGACTCCGTGGAATCACATGTTGCTCTCGCTGAGCTTGGACATCGGGATGCCCATCCCTCGGAGGGTCTTAGCATACAGAATGTTCAAACCACTGCCACCATCCATCAGAACCTTGGTCAGTAGGGTGCCCCCAACGACTCGGTCGACCACCAACACTTGCCGCCAGGGGGTAGCAACGTGCGCTGGATGATCGGACTGGTCGAATGTAAAGGGAGTTTTTTACCACTTCAAATACGTCACAGTTGTCGGAGCAACCATGTTTCTCGATTGATAACTTTCAGTCGACGTTTGCTCTCGATGTCAGCAAAAATCAGTAAAGTGGCATTGACATTGGGGTAACCATCATCTTCCTCTTTATCCTCTTCCTTTTCAGATTCCTTCTCCTTTGCACTAGGCTGGCCCTCTCGGATGCTCTGAATAAGGAGTCGACACTGTCGAGTGGTATGCTTTGGTAGAATCAAGTTACCCTCTTCATCTTTTTTGATGTGTATGTGACACGGCAAATCAAGAACATTGTTTCCCGCTTCATCTTTCACTTTTTTTGGGGATCCATGGCCCATTAGGCTTTTCCTTGAACTTCCCTTGATTGAAAACTTCGGCTTCAGTAGGACCCGCAGCTTCAGCGTTGTGTTTCTACTTCCGACTAGAATTTCCTCCTCCCTGTCTTGGGCGACTGGTTTTTTCTTGCCACTGCGGAGTCGGTCCTCCTCTTCTTCATTAGTGTACCAAGTGGCTATTTCCATAATTCAGGCCAGAGACATGTCTCCTGACCGACCGAATTTCAGGTTGAGCTCTCTGTATCGAATGCTCTCTTTGAAGGGACAAACAGCCTGGTGCTCTAACACATTTTCCACAGTATGATGAAGATTAGTTCATCTTTGAATGAAGTCTCTCAAAGTGTCGTTCTATTTGTGAACATAGTGCTATAATTCAGTCAGTCTAGCAAGTTGCTTGCAAGTGCCTTGGAATGTTTTGATAAACACTCGGGCTAATTCTTCCGAACCGAAAATACTTCCAGGGGCCAACTGATTCAATCAAGCTCTTGCTGAACCCTCGAGCATCAGGGGGAGGTACTTCATGGCTACGTCATCGTAGCCTCCACCAATCTGCACTGCCACTCGGTAATCTTCCAGCCAAGTGTCGAGCTTCGACTCACCAGTGAAGTTGGGAGGGCTCTCAGCAGCTCAGATGGCTCTGCTAAATTATTCAGGTCCAGAAACATGTACTCTGCTTCCAGTCGGACGGTTTCTGTCTTGTCCCTCTCTGTGTGCCCGACCTCTGTCGACCAAACCTTGTACGAGAAGTGAACTTGCATCAAACCCAAGATCCCTTGGGTCGACTGGAGCTCTCCGTTCATCACCATACGTGTGCCTGTCATCTTACCGCCGGGGCGCATACGATCTGCCCCTCGGAGTGGGCGTAGGCACTTGACGGTGGTCATCACGGTCGTACCGATGATCATACTGTCCATGGCCCCGATCTAGGTAGTGATCCTGGCGGTGCCCATGATCGTCATGCTGCGGAGGCGATCTTGGACTATGATCCGACTGAACTGTGTTTGCAAACACATATCTGCTATGGATCCTGTTGCGCGACTGAGAAACGGCTGAGTTTTGTTCACCCGCCGCCCGGAGCAGCGCCCAGATCTGCAGCAAACCTCTAACAGCTTCTGAACGGGATGGCTGAATTGACTCTGCCATACGGGTTGCAGCTGCAAGATTCTGGACCTGGGTGCGATATACCAGTGATTCAGGCGGAAACAATTGTCGATGACGTCGACAGGATTTGGGGATCTGCTGGCGGGCGCATTCGTTTAGTTAATGTTGAAGATTATCCAGACGCGTGCGCTCAACCAAGGTGGCCATACGCGCAGCCTCCAAGGCCCGAGCCTCAGAGGTCTCCCCAATGATGGGGGTCCAGAGCGCCTCCACGTTGCGGCGATGCAACTCTTCCCTCTGCTACTAAGTGACGGCTTGAGGTTCATACTCATCATGAATGTAGGACGGGCCATCATCGCCACCGCCACCATTGCGATGGAACCCATGCGGACTGCGAGGCATTTCGACCATGAGGACTTCTGCCGCGGGGTCGCTGCTTCTGCACTCGGAAAGAGTGTCCGCGGAACCAGTCGAATGGTCCGTAGAGAGATTCGTCGGGTTCGATTGCCGCGACTTCAGGGATGACCGACTGGCGGGCCACCGCATGGTTCACCCACCACTGGAGCCATGATCGACCAGATCGCTTGCGACCGAGTATAGCTGGAAGAGTGGATGACGCGGGAACCGACCAAGACTGGGTCGACGGCTGCCGCAGGAGGACTCCGCAAGCACTCGCACGGAAGTGCACCGCCCGGCGGATAGGAAGGGCCACGACACCGAGGGGGGCCTCGTGGAGCCAAGCGGAGTCGTCAGCGATGAAAACAAGTGCACCGAGACAGATCTCGCGGCCCAAAGCTAAACCACCGCCGGAAACCATGTTGATGGAGATCGGAAAAAACTACAACCTCACCGGAAGTCGCTAAGACGCCTGCCCCAAGGTGGGTGCCAACTTTCATGGGAGCAAGTCTGATAGTAAGAATAGGGGTATGTAGGAGGATGCATGGACCTAGCTATGGCGAGGTTGTGCACGAAAGGTTTACGAGTTCAGGCCCTTCTTGAAGGAAGTAATAGCCCTATGTCTCGGTGCTCGGAGGCTTCATCGCCTGGATTATGCGTGAAAGTTACACGGGGTGCGAACCCTTGTCCGAGAGGAGTGGCTGGCTTATATAGAGTGTGCCGGACCCCTCTAGCCCTCAGTTACACAGGGTTCAATGTAGGTTAAGACAGGTCGTTACTAATAACACTACCTATAAAGCACTATAAATGACCTTTAAGACCACAGAGTGAACGCCTGACCGTTGCCATCCTGGGGTCGCTTTAGATCTTCTGTACTCCGAGTGATTCTTCATATGGTCGAGTGACTCTATCTTGGTCGAGTGGAATTGGGGTATCTGAGTGGCATATCTGGTCGAGTGGATTGCACTCCAAGGTGATTTCAGTCGGTATCTTCTGTTCTACTTCGAATGTTCTTGACTCTAGGGCAGTGTGCTTGGGTAGGGCGCCTAGGTCAGGCCTATGACCCTACCCTAGGTACATGTCATCATCATTAGTACCATCCTACAGTTGACTATTGTGTTCTTCATTGTGCAAACAAAGATCTTGCTATTACTCGTCGCAAGTTTTGTCGGATTCTGGGTTCCGGCAAACCCTTGAGGTTCGAACACTAGGGTGCGGACGAAGATCTCTATCTTCCTAGCTCGCTCTCACAATGATCTCAAGACCTAGCTCCATGAACCCAAAGAACAAGAGACACGAGGGTTTATACAGGTTCAGGCCACCGCCTTGGTGTAATACCCTACTCTAGTCTGGTGTGGTGGACTGCCTTGCAGGCTGAGGATGAACAGTACAAGGGATGAACATCCTCCTAAGGAGAGGTGTTCTTGAGCTCGGTGAGCTGGTGTGCGCGGGGATGGTCTAAGTGATCCGTCCCTCTGCTAGGGTGGTGGCTAGTCCTATTTATAGAGGCCCTAGTCCTCTTCCCAAATGTTAGGCTGGAAGGGATCCCACAATGGCCAATTCGAAGGGGGACAACTAGTACAAGTTATCCTGACAAAAGGTGGTCTTCGCCTGCCAAAGGCTCTAGTGGTGACGCCGTCGTGGGCTCTGTGGTGACCTCCGTCCTGCCATCGAACTGGTCTTGGTCTCGTTGCACCGATACGGAAACCTTTGCTTTATGCCTTGGGACTCCTCGCCTGCGCTTGCCCCTTTAGCATTAAAGAGGCAACGGGTACTCTGCGCCCGCTGGCGCCCGCCTGGCCTTGGTCGTCATGGCTCACGTCATACGAACCTCGCGAGGTGCCCCTTGCATAGATATCTCTACACTTCGGGAGCCAGCCTAGTGAGGCTGCCCCTAAGGAGGTCTTGGTGTCGTCCGCCTCGCGAGGCTCGGCCCCTCGTGAGGGTCTTGAGCGGTTGTTGATGAAGATGGGTCGTACCAGGCTGTTGGTGGAGCCATGCCCTGCCCCGCAGGCAGGCAAGTCTGGGTTCCCCCATTCCCAGGATGCCGACAGTAGCCCCCGGGCCCAAGGCGTGCTAGGACTTGGCTTCGGGCGAAGCCAAGGGTCATGTGCGGAGCGCCACGGGACCCAAATAGCATCCGGCCTTGATTGACGCGTGGCGATTGACAGGACGTGGGCGTCTCCGCTTCCCCATGGTGCCTCGGCAACCGCCCGACTTGACGAGTCCCTGCTGCATGCAGACAAACCATCATTACCTCCGATCATGGACGGTGGCGGTTGGCCCCCCTCTGGCTATAAATGAGGAGAGGGGCGGAGCCCCCGTCGCTCATATCTTTCCATTCCGCCTGCTTATTCTTCTTCCTCCTTGCTCCGCCGCTAGGCAGCAACACTTATGGCGCCAGTGAAGAGGTTTTCGGCTGCTGAGAAGGGGAAAGCTTGCCAGGAGGGGCCTGGCTCACCACCGCCTAAGAGGGTGCGTGGTCGTCCCCACAAGCACGCCACTACCCCCACTATGGTCCCTCGTAGCCATGGGATAACTTCCTCGGCGCCCAGCACCGTCCCTGGAGGCCATGGCGGTGCCTCTTCGCGCGGCCGGATCTGCTTAGGACGTGGCAGCCCCATCACTGAAGGGAGGCACGCCATCGTCGCTCGGCCTCCCCGGACGCGCTTCAGCTTCCGCTCTCCTTTGGTGGCGAGCTGCCGGCCCTTGGTCCTGGCGGCCTCTGGCTGCAGGGGCGACGGCTGCTGCAGGAAGGCTTCATGGGTCGCGGGGGAGGTCTCTGTTGCATGCAACGTAGCCCTGGCCTGTGGCTAGCAGATGTTCTCCCGCGCGCGTGGTCTGAGCAGGTGGTGCACCCTCCACTTCAAGTATGACAGCACATCGACCCTCTTTGTGAGAGTGTTCGGGGAAGTCGGTCGCTGCACCGATGCTTCCCTAAAGACAACGATGGCAACAAAGTGCTCGGCCTTGGCGACGGCCATGATGAGGATGAGGGTGAACTCGCCATCGACGATAGCCACGGCTCGTCTGGCAACAACAGCTCCTCCCTCGGCGAAATCTCTAGCAGCGGCGGCTATGACCAGCCTCCATGTCATCGGGCTCGCTTCGAGGATGGTGGCGGGTGGTCCCGTTTCTGCGCCCCAGTGAAGCGCGAGGAGATGTCCATCTAAGTCCGAGGGTCTGATCCTCGTGAGCAGCCGCATCGTACGAGCCGCTTTTGCTTGTCCTTTCCTTCCCTTTCCTCCTGCATCGTCAGAAACGAGTATGGGACCCTGCGAGGGCGTGCAATGAACCATGGTGCTTATGTTGCTTTTGTGGTGTGTTTATTGTTTCCAGGTTGTGTTGTGAGATCTATGCCTTATACGGTTGTAGAGGGATAACTTAGCTTGATGCATCTGGGGTAGCTTGGCCCTTGTGAGGGCACACGCCTCTGGGTCCTGGTGAGGTTTCCCTGCTGCCGATTTGGGTGATATTGCGAAGCTGCAAAAATTCGTTAAGAAATCCTTATCCCCTCTCGCGAGAGGCCTCGGGCATGGGCTGTTCATGGCCATACACACCACGTCGCGGTACCCGTGGGGCACGGACTAGAAAAGGGATGCGCCAATCACAAGCTTAAACAAGGGCGTCCCACTGAGACCAGGGGAGTGTGCACAGACGCATGCCTGTCCAGCCCCCTCACGAGGCGTGCGAGGGAGAGCGTCGGGCAACTGCCGTCCTCCGTGGCACAAAACAAAGAATCGAGGGAAGAATCAGAGAGAAGAGGGGGTTCAACCAAGCCATAGAGAAACGCTAGAACTTCAAATTTCATTGAAAGAAAAAGGGGGCGAGCCAACTACAGAAAGCAAATGAACAGCCGCGTTCGGCACCTAGTCTAGTCTTCTCACCAGCGCGGAGCTAAGTGCTACCAGTATGACGTTTGATGGAGCCCTCGAGGCCCGAGGGCGGCACTCCGGAGACTCCGAGGCGTGTACAGACCCATTCATTATTACGTGAGAGTGTCACGAGCGGAGACCTTCACATGCACTAGGCCTTGCTTCATGGGTAGAACTTTCGGAGGTGCTGGATGTTCTAGATGTTCTGTATGGGGATTCCGTCCTGCGTCTCCAGGAGCGTGGCGCCAGGCCTGGAGACACGGGCTATCCTAAACGGGCCCTCCCACATGGGTGAGAGCTTATGCAGCCCTTCCCTGGAGAGCACCCGCCTCAGGACGAGATCGCCCACCTCAAGCATCCTGGAGCGTACGCTGTGACAGTGGTACTGTCGCAGCGCCTACTGCTATATTGCCGCTCGGAGCGAGGCTTCACGACGGCGTTCCTCCCCCAGCACAAGGTCCATCCCCCGCATGGCGTCCTGTTGCGTCTCATCAAACGCCATGACCCGCGCGGAGCGATGCCTGACCTCGTGAGGGAGAACCGCTTCTACTCCGTAGACGAGGAAGAACGGGGTCTCGCCTGTTGGCTTGGTGGCGGTGGTGCGGATGGACCAGAGCACGGAGTGGAGCTCATCGTGCCAGCCCCTGCCGCAGGCTTCAAGCTTCTTCTTGAAGGGCCTGGTCTTGAGGCCTCTCAAGACCTCGGCGTTGGCGCACTCGGCTTGGCCATTGCTCCTGGGGTGCGCCACCGAAGCGTAGCAAACCTGCGTTCCATGGTTAGCACAATTGGTCCTGAAGAGATTGGTAGTGAACTGCGAGCCTTTGTCGGTGATGATGCGGTTAGGAACCCCGAACCGGATCACGAGGCCCTTGATGAACATAACTGCCGACCCGGCTGGGATGGTGCGGACAGCTTCCACCTCTGCCCATTTGGTGAACTTGTCAATGGCGACTTAGAGGTAGCGGTAGCCCTCAAGCACTCGCGGGAATGGACCCAGGATATCCAGCCCCCAAACCGCGAATGGACATGATAGTGGGATAGTCTGGAGGCCCTGGGCCGGCTGGTGGATTTTCTTGGCATGGAATTGGCAGGCCTCGCAGGACTTCACCAGCTCGGTTGCGTCATTGAGCTCTGTGGGCCAGTAGAACCCGCTGCAGAACGCCTTTCCGACCAGGGAATGTGATGATGAGTGATGCCCGTAGTCTCCGCCGTGTACGTCAGTTAGCAGCTTGTCCCCCTGCTCCCTGGAGATGCATCGCAAGGAAACATCATTTGGTCGCTTTCTGTATAGCTCACCATCCTGTATGCAGTATGCCGTAGCCTGTCGGGCCAGGCGCTCTACATCCTCCTCTTTCTCCGTCAGTGTCACACCCTGCATTTTGTGACATGTCATGTGCATTAATAAAGCATGAAAATTTGACCAACAAAAACTTTTGCATTATTTGGCTTTTTATTTGAGTTAGTTTTCTCTCTATGACTTTCAAGTGCTCTTTAAAGTCAACACAACTCCACCTTCTATACTTCATCTCCTTGCCCCAAAATTCTTCCAAATGATCGTGCCATGTGTATAGTACAATATACTATTTTCTTACAAAAATAATTTGGCCAAATAGTATTTTCTGAATTTAGCATTCCAAAAACCCCTGAATTGAGGTTTGCACTACAAGTACTTGATTTGGGGTATGAAAAATCTTTAAAAGAGTAGATTTGACTCCTATTAGGTATTCGACTCCCAAAAACCACCAAAATATAATTTTAAAAGTTATTTTCCTATTTTATTTAAAGGTTTTTTCTTAAGGCCAGAAATGATATTTAATAGGTTAAAATTACTTAACTGTTTCGAAAGTATTTGAGAAAATTTAGGGAAACTCATAGGACATATATTGTCCATATATAAGAGTTTCAACACATGGTCATGTTCAAAATATTGGGGAAAACCCTCCAAAACGATTTATTTCCATTTCAACTATTTGAAATATTTCTACAAGAAATATTTTTAAATAAATGCAGGAAAGTTCTAGCAAGTCACATATGCCTAATGTGATGATCTTACAAAGTTTCATCTCAACCAAGATCATTTTGGTTCACAAAAGTGCCCCAAAACCCTCTTTGTCCAGATCCAAGTTTGAACAACTCTACATTGCCAACTTATTCCAAAGGACCCCAAACTTTGTGAACATGCTCAAAAGCCCAAATCATGACACTACACTAAGTGGTACATCAAGGGGAATGGTTTTGCATGACTAGATCTTGGTAAATGATTTCTGTAGATTTCTAGGGCTTACAAAAGTTGCACTGGCAACTTGGCCCAAATGAGCTCAAAATTGGTGGAAGGCCCTAATTATATGTGCCATTTCACCCTATGGAGTCTCATGTCAAATAAAATTCATTTGATTACCCAAATCAGCAACAAACACCTTCTGCCACTTTGCCAAAATTCCATTTTGACCTCTTCCACTAATCTCCACGGGATCAACTTTGTAACACAGCTGCTCCTGACCCTCTTCTACCTCTAGTAACTATGGCTGCTTCTCAGCTCAATGATTGAGGGGTGAAACCACCTCATTTACCCCTCTGGATAGCCCATTTCCCCCCTCTCTCTCAACCCCACTCCTCTCCTACTCGCTCTCCAGGTCACCCAATGCACCTCCCCTCTTCTTTACTGCCCCCTAGGGCAGCCAGACATCAGTGGTCGTGCCCACTAGGCATATAAAAAGCCATGGCATGCCATTTGCACACTCCAGACCGCGCTAATGTGTGGTCAGGCACTGTAGCCGCCCCCTGCCAGCCAGCTCCGGCCACCTCGGGCCTCCCCAGCGCGCCTGACGAGGTGCCTCGGCGACACGCTAAACGATTGTCCCCCTCCTCCTTCTCCCTCCTCTCGGCCCAGCCAGACGCTGCTGGCTGGCTGCCCGGCTTAAAGGATCACGCTCACACGCGCGGTGCCCCTGGGCCCCCTGCTCTCCCTCTCTTCTCCCCCCTCGCCTTAAACCAACCCCACGGGCACCCCCGACATCTCGCTGCGATCCCCGTTGACCCGTAGCGACGACAACAGCCTCGCCGGTGCACTAGACCATGGTGGACCATCGCCCGCCTATTTAAGTCCCTCCCCGAGCCCTCCTCTCGTAACCACTCGCTCTCTCACTCCCCTAATCACCCCCCTACATGATGACCCACAAGTATAGGGGATCTATCATAGTCCTTTAGATAAGTAAGAGTGTCGAACCCAATGAGGAGCAGAAGGAAATGATAAGTGGTTTTCAAAGAAGGTATTCTCTGCAAGTACTGAAATAAGTGGTAACAGATAGTTTTGTGATAAGATAAATTGTAACGAGGAACAAGTAACAAGAGTAAATAAAGTGCAGCAAGGTGGCCCAATACTTTTTGTAGCAAAGGATAAGCCTGGACAAACTCTTATAATAGGAAAAGCGCTCCTGAGGACACATGGGAATATCGTCAAGCTAGTTTTCATCACGTTCATATGATTCGTGTTCGGTACTTTGATAATTTGATATGTGGGTGGACCGGTGCTTGGGTGCTGTTCTTACTTGAACAAGCATCCCACTTATTATTAACCTCTATTGCAATCATCCGCAACTACAACCAAAGTATTAAGGTAAATCTAACCATAGCATGAAACATATGTATCCAAATCAGCCTCTTACGAAGCAATGCATAAACTAGGGTTTAATCTTCTGTCAGTCTAGCAACCCATCATCTACTTATTACTTCCCAATGCCTTCCTCTAGGCCCAAATAATGGTGAAGTGTTATGTAGTCGACGTTCACATAACACCACTAGAGTCTAGACAACATACATCTCATCAAAATATCGAATCTAATACCAAATTCACATGACTACTAATAGCAAGACTTCTCCCTTGTAAATGAACAAACGTAAGTACTCACAAAGTATATTCATGTTTATAATCAGAGGGGTAATAATATGCATAAAGGATCTGAACATATGATCTTCCACCAAATAAACCAACTAGCATCAACTACAAGGAGTAATCAACACTACTAGCAACATACTAGCACCAATCTCGGACTTGGAGACAAGAATTGGATACAAGAGATGAACTAGGGTTTGGAGATGAGATGGTGATGGTGAAGATGTTGATGGAGATTGCCCTGTCCCGATAGAGGAGTGTTGGCGATGATGATGACGATGATTTCCCCCTCCCAGAGGGAAGTGTCCCCGGCAGAACAGCTCACGGGAGCCCTAGATTGGTTCCATAAGGTTCCGCCTCGTGGCGGAGTTTCGTCCCGAAAGGTTGCTTGCTATTTTTTTCTCTTCGAAAGACTTCATATAGGAGAAGATGGGCGTCGGAGAGCCACCAGGGGGCCCACGAGGTAGGGGGCGTGCCCTGGGGGGGGGGGCACCCCCACCCTCGTGTGCAGGGTGTGGGCCCCCTGGCCTTCATCTTTGGTGACGATTTTTCTTTATTTATTTTAAGATATTTCATGGAGTTTCAGGACTTTTGGAGTTGCACAGAATAGGTCTCCAATATTTGCTCCTTTTCCAAATTAGAATTCCAACTGCCGGCATTCTCCCTCTTCATGTAAACCTTGTAAAATAAAAGAGAATAGCCATAAGTATTGTGACATAACGTGAAATAACAACCCATAATGCGATAAATATCGATATAAACACATGATGCAAAATGGACGTATCAACTCCCCCAAGCTTAGACCTCGCTTGTCCTCGCTTAAAAGCCGATAACAATAAATATGTCCTCATGTTTAGAGGTAGAGGCGTCGGTAAAAATAAAATACGGACATGAAGGCATCATGATTATTCTCATAACAGCAGCATATATAGATTTTGTCATATGATTACTTATGTTCAAGTGATGATCTTTTCACAATGCGAAAGTATGAATCAGAAACCTTATTGAGCACCAACAAATTATAACCTCAGTCATTGAAGCAATTGCAATTTACCATAACATAGGAAAGAGTCTATGTCAGAGCTTAAAAGCAAGTCCACATACTCAACTATCACTTAGTCCTTCATAATTGCTAACACTCACGCAATACTTGTGGTTACGGAGTTTTAATTGGACACAGAGAAACATAGGGGCTTATAGTTTTGCCCCACAACCTTTTACCTCAAGGGTAATGTCAACAAATAATAATTCATGCTCCCCTACATCCAATTAGATATGTATATCATGTTCATTCCAACATGCTGGGCTTGCCAAAGGATAAAATGAAAAAGGAAAGGTGAAGATCACCGTGGCTCTTGCATAAGGTAGAGGATAATAATAAAAGATAGGCCCTTCACAGAGGGAAGAAGAGGTTGCCATGCACTTTTATGGTTGGATGCACAAAATCTCAATGCGAAAGAACGTCACTTTATATTGCCCATTGTGATATGAACCTTTATTATGCAGTCTGTCGCTTTTATTACTTCCACATCACAAGATCGTATAAAGCTTATTTCTCCCACACCAATCAATCATACATGTTTAGAGCAATTTTATTGCTTCAAGACCGATGACAACTTACTTGAAGGATCTTACTCAATCCATAGGTAGATATGGTGGACTCTCATGGCAAAACTGGTTTAAGGGTATTTGGAAGTACACGTAGTATCTCTACTTGGTGCTAAGAATTTGGCTAGCATGAGGGGGAAAGGCAATCTCAACATGTTAGAGGATCCATGACAACATACTTTATCTCAGATATAAGAAAACATAACTCATCACGTTGTCTTCCTTGTCCAACATCAACTCTTTAGCATGTTATATTTTAATGAGTGCTCCCAATCATAAAAAATGTCAATGATAATATATCTATATGTGAAACCTCTCTTTCCTTATTACTTCCTATTAATTGCAACGATGACCAAAGCTATATTTGCCAACTCCCAACAACTTTTAATCATCATACTCTTTTTATGTGAAGTCATTACTCTCAATAAGATCAATATGAACACTTTGTTTCTTTTTATTCTTTTCCTTCTTTCTATTCTTTTGTTCACCCAAGATCATGGCAAAATAATCAAGCCCTTGACTCAACACTAAAATTTATTATATAACTCATGGACTCGATTACAAAGAGGGGTCATAAAGCAAAACTCAAAACTAGATCATGCCATGACTTTATTCCACTAAATCAAGATAATACTAAAAGGATCGAACTAAGAAAAACGGTAAAGATAGGAGTTGTGATGGTGATACGATACCGGGGCACCTCCCCCAAGCTTGGCAGTTGCCAAGGGGAAGTGCCCATACCCATGTGATTATGTCTCCTTTGTTGGTGAAGAAGGTGGCGGAGGTGATGGATAGTCGCACATCGAGCGTAAGAGGTCCTCCAACTTGCGGATAATGCCCTTGAGTGCAACAATATGCTCCTTCAACAAAACATTTTCACTTGTGAGATACTTGTTTTGAATACAAGCTAACTCAATCATCTTGAAAGCTTCAATTTCAATTGGGGTGAGAAAGTTGTGATCAAGTTGGAGCGTGTCTTCTGCTGCCGGAGCTTGGTCCTTCGTGGCCTTCTTGATCCTTTCATCCTTGTTGATCTCCATGGGTTATCCCCTCTTCAGCTCTATATTCATTAGCCAAGCATCTTTGTCACCATTGTCGGAGGAGGGGGGTGACATGATGCCTGGCCTTGACAACCCTGTCAGAAAACAGCTCGAAACAAGAACAGAGGATAATTGCGTGATATGGGAGTCAAAACCTTCGGGAGAATATATAATGAATTTTTACCGACCAAAATACATATGGTGCAAGAAAACGGAGTCCAGAGGGCACACGAGGTGCTCACGAGGTAGGGGGCCGCGCCCAGGGGGGTAGGGCACGCCCACCACCCTCGTGGGGCCCTCGTGTCCTTCCCGGACTGGTACTTATTTTTCTATTTTTCTAAATATTCTAAAACGGAGAAATATTACCTTAGAAATTTTTTTGGAGTCGGTTTACTTACCGTACCACATACCTATTCCTTTTCGAAGTCTGAAACGGTCTGGAAAGTGTCCCTGATGTATTCCTCCCGGGTTACGATTTCAATAATATTGGTTTCAACATTTATGGGATTACGTGAGATATAATGTTTGTTCCTTTGACCGTTTACCACCTTCGGATTTGTACCTTCAAAGTTGTTGATTTTTATGGCAGCAGAACGATAGACCTCCTCGATAACGTAAGGACCTTCCCATTTAGAGAGAAGTTTTCCTGCAAAAAATCTTAAACGAGAGCTGTATAGCAATACATAATCACCTACATTAAACTCACGCTTTTGTATCCTTTTGTCATGCCATCTTTTAACTTTTTCTTTAAATAACTTAGCGTTTTCATAAGCTTGGTTTCTCCATTCATCAAGTGAGCTAATGTCAAATAACCTTTTCTCACCGGCGATTTTGAAATCATAGTTGAGCTCTTTAATAGCCCAGTATGCCTTATGTTCTAGTTCGAGAGGTAAGTGACATGCTTTTCCATAAACCATTTTATACGGAGACATACCCATAGGATTCTTATATGAAGTTCTATAGGCCCATAATGCATCATCAAGTTTCTTGGACCAATTCTTTCTAGACCTATTAATAGTCTTTTGCAAAATTAATTTGAGCTCTCTATTGCTCAATTCTACTTGACCACTAGACTGCGGGTGATAAGGAGATGCAATTCTATGATTAACGTCATATTTAGCAAGAATTTTATGGAAAGCACCATGAATAAAGTGTGAACCACCATCAGTCATTAAATATCTAGGGACTCCAAACCTTGGAAAAATAACTTCCTTAAGCATTTTAATAGAAGTGTTATGATCATCACTACTAGTTGGAATAGCTTCTACCCACTTAGTAACGTAATCAACAGCAACCAAAATTTGTGTATAACCATTAGATGCAGGAAAAGGTCCCATATAATCAAAGCCCCAAACATCAAATGGTTCAATAACAAGTGAATAATTCATAGGCATTTCTTGACGTTTACTAATATTACCAATTCTTTGACATTCATTGCAAGACAAAACAAACTTACGGGCATCCTTAAAGAGAGTGTCGGATTTCGGGTTCCGGCAGACCCTTGAGGTTCGAACACTGGGGTGCGCATGGAGATCCAACCTTCCACCGTCTCGCACCTCGCCGAATCGCAGGGACCTAAACTACTAACAGAACAACACAAGAGACACAAGATTTATACTAGTTCGGGCCACCTTTGTGGTGTAATACCCTACTCCAGTGTGTGTGGTGGATTGCCTCTTGGGCTGATGAAGAATAAGATACAAGGAGAACAGCCTCATGAGGGTCCTGTTCTTGGCGTGTGTGATGAACTGCTAGGTGGTGCTCAGTTGCCCTAGCTACTGGTTCCTTGGTGAGGATTCTGATCTCTCTTCGTCTCTCCCAGATCTAGATGCCGATCGTTTCGATCTCCCTTCTCTGAGTGTGGCTACTCCTATTTATAGGCGAAGGCCCTGGGACTCTTCCCAAATATTGAGCGGGAAGGGCGCCAACAATTGGCCATTTTGAAGGGAACAGCGGGTACACTTATCCTGACTAAAGTTGGTCCTCGCCTGCCAAAGGCTCTGGTGATGACGCCTGCTTGGGCTCCACGATGACTCCCTTCCAGCCGTTGGGGCTGGTCTTGGTCTTGTTGCACCGAAACGGATGCCTTTGCTTGATGCTCTCGCCTGCGCTTGCTCCCTTTGCACCAAAGATGAAAGGAGGACGCTAGAACAGTCGGGCGCCCACCGCGCCCTTGGTCGTCATGGCTTGCGTCATGGGCACCTCGCGAGGTACCCTGCCTTGAACTCTCCGCCTCCTCATGAGCCAACTGACGAGGCCGTGCACGAGGAAGCTCCTCGTCATCCGCCCATGAGGCTTGGCCCCTCGCGAGGGTCTTGAGCTTGTGTTGATGAAGACGGGCCCACTGGGCCTCCTTTGAAACCACGCCCGCGGGCCGCAGTGCAAGTCTGGGACCCCGTTCCCGGAAACGCCGACAGTAACCCAGGCCTGGCGCGCCCGAACTTGGCGAGCAGAGGCGAAAGCGGCAAGTGTGAAGCGTCGCGGGACCTAACGACCTGGGCTTGGGCGCCGATGTGGCGGTTGATTGGACGCCAGCGTCTGCCTCAAGAAGCAAGCGTGGGTTGATAACAGAGCGGCATCTTCCTTGCCTCCTTTACTTTCTCCAGTTGCTGCTCAGATCCCCTGTTGCACCTCTCCTCTCTGCTTCCAAGATCTTCAGATCCACTCTGCCTGCGTGCCCTAGCCAGTCATGGCTCCTCGCCAAACCCCGGCCGGAGCCTGGTACTCTCCTGCCTTGGACCCGCCAAATGTGTCGAAGTGAGCCTCGCCCTGGTGCGCCGGATGGCAGAGGCGCAGGGCGTAAACTGAGCGGAAGCGTTCAAGGCCGGCTCCGCCGCCCCTGAGGGTCGGGGGAGTACCTTCTACCCGTTCTTTGTGAGCGCCATGATTGCTGGTCTGGTGCCTCCCTTTTCTGAGTTCTTCTTCTCTGTCCTCCGCGATTACAACATTCAAGCTCTGCACCTCCATCCCAACTCCGTCCTTCTTCTGGCAATCTTCGCCTACTATTGTGAGGCCCATGTTGGGGTGAAGCCCTCGTGGCCTTGCTGCGCCACTAGTTTTCCCTCCGAACCTCCCGTGGTTCCGCCTCCGCGTGCGTGAGCTTCGTCGCATACGGCGGGGCCATTGCCATTTCAATCCCCGGGAAGCGGATTGAGGGCTTCAGGAGCAAGTTGGTCTTGGTGGAATGGCTGGGCATCCACCTCGGCTGATCCTGCCCACGGAGTGCCCCAGGAAACTCCGACGACTGGTCCCGAGTGGAGCTTCAGGATCCCCGCGCGAAGCTGGTGCTAGAGAAGATGGATGCAGATCTGAAGCCGGCCAACGCGGCGGCGGCGAAGCTGACCGGTGTGTCGCTGCTGAGGGAGTTCCTGGAGCACCAACTGGCCCGCTTCCAGCCTATTGCTTCCGATGTGGAGGCCTCACTCGAGCCCGTGGCCACGGCAGTGAGGATCTGGCGACGGTCCTCCGATCCTTGGTTAGGGGCGATGTGGCGAGGCGGAGGCGCCCAGCATCCCTTGTTCCTTCGTGAGGATTGGGAGCAGGTAGTGGGGCCCATGCCTGTCTTTAATGGGGACGGGCCCGTGCCCGTGGAGGCTCCGGAATACCTGGTGGATGTGTCCTCTTCCGACACCAGCGAAGAGGTGGAGGAAAGAGAGCCAGGAGAGGGGGTCGACTCGGGTGCGGAGTCAAGGGCTCCTCCCCTGCGGCGCAGGTCCCGCATTCTCCGCCTCCCCCAGAGTGACGGCAGCGAGGATGAGGATGAGCGGGGAGGCGGCTTGCCCCGATCCTGAAGAAGGACCGGACTGGCTGGTCCCTCATGGTCCGCCCGGCCCCGGGCGATCCCGCAGCAGCGCCTCCCTGCTCCTGGTCCCCTTGAAGCTGATCCCTGCAGCCCGGCTCTCGGGCTTCAAGTATGGCCGGAGGCTGCCTCGAGTCCACCGTGACGACACAGCAAAGTGCCTGCTTCCCGTCTTGATTATTGCTCCGTCGACGAAATCTGATGTCCATGCCCTTCGGCCAGCCTGGCGCCCGCGGTGAAGAAGCTAAAGGGGGCTCCTGAGGCCCCATCCGTGGCGGTGCCTCTGCCAGAAAAAGAAGGTGATCCTGACGCCCAGGCCTCTCTGCCGCAAGGCGTCCTCGCGAGGCTGGCAGAGCCGTGGCCGGGCGAAGCCTCGGCCCTCGACCCAGGCGACTCCCGAGGTGCCCTTGCTTGGTGCTGCCTCCGCTGTTGCCGTGGCGCCGCTGGTTCCGCCTTAGGGCGCAGTGGTCACACAGCCGTCTTCTCCTCCTACTCCATCGACCGCTGCTCCTTCGAATGTTGTTTTGGATCGCGTCGTTGCCAGACTGGACCATCTGCGGCAGGATCTTCTGGGCGCCGACTCCCGTCTGATGGCTGGGCGTTTGGAGCTGGCTTCTGGCTGGATTCGCTCCGATGCTTCGATTCGGGCGGCGCTGGTCCATGCCTCGACGGCTTGCGAGGAGGAGAAGCAAGCTGTTCGTGAGGCAAAGATTGCCCGCGATGCTGCCCTGGGGGAGGAAGCCAGCATCCAAGGTCGTTGTGAGATGCTGGAGGGTGAGCTGAAGGGCCTGCAGAACCAGCTTGCCGAGGAGGCCCGCCTCCGCCAGGAGCAGGAGGAAAGCATGAAGGCTCGCGAGGCGGCCAAGGACCGGGAGGCTGTCAAGAAGCGCCGTGACCGCCTAGGCGCGCTGGAGCAGGAACTGGAGGCGAGGAAAGTCGAGCTAGACGACAAGGTGCGGGTTCTTGCCGAAGATCGTGTGGCCTTCACAGATATGGAGGTGAAGGCCCGCGCCCTGCTGAGGGAGCTTTATGATAGCGGCTCGAGAGCCCACCGCCGGCGCAGGACGGCCCCGCCAAGCTGCTTCCCTTCCTGGTTCGCGCTCTTGAAGATGTCTCCCTTGGTCTTGGCCCCACGGCTGAGGCCGAGGCGCGTGTCTTGTCTTCTACGGCACTGATGCGGATCCTCACCCACATCTATCTTCGCGATCCCAGCATCGACATGGACAGCCTGCTGGAGCCAGCAAGCGGCGAGCATGCAGCTGCCGCTACCGAGGCTGTGAACGGTCGCGCGGAGGCTCTGTTGGGGAAGTTCCGGGCCTTCAGCACCAAGCTGAAGCGAAGCGCTGCCGGCCCTGCTGCTTCACGAGGCGATCCCACTCCGCGCTGCTCCACCGCCGACAAGTGACTCCGTTGTGGCTCCTGTCTTGCTTTTAATTCCTGCACATGTATCATGCCTCGGGGAGGCGTTTAAACTTGCATTTGGTATTGCGATAACAGTGTGGACTGTAATATTTGCTTTTGAATTCCTTGAAATTTGCGCTCCCTACTTGCTTATGTTCTACGCCGGCAGAGCCCGGCCACAAGACACCCTCACTCATTGCTAGCCCCGACCGGAAACCAGGGCCGGGACCAAGGAGTGAGGGGCTACGTGACAAGTTAGGCTCCTGAGTCGCGATGCTCAGCCAGTCCCCCTTGGCGAGCGAACAACAAGTAGGGAGGTGAGACGAAGCGGATCTACCGTTTCACGTCTGCAGAGCCCGGCCCAGCATACCTCAACCGCCGTTAGCCTTCGGAACTAAGGGGTGAGGGCTACGTGACCAGTTAGGCTCTGAGTCGCGATGCTCGAGAGTCCCCTCGACGCTCAAACAACATTTGTACCTTGGCTCCGCTCGAGGAGTGACGTCAGGACGAACCAGGCCCGAGGGGCTGGCTGTGTGGCGTGCGTCTGGGCGTGACCTGTGCGCAGCCCCCTCGCCTTGGCGCTCCCGAGGAGGCGTTGCTCTGAGGCTGCACAACGAGCTCTGGGCTCCCCGAGGTTGATGCGACCCGGAGGCCACCGTCGATTGTTTATCACCAACATGAGCATAAGCGCTCCGCATGCGTCTGACGGGCATAGCTGCTCCTCGGCAGTGTCGTCGGCCAGCCATGAGCATGGTGCTTCCAACTGGAGCGTGGGAGGGCTCCCCTCCGGGAGGAGCCCAGGCGTATACAGCCCCACCCTAACAGTGGCTGCACGCAGAGGGCTGGACGAGGTGTATCTGGGCACCCGTGAGCCAGCACGGGACTCACGGGCCCCTACCTCAAAGGCGGAGTTCTGCGCTGGCTCTGGGCCTTATCTTCGAGTGTGTTCCTGCAAATTTGGCCGGATGCTGCGATTGCTCTCGTCTTGGTCCCGGCTCTCGGCTGGTCTCGGCCGTCGGCCCGGCAAGCCAGTGTCGCGATGCCATGGACAAGACCAGAGGGTGAGGGCCGGAGAGCCGGTAGGAGCCACAGTCGCGATACTCAGGCACCCCCCTTTAACGCTAGCAAGCTGGGTTAGATGATGAAACTCACGTCCTCGGGTCCCGGCTCTCGGGCTGGTCTCGGCCGTCGGCAGCAAGCTAGGTCGCGATGCCATGGACAAGACCAGAGGGTGAGGGCCGGAGAGCCGGTAGGATCCCTGAGTCGCGATGCTCAGGCAACCCCCCTTTAACGCGCTCTGAAGGCGCTCCCAGCCGGAAATAAAACTTAAAGATGTCACCTGGTGATGTTGGGGACGAAGGGGTGTTGGTGTAGCAGACTCGGTGGGCTGGGGGAGCCGATCCTCCACGAGCCCCTGTGCCCAGGGGCCTCGGGAGGCTCCGGAGGCGCCTGGTGGCTCCTCATAGACCATCTCCATCTCCGCCAGGCTGCGGAACGCCTGACCTCTTGAGCCTCGAGGATGGTCCTCATGAGGCATTTGTGCCCGGCCGGCCGCGTTTGGCAGTCCATAAGGCATGTGTACGTAGCTGTGGGGCGGACCATCGCAACGTCCCACTCGCGAGGGCCAGAGGCGCTCTTGAGATGCGGCTCGGTTGAACCCTGGTATGTCGATGCAGACGCGCAGCCCACCATCCTCGCCTGGATGGGGGGCCACAGCGGGTAGGCGGCGGCTGCCCCTCATGACCCTTGACTCTTGTAGCTCCTGAATGGCCTTGCTGACGAACTCCTGAGGGTTCGGCCCTCCTTGCCTTGCTCCTGCTTGCGCGAAACGTGCATCGTAGCATGCCTCCACGTGGTGCCCAAGCGCCTCCCTCGAGACCTTGGCGAGGTCGGCGGCCCTCCAGGGGAGAGCCCCCGAGCCCAGCCTGAGGAGGGCGCCGGGCGCGCTTTCCTATGCGATGGAAGGAGGCTCCCTGCCCTAAGCGGGCCACGAGGGCCTGTCTCTTGAAGAGCCGGGCGGTCGATGTCTTCTTCTTCTTGGGTGCATCCTCGGGAGGCCTCCTGCTGCTGTGGTGCAGGTCTTCTAGCGATGCGGCTGAAAAGGCTCGCCTGTGGAGCACACTGCGTCTCTCTCTTCATAGGGCACCGTGATGACCCCGCCGCTTCCTGGCATCTTGAGGATGTTGTAGCCATGGTAGGTTACGGCCATGAATTTGGCCAACGCTGGGTACCCGAGGATGGCGTTATGCGATGGCGAATGTGGGCGGCGTCGAAGTCGATGAGCTCGGTGTGGAAGTTGTCGCGAGCCCGAAGGTGACAGAAGGCGGACCTTCCCGATCGGGACTGTGGAGCCGTCGGTGACTCGGAGAAAGGCTTGGTTGGCTGAAGCTGGATCAGAAGGCACTTGAAGATTGTTGAATGTCTCCACGGACAGGACGTTGAGCCCTGCTCCGCCGTCGATGAGCGTCTTGGTGACCAGCACGTTGCTGATGATTGGGGAACAAAGCATCGGGAAACTCCGGTTGTGGCTGCGCACTTGAGCTGATCCGCTGAGCTGAACGTGATGGCGCACGCCGACCACCTGAGAGGGCGCGTGGCCTCGAGCTTGGGAAGGACTGCATTCACTTCGCGGGCGAACTGCTTGAAGATGCGCTGAGAGGCTGGGGCTTGAGCTCCGCCCAGGATGCAGGCGATAGCGCGTGCTTCCTGGAAGCCCCCAGCCCCTCGTCCTGATGAAGGTCTTCAATTCTCCTTGGCGGCGGCGGCAGCGGAGGGAGGCCTGCGTTCCCCTGTGGGCGATCCTCGCGAGGCTGATCCCTCCAGCCTCCCTCGCGAGGTGGGTCTTGCCAGCGGTCCTCGCGAGGTTGGTCGCGCCACCCTTGGCACGGGCCGCGGTCTTCCCAGCGTCCTGCATTCCTTCCTCCTCCTCGGCCATAGCCCCGATCGCTGCGCTCGGGCGTCACGACTACCTTCAGCGCCACGGCCGGAGCTCTTGGCATTCATTGGTGTTGTGGGTGTGGAGCCTGTGGTACACGCAGCGATGCAGCTGCCCTTGGAGTATTCGGGCTGATCTACGCCTCGCTTGGTCTGCGGTTCGGCCATGAGTACGGCAGCCCCTTGCACTTCACGTCCTTGGCCTTGGACTTCTTTTCTTCGATCCGCGACAGGCAGCTCGAGGAGGAGAGGCGCCCTCCTCAACCCTGGCGCACTTGGTCGCCAAGTTGAACAGCTCCAAGGAGGTGCACAGATCTTCATGCATCGCCAGCTCCTCCTTCATCTTGACGTCGCGCATGCCGTTGGAGAAGGCAGAGATGATTGCCTCCTCTGTTACCCTAGGGATCTTGAGGCGCGCGTTGTTGAAGCGCTGGTTGTACTTTTGCAGGGTTTCCCCTGGCTGCTGCTTGATTCGGTGCATGTCGCTTACGGCGGGTGGCCGGTCGCGAGTACCCTGGAAGTTGGCGATGAAAGCGGTGCGCATCTCGCCCAGAAGAGATCGTGCACAGGGCCAGATTCAGAGCTAGGTGCGGGCTCCGTCCTTGAGCGCCACGGGAAACCAATTCGCCATGACCTTTTCACCCCCGTTGGCAACCTCGATGCCCAGCTCGTAGAGCTGGAGGAACTCCGTAGGCTCAGCTGTGCCGTCGTAGCGAGGAGGCAGGTCTGGCTTGAAATTGGCGGGCCACGCGACGCTACGCAGCTCGGAGGTGAAGGCGCGGCAGCCCGCCGTGGCCGTGGGGGGCCTCGGACGGCAGAGGGCTTGGTCTTGTGGGCCTCCCTGCACTGCGGCTGGGGCAGCGCAGGGTATTGACGTGCTGGAGCGGGGAGCGCTCGGGCAGCTTCTTGCGGGCGAGGAACTTCTTGACAGCTCTGCTCTTGCCGCACCGGCGCCTGGCGGAACGGGTTCCGCCCAAGGACCGCGCGCCTTGGGGCCAGGGCGCCTTCTTGAGGAGGAGGCGGCTGAGGCGCCCCGGGAGCTTCATCGCCGCCAGCGGCGGTGCGGTGGAGACGGACGGCGGGCGCCTCCTGCAGCGGACGAGCTCGGCGAGTCGGTCGAGCTCATTCTTCGTGACGTCGTCGGCGACGGGCGGTAGCGCAGAGCTCGTTGCCCGATGAGTGCCGCTTTCGGGCCTCCATAGCGCTGGGCGCGCGTGGACGAAACCAGCGGGGGTGAGCGAAGGCGTGGCGGTGCGGCCGTCCCGCCTCATGGACGGGTGCGGGGACGATGCTTGCTGCTCGTTCCCCGCCGGGCCGGTGGCGGCGTTGACGGCAGGTGACGGGGAACGACGAGGGCGCCCGCCGACGGGAGTTGTCTGGGCGACATGGGAGGCGAGGGCGGCTCGGCGCTCGGCGCGGGCCCGACGGGCGTCAGACATGGTTGCGGTGGTCGGGAAAGAACGAGGTGACGAAAGGTAGATTCCGCGCACCTACAGCGCGCCAAATGTCGGATTCGGGTTCCGGCAGACCCTTGAGGTTCGAACACTGGGGTGCGTGCGGAGATCCAACCTTCCATCGTCTCGCACCTCGCCGAATCGCAGGGACCTAAACTTCTAACGGAACAACACAAGAGACACAAGATTTATACTGGTTTGGGCCACCGTTGTGGTCTAATACCCTACTCCAGTGTGTGTGGTGGATTGCCTCTTGGGCTGATGAAGAACAGTACAAGGGAGAACAACCTCGCGAGGGTCTGTTCTTGTCGTGTGGGATGAACTGCTAGGTGGTGTTCAGTTGCCCTAGCTAGTGGTTCCTTGGTGAGGATTCTGATCTCTCTTCGTCTCTCCCAGATCTAGATGCCGATCGTTTCGATCCCCCGCCCGAGTGTGGCTACTCCTATTTATAGGCGAAGGCCATGGGCCTCTTCCTAAATATTGAGCGGGAAGGGCGCCAACAATTGGCCATTTGAAGGGAACAGCGGGTACACTTATCCCGACTAAAGTTGGTCCTCGCCGCCAAAGGCTCTGGTGATGGCGCCTGCTTGGGCTCCACGATGACTCCTTCCAGCCGTTGGGGCGGTCTTGGTCTTGTTGCACCGAACGGATGCCTTTGCTTGATGCTCGCCTCGCTTGCTCCCTTTGCACCAAAGAGGAAAGGAGGACGATCTGCGCAGGCTAAGGCTCGACCGGCGCCTCGAATGGCGCCCTTGGTCGTCATGGCTTAAGCGTCATGGGCACCTCGCGAGGTACCTGCCTTGAACTCTCCGCCTCCTCATGAGCCAGCCCGACGAGGCCGTGCTCGAGGAAGCTCGTCGTCCGCCCCGCGAGGCTTGGCCCCTCGCGAGGGTCTTGAGCTTGTGTTGATGAAGACGGGCCCCGCTGGGCCTCCTTTGAGACACGCCGCAGGCCGCAGGCAGGCAAGTCCGGGGACCCCCGTTCCCAGAACGCCGACAGAGAGTGGGCCAATAAAAACCAGATTGCAATACCTTATGTGCAGTTCTATCTCCAGCGTGGTGTCCTCCATAAGCTTCGGAGTGGCACTTGCGTAGGATCTGTTCCTGTTCATGCTCAGGTACACAACGTCTCATAACACCATCTACTCCATCTTTATAAAGATGTGGGTCATCCCAAAAGTAATGTCGCAAATCATTGAAAAACTTTTTCTTTTGTTGGTATGTGAAGCTAGGTGGTATAAATTTAGCAACGATATAATTAGCATAATCTGCATACCATGGAGTGCTACGAGAAGTGCTTATGACATTTAGTTGTTCATCAGGGAAGCTATCATCAATAGGTAGTGGCTCATCAAGAACATTTTCTAACCTAGAGAAGTTATCTGCAACGGGGTTCTCAGCTCCTTTTCTATCAACAATATGCAAATCAAATTCTTGCAGCAAGAGAACCCATCTAATAAGTCTAGGTTTTGCATCTTTCTTATCCATAAGATATTGAATAGCAGCATGATCAGTGTGAATAGTTACTTTAGAATCAACAATATAGGGTCTGAATTTATCACAAGCAAATACAACTGCTTAAAGTTCCTTTTCGGTAGTAGCATAATTTCTTTGAGCATTGTCTAGAGTCTGACTAGCATAATGGATAACATTTAATTTCTTATCAACTCTTTGCCCTAGAACAGCACCTACAGCATAATCACTAGCATCACACATAATTTCAAAGGGTAAATTCCAATCAGGTGGCTGAACAACGGTGCGAGAGACTAATGCTTTCTTAAGTATTTCAAATGCTTCTACACAATCATCATCAAAGACAAATGGTACATCTTTTTGAAATAAATTAGTCAGAGGCCGAGAAATTTTTTAGAAGTCCATAATGAACCTTCTATAAAATCCGGCATGACCAAGGAAACTTCTTATACCTTTGATGTCCTCGGGACATGGCATCTTTTCAATAGCATCAACCTTGGCTTTATCAACTTCAATACCTCTTTCAGAAACTGTGTGCCCCAAGAAAATACCTTCATTAACCATAAAGTGGCACTTTTCCCAATTCAAGAAAAGATTGGTTTCTTCACATCTCTGCAAAACTCGATCTAGATTGCTCAAGCAATCATCAAAATAGGAACCATAGACGGAAAAATCGTCCATGAAAACCTCACAAATTTTTTCACAAAAATCAGAGAATATAGCCATCATGCATCTTTTAAAGGTAGCAGGTGCATTACATAAACCAAAAGGCATACGCCTATAAGCAAAAGTACCGTAAGGGCAAGTAAAAGTAGTCTTTGATTGATCTTTGGCCGACCACGTATTTGAGAGAAACCAGAATAACCATCTAGAAAGCAATAATGTGTATGTTTGCATAATCTTTCTAGCATTTGATCAATAAAAGGTAAGGGGTAATGATCTTTCTTAGTAGCTTTATTTAATTTGCGGAAATCAATTACCATCCTATAACCTGTGATAATTCTTTATGGATCAATTCATATTTATCATTAGGGACAACAGTAATACCTCCCTTCTTAGGGACACAATGGACAGGACTTACCCACTGACTATCAGCAACGGGATAAATTATACCTGCCTCCGGAAGCTTTAATATTTCCTTTCTTACCACTTCTTTCATTTTAGGATTCAGACGTCGTTGAGGATCATGAACTGGTTTGGCATCTGCTTCCAAATTTATTTTATGTTGACATAAAGTGGGACTAATGCCCTTAAGATCATCAAGAGTATATCCAATAGCGGCACGGTGGTTCTTCAGAGTTTTCAATAATCTTTGTTCTTCATGCTCTGAAAGGTTAGCACTAATAATAACAGGATATATTTTCTTCTCATCAAGATAAGCATATTTAAGATTATCAGGCAACGGTTTAAGCTCAAGCACGGGATCACCCTTGGGTGGAGGAGGATCCCCTAGGATTTCAACAGCAAATTGTGTTACGTATCAGGTTCCCTGTTTAAAGAATACTTCATCTATTTACCTTCTTTCATTCATGAACATATCATTTTCATGGTCTAGCAAATAGTGTTCTAAAGGATCACTAGGAGGTACGGCAATAGAAGCAAGACCAATAATTTCATCCTTACTAGGAAATTCTTCCTCACGATGTTGTTTACTAAATTTAGAGAAATTAAACTCATGAACCATATCATCCAAGCCAATAGTAACAACATTCTTTTTGCAGTCTATCTTAGCATTAACAGTGTTCAAGAAGGGTCTACCAAATATAATGGGACAAAATCTATCTTTTGGAGAACTGAGAACAAGAAAATCAGCAGGATATTTAGTTTTCCCACACAAGACATCAACATCTCTAACAATTCCCATTGCAGATATAGTATCTCTATTGGCAAGTTTAATTGTAACATCAATATCTTCTAACTCACCAGGTGCAATTTCATGCTTAATTTCTTTATATAAATCATAAGGTATAACACTAGCACTAGCACCCATATCACATAAGCCATGATAACAATGATCTCCTATTTTAACAGAAATAACATGCACGCCTACCACAGGTCTATGTTTATCTTTAGCACACGGTTTAGCAATTCTAGCAGATTCACCACAGAATTGAATAACATGCCCATCAATATTACCAGACAAGAGATCTTTAACAATAGCAATATTAGGTTCTACTTTGACTTCCTCAGGAGGTGTATAAGTTCTAATATTTCTTTTACAAACCACAGTTGAAGCTTTAGCATGATTCTTTATTCTAACAGGGAAATGTGGTTTCTTAACATAAGAGGTAGGAACAATAGGATCATTATAAGTGACAGTCTTTTCTTCAACTTTAATAGGTGCAGCTACTTTTACTTCTATGGGAGGATGATATTTAAACCACTTCTCCTCGGGGAGATCAACATAAGTAGCAAAAGATTCATAGAAAGAAGCTACTATCTCAGAGTCAAGTCCATATTTAGTGCTAAACTTATGGAAAATATCGGTATCCATAAAAGATTTAACACAATCAAACTTAGGTGTCTTACTTGACTCCTTACCTTCGTCGAGGTCCCAATCTTCAGAGTTGCGTTTAATTCTATCCAATAAATTCCATCTGAATTCAATAGTCTTGATCATAAAAGAGCCAGCACAAGAAGTATCGATCATGGTGCGATTGTTTTCAGAAAGCCGAGCATAAAAATTCTGAAGAATTGTCACTCTTGAGAGCTCATGATTGGGGCATGAATATAACATTGATTTAAGCCTCCCCCAAGCTTGAGCAATGCACAATGAACAAGATGCATAGGGTAATACTTTAAAGAACAAGATGCATAGCATAAAAATTCCAATTTGAATCTTTTATAGTTCCATGATCTCGTATCATCACATAGCTTATACCATGTCAATGCGTCTCCCTTTAAAGATAAAGGGAAGACCTTCTTCTTAACAACATCATCGGGTATACCTGCAAGCTTAAATAGTCCACAAACTTCATCCAGATAGAGTGGATGTTCATTAGGATGCTTTGTTCCATCTCCTGTAAAAGTATTAGTGTCGGGGAGGCTGATCTGGCCCACGAACACCTATGGGACAGTGGACCGAGTTCTTTCTTCGCTCAAGGGGCGGAGGTCGCACGAAGAGCGTCGAGGCGGCTAAGCACGAAAGAAGTTTACCCAGCTTCGGAGCTCTCCGGAGAGAACACTCCTACTGCTGCATGTCTGAGTGTATTGAGTTCTTGCTCAGGAGTGCTGAGTGCTACAGTACACACAAGCTGCTAACGAGACCGAGCATGAGTGTTCTCTGGCTTCGAACCTATCGAACCCCTCTCTACGTTGCGCATGGGCCTCATTTTATATGCTAAAGGGGTCTCCGACAGGTGGCAACGTAGACAAGGGTAAAATGGAAAAGGAGTGGTTGGTACAGCTACTTGTACAGTGTATCATACCTAACCCTGATGGCAGGGGACAAAGGCATTAAATGCCCGTCACGCCGCCTAACAAAGGCGTAAAGGGACCGTCGGGCGCCACCGCTTGCCACGATGGCAATCTTGTCACGCCGCTTGCCATCACGCGCTCACGGCCAGACGTTTCTTGCCACGCTACCGAAAGGTCCTGTGGCGACACGTTAGTGGATGTGCTGGAGCGTAGGTACAGAGTGGTGGTCTGCCGCGGCAAGCGCCTTGCCGCGATTGTTGTCTTGTCGCGTCCGGAAGCTTGTCGCTCACCGAACCTTCCCGGCAAGCTCCTCTTGCCGGGGCCTTGTCTCCTAGGTGCCTTGGGTGGCCTTCCCGGCAAGCTCCTCTTGGCGGGGCCTTGTCTCCTTGGCTTGAATACTTTGTTCTTGAATGGCTCCAAAGGAACCACGGAGGACCTTGGCGGTCACCCGGTAAGCCTTGCCGCGGAGGGCTGCAACTGCCCGTGCACAAGTTCGGGATACTAGGGTGCCCCTACTCTAGTACACCGACAGGAGCCCCCGGGCCTGGGCCACACACGGTGCCGAGCGCTATTGGGCCAGGCCCAAAACAGGGCACGGGCACGCGCGGCCTGGGTTACGCCGTAACTCACCCCGGACCCACCACGCCCTCCACGAACGGCACACGTCGAATGCGGCGTCGTGTGAGAGATCGTGGGTGGTTTCTTTATTCGGAGAGACAGAACGTCCGCCCCCTCCCTCTTTATAAGCAGGGGAAACAGGGGCAGTTCGCCCATCTCGCCAGTTGCTGTCCAATCTCGAAAAAAACCCGCTGCTTCCCCCTTCTTCCCAAGGCTGAAGAGAGAGCAGCGCTCCGCCCCCCATCGCCACCAGCATCACCAACACCGTCGATCTCCCTCACCACCTCCGCCATGGCTCCGAAAGCCGACAAGGGAAGGCCGTGAAGTCGGCCGAGGCGCAGCTGCTTGCGGCGCCATGGAAGGAGCGGCAATCTTTCCCCTACCGCCGCGAGGGAGCCGAGGGAGTACTACTACCTCTTCTGGTCGACGGAGACGCGAGGGCATCCAGCGCATCGAAGGTACTCCCAGCCATCGCTTAATCTGGCTCCGAATGGGTACCCTTTCTTGTGCTGTTCTTTCTTCTGTGGGCTCGCCCGCGTTTCTCTGAATTTTTCTGTGATATCATGAACACCTACGAGTTCCGCCTCCTTGACTTCACCCCCAATGCTGTTCTGACCATGGCAGTTTTCGCACATCTCTGCGAAAACTTTGTCGGAGTCCATCCAAACGTAGCCCTTTTCCGCCACTTCTTTATGCCCCGAGTTGAGAGAGGGGAGCCTCTTTCCGGTGGGATCGCCTGGATCTCGAGGACGGCAAGAAGGAAGCTTATCTGGAGGGGGAGCTCCGCAGCAAATGGGATGAGTGGAGAGCAGACTGGTGTTGGATTGTCGAGGAGAACTCGCAGCCGTTTACCATCGCCCAGCCAAACCTCGAGAGTGCACGGCAACGATTGGAGCAGTCGCCCGGAAGACGCTTAGGCTGAAGATTGCCGTCATCCGGATCCTACGCCCGAGGCTTGCCGGACTCACTGTGAGGCGCCCGTTGCGCAGATTTCCTTCGTCGCCGCGCCGCTTCTATAGGAGAGGAGGAGACCCACACGGAGTTCCAACACGGCGGATATCATGCGCAGCTGCGCCTGGCCTCAACTTCAATTTCACTGTCCCTGAACTGACGCTGATGCTCTTGGAGCTGTTCAAGCACGATCCCGAGCATCCCGGAGCGTTCAGTTGCCGAAGAATGTCGTCCCGCCTGTGCAACAATTCCTCACTGACCGCATCCGCGTAATGATGCCGTTACAGCGACTCGCATGGAATCATTCTAACCTGGCAAGAGCCCGCAGATGACGCCGTGCGAAAGTGTTCTTTGACAACCTGGTAGAAGTGCCGGTCCGCCCGATGAATGTAAGGGCCTCACCCGCGACACCACCGATGATGAGATGCGAAGCATCGCCACCAAGGCTGGAAGAGGCGGCAGAAGGGCCGCCGCGAGCGAAGTTCGGATTCACCGTGGAGGAGGCAGAGGCAGCAGAGGCGGCAAGCCTTGTCGAGCGAGGGAGTTTGCCGCGAGGAAGAGCTGGTCGGGCTCTGAAGCCTGAGTCGAAGCGAGCCAGCCGAGGGCGCCTCCTCCTCCTTCGCATAGCTTGCCGCGAGCGGAGCTCCCAGCTCCACCAAGAAGGCGTCTCCGCAAGGCCGGAGACGTAGCGGGGCGGCAGACGGGCCAACAGCCGCCGCGCCACGCGACGAGCTCCACCGCGGCAAGCACTATTGCCGCGGGAGAACCTCACGCCGCCGCGGCAACTGGAGCGGGGCCCTCACAGACCACCACTTCTGCTCCTGCCAAGCGGCAAAGGGAACCTACTCCTCCGCCTCGTCGTATTGGAGGCGAGCCAGAATTTGATCTCTCCGCGCTCAGCTCCGACGAGGAAGAAGAAGAGTAAGATTCTTTGCAACATTTGTAGTTCTTCGGCTTGTTGCTTTGTCTTGTATCTGATTTGCTTCACTCGACCCATTCCTTTCGTGACGCCGCCCAGAGCGTCGAAGAGAGCCAAGGCCCCGGTGATTGTCATCGAGGACGAACCCACCGCGACAAATAGGAGGCGCGTCCGAGACCACCTTGCCGGACGTGGCAACTCTTCCTCAAAGCAGCCCCCAGTAGAGCCCCCAAATAAGTATATGGTTTACTTCTTGTTATTCGCGTGCATGGGTGCTCTTTCTTTGCCGATATCGGATCGCTGATTTGTGTAGGAGCAGAGCAGCCTTACCAGGAGTGCCTCAAGCCGCCTCGACATGCCTTCGCTTCGACTACACCGCCAAGGGAGGATTCCCCGGCAAGGGAGCATTCTCCGGCAAGGGAGACTTCTCCGGCAAGGGGCAGTTCCCGGCAAGGGACAGCTCTCCGGCAAGGGACAGCACCAGCGATCCCCTGGTGGCGGAGACCATGACTGCAGACCCTAGCACAGGTAATCCTCTTGCTTGAAAACTTTCCTTGTGTTCTTCTTCTTCTGATTTTCTTTTTGAATATTTGCTTGACTTTTCTTCATTTTCCGGTCGTCAGATCCATCCGCCATAGAGCCAATGGAGACCGAGGCCGCCGGCGAGGAGGACGCTACAAGGCACATCGACGACGCCAAGCCATCGGAGAAGAAGTCGGCGCCGACGAGCCCGCCGCGAAGAGGCTGCCAGAGCTGCCGCCGCAGGCCGGGCGAGGTCCGGGCGATCGTGACCGACGGCCCCGAGGCCGCAGGAGCGCCAGCGCCACGCCGACCGCCGATCCCTCCGCCGCTGCAGCAGGCCGGGTTCAAGAGCCCCAGCCCGGCGCCTATTTGAAAGTCGGCGAGGGTGTCTTCATCAAGCTCCCATGGGCGTCGAGCTCCAGGGCACCGGCCGAAGGAGAAACTTTTGATGAAGAGCTGCTCTACTCCGCTGGACTGACGCTGGTCGACGCACCAAACAGCAGCAGTGGCGAGTCTGAGGAGGAGCAGCTGCTGCGGAAGTTGCTGTCGCTCTACCGCGCCCGACAAGCCAAGCTGGAATCCCGGGAAGCGCTTGTCCCGAAGGCGGGAGCAGACATCGAGAAGCGCGCGGAGGAGCTCCGGGGCCTCAACCAGGAAGCTCTCCGGTCCCTGCCAGAGGAACGGGAGCGACTCTCTGAGGAGCGCAAAGCCTTCCTCCTCGAGAAGGTCTGGCCGAGTAGCAACAGCGGCTTGCCGCCGAGAAGCTATCTGCGCAGGAAGGCGAGTTGGCGCAGAGGAAGGTTAATCTTGACAGCCATGAGGAGGATCTAGCCACGCACGAGCAAACATTTGGCGGGGCTCTCAAGGAAGCAAAGGATGCTGCCGCAGCTGCCGAGGCCGCCAAGAAGGAGCCGAGACGAAGGTGATGCAGCCGAGGCCAATCTCAAGGAGAGCGGGCGAGGAGCTTGCTGCACTCGGGCATGAGCGAGAAGGACGCCTACACTCTTGGCGAGCTGCAGGCCGTCTCACAGAGAGGAGCAAGGAGCTCAGCGCCGCCAAGGACTCCAACGCAGATCTTGAGTTGAAGCTGACCACCTTGAACTGGGCTGACGGCGCCAGGGAGCAGGAGGTGGCCTTGAAGGAGAAGATCAAGGCCGATGAGGCGCTGCTGGCGAGTGCTGCTGCCGCCCAGAATACCTTTAGGGAGAATGTGGAGCACTGGACCGAGGGTCTCGTGGATGTTGCTGCAGCCATCGACAGGGAGCTGGCGCAGCTGGGGATGGAGGATCTTGGATATTCCTCCGATGAGCACCTCCGACCCAGCGCCAAGCTCAGCTTGTTCTTCAAGGGCATGGTGACGGCCCTCCAGCGACTCCGGGAAGAAATCCCAAAGCAGCTGGCCGAGGAGTCGCGCCAGATCTGCGCGGGAGCTCTTCAAAAGGTGCTGATGAAGGTGGCCTTCCGCAATCCAGGCCTCAACCTCACGAACGTCCTCAAGTCCTTTCCGCCGGATGCTGATGTGGAAGCGCTCAAGACCCTTGTCGCACCCATCGTGGACAGGGTGAGCGGGATCAAGAGTTTTGAGGGCGATCGCGTAGATTAGGCCGCCCGCTTTCTCTTTTTCTTGCCGCTGCTGGTCATGTTATGAGAACAATCTATTAGAGCTGCGACAAGCTATCTTGTAATATAACTCTATTTCTGGTAGCAGTTGCTATGTTATTTCCTTTACTTGGTTCCTTCCTTTGTATGTTTTTGCCCTACGCTTTTTGGGAACTTGTCAAGACGCACCTGCCATGAGCGCCGAGTCTTGAACGTCGACAGCACTGCTAGCGTTGCTACCGACAAGATCCGACAAGAAACCTTGTCACAACTAGTCGCAGCTCACTTAAGTTCTTGAGCGGACTCGAAACAAAGTAAGGGCGCAACTAGCTACGAGTTGGTTCCTCCACGCACAGGTTTTCCATACAAAGTACGGTCGTTCGAGGAAGATAACTTAAGACTTCTAAAATTGATTGCTCAAACTTTAGCAACTTAGCTTTTCTGTCGTTTGCTTCCCGGTAAGGCTAGGCTTCCTTGAGCGACGCTTGGTCCACACCATTATCTTCTCCTTTCTCCCCGGCAAACTTGTGGGTGAGGGAACCTTCCTTTCTTTGAGAAAGAGAAAGAAGAGAAAATAAAGATATGGAGCCTTATGGCTCGTTATTGCTTACCGGGGGTAGGTGCTGCACAAAGTGTCAGATAATGCATGCAAAATAGAAGTAGAAAGCATGAAATTGACAAGATGTGCGAAGCAAATTAGCTTTACTTATGCACGGGGTCTGCGCCCAGCTTTGTACAAAGGATTACATGCAACATCGGCAAGACTTGTACAAAAGGTGGTTCTTGAACAAGTTCCAAAGAACCGCGCCTCTACGGGTAAAACTTACGAAGATGCTCAATGTTCCAGGAGTTGCTCACCGGAATGCCATCTTCGGGTCTCAAGGCGGACAGCCGTGCCTAGTGACTCGTTTCACCCGGTAAGGGCCTTCCCACTTCAAGGCCAACTTGTTGGAATTCTTGGCGGACTGAACGCTACCAAGAACAAGGTCGCCTTCCTCGAGACTTCTGGCATTAACTTTGCGGCTATGGTAGCGGCGCAAAGCTTGCTGGTATCGAGCAGCTCAGACAAAGACACGAAGACGATCCTCCTCAAGGAGCAGCGTCATCTTGTCGCAATCGCTTCTTCCTCAAGCTCATCATAAGCGAGCACTCGAGGTGATCCGTGATACGAAGTTCCGTGGGGAGAACTGCCTCGCCTCCATAGACTAGAGCGAAGGTGTCTCGCCGGTGGCTCGATTTGGCGTCGTCCTGATCGACCAAAGAACCACCGCAGCTCCTCAATCTAGTTCTTTCCGCACTTGTGCAGCCCGTCGAAAGTTCTGGTCTTGAGTCCGCGCAGCACTTCAAAGATTCGCCGTCTCCGCTTGACCGTTGCTTCTCGGATGAGCAACAGAAGCGAAGCAGACCTTGGCGCCAAGATCTTGGACGTACCGCATGAAGGTGCGGCTCGTGAATTGCGTGCTGTTGTCGGTGATGATCCTGTTAGGGATTCCGAAACGGCAAACAATCGACCTGAAGAACTTGACCGGCCGATCGTGCTTGTCACCTTCCTCATTGCTTCCACTTCCGCCACTTTGTGAACTTGTCGATTGCAACGCATAAGTACTCAAAGTCCCCGACAACTTCGGGAAAGGGGCCGAGGATGTCGAGCCCCTGCATCAAAATGGCCAGGATAAAGGGATCGTCTAGAGAGCTTGAGCTGGCTGGTGTATCTGCTGGAATGGAACCGCACGCTTCACACTTGGTTACTTGTGTAGTTGCATCCTGGAGGGCTGTCGGCCAAAAGAAACCTTGCCGAACGCTTTGCCGCAAGTGCTCTAGCGCCAATGTGGTGACCACATATGCCTCCATGTATCTCTCGCCAACAGCTTTTGTCCGTCTTCCGGTGAATACACTTCAATTTCACACCGTTGAGTCTTCTTACATGCAGTGTGTTGTCGACAAATCTGGTACATACTTGACTGCCGGGTTACTCTTTCCGCTTCTTCTTGCTCTTCGGGAAGTTCTCCTGTCTGAAGGAAACGGACAATCTGCTGTGCCCATGCTGGAGCTTGCGGCTCGACAACAAGGACTAAAGGCACATCTGCTGCTGCGGGAACATCTGCTTCCACGGTGAGAACCTATGGCTCAGCCAGAGCTTGACGTTCCCCGGCAAGCTTGCCGGAGCAAAACTTGTCGGGAGCGTCTGCTTCAACGGAACAAACACTAGGGCTTGCCGGAGCAGACTGGTTCTCAGCACCCTTGGTGTTGATCTTGAGGACCTTCTTGACGGCGACTTCGGGAAGCTCTACCGGAAAATAGTCACCAGAGATCAACTTCCTCTTCTTGCTCTGTCCGGTTGATGGCGTTACAGATGGTTGAGTCAGCTTGAGCACAAAAATCCCTGGTTCCACAGGTAAGTTAAGTGCAGCGCACTTTGACAGGCCATAGGCAATGTCGTTCTGAGCTCTTGGAACATGTTCCATTTGTAGGCCGTCAAAGTGTTCTTATAGCTTTCGCACTTCATCAACATAAGCTTCCATCAACGGACTCTGATAACTCTTGTTCACTTGGCGGATGACGAGCTATGAGTCACCCCTGACAATGAGCTTCTTGATCCCAAGGTTCATCATGCGATCTCGAGACCGGCAAGCAAACCTTCATACTCAAGTATTGTTTGTTGCTTGCTCCTTGGGAAAGTGCATCCGGACTACGTACTTGAGGTGCTCTCCGTGGGAGAAACAAGTAGCACGCCAAGACCGGCGCCTTTGCAGCGAGAAGGCACCATCAAAGTACATCAGCCACTCTTTGCTTGCTTCCTTGACGGGATCCTCGTTTCTGGAATTTCTTCATCTTGTGTTGGCGCCCATTCTGCTATGAACTCCGCCAAGGCTTTCTGCTTTGGATAGTTGAAGTGCTCTCAAACTTGAGGCCAAAGCTTGACAGCCCAAGTGCCCACTCGACAATCCTGCCTGTTGCCTCTGGATTTTCAGTATCCTCTTCAAGGAAAACGAGTGACGATCGTGATCTCATGTGCCCGGAAGTAATGGCGCAGCTTTCGAGGCCATGAGGAGGCCGAAAAGCAATTTCTGCACACCAGAGTACCTTGACCTAGCCCCCTGCAGAAGGGAACTGACAAAGTAAACTGGGCGCTGCACCATTCTTTTCTGCATCTTCTCATGCGTCTGCACAGATCCATCCTTGTCGGGACCAGAGCTTGCCGGTGAAGCCCCCTGCTCGTCACTGGATGCATCTGCCATGGTTGCTAGCTCATCATCCGCCTCCCTCTCCGCTACTAACGCAGCACTAACCACTTGATTGGTTGCCGCTATATATAGCAGCAACTTCTCTTGTGGCTTAGGTGCGACAAGTGTTGGAGTGGAGGACATGTATCTCTTCAAGTCCTGCAGCGCAGCCTCCGCTTCCGGAATCCATTTCATCGGACCTGACTTTTTCAAAATTTTGAAAAATGGCAGGGCGCGCTCAGCAGACCTAGAAATAAACCTGCTGAGAGCAGCTACGCAACCGGCAAGTCTTCGTACATCCCTGACGCGCTTTGGTGCTTCAATCTGCTCAATGGCCTTGATCTTGTCGGGATTGGCTTCAATTCCCCGCTGAGACACGAAGAAACCGAGAAGATTGCCGGAAGGAACTCCAAAGACACACTTCTCAGGGTTGAGCTTGAGGTTGATCTTGCGCAGATTTGCAAAGGTTTCGTCTAAATCTTGAATCAGAGTCGCCTTGTCCTTGCTTTTGCCACTATGTCATCCATGTAGGCTTCCACATTTCTGAGCATTTGCGGCTCAAAAGCGTCATGGACTACTCCTGCAAATGTTGAACCAGCATTCTTTAATCCGAAAGGCATCCGTACGAAACAGTATGTGCCACATGGGGTGATGAATGCGGTCTTCTCCTCATCCTCTTCTGCCATGAAGATCTGATGATATCCTCGAGTATGCATCCGTAAATGAAAGCAAATCACATCCGCCGTGGAGTCAACAATCTGGTCGATGCGCCGCAAGGAAATGGGTCGTTGGGGACAAGCGTTATTGACATCGGTAAAGTCGATACAAAGCCTCCATTTCCCGCTTGCCTTGCGCATAACTACAGGATTGGCCAACCACGTAGGATGGAGCACTCCTCCGACAAGGCCTCGCTGCTTCCAATTTCTTGATTTCTTCGCGATGAATTCTTGGCGCCCAACGCTCGCTTCCTAACTTTCTCGCTTGACGGCCGCGCATGAGGACAAACGGCAAGATGGTGCTCAATTACTTTCCAGGAACACCGGGATGTCGACGGTTGCCACGCAAACACGCCAACGTTCGCCCGCAGGAAAGCAACGGCGCCTTCCTATTTAGGGTCGAGAGTGGCATCGATGGTGAAGGTACCACCGGTGCCGCCCTCCTTGGCGGACACCTTCTTGGTCTCTGGTGGAGCTGCCATCGCCTTTCTTACACTTGCCGGTGGAGCTCGATGGTGCGTCCTCGACGGTAGCGCAGCACTCGAAGAGGTGCGCTTGCCGGAGTGGGCATCGAGCTCTTGCCGGACTTGGTCTTCTTCTTCGCCGGGAGCTTCAGCGGCAAGTGGCTTGCAATCTGCTGCAGCTGCTGCTTCCCGGTAGATCTTGTCGGCGCAGATAAGAGCATCCTTCTTGTCGCCAGGGACAGAGATGACACTTATCGTGCCTGGCATCTTCAGCAGGTTGTATGCATAGTGAGATGCTGCCATGAATTTGGCGAGTGCCGGACGGCCAAGTATCCCATTGTAAGGCAATGGAAAGTCAGCAACGTCAAAAGTGACCCTCTTAGTCCTGAAGTTCAACTTCATCGCCAAATGTCATCGGGCAACGTGATCTTTCCCTTCGCTTGCTCCTTCCCGGATTGATTCCTTGAATGTGCGGTCTCTTCGAAGTTTCGAGCACCACGGAGGAGATCAGGTTCAAGCCGCCCCGCCGTCAACTAGCATCTTAGTGACCTTGAGGTTGCGGATAGTTGGTGAAACCAACATCGGCAAGCACCCGACCGCAGCTACGCGGTCGTGGTGGTCCTCAATATCAAAGATGATAGGCGTCTTTGGACCATTTCGGAGGCTTGCGTGACTCGGACGGATGGTTCCGCCGCATTGACTTCCCACATCCATCGCTTGTCTTTGGCGGTGTGAAGTATGCGAAGAAGCACCGCCACAACGCACGGTGACCTCTGTGGCTTTCTGGAACTCCTGCTCATTGGTCTCGTCATCATCCATGTCTTCATCATCGTTGTCGTCTTCATCCTTGTTGCGGCCGCGGGGAGGTCTGTCTCCTTGCCGCTGCTTGGCCTTGCCGTGGCGTCCTCCTCGGCCGGGACGTTTCTTGCTAGCTCCTCCAGCACCTTCCTGGGCCTTCTCCTTGTCGCGTCGTTTGTATTCAGCCTTCTGCTGCTCGACAAGCTGCTCGACCTTTTTGCAGCTCTGGAGGTCATGGGCCTTGGTGCGGTGGATCTTGCAGTACTGTTTGTTGGAGCCGTCCTGCTTGTCGGCGAACGCCACAGCCTGGCAGTTGGTGCCAGCGGCAACCTCCTTGCCGGAGCTACCAGCTTTGGCTTTCTTGCCGCCACCTCCGTTGCCGGACTGCTCAACAACTAGCACATCTTTGCCTTTCTTCTTCCTGTTGTTCTGCCGGTTTTTTCTTTGCGGGCGGTCTCCTCACTATCCGATCCTCCCGCTTGAAGATTCTCTCCGGGAGTCTCCTCCTTCCTCAAAGACGCACACTTGTCGGCCGGGGCATATATCTCACCGACGTCTCGATCTTGCACATCGCCATCTCCTCCCGCATCTCGCGGTTTCGCACGCTCGATGGAACGCGCTGATTATCGCGGGCAGGTGGACATCTAGGATGTTGTGTCAGACGCTGCTGAATCTCTGAATGTACTTGCGGGGGCTCTCCTTCCTTCCGGGCGAAAGCAGATGAAGGTCGCTTTCTTGGCCATGGGGCTTGTGGTCACCAGAAGGCGCCGACAAACTGATGGCATAGATCTGCCCAAGAGGATATGGAGTTGTCCGGCAAGTGCATGAGCCAGGATCTGACATTGGGCTTGAGCACCAGTGGGAAGTAGTTGGCCAGGATCTTGTCTTCTCGCCCCCCGGCAGCTTGCACCGCAATGGTGTAGACGCTGAGGAACTACGACGGATGCGTCTTGCCGTCGTACTTCTCCGGTACATCTGGCTTGAAGTTTTTCTTGCTGGGCCACTGAACTTGCCGCAGCTCACGAGTGAACGCAGGGCAACCTACCGCGTACGGCAAGTCGCCTGGTTCCTCTGGCGCATGCATGTCAACAGAGGGCCCAAGCGCTGCTTGTCGGATTGACGCCGCTTCTCTTCGGGCGCTCGATGCGCAGTTCGAGCGTCTTCTTGCCGCCGATCGTGTAGAACTTGGCGCCGATCGTGATGAGCTCGTGGATCCGGCGACGCGGTGGAGTCGCTGTCGAGGTGGATCCGGCGAAGTCGGGCGATCTTGGCCTTCGGGGCGGAGAGTGCATGGTAGTTGCACCCCCACCGGTCTCGTCGCCACCGGCTCGTGTTTGGCAGTCCTGCCGCGGCAGCGATGCACTCGGTTTCCACGGAGCGTCGCCGTTGGCGAAGCCGATGAGACTTTGTATGGTGGCCCTCCATTCATCGACCTTGTCGGCCATTGGAGGGTAATCGAGGAGCAGTTGAGCTCTCGCCAAAGCTTCTTCTGGAGTGGTGGGTGGCAGTGGCGAACGGCGCGAGGAGCGGGATATGCTTGGACTTCTAACTATGTTAGAAGGAGCAGTATCCCGTCCAGGCAACCGTGCCTCGCTCGCGCCAGCATGTCGGCGTGCATGCTGGTCTTGAGCATCCCGAGATCCACCAGCTCGATCTTGGTCCAATGAGCGTATGGCGTTGTGAATACCATGACGCTGTCGGTCCCACGCCTCCTGAGACGGGCGCGGTGCATGTATGGACGCCGAGGTCTGCGCAGCTTTGTCCTTGGACTTGGCAGCACCGTGGGCTCCCCCGTCGACGTCCATTCTTCAGCCGGCGTCTACCCCACCACCCGTTTGCTCCGTGGTGGTTGGTTCGACGCGGACGAAACATCCGCCGTCGAAGCCTTCTTCTTCGGTGGCATATCGATGAAGATGATGAAGATCTAGCTCGTGTGGATGCCGGATCAGGTTCACACAATCTCGATGCCCCCTACCTGGCGCGCCAAAGATGTCGGGGAGGCTGATCCGCCCATTTAACACCTATGGGACCGGCGGACCGAGCCCCTTTCGGTTCGGCGGGGGGCGGAGGTCGCACGAAGAGCAGATCGAGGCGAATTACACGAGCAGTTTACCCAGCTTCGGAGCTCTCCGGAGAGATAACACTCCTACTACTGCATGTCTGAGTGTATTGAGTTCTTGCTCAGGAGTGCTGAGTGCTACAGTACACACAAGCTGCTAACGAGACCGTGCGTGAGTGTTCTTTGGCTTCGAACCTCTCGAACCCCTCTCTACGTTGCGCATGGGCCTCCTTTTATATGCTAAAGGGGTCTCCGACAGGTGGCAACGTAGACAAGGGTAAAAATGGAAAAGGAGTGGTTGGTACAACTACCATGCAGTATCATACCTAACCCCGACGGCAGGGGACAAAGGCATTAAATGCCCGTCTCACGCCGCCTCTAACGGGCAGAAAGGGACCGTCGGGCGCCACCGCTTGCCCCGATGGCAATCTTGTCGGCCGCTTGCATCACAGCTCCGCCGCCACGGGTTTTGCCACGCTGCTACCGAAAGGTCCTGTGGCGACACGTTAGTGGATGTGCTGGAGCGAGGTACAGAGTGGTGGTCTGCCACGGCAAGCGCCTTTGTCATGTTGTTGTCTTGTCGCGTCCGGAAGCTTGTCGCTCACTGGCCTTCCCGGCAAGCTCCTCATGCCGGGCCTTGTCTCCTAGGTGCCTTGGTGGCCTTCCCGCAAGCTCCTCTTGCCGGGCGTTGTCTCCTAGGTGCCTTGGGTGGCCTTCCTGGCAAGCTCCTCTTGTCGGGGCCTTGTCTCCTTGGCTTGAATACTTTGTTCTTGAATGGCTCCAAAGGAACCACGGAGGACCTTGGCGGTCACCCGGTAAGCCTTGTCGCGGAGGGCTGCAACTGCCCGTGCACAAGTTCGGGATACTAGGGTACCCCTACTCTAGTACACCGACAATTAGCTAGCAGTTTTTCCATCATACCCGAAGGAAATTCAAAAGGAGTTTCATTTTCAATAGGTTCAGTAGGTCGAGGAGCAACTCTTTGCTCTACTGGATGGTGTGAAGATACCCCGAACAAGCCCCTGAGAGAATTACTTTCGATAGTAACAAGTGACAGTAAATTTCAGCACACTATATAAATTTTTCCTTACCAAATTCCACTTACCAAAGCCACTACACTCCCCGGCAACGGCGCCAGAAAAGAGTCTTGATGACCCACAAGTATAGGGGATCTATCGTAGTCCTTTCGATTAGTAACAGTGTCGAACCCAACGAGGAGAAGAAGGAAATGATAAGCGGTTTTCAAAGAAGGTATTCTCTGCAAGTACTGAAATAAGTGGTAACAGATAGTTTTGTGATAAGATAAATTGTAACGAGCAACAGGTAACAAGAGTAAATAAAGTGCAGCAAGGTGGCACAATCCTTTTTGTAGAAAAGGACAAGCCTGGACAAACTCTTATAATAGGAAAATCGCTCCCGAGGACACATGGGAATATCGTCAAGCTAGTTTTCATCACGTTCATATGATTCACGTTCGGTACTTTGATAATTTGATATGTGGGTGGACCGGTGCTTGGGTGCTGTTCTTACTTGAACAAGCATCCCACTTATGATTAACCTCTATTGCAAGCATCCGCAACTACAACAAAAGTATTAAGGTAAACCTAACCATAGCATGACACATATGGATCCAAATCAGCCCCTTACGAAGCAACGCGTAAACTAGGGTTTAAGCTTACGTCACTCTAGCAACCCATCATCTACTTATTACTTCCCAATGCCTTCCTCTAGGCCCAAATAATGGTGAAGTGTTATGTAGTCGACGCTCACATAACACCACTAGAGGCTAGACAACATACATCTCAAAGAAATATCGGCGAATACCAAATTCACATGACTACTAATAGCAAGACTTCTCCCTTGTCCTCGGGAACAAACGTAACTACTCACAAAGCATATTCATATTCATAATCAGAGGGGTGATAATATGCATAAAGGATCTGAACATATGATCTTCCACCAACTAAACCAACTAGCATCAACTACATGGAGTAATCAACACTACTAGCAACCTACTAGCACCAATCCCGAACTTGGAGACAAGAATTGGATACAAGAGATGAACTAGGGTTTGGAGATGAGATGGTGCTGGTGAAGATGTTGATGGAGATTGCCCTCTCCCGATGAGAGGAGTGTCCCAGCCAGAATAGCTCTGCCAGAGCCCTAGATTGGTTCCGCCAAGGTTCCTCCTCGTGGCGGCGGAGTTTCGTCCTAAAAGGTTGCTTGCTATTTTTTTCTCATCGAAAGACTTCATATAGGAGAAGATGGGCGTCGGAGAGCCACCAGGGGGCCCACGAGGTAGGGGGCACGCCCGGGGGGGCGCCTCCACCCTCGTGAGCAGGGTGTGGGCCCCCTGGCCTTCATCTTTGGCGACGATTTTTCTTTATTTATTTTAAGATATTCGGTGGAGTTTCAGGACTTTTGGAGTAGTACAGAATAACTCTCCAATATTTGCTCCTTTTCCACCTGTAATTCCAGCTGGCATTCTCCCTCTTCATGTAAACCTTGTAAAATAAAAGAGAATAGCCATAAGTATTGTGACATAACGTGAAATAACAACCCATAATGTGATAAATATCGATATAAAAGCATGATGCAAAATGGACGTATCAGTACACCACCCGCTCCTCTCCAGAAGCTCTCGAGCTTGAGATCAAGCTCGAGCTCCCCCGCGGCGGCTCGCTGTCGTCCGCACGGTAGAAGCTCTCCCCGCTGCTCCTCAGCCTCAATATGGAACCCCCGCACTCCATTGATCCTTTCCCCCCTGTTTCCCCTCTCTGTAGCTACCGGAAACAGCTAGAACCGTCGCCACCCGAAGCTCCTCCGCTCTGCCTCCTCGTCACCGGCGAACCAGGGCACCCAAGTGACCGCAACCGCTACCACCCGAGCGATGACTCGACGCTGAGTCCAGTCGTGCCCTCGCCCGATTTCGCCGTGCCCTGCATCGTCGCCGTTGAGCTCGCCGGTCGTCTGGACTCAGGGTTAAGGATGACAGGCGGGCCTCGCCTGTCAGCCTCTCCTCTCCATCGCCCTCTCTCTCATTGGCTCCTGAGCCCCGCCTATCAGTTTTAAACCTGGCGCACGCGCGTGCAACAGTGCGCTGGGCCACCTCTCTGGCTGGGCCTACTGCGCTGCGGCTGTTCTGGCACATCAGACACAATGCCCCTTCTCCTTTTTATTTTCTGTTAAACTTGCAAAAATTCCACATGATTAAATAATAATACAAATGCAATATTTCCAACTCCTAACTTCTTATAATAATCCCAACTATTTAATGGTGCAGTTTTCACTCTTATCAACCCAACTTTTCTTCACTGTTCAAATTTAAATTTGAATTTGAGCATTTATGCCTGTCATTGAAAATTCCTAGCACTGTTTTCATGACTCCAAATCCAAAACTATGAATTTTCTCATTCTTATAATCCACTCTAGTATTTAAAAAAAAATAGTTGACATTTTTCTGAGCAATTTGGTTTTTCTGTTTTACTATTGCCTTATTTTCTCGCTGTTATATTGTGACGATAGATTGCGTTGCTTACGAACGAGTTGGACCAGAAGACTTTGAATACCTAGAAGACTTTGCTGAGCCAGGCAAGAAGCCCTTTGACCATACCGTGAAACCTTTTTATACGTGTCATATAGCACTTGTTGTTGTTGCATCGAAATCATGATGAGAGGGTACAACTTTGGTGGGTTACTCCGTTACTTTTCTCGTTCATACTTGCATATGCATGACCCTACCTTTCTATGAGGGTTATGTGAGTGGGAGTAGCTAGGATGCTAAGTAGAGCTACGCAAAAAGGGGACGGGTATATGCATGGTGATGGAAGCAAGATTGTTTTCAAAAACTTTTTGAAAACCCCATCGGGTGCCACTTATACCCGAGGGAGATAATGAGTTGGGTAACCACTTGATGACGAAGTGGTGTACCAAGGCAAGTGTGTGTGTTATTTTCAAAACGGATTGGTTTAAGTTGCGATCGTTATTCCAACCTTACATGCACAACCAATCTACCCTTATATGGGAAAGGGCATTATGGATTACCTAGGCCGATACTAGCATGGTTCCCGCATTACTAGTGAAGGGGGTGACACGAGGTCACTCTCGGGACGGGGTCGTGCTTGGATAGGCGGCCATGACTGTTTTCACAGGGCACGGGACACACCGTTGGTACCCCGTGCCAGTGGTATGTGATGAATATTGGAGCGAGGCTCCACAATTTTAAGATGTGAAATGTTGGGCACAGGGGGTTACTACCAATCGAGTGGACCCGATATTAGTGTTGTCTAGGGAAAGATAGTGATCGGGTGCTTACCCCGGGTACTTGAGGTACCGCGGGTCGTGGATGACACGGAAGTTCCCCGGATCTTGTGGATAAAGTGTGCAACCTCTGCAGAGTGTAAAAATATTCAAATAGCCGTGTCCACGGACAAGGACAGATGGGTAACTGCTCTTGGGCTACATCCACTTGTTTACAAACCAGTGTGTGTGTTTGGATAAGTGGGAAGAACTAATTGGGTCAAGTCAAAGGACTTGACATGATTGAGTTGGGTTGAAGCCCACTCCTTTTATATTGATATCTGTAACCAGTCCCTACGGTTATTTGAATTCATATTATGCATGATTTACCAGTTCTTGAACATGTCGTAGCACAATAAAATTAGCTTTCTGCAAAAGTTTACCTATGTCGTGCATCGTTGTGTCTTGAGCCAAAACATGGGTTGCTTGCGAGTACATTCAAAGTACTCATTGGCTTGCCACTGGTTATTTAATTGGCCAGGCATGGAAGAGCAGGAATTTGAAGATTTCTTCGGAGACTTACATGCGAACTAGGACGCTTTCCCGGTCAGAATGCCTATAGGGTTAAGGCAGATGGCATGGGTTCTACTTATCTATGAAGACTTCCGCTATTTAAGTTTATTCGATGTTCAACCGTGAGGCTTATCTATGTAAGACTTGGCCATAATGGTCATAATTTCTGTAAGACGGTATGTATGGATGTAAGACTCTTGTTATTCAGCATCTGTGTGTTCTGTGAGCATTGATCTTTGGGATCACTGTACACGTGCATTCGGTGATCTCGACTTGTGAGTCGGGGTCCCCACAGGCAGCATCCCTCGCATCAGGTACCCCTTGAACTCCTCGGTCCAGCACCCCTCCTGAGGCTCGAGCGCCAGGAACAGGCGTGCTCCTATGGTCGGGCCACAGGCAGAGGCTCCCGAGGCTGGTGGTTGGGGGAGCTCCTCCCGAGGCGATGCCAGCCCTGCAGATGGGGGTGCTGCTGAAGTCTTGAAAAACCGCTCCTTGAAGACGCCGGGCTCCAGGGGCAGGCGCTTGGATGCCCTTCTGGCGATGTCGTCGGCTTCCTTGTTCGTGCCGCGAGGCACGTGTTGTAGCTCCAGGCGCAAGAATTGCTTCTCCATCTTACACACCTCCGCAAGGTATGCCTCCATGTGCTCGTCCCTCGGCTTGTACACCTTGTTGGAGATGTTGAGGAGGAGCTGCGAGTCGCCCTTGATGGTGAGACGCTTCACCCCCAAGGCAGCGGCCCGCTGGAAGTTGAGTTGTTGTTTGGGAACTTCTCGGCCCGCTGGAAGGAGAGCTGCACCGCGTTGTATAGCTTGTCTTGAGTGGGGGAGATGAGCACGGCAACGGCCCCCGCACCTTGGCGTGCGAAAGCGCCATCGAAATACATGACCCAGCCATCCGGCACTTCATGTCCTGGAAAGAGGGATCGGCTCTCGCCTGCTTCAGGCTCCAGAACATCGGTCCATTCTGCCATGAAGTCGGCGAGGGCGGCTCCCTTGATGTCCCTGGTTGTGCTGAACTCCAGCTGAAACGCTTGCAATTTTATGTTCCACTCGGCGACTCTTCCCGTAGCGTTGGGCCTCCGGCGCACCGTCTCAAGTGGGTAGGACGAGACGACCTTAATTGGGTGGCCTTGAAAGTAATGACGCAGCTTGCGCTAGGCCACCAGGAGTGCGAGCAAAAGCTTCTGTGGCATGGGGTATCGCACCCTCACGTCCTGCAACACCGTGCTGACGAAGTACACCGGGTGTTCGACAAGAGTGGGAGCGTCGATGGAGCCTATGGCGTCTGGGGGTTGTGGCGCCTCCCAAGGTGGGGTATCCTCAGGAGCTTGGTTATGCGTTGGGGCCTCCGCAGGACCAGGAATGTCGTCTTGTAGGGCCTGATCTTCTGCAGAAGTTGTCGTGGCTTTAACAACGTGGCCTTGGTGCGCGTCGTCTTGGCCGAGGGTGTGGCATTACACGGCGCACGGTTGGCGTGGCGCTCCTCCCGGATGGCCACCAACGCCGCGCTGGCTGAGTGAGGCGTGGCAGCCAGGTAGAGCACCAGGGGCTCGAGGGGACGAGGCGCTACCATCACAGGTGGGCTGGTCAAGTATCTCTTGATGTCTTGAAACGCCAGGTCGGCCTCTATGGCCCACTCGAACGGGCCCTTCTTCTTCATCAGCTTGAAGAACGGCAAGGCGCGCTCCCCCAGCTTGGAGATGAAGCGCCCAAACGAGGTCACGCAGCCGGCGACCTTCTGCGTTTCCTTTAGGGTTTGCGGTGGGCTCATGTCTTCTATTGCTTTGGCCTTCTGGATTGGCCTCGATCCCCAGTGTGACACGAGGAAGCCCAGTAGCTTGCCGGAAGGGACACCAAACACACACTTCTCCGGGTTGAGCCGCAGGTCCACCTGGCGCGGGCTGGTGAAGGTCTCCTACAGGTCCCAAATGACGGTTCTTGCTTCCCGAGATTTTACCATGATGTTGTCGACATAGTCTTCTGTGTTCCTCCCTAGCTGCTGGCCCAGGGCGATGTGCATCAACCACTGGAACGTCGCCCATGCATTGCGTAGTCCGAACGGCATGCAGGTGTAGCAGTATACCCCGCACGGGGTCAAGAAGGCCGTCTTCTCCACGTCCTCCACTGCCATCTTGATCTGGTGGTAGCCTGAGAATGTGTCCAGGAAGCACAGCAGGTCGCACTTTGAAGTGGAGTCGACGATCTGGTCAATGCGCGGGAGTGGGAACAGGTCTTAGGGGCAGGCTTTGTTGAGGTTGGTGAAGTCGACACACATGCGTTCCTTCCCGCCCTTCTTGGGGATGACGATGGGGTTTGCCAGCCATTCCGGGTACCGTACCTCGCGAATGACACCCGCTGCTTCTAGCTTGCGAGTTTCTTGGATGATGAAGGACTGCTTCTCCATGGATTGCTGCTGCGCCTTTGTAGCGACCCGACCCAAATGGATCGAAGTCTCTGTGCTTACGTGTCATCCCTCGATCAGTATGCTGACACACACAGTACTCGAGGAATTATAACATAGTTTAATCACACACTTTATTACATCGACATCTTCAAAAGAGTACTTATTACAATAATATGGGCAAAGGCCATCTAAAACAAAATAACTGCGGAAGCATCGAAGGTAAATGAGTCCATCCAACTCCACGGCAAACGGAGTGCAGAACAACGACCTATAGCACCTTTAATCTTCGTCGGAAAAGTCTGCAACATGAGACGTTGCAGCCGTGTAGGTTAGCACATGGAATATGCTGGCAATTTTCACACCATAGAATAATAATAAATAAAAACTATCTCTATATGCAAATTTAGCTGGTGGAGGCTCTAAGTGTAATTTTTTGCATAAAGCCAATTTTACCCTACAACAAAGGAATAAATTTTTATTAACTACTAAATTAAAATGCCATTATTCAGAAGGTTCCTCCAACACAATCCCAAAATTCCCAAGTTATTAGTAACCCAATAATTTGATTAAAAAGAGTGATGAGATCAACCAATAGTTCACTTCTAGATACTCATGTTGTCCATAACCGGGGACACGGCTAATCATGATTAGTTTGTACACTCTGCAGAGGTTTGCACACTTTTCCCCACAAGACTCGACCACCTCCATGATCGGAAGATCGAGACATAGCCTTTCAGAAGCATTTCCCCTAAACACTGGATAGACAGGTACACCTACATTCCCCTACATCAGCTAGTCTACCACGGAAAGAGGTCACAAAACTTACTCAACTATGCCAGAGCCCATAATGGCTTGTGGCTGCACACGGAAGTTTCTAGGCATGAAATATCTTATGATCCCTTTGAGCCTGGGTGGCGGACCTAGGCTAATCACACGGCATCTCGGGATTCCCCTTGGGCAAGCACTGGTTACTCCAGGTGCCCCAAACAATCCACCCAGATGTGTATTAAAGTTGCCACCTTATGTTGTCCCAAAATTATTATCTCTCGCAACTTGCATGGATCACTCAAACCAATCCCCATCTACGAGCATGGCTAAGCAATATATGACATAAAGAAAATTCCCAGGGTGATCAAAGGTCATAGGTTCCTACCACATGAACTACATAGCATATCCACTTGTTCCCAATCCTATCCGTGCAATCTTTGAGGGTTAAACTAATGCATAGTAAAAACTGGGTATTAAAAAATTATGATGAAAGTGTGAACTTGCCTTGCTGACATTCGTTGAACTGTAAAGATTCGTAGTAGCAAGCTTCGCACTCCGGATGATCTAGCATAAGCAAGCAATAACATACATAAGCATACAAGCAAAGAATCAAAAAGAAAACGAATAAAGACTTCGAGAAACTAGAAAACATCCAAATAAAGTTTTTGTACAGAACTTAATTTTTATAGTAGCAAAAAAATGTGTGTTTGTGTTTAACAGAAAGTACACGTTACGAGCTTCGATTCGCAAAAAGAGTCACCTAAAACAAAGTTATGAAACTCGAGATACGGCCTAACGAAATTTGAATTCAGATCTGTTTGAATTCAAATTTTAAAAATTTTAAAAATATTTTTCGTTTGGTTCTCTGGATAGAGGGGATTTTTATGAACTAGTAGGAAAAATAATCAACTAAATCGGATCAATAGACTAGAAGATATACAAGAAACAAGAATTGGTATAGAATCTGAGATTGAAAAAAATACTGGAAAAAAAGAAAATTTTGGCCTGGGTGTTCACCGGACATGTCGCCGGCGACGAGGAAGAAGGCGGCTCCGGTGTGTTTCGGCGAAGGACACGTGCGGGATGGTGTAGAGGACGATGAGTTGAACCACTTGCACAAGTTATGGTGGTAGATTGCTTCCTGTACACACGGTGAGAGGTCGCTGAATCCATGAACTCCCATGAAAGCAATTGGAGAGGTTAGAGAGAGGGAAAAACTCCAAGGAGAGGGCTTCGGACGAGGGGCGAGAGGGCTACCAGGGGTGCTTTATATAGGGCTTGGGGAGGTCCAGAGTTGGGTGGGGCGAGATGTGTTAATGGCTGTAGTTTCAAGTGCTCATGGTGGCCATTAGAGAGGGAATTAACGCGCACTAGTGAAGGGGAAGGGGTAGAGGAAGGCGAGGGGGTTCCGTTCAGAGCGGCTTTGGAGCGAGGCAGTGGAAGGGAGGGGTGGGGCGCTGGGTGGAGATGTGTTGCGTTCGTGCTCTCTGTACATGAACGCTCAAGGAAGAAGATGAAGCAGAATGGGTCGTGGGAAGGCTGGGCCTACTGGGCTGCGTTTCTTTTAAATGTTGTTTTTTTAACAGAAGCAATGAAATACCGAAAATACAAATAAAAAAATTAGCCTAAAAATCCCAGAAAATTCCACATAATTATATGGTCTTATATATGACCTTGTGAACATTTATCTGGCCTAAAATGCAAGTTTTCAAAAATAAACTTTTTGCTAAACTAATAAAATAAATTGCAAATAAAACTCAACAAATATATTTTGGTTCCGAATTCAATTTCCAATATTTTCTTTCTGATCTTGAAGAAGTCATTTTATCTTCTCTCTTTATTTTATATTTGGAATAATGGAAATAATTTTTTGGTGGAACCAAGTTTGATCCAATTTCCAAATTTTGAAATTCTCAAAATTGGTTTTAGGGAAACTTCCAACTCTCTCTTTTGGTCCTTGAGTTGCTCAAAGTTTCTTGGATCAAAAATCAAATAAAATAAATGGGGCAAAATGCATAAATCATGGATGCATATGGATGATCTATTTATAAACATCCAAATTGAAAATTGGGATGTTACAACCTTCTTCTTCACGGGGCGCACATTGGGGCATGCACTTAAATGATGCTCGATTAGCCCCCTGGGGACCCCCACCAGCTGCTTGGGCTCCCAGGCGAATACCTCCTTGTTCGCGTGCAAGAACTTTATCAATGCCTCCTCTAGGCCCGGGTCGAGGTTGGCGCCTATGGTGAAGATGGCTCCCAAGGATCCATCTTCCTCGACCGGGACATGCTACATTTCGTCCCGATCTTAAGTGAACAGCTGCTTCTTCTTTGTCGGCACGGCCTCCTTAGCCCATGGGGTGGCTTCGTCGGTTGGGTGCGTTGCCACAGTGGCCCTGAAGGCAAGCTTGAGGGCCACAGTGCCTCCTTGGTGTCTCCAGCCACGGTGAGGACGCTGCTGCTGCCCGACATCTTCATGAGGTTGTAGGCCAGATGAGTCGCTGCCATGAACGGAGCTAAGGCAGGGTACCCAAGGATGGCATTGTACGGGAGGCCGATGCGGGCGATGTCAAAGTTGATCAGCTCAGTGCGGTAGTTGTCCCGGGTACCGAAGGTGACCGGAAGGCGTATTTGCCCCAGGGGGCTGGTGGACCCGATGCCGACCCCGAAGAAAGGCTTTGTGGGGCGTAGCCGGCCATACGGCACGTGAAGCTGGCTGAAAGCTTCCACAGAGAGCATGTTGAGGCCCGCTCCTCTGTCGATGAGTGTCTTGGTCATGGCGACGTGGCAGATGGTGGGCGTGCAGAGCATTGGGTGCGCGCATGAGCCTGAAGTTGTAGCGGGGTGATCCCCTAAGTGGAAGGTGAGGTCGTCCTTGGGCGCCACCCATCCTGGAGGCGCTGCCAGCGGCACAGAGGCGGTGCCGATCTGGCATAAGAACTGCTTGACGTTGCGGTCCGAGGGTGGCGCTTGAAAGCCGCCGAGGAGGGCCGCAACAGCGGCAGGCGCCGGTGCTGTGAAGCGTGCAACGAAAAGGCCGCGTAGCTCTTCCAAAGAAGCCACAGAGGATGCTGGCAGGTTGAGCAGCCAGGCACGTGGCGCGCCAGCGAGAGCCATGGGGAACCAGTTGTCCATGACCTTGTCATCGCCTCCCGCCTCCAGGACAGCCTCCTCGTAAGCCAGAAGGAAGGTCGAGGGATCCGCCGCGCCGTCCAAGCGAGGCAGCATATCCGGCCTAAACTTGGGCGGCCACTGCACCCTTCATAAGGCGGGGGTGAAGGCCCTGAGCCCCCTGGCACCATCGTGGTCGCCCGTCGATCCGGTCGGAGGAGCAGCGCCAGCCATGGGGACCGAACAGAGAGGCGGAGCCGACGGAGGAGCGGAACTTTGGCGCACCCCTACCTGGCGTGCCAAATGTTGGATTCTGGGTTCCGGCAAACCTTTGAGGTTTGAACACTTGGGTGCGCACGAAGATCTCTCTCTTCCTAGCTCGCTTAGCCACGATCTCAAGGCCTAGCTCCACGAACCCAAAGAACAAGAGACATGAGGGTTTATACTGGTTCGGGCCACCGTTGTGGTGTAATACCCTACTGTAGTGTGGTCTAGTGGATTGCCTTGCAGGCTGAGGATGAACAGTACAAGGGATGAACGGCCTCTTGAGGAGAGGTGTTCTTGAACTCGCTGAGCTGGTGCATGCGGGGATGGTCTGAATTGTCAGATTTGGGTTCCGGCAAAACCCTTAAGGTTCGAACACTGGGCTGCGCACGAAGATCTCTCCTCCCCCCAGCACTCGCCCTCACCGCAATCTGAAGGCTCAACGCGTCAAACTCGCAGAACAAAGGGACACAAGATTTATAGTAGTTCTGGCCACTGATGTGGTGCAATACCCTACTCCAGTGTGGTGTGGTGGATTGCCTCTTGGGCTGATGATGAACAGTTACAAGGGAAGAACAGCCTACTGAGGAGAGGTGCTCTTGTGCTTGGTGAGCTTGTGTGGGTGAGGATGATCTGAATAGCCCAAGATCAGTTGCCTCCTACTGTGGTGGCTAGCCCTATTTATAGAGGTCGTGGTCCTCTCCTCAAATGTTAGGCGGGAAGGGATCCCATAACGGCTAAATTTGAAGGGACACAACTAGTACAAGTTATCCTGACTAAAGGTGGTCTTCGCCTGCCAGAGGCTCTGGTGGTGACGCCGTCTTGGGCTCCATGGTGACCTCCATCCTGTCGTCCTGCTGGTCTTGGTCTCGTTGCACCGATATGGAAACCTTTGCCTGATGCCTCGGGACTCCTCGCCTGCGCTTGCCTCTTTGGCACCAAACAGGAAACAAGGACACTGCGCGCGCGGGCGCCCGCCTGGCGCCTACCTGGCCCCGGTCGTCATGGCTTGCATCACAGGAACCTCGCGAGGTGCCCCTTGCCTTGATCTCTCCGCCCCTCATGAGCCATCCTGGTGAGGCCGTCCCGAGATGGTCTTGCGTCGTCCACCTCGTGAGGCTTGGCCCCTCACGAGGGCCTTGAGTGTTTGCTGGTGAAGATGGGCCGTACAGGGCCGCTGGTGGAGCCACGCCGTGGGCCACAAGCAGGCAAGTCTGGGGACCCCCGTGCCTAGGACGCCGATAGTAGCCCCCGGGCCCAAGGCGCGCTCGGACTCGGCTTCGAGGCGAAGCCAAGGGGCAAGTGCGGAGCGCTACTACTTCTCGAGCTTGCGTTCGTTTTCCCCCAAGAGGAGAGGATGATGCAACACAGTAGCGTAAGTATTTCGCTCAGTTTTTGAGAACCAAGATATCAATCCAGTAGGAGGCCACGCGCAAGTCCCTCGTACCACTGCGAGCGATAGCTACTCGCAACCAACGCGATTAGGGGTTGTCAATCCCTTCACGGTCAATTACGAGAGTGAGATCAGATAGAGATAATATTTTTGGTATTTTTGGTATAAAGATGCAAAGTGAAAAGTAAAAGCAAAGCAAGTAAATAAAGTGATGGAGATTGATATGATGAGAATAGACCCGGGGGCCATAGGTTTCACTAGTGGCATCTCTCAAGAGCATAGATATTCTACGGTGGGTGAACAAATTACTATTGAGCAACTGACAGAATTGAGCATAGTTATGAGTATATCTAGGCAATGATCATGTACATAGGCATCACGTCCGAGACAAGTAGACCGAAACGATTCTGCATCTACTACTATTACTCCACTCATCGACCGCTATCCAGCATGCATCTAGAGTATTAAGTTAAAACAGAGTAACGCCTTAAGCAAGATGACATGATGTAGAGGAATAAATTCATGCAATATGATAAATACCCCATCTTGTTATCCTCGATGACAACAATACAATACGTGCCTTGCAACCCTTTACATCCTTTGGGTAAGGACACCGCAAGATTGAACCCAAAGCTAAGCACTTCTCCCATTGCAAGAACTACCAATCTAGTTGGCCAAACCAAACGGATAATTGAAAGAGACTTGCAAAGATAACTCAATCATACATAAAAGAATTCAGAGAAGAATCAAATATTTTCCATAGATAAGCTGGATCATAAACCCACAATTCATCGGTCTCAACAAACACATCGCAAAAAGAAGATTACATCGAATAGATCTCCACAAGAGAGGGGGGGGGGGGGACATTGTATTGAGATCCAAAAAGAGAGAAGAAGCCATCTAGCTACTAGCTATGGACCCGAAGGTCTGAAGTAAACTACTCACACTTCATCGGAGGGGCTATGGTGTTGATGTAGAAGCCTTCCGTGGTGGATGCCCCCTCCGGCGGAGCTCCGGAACAGGCCCAAAGATGGGATCTCGTGGATACAGGAAGTTGCGGCGGTGGAATTAGGTTTTTGGCTCCTTTTCTGATCGTTTGGGGATACATAGGTATATATAGGAGGAAGGAGTACGTCGGTGGAGCGTCAGGGGGCCCACGAGGCAGGGGGCGCGCCCAGGGGGGCGCTCTCCACCCTCGTGACCGCCTCTAGCACTTGTTGGAGTAGGGTCCAAGTCTCCTGGATCGCGTTCGTGAGAAGATTACGTTCCCGAAGGTTTCATTCCGTTTGGACTCCGTTTGATATTTCGTTTCTTCAAAACACTGAAATAGGCAAAAAAACAGCAATTCTGGGCTGGGCCTCCAGTTAATAGGTTAGTCCCAAAAGTAATATAAAAGTGGAAAATAAAGCCCATTATAGTCCAAAACAATATATAAAGTATCATGGAGCAAGAAATAATTATAGATACGTTGGAGACATATGAGGCATCCCCAAGCTTAATTCCTGCTCGTGCTCGAGTAGGTAAATGATAAAAAGTGAATTTTTGATGTGGAGTGATACTTTGGCATAATTTCAATGTAAATCTTCTTAATCATGGTATGAATATTCAGATCCGAAAGATTCAAGACAAAAGTTCATATTGACATAAAAATAATAATACTTCAAGCATACTAATCAAAATAATCATGTCTTCTCAAAATAGCATGGCAAAAGAAAGTTCATCCCTACAAAATCATATAGTTAGGCTATGCTTCATTTTTGTCACACAAAGATGTTCCCAACTTCTATACCCCGATGACAAGCCAAGAAATTGTTTCATACTTAAATAATCTCAAACTTTTTCAACCTTCACGCAATACATGAGCGTGAGCCATGGATATAGCACTATGGGTGGAATAGAATATGATGATGGGGATTGTGTGGAGAAGACAAAAAAGGAGAAAGTCTCACATTGACGAGGATAGTCAACGGGCTATGGAGATGCCGATCAATTGATGTCAACATGAGGAGTAGGGATTTCCATGCAACGGATACGCTAGAGCTATGAATGCTCAACAAAAGAAAACTAGTGGGTGTGCATCCAACTTGCTTTCTCATGAAGACCTAGGGCATTTGAGGAAGCCCATCGTAGGAATATACAAGCCAACTTCTATAATGAAAAATTCCCACTAGTATGAACAAGACAACTTATGAGACTCACTATATGAAAAACATGGTGCTACTTTGAAGCACAATATATGAGACTCACTATATGAAGAACATGGTGCTACTTTGAAGCACAATATATGAGACTCACGACATGAAGAACATGGTGCTACTTTGAAGCACAAGTGTGGAAAAAAAGATAGTAGCATTGCCCCTTTTTTTTTTTTTTGGGCCTTATTTTTTCTCTTTGGCCTTTCTCTATTTTTTGGGACAATGCTCTATTGAATGATGATCATCACACTTCTATTGATTACAACATAAGGATTACAACTCGAAACTAGAACAAGGTATGACTCTATATGAATGCCTCCGGCGGTGTACCGGGATGGTGTAATGAATCAAGAGTGACATGTATGAAAAATAATGCATGCTGGCTTTGCCACAAATACGATGTCAACTACATGATCATGCAATGGCAATATGACAAAAGTAAATATGTCATGATGATGATGAACGGAACGGTGGAACGTTGCATGGCAATATATCTCGGAATGGCTATGGAAATGCCATAATAGGTAGGTATGGTGGCTGTTTTGAGGAAGATATAAGGAGGTTTATGTGTGATAGAGCGTATCATATCACGGGGTTTGGATGCACCGACGAAGTTTGCACCGACTCTCGAGGTGAGAAAGGGCAATGCACGGTACCGAAGAGGCTAGCAAAGGCGGAAAGGTAAAAGTGCGTATAATGCATGGACTCAACATTAGTCAAAAGAACTCATATACTTATTGCAAAAATTTAGAAGTCATCAAAAATCAAGTACTACGCGCATGCTCCTAGGGGGATAGATTGGTAGGAAAAGACCATCGCTCGTCCCCAACCGCCACTCATAAGGATGCACAAGCGAGGTACACTTCATGTTTCAAATTTGTTACACAACTTTAACCATACGTGCATGCTACGGGATTTGCTAACTTCAACACAAGAATTTCTCAAATTCACAACTACTCAACTAGCATGACTTTGATATTATCACCTCCATATCTCAAAACAGTTATCAAGCATCAAACTTATCTTAGTATTCAATGCACTCAAAAGAAAGTTTCACATATCTTGAATACCAAGTATATTAATCATTAAGAAAATTACCATGCTATTAACGACTCTCAAAATAATCTAAGTGAAGCATGAGAGATCAAGTTTATTTAAAACAAATACACCACCGTGCTCTAAAAGATCTAAGTGAAGCACTAGAGCAAAAATTATCACGCTCAAAAGATATAAGTGAAGCACTATGAGCAAAACTATCAAGCTCAAAAGATATAAGTGAAGCACATAGAGTATTCTATCAAATTTCAATTCATGTATGGCTCTCTCAAAAGGTGTGTACGGCAAGGATGATTGTGGTAAACTAACAAGAAAAGACTCAAATAATACAAGACGCTCCAAGCAAAACACATATCATGTTGGTGAATAAAAATATAGCTCCAAGTAAATTACCGATGGAAGTAGACAAAAGAGGGGATGCCTTCCGGGGCATCCCCAAGATTTGAATTTTTGGTGTCCTTGTATTATCTTGGGGGTGCCATGGGCATCCCCAAGCTTAGGCTCTTTCCACTCCTTGTTCCATAATCCATCAAAAGAATTCACCGAAAACTTGAAAACTTCACAACACAAAACTCAATAGAAATCTTGTGAGCTCCGTTAGAGAAAGAAAACAAAATACTACTTTAAGGTACTGTAATGAACTCATTATTTATTTATATTGGTGTTAAACCTACTGTATTCCAACTTCTCTATGGATTATAAACTATTTTACTATCCATAGATTCATCAAAATAAGCAAACAACACACGCAAAACAGAATCTGTCAAAAACAGAACAGTCTGTAGTAATCTGTAACTAACGCAAACTTCTGGAACCCAAACAATTCTACCAAGATTAGAAAACCTGGAAAATTTGTTTATTGATCAGCAGAAATTGGAATCAGTATTTTATCACGTTCTGGTGATTTTTAACAATTCGGGCACTGAGCACAAAGATTCTGGAAATTACAGCAAGATCAAATAACTATCATCCAAGAAGATCCAATAGGTTAAACTTGGCACAAACACTAATTAAAAGATAAAACCACATCTAAACAGAGGCTAGATGGATTATTTATTCCTAAACAGAAGCAAAAACAAAAACTAAAATAATAAAATTGGGTTGCCTCCCAACAAGCGCTACCATTTAACGCCCCTAGCTAGGCATAAAAGCAAGGATAGATCTAGGTATTGCCATCTTTGGTAGGCAATCCATAAGTGGCTCTCATGATAGATTCATATGGTAATTTTATTTTATTTCTAGAAAAGTGTTCCATGCCCTTCTTTAAAGGGAATTGGAATCTAATATTTCCTTCCTTCATATCAATAATTGCACCAATCGTTCTAAGGAAAGGTCTACCAAGAATAATAGGACATGAAGGATTGCAATCTATATCAAGAACGATAAAATCTACGGGCACATAATTCCTATTTTCAACAATAAGAACATCATTAATTCTTCCCATAGCATTTTTAATAGTGGAATCCGCCAGATGCTAGTTTAGAGAGCAATCATCAAAATCACAGAAATCTAGCAAATCACACAAAGTTTTGGGAATAGTAGAGACACTAGCACCCAAATCAGACAAAGCATGAAACTCATAATTTTTAATTTAATTTTGACAGTAGGTTCCCACTCATCATGGAGTTTCCTAGGTATAGAAATTTTGAAATCAAGCTTTTCTTCATAAGATTGCATCAAGGCATCAACTATGTGTTCGGTAAAAGCCTTATTTTGACTATAAGCATGAGAATTTAGCACGGATTGCAAGAAGGAAATACAATCAATTAAAGAGCAATTTTCACAATTAAATTCCTTGAGATCCAATATAGTGGGTTTAGCAAAATCTAGATTTCTATTTCTTTCAATCCCACTTTTATCAATTTCATCATCAAGATCTAAAAACTCCAAATTCTTAGAACGCCTTCTAGGTAAAGGAAGATCATATTCAGTTTCATCAATATTCATATAGCAAAACAAAGATTTAATAGGGGACACATCAATAACTTTTCGATCTTCATCTTGATTTTCATAGGAATTCGGTTTAGCGGCCATCTTATTTACTAAGGTAGCTTGCATATCCGAAATTTCAGCAGTCATCTTTTCAAGACGACCGATTTGGGCTCTTATACCATCAAATTCTTTGGACATATCATCGAGCTCTTTATTCATATAACTCATAAAACACTTTTGTTCCTTAAGCTCGTTTCTAAAGAAATTATTATGCTCAAATTGCAAAACCATAAACTTCCTGACATTGTTTTCGATCTCCTCTAGCCTTTTAAGGTGAAGATCACCATATTTAGGTAGGGCCATTACAACAAAAAAGCAAACTAACACACGAGCAAACAAACGGACGAGAAAAAGGCAAGGGAAAAAGGAGGAGGAGATTGGGAAAGAGAGGGCAGATAAAACGGCAAGGGTGAAGTGGGGGAGAGGAAAACGAGAGGCAAATGGCAAATAATGTATTGCGAGAGATAGGGATTGTGATGGGTACTTGGTATGTCAACTTTTGCGTAGACCTCCCCGGCAACGGCGCCAGAAATCCTTCTTGCTACGTCTCGAGCTTGCGGTTGTTTTCCCCGAAGAGGAGAGGATGATGCCGCACAGTAGCGTAAGTATTTCCCTCAGTTTTTGAGAACCAAGGTATCAATCCAGTAGGAGGCCACGCGCAAGTCCCTCGTACCTGCAAAAAACGATAGCTACTCGCAATCAACGCGATTAGGGGTTGTCAATCCCTTCACGGTCACTTACGAGAGTGAGATCGGATAGAGATAATATTTTTGGTATTTTTGGTATAAAGATGCAAAGTGAAAAGTAAAAGCAAATCAAATAAATAAAGTGATGGAGATTGATATGATGAGAATAGACCATAGATATTCTATGGTGGGTGAACAAATTACTGTTGAGCAATTGATAGAATTGAGCATAGTTATGAGTATATCTACGCAATGATCATGTATATAGGAATCACGTCCGAGACAAGTAGACCGAAACGATTCTGCATCTACTACTATTACTCCACTCATCGACCGCTATCCAGCATGCATCTAGAGTATTAAGTTAAAAACAGAGTAACGCCTTAAGCAAGATGACATGATGTAGAGGAATAAATTCATGCAATATGATAAATACCCCATCTTGTTATCCTCGATGGCAACAATACAATACGTGCCTTGCAACCCTTTACATCGGTAAGGACACCGCAAGATTGAACCCAAAGCTAAGCACTTCTCCCATTGCAAGAACTACCAATCTAGTTGGCCAAACCAAACGGATAATTCAAAGAGACTTGCAAAGATAACTCAATCATACATAAAAGAATTTAGAGAAGAATCAAATATTTTCCATAGATAAGCTGAATCATAAACCCACAATTCATCGGTCTCAACAAACACACCGCAAAAAGAAGATTACATCGAATAGATCTCCACAAGAGAGGGGGAGAACATTGTATTGAGATCCAAAAAGAGAGAAGAAGCCATCTAGCTAATAGTTATGGACCCAAGGTCCTAAGCAAACTACTCACACTTCATCGGAGGGGCTATGGTGTTGATGTAGAAGCCTTCCGTGGTGGATGCCCCCTCCGGCGGAGCTCCGGAACAGGCCCCAAGATGGGATCTCGTGGATACAGGAAGTTGCGTCGTGGAATTAGGTTTTTGGCTCCTTTTCTGATCGTTCGGGGATACGTAGGTATATATAGGAGGAAGGAGTACGTCGGTGGAGCGTCAGGGGGGCCCAAGAGGCAGGGGGCGCGCCCAGGGGGGCGCCCTCCACCCTCGTGACCGCCTCTCGCACTTCTTGGAGTAGGGTCCAAGTCTCCTGGATCACGTTTGGTGAGAAGATCACGTTCCCGAAGTTTTCATTCCGTTTGGACTCCGTTTGATATTCCGTTTCTTCGAAACACTGAAATAGGCAAAAAACAGCAATTCTGGGCTGGGCCTCCGGTTAATAGGTTAGTCCCAAAAGTAATATAAAAGTGGAAAATAAAGCCCATTATAGTCCAAAACAATAGATAAAGTAGCATGGCGCAATCAAAAATTATAGATACGTTGGAGACGTATCAAGCGCCGCGGGCCCCAACAACCAACGGCCTTGGTTGACGCGTGGTGATTGATGGGACGTGGGCGTCTCCGCTTCCCCACGCTGCCTCGGCAACGCCCGACTAACAAAAGACTGGCGCGGGCTCTATTTTCCTTCATTGCCTTCCTTTAACTTGCTCCAGATCCCCTTTCTTGCCCTTCGCTTCTAGAAATTCCAGATCCACCCAGATCTTCCTTCGAGCTTGCCATTGATGGCGCCCAAGAAAGCTCGGGTTACTCCTCCGCCATCCTGGTACGAGCCCGCGCTCGACGCGCCGAGCGTGTCAGAGAAGAACCTTACAGCCGTTTTCTTGATGACGGCGGAGGGTGACTAGAAGAGGAAGCCTGTGCTCCGGGTCGGCTCCGCCGAGCCTGAGGCCCCTAGCAGCACTTTCTACCCCTTCTTCATGAGTAGCATCGTCGCCGGGTTGGATCCCCCCATCGCCGACTTCTTCTACTGCGTCCTCAGTCACTATACGATCTACGCTCTCCATCTTCACCCCAACTCCATCCTCCTCCTGTCGATCTTCCCATTTTACTGCGAGGCGTATATTGGAGTGATGCCATCTGTGACGCTGTTGTGCCACTTTTTCTTCCCTCAGATCAAGGAGGGCTACCGCTCCGGGTGCGTTGGCTTCGTCGCGGTCAACAAGACCAATGCCATCTCGAAACCGGGAAGAAGGCCCAGGGCTTCAGGAGCAAGTGGGTCCTAATGGACGCCAAGTGCTCCGACCCCCCGGCTAGTGCTGCCGATAGATATGCCTATGTCCCAAGAGGGATGGCTTCACGCAAAGCTCACTGACCCTCGGGCGACGCAAGTGCTGGAGAGGATGACCGTCAACCTGAAGGCCAGCGATTCGAGGATGGCAAAGCGGACGGGGGCCATTATCACCACAGAATTCATGGCGCAGCGCGTGGCTCCCCTCCAAGCGCGCCCGCTCCCACTGTGGAAGCTTGGAGACGAAGGGGACGACCTTCGCCTGCGCCCGGAGCCCCTTTCTGATGAGGAATTGCGCTCGACTCTTCGTTCCTTGGTCAGGGACGACCAAGGGTACCCGCCTGATTGCTTTGTTCCCTTGTTCCGTCGCCCGGACGGGGCAGAGGTCGCCGCCGCCATGCCCATCTTTGACTGGCGCAGGCTCGTGCCGCCTGCACCCACAAACCTCCTGGTGGCGACAACTCTGGTGGTCGTGTCTTCCAGCGAGTCTCGCAAGGAGGGAGAGGAGGAATAAGAGGAGGAGGAGGAGCATGACTCGAAGGCGACCCGCGAAGGGGGGGGGGAGACCTCCTCCTTGCGCAAGGCCGACATCGTTCGCACCCTGCCTGATGATGATGACGAGGCCGATGTCCCCCTAGAAAGGGGGAGCTGCATACTGCAGGGGGCTACTCGAGGTCCAAGGCCAGTCCCCGGAGGAGGTCACCGGTCAAGATTCCGATGAGAGGAAGGTCGGCACTGGTCTCCCGAGACGACGCCCCTGTTCTGACGCTGCCTGAAGCTGCTTCCAACTTGCCTGCTGCCCCCTCTTCTGCGTCTAGAGCCCTTGCGCCTGCTCCTCAGGCTACGAGGCTCTCAGGCTTCAATCTCAGTAAGTAGAGGGACTACACCGCGGTGGACCAGTAAGTATTCTTGTCTTGCCTTGTTCCTGCTTCTGCTGCTAATTCTTGACGCTTTCCGTTGCTTGACTAGGCTGACGCCCGCGGCGAAGAGGAGGAAGGAGGATACGGCGGTACTGCTCGGGACCAAATCGCCTACAGCGGCCGCACCCTCCTCCGTAGGGAAGGGCAGTGGCGGTGCTCGCGCTTGCCCGGCCAGATTGTCCTCACGAAACTTGGGGGAGCATCCTCTGGAGGAGGCAGCCCCCATGGCCGCACTGGCACCAAAGGCGCCGGCGTCCGGCTCGGCTGCTGAGGTCCCCAATGCTTAGGAGCGCTCAGCCTCCCAAGCCATCGTGAAGATGTTGCCTCCTCCTTCCTCCGCCGCTCTGCTGACCCCGGATCCTTCCGCCTCCCCTGACATCCTGGAGCGCCCTCTTTCTGCAGTGACCTTGCTGCGGGAGGGTCTTCAAGGCACCAACCGTCGCCTGGGGGCCGAGCGCCTGGAGCTGATCTCTGGCTGGCTCCACTCTGACGTGGCCGTCCAGGCGGCGCTGAGCCAGGCTGCAGTGGACTACGAGAAGGACAAGGAGGCCATTGCCCAAGCTATGGCTGCCCGCAAGGCGGCTCTGAAGGATGCCAGAGCCACCCAAGATCGCTGCCAGTTGCTGGAGGCCGAACTGAAGACCATGTGCAGTGAGCGTGCAGACGAAGCTCGGGGCCGCAGATCGGAGGAGGAGAAGATGAAGGCCCGAGAGGACGCCGTCAGGGGTCACGGCGTCGAGCTAGAGCAGTTGGCGGAGGCCCGGCCTGCGCAGTGCACCCGGCTGGAGAAGCTGGAGCAGAAGGTGGAGGCAGAGAAGGCCGAGCTGGAAGCCAAGACGCATGTCCTAGCCAAAGACCGCGTGGCCTTCAAGTCCCTCGAGGAGAGGTCTCGCATAGCACTACGGTCAGTCTACGAGAAGGGCTTGGAGGAGCCGCTGGCTACCGATGACGAGGGCTCCACCCATCTGCTTCCTCATCTAGTCGCGGCACTTGAGGAAGTCATGAGCGGTATCGGCCCCTTGGTAGAGGGAGAAGCCCGCATTCTTTCCTCAGCCGCGTTGACTCGCGTCTGCAGCCACCTCCATCTTCGCGATCCTGCCGCCCACCTTGACGAGCTGCTGGAGCCCGTGGACGACGAGCACTGCGCAGGTGCTGCCAAAGCCGTGAAGGGTCAGGTGGAGGCCCTGCTGAAGAGGTTTTGCGCCTTTGATCCCGCGCCCTCAACTGTCTGTGCAGCTGATCCTGCAACTCCAGTGGGTGGTGCAGGTGAGGGCAACGCCGCTATGGAAGAAGCATCCCTTGCGGGCGACGGCGGCGTCCAGGGATGACAAGATGACTTGCTGGCGGCTCCTTTCCTGTTTAGCTTCTGCAATATGCACCATGCCTCGTGAAAGGCGTTTAAACTTGCATTTGGTATCGGGAGAACAATATGTCTTGTAATATTTTCTTAAGATTTTGCGATTTGCTTCCCATTTGCTTTACGTTCTACGTCGCCAAGGCCCGACCCCACGCATACCTCAGCCGCCGTTGGGTCATCGGGATCTCCAGGACGAGACCAAGGGGTGATGGGCTACGCGGCCAGTTAGGCTCCTGAGTCGCGATGCTCATGAGTCCCCCTTGAAGCGCAAACAACTTATAGAAAGGAGACGCATGAATAGGTCTAGTATTCTATGTCGGCAGGGCCCAAATCCGCGCATACCTCAGCTGCCGTTGGGTCGTCCGGATCACCAGTACGAGACCAAGTGGTGAGGGGCTACGTGGCCAGTTAGGCTCCCAAGTCATGATGCTTAGGAGTCCCCCTTGACGCTTAAACGACCTTCATACCTTTTCCCTCGCCGATGCTCCGCTCGGGAGGGCGCGCAACGACCAGGCCCGAGGGACCTGGCGGGGTGGTGTATGCTTGGGCGTGACCGGAGCGTAGCCCCCGTGCCCAGCCCCCTTGCGCGACTCTCCAGAGGGGAGGTGTTGCGATGAGGCCAGACACTGAGCTCAAGGGCTGACGATGTCCTGGACTAGGGGGTACTCACCATGTCGTCTCGCGATCCGGTGGATCAGGCCGAGGACCCCCATGGCGGCTTACTCATGGTCCACTTCGGGCAGCCCATGCCGCATACAAGGAGTATTCCACAAGACTTGATGAGCAAGACAAGGACTCCTCTCCACCAACGTATTCGACTAGGACTCTTGTTATCCTAGGCCTCTAGTATGTTATATAAGCCGAGGCCAGGCTATAGGCTAGATTATTATGACATTATTCATCATACCTTAGGTTTTAGACCACAACATATGATCTCGAGGTAGATCAACTCTTGTAATCTCTATATTCATCAAGATCAATCAAGCAGGAAATAGCGTATTACCTCCATTAAGAGGGCCCGAACCTAGGTAAACATCGTGTCCCCTGTCTCCTATTACCCATCGATCCATGACACACACCAACAATGGTGCTTTCATTGAGAGCTTGGATGTGTGTTCGGCAAAAGATCAATGGCTCGCCTGCGACGTCGGCGTCTTTGTCGCCGGGTCGACTGGTCACCTTGGCTTGACCGAGGACTCCTCCCTACCTCTGATCGTGATGTTCGGATGAGGGCCTTCATCAACATCATCTCCGATCTCTATCATGGTCATGGAGGAATCTTCCATGGAGCTTGGGAGCTCAACGTCAACATTGCCCTTGAGCGACCGTGTTGTTTATCTGGACAGCAAACTTGTATCCATCGCCACCGCCTCCTCGAGTGTGAATTTAACGGTTTCTTAGGTGGAATTGTTCAATATTGAGTCTACAACAACCATGCAAAATTTCATCGAGTCCCGATGGTGGAATCTCCAGCAATCTATGATATACCGGAGCCCTGTCAAATCTGTACGGGAATCTGGACGAGTTTAGGGCGTGGTCTCCAGAGCCACGTTCGGAGGTCCTTTGGAAGATCCAACCGTTCATCTGCTGCAGAATTCCCATATCTAGCACCCCTCAAAATTTCAGCTCGATTCGACTGTTCAAACTCCGGGAACCTTCCGATGAGTGGACCAATTTTCTGATCTGTTTTCTGCGTGAATAAGGATCCTGCCCGAATTCATGTTTCTTTATCAACGTGATGTTGGACAACCTTTTTAATGGAATTTTCTTCTAGGGGATTATGCGTTGTTCTTAAAACGTCCCCATAAAATTTTAAGCTTTCTCTGAGGTACTCTTCATCCTCACGCTGGTGTCAAAGCAGTCCGGTAACATTGCTCCACGGCTGCCGACCTGCGCTAGACACGTCGTCGCTTTGTTAAGCCGAGCTCATCTTCTTCGGATCATCATCTCGGCGGTCTGAAAAAGAGTTCGGCATCGTGAAGGATAAATCATCAACAACAACGCCGCGGGAACACCGGCATCACTGTTCCGTCACTTCATCAATCCAGCTTTGACAGCGTCACAAGCTATGACCAGCATCGACATGACCACACTGTGGATTCTTCAAGCCGATGTCCATCATGCCAAACTGCTTCAAGACCTCCGCTCACATGGCAGCTACAACGGCTCCTTACTGACTCGCTCCGTCACCTCAGCTAGACCGGGGGCTTCTCCATCTCTTCATCAACCCACTCCGGAGACTTCGGCGTCACCGGCCGACCAGCTTCGTCATGTTAGCCAGACCGAGGGCTTTGCCTTGGCGAGCCAACCTTTTCCAGCATCGCCATGCCATCGCTTCATCGCCCATCAGGCAATGGGTGCACGGATCGAATCCCAATTTTGGGAGTAACCTTTCTTCATATTGCTGCAACGGATAAACCAGGTGCTATTAATCCTAGTAAATTTTCCTTGCTTGCGTTTATTTTTCATGAGGAATTATTACTCTGTTTGTTCCATCATTTGTACACAGATTAGTCGAATGGTGGCCGCATTAATGACGGCCGCGTGGTGGTTCGGTCAGTTTCCGTATACAGTTCAGCGAATGCCGCATCCGGAACTCGGACCGGCCTGCAAATTATGGCTTTGTCACACCTTCACTGCGTCACGCCGACGCCCTGCATCGACATTGGCTTCGGCGCCAGGCCACATCTCTTTAAATAAATTATTTTTGCAAAAAGCAATTATGCAAGGATAATATATATATTTATATTACTCTTTTTGGACCACACTATTTTATGTGTAGGTGATCGACTTCGACTGCGCCATGCGGTCACTTCGGCAAGTCAGCGTCGTTGTCCCAATTGGCATAAATCAGCTCACATGACCACCTTGTTGATTGAATTGCCATACCGGCATGTTCGGTTGTCTCGGGGACTTGGGCATCATCGAGAGGGTTTTACCTCGTCGGTTGTTCGGTGCACGGGCAATATTCTTTAATTATCCACTTTGCATAAATTATTTATTATGCTACATTTTTTTAATTTATTATTATTACTATTATCTCCGGCTTGCACTATCTTATGTGCGTAGGTAAATGATCCGGATTGGGCAGCACTCTCACCTCGGCGTATCGACATACCACGCCATCTCAGCTGGACCGAGGGCTTCATCATCACTTCATTAACCCACGCCGGGTACTTCGGCATCACACTGCCGGCCTGTATCGGCTGTGCTATTTCACCAGTTCAGAGCGCCGAGCTCTTCGCTCTGCCATCTCGGGACCGGCTTGGGGGCTGGGACCTCATCCCGCCGTAAGCTCGGACCGTGTCATCAATGTCGAACACATTAATCAGCTAAGTCGCTTTCAAGCTCAAAGTTTTTAAATATTTTATTTGTGTTCGATTCGGCCACGCTCACATACGTTGTTCGTTGAAAGAAACTCCCCTTACCCATGTTAACTGGGGCTCTTGAAATTTACATCAGCCGTTTTATAATAAGTGTGTTTTCTTCTTGTCCGTTGCAAAGTCTTTTTCTATCACTCCTTCCTCGACTCGAGTGTGTGGTCAATAGCTGGATAGCCTGGGTCCGGTCTTGACCCACTTGCAGTCTTGAGATCAGATGTGACATGTTAAAGCATGACCGAAACACAAATTTTTTTAGACCAATTGACTTGATTTAGTTCAGACCTGGAGTTTCCACATAAGTCTTTTGGTTTTTAAGCCTATGGCACTTTTAAACTATTTGTGTGTTTCCAGCATAAGTATCACAGTGCAACGCCGGACACATTTAGAGATTCGGCAAAACATTCTCATGTATTGCTTTATATGCATCGGTTTCGAATTGTGTCTTTGGTCAATAGTTGGGTTGCCCGGCTCCTGTGCTTGCCTCCTACGTTCCACTTTGTTCGGCTAGGTGTGCAAAGGGAGAACCACTGCGATTGTTCTTCCAGCTAGCATGGTTAAGCGCATCAGTGGAGAAAGCCGAAAACTGACTATCATAATAAGTGTAAACTAGTCAGATATCCGATGACTGTGTTAAATTATAAGATCAATAGAGGTCACCCCATGTTAAATGACGGTCCGTTCATAAGATTGGCTGAAGTGTTTACGACTTGACCTCGACTGTCGCCGAACACTAACTGTGGGCTAGTAACTGGCCTCCCAACTTTAAGCTCCTAATGACTAAGTGAAAGTTATAAAGCCCGCATATCTGATTGGCTCATTTTCGCTAACACAACCGCCTTCGGGCACCGAGACGTCAGCTAAGGGTTGTTTTCTTCTTGCGAAAGAACCCTGCATAGCATCTACAATGGGGTGGAAGCCGATGATGGGCCACTTTCAAATGATAAACGGTCGCGAAAGAGTCAAAATAAACATAGCATCGGCGTTTGTATTTAATATACGAGGGCCTCCTTCCGCAATCATCGTTATAATGCCATAAATATGCATCAATTTGACTTAAGATTTTGGCCAAGCTGGGTTGCCTGGCTCCTGTGCTTACCCCTACGTTACTGATTGTTCGGCTAGGTGGTGAAGGGAGCACCTCTGTGATTGTTACTACCGGGTCATCCGAGTAAGTACCTCAGACTAGGTGAAGCCGAAAGCTAGCAATCTTAAAGGATCACATTGGTCGGTAACGGCGGAAGTGAAAATTTTGGTTCATTAATACCATACTGTTCGGGTACTTTCCCCGAACTAAGTCCTCAATATTTGCCTCCCACATTGATCGGAGGTGAGGTTTGAGGATCATGATTAGCATGATGACCCAAAGAAAGGAACCGATAGCGGGACTATTTTCTTTGGAAGATGTTTCTTACGTTAAAACGTAATATAACATATCTCACTGTGTACCTTTGTTTATAAAACCGTATGGCCGGATTGCCTTGTTTTCCATAAATCTTTGCCCTTATAACGGCTTTATAAAGTATGAACACACTCCTCGGCTACTAGTCGAAGAGTTTGAAGCCGATGGTCGGTCAACAAAGTTTTGTACAATGCGGATCCGAGCATTAATGATGTAAAGTACTTGGATTTACACATAATTTGCCCTTATTACACATAATTTGTGATTTTACTATGGATATCGATTCTTGAATCGGCCACCCATGCCCGCATTAAGGCTCGGGGGCTACTGGGCTTCGGGCTTGTTATTTAGAAAAATTAAAGGGGCACATCGATCCCCTGATCTGGTGTTGCCACCCGAACATTGTCTCCGGGGCTACTGCATTGCCTGTTCAATGTAGAAAATTCAAAGTGCCTAATGTTCGGCTTGACCAAACTATAGGCAAACGCGTCTTCGGACAACAACATGTACCATCTGGACCTATCTGGATCAAGCACTACTAGGGAAAAGGCTACTAGCAGCGCGGGTAAAATGGCTACTAGTAGCGCGGGTACTCGCGCTACTAGTATCGCGCTACAGCTAAAAGTTAGTAGTAGCATGGGTCGAACCCGCGCTACTACTAACTTTGTTAGTAGCAGCGAGGGTTCAATCCGCGCTACTGCTATTATGAACCGCACTACTACTAATGAAATAGTAGTAGCGTGTCTATAGTCCCAACGCTACTAGTATCCTAAATACTAGTAGCGCGCCATTTTATTCCCACGCCATTACTAACTTATTAGGAATTAAAAAAATAAAATCAACCAAATTCATTCTATCATGTGTCGTATCTTCTCAGTTCCTCATTGTAGCAGCAACTCATGTATAATTTCATTCTATCGCACAGTTACATAAGCAACTACTCCCTCCGTTCCGAAATAATTGTCGCTGGGAGAAATCTCCGACCAAGTGAAAACAAACGAAAGTACAGAACTACCCCTAACTTGAAATCAGATCGTCGTCTTCCTCCAGGGTAGCGCATCCAGGCCAGCAGGCCCCTCCTCCTCCTCCAGCTGCTCGTCCAGACCAGCAGCAAGCCCATCCTCCTCCTCCTCCTCCTCCGCCCTCCACCAGCCAAAGCCTCCGCTAGGCTCCTCCCTGTCGTCCAACTGCTCGTCCCCGTCGCCAGCAGCAGGCCCCTCCTCCGCCCTCCACCAGCAGGACCCTCCACCAGGCTCCTCCCTGTTGTCCAATTGCTCATCCCCGTCGCCAGCAGCAATCCCAACTTCCTCCGCCCCAGTCTTGTCGCCGCGGCCCTAGCGTCCTCGCCCCGCTGCCCAGACAGATCGTCAGCTGCGCCACCGCTTTGGTCATCGCAAAGCACACACCACTCCAGTGTGTACTCCTCACCTCAAATTACAGAAATTAACAACACAAGATTGATTCAGTTAAGCAGTACATCGTAATTTGAGGAATCACTAGAATTTCAAATTCAGGACTCAACTGAAATAAAAGAGACAAATAAAGGAGGCAAGTGTAGCTCAGAGCCCACATTTTCCATCACCATCCAAATATGGATAATTAAACATGGCTTGCTTTAGTTTTGTGTTAAGCTTACATTTATTCTTTAAACATGGCTGGCTTTGGTTAGTTAGCAATGGCACTTTCAATTTACAGTCATAGCCAAGAAAAGAAAATGTAGGGTAAAGCAAAGAAAAGAGCACCTGGCAAGGTGCACTATCTCGCTTCTTCTTGTAGACATGAATACAAGGAGTACATCACTCTTTGTCTATAGGAGTAATGTGAACATCATTCTACATGGGTCTCTGAACATCTTCTTACAAAGTTGGAGCACAATCACTTCATTTATCGATCTGTATATCATGGAAGAGGAACCGAAGAATGTGCATGTACTTATAATAGTCTTTTGTCTTTGTACTCCAAATTTGGAAGCAGGCAAAGATTTTCTTTACTTACCAAAATTACACTTAACCATGGAGTCTACAACAGTCTTTTGTCTATAGGAGTGAATATGCACTGGTGTACTCAAATTCTGGAAGCACTAGCACTAGTACTGCATTTGTTTGCTTCAGTAGATGTATACACAAATCTGGAAGTAGGCAAAGGTTTTTTTACCTACCAAAATCTGCTTCGCTTTTACGGTAAATGGCTTCAATCGTCCTTGGATGAAGTGCATTGAAGTACTCCTATTAAAAGATGAACAGAAAAATGTTACTCCTACACTTTGTCTTGAAAAAGTTGCACAAATCTCTCTACTGCCAAGCCTTGCATTCACAGAAATGAAGTACTCCATACTCCATACCGTCGTCCTTCCATAAGCAAAGAAGATGCCAACAAAGAAGATGCACATAAATCTCTACTCCATGCTTTAGTGAATTTAGTGGATCAAGTCTCAGAGAAGCTACAGTCGTGGAGATCCCATAAATCTGTGAGACCAGCCAAATTTCATTGCTTGATGGCCATTTAGACAATTTTGACAGTTATTAACCTTATTTTATTTTAGTCAAAGCATCACAAAGGATAAAGTGCCTATTTTATTTCAGTTTTTACAGTGGAGACAGTTTTGGTAGTAAAATCTGCAGTACTCCAATTTTACAAACTGAAAACTATGACAGTACAAGAAGATCTCAGTTTCAAAATGGAAAATACATTTCTCGGCTTTACAAACTGAAAATTATTGTATGATAGTGCAAGCAGATCTCAGTTTCAAAATGGAAAATACATTTCTCAGTTTTACAAACTGAAAATTAAGACAGTACAAGCAGTTTCAAAATTATGACAGTACAAGCAGTTTTAGTAAATGGTGATGCAGATACTTATTAGCACAAGAAACAGATTCGTGATGATCTGCAAAGCCTGGACTGAACCGACTCTGAAACTGAACAATAGCGATATTTTTCAGAGAGGGATGCAATGCAACAGAAGAACATCAGGGGAGATAGTACGAACTGCCAGATCCAGTGCAGAGATAATTACATTGGATTGCACCGAAGAATGGCATTAGCAGCAATGTGTTTAATTTAAGAAAACACGAATTAACTCATCCTGATATCTGAAGTGTAAAAATCCTGAACTAAACCGAACACTGTTAAGTCTGAAGAATTTTTCAGATTGTTGAGAGCCGAACAATGCAGATTTCCCCATCTCTGGGAGGGAATTGGGACTCACAGAGGAAATTGGAGCAGACCCCCTTGACGACCTCCCCTGCATCGTTGGTGTAGACGAGCCGCTTGAAGCACAGCCAGACCTGCAGCCGGATCGATTTCAGTCAGCGACAACCAGTGCCAACGGAGCGGCGGAATCGGAATCGACGGATCAATCAGGGCAGGGCGGGCATACGGTCTTGGTGTCGCCGAAGTCGCCGAGGGCGCTGCTGGCGATGGAGTAGAGGCGGAGCTTGTGGGGCTTGCCGTTCTTGTCCTCGCCGTCGGCGACGACGCCGATGGACTGGCCCTCCTTGTAGGGCAACTTGCCGTCGGTGGAGAAGACCATGTGCCACGTCTCCCCGGGCATGTCGTCGGCGGTGATCTTGGTGTTGAGCAGGCACTTGCCCACGTACGACTCCTTGGGCCGGAACTTGTTGGTCACCACCCCCTCCTCCTGCTTCCTAGACACCTTCTTCTCCTTCACTGGCACCGCGGCCGCGTCGGTGGAGATCGCCTGCGCCCGGATGCTCAGGCCGCGGCGGGAGGCGGCAGTTCTTGTGGCGCACGGGAAGCTACAGTGGGAGTGCTGCGGGGCGCTAGACGACGTGGAGGTGGCGGCGGTGGCGGCACGGAGGGAGACGACCGCGGACGTGACGGCGGCCATGGCGCCGGGAGGAGGGGAGCGGCGGGCGCGCGGCCGCCGGCTTGGCGCACGCGGCGGGGGCATGGGGGCGGACGGACGGAGGAGAGGAGGTGGAAGGGAGGCTGGCGGCGAGTGGGTTGGGAGAGGAGAGGAGGTTGGGGATCTGGATCGGGCCACGTGGTGGTGGGGTGGGAGTGTGGATCGGGCCGCGGTGGACACGCTTAGTAGTAGCGTGGGGGTCTTACCTGCGCTACTACTACTTACTTAGTAGTAGCGCCGGTTTTATACCCCTCGCTACTACTATGGCCTATCTCGGGGGCATTGTTGGAGACCATTTAGTAGCAGCGCGGGTTTATACCCATCGCTACTACTATCAACTTAGTAGTAGCACTGTTTTCATGCCCCTCGCTACTACTAATTAGCAGTAGCGCCCGTTTTTAAACCGCGCTACTGATAAACTTATGTGTATAAAGTTTTCCCTAGTAGTGAAGGTAATATATTACGGCAATTTCTCAAGACCCTCTCTCAAGGGCCTGCTCACCGATCACTATTATCTCTAATATATTACACTGCGTTTCTATCCCAACGTATGCTGCCGAGCTAGGAGTTGATCCTCAGGCCAATTTCGTGCATCGACCTGAGTCTCAGGGGCTACTAGGATCAGCGTTTTCATGTTTTCCTTCAGGTCCTTCTCGGGTTTTAGACCAACACACACCTTGAGGGCTACTAGTTATACATATTGACAACAAATAAATTTACATGCATCGGAAATAAAATCCATAAACAATCAGCCCAAGCCCGAGGTGGTGCATCACCTCGGAAGCACTCGGGCATAAAGCTCGGATGCAAGTGGCTGGCTCTATAGAGGGCATTTCCGACATTAAGCTCGGCTAACCTCCTTTAAACTTCTTCAAGACAAGGTGATCTATGACACCTCGAATACAGTCCGGCGTTGGAGCTCGGATATAGTCCGGCATTGGAGCTCGGATACAGTCCGGCGTTGGTGCTCGGCTGCAAAAGATACCTCGAATGCAGTTCGGCGATAGAGCTCGGATGCAAGAGGACACCGCCGCCTGGGAACAACTTCAAACCCGAGGTGGGCGTAAAAATAACAAGGCATTGATAAAAGTCGATAACTTAAAGGGGCTCCTTGGATACCTGACATGTAAACTCTTCGGATTTACTTCGGTGATCCTTGAGATCGAAGATGAGAAGATTTGTTGAACCAGTTTTCAAGACCGACGATCGAAGATGAAGAACAGTAGGGAAGGATCGAGGAGCGTCCCCAACTTGGAGACCGGTTCAGGGGGTTACTGACGGTGTCCTGAACTAGGGGGTACTCACCACGTCGTCTCCCGAGCATGTGGATCGGGCCGAGGACCCCCATGGCGGTTTACTCATGGACCACTTCGGGCAGCCCATGCCGCATACAAGGAATATTCCACAAGACTTGATGATCAAGACAAGGACTCCTCTCCACTGACGTATTCGACTAGGACTCTTGTTATCCTAGGCCTCTGGTATGTCATATAAGCCGAGGCCAGGCTAGAGGCTAGATTGTTATGACATTATTCATCATACCCTTAGGTTTTGGACCACAACATGTGATCTCGAGGTAGATCAACTCTTGTAATCTCTATATTCATCAAGATCAATCAAGAAGGAAGTAGGGTATTACCTCCATTAAGGTGGCCAGAACCTGGGTAAACATCGTGTCCCCTGTCTCCTGTTACCCATCGATCCATGACACACAGCTTGGGACCCCCTACCCCGAGAACTGCCGGTTTTGACATAGACAAGGGCTCCCTGAGGTTGATACGGCCATGGGGCCGCCCTTATTTGTTTATCACCGGTGTGGAGCATAGCGCATCCACACTTGCATGGGCATAACCGCTCCTCGGCCTTGTCGACTGCCAGCACGGAGCATGGTGCTTCCACTGGCACGTGGATGAGGGCTCCCTCTGAGTGGAGCCCTGTATGCGTTTCTGCCCCATACGACACGTGGCTTGCACGGCAGGGCTAGACGAGGTGTGTCTGGGCACTCGTGAGCCAGCACGGGACTCACGAGGCCCTACCTGAAGGCGGGTTGCACCTTGTCTTGATTCTTGTTGACTGCGGTGGTCCTGCAAGATGGTTAGGCAACCTGCGCTGAATGAATCTCCTGAGGTTATCGCATGAGAAGGCCAAGCACCAACAACCCCAGGAGGTGACGTGAACGGGACCGGCCCGCCAGACAGAGCTCAGCTGCTAGATTTATCAACGATGTAGGGACAGACCCGAGCACAGACGTCGTGCCTAGCCTTCTTATGCGAAGGATCCTGAAGAAAGACAATCGGCGCGCGGCTCCTGTGGTGGGTGGTAATCAAGGAGGTAATAACCATAGATAGCTTATGCATGGAAAGCGAACTAGCTTAGGTAAATGCAAGAACGATACATGCCACTGGGTTGAACCCGAGCGGCCTGGGGATGATGTAGCCCGAGGGGTGCCCCCAGCAGAGTAAGCTAATGACGTAAAAGGATACATGCCGTAGGGACAGGCCCACGCGGCCTGGGAATGATGCAGCCCGGGTGGGTTGTGCCCACCTCGGTGGCCTCCTGCACCCCCTCTTTACCCTTTAAATTCAGAAATATTCCAAAACCCTTCGGGGTTAACCTAAATCAGAAGTTCCGCCATTGCAAGGTTTTGTAGGCACTCAAAACAAATCTAGACCCCGTTCTGGCACCTTTCCGGAGGGGGAATCATCTCCGGTGGCCATCTTCATGATCCTGACGGCCACCACGATGAGGAGGGAGTAGTCCACCCTCGGGGCTGAGGGTTTGTACCAGTTGCTATGTGTTTATTCTCTCTCTCTCTCGTGTTCTTGAGATGTCACGATCTTGATGTATTACGGGCTATGTTAATATAGTCGGATCATATGTTATTTTCCCCTCTCTATCTTGTTCTGATGAATTGAGTTTTCCCTTTGAGCTTTCTTTATTATCGGATTGAATAATTCTATGGATTTGAGAGCACTTGATATATGTCTTGCAATTGAATACTCGTGGTGACAATGGAGTATCATATCGATTCACTTGATATATGTTTTGGCCCTCAACTCGCGGATTCCCGAGGTGACATTGGGGTAATCTATGCATAGGGGTTGATGCACGTTCTTGTCTTTGTTTCTCCGGTAGGAATCTTGGGGCACTCTTTGAAATTCTTTGTGTTGGATTGAGTATTATGAATATGAATTTTCTTTGGTGTTATTTTAGTACAGACTCTTGAATAGATCGAACGGAAAGAATAGCTTTGAGGTGGTTTCGTACCCTACAAGAAATTCATTCTTATGTTCTCTGCTAGATGGGAACTTTGGAGAGATTCTTCGTCACACTTTGAAGGATGGTTATATGATCCAATTATATTAGCACTGTTGAGAGATTGCAATAGCGAAAGTACGGGCCCTAGGCCTTATTTTCAAGCATTGCAATACCGTTTTTGTGCCCGTTTACTATTTTCTACCTAGCTGTTTTTATTTATTCGGATTATAAAAATATATTTCTACCATCCATATTACACTTTTATCACCATCCCTTTGCCGAACTACTGCACCAATACAATTTTCCATTGTATTGGGTGTGTTGGGGACACAAGAGATTTCTTGTATTGTGTTGCACGGTCGTTTGAGAGAGACCCTCTTGATCCAAAACTCTACTACACCTCTCTAGCATTGATAAACCTTAGGTCGTCCACTTGAGGGAAAATTGCTACTGTCCTACAAAACTCTACGCTTGGAGGACCAATACGTGTCTACAAGAATAAATTTGCGTACTAGACATCAAGCTCTTTTCTGGCGCCGTTGCCGGGGAGGTGAGTGCTTGAAGGTATATCTTTAGATCTTGCAATTTAATCTTTTAGTTTCTTTTTTAACACTAGTTTGGTTTATAAAAGAAAACTAAAAAATGGAATTGAGGTTGCATCATATTATTGATCATCTTTATAATATATTTCTTGAAAATGATGCTTCGAAAAATTGTTCTCAATTGTTAGAAGAAGAATGCTATAAAATGTTTGGCATAGATGATGAGCATGATTGCAATGTTGTTACTATGAATTCTTTGAATATCTATGATGCGAATGATATGCTAAGCCATAAGCTTGGGGATGCAACGTTTGATGAAGATGATATTTTTATTCCCCCAAGATTTGATGTGCAAATTTGTTATAATGATTGCATGCCTCCTATTTTATGATGATTATATTGATGAAAGTGGATTTGGCGTGGTCAAGACTTTATTTAGTGATGAATCCACTATTTTGGAAGAGGTTGCAATTGACTATGAAAACAAAGTTCCTATGTATGATGATTATGGTGATGACATGTATGCTACAAAGAATTATGATAACCATGAAACTCATCATCATGATTTTTATTTTCACTCTCATGATAGTTATTTTGTTGAGTTTGCTCCCACTACTATAGATGAGAAGAAATTTGCTTATGTGGAGAGTAATAAATTTTCTATGCTAGTAGATCATGAAAAGAATGATTTGTGTGATGGTTATATTTTTGAATCCATTCATGATGTTTCTAAAAATTATTATGAGGAAGGAACTTATGCTCTTACATATCTCAGTAATATCAAGTTTCTTCTCTATGTGTTGATTGTTTTGAAGTTGCACTTGTTTTGCCTTCCTATGCTAGTGGATTCTTGTTCCCATAAGTTTTTTGCTCACAAAATTGCTATGCTTAGGAAGTAGGTTAAATCTAAATGTCCTAGTCATATGCTTCATGATGCTCTCTTCATGTTCCAATTCTTATTTTTTATGCGAGCATCATTGAAATCATCATGCCTAGCTTAAAAAGGCATTAAAGAAAAGTGATTGTTGGGAGACAACCCAACACTTTTACCTATTGTTTTTATGTGTTAACATGATTAATCTACTTTAGTAATCATGTTTTATTGCTTTTGTTTCAATGAAGTGCCAAGTAAAGCCTTTGGGATCATGTTGCATGATACTTGATTCGACCATGCTGAAAAACAGAAATTTATGCGCTCACAAAAATAATTCTTATTTTTAACAGAAGAGTCCTTTTGAGTTGATTCTTTTTGAAGAAGTTTAATATACAAATTTCTCAGGTGGTCCTAATTTTTCATAATTTTTGGAGTAGCAGAAGTATGGTTTGAGTACAGATTACTACAGACTGTTCTGTTTTTTGATAGATTCTGTTTTCAATGCATAGTTTGCTTGTTTTCTAGTTTCTATGGCTTATATTGCTCAATATAAATTGTGGACATGATATGCTACAGTAGGCATTGTGTGAGAACAATTATGACTCTTTTGTTTGATAGTACCAAAAGTTAAATGGTTTGCTCTTTATCATACTAACCTATCTTATGAAGTTTCGTTAAGTTTTGTGTGATTGAAGTTTTCAAGTTTTGGGTGAGATACCGATATGAGGAGAATAAGGAGTGACAAGAACCTAAGCTTTGGGATGCCCAAGGCAACCCAAGATAATATTCATGGAATATCCAAGCAACTAAGCTTGGGGATGCCCCGGAAGGCATCCCCCTTTCGTCTCCAACATTATCGGTAAACTCACTTGGAGCTATGTTTTCATTCATCACATGATATGTGTTTTGCTTGGAGCGTCAATTTATTTTGTTAAGAATTTTCTTTCTTATTATTTCGAATAATGTTTTTCATCTTTATTCAATAAAACTGGCATTGATAGCCTTTGCCATGGTTATCCTGCAAGTATACATGTTGCTCTTTGAAAACAGAAAGTTTGTCGATGTTGCAAAAAATCCCGAGGAAATTCAGAATGTGATAAAATGTTGAAACTTTTACCATAATAAGCTCTGATAAATTTTCTACATTTTGGTAGAATTTCATAATGTTTGGAGTTGAATAAGTATTGATACTCTTGCATTCTTTACAGACTGTACTGTTTTCGAAGATTGTTGTTATGTTTGCATTGTTTGCATATGCTTGCTTGTTTATTGAATCTATTTGAGGATAGGAGTATTAAATATGCAGAGGCATTTAGTTGTGACAGCCTGATTTTTGGCCCTTTATTTTTCTTTTGTTTTCCTGAGGTTTTTGCCTGAGTTTTCTTTTTCCGTGGCTTTGTGGTCTGGAAACTAAAGAAGATGACCTCTTCTTTGCTTCCAGAGTGGCTTGTCATTCCCAAATCCTTCCCTAGACCCTGTCATTTCCATACTAGCCCAAATCCCAATATTCTTTTATTGGGAATATTCCTTTTCTATTAAAGGAATAACTCCAACTGCCCTAGGTTGTGAAGCAACCTATATTTCCCTCACTCCAAAAATTCCCAAATAATTCTCATAAATTGTTTGGGTCATATCTTGCTCAAATATGGCAAAACTTTTCATTGCCATGTTCAAAAATAATCCTCCAATAATTCATTTCCTATTCTGCCATGAATGGCACTTTCTGAAGGAAGTGTCATTTATATTTCTCCTATTGACTCCCAACTTTTTTGGGCATGTTCATATGTCCAAATAATTTCCCCATGCACAAGTTCAAATTTATTTGCCTAGCCAATCTTCCTCAGTGAATTTTCAAAGTTTCTGTCGAACAGAAGACTTTGTGAAGGAAGTACTAGCTAGGAATATCCAAATGAGATGAACTTTTGCACACTCCTTTATGTGCTCATATTAAGACCCTTCGCCCATTTTCAGCCCCATCCAATCGTCTATGTGGGCACATGAGCAAATCTTTGTTTCTGGCAATGTTTTCAGGTTGTGAAGCAAGTATATTTTATATTGCTTCAAAAATCCTGATAAATTACCAGATCATTCTTATACCCATGAAACATCTCTCCACCCATTTTGGCATCATTTAATTGATCCATTTGACCACCCATATTATTTCAAGTTTCTGGACAGAAATGATGTTTGTGAAGCAAGTGCTATTTTGGCTTGTCCATTTAGCATGAGCTTTTTACAACATCTTTATATGTCCATATCATGAGGATTTTCCAAGTTTAAACCATTCCATAACTCCATGTGAGTGCATCTTGCTGATCTTCATTTCTGGACCAAGAATGCAGTTGTGAAGCAACTGCAGTAAAACTTGATCCATTTACCCTCAAAACCTCCTGAATGATAGTCCTTCGATAGATAAACCTCCCAGACAAGTTATTTACTGAGTTACCTATCTGGTGTCCCCACTGCATAGCACAAACACTTGGCTGCTGGTTTACTTTGGAGCTAAGTGCAATTCTCTTCTTTGCCCCTGGAATTATTTGTTTCCTCATTTATACTTAGGTCACTAAGGTCATTCCACTAGACATCAATTTCCAAATTGTTTGCCTCCCCCACATGCCAAAGACCTGGTGGTGACCACCGTTTTGGCATGCCATGCGCACGTTCAGTGGCTGTTTGTGCTGGACCCCCTCCCCCTCTCGTCGGCTTCACGCTCATGATGATGTCCAGTAGGTAGCCCTCGTCGTCGCTGTCCTCCTGGACCCCCGTCCCCCTCCGGCAGCTTCCTCGCCGGCCTTCGCCACGGCAAGCATGCCCAGGCGCCTTTGTGGCCGACCGAGCTTTAATGGCGCCAGGCCTCTTCCTCTGCCCCTCCCTTGGCCTCCTCCTCCCCGTGAGATTTGCCCTGTGCCCTCCCCGTTGTTTGCCCCCGAGTCCATGCGCTCAAACACGCGTCCGCGGCGCCGGACATGTGTCCGCGGCGGTGCCAGCTCGGCCCCCTCGCCCCGCGGCTATTTAAGCCCTCCCCGAGCCTCTCCGAGCTCACCACCGGCCTCCTGCACCTCCACTAGCCCCGCCCATGCTTTCCCCCGAGCTCGAGGAGCTCTCATCCCCTCCCATGGCCGCCGTCTCCACCCTCGGCCTCCTCTTAAATTAGCTGCCACCGGAGCCCTACTCTCCCCTAGCCACCACCATAGGCTTCATGAGTCCGGCGAACCTCCCTGCCCTCTCAGCCCGCCCGCCAAGCCTCTGCTGTCGTCGTCCCCGAGCTTAGTCGCTGCCGCCGTGCTCTCTGTGGCTGCAAGCCATGCGACCCGCCTCCTCCTTAGCACCCACAACCGGTTCAGCGAGCACGACTCTTCCCCTGGTACCGCCCGCAGCCTGACTTTCATGGGGACCACCGAGTCGCCGGAGCCAGATGCCAACCGAGCCCCGCCCCACCTCTCCTCTGTTCTTCGTCGGGCGCGAGAAAGATGCCAGGCAAGGGAGAGAGAGGGAGAGATGGATAAGGTAGGCCCCACCTGTAAGCGTCTAAGCCGCCCGGCCCCGCCTTGCCACGCTGGATAAGTGGAGGCGTATTCCTCGGAATACGTCTTCCTTGCTGGAAAGCGCACTTTCTTTCCCTTTCAGCTCTGTATGCGTTTTCCAGTTCTGTAAGCGTATTATCTGAAATACGTTTTCTGTTTTTCAGCTCAGGGGCCTGTTTATAGAGATATTTTTACAGATTGGTCCCTGAACTTCGTCGGGCTATAACTTTTTATCCGTAGCTCCAAATAAGGTGAAACCAACGCTCACTTATTCGTTTCGTCGAGCCCGTTTTGTTGGTCATGCTTTCACTATGGTTTGATACTGTGAAAATGACCTTTTTTCCCTTGCGCGTAAACAGCCCCTCCGAGAGAGAACTGTTTCTGGCAAATCTTTCCGCGGCTTCACCACACTTCTCCCCGGTGATTTCTTCATCCCTAGGCAAGCCACAATACCCACTTGCATGATAGTCATGCAGTTGCCATGGTTCTCAACTTTAATTTTTATTAATTCTTTGCTTGTTAAAAAGTTGGTTACTGTTGTTCCGGTGATGTTCAGATTTGCATGTTCACTTTTGTGCTATGTTGTTTTGTACTCTGTGATCATGTTATACCTGCTAGTATTACCTTTCATATGTTGATGTTGGAGATGGTCATGCTAGTCAGTATGCGATGCTCAGTGGATATGATTTATTGTTGATATGGTGGAAAGTTATGTGATACTCTCATGATGATGTTGATATCATGTTCATGCATGTTATCATGGCTCAGCATATTTGCATTCAAGTTTAACCGGATTAAATTGAACTTGAACAACTGTTGGCTGATTCATGGTGCTTCTGAATCGATGCTGACCTGTGCAACCACGCTTACCGGTATGGGACGGTCCTAACTGGGTCTATTGTCGTGCCTCTCGCTGGTGCCTCCAACGAGGGAAGGTTATGGGCATGTTGTAACCTGGCCCGGTAAGCAGGCATAACCTTGTGTGGCCGTAGTTGTTATAGCCGGTGGATCCCCGTGTGGGATCGTTTATGTTTTGGCCACGACGGTGGTCGTTGTGTCTGGAGGTAGACACGGGGCCACCCATGACTTAGCTCAGTGGGGAGTGAGTCAGAGTCGCCGGGAGAGTGTCATGGCAGTAGGACGGTTTTGTCGGAACGCTGTTGGTCCACCCGAATGGGAGTGCGAGGCCATGGGTTCCGTAGTGTGGGTACAGTGTACTAACCTCTGCAGAGTGTATATTAAATCTATCGATAGCCGTGCCCACGGATAAGGGCCAGGTCAAAAGTAGGTCACACCATGAGTCAACAGTAATAAGAATAATGTGCTTAATAACAGTGAGATAAGTTGGTTGTGATCGCCGTAAGGATCACGGGCCATGTAGTGGTCGGGTTGTGATCGCCGTAAGGATCACGAGCCATGTAGTGGCCGGGTTGTGATCGCCGTAAGGATCACGGGCCATTTAGTGGTCGGGTGGTGATCGCCGTAAGGATCACAATTTGGGGCCAAGTGTTGGTCGGGTGGTGATCGCCATAAGGATCACAATGGTATCGAGGTTACCGAGTTGTTGTATATTCATGATGTTGTACGAGAATCGTGGGTAAAGGTCAAGCTCCTTGTGGTCATTTACTGATTACTATGGTATTGTTTATACCAAGCTTGATTTGATCCTGAGATGATCGTGTGATGTCCGAGGTTGGTAAGTGATGCATGTGTTAGTTACGAGGTAACCCGAGCAGAATGAGTAGTGCATGATAGTGTCATCATGTTGCATGATAGTATTGTTGGATTAATATGTTCATACCATGTTCATGTTGTGTTAGCTGTATCATGTTTATGTTGGTCATGCCATGTTGTTCTGATGATATCATGTTAATCCCTGCTTAACCTGTAATTGCCATGCTGTTGTTTGTCTTGAATGCTTCTGGTTATTGTGAGCTTGCAAGTACATTCAATGTACTGACCTGGCGTGTCATGCCAGTTTGCAGGTTATGCCGGATTTGATTGCTTGCTCGTCATGGTTTTCGTTCATGCGAGCTAGGATAAGCGTTCCAGCCAGAGTCCCTGCGGAGTGGAGTTCACCACAGTCGTCGTTGTTCCGCTGCTAGAGTTATTCCGCTGCTTCGAGTTGTTTCTGCTGCTTGCATAGAACAACTGAGGATGGCGTAGTGTCGCCGTACCGATATTATTCATTGTAATATCAGAGACCTTGTATTCATATTCTTGTAATAATAGAAAGCTGGTTTGTTCTATGCTAAGCAGTGTCGTATTCTAGAAGACTTCATCTCGATCTCTGGACTGGAATACCGGGCGTTCCAGTTTTCTCTGAGCCGGGGTGCCACATTAGTATGCAATGTTGGATAATAATTTTAGTTATTTGCTACATTAGATAATGATAAAGCTTTTGCATTGGTTTATACTAACTTATCTCACGAGTTTTTTTGAGTTATGTGTGGATGAAGCTTTTGAGATTTAGGAAAACCGAGATATGAGAGGAATTAAGGAGATACAAGAGCTCAAGCTTGGGGATGCCCAAGGCACCCAAGATAATATTTCAAGAAGTCTCAAGCATCTAAGCTTGGGGATGCCCCGGTAGGCATCCCGCCTTTCTTCTTCAACAATTATCGGTTAGTATCGGTTGAACCTAAGTTTTGCTTCTTCACATGAGTTGTGCTATTCTTAGAATGTCATTTTACTTATGTTTTACTGCTGTTTTAATAAAATACTTAGATCTGAAAGATTTGAAACAAAATAGAGTCCTCAAATAGTTGCCAAGAAGGCTAAGTAAGTGCCATTCACATCCCGTCAACGAAGCTCTTTTCTTTGGAATTTCTCTTGTGCTTCACTTGTATCCTCTGAGTAAATTTTTGAATAAATTGAATGTCAGAAAGTTGAAATTATATCATGCCTAGTGGTAGGTTCACATTGGGTTCAGAAAGTGAAATATTTTGAGGCCTGACAATCACAATATTGGTCATACAAGCAATTCACGAATAATTAGTATAAGTAAGAGAACTTTCACATGCAAATACACTATCTTGGAATCTTTTGTGATTGTGAGCCCCCATCAAAATATTATATGCCAAAAGTGTTGACGTTGGACAAGGAAGACAACATAATGATTTATGTTTGTTCATATTCACATAGAAGTTATATTGTCATAGATCCTTCAACATGTGGTGCTTGCCCCCCATCTTTGCTAGCCAAAAAATTCCGCACCAAGTAGAGATACTACTTGTGCACCCAAAAACACTTAAACCCAAATCTTATTTTCAAGAGTCCGCCATACCTACCTAAGGATTGAGCAAGATCCTTCAAGTAAGTTTTCACGGTGCAATAAGGCAATAAAAATTGCTTCTAGAAGTGTTAGAACATTTAGTGTAAGAGAAAATTGAGTGTTGTATGAACTTGTGATAGCAAAGCAATAAAAGCGACGGACTGAATAATAAAGGTTACTATCATAAGGGGTAATATAACGTGACGTTCTATTGCACTAAGGGGTTGAGCATACAAACAAATAAGCGCATGGAAACCTCTACTTCCCTCTGCAAAGGGCCTATCTTTTACTTTTCAGTATTTACATTTATGCAAAGAGTCAAAGTTATTCTCTCTATTCCTTTTTATTTTCTCTTTTGGCATGCATCACGTGGTGAGGAAAGAGCTAGGCACATATGTCCAGTTGAATATGGGTGGCATGAGTTATTATTGTTGACATCACCCTTGAGGTGAATACGTTGGGAGGCAAAACAATAAGCCCCTATCTTTGTATGTGTCTGGTTGAAATATTTTGCTCATGTGTATGTGGTGAGTGTTAGCAATCATACAAGACTATAGGATGGTTGAGGATGTGGACCTCTTACTTAAACTCTGTTGAATAAGTTGAATTGCAATTTCTTGGTGACTAAGAACATAGTTGTTGAGTTTCAAGAGAGTTCATTGTTTGAACCTTAACATGTGAATTGGTTTCTACTATAACATGAGAAGTCTTATAAGAAAGAATTGTTGTTATGATGCTACGAAAAGTTATTGAAATTGTCATTGATCAAACTTGTGAACTTTGGTAGCATTCGCACTTCAGAAATTATTTCTTATATCATTTACCTACTCGAGGACGAGTAGGAATTAAGCTTGGGGATGCTGATATGTCTCCAACGTATCTATAATCTATGAAGTATTCATGCTGTTATTGTATCATTCTTGGATCTTTTAGATTCATTTTATAGCAACGTTATATCATTTTTTGGGACTAACCTATTGACCTAGTGCCCAGTGCCAGTTGCCATTTTTTGCTTGTTTTTTACATCACAGGAAATCAATACCAAACGGAGTCCAAACACCGCGAAACTTGCTGGAGATTTTTTATAGACTAGAAAACCCAAGATGGGCCAGAGCAGCACCTCGGGTGTGCCACGAGGGGGGCACAACCCACCAGGGCGTGCCTGGGGGCCCAGGCGCACCCAGGTGGGTTGTGCCCACCTCGGTGGCCTCTCGCACCCCCTCTTTACAATATAAATTAAAAAATATTCCAAAACCCTTCGGGTTTAACCTAGATCAGAAGTTCCGCCGCCGCAAGGCTCTGGAGCCACCGAAAACGAATATAGAGCACATTCCGGCACCTTGTCGGAGGGGGGAATCATCTCAGATGGCCATCTTCATCATTCCAGCGGCCACCATGATGAGGAGGGAGTGGTCCACCCCCGGGGCTGAGGGTTTGTACCAGTAGCTATGTGTTTAATCTCTCTCTCTCTCTCTCGTGTCTTGAGATGTCACAATCTTCATGTATCATAGGCTGTGTTAATATAGTAGGATCATATGGTGTTTTCCCCTCTCTATCTTGTTGTGATGAATTGAGTTTTCCCTTTGAGATTTCGTTATTATCAGATTGAATACTTCTATGGATTTGAGAACACTTGATATATGTCTTGCAATTGAATACTTGTGGTGACAATGGGGTATCGTATTGATTCACTTGATATATGTTTTCGCACTCAACTCGTGGATTCCCGAGGTGACATTGGGGTAATCTATGCAGAGGGGTTGCTGCACGTTCTTGTCTTTGTTTCTCTGGTAGAAATCTTGGGGAACTCTTTGAAGTTCTTTGTGTTGGATTGAGTATTATGAATGTGAATTTCTTTGGTGTTATTTTAGTACGGACTCTTGAATAGATCAAATGAAAAGAATTGCTTTCAGGTGGTTTCGTACCCTACAAACAATTTATTCTTATGTTCTCCGCTAGATAGGAACTTTGGAGTGATTCTTCGTCGCACTTTGAGGGATGGTTGTATGATCCAATTATATTAGCACTGTTGACAGAGTGCACTAGCAAAAGTACAGACTCTAGGCCTCATTTTCAGGCATTGCAATACTGTTTTTGTGCCCGTTTACTATTTGCTAACTTGCTGTTTTTATTTATTTAGATTATAAAAATATATTTCTACCATCCATATTACACTTTTATCACCATCTCTGAGCTGAAATAGTGCACCTATACAATCTGCCATTTTATTGGGTGTTTTGGGGACACAAGAGATTTCTTGTATTTGGTTGCAGGGTCTTTGAGAGAGACCATCTTCATCCTACACCTCTCATGGATTGATAAACCTTAGGTCATCCACTTGAGGGAAAATTGCTACTGTCATACAAAACTCTGTGCTTGGAGGCCCAACACGTGTCTACAAGAATAAAGTTGCATTGTAGACATCAACAAGCGCCAGAACCTGAGAGCACAACTGTCATGACTTATGCATTGTGTGTAGCTAATGTTGGGTGCATCATGACTGGATCTTTTCTACCATGAATTACAATGTTTAGTCGCTGCTTGAACTTTGGAGGTTGAGGGAGTCCTGGACTAGGGGGTGTCCGGATAGCCGAACTATCACCATGGCCGGACTCCAAGACTATGAAGATACAAGATTGAAGACTTCGTCCCGTGTCCGGATGGGACTTTCCTTGGTGTGGAAGGCAAGCTTGGCGATACGGATATGTAGATCTCCTACCATTGTAACCGACTCTGTGTAACCCTAACCTATCTGATGTCTATATAAACCGGAGGGTTTAATCCGTAGGACGAACAACAATCATACCATAGGCTAGCTTCTAGGGTTTAGCCTCCTTGATCTCGTGGTAGATCTACTCTTGTACTACCCATATCACCAATATTAATCAAGCAGGAGTAGGGTATTACCTCCATCGAGAGGGCCCAACCTGGGTAAAAACATCGTGTCCCTTGTCTCCTATTACCATCCGCCTAGGCGCATGATTCGGGACCCCCTACCCGAGATCCGCCGGTTTTGACACCGACATTGGTGCTTTCATTGAGAGTTCCTCTGTGTCGTCAGCGATAGGCCCGATGGCTCCTTCGATCATCAACAACGACGTGGTCCAGGGTGGGACTTTTCTCCCCGGACAGATCTTCGTATTCGGCGGCTTTGCACTGCTGTCGGGGATATACCCCGCGGCGTAAACCGGCCGGAAGTATAACCCGGACGGACTTGGCGATTTACCTGAAGAACCCGCTGACACTTGGCGGTTCACTAGCGACCCGGCGGTTTATGGTTCATTGGTAATCCGGCAGGCGGGTCAGAGGAGCGGCAAGACCTGGTGGCTTTGTTGGCGGTTCATGAAGGCCGGTTCAACTACGGTGGGCGGTTTAAGAGGAAAGGCGTGAGGAATATTTGTCTTACAAGGAGCTAAGACATGGACTTGTATCCGACTTGTAATACAAGATAGGCTAGTCCTAGTCCTAACAGACTCCACATGTAACCCGCCCTTTCAACATATATAAGGAGGGGCAGGGCTCCCCAAAGGGGGAGAGGCGACAAGCAAACAACAATATCTAGGGCTAGACACAACTAGAGGAGAGCCGGTTTACGGCGACTCCCTCATGATCATAATGAGACCTAGCCTCAAACAGCACGTAGGGCTATTACCGGATGATATTTCCCGGGGCCCGAAGCTGTCTAAATCCCTGTCTTGTGTTGCGTCTCTCGATTCCGCTCAACCCCTCTCAAGCTACCACATAGATGCGTTGGCCTCGCGACTAAGTCCTGACACTAAGGACATCTGACGTGTTAATTCTACGACAGTTGGCGCCCACCGTGGGGCTTGCGCACGATGGTGTTGAGTTCTTGAAGGGATTTCTCCTAGGGATCGAGAAGTTCGCGAATTTCCAGCTTGAAGAAAAGCCCGAGTGAAAATTGTACATGAATTGCAAGTTCGATGTTGATCAATAGCGACAATGACTTAATCGCTACATCGTCCGGAGACTCATGTGCCCGAAAGCATCTGCAAACACGGCCGAGCGCTGGGCTTGACCTTAGCGCTACCATCGCACGTGGTTGATCCAATCTCCATGATGACTTTCCAACAGCGGGGCCGATTTAAACTGCCGACTCGCTTCAAGCGTCAAGATGAGACGTCTGGTGGGCGATTCAGAGGGCAGGGCTTTAAATAACTACATTGTCAGGATCAGGGTTGCTGCGTGTGTACGTCATCACTGTCATGAGATCAATCGGAGTCATCGAGACCAATAGGGTTTCTGTTTGAACGTGTGAAGATTACTCAAAGTTGTAGCCGTTCTGACCGATCAATACAAGAATCAATTATTGCCGCTGTTTACTTCCACATAAAGACCAAAGTCAACTCGATGATCGAGCACTACCTTTGCTCCTTGCATGTTGAGGCAAATAAAGCAAAGACTCGCTACTCATGATCAGACCAACCATCACGTGAAAACACCAAGGAGATTTCTTCCAAGACAACCATGACCCGGAAACAGATTTGGACACCGAGTTGTTCTCGACTTCGCGTTGAGCCAACGCCTCTGCTGCTGCGATTCAACCACGGCGGTAGCGCGCTCTGTAGTAACGGCCCCTGCCGACGCACCAAGTCGCTGATTGATCACTAGATATACTACTACCAACCAGTAGTGTGAAATTCAAGGCTGATTTGACAACTAGTACTACTTCCACGTGAAAGTAGTCTGCTAGTTCAGTTTTTTGTTCTCCGTACAACAAAGAAAGGGCAGCAGCAGTCACACGCAAAAGCGACAAGGAACCTAGCAATTCAACTTCCATCAAGCTAAGTACATCGGACTCCTCCACAGAGGTCGGCCCAGATTTCGCCGAGAGCTGCCTCCACTGGTTTGGCTTCGTTTTGTCAAACCGCCACGTCGCCACCAACGCCGCCCGTCGGTTTCGCCTTCGCCCACCCGGCCATCCACCGACGCAGCTCATCGCCGATCATCTTGTTGACCGCCGCTGCTGCCCACAGCTCCGCCATTGATGCCTCCTCCGGCTTGACGCGCATTGACCATCTGCCCGCCGGTTCATCTGCTGCGTCCTCTGCCATGACTCGATCGCTCCGCTCCTAAACATCATCCGCTCCTTACTACGGCCTCCTTCACGCTCCATCGTCGGTTACGCAACCGCTGAGCCATCGCCATTATTGCTTGTTGAGCTGCTATGGCCCGCCCGCTTCAGCGTGCCTTGAGTCGCCTTTGATGGCCTCCTCTCTGGAAGTGCGGCTCGCTGGCCTCGCCGGTCTTGCTCCAAGTCGGCCGCCACGTCTCCAGCCCGCCGACGCTCGCCTTTAACCCATTGTCGCCACGGCTTCTATTACTGCTCTCGCTCCGCCCAGGTCTCATGGCGCCGTCTCCACCTCAAGACGCCTCGCTTCTTCTACAAGATCGTCACTGCTGGCCGTGCCAAGCAGGCCTCGCTCTGTCAACCGCCAGCGTACTTGTTTGTTAAGAAAAACAAGGCCATCATATATGCAACAAGTTCCTGGATAGCGACGTATATTTACTAGCACTATATGCAAAGCACGGGTGAGTTGCTCGAACGCTGGTCTCAAGTGGGTTTAAAAAAAATGTGGAGGCTAGGAGATCAGCAAAGCGAAGCATGTCCTCACATCACCAAGGACTGTCTTGGCCCTCACATCAATAACCAAAGCAGACCGAGGGTTCCACGTCACCAGGGAACAATGCGTGCGCAGCGCCAGCCTAGGTGCCACTTCAATCACAAGGGCGTTGCACATACCGCTTCAATTATCTGTGGGGTTTAAGCAAAGACAAAGTCAACATGACTCGGAGGATCTGTTTTAAACTGCCCGGTTCCGGCGCTTTAAGGCCTCCACCTTCGTTAAGGTCGTGTCAATGCCGCCATGCCTCTAACGAAGAGAATGGCTAGAAAACCGTTGAAGTTACCAGAGGTTATTCATAGACACGGATCTTTTATCGTCTGAATAAATCAGGTGATATCCATTCAAGTTTATTTTGTTTGACACCCTATTGTTTTTGTCAAAGAACATTTACGTTGGTTTGTATATTTTTATAGGCAGGACCAACCTATAACAACACATCGAGGTTACACCCGCTCATACAAGCTGCCCGATGGGCGTTTGTAAACCGCCGCCCTGCGGTCCGGTTTATTCCAACAAAATCTGGAGCAAATAATGATATGAGCTTCCGTCTGCATTGGATGGTTCAATGGGTAGGCGCTGACAAGTCGCCGCCACCACAGTTTGGTTAACTTCAAATCGCCAGTTGGAAGAAACCATTGGCTGAGTTCTTGACACGGCTCATACGGAATCATTTATAACCCGCCGTAGTCACCTCAACCTTCGTGGATTCACATCGTGCTATCAACACTAATGATATACAAGTTATGCCGGTTTATATCACGGTCAAACATGGAGAATCTCAAGCCAACTCCTCGAGTCACCTTTGAGACTCGGGGCTACGATGACATAACTTCGGCAAATCTTCCAGTTTCAAAGAAAGTTAAAAACCCGGGGCGATGAAGGGAAAGATAACCCTGTCCCGGAGGCTACTGTTATACCGATGAAAGTTTAAAGGCTGTCAGAAAATTTCCGGCTTAGTAAGTATATGACAGTTACAAAATCCCGGCTCAATGAAGAAGCTCCGGATCATCAGAAAGAATTCCGGTTTAAAATCCGGCTCAAGGGAAGTCAGTCTTCAAGCTCTCAAGTATCCGGTTTACAATCCGGTTCAAGGGAAATATATTCTCCCACAAAGCTCTCAAGCGCTCAAATCCGGTTTAAAATGTCCGTTCAAAAGGAATTAACTTCTCGCAAGTTCGAGTTGAAAGGCCATCAGAAAATTTCCGGCTGAAAATGAAGATTCCGGTTTACAATCCGGTTCAAGGGAAAGATTTCTTCCACAAAGCTTGGAAGCTCTCAATATCTGGTTTAAGAATTTCCGGTTCAAGAAGAATTTATCTCTTGCAAAAAGTTAAAAGTTGCCGAAGAGGACTCAATTGCCATGATGCGCGGTTCAAACATAGGTATCCTGCCTTATGGGCTCATCTTCATATGATCACTTGGGGCTTCCTATTCAAACATAGGTGTATTCACCAAAGAGAACATGGCGTTACTACCCTCTTGCTGCGGCTATCAAGGCAATATTATCATCGAGGGCCAAAGAGAGTTTGTTGCACAAAGACAACTCAAAACATAGGCACCCGGCGAGCACAGCTCGAAATATATCACATGGGGGCTTACGCTGCAAAGCGGAGTCCATTAATCCGCTATCACGCGAGAACAAAGCTTGGGAGCTTCACACCCAAGGGGCCAAAGAGAGTCTTGTTGCTAAGCACAACTCAAACATAGGCACCCATTGAGCACAGCTCACAAAGTTACTTGGGGGCTCTTTGTGTCAAATACCAAAGAGTTTGAAAGGACCCTGGTAACTGGTATCGACCCACGGCTTGGAAGCCTGGTGTATTCACCTAAAACCCGGGTTAACCTGCCTTCATCAAGTAAGCCACTCCTATCCGGTAATCCTGGCATGACCCATTAACGCTTGATGCTTACTCTCACCGAGACCCTGAACTTGTCAAAGTTAAAACGACGATTGGTTAGTTGGAGGCCCATCTTAAAAGGCTTTGTCAAATGGTTTAACTCAGCGGCCCGGCAGCCCATGAAAAGCCTCGAATTTGGGCCTGGCAGCCCTTGAAAAGCCTCGACTACGCGGTTTTATTTGCCTTTGTCAAGATTTTGTTCTCTTTTGATAAATTTTATGTTGAACCGGCGTCTCTCGACCCGGCATGACTAACAGTCATCAAATTAACCCGGTGTTCTTTAACCCGCTCGACTTTCAATTACAAGTTGTCAAGACATAATCACTTATAATCCGTGTTTATTGACCCGCCCGCTTTCGCTATAAGTCGCCAAGATATATTTGGATTGCGCCATTGGAATCATGCGCTTATAAATCATTGGATATATTATTCAAATAGCCAACATGGCTGGATTTTTATTTTGGTTATCAATAACCAGTATTATGATTAAGGTTTTCAAAGTCGCGTTAGCGCAATGGCTATCATATTGTCAATGGATATGATTTATTCTACAATTGAAGGAATAGTCCCGAGTCGCTGCAGGCTTACGACCCGGCACTTGGGGGCTACCAATTGCTCCTGTCAATTATTCAAGGTACAACGCTTTTTATCCATTATATTGAAGGGACCACCGCTCAGTTGGTAAAGCACAAAGCTCTTAACCTTGTGGACATGGATTCAAGCCCCATGATGGGGGCTACACGTTCTTTGTTCAAAGTTTACAAGATTATATTTACAAAGTCCCTGCTCATTATTGCATAATGACCCGGCCCTTGGGGGCTACATTGGTTGAAGTTTTTATGAGCATCAATTACAAGTCCCGTGTTGCTGCAAGCATGACAACCCGACACTTGGGGGCTACATATGTGGAATACTCAATTCGACTAGTGATTGAGATGAACAACCTGGATTTCTTCAAGAGAGTGGCAGTATTTATATTGAAGCAAAGTCTTAAGCCACCACTTTGTTCTGCTCAAAGACTTGGGGGCTACAGGTATTATATTATTATCGAAGAAATATTTTCAAATTCTCTGATTGAGAAAACTAGGTTGACCCAGCGTCACCAATCATCATGACCCTGTGGCTGCAACCCGGCGTCATTAATAATCATGAACCGGCGTTGGCAACAATCACAAACCGTGTCTGCGCAACAATTATGAGCCAGCGTTGGTAACAATTATGACTCGGTGCCATCCATATCTATAAACCGGTGGTCTTGGCAATGATAAACCGCAAATTTTACGCCCTTAAACCGGTGAAGATTGGATGAATATTTCAAGGACCGATATTGTTTTTAAGCATTGGGAGTTGAATCAAAGGAGTTATCCTTCACAATATATTTTCTATGAGAAGCCAATGTCGACAAGTTGATTATGAAGCTGGCCTATTAAACCGGATTTTATATAAGGAGGAAATGACAAGGATTTAAGGATGATCAGATGCCGGTTTACAAGAATTCTTAAACCGGAGCATAATCTGTCAAGTTTGCTCTTGTGTTTATTTCACAGGATCAGTTTAACATGGATAAATCCAAATTAAACTGGGGGCTAATGTCGGGGATATACCCCGCGGCGTAAACCGGCCGGAAGTATAACCCGGACGGACTTGGCGATTTACCTGAAGAACCCACTGACACTTGGCGGTTCACTGGCGACCCGGCGGTTTATGGTTCATTGGTAATCCGGCAGGCGGGTCAGAGGAGCGGCAAGACCCGGTGGCCTGACCGGCGGTTCATGAAGGCCGGTTCAACTACGGTGGGCCGGTTTAAGAGGAAAGGCGTGAGGAATATTTGTCTTACAAGGAGCTAAGACATGGACTTGTATCCGACTTGTAATACAAGATAGGCTAGTCCTAGTCCTAATAGACTCCACATGTAACCCGCCCTTTCAACATATATAAGGAGGGCAGGGCTCCCCAAAGGGGAGAGGCGACAAGCAAACAACAATATCTAGGGCTAGACACAACTAGAGGAGAGCCGGTTTACGGCGACTCCCTCATGATCATAATGAGACCTAGCCTCAAACAGCACGTAGGGCTATTACCGGATGATATTTCCGGGCCCGAAGCTGTCTAAATCCCTGTCTTGTGTTGCGTCTCTCGATTCCGCTCAACCCCTCTCAAGCTACCACATAGATGCGTTGGCCTCGCGACTAAGTCCTGACACTAAGGACATCTGACGTGTTAATTCTACGACAACTGCGGACCAATTCGCTTGGCCATCTGGAGCAGATCGAAAGCTACGCCCCTGGCCATCAGGTCAGATTTGGAAGTTTGAATTATACAGCCGATGTCCGCGGAGACTAGATCTTCGACAGATTCGATCCACAGCCGAGCGTGCCGTACTATCTCGATGGGTATGATCTAGCTCTGCCGCCGAACAGTGCCCTGGAGGCTGCACCAGCATCCGCTCCGACCCTTAATCCGGAGCCGGATTCCCCGATCAAGGACGAGTGGTTGGACGCCGCCTCGGGGGCTATGATCTCTACGGCGATTGAGCCGAACTCCATCCCTGTCCTCTGCGAAGACCTTGACTAAAGGGTGCCGGACTCCACTCCGGACTCCGAACCCTCCGCGCCCCTGCCAATCGAATCTGATTGGGCGCCGGTCATGGAGTTCACTGCCGCGGACATCTTTCAGCACTCGCCCTTTGGCAACATCCTGAATTCACTAAAGTCTCTCTCTTTATCCGGAGAGCCCTGGCCGGATTACGGACAGGAAGGTTGGGATACGGACGACGAAGAAATTCAACGCCCACCCACCACCCACTTTGTAGCCACTGTCGATGATTTAACCGAGATGCTCGACTTCTACTCCGAAGACATCGACGGTATGGACGACGATGCCGGAGACGACCAAGACCCAGTGCCTACAGGGCACTGGAAGGCCACCTCATCATACGACATATACATGGTGGACATCCCAAAAGACGGGAATGGTGATGGAACAACGGAGGATGACCCCTCCAAGAAGCAACCGGTTACCGACGCCGTGGCGCCGCTCTAAATCCCGCCATAGCAAAAGCGGTGATTCCGCACGGAGATAATAACACCCCGGACGGTCCGAAGACAAGCCCCTCCAAAGCAGGACTCAGCGCAGAGGAGGAGAGAAGCAAGTCCGCACGACGGTCTGCGCAGAAAGAGAGGTCGGGGACGATAATTATGCGCCTCCCTCCGAAGATGAGGCAAGCCTCGACGACGACGAATTTGTCGTGCCTCAGGATCCCCCCGAACAGGAGCGTTTCAAACGCAAGCTTATAGCCACGGCAAGCAGCCTCAAGAAAAAGCAGCAACAGCTTAGAGCTGACCAAGACCTGCTAGCTGATGATGGATCAAGTCCTTGCAGCCGAAGAGTATGAACTCGAACGCCCCTACAAAAGCTACCCCAAACGCAGGCTGTTTCCTCGATCAGAGGAGGAAGCACCCAAGTCACCAGCGCACGACATGGCAGACCGGCCACCCCGTGGCCGCGACAGAGAAGCCTCTCGGCCCTCCGCTCAAGCCACACCCCGACGCCGCTCAAAAAGTACCAAGGCACGGGAAAATGCGCCGGACTTGCGAGATATATTGGAGGATAAGGCAAAACATACAAGATCGATCTACGATTCTTGTGGGCGCCCAAGGACTCTGGATGATTACCGACGCGCCGGATACAGCAAACCCGGCCGGGCTGAACACAGTAGACAAAGGTCATATGAGCTACGTCGTGATATAGCCCAATACAGAGGCGCCGCACACCCACTATGCTTCACAGATGAAGTAATGGATCATCAAATCCCTGAGGGTTTCAAACCCGTAAACATCGAATCATACGATGGTACCACAGATCCCGCGGTCTGGATCAAGGACTATCTCCTCCATATCCACATGGCCCGCGGTGATGATCTACATGCCATCAAATACCTCCCACTCAAGCTTAAAGGACGAGCTCGGCATTGGCTCAACAACTTGCCAATGTAATGAATTGGTTGTTGGGAGGACCTGGAAGCCGCATTCCTTGATAACTTCCAGGGCACATATGTGCGACCACCAGACGCCGATGACCTTAGCCACATAATTCAGCAGCCAGAAGAATCGGCCAGACAATTCTGGACACGGTTCCTAACAAAGAAAAATCAAATCGTTGACTGTCCGGATGCAGAGGCCCTTGCAGCCTTCAAACATAATATCCGCGACGAGTGGTTTGCCTGGCACCTAGGTTAGGAAAAGCCAAAATCCATGGCAGCCCTCACAACACTCATGACCCGCTTTTGTGCGGGAGAGGACAGTTGGCTAGCTCCAAGCAACAACTTGGCCAAACACCCTGATAGTTCGGATACCAGGGACAGCAATGGCAGGCCGCGTCGCAATAAGAACAAGCGCCGCATTAACGGCGATAATGCTTAAGATACGGCCGTCAATGCCGGATTCAGAGGCTCTAAACCCGGTTAGCGGAAGAAGCCATTCAAAAGAAATACCCAGGGATCGTCCAACTTGGACCGAATACTCGATCGCTTGTGCCAGATACATGGCACCCCCGAAAAACCAGCCAATCACACCAACAGGGATTGTTGGGTGTTCAAGCAAGCAGGCAAGTTAAGCGCCGAACTCAATGACAAGGGGCTGCCTAGCGATGATGAGGAAGAGCGCCGGCCGCCGAACAATAGAGGATGTAAGGCTTTTCCCACACAAGTGCGGACGGTGAACATGATATACGCAACCCATATACCCAAAAGGGAGCGGAAGCGTGCACTAAGGGGCGTATATGCGATGGAGCCGCCCCGAAGTTCAACCCATGGTCTTCCTGCCCGATCACCTTCGATCGAAGGGACCACCCCACTAGCATCCGTCACGGCGGTTTCGCCGCATTGGTGCTTTACCCAATTATTGACGGATTTCACCTCACCAGAGTCCTGATGGACGGCGATAGCAGCCTGAACCTGCTTTATCAGGATACAGTGCGCAAAATGGGCATAGACCCCTCAAGGATTAAACCTGCAAAGACGACCTTTAAAGGTGTCATACCGGGTGTATAGGCCAATTGTATGGGCTGAGTTACACTCGAAGTGGTCTTCGGATCCCCGGATAACTTCCGAAGCGAAGAGTTAATCTTCGACATCGTCCCGTTCCGTAGCGGCTATCATGCACTGCTCGGACGAACCGCATTTGCAAAGTTCAATGCGGTGCCGCACTACGCATACCTCAAGCTCAAGATGCCAGGCCCTCGAGGAGTAATCACGGTCAATGGAAACACTGAACGCTCTCTCCGAACGGAGGAGCACACGGCGGCCCTCGCGGCGGAGGTACAAAGCAGCCTCTCACAGCAATTCTCGAGTCCGACCACTAAGCGTCCGGACACTGTCAAGCGCGCCCGGAGTAACCTACAACAAGACCGCCTGGCACGATTCAAGCACGCGTAGCAATCCGGCCCCAACCCCAGCCCTCGCGAAATTGCGAAGCCAGTACTACGCGTACATAACTACGCTCTGGAGATACCATGGGCATAAGGGGAAGGGCACGACCACGACACGCCCGGAATGCGGCTCAACCGCACCAGGGGCCCCCGATTGTGTCATTCTTTTTCTTTTTTCCTTTTTCTTCCTTTTTCTTACTTTCAGGACTCCGTCTTCCAGAGGTCCTGTCCGGCACTAGAATCGCCGAACTCACGATGCAACAGCCAAGGAAGCAGAAAGCCACGTTGAGTGTTCAGGTGGTCTCTATTACGAGCATTATACCTGTTTTATATACCATCCCGCAGCTTACCCCTGGAGGGGGACATGTTAGATAGTCCCATCCCTTGCTTATCGCACTATTTGTATCATTCTTCCTTCATTGCAGTACCTTTTTGAATAAACAATACATAGCTTTTGCCTATTATTGCACTCCTTTCTTTATCTATATATATGTTCATTTCATGACATGTTGCACCCGTACACTTTGGTACGGCCAATACACCGAGGGGCTTAAGTACCCCAAAATTATGGTGTGACAAGTCCGAACACTTTCACAAGTACGGCACCCGAACTTATAGCATTGTATGCATCGGCTCGAATCATGTCTTGGGTCAATAGTTGGGTTTGCCGGCTCCGTGTTTTGGTACCTTATGTTCCGTTATATCGGCTAAGGTAGCTCGGAGAACCACTGCGATTGTGCCCCAGTTGAGCTGGGTCGAGCACCTCGATGGAGAAAGCTAAAACTGACCGTCATGATAGGGCGAGAGCCGATCGCTGTTCGAGAGGTTTTTCGGGTCCCTAAAGACTTATGCCGCTTAGAGCGAGGAACCGAATTGTCCGCCAAGGCGTGGATAGCGCCCGAACTCAGTCTACCGAATACTAGGGGCTTCATGAAATTTAAAATTATAGAATTCTATGGCTAAGTGAGAGTGTTCAAGCATTATAAGTCCGGTTGCCTTGTTCGTTGTGTTGAGCGCCTCCCTAGATGGACCCAAGAATGGGAACAAGAGTGCTCAAGTTTATCCCGAACACCCCAAAGACTTTTCGTGCCATGAAATTTGAAGCCAACGACTTGCCATCTCTCAAATTTGATAAACAAAAACACAGAAGGTAATATTTTAAATTAACAAGCGTTGCTTAGCGCATATGAAAAAGTTTTCAGCGTACATGATAACAAATGCGAGTCTATTCAAAAATTACATCTTTGGAGCACTCATCCGCTATTCAAGACACGCTTGAGAGACCCTCATAGTACATTTCGAGCGTGCGATGCTCCTAGCCCTTAGGTGGCCTGTCCGTCACAAGCTTCTCCCCATCCAGCTTGCCCCAGTGCACTTTAGCACGGGCAAGGGCCCGACGGACACCTTCAATGCAGACGGAGCGCTTGATGACTTCAATCCGTGGATAGGCGTCCACCAGCCGCTGCACTAAGCTGAAGTAGCTCCCAGGCATGGCTTCCAATGGCCACAGCTGAACTATAAGGCCCTTCATGGCCTATTCGGCGACCTTGTGGAGCTCGACTAGCTGCTTCAGCTGGTCGCTTAGGGGCACCGGATGTCCGGCCTCAGCATATTGAGACCAGAACACCTTTTCCGTCGAGCTCCCCTCCTTGGCGCGGTAGAATCTGGCAGCATCGGACACCACGGGCAAATCTGCGAATGCTCCCGGAGAGCTCGAATCCGGGTAAGTAATAGGTAATTCACTTTCACATGCTTGCTTTGCATAAAGAATGCCTTACCGCCGCTATCTTCTTTAATGATTCAATTTCTTGGAGGGCTTTGTGGGCCTCGGCCTTAGCAGCTTTGGCACTCTCAAGAGCCGAGGCAAGCTCGGACTCTCGGGTCTTCGAGTCACGCTCCAAACCCTCGTGTTTTTTCATGAGATCCTGGAGCTCTTGCCGCACCTCCGCCAGCTGCGCCTCCCCCTTCTCTCGCTCGGTGCGTTCTGCAGCCGCTTTGTTTTCGGCCACGGACACCGCCTCCTTCAGGGTCGCCACCTCGTTCGTGGCCCCTGCAGTACCCATGTTATTCCTGTTATTTTTTGCAACTGAAACCTTTCTATAAGGTACTTCTTTCATAAGGTATTACTTACCTAACTTGTCCTCGAGCTGCTTCTTGGCAAGGCCGAGCTCGTTCTCGGACCACTCGAGGCTCTGCTTCAATGCATTGACCTCCAGCGATCGGTCTTGGCAGAGGTCGGCAGCGCAACTCGCATTCCCATATTGACATACTTATGTTAGACTCCTGCGTATATCTTTTTAGATCCTTAGTCCGGCTTTTCTTTCCGAACACCGAACTAAGCATCAGGGGCTACTGTCTATGCGGTAATATTTTTACATATTCTAAACTTACCTCAAAGCCTGTTAGAAGGCTGGTATAGGCTTCAGTCAGCCCGCTCTTGGCGGACTGAACTGTCCGGATCACCGCACTCATAACAGTGCGGTGCTCCTCCTCGATGGAAGCGCTGTTAAGCGCCTCCAGTAAGAAATCCGGTGCCTCCGGTTGGAAGGAGGACACCGGCGTCTTACCCTTCTTGCGAAGGGACCGCTTGTCGGACTCCAGAACCGCTGAAGGTTCCAGCATGGAGTCCGGACGAGGGTCGGGCTTAGAGCCCCCGGGGGTTTCGCCCCCCCACGCGCCTGGAGTCCGAGAGGTTGCCTTGCGGCGCCTCCTGCGCCACCTCCTCTTGACCAAGCCTCCCTTGGGGCCCCACCGCGGCGTCGTCCGCAGCGTGAGGCAAGGAGGCGGCCGGAAGTGAAGTACTCTCCATTTCCGACGAACCCAGGGACCCGCTCGACGAAGCGGTGAACTCGCCCTTGGGCGGGCTGCATGATTGTTTGGCATTAGAGAACACTATGCAATGAAAAAGCCATGGGTATCCGGACACTTACGATCTCGCCAGGGGCTTGCCCTTGTTGGCCAATTCTCCTCGTCGTTGTCGACGTTGGTGGATCAGTCCGGAGGAAGGGTTCTTCCCTTCTTGGACCCTCCGGCCTCCCCAGTTGGGGCGGCCTTCCTTTTCCTCTCCTCCACCGCTGGGGGAGAGGCTTCTTTTTCCTCCTCCTCGTCCTCAAGAGAAGATTCTGCTTCAGAATCTGACAGCACCTGGCGTCCGGAGCTCCTTCAAGTTCTCATGGCCTCCTTCTTGGCCTTCTTCTCCGGCACCACATCGGGTACCGGAGCCAGCAGCCCCGTCAATCGGGCGTCCGCTGGGTCTTCCGGTAAAGGAGCTGGACAGTTAATCTGTCCGGACGTCTTCAGCCAACCTGTAAAAGATTAGGGAGTTTTAGATCCCGCATAGAGTCAAACTATGAAAAAAGATTCCCGTAAAGGGTAAAATAACTTACCTCGCCGGCTTGACGCTGCGAGCTATATCCGCGGTCTTTGTTAGCGGACGCGGGGGCTTCGGCTCCCTTGAACAGCACCTTCCAGGCATCTTAAATGCAGCGATGTCGAAGAGCCGGCTCAAGATTGATCTTTGTCTTGCGGATGAAGCATGACTCGAGTACGTGGACAAGCTTGAGCTTCTTGTCCACCAGGTTTCGGACACAGGTTTGGAGTCCGGACAGCTCTTCCGAATCACCCCACTTCAGGCCCGTCTCTTTCCATGATGTGAGCCATGTGGGGGAGCCAGATCTGTATTCGGGGGTCGCCGCCCAGTTGGAGTCGCGCGGCTCGGTGATGTAGAACCACCCTGATTGCCACCCCTTTATTGTCTCCACGAAGGAGCCCTCGAGCCAAAGGACATTGGGCATCCTGCCCACCATAGCGCCTCCGCACTCCGCCTGTCGACCGCCCACTATCTTGACTTGACGCTAAAGGTCTTCAACCATAAACCGAAGTGGGGTTGGATGCAGAGGAAGGCCTCGCACACGATGATAAACGCCGAGATATTGAGGATGAAGTTTGGGGCCAGATCGTGGAAATCCGTGCCATAGTAGAACATGAGCCCCCGGACAAATGGGTGAAGTGGAAAACCTAGTCCGCGGAGGAAGTGGGTGAGGAACACCACCCTCTCATGGGGCCTAGGAGTGGGGATGAGCTGCCCCTCGTCGGGTAGCCGACACGCGATGTCGCCGGATAAGTTTCCGGCCTCCCGCAGTCTTGAGATGTGCCCCTCCGTGGCGGAGGAGGCCATCCACCTGCCTCCCGCTCCGGACATGGTTGGAGAAGGTTGAGGTGTGGTGTGCGGACTTGGGCGCTGGAGCTCGAGTGCGCGAGAATGGATGAGCAAAGGAGGAAGAAGGCGTAGGTGAAAAGGTGGATCCTTATCCCCTTATATGGACGGACGAAGCTATGCATCCCCCACCAACCTGGTAAAACTCGCTTATCTCCCAAGCGCCGTAATCAATGGCGCGGATGGGTTACCCACGTCCGTATTGATGGGAATCCCGGAATAAGGGGGCACGATCTATGCTTTGATAAGACGTGCCAGGGAAACCGCCTCGCTAAACGCACTGAGGTGGAACAGTAAAAAACGATTCATATAAAGGCCTGGCCGTGGTGTGATGTCACGTCGTGGAATACGTCAGCAGATCTGTGCAAGAAGTTATTCTCTCTACGGTGGTATGTGGGACTTGTTTTGCAGAGCCGGACACTGTCCTTGTGTTCAAAACCTTCTATGAAGTATTCGGAGGAGGAACCCGCCTTGCAATGCCGAAGACAATATGCGCGCCGGACTCGTCATCATTGAAGCCTGGTTCAGGGGCTACTGAGGGAGTCCTGGACTAGGGGGTGTCCGGCTAGCCGAACTATCACCACGGCCGGACTCCAAGACTATGAAGATACAAGATTGAAGACTTTGTCCCGTGTCCGGATGGGACTTTCCTTGGTGTGGAAGGCAAGCTTGGCGATACGGATATGTAGATCTCCTACCATTGTAACCGACTCTGTGTAACCCTAACCTATCCGGTGTCTATATAAACCGGAGGGTTTTAGTCCGTGGGGCGAACAACAATCATACCATAGGCTAGCTTCTAGGGTTTAGCCTCCTTGATCTCGTGGTAGATCTACTCTTGTACTACCCATATCATCAATATTAATCAAGCAGGAGTAGGGTATTACCTCCATCGAGAGGGCCCGAACCTGGGTAAAAACATCGTGTCCCTTGTCTCCTGTTACCATCCGCCTAGACGCACAGTTCGGGACCCCCTACCCGAGATCCGCCGGTTTTGACACCGACAGAGGTGCTCTGCATTTATGTTTTGCGGTCTCAGAAAGGGCTAGCGAGATACCACTGTTGTCAAATTATATCATGGTTTTTTTGATAATGTGTTGCCGTTTGAGATACCTTATTATTGCTCGCTAGCTAATTATGTCATTGATATGAGCTAATACAATCTTTAAAACTTATTGTCGGCATTGTTAGTTATAATGTTGGCTGAAAACCTGGGTGTTGTTTAAGCTTATTTATGCAAACAAGAGCAAAAGTGTTCGTAAAAGTTTATCTTTTTCACTTTCAGTTTATCAAGTGAATTGCTTGAAGACAAGCAAAGGTTTAAGCTTGGGGTGTTGATACGTCTCCAACGTATATACTTTTCCTAACGCTTTTCCTCTTGTTTTGGACTCTAATTTGCATGATTTGAATGAATCTAACCCCGTACTAACGCTTTTTTCAGCATAACTACCATGGTGTTGTTTTTGTGCAGAAATAAAAGTTCTCGGAATGGAACGAAACTTTGCAAGGATTTTTTGTATAATAAACAAGAATTTCTGGAGCCAAGACCTACCGGAGAGGGGCACCTGGGTGGGCACAACCCACGAGGGCGCGACCCCCTCTCCTGGAGTGCCCAGGTGGGTTGTCACCACCTGGTGGCCCCACAGACCCTGAAACTGATGCTATAAAATCCTATTTTTCCAGAAAAATATTAGGGAGAAAGAATTATCGTGATCGACGAGACGGAGCTGCCGTCACCTCCTGTTCTTCATCGGGAGGCCAGATCCGGAGTTCGTTTGGGGCTCCGGAGAGGGGGATCTTCGTTCTTCGTCATCACCATCCCTTCTCCATTGCCAATTCCATGATGCTCCCCACCGGGAGTGAGTAAATCCTTCGTAGACTCGCTGGTCGGTGAGGAGTTGGATGAGATTCGTCATGTAATCCACTTAGTTTTGTTAGGATTTGATCCCTAGCATCCACTATGTTCTAAGATTGATGTTGCTATGACTTTGCCATGCTTAATGCTTGTCTTTGGGCCAGGGTGCCATGAACTTAGATCTAAATCGTTTATCTTATCCTCATTATATCCATGTTCTAGATCCAATCTTGCAAGTTATAGTCACCTACTACGTGTTATGATCTAGCATCTCCGGAGTGGCAATAGTCGGGACCACTCCTAGTGATGATCGTAGTTTGAGGAGTTCATGTGTTCACTATGTGTTAATGGCTTGTTCTGGTTCTCTATTAAAAGGAGGCCTTAATATCCCTTAGTTTCCAATATGGACCCCGCTGCCACGGGAGAGTAAGACAAAAGATGTCATGCAAGTTCTTTCCATAATCACGTATGACTATTTATGGAATACATGCCTACATTATATTGACGAACTGGAGCTAGTGTCATATCACCCTAGTTTATAACTATCTCATGATGAATATCATTCAACAAGTCACCGATCCAATGCCTATGAAGTTGTCTCATATTTTTCTTGCTAAGTTACTACTGCTATTGTTACTCTTGCTCTTGCTACAAAATTACTGCTATAACTGTTACCGTTACAGTTATTGTTGCCACCATTATCAAAACTATCATATTATTTTGCTACTGTTATATTACTTGCTGCAAATAATTAATCTCCAGGTGTGGTCAAATTGACAACTCAACTGCTAATACCTTCAAATATTCTTTGGCTCCCCTTGTGTCAAATCTATAAATTTTGGTTGAATACTCTACCATCGAAAACTGTTGCGATCCCCTATACTTGTGGTTATCACACGGCGTGGCTATGTCTCACTGGATGGAGATTTAAGAGAGAAAAAAGAAAATCTGACAAGAAAGTTTTGCACGGATCTTGATGTAAGATCCAACAGACCTATATAGGATCGAATGCGACTTATAGCAAGACTGGTGAATATAAGGACGATGACAGTGCATAATAATTCTCTTACATATTTAGGAACATAATTAAAAAAGCAACATGTGGCAACGCCAGAAATACACAAGGGAAAAAGAAGAAGGAAGACAATGATCTGGCTCACTGATCTCTACTTTCTTGATGTGTTGCTACAGGCCGCGTGAACTAGTCTCCGCAGCGAGCGACGATGTGCTCTTTCTTGTCCTCAAGATGCTACTTGAGAGCATCCACGGAATCCGTCCATAAGTTTCTCGACGATGACACCAGTCCTCTTCAACAAGGCAGTGGTCACCTCCTGCTGCTCCACACGTCCGACGATCTTCGCCTCAGTAAGTCGCGCTCGGTTCGGAGCTTCGCATTGCTCTCATTTAGTTGTCGGATGACGCTGGTAGCCTGTTCAAGCGAGGCTTTCATGTCGTCCTGCACCCTCGCCCAGCCAGAGATCTGATCCATCTGGCTATGGACAATCGCATTCATGTTCCTGTAATAGTCCTTGCCTGCAGGCGAGACATTTTCCCAGGCTGCCGCGGCGCGGAGGACATCTCTGCTACATTCACGGCGCGGCGGGACATCTCTTCTGCTTCCGCGATGCGGCCAGACCAGTCTGCTACATCGACGGCATGGTGGGACCTCCGTGCTCGCCTCTCCCTGGTGGCAATCTCTCGACCCAGAACTCACGCTGGCCATGGCAGGCGCAAGGGAACGATGATGAATGACTTGTTTGTTTTAGTGGATGAGGAGTTGAGGAGGAATGTGCAGTGTACTAGTATTTATAACCGAGTACTAATATGCTCCTAAGTGGGAAATCGTTTAGGTCTTGATCGGTGTGAACAGGTTTGCAACTCCTAAGTGACGGGATGCAAGCTCAAAATTTATTGACGGTTCTAAGTGTGGCACTATTCCTGGTAGGCGTAACGTGGTCACGCTTTCTCGGCCGCGTACATGGCGTTTGCACCATAGGGTACACTGCAATAGGCAATGTCAGCACACGTCTTGTTCCAACAACAGTGCACGCTCATTATTATCATCGCGCACACTTCTTTTAATTAGAATGTGTGTCCGTCTAGTGCACACACATTGATCTGTGTAATTGTTTCTGTTTGTTGTGGCTAATTGCAAATAGTTCATCTGTGTGAAGTGTATGACATCAATTGCAGACACTTTGATCTGGCTAACCGTTTCTGTTTTGTTGCCTAATCGCAAACAGTTAATCCCTCTGCAGCATATGCCCTCAATCGCACACACCTATATCTAGCTGCCAATTTCTGTTGTCCCTCCTCATCACAAACAGTTCATTCGAGTGAACCGTATGCAGTATATCGCATACACCTTCATATGGCTGCCCGTTTCTTTTGTTCCTCCTCATCACAAACAATTATTGAACTAAACCGTATGCCCTGCATCGCACACGCAACTAAAATCTGAACCATGTTTGATGCATCCGTCATCGCAAACGTTTTGCAGCTTTTTTGACGGTTTTTTACACCATCGTTTGCGATTATTGCATCGCACATAGTTTCGTCGAAGGGTCTCTGATCGTAGTGTTGCATTAGCAGCATCCTGCAATAGTCTCATAGTCTCCTCAAAGTCAATATCACTTTCTTCGTCTTCATCATAATAGCCATGCTCAATGTCATCATCATCGTGTGTGTGATCATCACCTAGAGCAAGTGATTCATTAAATTTATGACCATGAAAATGTTAAAGTTTATGAATTCTAATTGTCTCCGAAATAATGATACTAATGAATCCAACATTCCCTTTTGCACGCATAAGATCACATAGCTCAAATAGACATTCATCAAACTTGGGATCACTAGGCTCCATTTTTGAAAAGCGATGGATTTTTGAAGATTCGCATCTAGATTTTTCAAGGAATAATTCGGAAAGCGTTCTTCAAGATAATACCAAATAGTATATGCGCATTCAAAAGTAGGCAAGCGCACAAGCAAATTTCTAGGAAATCCTCTAATGATAAGATCAATAGTCCGAAGATTGCAAACCATGTCAAGATACACATCGGGGGTAGGATGCAAAGGATCAATAGGAGGCACATAAGGGCTAAGAATATAGTTGTTCAAATTATATTCATTGAATATATCAAGCATCTCATTTTTCAGTGAATCATCACTACAAAAAAACCACTTCCGTGATGATACGTGTTTGTTATTGTCGGTGTACTAGAGTAGGGGTACCCTAGTATCCCGAACTTCGTGCCGCAAGCGATTCAAGACACCAGCGGCAAGGCTTGCCTGGTCACCGCCAAGTTCCTCCGTGGTTCCTTTGGAGCCATTCAAGAACAAAGTATTTAACCAAGAAGACAAGGCCCCGGCAAGAGGAGCTTGCCGGGAAGGCCACTCAAGGCACGCAGAAGACAAGACCCCGGCAAGAGGAGCTTGCCGGGAAGGCTCGGAGAGCAACAAGCCTCCAGGCGCGACAAGGTTTCAGCCGCGGCAAGGCACTTGCCGCGGCAGACAACCTCTCTTCATCTCCGCTCCAGCTCATCCACCAACGTGTCTCCATGGGACCATTCCATGCGTGCGTGTCAAGAGGCTGTGCAGCCAGCGGGGAGCAGCGATAAGCGGCGCTGACAAGCTTGCCATCGTGGCGAACGGTGGCGCTCCTGACGGTCCCTATTGCATCTTTAGGCTTAGGCGTGGACGGGCATTTAATGCTTTTGTCCCTTGCCGTCGGGGTTAGGTAGAGTACAACTGTACCTTTGTTCAAGTAGGTGTACCAACTACTGTTTTTCCATTTGTACCCTCATCTACGTTGCCACCGTCGGAGACCCTTGAGCATATAAAAGGAGGCCCATGCGCATAGCGTAGAGGAGGTTCGATTCCAACGTAACCAGAGAACACTCACGCTAGGTCTTGTAGCTCTCATCGCTCCCTAGCAAGAACACACTACAATCAGACAAGCAGCAGTAGGAGTGTTATCTCTCTGGAGAGCTCCGAAGCTGGGTAAACTGCTCGTGTGCTTTGCCTCGATTCGCTCTTTGTGCGATCTCCGCCCCCCTCCGAACCAAAAGGGACTCGGTCCGCCGGTCCCATAGGTGTTCGTGGGTCCGATCAGCCTCCCCGACATCTTTGGCGCGCCAGGTAGGGGGCGTCGAGGCTGTGTGAACCTGATCCGGCGTTCACACGAGCAGCATCTTCATCATCTTCGACATCTTCATCAACATGCCACCGAAGAAGAAGGCTTCGGCGGCAGAAGCCCCGTCCGCGTCGAACCCACCGCCACCGGAGCAAACAGGTGGTGGGGTAGACGCCGGCGGGAGAACGGACGGCGACGGGGGCGCTCACGCTGCTGCCAAGTCCAAGGACAAGGCCGCGCAGACCTCGGCGTCCGTACATGTACCGCGCCCGTCTCAGGAGGCGCGAGACCAACAGCGTCATGGTATTCACAATACCATGCGCTCATTGGACCGAGATCGAGCTGGAGGATCTCAGGACGTTCAGGACCAGCATGCGCGCCAACATGCATGCGCGAGCGAGGCATGGTCGCTCGGACAGGATGCTGCTCCTTCTAACATATATAGAAGTCCGAGCATATCCCGCTACTCGCGCCGTTCGCCATTGCCACCCACTACTCCAGTAGAAGCTCTGGCGAGAGCTCAACTGCTCCTCGATTACCCTCCAACGGCCGACAAGGTCGAGGAGTGGAGGGCCACCATACAGAGTCTCATCGGCTTCGCCAACGGCGACGCTCCGCGGCAACCGACTGCGTCGCTGCCGCGGCAGGAACACCAAACGTGAGCTGGTGGCGACGAGACCGGTGGGGGTGCAACCACCATGCACTCTCCACCCCGAAGGCCAAGATCGCCGACTCGCCGGATCCACCTCGACAGCGACTCCACTGCATCATCGGATCCACGAGCTCGCTGCGATCAGCGCCAAGTTCTTCATGAACGACAACAAGAGGACGCTCGAACTCGCATCGAGCGCCGAAGAGAAGCGCGACGTCAATCCGACAAGTGCGCTGGGCCCTCTGTTGACATCACGCGCCAGAGGAACCGGGCGACCTGCCGTACGCGGTAGGCTGCCGTGCGTCCACTCTTGAGCTGCGGCAAGTCCAGTGGCCCAGCAAGAAAAACTTCAAGCCAGACGTGCCAGAGAAGTACGATGACAGGACGCATCCGTCGGAGTTCCTCAGCATCTACACCATCGCGGTGCAAGCTGCGGGGGGACGAGACGACAAGATCCTCGCCAACTACTTCCCGCTGGTGCTCAAACCCAATGTCAGGTCCTGGCTCATGCACTTGCCGGACAACTCCATATCTTCTTGGGCAGATCTATGCCATCAGTTTGTCGGCGCCTTCACAGCGTGACCACAAGCCCCATGGCCAAGAAAGTGACCTTCATCTGCTTTCGCCCGAAGGAAGGAGAGTCCTGCGCAAGTTCATTCAGAGAATCAGCCATGTGCAATACAACATCCCAGAGGTCCACCCTGCCGCGGTGATCAGCGCGTTTCATCAGAACGTGCGGAACCGCAGGATGAGGGAGGAGATGGCGATGTGCAAAGTCAAGGACGTCAGTGAGTTGTATGCCTTGGCCGACAAGTGTGCACGTGCTGAGGAAGGGAGGAGACTCCCAGGAGAGAATGCAGAAGCAGGATCTGACAGTGAGGAAACCGCCCCGGCAAAGAAGAGCCGGCGGCGGGGCAACAGGAGAAAGAAAGGCAGAGAAGTGCTAGCTGTTGAGCAGTCCGGCAACGGAGGTGGCGACAAGAACGCCAAGGCTGGTGGCTCCGGCAAGGAGGTTGCCGCCGGCGCCAACCACCAGTCTGTGGCGGCCGCCGACAAGCCGGACGGCTCCGGCAAGCAGTATTGCAAGATCCACCGCACCAAGGGCCATGATCTCCAGAGCTGCAAGAAGGTCGAGAAGCATGTTGAACAGCAGAAGGCTGAGTACGAGCGGCGCGACAAGGAGAAGGCCTAGGAAGGTGCTGGGTGATTTAGCAAGAAGCGACCCGGCCGGGGAGGACGCCGCGGCAAGGCCAAGCAGCGGCAAGGAGACAGACCTCCCGCCGCGCGACAAGGATGAAGATGACGGCAACGATGAAGATATGGAAGACGCAGCGAGACCGATGAGCAGGAGTTTCGTGAAGCTACAGAGGTCCTCTACGTTGACGGAGGTGCTTCCTGCATACTTCCCACCGCCAACTCAAGCGGTGGATGCGGGAAGTTAATGCGGCTGAACCATCCGTGAGAGTCACGCAAGCCTCTGAAGTGGTCCAAGCACGCCTATCATCTTTGATATTGTGGACCACCCTGATCGCATAATCGGCGGTCGGTGCTTGCCGATGTTGGTCTCACCAACCATCCGCAACCTCAAGGTCACCAAGATGCTAGTTGTGGCGGCGGGCCGGCTTAAACCGGATCTCCTCCGCGGTGCTCCGTAGCTTCAGATCCTCGACAATGAAGCTCAAGAGACCGCACATTCCAAGGAATCAATGCAGGAAGGAGCAAGTCGAAGGGGAAGATCACGCTGTTGCCGGTAACATTTGGCGACAAAGCTGAACTTTAGGGATCGAGAGGGTCACATTCGACGTTGTTGATTTCCATTGCCTTACAATGGGATACTCGTCGCCCAAAGCACTCACCAAGTTCATGGCAGCCTCTCATTATGCATACAACTTACTCAAGATGCCAGGCCCGATAAGCATCATCTCTATCCATGGCGACAAGAAGGATGCTCTTATCTGTGCCGACAAGATCTACCGGGAAGCAGCAGCTGCAATGTAGCAAAACACTTGCCGCTGAAGCTCCCGGGGGGAAGAAGACCAAGTCCGGCAAGAGCTCTGATGCCCACTCTGGCAAGCGCACCTCTTCGAAGTGCTGCGCTACGTCGATGACGCACCATCGAGCTCCACCGGCAAGTGCAAGAGGACGATGGCAGCTCTGCCAAAGACCAAGAAGGTGTCCGCCAAGGAGGACGGCACTGGTGGTACCTTCACCATCAGTGCCACTCTCGACCCTAAATAGGAAGGCGCGCTCGTTGCTTTCCTACGGGCGAACGTCGACGTGTTTGCATGGCAACCGTCTGACATCCCCGGTGTTCCCAGGAAAGTGATTGAGCATCACTTAGCTGTCTGTCCTCATGTGCAACCCGTCAAGCAGAAAGTCAGGAAGCAGGCAGTGGAGCGCCAAGAATTCATCGCAGAAGAGATCAAGAAATTGGAAGCAGCAGGCCTTATCAGAGGAGTGCTCCATCCTACGTGGTTGGCCAATCCTGTAGTTGTGCGCAAGGCAAATGGGAAATGGAGACTTTGTATTGACTTCACGGATGTTAATAAAGCTTGTCCAAAAGACCCGTTTCCCTTGCCGCGCATCGACCGCATTGTTGACTCCACGGCCGGATGTGATTTGCTTTCATTTCTTGATGCATACTCGAGGATATCATCAGATCTTCATGGCGTAAGAGGATGAGGAGAAAACCGCATTCATTACTCCATGTGGCACATCTTGTTTTCATACGGATGCCTTTCGGTTTGAAGAATGCTGGTTCAACGTTTGCAAGAGTAGTCCATGACGCTTTTGAGCCGCAAATGCACAGAAATGTAGAAGCATACATGGATGACATAGTGGTCAAGAGCAAGGACAAAGCAACTCTGGTTCAAGATTTGGATGAGACCTTTGCAAATCTGCGCAAGATCAACCTCAAGCTCAACCCCGAGAAGTGCGTGTTCGGAGTCCCTTCCGGCAAGCTTCTCGGGTTCTTCGTGTCTCAGCGTGGAATTGAAGCCAATCCCGACAAGATCAAGGCCATTGAGCAGATTGAAGCACCAAAGCGCGTCAAGGATGTACGAAGACTTGCCGGTTGCGTGGCTGCTCTCAGCAGGTTTATCTATAGGTCTGCTGAACGCGCCCTGCCATTTTTCAAGATTTTGAAAAAGGCAGGTCCAATGAAATGGACTCGGCGGAGGCTGCGCTGCAGGACTTAAAGGGGTACCTGTCCTCCACTCCAATACTTGTCGCACCTAGGCCACAAGAGAAGTTGCTGCTATATATAGTGGCAACCAATCAAGTGGTTAGTGCTGCGTTAGTAGCGGAGAGGGAGGCGGACGATGAGCCGCAACCATGGCGAGATACATCCAGCGATAAGCAAGGCACTTCACCGACAAGCTCTGGTCCCGACAAGGACGGATCTGCATGCGAGCATGCGAGAAGATGCGTAAAAGGATGGTGCAGCGCCCGGTTTACTTTTGTTCCACCTGCTGCGGGGGCTAGGTCAAGGTACTACGGTGTGCAGAAATTGCTTTTCGGCCTCCTCACGGCCTCGAGAAAGCTGCGCCATTACTTCCAAGCACATGAGATAACGATGCGTCACTCGCTTTCCGCTGAAGAGGATACTGCAAAATCCAGAAGCGACAGGCAGGATTGTCGAGTGGGCACTGGAACTGTCAAGCTTTGGCCTCAAGTTTGAAAGCACATCAACTATCCAAAGCAGAGCATTGGCAGAGTTCATAGCGGAATGGACCCCAACGCAAGATGAAGAAATTCCAGAGACGAGCATCCCGTCAAGGAAGCGAGCAAAGAGTGGCTGATGTACTTTGATGGTACCTTCTCGCTGCAAAGGCGCCCGGTCTTGGCGTCGCTTATAGCACCCACCGGAGAGCACCTCAAGTACATAGTCCAAATGCATTTTCCCAAGGAGCAAGCAACAAACAATACAAGAGAGTATGAAGGTTTGCTTGCCGGTCTCGAGATTGCAGATGAACCTTGGGATTAAGAAGCATATTGTCGTAGGCGATTCGCAGCTTGTCGTCCGCCAAGTGAACAAAGATTATCGAGTCCATTGATGGAAGCCTACGTTGATGAAGTGAGAAAGCTAGAAGAACACTTTGACGGCCTACAAATGGAACATGTTCCAAGAGCTCGTAATGATATTGCTGATGGCCTGTCAAAGTGCGCTGCACTTAAGTTTCCTGTGGAACCAGGGATTTTTGTGCTCAAGCTAACTCAACCAACTGTAACACCATCAACTGGACAGAGCAAGAAGAGGAAGTTGATCTCTGGTGACTACTTTCCGGTAGAGCTTCCTGAAGCCGCCACCAAGAAGGTCCCCAAGATCGACACCAACAGAGCTGAGGGGCAGTCTGCTCTGACAAGCCCGAGGGTTTGTTTCGTTGAAGCAGACGCTCCCGACAAGTTTTGCTCCGGCAAGCTTGTCGGGGAACATCAAGCTCCGACTGAGCCGCGGGTTCTTGCCGTAGAAGCGGATGTTCCCGCAGCAGCAGATGTGCCTTTAGTCCTTGTTGTCGAGCCGCAAGCTCCAACATGGGCGCAGCAGATTGTCCATTTCCTTGAGACAGAGAACGTCCCGAAGAGCAAGAAGAAGCTGAAAGAGTAGCCCGGCAGTCAAGTATGTACCAGTTTGTCGACAGCACACTGTACAGAAGAAGACTCAACGGTGTGAAATTGAAGTGTATTTACCGGGAAGATGGACAAAAGCTGTTGGCAGAGATACATGGAGGCATATGTGGTCATCACATTGGCGCAAGAGCACTTGCCGGCAAAGCTTTCGGCAAGGTTTCTTCCGCCGACAGCCCTCCATGATGCAACCGCACAAGTAACCAAGTGTGAAGCGTGCCAGTTCCATTCCAAACAGATACACCAGCCAGCTCAAGCTCTCTAGACGATCCCTTTATCCGGGCCATTTTCGGTCTGGGGCTCGATATCCTCGGCCCCTTTCCTCGAGCTGTCGGGGGCTTTGAGTACTTGTACGTCGCAATCGACAAGTTCACAAAGTGGCCGGAAGTGGAAGCAGTGAGGAAGGTGACAAACGGTCGGCGATCAAGTTCTTCAGGTCGATTGTTTGCCGCTTTGAAATCCCTAACAGGATCATCACCGACAACGGCACACAATTTCTGAGTCGCACCTTCATGCAAGACGCCCAAGATCTTGGCGCCAAGGTCTGCTTTATACATTGCTCATCCGAGAAGCAACGGTCAAGCGAGAGGGCAAATGCTGAAGTGCTGCGGGTGAAGACCGTAACTTTCGACGGGCTGCACAAAGTGCGGAAGAAACTGGATTGAGGAGCTGCCGGTGGTTCTTTGGTCGATCAGATGACGCCAAATCGAGCCACCGCCGCACACCTTTCGCTCTAGTCTATGGAGCAGAGGAAGTTCTCCCCACGGAACTCGTATCGTATCACCTCGAGTGCTCGCTTATGATGAGCTTGAGCAAGAGCAGCTGCGACAAGATGACGCTACTGCTCCTTGAGGAAGATCGCCTTCAGCCATTGTCTGAGCTGCTCGTTACCCGACAAGCTTTGCGTCGCTACCATAGCCGCAAAGTTAGTGCCAGAAGCCTCGAGGAAGGCGACCTTGTTCTTCGGCGCGTTCAGTCCGCCAAGAATTCAAACAAGTTGACGCCGAAGTGGGAAGGCCCTTATTGGGTGAAACGATTCACTAGGCCTGGTGCTGTCCGCCTTGAGACCAAAGATGGCATTCCGGTGAGCAACTCCTGGAACATTGAGCATCTTCGTAAGTTTTACCCAGAAGCGCGGTTGCGGAACCTGTTCCGCAAGAACCACCTTTTGTACAAGTCTTGCCGATGTTGCAAGCAATCCTTTGTACAAAGCCGGGCGCAGATCCCGTGCATAAGTAAAGCTCATGTGTTGCGCACAACTTGTCAAATTCATGCTTTCATCATTTTATTGCATGTTTTGGCTAACACTTTGTGCAGCACCCGCACCCGGTAAGCAATATCGAGTCACCGGGCTCCATAACTTTATTTTCCCTTCTTTCCCTTTTCTCAAAGAAAGGAAGGTTCCCTCGCGCACAAGTTAACCAGGGGGGAAGGAGAAGATAATACTATGGACCAAGCGTTGCTCGAGGAAGTTCCGCCTTATCGGGAAGCAAACGACAGAAAAGCTAAGTTGCCCAAATTTGAGCAATCTGTTCTTAAATTTTTAAGTTATCTTCCTCGAACGATAGTACTTTGTATGGAAAACCTGTGCGCGAAGGAACCAACTCGCAGCTAGTCACGCCCTTACTTTGTTTCGAGTCCGCTCAACAACTTAAGTGAGCTGCGGCTAGTCGCGACAAGGTCGCTTGTCGGGGGCGGCACCGCCAAGAAGGCTGATGTTCGCACCTCGGTCATTGTGGCAAAGGTGCTCGCACCGACAAGTTCCCTAAAAGCGTAGGGCAAAACGCATAAAGGAAGGAATCAAGTAAAGGAAGTAACATTGCAATCATCAGCTAAGATAGAGTTATATTACAAAATAGCTTGTCGCAGACCTAATAAATTGTTCTAAACATGATCAGCAGCGACAAGGGAAAGATAAAATTGGCGGCCTAGTCTACGCGGTCGCCATCAATCCGCTTGATCTTGCCCACCTTGTCCATAATGGGTGCGACAAGGGCTTTGAGCGCCTCCATGTCAGCATCTGGCGGCAAGGATCTGAGGACGCCGTTGAGGTTGAGGCACGGATTGCGGAAGGCCACCTTCATCAACACCTTCTAGAGGGCTCTGCCACAGATCTGGGCGCGATTCCTCGGCCGATTGCTTTGGGATATCTTCCCGAGTCATTTGGAGAGCCGCTACCACACCCTTGAAGAATAAACTAAGCTTGGCGCTGGGTTGGAGGTGCTCATCGGAGGAGTATCCGAGATCCACCATCCCCAGCTCCATCAGCTCGTTGTGGATGGCCGCAGCAGTATCCACGAGACCTTCGGTCCAATGCTCCACACTCTCCCTCAAGGCGCTCTGGGTGGCGACAACATTCGCCAGCAGTTCCTCGTTGGCCTCGATCTTCTCCAACAGGCTCACCTCCCGCTCCTTGGCGCCGTCCAGCGTCTGCATCAGGGTGGTCAGCTTCAGCTCAAGATCCGCCTTGGAATCCTTGGCGGCGTCGAGTTCCTTGCTCCTATCGGCGAGACAGCCCTGCAGCTCGCCAAGAGTGTAGGCGTCCTTCTCGCGCTCGTGCTTGAGCGCAGCAAGCTCCTCGCCGCTCTTCTGGAGACTGGCCTCCAGCTGCGCCACCTTCGTCTCCAACTCTCTCTTGGCGGCCTCGGCGGCTGCGGCAACATCCTTTGCTTCCTTAAGAGCCCCGCCAAGTGACTCCTCGCGCGCGACAAGCTCTTCCTCATAGCTGTCAAGATTGATCTTCCGCTACGCCAACTCGCTTTCTTGCGCAGATATCTTCTCAGCAGCAAGCTGTCTTTGCTCCTCGACCTCAGCCTTCTCAAGGATGAAGGCATGCGCTCTTCAAAGAAGTCGCTCCGCTCTTCTGCTATGTTGCGGAGAGTTTCTTGGTTGGCGCCTCGGAGCTCTTCTGCGCGCTTCTCCATGTCTGCTCCCGCCCTCGCGACAAGTGCTTCCCGGGACTCCAACTTGGCTTGTCGGGCGCGGTAGAGCGACAGCAGCTTCTTCAAATGCTCCTCCTCGAACTTCGCCGGTCTTTGCTGCTTGGCGCGTCCACAGCGTCGGCCAAGCGGAGGCGAAGCAGCTCTCCGTCGAAGGCCTCTCCTTCGACCGGCGCCTGAGCTCGACTCCCATGGGAGCTTGATGAAGACGCCGTCGCCCGGCCTTCAAGTAGGCGCCTGGGGCTCTTCGGCGCCTGACGCTGCAGCAGCGGCGGGGGAATCGGCGGTCGGTGTAGCGCCTGGTGCTCCTGCGGCCTCAGGGCCGTCAGTGCGATCGCAAGACCCCTCGCCAACTTCTGCGGCGGCAGCCTCGGTGGCCTCTTCGCCAGCAGGCCCGTCAGCGCCGGCTTCTTCTCCCACGGCGGCTTCGTCGGTGTTGCACAGCGTCCTCCTCGCCGGCGACCTCGGTCTCCATCGGCTCTGTGGCGGACGGATGAAGAAAGTCAAGCAAATATTCAAAGATAGAATCAGAAGAAGAAAGACACAAGGGAAGTACTCAGGCAAGAAGGTTACCTGCGCCGGGGGCTGCGGTCATGGTCTCCGCCGCCAAGGGATCACTGGTGCAGTCCCTTGCCGGAGAGCTGCCTGCCGTGCAGAAGGCTCCCTTGTGGAGAAGGTTCCCTTGCAGGAGAAGGTTCCCTTGCGGACAAGGCTCCCTTACCGGGAGCGCTCCTTGCCGGGGAATCCACCCTTGGCGGCGTAGTCGAAGCAGAAGGAGGCTGCTCAGCTTCTACACAGGTCAACAGTCAGATATCAATGAAGAAAAAGCACCCATGCACGCCGAACAGCAAGAAATAGACCATATACTTACGCTGGGGGCTGCGTTGGGGGCTGCTTTGAAGGAGAGTTGCCTCACCCGGCAAGGCTGTCTCGGACGCGCCTCCTGCCGTCGCAGTAGGTTCGTCCTCGACGAGGACCACCGGGGTCTTGGCTCTCTTCGACGCTCTCTGGGCCAGCGTCCTGAAAAGGAAAGAGTTCAGAACGAAGCAAACCAGATTCAAGATGAAGCAACAAAATTGAAGAAATACAAGCACAATATTGAAGCTTACTCTTCTTCTTCCTCGTCGGAGCTGAGCGCGGAGAGATCAAACTCCGGCTCGCCTCCGGTGCGACGAGGCGGAGGAGTGGGCTCTCTTGGCCGCTTGGAGGAGGTGTCGGCGGTGGCCTGGGAGGATCCCGCCCCAGTTGTCGCAGCAGTGTGGGGTACTCCCGCGGCAACATTGCTTGTCATGATGGCGCGTCAGCAGCGGTGCTGCTTGCTGTTGGCCGTCTGCCGCCCCGTCTCGTCTCCTCCTTGCGGAGACGCCTCTTTGGCGGAGCCGGGGGCTCCGTTTGTGGCAAGCCGCTGGATGGTGGGGAAGAAGCGCCCTCGGCTGGTTCGCTCGACTCGGCCTCGGGTTCGGCAAGCTCTTCGTCACCGGAGAATTCCCTTCGCTCGGCAAGGCTTGCCGCCTCTGCATCTGCCTCCTCCACGGTGTGCGAAGACGCCCGGTAGCAGCTGCCGCCTCCTCCAACTCTTGGCAATGCGCACCATCTCTTCGTCGGTGGTGTCGCGGGTGAGCTTCTTCTGCTTTCGTCGGGGCGGATCGGCACTTCTTCCAAGCTGTCGAAGAACCGCCGCGATGTCGTCGGAAGGCTCTTGCCGTTGGAACGATCCCATGAGAATCGCACAACGACACCATGGCGCGGATGCGGTCGAGCGAAGAGTTGTTGCACAATGGGACGACCCCCCTCGGCAACCTAAACCACTCGGGGTGATCGGGGTCATGCTTGAACAGCTCTAGCAGCATCGCATCCAACTCCGGGATGTTGAAATTCCAATTGAGGCCCGGGCGCAGCCTCATGATGTCCGCTGTGTTTTGGAACTCCCAAGCAGGTCTCCTCCTCTCCTGCAAGGGAGCGATGCGGCGGCGAAGGAAATCTACGCCAACTGCGCCTACGGTGAGTCCGGCAAGCCTGAGCCGTAAAATCCGGGTCACAGCTATCTTCAACCTAGCATCTTCCGGCGCCAAGTTGCTCCAATCATTGCCGCGCACTATTGGGGCTTGGCGCAGGGCAGTGAAGGGCTGTGGGTTCTCCTCAACGATCCAACACCAATTGGCTCTCCACTCCTCCCATTTGCTGTGGAGCTCTCCCTCCAGATAGGCCTCCTTCTTGCCGCCCCTGGAGACCCAAGCAATCCCTCCGGCAAGCGGCCCCCTCTCTGGGCATGAAGAAGTGGCGGAAGAGGGCTACGTTTGGGTGGATCCCGACAAAGTTTTCGCAAAGGTGTGCGAAAAATGCCATGGTCAGGACAACATTGGAGGTGAAATCAAGGAGGCGAAGGCCATAGGTGTTCATGACATCGCAGAAGAATTCAGAAAAGGGCGGGCAGAGCCCGCAATAGAAGAAAAGCGCAAAGAAAGGGTACCCAGTTGGGGCTAGTTCCGAAGCGGTGGCGGGAGTACCTTCGTGCGCGGATGCGCACGCGTCTCCGTCGACCAGAAGAGGTAGTAGCCCTCCCTCAGCTCCTTTGCGTCGAGCTGGGGGGAGAAGATGGCCCGCTCCTTTCGCAGCGCCGCGAGCCGCTGCGCCTCGACCGACTTCACGCCCTTCCCCTTGTCGGCTTTCGGAGCCATGGCGGAGGCGGTGGAGGAGACCGACGGCGTTGATGGCGCTGTGGCGAAAGGGGGGGAGCGGTGGTGGTTTTCGAGACGAGACAGCAATGGCGAGGTGGGCGACCTGCCCCTGTTTCCCCTGTTTATAAGGAGGGAGAGGGGGCGGACGTTCCGCTTTTCCTAATAAAGAAACCCCCACGATCTCTCCCATGACGCCACGTTCGGTGTGTGCCGTTCGTGGGGGACGTGGTGGGTCCAGAGAAAGTTACGGTGTGATCAAGGCCGCGTGTGACCGTGCACTGTTTTGGGCCTGGCCCGACAGCGCTCGGCACCGTGTCGACCAGCCGGGGCTCACAGCCGGTGTACTAGAGTAGGGGTACCCTAGTATCCCGAACTTCGTGCGCAGGCGATTGCAGCACCAGCGGCAAGGCTTGCCTGGTCACCGCCAAGTTCCTCCGTGGTTCCTTTGGAGCCATTCAAGAACCAAGTATTTAACCAAGAAGACAAGGCCCCGGCAAGAGGAGCTTGCCGGGAAGGCTCGGAGAGCGACATGCCTCCAGACGCGACAAGGTTTCAGCCGCGGCAAGGCACTTGCCGCGGCAGGCAACCTCTCTTCATCTCCGCTCCAGCTTATCCACCAACGTGTCGCCATGGGACCATTCCATGCGCGTGTGTCAAGAGGTCAGGTATGCAGCCACGGGGAGCAGCGATAAGCGGCGCTTGAAAAAGCTTGCCATCGTGGCGAACGGTGGCGCTCTGACGGTCCCTGTTGCTTGTTTAGGCGACAGGGGCGGGCATTTAATGCTTTTGTCCCTTGCCGTCAGGGTTAGGTAGAGTACACTGTACACTGTTCAAGTAGGTGTACCAACTACTGTTTTTCCATTCGTAACCAGAGAACACTCACGCTAGGTCTTGTAGCTCTCATCGCTCCCTAGCAAGAACACACTACAATCAGACAAGCAGCAGTAGGAGTGTTATCTCTCCGGAGAGCTCCGAAGCTGGGTAAACTGCTCGTGTGCTTCGCCTCGATCCGCTCATCGTGCGATCTCCGCCCCCCTCCGAACCAAAAGGGACTCGGTCCGCCGGTCCCATAGGTGTTCGTGCGTCCGATCAGCCTCCCCGACAGTTATAGTAGGTCACGTTTTCTGTCATGCATGTACATCCATGACGATTTTATGACAGAATCAAGATAATCATACTTGTGTTGTCGTAGAGGTCTTCCATGACAATACCAAAATTATCATCACGGAAGCATCCACCATAACGGGTCAATGTTAAGCTATTGTGTTCCAGTTCGGATCCGATAACCCGTTAACAGCCCGGACCAATGGGGATTTTCCACGTGTAAACTTCCCAATGGCCAGAGGAACCACGTGCCGGCTCAGCGTTGGGACAGATGTCATCCACTCATTCGATGGGCGGTTCCTATGATACGACAACACGTGGCACGACACAATAGAGGCGCAATCAGGTGAAAAGGCCGACCCGTTTGACTTTGTCAAAAGGTAGCGAGCCGGCCCACGGAAATCCCCTTAACAGCCTGTTCGCATATAGCCCATTTACAACCCGCTAACTCATGACCTGTTATGGCCCATCCGAATTAGGCCCAATAGCGACATCTGGGCCATCTAATATGATTCCAGCCCATTGTAACTTCTGGCCCATTTATGGCCCATGAAGTCTTTCGGCCCATACAAGGCCCTTCGTAACTCTGGGCCCATTAATGGCCCATGGTGAAGCTAGCCCATAATGAACGTTGTAGCGGTTTACACCCATTAACGGCCCATTATTCCGTTGGGCCATTTCCAGCACATGATACCTTTCGGCCTTCTAAGGGCCAATTTATTCTTGGGCTCATTTCTAGCATTCGGTTACTTATGGTCCATTACTGGCCTATTCCGCTTGTGGGCCAAATTCAGCCTGTGGTTATAGTCGGCCCGTTTATGGCCCGTTAACCCGTTGGACTGTTTTCATAGTGTCATCAGATACTGCCCATTAACGACCCGTGATGCCTCTCGATAGAATAAAGCATGTTATACATTTCGGCCTATTAACAACCCGTTATGGTCGGGCCATAAATACACGATTTCCACTCTAGCTCGTTTACGACCCATTTTGCGGACCATTATTGGTCCATGAATAGTACGGACCATGTTTAGCCAATCAATATACGGCTCGTAGAAGGCCCATTTATTATACGGCTCGTCAAGGGCCCATGGATCCTACGGACCGTAGGAGGCCCATAGTGACTACAGCAGGTAGCAGGACCATGGTTACAATGGTACGTATGTTGCCCATGGTTATTGTGGCCTAGTTATAAAAAATAGGTTATTGGGGCCACTACAAAAACGCGGAAAAAGAACTGCTGCGACTACAAACAAACAACTAAACAAGACAATAGGGAAATAAATAAGCAAGCAACTAACGCTAGGCTATTACAGCTATTACACATATTACATCCACAGGGCATCAAAGTTCGCCACCAGTGCAAATATAGGGAACACAACAGCATATCACCACACTAGTTTTCAAAGTTGGCGACATGTGCAAATAAACACCGTGGCAAAACAAGTCTAGAACTGAAACCACTTCAGAAGAGCTCAAGAAACAATATCCTGGGTACCCAGCATGCTGGAAAGATGCTTAGCTATCTTATTAACTTTCTCTTGTTTGGCGCTTAAATCCTCCAGCACTTGCTGTTGCACCAAAAAGTATGCATCTGAAAGCTGCAGGGACTTCCTCAGTCCTTCGGCTTCGTGTTGCACCACATCTGATCGATGTCTTTCAACTTGAACTTGAGACTCAAGATTACCAACTGATTCAGGCAACGAGTTCAAAGAGCTTGTCCCAGCAATAGTGGCCAGTAACTCGAACACTACATCGAGACAGGACTTCGGGGTTGTCTCAGTATCGTCAAGATACTTTTTTATCAACTTTCTTGGAGCCCAACAGGGATGTCTCACTGTCTTGAACCTTGTCTACATTACTTCCTTTACCATTGCATAATGGGGTACTCTTCTCCAATATTTTGTCCGCATTCTATAAGAGAAACAAGCAGACACATCACAGGTTCACCATGTTATATATGAAACTCATTTTGGTAAATCAGTTCAGTAGTAAAGTGGTCAGGATAACAACATGAAACAAACATATATCTATGTACCATGGTCACTGTATGGTCTATATCATTCTGGTTTTTGTTGCCAAATCAACATAGAGACACAGTTCAAATAATATCTGTTTAAGACAAAGTCGCAAAGACAGAATATAAGTGTGGGAAACTACACAGCAGTAACAACACTTGCAATGTGCATGGCATGAAAACATAATTGTTTATTCAATTGAAACTGAAATCAACATAGAGAAAGTTACAACAGCAAACTGGTTAAAGAAACGGGTTTAAAAAATACCTGTTGCACCATTGGAGTTTCAGTTCCATCCTTCAAATTTGAAAATAGTTGGCATATATGAGTAAACACGGTGATGCAAGAGAAAAGGAGTATGAGCCATAGCTGCAAAACCTGGGCTAATAACAATTCTTCTTCTGCTTTATGTGTTGAGTTGGGGTTTAGAGTGGTGGTCCTCATGCTTTGGGCACTGCAGTTGCCTTACTAACTGCTCGTGTTTGGGTGCTCTTTGGTGGAGAGAGTGATGTGTCAATTGGAAGTGGGTTACAATCTGCTAGGGTTGGGGTTAGAAGGGGTGTAGCTGGTTCTCTGTCCAACTGGGTAGGGGTACAATCTGCGAGAATCTGGGTTATGTGTGGTGAGGCTGGTTATTGGGCAAGTACAATCGTGGTAGCACTATCTTTCCTGAAGGCCTTGTTGTTACTCCCTTAGATACTGCCATCACCCCCTCCAATTCAAATGGCTGATAAAGAAGAAAAGTAATTGAATGCACATACATTGTATGATAGGCAGGTGCAAAGGATAGTGGGGAATAAAAGAGGCATGCAATAATTCACATTTATGTTGTCTAACCAAACATGATAGCATGACACAATTTCACATATATGATGGCTAACTAAGAAGGATAGCATGACACAATTTCACATATATGATGGCTAGCTAAACAGGATAGAAAGATATAATTCAAGATATGATGACTATGTAAATAGGATGACATGATATAACTATATGATGTGTTTATTAAATCGGTTGGCATGCCATAATTCACATACATGCGGCCTATGGAAACATGATAGCATGATATAATTCACGGATAGAATGACATAACTCAAAATATGATGACTGTAAACACTAAAAAGGATGAGATGAAATAACTATATAATATCTTTATTAAATGGGTTGGCATGCCATAATTCAGATAGATGATGGCTATGTAAAGATGATGGCATGATATAATTCAAATATATGATTTATATACTAAGCAAGTAAGTAGATGGCAATCCCATATATGATGTAAAAACTAAGCAATGGAAGACAACATATGCATGATATGAGTAATATAACCCTGCCAAGTTTGAGCATAGACCTCAGGGGGGAAATATGACTGGTCATCTCTCTCTCTGAATCTTCCTCTGCGGAGCTATCTGTAACTAGCAAGATGTCTGCTTCATCAGGTAGCATTGTCTGCTCTGAAGACCTTGTTTTCACTCCGGATACATCCATCACCGCTTCAAATGGCTGATGCACAGGAAGAGTTGTTGAATATACAAACGTTGTCGACAAATGGAATATGGAATACAAAAAAAGGATAGCATGATATAATTCACATATATGATGATTGGCTAAACAACATGGCATTGTATAATTCACATATGTAATGCCTTGCAACAAGATAGCATTGTATAATTCACATATATAATGTCTTGCAACAAGATGGCATTACATAATTCACATATATGGTAATTAGAAACTAAATAGGTGACATCCACACAAAGCATGTCTAAACTAAGCAAATGACATAGCAATGCAAGACACCATACGCATGATATGAGGAACATAACACTGCCTAGTTAGAGCATACACCTCTAGGGGGGATATGACTGGTCATCTATCTCTGAATCCTCCTCTAAGGAGCTATTCGTAACCAGCGAGACATGTCCTTCGTCAAATAACTTAGTCTAGTCTGAAGACCTTGTTTTCACTCCAGATTTTTCCATCACCGTGTCAAATGGCTGATGCACACGAAGACTAGTTGAATGTACTAACATTGTTGAAAAATGTAATACCTAATGAAAAAATGGATGGCGTGATATAATTCACATATCAGATGACTGGCTAAGCAGAATGGCATTGCAAAATTCACATATCTGATGCCTGGCTAAACATGATGGCAATGCATAATTCACATATACGATATAGAAACTAAACAGATGGCATTCACACAAAGTATGTCTAAACTAAGAAAATTACATATTTGATATATAAAGTAAGCAATGCAAGGCACCATATGCGTGATATGACCAACATGAGCATGCCAAGTTAGAGCGAAGACCTCGGGGGGTAAATAGGAGTGGTCTGCTCCTTCTGAATCCCCCTCAGAACAGTTATCTTCCTCTTGATTACAATCCGAAAATGGCTGGAGGGGGGCTGCCTTTGCACCCACCATGGAGCGACGTCTACATAAAATTTTATTGCCATGCATGGCTCTTATCTTTTGCTCTACATCTTCAGTTCCATTGTGTACAATAACCGACATGCATGGGAATAAATCATAGTGAGATTACGTCAGGAGTGCATGCAGAAATCCAGAGTGATGGTAGCAACCTATGGATAGACCCAAAACCAATGATAGCAGGAAGATAATGGCTTAAGATAAAAAAATACATATAATGGCTTCTTTACTGTTTCTATCGCACCCGACATGAAACTCATAGTAGACACTAGAGTTTAACCAGATAGTAGATAGATACTATTAATTGTGGCCCCGATATGTACCCCACAACCGTTTAAAAACTCAAGTTTGAGCATTAGTTTGGAGGTGACTCAGAGTCTAATCGGTGAACAAGACGATAATTAGCATGTAATATTAACCAATGCATAACGTAAGAAGACACGAAAGAGTGCGACCTCTCTTGCGGACCCGTGTAGTCCTCAAGGTCATCTTCTTAGTTGATGATGGTAATGCAGTTGTCGTGGCTGCCGGCGGCGGGGAATAAGATCTGAGGCAGCGAAAGACAGTCTGGAGGCTGGATCCCTGGTATGGTGGACCGTTCTATCGTTGGAGCAGCTGAGCTGGGGTGGACGATGGTGCAGCAGGAGTGGTACAAACCACACAAGATTTTCTTTGACAACTATCTGTAAGAAGTAATTTTGTAAGGGCTCGTTTGAATTGGAGGATTCTAACAACACATGGATTGGAAAGAACGCCGTTAACCCCCTAACATACCTAACCTACCACGTGTGTCGTCCAGGATCTTTGCCGTCTGCTGTCGGACGACTAAGACAATTTCATCTTTGCCGTCCGCTAGCGAATGGCAAAGAACCCTTTGCCGTAGCTTATTCAGCCGGACCTGTTGCCGTCTACTGGCAGACGGCAAAGGCCTTTGCCGTCCGCCAGGCATGCCTTTGCCGTTTGCCATGGCAGACGGCAAAGTGTCTGATTCCTGTAGTGATAATAGGATAGGAATGCATGTTCAAAACAAAGAATTTAAAATCACAGGATTTCTGTCAAACTGGGTGTTTGGTTCACAGGAATTGGAAGGTCACAGGAATGCGAAGAAGCATGGTCAAATTAAGTCAAACCACAAGAAAATGTACATTTATAATGCTATTACGCTACTATCACTTAGTCTTGTTCTTCATGAATAGGAATTCGAAAAGGAGGGCCAAGTGGATATTAAAATTGGAAGGTCACAGGAATGCGAAGAAGCATGGTTTTTCTTTGAAAGAGACACTAAACGAACAAACCCTACAGTTTTCCTTTGCTCCATTCGTTTGAACCAAATGCATTAATAGTAGGACCATAGGAAACTTTCTGATTCCTATGTATTTCTGACACTTTTTCTTTCAACCATTGGTTATTCTAGTAGGCAGGCTTGAACAGGCAAAAGCATACACTCCAAAGATGTTTTTGTGCTACTTGTACTACTTTTGACCCAGGCCACTGCCCTACTAACTCAACTCCCAGGCCCATCTACACATGCACAACTCAAACGTGCAGAAATAAATATTGATGGATTTTAAGAGAGTCCATCATGGATAGCTATCTTGCCTAGTACCTCACTGCTTGTTATATAGGAGAAACTAATCATATTTCACGTTACTACGTGTGCTCAATGGACAATATATATATCATGTGGAGTAAAAAAGCGATGCAACAAGTGTACTGCTCCACTATGATGGAGGCTTTCATCGTTGGAGCAGCTCCGATGAGATGTATGACAGCGAGGTTGAAGCAGGACAAGAGAGACAACGTTAACCTGAAGTGGCATTCTAATAGCATCTCCGATAGATGATGTAAAATACATAACCAAAAAGTGCTAGATGTAAAATACGTCAGCCGCTCAAATCTGTAAACTGTTGAAACTGAATTTAGCTGTCTAAACTGAATATTACTATCGAAACTAAATTTTGTTGTCGAAACTGAATTTAACTGACAAAACTGAACGCACAAGTAGCAGAAAAGCAGTGCACTGATAGTTTTGGCCGCTCAAGCACTAGCGGCAAAGTAGCAGTGATCCAAATCGATACCCGCTCCACCAGGGATGGTACTACCAGAGAGCAGCCGGGGTGGAGCAGCAGCGCGTGCGAGAGCCGGGGTAGCTGGTTGTGTAGTAGCATCTTGGGTAGTCATAGTAGGAGCTCGAGTGAGAGCCGGAGCTTCTGCTCATGCAGCACCAGCGCGAGCAAGAGTAGACCAGCAACACAAGCAAGAGCAAGAGCTCCAGCACGAGCAAGAGCTAGAGTAGACCAGGCAGAGGGCCGAGAGCAAGAGCAAGAGTAGCAGTACGAGCAAGAGCCAAAGTAGACCAGGTAGGGGACCGAGGGCAAGAGCAGAGCAGCAGTGCGAGCGAGAGTCGAAGCAGCAGCAGGGCCAACGAGAGCCGGAGTAGCAGCATTTAATGCAATTTGTCCTAACTGCCAGATTTAGGTATGATAGCACTGTTGGCTATCTAATCAGTACGTAATGACCGATTTGCCACTATGGTAACCCCTTAGCCTATAAAAGGAGGGCCATGGCAACCTAAAATAGGATTCGGACCCTTGTATGCTCTTAAGCGCGTAGCTGCTCTCCGCGAGGCAACCTTGCTGGGCTTGGGCGCTGCATGTTCATCATGGTCCTCCATCCAATCCACCAAAGCAGGAGTACGGTTTTACGCTTCCCAGCAGCCCGAAGTGTCACCCCTGTCGTGCTGTTTCATGGTCTCTGCTCTTTTTGCAATGTGCCCTTCCCCCTTGCCGAACCACAAGGGGCTGATGGCCCCATAGGTGATCATGTTCCACCATGACATCTTTGGAGCGTCAGGTTGCGGAAGTGCTTGCGCGAACCCGAGGTCGTAAACAGTGCTTGAATCTTCATCATCTTCTTCTTCGTCGATACCTTCATCATCCATGGCGCCCAAGAAAAAGTCCGGCGCAACAGCTCACCCTTCCTCCTCGAAGGCCCCCTTGCATGCAGCCGCTGATACCATGGGAGCTGCAGTGGCATTAGGGGACGCGCATGCCATGGGGAACATAACCGGCGCATGCGGTGCCATCACCATTCCACCTGCGGCCGAAGTAGGAGCAGGAGACACCGGAGGAGGGGAAGCACCAGCGCCCCCCTGGAGGCCATGTTCCACAAGACGCGAGTGGGGAGAATATGCAGTCTCCGCCTCTCCACCTTGCTGGAGGACGCAGCCGCAGCGATGGTACCCGCTTTGGCGCGAATCGCAACCCCCTGGCTACCCCTGCCGCAGGCGCAGCTATGGGGCACGCGCCTTTTCAGGGCAAGGTAATCAAGACGAAGCACCAAATGGGGTCGTCAACCCCCAGGCACATCCTTCTCATCGTCACGCCGCCATGGCGATTAGCTCGCGGTGACGAGAATATGACGCCGCCACTACCGGTACCGTTAGAAGTCGGGCGACGTCGCGATCTTTGTCGTCGTCCATGAAAAGCACTGCTTCAGAAGCCATGGCGCGGGCCTAGCTCCTCCTAAGATTCCTGCCAGGGGCCTATCAAATGGATGGGTGGAGAGCCACCATTCAAAGTTTGATTGGTTTCGCTGAGGCGGGAGGATCACAATGGGCATGCCCGCCACGGCACCCGCAAGCAGCAACAACGGCTTGAGCCACTCGCCTTTCTGAAGAGGCCACTCCTATGACGCATTCCCCTCCATGGCAGCCAGCGTAGAGGCTGCAGCTAGAGCCAAATAATGCAGAGCCCGACAAGGTGTCGATGGCGTCATCTGATCCTCGGGCCCGTCGGGATCAGCGGCAGGTCCTGGAACATGGGCGGAGGGAAGACACGTGCATCACGAGAGAGCAGTGCCGCAAAACCTGCCGCCAGTCTGACAGGCGCAATGCCCCTGACTCGACGAACCCGCGCCAAGTGGAGGCGGATACCTACCTTTCGAGGTTGGGTGCCCTACGTTCATTTGCGAGCTGCGGCAAGTCCGTTGGCCATCTGCCCGCATGTTCAAGCCAGAGATACCAGAAAAGTATGATGGAAGACTGAACCCGACAGAGTTCTTCCGCATCTACTCCATCGCCGTTGAAGCCGCCAGAGGAAGATATGAAAAGGTATTCACCAACTGCTTCGCTTTGGCACTCAAGCCGAACGTGAGGTCGTGGTTGATGCACTTGCTGGAGAATTCCATCTCGACCTGAGCTGAGCTGTGCAATGAGTTTGTTGGTGCCTTCACGATGGCCATCAAGAGTCAGGGCGGCCCAGAAATTTGCAGCTCCTTCCACAAAAAGAAGAATTGAGTTTGCGGAAGTACATGCAGAGATTTGTCTGGGTGCACAGGAACATTCCATATATCCACCCGGCAGCTGTGATTGCCACATTCCAGTCTAACATACGCAACCGCAGGATACGTTCCAAGATGAACGTCCAGTTGCCCAAGACTTTGAATGAGCTTTACACCTTGGTAGATAAGTGTGCCCGTACAAAGGAGGGGAGGTGACTCACCGGAGAAGAATATGGCGTTGAAGTTGACTTTGAAGATGACGACGATGCTGCCAACCAAAAGAAGAATAATAAGAAATGCAACAATAAGTGCAAGGAGAAGGCAGTGCTAGCTGTCAAAGGATCTGACACTCCTAGTACTGGCAAGAAGGCCAATACGGCAGTCCCCGGCAAGGAAGTTGCCGCGTGCACTGACTACCGGGAAGCTGCGGCGGCCAAAAAGGCTGGGAAGGATGGCGGACCGTACTGCGGGATCCATCGGACCAAGGGCCATGATCTCCAAGAGTGTCATAGAGTTGAGCAACTCGTCAAGAAGCAGAAAGCTGAGTACGAGAAGAATGACAAGGGCCGAGGTGGCAGAGGAAGCTACCCCAGCAAGGTCCCTCAGCATCAAGGGAAACCTGCTAGAGGTTGTGATAATAAGGAAGGTGATGACGAAAGCGATGAAGGGTATGAAGAGGAAACCAGTGAGCAAGTGTTTCAGAAAGCCACTGACACCCTGTGCATTGAGGGAGGCGCATCCTTGCACCCCTCTCACCGCCAGCTCAAACAGTGGGCACGCGAAGTCAATACTGTGGAGCCAGTGGTAGATTCCCGGAAACCACTCAAGTGGTCTTGCACGCCCATCATATTTGACGAAGATGATCACCCTGACCGCACCACCACCGTAGGGTGCTTGCTATTGTTGATTTCGCCAACAATACGCAACCTCAAGGTCACGAAAATATTGGTTGACAGCGGAGCCGGGTTGAATCTGATTTCCCCCAAGGTAATTAGCAAGCTGCAGATATCATATGATGAGCTCAAGGTTACTGGCATGTTCCAAGGGATCAACCACTACAGGAGTCATCCAAAGGGGAAGAACACGCTGCCGGTGACATCTGGAGGAGAATTGAACTATCAGACCAAGAAGATTGTGTTTGACGTGGTCGAGCTTCCTTTGCCGTACAATGGGATACTTGGTCGTCCTGCCCTGGCGAAGTTCATAGCGGCATCCCACTATGCCTGCAACACCCTGAAGATGCCAGGACCAATGGGCGTCATTTCTATCCTGTGAGACAAGAAGGACGCAATTATATGCGTAGATAAGATGTACCGGGATGCGGACGCTGCCGAGGCCGCTGAAACCGCAGGCCCCGCTAAGGAAAACAAGCAAGGGAGAAAAGCTAGCAAGGATACCGGCAAGGAATCTAGGAAGCATGCCTCTCCGGAGTGCGCTAAACATGTCGATGACTTGCCGGAAAGTTCCACTAGAAAGAGATCCAATGTTGTTGCACCTGTTATGAAGAAGGTCCTGGGAGGGCTGGTTGGCGCAGATGGTACGTTCACTATCAGCTCCACCCTTGACGAAAAAATGGAAAGCATGCTCGTTGCCTTCCCACGGGCTAATGTTGATGTGTTTGCTTGGCAACCATCTAACATCCCCCGTGTTCCTAGAGAGGTAATCGAGCACCACCTTGCTGTCAGCCCTCGTGCCCGGCCCGTCAAACAGAAGGTCAGGAAGCAATCTTTGGAGCGGTAGTAGTTCATTGCCGTAGAGATCAAGAAACTTGAAGCAGCTCGTTTGGTCAGTGGAGTATTGCGTCCAACATGGTTGGCAAACCCAAGGCGAATGGGAAGTGGAGGCTTTGCAAAGATTTCATAATCTGAATAAAGCATGCCCGAAGGACCCATTCCCCTTGCCGCGCATTGATCAGATCATGGATTCCACTTCCGGATGTGATCTGCTTTCCTTCTTGGATGCCTACTACGGGTACCACCAAATATTCATGTCCAAAGAAGACGAGGAGAAGACCATGTTCATTACCCCATGTGGCACGTACTACTTTGTACGGATAGCGTTGGGTCCACTTTCGCAAGAACATTGCACATTGGTTTTGAGTCCCAGCTGCATAGGAATATTGAAGCTTACATGGATGACATTGTAGTCAAGACCAGGACAGATCAACACTCATTCAGGACTTGGAAGAAACCCGCGCAAGATCAACTTGAAGTTGAACCTACATAAGTGTGTGTTTGGCGTTTCCTCTGGCAAGCTACTTGGCTTCATTTTGTCTCACCGGGGGATAGAGGCCAACCCCGACAAGATCAGCGCAATCGAGCAGATTCAAGCACCCAAGAGAGTCAAGGACGTGAGGCGTTTAACTAGATGTGTTGCCACACCAAGTAGGTTCATTTACAAGTCTGCCGAGCGCGCCCTACCATTCTTCAAAACTTTGAAGAAGGCAGGTCCCATGAAGTGGACCCTGGAGGTGGAAGCGGTGCCGTAGGACTTAAAAACTTACCTTTCCTTTGTCCCCACCTTGGTCGCTGCTAAACCGCAAGAGCCGTTGTTGCTATATCTGGCAGCAACAAATCAAGTGGTTAATGCAGCACTAGTGGCATAGAGGAAAGTGGAAGAAGGAGCAGCTGCAGCTACTGTCCTCCTCAGAGAAGGAAGTGAACCAGTCACGGCAGGGTTGAGTGTGGATCAGGAGAAAGAAAGCAGGGTTGTAAAGGCAATTCCAAGGCCACGACAAGGAAGAAGGTGGTGCAGCGACCAGTTTACTTTGTTAGCTCCCTGTTACAGGGGGCTAGATAATGGTATTCTGGAGTGAAAAATTTAATCTTCGGCCTCGTCATGGCCTCGAGGAAGCTGCACCACTACTTCCAAGCCCACGGGATCACAATTGTCACCCGTTTCCCTCTACAATGCATACTAAGGAACCCTGATGCCATCAGTGGAATAGTTGAATGGGCACTGGAGTTATCCAGCTTTGGACTGAAGTACGAAAGCACCTCAAAATTCATAGCGGAGCACTGGCGGAGTTCATTGCAGAACCTTCAGAGGTACCTGGTAGAGGAGCTGTCAGGAACAAGTCCACCTTGTTTGGTGAGCTGCAGTCTTCTGCAGGACCGCGGGTCTTTATGGTCGAGACAGGCGCTCCCACGAGTGAGGAGGTGTCATTGGACCTAGTTGTCGAGCCACAAGCTCCAACTTGGGCATATCACATCGTCCGCTACCTCCACACTGGAGAACTTCCCGAAGAGCAAGAAGAGGATGAAAGAGTAGCCTGAAGGGTCAGTATAAATCATTTTGTCGATGACGTGTTATACAAAAGGAGGCCCAACTGTGGAAATTAAAGTGCATTTGCCAGGAAGAGGGGAAGGAACTGTTGGAGGAGATACACAAAGGCACATGCAGATCTCATATTGGATCAAGAGCCTTGGTTGGAAAAGCTTTTTGGTAAGGTTTCTACTGGCCCACGGACCTCCAAGATGCAACCGAGCTAGTCACCAGATGTGAAGCCTGCCAGTTCCACTCCAAAAACATCCATTAACCTACTCAAGCTCTCTAGACGATCCCCTTATCATGACCGTTTCCTATCTTGGGGCTCGACATCTTGGGCCCATTCCCCCGTGCTACCGTGGTCTTTGAATTCTTGTACGTCATAATCAACAAGTTTACAAAGTGGCCGGAAGTGGAGCCTATGAGGAAGGTGAACGCACAATCAGCTATCAAGTTCTTGAAGGGATTGGTGCGGCATTTTGGAGTACCCGCCAGAGTCATCAGTGACAAAAACACCCAATTCACAAGCCGCGCCTTCATGCAAAAATTTCAAACCCTCGGAAGCAAGGTTTCATTCGCCTATGTTTCCCATCCCAGAAGCAATGGACAAGCTGAGAGGGCGAACGCTGAAGTGTTGCGAGGACTCAAGAAAAAAAGTGTGGCAGACGATGGATCGACGAGCTTGATGTCTACTATGCAACTTTATTCTTGTACACTCATGTTGGGCCTCCAAGCGCAGAGTTTTGTAGGACAGTAGCAATTTTCCCTCAAGTGAATGACCTAAGGTTTATCAGTCCGTGAGAGGTGTAGGAAGAAGATGGTCTCTCTCAAACAACCATGCAACCAAATACAAGAAATCTCTTGTGTCCCCAACACACCCAATAAAATGAAAAATTGTATAGGTGCACTAGTTCGGCGAAGAGATGGTGATAAAATTGTAATATGGATGGTAGAAATGTATTTTTGTAATCTGAATAAATAAAAAAAGAAAGGTAGCGAACGATAAAAGTGAGCACAAATGGTATTCCAATGCTTGAAAATGAGGCCTAGTGTTTGTACTTTCGCTAGTGCAATCTCTCAACAATGCTAATATAATTGGATCAGATAACCATCCCTCAAAGTGCGATGAAGAATCACTCCAAAGTTCCTATCTAGCGGAGAACATAAGAAGAAATTGTTTGTAGGGTACGAAACCACCTCGAAGCTATTCTTTCCGATCGATCTATCCAAGAGTTCATACTAAAATAACACCAAATAATTTCAGATTCATAATACTCAATCCAACACAAAGAACCTCAAAGAGTGCCCCAAGATTTCTACCGCAGAAACAAAGACAAGAACGTGCATCAACCCCTATGCATAGATTACCCCAATGTCACGTTTGGAATCCGCGGGTTGAGTTCCCAAACATATATCAAGTGAACCAATATAATACGCCATTGCCACCATGGGTATCCATATGCAAGACATATCAAGTGCTCTCAAATCCATAAAAGTATTCAATTCGATAAAACAAAATCTCAAAGGGAAAACTCAATTCATCATAACAAGATAGAGAGGGGAAAACACCATATGATCCGACTATATTAACAAAGCCCGCGATACATCAAGATCGTGACATCTCAAGAACACGAGAGAGTGAGAGAGAGAGAGAGATTAAACACATAGATACTGGTACAAACCCTCAGCCTCGAGGGTGTTCTACTCCCTCCTCATCGTGGTTGTCGGATCGTCGGTTCCGGGAAACACTTGTTGTGCTACACGCCAGCGATCGTCGGTTCCTAGCTCGCTCGCACAACGATCTCAAGGCCTAGCTCGACGAACCCAAAGAACTCGAGACATGAGGGTTTATACTGGTTCGGGCCACCGTTGTGGTGTAATACCCTACTCCAGTGTGCTGTGGTGGATTGCCTCGTAGGCTGACGATGAACATGTACAATGTATGAACAGCCTCCTTAGGAGAGGTGTTCTTGAGCTCGGTGAGCTGGTGAGTGTGTGGGTGGTCTTAGTGATCCGTCCTCCGATCCCCCCTCTATGGTGATGGCTAGTTTGAAGGTGGGAAGGGAAGGGATCCCACATCGGCTAAGTTTGAAGGTGGACAACTAGTACAAGCTATCCCAACAAAAGGTGGTCTTTGCCTGCCAAAGGCTCTGGTGGTGATGCTGCCGTGGGTTCCATGGTGACCTCCCTCTTGCCGTTCTTCTCGTCTTGGTCTTGTTGCACCAATATGGAAATCTTTGCCTGATGCCTCGGGACTCCTCGCCTGCGCCCGCCTCTTTAGCACTGTAAGTGCATCTAGTGCCCCTTAGAGATTTTGGTGTATTGAAGACTTATAGGTTAAGGGACTAATGTGTTTGTGAGTGTACACAGGTCAATAAGTCTATGAGGATTTTGATATTTATAGAGAAAGTCGACCCCTAAAAATGAATGTCTTTGACTGAAGACTTTCTGAAGACATTGAAAGTGAAGAAATTGGTGTGACCATGAAGCGTGAAGACTTTTTTTTGTAGTTTCATGTTCTCTTTCTTGAGTCATAGGAAACACCGTACTGTTAAAGGGGGTCGAGGAAATTCTAAGGAAAATTTTCCAAGTGATGCTCATCTCAAAATCCTACACCTACCAATCCCTTCGAGCGAAGCCATTGGAAATCTCATACAGCTCAGTCAATTTCTTCAAAGGATGTAGATGAAGTTCTTCTGGTCTCTGAGGAATTTGTTCTGACTGAGAAGTTAGGAATTCGCCAGTGCGGATTGCCTACAAGTGAGGAACATGATAGCCCTGAGGAATTTGATAGATCAAATATCCGACCGTTGCTGTGCTACACGCCAGCTGTCCCAAAATATCTACCCACCTAACTGTCATATCATTGAAGGGCATTTATGTCTTATCATGTCGGGATGCTCCCTAGGCTATAAATAGCCGCCCCATCAACCACTAGCTGGTTGGCTGCTCCGAGAGGAACTGACACTTGTCATTTGAGAGCATCGCATCCTCCGAGGACTTTGAGCGAAAATCATCAAGTGAGGAAAACCCAAACCCGAACACCTACAAACCCAAAGTGATTGAGAATCACTGAAGAGATTGATCCTGCATGGATCCTACGCTTGTTACCTTTGAAGAATGTGCATCTTCCAGATGGTTATGCGTCATGGTCTAAGCATCCAAGAGGAAATTGTGGATCACCGAGTGACCGAGTTTGTGAAGGTTTGCTAGTCACCTGAATACTTTCCACAAGTGATTGGGCGAGGTCTGTGTGACCTTAGCTCAAGGAGAATATGGTGAGGATTGTGTGTCCGGGACTATGTGTCCTCAGGTTTAAATACCTAGCCGCTCCAGCTAGATGTACGACTGTCATAGCAGTTGGAACTGGTCTACCAAATCATTGTCTTCACCAAGCCAACTGGTTCTATTTCCTCAACTCTTCAATTTCCTCATTACTATGTTGTGTGCCTGTTCATATCTGTTTGAAGACTTTGACTGAAGACTTTCTCAATTTCCCCAGTTCAATTTCTTCTGTCTATTTGTCTTCATCCTGTTTATCTAGTGTTTGCGCTTTCTGTACTCTGTGCTTGTTTTCATTTCATCATGATGACCATGCTTATGTTCTGTTATGTTTGCATCTGAGTACTTATTCCGCTACAAGTAGTTCTTCGCTTATGAATTTCCTCGCCCTGAAATTCCTGAGTGAAGAATTCATAAAAATCGCCTTTTCAACCACCCTCTTGTCGATATAACGCACTTTCAATTGGTATCAGAGCAAGGTACTCCCTTGTTCTATGTGATTTTGGCTTAACCGCCTGGAGTTTTAGTTATGTCGACCGCTGGTATGATCAAGGTCTCTGCTTGGTGTCCTACCTTCGATGGGACAGACTACCCCTACTGGAAGAATAAGATGCGAATGCATCTTGAGGCAATTGATAACGATCTCTGGTATGTTGTGGAAAATGGTGTTCCCTCTGTCACACCTTCTGTGAGTGCTGCTGATGTGAAGATATTCAAGCAACTCAATTCTCAAGCGAAGAACATCATATCTGGCCATCTGAGTAAAGGGTGGTATTGCAGAGTGAGTGCTTTGGAAACTGCTAAGCTTATCTGGGATAGGCTGTCCAAAGTAAATGAAGGAGTCTCAACACAGCATGACTCTCGAGTTGACGTTCTTTGCAATCTCTCCAACCGCTTCGAAACACTTGACAATGAACATGTTCAGCAAACCTTCGATCGCCTCACTAACATCCCAAATGAGCTTCAAGCACTTGGTGCCACTGACATCACCGACCATGAGGTGGTGAAGAAATTGCTGAGATCGCTTAATTCCTCATTTGATACTCTCGCACTGATGATACAAGAACGTGGAGACTACAAGTCACTTTATCCACTGATATCCTCGAAAGGCTAAACACTCATGAGTTCCAGCTTGCTGAGAAGAGAGATCTCTATGGTTCAAGCTATGGCATATCACACGCCCTGAAGGCCAAGGTAGTTTCTAAATCTAAAGGTGAAGATTCTGGTAGCAGCCTTGGTGATCCTGAAGAACTGAGCCAGGAGCTAGCAATTCTCGTGAATAAATTCCGGAAGTTCTCAAGGCGTGGTCACTTTGGAATATCCTCAAGAAGTGATGATTCCTCATCCCGTGACTACAAGAAGGGACTGTGCCACAAGTGCAAGAAACCTGGTCACTACATTCAAGACTGTCATCAGTGGGAAAAGGAATCAAAGAACAAGAAATAGAAGGATTATAGTTCTGATGACTCAAAGAAGAAGAAGAAATCTTCAAAGTCTTCATCATCAAAATCCTCGAAGTCCTCATCTCAAAATAAGAGCAGCTCTAAGAAGGCTCGGGCATTCATTGGTAAGCAAATGGACTCTGAAGCTGAATCTAGGGAACATGAGGAAGAGGAGGCATCTGAAGAGTTAGAATCTGGTGTGGAGAGCCTAGCCCTTGCTACTGCGTTCGTCAGCAAGTCCATCTTCAACTCTGAAGAAAATGGCTTCACCAACAAGGCTGACGAAGGAGAAGATGACTACGCTCCCACCTATTGCTTCATGGCAAAGGGTGCCAAGGTACTCAAATATCCCTCCTCTGAATCAAGTGAGGATGAATCTGATGAATACCTCAAGCCTAGCTACTCTAAACTTGCTAAGATTGTTGTGAAACAACAAAAGGCTTTTGAAAAGTTTCAAAACATGCTAGACAAAAGTGATGATATTTTGGTTGAAGAAATGGATCGCACTAAAACTTTGACTGAAAATGTTCAGAGACTTCAGTCCAAGTTTGACAATCTTCAAAGTCATCATAACACTCTCTTATCTGATCATGAGAAGCTTTCTTCTGAATTTATTCAAAGAAAGCAAGATCTTGAGAAGCTAAGAGAGTGTTATGAAGATCTTCAGAAGGAGCGTGATTCATTACTTGCTCAACAACTCAACGCTGGTCAGGAAGAATTCATTCCTCCATGTTTGAAGTGCATTGAACTTGATCTACTAATTCTTCACCTGAATGTTCAAATACTTCTACTGCTACAAATTCTTCACCTATCTCTGCTATCACTAATTTCTCATCTCAGGATATTGCTAGTATCACTGACGATGCAAGGCTGAAGGAATTGTATATGAAAGGCATGTACAAAATCCTCAAAGGGCATCAGGCTCTTTGTGATGTGCTTAAAAAGCATATCCTCAACAGGAACCCTAGGAAAGAGGGTATTGCCTTTGAGAGGAAACTCAACGCTGATGGAACATACTAGAAGCCTGAGCAGTACCCAAAAACCTCATGGGTTCTGCAAAGGGACCTCCAGTAGATCCATCTACTTTATCTGGCTTTACATGTGAATCTCCTCATTCTACTGATGAGTCATTTGACTCCAACTATAAGTTGTTCAAAAATCAGAATGGTCAAGTATTTGCTAGATATGTTGGCACTAACTGCAGGAATGGTTCCCCTATGAAGAAAATCTGGGTTCCCAAAAGGTGCCTTGAAAATCTTCAGGTGCATGTCATCATGACACCACCTATGAAGAATAGGAACCCCAGATCAAATTCTTCATATGGATCCAAGTCCTCATATGGACCGAATTCCTCAAGTGGATCAAATTCCTCAAAATGATCAAAGTCCTCACATGAACATCATCGTGCTAACGCTTCTGTTTCGCAGGGATGAACTAAGGGCTATGAATATGAGCATTATTCCTCTAACCATTATGTTCATAAGTCCTTGAAGAATTTCTCTGCTTATTAATATGCTTACCCTAACTCCTCTTAGGTGAAACGAAGTGGACTGGCTTCTATGCCACCTTTCTCTTATGGAGCTCGCAGAATGATGAACTCTTTGCACCCCTTCAGATGTGGGTTGTGAAGAAAAGGAACTAGTTTCTTATGCAGGGACATGTCTATAGACGAACACAAACGTCTGAAGAAATTGCTGGAGACCTGAATATGCTTGAAAGGACGCAAGCTAATCATGAAGAAATTAATTTTCATATCTCATGTCCTCATTCTGTTTTATCTGTTCCTTTGCTTTTGAAATTGATCTGATGAATTTGATGTCATATTCTTCACCGATGAAGTATATGAGTTCATAAGCTGCACTAATTCATCTGTAGGATGATCAACCCACAGCCACTGAGTGGTTCTCGATAGTGGATGTACAAATCACACGACTGGTGACAAGAATCTATTGGTGGACGCTCCCTTATCTCCATCACATCTGAAGCATATCACCTACGCCGACAAAGGCAAAAGCAAGGTATTGGGTCTAGGTAAGTTTGCGATCTCAGAGGATCGACAGATGGACAAAGCCATGCTTGTCGAGTCCTTAGGATTCAACCTCATGTCAGTCTCAATGCTTTGTGCTCTTAATATGGTTGTTATCTTTGGCAAGTATTGTTGTGTTGTGATCATGGAAGCTGACCATTCCAAAGTCTTCGAAGGCTTTAGTAGAGGAGATCTGTATATTGTTGATTTCTCTACAGGACCACAACCAGCTATATGTCTACTTACAAAAGCTTCAGAAGGCTGGCTATGGCATCGACGACTTGGTCATGCTAGCATGAGGAACTTGCACACGCTCGCAAAGAAGAAGCATGTCATTGGCATTGAGAATGTCAAATTCCTTAAGGCTCACCTGTGCAGAGCCTTTGAAGCTGGAAAGATGACCAAGGCCAAGCATCCAGCGAAGACTATCATGACTACCACTCGACTATTTGATTGCTTCACATGGATCTATTTGGTCCTAACCATTATTCTTCATTCACTAATGAAGCCTCTCTATATGGCCTTGTCATTGTTGATGATTACTCTCGTTACGCATGGGTGCATATTATCACTTACAAACGTGAAGTGCAGGAAGTCTTCAAACGATTTTCCTCGAGGGCTTCAACCAACTTTGGTGTGAAGATAAAGCACATCAGAAGTGACAATGGAACTGAGTTCAAGAATAGTGGTCTTGATGACTATCTTGATGAACTTGGCATTACTCATGAGTTATCTGCTCCTTATACTCCTCAGCAGAATGGCGTCGTGGAGCACAAGAATAGGACTCTTGTTGAGATGGCTCGCACTATGCTTGATGAATACAAGACGCCTCGTCATTTCTGGATTGAGGCAATTGATACTACATGCCACATCATCAACAGGGTATATCTTCACAAATTCTGCAAGAAGACTACATATGAAGTCCTGACTGACAAGAAACACAATGTGAGTTATTTCAAAGTCTTCGGTGCTAAATGTTGGATTGGAGATCCTCATCACAATTCTAAATTTGCACCGAAAGCACATGAAGGTTTTATGCTTGGTTACGGAAAGGACTCGCACACCTACAGAGTCTTCAGCAACGTCCACCACAAAGTTGTTGAAACAGTAGATGTGCGGTTCGATGAAACTAATGGCTCGCAAAGAGAGCACCTACCTCCTGTGCTACATGAAAAATCACCTGAGGGAACCGTCAAGTTCAAGGCTACTAAGGATGTCATTCCTACCGAAGAATCTGCTGGAGAAGTCATTCCAGAACGTGAAGAAGATCATGCTGATGCACCTGAGGAAAATGATGCTGAAGAAAGTGCTGATTCAATTCCTCAACGACAACCCGCTCATCCTCGCATTGCAAATGAAGTGCAGATTGAGAAAATCATTAGCGACATCAACGCACCAGGACCTCTCACACGCTCAAAAGCTTCACATTTGTCTAACTTTTGTGGGCACTTTGCTTTTGTCTCTATCACAGAGCCCACTAAGGTAGATGAAGCATTTATGGAGCCTGAGTGGATTCAAGCTATGGAAGAGGAATTACATCAATTCGATCAACAAGCAAGATGAAAATGGCCTTGTGGTGAGGAATAAGGCACGGCTTGTAAAGGCTACACACAGATTGAAGGAATTGATTTCGATGAAACTTTTGCACCTGTTGCTAGACTTGAGGCTATTCGCATATTACTTGCTTATGCTAACCATCATAACATCATCTTATATCAAATGGATGTGAAAAGTGCATTCCTCAATGGTAAACTTGAGGAAGAAGTATATGCTACTCAACCCCCAGGTTTTGAAGATCCAAAGGATCCTGACAAAGTCTTCAGACTCAATAAGGCCCTCTATGGCCTCAAGCAGGCCCCTCGTGCGTGGTATGATACTTTGAAGGAATTCCTCATGAAGAAAGGCTTCAAACCGGGTTCACTTGACCCAACTATTTTCACCAAAACCTATGATGATGAATTATTCGTGTGCCAAATATATGTTGATGATATTATCTTTGGCTGTACTGACCAACGTTATATGATGAATTTGCCTATATGATGAGTGAAGAATATCAAATGTCTATGATGGGAGAATTGAAATTCTTCTTAGTTCTTCAAATTCGTCAACAGCGCAATGGCATATTCATATCTCAAAAGAAATACCTCAAGGATGTATTGAGGAAATTCGGCATGCAAGATTGCAAAGGCGTCAAAATCCCTATGCCCACAAATGGCCATCTATGCACTGATGAAAATGGTATTGACTTCGATCAAAAGGTATACCGCTCCATGATTGGCTCTTTATTGTACTTATGTGCATCTAGGCCAGATATTATGCTTAGTGTTTGCTTGTGTGCCCGATTTCAAGCTACACCAAAGGGATCACACCGTAAGGCTGTGAAGCATATTCTTCGATATCTAGCTCACACACCAACACTTGGATTATGGTATCCCAAGGGCTCGACTTTTGATCTCATTGGATATTCAGACTCTGACTATGCTGGTGATCGTGTGGACCGCAAGTCAACATCAGGCACATGACATTTCGTCGGATGATCCTTAGTCTGTTGGTCCTCCAAGAAACAGAACTGCATATCACTGTCTACTGCTGAAGCTGAGTACATTGCTGCTGGTTCTTGTTGTGCTCAATTGCTATGGATGAAGCAAACCCTCAAGGACTACGACATCAACATGAAGAATGTGCCTCTCTATTGTGACAATGAGAGTGCCATCAAGATTGTTCATAACCCAGTTCAGCACTCGAAGACAGAGCACATCCAGATTCTTCATCATTTTCTTTGTGATCATGTGTTAAAGGGTGACATCTCTACTACGCAACTTTATTCTTGTAGACTCGTGATGGGCCTCCAAGCGCAGTGTTTTGTAGGACAGTAGCAATTTTCCGTCAAGTGGATGACCAAAGGTTTATCAATCCGTGAGAGGTGTAGGATGAAGATGGTCTCTCTCAAACGACCTTGCAACCAAATACTCTAAATATTTTGTGTCCCAACACACCCAATACAGTGGCAAATTGTATAGGTGCACTAGTTCGGCGAAGAGATGGTGATAAAAGTGTAATATGGCCTGTAGAAATATAGGTTTGTAATCTGAATAAAAAATAGCAAGGTAGCAAACGATAAAAGCGAGCAGAAACGGTATTGCAATGCTTGAAAATGAGGCCTAGGGTCCGTACTTCCGCTAGTGTAACCTCTCAACAATGCTAATATAATAGCGATGAAGAATCACTCCAAAGTTCCTATCTAGCGGAGAACATAAGAAGAAATTGTTTGTAGGGTACGAAACCACCTCGAAGGTATTCTTTTCGATCGATCTATCCAAGAGTTCGTACTAAAATAACACCAAATAATTTCAGATTCGTAATACTTAATCCGGCACAAAAAACCTCAAAGAGTGCCCCAAGATTTCAACAAGAGAAACAAATACAAGTACGTTCATCAACCCCTATGCATAGATTACCCCAATGTCACCTCGGGAATCCGTGAGTTGAGTGCCAAAACATATGTCAAATGAACCAATATAATACCCCATTGACACCATAGGTATGCATATGCAAGACATATATCAAGTGCTCTCAAATCCATAAAAGTATTCAATCTGATAAAATGAAATCTCAATGGGAAAACTCAATTCATCACAACAAGATAGAGAGGGGAAAACACCATATGATCAGACTATATTAACAAAGCCCGCGATACATCAAGATCGTGAAATCTCAAGAACACGAGAGACAGACAGAGAGAGATTAAACACATAGCTACTGGTACAAACCCTCAGCGTCGAGGGTGGGCTACTCCCTCCTCATCGTGGTGGCCGCCGGGACGATGAAGATGGCCACCGGTGATGATTCCCCCTCCGGCAGGGTGCCGGAACCGGGGTCTAGATTGGTTTCTCGTGGCTACAGAGCCTTGCGACCGCGGAACTTCTTATCTAGGGTTACCCCGAGGGTTTCCGGAATATTTGATGATTTATAGGGCAAAGAGGGGGTGCGAGGGGCCACCGAGGTGGGCACCACCGACCTGGGCGCGCCTGGCACCCCAGGCTCGCCCTGGTCGGTTGTGCCTCTCGTGCACCCTACAAAAGCGCTCTCCGCCAACTTGATGTCTTTTGGTCCATAAAAAATCCACAAAAAGTTTCACTTTATTTGGACTCCGTTTGATATTGAGTTCCTATGATGTAAAAAACAAGTAAAAACTGCATCTGGCAGTGGGCACTGGGTCAATAGGTTAGTCCCAAAAAATGATATAAAGTTGCTATAAAATGCCTGTAAAATTTCCAAGAATGATAATATAACGGCATGAATACTTCATAAATTATTGATACGTTGGAGACGTATCAGCATCCCCGAGCTTAATTCCTACTCGTCCTCGAGTAGGTAAATGACAAAAGAAATAATTTATGAAGTATGAATGCTAGCAAAGTGCATAAGTTTGATCAATGAAAATTTCAATAACTTTTCCTAGCATCATAATAGAAATTCTTTCACATAAACTCATCATGGTAAAATAGCAACCAATTCACATGTTAAGGTTCAAACAATGAATTCTCTTGAAACTCAACAACCTATATTCTTAGTCACCAAGCAATTGCAATTCAACTTATTCAAAAAAGTCTAAGTAAGAGCACCACCCACTCAATCATCATATAGTCTTCTATGATTGCTAACACTCACCACATACACATGAGAAAAATGTTTCAACCGGACACATAGAAAGATAGGGGCTCATAATTTCTGTCGGTGTACAAAAGTAGGGGTCTTTTTGTACCCCTTTACTTGTACGCCGGCAGTCGTAGCCTCTGCGGCCATGCTTGGTGAAGCAGAAGAAGCAAAGGTACGAGACTGCCAAGGTAGCAATCAAGCCAGAGGGGCGAAGAGCAAAGGGGCAAGATGGACTTCCCCGGGCAAGGGCCTACATAGCCCCGACAAGAGCCTTGTCGGGGCGACTTGCTCCACACCAGCAAAGCCGCCACCCTTGAGCCTGAGAGCTCTGACACCATCAACAATGTCAAGGCCAAGACTCAAGGGCGCCCGCGTGGTCGCATGCAGATCTTTGTGTAGACCAAAGGCCTGCGAATCTAGATGAAGACCAAAAGACGAATTCCCCCAGCAAGTTCCTTGCTGGGGACAGACAGAGACCCTCGGCAAGATCCTTGCAAGGCACGTCCGAAGACCCCCGGTAGGATCCTTGTTGGGGACGCCCGCGAGACCCCGGCATGACCCTTGTCGGGGACATCTGCGGGGCCACGGCTAGGCCCGCAGCCACCAACATTTCGCTGCCCCACGGCCGTTCCGATGGAGCAACCAGCCCGCCAACTAGGCAGGCGCCTGCGTGGCAGCATGCAGCTTCTAGGCCAACTAATCAAGCGCTTGCATGGCGGCATGCGGCTTCTAGGCCAACTAGTCAAGCACTTGGGTGGTGGCATGCATATCTTCGTGAAGACCCTATCACCGCACCAGCGCAACAACTAGCCAGCCAACATGGCGCTGGATGCCTCATCAGCATGGATGCGCGTCAAAGCAAGGTGAGGCGGTGACGGACGAGACGAGCCTTGTTGCCGCCCCTGATAAAGCAAGAGGGCACGTAGGCAGCACATTAAATGCGTTTGACCTACGGTACCATGTGATAAACTTCTACATTGTAGATAATTTCCGCCTCCTGTGTGCCACTGTGGCGACCCCTTTGACATACAAAAGGAGGCCCGAGGCGTACTTTGGAAGGATTCAAATTTTTTCGACTGGGCATGCACTGCAGCTAGTTCAAGAGCTCAAGAACACCAAAAATACTCAAAAGCAGGACTAGGGTTTTACGCATCGTTTGCGGCCCGAACCTGGGTAAAAATCTCCTCGCGCTGATATTTTAGAACTGCCCTTTGCGCAGCTCCACGCCCCGCCAACCGTAGGTAGGGGCAACTGAGGCTGTGAAAAACTGGTCTAGAAGTTAGTGCATCGACTTCATCATCGCCATGGCCCCCAAGAAGAAGGGGATCACAACGATCGAATCGTCTAGAGCCGGACTACCTGTACCAGCACGGACAGGCGACGGAGCGGTCGCGGATGGTGGCGGGGGCGTGGCCTGGGAGCATCCACGATGCTCTGGCAATCGGAGCCCGGTGAGCGGCGTCGTTCGTGCCCAAGACGACGAACCACACGCCGTGGGTCCAGGGGCGGGGCTGTGCTGCCCACAGGCGGTGCGGCGACCTCCAGGACGCCCCGGCTGGCGCCCGCGCCGCGGTCTTCCCAGGCCGCGGATGATGAGCAACGCCGCGATGTCGGCGCCCCCGGGCACCGCCGCGGGACGAGCCTTTTGCTTCACTCTCGAGTCGCAGCAGGCCAGCACGCGTGCCCAGATGCTGGCGGAAATGGCGCGCGACCATGACACCGTGATAGGGCTCCTTCTAATGTGGTTAGAAGTCGGAGCACCTCACGGTCCACGTAGCTTTCGCCGCCACCCACGCCAGCAGAAGCGTTGGCGCGCGTGCAACTGCTCCTCAACTTTCCTCCTGCCGTGGAGAAGCTCGACGAGTGGAGAGCCACCATTCGGAGCCTCATCAGTTTGGCCAATAAAGATGAACCGCGACCGGCGGGACCCTGCTATCTCTTGAGCACTGCGTTGGTTTTCCCTTGAAGAGGAAAGGGTGATGCAGCAAAGTAGCGTAAGTATTTCCCTCCGTTTTTTAGAACCAAGGTATCAATCCAGTAGGAGGCTACGCGTGAGTCCGTCGCACTACACAAACAAATAAATCCTCGCAACCAACGCGATAAGTGGTTGTCAATCCTTACACGGTCACTTACGAGAGTGAGATCTGATAGATATGATAAGATAATATTTTTGTATTTTTATGATAACGATGCAAAGTAAAATAAAAGCAACGGAAATAACTAAGTGTTGAAAGATTAATATGATGGAAAATAGACCCGGGGGCCATAAGTTTCACTAGTGGCTTCTCTCAACAGCATAAGTATTTTACGATGGGTGAACAAATTACTGTTGAGCAATTGACAGAATTGAGCATAGTTATGAGAATATCTAGGTATGATCATGTATATAGGCATCACGTCCGAGACAAGTAGACCGACTCCTGCCTGCATCTACAACTATTACTCCACACATCGACCGCTATCCAGCTTGCATCTAGAGTATTAAGTTCATAAGAACCGAGTAATGCTTTAAGCAAGATGACATGATGTAGAGGGATAAATTCATGCAATATGATAAAAACCCCATCTTGTTATCCTCGATGGCAACAATACAATACGTGCCTTCCTGCCCCTATAGTCACTGTGAAAGAACACCGCAAGATTGAACCCAAAGCTAAGCACTTCTCCCATTGCAAGAAAGATCAATCTAGTAGGCCAAACCAAACTGATAATTCGAAGAGACTAGCAAAGATAACCAATCATACATAAAAGAATTCAGAAGATTCAAATATTGTTCATAGATAAACTTGATCATAAACCCACAATTCATCGGTCTCAATAAACACACCGCAAAAGAAGACTACATCGAATAGATCTCCGCAAGAGAGGGGGAGAACATTGTATTGAGATCCAAAAAGAGAGAGGAATCCATCTAGCTAATAACTATGGACCCGAAGGTCTGAGGTAAACTACTCACACTTCATCGGAGAGGCTATGGTGTTGATGTAGAAGCCCTCCGTGTCGATGCCCCCTCCGGCAGAGCTCCGGAACCGGCCCCAAGATGGGATCTCATGGGTACAAAAGGTTGCGGCGGTGGAATTAGGTTTTTAATTCCGTATCTGATCGTTTGGGGGTACGTAGGTATATATAGGAGGAAGGAGTACGTCAGTGGAGCAACATGGGGCCCACGATGGTGGAGGGCGCGCCTAGGGGGTAGGCGCGCCCCCCTACCTCGTGGCTTCCTGGTAGCTTTCTTGACATAGGGTCCAAGTCCTCTGGATCATGTTCGTTCCGAAAATCACGTTCCCGAAGGTTTCATTCCGTTTGGACTCCGTTTGATATTTTTTTTCTGCGAAACTCTGAAATACGAAAAAAACAGCAATTCTGGGCTGGGCCTCCGGTTAATAGGTTAGTCCCAAAAATAATATAAAACTGAATAATAAAGCCAAATAATGTCCAAAACAGAAGATAATATAGCATGGAGCAATCAAAAATTATAGATACTTTGGAGACGTATCAGACCCTCGTGCCGGCGCTCTGTCGAGCCGGTGGATGCCGGTGGTGGAAGGACCGGAGACACTGCGACCACGGTGCACTATCCTCCCCCATGCCAGCAACAACAGCCGTCGGCTCGTTGGGCCGACGCCCGCAACAACGTTTCCACAGCGTCGTCTGACCCGCGCGCCTGTTGCGACCAACGTCAAGTTCTTCGGGAGCGAGCTCAGGAAGACGCTCAGACCGCTATCGAGCTGCGGCGGAAGTGTGCCATCAGTCAGATAGGCTTGTGGGGCCCACTATGGACCGCCCGGTGTCGAGGGGTTCCAGTGATCTACCTTACGAGGTGGGTTGTCCAGCCTTTACCCGTGAGCTGCGGCAGTTCCAGTGGCCCACTCACCGCACCTTCAAGCATGAGGGTCGAGAAAAGTACAACGACAAGACTCCCCCGTCGGAGTTCCTCAGCATCTACACTATCGCGATTCAAGCTGTCGGGGCTCGCGATGACAAGGTGCTTGCCAACTACTTCCCTTTGGCACTTAAGCCCAACGTCATGTCATGGTTGATGCACCTGCCAGTGGATTCCATTTTTTCTTGGACGAATCTGTGCCACGAGTTTGTTGGCGCCTTTATCGGAGGCCACCAAGCTCCTGGATAGGCAAGTGATTTGCATGTCATCCCCCAAAAGGACGGCGAGACCCTGTCACACCCTGATTTTCATGCCACGACACTGAAGTCAATATATCATGCTAAAATGTGGTTTGACAAAAACTTTTGAGAGTTTTGTCTTTGCTTTGAGTGAATGTTTGACTGCTGTTTGCAAGTGCTCTAAAAATCAAATAAATTCTACAACCCTTATACTCCTTCTCCTTGACCCAAAAACCTTTCCCAATGATCATGCCATGTGTATAGGACATAAAAATAATTTCTTACAAAAATTATTTGACCAAATAGTATTTTCAAAAATTAGTTTTCCAAAGACCCCTGAATTGAGATTTGCACTGCACGTACTTAATTAAGGGCAGTAAAAATCTTTCCAAAATTATATTTGACTCCTATTAGATATAGGACACCCAAAAACCACAAAAATATAATTTTAAAAGTTATTTTCTTATTTTATCTAAAGGTTTTCTCTTTAGGCCAGAAATGGTCTTTAATAGGTTAAAATTATTTTAAAGCTTCAAAAATATTTGAGAAAAATCAGGGAAGCTCAGTGGACATATATTATCCATATATAAGAGTTTCAACACATGGTCATGTTCAAAATATTGGTCAAATCCCTCAAAAACCCTTTCTGGATATTTCAAGCTTTTGAAATATTTAAAAAGGAAATATTCCCCAAAAATTCCAAGAATATTCTAGCGTTTTACATATGACATTTTTGATGATCTTGCGAGGTCTCATGCCATGGAGAATAGTATAACCCCATGAAACCCTCTCAAAAGCATTTCTGTCCATTTTAAAGTTTGAGCAACTTTACATTGCCAAACATGTCCAAATGTTCTCAAACCTTGTGAACATTCTCAAATGATCTAATCATTCATCTAGACCAAATGGCACAAGTTGGAGAAAACTTTATATTGATCAAAGTGCCCCAAAACCCTTCCTGTCCAGAACCAAATTTGAACAACTCTACATTGGCAACTTTCTCCTTTTGATCTCAACTTTTGTGGAAATGTTCAGAACCTTAAATGATGACACTGCACTAAGTGGTGCATCAAGGATAATAGATTTGCATGCCTAAATCCTAGAAAGTCCATTTCTGTTGATTTCTAGGGTTTACAAAAGTTGCATTGGCAACTTTGCCCAAATGGACTCAATCTTAGTGGAACCACTTGTTTTCTCATGCCATTTGGCCCTGTCAAACCTTATGATAAGAGGAGTTCATCTTCTTGCCCAAATCAACAACAAACACCAGCCATTTTTTAAAAAACACCAATTTGACCACTTCCACTAATCTCCATGAGTTCTCCTTTTTACCACCACCCCTCCTAGTTTCCCTCTACCTCTGGTATGCTTCCCCTGCCCGAGAGGCAATGATTAAGAAGCGAGACCCATTTTTCCTCTCTGGACATCCACTTCCCTCTCCCTTTCTCATCTCACTCTCACTCCTGGCAAGTTCCAGAGCATCCTAGGCCTCCACCCATCTTGTTTATTCCTCCTACAGACGCCAGACACAAGTGGGCGCGCGAGTGCGCGTGGAAAAGCCGCGGATGCCGGCCAAAGACGCGCTCTGGAGCACGTCATGGCGCTCCCGACCGTTGATGCCGCGTCCCCCGACCACCTTGAGCCTCCCCCTTGCGCCAATCGAGGTGCCTCGACGTCCGCAACACGCCACCGTGCTGGCCCCTTCCTTTCCCCCTCTGTCTTGCCCATGCCGCGCGTGCCCAGAGCCGCCCGAGCCCGCCAATGTGCGTGTGAGCTCGTGGCTCCTCCCGGAGCTCGCCCTGCTCCCTCTCTCTCTTCCTGGCACCCTACTTCACCCCCACGAACACCGTAGACAACCACACTCCCTCCCTCCTGGTCGCCCGAGCCGTTGCCGCGGCCACCCGTAGGCCACGTCCTCGGTGAGCCACGGCCTCGCTATATAAGTTCGCCCGAGGCCTCTCTCTGGAGCCCTTTCGCCCTCTCTCCCTCCCGTACGTCACCCAGACCCAGCCAACCCACTCGCCGAGCCCTCTGTTGCTCCCCATGGCCGGAGCCGAGCCGCCGGACTCCGCCTAAAGTTGCGACCACTCCTCCTCCTCCCCTCTAGACCACACCAGTGACCCCTCACCACCACAGCCGACTCGCCCTGCACTTCATCCCCTCCTCCCCGCGCCTGCCACGCAGTCCCAAACCTCGCCGACGGCCTACTCCGCGGCCACCCAAGCCATCGCTGCTGCAGCCCTCCACGGCATGCGTGCATCACATGGATGGGTGCGGCGTCGCTTCCTGAGCACGGCGGTGGGTGGAGCATAGCCGGAGACGCTCTGTAGCCCCGGCAATCGCCAAGGGAGCCGCCTCCTCCCATGGGCCGAGCGAAAAGGGAGGTTGAAGGCGACCTGCAGTTGGGGCCAGCGTCGTGACCACATGGGTGGTCCCCGCCGTTTAAGTGGAAACGACTTCAGTGAAGACGCCTTTGACGTTGCCTGTCGTCCGCGTGGCCGAGCCGCTGTGCCGGCCCATGGTCTCTCTGTCGCCCCGTGCGCGGGATAAGGTTAAAGCCTTATTTCTTTTTTCTTATTCCAGTCAACTTCAAAATCCTTAAATAATTCAACAGAGCTCCAAATTTGATGATTCAAATTTGTAGTAGTTCATAAATTCATGATCTATCAGATGGTGCTGTTTGCACATTTTTCCAGGAAACTTTTCTTCACACATAATTATAAAATCCCAATTTTCCATTTCTGTCATAAACTTTAGAAAATCACAAAGAGCTCAAAATTGATCCAAATGCCATGATTCAAATTCCTAGATGCTTCTAAGGTCATAACTTAGTTTATGAACATTTTTCTTAATACTTTCTATGCACCACAATATAATGAGCCATTTCTTCATATTTGTCAACTTTGCAAATTCACAGGAAATTCATTTGAACTCCAAATCCAGTGAAACCAACTCCTAGATGCTTCTAAAATCATGATTTGTTAAATGGGTGCCTTTGCTCATTTTTCAAAAATATATTTCTGTACACTTCTTGCAAATCCATAAACCCCTTGATTCCATCATATCAAAATGTTCAGAGATGTCCATTGATCAAATCCTAATGAAACCACTTTGGTCATCCCTCATATGACCAGAGGTATCCTAAAAAAGTCCAACTCACATTTTTAGAGAATTTTTATTTTCTGCCTTGTTGTGTTGCTTACTATAATTGTTTCCAACATTAGTTGACGAAGTAGACGAAATACTTGGAGAAGGACCAGAAGATTTGAAGACTCTGATGAACCAGGCAAGCAGCCCTTTTGACCATGATGAACCTTTTTATAACAATAGCATTTCATTCCGTTATTGTTGAGTGCATGATATCTTGAATGGCAACCTTGCTAGGTTTGCCTCCGTTGCATGCCCCGTTGATACTTGCATTATTCATGACTCTATCCTTGTTTAGAGTTGTGTTGGTGGGTTGTAGAAATATGCTATAGTTGTTAGCTGAGCAAAAATGGGTCAGAGTTATGCATGTAAAGAAACAAGTGTGGTTTGACATACTTGCCAATAGCCCAGTGGGCGCCAGCAATGCCCCTAGGCGACGATGATGAACTAGGTCACTACTTGGTGGAGAGGTAGTGTACCGAGGCTTGATGAAAGTGTTGTTTACAGAGACGGATTAGATTTAAGATTGTCTACCGTCCCAACCAAACATGTACAACCACACTACCCTTTATGGGACGGGGCATTATTGATTACCTAGTTCGTGCTAGCATGGATGCCCACATTACTAGTGACGGGGGAGTTATTGGTGCGCTCTCTCGGGACGGGGTAGTGCTTGGATAGGCGGCCATGACTATTTTCACAGGGCACCGGACACACCGTTGGTACCCCCGTGCATGTGAGATGTTATGAATATGGGAGCGTGGCTCAACCAAATTAAATTGTGAAAATATATGGCAGGGGGATGTTACCAATCGAGTGGACTCTATGTTGGTCATGACTACGGAAACATAGTGATCGGTGCTTACCCCGGGTACTTAAGGTACCGCGATTCATGGATGACACGAAAGCTTCCCGGATCTTGTGGGTAAAGTGTGCAACCTCTGCAGAGGGTTAAACTATTTGAATAGCCGTGTCCACGGTCAAAGACAGTTGGGTGGTGCTGCTTAGACTATGTACATATGTTTCTGGAAAACAACACGGGTTGAGTATATTGTTGACGAGATTTGTGAGGAAGTCACGATGAGCTTGAGCATGAGTTGTTCACAACGCTTTTTCGATGTTAATGTCTGTAACCTCCTGATACTTGTGGCAGACGCATTCATGTCCTTGGTAAATGTTGATCATACTTGCATGAGAAAAACTAAATTCCCGCAAAATGCCAATTAAGAAGCAGAGCTTTGCATAATTATTTTTTTATCACTCTTCGGTTGCTTGCGAGTACATTCAAAGTACTCATTGGCTTGCGACTGGTTATTTTATTGGCCAGGCATGAAAGAACAAGATATATTGAAGAGTTCCTTGGTGACGATCGTGCGAGCTAGGACGCTTTCCCAGTCAGAATGCCTGTAGGGTTAAGGAAGATGGCTTGGGTCCACGTTATTGACAAAGATTTCCGCTGCAATGTTATACTCAAGACTTGACCATAATGGTCATAATTTATGTAAGACGGTATGTATGGATGTAAGACTCTTGTTATTCAGCTTCTGTGTGTTCAGTGAGCATTGATCTCTGGTATCACTCTACACGTGCATTCGGTGATCACGACTTATGAGTCGGGGTACCCACAGAGCTGGTATCAGAGCCATCCTGACTGTAGGAAGCCTTAGTTAGCATGGTCGTTAGTTAGGGTAAAATTATTTCAAAAAACTATCTATAATTCTCTTCCCTTCTTAGTTTTTCGAAAACTAAGATATACTTTCCTTATTGATCTCTTCCCCTTCAAAACCTTTGGTCGCTAGAACCCTTATGCCCCTAACCACTGGATTCCTTGTAATCCTCGAGGATAATCTAGAATGAAGATGCATTGCCAGACATTTACCCACATCTCCCGAACACAAGATTGGCGACACCACAACAAGACGATACCAACAGAAGATACATCCTCGAGGAATGAGGACATGAAGACCCAGGAGATGGTGACACCCTTGACACTGCCCCAAGATGGTGCAAACCTAGCCTACGATGATCAGGGCATAGGATATGCAAGATCATGATATACATCACTAATAGAGTAACCCTGTCACTATCGTTGCTGTATCGGCAATCACCGGTGGATGAGAACCTAGCCATTTGGTCCGCCTCACTATAGTGAGCAGGAAAACGGTTCTCTTCGTCCCCCGCTCTTGGTACCGATGTTGTCATCAACGTAACTGATAGGTTGGACCTCTATTATGCCTTGTTAATGTCATTGCATAAATGATTGCTTACCCGAAACCCTTGACGCCTTAAAAGGCAAAAGGGATCGTCATGATTAATAAGACAACAGACGACCGAGTCAATGCCAGCTACGAGGAGCCACCTTCACCCCATCACTTCAACAGGCGAGAAGTTGTTGAAGACTCTTCAGGCTCAACCCAGATCATTTCATCGAACAACTACAAGAGACGTAGCAACACCTGAGGAAAACTCACAAGACTGCACGAGGCACAAGTCACGACTACTGAGTCCGAGAACCCCTAGGGTAGGATGAGTCTTGTATCCCCTATGCGCAGTCGAGTCTGTATGATGGTTCAAATATAACCGTGATTGTGTGTTGCTTGTTTTTATTTATTTGTGTTTTAAGATAGGTCGCAACTTTTGCCCTAGGCAACAAGTACGCGACTATATCACCTTCCTTACCTTGTTTCTTTTGTTTGGCCCTTTCGGCACTTATTTGTTTGCACTTGCACTATAGAAACCCCTTTAGGCATCCCCCTCCTCTATGCTACTTTTCCCTCTCATCTCTCTCATCAACTGAAGACCAACAAGACAAGATGCACCAAGGATTCTGCCTCTGCAACCGACTAGCAATGAAGACTTCTGCTACAACCTCCACGACCAAGTGCAACCCCGTAGAATTATGTTTAACCCTCTAGACTAGAAACCCATTCCTAGACCCTTCGAGACTTCACGAGATACTCCAACACAAACACTTAATCATGTGCTTAATAACCATGCACAACAATGGGTTCATTATGGAACTAGTGGACGTAGTGAACGAGCACATTATCATCCTAAGATAGTACCAGAACTGGCGATGCCATAGGGTAGACCAAATTGAGGATATATGAACAGAGGACAGATGACTTGATGAGTTTATATTCGAGACCTTGAGGAAGTATTGAGACTTTTGGAGGATTGTGAGGCTCTCATGTTGGTAGATGAACTTGGTGGGATCAGTTAATAGAGTAACGTAACTCTCATTGCTCCTGAGTAAATTGGATTTAAATAGGAGAACCTAGTGGAGTATAGATGCTGAGTAAGTCTACATGGTTCGGAATAAATTGGAATTACACCGATAATCTTGATCGTCATACCATGTTTCTCGGTGGACAATAAACTAGGAGATTGGCTTTAATCGTCGGAGTTGATATAAACATGACCTTGGAGGTTACTTGACCATGATAATGGAAATTGGTGGACTGACTATAGTAGAGATAGCCTTTTCAAGTATTTGGGGATTATAGGGACTTTAGGAGATCTTGTGGAACACCATAGAGATTGGATTTGTAGAACTACTGGATCATGTAGTGGTTGGTGTAGTTAATGGGTTGTTGGAGTTGATTCATAGGAAGGAAACAAGATCTTGGAGTGGCATACGACGTGTTTCCTTAAGATAGAGATGGTTTATCTTAGACCTTGGAAGAATAGGTTCAGCACTTGGATTGTCACGTTCAAGCTTAGCAGCTTGTATATTCTACCCATGGATTTTTAGGGGTAGACATACATATGAGTTTGGGGATTGTAGACATATATGATTTTGTTAGACTTCCTCTCGAGATTCATGAGGATAATAATAGCATGAGTAATGATTGGAGCTGACCTACATGAGTTGGTACTTTCGGTGGTATAAGGTGATCTATTTGGAGGACTAGATAGAACAACTGGCATCTCAGGAACTGTGCTCCAGGATGGGATTGTCGGGGAGGCTGATCGGACCCACGAACACCTATGGGACCGGCGGACCGAGTCCCTTTTGGTTCGGAGGGGGGTGGAGATCGCATGAAGAGCGGATCGAGGCGAAGCACACGAGCAGTTATACCCAGCTTCGGAGCTCTCCGGAGATATAACACTCCTACTGCTGCTTGTCTGATTGTATTGTGTTCTTGCTAGGGAGCGATGAGAGCTACAAGACCTAGCGTGAGTGTTCTCTGGTTACGTTGGAATCGAACCTCCTCTACGTTGCGCATGGGCCTCCTTTTATATGCTCAAGGGGTCTCCGACAGGTGGCAACGTAGATGAGGGTACAAATGGAAAACAGTAGTTGGTACACCTACTTGTACAAAGGTACAAGGTACTCTACCTAACCACGACGGCAAGGGACAAAAGCATTAAATGCCCGTCCTCGCCGCCTAAACAAAGGCAACAGGGACCGTCAGAGCGCCACCGCCGCCACGATGGCAAGCTTGTCGGCCGCTTATCGCTGCTCCCCGCTGGCTGCACAGCCTCTTGACACGCGCGCATGGAATGGTCCCATGGCGACACGTTGGTGGATGAGCTGGAGCAGAGATGAAGAGAGGTTGCCTGCCGCAGCAAGTGCCTTGCCGCGGTTGAATCCTTGTCGCGTCTGGAGGCTTGTCGCTCTCCGAGCCTTCCCGGCAAGCTCCTCTTGCCGGGTCTTGTCTTCTGCGTGCCTTGAGTGGCCTTCCGGCAAGCTCCTCTTCTTTGGCGCCTTTGTCTTCTTGGTTAAATACTTTGTTCTTGAATGGCTCCAAAGGAACCACGGAGGACCTTGGCGGTGACCAGGCAAGCCTTGCCGCGGGGTGCTGCAACTGCCTATGCACAAGTTCGGGATACTAGGGTACCCCTACTCTAGTACACCGACAGAGCCCGAACTGGGCACGCTACGGTGCCGAGCGCTGTCGGGCCAGGCCCAAAACAGTGCACGGTCACATGCGGCCTTGATCACGCCGTAACTTGCTTTGGACCCACCACGTCCCCCACGAACGGCACGCGCCGAACGTGGCGTCGTGGGAGAGATCGTGGGGGGTTTCTTTATTAGGAAAAGCGGAACGTCCGCCCCCTCTCCCTCCTTATAAACAGGGGAAACAGGGGCAGGTCGCCCACCTCGCCCTTGCTGTCTCGTCTCGAAAACCACCGCCGCTCCCCCCTTCTTCTCTAGTGCGAAGAGAGTAGCGCTCCGCCCCCTTCCGCCACAGCGCCATCAACGCCGTCGGTCTCCTCCACCGCCTCCGCCATGGCTCCAAAAGCCGACAAGGGGAAGGGCGTGAAGTCGGCCGAGGCGCAGCGGCTCGCGGCGCTGCGAAAGGAGCGGGCTATCTTCTCCCCCCAGCTCGACGCAAAGGAGTTGAGGGAGGGCTTCTACCTCTTCTGGTCGACAGAGACGCGTGCGCATCCGCGCACGAAGGTACTCCCCGCCACCGCTTCGGAAGTAGCCCCAACTGGGTACCCCTTCTTTGCGCTTTTCTTCTATTGCGGGCTCTGCCCGCCCTTTTCTGAATTCTTCTGCGACATTATGAACACCTATGGGTTCCGCCTCCTTGATTTCACCCCCAACGCCGTTCTGACCATGGCAGTTTTCGCACACCTTTGCGAAAACTTTGTTGGGATCCACCCAAACGTAGCCCTCTTCCGCCACTTCTTCATGCCCCGCGTTGAGAGAGGGGAGCCGCTTGCCGGAGGGATTGCTTGGGTCTCCAGGGTCGGCAAGAAGGAGGCCTATCTGGAGGGAGAGCTCCGCAGCAAATGGGAGGAGTGGAGAGCCAATTGGTGTTGGATCGTTGAGGAGAACCCGCAGCCCTTCACTGCCCTGCGCCAAGCCCCAATAGTGCACGACAACGATTGGAGCAACTTGGCGCTGGAAGATGCTAGGTTGAAGATAGCTGTGACCCGGATTTTGCGCCTCAGGCTTGCCGGACTCACCGTAGGCGCAGTTGGCGCAGATTTCCTTCGGCCAGACGCTTCCCTTGCAGGAGAGGAGGAGACCTGCTTGGGAGTTCCAAAACGCAGCGGACATCATGAGGCTGCGCCCGCCTCAACTGGAATTTCACCGCCCCGGAGTTGGATGCGATGCTCGCTAGAGCTGTTCAAGCATGATCCCGATCACCCCGAGTGGTTTAGGTTGCCGAGGGGTTCGTCCCATTGTGCAACAACTCTTCGCTCGACCGCATCCGCGCCATGATGCCGTTGTCAGCGATTCTCATGGGATCGTTCAACCTGGCAAGAGCCTTCCGACGACATCGCGGCGGCAGTTCTTCGACAGCTTGGAAGAAGTGCCGATCCGCCCCGACGAGCAGAAGAAACTCACCCGCGACACCACCGACGAAGAGATGGTGCGCATTGCCACAAGGTTGGAGGAGGCGGCAGCAACTGCTGCCGCTGGCGTCTTCGGGTACACCGTGGAGGAGGCAGATGCAGCTGAGGCGGCAAGCCTTGCCGAGCGAATGGAGTTCGCCGGTGAGGAAGAGCTTGCCGAACCCGAGGCCGAGTCGAGCGAACCAGCCGAGGGCGCTTCTTCCCCACCCTCCAGCATCTTGCCGCAAACGGAGCCCCCGGCTCCACCAAAGAAGCGTCTCCGCAAGGCCAGAGACGAGACGGGGCGGCAGACGGGCCAACAGCCAGAAGGCCATGACGCGCTTCTACCATGAAAGCAATGTTGCTGCTGAGCACCCCACACTGCTGCGACGACTGGGGCGGGATCCTCCCAGGCCACTGCCGACACCTCCGCCAAGCGGCCAAGAGAGCCCACCCCTCCGCCTTGTCGCACCGGAGGCGAGCCGGAGTTTGATCTCTCCGCGCTCAGCTCCGACGAGGAAGAAGAAGAGTAAGCTTCGATATTGTGCTTGTATTTCTTCAATTTTGTTGCTTCATCTTGAATCTGATTTGCTTCATTCTGAACTCTTTCCCTTTCAGGACGCTGGCCCAGAGAGCGTCGAAGAGAGCCAAGACCCCGGTGGTCGTCGTCGAGGACGAACCTACTGTGACGGCAGGAGGCGCGTCCGAGACGGCCTTGCCCCCAGCGCAGCCCCCAGCGTAAGTATATGGTCTATTTCTTGCTATTCAGCGTGCATGGGTGCTTTTTCTTCATTGATATCTGACTGTTGACTTGTGTAGAAGCAGAGCAGCCTCCTTCTGCTTCGACTACGCCGCCAAAGGTGGATTCCCCGGCAAGGGAGAGCTCCCCGGAAAGGGAGCCTTCTCCCGCAAGGGGCAGCTCTCCGGCAAGGGATGGCACCAGTGATCCCTTGGTGGCGGAGACCATGACTGCAGCCCCCGACGCAGGTAACCTTCTTGCCTGAGTACTTCCCTTGTGTTTTTCTTCTTCTGATTCTATCTTTGGATATTTGCTTGACTTTCTTCATCCGTCCGCCACAGAGCCGATGGAGACCGAGGTCGCCGGCGAGGAGGACGCGCGCGGCAACACTGACGAAGCCGCCGCCATGGGAGAAGAAGCCGGCGCTAACGGGCCTGCCGGCGAAGAGGCCACCGAGGCTGCCGCCGCAGAGCCGGGCGAGGGTCTGGCGATCGTGACCGACGGCCATGAGGTCAAGCCGAGCGCCAGCGCCACACCGATCACGATTCCCCGCCATTGCAGCTGTTGCCAGTTCAAGAGCTCCAGCCCGCGCCTACCAAGGCCAGCGACGGCGTCTTCATCAAGCTCCCATGGGAGTCGAGCTCAGGCGCCGGTCGAAGGAGAGACCTTCGACGGAGAGCTGCTCGCCTCCGCTGGCCGACGGTGGACGCGCCAAGCAAGAGCAGCGCCGAAGTTCGAGGAGGAGCAACTTTGAAGAGCTGTCGCTCTACCGCGCCCGACAAGCCAAGTTGGAATCCCGGGAAGCACTTGTCGCGAGGGCGGGAGCAGACATGGAGAAGCGCGCGGAGGAGCTCCGGGGCCGCAACCAGGAAGCTCTCCGGTCCTTGGCGGAGGAGCGGGAGCAAATCCCCGAGGAGTGCACGGCCTTCATCCTCGAGAAGGCCGCAGCTGAGGAGGAGGAGCGGCTTGTCACGAGAAGCTGTCCGCAGGAAAGCGAAATGGCAGCGAAAAGGTCAACCTTGACAGCCACGAGGAAGAGCTTGTCGCGCGCGAGGAGTCACTTGGCGGGGCTCTTAAGGAAGCGAAGGATGCTGCCGCAGCCGCCGAGGCCGCCAAGAAAGAGTTGGAGATGAAGGTGACGCAGCTGGAGGCCAGCCTCCAGAAGAGCGGCGAGGAGCTTGCTGCGCGCCAAGCACGAGCGAGAAGGACGCCTACACTCTTGGCGAGCTGCAGGCCGTCTCGCCGATAGGGGCAAGGAGCTCGACGCCGCCAAGGATTCCAAGGCAGATCTTGAGCTGAAGCCACCACCCGATGCGATCTGGGCCGGCGCCAAGGAGCGGGAGGTGGGCTGGCTGGAGAAGATCAAGGCCAACGAGGAGTCTGGCGAATCTTTGTTGCCACCAGGCGCCTTGAGGGAGAGTGTGGAGCACTGGACCGAAGGTCTCGTGGATACTGTTGCGGCCATCCAAAACGAGCTGATGGAGCTGGGGATGGTGGATCTCGGATACTCCTCGGATGAGCACCTCCAACCCAGCGCCAAGCTTAGTTTATTCTTCAAGGGCGTGGTGACGGCTCTCCAGCGACTCCGGGAGGAGATCCCAAAGCAGCTGGCCGAGGAATCGCGCCAGATCTGTGCAGGAGCCCTCCAGAAGGTGTTGATGAAGGTGGCCTTCCGCAATCCAGGCCTCAACCTCAACGGGCGTCCTCGGATCCTTGCCGCCAGATGTCGACGTGGAGGCGCTCAAAGCCCTTGTCGCACCCATTGTGGACAAGGTGGGCAAGATCAAGCGGATTGATGGCGACCGCGTGAGACTAGGCCGCCAATTTTATCTTTCCCTTGTCGCCGATCGTGTTTAGAACAATTTATTAGATCTGCGACAAGCTATTTGGTAATATAACTCTATCTTAGGTGATGATTGCAATGTTATTTCCTTTACTTGATTCCTTCCTTTGTATGCGTTTTGCCCCACGCTTTTAGGGAACTTGTCGGTAGGCACCTTTGTCATGAGCGCCGAAAAGTCGGAACGTCAAGAGCCACCGGCGGTGCCTCCGCCGACAAGCAACCTTGTCGCGAGTAGCCACAGCTCACTTAAGTTGTTGAGCGGACTCGAAACAAAGTAAGGGCGCGACTAGCTGCGAGTTGGTTCCTTCGCGCACAGGTTTTCCATACAAAGTACTATCGTTCGAGGAAGATAACTTAAAAATTTAAGAACTGATTGCTCAAATTTGGGCAACTTAGCTTTTATGTCGTTTGTTTCCCGTTAAGGCGAAACTTCCTCGAGCAACGCTTGGTCCATAGTATTATCTTCTCCTTCCCCCCTGGTTAACTTGTGCGCAAGGGAACCTTCCTTTCTTTGAGAAAAGAGAAAGAAGAGAAAATAAAGTTATGGAGCCCAGCGGCTCGATATTGCTTACCGGGTGTGGGTGCTGCACAAAGTGTTAGCCGAAACATGTAATAAAATGATGAAAGCATGAATTTGACAAGTTGTGCGCAACACATGAGCTTTACTTATGCACGGGATCTGCGCCCGGATTTGTACAAAGGATTACATGCAACATCGGCAAGACTTGTACAAAAGGTGGTTGCCGGAACTGGTTCCGGCAACCGCGCCCTACGGGTAAAACTTACGAAGATGCTCAATGTTCCAGGAGTTGCTCAACGGAATGCCATCTTCGGTCTCAAGGCGGACAGCGCCAGGCCTAGTGACTCGTTTCACCCGGTAAGGGCCTTCCCACTTCAAGGCGTCAACTTGTTTGAATTCTTGGCGGATTGAACGCTACCGAAGAACAAGGTCGCCTTCCTTGAGGCTTCGCACTAACCTTGCGGCTATGGTAGCGACGCAAAGCTTGCTGGGTAATGAGCAGCTCGTGACAATGACACGAAGACGATCTTCCTCAAGGAGCAGCGCGTCATCTTGTCGCAGCTACTCTTGCTCAAGCTCATCATAAGAGAGCACTCGAGGTGATCCTTATACGAGTTCCGTGGGGAGAACTGCCTCTGCTCCATAGACTAGAGCGAAAGGTGTCTGGCCAGTGGCTCGATTTGGCGTCGTCCTGATCGACCAAAGAACCACCGGCAGCTCCTCAAACCAGTTTCTTCCGCACCTGTGCAGCCTGTCGAAAGTTCTGGTCTTGAGCCCGCAGCACTTCAAAGATTTGCCCTCTCGCTTGACCGTTGCTTCTCGGATGAGCAATGTATAAAGCAGACCTTGGCGCCAAGATCTTGGACGTCTTGCATGAAGGTGCGACTCAGAATTGTGTGCCGTTGTCGGTGATGATCCTGTTAGGGATTCCAAACGGCAAACAATCGACCAAGAATTTGATCGCCGACCGTCGTCACCTTCCTCATCGCTTCCACTTCCGCCACTTTGTGAACTTGTCGATTCTGACGTACAAGTACTCAAAGCCCCGACAAATCGAGGAAAGGGGCCGAGAATATCGAGCCCCGTAATCAAAAATGGCCGTGATATAGGGATCGTCTGGAGAGCTTGAGCTGGCTGGTGTATCTGTTTGGAATGGAACTGGCACGCTTCACACTTGGTTACTTGTGCAGTTGCATCCTGGAGGGCTGTCGGCCAGAAGAAACCTTGTCGGAAAGCTTTGCCGGCAAGTGGTCTTGCGCCAATGTGGTGACCACATATGCCTCCATGTATCTCTGCCAGCAGCTTTTGTCCGTCTTCCCGGTGAATACACTTCAATTTCACCCCGTTGAGTCTTCTTACATGCAGTGTCTTTGTCGACAAACTGGTACATACTTGATCGCCGGGCTACTCTTTCAGCTTCTTCTTGTTCTTCGTGAAGTTCTCCGTCACAAGGAAATGGACAATCTCTTTGTGCCCATGCCGGAGCTTGCGGCTCGACAACAAGGACTAAAGGCACATCTGCCGCTCTTGGAACATCCACTTCTCTGGCAAGAACTCGCAGCTCAGCCGGAGCTTGATGTTCCCGGCAAGCTTGCCGGAGCAAAACTTGTCGGGAGCGCCTCGCTTCAACGAAACAAACCACAGGGCTTGTCGGAGCAGATCGCCTCAGCTCATGGTGTCGATCTTGGGGACCTTCTTGGCGGCGGCTTCGAAGCTCTGCGGAAAGTAGTCACCAGAGATCAACTTCCTCTTCTTGCTCTGTCCAGCTTGATGGTGTTACGGTTGGTTGAGTTAGCTTGAGCACAAAAATCCCTGGTTCCACGTGCAACTTAAGTGCAAATTGCACTTTGACAGCCATCGCAATATCATTCTCGAGCTCTTGGAACATGTTCCATTTGTAGGCCGTCAAAGTGTTCTTCTAGCTTTCTCACTTCATCAACGTAGGCTTCCATCAATGGACTCTGATAATCTTTGTTCACTTGGCGGACGACAAGCTGCAAATCGCCCCTGAGAATAAGCTTATTAATCCCAAGGTCTACTGCAATCCTGAGACCGGCAAGCAAACCTTCATACTCTGCTGTATTGTTTGTTGCTTGCTCCTTGGGAAAATGCATTTGGACTATGTACTTGAGGTGCTCTCCGGTGGGTGCTATAAGCAGCACGCCAAAGACCGGCGCCGCAGCGAGAAGGCACCATCAAAGTACATCAGCCACTCTTTGCTCGCTTCCTTGACGGGGATGCTCGACTGGAATTTCTTCATCTTGCGTTGGGGTCCATTCCGCTATGAACTCTGCCAATGCTCTGCTTTGGATAGTTGATGTGCTTTCAAACTTGAGGCCAAAGCTTGACAGTTCCAAATACCACTCGACAATCCTACCTGCCGCTTCGATTCTGCAGATCCTCTTCAAATGAAAGCGAGTGACAACTGTTATCTCATGTGCTTGGAAGTAATGGCGCAGCTTTCTCGAGGCCATGAGGAGGCCGGTGCAATTTCTGCACACCGTAGTACCTTGACCTAGCCCCTACAGAGGGAATTGACAAAGTAAACTGGGCGCTGCACCATCCTTTTTCTCATCTTCTCGCATGCTCACAAGCAGATCCGTCCTAGTCGGGACCAGAGCTTGTCGGTGAAGTGCCTTGCTTGTCGCTGGATGTATCTGCCATGGTTGCCGGCTCATCGTCCGCCTCCCTCTCCGCTACTAACGCAGCACTAACCACTTGATTGGTTGCCGCTATATATAGCAGCAACTTCTCTTGTGGCTTAGGTGCGAAAAGCATTGGAGTGGAGGACAGGTACCTCTTTAAGTCCTGCAGCGCAGCCTCCGCCTCGGGAGTCCATTTCATTGGACCTGCCTTTTTCAAAATCTTGAAAAATGGCAGGGCGCGTTCAGCAGACCTAGAGATAAACCTGCTGAGAGCAGCCACGCAACCGGCAAGTCTTCGTACATCCTTGACGCGCTTTGGTGCTTCAATCTGCTCAATGGCCTTGATCTTGTCGGGATTGGCTTCAATTCCTCGCTGAGACGCAAAGAACCCGAGAAGCTTGCCGGAAGGGACTCCGAACACGCACTTCTCGGGGTTGAGCTTGAGGTTGATCTTGCGCAGATTTGCAAAGGTCTCATCCAAATCTTGAACTAGAGTTGCTTTGTCCTTGCTCTTGACCACTATGTCATCCATGTAAGCTTCTACATTTCTGTGCATTTGCGGTTCAAAAGTGTCATGGACTACTCTTGCAAACGTTGAACCAGCATTCTTCAAACCGAAAGGCATCCGTATGAAACAGTATGTGCCACATGGAGTAATGAATGCGGTTTTCTCCTCATCCTCTTCTGCCATGAAGATCTGATGATATCCTGAGTATGCATCAAGAAATGAAAGCAAATCACATCCAGCCGTGGAGTCAACAATCTGGTCGATGCGCGGCAAGGGAAACGGGTCTTTGGGACAAGCTTTATTAACATCCGTGAAGTCAATACAAAGTCTCCATTTCCCATTTTCCTTGCGCACAACTACAAGATTGGCCAACCACGTAGGATGGAGCACTCCTCTGACAAGGCCTGCTGCTTCCAATTTCTTGATCTCTTCTGCGATGAATTCTTGACGCTCCACTGCCTGCTTCCTGACTTTCTGCTTGACGGGCCACGCATGAGGACAAACGGCAAGACGGTGCTCAATTACTTTCACAGGAACACCGGGATGTCGACGGTTGCCATGCAAACACGCCGACGTTTCGCCCGCAGGAAAGGAACGGCGCGCCTTCCTATTTAGGGTCGAGAGAGGCACCGATGGTGAAGGTACCACCGGTGCCGTCCTCCTTGGCGAGACCTTCTTGGTCTTTGGCGGAGCTGCCATCGCCTTTCTTGCACTTGCCGGTGGAGCTCGATGGTGCATCCTCGACGGTAGCGCAACACTCCGAAGAGGTGCGCTTGCCGGAGTGGGCATCAGAGCTCTTGCCGGGCTTGGTCTTCTTCTTCCCTCCGGGAGCTTCAGCGGCAAGTGGCTTGCAAACTGTCGCGGCTGCTGCATCCCGGTAGATCTTGTCGGCACAGATAAGAGCATCCTTCTTGTCGCCATGGATGAGATGATGCTTATCGGGCCCGCATCTTGAGTAAGTTGTATGCATAATGAGAGGCCGCCATGAACTTGGCGAGTCTTTGGCCAAGTATCCCATTGTAAGGCAATGGGAAATCAAGAACGTCGAATGTGACCCTCTCGGCCCTAAAGTTCAGCTCGCTGCCAAATGTCACCGCAACGTGATCTTCCCTTCGCTTGCTCCTTCCCGCATTGATTCCTTGGAATGTGCCGATCTCTTCGAGCTCGCCGTCGTGGATCTGAAGCTTCTGGAGCACCGCGGAGGAGATCAGGTTTAAGCCGGCCCCGCCGTCAACTAGCATCTTGGTGACCTTGAGGTTGCGGATAGTTGGCGAGACCAACATCGGCAAGCACCGCAGTTATGCGATCAGGGTGGTCCTCAATATCAAAGATGATAGGTGTGCCGGACCACTTCGTGAGGCTTGCGTGACTCTCGGCTCTCCAAATGACTCCGGAGGAGATCCCAAAGCAGCTGGCCGAGGAATCGCGCCAGATCCGTGCGAGAGCCCTCCGTAAGGTGTTGATGAAGGTGGCCTTCCGCAATCCAGGCCTCAACCTCAACGGCGTCCTCGGATCCTTGCCGCCAGATGCCGACGTGGAGGCGCTCAAAGCCCTTGTCGCACCCATTGTGGACAAGGTGGGCAAGATCAAGCGGATTGATGGCGACCGCCAGAGACTAGGCCGCCAATTTTATCTTTCCCTTGTCGCCTGCTGATCGTGTTTAGAACAATTTATTAGATCTGCGACAAGCTATTTGGTAATATAACTCTATCTTAGGTGATGATTGCAATGTTATTTCCTTTACTTGATTCCTTCCTTTGTACGTTTTTGCCCTACGCTTTTAGGGAACTTGTCAGTGCAGGCACCTTTGTCATGAAGCCGAGTGCGGAACGTCAAGAGCCACCGGCGGTGCCTCCCCGACAAGCAACCTTGTCGCGAGTAGCCACAGCTCACTTAAGTTGTTGAGCGGACTCGAAACAAAGTAAGGGCGCGACTAGCTGCGAGTTGGTTCCTTCGAGCACAGGTTTTCCATACAAAGTACTATCGTTCGAGGAAGATAACTTAAAAATTTAAGAACTGATTGCTCAAATTTGGGCAACTTAGCTTTTATGTCGTTTGCTTCCCGTTAAGGCGAAACTTCCTCGAGCAACGCTTGGTCCATAGTATTATCTTCTCCTTCCCCCCTGGTTAACTTGTGCGCAAGGGAACCTTCCTTTCTTTGAGAAAAGAGAAAGAAGAGAAAATAAAGTTATGGAGCCCAAATGACTCGATATTGCTTACCGGGTGTGGGTGCTGCACAAAGTGTTAGCCGAAACATGTAATAAAATGATGAAAGCATGAATTTGACAAGTTGTGCGCAACACATGAGCTTTACTTATGCACGGGATCTGCGCCCGGATTTGTACAAAGGATTACATGCAACATCGGCAAGACTTGTACAAAAGGTGGTTGCCGGAACAGGTTCCGGCAACCGCGACCTACGGGTAAAACTTACGAAGATGCTCAATGTTCCAGGAGTTGCTCACCGGAATGCCATCTTCGGTCTCAAGGTGGACAGCGCCAGGCCTAGTGACTCGTTTCACCCGATAAGGGCCTTCCCACTTCGGCGTCAACTTGTTTGAATTCTTGGCGGATTGAACGCGCCGAAGAACAAGGTCGCCTTCCTTGAGGCTTCTGGCACTAACTTTGCGGCTATGGTAGCGACGCAAAGCTTGCTGGTAATGAGCAGCTCGTACAGCGGCCTGAAGACGATCTTCCTCAAGGAGCGGTAGCGTCATCTTGTCGCAGCTACTCTTGCTCAAGCTCATCATAAGAGAGCACTCGAGGTGATCCGTGATCACGAGTTCCGTGGGGAGAACTGCCTCTGCTCCATAGACTAGAGCGAAAGGTGTCTCGCCGGTGGCTCGATTTGGCGTCGTCTGATCGACCAAGAACCACCGCAGCTCCTCAAACCAGTTTCTTCCGCACCTGTGCAGCCTGTCGAAAGTTTTGGTCTTGAGCCCGCGCAGCACTTCAGCATTTGCCCTCTCTGCTTGACCGTTGCTTCTCGGATGAGCAATGTATAAAGCAGACCTTGGCGCCAAGATCTTGGACGTCTTGCATGAAGGTGCGACTCAGAATTGTGTGCCGTTGTCGGTGATGATCCTGTTAGGGATTCGAAACGGCAAACAATCGACCAAGAATTTGACTGCTGACCGTCTTGTCACCTTCCTCATCGCTTCCACTTCCGGCCACTTTGTGAACTTGTCGATTGCGACGCATAAGTACTCAAAGCCCCGACAGCTTCGAGGAAAGGGGCCGAGAATATCGAGCCCCTGCATCGAAAATGGCCAGGATAAAGGGATCGTCTGGAGAGCTTGAGCTGGCTGGTGTATCTGTTTGGAATGGAACTGGCACGCTTCACACTTGGTTACTTGTGCAGTTGCATCCTGGAGGGCTGTCGGCCAGAAGAAACCTTGTCGGAAAGCTTTGCCGGCAAGTGCTCTTGCGCCAATGTGGTGACCACATATGCCTCCATGTATCTCTGCCAAAGAGCTTTTGTCCGTCTTCCCGGTGAATACACTTCAATTTCACCCCGTTGAGTCTTCTTACATGCAGTGTCGTCGACAAACCGGTACATACTTGACTGCCGGGCTACTCTTTCAGCTTCTTCTTGTTCTTCGTGAAGTTCTCCTGTCTGAAGGAAATGGACAATCTGCTGTGCCCATGCTGGAGCTTGCGGCTCGACAACAAGGACTAAAGGCACATCTGCTGCTGCGGGAACATCCACTTCTACGGCAAGAACCTGCAGCTCAGCCGGAGCTTGATGTTCCCCGGCAAGCTTGCCGGAGCAAAACTTGTCGGGAGCGTCTGCTTCAACGAAACAAACCCTGGGGCTTGTCGGAGCAGACTGCCCCTCAGCTCTGTTGGTGTCGATCTTGGGGACCTTCTTGGCGGCGGCTTCAGGAAGCTCTGCCGGAAAGTAGTCACCAGAGATCAACTTCCTCTTCTTGCTCTGTCCAGCTTGATGGTGTTACGGTTGGTTGAGTTAGCTTGAGCACAAAAATCCCTGGTTCCACGAGCAACTTAAGTGCACGTGCACTTTGACGGACCATCAGCAATATCATTCTCGAGCTCTTGGAACATGTTCCATTTGTAGGCCGTCAAAGTGTTCTTCTAGCTTTCTCACTTCATCAACGTAGGCTTCCATCAATGGACTCTGATAATCTTTGTTCACTTGGCGGACGACAAGCTGCAAATCGCCCCTGAGAATAAGCTTATTAATCCCAAGGTCTCATCGCAATCCACGAGACCGCAAGCAAACCTTCATACTCTGCTGTATTGTTTGTTGCTTGCTCCTTGGGAAAATGCATTTGGACTATGTACTTGAGGTGCTCTCCGGTGGGTGCTATAAGCAGCACGCCAAAGACCGGGCGCCTCGCAGCGAGAAGGCACCATCAAAGTACATCAGCCACTCTTTGCTCGCTTCCTTGACGGGATGCTCGACTGGAATTTCTTCATCTTGCATTGGGGTCCATTCCGCTATGAACTCTGCCAATGCTACGCTTTGGATAGTTGATGTGCTTTCAAACTTGAGGCCAAATCTTGATAGTTCAGCGCCCACTCGACAATCCCGCCTGCCGCTTCTGGATTCTGCAAGATCCTCTTCAGCCGGAAAGCGAGTGACAACTGTTATCTCATGTGCTTGGAAGTAATGGCGCAGCTTTCTCGAGGCCATGAGGAGGCCGAAAAGCAATTTCTGCACACCAGAGTACCTTGACCTAGCCCCCTATAGGAGGGAATTGACAAAGTAAACTGGGCGCTGCACCATCCTTTTCTGCATCTTCTCGCATGCCTGCGCAGATCCGTCCTAGTCGGGACCAGAGCTTGTCGGTGAAGTGCCTTGCTTGTCGCTGGATGTATCTGCCATGGTTGCCGGGCTCATCGTCCGCCTCCTCTCCGCTACTAACGCAGCACTAACCACTTGATTGGTTGCCGCTATATATAGCAGCAACTTCTCTTGTGGCTTAGGTGCGACAAGCATTGGAGTGGAGGACAGGTACCTCTTTAAGTCCTGCAGTGCAGCCTCCGCCTCGGGAGTCCATTTCATTGGACCTGCCTTTTTCAAAATCTTGAAAAATGGCAGGGTGCGTTCAGCAGACCTAGAGATAAACCTGCTGAGAGCAGCCACGCAACCGGCAAGTCTTCGTACATCCTTGACGCGCTTTGGTGCTTCAATCTGCTCAATGGCCTTGATCTTGTCGGGATTGGCTTCAATTCCTCGCTGAGACGCAAAGAACCCGAGAAGCTTGCCGGAAGGGACTCCGAACACGCACTTGTCGGGGTTGAGCTTGAGGTTGATCTTGCGCAGATTTGCAAAGGTCTCATCCAAATCTTGAACCAGAGTTGCTTTGTCCTTGCTCTTGACCACTATGTCATCCATGTAAGCTTACGCATTTACGTGCATTTGCGGTTCAAAAGTGTCATGGACTACTCTTGCAAACGTTGAACCAGCATTCTTCAAACCGAAAGGCATCCGTATGAAAACAAGATGTGCCACATGGAGTAATGAATGCGGTTTTCTCCTCATCCTCTTCTGCCATGAAGATCCGATGATATCCTGAGTATGCATCAAGAAATGAAAGCAAATCACATCCAGCCGTGGAGTCAACAATCTGGTCGATGCGCGGCAAGGGAAACGGGTCTTTGGGACAAGCTTTATTAACATCCGTGAAGTCAATACAAAGTCTCCATTTCCCATTTGCCTTGCGCACAACTACAAGATTGGCCAACCACGTAGGATGGAGCACTCCTCTGACAAGGCCTGCTGCTTCCAATTTCTTGATCTCTTCTGCGATGAATTCTTGACGCTCCACCGCACGCTTCGACTTTCGCTTGACGGGCCACGATGAGGACAAACGGCAAGACGGTGCTCAATTACTTTCACAGGAACACCGGGATGTCGACGGTTGCCATGCAAACACGCCGACGTTCGCGCAGGAAAGGAACGAGCGCGCCTTCCTATTTAGGGTCGAGAGAGGCACTGATGGTGAAGGTACCACCAGTGCCGTCCTCCTTGGCAGAGACCTTCTTGGTCTTTGGCGGAGCTGCCATCGTCTTCTTGCACTTGCCGGTGGAGCTCGATGGTGCATCCTCGACGGTAGCGCAACACTCCGAAGAGGTGCGCTTGCCGGAGTGGGCATCAGAGCTCTTGCCGGGCTTGGTCTTCTTCTTCCCTCCGGGAGCTTCAGCGGCAAGTGGCTTGCAAACTGTCGCGGCTGCTGCATCCCGGTAGATCTTGTCGGCACAGATAAGAGCATCCTTCTTGTCGCCATGGACAGAGATGATGCTTATCGGGCCCGCATCTTGAGTAAGTTGTATGCATAATGAGAGGCCGCCATGAACTTGGCGAGTCTTTGAATGACCAAGTATCCCATTGTAAGGCAATGGGAAATCAGCAACGTCGAATGTGACCCTCTCGGCCCTAAAGTTCAGCTCGCTGCCAAATGTCACCGGCAACGTGATCTTCCCTTCGCTTGCTCCTTCCCAGTTGATTCCTTGGAATGTGCCGTCTCTTCGAGCTCGCCGTCAGGATCTGAAGCTTCACGGAGCACCGCGGAGGAGATCAGGTTTAAGCCGGCCCCGCCGTCAACTAGCATCTTGGTGACCTTGAGGTTGCGGATAGTTGGCGAGACCAACATCGGCAAGCACCGCAGTTATGCGATCAGGGTGGTCCTCAATATCAAAGATGATAGGTGTGCTGGACCACTTCAGAGGCTTGCGTGACTCTACGGCTCTCCAGCGACTCCGGGAGGAGATCCCAAAGCAGCTGGCCGAGGAATCGCGCCAGATCTGTGCAGGAGCCCTCCAGAAGGTGTTGATGAAGGTGGCCTTCCGCAATCCAGGCCTCAACCTCAACGGCGTCCTCGGATCCTTGCCGCCAGATGCTGACGTGGAGGCGCTCAAAGCCCTTGTCGCACCCATTGTGGACAAGGTGGGCAAGATCAAGCGGATTGATGGCGACCGCGTAGACTAGGCCGCCAATTTTATCTTTCCCTTGTCGCTGCTGATCGTGTTTAGAACAATTTATTAGATCTGCGACAAGCTATTTGGTAATATAACTCTATCTTAGGTGATGATTGCAATGTTATTTCCTTTACTTGATTCCTTCCTTTGTACGTTTTTGCCCTACGCTTTTAGGGAACTTGTCAGTGCAGGCACCTTTGCCGCGAGCGCTGAGTGCGGAACGTCAGCAGCCAGCTGGCGGTGCCTCCCCCGACAAGCAACCTTGTCGCGAGTAGCCACAGCTCACTTAAGTTGTTGAGCGGACTCGAAACAAAGTAAGGGCGCGACTAGCTGCGAGTTGGTTCCTTCGAGCACAGGTTTTCCATACAAAGTACTATCGTTCGAGGACGATAACTTAAAATTTAAGAACTGATTGCTCAAATTTGGGCAACTTAGCTTTTATGTCGTTTGCTTCCCGTTATATGAAACTTCCTCGAGCAACGCTTGGTCCATAGTATTATCTTCTCCTTCCCCTGGTTAACTTGTGCGCAAGGGAACCTTCCTTTCTTTGAGAAAAGAGAAAGAAGAGAAAATAAAGTTATGGAGCCCAGCTGACTCGATATTGCTTACCGGGTGTGGGTGCTGCACAAAGTGTTAGCGAAACATGTAATAAAATGATGAAAGCATGAATTTGACAAGTTGCGCAACACATGAGCTTTACTTATGCACGGGATCTGCGCTCGGATTTGTACAAAGGTTTACAGGCAACATCGGCAAGACTTGTACAAACGGTGGTTCCCGGAACAGGTTCCGGCAACCGCGACCTACGGGTAAAACTTACGAAGATGCTCAATGTTCCAGGAGTTGCTCAACGGAATGCCATCTTCGGTCTCAAGGTGGACAGCGCCAGGCCTAGTGACTCGTTTCACCCGATAAGGGCCTTCCCACTTCGGCGTCAACTTGTTTGAATTCTTGGCGGATTGAACGCGCCGAAGAACAAGGTCGCCTTCCTTGAGGATTCTGGCAACCTACTCGCCGAAGAACGCGCCGAAGCACCTCCGTCAACGCAGAGAACCTCTGTAGCTTTCTGAAACTCCTTCTCATCGGTCTCGTCGTCTTCCATATCTTCATCGTCGTCGTCATCTTCATCCTTGTCGCGGCCGCGGGGAGGTCTGTCTCCTTGCCGCTGCTTGGCCTTGCCGCGGCGTCCTCCCCGGCCGGGTCGCTTCTTGCTAACTCCCCCAGCACCTTCCTGGGCCTTCTCCTTGTCGCGCCGCTCGTACTCAGCCTTCTGCTGCTCGACAAGCTGCTCTACCTTCTTGCAGCTCTGGAGGTCATGGCCCTTGGTGCGGTGGATCTTGCGATCGCTTGCCGGAGCCGCCCCGCTTGTCGGCGTCGCCATAAGCTGGTGGTTACGCCAGTGCAACCTACTTGCCGGAGCCACCAGCCTTGGCGTTCTTGTCGCCACCTCCGTTGCCAGACTTCTCAACAGCTAGCACTTCTCTGCCTTTCTTCTTCCTATTGCCCCGCCGCCGGCTCTTCTTTGCCGGAGCGGTTTCCTCACTGCCAGATCCTGCTTCTGCATTCTCTCCTGGGAGTCTCCTCCTTTCCTCAGCACATGCACACTCCTCGGCCAAGGCATACAGCTCACTGACGTCCTTGACTTTGCACATCGCCATCTCCTCCCTCATCCTGCGGTTCCGCACGTTCTGATGAAATGCGCTGATCACCGCGGCAGGGTGGACATCTGGGATGTTGTAGTGCACACGGCTGAATCTCTGAATGAACTTGCGCAGGGACTCTCCTTCCTTCTGGGCGAGCAGATGAAGGTCACTTTCTTGGCCATGAGGCTTGTGGCCGCCTGTGAAGGCGCCAAAAACTGATGGCATAAATATGCCCAAGAGGATATGGAGTTGTCCGGCAAGTGCATGAGCCAGGACCTGACGTTGGGCTTGAGTACCAACGGGAAGTAGTTGGCGAGGATCTTGTCGTCTCGCCCCCGGCAGCCTGCACCGCGATGGTGTAGATGCTGAGGAACTCCGACGGATGCGTCCTGCCAACGTACTTCTCTGGCACGTCTGGCTTGAAGTTTTTCTTGCTGGGCCACTAGACTTGCCGCAGCTCACGAGTGAACAAAGGGCAGCCTACCGCGTACGGCAAGTCATCCGGTTCCTCTGGCGCGTGCATGTCAACAGAGGGCCTAGCGCGCTTGTCGGATTGACGTCGCGCTTCTCTTCGGTGCTCGATGCGAGTTCGAGCATCCTCTTGTTGTCGTTCATGAAGAACTTGGCGCTGATCGCGGCGAGCTCGTGGATCCGATGACGCGGTGGAGTCGCTGTCGAGGTGGATCCGGCGATCCGGCGATCTTGGCCTTCGGGGCGGAGAGTGCATGGTGGTTGCACCTCCACAAGTCTCATCGCCACCGGCTCGTGCCTTGTCGTCTTGCCGCGACAATGATGTAGTTGGTTGCCGCGGAGCGTCGCCGTTGGCAAAGCCGATGAGACTCTGCATGGTGGCCCTCCATTCGTCAACCTTGTCGGCTGTTGGAGGGTAGTCGAGGAGCAGTTGAGCTCTCGCCAAGGCTTCCGCTGGAGTAGTGGGTGGCAGTGGCGAACGGCGCGAGGAGCGGGATATGCTCGGACTTCTATCTATGTTAGAAGGAGCAGTATTCCGTCCGAGCGACCGTGCCTCGCTTGCGCCAACATGTTGGAGTGCATGCTGGTCTTGAACGTCCCGAGATCCTCCAGCTCGTTCTCGGTCCAACGAGCGTATGGCATTGTGAATACCATGACGCTGTTGGTCCCGCAGCTCCTGAGATGGGCGCCGGACATGTACGGACGCCGAGGTTTGCGCGGCCTTGTCCTTGGACTTGGCAGCGTCACGAACTCCTTCGCCGGCGCCCGTTCTTCCGCCAGCGTCTGCTCCACCACCCGCTTGCTCCGGTGATGGTGGGTTCGACGCAGACGGCTCACTGCCGCCAAGCCTTCTTCTTCGGTGGCATGTTGATGAAGATGTTGAAGATGATGAAGATGTTGCTCGTGTGAACGCCGGATCAGGTTCACACAGCCTCGACGCCCCCTACCTGGCGCGCCAAAGATGTCGGGGAGGCTGATCGGACCCACGAACACCTATGGGACCAGCGGACCGAGTCCCTTTTGGTTTGGAGGGGGGCGGAGATCGCACGAAGACCGGATCGAGGCGAAGCACACGAGCAGTTTTACCCAGCTTCGGAGCTTTCCGGAGAGATAACACTCCTACTGCTGCTTGTCTGATTGTATTGTGTTCTTGCTAGGGAGCGATGAGAGCTACAAGACCTAGCGTGAGTGTTCTCTGGTTACGTTGGAATCGAACCTCCTCTACGTTGCGCATGGGCCTCCTTTTATATGCTCAAGGGGTCTCCGACAGGTGGCAACATAGATGAGGGTACAAATGGAAAAACAGTAGTTGGTACACCTACTTGTATAGTGTATAGTGTACTCTACCTAACCCTGACGGCAAGGGACAAAAGCATTAAATGCCCGTCCCTGTCGCCTAAACAGTGCAACAAGGACCGTCAGGAGCGCCACCGCTCGCCACGATGGCAAGCTTGTCAGCGCCGCTTATCGCTGCTCCCCGCTGGCTGCACAACCTCTTGACACGCGCACATGGAATGGTCCCATGGCGACACGTTGGTGGATGAGCTGGAGCGGAGATGAAGAGAGGTTGCCTGCCGCGGTTGAAACCTTGTCGCGTCTGGAGGCTTGTCGCTCTCCGAGCCTTCCCGGCAAGCTCCTCTTGCCGGGGTCTTGTCTTCTGCGTGCCTTGAGTGGCCTTCCCGGCAAGCTCCTCTTGTCGGGGCCTTGTCTTCTTGGTTAAATACTTTGTTCTTGAATGGCTCCAAAGGAACCACGGAGGAACTTGGCGGTGACCAGGCAAGCCTTGCCGCGGGGTGCTGCAACTGCCCGTGCACGAGTTCAGGATACTAGGGTACCCCTACTCTAGTACACCGACAGGGATGATAAACATTCACTCACACACTAGAATCCCTTGAAACCCTTGATCCTTAACAAGCCACATCATGGTCAGATCATGACCCTGGGCCTTGACTCTAGGACGGGAAGACCTTGGCCAATACTCAACCGTGGCCACCACCAATGCCTCAGCCCACCCTACGTACCCCATATACTTCATAGAGTACTTGGGCAAGTTAGGTCTCATCTATATTGGATGACATACTTGTCAACCCGAAGATCGAAGAAGAATCGTTCAGCTGGTTAAGGAACATCTGAAGACCGCCATGTCAAGGAGTAAGAACTATGTCAACCACCATCGTCAAGAAGTGAACTTACGCGTTGAAGACCGTGCATATCTACAAACCACTCCTCTCTAAGGAACCAAGCATTTCCATGACAAGGGAACCCACACCAAGACTCATCGGCCCTCTTCGAGATCACTCCAAGATTTAACAACCCCCTCTGAGATCACTACAAGACGAAGGGAAGACAGTTACCAGATGGAGTTACCACCCGAGTTACCCGCTGTGCGTACTGTCTCCACATGACACAACTCCGAAAGTGTTTTCGACTTCCTAGCTAGCCCGATCACTAACAAGGATATCGATCACCAAGCCATCGACCCCTAGCCCGATCTAACCTACCGCGAGCTACCCCTTTAGCAACCTGGATCAAGAAGAACATCATACACGAAGCCACACCATCAAGTGCTTCGAGCTCAATGGAGCACCACACGGAAGCAGAAGCAATGTGAGGACTTGAAGACTACCCAAGATCTAAGTTTCTGTATCCCTTTCCGCGCCTAGTCTGGGAATCTCGGGGACAAGATTCTTGTAAGGGAGGTAGGTCTGTCACACCCTGATTTTCATGCCACAACACGGAAGTCAATATATCATGCTAAAATGTGGTTTGACAAAAACTTTTGAGAGTTTTTTCTTTGCTTTGAGTGAAGGTTTGACTGCTGTTTGCAAGTGCTCTAAAAATCAAATAAATTCTCCAACCCTTCTACTCCTTCTACTTGACCCAAAAACCTTGCCCAATGATCATGCCATGTGTATAGGACATAAAAATAATTTCTTACAAAAATTATTTTGCCAAATAGTATTTTCAAAAATTAGTTTTCCAAAGACCCCTTAATTGAGATTTGCATTGCAAGTACTTAATTAAGGGCAGTAAAAATCTTTCCAAAAATATATTTGACTCCTATTAGATATAGGACACCCAGAAACCACAAAATATAATTTTGAAAATTATTTTCCTATTTTTAAAGGCTTTTTCTTCAGGCCAGAAATGGTCTTTAATAGGTTAAAATTATTTTAAAGCTTCAAAAATATTTGAGAAAAATCAGGGAAGCTCAGTGGACATATATTGTCCATATATAAGAGTTTCAACACATGGTCATGTTCAAAATATTGGTCAAATCCCTCAAAAACCCTTTCTGTATATTTCAAGCTTTTGAAATATTTACAAAGGAAATATTCCCCAAAAATTCCAAGAATATTCTAGCGTTTTACATATGACATTTTTGATGATCTTGCGAGGTCTCATGCCATAGAGAATAGTATAACCCCATGAAACCCTCTCAAAAGCATTTCTGTCCATTTTAAAGTTTGAGCAACTTTACATTGCCAAACATGTCCAAATGTTCTCAAACCTTGTGAACATTCTCAAATGATCTAATCATTCATCTATACCAAATGGCACAAGTTGGAGAAAATTTTATATTGATCAAAGTGCCCCAAAACCCTTCCTGTCCAGAACCAAATTTGAATAACTCTACATTGGCAACTTTCTCCTTTTGATCTCAACTTTTGTGGAAATGTTCAGAACCTTAAATGATGACACTACACTAAGTGGTGCATCAAGGAGAATAGATTTGCATGCCTAAATCCTGGAAAGTCCATTTCTGTTGATTTCTAGGGTTTACAAAAGTTGCATTGGCAACTTTGCCCAAATGGACTCAATCTTAGTGGAACCACTTGTTTTTTCATGCCATTTGGCCCTGTCAAACCTTATGACAATAGGAGTTCATCTTCTTGCCCAAATCAACAACAAACACCTTCTGCCATTTTTCTAAAAACACCAATTTGACCACTTCCACTAATCTCCATGAGTTCTCCTTTTTACCACCACCCCTTCTAGTTTCGCTCTACCTCTGGTATGCTTCCCTGCCCGAGAGGCAATGATTAAGGGGGGCAGAGACCCATTTTTCCTCTCTGGACATCCACTTCCCCCTCCCTTTCTCATCACACTCTCACTCCTGGCAAGTTCCAGAGCATCCAAGGCCTCCACCCATCTTGTTTATTCCTCCTTCAGACGCCAGACACAAGTGGGCGCGCGAGTGCGCGCGTAAAAGCCGCGGATGCCGGCCAAAGACGCGCTCTGGAGCACGTCATCTCGCTCCCGACCGTTGACGCCGCGTCCCCCGACCTCCTCGAGCCTTCCCCTTGCGTCAGTCGAGGTGCCTCAACGTCCGCAACACACCACCGCGCTGGCCCCCTCCTTTCCCCCTCTGTCTTGCCCATGCCGCGCGTGCCTAGAGCCGCCCGAGCCCGCCAATGCGCGTGCGAGCTCGTGGCTCCACCCGGAGCTCGCCCCGCTCCCTCTCTCTCTTCCTGGTGCCATACTCCACCCCCACGAACGCCAGACAACCCCGCTCCCTCCCTCCTGGCCGCCCGAGCCGTTGTCGCGGCCACCCATAGGCCACGTCCACGGTGAGCCACGACGTCGCTATATAAGGCCGCCCGAGGCCTCTCTCTGGAGCCCTTCCGCCCTCTCTCCCTCCCGTACGTCACCCAGACCCAGCCAACCCTCTCGCCGAGCCCTCCGTCGCTCCCCATGGTCGGAGCCGAGCCACCGGACTCCGCCTAATTTCGCGCCCACCACTCCTCCTCCTCCCCTCTAGACCACTCCAGCGACCCCTCACCACCACAGCCGACTCGCCCCGCACTTCATCCCCACCTCCCCACGCCTGCCATGCAGTCCCAAACCTCGCCAACGGCCTCCTCCACGGCCACCCAAGCCATCGCTGCTGCAGCCCTCCACGGCATGTGTGCAGCACATGGATGGGTGCGGCGTGGCCTCCTGAGCACGCCCGTGGGCGGAGAATCACCGGAGACGCTCTGTAGCCCCGGCAATTGCAGGCGGGAGCCGCTCCTGCCCGCGGCCGGAGCCTGCGCGGGAGGATGAAGGCGACCTGCAGCTGGGGCCCGCGCGTCTGCGACCAAGTGGGCGGGCCCCGCCGTTTAAGTGGAAGCGGCTTCGGCGAAGACGCCTTCGACGCCGCCTGTCGTCCGCGTGGCGGAACCGCTGGGCCGGCCCACGGTCTATCTGTCGCCCCGTTCGCAGGATAAGGTTAAAGCCTTATTTCCTTTTTCTTTTTCCAGTCAACTTCAAAAATCCATAAATAATTCAACAGAGCTCCAAATTTGATGATTCAAATTTGTAGTAGTTCATGAATTCATGATCTATCAGATGGTGCTGTTTGCACATTTTTCCAGGAAACTTTTCTTCACACATAATTATAAAATCCCATTTTTCCATTTTTGTCATAAACTTTAGAAAATCACAGAGAGCTCAAAATTGATCCAAATGCCATGATTCAAGTTCCTAGATGCTTCTAAGTTCATAACTTAGTTTATGAACATTTTTCTTAATACTTTATGTGCAACAGAATATAATGAGCCATTTCTTCATATTTGTCAAGTTGCAAATTCACAGGAAATTCATTTGAACTCCAAATCCAGTGAAACCTACTCCTAGATGCTTCTAAAATCATGATTTGTTAAATGGGTGCCTTTGCCCATTTTTCAAAAATATATTTCTGTACACTTCTTGCAAATCCATAAACCCCTTGATTCCATCATATCAAAATGTTCAGAGATGTCCATTGATCAAATCCTAATGAAACCACTTTGGTCATCCCTCATATGACCAGAGGTATCCTAGAAAATTCCAACTCACATTTTTAGAGAATTTTTATTTTCTCCCTTGTTGTGTTGCTTACTATAATTGTTTCCAACGTTAGTTGATGAAGTAGACGAAATACTTGGAGAAGGACCAGAAGATTTGAAGACTCTGATGAACCAGGCAAGCAGCCCTTTGACCATGATGAACCTTTTTATCACAGTAGCATTTCTTTCCGTTATTGTTGAGTGCATGATATCTTGAATGGCAACCTTGCTACGTTTGCTTCCGTTGCATGCCCCGTTGATACTTGCATTATTCGTGACTCTATCCTTGTTTAGAGTTGTGTTGGAGGGTTGTAGAAATATGCTATAGTTGTTAGCTGAGCAAAAATGGGTCAAAGTTATGCATGGAAAGAAACAAGTGTTGTCTGACATACTTGCAAATAGCCCAGTGGGTGCCACAAATGCCCCTGGGAGACGATGATGAACTAGGTCACTACTTGGTGGAGAGGTAGTGTACCGAGGCTTGATGAAAGTGTTGTTTACAGAGACAGGTTAGATTTAAGATTGTCTACCGTCCCAACCAAACATGTACAACCACACTACCCCTTATTGGTCGGGGCATTATTGATTACCTAGTTCGTGCTAGCATGGATGACCGCATTACTAGTGACGGGAGAGTTGTTGGTGCGCTTTCTCGGGACGGGGTCGTGCTTGGATAGGCGGCCATGACTGTTTTCACTGGGCACCAGACACACTGTTGGTACCCCCGTGCATGTGAGATGTGATGAATATGGGAGCGTGGCTCCACCAAATTAAATTGTGAAAATATATGGCGCGGGGGCTGTTACCAATCGAGTGGACTCTATGTTGGTCACGACTAGGGAAAGGTAGTGATCGGGTTCTTACCGCGGGTCATGGATGACACGAAAGCTTCCCGAACCTTGTGGGTAAAGTGTGCAACCTCTGCAGAGGGTTAAACTATTCGAATAGCCGTGTCCATCGTCAAAGACAGTTGGGTGGTGGTGCCTAGACTATGTCCATATGTTTTTGGAAAACAAAACAGGTTGAGTATATTGTTGACGTGATTCGTGAGGAAGTCACGGTGAGCTTGAGCATGAGTTGTTCACAACACTTTTTTGATGTTAATGTCTGTAACCTCCTGATACTTGTTGCAGACGCATTCATGTCCTTGGTAAATGTTGATCATACTTGCATGAGAAAAACTAAATTCCCGCAAAATGCCAATTAAGCAGTAGAGCTTTGCATAATTATTTTGTTATCACTCTTGGGTTGCTTGCGAGTACATTCAAAGTACTCATTGGCTTGCCACTGGTTATTTTATTGGCCAGGCATGAAAGAACAAGATATATTGAAGAGTTCCTTGGTGACGATCGTGCGAGCTAGGACGCATTCCCAAATGTAATGCCCGTAGGGTTAAGGCGTATGGCATGGGTCCACGTTATTGACGAAGATTTCCGCTGCAATGTTATACTCAAGACTTGACCATAATGGTCATAATTTATGTAAGACGGTATGTATGGATGTAAGACTCTTGTTATTCAGCTTCTGTGTGTTCAGTGAGCATTGATCTCTGGGATCACTGTACATGTGCATTCGGTGATCCTGACTTCTGAGTCGGGGTCCCCACAGACCCTGCGCAAGTACATACAAAGGTTCAGCCATGTGCAGTACAACATCCCAGATGTTCATCTCACTGCTTTCATCAGGTCATTCCATCAGAATGTGCGCAGCCACAAGATGCGCGAGGAGCTGGCGATGAACAAGGTAAAGGATGTAGCCGAGCTTTATGTTCTGGCCGATAGATGCGCTCGGGCTAAAGAAGGGATGAAGTAGCCTGGCGAAGACGCCGGTGCGGAAACGGACTCCATAGACGAAGACGTCGTCGCCCCGGCTAAGAAGGGCCGACGCCGCAATAGGAACGTAAGGGCAAGACCATGCTTGTCGTCGAGGCATCCAGCGACCCCGGCCCCGCCAAGAAGGCGAAGGCTGACGACCTCGTCAAGGAAGTTGCCGGGTGCGCCGCCTGCCGGGCCTTGGCGGCTGCCGACAAGCCGGGAGGCTCCGACAAGCAGTACTGCAAGATCCATCGCACCAAGGGCCATGTCCTCCAGAATTGCCGGCAGGTTGAGCTGCTTGCAGAGAAGCAGAAAGCTGAATATGAGAGGTGCGATAAGGAGAACGTCCATGATCTGATGCGTCCGGCAGGAAGCATGGCGGTCGATGTGGTCCCCGCGACAAAGATAATCAACAAGAGAGGCCCGCTCGGGGCCGCGACAAGAAGGAGGGAGATGATGATCATGATGAGGATCACGAGTCCGGCGGGCACGAGTTCCAGAAACCTACAGAGGCCATGTGCGTCGACGGTGGTGCCTTGTTGCACATCTCTCACCGCTGACTGAAACAGTGGGCACATGAAGTCACTGCGGCGGAGCCATCGTTTGATGCCCAGAGGCCACTGAAGTGGTCCAGCACGCCTATTATTTTTGACACCGAGGATCACCCTGATCGCACAACCACAGTCGGGTGTTTGCCGTTGTTGGTTTCACCAACAATACGCAACCTCAAGGTGACAAAAGTGCTAGATGATGGTGGGGCCGGTGTGAACTTGATCTCGCCAGCCATGATCGAGAGGCTGCAAATCCCTGATGGAGATCTCAAGGAGACGGGAACATTTCAAGGGGTCAACCCGGGGAGGAGTCAGCCGAAGGGTAAGGTCACGTTGCCCGTTACATTTGGGGACGAGCTGAACTACAGGACGGAGAAGATTGTTTTTGATGTTGCCAAGATCCCTTTGCCCTATAATGGGATCCTTGACTGCCCAGCACTGGCCAAGTTTATGGCGGCATCACATTACGCCTACAACACGTTGAAGATGCCCGGGCCAATGAGCATCATCACCGTCCCCTCCGACAAGAAAGACGCGCTCATCTGCACCAACCAACTCTACCGGGAGGCAATTGCAGTAGTTGCCGCCAAGGCACTTGTTCCTACCGCTGAGACCCCTGGAAGGAAGAAAAGGGGAAGGCCTCTGCCCCTGCCGGCAAGGTCCCTTCCGGCAAGACTTCTCACCCCGGCAAGGACTCCTGCACCTCCTCCGGCAATCGTGCCTCTTTGGAGCACCGCGTTCCCGTTAAGGACGTGCCAGAGAGCTCCGCTAGTGTGAGTAAGAGGTCCAAGGAGGCCCTACCAGAAACCAGGAAGGTGCCCATCAAGGAGGATGGCACGGGTGGAGCTTTTACCATAAGCTCCACCCTTGAAAGCAAATAGGAAAACGCGCTTGTCGCCTTCCTGCGGGCGAATGTCGATGTGTTTGCATGGCAAGTATCCGACATCCCCGGCGTTCCCAGGGAGGTGACTGAGCACCACCTTGTTGTCTGTCCTCGTGCGTGGCCCGTCAGGCAGAAGGTCAGGAAGCAAGCTGTGGAGGGACAAGAGTTCATCATCAAGGAGATCACGAAGTTGGAGGCAGCAGGCTTGGTCAGACAAGTGCTCCACCCCACGTGGTACAGTGGTAGTGCATAAGAAAAATGGGAAATGGAGGATGTGTATCGATTACACAGATATCAATAAAGCCCGTCCCAAGGATCCTTTCCCTCTACAACGCATTGACCAGATAGTGGACTCCACTGCCGGGTGTGACCTGCTGTCATTCCTCGACGCCTACTCAGGATACCACCAGACCTTCATGATGAAGGAATACGAAGAAAAGACTGCATTCATCACCCCATGTGGTACGTACTGTTTTGTACGAATGCCTTTCGGGTTGAAAAGCGCCGGTTCAGCATTTTCCTGGGCAGTCCAAATTGGTTTTGAGCCCTAGCTGCATAGAAACATGGAAGCTTATATGGATGATATAGTAGTCAAAACCATGGACAAGGTGTCAGGACCCCAATTCCAAATCATATCGACCTAGCCGGTAACACCTCATATCACTTTGCGGCCTCACGCACGGTATTCCCACGGGTGTCGCCTTACCATGGACCGGGACCGTTTGCGTCTTTTGGCTCACGTATATGATAGTGTCGCTAGCATCCATATGATAAAGAACCCAGGCCGACATGGCTAGTCGTGAACCCAAAGCGGCGCTAACCTATGGGGACAGGCATACATGAATCACATCGAGCATGTCGGTCATCAACGTATAGATTCGGGTTGTAGCACTGGGCTAACGGGACTCCGGTGAACCAGGCTGTAGCAGAGCTGGCAGGACTCCGAATAACACCGCGACATTTCCCGAAGGGAACGGACATAGGAACGAAGTGAAACACATGCCGGCCAGTCAAGTGTCCAAGCAGTAGTCTTTGGGCTAGCAGGACTCCGGTGAACCGGGCTGTAGCGGATTACTATCGCTCAGAAGCACGAGACTACATTTCCCCATATGAAAGGCTGCCAAGGATAAACAACTAGTTTGTCGGATCCCACACATACCAAGCATTTCAATCATACACGCAATATGCTCAATATGTGTAGATACAACATGGCATCACAACATAACTCTACGACTCAAATATTTATTCATTAGGCTCCGAGGAGCGAGATATTACAAACATGGGTCTCATGACCCAACACTCAGAGCATACAAGTCAAAGCACAAGCGGAAACTAAACATGTCGGAGTACAGACAACTATAAATGAAAAAGGCTGAGAAGCCCGACTATCTACCAGATCCTGCCGAGGGCACAAGATCGTAGCTGAGGTAACAAGCTAAACGTCGAAGTCCAAGCGGAACTACTGGTGAGACCGACGTCTCTCGCAAAACATAAAATAGGCAAACGTGAGTACAATTGTACTCAGCAAGACTTACATCGTAACTAACTACATATGCATCATTATCAAAAGGGGTGGTGGAGTTTGACCGCAGCAAGCCAGCTTTGACTCGGTGGCTATCCTGAACTACGATTGCAAGTAACTCTTTTGAGGTGGCGCACACGAGTCCACATATTCACCATATCAATACACCACTATGGACCCGCTCCGTCTCCCTACGAGAACGCCATCCATAGCACTCACGCTTATCTTCGCATTTTAGGGTATCCACTTTCACTTGTCTATGAACTGATATAGGCAACCTAGAAGTCCTTCTCCATGGACACGGCTATTCGAATAGATCATATTAACCTGCAGGGGTGTACTTCTTCACACACGCCCTCACCACTTACCGCCGTTTACACGACATGTACTCGGCAACCTTCAAGCGGAAGCCCAACGTGGGTGTCGGCCACGACCTACCTAAACACACAAGTCCCTAGTCCAGGTTTATCGCCTATTCGGGTTCCATCCGCAGGGAGTCCGGCCGAGGTTTCCCATACAGCCCCGAACGATGTGTACAGGGTTCCCGAGACACCAAACGGGCGAATCGGTACAGACCCCACGGTGCCTACCGCAACACAACCCACCCCTACGGTCAGCGTTGCGTGCGCCCCCCAGCATGCTACAAACACCAGAAACTACTTGCAACTCCCGGACTGAGGACAAGAGTGGTTAAGAAGCCGAGAGGGTCCATTGGTTTCGGGTCCTCGTGGTAGTAACTGTTTCATGGATCACAAACACAGAACTCAGTTCCTGAGGACGGCTGCAATGAGACAACCCACCATGTACTCCTACATGGCCTCTCACCGCTACCTTTACCAAATCGTGTTCACACACTTAGCTCACACACAGTAGGACATGTTCACACAACCATTCCAATTCATTCCCGATGAATCGGACTGACTCAACTCTAAGCAGTAGCAGGCATGACAACAAGCATGAATGAGTAGGCACAACATGGCTCATACAACTCCTACTCATGCTAGTGGGTTTCATCTAATTACTGTGGAATGACAGGTCATGCAGAGGATAAAGGGGTTCAGCTACCGCAGCAAGTAACACATGAGTCGTTGTTGTCCTAATGTAGTAAAATAGAGCAGGAGCGAGAGAGTGGAATTATATCGGAATGGACAAGGGGGGTTTTGCTTGCCTGGCACTTCTGAAGATAATATAATTCTTCATTGGTGTCATCGAACAATCATCGGAACCACGTCTATCGAGAGGGGACAGACACCGGCAACTGAGAAGGAACACAATCAATGCAATGCACAATCACATGAATGACATGTCATGTTAAGGTACTGAATTCACCTAATGCAAAATCTAGCCAAGTTAATTGAAGTGGAATTCAAACAAGAACAAATTCCAACTCCAAATGTTATTTCATAAATTGCCCTAATCATGATTCATCCTATTCAGTGAGGTTAACTTGTTTAATCATGCATGAAAGTGCCATAAACAGATTCTTCATATTTTTCTGATCATTTTTCATATATAAATTATTTAATTTGGAGTTACAGATTAAAAGTTATGAATATTTGAAGTTTGGGGTATTTTCTGAAATTTCCTGAATTAAATTAAATCCAGAAAATCAATTACCGCGTCAGCCCGACGTCAGTGTGACGTCAGTGGTCAACAAGACATGGTCCGGGTCAAACCTGACGGTGGGTCCCGCGTGTCAGCATAATTAGCTTAACTAAAATTAATTAAAACTAATCCTAAATAGTTAACAGGGCTGGGCCCCACCTGTCATTGACTCAGGAGAGTCAACCAGGGCCCACCCCTGGTCAAAGTCAAAGTCGGCTGCCGGCGTCTAGCCACCGGCGAGCCCGACGCGGCAGCGAGAGTGGTTTTGGCCACTCCGGCGACCAAATGGCCCGCGGAGGACATCTACGTGTAGCTGGAGTCGAGCCGCAGCTCTTGGTGGAGTCAGTTGAGCTCGGGGCGGTCGGAATCGGCGGCGGCGAGCTCCAAGGCGGCGGTCGGAGTTCGGGCGGGGTCGAGTTTGATGCTACGGTGCACGGCAGGAGGAGCAGGTGGTGGCTACGAGCTCCTGGTGCTGCGCTGAGCACGGAGGTGGGGTTGGCGTCGAGCCATTGTGGCTCTAGCCACGACGGTGCCATGGCCGGCAGCGAGGAGTTTTCGGGTGAGGTGGAAACGGCGTTAGCGAGAGGGAAAAGAGCCACGGGAGAGAGGGGATCGACGCAGCAGCTCACATCGCGTCCGATGGCGTCGTCGGCGAGGTCGGGGGCGGTCCGGAGCCGACGAATCGGGCGACGGCGACCGGCGGGTCCGAGGAGGGGAAAAGCGGCGGGGCGGCGCCTCGGGGCTTCTCCGGTCGCATGTGACGGCGGGGAGGGCGAGGATGGGGTGGCGGAGCTTGTGGGCTAGTCGGGGAAGCGAGGGAGGGCCTGTGGCCGCGGTGGTGGCGAGCGGCGGCGACGAGCTCCGCTCGGTGGAGGAGGGAGGGAGCCAGAGGAGGGGACGAGGCCGCGGTGAGGGAGAGAGAGGTCAGGGGGGGTGCGTGGCGCTCGGGGAGGCGTCCAGGGGGAGTAGGAGGCAGCCAGGCAGGGAGGAGGTGGCCGGCGTGTGGCCACGCTGCAGCGGGCACGCCCCGCCATCTTGGCCTTGAGGAGGAAGGCGACAGGGAGCCAGGCGGTGGTGGGCTGGGCCGCTGGAGCTGGGCCGGTTGGTGGGCGCCAGGTAAGTCCAGGTAAGATTCTCTCTCTTTTATTTATTTTAGTTTTCTATTTTTCTGTAGTCTTTAGGGCTTTATTAAAATACTAATACTATCCCAAAAATCATGAAACTTGCTCAAGCCCACTGTTTGGAAAATATCCAACAGCAAACATTTAAGTTTATGATTATTTGAGCATTTAAAATATTTTATAGTATTTAAATGCCCAAATGAAAATACCATATGATTTAATTCAGAGCCCAAATATGTCATGAAAAATGTGCAGCACCTCTGGTTCTGGTTTAAAGCATTTTTCCAGAAATGATGAACATTTTCTAAAGCCATTTGAAATCACTGAAAAATATTTTTGGTTGAGCCTATTTGAATTCCTTTAATGCTAGGGTTTAGGCAATCCCCATTTCAATTTTCATGAAAATTAAACATGATGCATGGATGCCATGCCACTAGTTACAAGCAAGCTCTAGGGCTGTGACACAAGGCCACGCTCGTGCAGGATCTGGAGGAAACATTTGCCAACCTGCGCAAGATCAACCTCAAGGTCAACCCAGAGAAGTGTGTGTTCGGCGTCCCATCTGGCAAACTTCTCGGGTTCTTTGTGTCTTAACGCGGAATTGAAGCAAATCTCGATAAGATCAAAGCGATTGAGCAGATTGAGGTGCCAAGACGAGTCAAAGACGTCCGTAGGCTCGCCGGCTGTGTTGCTGCTCTAAGTAGGTTCATGTCCAAATCTGCTGAGCGTGCCCTCCCCTTTTTCAATGTTTTGAAAAGTGTGGGTCCAATGAAATGGACTTCGGAGGCAGAGGCAGCGCTGCAAGATCTGAAGAGGTACCTCTTCTCCACGCCAATACTAGTCGCGCCTAAATTGGAAGAGTCATTGCTGCTATATCTAGCGGCAAGGAATAAAGTGGTTTGTGCCGCGCTAGTGGCACAGAGAGAACTTGAGGAAGAAGCAGCGGTAGCGGCGGAGCCATCGGATGATGGGCCGGAGCTCCCCCCGGCAGTGCCTGGTACCGGCAGGGCGGAACCCCCAGCAAAGCCTGGTCCTGGCAAGACAGAGTCTGTGCAGGTGGGCGAAGTCGAACAGAAGAAGAAGGTCACGCAGCACCCGGTCTATTTTGTCAGTTCCCTCTTGCAGGTGGCTAGATCAATATATTCTGGTATACAGAAGCTAATTTTGGGCCTCCTCATGGCGTCGAGAAAGCTGCGTCACTATTTCCAAGCGCATGAGATCACCTTAGTCACCCGCCTCCCTTTGCAACGAATCTTACATAACCCGAATACAACCGGGAGGATTGTGGAGTGGGTATTGGAACCATCAAGCTTTGGCCTCAAGTTTGAAAGTACTTCAACTATCAAGAGCCGAGCCTTGGCAAATTTCATAGCAGAATGGACTTCAAGGCCCGACGAAGAGATTCAAGAGACCATCCTTCCTGTCAAGGAGACGAGGCCGTGATTGGGTTATGTACTTTGATGGAGCTTTCTCACTGCACCCACCGGAGAGCGCCTCAAGTACGTAGTCCAGATGCACTTTCCCTGGGAAAAATCAATGAACAACACAGCGGAGTACGATGGATTGCTTGCCGGTCTCAGGATCGCGGCAGACCTTGGAATCAGGAAACATCAGTGGTGATTCGCAACTCGTCTTCAAGCAAGTTAACAAGGATTACCAGAGCCCGTTGATGGAGGACTATGTGGATGAAGTGAGGAAGTTGGAGGAGCGTTTTGACAGTCTACAAGCAGAGCATGTTACCCGGGCATAGAACAGCATTGCCCATGACTTGTCAAAACACGCTGCCCCTAAGTTGCCTATGGAACCAGGTACCTTTGTGCTTCAATTAACCAAGCCATCCGTTGAGCCATCAGCGGGACAAAACAAAAGAAGGAAGGTAGGCCCCGGCAAGTACTTTCCCGATGAGCTCCCGGGAGCCGCTGGCAAGGACGTTGCCGGGTGCCCCAAGCTTGCCGGGGAGCAGCAACCTCCGGCAGGGCCCCAAGACCTGACGGTAGAAGCAACTGCCCCTATAGCCGAAGATCAGCCTTTGGTCCTTGCCGTCGAGCCCCAGGCTCTGGCATGGGCGCATCGCACCATCTGTTTCCTCCAAACAGGGGAACTCCCTGGGGAACAGGAAGAGGCAGAGAAAGTAGCCCATCGGTCCAGCATGTACCAGTTTGTGGATGATTCCCTATACAGAATGAGACCGAACGACGTGAAATTAAAGTGCATTCCTAAGGAGGACAGACTGGTGCTGTTGGTAGATATACATGGAGGCATGTGTGGCTCCCACATAGGGTGAAGAGCCCTTGCCGGCAAAGCGTTACGGCAAGGTTTCTTCTTGCCCACCGCCCTCCAGGATGCAGCTGCACTAGTAACCAAGTGTGAAGCATGCCAGTTCCATTCAAAGAAGCTTCGTTAGCCAGCCCAAGCCCTTCAAACCATCCCTCTTTCCTGGCCATTTTTGGTCCGGGGGCTCGACATACTGGGCCCCTTTCCCCATGCTATCGGGGGCTTTGAGTACTTGTACATCGTTATCGACAAGTTCACAAAGTGGCTGGAAGTGGAACCGTTAAGCTAGGTGACAACACAATCAGCAGTCAAGTTCTTCAAGGGACTAGTCTTCCGTTTTGGTGTGACGAATAGAGTCATCACCAACGATGGCACGCAGTTCACGAGCCGCACCTTCATGCAGTATATCCAAGACCTCGGCGGCAAGGTTTGTTTTGCTTCCATTGCTCATGCCAAAAGTAACGGCCAGGCTGAGAGGGCGAATGCAGAAGTGCTGCGAGGCCTCAAGACCAGAACTTGTGATAGGCTACACAAGGTCGGCAGGCGCTGGATTGATAAGTTGCCAACGGTTCTTTGGTCAATCAGAAGGACACCAAATCGATCCACTGGCCAGACACCCTTTGCCCTGGTATACGGTGCAGAAGCAGTTCTCCCCACCAAACTCATATAAGGGTCACCTTGAGTGCTCTCTTATGATGAGCTTGAGCAAGAGCAGTTGCGCCAGGATGATGCAACGCTCCTTGAGGAAGATCTTCATCATGCTGCTGTGCGAGCTGCTCGCTACCAGCAAGCCTTGCGCGGCTACCACAGCCGCATGGTTCATGCCCAAAGCCTTGAGGAAGGCTACCTTTTTCTTAGGTGAATTCAATCCGCCAAGAGTTCAAACAAGTTGATGTCAACATGGGAAGGCCCTTATCAGGTAATACGAGTCACCAGGCCCGGTGCAGTCCGCCTGAAGTCCTGGCATTCCGGTGAGCAATTCCTGGAATATCGAACACCTTCGCAAGTTTTACCCCTAAGGCGCGGTTGTCGGGTGATACGTCCATTTTGCATCATGCTTTTATATTGATATTTATTGCATTATGGGCTGTTATTACACGTTATGTCACAACACTTATGCCTATTCTCTCTTATTTGACAAGGTTTACATGAAGAGGGAGAATGCCAGCAGCTGGAATTCTGGGCTAGAAAAGGAGCAAATATTAGAGACCTATTCTGCACAACTCCAAAAGTCCTGAAACTTCACGGAGGCACGTTTTGGAACATATAAGAAATACTGGAGAAAGAATCAACCAGAGGGGGCCCACACCCTGGCCACGAGGGTGGGGGCGCGCCCTACCCCCCTGGGCGCGCCCCCTGCCTCGTGGGCCCCCCTGGCAGGCCTCTGGTGCCCATCTTCTGCTATATGAAGTCTTTTACCCTGGAAAAAATCATAAGCAAGCTTTTGCGATGAAACACCGCCAGCACGAGGCGGAACCTTCTCGGAACCAATCTAGGGCTCTGGCGGAGCTGTTCTACCGGGGAAACATCCCTCAGGGAGGTGGAAATCATCACCATCGTCATCACCATCGATCCTCTCAGCAGGAGGGCGTCAATCTCCATCAACATCTTCACCAGCACCATATCCTCTAAAACCCTAGTTCATCTCTTGTATCCAATCTTTGTCCGAAAGCCTCATATTGGTACCTGTGGGTTGCTAGTAGTGTTGATTACTCCTTGTAGTTAATGCTAGTTGGATTATTCAGTGGAAGATCATATGTTCAGATCCTTTATCCATATTAGTATCCCTATGATTATGAACATGAATATGATTTGTGAGTAGTTACATTTGTTCCTGAGGTCATGGGAGAAGTCTTGCTATAAGTAGTCATGTGAATTTGGTATTCATTCGATATTTTGATGAGATGTATGTTGTCTCTCCTCTAGTGGTGTTATGTGAACGTTAACTACATGACACTTCAACATAGTTTGGGCCTAGAGAAAGGCATTGGGAAGTAATAAGTAGATGATGGGTTGCTAGAGTGACAGTAGCTTAAACCCTAGTTTATGAGTTGCTTCGTAAGGGGCTGATTTGGATCCATATGTTTCATGCTATGGTTAGGTTTACCTTACTACTTCTTTTGTAGTTGCGGATGCTTGCAATAGGGGTTAATAGTAAGTTGTATGCTTGTCCAAGAAAGGGCAGTACCGAAGCACCGGTCCACCCACATATCAAATTATCAAAGTAACGAACGTGAATCACATGAACGTGATGAAAACTAGCTTGACGATAATTCCCATGTGTCCTCGGCAGCGCTTTTCTCTATATAAGAGTTTGTCAAGGCTTGTCCTTTGCTACAAAAAGGATTGGGCCATCTTGCTGCACCTTATTTACTTTCATTACTTGTTACCTGTTACAAATTACCTTATAACAAAACTATCAGAAACTGATAATTTCAGTGCTTGCAGAGAATACCTTACTGAAAACCGCTTGTCATTTCCTTCTGCTCCTCGTTGGGTTCGACACTCTTACTTGTCGAAAGGACTAAGATAGATCCCCTAGACTTCTTGGTCAATAAGACTCTTTTCTGGCGCCGTTCACGGGGAGTGAAGCGCCTTTGGTAGGTGGAATTTGGTAAGGAAAAATTTATATAGTGGGCTGAAATTTACTGTCACTTGTTACTATGGAACATAATCCTTTGAGGGGCTTGTTCGGGGTATCTTAACCCCGACCAGTAGAGCAAAGAGTTGCTCCTTAATCTATTGAACCTACTGAAAATGTTTATTTTGAAATTCCTTCGGGTATGATAGAGAAACTGCTAGCTAATCCTTTCACCGGTGATGGAACATTACGTCCTAATTTGCACCTAGTCTATGTGGATGAAGTTTGTGGATTATTTAAGCTTGCAGGTATGCCCGAGGATGTTATCAAGAAGATGGTCTTCCCTTTATCTTTGTGATGATTGTGGGGACCCCGACTCATAAGTTGAGATCACCGAATGCACGTGTACAGTGATCCCAGAGATCAATGCTCACTCAACACACATAAGCTGAATAACTAGAGTCTTACATCCATACAAACCGTCTTACACAAATTATTACATAGATAAAGCCACAGGGGCTGAATACCAAATAAACTTAAGCAGCAGAAATCTTCGTCCATAAGTAGAACCCATGCCATCTGCCTTAACCCTACAGGCATTCCGACTGGGAAACGACGAACTTCGCATGTTCGTCTCCAAAGAACTCTTCTTCGAACTCCGGTTCTTCCATGCCTGGCCAATTAAATAACCAGTGGCAAGCCAATGAGTACTTTGAATGTACTCACAACCAACCCATGATTTGGTTCAAAGTAACAATGCAATCGTACAACGAGTAAGCAACCTAGCTTCAAGCTAGTTAAGATGTCCTATCAACTTGTGAGATATGCATCAAGAAAACATGGGTAACCTCGAGAACAAGTTACAGATATCAACATAAATAGAGTTGAATCAATGTCATGTCATTCAACATGTCAAGTCTCCACCTTGACACAAATAGTCCCTTTCCACACACACATGCATCGTGATTTGTAAACTTTCTGGACATAGTTTATGTAGCACCTCCCAACTGTCCATGACCGTGGACATGGCTATTCGAATAGTTTGACACTCTACAGAGGTTGCGCACTTTACCCACAAGATCCGGGAAGCTTTCGTGTCATCCACGATCCCGCAGTACCTCAAGTACCCGGGGGAAGGACCCAATCATTACCTTTCCCTAGACGACACTAACATAGGGTCCACTCGTTGATACATGGCCCTCGTGTATAAGCAAAAGATCGTGGGACTCTGCCCTTTTCACATTATTACTCATACATGAAGGGACCAACGGTGTGTCCGGTGCCCTGTGAAAACAGTCATGGCCGCCTATCCAAGCACGACCCCGTTCCAAGCGTGACCTCAAGTCACCCCCGTCACTAGTAATGTGGGCACCATGCTAGTATCAGCCTAAGTAATCAACAATGCCCCGTCCCATAAAGGGGTAGAGTGGTTGCACATGTTTGGTTGGGACGGTAATCACACATAAATCTAATCCATCATTTTACACACACACAAAAAGCTCTCTTGATTTACACCACTTCTTCCTCAAGTGGTGACCTTAGTTAAACATCTCCCAAGGGCATTAGGGGCACCCGATGGGGTTTTCGAAAGAATGTAACCATGAAGAGTTCATGGTACACATGCATCATTATGCATCAACAGTCTCTTGACAATGCAATCATGAACAAGGTAAGGTCATGAGTAGGGGTATGCATCATGGGGTGGTTCACAACAATTTTACCACCATCATATTTCATCATCATGCAATCGGAAAAAGGGTACCCATAAACAAGGGGGGTGTCATGGTCAAAGGGCTGCTTGCCTTGATTGGCTTGGTCTCCAAGTTCTTCAAATCCTTCTCCTTCTTCTTATTCATCAACTTCATCTAATACGGGATCTAATCGTCGCAAGAAAATAATGAGAAAATAAGGCAGTAGTAATACAGAAAAACCAAAGTGCTCAGAAAAATGTCAACTCATTTTTGATAAATTCTAGGGGGAACTCTAAGAAGAAGAAAATTCTTAGTTTTGGATTTGGAGTTAAGGAATAGTGGAAATGGATTTTCAAAGAAGGATTTAAATGCTGAAATTTAAATTTAAATTTGAATAGTACAGAAAAGTTTGATGGATATTTATCAAAGTTACACCATTAAATATGTGGGATTTTTAGAAGAGTTTAGGAGTTGGAATCATTTAATTTGGATAAATATTTAAATCTGTGGAATTATTTGAAATATAACAGAAAAAGTAAAAAAGAAAACTGACGCTGTGTCACTCGGCCAGAAAGGCCACAGTGCAGCAGGCCCAGAGGCGACTGCCCAAAGTAGCCGAAGGGCGCGCCTGTGTTTTAAACCTGACGGGCGGGCCCCAGCTGCCGATGGGAGAAAGAGGCGAGAGAGGTGAGGATGATAGGCGGGGCCCGCCTGTCATCTCTGACCTCGCGACCAGAGGGTCGGCGTGCTCACCGGCGGTGAAGCAGGGCACGGCGGGGTGAGCTGATGGCACCGTTGGACTCCTCGTCGTGTCGCCGTTCGGGTGGTGCCGGAGTTGGCCGGAGGGGAGGAGTGGTTCGCCGGCAACGAGGAGGCGCGGCGGAGGAGCTTCGGGAGGTGGACAGACTGCTCCGTTTGGCCTGCAACCGATGCGGAAGAGAGAGGGGAAATGATCAGTGGGCTCCTGCGGCTCCATATCAAGCGAGAGTGGGGGCGGAGAGGGCCCGTACCTCTGGATCGGCGGCGACCCGAGGCGGCGGAGCTCCGGTCGATCCCGAGCACAGAAGCCCCTTGAGGACGTTTGGGTGGTGCGGGCGTGTTCTTGGGGGTGTGAGGAGGAGTCGGATGCCACTGGAGCGGCCCCGGGCGGGCTTATATAGCTGCGCGATGGTGCACCGTGGACTTGTGCGCCGGCGAGCTTGTTGCCATCGCCACGGGTCACGGGGGCCTGTTTGTGCGCGTCTGGGGTGCTCGTGGGGTTTGTCCAGAGCGAGCGGGTGAAGAGAGAGAGCAAGGGAGGGCCAGAGGTTCCACGCGTGTGAGCGTGCTCACTGGTGCGCTCGGGCGGCCGGCGCGCGTGCGAGCTGGGGCAAGAGGAGGGAGAAGGAGGAGGGGGACAGAGGCGTAGCATGCTGCGGACGTCGAGGAGCATCAGCTGGCGTGAGGGGGAGAGCCGAGGTGGCCGGAGGAGGTTGGTAGGGGGCGGCTACAGTGTGGGAGCGCACTGTAGCTGTCGGGGTACTAGAGTAGGGGTACCCTAGTATCCCGTACTCGTGCACGGACAGTTGTAGCACCCCGCGGCAGGGCTTGCCTCGTCGCCGCCAAGATCCTCCGTGGCTCCTTTGGAGCCATTCAAGAACAAAGTATTTGATTAAGAAAACAAGGCCCCGGCAAGAGGAGCTTGTCGGGAAGGCCACTCAAGGCATGCAGAAGACAAGGTCCCGGCAAGAGGAGCTTGCCGGGAAGGCTCGGAGCGCAACAAGCCTCCGGACGCGACAAGGATTCGGCCGCGGCAAGGCGCTTGCCGCGGCAAGCAACCTCTCTCCATCTCCGCTCCAGCTCATGCAGCGACGTGTCGCCATGGGACCGTTCCATGCGCGCGTGTCGAGAGGCTGTGCAGCCAGCGGAGAGCAGCGATAAGCGGCGCTGACAAGCTTGCCATCGTGGCAAGCGGAGGCGCACCTGACGGTCTCTGTTGCACTGTTTGGGCGACACTGACGGGCATTTATTGCTTTTGTCCCTTGCCGTCAAAGTTAGGTATTTTGCACTGTACATTGTTCGAGTAGTTGTACCAACTCCTATTTTTACATTTGTATCCTCATCTATGTTGCCACCTGTCGGAGACCCCTTGAGCATATAAAAGGAGGCCCATGTGCAACGTAGAGAGGGTTCGGTTCGGTTCGGTTCGATTCGTTCGACTCACTCGAGACCAGATACACCCACGCTAGGTTTTGTAGCTCTCATCGCTCCCTGGCAAGAACACAATACATCAAACAAGCAGCAGTAGGAGTTTTATCTCTACGGAGAGCTCAGCTGGGTAAACTGTTCGTGTGCCTCGCCTCGATCCGCTCTTCGTGTGATCTCCGCCCCCCTCCAAACCACAAAGGGGCCTGGTCCGCCGGCCCCATAGGTGTCCGTGGGTACGATCAGCCTCCCCGACATCTTTGGCGCGCCAGGTAGGGGGCGTCGAGGCCGTGTGAATCTGATCCAGCATTCACACAAGCAGCGTCCTCAACATCTTCCTCAACATGCCACCGAAGAAGAAGGCTTCGGCGGCAGCAGAGCCGTCCGCGTCGTACCCACCCTCACCGCAGCAAACAGGTGGTAGGGCAGACGCCGGCGGAGGAAGGGGCGCCGACGAAGGTGTCCGCGACGTTGCCAAGTCCAAGGACAAGGCCCCGCAAACCTCGGCGTCCGCGCATCCCCCGTGCCCATCTCAGGAGACGCGGGACCAACAATGTCATGGCATTCACAACGCCATGCGTTCGTTGGATCGAGACCCTCAAGACTAGCATGCGCGCCAACATGCTGGCACGAGTGAGATACGATCGCTTGGACGGGGTGCTGCTCCTTCTAACGTAGTTAGAAGTCCGAGCATATCCCGCTCCTCGCACCGTTCGCCAATGCCACCCACTACTCCAGCAGAAGCTCTGGCGAGAGCTCAGCTGCTCCTCGACTACCCTCCAACGGCCGACAAGGTCGACGAGTGGAGGGCCACTATCCAGAGCCTCATCGGCTTTGCCAACGGCGACGCGCCGCGACAACCAACGCCATCATTGCCGCGGCAAGACGACAAGGCACGAACCGGTGGCGACGAGACTGTCGGAGGTGCAACCACCGTGCACTCTCTGCCACGAAGGCCAAGGTCGCCGACTCACCGGATCCACCTCGACAGCAACTCCACCGCGTCGTCCGATCCATGGCTTCGCCGCGATCAGCGCCAAGTTCTTCATGAGCGACAACAAGAGGACGCTCGAACTCGCATCGAGCGCCGAAGAGAAGCGCGATGTCAGTCCGACAAGCGCGCTGGGCCTTCTGTTGACATGCGCGCGCCGGAGGAGCCAGGCGACTTGCCGTACGCGGTAGGTTGCCCTGCGTTCACTCGTGAGCTGCGGCAAGTCCAAAGGGCCCAGCCGTAAAAAACTTCAAACCAGACATGCCGGAGAAGTATGATGGCAGGACGCATCCGTCGGAGTTCCTCAAGATCTACACCATCGCGGTGCGAGGCTGCGGGAGGACGGGACGACAAGATCCTCGCCAACTACTTCCGCTCAGGCGCAAGCCCAACGCGTCAGATCTTGGCTCATGCACTTGCCGGACAGCTCCATATCCTCTTGGGCAGATCTGTGCCATCGGTTTGTTGGCGCCTTCACAGGTGGCCACAAGCCTCATGGCCAAGAGAGTGACCTTCATCTGCCGCCCGAGAAGGAAGGAGAGTCCCTCGCCAAGTTCATTCAGAGATTCAGCCGTGTGCACTACAACATCCTGCACGTCCACCCTGCCGCGGTGATCAGCGCATTTCATCAGAATGTGCGGAACCGCAGGATGAGGGAGGAGATGGCGATGTGCAAAGTCAAGGACGTCAGTGAGCTGTACGCCTTGGCCGACAAGTGTGCACGCGCTGAAGAAGGGAGGAGACTCCCAGGAGAGAATGCGGAAGCAGGATCTGACAGTGAGGAGACCGCCCCGGCAAAGAAAGGCCGGCGGCGAGGCAACAGGAAGAAGAAAAGTAGAGAAGTGTTAGCTGTTGAGCAGTCCGGCAACGGAGGTGGCGACAAGAACGCCAAGGCTGGTGGCTCCGGCAAGGAGGTTGCCGCTGACGCCAACCACCAGTCCGTGGGGGCCGCCGACAAGCAGGATGGCTCCGGCAAGCAGTACTGCAAAATCCACCGCACCAAGGGCCACGACCTCCAGAGCTGCAAGAAGGTCGAGCAGCTTGTCGAACAGCAGAGAGCTGAGTACGAGCGGCGCGACAAGGAGAAGGCCCAGGAAGGTGCTTGGGAGAGCAAGCAAGAAACGTCCCGGCCGGGGAGGACGCCGCGGCAAGGCCAAGCAGCGGCAAGGAGACAGACCTCCCCGCGGCCGCGACAAGGATGAAGATGATGACGACGACGAAGATATGGAAGACGACAACGCTGATGAGCAGGAGTTTCAGAAAGCCACAGAGGTCCTCTGCGTTGACGGAGGTGCTTCCCTGCATACCTCCCACCGCCAACTCAAGCAGTGGATGCGGGAGGTCAATGCAGTGGAACCATCCGTAGAGTCACGCAAGCCTCTGAAGTGGTCCAAGACGCCTATCATTTTTGATATTGAGGCCCACCCTGATCGCATAACTGCGGTCGGGTGCTTGCTAATGTTGGTCTCACCAACCATCCGCAACCTCAAGGTCACCAAAATGCTAGTTGACGGTGGGGCCGGCTTGAATCTGATCTCCACCGCGGTGCTCCAGAAGCTTCAAATCCCTGACAACGACCTCGAAGAGACTGTCACTTTACAAGGACTCAATCCGGTAAGGAGCAAGCCGAAGGGGCAGTTCACGTTGCCGGTAACATTTGGCAGCGAGCTGAACTTTAGGACTGAGAGGGTCACATTCGACGTTGCCGATTTCCCATTGCCTTGCAACCGGATACTTGGCCGTCCAGCACTCGCCAAGTTCATGGCAGCCTCTCACTACGCCTACAACCTACTCAAGATGCCAGGCCCGATAAGCGTCATCTCTGTCCATGGCGACAAGAAGGATGCCCTTATCTGTGCCGACAAGATCTACCGGGATGCAGCAACCGCGACAGATTGCCAGACACTTGCCGCTGAAGCTCCCGGGGGGAAGAAGACAAAGTCCAAGTCCGGCAAGAGCTCTAATGCTCACTCCGGCAAGCGCACCTCTTCGGAGTGCTGCGCTACCGTCGAGGACACACCATCGAGCTCCACCGGCAAGTGCAAGAAGATGGTGGCTCCGCCAAAGACCAAGAAGATGCCCGCCAAGGAGGACGGCACTGGTGGTACCTTTACCATCAGTGCCTCTCTCGACCATAAATAGGAAGGCGCGCTCGTTGCTTTCCTGCGGGCGAATGTCGACGTGTTTGCATGGCAACCGTCAGACATCCCCGGTGTTCCCAGGGAAGTGATTGAGCACCGCCTGGCCGTTTGTCCTCATGCGCGGCCCGTCAAGCAAAAAGTCGGGAAGCAAGCAGCGGGCGCCAAGAATTCATAGCGAAGAGATCAAGAAGCTGGAAGCAGCAGGCCTTGTCGAGGAGTGCTCCATCCCTCGTTGTTGGCCAATCCTGTAGTCGTGCGCCAAAGCAAATGGAAAATGGAGACTTTGTATTGACTTCACGGATGTTAATAAAGCTTGTCCCAAAGATCCATTTCCCTTGCGGCGCATTGACCAGATTGTCGACTCCACGGCTGGATGTGATTTGCTTTCGTTTCTTGATGCATACTCGAGATATCATCAGATCTTCATGGCTGAAGAAGATGAGGAGAAGATCGCATTCATCACACCATGTGGCACATACTGTTTTCATACGGATGCCTTTCGGTTTGAAGAATGCTGGTTCAACATTTGCAAGGGTAGTCCATGGCGCTTTTGAGCTGCAAATGCACGTAAATGTAGAAGCCTACATGGATGACATAGTGGTCAAAAGCAAAGACAAAGCAACTCTGGTTCAAGATTTGGACGAGACCTTCGCAAATCTGCGCAAGATCAACCTCAAGCTCAACCCCGAGAAGTGCGTGTTTGGAGTCCCTTCCGGCAAGCTTCTCGGGTTTTTCGTGTCTCAACGAGGGATTGAAGCTAATCCCGACAAGATCAAGGCCATTGAGCAGATTGAAGCACCAAAGCGCGTCAAGGATGTACGAAGACTTGCCGGTTGCATAGCTGCTCTCAGCAGGTTTATTTCTAGGTCTGCTGAGCGCGCCCTGCCGTTTTTCAAAATCTTGAAAAAGGCAGGTCCAATGAAATGGACTCCCAAAGTGGAGGCTGCGCTGCAGGACTTGAAGAGATACCTGTCCTCCACTCCAGCACTTGTCGCACCTAAGCCACAAGAGAAGTTGCTGCTATATATAGCGGCAACCAATCAAGTGGTTAGTGCTGCGTTAGTAGCGGAGAGGGAGGCGGATGACGAGCCGGCAACCACGGCAAGCACATCCAGCGACAAGCAGGGGGCTTCGCCGACAAGCTCAGATCCCGACAAGGACGAATCCGCGCAGACACATGACCAGATGCAGAAAAGGATGGTGCAGCACCCAGTCTACTTTGTAAGTTCCCTCCTGCAAGGGGCTAGGTGAAGGTACTCTGGTGTGCAGAAATTGCTTTTCGGCCTCCTCATGGCCTCGAGAAAGCTACGCCATTACTTCCAAGCACATGAGATCACAGTTGTCACTCGCTTTCCGCTGAAGAGGATCTTGCGTAATCCGTAGCAACGGGCGGGATTGTCGAGTGGGCATTGGAGCTGTCAAGCTTTGGTCTCAAGTTTGAAAGCACATCAACTATCAATGCGAGCGTTGGCAAAGTTCATAGCAGAATGGACGCCAACGCCAGATGAAGAGATTCCGGAGACGAGCATTCCCGTCAAGGAAGCAAGCAAAGAGTGGCTGATGTACTTTGATGGTGCCTTCTCACTGCAAGGCGCCGGTGCCGGCGTGCTGCTTATCACACCCACCGGGGAGCACCTCAAGTACGTAGTCCAGATGCACTTTCCCAAGGAGCAAGCGACAAACAATACTGCAGAGTATGAAGGTTTGCTTGCCGGTCTCAGGATCGCAGTGGACCTTGGGATCAAAAAGCTTATTGTCAGGGGTGACTCGCAGCTTGTCGTCCGCCAAGTGCACATAGATTACCAGACTCCGTTGATGGAAGCCTACGTTGATGAAGTGAGGAAGCTAGAAGAGCACTTTGACGGCCTGCAAATGGAACATGTTCCAAGAGCTCAGAATGATATTGCTGACGGCTTGTCAAAGTGCGCTGCACTTAAGTTGCCTGTGGAACCAGGGATTTTCGTGCTCAAGCTGACTCAACCAACCGTAACACCATCAACTGGACAAAGCAAGAAGAGGAAGTTGATCTCTGGTGACTACTTTCCGTCAGAGCTTCCCGAAGCCGTCGTTGCGAAGGTCCCCAAGATCAACACCAACAGTGCTGAGGGGCAGTCTGCTCCGACAGGCCCCACGGTTTGTTTCGTTGAAGCGAGGCGCTCCCGACAAGTCTTGCTCCGGCAAGCTTGCCGGGAACATCAAGCTCGGCAGGTCGCAGGTTCTTGCCGTGGAAGCTGATGTTCCCGCAGCAGCAGATGTGCCTTTGGTCCTTGTTGTCGAGCCACAAGCTTCAAAGATGGGCGCAGCAGATTGTCCATTTCCTTCGACAGGAGAACTTCCGAAGAGCAAGAAGAAGCGGAAAGAGTAGCCCGGCAGTCAAGTATGTACCAGTTTGTCGATAGCATCATGCTGAAGAAGACTCAACGGTGTGAAATTGAAGTGTATTCCTGTGGAAGATGGATGTAAGCTGTTGGCAGAGATACACGGAGGCATATGTGGTCACCACATTGGCGCAGAGCACTTGCCGCAAAGCTTTCCGGCAAGGTTTCTTCTGGCCGACAGCCCTCCGGGATGCAACTGCACAAGTAACCGAGTGTGAAGCGTGCAGCCCATTCCAAACAGATACACCAGCCAGATCAAGCTCTCCGGACGATCCCTTTATCCTGGCCATTTTCGGTCTGGGGCTCGACATCCTCGGCCCCTTCCCCCGAGCTGTCGGGGGCTTTGAGTACTTGTACGTCGCCATCGACAAGTTCACAAAGTGGCCGGAAGTGGAAGCAGTGAGGAAGGTGACAGCACAGTCAGCAGTCAAGTTCTTCAGGTCGATTGTTTGCCGTTTCGGAATCCCTAACAGGATCATCACCGACAACGGCACACAATTTACGAGTCGCACCTTCATGCAGTACGTCCAAGATCTTGGCGCCAAGGTCTGCTTTGCTTCTGTTGCTCACCCGAGAAGCAACGGTCAAGCGAAGAGGGCAAATCTTTGAAGTGCTGCGCGGGCTCAAGACCAGAACTTTCGACAGGCTGCACAAGTGCGGAAGAAAGCTGGATCGAGGAGCTGTCGGTGGTTCTTTGGTCGATCGGAATGACGCCAAATCGAGCCACCGGCGAGACACCTTTGCTCTAGTCTATGGAGCGCAGGCGGTTCTCCCCACGGAACTCGTGATACGGATCACCTCGAGTGCTCGCTTATGATGAGCTTGAGCAAGAGCAGCTGCGACAAGATGACGCTGCTCCTTGAGGAGGATCTTCTTCAGCCCATGTCGAGCTGCTCGCTACCTGACAAGCTTTGCGTCGCTACCATAGCCGCAGAGTTAGTGCCGAAGTCTCGAGGAAGGTGACCTTGTTCTTCGCGCGTTCAGTCCGCCAAGAATTCAAACAAGTTGGCCTTGAAGTGGGAAGGCCCTTATCGGGTGAAACAAGTCACTAGGCCTGGCGCTGTCCGCCTTGAGACCGAAGATGGCATTCCGGTGAGCAACTCCTGGAACATTGAGCATCTTCGTAAGTTTTACCCATAGGGCGCGGTTGCCGGAACCTGTTCCGGCAACCACCTTTTGTACAAGTCTTGCCGCTGTTGCATGTAATCCTTTGTACAAAGCCGGGCGCAGACACCGTGCATCAAGAAGCTCATGTGTTGCGCACAACTTGTCAAATTCATGCTTTCATCATTTTATTGCATGTTTTGACTAACACTTTGTGCAGCAACCACACCCGGTAAGCAAAATCGAGCCGCTAGGCTCCATAACTTTATTTCCTCTTCTTTCTCTTTTCTCAAAGAAAGGAAGGCTCCCTCGCGCACAAGTTAACCAGGGGGGAAGGAGAGGATGATAATACTATGGACCAAGCACCGCTCGAGGAAGTTTCGCCTCATCGGGAAGCAAGAGACAGAAAAGCTAAGTCGCCAAAGTTTGAGCAATCAATTTTTAAAATTTTAAGTTATCTTCCTCGAACGATAGTACTTTGTATGGAAAACCTGTGCGCAGAGGAACCAACTTCACGGCTAGTCGCCCTTACTTTGTTTCGAGTCCGCTCAACAACTTAAGTGAGCTGCAGCTAGTCGCGACAAGGTTGCTTGTCGGAGGCACTGCCAAATAGTTGACGTTCGCACTCAGCCAATGACAAAAGTGCCCGCACCGACAAGTCCCCCAAATGCGTAAGGCGTAAACGTACAAAGGAAGGAATGAAGTAGAGGAAATAACGTTGCATTGATCGCCTAAGATAGAGTATATTACAAAATAACTTGTCACGATCTAACAAAGTGTTCTAAACATGATCAGCAGCGACAAGGGAAAGATAAAGTTGGCGGCCTAGTCTACGCGGTCGCCCTCAATCCGCTTGATCTTGTTCACCTTGTCCACAATGGGTGCGACAAGGGCTTTGAGATCCTCCATGTTGGCATATGGCGGCAAGGATCTGAGGACGCCGTTAAGGTTGAGGCCCGGATTGCGGAAGGCCACCTTTATCAACACCTTCTCGAGGGCTCCTGCACAGATCTGGCGTGATTCCTCGTCCAGCTGCTTTGGGACCACTTCCCGGAGTCGCCGGAGACCGGTCACCATGCCTTGGAAGAATAAGCTGAGTTTGGCGCTGGGTTGGAGATGCTCGTCGGAGGAGTATGCAAGGTCCGCCATCCCCAGCTCCATCAGCTCGTTGTGGATGTCGGCGGCGGTGTCCACAAGACCTTCAGTGCTCCACGCTCTCCCTCAAGGTGCTCGATGGAGGCAGCATTCGCTAGCAGCTCCTCCTTGGCCTTGATCGCCTCAACAAGCCCGCCTCCCGCTCTCTGGCGCCGTCCAACGCTTTGCGTCGGGGTGGTCAGCTTCAGCTCAAGATCCGCCTTGGAATCCTTGGCGGCGTCGAGCTCCTTGCCTCTATCAGCGAGGCGACTCTGCAGCTCGCCAAGAGTGTGGCGTCCTTCTCACGCTCACGCTTGAGCACGGCAAGCTCTTCGCCGCTCTTCTTAAGGCTGGCCTCCGGTATGCCACCTTCGCCTTCAGCTCTTCCTTGGCGGCCTCGGCGGCTGCGGCAGCATCCTTCGCTTCCTTAAGCGCCCCGCCAAGTGACTCCTCGCGCGCGGCAAGGTCTTCTTCGTGGCTCTCCAGGTTGACCTTCCGCTGCGCCAGGTCGCTTTCCTGCGCGGGGAGCTTCTCGGCAGCCAGCCGCTGCTCCTCCTCAGCCGCGGCCTTCTCAAGGATAAAGGCCGTGCGCTCTTCTGCAAGTTGCCCCAGCTTACGCTTACGTCGCGGAGAGCTTCTTGGTTGGCGCTCCGGAGCTCCTCTGCGCGCTTCTCCATGTCCGCTCCTGTCCTCGCGACAAGTGCTTCCCGGGTCTCCAACTTGGCCTGCTGGGCGCGGTAGAGCGACAACAGCTTCTTCAGCAGCTGCTCCTCCTCAGACTTCGGCTTCTTTGCTGCTTGGCGCGTCCACCAGCGTCAGCCCAGCAGAGGCGAGTAGCTCACCATCGAAGGTCTCTCCCTCGACCGGTGCCCTGGAGCTCGGTTCCCAGGGGAGCTTGACGAAGACGCCTTCGCCGGCCTTCAGGTAGGCACCGGGCTAGGGCTCCTCGGAGCCTGACGCCGCAGCAGCAGCGAGGGAGTCGGCTGTCGGTGTAGCGCTTGTCGCTCCTGCGGCCTCAGGGCCGTCAGTACGATTTCCCGACCCCTCGCCAGCTGCTGCGTCGGCAGCCTCGGTGGCCTTCTCGCCAACAGGCTCATAGGCGACGGCCTCTTCTTCCACAGCAACGACCTCTTCTTCCACGACGGCAGCCTCGTCGGTGTTGCCTTAACGCCTCCTCCTCGCCCGGCGGCCTCGACCTCCATCGGCTCTGCGTCGAGACGAAGAAAGAGCAATCAAGCAAATGTTCAAAAAAAAGAAACAAAAGAAAACAAGCCCAAGGGAGATTTTTCGTGTAAGGCGATTACACCTTGCAGGATCCGCAGCCACGGCCTCGACCACCGGAGGGTCCTTTGGCGCTGTCCCTTGCCGGGGTAGCCTCCCTTGCCGGGGTAGCCTCCCTTGTCGGAGGGCGCTCCCTTGCCGGAGATTCCTCCCTTGGCGGCGTAGTGGCAGCAGACAGGATCTCGGGGGGCGGCTTCCGAACCCTCCTGATGAGGCTGCTCTGCTCCTACACAAGCAAACAATCAGATATCAACGAAGAAGGAGCACCCCTGCACACCTAATAGTAAGGAGAAAACTGCACACTTACTTAGGGGCTGTCTTGGGGCTGCTCTGAGAAGGGTTGCCGGTCCGGCAAGGGGTCTCAGACGCGCCCCTGTTGCCACGGAGAATCGTCCTCAACGACGACCGTCGGGATCTTAGCCCTCTTCGACGCTCTGGGCCAGCGTCCTAAAAAAGGAAAGAGTCGAGCGAAGCAAATCAGATTCAAGATGAAGCAATAAAATTGAAGAAATACAAGCACAAATCTCAAGAGCTTACTCTTCGCCTTCCTCCTCGGAGCTGAGCGGAGAAGTCGAACTCCGGCTTGCCTCCGGTGCGGCAAGGCGGGGAGTGGGCTCTCTTGGCCGCTTAGCGGCGTTGGCGGTGGCCTTAGAAGTTCCGCCCGGTTGTCGCAGCGGTGTAGGCGCTCCCTTGCAACCTCGCTTGCCACGGTGGAGCAGCGTCATGTGGCCTTCTTCTTGTGGGCGATCTGCCGCCCGACTCGTCTCCGGCCTTGCGGAGACGCCTCTTCGGTGGAGCCGGGGGCTCCGCTGGCGGCAAGTCACTGGGTGGTGGAGAAGAAGCGCCCTCGGCGGGTCCACTCGACCCGGCCTCGGGCTCACCAAGCTCGTCCTCGCTGACGACCACCCCACGCTCGGCAAGGCGTGCCGCCGTCGCAGCGTCCGCCTCCACCACGGTGAACCCGAAGGCTCCGGTGGCGGCAGCGGCTCTTGCCGCCTCCTCCACCCTGGTGGCAATCCGCGCCATCTCCTCGTCGGTGGTGTCGCGGGTGGGCCTTTTCTGCTCGTCGGAGCGGATCGGCACTTCTTCCAAATCGTCAAAGAACTGCTGCACGACCTCGTCGGGAGGCTCCTGCCAGGTTGGGACGATCCCATGGGAGTCACACAACGGCATCATGGCGCGGATGCGGTCGAGCGCCGAGTTGTTGCACAATGGGACGACCCCATGCGGCAACCTAAACCACTCAGGGTGGTCGGGGTCGTTCTTGAACAGCTCGAGCAGCATCGCGTCCAGCTCCAAGACGGTGAAGTTCCAGTTCAGGCCCGGGCGCAACCTCATAATGTCTGCCGCATTTTGGAACTCATAGGCAGGCCTCCTCCTTTCCTGCAAGGGAGCGATGCGGCAACGAAGGAAATCTCCGCCAACTGCGCCTACGGTTAACCCGGCAAGCCTGAGGCGCAAAATTCGGGTCACAACTATCTTCAGCTTCGCATCATCCGGCGCCAAGTTGCTCCAATCTCTGCCGCGCACTATTGGAGATTGGCGCACGGCAGTGAAGGGCTGTGGGTTCTCCTCTACGACCCATCACCAATTGGCTCTCCACTCCTCCCACTTGTTGCGGAACTCTCCTTCCAGGTAGGCCTCTTTCTTGCCGATCCTGGAGACCCAAGCAATCCCTCCGGCAAGCGGCTCTCCTCTCTTGACGCGGGGCACAAAGAAATGGCGGAAGAGTGCCACATTTGGGTGGACCCCGACAAAGTTTTCGCACAAATGCGCGAAAACTGCCATGGTTAAATTGGGGGTGAAATCAAGGAGGCGGAGGCCGAACTTGTTCATGATGTCGCAGAAGAACTCGGAAAAGGGCGGGCAAAGCCCGCAATAGTAGAAAAGAGCGAAAAAGGGGTACCCTGTTGGGGCCAAATCAGAGGTGGAGGCGGGGAGTACCCTCGTGCGCTGATGCGCACGCGTCTCCGTCGACCAGAAGAGGTAGAAGACATCCCGCAGCTCCCTTGCGCCAAGCTGCGGGGGGAAGATGGCCCGCTCCTTGCGCAGCGCCGCGAGCCGCTACGCCTCGGCCAACTTGACGCCCTTCTCCTTGTCGGCTTTCGGAGCCATGGCGAGGGCGGCAGAGGAGGCCGACGGCGGTGAGCGCGCTTGTGGCGAAAGGGAGCGGGGCGCTGCTCTCTTCGCCGGAGAAGAAGAGGGAGCGGCGGTGGTTTTCTTGACAAGACAGCGATGGCAGAGTGGACGGCCTGCCCCTATTTCCTCCGCTTATAAAGAGGGGGAGGGGGCGGACGTTCCGCTTATACTAATAAAGAAACCCCCCACGACCACGCCCACGATCTCTCGCACGGCGCCACGTCCGGTGCGTGCCGTTAGTGGGGATCGTGGTGGGTCCGAAGCGAAGCTGCGGCGTGGTCGAGGGCCAGCGTGTGCCCGTGCATTGTTTTGGGCCTGGCCCGACAGCGCTCGGCACCGTGTACGGCCCAGGCCCGGGGGCTCCTGTCGGGGTACTAGAGTAGGGGTACCCTAGTATCCCGTACTCGTGCACGAACAGTTGTAGCACCCCGCGGCAGGGCTTGCCACTCAAGGCATGCAGAAGACAAGGTCCCGGCAAGAGGAGCTTGCCGGGAAGGCTCGGAGCGCGACAAGCCTCCAGACGCGACAAGGATTCGGCCGCGGCAAGGCGCTTGCCGCGGAAAGCAACCTCTCTCCATCTCCGCTCCAGCTCATCCAGCGACGTGTCGCCATGGGACCGTTCCATGCGCGCGTGTCGAGAGGCTGTGCAGCCAGCGGAGAGCAGCGATAAGCGGCGCTGACAAGCTTGCCATCGTGGTGAGCGGAGGCGCACCTGACGGTCTCTGTTGCACTGTTTGGGCGACACTGACGGGCATTTATTGCTTTTGTCCCTTGCCGTCAGAGTTAGGTATTTTGCATCATACCAATCGCTCGAGTAGGTGTACCAACTCCTGTTTTTACATTTGTACCCTCATCTATGTTGCCACCTGTTGGAGACCCCTTGAGCAAATAAAAGGAGGCCCATGTGCAACGTAGAGAGGGTTCGGTTCGGTTCGGTTCGATTCGTTCGACTCACTCGAGACCAGATACACCCACGCTAGGTTTTGTAGCTCTCATCGCTCCCTGGCAAGAACACAATACATCAAACAAGCAGCAGTAGGAGTTTTATCTCTCCGGAGAGCTCCGAAGCTGGGTAAACTGCTCGTGTGCCTCGCCTCGATCCGCTCTTCGTGCGATCTCCGCCCCCCTCCGAACCACAAAGGGGCCTGGTCCGCCGGCCCCATAGGTATCCGTGGGTACGATCAGCCTCCCCGACAGTAGCGCGCTCTAGAGCGTGCAAATGGCCGGCATGCCATATGCAATGTGGGCGCGTCCAAAGGTGTCTGGTAGTTCTAGGGGGAAGTAAAGAATGGGGGAGGGGCATTGGATGCCCTGGATGGCCACTGGAGTGAGGAGGGAGGTGAGAAAGGAGAGAGAAGTTCCTGTCCAGGGAGGTAAATGGGGGTGTTTCACCCCTTAATCATTGAGCAATGGCCAGGGGAGAGTTACTGGAGGTAGGAGAGGACTAGGGGGGCTGTGGTAAAAAGTGGAGGCCATGGAGAAGAGTGAAAGAGGTCAAACTAGTTGTTTTGGTAAAGTGGCAGAAGGTGTTTGTTGATGGTTTGGACAGGTAAATGAATTCCATTTGGCATGAGACTCCACAGGGTGAAATGGCACATATAATTAGGTCCTTACTCCCATTTTGAGCTTATTTGGGCAAAGTTCACAATGTAACTTTTGTAAACCCTAGAAATTAGCAGAAATGAACTTGTGTAGATCTAGTTGAGAAATCACTTCTCCTTGATGCACCACTTGGTGTAGTGGCCTCATTTGGTCATGTGAACATGCTCACAAAAGTTGGGGCAAGGAGAGAAATTTGGTAGTACAAAGTTGTTCAAATTTGATTCTGGTCAGAGAGGGTTTTGGGCCATTTTGGTGAACCAAAATGACCTTGATTGACATGAGGCTTTGCAAAGGTGATGACAATATGCATTTGTGACTTGCTGGATTTTCCTTGGTTTTTTATGAAAATATTTCCTGTAGAAATATTCAAATCCTTGAAATGGGCAGAAATGGTTATGGGAGGTTTTGTCCAATATTTTGAACATGACCATGTGTTGAAACTCTTATATATGGGAAATATATGCCCACTGAGTTTTCCTGATTTTTGTCAAATATTTTTAAAACATTAATATAATTTTTCCCTATTAAAGACCATTTCTGGCCTTAAGAAAAAGCTTCTAAATAAAATAGGAAAATAACTTTTAAAATTATATTTTTGTGGTTTATGGGAATCCTATATCTAATAGGTTTCAAATATACTCTTTGAAATATTTTTCATACCCCAAATCAAGTACTTGCAGTGCAAACCTCAATTCAGGGGTTTTTGGAAAACTAATTTTTGAAAATACTTTTTGGCCAAATTATTTTTGTAAGAAAATACTATATTTCTCTATACACATGGCATGATCATTGGGCAGAAGCTTGGGGCAAGGAGATGAGGTATAGAAGGTGGAGTTGTGTTGACTTTAAAGAGCACTTGAAAACACAGAGAAAACCAACTCAAATAAAAAGTCAAATAATGCAAAAGTCTTTTGTCAAACCACACTTTATCATGATTTATCATCTTAAGTGTTGTGCCATGAAAATCAGGGTGTGACAGACCTACCCCCCTTACAAGAATCTCGTCCCCGAGATTCCCAAACTAGGCGCGGAAAGGAATACAGAAACTTGGATCTGGGGTAGTCTTCAAGTCCTCATGTTGCTTCTGCTTCCCTGTAGTGCTCCATTGAGCTTGAAGTACTTGATGATGTGGCTTCGTGTATGATGCTCCTCTTGATCCAGGTTGCTAATGGGTAGCTCGCGGTAAGTTAGATTGGGCTAGGGGTCGATGGCTCGGTGGTTAATGCCCTCGTAGAGATCGGGCAAGTTAGGAAGTTGGAAACACTTCCGGGGTTGTGATGCATGGAAAGTGTTGTGCACATCAGGTAACTCAGGTGGCAACTCTAGCTGGTAACTATCTTCTCTTCGTCTTGTAGTGATCTCAGAGGGGGGTTGTTAAATCTTGGAGTGATCTCGAAGGGGCCCGATGAATCTTGGTGTGGGTCTCCTTGTCATGGAAATGCTTGGTTCCTTAGAGAGGAGTGGCTTGCAGATACACCTGGTCTTCAACACGGAGGTTTACTTCTTGACGAGGTGGTTGGTATAGTTCTTCCTCCTAGACATGACGATCTTTAGATGTTCCTTGACCAGCTCAACGATTCTTCTTTCGTCTTTGGGTAGACAAGTATGTCATCAAAGAAATATGACAACTAACTTGTCCAAGCACTCCATGAAGTCTATGGGGTACGTAAAGTGGGCTGGGTATTGATGGTGGTCTCGATTGAGCATTGGCAAAGGTCTTCTCGTCCCAGAGCCAAAGCCCGTGGTGATGACCCGACCATGTTGTGGCTTGGTAGGGCTTAAGGGTTCTAGTGTGTGAGTGAACGTTTATCATCTTATCCTTAAGCATGGTTTCTGAGATGCCAATAGCTTAGTCCTTTAAACAAATCACATCATATCACCGATAACATCATTTGTATAGGTCAACTCCAATCATCACTCATGTGATTCATATCCTCATGACTCTCGAGAGGAGGTCTAACAAAACCATATATGTCTACAATGCCCAAACTCATATGTATGTCTATCCCTAAAAATCCATTGGTTGAACATACAAGGTGCTAAGCATGAATGTGACAATCCAAGTGCTCAGGCTATTCTTCCAAGGTCTAAGATAAAGCATCTCTATCACAAGGAGACACGTCGTAAGCCACTCCAGATCTTGTTTTCTTCCTATGAATCAATTCCAACAACATATTGACTACACCAATCACTACATGATCCAGTAGCTCTTCAAATCCAATCTCTATGGTGTTCCACACGATCTTCTAATATCCTATAATCCACAAATATTGGAAAGGGCTACCTTACTATAGTCAGACCACCAATTTCCATTATCATAGTCAAGTAACCTCCAAGGTCAAGTTTATATCAACTCCGACAATTAATCCAATCTCCTAGTTTATTGTCCACCGAGAAACATGGTATCACGATCAAGATTATTGGTCTAATTCCAATTTACTCCGAACCATGTAGACTTACTCAGCATCTATACTCAACTAGGATCACCTATTTAAATCCAAATCTTGTGTCCAACGAGAATTTCCACACTTTCCCCAAGTCATTATCGTAATATCAACTATCTCCTATCAATATCCCCTGGCTAAGTCAAATCCTTATACTTCCAAGAATTTCAGCTTGCGATCATAATTGTCCTATTAAATCCAATTTACTCAGGGTAATGAAAGCTATGCTACTCTATAATCATGATCCCACCAAGTTCATCTACCAACATGAAAGCCTCATAATCCACAAAATAGTCTCGGATGATTCCTCAAAGTCATTGATATAAACTCATCAAGTCATTTGTCCTCTATTCCTATATCCTCAAATAGGTCTACCCTATGGAATCGTCAATTCTGGTACTACCTTAGGATGATAATGTGCTCGTTCACTATGTCCACTAGTTCCATAATGAACCAGTGCAAGGTTACAGAGGCTTAGCTGGTTCTCTTGCAGTTTTGTGGGTTAAGAACTTGGTTAGGGATTCGAGCTGGGTTATCTCATGAATCCTGAAAGGGTCTAGGGATAGGTTTCTAATCTTGAGAGCTAAACATAACTCTACTGGGCTGCTCTTGGTCGAGGAGGCTGCAGCAAAAGTCTCCAGTGCTAGTTGGTCACCGAAGTAGAATCCTTGGTGTACCTTTTCTTGCCGGTCTTCAGAGATGAGAGGGAAAAGTAGCATAGAGGAGGGGGATGCCTAAAAGGGGGTTTTATGGTGTAATTGTAAACAAACAAGTGCTGTAAAGGCCACACACAATTCCATTAAGACACGATATGTGATATAGTCGCGTACAAGCTGCCTAGGGCAAATGTGCGACTTATATCAAAACACAATCAAGTAAAAACAAGCGACACAAAACGTGGTTCCATTCGAACCATCTCACGGACTCGACTATGCATATAGGGGTACACGACTCATCCTACCCTAGAGGTCCTCGGACTCGGTAGTCGTGCTTGCTCGGAGAGAAGGGCGCTCAGTCTTCAGTTTCTGGGTTCCCCTTGTGGTGCCAAAGGGTATGCGACAGTCGGCTACTTGTTGGGACACATCCTTTTAATGTGCCCAAGTTTACCACACCCGTGACAAGTGACGGAAGCAAAAAGGTTGTTATCCAGTCTTGGGTTATGTCGTCGATGGCCTGACGACGATCTTCTACGAGGTGGATATGGAAATTCATTCCTATGCCCCCTGCGTGGGGTTTGGTTGCGGGTTTTCCGAAGTTCCTCGATCTGTTGCTCCTGATTGGCAAGGTGGGCTTGTAAGGCAGTGATTTTCTGTCCTCGCTCGACCACCTTCTTCTTCTCGAGGCAGTGGAGGTGCAAAAGTGAAGGGAGGTCTTGGCGAGCCTTAAGGAATGCTTGATGAGTGGCGTAGAAGGTAGTCTCCTGCGTTGATGAAGCGGATCTGGTACTTGAGGGTTGGATCCTCATCTTCCTGGGAAATCCTCACTTGTGTCGGAGCCCCAAAGCCACTCTTGCCAGGTAAGTAGCGGGTGGCGTTTTCTTCTTTCATTTCTGGAAGGAGGTCTCGAAGACGGAGGAGCGCTTCATATGCCACTTGCTGAATGGCCAGGTCTCCTGTGGGCATGGGTGGTCCAATGAAGAACCACCCCTGGGGTGAGGTCTTGGGAGGCACAAAAACCTTGGCGTAGAACTCCTTTTCGAGCACATCATTTTCCAGTTCATGCAGGGTGTATATGGGAAGCAAGGGATAGTGGCATTGTTGGAGGCAGTCTTTTAGGAGGGATGGAAACCCTGTCATAAGGAGTCTCAAGGGGGCGACGACCATCTACAAAAGTTGAATAGGAGAGGTCATTAAGGAAAAATATCCCTTAGGTTTGGGAAATCTCAGAAAAGAAGAGGAGTATAGAGGGTTTTGCAAAATGGGTTTTGTCCTATCTAATGCCCATGCTAACTAAGGCTTCCTACAGTCAGGATGGCTCTGATACCAGCTCTGGGGGGACCCCGACTGATAAGTCGAGGATCACCGAATGCACGTGTACAATGATCCCAGAGATCAATGCTCACTAAAAACACAGAAGCTGAATAACAAGAGTCTTACATCCATACATACCGTCTTACACAAATTATTACATAGATAAAGCCCAGGGGCTGAATACCAAATAAACTTAAACAGCGGAAATCTTCGTCGATAAGTAGAACCCATGCCATCTGCCTTAACCCTACAGGCATTCTGACTGGGAAACGGCGAACTTCGCATGTTCGTCTCCAAAGAACTCTTCTTCGAACTCCGGTTCTTCCATGCCTGGCCAATTAAATAACTAGTGGCAAGCCAATGAGTACTTTGAATGTACTCGCAAGCAACCCATGATTTGGTCCAAAGTAACAATGCAATTGTACAATGAGTAACCAACCTAGCTTCAAGCTAGTTAAGATGTCCTATCAACTTGTGAGATATGCATCAATAAAACATGGGTAACCTCGAGAACAGGTTACATATATCAACATAAATAGAGTTGAATCAATGTCATGTCATTCAACATGTCAAGTCTCCACCTTGACACAAATAGTTCCTTTCCACACACACATGCATCGTGATTTGTAAAATTTCTGGACATAGTTTAAGTAGCACCTCCCAACTGTCCATGACCGTGGACACGACTATTCGAATAGTTTGACACTCTGCAGAGGTTGCACACTTTACCCACTAGATCCGGGAAGCTTTCATGTCATCCATGATCCCGCGGTACCTCAAGTACTCGGGGGAAGCACGCGATCATTACCTTTCCCTAGACGACACGAACATAGGGTCCACTCGTTGATACACGACCCTCGTGTATAAGCAAAAGATCGTGGGACTCTGCCCTTTTCACATTATTACCCATAAACGAAGGGACCAACGGTGTGTCCGGTGCCCTGTGAAAACAGTCATGGCTGCCTATCCAAGCACGACCCCCTTCCAAGAGTGACCTCAAGTCACCCCCGTCACTAGTAATGTGGGCACCATGCTAGTATCAGCCTAAGTAATCATTAATGCCCCGTCCCATGATGGGTGTAGAGTGGTTGCACATGTTTGGTTGGGACAGTAATCACACATAAATCTAATCCATCATTTTACACACACACACACCAAAAGCTCTCTTTGGTACACCACTTCTTCCTCAAGTGGTGACCTTAGTTAAACATCTCCCAAGGGCATTAGGGGCACCCGATGGGGTTTTTGAAAGAATGTAACCATGAAGAGTTCATGGTACACATGCATCATTATGCATCAACTAGTCTCTTGACAATGCAATCATGAACAAGGTAAGGTCATGAGTAGGGGTATGCATCATGGGGTGGTTCACAACAAGTTTACCACCGTCATATTTCATCATCATGCAATCGGAAAAAGGGTACCGATAAACAAGGGGGGTGTCATGGTCAAAGGGCTGCTTGCCTTGATTGGCTTGGTATTCAAGTTCTTCAAATCCTTCTCCTTCTTCTTCTTCAGCAACTTCGTCTAATACGGGATCTAATCGTCGCAAGAAAATAACGAGAAAATAAGGCAATAGTAATACAGAAAAACCAAAGTGCTCAGAAAAATGTGAACTCATTTTTGATAAATTAATTCTAGGGGGAAATCTAAGAAGGGGAAATTCTTATTTTTGGATTTGGAGTTAAGGAATAGTGGAAATGGATTTTCAAAGAAGGATTTAAGTGCTCAAATTTGAATTTAAATTTGAACAGTACAAAAAAGATTGATGGATATTTATGGAAGTTACATCATTAAATAGGTGGGATTTTTAGAAGAGTTTAGGAGTTGGAATCATTTAATTTGGATAAATATTTAAATCTGTGGAATTATTTGAAATATAACAGAAAAAGAAAAAAAAATCTGGCCGTGTCCTTTGGGCCGTAAAGGCCACATGCGTAGAAGGCCCAGAGGCGATTCGGCCCAGGCAAGCCGAGCGGCGCGCGCGCCAGGTTTTTAAACCTGACGGGCGGGCCCCAGCTGCCAGTGGGAGAGAGAGGGGGCGAGAGAGAGGTGAGGATGATCGGCGGGGCCCGCCTGTCGTCTCTGACCTCGCGACCAGAGGGTCGGCGTGCTCACCGGCGGCGAAGTAGGGCACGGCGGGGTGAGCTGATGGCACCGTTGGACTCCTCGCCGTGTCGCCATTCGGGTGGTGCCGGAGTTGGCCGGAGGGGAGGAGTGGTTCGCCGGCGATGAGGAGGCGCGGCGGAGGAGCTTCGGAAGGTGGACAGACTGCTCCGTTCGGCCTACAACCGATGCGGAGAGGGAGGGGAATGATCAGTGAGCTCCTGCGGCTCCAGATCAAGCGACAGTGGGGGCGGAGAGGGCCTGTACCTCTGGATCGATGAGGACTCGAGGCGGCGTAGCTCCGGTCGATCCCGAGCACAGAAGCCCCTTGAGGACATTTGGGTGGTGCGGGCGTGTTCTTGGGGGTGTGAGGAGGAGTCGAATGCCACTGGAGCGGCCCGGGGCGGGCTTATATACCCGCGCGATGGTGCACCGTGGACTTGTGCGCCGACGAGCTTGTTGCCGTCGCCACGGGTCACGGGGGCCTGATTGTGCGCGTCTCGGGTGCTCGTGGGGTTTGTCCAGAGCGAGCGGGTGAAGAGAGAGAGCAGGGGATGGCCAGAGGTTCCGCGCGTGTGAGCGTGCTCACTGGTGCGCTCGGGCGGCCGGCGCGCGTGCGAGCTGGGGCAAGAGGAGGGAGAAGGAGGAGGGGGACAGAGGCATAGCATGCTGCGGATGTCGAGGAGCATTAGCTGGCGTGAGGGGGAGAGTCGAGGTGGCCAGAGGTGGTTGGCAGGGGGCGGCTACAGGCGAGCGCCTTGTGGCAGCTCGAAGCGATGCAAATGGCCGGCATGCCATTTTCTATGCAATGTGGGCGCGTCCAAAGGTGTCTGGTAGCTCTAGGGGGAAGTAAAGAAGTGGGGAGGGGCATTGGATGCCCTTGGTGGCCACTGGAGTGAGGAGGGAGGTGAGAAAGGAGAGAGAAGTTGCTGTCCAGGGAGGTAAATGGGGGTGTTTCACCCCTTAATCATTGAGCAATGGCCAGGGGAGAGTTACTGGAGGTAGGAGAGGACTAGGGGGGGTTGTGGTAAAAAGTGGAGGCCATGGAGAAGAGTGGAAGAGCTCAAAGTAGTTGTTTTGGTAAAGTGGCAGAAGGTGTTTGTTGATGGTTTGGACAGGTAAATGAATTCCATTTGGCATGAGACTCCATAGGGTGAAATGGCACATATAATTAGGTCCTTACACCCATTTTGAGCTTATTTGGGCAAAGTTCACAATGTAACTTTTCTAAACCCTAGAAATTAGCAGAAATGAACGTGTGTAGATCTAGTTGAGCAAATCACTTCTCCTTGATGCACCACTTGGTGTAGTGGCCTCATTTGGTCATGTGAACATCCTCACAAAAGTTGAGGCAAGGAGAGAAATTTGGTAGTACAAAGTTGTTCAAATTTGATTCTGGTCAGAAAGGGTTTTGGGCCATTTTGGTTAACCAAAATGACCTTGATTGACATGAGGCTTTGCAAAGGTGATCACAATATGCATTTGTGACTTGCTGGATTTTCCTTGGATTTTTATGAAAATATTTCCTGTAGAAATATTTCAAATCCTTGAAATGGGCAGAAATGGTTTTGGGAGGTTTTGTCCAATATTTTGAGCATGACCATGTGTTGAAACTCTTATATATGGGAAATATATGCCCACTGAGTTTCCCTGATTTTTGTCAAATATTTTGAAAACAATAAAATATTTTTCCCTATTAAAGACCATTTCTGGCCTTAAGAAAAAGCTTCTAAATAAAATAGGAAAATAACTTTTAAAATTATATTTTTGTGGTTTATGCGAATCCTATATCTAATAGGTTTCAAATATACTCTTTGAAATATTTTTCATACCCCAAATCAAGTACTTGTAGTGGAAACCTCAATTCAGGGGTTTTTGGAAAACTAATTTTTGAAAATACTTTTTGGCAAATTATTTTTGTAAGAAAATACTATATTGCTCTATAAACATGGCATGATCATTGGGCAGAAGCTTGGGGCAAGGAGATGAGGTATAGAAGGTGGAGTTGTGTTGAATTTAAAGAGCACTTGAAAACACAGAGAGAAAACCAACTCAAATAATGCAAAAGTTTTTGTCAAACCACACTTTATCATGATTTATCATCTTAAGTGTTGTGCCATGAAAATCAGGATGTGACAATGATATGGGATCATGGAACTACAACCGATTGAAATTGGAATTTCATTAGAAGTTTTATCCTATGCATCTTGTTCATCGTGATCGTAATTATATATATATATATATATACATATATATATATATATAATTTTTGGCCTCGCAAATGAGAAAGCATCGTCAAGCTTGGGGGAGGCTTATGTCAATGTTATATTCATGACCCAATCATGAGCTCTCAAGAGAAATTATTATTCAAAATTTTTATGCTCGGCTTTCTCTCAATAATCGCTCCATGCTCGATACTTCTTGTAGTGGCTCTTTTATGACAAAGACTATTGAATTCAAATGGGATTTATTGGAAAGAATTAAACGCAACTCTGAAGATTGGGACCTCGATGAAGGTAAGGAGTCAGGTATAACACCTAAGTTTGATTGTGTTAAATCTTTTATGGATACCAATGTTTTCCGAGAATTTAGCACTAAATATGGACTTGACTCTGAGATAGTAGCTTCTTTCTGTGAATCCTTTGCTACTCATGTTGATCTCCCTAAGTAGAAGTGGTTTAAATATAATCCTCCCATTGAAGTAAATGTAGTCGCACCGATTAAAGTTGAAGAAAAGACTATTACTTATAATGTTGATCCTGTTGTTCCCACTGTTTATATTGATAAACCACCTTTCCCTGTTAGAATAAAGGATCATGCTAAAGCTTCAACTGTGGTTCGTATGAGTAACACTAGAACACCTACACCTCTTGAGAAAATTAAAGTTGAACCTAATATTGCTATAGTTAAAGATCTCTTGGTTGATAATATTGATGGGCATGTTATTTACTACTGTGATGAAGCTGCTAGAATTGCTAGACCTGATACTAAAAATAAACATAGACCTGTTGTAGGCATACATGTTATTTCTGTTAAAATAGGAGATCATTGCTGTCATGGCTTATGTGATATGGGTGCTAGTGCAAGTGCAATACCTCATTCTTTATACAAATAAATTATGCATGATATTGCACTTGCTGAGATAGAGGAAATTGATGTTACAATTAAGCTTGCCAATAGAGACACTATTTCACCAGTTGCGATTGTTAGAGACATTGAAGTCTTGTGTGGGAAAGTTAAATATCCTGCTGATTTTCTTGTTCTTGGTTCCCCACAAGATAACTTTTGTCCCATTATATTTTGTAGACCCTTCTTGAATACTGTTAATGCTAGGATAGACTACAAAAAGGATGTTGTTACTATTGGTTTGGGGGATATGTGATACGTCTCCATCATATCTACTTTTCCAACCACTTTTGCCCTTCTTTTCCACTCTAACTTGCATGATTTGAATGGAACTAACCCGGACTAACGCTGTTTTCAGCAGAATTGCCATGGTGTTATTTTTGTGGAGAAATAGAAGTTCTCGGAATGATCTGAAACTTCACGGAAAATAGTTTTGGAATATATAAAAATACTGGCAAAAGAATCAAGGCCAGGCGGCCCACACACTATCCACGAGTGTGGGGGCTCGCCTACCCCCCTAGGCGCGCCCCCTGCCTCGTGGGCCCCCTGGTGATCCACCGACCTCATCTCCAACTCTATATATTCACGTTCGGGGAGAAAAAAATTAGAGAGAAGGATTTATCACGTTTTATGATACGGAGCCGCCGCCAAGCCCTAATCTCTCTCGGGAGGGCTGATGTGGAGTCTGTTCAGGGCTCCGGAGAGGGGAATCCGTCGCCGTCGTCATCATCAACATTCCTCCATTACCCATTTCATGCTGCTCACCGCCATGCGTGAGTAATTCCATCGTAGGCTTGCTGGACAGTGATGGGTTGGATGAGATTTACCATGTAATTGAGTTAGTTTTGTTAGTATTTGATCCCTAGTATCCATTATGTTCTGAGATTGATGTTGCTATGACTTTGCTATGCTTAATGCTTGTCACTAGGGCCCGAGTGCCATAATTTCATATCTGAAGCTATTATGTTTTCATGAATATATGTGAGTTCTTGATCCTATCTTGCAAGTCTATAGTCACCTATTATGTGTTATGATCCGTTAACCCCGAAGTGACAATAATCGGGATACTTACCGGTGATGACAGTAGCTTGAGGAGTTCATGTATTCACTAAGTGTTAATGCTTTGGTCCGGTACTCTATTAAAATGAGACCTTAATATCCCTTAGTTTCCAATAGGACCCCACTGCCACGAGAGGGTATGACAAAAGATGTCATGCAAGTTCTTTTCCATAAGCACGTATGACTATATTCGGAATACATGCCTACATTACATTGATGAACTGGAGCTAGTTCTGTGTCACCCTATGTTATAACTATTGCATGAGGAATCGCATCCGACATAATTATCCATCACTGATCCAATGCCTGCGAGTTTTTCACATATTGATCTTTGCTTAGTTACTTTTCCGTTGCCACTTTTACAATTACTACAAAACTACTACTGTTACTTTTATCACCGTTACCGTTACTTCCATATTACGTTGCGACTAAATACTTTGCTGCAGATATTAACTAATCCCGATGTGGTTTAATTGACAACTCAACTGCTAATACTTGAGAATATTCTTTGGCTCCCCTTGTGTCGAATCAATAAATTTGGGTTGAATACTCTACCCTCGAAAACTGTTCCGATCCCCTATACTTGTGGGTTATCAAGACTATTTTCTGGCGCTGTTGCTGGGGAGCATAGCTCTATTCTTTGAGTCACTTGGGATTTATATCTACTGATCACTATGACGAACTTGAAAGACGAAAGAACTAAGATTTTTCCCTCAACTACGAGGGGAGGTAAGGAACTTCCATCTAGCTCTGCACTTGATTCTCCTTCTATTTTGAGTAAACTTGCGACACCTAAACCTGCTTCTACTATTAATTCTGATAGGTCGCATGTTATTGATGATGCCTCTTCTGCTATGCATGATGCTTATGATGAAACTACTTGTATGCTTGATACTACTGTGCCACTAGGTGAATTTCTTGATGAACAACTTGCTAGGTCTAGAGAGAATGAAATTATTGAAACTGATAATATTGATGAAAGTGATGATGAAGATTCTCCGCCTAGATATGAATTGCATGTTGTGCCTGAGGGTTATGTTATGGATGAAGAAACTGCTAGAGACTTTCTTGCTTGCAATGATAGGTATGATCTTAAGAAATTATTAGCTAATCTTAAAGAAAAATCTTTGAATGCTAGAATGAAATATGACCCTGCTTTTGCTACTTCACCTATCTGCATCTCCGATAAGGATTATGATTTCTCTGTCGATCCTGAGATAATTACCTTGGTTGAATCTGATCCTTTTCATGCCTATGAATCTCAAACTGTTGTGGCACATCTTACTAAATTAAATGATATAGCCACCCTATTCACTAATGATGAGAAAACTCGTTACTACTATATTCTTAAGTTATTTCTGTTCTCATTAAAGGGTGATGCTAAAACATGGTTTAATTCTCTTGATCCTGGTTGTGTGCGTACTCCCAAGGATATGATTTATTACTTCTCTGCTAAATATTTCCCCTTTGAAGAAGAGAGTCTCCCACAAGCTTGGGGGAGGCTTCTCCAATTACTTAATGCTTTACCTGATCATCCTCTCAAGAAAAATGAAATACTTGATATTTTTTATAATGGACTAACCGATGCTTCCACTGCACCACACGGATAGTTGTCTTTGGTTGTGTTTTCAGGGAAAGAACTGTTGATCAAGCTGAATTGCTATTGAATAATATGTTGACTAATGAAAATAATTGGACACTTCTTGAACCAACTCCTAAGACAACTCCGAAGAAAAGGGGTATTCTATTTCTCAGTCCTGAAGATATGCAAGAGGCACAAAAATCTTTGAAATAAAAGTGTATTAAAGCTGAAGATGCTAAGAATTTACCACCACCTATGGAAGAAATACATGGTCTTGATAACCTGACACAGGTAGTAAAGGTAAATTCTCTCTATAGATATGATAAATCTGCTAAGTTTGCCTAGCCAATGCTTGGATGAGTTTGATGATTTTATGGTTAAACAAGAAAACTTCAATACTTATGTTGGTAGACAATTGAAACGCAATGCTTATATGATTGAACACTTGAGTGATTATATGTCTAGAGTTAAAGGTGAACTCAAACTTATTAGTAAACATGCCTCTATGGTTACCACTCAAGTAGAACAAGTACTTAAAGCTCAAAATGATTTGCTCAATGAATTAAATCATAAGAAAAATGATAATGTTGTTAGAGTTATTACTAGAGGGGGTAAAATGACTCAGGAACCTTTCTATCCTAAGGGCCACCCCAAGAGAAGCAGGATTCTCAGAGAACTAATGTTGATACACCTAGTCCTTCTAAAAGGAAGAAAAAGAAAAATGATAGGACTTTGCATGCTTCTAGTGAACCTGTTGTAGATACACCTGAGAATCCCAATGATATTTCTATTTCTGATGCCGAGACACAATCTGGTAATGAACATGAACCTAGTGATAATGTTAATGTTGATGTTCATGTTGATTCTCAACCTAGCGATAACAATGATGTAGAAATTGGACCTTCTGTTGATCTTGATAACCCACAATCAAAGAATTAACGTTATGATAAGAGAGACTTCATTGCTAGGAAGCACGGTAAAGAAAGAGAACCATGGGTTCAGAAACCCATTCCTTTTCCTCCTAAACCATCCAAGAAAAGGGATGGTGAGGATTTTGAGCGCTTTGCTGAAATGATTAGACCTATGTTTTTGTGCATGTGTTTGACTGATATGCTTAAAAGGAATCCTTATGCTAAGTAAATGAAAGAAATTGTTACAAATAAAAGAAAGATACCGAAAGCTGAAATTTCCACCATGCTTGCTAATTATACTTTTATGGGTGGAATACCAAAGAAACTTGGCGATCCAGGAGTACCAACTATACCTTGCTCCATTAAAAGAAACTATGTTAGAACTGCTTTATGTGATCTTGGAGCCGGTGTTAGTGTTATGCCTCTCTCTTTATATCATAGACCTGATTTGAATAAGTTGACACCTACTGAAATATCTTTGCAAATGGCCGATAAATCAACTGCTATACCTGTCGGTATTTGTGAGGATGTGCCTGTTGTCGTTGCAAACGTTACTATTTTAACGGACTTTGTTATTCTTGATATTCCCGAGGACGATAGTGTCGGCGTTCTGGGAACGGGGGTCCCCAGACTTGCCTGCCTGCGGCCTGCGGCGTGGCTCAAAGGAGGCCCAGGACAGCCCATCTTCATCAATGCAAGCTCAAGACCCTCGCGAGGGGCCAAGCCTCGCGGGGCGGACGACCAAGAGCTTCCTCAGGTGCACCCTCGTCCGGCTGGCTCACGAGGAGGCGGAGAGTTCAAGGCAGGGTACCTCGCGAGGTGCCCATGACGCAAGCCATGACGACCAAGGGCGCCGATCGGCGCCAGCCCAGCATAACGTCCTCCTTTCCTCTTTGGTGCAAAGGGAGCAAGCGCAGCGAAAGCATCAAGCAAAGGCATCCGTTTGATTGCAAAAGACCAAGACCAGCCCCAACGGCTGGAATTCGATCATCGTGGAGCCCAAGCGAGGCTATCACCAGAGCCTTTGGTAGGTGAGGACCAACTTTAGTCAGGATAAGTGTACCCGCTGTTCCCCTTCAAAATGGCCAATTGTTGGCGCCCTTCCCGCTCAATATTTGGGAAGAGGCCCAGGGCCTTCGTCTATATAAGTAGAGCTAGCCACCATAGGAAGGGGGACGAAGGATCCGCCATTCAGAATCCAGAGAGAGAGATAGAGACCCGATACTCAAGCTAGAGCGACGGGACACCACTTAGCAGTTCAGCGCTTCCACCAAGAACAGACCCTCGCGAGGCTGTTCTTCCCTGTACTGTTCCTCAATAGCCCAAGAGGCAATCCACACACCACACACTGGAGTAGGGCATTACACCACGATGGTGGCACGAACGATGTAAATCTCGTGTCTCTTGTGCTGTTCTTGCGAGTAGTTTAGGTTCTTGCGATTCGGCGAGGTACGAGACGGTGGAGGGTTGGATCTCCGCGCGCACCCCAGAGTTCGAACCTTAAGGGTCTGCCGGAACCCGAAATCCGACATTTGGCGCGCCAGGTAGGGGTGCGCCAGAATCTGCCTTTCGTCGCCTCGTTCTTCCCCGACCACCGCAACCATGTCTGATGCTCGTCGGGCCCGCGCCGAGCGCCGAGCCGCCCTCGCCTCCCATGTCGCCTAGACGGCTACCGTTGGCGGGCATCCTCGTCGTTCCCCGTCACCTTCTTTCAACGCCGCCACCGGCCCGGCGGGGAACGAGCAGCAAGCGTCGTCCCAGCACCCGTCAATGAGGCGGGACGGCCGCACCGCCACGCCTTCGCTCACCCCCGCTGGTTCGTCGTGACGCGCGCCCCGCGTGGCCATGGAGGCCCGAGCTGCACTCGACGAGGCCAACGAGCTCCTACGCTACCGCCCCGTCGACGACGTCTACGAAGAATGGCTCGACCGCATCGCCGAGCTCGTCCGCGCTGCGGGAGGAGACCCTGCGCCGTCTGTCTCGCCAGACCGCACCCGCCTTGCTGGCGATGAAACTCCCGGGCGCCTCGGCCGCCTCCTCCTCAAAACGCCGCCACAGCCCAAAACCTGCGGCCTGGGCGGAACCCGTTCCGCCAGGCGCCGACGCAGCTAGAGCAGAGCTGCCAAGAAGTTCCTCGCCCGCAAGAAGCTGCCCGAGCGCTCCCAGCTCCAGCACGTCAAGACCCTGCGCTTGCCCCAGCCGCGGCGCAGGGAGGCCAGCAAGACCAAGCTCTCTGCCGTCCGAGGCCTCCCGCGGCCACGGCGGGCTGCCGCGCCTTCACTACCGAGCTGCGTAGCGTCGCGTGGCCCGCCAAGTTCAAGACAGACCTGCCTCCACGCTACGACGGCACGGCTGACCCTACGGAGTTCCTCCAGCTCTATGAGCTGGGCATCGAAGCTGCCAACGGGGATGAAAAGGTCATGGTGAACTGGTTTCCGATGGCGCTCAAGGACGGAGCCCGCACCTGGCTCCTGAATCTGGCCCGACACGATCTCTTCTGGGCGAGATGCGCACCCGCTTCATCGCCAACTTCCAAGGTACTTCGCGACGGCCACCCGCCGTGAGCGACATGCGCCGGATCAAGCAGCAGCCAGGGGAAACCCTGCAAAAGTACATCCAGCGCTTCAATAACACGCGCCTCAAGATCCCCAGGGTAACGGAGGAGGCCATCATCTCTGCCTTCTCCGACGGCATGCGCGACGTCAAGATGAAGGAGGAGCTGGCGATGCATGAAGATCTGTGCACCTCCCTGGAGCTGTTCAACTTGGCGACCAAGTGCGCCAGGGCTGAGGAGGGGCGCCTCTCCCTCCTCGAGCTGCCTGCCGTGGATCCCGAAGAGAAGAAGTCCAAGGCCAAGGACGTGAAGCGCAAGGGGGCTGCCGTGCTCGCAGCCGAACCAGACACCAAGCGAGGCAGAGATCAGCCCGAGTCCTCTAAGGGCAGCCGGTACTGCGTGTACCATGACCTCCACACCCACAACTCCAATGAATGTCAGGAGCTCCGGGCCGTGCGCGAAGGAAGGGTTGGCGATCGCCCGGCGCAGCGGAAGGCTACGGCCGAGGAGGAGGAAGGAATGCAGGACGCTGGGAAGACCGCGGCCCGTGCCAAGGGTGGCGCGACCAACCTCGCGAGGACCGCTGGCAAGTCCCACCTCGCGAGGGGGGCTGGAGGGATCAGCCTCGTGAGGATCGTCCGCAAGGGAACGCAGGCCTCCCACCGCTGCCGCCGCCACCAACGAGAGTCGAAGACCGTCATCAGGATGAGGGGGCTGGGGGCTTCCAGGAAGCGCGTGCGATCGCCTGCATCCTGGGCGGAGCTCAAGCCCCAGCCTCTCACCGCATCATCAAGCAGTTCGCCCGTGAAGTGAATGCAGTCCTCCCCAAGCTCGAGTCCACGCGCCCTCTCAGGTTGTCGGCGTGCGCCATCACGTTCAGCTCAGCGGATCAGCTCAAGTGCGCAGCCACAGCCGGAGTTCTTCCGATGCTTTGCTCCCCAATCATCAGCAACATGCTGGTCACCAAGACCCACATCGACGGCGGAGCAGGGCTCAACGTCCTGTCCGTGGAGACGTTCAACAATCTTCAAGTGCCTTACAGTCAGCTTCAGCCAACCAAGCCTTTCTCCGGAGTCACCGACGGATCCACGGTCTCGGTCGGGCAGGTCCGCCTTCCTGTCACCTTCGGGGCCGCGACAACTACCACACCGACCTCATCGACTTCGACGTCGCCCACATTCGCCTACCGTACAACGCCATCCTCGGGTACCCATCGTTGGCCAAATTCATGGCCGTAACCCACCATGGCTACAACATCCTCAAGATGCCAGGAAGCGGCGGAGTCATCACGGTGCTCTGTGAAGGGAGAGACGCAGTGTGCTCCCTGGAGCGAGCTTTTCAGGCCGCATCGCTGGAAGACCCAGACCATAGCAGCAGGATGCCTCCCGAGGCAGCACCCAAGAAGAAGAAGACATCGACCGGCCCGGCTCTTCAAGAGACAAGCCCCTCAGGGCCCGCACCGGGCCAGGGGGAGCCTCCTTCCATCACATAGGAAAGCACGCCCGGCGCCCTCCTCAGGCAGGGCTCGGGGGCTCTCCCCTGGAGGGCCGCCGACCTCGCCAAGGTCTCGAGGGAGGCGCTTGGGCACCACGTGGAGGCGTGTTTCGAAGCACGTTTCCCGCAAGAAGGAGCAAGACCAGGAGGACAGAACCCTCAAGAGTTCATCAGCAAGGCCATTCAGGAGTTACAGGAGTCAAGGGTCATGAGGGGCAGCCGCCGCCTACCCGCTATGGCCCCCCATCCAGGCGAGGATGGTTGGCTGCGCGTCTGCATCGACATACCAGGGCTCAACCGAGCCGCATCTCAAGAGCGCCACTGGCCCTCGCGAGTGGGACGTTGCGAGGGTCCGCCCCACAGCTATGTACGCATGCCTTATGGCCTGCCAAACGCGGCTGCTGCGCACCAGTGTCTCATGAGGACCATCATGGAGGCTCAAGAGGTCAGGCACGCCGCAGCCCTGGCAGAGATGGAGATGGCCCATGAGGAGCCGCCAGCGCCTCCGGAGCCTCCCGAGGCCCCTGGGCCTGGGGGCTCGTGAGGATCAGCTCCCGCAGCCCACCGAGTCTGCTACATCAACAACCCTTCATCCCCAACATCACCAGGTGACATCTTTAAGTCTTATTTTCCGGCTGGGAGCGCCTTCAGGGCCGCATTATTCCCAGGCCGCATGGGTCCGTCTCTGCGGCATGTATCCCTTTTATTTCATGTCTTTAGCTTATCCTGTTGGGGGCGCCCCTCGGGCTGCATCATCCCCAAGCCGCTCGGGCGATCAGTGGCATGTATCCTTCATGCGTTTTCCTTAGGATTATGCTCTCGCTCCACCATGCTTGTTATTTGGTGCCTTTTCCTGGGTGGCGGAATCTTGCTCGTTAAAGGGGGGGGTGCCTGGGCATCGCGACTCAGGGCTCCTACCGGCTCTCCAGCCCTCACCCTCTGGTATTGTCCATGGCATCGCGACCTGGCTTGCCAGCGACGGTAGAGACCAGCCCGAGAGCCGGGACCCGAGGACGTAGAGTTTCGGAGTCCAAGCCATCTTGCAGCGTTTAAGGGGGTGCACAGGCATCGCGACTCAGGGCTCCTACCGGCTCTCCGGCCCTCACCCTCTGGTCTTGTCCATGGCATCGCGACCTGGCTTGCCAGGGACGGTAGAGACCAGCCCGAGAGCCGGGACCCGAGGACGTAGAGTTGCTGCGTCTGACCCAGCTTGCGTGTTAAAGGGGGGGGGGGTGCCTGAGCATCGCGACTCAGGGCTCCTACCGGCTCTCTGGCCCTCACCCTCTGGTCTTGTCCATGGCATCGCGACCTGGCTTGCCAGCGACGGCTGAGACCAGCCCGAGAGCCGGAACCCGAGGACGTAGAGTTGTGTCATCTAACCTAGCTTGCGCGTTAAAGGGGGTGCACGAGCATCGCGACTCGAGGCTCCTACCGGCTCTCGACCCTCACCCTCTAGTCTTGCCCATGGCATCGCGACACAGCTTGCTAGCGACGGCCGAGACCAGCCCGAGAGCCGGGACCCAAGACGTGAGAGCACCGCATCTGGCCAAATTTGCAGGAACACACTCGAAGATAAGGCCCGAGGCAGGCGCAACCCGCCTTGAGGTAGGGCCTCGTTAGTCCCTTACTGGCTCACGGGTGCCCAGATACACCTCGTCCAGCCCCTACCGTGCACCACGTGTCGGTGGTGGGCTGTATCGCCTGGCTCCTCCGAGGTGCCCCTCCCACGTTCGATGGAAGCACCATGCTCCGCGCTGGCTGACGACACTGCCGAGGAGCGGCTATGCCCGTACGCATGCGGAAGCGCTATGCTCCGCGCTGGTGATAAACAACTGAGGGTGGCCTCCGGGTCGCATCAACCTCAGGGAGCCCAGAGCTCAGTGTCTGGCCTCATCGCAACGCCTCCCCTCGGGAGCGCGCCACAGGGGCTGGGCACGAGGCTGCGCCTGAGTCACGCCTGGGCATAAGCCACCCAGCCATGCCCTCGGGCCTGGTTAAATCGCCACGCCACTCCCGGCGGAGCCAAGGTACGCATGCCGTTTGAGCGTCAAGGGGACTCCTGAGCATCGCGACTCAGAGCCTAACTGGTCACGTAGCCCCTCACCCCTTAGTTCCGAAGGCTAACGGCGGTTGAGGTATGCGCGAGGCCGGGCTTCTGAGCGAGAACGGTGGATCCGCCTGCGCCTCACCTCCCTACTTGTTGTTAAATGCGCCAAGGGGACTCCTGAGCATCGCGACTCAGAGCCTAACTTGTCACGTAGCCCCTCACCCCTTAGTTCGAAAGGCTAACGGTGGTTGAGGTATCTGTGAGGCAGACTCTGCAGACGTAGAACATAAGCAAGTAGGAAGCACAAATTTCAAGGAATTCAAAAGCAAATATTACAGTCCACATTGTCATCGCAATACCAAACGCAAGTTTAAACGCCTCACCGATGCATGATACACGTGCAGGAAGTAAAAGCAGGATAGGAGCCACAACGGAGTCACTTGTCGGCGGTGGAGCAGCGCGGAGTGGGCTTGTCAGTGTACTAGAGTAGGGGTACCCTAGTATTCCGAACTTGTGCACGGGCAGTTGCAGCCCTCCGCGGCAAGGCTTACTAGGTGACCGCCAAGGTCCTCCGTGGTTCCTTTGGAGCCATTCAAGAACAAAGTATTCAAGCCAAGGAGACAAGGCCCCGGCAAGAGGAGCTTGCCGGGAAGGCCATCCAAGGCACCTAGGAGACAAGGCCCCGGCAAGAGGAGCTTGCCGGGAAGGCCACCCAAGGCACACAGGAGACAAGGCCCGGCAAGAGGAGCTTGCCGAAGGCCCGATGAGCGACAAGCTTCCGGACGCGACAAGACAACAACCGCGGCAAAGGCGCTTGCCGCTGCAGACCGCTCTGCCTGCGCTTCCAAAGCACATCCACTAACGTGTCGCCACAGAGACCTTTCCGGTATGCGTGGCAAGAGGCCGTCTTGCGGTGAGCGCTGATGTGGCAAGCGGCGCTGACAAGATTGCCATTGTGGCAGGCGGTGGCGCCCCTGACGGTCCCTTTCTGCATTGTTAGGGCGACGTAGACGGGCATTTAATGCCTTTGTCCCCTGCCGTCAGGGTTAGGTATGCTACACTGTAAAGTAGCTGTACCAACCACACCTTTTCCATTTTTACCCTTGTCTACGTTGCCACCTGTCGGAGACCCCTTTAGCAAATAAAAGGAGGCCCATGCATAGCGTGGGAGGGGCCTCAAAGGGAGGGTTTGAAGGTTGAAGCCGTGAGAACACTCACGCCGGGTCTCGTTAGCAGCTTGTGTGTACTGTAGCACTCAGCGCTCCTGAGCAAGAACTCAATACACTCAGACATGCAGCAGTAGGAGTGTTATCTCTCCGGAGAGCTCCGAAGCTGGGTAAACTGCTCGTGTGCTCTTCATGCGACCTCCGCCCCCCGCCGAACCGAAAGGGGCTCGGTCCGCCGGTCCCATAGGTGTTCGTGGGCCAGATCAGCCTCCCCGACATCTTTGGCGCGCGCCGGTAGAAGGCGTCGAGATTGTGTGAACCTGATCCGGCATCCACACGAGCTAGATCTTCATCATCTTCATCGACATGCCACCGAAGAAGAAGGCTTCGGGCGGCAGATAATGTTCCGTCTGTCGAACCCACCACCACCGGAGCAAAGCGGGTGGTGGGGTAGACGCCGGCGGAAGAATGGACGTCGACGGGGGAGCCCGCGGTGCCGCCAAGTCCAAGGACAAGGCCGCGCAGTCCTCGGCGTCCGTACATGCACCGCGCCCGTCTCAGGAGGCGCGGGACCGACGGCGTCATGGTATTCACAACGCCATACGCTTGTTGGACCAAGATCGAGCTGGTGGATCTCGGGATGCTCAAAACCAGCATGCACGCCAACATGCTGGCGCGCGAAAGCGAAAACGCGGTCGCTGGGCGGGATACTGCTCCTTCTAACATAGTTAGAAGTCCGGCATATCCGCTCCTCGCGCTATTCGCCATCGCCACCCACCACTCCAGCGAAGCTTTGGCGAGAGCTCAATCGCTCTGGATTACCCTCCAACAGTCGACAAGGTCGATGAATGGAGGGCCACCATTCAGAGTCTCATCGGCTTTGCCAACGGCGACGCTCCGCGGCAGCCGAGTGCATCGCTGCCACGGCAGGACTACCAAAAGCGAGCCGGTGGCGACGAAATCGGTGGGGGTGCAACCACCATGCACTCTCCGCCCCGAAGGCCAAGATCGCCGACTCACCAGATCCACCTCGACAGCGACTCCACCGCATCATCGGATCCACGAGCTCGTCGCGATCAGCGCCAAGTTCTTCGCGAACGACAACAAGAAGACGCCGAACTCGCATCGGCGCCAAGAGAAGCGCGGCGTCAATCCGACCAGCGGCTGAGCCTTCACGACATGCATGCGCCCGAGAGCCAGGCGACTTGCCGTCTGTGATGAGTTGCCATGCGTTCACTCGTGAGCTTCTTGAATTTCTTCATCTTGTGTTGGCGTCCATTCTGCTATGAACTCCGCCAATGCTCTGCTTTGGATAGTTGAAGTGCTCTCAAACTTGAGGCCAAAGCTTGATAGTTCCAGTGCCCACTCGACAATCCTGCCTGTTGCCTCTGGATTTTGCAGTATCCTCTTCAGCGGAAAGCGAGTGACGACTGTGATCTCATGTGCCTGGAAGTAATGGCGCAACTTTCTCGAGGCCATGAGGAGGCCGAAAAGCAATTTCTGCACACCAGAGTACCTTGACCTAGCCCCCTGCAGAAGGTAACTGACAAAGTAAACTGGGCACTGCACCATTCTTTTCTGCATCTTCTCATGCGTCTGCGTAGATCCATCTTTGTCGGGACCAGAGCTTGCCGGTGAAGCCCCCTGCTCGTCGCTGGATGCATCTGCCATGGTTGTTAGCTCATCATCTGCCTCCCTCTCCGCTACTAATGCAGCACTAACCACTTGATTGGTTGCCGCTATATATAGCAGCAACTTCTCTTGTGGCTTAGGTGCGACAAGTGTTGGAGTGGAGGACATGTATCTCTTCAAGTCCTGCAGCGCAGCCTCCGCTTCCGGAGTCCATTTCATCGGACCTGCCTTTTTCAAAATTTTGAAAAATGGCAGGGCGCGCTCAGCAGACCTAGAGATAAACCTGCTGGGAGCAGCTATGCAACCGGCAAGTCTTCGTCTATGCTGAGACCATTTCAGAGGAGCTATGCAACCGACACTTCTCGGGGTTGAGCTTAAGGTTGATCTTGCGCAGATTTGCAAATGTTTCGTCTAAATCTTGAACCAGGGTCGCTTTGTCCTTGCTTTTGACCACTATGTCATCCATGTATGCTTCCACATTTCTGTGCATTTGCGGCTCAAAAGCGTCATGAACTACTCTTGCAAATGTTGAACCAGCATTCTTTAACCTGAAGGGCATCCGTACAAAACAGTATGTGCCACATGGGGTGATGAATGCGGTCTTCTCCTCATCCTCTTCTGCCATGAAGATCTGATGATATCCTGAGTATGCATCCAGAAATGAAAACAAATCACATCCGGCCGTGGAGTCAACAATCTGGTCGATGCGCGGCAAGGGAAATGGGTCTTTTGGACAAGCTTTATTGACATCGGTAAAGTCGATACAAAGCCTCCATTTCCCATTAGCCTTGCGTACAACTACAGGATTGGCCAACCACGTAGGATGGAGCACTCCTCGGCGAGGCCTGCTGCTTCCGGTTTCTTGATTTCTTCTGCGATGAACTCTTGGCGCCCACCGCTTGCTTCCCGACTTTACGCTTGGACGGGCGCGCATGAGGACAAGCGGCAAGATGGTGCTCAATTACTTTCACAGGAACACGGGGATGTCGACGGTTGCCACGCAAACACGCCGACGTTTCGCCTGAGAAAGCAACGAGCGCGCCTTCCTATTTAGGGTCGAGAGTGGCACTGATGGTGAAGGTACAACCAGTTACGTCCTCCTTGGCGGACACCTTCTTGGTCTCTGGTGGAGCTGCCATCGTCTTCTTACACTTGCCGGTGGAGCTCGATGGTGCGTCCTCGACGGTAGCGCAGCACTCCGAAGAGGTGCGCTTGCGGAGTGGGCATCGAGCTCTTGCCGGACTTGGTCTTCTTCTTTGCCCGGAGCTTCAGCGGCAAGTGGCTTGCAATCTTCTGCAGCTGCTTCCTGGTAGATCTTGTCGGTAGCAGATAAGAGCATCCTTCTTGTCGCCAGGGACAGAGATGACACTTATCGGGCCTGGCATCTTCAAAGATGTTGTATGCATAGTGAGAGGCTACCATGAATTTGGCGAGTCTTTGGGCGGCCAAGTATCCCATTGTAAGGCAATGGAAAGTCAACAACGTCAAAAGTGACCCTCTCAGTCCTGAAGTTCAACCCGCTGCCAAATGTCACCGGCAACGTCATCTTTACCTTCGGCTTGCTCCTTCCCGGATTGATTCCTTGGAATGTGCCGGTCTCTTCGAGCTCGCCATCAGGGATATGGAGTTTCTGGAGCACCGCGGAGGAGATCAGGTTCAAGCCGGCCCCGCCGTCAACTAGCATCTTGGTGACCTTGAGGTTGCGGATAGTTGGTGAAACCAACATCGACAAGCACCCGACCGCAGCGATTCTGTGATCAGTGGTGGTCCTCAATATCAAAGATGATAGGCGTGCTGGACCATTTCAGAGGCCTGCATGACTCGGCGGATGGTTCTGCCGCATTGACTTCCCGCATCCACTGCTTGAGCTGGCGGTGTGAAGTATACAGAGAAGCACCGTCGTCAACGCACAGGACCTCTGTGGCTTTCTGGAACTCCTGCTCATCGGTCTCGTCATCATCCATGTCTTCATCGTCGTCGTCGTGTTCATCCTTGTCGTGGCCGCGGGGAGGTCTGTCACCTTGCCGCTGCTTGGCCTTGCCGCGGCGTCCTCCTTGGCCGGGACGTTTCTTGCTAGGTCCTCCAGCACCCTCCTAGGCCTTCTCCTTGTCGCGTCTTTCGTATTCAGCCTTCTGCTGCTCGACAAGCTGCTCAACCTTCTTGCAGCTCTGGAGGTCATGACCCTTGGTGCGGTGGATCTTGCAGTACTGCTTGCCGGAGCCGTCCTGCTTGTCGGCGACCGCCACAGACTGGCAGTTGGTGCCAGCGGCAACCTCCTTGCCGGAGCTACCAGCCTTGGCTTTCTTGGCGCCACCTCCGTCGCCGGACTGCTCAACAACCAGTACATCTCTGCCTTTCTTCTTCCTGTTGCCTCGCCGCTGGCTCTTCTTTGCCGGGGCGGTCTCCTCCCTTCCTCAGCACGTGCACACTTGTCGGCCAGGGCATATAGTTCACTGACGTCTCTAATCTTGCACATCGCCATCTCCTCCCGCATCCTGCGGTTTCGCACGTTCTGATGGAACGCGCTGATCACCGCCGCAGGGTGGACATCTGGGATGTTGTGCTGTACACGGCTCAATCTTTGAATATACTTGCGCAGTGGCTCTCCTTCCTTCTGGGCGAGCAGATGAAGGTCGCTTTCTTGGCCATGGGGCTTGTGGCGCTGTAAAGCGCCGACAAACTGATGGCATAGATCTACCCAAGAAGATATGGAGTTGTCCGGCAAGTTCATGAGCCAGGATCTGACATTGGGCTTGAGCACCAGCAGGAAGTAGTTGGCAAGGATCTTGTCGTCTCGCCCCCCGGCAGCTTGCACCGCAATGGTGTAGACGCTGAGGAACTCCGACGGATGCGTCTTGCCATCGTACTTCTCCGGTACATCTAGCTTGAAGTTTTTCTTGCTGGGCCACTGGACTTGCCGCAGCTCACGAGTGAACGCAGGGCAACCTACCGCGTACGGCAAGTCGCCTGGTTCCTCTGGCGCATGCATGTCAACAGAGGCCCCAGCGCGCTTGTCGGATTGACGCCGTGCTTCTCTTCGGTGCTCGATGCGAGTTCGAGCGTCTTCTTGCTGTCGATCCTGTAGAACTTGGCGCTGATCGCGATGAGCTCGTGGATCCGATGACGTGGTGGAGTCGCTGTCGAGGTGGATCCGGCGAGTCGGCGATCTTGGCCTTCGGGGCGGAGAGTGCATGGTAGTTGCACCCCCACCGGTCTCGTCGCCACCGGCTCGTGTTTGGCAGTCCTGCCGCGGCAGCGATGCACTCGGTTGCCGTGGAGCGTCGCTGTTGGCGAAGCCGATGAGACTTTGTATGGTGGCCCTCCATTCATCGACCTTGTCGGCCGTTGGAGGGTAATCCAGGAGCAGTTGAGCTCTCGCCAAAGCTTCTGCTGGAGTGGTGGGTGGCGATGGCGAGCGGCGCGAGGAGGCGGATATGCTCGAACTTCTAACTATGTTAGAAGGAGCGATATCCCGTCGAGCGACCGTGCCTCGCTCGCGCCAGCACGTTGGCGCGCATGCTGGTCTTGAGCATCCCGAGATCCTCCAGCTCGATCTTGGTCCAACGAGCGTATGGCATTGTGAATGCCATGACGCTGTCGGTACCGCGTCTCCTGAGACGGGCGCGGTGCATGTACGGACACCGAGGTCTGTGCAGCCTTGTCCTCGGACTTGGCAGCACCGTGAGCTCCCCCGTCGCCGTCCATTCTTCCGCCGGCGTCTACCCCACCACCTGTTTGCCCCGGTGGTGGTGGGTTCGACGCGGACGGGGCTTCTGCCGCAAGCCTTCTTCTTTGGTGGCATGTTGATGAAGATGATGAAGATCTAGCTTCGCGTGGACGCCGGATCAGGTTCACACAACCTCGACGCCCCTACCGGGCGCGCCAAAGATGTCGGGCAGGCTGATCTGGCCCACGAACACCTATGGGACGGCGGACCGAGCCCCTTTCAGTTGGCGGGGAGCGGAGGTCGCATCGAAGAGCAGATCGAGGCGGCTAAGCACGAGAGGTTTACCCAGCTTCGGAGCTCTCCGGAGAGATAACACTCCTACTGCTGCATGTCTAGGTGTATTGCGTTCTTGCTCAGGAGCGCTGAGTGCTACAGTACACACGAGCTGCTAACGAGACTGAGCGTGGAGAGAACTGACCGACCAACCCCTTTCTACGTTGCGCATGGGCCTCCTTTTATATGCTCAAGGGGCTCCGACAGGTGGCAACGTAGACGGGGGTACAAATGGAAAAGTAGTGGTTGGTACACCTACTTGCATGTCGATTATGTACCATACCTAACCACGACGGCGAGGGACAAAGGCATTAAATGCCCATCTAGTCGCCCTAAAAGTGCAACCGGGACCGTCGGGGCGCCACCTGTTGCCACGATGGCAAACTTGCCGGTCCGCTTGCCACCTCGCACCGCCGGGCTGCACAGCCTCTCGCCACGCTGGGCCTCGGAAAGGTCCCAGGCGACACGTTAGTGGATGTGCTGGAGCGTGAAGTACAGAGAGGTGGTCTGCCGGCAAGCGCCTTTCATGGTTGTTGTCTTGTCGCCATGAAGCTTGTCGCTCAGGGCCTTCCGGCAAGCTCCTCTTGCCGGGGCCTTGTCTTGTATATGCCTTGGGTGGCCTTCCCGGCAAGCTCCTCTTGCCGGGGCCTGGTCTCCTTGGCTTGAATACTTTGTTCTTGAATGGCTCCAAAGGAACCACGGAGGATCTTGGCGGTCACCCGGTAAGCCTTGCCGCGGAGGGCTGCAACTGCCCGTGCACAAGTTCGGGATACTATGGTACCCCTACTCTAGTACACCGACAACCATCTAGAAAGCAAAAAATGTGTATGTTTGGATAATCTTTCTAGCATTTGATCAATAAAAGGTAAAGGGTAATGATCCTTTTTAGTAGCTTTATTTAGTTTGCGGAAATCAATTACCACCTATATCCTGTAACGATTCTTTGTGGTATCAATCCATCTTTATCATTAGGAACAAAAGTAATACCTCCCTTCTTAGGGACACAATGGACAGGACTTACCCACTGACTATTAGCAACGGGATAAATTATACCTGCCTCTAGAAGCTTTAGTGTTTCTTTTCTTACCACTTGTTTCATCTTAGGATTTAACCGTCGTTGGTGATCAACAACTGGTTAAGCGTCTTTCTCCAATTTTATTTTGTGTTGACATAGAGTGGAACTAATGCCCTTAAGATCATCAAGAGTATATCCAATAGCAGCACGGTGCTTCTTCAGAGTTTTCAATAATTTCTTTTCTTCATGCTCTAAAAGGTTAGCACTAATAATAACATGATATATCCTTTTCTCATCAAGATAAGCATATTTAAGAGTATCAGGTAATGGTTTAAGCTCAAACACAGGATCACCCTTGGGTGGAGGCGGATCCCCTAGGATTTCAACAGGCAAGTTGTCTTTGAAAATAGGTCCCTGATTAAAGAATACTTCATCTATTTCCCTTCTTTCATTCATAAACATATCATTTTCATGGTCGAGCAAATATTTTTCTAAAGGATCATTAGGAGGCACGGCAATAGAGGCAAGACCAATAGTTTCTTCTTTACTAGGCAATTCTTTGTCATGGGGTTGTCTACGAAATTTAGCAAAATTAAACTCATGAGACATATTGATAACCCACAAGTATAGGGGATCGCAACAGTTTTTGAGGGTAGAGTATTAAACCCAAATTTATTGATTCGACACAAGGGGAGCCAAAGAATATTCTCAAGTATTAGCAGTTGAGTTGTCAATTTAATCGCACCTGGATAAGTTAGTATCTGCAGCAAAGTATTTAGTAGCAAAGTAATATGGAAGTAACGGTAACGATGATAAAAGTAACGGTAGTAGTTTTGTACTAATTGTAACAGTGGCAATGAAAAAGTAACTAAGCAAAGATCAATATGTGAAAAGCTTGCAAGCATTGGATCAGTGATGGATAATTATGTCGGATGCGATTCCTCATGCAATAGTTATAACATAGGGTGACACAGAACTAGCTCTAGTTCATCAATGTAATGTAGGCATGTATTCCAAATATAGTCATACGTGCTTATGGAAAAGAACTTGCATGACATCTTTTGTCCTACCCTCCCGTGGCAGCCGTCCTATTGGAAACTAACGGATATTAAGGCCTCCTTTTAATAGAGTACCGGACCAAAGCATTAACACTTAGTGAATACATGAACTCCTCAAACTACGGTCATCACTGGTAAGTATCCCAATTATTGTCACTTCGGGGTTAAAGGATCATAAGACATAATAGGTAACTATAGACTTGCAAGATAGGATCAAGAACTCACATATATTCATGAAAACATAATAGGTTCAGATCTGAAATCATGGCACTCGAGCCCTAGTGACAAGAATCAAGCATAGCAAAGTCATAGCAACATCAATCTCAGAACATAATGGATACCAGGGATCAAAACCTAACAAAACTAACTCAATTACATGGTAAATCTCATCCAACCCATCACCGTCCAGCAAGCCTACGATGGAATTACTCACGCACGGCGGTGAGCATCATGAAATTTGTAATGGAGGAAGGTTGATGATGACGATGGCGAAGGATTCCCCTCTCCGGAACGGACTCCCGATCAGCCCTCCCGAGAGAGATTAGGGCTTCGCGGCGGCTCCATATCGTAAAACGAGATGAATCCTTCTCTCTGATTTTTTTCTCCCCAAATGTGAATATATAGAGTTGGAGTTGAGTTCGGTGGAGCACCAGGGGGGCCCACGAGGTAGGGGGCACGCCCCCCACCCTCGTGGACAGGGTGTGGGGCCCCTGGCCTTGATTCTTTCGCTAGTATTTTTTATATATTCCAAAAATATTCTCCGAGAAGTTTCAGGTCATTCCAAGAACTTTTCTTTCTGCACAAAAATAACACCATGAGCACCTCACGCCGCTGCGGCAACTGGAGCGGGGCCCTCGCAGACCACCGCTTCTGCTCCCTCCAAGCGGCCAAGGGAAACTACTCCTCCGCCTCGTCGTACTGGAGGCGGGCCAGAATTTGATCTCTCCGCGCTCAGCTCCGACGAGGAAGAAGAAGAGTAAGATTCTTTGCAACATTTGTAGTTCTTCGGCTTGTTGCTTTGTCTTGTATCTGATTTGCTTCACTCTGAACCCATTCCTTTTCAGGACGCTGGCCCAGAGAGCGTCGAAGAGAGCCAAGGCCCCGGTGATTGTCATCGAGGTCGAAACCACCGCGACAGCAGGAGGCGCGTCCGAGACCACCTTGCCGGACGCGGCAACTCTTCCTCAAAGTAGCCCCCAGCGCAGCCCCCAGCGTAAGTATATGGTTTACTCCCTGCTGTTAGGCGTGCATGGGTGCCCTTTCTTTGCTGATATCTCGATCACTGATTTGTGTAGGAGCGAGCAGCCTTACCAGAGTGCCCCAAGCCGCCTGACATGCCTTCTGCTTCGACTACACCGCCAAGGGAGGATTCCCCGGCAAGGGAGCGTTCTCCGGCAAGGGAGACTTCTCCGGCAAGGGGCAGTTGTCCGGCAACTGACAGCTCTCCGGCAAGGGACAGCACCAGCGATCCCCTGGTTGCGGAGACCATGACTGCAGACCCTAGCGCAGGTAATCCTCTTGCTTGAAAACTTTCCTTGTGTTCTTCTTCTTCTGATTTTATTTTTGAATATTTTCTTGACTTTTCTTCATTTTCCCGTCGTCGGATCCATCCGCCACAGAGCCAATGGAGACCGAGGCCGCCGGCGAGGAGGACGCCTTGTGGCATCGACGACGCCAGCATCGGAGAAGAAGCTGGCAGACGAGCCCCGCCGTGAAGAGGCCGCCAAAGCTGCCGCCCGAAGGCTGGCGAGGTCCGGCGATCGCCTTTGGCCACTGAGGCCGCAGGAGCGCCAGGCGCTACGCTGACCGCCGATCCCTCCGCTGCTGCGGCAGCGTCGGGCTCCGAAGAGCCCCAGCGCGGCGCCTATTTGAAGGCCGGAGATGGCGTCTTCATCAAGCTCCCATGGGCGTCGAGCTCCAGGGCGCCGGCTGAAGGAGAATCTTTTGATGAAGAGCTGCTCGCCTCCGCTGGACAGACGCTGGTCGACGCACCAAACAGCAGCGTGGCGAAGTCTCGAGGAGGAGCAGCTGCTGCGGAAGCTGTTGTCGCTCTACCGCCCGACAAGCCAAGCTGGAATCCCGAAGCGCTTGTCGCATGGCGGGAGCAGACATCGAGAAGCGTCGGAGGAGCTCCGAGGCCTCAACCAGGAAGCTCTCGGTCCTTGGCAGAGGAGGCGGGAAGCGACTCGCCGAGGAGCGCAAAGCCTTCCTCCTCGAGAAGGCTGAAGTTGAGGAGCAACAACGGCTTGCCGCCGAGAAGCTATCTGCACAGGAAGGCGAGTTGGCGCAGAGGAAGGTTAATCTTGACAGCCATGAGGAGGATCTAGCCACGCGCGAGCAAACATTTGGCGGGGCTCTCAAGGAAGCAAAGGATGCTGCCGCAGCTGCCGAGGCCGTCGAGAAGGAGGTGGAGACGAAGGTGATGCAGTTAGAGGCCAATCTCAAGGAGAGCGGCGAGGAGCTTGCTTCACTCAAGCATGAGCGCGAGAAGGACGCCTACACTCTTGGCGAGCTGCAGGGCCGTCTCGCCGAGAGGAGCAAGGAGCTCAGCGCCGCCAGGGACTCCAACGCAGATCTTGAGTTGAAGCTAACTACCTTGACTCAGGCGCTAGACAACACCAGGGAGCAGGAGGTGGCCTTGAAGGAGAAGATCAAGGCCGACGAGGGCTCTTGGCGAAATCTTCTTGCCGCCAGAGTGCCTTTAGGGAGAACATGGAGCACCTTGGACCGAGGGTCTCGTGGATACTTGCTGCAGCCATCGACAGGAGTGGCGCACTGGGATGGTGGATCTTGGATATTCCTCTGACGAGCACCTCCGACCCAGCGCCAAGCTCAGCTTGTTCTTCAAGGGCGTGGTGACGGCCCTCCAGCGACTCCGGGAAGAAGTCCCAAAGCAGCTGGCCGAGGAGTCGCACCAGATCTGCGCGGGAGCTCTCTAGAAGGTGTTGATGAAGGTGGCCTTCCGCAACCCAGGCCTCAACCTCACCAACGTCCTCAAGTCCCTGCCGCCGGATGCTGATGTGGAGGCGCTCAAGACCCTTGTCGCACCCATCGTGGACAGGGTGAGCGGGATCAAGAGGGTTGAGGGCGGTCGTATAGATTAGGCCGCCCGCTTTCTCTTTTTCTTGCCGCTGCTAGTCATGTTATGAGAACAACCTATTAGAGCTGCGGCAAGCTATCTTGTAATATAACTCTATTTCGGGTAGCAACTGCCATGTTATTTCCTTTACTTGATTCCTTCCTTTGTATGTTTTTGCCCTACGCTTTTAGGGAACTTGTCGGTGCGGGCACCTGAGCCGCGAGCGCTGAGTGTGGGACGTCAGCAGCCTGCTGGCGGTGCCGCTTCCGACAAGCAACCTTGTCCCAACTAGTCACAGCTCACTTAAGTTGTTGAGCGGACTCGAAACAAAGTAAGGGCGCCAACTAGCTATGAGTTGGTTCCTCTGCGCACATGTTTTCCATACAAAGTTCGGTCGTTCAAGGAAGATAACTTAAAATTTTTAAAACTAATTGCTCAATCTTTGGCAACTTAGCTTATCTGTCGTTTGCTTCCCTAAGAAGGATAGGCTTCCTTGAGCGACACTTGGTCCACATCATTATCTTCTCCTTCCCCCCGGCAAACTTGTGTGCGAGGGAACCTTCCTTTCTTTGAGAAAGAGAAAGAAGAGAAAATAAAGATATGGAGCCTTATGGCTCGTTATGACTTACCAGGGGTAGGTGCTGCACAAAGTGTCAGATAACGCATGCAAATAGAAGTAAAAAGCATGAAACGACAAGGTGTGCGAAGCACGCTAGCTTTATTGATGCACGGGGTCTGCGCCCGGCTTTGTACAAAGGATTACATGCAACAGCGGCAAGACTTGTACAAAAGGTGGTTGCCGGAACAGGTTCCGCAACCGTCTCACGGGTAAAACTTACGAAGATGCTCAATGTTCCAAGAGTTGCTCACCGAATGCCATCTTCGGTCTCAAAGGCGGACATCGCCAGGCCTAGTGACTTCGTTTCACCCGGTAAGGGCCTTCCCACTTCAAGGCCAACTTGTCGGAATTCTTGGCGGACTGAACGCCGAAGAACAAGGTCGCCTTCCTCGAGACTTCGGCATTAACTGCGGCTATGGTAGCGGCGCAAAGCTTGCTGGTACCGAGCAGCTCGTCAAAGACTCGCAGACGATCCTCCTCAAGGAGCAGCGCGTCATCTTGTCGCAGCTGCTCTTGCTCAAGCTCATCATAAGTGAGCACTCGAGGCGATCCGTATACGAGTTCCGTGGGAGAACTGTCTCTGCTCCATAGACTAGAGCGAAAGGTGTCTAGCCAGTGGCTCGATTTGGCGTCGTCCTGATCGACCAAAGAACCACCGGCAGCTCCTCAATCCAGTTTCTTCCGCACTTGCGCAGCCTGTCGAAAGTTCTGGTCTTGAGCCCGCGTAGCACTTCAGCATTTGCCCTCTCCGCTTGACCGTTGCTTCTTGGATGAGCAACAGAAGCGAAGCAGACCTTGGCGCCAAGATCTTGGACGTACTACATGAAGGTGCGGCTCGTGAATTGCGTGTCGTTGTCGGTGATGATCCTGTTAGGGATTCCGAAACGGCAAACAATCGACCTAAAGAACTTGACTGTTGACTATGCTGTCACCTTCCTCACTGCTTCCACTCCCAGGTGCCTGCGCTGACAAGTTCCCTAAAAGCGTAGGGCAAAAACATACAAAGGAAGGAACCAAGTAAAGGAAATAACATGGCAGTTGCTACCCAAAATAGAGTTATATTACAAGATAGCTTGTCGCAGCTCTAATAGGTTTTTCTCATAACATGACCAGCAGCGGCAAGAAAAAGAGAAAGCGGGCGGCCTAATCTACGCGATCGCCCTCAACCCTCTTGATCCCGCTCACCCTGTCCACGATGGGTGCGACAAGGGTCTTGAGCGCTCCACATCAAGATCCCGCTGCAAGGACTTGAGGAGCGTTGGTGAGGTTGAGGCCTGGATTGCGGAAGGCCACCTTCATCAAGACTTTTGAAGAGCTCCCGCAGATCCTGCACGACTCCTCGGCCAGCTGCTTTGGGATTTCTTCCTGAGTCAGCTGGAGGGCCGCCACCACGCCCTTGAAGAACAAGCTGAGCTTGGCGCTGGGTCGGAGGTGCTCATCGGAGGAATACCCAAGATCCTCCATCCCCAACAAGGCCAGCTCCTCGCCGATGGCTGCAGAACATCCACGAGACCCTCGGTCCAGTGCTCCACGTTCTACCTAAAGGTATTCTGGCGGCAAGAAGATTTCGCCAGCCAGCGCCGACGGCCTTGATCTTCTCCTTCAAGGCCACCTCCTGCCGCCCCCGGCACCGTCCAATACCGAGTCAAGGTGGTCAGCTTCAACTCAAGATCTGCGTTGGAGTCCTTGGCGGTGCTGAGCTCCTTGCTCCTCGGGCGAGACGGCCCTGCAGCTCGCCAAGAGTGTAGGCGCCCTTCTCGCTCTGCTTGAGTGCAGCAAGCTCCTTGCCGCTCTTCTTGAGGCTGGCCTCCAATCTGCGCCACCTTCGCCTCCAGCTCCTTCTTGGCGGCCTCAGAACTGCGGCAAGATCCTTTGCTTCCTTGAGAGCTCCTGCCAAATGTTTTCGCGCATGGCAAGATCCTCCTCGTGGCTGTCAAGATTAACCTTCGCTGCGCCAACTCGCCTTCCCTGTGAGATAGCTTCTCAGCGGCAAGTCATTGTTCCTCATCGCCTTCAAATTTTCTCGAGGATGAAGGCCTTGCGCTCCTCGGCGAGTTGCTCCCGCTCCTCCGCCAAGGACCGGAGAGCTTCCTGGTTGCGGCCCAGGAGCTCCTCAGCGCGCTTCTCAATGTCTTCTCCCGCCTTCGCGACAAGCGCCTCCCGGGATGCCAGTTTGGCTTGTCGGGAACGGTAGAGCGACAGCAACTTCCGCAGCAGCTGCTCCTCCTCAGGCTCGCCGCTGCTGCTGCCTGGCGCGTCGACTAGCGTCAGTCCAGCGGAGGCGAGCAGCTCTTCATCAAAGGTTTCTCCTTCGAGCGGCGCCCTGGAGCTCGACTCCCATGGGAGCTTGATGAAGACGCCATCGCCGGCCTTCAAATAAGCGCTGGGCTGGGGCTCTTTTGAGCCCGACGCTACGGCAGCGGCGGAGGGATCGGCGGTCGGCGTAGCGCCTGGCGCTCCTGCGGCCTCAGGGCCGTCGGTCACGATTCACCGGACCCCTCGCCCGGCTTCCGGTGGCAGCCAGGCCACTTCACGGCGAGGCTCGTCAGCCGGCTCCTTCTTCCATGGCGGCGGCTTCATCGATTGTCGCCACAAGACGCCCCTCCTCGGCGACCTCGGTCTTCATTGGTTACTGTGGCGGATGGATGAAGAAAGTCAAGCAAATATTCAAAGACAAAATCATAAGAAGAAAAACACAAGGGAAGTTCTCGTGCAAGAAGATTACTGCGCCGGTCCGCGGGTCATGTTCTCCGCGCCGCCAAGGGATCGCTGGTGCCGCCCCTTGCCGAGAGCTGCCCCTTGCCAGAGAAGTCTCCCTTGCCGGAGAACGCTCCCTTGTCGGGGAATCCACCCTTGGCGGCATAGTCGAAGCAGAAGGAGGCTGCTCTGCTCCTACACAAGTCAACAGTCAGATATCAGCAAAGAGAGAGCACCCATGCACGCCAAACAGCAAGAAGTAGACCATATACTTACGCTGGGGGCTACGCTGGGGGCTGATTTGAAGAAGAGTTGCCTCATCCGGCAAGGTGGTCTCGACGCGCCTCCTCGCTGTCGCAGTTGGGTTCGCCCTCAATGACAACCACCGGGTCTTGAATCTCTTCGACATTCTCTCGGGCCAAGCGTCTGAAAAGGAATGGGATCGAGTAAAGCAAATCAGATACAAGACAAAGCAAAGCAAATCAAAGAATTACAAGTACAGAAGGAATCTTACTCTTCTTCTTCCTCGTCGAGCTGAGCGCGGAGAGGTCGTGCAGCCCGCCTCAAGATCGACGAGGCGGAGGAGGGTTCCACTGGGACGCTTGGCGGGAGCGGGACCGGTGGCCTGCGAGGCCTGCTCCGATTGTCGCAGCGGCGTGAGGTGCTCAGCAGCACGGTGCTGCCATGTGGAGCGCGTCGCGGCGCTGCGGCTGTTGGCCCGTCTGCCGCCCCGCTGCATCTCCGTCCTTGCGAAGACGCCTTCTTGGTGGAGCTGGTGGCTCCGCTCGCGGCAAGCTGCTTGGAGGCGGGGAGGATGCACCCTCGGCGGGTTCGCTCGACTCGGCTTCAGGCTCGGCAAGCTCCTCTCGCCGCAAACTCCTTTCGCCGACAAGGCTTGCCGCCTCGGCTGCCTCTGCCTCCTCCACGGTGAAGCCAAACTTCGCCATGCAGCGGCCTGCCGACGCCTCCCAACCTGGTGGCAATGCTGCATCTCATCGTCGATGGTGTGGCGGGTGAGGCCCCTCTCGCTGTTAGGCGGACCGGCATTTCCACCAGATTGTCAAAGAACTGCCGCACGACGTCATCTGCCGGCTCTTGACAAGTTGGGACAATTCGATGAGAGCCGCACGACGGCATCATTGCACGAATGCGGTCAAGCACGGAATTGTTGCACAGCGGAACGACGCCCCTCGGCAACCTAAACATCTCCGGATGATCAGGATCGGGCTTGAACAGCTCTAAGAGCATTGCGTCAAGCTCCAAGACAGTGAAGTTGAAGTTGAGGCCTGGGCGCAGCCTCATGATATCTGCTGCGTTCTGAAATTCCCAGGCAGGTCTCCTTCTCTCCTGCAAGGGGGCGATGCGGCGGCGAAGAAAGTCCGCGCCAACAGTGCCTACGGTGAGTCCGGCAAGTCTGAGGCGGAGGATTCGGGTGACTGCGATCTTCAACCTAGCGTCTTCCGGGGCCAGATTGCTCCAATCATTGCCGCGCACTACTGGGGTTTGGCGCTGGGCGGTAAATGGCTGCGGGTTCTCCTCAACAATCCAGCACCAATCCGCCCTCCACTCCTCCCATTTGCTACGGAGCTCTCCCTCCAGATAAGCTTCCTTCTTGCCGACCACTGAGATCCAAGCGATTCCTCCGAAGGGGCTCTCTCTCTCAACACGGGGTAAAAAGAAGTGGCGAAAAGGGCTACGCTTGGGTGGACTCTCACAAAGTTTTCGCAGAGATGTGCGAAACAGCCATGGTCGTAACAGCGTTGGGGTGAAATCAAGGAGGCGAAACCCGTGAGGTGTTCATGATGTCACAAAAGAATTAGAGAAAGGCGGGCAAGAGCCCGCAGAAGAAGAGCGCTTGAAGAAGGGATACCCCTGCCGGGCCAGCCTGCAGCAGCGGCGGGAGTACCTTCAGGCGCTGGATGCGCCCGCCTCCGTCGACCAGAGGAGGTTCTCCCTCAGCTCCCTCGCGGCGAGCTGAGGGGGGAAGATGGCCCGCTCCTTCCGCAGCTCCGGAAGCCGCTGTGCCTCGGCCGACTTCACGGCCTTCCCCTTGTTGGCTTTCAGGCCCATGGTGGAGGCGGTGGAGGAGATCGACGGCGTTGAGGGTGCTGGTGGCGATGGGGGGCGGAGCGCTGCTCTCTTTTCAGCCTTGAAGAGAAGGGGGGAGCAGCGATGGTTTTTCAATGGGACAGCAACTGGCAAGGTAGGCGACGTGCCCCTGTTTCCCCTGCTTATAAAGACTGAGGGGGCGGACGTTCCGATTTTCCAAATAAAGAAACCCCCACGATCTCGCCCCATTTATCTTCACACCACGCCACGCTCGATGCGTGCGTATGTGGGGGCGTGGTGGGTCCGGGTGAGTTATGGTGTGACTCCGGGTCGCGTGTGCCCGTGCCTGTTTTGGGCCTGGCCCAACAGCGCTTGGCACCGTGTGTGGCCCAGGCCCGGGGGCTCCTATCGGTGTACTAGAGTAGGGGTACCCTAGTATCCCGAACTTGTGCACGGGTAGTTGCAGCCCTCCGCGGCAAGACTTACCGGGTGACCGCCAAGATCCTCCGTGGTTCCTTTGGAGCCATTCAAGAACAAAGTATTCAAGCCAAGGAGACAAGGCCCCGGCAAGAGTAGCTTGCCAGGAAGGCCAGCCAAGGCACATACAAGACAAGGCCCCGGCAAGAGCAGCTTGCCGGGAAGGCCCGGCGAGCGACAAGCTTCCGGGCGCGACAAGACAACAACCGCGGCAAGGCGCTTGCCGCGGCAGACCACCTCTTTGTACCTACGCTTCCGGACATCCACTAACGCGGTCGCCTGGGACCTTTCCCCAGCGCCAAGCGTGGCGAGAGGTCGCGCAGCCAGATCTTGGCGAGGTGGCAAGCGGCATCGCAAGTTTGCCATCGTGGCGAACGGTGGCGCTTCGACGGTCCCTCGCTTGCACTTTGTTAGGGCGACTAGGACGGGCATTTAATGCCTTTGTCCCCTGCCGTCAGGTTAGGTATGGTACAATCGCATTAATCGCAAGTAGGTGTACCAACCACTACTTTTCCATTTGTACCCCCGTCTACGTTACCACCTGTCGGAGCCCCTTGAGCATATAAAAGGAGGCCCATGCGCAACGTAGAAAGGGGTTGGTCGGTCAGTTCTCTCCACGCTCAATCTCGTTAGCAGCTCGTGTGTACTGTAGCACTCAAGCGCCTCCCGAGCAAGAACGCAATACACCTAGACATGCAAAGAGTAGGAGTGTTATCTCCTGAGAGCTCCGAAGCTGGGTAAACCTCTCGTGTGCTTCGCCTCGATCTGCTCTTCGTGCGACCTCCGCTCCCCGCCGAACCGAAAGGGGCTCGGTCCGCCGGTCCCATAGGTGTTCGTGGGCCAGATCAGCCTGCCCCGACAATGGTTACTCTGGTTTCTCTCAAATACCTGTGTCAAAATAAGATCAAGAGAAGACCACTTTTACTTGTCCTTTCGGTATGCCTTTTGGTTTATGCAATGCACCTGCTACCTTCCAAAGATGTATGACTGCTATATTCACTGACTTTTGTGAAAAGATTGTTGAGGTTTTCATGGATGATTTCTCCATGTATGGAACTTCTTTTGATGATTGCTTAAGCAACCTTGATCGAGTTTTGCAGAGATGTGAAGAAACTAATCTTGTCTTGAATTGGGAAAAGTGCCACTTTATGGTTAATGAAGTTATTGTCTTGGAGCATAAAATTTCTGGAAGAGGTATTGAAGTTGATAAAGCTAAAGTTGATGCTATTGAAAGGATGTCTTGTCCGAAGGACATTAAAGGTATAAGAAGTTTCTTTGGTCATGCCGGTTTTTATAGATGGTTCATTAGACTTCTCAAAAAATTCTAGGCCTCTGACTAATCTCTTTCAAAAAGATGTTCCTTTTATCTTTGATGATGATTGTGTAGAAGCCTTTGAAATACTTAAGAAAGCTTTATTTTCTGCACCTATTGTTCAGCCACCTGATTGGAATTTACCCTTTGAAAGTGATTATGCTGTAGGTGTTGTTCTAGGACAAAGAGTTGATAAGAAATTAAATTTTATCCAATATGCTAGTAAAACTCTAGACAGTGCGTAGAGAAATTATGCTACTACTAAAAAAGAATTTTTAGCAGTTGTATTTGCTTGTGATAAGTTTCGACCTTATATTTTTTATTCTAAAGTAACTGTTCACACTGATCATGCTGCTATTAGATACCTTATGGAAAAGAAAGATGCTAAATTAAATGAGTTCTCTTGCTACAAGAATTTGATTTGCATATTATTGATAGAAAGGGAGCTGAGAACCCCGTTGCAGAGAACTTGTCTAGGTTACAGAATGTTCTTGATGACCCACTACCTATTGATGATAGTTTCCCTGATGAACAATTAGCTGTCATAAATGCTTCTCGCACTGCTCCATGGTATGCTGATTATGCTAATTACATTGTTGCTAAATTTATACCACATAGTTCACATACCAGCAAAAGAAAAAGTTTTTCTATGATTTAAGACATTACTTCTGGGATGACCCACACCTTTATAAAGAAGGAGTAGATGGTGTTATTAGACATTGTATACCTGAGCATGAATAGGAACAGATCCTATGCAAGTGTCACTCCGAGGCTTATGGAGGACACCACTCTGGAGATAGAACTGCACATAAGGTATTGCAGTCTAGTTTTTATTGGCCTACTCTCTTCAAAGATGCCCGTATGTTTGTCTTGTCTTGTGATGAATGTCAAAGAATTGGTAATATTAGCAGGCGTTGAGAAATTCCTATGAACTATTCACTTGTTATTGAACCATTTGATGTTTGGGGCTTTGATTATATGGGACCATTCCCTTCCTCTAATGGGTATACACATATCTTAGTTGCTGTTGATTACGTTACTAAGTGGGTAGAAGCTATTCCAACTAGTAGTGCTTATCATAACACCTCTATTAAGATGCTTAAAGAAGTTATTTTTCCGAGGTTTGGATTCCCTAGATACTTAATGACTGATGGTGGTTCACATTTTATTCATGGTTCTTTTCGTAAAATGCTTGCTAAGTATGATGTTAATCATAGAATTGCATCTCCATATCATCCACAATCTAGTGGTCAAGTAGAACTTAGTAATAGAGAGCTCAAATTAATTTTGCAAAAGACTTTTAATAGAACTAGAAAGAATTGGTCCAAGAAACTTGATGATGCATTATGAGCCTATAGAACTGCATATAAAAACCCTATGGGTATGTCTCCGTATAAAATGGTTTATGGAAAAGCATGTCACTTACCTCTTGAACTAGAACATAAGGCATATTGGGCCATTAAAGAGCTCAATTATGATTTCAAACTTGCCGGTGAGAATAGGCTATTTGACATTAGCTCACTTGATGAATGGAGAAACCAGGCCTACAAGAATGCCAAACTGTTTAAAGAAAAAGTTAAAAGATGGCACAACAAAAGGATACAAAAGCGTGAGTTTAATGTAGGTGATTATGTGTTGCTATTCAACTCTCGTTTAAGATTTTTTGCAGGAAAACTTCTCTCTAAATTGGAAGGGCCTTACGTTTTCGAGGAGGTCTATCGTTCCGGTGCCATAAAAATCAACAACTTCGAAGGCACAAATCCGAAGGTGGTGAACGGTCAAAGAATCAACATTATATCTCAGGTAATCCTATAAATGTTGAAACTAATGTTATTGAAACCGTAACCCCGGACGAATACATAAGGGACACTTTCCAGAATGCTTCAGACTTCGAAAAGGAATAGGTATGTGGTATGGTAAGTAAACCGACTCCAAAACAGTTCTAATGGTAATTTTTCTACGTTTTGGAATATTTCAGAAAATAGGAAAAAAGAAGTAGTCCGAAAGGGACATGAGGCACCCACGAGGGTGGAGGGCGTGCCCCAACTGCCTCACGGGCACCTCGTGTGCCCTCCGGACTCCGTTTTCTTGCACGATACTTCTTTTGGTCGGTTAAAATTCATAATATAATCTCCCGAAGGTTTTGACCACCGTACCATGCAAATATCCTCTGTTTTTGTTTGGAGCTGTTTTCTGCCAAAGTCGTCAAGACCAGGCATCATGTCGTCCCCCTCCTTCAACAATGGTGACAACGATGCTTGGCTAATGAAGATAGAGCTGACGAGAGAAGAACCTGGGGAGATCAACAAGGATGATGGGATCAAGAAGACCATGGAGGATCAAGTTCCCGCAGCAGAAGATGAAGACATCCTCCAACCTCATTGCAATCTTCTTACCCAACGAAGATTGAAGCTTTCAAGATGATTGAATTAGCTCGCATACAAAATAAGTATCTCACACGTGAAAATATTTTATTGAAGGAGCATATCACCGCACTCAAGGGCATTATCTGCAAATTGGAGGATCTCATAGGATCGATGTGCGAATATCCATCATCACCACCATCTTCTTCACCAGCAAAGGAGAACTGAGTATCTAGTATGGGCACTCCCCTTGGCAACTGCCAAGCTTGGGGGAGGTGCCCCGGTATCATATCACCATCACACTCCTATCTTTACCGTTTTTCTTAGTTTGATCCTTTTGGTAATATCTTGATCTAGTAAAATAAAGTTTTAGCATGATTTTGTTTTGAGTTTTTCCTTATGATCCTTCTATGTAATCGAGTCCGTGAGCTATGATTATCTTGCTATGATCTTGAGGGAATTAAAGAAAAAGAAAGAATAAAAAGAAATAAGGAGATCATATTGATCTTATGGAGAGTAATGACTTCACATATAAAGAGTATGATGAATAAAAGTTGTTGAGAGTTGGCAAACATAGTTTTGGTCATCGTTGCAATTAATATGAAGTAATAAAGAAATAGAGGTTTTCACATATAAATATACTATCTTGGACATATTTTTTGATTGTGAGCTCTCATTGAAATATGACATGCTAAAGGGTTGATGTTGGACAAGGAAGACAACGTAATGGGTTAAGTTTTCTTATATTCGAAATAAAGTATATTGTCATGGATCATCCAACATGTTGAGCTTGCCTTTCTCCCTTATGCTAGCCAGATTCTTTGCACCAAGTAGAGATGCTACTTGTGCTTCCAAATATCTACCTATGGATTGAGTAAGATCCTTCAAGTAAGTTGTCATCGTTGCATGCAATAATAATTGCTCCCTAAATATGTATGATTTATTAGTGTGGAGAAAATAAGCTTTATACGATCTTGTGATGTGGAAGAAATAAAAGCGACGGACTACATAATAGAGGTCCATATCACAAGTGACAATATAAAGTGACGTTCTTTCACATTAAGATTTTCTGCATCCAACCATAAAAGAACATGACAACGTATGCTTCCCTCTGCGAAGGGCCTATCTTTTATTCTTGTCTCATACCTTATACAAGAGTCATGGTGATCTTCACCTTTCCTTCTTACAATTTATCCTTTCCCAAGCACATTGTGTTGGAAAGATCCTGATATATATATCCAATTGGATGTAAGTTAGCATGAACTATTATTGTTGACATTACCCTTGAGATAAAAGGTTGGGAGGCAACACTATAAGCCCCTATCTTTCTCGGTGTCCGATTAAAACTCCATAACCATAAGTATTGTGTGAGTGTTAGCAATTCTGAAAGACTAAATGATAGTTGAGTATGTGGACTTGCTGAAAAGCTCTTATATTGACTCTTTCTGATGTTATGATAAATTGCAATTGCTTGAATGACTCAGATTATAGTTTGTTAGTTCTCAACGACTATTCTGATTCATAATTTACATTGTGAATAGATTATTACTTGAGCATAAGAAATCATATGACAATATCTATATATGTTGATGTTATAAGATTGATCATGATGCCCTCATGTCCGTATTTTATTTTATCGACACCTCTATCTCTAAACATGTGGACATATTTTTCGTTATCGGCTTCCGCTTGAGGACAAGCGAGGTCTAAGCTTGGGGCAGTTGATACGTCCATTTTGCATCATGCTTTTATATTGATATTTGTTGCATTATGGGCTATTATTACACGTTATGTCACAACACTTATGCCTATTCTCTCTTATTTTACAAGATTTACATGAAGAGGGAGAATGCCGGCAGCTGGAATTCTGGGCTGGAAAAGGAGCAAATATTAGAGACCTATTCTGCAGAACTCCAAAAGTCTTGAAACTTCACGGAGGCATGTTTTGGAATATATAAAAAATACTGGAGAAAGAATCAACCAGAGGGGGCCCACACCCTGGCCACGAGGGTGGGGGGCGCCCCCTACCCCCCTGGGTGCTCCCGCCTGCCTCGTGGGCCCCCTGGCAGGCCTTCGGTGCCCATCTTTTGCTATGTGAAGTATTTTACCCTGGAAAAAATCATAATCAAGCTTTCAGGACGAAACACCACCGACACTAGGCGTAACCAATCTAGGGCTCCGACGGAGCTATTCTACCGGGGAAACATCCCTCCGGGAGGGGGAAATCATCACCATCTATCCTCTCAGTGGGAGGGGGTCAATCTCCCATCAACATATTCACAAGCACCATCTCCTCTAAAACCCTAGTTCATCTCTTGTATCCAATCTTTGTCCCAAAGCCTCAGATTGGTACGTGTGGGTTGCTAGTAGTGTTGATTACTCCTTGTAGTTGATGCTAGTTGGTTTATTTGGTGGAAGATCATATGTTCAGATACTTTATGCATATTAATATCCCTCTGATTATGAACATGAATATGATTTGTGAGTAGTTACATTTGTTCCTGTGGACATGGGAGAAGTCTTGATATAAGTAGTCATGTGATTTTGGTGTTCGTTCGATATTTTGATGAGATGAATGGTGTCTCTCCTCTAGTGGTGTTATGTGAACGTCGACTGCATGAAACTTCACCATTGTTTGGGCCTAGAGGAAGGCATTGGGAAGTAATAAGTAGATGATGGGTTGCTAGAGTGAAAGAATCTTAAACCCTAGTTTATGAGTTGCTTCGTAAGGGGCTGACTTGGATCCATATGTTTCATGTTATGGTTACGTTTACCTTAATACTTCTTTTGTAGTTGCGGATGCTTGCAATAGGGGTTCATCATAACTGGGATGCTTGTCCAAGAAAGGGCAGTACCCAAGCACCGGTCCACCCACATATCAAATTATCAAAGTAACGAACGCGAATCATATGAGCGTGATGAAAACTAGCTTGACGATAATTCCCATGTGTCCTCGGGAGCGCTTTTCTCTATATAAGAGTTTGTCCAGGCTTGTCCTTTTCTACAAAAAGGATTGGGCCATCTTTCTGCACCTTATTTACTTTCAACACTTGTTACCTGTAACAAATTACCTTATCACAGAGAATACCTTACTGAAAACCACTTGTGATTTGCTTCTGCTCCTCGTTGGGTTCGACACTCTTACTTATCGAAAGGACTACGATAGATCCCATACACTTGTGGGTCGTCATCGGGAGCCCGGCAACCGCCCTTTTTTTACTAGCCTTGCCAGCAAGGCATGTAACCCTATGTACAAAGCCAGGCGCAGACCCTGTGCGCAGTCAGGGAAAGAAAACCCTTAGTATGTACAGTTTCCCATTGATTTCCATGTGTTATGTGTATACGTATATGCATGCTTGTCCAGGATATTGTACTACTTTTTTATTCCAACAAATGTAAATGGACCGCCAAGGTTCCATGCTCTTGCCCTCTCTTCTTTCCAACCGCGACAAGGACGCTCGATCTCGCCAAGGACCCAGCTCCGGCAAGAAGTTGAGAAGACTGCCCGGCACGGCGATCCCCGGCAAACCAAAGAGATAAATTCTACCTCTTGCCCATTCATGTTCGTAACCTGTGACTTATGCATTAGAGAACCTCGCCACTCTCTTTTAAACTCGATTGCTCCCATCCCAAGCCCGAACGCTGCTTCGGTCGGAATGGTCATAGTAGCCCTTGCTAAAAAGAAGACTGACGAGGGGCTGGACCCTTTGTCTGTAACCCGACAGATGTAATTCTCTGGTAGCCGCAGAGGGCACCGGCATGACAGGTTGCCGGGAGGACTCGTTTATTTGCGTTAAGGAGGCATTTCGCCTCCGCATGGACATACACATGCATGGGTTCCCGGCAAGGCTGGTCTTCTTTATTGACATGCTGATGCAAGTACGAATGTTACACGACATAGGCATGGGCTCCAGAAATTACATTGTTTAGAAATTAAGATTTGGTAAGTGACTACAAGTTAAAAGAAAGATAAGTGCCCCGTGATCTCCGTTCTTGCCCCTTTCCTCCCAGGTGCGGCAGGTGAAGGCAAAGAAGAGGCGACGGGGAACGCGCCAATGGAGAGCATGGCGGGGATGACCCTCGGAAAGGCGCGTGGCCGAGGGAGGAAGGCGATGCAGATGATGGTGCTGCCACCGATGGTAAGCCGGAGTCGGAATCGGCATCCTCCCGCCCGCTACCCTTATCGTCGCTGTCGCTGTCCTCCTCGTCACTGTCGCTCGAGGAGGAAGTTTTGTTGTCGGTGCAGCTCCCCGCGCAGCACCCTAAGCGGGTTCCCAAGTACTCGAAGAGCTTGACGGAGAGCAGGCCATTCTCCATTAGTTTAAACTGGATAATGTGCCCCTCCGACAAGCTATGAGCACGGGCAAAGGTCTTCCACCCACGGCAGAGATACATGACATGAGGGGCGGGGAAGTCGGCGTCGACCCGCATGTCGCCGTTCCTGCAGCCCCTCATGTGCAGCCTCAAGGCCTGTGGCAGGTCAAACTCCATTTCCCGAGCAAACGGAGTGGGGAGGCGGAGGTGACCGCACACTGGCTTATACAGCCTGATGAAGAACTCGCAGGCCTGGTCTCCGACGTGGCCCTCCATTGGGGGGGGGCGCTGGCGGAAGCACGGCCGGTGCGCCGCCCCGTCCTCCTGACCCCCAAGCGCCACGGGGCCTCGGCCTCGCCCCCTCCCTCTTACTCTCACAGCGGGCTCCACCGCTACGAGCTCCAAAGGAGGAGGGACCCGCTGTCGAGAAGAAGCCCTCATCGCCTCCATTGGAGCACCGACGACTCATCGACCATGTCTTCGATGAGAGGAGCCCCGGTGCCGGCGCTGCTGGCCTCGCCGGCGGCCTCGGCCCACTGGGCGAGCTCCTTCTCCTCTGCCTCTGCCACGGCCTTGTCCTCCACGCCGCCGGCGCTGCCGGCCTCCTCGGCGAGCTTCGCCTCCGCTGCCCTAGCGGCGATGTAGTCCAGCTCCACCTGGGAGGTGTCCTAGACGAGCCGCGGCTCGGCGGTGACCTACCCCTCGTGCAAGGTGTCGAAGAACTCCTACACTTGGATGTCCTCCGGCTTGACCCAGTTCGGGTCAAGGCCATGCACATTGCAATCCGGCATCATGGCGATGATGTCGGTCCGGCGACAGTTGTTGCTCAGCTGGACCACTCCCGCCAGCAACCTGAACAGAGGCCCCTTGGCGACCTTGCCAGTCTTCACAGAGGCCCTCATGGCCTTGCCGGTCTGCTTGACCTCGCCGTCACGGTTCACGTCGAGCTGGAAGAGCCGCTGGCAGAGATGGGCGTGCCTCATCACCATGAGGTTGTGGTCGAGGCCGGGGCGGAGCCTCATGATGTCGGCGGTGTTCGTGAAGAGCCTGGTCGGCCTCCCTTGTTATGCAGCGGAGAGATTCGGCGGCGGATGAAATCCGCCCCGATTATCTCGAGGGTGAGCCCGGCCTCGGTGAGGCGGAGAATCCTGGTGGTGGCGACCGTAAGCTTTGCGTCGTCAGCATCGGCATCGCTCCAGTCGCTTCTGCGGGCCGGCGGCGCCTTGCGGACCCGGCAAAAGTCCGGTGGGTCCTTCTCCTCAATCCAGCACCACCCTCCGCCATTCTTCCCACCTCTCCTTCATGGCGCCCTCCGGGTACGCCCCCTTGGACCTTGGATCCAGGTGACGCAACCGTAAATGGCGCCCCCCGGTTGGATCCGAGGGGAAAAGTAGTGGCGGAAGAGCGCCGTGTTGGGATGCACCCCGATGAAGCCCTCACAGAGGTGCGCGAAAAGAGCCATGCACGCCACGTCATTTGGAGTAAAGTCCATAAGATGGAAGGGGGGACAGAGCCCGCAGGAGAAGTGGTCGACAAAGAAAGGGTACAGATTTGGGGCGGCCTCGGCGCAGTTGGCGGGGATGGCGCGCGTGGCCGGATGGCCGGTCGTCTCTCCCCCTGTCTTCACCCCCCATAGAGGCTTGAAGTAATCCCACAGTTCGATCGCGTCGACCGTCAAGGGGAAGTAGGCGAGCTGCGTCCACTGAGCCGCCAACGCACTCTCCGGCGGCTCCGATGCTTCGGCGTCCTTGGCCACTCCCTTGCCCTTGGTGGATTTGGGCGCCATGGCGGCTGGGGGGAGCAAGAGACAGAGGATGACAGAGACGAAGCGGCAGCGATCGAAGGAAAGAACCGAGAAGGAGGAAGAAAGGTGGTGGCGGCTCTGAGATTGGAGAAGACGCAGGGGAGGGGGTAAAGTGAGCAGCGCACCCGCGGTTATTCCTTTTTACGGGGAAGGCGCGGGTCGCCTCCTTTCCAATTAACTGCGACGTGACGGATGCATGCGGGAACCGCCCCACGCATGCCACCCACGTCACACACGCCCCCCCCCCCACGCCGCGCATTCAACGCGGGTCGTGGGGAAGCACAGCAGAAGAAAAAATATTGCGGTAAAATCCGCCCCGCCTGCCCGTGCACCGTTTTGGGCCTGGCCCAATAACGTGTCGCGCTTATGTCGGTGTACAAAAGTAGGGGATCTCCTTTCGTTTCAGGACCCCGATCCTAAGTCACACCGATCTAGCATGTAACACCTCATATCACTTTGCGGCCTCACGCACGGTATTCCCACGGGTGTCGCCTTACCTGGCCCGGGACCGTTTGTGCCTTTTGGCTCACGTATATGATAGTGTTGCTAGCATCCATATGACACAGAACCCGGGCCGACATGACTAGTCGTAAACCCAAAGTGACACTAACTTGCAGGGACAGGCATACATGACCCAGCAACGAACGTGTCGGTCGTCAGCGAGTGAATTCGGGCTATAGCAACTGGGCTAGCAGGACTCCAGGAATCCGGGCTGTAGCAGGCTAACAGGACTCCGAAAGACACCGCATGGCAATGCCCCGCAGGGACAGACACAGGATCGAAGAAGGAAATATGCCGGCCAGTCTAAGTGTTACGGAGCAGTAGCAACTGGGCTAACAGGACTTCGGTAAACCGGGCTGTAGCAGACTACCATGGCTCAGTGGAAGCACCAGACTACTTTTCCAAATAAGAGAGGCTACCAAGGATATACAACTAGGTTGTCAGATCCCACACATACCAAGCATTTCAATAACATGCACACAATATGCTCGATATGTGCAAATACAACATGGCATCACAACATAACTCTATGACTCAATATTCATTAGGCTCCGGAGAGCCAGATATTACAAACATGAGTCTGATGACCTAGCATTCAAGTCATACAAGCAACGAGCACATGCGGAAGCTTAACTTGTCTGAGAACAGACAACTACAAATGAAAAAGGCTGAGAAGCCTGACTATCTACAAGACCCTGCCGAGGGCACAAGATCGTAGCTGAGGTAACAAGCTAACGTCGAGGTCCACGCGGAACTACTAGCGAGACTGAAGTCTCTCTGAAAACATAAATTAAGCAAACGTGAGTACAAATGTACCCAGCAAGACTTACATCAGAACTAACTACATATGCATCGGTATCAATAAAGGGGTGGTGGAGTTTAACTGCAGCAAGCCAGCTTTGACTCGGTGGCTATCCTAAACTACGACTGCAAGTAACTCTTTTGAGGTGGCGCACACGAGTCCACATATTCACCATATCAATACACCACTAGCGATCCGCTCCCGTCTCCCTACAAGAACGCCATCCATAGCACTCACGCTTATCTTGCGCATTTTAGAGTATCCACTTTCACTTGTCTATGAATTGTACAGGCAAACCGGAAGTCCATTACCGTGGACACGGCTATTCGAATAGATGATGTTAACCCTGCAGGGGTGTACTTCTTCACACACGCTCTCGCCACTTACCACTATGTACACGTTGTGTATCTCGGCAACCTTCAAGCGGAAGCCTGGTGAGGGAGTCGGCCATAACCTGACTAACCACACAAGTCTCTAGTCCAGGTTTATCGCCTATTCGGGTTCCATCCTCAAGGAGATCCGGCCGGGGTGTTGCTCACAGCCCCAAACGATGTGAGCAGGGTTCCCAAGCCCACCATCCGTGTGCCACTTGGTACACCGTGCCACTGTGCCTAGTCTGTCCCAAGCCCACCTGTACCGGGTGCCACTTGGTAGACTACTAACACTACCTACAAACACCAGAAACTAGTTGCAACTCCTGGACAGAGATCAGGTTGACTAATAAGTCGAGAGGGGCCGAGTTACCAGAACCCAATGTGTGGTAGTAGCTATTCATGGATCACAAACACAGAACTCAGTTCCTGAGGACGGCTGCAATGAGACAACCCACCATGTACTCCTACATGGCCTCTCACCGCTACCTTTACCAAATCGTGTTCACACACTTAGCTCTCAACAAGATGGGACATGTTCACACACCTCGATTCATCCGCGATGAATCGGACCTGACTCAACTCTAAGCGATGGCAGGCATGACAAACAAGCATGAATGAGTAGGCACATCGTGGCTCAAACAACTCCTACTCATGCTAGTGGGTTTCATCTATTTACTGTGGCAATGACAGGTCATGCAGAGGAAAGGGGTTCAACTACCGCAGCATGTAACAGTTGAATCGCTGTTGTCCTAATGCAGTAAAAGAGGAGCAAGAGAGTGGGATTGTATTGGAATGAACAAGCGAGTTTTGCTTGCCTGGCACTTCTGAAGATATTATAACTCTTCATCGGTGTCATCGAACTCATCGTCGGGATACGCCTACGGAGAGGGGACAAATACCGGCAAACAAGAAAGAACACAATCAATGCAATGCAACAATATGATGCATGAATGTGCCATGGCGATATGCTGTTGATTGAGATAATGCAACTAACAATGGTTTAAATGAAGTTGGTTTGAACCCTAGTTTCAAATTCAAACTCCATATGTGAAGGTTTAAATGCCCTTTATTTGTTTCAAATTCAGTTGGTTTGAACCCTAGTTTCAAATTCAAACTCCAATACAGCAACTATAAGTTACTCCAACATGCATGAAAATGGTACAGATGGAGATTGGATTTTTGTAACATCCCTAGCCTTGCTATGCATTTGGACTAGCTTGGTTGTTGCATCATGTCTAAATTTCTTTTAAACTTGAAATGGGGATTGTTCAAATCCTAGCACTAAATCAATCCATCCACGCTTGAATAAAATCTTTTTCAATAAACCCAAAATGTCCCTAAAAAAAGTTCATGATTTCTGGTTAAGGTGAAAACCTCTGCCAAAATGATGAATAGATTTCTAGGTCATTGTTGGATTTTTTAATTAACACAAAGTAGTTGAGTTGGAGCTGTTTAAATGTTCTATATATTTTTAAATGGTCCAAATATTCTGAAGTTATTTGTGGAGCTCTAAAATAATTCAGTAAACCTCCAAAATAGTTTTTAGAATTATCTAAAATGATTTAGTTCCTAAACTAAATCAGAACAAAGAAAAAAAATTAGAAAACTGAAACAAATAATAAAGGAGAGAGAGAGAGAGAGAGTGTGTGCTCACCTGGCACAGCCCCCCAGGCCTAGCACTGTTGGCCCAACCCACAGGGGCATGCCCGTCTTCTTCCTTCAGCCAGTAGGCAGAGGAGAGGCGTGGTGCACACGCGTGCGGCTTCGGCCACCTCCTGCTTCCACCTGGGAGCCCTGATCCTTCCCTCGTTGCCGCCTTGGACCCCTCTCTGCCTCTCCCCGTTACTCTCTACTCTCGCCCCCTCCTCTAACCCTCTCTCTCGTGCCCACCCGAGAGCAACTTCGCCGCTGTTCAAGTTTTCTGCACCCACCGCCGCCCCCTTGCCCCATGGTCGTGTCCTATAGCTCCGCCTCGACGCCGTGGAGCTCCAAGACGAAGAACGTGCCCTCAGATGCCTGGAGCCGTCGCCCTCAAGCTCGTCACCTCCGAATCTGGCCGCCGGGAGTCGCTATCGACTCATGCGCTGGAAGTCGTCCCTGAGCCCGCTGAGACTGCCATCGACCCCTCTATGATATCCGTCGTCGTTTCACTCTCCCCCTGTCATTTGCGACCCCTAACCGCTCCAGCCACCGAGCAGAGAGCTCGCTGCCGCACGGTTTTGTCGCCGTGGCCTGAGCTCGAACCACCCGTGCCCTTATACCGCATCGCACTCCTGGTGCCTCCAGGAGGCCGCCTAGCCTCTCTACTCGCTCGCCTGCTTGCTCTAGCGTCACGCTCGCACGTAGCCGAGCTCCGGCCACCGCTTCGCTCGCCGCCATCGATGTCGTAGCCCACCCAAGCACTTGCTATGGCCACCACCCGAAGCCCCGCGGCAGCCGCTCTCGAACGCACCCAACCGCACAAGCTGTCATGGTCGGAGATGGCCGGACGAGGAGCGCCGCCGCGTCTTCTTACCGCCGGCGATTAGTCGGCGATTAGATGATGTGGCACTCGCTTAAATAACGCTAATCATGAATCAGTTTAACCCCACGGGACAATGACAACCGGGCCCCACGCCCTTAATTAACAATAGTTAAATTCCTGTTTAGTTTCAACTAACCCAGCAGGACCCATGCGTTAGCTTTGACCACGCTGACGTGGCCGGTCACCGGGCCCACCTATCTGTGACTCTAGCCAGCGCTGTGTCACTGGCCTACGGGTCCCACCTGTCAGGTTTGACCCGGGGCAGCCCTGTTGACCTGCGGACGTCACAGTGACGTAGTGCTGACACAATAAAACATTTTCTGGATTAAAATAAACCAGGAAATTCCATAAAATAATATAAATTTCTAAGAATCATATAAAATCAACCGTAGCTCAGAATGAAATAATTTATATATCAAAAAATTATCAGAAAATTTCAATCTGTCCATCTGTACTAGTTTCATGCATGACAAACCAACCTAAACCTGCTGTATATATGAAAACACATAAAGGGCATTTAAAATGCTAAGTTTGGAGTTGCATTTGAATCCTTGATTCAAAGGAGCTCCATTGAATTTGTTGCTGTTTGCATTAGCACAAAAAACATCACACATACATGCCATGTTCATGCATCATATTGTGCATCGCATTGATTGTGTTTATTCTCTGTTTGCCAGTGTTGTTCCCCCTCGGTAGACGTTGTTCCGACGCTGTGATCGTTGACACTGATGAAGACCCAATGCTATCTTCAGAAGTGCCAGGCACGCAAAACCCCCTTGTTCCTTCCGATACAATCCCACTCTCTCGCTCTTGCTCTCTTTTACTACATTAGGACAACATCAATTCAGCTGTTACATTCTGCGGTAGCTGAACCCCTTTTCCTCTGCATGACCTGTCATTGCCACAATAAGTAGATGAAACCCACTAGCATGAGTAGGAGTTGTTTGAGCCCTGATGTGCGTACTCATTCATGAATTTTTGTCATGCCTGCTACTGCTTAGAGTTGAGTCAGGTCAGATTCATCGGGAATGAATTAGAATGGTGATGAACATGTCCTACTGTGTGTGAGCTAAGTGTGTGAACATGATTTGGTAAAGGTAGAGGTGAGCGGCATGTAGGAGTACATGGTGGGTTCTCTCATTGAAATCGTCCTTAGGAACTGAGTTCTGTGTTTGTGATCCATGAAACATCTACTACCACACGTTGGGCCCTGAAATATGACCCCGCTCGACTTCTTAGCCACCCTAGTCCTTTGTCCAGGAGTTGCAAGTAGTTTCTGGTGTTTGTAGTATGCTGGAGGCCGTGCATAGCACTGACCCGAGGGGTGGGCTGTGATGCGGTAGGCACGTGGCCGGGTATGCCGGGCGCCCGTTTGGTGTCGCGGAACCCTGTACACATCGTTCGAGGCCGTATGTGGAAACCTCGGCCGAACTCCCTGCGGATGGAACCTGGATATGTGATAAACCTGGACTAGATACTTGAGTGTTTAGGTAGGTCGTGGTCTACACCCACGTTGGCTTTCGCTTGAAGTCTGCCGAGCACATGTCGTGTGCAGAGCTAAGTGGTGGAAACATGTGCTATGAAGTACACCCCTGCAGGGTTATAAATGATCTATTTGAATAGTCGCGTCCACGGTAAAGGACTTCTGGGTTGCCTATAACAGTTCATAGACAAGTGAAAGTGGATAATCTAAAATGCGCAAGATAAGCATGAGTGCTATGGATTGCGTTCTCGTAGGAAGACAGGAGTGGATCCATAGCAGTGTATTGATATGGTGAATATGTGGACTCGTGTGCGCCACCTCAAAAGAGTTACTAGCAGTCGTAGTTTAGGATAGCCACCGAGTCAAAGCTGGCTTGCTGCAGTTAAACTCCAGCACCCCCTTTGTTGATACCGATGCATATGTAGTTAGTTCTGATGTAAGTCTTGCTGAGTACATTTGTACTCATGTTTGCTTAATTTATGTTTCTGCAGAGAGACTTCAATCTCACTAGTAGTTCCGCGTGGACTTCAACGTTTAGCTTGATACCTCAGCTACGATCTTGTGCCCCCGGCAGGATCTGGTAGATAGTCAGGCTTCTCAGCCTTTTTCATTTGTAGTTGTATGTACTCAGACATGTTAAGCTTTCGTATGTGCTTTGACTTGTATGATCTGAATGTTGGGTCATGAGACCCATGTTTGTAATATCTCTCTCCTCGGAGCCTATTGAATAATTCCTTGACTCGTAGAGTTATGTTGTGATGCCATGTTGTATTTACACATATCGAGCATATTGTTTGTATGATTGAAATGCTTGATATGTGTGGGATCCGACAACCTAGTTGTTTATCCTTGGTAGCCTCTCTTATGGGGAAATGTAGTCTTGTGCTTCCATGCGCCATAGTAGTCCGTTACAGCCCGGGTCACCGGAGTCCTCCTAGCCCAGCACTACTGCTCTGGAACACATGACTGGCCGGCATGTGATTCACTTCGTTCCTGTGTCTATCCCTTCGGGGAAATGTCACGCGGTGACATCCGGATTCCTGCCTAGCCTCCTACAGCCCGGTTCACCGGAGTCCTGTTAGCCCAGTGCTACAGCCCGGATTCGCACGCTGCTGACCGACATGCTCGATGTTGATTCATGTATGCCTGTCCCCGTAAGTTAGTGCCACTTGGGGTTCACGACTAGTCATGTCGCCCCGGGTTCACTGTCATATGGATGATAGCGACACTATCATATACGTGAGCCAAAAGGCGCAAACGGTCCTGGGCCATGGTAAGGTGACACCCGTGGGAATACCATGCGTGAGGCCGCAAAGTGATATGAGGTGTTACCGGCTACATCGATGTGAGTTGGAATCGGGGTCCTGACAGCTTTGGTATCATAGTCTGACTGCCTGTAGGATTACCAAGCCAAACTGGTCGATGTTGAGTCTAGAAATGCTTTAGTTATATAAGGGAATTGATTGGCGAAGGGAACGTAAGGCTCTTTTTACTCCTTTAGCTTATGTCCTTCTGATCTGAGTCACCCTCTTCTTCTCTACGGGGTTAAGAACTAGGCCTTCTCTTCTTTCTATCAGGATCACATGTTACTAATGCGTAGACTTATAGGAATGATGGATTTAAGCCCGAGTTCAGTTCCTACTACTTCTGGGTGTTGACAGTTGATCTCAGAACTTTGATAGTGTGATGTTAAGTGGTTATGCCACCATTTTGCAGGTTGTCTCAAATAATTTTGAGTATTTACAGCTGTTATGATGTCCGAGTCATCCCAGGTTTCTAAATAGTCAGATGCATTTGCAAATCCCTTCTTCCCGTTCCCGATGTCCCTTTGGGCCAGTTCAACCACACTAGTCGGTGAATTGAGGTACTCTATTGCCTCGACATATATGTTGGAGCTATTATTATGACCCTAGGTGTCTTAGGGAGTCATCTAGTAATCTAGCAATGCTTTGTATTCCCAGTGTGATGATTCTGGCCGTTATTCTCGAAAGCATCCCGTGATGCCATTTAGTTAGTAGGCATTCTATTTCTGGGTTCTTGAACCCAAGATTCAGTCTACTTAACTCGTGTAGATAGTGTTGCTCGTTCGTTTAGGATATTAGTAACCTTGCGACAGTCCTCGAGGTCCGTGGTATTTCCTTCTTCCAAATACCATGAACCATTAAGGCAAAAGTTCTTTGAACCAAAATATCACAACAGGAGTGCTCTCGATGAGTTCTCCATTCTATCTTGTGACTCTGCCAGTTCAACCTTTCTGCATGGGTTATCCGGAAGAAATATGTTGAACTCCTTCGACATGCTAATCCATGCATCCAACTCAAAAAATCATATGTTCTTTGAGTTGTCCCTCATTAGTTGTTTTCCGACCTCCGACTATCAATTTGCAGTTAAGAGTAATCGTGCATTCGTGTTATCGATGCCTATTATTCCTGTGGTCCGACAAGCCATTCTATTCCGGAATGACTAGGAGAAACAAACTCCAGCACCTCATCCATTTCTTGGACTGGTCAAAGTAGTTGTATTTCACAAATCAAAATGCCAATCCAGCTTTTGCTCTGTTCTACCTCGGGTATTACCCCCTTTATGTCAGGATTGTCATGAGAATTGCACCATCTCTCATAAAATCTTGATGCAATGATACTTCTTGCCAGCATTTTTCATTCCTAGGTTCCGTGTTGTCGCAACCAGAATGCCGACAAGTGAACCATGATGTGTGAAATCAATACTTCCAGCAACTGTGTTGCTTGGTAGTTAACGGACATTAATATCATTCTTAGCGTGTTGGTTATCGAATCACTATACAAGGATTGATCGTGCTACCTTGTCCTTATTTCTGGTGCACTCTTCGATCTTTGAGTTAGGATTGAATCCCTTGCTCTTATGATCATGTCGTCTTGCCTTCAAAAGCAAGATTGTTCTCGAGCTTAGGGACATATCGGTGGTTCATGATTTTCTGGATATCTTCTCGGAAGTGTTACCAGGTGGTCACCTGGCCGATATGTTTAGTTCGCGATCAAGTTGGTTTTCCAATAAACCACTATCTCTCCAAGAATCTGTGTTGGATACCCCTGAGCTTGTTGGTTAAGCCAAACAACAACTTGGATAGTTGGAAGATAAAAGCTTGTCTGACTTAGTTCATGTTAGGGGATATCTTTTTGTGTGTGTTGGATTTCGGGTTCCGGAAGACCCTTGAGGTTCGAACACTGGGGTGCGCACGGAATCTTGCCCCCTACCTACCTGCACCCCGCCGCCTCGCTAGGATCTAAACTACGAAAGGAACAACACAAGAGACAGGCGGTTTATACTAGTTTGGGCCACCGTTGTGGTGTAATACCCTACTCTAGTTTGTGGTGTGGTGGATTGCCTCTTGGGCTGATGGTGATGAACAATACAAGGAAGAACAGCCTCGCGAGGGTCTGTTCTTGGCCGGGGCGATGAACTGCTAGGAGGAGTTCAGTCGCCTTCTCTCTCTCTCTGATTCCAGATTGCCTCTGGCTACTTCTTCCAGACCCCCTACCTTGTGGGTGGCTAGTCCTATTTATATGCAAAGGCCCCGGGCCTCTTCCCAAAAATTGAGCGGGAAAGGCGCCAACAATTGGCCATTTTGAAGGGGAACATCTGGTACACTTATCCTGACTAAAGTTTGTCCTCGCCTATCAAAGGCTCTGGTGGTGACGCCGGCTTGCGCTCCACAATGACTTCCTTCCTGCCGTTGGGCTGGTCTTGGTCTTGTTGCACCGAAATGGACGCCTTTGCTTGATGCTCTCGCCTGCGCTTGCTCCTTTGCACCAAAGTGGAAAGGAGGACATCATGCAGGTGGCGCTCCCGGGCGCCCTTGGTCGTAATGGCTTGCGTCATGGGCACCTCATGAGGTACCCAGCCTTGATCTCTTCGCCTCCTCGCGAGCCAGCCTGACGAGGCCGTGCCTGAGGAAGCTCCCTGTCGTCCGCCCCGCGAGGCTTGGCCCCTCAAGAGGGTCTTGAGCTTGTGTTGATGCAGATGGGCCATGATGGGCCCCCCTTTGAGCCACGCTGCAGGCCGCAGGCAGGCAAGTCTGGGGACCCCCGTTCCCATAACACCAACAGTAGCCCCCGGGCCCAAGGCGCGCCCGGACTTGGCTGAGCAGAGAGGCGAAGGGGCAAGTCTGGCTGCTGGCCCCTAACAGCTCATGCGGCGTTAGGCGCCAGCGTGGCGGTTGATTGGGCGTGGGCACCTCGAGCAACTGCGAAGTCGATAAAGGAGCGGCGCCTAGGCCTTGCTTCCCTTGCTTTCTCTGTTATCTTGCTCGAGATCCCCTTTCTTGCGCTTCTCCTTCCTGCCTCCGAAATCTTGAGATCCACTTCGACTGCACGCCCTAGCAAGGCATGGCGCCTCGCCAGACCCCAGCCGGAGCTTGATACGCGCCTGCCCTGGACTCGCCGAACTTGTCGGAGGTGAGCCTTGCCCGGGTGCGCCAGATGGCGGCGGCACAGGGCATCGACGGGGCGAAGGTGTTCAAGGCCGGCTCCGCCCTCCCGGAGGGCCAAGGGAGCACCTTCTATCTGCTCTTTGTAAGTGTCATTGTTGCCGGTCTGATGCCTCCCTTTTCCGAGTTCTTCTTCTCTGTCCTCCGCCATTACAAGCTACAAGCTCTGCATCTCCACCCCAACTCTGTTCTCCTCCTGGCGATCTTCGCCTACTATTGCGAGGCTCACGTCGGGTGCAGCCCTCGGTGGCCTGCTGCGCCACTATTTTTCCCTCCGACCTCTCGTGGTTCCTTCTCTGCGTGTCTTGAGCTTAAATGCGTGTCACGGTAGCTCCATCGCCATTTCGAACCCCGGGAAGAGGATTGAGGGCTTCAGGAGCAAGTGGGTCTTGGTAGATGTTGGGCACATCCACCCTCGGCTAATCTTGCCCAGGGAGCACCCCATACACTTCGACGACTAGTCTCGAGTGGAGCTCGTGGATCCCTGCGCGAGGCCGGTGTTGGAGAGGATGGACATGGATCTGAGGCCGGCCATCATGGCGGGCGGGCGAGCCGACCGGGCGCTGTCTGCCGAGGGAATTCTGGAGCACCAGCTCGCTCCGCTGGGCACTCCACTTCCGATGTGGAGGCCCCACCCGAGCCCTGCGGTCTTGGCCGACGAAGACCTGGCTGCGGTTCTCCAATCTTTGGTTGGGGGAGACGTGGCGAGGTTGGAGGGTGCACCTATGCCCCTGTTCCTCCGCGACGACTCGGAGCAGGTAGTGCAGTCCATGCCTGTCTTCAACGGGGACGGGCCCGTGCCCGCGAAGGCTCTCGAGGAACCGGTGGATGTGTCCTCCGGCGACTCCAGCGAGGAGAAGGGAGAAGGGGAGCAGGAAGGAGGGTCGACTCCGAGGCGACCGACGGAGAGTCGAGGGCTCCCCTCCCTCGGCGCAAGTCCCACGTTCTCCGCCTCTCACCGAGCGACGACGACGACGAGGATGATGACGAGCGGGGCGGCGGAAGCTTGCCCCCGATCCTGAAGAAGGACAGGACCGGGCTGGTCCACCGCGGGTCTACACCGACATCGAGGCGATCCGCAGGCGCGCCTCCTGCTCCCGAGCTCCTTGAGGCTGATCCTTGTCGCCGGCTCTCGGGCTTCAAGTATGGCCGGAGGTTGCTCGAGCTCGCGAGCGACGACCAGTAAGTGCTCGATTCCTGTCTTATTTCTTGTTTTGTCGTTGAGGCTTGACGTCCGTATTTCTTGGCGAGGCTGGCGCCCATGCAAAGAAGCCGAGGGATATCCCGAGGTTCCGTCTGGGGCAGCGCCCGCCTGGGAAAGAAGGTGACCGTGATGCACGGGCCTCTCTGCCCGGGTCATCCTCGCGAGGCCTGCTGGAGCCGGCTGGGGCGAGCTCAGCCCCCATGTCCCAAGCGACTCCTGAGGTGTCTCTGCCTGATGCCACCGCCACAGCTGTTGGGGCGCAGCAGGTCCCGCCTCAGGACATTGTGGTTACACTGTCGCCTTCTCCTCCTACCCCACCGGCTGGTTTCTCTCCGACTCCTCCTACCGTTCTAGATCGTGATGCTGCCGAACTGGACCGGCTGCGGCAGGATCTTCTGGGCGCCGACCCTCGTCTGGTTGCCGGGCGCTTGGAGTTGGCTTCAGGCTGGATTCGCTCCGACGCTTCAATCCGGGCGGCGCTAGTCCAGGCCTCGACGGCTTTCGACGAGGAGAAGCAGGACGTCCTTGGGGCGAAAGCTGCTCGCGACGCCGCCTTGGGGGAGGTAGCCGACGTCCGAGGTCGCGGCAAGGCGCTGGAGAGCGAGCTGCAGGGCCTGCAGGACCATCTCGCCAAGGAGGCCCGCCTTCGCCAAGAGCAGGAGGAAGGCATGAAAGCTCGCGAGGTGGCCGTCAAGGATCGGGACGCCAAGCTCAAGAAGCGCCATGAACGCCTAGGCGTGCTGGAGCAAGAGTTGGAGGCGAGGAAGGTCGAGCTGGACGGCAAGGCACGGGTCCTTGCCGAGGATCGCGTGGCCTTCACAAATATGGAGGTGAAGGCTCGCACCTTGTTGAGGGAGCTTTATGATAGCGTCCTGGAGAGCCCGCTGGCCGGCGCAGAGGACGGCCCCGCCAAGCTGCTTCCCTTCCTGGTTCGCGCTCTTGAAGATGTCGCCCTTGGCCTTGGCCCTACGGCTGAGGCCGAGGCGCATGTCTTGTCTTCTGCAGCGCTGACGCGGGTCCTCACCCACGTCTACCTTCGCGATATCAACGTCGACCTCGACAGCCTGCTGGAGCTAGCGAGCGGTGAGCTTGCCGCTGCCACTGCTGAGGCCGTGAAGGGTCATGCAGAGGCTCTGCTGGGGAAGTTTCGGGCCTTCAGCACCAAGCCGAAGCGGGGCGCTGCCAACCCTGTGGCTCCACCAAGCGAACCCGCTCCGCGCAGCTCCACCGCCGACAAGTGACTCCGTTGCGGCTCCTGTTCTGCTTTCAATTCCTGCACATGTATCATGCCTCGGGGAGGCATTTAAACTTGCATTTGGCGTTGTGATAACAGTTATAGACTGTAATATTTTGCTTTTCAATTCCTTGAAATTTGCGCTTCCTACTTGCTCATGTTCTACGCCGGCAGAGCCCGGCCCCGCGCATACCTCAACCGCCGTTAGCCCCGACCGGAAACCAGGACGGGACCAAGTAGTGAGGGGCTATGTGACAAGTTAGGCTCCTGAGTCGCGATGCTCAGGAGTCCCCCTTGGCGCACGAACAACAAGTAGGGAGGTGAGATGTGGGTGGACCTACCATTCTACATCTGCAGAGCCCGGCCCCGCGCATACCTCAACCGCCGTTAGCCTTTCGGAACTAAGGAGTTAGGGGCTACGTGACCAGTTAGGCTCCTGAGTCACGATGCTTAGGAATCCCCCTTGACGCTCAAACGGCCTTCATACCTTGGCTCCGCTCGGGGAGGGACGCGCGACGAACCAGGCCCGAGGCGCCTAGGCTGGGTGGCGTGCGTGCAGGCGTGACCCAGGCGCAGCCCGTGCCCAGCCCCTCAAGGCACTCCCGAGGGGAGGCGTTGCGATGAGGCCGGACACCGAGCTCTGGGCTCCCCGAGGTTGATGCAGCCCGGGGCCACCTCGCTTTTTATCACCAGCGCGGAGCATAAGCGCTTCGTATGGAATGCGGGCATAGCCGCTCCTCGGCGATGTCGTCGGCCAAGGAGAATGGTGCTTCCATCGAGCGTGGGAGGGGCTCCCCTTCGAGGAGCCCCGGGCGTCTTCTAACCCCGCCACGACACGTGGCTGGCACGGTAGGGCCTGACGAGGTGTATCTGGGCACCCGTGAGCCAGCGCGGGACTCACGGGGCCCTACCTCAAGGCGGGTTGCGCCTGGAACTGGGCCTTATCTTGTGATGTGTTCCTGCAGATTTGGTTAGATGCCGGTGCTCTCCGTCCTTGGGTCCCGGCCCTCGAGCTGGTCTCAGCCGTCGTTGGTATGCCAGGTCGTGATGCCGTGGACAAGGCCAGAGGGTGAGGGCTGGAGAGCCAGTAGGAGCCCTGAGTCGCGATGCTCAGGTACCCCCCTTTAACGTGCAAGCGGTCGACATGAACGAAGAGAAGGTGCCATGGATTGGCATAAAATAACAAGCATGATGGGTCGAACGCTTGACCCGAAATAAACGCAAGAGGGATACATGCCGCCGGGTCTAGCCCGAGCGACTTGGGGATGATGCAGCCCGAGGGGCGCCCCCAAAAAGGTAAGCTAGGAACATGAAGTAAAAGGGCTACACGCCGCAGGGACGGACCCACGCGGCCTGGGAATACTGCAGCCCTGGGGGGGGGTCGCTCCTAGCTGGAAATGAAAATTGAAAGATGTCACCTGGTAGCGTTGAAGACGAAAGGGTGTTGGTGCAGCAGACTTGGTGGGCTGCGGGAGCCGATCCTCACGAGCCCCAAGGCTCAGGGGCCTCGAGATGCTCCGGAGGCGCTGGTGGCTCCTCGTGGACCATCTCCATCTCCGCCAGGGCTGCGGAACGCCTGGCCTCTTAAGCCTCCAGGATGTCCCTCATGAGGCGCTGGTACGTGGCGGCCGCGTTTGGCAGGCCGTAAGGCATGCAAACGTAGCTGTGGGGTAGACCTTCGCAGCGCCCCACGCGAGAGGACCAGAGGCGCTCCTGAGAGGCGGCTCGGTTGAGCCCTGGTATATCGATGCAGAAGCGCAGCCCACCATCCTCGCCTGGATGGGGAGCCACGGCAGGTAGGCGGCGGCTGCCACTCGTGACTCTTGACTCCTGCAGCCTCTGAGCGATCTCATGATGAACTCCCGAGGGTTTGGCCCTCCTTGCCTTGCTCCTTCTTGAGGGAAGCGTGCTTGAAACACGCCACCAAGTGGTGCCTAAGCGCCTTTCAGTGACCTTAGCAAGGTCTGTGGCCCTCCGTGGAGGAGCCCCGAGCCTGCTCGAGGAGGGCGCCGGGCGCGCTTTCCTATGCGATAGAAGGAGGTTCCCCCTGAGCAGGCGTGGACCCTGAGGGGCCGGGCCGGACGACATCTTCTTCTTCTTGGGCGCGGTCTCGGGAAGCCTCCTGCTTCCGCGATCCGGGTCTTCCTGTGATGCGGCTTGAAAGGCTCGCCTGTGGAGCACATCGTCTTTCTCTTCGCAGGCACTGTGATGACTCTGCCACTTCCTGGCATCTTGAGGACGTTGTAGCCTTGGTGGGTTACGGCATGAACTTGGCCAGCGCTGGGTACTCGAGGATGGCGTTGTACGGCAGGCGAATGTGGGCGACGTCGAAGTCAATGAGCTCGGTGCGGTAGTTGTTGCGTGCGCCAAAGGTGACAGGGAGGCGAACCTGCCCGATCGGGACTGTGGAGCCGTCGATGACCCTAGAGAAAGGCTTGTTTGGCTGAAGCTGATTGTAAGGCACTTGGAGATTGTTGAATGTTTGCACGGACAGGACGTTGAGCCCTGCCCCGCCATCGATGAGGGTCCTGGTGACTAGCACGTTCTCGATGATTGGGAACAGAGCATCGGGAGGACTCACCGTGGCTGCACACTTGAGCTGATCCGCCGAGCTGAACATGATGGTGCACGCCACCACCCGAGGCGTGTGGCTTCAAGCTTGGGAGGACTGCATTCACTTCAGGCGAACTGCTTGAAGATGCGTTGAGAGGTCGGGCTTGAGCTCCGCCCGGGATGCGAGCAATAGCGCGCTGCTCTCGAAGCCCCCAGCCCCTCGGCCCCGATGATGGTCTTCATTTCTCCATGGCTGCGGTGGCAGAGGAGGGAGGCCTGCATTGCCTTGCGGGCGATCCTCGCGAGGCTGATCCCTCCAGCCTCCCTCGCGAGGCGGGTCTTGCCAGTGCTCCTCGCGAGGTTGGTCGCGCCATCCTTGGCGAGGGCCGCGGTCTTCCCAGCGTCCTGCGTAACTTCCTCCTCCTCGGCCGTATCCCCGGTCGCTGCGGTCGGGACGTCGGCCGATCCTCCCTTCTCGCACGGCTCGGAGCTCTTGACATTCGTTGGTGTTGTGGGTGTGGAGGTCGTGGTACACGCAGTACCGGCTGCCCTTGGAAGACTCGGGCTGATCTCTGCCCTGCTTGGTGTCCGGTTCAGCCGTGAGCACGGCAACCCCCTTGCGCTTCACGTCCTCGGACTTAGATTTCATCTCTTCTGGGTCTGCGGCAGGCAGCTCGAGGAGGGAGAGACGCCCTTCCTTACCCCTGGCGCACTTGGTCTCCAAGTTGAACAGCTCCAAGGAAGTGCACAAGTCTTCATGCATCGCCA